>OX439038.1:41273945-43899778 GCA_949317995.1 Acholoe squamosa
TGTACACCAAAATCCCACAATTCCACATATCTCATATTACTTTTTTTCACCATTATATCTATTCCAATGAAACACCCTTAGATTAAGTGATGTTACAGTGAATCTGTGTAAAACACTAAGGTAAAGTACCATTATTTTGTTTACAGTGAATCTTTGTCATTTTGGAAGTTTCATATCTTCCCACTTGGTGGCCTCGGGGCTCACTTTGAGACTTTCTTCAATGTCTTAGACCCTAAACAGATCAAAATTCAAAAGATATACACTTTGGTTTATGCATGATGTTATCAAAATGCAAGTGTACATTATAGCTTCATAGATTTTCAGATATTCAAAAGATTAATCCATCTTTGTGTGGCAAAGGAGAGTAGTTGGGATATCATAAACACCCATTATGTGGTAATAGAAAAAAATACATAGGCATACCACTGCAGTCTTAAATCCATCACAATTCTGAGGTAATTGATGTTCTTAGATTGTTACTCTAAAGTTATGAAGGCATCATGTGCCTCTCAATGACTCATTTATAATCACACTGCTTACAATGTCCTCACACTAGGACGTCTAGATGAATTGCATATGCAACCAAATCATATATATAAGGACCTAATTGGATTTACAGTGGAATTTCTAGAATGTCAAGCCAGAGACTGAATATTCATATGAAAAGTTAAGGGTACATAGCATTGAAACTAGGTGTAATTAATTACCCTTAGTTACCCGGAAACTTTTTAACATGTAGATCAACATTGTTTTCTACTTCTAAGGTATTGGTAGGACCATGGAGCGGCGTTTTGGACTAAATAGCACAGAGGTCAATTTGCCTTCCTCTATCTGCGACTTCTTTGCCACTGTAATAGGACTCATCATAGGTTACCTAGGTCAAAAGTTGCACAAACCTAGAGTACTTGCCCTAGGTATGTATGGGGATAACATTGGTAACATATTTATCAGTTATTCAGGTACTCCGATATTTAGCAATGAGCAGCCTTTTTATGTTAGAACAGCACTGGGCGTATTTAACTAATCGTTGCATATCTATAACTATATCAACATGCTGAGGCCTATCAATATTTAGGACCCAACGTTAAGGCATTCCCAGCCAGCCAGAAAACAATTTTTATACGTCAAAACAATGATCCTTAAATCCCAATGTCTTTCCATGGTTGTGAGGCAGGTTCAGGCGAATAAAATACCCCAAAAGAGCATCAGATTCGTTTGAAAATTAGGTATTCTTTGCATACACTTCAGGGTCTGTTAAGGTTAGAATGTGTTCCTATCCTGTAAAACGTGTTTTGATGAAACCTCCCAGTGGGCACAGAACGTTGCATCAACGTTGACAACCCGCTGATATTGTGTTGATGATGTTGATCAACCTGTCTTCAACACCTTTTCAATGATTCCATTTCAATGTTGCCAACCAACACCATTTGAACATCCAATCAACAGTTGACATATCAATGTTGAAATATTGTTCTCAATTCAATGTTGACTCAACATTGATTTGTCAATGTTGAATCAACATTTTTTTTTATGTCGTTTATTGGGTTTAATACAATTACAAAGTAAATGCATTAAAGAATACCTGATAACCACGCATTGTGGTTGTTAGATCAGGCCCCCTCCATTTTGCATGCTGGCACTAATTAGTGCATGGGATGTTCAACATAAAAAGTACAAGATGAGAAAGAGTAATCATCACATTATAGTATCAGTGTCAAGACCGAAACCTCAATGAGAAGTATTTAGCAACAAAGGGGGATGAGATGAGAAGAGGTGATGTCAATTTATTATTAGTCAGACAGTATAATTCTATCACATAAAACAGTCCGGGTAATCTTTCTTAATTTCCTTTTAAACAATACCAGCGTATCAATATGAGTATACCTTGGCTTTAATTGGTTCCATCAACAACATGCTCTATGATAGGCACTCCTTAGGTATATAGGTTTTAAACAATGAGGAACTTTAAGTCGTTTACCAATATGGAATCTGGTAGGTAAATTTCTCTCGTCAATAAAAGAAGGATTAGTCGCTAACATATAGGCATAAAACAGTAGATGTTCATCCCTTCTCCTATAGCTAATTCATAACACCCACTTGACTCCCTTATTTGTATTGTTGTCATAATTGGATGCTCTTCAAGCTTAACTTTATAAACAATTCTTAGTGCCCGATTTTGTAATAATTGTAATTCCAAAGTTTCACCCCTATAGTCTCTATCCCATATGTAATCGCAATAGTCAAATGTTGGTAGAACTATGCTCTTGTAAACATCTAGTGTTGATGGTATATCTAAAAATTTTCTGATTCTAGCCAATTGATAAATTTTGTTTTTAATATTACGTACACATGCTGTCCTATGGGCTAAGAACGTCAATTCAGGGTCGAGGGTAACACAATATTGATTTCAATGTCGATTTAATGTTGAATCAACATTGAAATACAAACGTTGAATCAGTGCTGATGGTTAGATATTGAATCACAGTTGATTTTGATTATGTTGTGTCAACTTTCAAGTTCAACTATATTTCAAGCCTATATCAACCGTTGATATGCAAACATTGCAAACGTTGTTTCAATACTGAATCAATGTTGATGTGCCCAGTGGGCTGTTTTCAAAGAAGATAATCCTTGGCTCTTCAATGTTTTCTATCATTCTCTTACAGTTAGTTTTTTTCGATAATCCCTTCTAGGTAATATATTAGTGGCCAGTGCTGTATTCCTATTCATGCTACCCTACCTCATCTATGGCGCAAGGGACACCAGGACCATTACTTCCGGTTCCGCCACCAATACTTCCGTCCTTGAGCAGATGCCTGGGTTATGCCAACTTTCAGCAGACAACCTCACCTCAAATGGACTAGATGCAGGTTGTAGACAGACAGGGGACAATCTGGTGTATGGTGATGTCAGTTTGGCCATAGCAAAACGTGGGGCCTTTGCTTGTTTGGTGGCAGGGGCAGTGCTGATAGGTCTGGGGAGCCCTGCTGTGGGCACCCTCAGTCTACCCTATCTGGATGAAAATTGTAACAATGAGGACTCTGCTCTCTACGTGGGTACGTTGGTATTATGAAGTGAACTCTCCGAATTTGACGTTCTCTGAAACATCTTAAACTTAAGGTGGGTCGCGGCCATTGAATCAAAGTCCCTAGATTTCCGTGGACATTCAGGGATTGCATATGTATGTCCACACTAAAAATGGCCCCATTCTGATGAAAATAATCTAAATGCGCGGGGATTTCAATGGTAGCGACACACCTTAAAAACATAAGTTAAAGATCAATCAAATGTGATACGAAGCATTAACGATTATCAATGATATACTGTTAAAAGAATAACATATTTCAGTCTTTCTCCAGGTGTTGTGACGAGTATGTATGCCTGGTCACCAATATTGGGCTTCTTATTGGCTGCCGTCTGCACCAGTCTACCTGAAAACCTCATAGGTCAGTAATCTTTATTTATATCTACCTTTATCTATATTTGTATAATGTAACCAATGATGTATTTTTTTTTATTTAGGACAAATCATATTCATTCACATGATATTCGATGGATTTGCATCAGCAATTACTTTTTCAATCTTGGCGCAGTCCGGAAGTTTAATGAAGAGTATAATAATAAATATAACCATTATACAAAACTAGGTTGAGGGTTGAGAAAGTATCATGGATGACACAAATCATTATTATGTTGTCGGTCTAGTTTCAAGATATAGCAGACGTTCGTCAGACTCTCTATAATAAACTGTCTCACTACCGTAATCTCCCGCGTATAAGGCGCGTCTTATACAGGGGTCTTAGTTCTCCCTGGATCCACAAGTGGGACACCAAGACCTTTCTTTTGATATGTGACACTCCCATGTAACCCAATCAGCAGCATATGGGGTCCAGAGGAGTCAAGGGGTCCAAGAAACACACAGCTTTTTAAATTTTGAAAATTCTTTCAGTAGAACAGAAGTGGGTGCACCTTATATGCGGGAAATTACGGTAGTTAGAGAGGTGATCGCATTATAGGGGTGTGGTTGTTGATAGTGTCAACTTGTGGTAAAAGTACAAGGCATAAAACTTGCCTCATGTAGGTCATAAATCACACAACTCAGAGAGTGACCTGTTTATATAATATATAAACAGGTCAGCGTTTGCAGCGGTAAAATCTTTTAGCTAAATAACAATATTATTGTTATTTAGCTAAAAGATTTTACCGCTGCAAAACTGATAGCTGTAAGTCGATACGGTTACATGATTTCACTAGCTCTTTATGATCAGCGAGTGATGTCCTCTGGTATAGCATATTACGCCTCAGATAGACTCACGTGCGTTATTAAAGGAATGTGCACTCGGTAGTGTTGAATCATTAAGGCAAACAATTACATCCGTATAGCTTATAATGCACTCTAGATACACGGAAAACGGAGAATGGGTGTATTGGAGCAATCCGTGAAGTTTAACATCATAGTTGAAGGGATGTACGTTGCTATTATCAGATTATGTGACGATTAAATTGACACGGTTATAAAAATACCATGACGTATAAGACAAATAACTGGTGCATTTTTTTTGTGTGAAACACTTGAAATCACTTAGGATTCTTATTGTCTACATACTACATTTTATTGGGCCAACTATTTTTTTTCTTAAAAAACCAGGACCCACAGACATAAGCCCTAACGACCCCCGATGGATTGGGGCCTGGTGGCTAGGATTTCTTGTCTACGGGATCCCTCTATTTCTACTCAGCTTCCCCATGGCACTGTTCCCAAAGCACATGAAGTATTATTACATTGACAACAACAAAAAGAAGAAGTCAAAGGATGTGGCTGCCAAGAAGTTCAGCATTGTCAAGGAAGTGAAAAGTAAGCTAAAAAAAAATGCTTATTAGGCAAAAGTAATGTCCTCTTCAAATATTTTCAAACACACTCAATTGATACCAGCAGGGCTACCCTGACCTATTTGGACATTGTTTGCGAAGCATACCTTTCAACTGTGTTTCAACGTTTTCTGCCTGCACGTTTAAGGTTCTTTGGAAACATTCCCCAACAATTGCAAACCTGAAAATACCCTCTCTTGCATGAAAAAAAAAAACAAAAAAAACAACAAAACGCATTCATACTAATTGGGTTAGGCATGGCTGTAGTTATTTCACTTATCTCTTCTCTAATCACGTGTTTCTTTCTTGAAGAAAAGGGCAGTAAGGTGATATTATTTAAACCCACAGAGTTTCCCGAGGAGTGCTTTCGGCTGTGCAGCAACATTCCCTTCCTGTTTCTGACATTGAGTAAGGTGTGTGGCCTGTATGTGGTGACGGGCATCTTCCTTCAGCTGCCGAGGTACATCGAGATACACTTCGGCCAACCCGCATACGTAGCCAATATAGTCTCAGGTAAGATTCTTCTACAATAGTGGTTGTGACTGGGGGTGGCGGGGGGGGGGCAAAACATTCCGACTCCTCAGAATTAAGTCGGGTGGGGGTATTTAACGTTCCTAAAGAAAAAGTCTGTGGATAGCTTTAATTACTATAGCACATGCACAAAGAAGGAGAGGGGTCTGCGCAAAAATTCCACCAATCCCTCCACCCCACTGTTGTTAAGGTAGATTTCCAGGGCAATTCAGCTGTTAGTGCATTATTTGTCACAGGGATGATGAAATTAGGCCTACATTTGATATACATATTGATCTATGGCTGTTGATAAGTGGGAATAATGCCTAACAATGTATCTTTCAAGCTTCCTGTCTGAGTGTACAACCATAAGATACTGAATACATATCAACACCAATATTGAGCTTTATGCACCCACGCCCATCCTTTTCGTGTTGTTGATCTTTTGTAACCTCAGACGATTGCAGCGGACAGAATAAACGAGCTAAACCATGCAGTGCAATCTCAGACTCACCAGCACAGGCCTCAATTCAAGGAAAACAATGTTATAATTGTTTCCCAAGCTTTCTTATTGCATGATAAAGAGTCTTGACCATGAGACTTTTTCATTCGATTGCAGGAACTTCAGGGGCCATTGTTGGTGCTCTGGGTAACATCCTTGGCGGCTATCTGATGAAAAGATTCAAGCTAGGTGTCCTTGGGTCGGCCAGGATGTATGTATATGCGGTGGTCATTAGCTTCCTTAGTATTCTCATCTCAATGTTAATAGGATGTCCACAGCCTCCGCTATCTGGAACATATGATCCAGGAACCAACAGGTAGGCATGTCTTTATTAATAATCTGCTCTGAATACGTCCTAGATAACAATGTTCTGTGGTAGGGATTGTCTTTGATTAATATTCTGATCTCAATACTTGATAGATAGCAATGTTTTGTTGACCCAATGAAAGATGGAGTTGAAATTAAATGTCAGCTGCTGACGTTGGACCAATGCTCTACAGCTGTATATATTCATCTTAGCCAACGGTGTCCCAACATTATACTTCACTGCAAAAATGGTGTTTAGATTTTAAACATGTTTAGGTCTAAACACGTTTAAAATCTAAACACATAGGTCAGTTAAGTGTGTCATTGACCACACATTTAGAAATTAAACACCTTTCTTCTAAACATCTT
This sequence comes from Acholoe squamosa, assembly GCA_949317995.1. NCBI lineage: Eukaryota > Metazoa > Annelida > Polychaeta > Phyllodocida > Polynoidae > Acholoe > Acholoe squamosa. The sequence goes on from OX439038.1 coordinate 41,280,502, forward strand.
AACATTTTTGCTAAACATGTCTAGATGTTTAGAGTTTAAACATATTGAATACTAGGTGTTTAGATTTAAACATCAATATGTTTAGATACTTGTATGTCAATTACACACCAGGTGGCAGCACTTCCTTTGAATAGACATTCTGCACACAATCGCAATCAATTGCTGTAGCAAATGGCCCCAAACTCCATAATAAACATGGTTTTATTTCATAGAATGTCATCAGAATAGAATCAGCAATAGAGACTGGACTAAATTCACCTTACACCAGCATAATCAGTGTATACTAATCAATAAGTTCTATGATGGACACCTATTTCATGGTATTTTGCAAAGGATAAAGTAATGTCCTGCCTGTCAAGCTGTTACAAGTACTTTCTCAAGTCTCTCATTCCAATGCAGTGCACATATATGTATACATCGTACACCTGTGGCTGACTTCTTAAGAGACTTTGCATTTGTAAATACCTGCTCATGTCCCCCAGAAAGTAGATAAAGAAAAGAGATAATCTTTCATTTTCTTAATGCATAAACCTGAGAACCTAAATTTCGATTTAATCATTTAGACATCTAAACATAAAATTTCATATCAGAAAAATTCTAAAGTTAACATCTAGATATCTAAACACTTCAGCTAAGCATACTGTTCGGCTAAACATGTTTAGGAGATTTATGTAATTATATTACAAAAACGTTGCAAGAATTTTTTTTTTTTTTGAACAAGTTTATTGACCAAAGGTCATGTAGTAGTAACAAGATCTACCACATTAGTCAGAACATGGAAAAACAAGAACAGGAAAAAACATATACACAAGGAGAACAAGATAAATATTATTCTTAAGTGTAATACAATTATGATTATATAGAGATCAATAGTTATTAGTAGAATATAAAATTAGAGTTAAGTCAGCCATACACAGTTCATTCTTGTTGTATTGAAGTTCACCTTCATTGTCCTTACTCAGGAACTTATTGAGGGAGCTTCAGAGAGCAGGCACACAGTTTACTTTATACATTTAATAATTTTGGACTCGAACTGATTGATTGACTCAAGGTATTGGATATCTGCATCTAATTCATCCCAAGCCTGGGAGCCCCGATATAAAGGACCACGTCTATAGTTTTCTCGTTTTGGCCATTCAATTACCAACTTCTTTTTGTCTGCAGCTCGAGTATTTCTTGGGTGGATTATGTAGTTATTTGGGTCTGAGGCATACCGGTAGATCAAGATGACCATGTGACGTTTTCGCTGGACTGCAAGCCTATCTACTTTACATACTTGATGTAATTTGTTCACAAACCAGTCACCAACTTTCTGTCTTGTACAGATTCTCAGGCCATTGTTCTGGTGTACTTGTATGTGCCTTACAAGGTCGACTGGTCCAGAGTCTTGTATAAAGTCACAGTACTCCATTATTGGCACTATTGCCTGTTTGTAGATCAATACACTTTCCTGCTGTGACAGGTACCTTCTACATTTTCTTAACTGGGTTAACTTTGCAGCAACTTGGTTGTCAAAGTTCTCCATATGCTTTTTAAAGGTTAGGTCACGGTCTAGCCACAGGCCAAGGTATTTGAACTCAGTTACGTTACTGAGGATCTTATTTTCCCTCATCAAGTTGACACCTCTGACAAGCTCACACTTGGAGTTATGCACAAACCACATACATTTAGTTTTACCTAAGTTAGGAGTTAGTCTGTTTATGCAACACCAGTCTTCCACTGAATTGAGGTCATTCTGCTGTAGTATGGCAGAAGGTCACTTATATGATGAGGGTTTTTCCCTTTGGTTATCAAGACTAGGTCATCGGCATATAATATTGGAGTGTAGTTTTCTATTACATCAGTAACATCATTAATATAGTACAGGAAAAGAAAGGGTCCAAGTACACTACCATGCGGTATTCCATAGGTGATTTTACATGGTTTTGATGTAATATCATTAGCCATAGTCCTACAAGTTCTATTGTCCAAGTAGCTTGATAATAGTTTAAGCGCACTCAGAGACAGCCCATAGTATTTCATTTTCATCAACAGCCGGCCATGATGGACAACATCAAACGCCTTTCTAATGTCCAAGAAAATTGCCATTGCTAGCTTACCCTTATTGCATGCACTATAGAGAATATTGACCAGTTTAAGTATTGCCAGGGCAGTAGAGCGCTTTGGTAAGCAACCAAATTGATTTTCACTAATGTGGCCTTTTAATTCAAGATGGTAAAGTAACTGCCAATGTAGAATATGCTCCAGAACTTAACCAATGATTGGAAGTAGGGTGATCAGTCGCCAATTTACTATAGATCGTAAGTTGCCACTCTTGGGGAGAACAATAACTAATCCATTTTTAAGAATATCTGGAAACACACAACTGGTGATACATTGGTTCAAGAAGGCAGTCCATATTTTCCTATTGCCATTCATTGTGTCCTTGACAACATGGCACCGTACATCATCCAGGCCTGACGATTTAGAGATATCAATATCATCAACCCAGTGTTCCAGTGAGTCTTCACATATCTCATCAAACTTTAGGAGGTTATCCTCTGCCACTAGTCCATCATTAATTTCATTTTGGAGTTGGTCAATTGCTTCATATCTGGTGTAGTCACCAGCCTCAGTACTTAATTTTGATGCAAGCTTTGGACCAATATTGCAAAAATACTCATTCACATATGCAGCGGTTTTGTCATGACCAATTTCAATATTAGTACCTGCCCTGGTTAGTCTCATTTGAGTGTTTGACTTCTTGCCCTTTCAAACTTTATTTAATTCCTGCCAGAATTTTTTTGGATTATTATGGTATGTGTCCAGTTAACCTTTAATTAAGTCCTCCATCTTGTTTCTACCCAACTTATCAATAATTGTCGCAGACTTCTGGCCTGTTTTAGGTGTGGATTTTCCAATGGACCAACATGTAATATAGCATCCTTGAGAGCCTTGTGTCTCTGTTTGATAAGATCTCTAATATTATCATCAATCCAAGGCATATCCTCCTCAGGTATTTGTAGTTCATGGATTTTACAATCTTCGTCCAGGTAGCCATTAATAGTCTCAATCAAAGTTATTGCAAGGTCATCTGCATCCAGGTTATGGAGCATCTCATCAGTGATACGGGTTGACATTGACTCAATGAGCTTATCCTTGTCATACTCCGGCCAAACAATTTTTTCTTTTCGTGATTATTTCGAGTCTTCTTAAATATGGCATAGATGGGTATATGGTCGGATAGGAACTCGTTGATATTACCTGATGATACAACCTGGTGTTTGTTTGTGTAGATGTGATCAATTGTAGTAGACCCTTTGGAATGTAGGTGGGTAGTGCCTGTGGGTAGGTGTTTTAAGTGGTATTTCTTCAGAAATTTGATTGCCTTTTTATAGTCCACGTTCATATCACCACATATCCATATCTCTTTATCACTCATCCCACTCTCAGTAATAATGTACCCAAGTTCATTATAGAATTCCTGAACATTCCTCTTTGGTGGTCTGTATGCCGTAATAATCAATTTGTGTTTATGTAGAGGGGACATAGTGGTAAGTACCAACACTTCAACATTCTTATTAGTTTTACACAGGGCATCAAACTTCTGGGTATAGGTAGCATATTTTGGTGAGACGTAGCAAGCTACTCCGCCTCCTTCCACTTCATCTACTTCATGGATGGTGTGATCCCTGTCCTGTCTGAATAATGACATATCACCAATGGCTGCCTGATACTTTACCACAAATACTACGTGCATTATGGCACATCAGCTTAAGTCCCTTGGTCCTGCTGAACTCCCTCCCAGTTAAAAATGAGGACATGGCAATGGCAAAGTATCTGTGTAGGCTGACTTATGTCCAAGTAAAGCATCCTTTATTGGATCAACATTCAGTAATTGTGTTTAGGATCTAAACACCATTTTTGCAGTGTAGCATATCAGATTTTGAAATAATTATCTGCTTATATATGTAGATATTCAAAAACTGGGCCAACAGTCCACATGGGTGATTCAACATCACATTGGGAATAATTCGTGCCAATGTTGGTCCGGAATTGTACCTGTAAATCACTACCTGAGTATTTTGATTGATCAAGTACATGTATAAAAATTTTACTAATGTCAATCTTTGAGTTTGCATTTCTACCCCAACGCTGCACGCTTTGAGTGCATATGGGCAGACAAAATGTTGTTCTCATTGGATTGGAATATTTATATCATTTTTATATATTCGACATGGGAAGCTAATACTGATTAATCGCACACTGTAAAAATAAATGCCTGTAATCGAAATAACGGTAAAATTGTTGTCCAAAAGTTGCCAGAGTTTCATCATTATTTTCACAGAAATTCCTTGTACCTCAGTGTGAACCATGGGCATGGACTGGTTACCAGGTTGAAAGATTAGGTGTTATCCATATGCTATAAGGGTGAGAAAGTAAAAGACTCATGCTTCCCTCTGTCAGCGCTATTTGCTATGCACAGACCTTGATTACAGAGGTGAGAGGGTACTTTGCCAAAACACCCCCTCACCTCCGTAATCAAGGTCTATGTATAGGGAATAGTTCACAGGGTATCTGGCAGAGGGCAGCACAAGTCCTTTACTGTCTCACCCTTATTATAGTATATGGATAACACCTGCACAGACTCAACCTGGTAACCAGACCACACCAATGGTGTGTACTGTACTGCCTAATTGTAGAAACTACACATGTACACTGCTTCACTGCAATGCAATTACGGTGGTTCATTGTTCAGTTTTAGAATGATCTCTCGTAAATTCAATAGTTATTTCTTAGAGTGTACCTACAGGTACAGTCCAATGAATCAGTTAATATGATGACTATATGAACACAGAGAAAATACTGATACTCAGACTGAGTCTGGGATTAGGCTCAGGCAAATTTCGCCAAAATGAGTATGTTTTGATACTCAGGGTGAGCCTGGGGTGGGGGCATACTCCAGCATTGCCTGGGTACATTCTCAAGAGGGTATATGGCTTAGCTGTACCCTCACAACTGCCATACTACAGCAGTGCCTGAGTCTCTTTAGAGACAGGCTCAGGCTCAACTGGAGTAACTTAGTAGAAGAGTGTAGGGCATTGCCTGAGTATCTCTATGATGAGGGTCAGGCAAAGCTGGACCCTGCCTACATAGACTCCAGCATTGCAGGATGCTTTCCTACCAAGGGTGTCAAGTACTGACAGAGTATCTCAATAAATATCATCAGGCATTGCTGGATTCTACCTTTCAAGAGACTCTCATTAGAGACAGACTCAGGCATCCTAGGAACCCTTCATAGGGATTGCTTAGAATTGTTTTCAATTTTCTATTACTATGTTATTATGAGTATCATATCATGACACAAAAACATAAGTTTGGCATAAACAGTTTTATTTGAAATAATTATGATAAATCACAGCTCAATTATGCAAGTACATTAAAATCTGTTTTACAATGTAAAATTAAGGTGATATGGCATACAATACAAACAGAGGGTTGCACCTTTAAATACAAGGAATACATTGTGTCATATAAATACAAGTGCTAAATCCTTATCTGCCATTTATTAAAAAATTATTCTACTTCTATCTCTGAAACCTTTAACCCATTAAGGGTGAGCTATGAAGGTATTTTAGCTGGCTAGGGGACTGGGTTTTGTATAGGAATTTCACCAGAGGGTGAGACCTTGCAAAATGTCACATAGTGTCCATAGTTTGGATCTCATTTTCCATGTTTTCTAATGCCTGTATCATTCTAAACACACCAGATTCAAATGCCTTAATTCCAAAAGTACCCATTTCAGTTCTAGCAGTTCACTTAATCAATCTCAAATTTCAAACATGGCTTCCATATCAATGAGTGAGTGAGTAAAAGATGTTTAATGCCATTTCGACAACTAAGGTCATATTCATGGCCAGAACAACATTACTATTTCACAGAAGAATGTGTCAGTGCCCGCGCATATGTGCACCACACACATCCGAGGGGATAGGAAAGAGGAGAAATAGACCCTTTTAATGGGCTAGGGAGGCCCGATCCATATCAATACATACATGTCAATTATACTCAACATCTGCCCCTATATGGATGTTGAATATTCACAACATCAGCCCTCAATGGGTTATACCATTCCATATCAATTACATTGTTACTGCATGTCACTTCTTGTATAACGCTATAGTTCCATATAATAACCAACACTAGGGGATATGCCAGTCACCCTCTGCATTATACACAATCCATTTAAATGAAAAAAAACTAGAGAAGCCAGCATACACCAGTACAATATGCTGGAATAAATACACCTGCTGTGGCCCACAGTGTTTAAAATGAAGTTTGAACACAGAGTTCAAGACTTTCACACAAAAAGAGTCCAAAACCAAAATGCAATGTTCAAAGTCAATTTCATATGAATGTCTATATAGTTTGTATAGCGACTGGGTAGCTGCTGGTTCTGACACCCAGTGGTTGCTGGTTCCTACATCCAGTACCTGCTGGTTCCTAAACCTAATACCTGCTGTTTCCCACATACAGTAGCAGCTGATTCCTACATCAGATAGCTGCTAGTTCTTAAAACCAGTAGCTGTTGGTTCCCACACAGAGTAGCTACCTGTAATCCAGATCAATTCTGGATAAAACTGATGAGACTGAGAATAATTTGGTCAAATTGGGAATATTGGGGGAAATGAGATCAAAAGGAGTCAGATAGCTCAGATGAGCCAAAATAGGTCATATTAGGTAAAATTAGGTCAACTGGTTTCAATTAGGTTAGATTAGCCGAAAATGGGGCAATTTCAAAATCTGAGGCCAAATTATGTCAAAATGACTCAAAATAGGTCAAAATGGGTCATTTAGCAAAAAATAGGTCAAACTAGGTTACATTGGCCAAAATGGGTCAACTGGATCATACGAGGTCAAAATGAGTAAAAATAGGTCATATTGATGAAACTGGATCAAATGTGATCAGATGAGCCAACAAGAAAAATGTGGCAAGGACCACAGATAGAAGTTACCACGGATGACGTCATGGATGACATCACGGCAGCTGCATGACGTCACTAGTGACGTCATAGGCAAACCGAAAACATAATGGAGTTGAATGGTTGCTATGCTCCCGGCCGCTTACACTGCTTGCAACTCCAAAAATAGGTCAATTGCATTAAATGAGGTCAAATTAGGTCAAAATATAGGGCAGTCCAATTCTGTAGCAGTCCATGTTACTTTATGTGTATATATCAAAACTGTGAGTTCATATGTCCATCATTATAAGGTAATGTAGGAAGGATTTAATACCCACATGAATGTCCCTTTCTACCCACCTGCTCACACATAAAGAACAATAAAACTATAGAACAATCAAATTACAAATCAATAGAAATACACTGAAAATTGGATTAAAAAAGTTAGATGCCAGAATGCAGCCCTCAAGGGACTAAAACAATGTTTCGAGGCAACTTCCTCAGTGAGGATGGTCTTGTTGGTATAGTATAGCTACCCCTGGCTTATATGCTAGACTGCATAAACTAAAAATAATGTTTTAAAGCTATCTCATCACCTTAGCAGTATCATAGGCTTATATAGTGATGTTCAGGAGTTCATAGTGTCATAGACCTCTTTGTAGCGATCTTATAAGGACTTGCAAGTACAACTAGTTCCAGACCAAATAACACACTGTACCTCTTAGGGGCTTATGTAACTACTATGGGCTCGGAATAATGGCCTGGATATTTGACATTTAGACCCCCCCCAACCACATCACAGAGGCCATATGTTAAGTACAGGAGAGGGCACTAGGTGGCAGGCTAACAAGTAAGGCCTCTATATTTTGTGCACAGAGGAATTCCCACATGAATTCCCACACACCCCCTGATTTTGGTCTAACAGTGACCTTAACTTACTAGATTACAGAGTGTTATTTGGCTTGTTTGAAGGACAATGAACTGGATGCCAAAAACAAACCATCTGTAAAAAGATCAAGCTGAGCTATCTAGTCTATTGAATGTGATTTATCAATTGGTATACCTCTCATGGTTCATACTGAACCTAATATTCACCATCCAATATTATTTGCATAACAGAGGTGTACCTAAGTATGATCTACAACACATATCTTATGGAGAAGTTATTTGATGCAAGCCCTTACAAGCTAATGAGGATTTAATGTGCATATGTGGATCAACACAGGAAAAGGGACCTCTGTGAGGAGCCTCCCGGGGGTCCCCTTCTATGGTTTATTTTGGTACAGGCAAAACTCAAACATGTGTCTTATTTGGTGCTATAGTGTGAACAGACAACCCTCTGAACCTGTACGGATTGCTCTTTCAGGACATGATCTATTTACAGACCCTAGTGTGTTAACAACCCTGCCTACTCTTAGCTGGAGTGTGCAGGCCCAGTTGTTACTCAGCCTGAACTGGCCCTGTCAAACTGCCTGCAGACACCAACTCCCAGATCACAGTTTCAGACACCATTCACACTACAAACTAGTGTTCCCAAAACACCCATATCCGATATTTCCAATTTGATTTTCTCAGCTTCTAGGTAACTTGAGACCAAAAGAAAAACTGATTTGGACCATGGCTTGCATGGACAAACAGATATTCTGACATCGGAATTATTAGATAGATTCTAAAATTCCTCTCGGATTCCTACAAATGTAAGAATGCCTGTACCTACCTGAGTGCTGTGACAAATGCACTGCACAACCCCACTTATCCAATCAACCTGGGCAAATTACATGTACCTTATTGACCCTACTAGAACTACTTATGTCCAGACATTTGAATTTGGTGTGATTACATAGAACGACCTGTTGAGGGGAAAGGATACCCCATTGCTAAAACCAAACCTGGAGGATGTCCATTTTAACAGACTTCAAAAGCACATTTCAATTGAAAATGTATATCTATCTATACCTGTCCCTTACAGAACCATTCAATGGCATCACATATATCAAGAAAAAAAACCTAAAAAAAAAAAAAATTCACAGCTCAAGAGCAGTTCGAAAAGTCAGGCCAAATAGGACAAAAATAGGTCAATTGCATCAAGTAAGGTCAGACATGGTCAAATTAGGTCAAGATGCAGAATATCAAATTGACCAAAATTAGGAAATTTGCAATATTAGGGTCAAATGAGGTCAAGATGGGGCATATAGCTTACATTATGTCAAATTAGCCAAAAATGGGCAAGTTCATCAAGTGAGGTCAAACTAGGTGAAAATGGGCAAAATAGATTGGTCAAAAATGGGTAAATTACATCAGTTGAGGTCAAATGAGGTCAAAACTGGTAAAATAGGTTAACTTGGGTCAAATAAAGTCAGATTGGCTAAAAAACTGGGCCATATACATGAAATAAGATCAAATCAGGTCACAAATGGTCAAAAATAGACAGATTTAACTTATTAACCTATTATCTTCTACTTGGACCTACCTAGTTACTACCTAGTTACAACACAATTTCTTTCAATCCAATTGATCAAAGTTGACCATTTTAACATAATTTGACCTAATTTCATGCAATTGACCAATTTTTAGCTAATCTGATCTCATTTGAACTATTTCAACCAATTTGACATAATTTAACCAAATTTGACCCATTTTCACCTAATTTAACCTCCTTTGGTGCACTTGCACCAATTATGGACAATTTGACCTAACTTGAACCAACATTCCACCCAATATGACCTACTTTAACCTCATTTAAAATTGATCCATTTTTGGCTAATCTAACATTTAAACTAGTTTCACCTAAGTAAACACAACTTGTCTGAATTTGATCCATTTTGACCTATTTTTCTCATTTTGACCCAATTAGACCTCAGTTTATGCAATTGACCCACTTGTAGGTAATCTGAACTAATTTAAAACAATTTACCTTATTTGACCCAATATGACCTATCTTGACTCCTAACTACACCCAACTTTCCTTAATTGACCCATTAGCCTATTTTTGACCAAAATAATCTGTTTTATCCAGAATTGATCCAGATTAACCTATAGCTCCTGGGTGTGGGAACCAGTTGCTACTCTGTTTGTGGGAACCAGCAGCTACTGGATGTGGAAACCAGCAGCATTAGGGTTTCGGAACCTGTGGCTACTTGGTATGGTATCCACTATGGGAACCAGCAGCTACTGGATAGCTGCTGGTACAAACTATAGATTCTGTTCATATAGCATGACATAGAGTGCACCATGCAATACTAAAAGATACCTGTCACAAGTTGACAGAGCTTGACAGAAAATGATATTGACTTTGAACATTGCATTTTGGTTTTGGACTCTAAATCAATTCTGAGAATATTTCCTTCTACTTTACCAGGAGGCTGACTAAAAATGTAGTTCCATTTTTTAAAAGGTGGCCTTCAATGCATTTGGCATTTAATATTAATGGCCAAATCCTCATCTAGACTTCGAAGTTAGGCAAGTTGACCATGAATGATGAAAGTCGGCCTAGTGAACTTTCCCAAATGAGGGTTTTAACTCTTTCCAGCCGGCTCTACTATTGTTAAAAGTCCCCAAAATACAGCAGAGTGAGGTCCTAGGCCCAGTTTGAATGATACATGGGGTTAGAATGATCATAGGGAAAGAATCAATGTTTGTGAAATGTGTAGGGGTTTGTTCCCCCCTCAGGTGCGCAGATGCCTCACGGACCAAGGACTGTTCATATGATGGTATCACTCCCCCTATGTATACCATACTGATCCAGGGGTAGTTGGAAGGTAGAGAATGTCAGGCAAGGGAAAGCAGCCACTTCGAAGTTGGAGGGTCCCGGGTTCAAGTCCCGGTTTCTCCATGACATTTTCCACTGACCACTACAAATGTATTCTAAAATGACTGATTTCAAGTCTATACATAATTACTTTTCAGATGATACCATGATATGATAGGACCCAGGATAATGCTATTATATACTATCAATTTCATCCTCAAGGTGCACTAATGCAATAGCCATAATTATTGCACCTGGAAGTGCATTATAATTACAGAATTCCTTGGCAGATCATCAAATTGGATTGACGCTAATACCACCAGATGTGACGCTATTGAAAAAATAGGTAATTTTACACTGGTACATGGTGCAATAGTGTCATTTTTATAGTGATTGATGTTATAGAAATGCAAAAGTGTCTCTGAATTGGATAAATGTCAATAATTCTACTACTTTTGCTACTTTAGCAGAACAGTTAGGAAATGGAAAAAGATATAACCCAATGCCTATGTTTCACAGATATGGAAAACATTGAGCTAGAAAAAATTCAGAATCTTGTAAAACATTTGCTGAATCATGTCACCATTAAAATGGAATGTTATTTTGTCAAAGAGTAAAATATTGTCTGTGATTGATTAGCCAACACTATAGTTTTCTAAAAAAAGATGGTATAAAATGGCTTAGAAATGGCTCTTTGTGAAAGGGGATCCACTGAATACAGTTGATGCGGACTTCGATCTCCTCATTATATTTCCTGATGGTATCTTGATAGTCTTTGAAGACATTCTGAAATCAAAAATCAATCATTAGAATGTGAAAATCTTGTAAAATCCTGAATAGAAATGTTGAATACTCCAGGTTTTATGTGATGTTTAGACAAAACCCTTCTACTTCTCCACTCCAAAATCATATCTTCTATGAATTGTATAAATTTAGTATTTCCAAAGCTTAGCTCTGGCTTCCACAAAATGATCCATTCATGGGCTCACACTAGAATACACTTAGAACTTAACTTTCTGGAGTGATATTAGGCATTAAAACTATAGATAGTATTTCAGAATATCATGTATTTGATACTCACAGTGGGAACACCCTTTTGGTTCTATTGAGGCTTTAAACAACTGTGTTAGGCCTTCAGAGCTAGCAATATCACTGTTGTGTTCATTCTGCTGAAATTTATTAATAAGGAAAGTGTTAAATATCAAGTGAATGAATTTTTGTCAATATACACCCAAGAAAATCAACATTAGAATATTGTCATATGTGACCCATCTTCTCATGTCTCAAAAACAAGTTTAAAGACGTTTTGGGCAATCTGAAACATTGCTGATGCTAAATGTGACCCATCCTTACAAATTGGTTCGGAAGTCACACATAGAAAGTATCTAGATATTGCCATATTCACTTAATTTGGTATATAACACTTGCATATTTGAATCAGGGTGCCCTCTGTGGATCTTCTAGCAGTAAATGTAGCCGGAACAATTAATAATAGATTAAACTGAGATAATTAACATATTAGACATATAATAATTTATAAATCCTATATAATTCCTATGTAATTCTATATAACCACAATTACTATAGCTATGCTTTTTAGGCATGTGGGGCTTAAATTCAGTTTAGGCAGCAAGGATTCTAAAAGGCATCTACCCGCATGTTAGAAAAATGCTAAAATACCAATTTTGAAAAATCTTAAATTTTTGACACTATACAACTTGAAAAGGCCATATCTAGACTTCTAAATGTGCGACTTCAGTACCACTTTGTTACGATGGGTCACAAATATCACTTTTAAATCTATATGCCTGTGATATTGAGGAGGTTGTAGGTGAAGACTTGATACATTAAATTACAGAGAAAAACATTGTTAAAGCTTTTCATATAGGCAAAATGTTTCTTCCAAACTCATTTGGCTTATGGGTGAGTTTGGCCTATAGCTGGGGTATTACAGATTTGGACTGATGCTTGATTGATTGGTTTAAAGTCAAAGGGTCGAATCAGGGACTGCCTTATTAGGTTGAAGACATGCCATCATTTAATTCTCAGGCTGGACAGTTATTTAAACGATGCCAAAACACCTAGACAGGTATGCATATGCTGCTTGTCCATCGCAGCAGTGATAGGGCTCTCACTGAAGTTATTCTGCTCCTTTATCCCCTCATCACTGCACTGGAAAATCAATATTAGAAGACCGATACTAATAATTCACCAACACCATACATCAACTGATCCTCATACCCTAATATTAAACTCTACTTGATACCAGTACCCTGATACTAGGCACTAACCAACACTTATACCCTAACAATACACCCTTACTGATACTAGCACCCTGATACTAGGCACTGTCTGATACCTACACTCTAATAATACACCCTCACTGATACAAGCACCCTGATACTAGACCCTGGCTGATACCTATACTCTAATAATACACCCTCACTGATACCAGCCCCCTGATACAAGGCACTATTTGATACCTACACTCTAATACTACCCCCTTACTGAAACCAACACCCTTATACTAGGCACTGCCTAATACCTATACTCTAATAATACACCCTCACTGAAACCAGCACCAGTATACTAGGCACTGCCTAATACCTACACTCTAATAATACACCCTCACTGAAACCAGCACCCTGATACTAGGCATTGCCTAATACCTACACTCTAATAATACATCCTCAATGATAACAGCACCCTGATACTAGGCACTGGCTGATGCATACACTCTAATAAAACACCCTCACTGATACCAGCACCCTGATACTAGGCCCTGCCTGATACCTACACTCTTGAAATACACCTTAACAGATACCAGCACCTTGATACTAGGCACTGCCTAATACCTACACTCTAAAAATACACCCTCACTGATACCAGCAGCTTGATACTAGGCACTGCCTGATACCTACACTTGAAATATACACCCTAACTGATACCAGCAACCTGATACTAGACACTGCCTGATACTTACACACTAATAATACACCCTCACTGATATAAGCACCCTGATACAAGACGCCATTTGATACCTACACTCTAATAATATGCTCTCACTGATACCAGCACCCTGATACTAGGCACTGCCTAATATCAACGCTCTAATAATACACCCAAAATGATACCAGCACCCTGATACTAGGCACTGGCTGATCCATATACTCTAATAAAACACCCTCACTGATAACAGTCCCTGATACAAGGCACTATTTGATACCTACACTCTAATAATACACCCTCAATGAAACCAGAACCCTCCTGCTAGGCACTGCCTAATACCTACACTTCAATAATACACCCTAACTGATACCAGCACCCTGATACTAGACACTGTCTGATACCTACACTCTAAAAATAGACCTTAACTGATACCAGCACCCTGATACTAGGCACAGTCTGATACCTACACTCTAAAAATACACCTTAACTGATACCAGCAGTTTGATACTAGGCACTGTCTGATACCTTCACTCTCATACTACACCCTCACTGATACCAGCACCCTGATACTAGGCACTGCCTGATCCATACACTCTAATAAAACACCCTCACTTATACTAACACCCTGATACTAGGCCCTGCCTGATACCTATACTCTAATAATACACCCACACTGATACTGGTACCCTGATACTGGGCACTGTCTGATACCTACAATGTGATAATACACCCTCACTGATACCAGCACCCTGATACTATGCACAGAATCTATAACAAGATAATATAACCCAGATGATATATATTCAATGATATCTATTACATTCAAAATCTGATGCTACGCATTGACTGATACCAGCAAACTAAAGCTACACCAAGTTATTCCTAAAGTCAAGCAATAAAGAAACTAATCCATATTACCTTGATATTTGGCTGCTCAACTGGAATCACATATCAGTGATAAATTGAGCTTGCTCTGTGTAAGACATGTCGTCCTGATCCTGAACAATCACCTGTAATTAAATGGGAAAGATTGTAGTGCAGTCAATATCAAAAAGATGTACTATGTCTATTGGCCACTAGCTGGTCTGGAGCCGGTTCTGGTGACACACACTGATAAGAACTGATAGGATGGGACCAGCATGTCCCTGGAAGTGGTTGTTAACCAGGGACAAGGTACCCATCATGGTATGTGTTATCAGTGGGTTTCACCTCAACCAGCAAAATTCAAAATGGTGGCTCCACTAGGCCTCAATACTGAGTCCTATAGGCTGGTAATGCAAATGAGCCTTCCATATTTGCATGTATTACAGGAATAAAAGCTAGCATTATAATATAATATATTTACACTTGAATACCCAAGTCCTGAGTCCCAAGTTCGCATTCTCCTTAATTGATTGGATTTATGAGATTTTTAAATAAAAAGAAATATAGGAAATAATTATGTACATTTATGTTGACACAATGACCCACACAAATGGGAAGGGCAGGGATGGTACAAGACAGGAATGAGTAAGAATGGGAGGGGATGGAAACAGCCAATGGTGAGGGGGGGGGGTAGTAATGATGTGTAGAGAAGGACAGAAAGGGGGGTGGGAGAGGGAGCTTCTCAGAACCCAAATTCAGGAGACAGACAGAATATGAAAGAACAGGCTTTTTGCAAATTTCCCCACTTTTTGCCAAATTTCTAACATATATGGATAAATGAATCATAGTACACTTTGAGGTTAGGCTGTGTGTCAATTTATGGCCCTGTCTTTCCCTATGTTAAATTGTATTAAAATTATACAAAATAATAACAGATCTATACGGACAATACATATGGAGGTCCATATGTAACATATGGAGGTCCATATATCACATATGGACATCCGTATATCACATATGGAGGTTCGTATATCTCATACGGACGTCCATTTTACTTTTAGGATACCACCTGGTACCCCCCTAGCTGTATCTTATTTTCCAACATATGGAGGTTCATATGTGACATATGGACCTCCGTATCTGTCCGTAAGATTAGGAAAAACAGGGCCCAGGCCCCCATATCTCTGCCATACCAGGTGAATACCACTATAGAAATACTACACTTGACCTACATACAATGCTCCCTCTTCTTGGTATTCCCTGAACTGAAGTGTCCTCTGACCATCTAAGTTAAGATATGGGGAGCTAAAGTAACAACAAGGTGTTGCATAGAATTCTGGGTAACTATATACTCATTTCGAGCACCAAAAGCCTAAACAGCAGAGTTATGAATTTGTGATCAAATATAGAACTATGATTTATAAATGATTATATATTTGATATGTAAATATGAGTATTATTCTCAGTTTCAAAAGATCTGACTAAATTTACTGACAAAAGATCTTAAGAGGGCTACCTGTTTTAAATATAGAAGTGTCCCATACCAAATGAGTGAGTGAGTAATAGATGTTTAACGCCATTTCAACAGCTAAGGCCATATTCATGGCAAGAACATTACACAATTTTACAAAGGAATGTGTCAGTGCCCGCGCATATGTGCACCACACACATCCTGAGGGGATAGGAAAGATGAGAATTAGACCCTTTTAAGTGGGCTAGGGAAGCCCGCCCATACGAAATCTAAGCTCTTGAATGTGCTCTACATGAAGATAGTAATATCTAGATATTTTCAGGTTGCAACTTGCGAACCATTTTGTAAGGATGGGTCACATAAATACTGATCTTTTTTGGGAGTTTCAACTCATGGCACATGCACCTTTAGCATAAGAGGACAATATTTGCCTGCAGCTAACCACCCTGTGATATAGCAGTGACCTACCTGTAACTTGCCCTAGGCAGTACTGGGCCTACCTTAGTACTGTGTATAGTGTTGTTGATTTCAGACAATTGTCATACATGAGTAGGTAGGCAGGGAGACAGGCCCTACACTATGGTGGTCATGGGCTACTACCTGCCAACACTTTGAAATGGGAACCTATGTTATTTCAGAGTTTAGTAAGTGCACATGAATCTCCCTAGTCCAAAGGGTTGTATTGCAGCATTCCAATTCCTGCTAACACAACTGATCTTTTCTTTTTTGTACATAAGAATGATGGAAAATGCATATAAGCTGTACTTTAGTCAGTAAGGGCGAGTTCAAGACAAGGGTGAAAGAGGGGACAGGGAGGGATGACAAAGGGGACAGGGAGCAGTGGGAGAGGGGACAGGGAGGGACAAAGAGAGGACAGGGAGCAGTAAGAGAGGGGACAGTGAGGGGACAGAGAGGGGACAGGCAGGGTGAGAGAGGAGACAGAGAGGGGACAGAAAGCGGTGAGAGAGGGGACAGGGAGGTGACAGGGAGCAGTGAGAGACGGGACAGGCAGGGTGAGAGAGGAGATAAGGAGGGGACAGAAAGCAGTGAAAGAGGGGACAGAGAAGAGACAGGGGACAGTGAAGGGACAGAGAGAGGAGAGGGAGCAGTGAGAGAGGGGAAAGGCAGGGGACAGAAAGGGGACAGGGAGGGATGAGAGAGGGGACAGGGAAGGGACAAAGAGAGGACAGGGAGCAGTAAGAGAGGGGACAGTGAGTGGACAGAGAGGGGACAGGCAGGGTGAGAGAGGAGACAGAGAGGGGACAGAAAGCGGTGAGAGAGGGGACAGGGAGGGGACAGGGAGCAGTGAGTGAGGGGACAGGGAGGGTCAGAGAGGAGACAGATAGGGGACAGAAAACAATGAGAGAGGGGACAGGGAAGGGACAGGGAGCAGTGAGAGAGGGGACAGGGAGGGGGAAAGTTTAGACAGAGAGGGGACAGAAAGCGGTGAGAGAGGGGACAGGAAGGGGATAGGGAGCCGTGAGAGAGGGGACAGGGAGGGATGAGAGAGGGGACAGAGAGGGGATAAGGAGGGGACAGAAAGCAGTGAGAGAGGGGACAGAGAGGAGACAGGGAGGGTGAGAGAGGAGACAGGGAGGGGATAGAGATATGACAGGGATCAGTGAGAGAGGGGACAGGGAGGAGACAAAGAGGGGACAGGGAGGGTGGGAGAGAGGACAGACAGAGAGGTCAGGGAGGGTCAGAGAGAGGACAGAAAGAGAGAGAGGACAGGGAGGGGTGAGAGTGCAGAAAGAGAGGGGACAGGGATGGGTTAGAGAGCAGACAGAGAGGGGGCAGGAAGGGGTGAGGCAGAGAACAGAATGAAAACCTGTATTGAGCACACAAGCACTGACTGATACAAGTACCAGTGATAGTGTAAAATGTGGAGCACATGTAAACACCTGTTCAATAAGTAGGGCCCTGACCACACCCATACAATGTCACAGAGACATTTCCATATCTGTTGCATATGTTGATATTAATCTGGTAAGGTGGATGACATGTATAAACAGGTTATTACAGACATATATATCCATAAGAATACTCACCTAGATGGGTAGAAAACCACTTGTGGCTTGGGCTAGCTTCATGTCTGTGTGTGATGACCTGTGGGGAGTTCTGTGGTTCCAGTCAGATGATAAGTACAAAGGTGCCTCAGTGAGGTCTATAAATAGTGTGGCTCAATGTGTTGCTGACCTGTTGATTGGTGTGGGGTACAGTCACCTCCCTCTATTGTGACTGCCTTTGGGACTATATGGATATTGGCTAAAGCTGTACATGCATATCTCTCTAGGAGAATGCATTATATCATGAATGAAATGGAGCATACAACACCAGTAGCATGGTATAAATAAACAATTGGTGCACTTTACCTCCACCATATATATATATATATATATATATATATATATATATATATATATATATATATATATATATATATAAATATATATATATATTCAGAGGTCAGTTAGATCAGCATTTTGAACAAGGAATCAGGAGCAGGAGGGTCATCACATTATTGCAGAAGCTTCATGCTTTCGGCATGCCTAGGGCCATGTATTTGCTTTCCATTTCATATTGGGAATAGTGGAACACAGATATTGCATAGGATTAACTTTAGTGCCATATCTCACACGTCCCATGATATAACCCTGCCCAGCATGTCAAGGGCATTAACAGCATGCCAAATGATCTTGAAATGAATAGAATAAATAAAAAGATATTCCAACATGTATGACTAAGATACCATGAAATAAAGAGAAAATTTGACAAGGATTCCATCTGACTGAGGGTTATCTCACTGTGCTTCAACACTCAGTCAACTATTGTTTGGTGTCAAGGTATGTTCACAGAAGGAGGATGCATATTGGGAGTTGACTGTATTGGGCATCAAGGTTGTAGGTGCATAAATGTGGCCCCAATAACAAGAAAAGCACAAGGCTGTGTGTAAGGGAACTGGTGGTCATTATTTATCAATGGGGCAGGGGGGGGGGTAAAAATTACAGACCCCTCCTAAGGGGCTAGAAAATATTTAGCCTATTTTTGTCAAAAAAGCTTGCACACTTCTATAGATCAAGGAGGGACGCAAAACTGTTCTCCTCCTCCAGTCTGGGGGGGCCACAAACAATTTTGACTGCCACTGTAGAGGGGGCGAAAAAATATCTGTGCAAAAACTCACCGCCCCCCCCCCATTGATAAACAGTAACCACTCCCTAAGGTTGTCATTAGGGTATAGTCACCTTACCCTAAAGCTACAGGTTAATGGAGTGCATTGGTGTGTTTGGCCATACAGTGGTATAATTAGACACAATCACTGAGATCAGGAACTGTAACTAGGGGACACATAGATTGATCGATTGATTGTATGCTGTCTGATCCAAATGATGATGTTTATAAAAACAATTATTTTCTCTTAACCAGAGGCCTAGAGAAACAATAAGGAAGCCATGCCTTCCCCTATGTTTCCACAAGAAAATACAACCTGTAAACCTGTCCAACCTTCAAAGCGAGTTTTCCCAAGGGTATCATGGTCAAAGTAAACATGTTTACCACTTTAAGGGCGACTGAGGCAATAATACATCATGCCCATCGGTCAGCATGATGCATGAGTGCAGCGGCCCTGGGTAGTATCTCACCAGGGCTGCATTCATTCATCATGCCAACCCTATGGGGTTGATGCACTCCCAGAGGGTCATCATGATGCTCAGGCAGTTTCACCAGCACTTCATTGGTGCATCATGACAACCAATCAGCATGTTGCACTCATGCATCAGCAGCCCTTAAATGGTTAGAAAATATAGATGATACATTCAGAATAATGTATGAAAAATTGTTGATGGCCTTGATGCATAAAGTGCATCCAGTCTTGCCGTAACATTGTTTCCATTATGACAGAAGTTAAGATCAAAGAGAAGTCTCACTCAATCAAGCAAACTAAGATCTCTTAAGTTGTAGATAGGCCTACAAACAAGCCCTAGATGTGATAAGTGCCCCCATCTGGTAGTAAACACCAACACTACCAAAAAGCCCCAGAGTCCAGCTTAGCTTGAATCACCAGCTAGGATCAGACTGAGTATGGCACCATGCCTGAGCCTTGTTCCAAACTCAAGCTGATCCTATTTCCCAATGCATGGCATTGTGGCAGACTCAATGCGAGTATGGTCTGTTAGATAGGAGGCTCCAGGTGAGCCTATCATGATACTCAGGCAGCCCCAGAGAATGACTGATAATCTAGCCGATCCTCTTTATTTTTTCTGTGAACCATTTAAGAACCAAGATGCAAGAGTACATTGTGCCAATGAAGTGCTGGCTAGTCTGCTCGCATGCAGCACTTCATTGGCACAACGCGCCAATGAAGTGCTGCACCTTTAGTAAGACCCTCCTGTGCCAAAGACGCACCGTTCCTCCGGTTGTAGATTTTGTGTGGTGCAACGCATTTGTCTAGATACATCGACAATGGAATTTCAATCTCATTCCCACACAAATAGACCCAGACACCTGCCCTGAAAGTGCCCTTTGCATATGTAATGTCTAAGGGCATAACATACTATTATTCTGGAGAGTCTTGCCCAAAGGGAACCGCGAATCAAAAACCAAAACGTGCACGTGGATAAACCGACACTTATTGTGACCTTGCACTGTAGCTTGGATGTTAGTGAGACGTGTAATGCCGAGTGTGCCTGCCCAGCTGCCTTACGTCCTGTGTGCGTTAATGGTACTACAACCTACGTCAGCCCATGTCATGCTGGATGTACGTCATATGACCCTGTCAACCATGTAAGTCCAGCTTGTGTGTTTAAGAAGAGAGAGACAACAATTATACCAAGATGGGTATACCTTGCACACTAAAAAGTCTGGAGACTTAATTGGAGGGAATCATCTCTTTAGTGGGAAATCTATCCCACCTTATCCCTAAAAGTATATGTAATTACTTACATTTTAGTAGCATCCCTTATGTATTCCTACTTTCTCTCAATCGGTTACGGATATTGTGCACTCATTTTCAGACCTTCTCGGACTGTTCTTGTGCCGGTCCCAATGTGACAGTGTCAGAGGGCTACTGCACAAGTGTAGCATGCGGCATGATTATACCCTACATAATTGTAGCTGTCGTCTGCTCCTTTCTAGGAACTATAGGCAGAGTACCTGCTACTATGCTCATGTTCAGGTAAGCTCAGTAAACTGAGGTCGTATATAAGTTCAAGCTTAACCATTTAAAGGCCGCTGATGCATTTATGCATCATGCCCATTGGTCGTTATGATGCACCAATGAAATGCTGGCGAGTCTGCTTGCCAGCACTTCATTGGAGCATCATGCTGACCCTTGCTAAGTCTTAGAAAGAAGAATGCACTTAAAAGATGGGCCTCTATGAAGGTGTACAGTATATTGATGACTTAAGGTCCTCTTCGGGTCCTATTTCCGTGTTGATGACCCGAGGTGATCATGTTGATCACCATGGGTCATCACTTTCTGCCTCAAGGGGGCCCTAGTATGAAAACAATGGAAATACAAGACCCACTCTATTGAATATATTGACTCTTGTCATTACCTTATCCTCTTAATCATAAGATGTGAAGAATAGCATTACTCTGGAATATCAATTGATATAAAACGAAATTTGGACAAAATTATCAAAGGCATTTAAGCATGTTTAAAGACAGACCTAGCTCTTTTGTAAATGAAACTATAGTTACAACGATGGAGACAAACAAGCTGACATTTGTTGTACAAACATCTAATATGCCTCATTAGGGCATTAGTTCCCAGCTAGCACAACTCGTGCAATTCACAACATTCTTACGTGAAAACTCATGTGATTTACGTAAAAAAAGACATCATTTTGATGAGTTGTGCCAGCAGGGTTAGCAGTAAATGCCCACAATAAAGGATTGGTTGTTGGGAGGGAAGGGGGTAATCAAGAATGCAATTGTTGGAAATAATTAATAAATAGATACTCGATACTCCATCAATAAGATGCCAAAAGTCATCACTACAGAGCACCCCTTTCAGCCTTATCTTTTCAGTGTGGATTAAGAATATGCAATGCATGTGCAATACTACCTTTCTATACATTAATGTAAATGACCTGTTCTAAGCAGGGCTAGGTAAAATGTAGGTCTAGGCCTTGACCGCAAAGCAGTTGACAACCTTTATCAGTTAGGCCCATGGGTGTCTACTGGTTACCTGTCTGAGTCTCTGAAGGTGTTTTCCATGTGTAATAAGAAGGGTGAGACAGTAAAGGACATTTGCTGCCCTCTGTCAGATGTCCTGTGAACTATTTCCTATACATAGACCTTGATTACAGAGGGGAGTAGGGACTTTGGCAAAGTCCCACTTCACCTCCGTAATCAAGGTCTATGCATAGCAAATAGAACCAACTGAGGGCAGCAAAAGTGCTTTACTGTCTCACCCTTCTATTATAGTATATAAATAACACCTATGCAGACTCAACCTGGCATCCAGTCCACGCTCGTGGTTAGGCCAATACACTCATTGAGACAAAATATGAACAATTAAACCTACCCTGCTTGAAAATTTATGTCATGATTTTTTTTCAACGTACATGACTTTCTTTCTCTCTGTTAGGGCATATATGGCTACATGAATATACTATCTCTGTTATACTACCATTTGACCCATATGACTGTATGTAGGTCTAAACAATGGTATTGTTTCAGGATCGTTAAGAAGGAGGAAAAGGCATTCGCCATTGGGTTTCTAAGTTTTGCCCTCAATTTATTATGTAAGTACCCTCTATTGTTGTTATTATTTTTATTTCTCCACGGAACGTCCTCGGTGAAGGCTTTTACCTGGGTATCTTAATGAAGGCACATTGTCTTAACCCTAATTGGTCACTTTAGTCCCACCTGGTATATTGAATCATAACTAGGGCTGGTGGGTGGGTACCTAAATTGGTCACCAGGTGGCCCTCCGTTGCCGTGCAGTCTCACTTCAGTTATACCAACCAGAGGTTACAGTGGATCACAAAGGTCATATACCTTCAAGATGTGTTTTATGAATTATTCGATTAATCACGTTTTGTCCAATTCCTTGTTAGAACCTCCCCCCCCCTCCCTTTTTCTTTTATCAAAATATGTTGATGTGATTCTGCATAGATTTATTGCATTTTTTTTTGCTAATGCTTAAAGATAATTATGCTACTCTTCTTAATGAAGCAATTTATCATATCTAGTTAAACTTGTGGTTTACTTTGCACAGGTTTTGTGCCGTCGCCCATCATGTTTGGTCGTCTGTTTGATTCTTCCTGCCGCCTGTGGGAGATGCGATGTGGTACAAGAGGGGCGTGCCTCATATATGACATCACCAAATTCAGATACTACATGCACGGGGTCACCTTGGTCTTCAAGGTGTTATCGCTACTGTTCGCAATCATCGTTCTCGTGCTCGTCACTAAACAGGAGAATAAGAAGAAAAGGGAGGCATGTGATCCAAATGAGAATGAAGCAATAAAGGGAAAGGATGTGCAATCATAGAATAGACATATGGATATACCTCGTGGTTCGTCAGTTGCCAGAGCAGCACGTCTATAGTATACTCCCAGATCTGTTTGATTGAAACCTATAGATGCAACATTCCTGAATTATCCATGGACCAGAGTCGAGAAAGGTATTATCTCGAGGAATTATTCGTACCAATACTTTTTAAAAACCTACATGTCTATATTATTAATTCTTATAGCCAAATATGATAGAATTATCAGATGGGTAGCTTAGTGTCCAGTATCACATGTTTAATGAGCTGTAGGTGGTCCATTTTGACAATGTCCATGAGCTGCGGTACTGACCCTGTTGACGCATCAAAGGGGAGAAAATGGAGGCTGTTAGCTGATTTACATCTTGAGATAAGGGGCTGTTAATACCCTTAATGCCTTGCATGGAATGGAAGTAACTTGAATATTCAATGTTATCACTCCAGGGCTACATTAGTCATTTTTACACGTTTCCTATAACTATGAAAGCGTTTCAATATGTCTTATCATATCTTAGAGTGATTTTTAGATGCATGAGGAGCATATTGGTGTATGATAAGGTGTTGTGGGTATTTTACCACAGGATTGGTAGCCTAAACTGCAGTTGGCATAATCAGTCATGGGCCAAAAACTTGGGCCACGGCCACTGAATTGCACAAATGTCAGATATGCTGTATAATTACATTGAAACAATTTTTCTGAGTTCACAAGTAGCATTCCAACTCTCGTCTATCTTATAGTTTGGCTATGATTGTGTTCATGCATCCTAGCGTCCTGCTTGTTGAAAGGCTGGGTAAAAGGCCCATAACGATGGGATAAAGACCGCCCATGGATCTGATGATAAATTATCGTTCGTGAAAAAAGCCCATATGGCTGTTGGGACAAAATGGAAGGTAAATAAAATGTATCCTTATGAGTAATATGGCCTTAATGTTTTTGCTGTATAAACAGCCTGAAAATGCTCGACTTGCTTAACGGGGCTTACATCGTCAAGTTTCAAACTTATCAGGATTCCTAGTTCCAACTGTCTGCATTAGGTTACTGAAATATATGTGGTACTTCTATATCTTATAGCATCTCAGCTAATACTTTTAACACTTTTAATTTGCTGTCCGTTAAACCATCGCCTTTAATAGTGCAAGAAAGTTGTAACTGACATTTTTGTCAAAAATGAGTTTTCTTAAAGCTCTGTCTATATGATATGTGTGCCTACCGGCCCCAGTGCAATGTTACTGTTTCCACTTTGTTTAATAGATAGTCAAACACTTCTTCTGCCATTCCAGCAAAACTTGATAAATGCTGTTACAACCATCTTGCGCTAAAGATACGAAACCATGCACGGTGCACATTTTAGGACCCCTTTTCTAATTATCTAAAAATAGAAAGGTTAAAATTGGGGTGTATAGCGCACCAAGACACGATATAACCCAAATAGACGCCCCTGCACAAAGCTGAGAGCACCGACACCTACCCTTATATCAAACACTGATAGAACTCCACCTTCTGCGTCCAGCTAAGTGTAACATATATGCCTATCTAACTGGTCCCTGCAGAGGCGTAGGAAGCAAATCTTCATGGGGGGGCGGGCGGCGGGGACCCACATCGACCACATTGAATTGTCAGTTCAAGCACGCTAGCGCCTATACATACCTACATATAATTTATATAGAAAAGTAATTTTTTATGAATTTTAGGCCTGATTTGAAGCCCAGACCCCCATTTTCTCATCCCATTACAATATCAGTCTAATGTGAAATGCAAAGTTTAAGCTTCTTGTTCAATTTATTATAACTTCTTGGCAAAGTTGTTTTTTTTTTTTTGGGGGGGGGGGGCCCAGACATACTCAGGCCCCACCTCCTTTATGATTGGGGAGCCCAGGCCCCCCTGCCCCCCCCCCCATTTTCCTTCGCCCCTGCCCTGTTGACTTATATGGGAACTAAAGTTAGAGTTTTTCTTTGGGTTATATCGTGCTGCTTCATGTTATATCGCACATTTGCGCGATATAATCCTTATGCAATATATTTCCCCAAAGAGCTTATATCGCGCACATTGCCTTGACACCTTTAGGAATGATAGCCATGATTTAGGTGTGAAATGACAAGTGTCAAAGTGAGTGCTGTCCCACCTGCCAGGTGAGGACTAGCGTCCTAGGTTTTATACCGCCATGTCAATAGCTATCACATGCCTGATTTTTGTCATCCTAATAAGCTTTTTAGCTTTTATTTTGTATCCTATATCATGTGCGCGATATAATAACAAGATACATGTGCGTGATATAAGCCTTATTTTAATTACTACGGCTCCCTATGGGGATTTATTAGTAAAATACACAATATGAATGGCAAGCTTGACAACCTTTATGTACATCCCATGCCAGGAGTGTAATACCTACAGTAGGGTAGGAAGGGGTAAGAAGCCCTTTGGGGTAAAAGGCCCTTTAGCCCTCATGTCTAAGGTAGTGGTTGTATACACCCATTTAACACTTGGAAGTAAAGATTACCTCAAGGAGACCTCTTTTGTAGGTTTTCATTATGATTGGAAGAGATATAGTTGACTTATCAGACATTCAATATTTTATAACTGTTAAGATTATCTTGTTCAATTTAAGATAATTAGAAATAAAAGGGTCCTGAAATGTACATGGTGTGTTGGATAGCAAATTCAAAGGGGTTAAAAGTATCAGCTGTGGTGCTATAAGGTAAAGGAGTCAAGAGTCAAGATACATTTTATTCACCTTCCCTTTTATTCCAACAGCTACATGGGCTTTTTATGTGAACAAGTATCTTAGCGTCGAATTTATTGGCCTTTTGGCCCATCGGTGTGGGCCTTTTACCCCAGCCTTTCGATGTGCTGGGTAAAATGCCCTGCTTTTTGTCAAACGTTGAAATGGAATATTCCATGACGCTAGGCTGACAACCTTTTCCACAATCATTATACCTTATTCCATCCCTTGATTATTTTGAAAAAATATGCATCAATTGGGAATTATTTTCATAGAACTAGCTCATTTCCATGTTATTAGGGTATTTTACCCTACCCTACCCTTCCTTGAACTTCAATATGAAATATTTAATGCGTTACTTTAGGTTATTTATGATGTCCAAATCTTAGTTGTAGCTCATGAAGATTATCTTTAGTATCTTTTCTAATGATAAGAATTCAAATGGAGCATTTATTCCAATTATGATGCTCTGATGTGCATGTGGGCCATTTACCCCAAAGGCTGGGGCCTTTTACCCCAGCCACTAGACGATGGGCCCACTTTTATTCACACCTGCTTTATCGTAACATTCTATGAGGCAGGGCTGACAAGCTTTTGCACATGAATAACATGTTATTCCATCCTTTGATTAATGTATAAGCTAATCTGTTAGTAGCAATAAATTCCTTAGAAATGACACAGTTGTAAATTAAGGGCATCTTACCCCACCCTAACCTGCAGGTAACCAAATAGTACTGAAACATGGGGAGGCACTGCAAAAGGAATTTCAGCAAAATATTCTATAATTTTGAGTATAGGCCTCTTTGATTTTAGGTGAGTCACTGTGTGATACAACAACATGCGCGATACTACCCAATGTTACCCAACATGATGAGATCTGAACAGTTCTAAAATATTGAATTTCGGACAAGACAACTTTTTCTCATCCATTCATCCAAAACCTAGAAAAGAGGTCTCATTCATCTTTATTTCCAAGTGTTTAATAGCCGAAATGGCTGCATCCAAAGCACCCGAGGGCCTCTTGCCAGTTAGTCCTACGTAACCGTATAGCTACATGTTAAGCTAATAGATGATGGATATCAGGGCCCTAGGGCTGTATATACAGCATATACAGCCCGTGGGGCCCCGATATTCATCACCTAATAGGTTTATACCACCATTTCCTCCATTTTGAATTAATTTCTTACCTGATATCCACAGAATATAGCCAGGAGAAGACATTTTGTAAGTGCAAGCGACACGGCCCGTGTCCGCTCTGCGCGAAGCCATTGTTTTTGTTCCTTGCCGGGAGAGGTACCGCCATGTTTACACTCACTTTTCATATGGAATCCAACCATGACATGTTATAATATCAAAGTCCCAAGAAGTATTCGATCCATAGACGAGGAATGCGTGCTAATTTTCTCCATTTTCTTCAATATAAATAAGAATCCATTGATTTTCCAAAACGGTCTGAAATTTTCGGCGTCTTCCTCGTACGACGAGCAGTTGACCTATATCTACATCTGGGCCACTGACACACTTTCGCTGGACAAGGAGGCGGGTAGAAATGGCCGAACCGCGACTCGCTTACGATGGAAAAATCAATGGATTCTCCTTTATTTTGAATATATTGGACATAATACGTATGGAGGGATCATCTAGACTATCTAAGGATATGTATGTTTTATTTTGAAGACTTGTCATGGTTGGATTCCATACGAAAAGTGTGTGTGAACCTCTCCCGGCAAGGAACAAAAACAATGGCTTCGCACAGAGCGAACCGGGCCGCGACTCGCTTATGATAGAAAAATCATTGGATTCTTATTTATATCGAAGAAAATGGAGAAAATTAGTACGCATTCCTCGTCTATGGATCGAATACTTCTTGGGATTTTAATATTATAACATGACAAGCTTGGAATCAAGACGAAAACTGACTGGAAACGTTGCACTAGGACCTCAGGTTAGAATTTATTTACTTTCGCATTAGATTTCATCACCGTTCAGTGTGGCGCTATGGCTAACGTCCTCGCAACCAGCACTGCGGCCGGGCTTCAATTCTCCTACGAGTTGGGACGATTTTTCACATTGAAATGATGGCCAGATTAAATTTGTATATCTGCCACACATTTCCCAAAATATTTTAAGTCCAACTTGACCCCGAAAAAGTATATACCAAAAATTTCAAAAATGCACATGTGTGGTATATGCAGAATAATGCACGGCTAAACTGCATATAAACCCACCGGAAGTCCCGAAATCGTGGTATAAAGGCCTATATATGGGAAGCAATATATGTAACCCCCTTGAGATCCGTCCGAGATCAGAGTTATAACTCCAACCTCACAGTTTCCTACGATCGATATCACAGTTCTTTTTTGATATCATAGTTTCTGGCACAAAACTTGTGTATTGAGTTCTTAGTAAAGAAATAGATATATCACTGATAATTCTTGAATGTTACGTTGAAAAACCTGTAGAAATCTGCCTTGAAAAACTAGATTTGCCATGCGGGGCGTATATGGCAAGCGATATGTTCACCCCCTGATATCACAGTTTCTTCATTTGATATCACAGATTTTGTCACTGATATTGCAGTTTTAGGATTCAATATCAGAGTTAATTTAGGAGAACCCCTGTATCAGGCTGATAATGTAGATTAAACCAGAAATTGGAGTTACTTTTTTTTTGAATTTATAGTGTATTTATTGCAAAAAGTGATTTTCAAAATACAATACATTCAAAATGAGATAGGTACTCAGTCCTTGTAACTGACTTAGCACGGCATAACAGTAATCCGTAGTGCAATGAGTTAACTTTGAAAGAAGTAGCACTGTACATCAAGTGCTTGTCTTTGGTATACTACTAATAATGAATGTATCTATGTTTAAGCGCGATCGGTTAGCCAATATCAAATAATGATAATGTACATTAAGCACTGTTCTTCTGAGTTCTTCAATTTGACAATATAAGTATGAACAGTATTATTTCAAATATATGGAAAAGACAAAATTCAAGTAATAGTAGAGAGAGGTTAGTAACATTGAGCATTGTCAGCAGAGAAATATGTATGTCGTTGGTCCCTGAGCATCTCAGACCACTGGTAAAGGCACAGATAGTAATTGTACAATTTACAAGCTATGATGAATCATTTGTTACATTTGCAACACCAAATAGTAATTGTACAATTTACAAGTTATGATGAATCATTTGTTACATTTGCAACACCATATATTAAGGAGTCCTACGTGGCAGAGTTTCATCACTTACTTTAGCTGTTTTTTGGCCCAAATCTTTAACACAGTGACTTTTGCCTTGGTCTTAAACTCGTCTCCAGAGGTTGTTAATCTACATGAGGCATTGAGTTGGTTCCACAATTGACTGATATTCCAGGCAATTAGAGCAATTCATTCATTATTCATCATGTTATTTAAACTCCAGTATCAGGGTGAAACAGCAGTTTCTCAAAAACTTTGATATCACAGTTTTTAACTCTGATATCAATGTTTCTAGCTGTGATATCATAGACTTTATCTTTGATATCAAAGTTTTTAGCTGTGATACTGATGCTTTAATTCTGTTATATACTTTGATATAGGGGTTATTAACTGTGATATCAAAGTTTAAAACTATGATATCAAAGTTTCTGATAAACTCATGTTTGCCTCGATACTGGAGTTTACAGAATATGAGAAATAACAGGAAATAATCAACACAAAGGCTTATGTTCTATGTAAAAAATGAAAAAGAAGGTGGGGAAATGAATGTATCACAATGTGCAATATTTCAGAAAAACTCTGATATCAGACTAGGAAACTGTGATATCAAAGTTAGAAAACCCTTATATCAAATTCTAAAACTTTGATATCAAATGATGAAACTCTGATATCAAGGGGTGAACATTTGGCTTGCCACAGTAGTAGCCTACGTCGAATTCTGACTTCATGCGTAAATCAACCTATGCAATACGACACTCTCAGCACCATCAGTTCTTTGCACCAACAGGCCTATCCCTCAGAAGCAACCTTTGACTACAATAAGACTTTTGATTGTGTCGATCTTTCAATGCCTGAAAATATGGTATTTGAGGAAAATGTATGAGATAAGAAGCCCTATAAAAGTTGTATGTTTAAGCCGCAACACCACCGAGTTGACCAGACACGAACTTGTTGAGCTTTGTTGCTTTTCACCCGAACTTTTACTAATTTACCCGAACATATATCAAAAACAATGATAGCGGCCTAGTCTAGCCCATAGTATGTCAGAATTTGATTTTACGTTTTTGTTATTGACTTTGGCACTAACTTGGTGTGCAGCACTTGGTGTCCACCGAACCCTCTGATGCGAGGCAGGGGCGTGGGAAGCAGTTTCAGAGTGGGTGCGACCAGGAGGGTTTTCTGCAATTTTTGACCTCCTTTTACTTGACCTTTTAGTTTTGACCTTTTGAGGAGTTAGCCAAAAGTGTTGGGGGCATGTCCCCCCTGTCCCCCTTGCTTTCCACGCCCATGCGAGGTTTTGACTGAGTGAGGGGCTACTTACACAAATTAACGACTAAGCCCCAAAGCTTATGTACTTATTCAGTGCTACTTATCTTGCTAAGGGAGTGGCGGGGGAGTGGTCATTATTATCAACAGGAGGGTGGTGGTTTGTAAGCCCCCCCCCCTCGACTGCAGTCAAACTTTGTTTCCCCCCCCCCTACCGGAGAATTTTCACGCCTCTCTTTGATCTGTAGTAGGCGAAAGTTGCCTAATTTGGACCGGCTCCTAAATTGGACCACCCTTATTTCCCCTAGTGGCAGTTATAGGAACTAGGTTCCAATGCTGCCATTTTTTTAGTCAATATAACTCAAGTTTCTAATAACTTTCATTAATGTAATTTTCTGTAATTCTATGCATATTTTTCATGAAAAATGGTTTTTGGACCTCTTGATCTTATTTCCATCACTGCTTACTTACGCCCTCCTGGTTGCTAGGCAACATTTTCTTTTTAAATCCTTTCAAATTTTTAGATGTCATATTATACTTTAGACTAAATGAAATTTGATAAAGAACCATTGTCATGTTTTAGAAAATAAACTATCAATGAGAAATATGAAAAGTTGCCTAAATTAGACCAGCTTGAGTTGCCTAAATTGGACCATAGTATATTGGGTCCAATTTAGTTGCCTAAATTGGACCACCCAGTGGGGCCTAGGCCTAGTTTTCTTAATTGGATCAACATGTAACCTTTTTTATTACTCCAGTACGGAGCAAATTCACATGATATTGATAGAAATATCGTATATCAAAAGTTCCCTAGTTTTATATATTTTTCAATATAATGAAAGTATAAGAAAATAGAGAATAATAGTGCATATCGGTCCAAATTAGGAAACCAACTGGTCCAATTTAGGCAACCAGGTGCCTAAATTGGACCAATAGGCTTTGATTTTTAATTGCACACCCTGACTAGAGAAATTCAAATTCCTAGATTTTTATGCTATCACCATAAAACTATAAGGTACCATCACAAAGTGTAAAAATTTTATATTCAAATTCATAGAAATAATCACTGGACAAGTAAAAGTTCTTAGGGGGTCCAAATTAGGCAACTTCCCCTAGTGTGCAGGTTTTTTTTGGTTTTTTTTTTTGCTAAAAAGATAGTCATTGGTTTAGCCTCCCGTTAAGAGGGGTCAAAATCTTTTTAGCCCCCCCCCTCTTGGGAGGGGTCTGAATTTTTTTATCTAGAGTGTAGATAATATTGCTGGCCTAGGTGGACATGTAAATACAGTGATAGGCCTATATCTATTGATGAACATTTCTTTGGCACTTATGTTCCTACTGCTGTGATGTGACATAGTGATGTTGCCAGATATGTAATATAACCTTGCACAGTACAGAACTGCTACGTGACGATATATGAGTTTCAAAATCAGGTATCAATGTTATTTTCAAACAATCCCTCAATGAAACGAGTATTTCAGGCCTATTGGTTTGGGGCATAAAGTGAAAATGTTCAGAGTTTTAAAAAGGACCTAGGCCTTAAGTTACATTTCTGTGGACAATTACGAAATATGATAACTAATGCATTTGTGAAATCTGTTGTTTCATAGAGACATTATTTTTTATAATTGATATCACTATTGTGGCTGTATAGTCCCCTATGATGCATGTAATGACATAGGTACCGTCCAATCATGAAATAGCGCCGGTTTCAAAAGAGCGCCCGTCTTGTATGAGCGCCAGGGATATGAAGACTCTTGAAATAATAAGTGCCTGGTCTTGTATGAGCGCCGGGTGGAGTGGCATTTTGAATTTCTGTGTTAGAGCTGTGCATCCACCCTTCAAGTATCACACCTTATTGTTGCAATAGTGTTCTGCATTGTAACAGTAAGGTGTTAGCTTTCTGCAGAGATGCCACTTTTCATGGTTCTAAGATTTCTGTATTAAATCATGTTAAATTTCTGGGAAAATGTGTCCAAAGTTAAGTTTTCCTGGTTTTTGTCAGCCAGTGAGTGGTATCTCTGTTTCTGTTACAATGCACAGGAAGTCCTTAATCCCTTTGAATTTAATGGTACTTCGTGAGTGTCTGGCCTGGGGTTGGGGTATGGCACTGAGGTTTGGTTGAATATAGATATGTATACACTGGCATAATGTCCGCCATAACGTACAGAGTGGCATGGGAACAGCAGACAGTGTGGAAACCCCACACTTTCTATAGGAGCGATCATGGCTGGTGGGCTGGCAGCAAGGCAACTGTCTATGCTTGGATAACCTGGCTGGGGTCAATTATATATACTGCTTGTCTACCACTACAAACTCTATAAGTGCCTGTCTCATATAAGCGCCGTGTCTAAAGCTGCCGCAAAATTGAAGAGGCGGCGCTATTTCGTGACGGTATACGATATGTGGCTAGGGATCATATCATGGGGGTGGTTAACGCATATCACATATATTTCCAGCCAAAAAATTGCCACCCCTAACAAAAGAGCCTGTATGGAACTATAGAATAGGGTAGATTAACCTAAAGATGACCACATGCCTAGAGTCAACCACCTCTCAGCTTGTTTTCTTCACTTTCAAATGTAATGCATTGGTCTTAAACCCTCATATTATTGAAATAGAGGTGTTATAGTACCCCATAGAATGATGTCCTGGAATATATAAAGTAATTGTCATTGCATGATAATACACTACAGTTCCCATGTTTGAATAGTTTATACCATGACCAGCTGGTCATTTCATCAGAATTCTCCAACTTTGGTTCGATAATTTGAAGATGACAAGTGCTCACATTTTGACTCTAGGCATAGATAAATATCTTTGCTAAATGATAGCATAAGGAAAAGTGCAGAATTGTTAAATACTTTCTGTATAGGACTTATTTCCTATAACATACAAATTTCACCTTGAGATGATGACCATTTCACCTTAAGATGACCACTCCTTATACACCTATTTGTGCATTTAATCAAATAGAAACCATTGATTATATAGGATTACATCACAAGATTCATAGCCAGAATAGTTTGGGATAGAATTCTTCACTGGATTATGCTCTGCTGCTTAAATTTAATCTCTACTGTAAGGCTACAGTTATTGCTATATAGAGGAACTATTTGATACTGAGAGTGCGATGATAAAGTTAAGTAATGGATAATTATAATCCATATTGAAGGTCTATCAAAGTACATTAAAAACAAAGCCTCCATAATGCAGGGTTGGAAATACCACTTCTATTTTGATGAGATTTACAATATCCATGGCCATAAAATTGCCTCCAATTTCCATTCTAACTGAATCACTATAAAAAGATACATTTTCTTATGATGCAATAGTTTTAATTACACCATTTTACTGCATATCTATAGAAAACACTAATTCCTTTTTTCAAATGATAGTTTAATGAACATAGCCCCATTAAAAGGGTAGTTATCAAGTGGTTAGCTCAAGGTGCAAGGTGGTCGTCTCAAGGTGAAAATAGACTAACTGAGATGGTCTTAGAAATGATGAAAAACAAAAGATAGACTTTACACATGGATTTGAGAAAGGTAATTGGTCTAAAAGCCCAAATAATTGTCTTTCACTTAGTAACTTGGCGAACCCTAAGGACCTATTAGACTCAAAGATATTAGCTTCTACATTTCCCTTATTGAAAACCTGCACAGGAACGGCCATCTTAAGGTTAATCTACATTAAAAGGGGGAAGCAAACAATGTCAAACCCCTCCCCATGTGGGTCAATGTTGATCCCTGAGTCAACTTACTAGCCTCAAAAGGGACCCTTGATTGGGGGTCCCCATGTCCCATGTCAATCTTAAGAAATTGCCATATTTCCATGTCGATTTTAAGAAAAGTCCATGTCCCCATGTCGATTTAAAGAAAATTTCATGTCACCATGTCGATTTTAAAGAAAGGTTTATGTCCCATGTCGCTAAGCCAAAAAATGCCCATGTCGCCATGTCGATTTTAGGGGTCTAGAGCCATTCAAAAGGGAGGTAAGGGGCTGGTACCTACACACATATGGCTGGGGTGGAAGGGGATTGGGGGAACCAGCTACAGGTGTGTAGTTAGCATTCGAGCAGTCTCGCCCGGTCAGGATTCTATGGAATACCTCTCTCGTGTATGGGAATGATGGTCCCCATTTTCTGGGGAAGATTACTACGCGAGGAACCTGCCTACAAATAAGCACTACAGCAACCAGCAGAAAAAACTTCTTTTACCCACAAATGATAGGTGCCAGAGACGACTCACACTAGTGGTCGAGCTGGGGCCAGATTGGCATTCGAGGTCACCCCCACCCACAATGCACTGCAAAATGTAAGAGAACCGATCCCCGAATGCACCGACTGACAGTCGGTGCATTCGGAGTACGGTCGAGGGATCAATGCTAGTTTGTAAGGCCATCCCCTATTGGTCTGTCCCATGTGGGTCAATGTTGATCCTGTAGTGAACTTACTCTGCTCCCAGGTGTAGTAAAGGACTGGTACCTAGCCAGACCTGGCTGGGGTGGAAGGGGGAGGAGGGAACCAGCTGAGGTGAGGTAGTTAGCCAGGCGTTCGGAGTACGGCCGAGGGATCAATGCTGGTTTGTAAGGCCACCCCCCATTGGTCCTCCCCATGTAGGTCAATGTTGATCCCTGAGTCAACTTACTACCCTTCCAAGTGTAGAGGACAGTGAAAATATCTAGGATCACCAGGACTCGAACCCGGATCTCTGGCATGACATTCCAGCATG
The DNA here is from genome assembly GCA_949317995.1 of Acholoe squamosa. NCBI lineage: Eukaryota > Metazoa > Annelida > Polychaeta > Phyllodocida > Polynoidae > Acholoe > Acholoe squamosa. The sequence continues at coordinate 41,315,886 of OX439038.1, forward strand.
CTAACCATTACACCACGATCCCTTGCCTGATATTTACAACTTCCAACTACACCTGGATTGGTATGATACCCACTAGGGGAGCAGTGAGGGTCAATCTACCAGGTACGGGGATTTCTGGTCCCCTACACTCCTCCCAACCAGCTTCAACCATGGCCAACTAGCATCAAGCATTCCTCCCAACCAGATCGGTTGGACTTTATCAAGCAGTGCTGAGGCACTCCTGATTCCCAGTTGACCTACCAGTACATAGTACTGTCAGGGTCGAAGCGTATCTGTATCATACCGGCCCAGGCACCGAGTTCCCCCTTGGGAACCTACACTGATGAAAATGGTACATCCTATCAGGGTTCGCACCTAGTCCGCACCAATGAGGACGGATCTTTTCGACATCTCATATGAAGACGACTCCTTTCCTCGAAATCTGGGAGTGGGTAATGACGGGAGCCAAGGCGCCACGGGCGGTACTTCGAGTAATACCGGAGGGGCCCCAAGACCCAACGGAGGAGTGACAGGTGCTGCTGGAGAGTCTTCTGGAAACAGGAGGCAATCTAGAGCCACCCTTGACAATTTGCTGAATCGATCTTTGAACACTTCCGGGTGTGTCCACAACGAAGAAATGATTCGGGATTGGAGCGTTGGCCAAGTGGGTAAACTGGTATGGACCAGCAATGCTGCTCGAAGAGTTGCCATCATTCCCAAGTCTTATGACGGGACTGTGACGTGGAAGGAATGGTTTTCGAACTTTACCGACGACATGCGCTGTAACGCATGGTCTCCCGAGGAAGCACTGCCACACCTGGTCAGATGTTTGAAGGCTGGACCAGGGAAGATAACAGTGGTCAAATGGAATGAAGTCTACAATGAACGTGGCACATTCACTGATTTTAGTTGAATTTGCAAGTGTACTACTGTACAACTTGGTGACCGAGGACCTCATGAGACTTTCAGGGCTTTCGGATTCGAACTACAGACTTTATTACATAAGGCCGCCCTAGCCGCTTGGAAGGGGAAGAATGCGGGGCTGACCGACCTCTTTGAAGGAATAGACGACTTTAACAAGGTTCGAACCTTGATGGCAGGAAAAATCCCCATGAAGGCGGCTGCCGCTGCTATGGCCCCGACGACTCCAGTCTCCTCCATGCATCAGGCTGATGGGGGTGACTCCGATATTGAGGTGATCGAGATCAAAGAGGAGGATGGAAGCATCTCTGCTGTCCAAGTGAAACAAGACATGAAGAGGAAGTATATACCTCGATGAATTTTCAGTAAAAAGACTCCTGTTCGGGACATCAGACTTAAGGCTGAGCCCATCCCCACTGAGGGAACGAACTCTCAAGGTCTGAGGTCCTCCTCACTGCCTACTCTGACAACATCCAACACTACTACCTCTGTTGCCACTCCGGCACAGATGGATGTTACTAAAATGATGGAAGAAATGATCAAAACATTCACTGAAGCTATGACCATGAGACGGCCTCGTCAAATGGTGGACCGGTCTTGGTTACGATGCTATAGATGTCAGGAAATGGGCCACAATGCCCACGAATGTACAGCTCCGAAGCCCGTTCTCGCCCGTGTAACGGCTGTCCAGGAAGGCGAGGGTGAAATCGGGAATTAGGAAAACTAGAGAGGGTCACATTAAGGGCAAACGATATGATCCCTGAAAGGAACTGCCAAAATACCAGAAACGGCAAGATCGAACTATCCAACAAGCCAATTCCTCCTGGGAGTCTGGTAAGTGTGAAGGATCCTCTCACTCCAGTGGGGGCCAGGAGCTTTGATGTGATGGCGGCTCAGAGGACTCGAAGCCAGAGGGAGGAATCCTGCATCAAAGACGAGGAAGGGTGGGTCAGAGAGCTGGCCCGGGTGAGTGCGACACACCTTCCCTCAGACCATCCATGAGTGGCCTTTTTAAAAGGCTTTGGATGGGAGCTCGGTGACTCGGAGGAGCAGGTTCGATTTGCTGAAAATCCTTCCCCACTAGGAGGGAAAAGATGGTACTTCATTTTATTGGTGAAGGAAGAGGTCGGGGAATTCTTGATAGAGACTGGTGCCAGCCATTCGTGTGTCTCCAAGAAGTTCTTCGAACTGATGTCGGGCAAGCCCGATGCACTCCCTGTGGGTGTAAATGCTTGCACGGCGGACGGTAGCCGGATGCAGACTTTTGGTAAAACCTTCATACAGATTGGAATGGGTGGACATGACTTTGTCATGTGCCCCACCATTACCGAGGTAAGTGATAATGGGATAATCAGACTGGACTTCGCTAGCCTGTATGGTGCAGTGTTAGATGCCCGTCATGGGTTGTTGAAAATTTGGCACCCGTACAACTGCGAAGTCCACTGTTTATTGAGACATGTGTCTTCTGTGGCGACTGTAGTACAGACAGTGAAGATCCCTCCGGGAACTACTTGTGACGTGTTGTGTTCCTCAAACTCAAAATTCAGGGGAGCTGACGCAGTGTTCAAACCCAATCCGGAAAGGCTGAGTTACCTAAGATTGGAATCTGTCGACACCCTTGTCGGTAGTGGAGCTTGGGCTTTTATTTCCATCACTAACCGAAGTCACAATCTTATTTACCTACAGAAAAATGAGCAGGTGGGACAGATGTCCCTTGCTGAGTGCACATCCGAAGTCATCTTCAAAAGTGAGGTTAACCTGAAGTCGGTGATGAAACTGACAGATGAGCTTGACAAGCTGGTCGACGATTCCTCGCTGACCAATGCTGATGAGAAGAGAAGGCCTCGAAACCTGTTGACAACCTACTCTCCTGCCTTTGGCGAGGAAGGAGGTCCAGTGGGTAGGATCGACAAAGTCCTACACAGCATTGACAGCGGAGATGCCAAGCCCTTCAAGATTCCATACCGGAGGTTACTTCTGAAAAAGAAGCTCGAAGCAGAAAGGCAGATTATCAACCAATTGAAGAAGGGGGTAATTGTACCTAGTACTAGCCCTTGGTCTAGTCCTGTTTGTATGACTACAAAGAAAGACGGAACCATAAGGTTTTGTGTGGATTACCGAAAGCTCAACGGGGTAACTAAGAACTTTACTTCGGATAGATGAGACTCTGGACTCCCTTGGGGGGAATAAGTATTTTTGCACCCTAGACTTGCAGTCTGGATATTGGCAGATTGGAATGAAACCCGAGGATATGGAGAAGACCGCTTTTTCGAGTCATATGGGATTGTTCAAGTACAATGTATTACCCTATGGGTTATGTAATGCACCAGCCACTTTCGAAGCCATGATGGAGACAATGTTAAATGATCTATTATGGGAACGTTGCCTGGTATATCTTGACAATGCTGTCGTATTCGGGAAAACGTTGGAGGATTGTGCCAACAATCTTGAATTGGTCTTAAAGCGAATCCAAGCCAATGGATTGAAGCTTAAACCTAGGAAGTGTAACTTATTTAAAACATCTTTTACCTACTTAGGTAGAATCATAACACCCAACGGCATTCATGCCGACCCGAGAAACTTCAATCAGTTTCCGAATGGGCTAAGCCTGAGAATGCCAGAGAGATACGTTCTTTTCTGGGGTTTTGCTCGTACTACAGAGACTTTATCCCGAACTACTCCAAAGTAAGCTATCTTTTGCAGATACTTGCGCATTAGACTCCGGGTCGGGCTAAAGAACGTTTCCCATGGGGTGACAAGCAAGACAAGTCTTTTCAAGCTATAAAAGACTTATTTGCGAATACGCCAGTATTGAAATACCCAACTTCGGATGAGCATTTCATCCTCAATACAGATGCCAGCAATGATAGCATAGGGGCGGCCCTATCTCAGGTCCAAGACGGAGTCGAAGTTCCTCTTGCTTTTGCAAACAATACTTTGAATAAAGCACAAAGAAACTACTGCACCACCAAACGTGAGTTATTGGCTGTGGTGGTGTATACTAAAAAGTTTCAGCACTTTCTATGGGGTTCTGACTTTATGTTGAGAACAGACCACTCGTCTTTAAAGTGGCTCTTGAACTTCAAGGACATGGAAGGGATGATTGGACGCTGCTTAGCTCATTTATCTGAGTTTGGTTTGGAGCACAGTCAAATCCAACACCGAGCAGGGTCAAAGCATGTAAATGCCGACGCTCTGTCCCGAAGACCGATACGGAAGTGTCAGAAGATCGACTGTGATGATTGCAGGGCACACAATGCTATGCTAGCGGGGGTTCGAACCAGAGTTAGAACTTGGAGGGTCGAACCAATGCCCGACCTCTGTGTGGAGAACATTGTTGAATGGTCCCCAGGGACCATCCAGCAGTTCCAACAGAGTGACCCTGCAATAAAACGAGTTATTCAACTACTTAAGAGTGGTAAGAGGCCTGAAAGGCCAGCCATTTCTATTGAAGATCGAGAAACCCATATGTTTCTAGCTCAATGGACCGAGCTGGAGATGATAGACGGGTTGCTTTGTCGTTGGAAGACTTGTCCTACCAAGGACAAGATTTTGCAGATAGTGATCCCTATGGCAATGAGACGCGACATCATGTACTTCTGTCATGGCCACAAAACAAGTGGACATTTCGGGAAGAAGAGGTCGCTCGAATGCCTCGCGAGATGCTATAACTGGCCTGGAATGAGCAGTGATATCACCAGATGGGTTATGACTTGTCCTGAATGTGGCAAGAACAAACCCGGGCCAGGTATGGGCAAAATGCCGTTGATGCAAGAACTGTTCAGGGTAAGATTTGCCCGAATAGCCATTGACATCATAAGCGGACTTGAACCCATGCCTCGTGGAAACACCTGCATGATGGTAGCCTCAGATTATTACACGAAGTACACTCGTGTATTCCCACTGCCAAACCACAAAGCTTCCACTTGCGCTAGTGCATTTGTCAAGGGATGGGTCCTACACTTGGGCGCACCACTGATGATGCACAGCGATCAAGGGAGGGAGTTCGATTCAAATTTATGGCAAGAAATGTGTCAGACCTCAATCATTAAGAGACCACTTCAAACGAGCTTACGAGCTAGTTCAAATTGAACTAATGAAGAATGCCCAATGGCAGAAAGTTGGTTATGATACCAATCTGAAGCATCGACATTTCAATGTTGGTGATAGGGTATTCCGAATTCATGAACGTCTATCCTCTAAGAAATTAGTCTCGGGATAGGATGGCCCCCATGTTGTGACAAAGATTATCTCCGAATCCACTGTTAACATATTGAGTCTACCTACCGGTATAACCAATAAATCAAACGTGTGCAGATTATGACGATGGAGAGGCAGAGAAGCAGCCAACGCCGAGTGTAAAGAATTGACAGAAAATAGGGAGTAAGACGAGATCCTTATGAAACCTAAGTGTTTAAGGACACCGCCTGGAACAAGGAAAATGAATAAGAAGAAGCCCAAAAAGGCTACACCGAAGAAGGGCAAGAGAATCGATGTGAATCTAAAATCTGATCACAAGGAAAATGTCTCGCCAGGACACAGGAGTAGGGGTAGGAAGAGGACGCTGGTATCCCCTGATAAACCACCCCGAGCTCCTGGGTTGAAAAAGAAATATTGAGTAGGAGAGAGACGCAGCCCACGACTTGCCATAAGGTCTGCCATTACTTAAAGCTGGCACAAGACGTGAAGTATAAAGTTTTTTGTTTTGGGTATATCTACAATCAGCACACCTGCCTGTATGCACTGTTGACAGCTCAACCAATTCTGAGAGTTTTAACCATGCTAATCTCAGAGAAATAGATGTCTAGAAATAAAATGCTTCCAGCATTTTATCTCTGTTGACAAGCACTTAATTACCTCAGCTCAGTGGTGCCACCTGTAGTTAGAAAATCAGACTATGGTGTTCTATGGCAATGACACCTTGCTGCCACGTAGGGACTTTTATGAGAACTAATTAACCAAAGCAGTTTACCATCCCACCAAAACAGCAAACACGGTTGAACATTCAGTTTCCAACTGTATGTATTGGCACCCACTCCTTACTAGATTAAATACCGTGAAATTAATTGAAAAGTAGTGTATAATCCTTTAAGATAGAAACCAAAATAACATAAGTCACTTCTTGTACCAGCTTTAAGTCCTGGTACACAACGAGTGTATATGTCCGACCAAACGGAGAGAAGAACCCTCGAGCTGCCTGATGTAGTACCAGTTTTTGCCATGGCGGGAAAGGTGGCGTGCCGGTTAAAGACTGGAGTGGCGCAGTCCGCCCGTGCACATGCGCACTGTGACGTCGAGTGTTGTTGTGCAGCCATTTTTGCTCACAGCACGCGTCCCGATCTTTACCTGACGGACGTGCTTTTGGCGATTGGATAGTTCCAAGCGGGTTAACTCCAATTCTTTAGGAAAGCGGTGAACCGAAGACTTATCGAAGTAAGTTAAAGTAGAACTGACTGCTCTTGGGCCCGCTATAATGGCCCAGAGCCAGGTGACGGCGACCTTAAATGCCAACCCCTAGGGACACCCCATCCCAGCCACCAACTCTGAGGAAGCAATGGACACTTCGGAAGTCCTTGCTTAGACATCGACTGCTACTGATGGCTCTATGCCAGCCCCACCGACTCCTGAGGGACCAAGTCACCGTTCCGAAGTTCTTTTGAGCGTAGGAACAGACTCCCGAGTGGAGGTAGTGATGCCCGAACCGGCCCATGCCATCCTCAAAGTGCCAGTCACTGTCCCCGGACTCGACACAGCACAGAGGGGATTTATAAATGTTACGAAGGAGTACATCCGTACCGCTTCGGGAAAGGACCGTTGGAGTGCTCCACGGATGCTTGGAGGCAGAGGTTTGCCACCCGACTGCATAGCCATGGACTTGCAGATGCGATTGGTTAAAGGTGTGTCTGATAACCAAATCGACGACATCTGTAGGGATACCTACTGGTGCGACTACTTCAGCCTAGCTGAGGCCATGTGCGGCTCGGACACACTGACCCAAGTAGTCAATGAGATTGCGGAGGACAAGAGGATTCGAATGTCCCTTGATACTCCGCTGCTCTATGGATTGATGCCGATAGACGAGCGACTGCCCAGCATTTACTGCTGGGGACAGAAGCACAACCCGATCCAAAACCGAGAGCGTACCTACGCATACCAGATGTCCAGCTCGCCAGTTCGACCATCCGAAGACAAGCTGTTGGAGGATGAGGAACTGGTGAAAGAGGAGACCCGAATGGCGAAGGAGTCTTCTCGCAAGGACGCTGACGTCAAAGCCGTGCCCGATGCCATCCGACCTGACCCTCTCGAAGAGACCCTAGAGGACCTCGAGAAGAAACAGGCCGAGATGGAGAAAGAGAGGAAAGCACTCCTCAAGAAAAAGACCGACTTGAGGAAAAACATTGAAAAACTCAAGAAGGAAAAAGATCAGAAGGAAGGTTTCGAAGAGATCAAACCTCGACGAAACAAGAAGCGACTCTAAGAAAGAGGTAAAGGAGGATTCCGACAGCGAGGACGCTGGTGCGTCCACCAGGTCTTCCCGAGCTCGGAACAGATCAGGTTCGAAAGTGACCAAATCGACCTCACCCGAACCGGAGAAGGCCAGGGCACCCTCGAAGTCTACGACTCCGAAGAAGGCACAGGCCCCACCACCCCGCCTTCAAAGTCACGGAGGAGGCTGAGATTTCCGATATGGAAGTCGACAGGAATGGGAATGGCGACAAGGACAAGTCCTTGGACGAAATGAACCGACAACTGTTGGAACACATCGATGAAAATGACGAGTCCCTCGAGGACGCTACGACTAGAGAACAGAAGGAGATCTGGTCTAACACCAGGTCTGGCTTTAAGACGTTCACCCCGAGGTTCTTCGGCCATTGTGAACGATACGCTGATTCGTACTCGTTCCCGCCTGCCAGGAATCGTCATGACGAAAGTGATGACGATCGAATACAGACGATCCAGTCCCTTCGAAGTTCTACCGAGTATGGGTAGCTAGTTTGAGTGACACCTCGAAAACCACGAGGACCTACTACGGCTATGAACATAGGACGAAGCTTGAAGCCATGTCTCGGGTTCAAAAATTGCATACCAAGCTCATGTCGGCTTGGTACGATATGAAGCAAATAGAACGAAACAAACTCCTCATGACTACGGAGTACTTCTGCCATGTCACTGAGGGCAAACAAGATGCCTACTTCACGAGGAACGTAAAGTCCCATAGGTACTACATGACTCCTGAAACCCACTGGGAAGTAAAGGTCATGAGGAAAGACCAGGATACCCTGGATAAACATGGCAAGGCGAAGCCCCATCCGGGGTCGACCCTCGCCAGAAAGATAAGAAGCGGTCGAGATCCGAATCGCAGTCACCTGCGCCACCAGAGGCATCAGAGAGGAAGCGTTCCCCCACCCTCGAAGAGATCATGTCCCGGACTGGTCCTCGAGGTATAGAACAAGTTACCCCACTGATGCGACAATCGAATGCTGGGGACTTTCTGACCTGGCTTCGATCAGGGTCCAAATATAGCTACGATGACTGGTTCCAAGGCCGGGTGGATCAACCCCAGATACCCCCTACACCAATCACCATAGGATCGAATGTGCATACTATTGCACAAGTTGTAAAGGGAGACAAGAAGAAAAAAGACTTCCCTGCCCTGCAGACCGTGATGACCCCTGGTACGGAGTCTCAGGTACTGACTGCAGGAGGGAAGGTTCGAGGCTTGATGGGCCCTCCTTCAAACCCAGCTCCGAGCACTAAGGCCAAACGCCCCGGCCCTGGTAGGGATGTAGCCATGAAGGACCCGAACCAACCACTGCCTATGCCAGGTGTGGCTGGTACTGTGCCAGCTGCCACAACGGCAAGCCTAGCTCCGAGTTCTACAGCCGGTAGTTCAGCGCAGTCCAGCGAGGCAACTGGCAGAGAAGGTGCTCCTGCACCCCCGCCACTTTCCAATGCTGGAATGTACTGGCGCCCTATCCTGCACCGAGTACGAAGTTCTACAGACCTGGACCTCAGGGATCCGGATGAATATATAAAAAAGCAATGCACTCAGTCGATCGCGATACAGAAGGAGGTGTTCGAAGCCTGGCAAGAACACCACCTTAACCAGAGTGTCACGTACCTCTGCAGTATGACTGAGGGCGTTTTTCGGAGAAATAAATCGATTAACTAAAGACCCAACCTAGAGATCCGACATTCTTTCTCTATGTTGGATGTCCTCCAAGCAGAGCAGCAGAAGCCTTGATGACCGGACAGATGCAGACTCGAACCGCCTTCGATGATCTACATCTTCCCATCTTCATCAGGGCACAGCATAACAGCGACGCGGCTTGCCACCGCCAAATTCGACCTACCCGCCGAATGGATCTGCAGACAAGCAGTGAAACGAAAAAAGAAGACATTCGAAGTCTAATTATTATTGTACGGATGGACCCACTACACTGGTGGGCCATCTTTAATTACAATATCGATATATATGTATCTATTATCTAATAAGTGGGTTCATACTTCCCCACATTTTGTATCTATTTTGCTATGTTTAGTTAACTCATAAAGGTGACTACTACTGTATAATTATGTGTATATGAGTTGATCTCCTATTATAAAATATATGTATATTTTCAAACTACAGTATTTCGTACCTTATGAACTGTAAAACCATCTCGAAGAGTTGGCATCTAATAACGGTACTATTATATTATTTTTTTTCTAAGTCACTAAATCTACACCATCCGTGTTCTGTAGTTAGACATAGTCATATCATAGTGTAAATAGGTACTTATATCTTAATATAAAACTAAATCAGTTCGACGAACTGACCAAAAAAATTATAAAATGTTAACTCATACGTGAGTTCAAAATTTTTTTCTCTTTCGGGTAATTGTGCTAATATGTTCATGTCAAATACAAAAATTAACATGTATAATCAGGTATTTGTAACATGTATATTATAACAAATGTTCTTCGAACTATTGTTGTATAATTTAACTTTACCTAACCTCGAAGTCAGAAATTGTATTTCACTTTGAAGTAGTATATAATATTTACTACCATAGGTTTGTTAATATAATAATGTTACTTAATTCCTATATACTTTGCTCCACACTACCATTGTATAAATACTCATCTCAAGCCCTATTATAGTTTCTTTAGACTATTTCCTATGGGTTTTCTACCCTAGTCATATCCGATGGGGGTAGTGTAGGGGCTCGTGGAGTGTTGTATATAGTGTTTGCTCCCTATTCCAGAGGGCAGGTCGATCAGTGCGGTTACCACCGGTAGGACCAGAGGTCGCTTCGATCTCTGGCCACTGTGGGGTGGTGGCAGCACTAGTCTTCGCTGCTCCAGTCCCCGTGTAGGGAGCTTAGTTGGTCTCTGGCTATGGCCAAGACAACACTTAACAGAATCGAGCTATACCTATAGCACCACTCCGAACATATGTAACTCCAAATTAACATGTGCCGGTTGCACTAACCCGAGCTAACTCGTCTGGTTTTACTTGACATTGATATCTCTCGAACTAGATCGAAGTTAAACAAGAACTCGAACCATTACACTCCCAAGCATAGTTAGGGACTGGTACCTAGCCAGACCTGGCTGGGGTGGAAGGGGGAGGAGGGAACGAGCTGAGATGGGGTAGTTAGCGTTCGAGGTCACCCCTACCCATAATGCAATAGATATCGTTAGAAAACCGCTGCCCGAACGCCTTGAGTGTTCGAGGTCACCCCCCACACACACGCACTGGATCTAGTCAGAAAACTTGAGGTGTTCGTGGATCGTCCAAGGGATCAATGCTGGTTTGTAAGGCCATTCCCTATTGGTCCTCCCCATGTGGGTCAATGTTGATCCCCAAGTCAACTTACTACACTCCCAAGCATACCCAGGTAACATGCCCGACTGGGTCCCAGCCGGGCCCCAGATGGGCTGACAACTGGGTCCCAGATGGGCAGCCCAACAGGGGCCCATCAATTTTTTAGCCTGGCCATCAGTCGGGGCCCACGTGGGCTAGCTCAAACTGGGCCCCAGAAGGGCCCCAGTTGGAGCCCAAGAGTGCTTTATTTAGTAGATAATATCATATTTTCTTTCTTTCTGGTTTCTTTATTTAATTTATGACATGGGCTTGGAATGGGCTCACATTAGGCTGGTCCATGATGGGATTCAGGGGCAATCCTCCCAGCAGATTGAAGATTCATCATCAAATTAGTCAAAGACATCAATGGGCCTATTGAGGAAGTCTACCCATCTAGATATCCACCTTGGCAAACATGTCTTCACATACACCCTTCAAGTGTAGCCTTACTTAGAGTCAATCCCTAATCAGAGGAAGGGTGTTTTTAACTGAATACTTGATTTTGTGCATCAATTTATACAATTTAGTTTAAAAAGTTGATACACTCTTAAACTGCCATGGAATATATTCATTCATATATATTCTTCACCTGAGTAACAGATTTTGACTTGATTACACAAATGAAAATATATACAGCACTGCAAGGAAAACTCTTCATATGATAAACCGAGGCCATCTAGTGTCAAGACACAGAACCACACATAGGCTAGCCCATGCCAAGCCCATGGAAAGCCCTATGATGACTTTCAAACTAAATAACTAAGAAGACAATTAGACAGGCACTGGATGTTCATTGAGAGTATGAATTATAAAGTAATAATTGATTTAAAATGATTTTTATAAAAAGGATTTTAGCCCAACATAAGCCCATCAAAAGCCCAGTTATGTTTCTTCATCAAAATCCTGGTTACGAAATTTGAAAATTCATTTATTTCAAAAGGAGAGTTGGATTCACACTGGTTATGAATTCTAGAGAGCATTTGTGTAGAGGCAAGGAGAAAGGGTGCTCCGTGCTAAAAGTCAACTTTAAAATTCAAATCATTAGCTTTACAGTGATACATAGCATGAGAAGATACTCCTGTTAGTTTTGGAGGAATGGCTTGCTAGATATGGGTAGGTGTGACCATTTCAAGAATGTTAATAAGCTCTATGTCTAATTGGTCATGAGATATATAGCTAATTAGCATAATTTATGCTAATTAGCTAAATTCGTATAAATTTGTATTCTTTTGCCCATAACTTTTGATCAAGAAATGGTATTTTCATTCTGTTTTCGCCATAGTAAACCTTGTGGGATGTTCCTTCAAATGGAATCATTGATTTTCCTATTTAGAATGAAAATCATGTTTCCATGGCAACAGAAATCAACAAAAATGCCTATTTTGGCCCAAAAACATTCTTTTTACATGCCAAATTTGGAACCTTTCCACCCAAAATAGAACGTTTTATCAAAAACCATTGAATTCTCCATAAAAAAGTAGCCTATAACAGTTTTAGTCATATTTTTCCTATTCTAGTCCATAGTGGTACCCCCTGGTGGCTAAATCTGGTACTAAATCCCGCAGTAACTGTCCTTTCTGCTTGCTGGCTCACATTTTGTAAATTTCAATTACCCCAGCCCAAGCCCATATAAAACCCAACTATATATGCATTTCCCTTAAAATAATGGTTAAAGCATTTTTATACTTAATTTTCTCAAAAAGAGTGCATTATTCATGATGTTGGGGACATATACTGAAAATGTTGTAAATTGCATTTTGTCCTACTAGGGCCCAACTGGAGGCCCTAGGTTTGCCCAGCAGATAACGCAGCCCAGTTTAGCCCAGCATTACCCAGGGTTAACCCAGTTGGGGCCCAGTCGGGCATGTTACCTGGGTAGTTAGGGAGTGGTCATTTTTTATCAACAGGGGGGATGGTGCGTTTGAGGGGGGCGTAAAAATTTCAGACCCCTCCTGAGGGGGCTAACAAAATTTTGACCCCTCTTGAGGGAGGGGCTAACAAAATTTACCCTCTTTTGAGCAAAAAAACCTGCGCACTACTATATTTATCAACAGGGGGGGTGGTGGGTTTGAGGGGGGCGTAAAAATTTCAGACCCCTCCCGAGGGGGGGGGCTAACAAAATTTTGACCCCTCTTGAGGGGGGCTAAAAAAATTTACCCTCTTTTCAGCAAAAAAAGCCTGCGCACTTCTATAGCTCAAAGAGGGGCATGAAAATTCTCCACGCCTCTGGTTTGGGGGGGGGGCGCAAAAAAAAACAAAAAAACTACCACCCGGCCCCTGTTGATAAATAATGATCACTCCCTTAAAGGGGCCCTGGCATGGCGAATTTCAACATGGGTACCTACCAAATGATCGTGGACAAATCCGCGGGACCCAGCGGAAATTTTTGCGACGATCTGATTGGTCAACGGGTGGTCATGTGACCTTTTAATGCGGGCATGCATTTGCCGTGCCAGGGCCAGACCTGGCTGCGGTGGAAGAGGGTGGAGGGAACCAGCTGAGGTGGTGTAGTTAGCGTTCGAGGTCATCCCCTCCCACAATGCACTGCAAAATGTAAGACAATGACAATGACAATTAATGACAATGATTTTATTCTCGAAAACTCCCAAGAGCTACATGAGATAGAAAACCGCTACCCTAACGCCTCGAGTGTACCCCGAACGCCTCGTATGCAAGCACTTGACCCCCACAAACTGCACACATAGTGACATAGGCCATGGGCCCTAGCGCGCCTGGTATTTTTCCTCTGCTCGCCTCAGACGCTGATTTGGAGGCGGCAAGCCAAGCCTCCCTGCGTCTACCAATCACGGCACAGCTCGTAACACACCACGCCTTGACCCCGAAAAGGTCACGGGTTCAAGGACGTTCATCCAGTCAACACAGAAACGTGTTGAACGTCGTACAGTGTACAGTAAGGTAGGTTTCAGGAGCGTTTTCTCAATTATACTAACCATTTTAATACAAATGAAGCTCGGTATCGTCTGTGGGAGTTATTTCTCTCCTCCATAAGTGGACTTGTTCGAGTGTTGCCATTGTGTTCAGTGTGTACTGGGCAGACATGTGGAGGATGAGGGAGGCTGGAGAAGATGATCTGCAGTGTTTGTCGAGCCTAGTCGGGCAGGGAGGTGATAAATCAGCGGCAGTCAGCAGCAGCAGCAGCCGCCGACCCCTCCTCCTACTCCTCCGAGTCCTCAGCCCAACTACATGTATTCAGGCCCCGGATTCAGGCCGTGGTATGCACTGGAAAAGTCCTACCCCCAAACCGGGGCCTAGATTACAGTACTCTTGTCTACAACTGACTTGAGCCTCCGGTACTCTATAATTTGCACTCCATTTTTTTTCTTCTTTCACCTACCGAGTCTGATTTTCATGACTTCGTGGGAAACTTAGGACTATTTGGGTGGAAACTGCGTTGTTCACATTACAGTTTACATATATTTTCAGAGGCGTAGGAAGCAAATCTTCATTGGGGGGGCCCGGCGAGGGCACCATCACGACCACCTTCAATTGTCGGCTGATGCGTGATGGCGTCTATATATGCGTATTTAGAATTCATATATAGAGAAAAGTGATTTTTGGTAAATTTTGGATCTGAATTTAGGCTCAGACCCCCATTCTCCCTGTGACATCACCATAATAATCTAATTTGAGATGTAAAGTTTTAGCTTCTTTTCCATTGTGTTTATGAGTTCTTGGAAAATACTGATTTTTTTTTTGTGTACATTGTGATACATTGTTAACACTTCAGTACAGTTTGTGGTAATTGCCTGGTTGCTTGAATCGATTCGAGGCGTAGATCTAAATCAAGAAAATGTAAATCCCTTCTTGAATTCCTCCAGCCAAGGTCCAGTTCTCCTGTACCGACCATGGGCATGGTGATTGCCTGGTTGATTGAATCGATTCCAGAATCCAGGCAGGTTTCAAGATAATGTTAATTCCTACAAAACCCTCTTCTAAATAATGACATTGCTGCTACGATCATTCCGCCCCCCGGTCCCTGCACTTAATATCTATTATGACACCATGCTCGTTAAGGAATTTCCAGAAAACACCCATATCACGGATATCTGGGCCTTTCTGGGGTAAAAAAACACCCCTTTTTCTTGAAAAAAAAACCCCTTTTTCTAAAAGTACAGACTTTTCAGGCCCTAAAATGAAAAGAGAGTCTCAACAAAATACCCCCTTTTTCTGAAAACATTGATTTTGACCATCAAAATACCCCCTCTTTTTCTAACTTTCATTGATTTTTCAAAGAAAAAACACCCCTTTCCCCCCAAATCCACGGACATGTGAATTTAGAGAAAATACCCCCCCTTTCCCCTTGTTTTTTTGTAACACGCATGGTGTATATATTGGGGTGAAGTGCAGGGACCGGGTTCCGCCCCTATGACAGTAATATTGTTATAGAGCACTGTACCTACCATAGTGATATTAAGTTTAGGAAATGCAGGGGGGGGGGGCAACAGCTGTAGTTCACAGTGCACCAGCACTCAACTCCCGGGACTTACTCCTCTCCTCTCATTCACATTGACCGTCACTACCCAGTACATGTACAATGCTACACCAGTAACATACATAACGGTATACGTGCAGGCTGCCTACATGTATGTCAAGGCTTGGCTAATAGCCAGAATCTCAACCTGAGGCCTAGATGATCAAATAGCCTCTCGGGGGGCGTGGCCACAAACATACAGAATCATAAAAATTGAAGAGTCAATAGATTGGACTGATATTCCCATCCTTCAGAATGGTTTCTAACTATCACATTTGTCTTACCCCTGATGAATGGTATGACCAATGTACATAACATCCTCAATTTGTGGCGTTAAAATACCAATCTGCAAAATACGATTTAGTGTTATTTATGTGTACCCTTTAAACTTAAGTCAGTTAAGAACATCGATGATTTTGCCAGACCCATTCACGTACAAGTACCTTTATATGACACATAATTCCTGCTTACAGCATAGATGTGTATTTCTTGTCTCTGCTTACAGAAACTACTTCAAGATGTCGTGTGAGCCCCCAAAGAAGAAGCGCGTTCTGCGTGATGCCTGGACTGTGCCCAGCTCCACCATGGCACAAAACACGCTCAACCCTATCAGGAAGATTGTAGACGAGATGAAGCTCACACCCAACCCAGACAAGGAAATGATTGCACTCTCTATAGGTAGGTAGACCTTTAAGGATGCTAAGATACCTCACACGTTCATTTGACTACCGGGTATATTGCATTAACTTGATTAAGTATGTGGTCATTTTTCTACGGCGGAGGGGGAGGGGGGTTTGCACAGGACCACTCGCTTTTGCCTACACAGTATAACAGTAATGCAGAAATTTTTGAAATATTTTATTTGCAAACAGGGGAAATGCCCCCACCCCCACTGGGCCCTCAGCGGGGCTAAAGAAAATCCTCCCCAGTTAAATAAAAAAATATATTTGCAGCCCCAAACCGCCAAGGAGGCCTATAAACTTGTTACAATGTATTTTCATTACGTTGGTGGACCGAGATGAACAGCATTTAGACAAAAAGCAATATCAACATTTATTAAGTCCATGTGCTGTGCCATTGATCATGTCATTGATCCGTTAACATACGACAATACATTATACCACACACCAGAAGCCCTTGTACACGTACTACTCATGTTGATCTGAGTTCTGAACTGACTGCAACACCCAGGGTTCGGCTCATACGACGGTTGGGCTTATACAACAGAGTTGGACTGGGAATTTAAGGTACATCAATGTATTTGTCATTAAGTTCTGTGTATAAGCCAAACCTACGTATAAGTCGGACACTGACTTTAGCAGAATGCTATAAGCCGTACATGAGACCTTATAGATTGTTATTACTTTAACTAGTCAATATACGAACTCCCTCTCTGAAGCCGCATCCTGAGTTCAGGAATATACTATAAGCCTCGACGTATATTCGGGATTTGACAGTCAGGGGTGTGAAATCTCCGCTTAAAGGCGGAATTCAGCCTTTTTTGTGTTTACCAGGACCTTTCCTGAGATCAGTGTAAATCCACTGAGAAAATGAAATACCATTTATATGGGGGGGGGGTGACTGAAACTATATGGTCTCACATTGTTTTGATACCTTCCAAACTGGTTTCTGATTATCTAAATCATACTTAAGCCCCAAAAAAGTGGTATAATACATTTAATTAGCTGTTTGAACAACTTTTATCAAATGTGAAATTGACTATAAATCATCACAATATATACTTCAGCCTAAACCAGTTTTAGCATTTCACACCCCTGGACAGTATATACTGAGTGTGGAGCTGCTAAAGCCATGACACATTACACGTGGGTGGATTATGATATGATGTTATAGTAATTGCTGATCAATTACTTGAACACGCACTGACACACATAGTATAATCTACTATTCCCTTCCACCCCATTGCACGCAAATCCCATAGAGTAAGGGAAATCCAGGGTGAAACGATTCGTAGATGCAATAGGTACTATGTTATTTCTGTCCAAATATACATCACGAATGACCATATAGTCTCAACCAAATAAACGCTTTGATCACAGTATAAAAATGTTCAGTATTTGTCTTTGGTTAAGCTGTACATGACTATTCTATATCAGTAGTACCGCTGATAACGATAATAAACCTCGATAATGGAAAGTTACAGGATACTTCACTAATTTTGCCGAAGCTAATCTATAGATAGATTTCGTTACATCTCAAGCCCACACATACTGTTTTGAACGTAGCGAATTTCACTATATCATTTTGCCCTTGACCTTGGAATGTACCTAAAGCCATAATCTAACCTCACGTACACAGGCAGTTTACACTAACAGTATGTGGTATGTGCGTTCTAGTTTGATATGAACCTCCTAATTTGGTCTCATATGAAAAATGACTAGGCAGATTGCCAACAACTAGGTTTTATCTAATAACCTCAGACACATAGATTAACGTTTTGTTAAATGGGCTTGGCATGTACAGACAAATCATCAGTAGCGGATCCAGGATTTTGAAAAGGAGGGGGCGCGGCCCAAAAGGAGGGGGCACACCCCTTATTTTTACTGGGAAAAAGGGGCGTGCGCACCCCCCCCCCTCGCGCTCTAAATCCGCCACCGAAATTATCCATGTAGCTTAGTAACTATGAAATACATATATTGTGTCATTGTAAATTACTAAAGCTTTTCTGTTTGGGTGGCGTGATGTGTCTTATGACTCAGCAGTTCTAAAGAGCATTTATTCCATGAGTTTAACCTCGGACTACCATTAATCATAGAGTAATTATGGCAATTGAAGTCAAGTCACTGAGAAGTAAGAAACCAGCATGCTAATTGCATTGAGGCAAAGGCAACACGAATCATAGACTTGGCTAATAATAGATATCCAGATATTTGTTGTTGATATTTGAAATTAGAAGACCTGTATTTGAAGTAGAATAATTAGAAGACTGTTGGGATCGGTTAGCAGTTCCCCTGCCACTCCGAGTTCCCTGCCTTCTAGTAAAGGTATGACATCAAATTGCGCACCATAAAATAGGTACTGAGTTACCTACTACCTCCCGTGCCAGATCACCGCCATGGTGCCTATGTTTTTATTGATTTATTTCCGCTACCATTTGTATATTAGATGATACCTTAAAGGTACATGTATCAACATGAGGCGTACCGACACATCACCAGCGAGTTACTCACCAATTGGTGTATATATACATCATGATAACCCCCACGAGTATTCCCTAGTGGGTAGCGCCATTGCCCAATCTGGTACCTGTCTAGATAAGAACTGAAAACAACCAGCATGATGGGGACCAGTTGCACCCTAAATATTCTGCAGTGAATAAAGGGAATTATGTTCTTGGTTGATAAAGGTCTCCGCTTGCTACCTTTGTAGACAGATAGGCAGATGCAAAATCGCCCAAAGGAACAATATCATCTCCATGGATTGCAGATTTGTAAGGTGCAACTGGCAGAGCACATGTCGCCTGTAGCAAGGTGATCCGCTCCAGGAGTCCTTGCAAACGAGGAATACTGGTGAGTTTGGCAAGACATGTATCATTCTGAATCATGAGCTTATGTTGCCATATGCGTTCTTGTCATAACTTTAAACTATATAATCAGTTGTAAGGGTACCAATATTATTAATCAATACATTGTACATAAGACGAAATCGTTGCTTCAGTACAATAAGGTTGTCACTGTAAGTTGCAGTGTACTCAGCCGACGACATATTTAGTGCACGAGATTCCTGATGTTAAGAAATACCCATGGTGAGAAATAACAGCTAAATGCTGCCATACACCACAGGCAGCATGTGGTCAGTATAGAGGGAAGTGACACCTTCTGGCACTCCTCCAGGTGGGCAGGGCTGGGTGGGTGGGACTGGGAGGCAGCCGGGTGGGTTGTTTGACCCTGGAACAGAGGAGGGGTAGTCCTTCATATATTGTTCAGAATGACGTCAGGTAATGTTTATGTTTGAGGTGTGTACCCACTGAGGTAGGTCGGTGTTCAAGGGTTGGGGCTGACAAGTTGGTGTTCTCTACAATAGTGTTATAATGTAGTAGAGAATGTATTAGTGGAAATACAACAACGTTGTAAATGTAATCCTATCGTCCTTCCCTGGAGGAAGGTTATCTTATGACGCTAGATATGGGCATTTTGGTACTTGGGACTTAAAATCGACACAGGGAGGTGGATATTCCTTAAAATAGACATGATGAAATGGCTATTTCTTATAGTTGACATGGGACATGGGGGACCCCCATCAAGGGCCCCCAGGTTGGTATATGGGTATGGTTGTTGAAGCAGCTGACCTTGTTCACATACTTCCTGCAGTACCAAGTTTAGAATCAATCATAGCAATCGTCATATCGTCACCTCAGTACAACAAGGTTGTAACTGACATTTTGGCTCCTGTTTTCCTCATTTTTTAACATCTATAGACCCTTATACTATGAACGCATTGGATGGGTGTTGAATCTCTGGGATATGTGTGCCTACAGGCCCCAAATCAATAAGGTGTCAAATGTGTGCTATAGTAATTGTAACACTTCTTTTGCCTCTCCAGCAAAACTTATAGATACTATAGAAAAATATAGATACAGCCCTGTTGCACTGAGGCGACGAAGTAATGAACAATGTATAAACAATTCTGAAAATGGGCGTAGTGCCACCACTTGATTTATTCTAAAGTCTGCATTCTATGCTTCAGTTTGCGTTCTTGTCAGAGCACTCTGAAATTATACAATCCCACATGTCTTATGAAATGAACATACTGAACCTTCGGTCAAGAGTTCATCCTAACAAACTGGTATTTACTTTGGTTGGCCCTTCCTAATAGTCTATATGAAGCTATATTCTAAAAGGTCTATACCTTTGGATAGCAAATACTTTAAACTTAAAGACTATAAGCTTTATATAGACTTAGTACTTCAAATACAAGAGAAATTAAACTTCAAAAGTTTTCTAAGAGGTCACATATAATCCAGGCTGAGTAAAACCAAGCCATTGTCTTCCTATCAGCTAATCCCTCCATTCACACCTAAAACAATGGACAGGTACTCAAGGTGATTAAGATAGGGGCAGGGGCAACTTATCAGTCTTATCAATTCCTATTGTTTTCTGAGGGTGGAGGGGGAGATAAGAGATTACCCATACTCCTCCAAGATGGCTGTCGGGGGGGGGGGGTGGGGCAGTTACATTTTTATGGCTCTGTTCCCTATATGTGTTGATACATGCTTGTACAATGAGTGTCCCTACCTGGAAATCAGGAGACGTGTTCCTGGTATGATAAGATAAGATTCGATTAGACTGTCTTATTTATGGCACAACCTTTTGTAATCTTAGGGACTGGCCTAAGTGTAACTGATAAGAAATGTAGAGGAGCACTTATTTTTATGTTTGTGTCAATGAGAATAGAGGGAGGTGGGCAAATTCTAGGACCACCAAATTTTTGTTATTATTTTTCGTTTTGTAGAGAACTGTTAGAGCCCCCTATATCTGAAGAAGGTAACTTAACCCCCATTGGAGAATCTCTTTACTTTAGAATGAGGTTATTGATCAACAGAGTCGCCAAATGATGGTGCGGGTGTGTGTGTCTATTTGTGGATCTGTCAAAATCACAACTGCTCGAAACCAAGCATCTAGTACGCCTTATACAGTTACCAATGCCCCTAGCTGCATGTGCATTTTATACACGAGGTGCAACTTCTACGCGAGAAATCGAGTTTTGATCCAGTATTCTGTCAGTTGGCTTTGTGTAAAGGCAGCCTATATCCCCAATCAAAACAAACATTGATTTGTAATTATATAAATTCCCTTCCAGCACCACCGCCTTTAATCCTTTATGGGCCACTTAGTGCATTTAAGCATCATGTTACAGGAAAGCATTTATGTATCATGTCAGTCTACGGGGAAGATAGACCCCTGGAGGGTCGGTGTAACGCTCTAAGGTAGTGCTTGCGATTAGACTCGTTAGTGATGCTGATGAGAACACTCGCCAGCACTGCATCGGTGCAGGCAGCATATGGCAACCAAGGAACATGACTGACCTAGGCCGAAATACCTGCCTGCTTACAGGCAGGATCCAAGATGTATACAAGTCTATAGTGGCACAACCACATGGCTAGTCTGAACTAAGTACTCACTGTCAGTTCCTGGAAATTGTCCCTCCTATTCACAAACATGTCGTTTTTATGTACATCAGCTTATAATGACTGAAGCATGAGACATATCCAATAAATCTGACATGTTTATCTTGAGCTTAGATATCACTACCTCAATGGCCTCCATTGTCAATATGCTGGGGGTGCTACCTGGTGTTAGCCACCTTTTGAAACATAGGGCTAACCAACCAAGAACAGTGTAGTCTCTTTGGTATTAGGTGGCTACACCTGCGCTTCAAGATGGCTGACAATGTTTTGGAGTAAGGGAGGGAGGGGAGGGAGATTTGAAAACAACCTGGATTATTAATTATCACAAGTATTTCAAGTGATTTGTGTATTAGGAATCTTTGGATATACATTGAGGGAAGTGCTGGTGGAAGCATTGGACCTGACAGTAAGTATTTCTGTGAGAACTGGGCACTCTGCCAATCTGGCAGAGTATATAGACTACCAACAGACACCTGTGGATCCTGCCTGTAGCAGGCAGGTATTTAGTCCTACTTACACTGAGGTCTTAGACTGAGTAGGGGCCAACTCCAGGTGGTCCCTTCAGTGTTGGGCCTATAGGTGTATTGCAGTGGGAGAGGTTTGACTTTGTGAGTGCTAATCTCTCACTCCCCCTCACAGAGCTAATAGGTCATGATTTTGTAGTTACCTAGAATACATGCTGTTGCCTATAAGAAAAGAAAAAAACTAGACATTTTCCAGACCTTATTTAACCAGGGAATATGTGAGTACCATTTTTAAATATGTGAGATGCATATTTCACACAATAAAAAGCTTCTAAAGTGAAGTTTCAACTTGACCTGGGGGAAACATATTTTTTTATTCTCCAAACTATTGAACAAATACATGCATATTTTAAGCCCTCTTTAAGGCCGTTAAAATGATACCCTAATTGTTCAGAATCAAAAAGGAAAGATGAGTCACCCTGAAGACCCCCCACTTTTGCTATATCACACTGTGGGCGTCCGCGCATGGCAGAGCCGCCCATGGGAGCTATGTCCATGCCTATCTTAGGGAGTGATCATTTTTTTTAACAACAGGGGGGGGCAGGTGGGTTTGAGGAGGTCAGAATTTTTTCAACCCCTTCACCAGGGGGGGCAGAATTTTTCCAACCCCTTCACCAGGGGGTCAAATTAATTTCACCTGTTTTTGGCGAAAAAAGCCCGCTCGCTACTATAGGTTAAAAGGGTGCGTTCGCAGGCGATTTTTGAACCTCTCTGGTGGTTCAAAAAATATTTGGCCCTCGAGACGGGGGACAAAATCTTTTTCACAAGTCCCCCTGTTGTTAAAAAATGATTACTCCCATACCTAAGCTTACATCCGGCAATCAAACTATGACTATACCTAAGGCTTAGCCAATGATGCAAACTAGATTAGGCTTCATTAATATGACATTTCAAAGCTGGGCAAGTATTGGGTACGAATATGTACAAACGACGTGTAAAGGTCATGTATGAAAAGATATATACAATAATAGAGACCCATTCATCCGGTCATTGAATTAATCACTCAGTCCAGGTGTACGATGGTGATAGAGAAATAATAGATAATAACATGTAATCAGCAGTGCTGACAGTAATAAGATATGTAAAGGATTTAATAGGGATATGAAGAAAAAGGCAGTAAGGCTAGACAGAGTAATGGATGTAACGGTGGTGCTCGAGTCTATGATGAGATTAGGGGAAGAAAGCCTATGCAGGCAGGTATTTCGGCCTTGACTGACCTGAAGGCATGGCCTGTATTTGAACCTTAAAGTGTTAAATCCCAGCTTTATAAAGCCGGTAGACTAGCCGACACTGGAACTGTTGGACCTGGCCAGGTGTGGTAAGACATAGAGTAGTGAGAGTTTACTTTGACCCCAACACGTGTAGTAAGACCTGATGTCCTATTAACCCGGACCAAAATGCAGTAGAAATGCAGCACTAAAGCAGCTGGGAAACAGTGTGGTGTAACAGTAGTGATTCAGTGTGAAAGCAGCATCAGAAACAGTATTGTATCAGCATCTACTGTCATTCTACTGCTCAGCACAACAAAACTTGCAGCAGTGGTACAGTAGTAGAAGAGTAGTATTAGCAGCATGCAAGCAGTATTGAATCAGTTGTCCCAATTATGTAAATTAGATGGCAGCATTTGAACAGTATCTACTTATTTAATGCTGCATGACCATAAATGGGGTTGGGGCAGTGTTCAATCAGCACTACTGCATGGCTGCTGCTATAGCAGTAGTTGAGCAGTAGATCATACTGAAAACTACTGCTGGGGGCAGGTAGAAGCATAAAAGAAGCAGCCGCTGTTCTAGTACTGGCGCTACCAATGCCTCTCTAGGTGGTCCTTGCTGGATTTGAACTTGGGATCTTCTGATTACTCTACCAACGCATTAGCCCCCTGAGTTACTGCCCCATCAGCTATTTAGAGCGGTTACTACTTCCTAGTAGTGCATGCAAATCATGTAGGAGGGGGCTAGGACAGTATTGATTCAGTAGTACTGGGTAACTCTTACCATAACAAAAGGGTAAGAGTAGACATATCTATAGAGTGCTGCTATAGTATAATGCCTTTCGGTTTACTGATGTTAAGGTGATGAGACAAGCACTTTGTAATTATCAACGATACATGAATACTATGTAAAAAAAAATATGTCATGATGGGGACCAAAAGAATACTTGATGATTCAGTATATTTGTACCCTATATAAAGTCAGTGAGTAATTCGTTACTTTCATACACCCCAACATCCATGTGTATCCATTACTGGCACTGAATAAGATATTCATATGCAAAGGGGTGAAGTATGCTTGTCTCCACAAACACTGGATAGTTTCATTATTACATTACTGAATCTTTTGATTGCTATTCACAACCATACTGACATTCACCCTATGGACTGTCTTAG
Organism: Acholoe squamosa; assembly: GCA_949317995.1. Lineage (NCBI taxonomy): Eukaryota > Metazoa > Annelida > Polychaeta > Phyllodocida > Polynoidae > Acholoe > Acholoe squamosa. The sequence continues at coordinate 41,340,186 of OX439038.1, forward strand.
AAGCATCAGGTAAATAATCCGTGAATGGACAGAGTCATACCAGTAGATGGTCAGTAGACTACTGCATCTATGCTGCTGCACAGAGTGTATAATTTCTGGAATCTATTAACATTCAGTTGAGAGTCAGTAGACTACTGATTCTAGCCTGAAATGCAGTGCATATTCAGTTGATAGTCAGTACACTACTGAGTCTAGACTGAAAATGCAGTGTGGAGTCAGCTGTTTCGGAAGTATTTCAGCAGTACCTACTGCAATATGCAGTTGTTGATCAGCATATTCTCAGTAGCCACTGATAGGAGAAGTAGATACTGCCTTCTGGTCCGGGTATAATTAATCTAGGCACGTCTTACACAAAGTGCTGCATGCATGAGGGGCCCCATGTGGTGCAGATTGAGTACATGGCCAGTAAACTGGATCATTCCAAGTCTTATAGTGCAAGAAGGTTGGAACTGCTGTACTAATCAGTGCCAGGTCCAAGCTTCTGGCATTAGAGCTAGGATGCGGTAATATAGGCAGAGTACATTAAATTGTGTACCTATAATCTCCTCATATATCTTGTGATGCATACTGCCGAAACACCCCATGCATAGACTTCAGTCCCCGATCTCAAAAGTGTCCCTGTCTAAAATTGTGTCCCACTATAAGGATCCTAAATAAGGTGTTCATAAAGAATATTCTCCTTTGGCCATAGTAGAGCATACCTTATCCACAAGAATCAAAATCCCGATTCCTGGCTCCGAGTCTGAAATCAAAGCTCCTGTGGTGCTATGCATGACTTTAGCATATTGACAACATTTGAAGAACACCTCCAACAATACATGAATATATAATGTGGTATAGCAGGAAATAGACCGTTTGAAAGTGGTGGGATGAGTTTGTCTTTTAGATACAATGGCCACCACAGAAAAATATCCGATGGCAAATACACATTATTATATATTCTTCATGTATGTATACATCCATGTACATCAAATATTTGTTGTGTACTAAGTATGTCATGGCGTCTTACTCTGGACAAACTTGATTAAATTTCTCTCAGGCCGGTTTGTAATGAAGCATGCGCGGTATGTTCTCAACCAACTGTGTGTGAAAGCTACAAACCTTGTGTCTTCTTTTTGTTCGTGAAGATCACAGAGTATTATCATGTAGATCTCATTGAGATAGATTAAGAGATGACGGACAAGTTTAGCAAGTTCATTGATCTTCAGCTTATCTCTGAGTGAGAATCTCTTCTTCCTTTCTTTTAATTCGAAAAAAGAAAGAAAGATGTCTGTAATTACAGTAAATAACAATGAGTAATTCAAATTGTCCCGATGATATGGTTAGAACAGAAATGTTTCCTTTGCACGCCTGACCTGAGTTGTGATCCCTTAAGGCAGCAATGTTGACATGGAGAAGTGGGCATGTCTCCCATTATAGGTGGTGCATGTCTGTAACATGTTGACATGGAGAAGTGGGCATGTCTCCCATTATAGGTGGTGCATGTCTGTAACATGTTGACATGGAGAAGTGGGCATGTCTCCCATTATAGGTGGTGCATGTCTGTAACATGTTGACATGGAGAAGTGGGCATGTCTCCCATTATAGGTGGTGCATGTCTGTAACATGTTGACATGGAGAAGTGGGCATGTCTCCCATTATAGATGGTGCATGTCTGTAACATGTTGACATGGAGAAGTGGGCATGTCTCCCATTATAGGTGGTGCATGTCTGTAACATGTTGACATGGAGAAGTAGGCATGTCTCCCATTATAGGTGGTGCATGTCTGTAACAGTTGACATGTTCACCATGGAGTAAAACAAAGAGTTCATGATCTGATGTTGAAGGCACACAATAAGTACATATACAAGACTCACGACATGCACCAGGTGTATGTCAAATTCATCAAATATATTTACCAAGCTGGTTAACCCTTTCAGGTGACCATATCGTTGTCTTATACGCTATGCCGACCAACTCTTTAGATATGTGTCACTCTCGTAGATCAGTGAGATACATAGACATAGTAGCAATCAAGATTTATTGAATGTTTTATTTGGAGAAGAAAAAACATACAACAGTTGAAGCTCTTCTCATTAGCCAAAATAAAGAAGAAAGATAAACAGATGAGATACAAGAGACAAAAAAAAATGAAAATTTATATCAGATACAAGTAGTGAGTAACTGAACAAGGCTGCTTCGTCTCCTTTCATGCATCGTAATAACAAGTAAGGATGGAATGATCAATACCCACTTTTAGTTTTTCTAGCCTTTTTTCAGCACATTGTTTTCAGCTCAACCGCTTGTCACGATCCAGCCAGGCGGCAATGAGGATTATGGAGATATACCTTTTCGGGATATGGGCAATATAAATTTCTTTTGTTATGTTTTGCAGCCATGAGTAGGATGTGTAAAGATAGATGTACTCAACATTACTAAAGCTCTATTATCTACCGGTAGATAAGATAACGTTGTATCGTATGGGGATGTGTTGACGTAGGGGCCATCAAGTGATTAAAGTGCGTGAAATATGTATGCCATTATACAAGTACATTAGTCTGGTAGCAGAAGGCCATATTTTAGCCTAACCTCAACTTCTCCGATATAGTTAACTCGAAAAGCGAGTTATAAGGAGACACCCTGGGGCCCTGCACTTTCAGTCATTTTGGTGTGCGAATAAGTTTAAAAAAAGATGGAAATTTTATATGTAAGAGGCAGAATTACTTAATGAATTTGTAGTGCCATTAAAGGAGGAGATGTAGGGGTCTTGCAGGAAAAGGTATTTCATTACCAAGTTTTGTAAATTTTGAGAAATTGTCAATATTGTACAGACTCAGTTGGTTGGCAGCCATAAGACGCTTTTTGCCTCCAATGATGAAGGTATATGATGTTGAGCCTTTTTTGGCAATGTGGTGCAAATAGCACAGTTTCGGCAGGAGTTATGCAAATAGTGGCTTGGTGGTGCGAATAACCTGGGTCAGGGAGTGCTTGACTCCATGGCGTCCCCTGTAAAGGATGGTATGACAGTCAAAGGGAGTGCTGATGCAATGGGAGCCAATCACAGGCTTTTCACTTTTCGAGTTACCAGCAATTTACATTGCTGCATTATATCTCTGCTGATTATTCATCTATAGGGTCTAGGTGAAAATATCCTGGCGGATGTGGAGCTCTCGCCCTCTCGCAATTTGAGATAATCAAGATGGCCACCAAAAAGCTAATGAAAACTTGAAATCTACCTATCTCTAGTTCTAATCAACTTAGAAACACAAATGAAAAAGCAAAAAGTATGTTTCTAAGGTCAGAGAATGCATTCCTGCAATTTCTGAGAAGCTATCTGGCCTCCATTTTGGATTTCTGACCTAATTACCCATCCAACGACCCAAATTTTGACCAAAAAACATTGAAATCGTTGGTCACCTAAAGTTAGCCTGTCAGCCTAATGTGTTTTAACTATTTTGAAGCAATTTTTTTCAAGCCATGACTTGCTTAAGTAACCTACTATCACCAGTTATCATCGCATTTATCTTGTAGCTTTGATTAATGGACTTGCATATGTAAATATCAGGGTCAGAGCCAGGATCTGGAAAAGGGGGGGGGCTAAAAGAGGGGTAAAAAACCCTATTTCTGAGGAAATTTTGGGATCCAAAATATCTAATTAAACTCTAAAGTACTGGGAAAAAGGGGGGGATGCCCCCTCTAAATCCGCCACTGTTAAATTCTAATCCCCTGGACTACATGAAATCCGCCACTGGATATTACTGGCTAAGTTAAAGGCTGAATCCACAATACATAGTTCTGAAAGACACATATGAAGCGTCATATCATATGGGCCCGGCATAGGGGTCACTGCCAAAGAAGTTTTTTTATAAATTATATATGAAATAAAAAGTGTTTTTTTTTAAACGTTGTGAATTATTGTGATTCGAGGTAAGCTTTGCACGTACGTGTACTATGTTGATGTATAGCATGGTTAGTTTTAACCTTTATCCCTTACATTCCCACAGGTGACCCCACCGTATTCGGCAACCTGCCCTGTGCCCAGGCAGTGAAAGACGCAGTCATTGCCTCTGTTAATACTGAGAAGAACAATGGGTACGCACCATCTATTGGTAAGTCATCACATAGCTACACCACGGTCTCCATTTAGTAAAATGGTTAAAACAAATGGAAGAAATTACCACTTTAATATAAGGGCGGAAATGTGTTACACTACTAATTAAAGCTGTCTCCTGTGGGAGGGGGGTGGGTGTTGTGGGACACTGTTCCTTCGTTTGGGTTCCAGCTGCGGTACCGACCCGGAGGAGGCTGTGGCTGTCAATGTGTCAAAAGGGGGGCTAAATTAAACGAAAAATTGCAATCACGGGGCTTTTGGCTCATGTTATATATTCATTATAGGGCTTTGGAATTTGTGAAGATTATTAACAAAAGCTTTATTTCAAGTGGAAGAGGGTAGCTGAAATCATCGTAGATCTTTGTGGGGCATTCTGAGTGTAAAATGGCCAAAACTAGTGGGGGGGGGGGGGGCTGTAGTTTCTCAGTTGGTACCTACAATCATCAAAGAGTCACTAGTCCCCCCGCCCCAAATCAAGCTGTCTCTAGAAAGCCATGAGCATGTTTGGTGTTTTACTTTTCTACTTGTTGGCCATGTGTTTATGACCTACAATATCATCATCACTTGTAGGCACACCTATGTCACTATAGACGTGCTGCATTAATAAATCACCTATAACCCTCATGAACTGACGTGTAGAGAGACACGTAGACCACTTTCCTGTTACCAACCTAACTGATTCCTTCCATATTTTGTTATCAGACAAGGTGATAAATCAATATAATAACAGTGTAGATGGAAAACACAAGCCGGCTTCCTTCAGTATTTGTATAACAGAGATAAGATACCACATGCAGTTCCTATTTTTGCAACAATACCTGCTTTAACAGACATTTCAGTGTTGGATATTTAGATAACGCTGTGTCTGATTGACGAAATCGTCAGTTTTCATACTTTAATCAACCAGCCCTTAACAGGGCGAATTGCTAATTTGATTAACAAATTTTACATTTATAAATCAATTAAAAGATACCCATTAGTCCCACTCTCATGAATTTTATCAACTGTAATTACATTGAGAATGATACCTCTATTGTTGGATGCTGCAATAGTAATATATTATACTACCTTGTTAGCAGAATATGTATAAGAGGTCCCCCCATAGAGGTCAGTGTAGGAGTGTATTTCATGGTTACGTGCATTATAAAGTTACAGACTAAAATGGGATACAGGACCATACATTTTAGATAAATTGTTACATCGATGTATTACTTTAGCAGACATGTGCTAACACAAACATAACTATGGTGATTTGATACTGATGTTTTGGCTATAAAGCAGATATAAAGTTATGCCCATCATATAGATAGGCATAATGTTATCTGTGCTCCATAATTAAGTATGAAGGGCCATCACAATTAGCTAAGGTTCTCGATGATGAGATGATTATCACAGTGTATTGCCATTTATAACTATAATAGCTACACACTGTTTTATGATATTTTAAAGAATGCTGCAGTAATAAAGACATCAATGATAGCAGTTAGTATATAGACACGGACAGACAGTGTAAGGAATTTCATCAATGTACTAAGTTGATGATCATTCAATAAAAAAAAATAAAAAAAGAAAGAAGTACGACCGTAGTTAATCACCGGGGATCTGTTTAGTAATTGGTTGTCATACCCATATAGCGGAACACACGCTGTGGCATTATGGTTACTACAGAGGATGAAAGCAGACTTAGGATAGCTCAGACTTTTCAAAAACCCTCTACTGAGAACATAGAAACGCTTCATATCGCAATGGTTGATTGATTTATTGACTGATATTTATTAACATGAATGTTCATATCAAAATAAGTTATACAACAGATGTCAGGGAGACACATACCAGTCTATTGTGCCTGAAACATATAAAAGTGAATAAAGAATGGGTGAAATTGTGAATAAGGAACTGCCAGCATGATATTAACTCTGTGTGGGTCCACAGGCATCCGTGTCACACTGTGCTGTCACATTACCGCATGTGTGGCATGTAATGAGGCCCTTATGCTACAAACAGGCATGTGTTTGTAGCTCAAGGTACATATGAACACTAGGTCACAAAAATGACATCATAGCATAAATGCCCTTTTCCCACAAACCCCTCTAGGCTATACAACACTCGCTAAAACACACTTGCTTATGAAATTGTGGACTATGAATTCTCACAGAAGGTTAACAAGAGGTAAAATGAACCATGGACACGTTCACTTTAGAGATTGTAGATTAACTATAATTTGCACATCTGGGTAAGCCATTCATATCTCTGGAGGATACCCAGTCGACTCAAACCTGTTACATGGTTTGTTGAATAAGAGGTGGATGGTCTAAATTCGGAGTTGTGAACTGTGTGATAAACCTAGTGAATCTGATTTAAATGGGGGCCCTGCGCTTATTGTTTTCAATGTACTTTTAACCCCGGTCCCTTTTCAAGGCAGGCGCTTATTCAAGGCTTGGTCCTCATTAATTTAGAGGCTCAAGATATGATGGAAATGCATGGTGTCACACCAAACCGAACTACACCAGTATGTGGATGTGTTAATATCTAGGATTTGTCCCACGTAAGCTGACAATTAAGCCAACCCGCCATGGCCTTCTGGTGTCAGGAAGTTTTATCCCTGGACCCCCCCCCCCCCGGGGGAAGTTTCCTCCTGGACCCCCCCCCTAGCGGAAATCCCCCCTGGACCCCCCCCCCTCCCAGGAATGGGGATAGTGCTATGGTTAGAGTTTGTGTTCGGGTCAGGGCTAAGGTTAGGGATAGGATAGGAAGAGTAGAAGGTTAGGGTGAGCTTAGGGATCACTGTTGTTAAACTTAAGAGGGGGCAGAATTCCTAGGGAGAGATTTCTAGGGGTGGGGATTTCCAGGGGGGAGAATTCCAGGGCGAGAATTCTTTTCTTTTATTCTTTCCTCTAAAATCAGCCACACCCAGTCCCTATTCAAGGCCAGGCCCCTATTGATTTCACCATTGTAATTGTGTCTACGGGCTTCCCTAGCCCACTTAAAATGGTCTATATCTCCTCTTTCCTCTATATCTCCTCTTTCCTATCCCACGGGATGTGTGTGGTGCACATATGCACGGGCACTGACACTTTCCTCTTTGGAATTGTGTAATGTAGTTCTCGCCATGAATATGGCCTCAGCTGTCGAAATGGCATTAAACATCTATTACTCACTCACTCTCACTCTGTGTCTATGGCCCCTATTGATTTCACCATTGTGATTGTGTCTATCCACCATTGTGATATTTGATAGACTGTAAAATGGGCGAATGTTTCTTGTGGGTTATGCTGGTGCATCATCCACTGTAGGTATGGATTAAGGTGTGGCTACTGACATTAATTAACAACCAACTATATTCATATTGAAACGTAAAACACACCTGGTTATCATGCTCTCCACTCATAATAATATAGAAGTAGGAATATAAAGGCATACCAGCTGATTAATAAATACACATAATTGAGAAATCATGTTATTCAGAGGTGCGTCAAAACTTTGATAGAATGTATGCACATCACTTTATTTCTTCTTTTCATTTACCTTACCAGGCTATGAGAAGGCTCGGGCAGCTGTGGCTGAATATGAACAGGTTGACAAGTATCCCATCTCTGCCAAGGTATGTGGTGACATCATGCTATGTATGTGTGCCTGATTAATTGTGTTTATACTTTATGTCCTCGGTATTATATGGCATGTGCATGCCATACCAAAAAGGCTGATGTCTCTGCTGATAACTTCTACGGTTCACAATTGACTGTGGAGGGCTAAACAAAACAGTCTATGTATGCCACTTGTTAAATGTAACTCTTTATCCCTACATTCACTGGAAATTGACAAAGGCCAGAAAATCAATACGTTTGTTGATGTATCTCTTGCTTTCACTGGATGTTGTTGATATTTTGCAAAGACAGATGTTTGCCTCGCATTTATTAGTCTTAGTGCAATACGGGTTGATACCAGTTGAGCACAAAGGGGTGCTTAATGGTCCATGGCAGCTAGCCCATGGCTGGTTCAGTTATACTGGTTTAGCTGAAATAGTGTTGTCACGCTCAGGTGATCCCTGCTTTTGGATATTATGACGATTTTCCTACACGTTACCGAACCTTCAAGAATTTAGATTTGGTTCACATTGCCAATACTGGTATTTAGATTAAGATTGCTTTAGCTCATTGACAAGTCACTCTAAATGTTGCATTGAATATAAATTCTAGAGTCATAATTTGTCTTTCAGGATGTGGTTTTTGCCAGTGGATGTTCAGGAGCCATTGACCTGGCCATCATGGCCTTGGCTAACCCAGGTCAGAACATCCTCATACCTCGTCCTGGCTTCTCCCTCTACAGAACATTGGCCGAGTCACTCAGCATCTCCTGCAAGGACTACAACTTATTGGTAGGTCGTGTATTATAAACCTGCTCTATGATAGATAGGTAGTAGCATTCTACGATGTTAAAGTATAGTGTATGAGATTTAGATCCCACCTACAACTGCCTTTCTTCCTTCTGGAATGATTAACTGCGAACTTTGAACACTGAAATTGTAGAGTATATTACTTCAATGGAAAGCCACCATTGTGTTTACCAAGATATTAGGCTCAGGGACCACCCTGAGTCTATACTGCCGGGTAGGTGGTGGCATTGGCAAAAAGTCAGTTATCCAATTTTCAATCTCAATTTTCTACAAGAAACAAAGCATGTAAACAAATAAAATTACCATACATGAGTATTTCATACATGAGTAGTTCATATATCAGTCTTTAGTTACAGTCAAGAAAAAATTAAAAAAATCCATGCATCATTGCATGAGTTTATACAAAATTAAACAAAAAAAAAAGTCATTTCATAAAAATGTTTTCTCCAATCCAGTCCTCCATAGACTTAGGTCCGGGTGCGACATTTTTTCTCTTAATTCCTATATGATGCAATCCAAGCGTCTAAAAGTGAAACGCTTCTGGTTCAATGAATGAATGCACAATGTTCATTATCAGGTAGCACCTTTGCCTACCCCCCTAGGTATACTCTAAGTACATAAAGATCAACTTTCATTGGCCGACATCATATACTAAGACTAGTAAGAGTAGTGTACCTAGAATAGACCTGTTTGTTAACATCGCGCATGCGCTGCTCGATATCTTCTTCATTACATTTTGATATGATAGGTGGCAGCACCAGTCCTGAGCCCTTTGTGCTTACCAAAGCACATCGTCGGATTATTTTGTAATGCAAAAGTTTTGATCATCTTTCAGCCTGAGAGGTCATGGGAAATCGATCTGGAACACATGGAATCATTGCTTGATGAACAGACGGCATGTATCGTGGTGAACAGTCCATCCAACCCGTGTGGTAACGTCTTCTCACGTCAACATATCTTGGACATTCTTGATATTGCAGCCCGCTACAAGGTCCCCATCATTGCTGATGAGATCTATGCACACTTTGTAAGTATCAGCTAACAATATCCGTATTCATTTTCTATCACACATTGATATTCAATTCAGTGGCCTGCTAATATAAACTAACACAATGTTCACCCCTTGATTAACTAAAGGAATCTTCAAATCGAATCATATCGAGTTAAATTTCATAAGGGAATGTGTTGGTGCCCGCGTATATGTGCACCACACACATCCGAGGGGATAGGAAAGAGGAGAAATAGACCCTTTTAAGTGGGCTAGGGAAGCCCAGCTGTGGAATGAGAACATCGGTATGATGAGCTGACGATATATATGTATTACTCCATACTACATGCATGGTAAGACTGTTGGATGCCAATTGGTACATTGTAATGTGACTGTCTCCTTTCTCTCAGGTCCACCGGGGACTTCTTTCGCTTTTACACGATCTTTGCATGATACCCATTATGGCTTTCTCATATTTGATGTAGTCTTGAGTCCCATGCACAGAATATCCTGTGAGTGGATGTTGCTAACATGACACTGGACTTCATTACTCTAAATCTTTCATCTTCATGGTACTGCAGGTATTCCCACCCCAGAAGTACTTCTCCATGGCTTCTCTGTCCAAGGATGTCCCCATCCTGTCCTGTGGAGGTCTCACAAAGCGCTTCCTCATCCCGGGGTGGAGAATGGGATGGATCACCATCCATGATAGACACCAGGTCTTTGATCAAGGAGTAAGTACATGTTGTATAATCCTTTAACACAAATGTGATTCCTATATCTCCAGGATTTCCTACACTATTAGCCTAAAGGTTGACCTCCCTGAATTTCCCATTTCATTTATGGAGTTGAGAGGGGGGGGGGTATTTTTGATATTTTTAAGCTGACCAAATATCAAGTGTATACTACTGTGTCGATATCTTGCTGTGGAATTAGGGAGTGAGTGAGTAATAGAGGTTTAACGCCATTTCGACAGCCATGGTCATATTCATGGTGAGAACTACATTACACAATTTCATAAGGGAATGTGTCAGTGCCTGCATATATGTGCACCACACACATCCAAGGGGATAGGAAAGAGGAGAAATAGACCCTTTTAAGTGGGCTAGGGAAGCCCAGCTGTGGAATGAGAACATCGGTATGATGAGCTGACGATATATATATGTATTACTCCATACTACATGCATGGTAAGACTGTTGGATGCCAATTGGTACATTGTAATGTGACTGTCTCCTTTCTCTCAGGTCCGCCGGGGACTTCTTTCGCTTTCACAGCGAATACTAGGTCCCAACACATTAATACAAGGAGCCTTGGTAGATATTCTCACAAAAACACCACAGGAATTCTTTGACGCCACCCTCTCTGTAGTTCAGGTAAGAACACCTTTACTCCCTGGCATGCAGCCAATGATGTGTTTGTACGTCTAGTCCAGAGTTTGATATTTTTCATTTATAGCAGTGCTTCGTTATGAGTATGGTATTTTTGTGAGTAATGCTTGTTAAACACCACTTCGACAGCTAAGGGCATATTCATGACAGGATCTATACATTATACATTAATTGATTAATGAATGTGTCAGTGCCTTCACATCTGTGCACCAGACAGTGAGTGAGTAATAGATGTTTAACGCCATTTCGACAGCTAAGGTCATATTCATGGCGAGAACTACATTACACAATTCCACAGGGCAATGTGTTGGTGCCCGCACATAATGTGCAATATACACATCTGAGGGGATAGGAAAGATGAGATATAGACCTTTTTAAGTGGGCTAGGGAAGCTGGGCACCAGACAGATAGAGGGACAGTAAAGATGAGATGAGCTTAAGACACATTTAAGAAGGACTAGGGAAGCCTTGTATGTGGTAATTTATGTGTATATCCTTTTGACCTACAGAATAATGCTACCATAGCATTTGAAGCATTGTCAAAGGTGCCAGGTCTCCGCCCGGTGATGCCACAAGGTGCCATGTACATGATGGTGAGTAGACAGGGTTTATGTTATAGATCAATGTATGAGTGTTTTCTATGTGTTTGACACATCAAACACATTGACGCATCAAACTCAATGTCTGGTTATATGTAGTCATCGTGTAGCAAACAAGAATAGGATCTGTAGAAGTGTATAGTGTTCACCGTCCTCAATGTCTGATAACTGTATTATTTCAGGTTGGTATTGACATTGACAACTTCCCACACTTCAAGTCAGATGTTGACTTCACTGAGACAATGGTCACTGAACAGTCCGTCTTTGCCCTCCCTGCTTCGGTGAGTAAAGTGTTCGACACTTGGAGTAGAGTAGAAAAAAATAGTTCTGGCTTTATATCATAAGTATCTGTTCTATCTGGCACGGCTCATCCAAACAGGGTTGACAATATTTCTTGAACTATCATTATCATTTCATCTCCCCCATACGTTTGCAACGTCTTCACTGTTGTATTACACGAATATACATGCATTACACAATGTCTAGACTCAGAATATTCACCACCAGTTGTCGGTTCACCTTCCAGTGTTTCCAATACCCCAACTATTTCCGCGTGGTCCTGACCATTCCAGAGGAGAGAGTGAAGATGGCGTGTGAGCGGATTACTGAGTTCTGTCGGGACCATTATGGTGTGGTCAATGGAACCCGTGCAAGCTAAGTTCCTGGGAGCCACTTTCCAAAACTATGCAGGGCGCCATGTTATAGAGCAGCTAACCTGAAGTATTGGACAAATATCTATAGTATGAGGACCAAGTGCCAGAACTACAATGAATTGGACCGTTGGTATTGGAGATTTACAACGACCAGAAATCAAATAACCAGTTATCTACTATGCCACTGTGAGATGTTGGAACAGAAAATGAAGTTTCACCAACTATCAGCATTTGGCGCATTCACGTAGGATACTGTGATGTCCAAGATCACACTTCCGATAAAATACTGTTAGATTTTGTGAACAGATCCGACTAAGATATTCTAAGATCTTGTAAACAAATGTGCAGCTGGCTGGGTAGCAAAGTATCTACAGGGCTAATGGTGGCCAAGAAAGTCATGTTTCAAACACCTGTAACAGGAATCCATCATATATACTGAGGAACTTGATATCACAGTGCTATGCATAAAGGCTACACAGCACCTTCTAGTTGGTATCTTATAATGAGGAACTCTGCCACAGCTCAATGGATAACACCTGCTCAGCAACTTCTAGTTGGTATCTTATAATGAGGAACTCTGTCACAGCTCAATGGATAACACCTGCACAGCAACTTCTAGTTGGTAGAGGACGGTCTTCTTGTACGGGTTCTCACTGCTTAGGGGCAGTTGTAAGTTTTTTTCTGATTTGAGAATTTCTTCATTTCAACATACCTTTAGGTTTACTCAAAATTCCTTTCTTGGACTAGTTCTGTAGTATTTTCCATATGATTTAGAATTTTTACTTGTGACTTAAAAAACTTGCAGGAAGCAAGGTTTACACCCCCGCAACAGTCAAATTGTGAAAATGTCCTGAAAGAGTTATCACTTGTGCTTTGTGAGGTTTGGTGACGCATATCTCTATCTCCAACTTTAACTACCATGTGTAAACTAGGATACGATTCACTCCATAAATACCTTCTAACTTTTCAATTTGTTCTTTTAGGGAGACTAATCTAAAATCTGTCAAAGAAATCTAGTGTCCTCATATACCCCCTAACCTATTGTTTTAGTTTTAATAAGAAGACAGCAAATGTCCACATATTAAACATACAGCTGAGTTGTAGACAAAAGGTTGACAGATGGAAGGTTGTGTTAAATAGAGTTCAAACTGTCAGTATTTTACATGACATTAGATGCAGTGTATCTACCTTATTGCTACATATTGATATTGGTAAGCCATTTCTGTCTTAAACTGTGGCAAGAAACACCACATGTATACAAACCGAATCTCTATTGAATGTACTTACTGGTTTAGAGCAGCTGACATTAATGAAAGTGAGAACTCTTTACAATATATGCACATTTGCCTTTCACCTTTCAGATTTAAAGCATATCACATTGTTTTATCTATATAATATTTACTGGCATGTGCATACTTATCCACGCCAAATGAGATATCGTGTTATTTTTTTATCTTGAATCTCGTTAATCCAGAGTATTGTGGATGGTAGGTTAGGTGTGCTATAAGAATATGAAAGAGGTGTCATAATGTAGCTTTAAAAACGTATTTTACAGGTGGAGTATCAAATACATACAGTATATCTTATACTGCTTGAAAGATTGATCATGTACAGGAAAAGTACACTGTACATGCTGCATATGTAAAAGCTTGATAGCATTGCATCTCATTTTTGTTTTATAATGATTTATATGTGATTCCCGTGTCGGATGCAATAATATTATGAAGATTGATTGTTACCCTGATCATCAGTGGGTTTCATATCTGAGATTCTGATCAAGATTTTGTGAAACCATACTTGAGAATATTTCAGTGCATTGATAGAATAATTTTGTTTCATCTATATGCACATGTTATCTAAATGATGAAAAGGCAACGGTTGAGAACCTTTCACTTTGCCATTCATAGTGTTGTGACAATGGTGGTTACTACACAATATATAATTGGATAACGTTTTTACTATCATTTTCCATATATGGTTTCTGGTGGTTGATCTGGTTAACCCACAGCTTTTCTTTTGTGGTTTGAACTGAACATATCAAAGTTTGTATTGGACAACCAATACGAAAGATAATCAAAATACGTTTATTCTAGTCCTTCACTCTTTTTAAAGTTAGCGTTCATTTAATCAAAAGTTGTTGTGAAAACCTAGTCCTTTTGGCCAGTATTCTGGCTGCCTACAATAATGTGGTTTATGATTATGTTAAGTTAAAGCTGCTACAAGATGTGGTATGCATTCTTCTGATTTCTATCTCAGATGATTGTACATTACTTTCCAATTTATTTCATGGTATTTGATCTAGTAAGGAGTATGTGTTAATACATACAACAAAAATGCAATATTCAACTGCAGTGGTGGGAAGGTAAACTGTATTGCTTAATTAATTCAAACCAAATTCTCCAAGTGGCAGCACTGAGCAGGCTGCAACCCTGCAGGCTTTCCTTGGGAAGGAGTCATTGCAATAGAACACAGCAGTCTAATTTCTTAACTACAGGTGGCAAAACTGAGCTGATGGAATTAAGTGCTTGTCAACAAAGATAAAATGCTGGAAGCATTCTATTTCTAGACATCTATTTCTTTAAAATTACCATGGTTACAACTCTTAGCATCGGCCGAGATGTGAACAGTACACACAAGCAAGTGGGCTGATTATAGATATACCCAAAACGAAAATTCTTTATGTTTCACATCTTGTAGCAGCTTTAAACTGTTCTCTTCTAAATACTACCATATATGTTCGTGAAACATCAGCAACAAAGTATTGAAAAACTAAGTCTTGTGATCAAAGCTATCAGTAGTTCACATTGTTGATTAGTATGCAGTTTTTTTTAATTGGAAAGAATAATAGTTTATAGATTCATGGTGTGAGTTATGTTATGTGATTGCCAATAAAACTATTGTTTGATAGGTTGACCATCAAAGAGGAATCAGCATGTTGGATTAGATTTGATAAAGCAAGAAAAGGGAATGAAGGGTGTTTTAGGTGACACAGTGAGAAGATGTCCAGAAATCACCTCATTTTCTGAAACTGCAATAAGTCATGATGCCAAATCACGAACGACTATAAAAAATCACAAAAAAATGGCCAAAAAATGCGAAGAGAAACGGTAGGATCGGCCCTGTTTTGCTAGGCTAGGTCTGGTAATCTCAAACACATATTTGGGCTTAAGGTATGTACGGAATATTGTTATACCGTGAAATAGGAACAGCGAATATGATTAAGAGGTGTTGAGTTCAAATGGGCCTACTCTTGATATTCATAAACAAATGAAGGATGTGCTTAATATGATACTGATATCCAGATGGTCTTTAATTGGTGTAAAGACTGGTTGTATTCATGAGTAGGTATGCAGTACTTTAACTATCTACTATTACATATGAACCTTTTATGTTTGTTACCCTTATCACTTAGAATGTAGACTTAGGCCACACCAAAAAAATAAGTTGGTCTAGGGGTTTTCATTTTGAAAAAATGGTGCGAGCGAGTGCAATTTTCTTTCTAATTTTTTAAGAATTTTTTGTTGTCCAATGGATTTCCTCCTTGAAAAAAGAGGCACGAGCAAAATTTTTTTTTTTTTTAATTTTGCCAAACACTACGAAGAGAAAACTCCCAGAAAGTGAGGCGAGCGAAATCCCTAGACAAGATTTTTTTCAAAGAAAAAAAAAATTGCATTCTTGAAAATATGAAGAGGGAAATCCGTAGACCAACATATTTTTTTGGTGTGGCCTTAGATGATTTTCACTGGTGCCAAAGTTATAATTGTTGATATTTGAAGAAAACAGCTACTTGATAAGAGGTTGAAATTACCTGGAAGCTTGACTGAAATTAGTTAGGGATAGAGCCTAGTATTGGAAGATGCCCATACTAAATGAGAAGGATGCCCGGAAAAGAAAGCCATACCTCGATTCAATAGAACTTAAAAGAATAAACTGATGTATAGCATTAGAAGGCATCCCCTCACAATCCCACAGTTCTATACCACTAATAAATATATAAGTGTGTATTGTGTTTGATGTCTTTGATATTAGTTTCACATGAGACCTGAACTGTTTTATCGGACACTGTCAAGTACATCTAATCATGTAGTGAACTTTATGAAAGTCTAGAAATACAAATAAGTGTCCTGTTTGTATGACAGATTATGTAGCAACAACTGTACGAAACATGTTAACGATGATAGTATCTTTTTACTTTTAGTGTATCATTGTGATCAAATGCATACACCACTTCAGGAAGTACATGATAAATAAGTATTGAGTTCAATACATGTAGTTTTGAGTCGTCTATAAATGTCGTCATGCTTTTTTTCAGCCATTTTGATATTAGTTTCACATGAGACCCCCTTTCGTCATGCTTTTACTATAAAAATGTAGGACGTTATTTGTGGGCCGTCCCTTTGCTAATGTCTTTTTTTTTCTTCTTAAATATCAAAGCGTGTGATGACGTTTTTTTACATGGACAGAAATAGCTACATGTCAATGAAATTACTTGAATGTCTATAATGATAGATCGTTTCCAGGGGTATACACTTAAATGTCACCCACCTTGTTAAAGCTGGTACAAGACGTGATTTATGTTATTCTGGTTTCTATCTTAGAGGATTATACACTACTTTTCAATTAATTTCACGGTATTTAATCTAGTAAGGAGTGGGTGCCAATACATACAGTTGGAAATGTTCAAGTGTGTTTGCTGTTTTGATGGGATGGTAAACTGCTTTGGTTAATTAGTTCTCCTAAAAGTCCCTATGTGGCAGCACTGTGCAGTCTACAACCCTGCAGGCTTCCCTTGGGAAGGTTTCATTGCCAGAGAACACCATAGTCTGATTTCCTAACTACAGGTGGCACCACTATACTGATATAATTAAGTGCTTGTCAACAGAGAAAAAATGCTGGAAGCATTTTATTTCTAGACATGTATTTCTTTGAGATTAGCATTGTTAAAACTGTCAGAATTGGTTGAGCTGCCAACAGTGCATACAGGCAGATGGGCTGATTGTAGATATACCCAAAACAAAAAAAAATCTTTTTACTTCACGTCTTGTGCCAGCTTTTATGCCATACAGCACGAATCTGAACAATACATACTTATCTTTCTAAGCAAATGTTATTTAGTCTCAATACATTATGAGCTCTATTTCACATTGTCTACTCTCCATCTAATAGAAATCACAAAATAATTCAGTTCTATCTAAGTATCTAAAGGAGATCTAGGTTGTGAATCATCATTAGTCATGCTATACACGATATGCATCATATTCACTTTGATAATAGTGTCACCACCCGAGGGTCTGAAGACGGCTCTTCTTGAGGTGGGAGTGGATTCCACCTGTTATGTCACAGATGAACATATCCGTACTTGCCTAATCATAATGGGTCTAAATAAAAGAATTTCTATCATGATGCTCCAAGAAGAATGTTCATGCAGAGTTAACTTCAGCGATCACACGACAGATAAAGACAAATTACAAGTGCTGAGGATTAGCATTGTCCTACGACCTTGGCATGGTTTGCCCCAAACTAATATGATAATTATAGTTGAAACCCTTATCCTAATCATGCATTATATCAGGAAAAATTACATGCAATATAAATAACAAGGATCGCCAGAGTTTGGTATTTACAAAGAGCCTAAGTCATAGTCGTTTCTTCAGCAGCATTGTCGATCATAGCCTAGCCACGTGCCATCATAGATAAAGCCATGCAGACAGAAATGACAATACCAGCAGTCACCACTTCCAGCATACCCCCACCACTTACACACAATCCTTGTTCTTGAAGTCGGCCCGCTAGCTCATTATATGTAGCATGGAAGCAGCCCATATACAGGTGTTGTATTTCGTGAATGTATGGGTCCTTCTTTGACATACCCCCATTGTAACAGCCGTCCACGGTCCTAATTATAGATGCGTCATCTGCTGCATGGAGATGATGCCAACACTGGCCTCCAGTACTCTTAGCCTGTACAGTCTTCTTGAAGCAGTCCTTGTACGTGTCCCTTATCTCTGTGGCTACTGGATCTGCTGCAATTTGGCTGGTAAAGTAGCAGTTGCTTACTGTGAATAGGAAATCATTCCCAAAGGAGTGCTGCATCTCACTCTTATGTGAAGAAGCATCTACTTCTGGCTCCATTTGTGTAGTGCACTGAGGCCATTTCGGGAGATCTGTATAAACGTTAAGAAAGATAGGTGAAACGCCCGGCTTGATTTGAAGCAGTTTTAATGTTTAGTACCAATTAAAATTAAGGAACATTCTGAATTTAGGATTCTTCGCACATAAGACACGCCATTTCAGCGAGGTACCAGAGTATGTGGGCGAGTCAGAAATGGATGGCAAGAAAACTACATCAACACTAAGGGGATAGGGATGAGCGTAAAGCAATTTACATGATTCAGTAACAGATATACATGTACCTAGTTTGCTGATTCCAAGTACACACTAAGACACAAGTGTAGTGTTTATCATTCAGCCAAACAGGATAAAGAAATTGCTGAAAACCTACACAAATGTATGCCTAACACTACAATTGACATCAGGGGCAGATCCAGAAGGGGGGGGCACAGCCGGGAAAATTTGGTCTAGGGGGGCACAGCAAGCGTTCAGCCCCACATTTCCTGTAGTTAAGAGTTTAACCACACTGAAAACTTATAGCTGTAGAAACTAATCAGTGTAGATCACTTTAGGGTGCTCAGTTTGACGCCGTCTGGGGGGAGCACCTTGTCATCATTTGGGTAATCATATGTGATTACAAAGGGTCATCATATTGATTCCCTTTTACAATATAGCTTACATGCTCAGATTGATAGGTGTACAGCCCAATTGGGCATTTTGTCAGGTTTCAAATATGTTTATAATTACCTCCCCCCCCCCCCCCTCCTGGTACTGGTAGGTCTTTATCCTTGACCCGTCTAAGCATCATGATTGGTCACATAATATATATCAATATGTATAACAAGCAAGACTTGATTCCCCCAGTTGTTACTATTATTTCAGAGACAGGAGAGGTGTCTATGTGTAAAAAATTGCTAAATCCTTTAATGTCATTGGAATTTTTTGCCATTTTTTTCTTTCTTGAATCAATTGAGTCCCTATGAGATGGTTTTATGATAACCTTTCATTTCACAGACATTTATTGTCTGGATTAATGCAACTATTGATTCATAGATTACCTTTAGATAGTTCCTATTCTGTATTTTTGTATAGTGGAGGCCCCTAGTGGCAGAAGTATGTCATCAAAATGATGACTCTGTGCCATCACTTTGATGACATAGGTCATCATTTTCAAATGATTACTTTTATATATATGTATAAGTTTTCAGTGCAAGACCCATTTTCAAAGAGTCTAGGGCCGTGGGCAGATGCCCCCTAGGCCACTCCCTGAATCTGCTGCTGAAATTGGTGTTCTAAAACGCCCAAGGGAAATCCAAATCACATAGAATTCAATTTGATTTCGACAATTTTACTCTGTGATCTATATCCAACAAATAGAAAGGATATTTACAGAGCCCTTATCGAGTTGCAGGCCTCTGACACTTCACGGAGATCACCATGAAGCAATATAGTTGACACTTTGTGAAAGTAAGATTTACAGTATATTAGTAGACAGTATTGCATTCACTGCTCTAAGCATGAACATATATGACAATATTATGATATGGGCTGTTTCACTACATGGTCTAATACTCGTTTTATGAAAGTTGACAATGCAGAATCCAAGAGCCATAAAGCGCTTTATGGCCATCGCTATCTCCACAGTGATAAAGCATCAATTGTGATGTCTTGTGCCTGAGCATATGCCTGCACCCAGATGTTAAGATCTCGAGTTTGGAAAAGATGAGACAAGAGTCATTAACGCTGGTCTATCTACATGTTATTTGTGTAGTTAGTATGCTCGCTATTAAAAGAAGACATCGATTTATAGATATTCAGTCAATGGTCAGCTTTATGATATTCTGATAACACTTGGAAATACTCTTTCCCCCGTATTTCATTTTAAGCCGAGAAATTGGTAGTTCAAAGTGTCAATATAGGGAGCCTTAGTGCTGTATGCTGTACACAACCCTACACCAGTGATTGAAAACTACTCAACAGGTGGCATAGAGGTGATCAGTGGAAAATAGGGTGCCTGGTCTTAATACAGTCCCGCCTCATCAAAGGTGGCTTTTCAATTTCCTCACATTTCCATAGCCTAACATATACGGTGCGCAGGTTTTGGTGTACAATAGCAATTAGAGCTGTCCTCTTTAAAATCTACAATATTGTGGCCCCCAAGGGGTAAAAAACGACATGGCGACTTTTGGCCATTTTTTGGCGACATTTCGACTTTGTACCCTTTTAAAAGTGACATGTGACATTTCCAATCTTTAAAAAAGTGACATTTGACCTAAGACCTTAAATTTTGAGATTATTAGACATGTTTTTCCCCCTAAAAAAGTGACATGTGACCTGAAACCTTACATTTTGGCGACATTGTGACCTCAGGGAGATATTAATCTATTCAACACCTAATGAACTGAACTTTGGTGCAAATTATTTTTTAGATCATTATTTTTACCCTTTTGGACCTCAGCATCTCTGGTCTAGAATATGCGAGATAAGACGGGTTTTGTGAAAACACATCACATTATGACTAAGAGTCACGGTGACGCGATCTGTGAAAAGGGACCTTATTTCAGGAAAAATAGGTTGTTAATCTTATAAAACCCTGCATGGACTTAAAGTGTATAAAGGAGCCTACCTGAACATTTATCAGACTGTCCTCCACCGGATTCACCAGGGTTGCAACTGCAGGGGTAGATACCTGAAACGGATGTAGATTTTTGAGAGTGTATAATCTTATATATAATATTGGGTATACAATACAAGGCGATTTCATTTAGGACAATTTGTTCAGGTAGGCCTACATATAATATTATTTCATAAATTTAATCGAGTTAAAGCATTGATAAAGTAATACCATTTCTTATCACATTGTCCTATCATAGATATGCCAGAGTTTGATGAAGTTCCTCTCTGTGGTAGAATGTACGTCTCTTTTGTGAGGAATCCATGTTGGGAATCCTGCTGTAGCCAAATATTGTATGCAGCTTTATGTATGCGGCATACAAAATATACATGTACATGCATAGAGATTTAAAAGAGATAATTAAGATACCAAGTATGGAGGGCATTATTGCTCCCCAGGAAGCAGTGACAGGATGGATTCCAAGGGTGGAATGCATGTCTCTGGTGTAGAAGGTCGGAGGTGTGAAGCCCACTGTAGCAAGGGATAAAATAAGAACAAACAATTAACATTTGGTTTGCACTATTTCAGCAAATAACCGACATTTCATTTCGCGGAGTCAATACAGCACCAAGCAAATATTAGCAGATTATTGAATAGGAAAAAAGGAATTTAAATCTTAGTCAGGGGCGGTTTTTAGATAAAGAATCCTTAAAAAATTGTGCAAGACATTTTTGAGTAGAATTGTTGTTAGGGTCTGAAAAGGATAATTTGGGTGTGCTGAATCCAAAACGGCCAGATAAATTTGCCCGAAAATGCAAAAACACAATGGCGGCTATTTATCTGGTGAGTGAGTAAGTAATAGATGTTTAACGCCATTGCGACAGCTATGGTCATATTCATGGCGAGAAGTACATTACAGAATTTAACAGAGGAATGTGTCAGTGCCTACAGATATGTGCACCACACACATCCTGAGGGGATAGAAAAGAGGAGAAATGGACCCTTTTAAGTGGGCTAGGGAAGCCTGCATTTATCTGGTCAGTGTAGCAATGGGAAAATACTGATCGAGTTTGTGATATCTATTTACATACAAATTGGATGGACACTGGTTGACACAATATCTTAGCAATTCAGTGAGTGAGTAATAGATATTTAACGCCATTTCGACAGCTAAGGTCATATTCATGGTGAGAACTACATTACACAATTTCACAGAGGAATGCAAGTGAGTGAGTAATATATGTTTAATGCCATTTCGAAAGCTTAGGTCATATTTATGGTGCGAACTATATTACACAATTCCACAGAGGAATATAATGTTGGTACCAACACATATGTGCACCACACACATATATGGGGGATAGGAAAGAAGATATATAGGTCCTTTTAAGTGGGCTAGGTGATTGTCCGATGTGTTGGTGCCATCCCATGGGAAGATCTTTGATAATGAATATTAAGGTGGCTGGTGGGGATAGAATCAAAGTAATTAGATTTTCGCCAGATTATCACCAGAATCCCAAAATGATATGTACTATTCATGTATGCAATAAAAATGTGGGGGTCATGTGTTACATCTCTGCCTTGTACACAAGAGGTCTGGAGTTCAAATCCCTGTTCAATCCATTCAGAATTTTGCATATTTCGTCCTCATAATTTCAATAGAGCATAGGAGACCCCTGGTGTCCAAATGGTGAACTGACAATCCCCGCCAGTCAAATTAACTGCAAAAAAACAACCTTTGGCCATGAATTACGTTAGATCATCTTACAGCCTATTTTCTCTCATGAAGTCAGGTGACCTTTTAAGGACCATCTTCATTATTTGACCATGAAAAATCAATCAATATAAAAGCCCTGGAATGATTAATTTATGAAATATCAAGGGTCCTTTGTGCCTATATCAGGTAGAGCAGATATGATCTATTGGTATAATTTGAAGAGATGCCCCTCCTTGCAATTGTAAACGTTCAATATATCAACACGCTTTCCTCTTCCCTTTAAATCAAGTCGACAGCCATAGCTTTTTGGGATCGACACTACTATTGGTCTATGGAAAGAAATTTTCCTCTTGATGATTTCGATGATGAAATAAATGTACTGGGCACTCGAAATGTGATTGTTTCTAATCAAGTATATGGCGGCTCCATATACTTCTCGTCATACGTAGTATATGAAACTGCGAGGGCTATTTTATTTAACTTAATCGATATACTGAACACCAAGTCAAATATGAAGTATGGCTCTATGGAAGTATTACTTACTGGTTTCTCTTGTTCGATAAGGACAGGCATGATGAATATCTAAGAATCCTTGAATGGGGAGTTTGATGTTGCGGTAGGTGTCTGAAACCCATTTATCTGGGCAGAAGTATTGCAGCCTCTCTCCTATACAACCCACTACTTCCTGGATTGTGCTGGACAAAGAAACCGAGGTATATCGTCATTACTCCAGATGCTTCAGATGATAAAAGGCTAGGGAAAGTATAAGCAGTAACCTATAATAATGCTTGTACAGTAAAACCTCTTTCTAAGGAGCTCGGTTATAAGGAGACCTTGCTTATAAGTAGCGAATTCTGATTTCCAGAATCATTTCCATACATTCCTATAGTAGTAAAATCCTCTTAGAAGGAGGAAAATATTCCATTACCTAGGATATAAGGAGCTAATTTTTGTCTATTAGTTGGGATAGTGGGCAGACTTGGTATGCAGCAGGCTTTCTTATATCACACCCACGCCCTTTGAAGTTCTTAAAGGGGGTGGTGGGCGGACTTGTGAGGTAGCAGGGTTTCCTAACTCGTGCCCACGTCCTTAGAAGATCTCAAGGGGGCAGTGGCGGACTTGAAGTTAAAGTTATGCAATAAGAAACCCAAAAAGGTTGGTTTCCAGTAACATGGTCATAAAGGTTGAGGACAGTAGGTCGGAGTTTTTTTCTTTATAGGTTTTCACTGGTTATTGTGAGAAATGATCATTTCCCGCGTGGAATATGAGAAATGATGGGAATATATATATTTGAGAAGAAATGATTAAAAAAAAGAATTGGAAAATCTTCAAAAATCGGGTAATTTTTTTTTTTTTTTGGGGGGGGGGGGTTAGTTAATATCGATGTGTGTAGATAATATCATGTCTTGATTCATTTTGTAATAATAGGTACAAAACAGGTCTTCTGTCACTATAATATCACCGTATATGGGTGAACCTTGCTTATTGGCTATAAGCGGGTCTGGAGCTGGTTTTTGGCGACATGCACTAATAAGAACTGATAAGATGGGACCAGCATGTCCCTGGAAGTGGGTGTTAACCAGGATCAAGGTACCCTTCATGGTATGTCTTATCAGTGGGTTTTACCTCAACCAGTGAAATTCAAGATGGTGGATCCACTAGGCATCCATACCGGGTCCTATAAGGAGACCATGCTTATTAGGAGCAAATTCACTTTTCCCAAGGTCCTCCTTATAACGAAGTTTTACTGTATAGCCTACAAATAGTCGTGTTTTTTTTTTTTAATTATGTATATTATATATTTGCAAAAGTTGATATTAAATTAATCAATACTTACATGTAAGTTGATGATTAATTGTTGTTCCAGGAGCAACGATAGATCGTTGTGGGGTACATAGGAGAGATGCGCATGCGCAGATCCATAGATGTCAGACGTCGGCTGGCAGTGAATCAATCGCTGAAAGAAATTTCATTTTAGCTACATAGGAAAATAATTTAAATATCTATTTTCTTCAATAGTCATATGTATATAGATGAATTTGTATCTTCGAATAAATCTATATATAGATATTATATTCATGAAAGCTTGAATATTGTAGATCAATGATTATGCTTGACTGTCACTAATCTATTCATCCTAGGGAGGCCTATGTACCCTGCAACGATCTATCGTTGCTCCTGGAACAACAATTAATCATCAACTTACATGTAAGTATCGATTAATTTTATATTCTAGATCACAACGATAGATGTCGTTGCGGTCTCATAGGAGACTTTAAAGTTCAGCTGATTCACTGCCCTTTTCCATAGTCTTATCTTATCTAATGTTACTAGTTCTCACAAACTGGTAGGAACTGTAACACAGGACTTTTTTAGGAAAAGAAGTGAATAACTTTATTCATCCTGACTAAAGAAGCAGTCAGGTTTCAAGAAAAAGGCTGTTTGGTTAAACCAAAAGAAAGCTTACTTTCATTTACCCTTCTTTTAGATTCAAAGAAGGAAAGCAACACCCTTCTTTTAGATTCAAAGAAGCCAAACAACAAA
The DNA here is from genome assembly GCA_949317995.1 of Acholoe squamosa. Classification (NCBI taxonomy): domain Eukaryota; kingdom Metazoa; phylum Annelida; class Polychaeta; order Phyllodocida; family Polynoidae; genus Acholoe; species Acholoe squamosa. Next base: position 41,365,284 of record OX439038.1, read on the forward strand.
TCCAAATTGAATTTAGTTGTAAATAGCACATTAGTCATGTGCTAGAAGCAGGAATTTTCCATTTGGGAAATTCATTAATTAAATTACCTCAGGTTTGAATTTCTCAAAGGTTAACAGCTGCTTAACAGTATAGTAACTTCTGATGTTGTACAATCTATGTAGTTCTTAATACTACATAATTTGTGATATATACGCATGTTAAGATTCTTTAACAGACATAACATGCAGAAAGTGTACAATATTGCTGGTATGTATGTAACAGTCATATTTTGTGTAAAATAAGCAGGTAAGACTGCAGCATAATTTTAGTACAGACAAGTAGTTATGACTGTTTTTACTAAAAATAGAAGGCACACAAACAGCTATCAGTTGTACACCCTAGTGGCATGCATATGTACAATAATAAGCAGCTAAGGCTTGCTTGGTCAGTTATGGTATGATACATATCATTCTTGCGTAAGCAGATACTGCTTAAATGAAAATGGTATGTACAACTTGTTGTACCATTTAAACAGCTTAATCTGTGAACACCCACATTCACAATGTAGAAAAGGGTTTCTACATTTATAATGTAGACTTAAACAGCTCACCATAAAAGTATGTTGTATATCATAAGCAGCTGGTACATACATATAGGTGCAAAATATGGTACCTACACATGTTGTACAACATAAGCAGCTATGACTGCTGGACAAGTATATTAATCCATATATATGTTGTACAACTTCAGCTGGTGCAGGAAAACAGCGACCACATTCACTATGTAGAGAGTGGGTTCTACATTCATAGTGTAAAGTAAAACAACTTACAGTCTTTACATGATGTACACCATAATCACTAATACTAAATACCAGTATGGTATAGTATATTGACCTTTTGTAGCACACAAAAAACAGTCTGTTTGTCTAGTGTCATGGTAGCTTCAAGTGAAGCTATTACCTATTCTGTACAAATAAGCAACTATGACTTATTGTACAAGCCAGAACCACTAGCCACGGTAAAAGTGAAAGTACTTAGCTAGCTACTGCTGCAACAGTATAGTATAAAAAGTGAATGTTGCTAATACTGTAAAAGTGTACACATGTTTTACTGCATAGATAGGTTCAGCTGATTTGGTAAACATATAAGCTGCCCAAATAAATAGCTAAGAACCTAGTTTATTGGAACCACAAGTTTGTACAATTTTGACCTAGAATCTGGACATATTGTACCTCATCAGCAGCTTGACATATGTGTAGAGGCAAGGAGAAAGGGTGCTCAGTGCTAAAAGTTAACTTTAAAATTCAGATCACTAGCTTTTCAGTGATATATTGCAAGAGAAGATACTCCTGTTAGTCTTAAAGGAATGGCTTGCTAAATATGGGTACCCGGTAGTTATGACCATTTCCTGAATGGCAATAAGCTCTACATCTAATTGGTCATGAGATACATAAAAAATTAGCATAATTTATGCTAATTAGCTAAATTAGCATAATTTTTCAATTCTTTTGCCCATAACTTTTGAACTAGAAATGGTATTTTCGTTCTGTTTTCACCATAGTAAACCTGGTGAAACATACCTTCAAATGAGATCATTGATTTTCCTATTCAGAATGAAAATCATGTTTCCATGGCAACAGAAATCAACAAAAATGCCTATTTAGGCCCAAAAACATTCTTTTTACATACCTTGTTTGGAACCTTTCCATCCAAAATAGAACGTTTTATCATAAATCATTGAATTCTCCATGAAAAAGTACCCTAAAACAGTTTTAGGCATATATTTTTCCTATTCTAGCCCATAGTGATGGGTTACCTCTTTCGAGGAGAAGCGCTAACGCGGCGCCATTTTCGCTTGTAAAATATGAGCAGTAGACTTTCGCATATTCACCACCGGAACCAGGGACACACTTCCGATCATACCCTTTCTCCCCGAAAGGGTTCACGATAGTGATGCCCCCTGGTGGCTAAAACAGGTACTAAATCCCACAGGAACCCCCATTTCTGCTGGCTGGCTCACATATTTACTCATCATAAATAGGCTACCTAAGTTATCTAGCATAATCAGCTACAATAGCTAGTACAACACAAGTATCATATATGTTGTATGTTGTACAAAATTAACCGTTATACTGTTTATACAAGCACAAGCAGTAACACTGATACTGCATACAGTCTTATACACCATGTACACCAGACATGTCCTAAATGCTGATTAGAAGATCAGCTTGCCAGTGTTGTGCCAGGGAGCCACATCTCTGGTGGTGCTGAGTTCATCTTACACACAAACTCTAGTAACAAGTCCTACCACAGGTCTGGACAGTTACAAAAAGGAGATTGAGACTTATACCAAACTTCTGTATTTGGTATAAATGATTAGCCTGACACATCTTCAATCGACTCAGAGATATTGCAGTTGGTCTGCTTTATTGGTGAATTAGGTAAGAAATTAATGAGTTGAAATACCAAAGTTATGTCCACCACCTTTGAAATAGCAAGGTGGATCAACTGATAGTCTCCATTATGAAACTACATCAGCGACAAAACTTAGTATTCAAATTTTAACTGCATTAACAAAGTCAACCAAGGCTATAAACAAGAGTCTTAGCTCTTGCATTAAAACAAATTTCACCAGGATTGTAAATTTTTTTTGCCATAAGGTAAGGATATTTCGATTTTGCAAAACACTACCTATAACCTTGAATCTAGACACCGTTTTTTAAGACTTCTGCCCTCATTAGAGGAGCAAGTCAAGAATCATTTTTCCGTAAATGGTAGAGGAGATAAATTCAACTGCGGGTCTATTAGACCAGCATTACTAGTGCTGTGCCAAAGGCCACAGCTCTGGTGGTGTCAAGTTCATCTTAGCATCCAGCTCCAGTAACAAGTCCCATCGCAAGTACGGACAGTTTTACAGGAGTCCCTGTTTAGAATTTACCAATAATTCTAAAACAGTCACCTCACTCTACATCCCTGGTGGTGTCAAAGTCATCTTTGCACAAGCTGCAGTAACAAGTCCTCCCACAGGTTCTGACAGTTACATAGGAGTAGCTGTTAAGAATTTTACTCATAATTCTAAAACAGTTTATCAGGGTTAATTTTTCAGCCAATGACATTACAACAACTATTTACTCTGATATCTAATATCAGTGAAATTGCTGGGTTTCAGCAATGGCTACCTCAGTACTCTTGTTTAATAGGTAAGATTTTGTCCTTCTGTCCTCTTCTGAGTAAACAGAAAAGATTTGTTGGTGTATCCTGATACGTAACTCATTTTTTATCACCAATCTTTAGGTGAATTGAGATGAGCACACTACCTCAGTCAACTGCCTTACCACTTTGGCCACCGGTAGACTTTAGTTTATCAAGTAAACTGAACACCATGAAAGACATCCTAACCTAAGAAATAAATTCAGAAAATTTATGACATGAGGTATAGGTTATCAGTAACTTGAGCACTCAAATAACCCAACACAAGCTAGGATACTTGTGGCTGCAAATTGACCTATGGTTATTGGTGAGTCAACTGCAATTCTCATAGAATTCTATGACATTAAGTATGGCTCTTAAGCTGTTAAATACAGGCTTAAAGATTTTTACCATACTTGTGAATTTATTGGGCATAAATTATAGGTATATTTGAATTCTCAATTCACAACCTATACAAAAAGTTTTTACGCCAAAATTTAGACACCATTCTGCCCTTCCAAGGGAGGCAGATCAAATTCTTTATCTTTCTCACCATAAATGGTAGAACAGAGAATTTCGGAATGCTGATTAAATCAGCTAGTTAATGTTGTGCCAGTGGGCCACAACTGTGGTGGTGTCATGGTCATTTTACACCCAATTCTATAAACAAGTCCCACCGCAGGTCTGGACAGTTACTCAGGGGTTACTGTTAAGAATTGTACCTAAATTCTAAACAGTGGCCTAAAGGTACGGCAAATACAGAAATTTCTGTACTCTTTAAAGGTGTAAATAACCTGCCTGTTACACAGTTCTCAATAAAAAAATAATTTGTGTAACTGGCTACCTGATACTCAACTCATTTGGTCACCAGTCCAGGTGACTACTAAATAAGTACACTAGGGTGCCGCTATGGCTCTAGGTAATATTTCAGTGTATCAGTATATAGTTTCAACACCAGGTTGGACAACCTAAACCTGTGCTAGAATAATTTCAGAGAAATTATGGCAAGAGGTATAGGTATTGCTAACTTTAGCGCCCAAATAACCTGACACAAGCTAACAGTCCTGTGACTGCGAGTTGACCTTTTAAGAAAGTTCTGAGGAAATTTCACGGGTAAAGGTCTCAGTGATATTTTAAAATCACTACAAGGCAGCTTATTGGTTATTGGTAATGTGCCCTGCGAAAAGTAAAGCTGCCCTCCCCGGTGAGACAGGTCATAAATTTCTCCACTGAGAAATTCTTTGGGATAAGGTATAGGTAATTTTATACTGCTTAATTTAGACACCTTATTAAGTATTCTGCCCTCACCAGGGGGACAGGTCAATTTTTTTCTCTATCATTCTCACCACAAAGGTAGCATAGAGAAATTTGACATACTGATTAAAGATCAGCTTGTCAGTGTTGTGTCAGCAGGTTACAACTCTGGTGGTGTCAAAGTCATCTTACACCTTACTCCAGTAACAAATCCCACCGCAGGTCTGGACAGTTACACTGGAGTCACTGTTTAGAATTTTACCCAAATTCTAAAAACAGTGGTTTATCTGTAGAGCAAGCACAGACTGAGCTGTATTTTTGGTGTAGCTAACCTGCTCAACGTTACTTAACTTTGGTGACATGATAAGGCCATAGACCCTATCTTAAAACCAATCTTAAAATGTCTGGAAATTGATTTACTATAACGAATCTTTACCAGATTCTATAGCAGTAGTTAGTCTAAGCTAAAAGCTCCCAACAGACATTTATTGGTGTAAACTGAAAACACAGCTCATTTTTATCACCATTCTTAGGTGAAACACACGAGTAGGAAGGTTTAGCAGATTAGAAATAACTTTATCTGCACTTATAGTGTATCAGTTTGAAGTCAACCAACAAGGGATGATCAACCTAGCCTGTGCCTGTGTACAGTCAGAGAATTTAAGGCAAAGGTAAAGAAAATTATGATTTCACAATCTCAATCAACTCCAAGTAAGCTTGTAAGGCTTGTGACTGTAAGCGGACCCTCTGGAAAAAATTTGAAATTTTTCGGCATAAGGTAAGGGTCTCAAGTGATTCTCTAAATCACTTTAATTAAGAATTAACAGGCTTGTTAATCTTTTGGGCATAAGGTATAGGCAAGTGATTTTCTAAATCACCACCTTATAAGCCCTGGCAAAGGCAGCCACAGTCTATAGCCCTGAAAAGCCAAGCTTTGCCCTCCCCGGGGAGGCAGGTCATAAATTTCTCCAACTGAGAAATCTTTTTGGCATAAGGTATAGGTAAAACTGAATTAGCAATTCACAACCTAGACAGCCAAAAGACACAGTCATAAATAAGACATCAGCCTTCAGTGAGGAAGCTAGTCTTTCAAATTTCTCTAAATGAGAAATTTTTTGGCATAAGGTAAAGGTAAAAAACAGATTTACAAGTATCAACCTATACAGCCATGTTAAGACACCGTTCTTAAGACTTCTGCCCTCCCCAGGGAGACAGGTCAAAATTTCCTATCATAATCAGCGAAAATGGTAGAAAATCAAACCACTGATTGAAATCAGCTTGCCAGTATTGTGCCGGGGGCCACAACTCTGGTGGTGTCAAGGTCATCTTACACCCAACTCCAGTAACAAGTCACAGGTCCGGACAGTTACGAAGGGAGTCACTTGTTTAAGACTTGTACCCAAATTCTATAACAGTGGCCTATCTGTACAGCGATCACAGAGTCCAGCGTCTTATTGGTGTAGATAACCTCCCTGATACACAGTCATTTCATTCACAAGTCAGTCTGTGAGTACGGGATGGCTAGTGCCACTTCATTTCATTAGAAATTGATGTGGAGACTTTTAAGTGTATCAGGTACAAAATAATTTTAATATACCATAGGTTAAGTCCACCAGCTCAGAACATAGCCAGGTGGGTCAACAGACTGAACTCCATCAAGAGGCATATCTGTGACAGTCTAACCAGTGCAATGGTCTACTAAAAATATTTCGTTTGATGATGTCAACTGAGATTCCAGATCATGAACCTTTGGGTAAATTGACAAACATCAAGTGTCAATCAAAGCTTCAGAACACAAGCCTAAAATTGAGAACTTTAGTTAGTTTTGGGGATAGTGAGTGAGTAATAGATGTTTAACGCCATTTCGACAGCTTAGGTCATATTCATGGCAAGAACTATTTACACAATTTCACAGAGGAATGTGTCAGTGCCCGTGCACCACACACATCCGAGGGGATAGGAAAGAGGAGAATTAGACCCTTTGAAGTGGGCTAGGGAAGCCCGAGTTTTGGGGATAAAAAGGTAGACAGACAGGTAAAAAGGAAGCAGAAGTCCTCCTAAGTTACCCTAAGCAGGGATGTGGAGGTAGAAAACCTCAACCAGCACCCCAGCAGGCATACTGACACTAGAGTGACAGTACAGGTCTGGGTCTAGGGGAACTACCTCCATTATCACCCAAAACAAACACAACATCACACATAATACAAGAAAATTGGAAATTAACCAAAGTGTAAAAACGGTTAACAAGGATATAATCTCACAGTTTTTGAAGAAAATGTCTCAATTAGGACCAAATCAACAAATGGATTTTGCCGCCAACCGGTTCTAACTTTTTGAAATCGTAAAAGGAGACAAAATTATTTTTCCGTCAAAATAAGACGAGAAATTATACAAAAACAGTGAAAATTAATAAAACCATAGTGTTGTAGATTTTAATACAATAGTAGAGAATAGTCCTGTGAAACAAGGCGCGGCGACTTGTAATCTTGTGTCTAGTTTCAGTTGGTGAGACAGATAGGGCATACTATCATCTGGGCTTTTGGTAGTATATAGCACACATTCAACCTGAACTACCCACTGCAGCTAAGTACTAATAGTCTGTAGACTGTCCATTCTACATGCACCTCACTCAGCTACCACAGGGACCTGTCTTAAATGCCATAGTCAACAGGTGTGTCATTATGAGTGTACACTGTCTCAGATTGCCAGGAGCCTGCTCTGCCCCTCCCTCCAGCCCCCCTCCCACACACACCCAACTGCCAATCACTTGTAATAGTCTGTAGCTCGTCATGGGCCAGTGGTCAGCAAACCGGCCAGATCACTCCACCTCTCTGTAGAGGGGGATCACAGTGTAAGTACCCCGGTGTACATACATGTTTTCAGTGTTCCACAAAATCGTTTATACAACGAAAGGAGTAATCAAATTAATCTTTCATCACCAATAGTAGATACATATTCTGAGATAGCATTATTTCAATGTAAACTAAAAATTTTACACAGAAAAGAATGTAGCAGTTCCACAAGGTGGCCTTAGACTTCAACCTCCTTCGATTTACAAAAATGCACATATGGCAACACACACTTTAGCACTGATTTCTCCATAGAGATCTTTGACAGTGAATACTTTGTTCAAATACAGAAAATATGATCCAATTGTACCATAACCCACTGAGATAAAACCTGTACTACATATATATAGTAGTTTCAAAACGAACAATTCTAAAACAAAGGCTACAGGGATGCATTTCTGAATCTTAAAATGCTCTAATGCTAATCTGCCATAGGGCTCCAAATGATGAAATGTCTTATCTGCGAATAAAATCAAAAGTATGAGATATATTCTGAAAATTCCTTCACTGATAAGTAAAGTACACACACTGTTGTTATTACATTAGAATAGTGAGCAGGAATAGTCCATAGCAGAGGAGCCACAAACAAAAATAGATTGCAAGGCCTCCCTATCCCTTACACCGTGGCGACTGTGAACCATACACTAGTCTACTCATCTCACGAGTAGTACTCACTAGTCGCCGCGCTAATAATATATTAAAGTATTACTCTTTAATAATAGCAGAAACGTGAGAAAAACTCGTCCAAAGTAGACCGATCTGGAAAGAATCCAAACCTGCTTGTCCGTAAAGGCAGGAAACGCAGAGATCGGTACAAATTTGAGAAAAATAAGCCTAAAGAGGCCTAATTCTAACTTTTAAGGCGAGTTAATCCCCCTAAGGAAATTAAAATCAGATATGAAAAATGGAAGTACAGTAAAATTGCTAAAACTCACTCGAAATTGTAAGCTAAATTGCGAATCTTCTTCCTCCTATGGAAATACTTAGCAGTCTGACATCTATGGATCTGCGCATGCCCATCTCTCCTATGAGACCGCAACGACATCTATCATTGCGATCTGGAATCAAATGATAAAACCGTAGTGTTGCATCCATATTGCATCCTTGCTGCATACAAATCATGGTGCAACAATAAAAATCTGGCGAGTCTGCTCACCATCACTCTATTAGAGCATCATATCAACCCTCCTAGATATCAACTCCATAGGTTCTGCATGGTGCACGAATGCAGCCCTGGTGAGCAATGGACCTGTATGAGGGCCACACACTAAATAAAAAATACTGGTATATTTTAGGCAGATATCAAAAGCAAAACTCCCAATTTATGTTAACCTATTCTTGCCAAAAAAAATCAATATGTACACCATTTTCCATTGATGCCTGCTAACTTTATCATCGCTACGGCACCATGAATTTAAGGGAAGACATGGTTGTAGTTTAACTGTTAATTGTAGAAGTTTATTGAAAGCGTATTAACATATATACTCGATACTATAACGTGCAATCATATTTACCTAGCTGATGGTCTTGCTATAAGACCGAGAATAAAAATACCGAAATTGCCGAAAATAAGCGCAATTGGTGTTGAGTGAATAAGTGCACTCACCACAGTACTGAACTTGATGTGTACAAGAGGTCTGGGCCCAGGTTTATGCTGCTTAAGTCCATCACATGGCAGGTGAACCCAATTTCCATCAACATTGAATGATCTAATCCACACTCTAACAAGTCTGTAATTGCATGGAAAAGAGTACACTTCTAACACACAGGTGCAGGTTTTTCCGATAATGTAGGACACAATTTATATATTTTGATTAGATTTGATCAGAAAAAAAAACATGGTATGAATCGTGGCACAGCACAAGTCAAGGGACAAGGACTAACTAACAAATATTGACATGGGAACAACGACGTCCTTCGATGACCTAAACTATATTAAAGTGAAGTGTTATCCTAAGCTAGATTCAAGATGTGATGGGTATCAATATGTTTAATGAAATATCTCCAGTAATTACTATACTCTTTGTCCATATCTTACCATAGTAACTATCATCCTTGCAGCCCAGTACTTTCAAGAATCCATTTATTTGGTCATGAAGAATGTCGTTCACCAAATGCTGTCTACAGTCCCCTTCTAGATTGTGTGTTATACATCTCAGTGCATCCTCCGCCAGGCTAATGATGACAGTGGATGAAGATTGCAAATGATAGTTGCACGTCAAAGTGTTTAATTAGTTCCCTATGTCAAGGTAAGGCTTAATTTTGGTGGCCAGAGGCAAAAACAAAAGAAAAAGTTCCCAAATTAAGCCCGAAAAATCCCAGTGGCAAGATGGAGAAAAGGGGTGCATGAAAAGTCACGTTTAGTAAGCCAAATCTACCTTTCAGCCATTAAATGGGAGAATTATTGGCAAGCAAATATCGGATAAAGGAATAAATGCACGGCATCTGTTGGTCTCCATGGACATTTTTTTTTCATCCTTCACCCCTGAATGATGAAAAATCCCAGCGGCCAGAGGTTTGGAAAAAAAAATCTTTTGGAAAAGCAAGAAAAAAGGGCAGCGGCGGATCCATAATCCAAGTTATTATTGTTAAAGGACCTAATTAAGTGGACAGACACTTCAATAAAGATTAGGCTTACAAAAAGATAATATTGCTAGGTTCGGGATAGATCACAAAAGACAAGCAGATTACATGTAAAACTCTTTATTAATGTCCAATGTCATATCCAATGTCATAACATGCACACAAGATCTACTATAACACAATACTCTACTGATAGATGTTGTCACTCTGACCTCCAGTCTCTGTCTCCTTCTCTTCCTCAAGTGCCCTTTTATAGCAGTAGTCATGTGACCCCCACTTGTGACATCATCACAAACTCCTCCGGAACTCCCCATGGCTGCTACACTCTCCCACACCAATATAAAACCCGAGCCTCCTTCTGCTTTCACCGCAATACTCCTAATGTCTGCTAGCCATTTCCTGGGGTCTCCCTGCCACGTACTAGCGCCTCCCGACCACCTCCTGGTGCGTCCCTGCCACCTCCTGGTGCGTCCCTGCCACCTCCTGATGTGTCCCTGCCACCTCCTGGTGCCTCCTGACCACCTCCTTGTGACTCCCAGCCACCGCCCAGCGACCTCCAACCACCGCCTGGCAACGTCTAGCCACCCCCCGGCAACCGCCAGCCACCTCTAGGCGACCTGCAGCCACCTCTAGGTGACTGCCAGCCACCTCTAGGTGACTGCCAGCCACCTCTAGGTGACTGCCAGCCACCTCCCGGCGACCGCCAGCCACCTCCGGGCGACTGCAAGCCACCTCCCTGCGACCGCAAGCCACCTGCTGTTCATCCTCTTCCCTCCGAGTCCAGCTTCTCCACACCTCCCTTCGAGTCCATCTCCTCCAGACCTCTTCAGTCTGAGTTCAGCTTCTCTGGACCTCCTCCCTCCGAGTCCAGCTCCTCCAGACTTCTTCCCTCCGAGTTCAGCTCCTCTAGACCTCCTCCCTCCGAGTCCAGCTCCTCCAGACCTCTTCACACTAGAGTTCAGCTCCCCCAGACCTCTTCGCTCTGAGTTCAGCTCCTCCAGACCCCTTCCCTCCGAGTTCAGCTCCTCTGGACTTCCTCCCTCTGAGTCCAGCTTTTTTTTTCTTTTTTTTTTTAAAGGGTTCGTCCCCCCCAAGCGCGAAGTGTTGAAAGGGAACAGGTGCTATAGCGGAGTGGACCGTCGCACCATAAAAAAACAAAAAGACCTGTGAAAGGTGGGGAGAGTAAGAAAGAAGTGAGGTAATAAGCGGTGAAAAAGAACACCTGCCAAGTAGCAGGGTGAGTACAAGGTATTATACAGTCAACCAATACAAACCACTACCCGGTTCCCCCAGGGCGAACCGTGGGGGCCCCACTCATGGGTCGGCACAGACTGGGTCAGACGGCACCCAGAGACCAAGACATAGGTAACTTAGTTAGCAACAATGTCACAGGTGTCTGTACCCAATAAATGCAGAACAATAAACCCATACATTTAGAGTGCACACACACCAGGGCATGCTGAACCTATTCAAGGAAACTATTATACTGGAACGCACACTTAGGTCTGCGACGTGCACCAACACCATGAGCCCGAACTGGAGGTAGTTTCCCACAAAGAGTACACCAATAAAGGAGACCCTAAGTGAGACAGTAAGTAAGGTTGACTTACCAGGGGAGTTGTAGTGAAATGAGATGACATGAGGTATGGTCTGGTAGAGAGTGAAGCGATGAAAACCACTGTAGGAAGGTCCAGGTCCATGAAAAGCAAGATGGCGGCCATGGCCGCCACCATGCCGGTGCCAAGTCACCACCGGCTGTCCAACCACAAAGGTCGTCCACAGGGTCCCAGACCAGACTGGCTGGAGGCCACTGGACCCCGCAGTGCCCACCATACGTGGACCTATGGGGGACAGAACGGCTAGAGCCGGCCTGGACTGGACAGGGGGATTAACCCATACCAGGCCAGGTAGCCGGTCTGCCCAGGCGCCGGGGCGACCAGAAGGGGGGACACCTAATGGTACCCCGCTGCACCCTTCCAGTTAGCCACCCGCCAGTCAAGTGGAGTCCAGCTTCTCCATTCGACATGAGTTCCTCTGAACCTCCTCCATTTGTGATCAGCTCCTCTGGTCCACCACCCTCTGAATTCTGCACCTCTGGGTCATCTCCCTCTGATTTCTGCTCCTCTGGACCACCTCCCTCCGAGTTCAGCACCTCTGGATCATCTCCCTCCAACTGAAGCGTCTCTGGACTGCCTCCCTCTGCCTGGAGCACCTGTCGGCTGCCACCCTCGGACTGGAGCATCTCTGGCTGCCTACCTCTGCCTGGAGCACCTCTGGGCTGCCTCCCTCCGACTGGAGCATCTCTGATCTGCCTCCCTCCACCTGGGGGACCTCTGGGCTGCCTCCCTTCAACTGGGGCATCTCTGGTCTGCCTACCACTGCCTGGAGCACCTCTGGGCTGCCTCCCTCCGACTGGAGCATCTCTGATCTGCCTCCCTCCACCTGGGGGACCTCTGGGCTGCCTCCCTTCAACTGGAGCATCTCTGGTCTGCCTACCACTGCCTGGAGCACCTCTGGGCTGCCTCCCTCCGACTGGAGCATCTCTGATCTGCCTCCCTCCACCTGGGGGACCTCTGGGCTGCCTCCCTTCAACTGGGGCATCTCTGGTCTGCCTACCACTGCCTGGAGCACCTCTGGGCTGCCTCCCTCCGACTGGAGCATCTCTGATTTGCCTACCTCCACCTGGAGCACCTCTGGGTTGCTTCTCTCCAACTGGAATGCCTTAGGGCTCTCTCTATTCAACTGGAACACGTCAGGACGCTCTCCCTCCGACTGGAACACCTCAGGGCTCTCTCCCTCCGACTGATACACTTCTGGGCTGCTCCCTCCATGCAACTGGAGAACACCTAGGCTGCCTCTTTCCGACTGGAGCACCTCTGGTATGCCCTCCTCCAACTGAAACACCTTGGGGCTGTCTCCCTCCGAACTGAGCACCTCTGGCATGCCCTCCTCCAAATGGAACACCTCAGGCTTGTCTCCCTCTGACCTGTGTACTTCTGGCATGCCCTCCTCCGACTGGAACACCACTGGGCTGTCTCCCTCCGACCTGAGCACTTCTGGTATGCCCCTCAGTGGTAGTGGAGCACTTGTCAACCTTCTCTCACCTGTAGCCTGTTAGGACCTCTTCCCTCCGGCTGTAGCACCTCTGGGCTTCCTCCCTCCATGCACAGCACCTCAGGAACACCCCTCAGCGTCTGCAGCACCTCAGAGCATCCTCCCTCCAAGCACAGCACCTCAGGGACCCCTCTCGGGGGTTGTAGTCCACCCGGAACACCCCTCAGCATCTCCAGCACCTTCAAGCATCCTTCCTCTGAGCTCCACACCTCTGGACTGCCCCTCAGAGCTAGTAGTGACTGGAGCACCTCCCAGCTTCTGAAGCACTTCTGGGTTTCCCCTCTGCGACTGTAGCATCACAGGGCTCTCTCCCTCTGACTGGAACAACTCAGGACTGCCTCCTCCGACTGGAACACATCAGAGCTCTCTCCCTTCAACTGGTACACTCCTGAGCTGTCTCCCTCCGACTGGAATACATCAGGGCTGCCTCCCTCCGACTCGGACACCTCAGGGCTCTCTCTCTCCGAACTTAGTATCTCTGGAACACCCCTCAGAGGGAGTAGTCCAAGAGCCCAGACACTTTTACTTTTGTTTTTGTGACCAAAAGGTTTGAAGGTTGATTCCTATGTAGAATTTTCTGCTGATTTCAGAAATGCAAGTCTTACAAAAATCCGTTGGGGCGTTCTCCGGCAAAATTAGGTCAAAGTCGGTAACCTCATGTTCTTTCAGGAACTGATTTCATTTCTTTTGTGAGTTGGAATCATGTGTATATTCATATAATAGAGGTCTCTATACCCATCTATTCTAGGGTCAGACATTTGATTTTGCTACTCATTTATTCAGTGCGCCCATTTTTTCGAAATTTTCAAGATGGCCAGCATAAAGCCATTGAATTTGTACTAATTTAGCTGGAAAAATGATAAAAGTGTTTTTACCTGTACATCTACTTTGATCAAACTGTTATGAAATAATCATTGAAGGTTCCAGGTTTCTTCTATAAATGGGGGAAATCAATTCAAGATGTTTTGATATGAAAAGGAAGCCATGCATTCCACACAAACTGCTCGCTCCTTGACAGGGATTCTCACCAAAAGAGATGGCCTAATATGCTGACTTCAGCAGTACACTCACTGCCCACACCCAAACCTGCACATTTTCTCACCGATAAATGTTTGTGACCTATTTCTGTCTGGATGAGCTAATGTCAGCATAAGTAGGCTGAAGTCAGCATGGTTATTTTTAGAGCTTTCTCTATATAAACATGACACTGCAAGCATTTTGAACCAGTTCTCAAGTAGCAGCTGGACAGATCACTTGTGATATAGCAGTGCCCTCAACTTGCTATCTTACATCAACCATAGGCTTCAACAACCCAAGGTAGGACACATTATATGGATGCTTAGGAACCATCATATGGCTTAGCCTGATCTATAGTAAACCTCTAAATGTAGGTCTAGTCCTCTTATCCTCTGATCTTATCTGCCCCAGATAATATCAGGACTGAACTTCTTCAGTGGAATGTCAAAGGGAAGCAGTGGCTGGAGGAGTTTAAAGAAGCCTGCTTTGCCAATGCCGACAGATTTGAGAAATCAATAAAGTGTCAAAAGATCAAGAATTTTGCAAGTGCAGCCATGAAGGTAAGACTCTAATTGCAAAAAAACACAGAACTGGAAGGTACCAGGGATCTCTTCGGAAACCTCTTGTTCCTTAGCACTAAGAAGGACCTTGATCTCCAAAAGAACTTTGAGTATCCATTAACACCTGTACCATTGTCGCTAGGTTCATTCGATGGCTGTATGAAATCGACCAATACAGCCATTCTACAGCACAAACTTGAGGAAATGGCCAAAACTGAGATCGAACCAGGCAGCACTGACATTACCCTTGTTGATGCATCATTTCTTCTGTACCAAATTGTTGATCCAGGTGTCACATATGGTGAAGTAGCTAAGGACATACTTATCAGGTTGTGTCATATGTCTGCTACTGTGCATTTGATTTCAGATCAGTATGACATACCAACAATTAAAGACCATACACGGTCAAAGAGGAGAGAGACAGAAAGGCAAGGTAAAGTGACTGTGCAAATAACTGGCCCCAAACAACACCGATTCAAAGACTGGAAATCTGCTATCAAGTCTGGCTCTTTCAAAACTTCTCTTATCACAAGAATAGGTGAGAGATGAATACCAAGGAATCCCTAACGATCATGTGCTGTATCTCAACACCCAGGAGGAATGTTTCAAATTCAGTGTAAAAGAGGGGAAAATCACCAGAGAGGGAATTGATGACCTTGAATGCTGCCATCAAGAGGCTGATACTAGGATAGTATTCCATTTGACACATTCACTTGCTGACACTCCTTTTGCCAGTTACAGTGAGAGCCAATGATGCAGACATTTTCCTCCTGTTATTGTATCATGTGAATCAGTACTACATGACTCAAGATGTCATTTAAACAGTCTGGTTAGATGCTGGCTTGTCCAGTAACAATACCAGGAGAATGATAAGCATCTCCACCATGGTTAGAGATCTCGAATGTAGCATGGTGAATGCCATACTAGGACTACATGTAATCACAGGCAGTGATTATACACCTGTATGATATACCATTTTATTATTCCATAAATTCTAACATATTATTGTATTAATCAAAGAATATCTATGAAATTAATACATAGGTTGGTTCTAAGAGCTATAAGAGCGCTCAAACTTTGTATAAGAGCGTTCATGCCCCACTGCACACCAAACCAAGTCAGTTAGACAGAGTTTATGACATCAAAGGGTCCGACCTAATGGTTCACTGCACAATATAATAAGAATAAGGGTCTCAGTGTGCGACCTCATGGTCCAATGCACAAATTAATAACTTGTAAGTGAATGCAACCGGCCGTCACGGGTGCCTGAGCACCGCTGACGCCGTCATGAGTGTCTGAGCACCCTAATGACTGAACAATGGGTTACATAAGCACGACGCCATAACCTTCCGGTCGCTCTAGCGTCGCTCCTGAGCAACCTAGGTCAAATATCAAAGCATTTATGGAAAGCCCATAATTAGACGGTCAGAATGAGCCCAAGATCAAGGCGGAACTCCCATTATTAAGGAAGTTATGCCATGGAGACTGAATGGAGCTCCGAGTGCACTACAGACAAACCGGCGGGAGTTACGCGCCTATCCAACGAGCAGTTCAAACTTGGCATATTCAACTCCGCGCATGCGCAAAATGGCGGTTATAAACGCATAAACGACCGAGTTATGAGGGTCTGAAGATGCAGAACCGACCAAGACAAAGGGGGACACAGCGGCGTCCATGGGGGTCCTTTGTCCCCCTGTGACACATGAAAGACTCCCCTCAAACAATTGTAGAGTTAGGCAGATGCTACTGGCTCCAGTCAGTCTGGAGGTGCTTTTCCAAGATTTGCTACAAATAGCCTGTCTGCACCTCCAGGAGGACAGAACACCAAGAACCACTCCAGAGGTAACATCTCCAGTCATCTCCTGCTACCTGCTATACCACTGCACTATGGTGAAACTATGCTAGACAGGCATTGGTTTCCATCATTAGTGGCCAGAGGCTATCTTCCTCAAGACATCCACCAGAGGGTAAAGTTATTCATTATTACATTATTCCTCTAAGCAGCAGGCCAGGAGCTAGGTGTGGGAACCCACCTAGAACTATGCTGGACATTGTATTATTATTACCTCACAGGTGGAGTGGAACTGAACATTGTACTTTATAAATTACTGTATGTTTACTGTATGTACAAATTACCTACATACTAACTACTGTATGATTGATATTTCTTACATGTTGCCTAAAGCTGAATAAACCAGTGACAACTGGAAATAACACTATTTTATGAGAGCTTAATGTATTTACACTATATACCACTAGTCTTATGATATTTCTCATATGACAACTTGATCATGCCAATAACTAGTATGACAAAGTGGTGGAGAACATCCTACTAAGATCCCAAATTACCCAATGCTCTCTAAAATTTAAGCTGGCAACATTACTGAAAACAATCATACACACAGTAAACCCCACTCCACCCACCCAGTGACCTTGACACCATGCCCACCAAGGTCACCAGTGAGATTTCCCACACGTCAGAGAGGTCTCCCACACGTCAGAGAGGTCTCCCAAACGTCAGTGAGGTCTCCCAAACGTCAGTGAGGTCTCCCAAACGTCAGTGAGGTCTCCCAAACGTCAGTGAGGTCTCCCACACGTCAGTGAGGTCTCCCAAACGTCAGTGAGGTCTCCCACACGTCAGTGAGGTCTCCCACACGTCAGTGAGGTCTCCCACACGTCAGAGAGGTCTCCCACACGTCAGAGAGGTCTCCCAAACGTCAGTGAGGTCTCCCAAACGTCAGTGAGGTCTCCCAAACGTCAGTGAGGTCTCCCACACGTCAGTGAGGTCTCCCACACATCAGTGAGGTCTCCCAAACGTCAGTGAGGTCTCCCACACGTCAGTGAGGTCTCCCACACGTCAGTGAGGTCTCCCACACGTCAGAGAGGTCTCCCACACGTCAGAGAGGTCTCCCAAACGTCAGTGAGGTCTCCCAAACGTCAGTGAGGTCTCCCAAACGTCAGTGAGGTCTCCCACACGTCAGTGAGGTCTCCCACACGTCAGTGAGGTCTCCCACACATCAGTGAGATCTCCCACACATCAGTGAGATCTCCCACACAACAGTGAGATCTCCCCACATATCAGTGAGATCTCCCACATATCAGTGAGATCCCCCACACATCAGTGAGATCTCCGACACATAAGTGAGATCTCCCACATATCAGTGAGATCTCCCACATATCAGTGAGATCTCCCACACATCAACGAGATCTCCCACATATCAATGAGATCTCCCACACGACAGTGAGATCTCCCCACATATCAGTGAGATCTCCCACATATCAATGAGATCCCCCACACATCAATGAGATCTCCCACACATCAGTGAGATCTCCCACACATCAGTGAGATCTCCCACACATCAATGAGATCTCCCACACATCAGCGAGATCTCCCACACATCAGTGAGATCTCCCACACATCAATGAGATCTCTCACACATCAATGAGATCTCCCACACACCAGTGAGATCCCACACACATCGATGAGATCTCCCGCACATCAATGAGATCTCCCACACGATCAGTGAGATCTCCCACATACCAGTGAGATCTCCCACATACCAGTGAGATCTCCCACACATCAATGAGATCTCCCACACATCAGTGAGATCTCCCACACATCAATGAGATCTCCCACACATCAGTGAGATCTCCCACACATCAATGAGGTCTCCCACACATCAATGAGATCTCTCACACAACAGTAAGATCTCCCACACATCAGTGAGATCTCCCACACATCAATGAGATCTCCCACACGATCAGTGAGATCTCCCACATATCAGTGAGGTCTCCCACACGTCAGTGAGGTCTCCCACATATCAGTGAGGTCTCCCACACGTCAGCGCGATCTCCCACATATCAGTGAGATCTCCCACATACCAGTGAGATCTCCCACATACCAGTGTGATCTCCAACATGTCAGTGATACCTACAACACACCAGTGATCTCACACCTTCCACCATGGCCGACGCCGATGAAGGTCCTCAACCCAATCAGGCAGCTGAGAAGATAAGGGCCTATGAGAAGACCATCCAAGATGCAGTTACTGCCCTAGAAGCAAACAGAGCCCAACATGATGCTCATGCCCTTGCCTCAAAGGAAAGGGAGAGGATCCTCAGTCAACAATTAGATGACCATCGGAAGGCCCTAGAACAGGCACAACAACAGATATCAGATCTCATGAAGCTGGTATCAACTCAGACCTCACAGCCTCCCACACCCACCACAACACCTATTGTCACACCATCTGCCTCTGGATCCAAGGAAGATGTCATGATCTCCATGATGTCCAACATGACCAGGATCCTAGACAGACAACAACACGACGACAGGAAGATCAGGCAACACGAGGTAACCAAACCCAAAACTTTTTCTCACCCATCACCACTCATGTCAACAGCACTATTTATTGATCACAAATTCCCAGAGTATCTGAAGGACAGGTACAAATTAACAGACAGTGACACCATGGTAACATATTTACCCAAGTACCTTGAAGGACAAGCATTGGCTTGGTTTGAAACCTTCAAGGAAAGTGCCACACCTGATAAGTTGACATGGTCCAATGTAGTACATGAACTAAAAGAGTATTTTGCTACTCAAGACAATATTATCTCCAGGACTGCACTCCGTGCACAAGAGATAGATGAACCTGTATCTGATTATGCAATGTATCTCAGAAAAGCGTGTAATGCCCAATGCCTAAAGGACGACACCTTATTTAAAACATTCACCCAAGGCATGAGGCCCTGGATCTCTGTAGCTCTTGAGAACAAGAAAATAGACTCTTTTAACCAAGCCCTAGACCTAGCCTTAGAGGTTGAGACCCAAGAAAGATCTAGGAAAACAAGGGATGCAGAGTCTAACCCACAGCCTACTAAGAAAAAGGTCCAGGAAATCACCACTAGTTCAGATGAAGATGTTAACCTAATGTCTAGTGCCCATGTAAGGCAACAGGAAGCTAAGGCTATATCCAAAGACCCTACGGGTAGATATAGAGGAAATAACTATGACCCCAACTACCAATCCAATAGAGGTAGAGGTAGGGGGGGCAACAGCAACAACCGGGGGGGGGGGGGGGGGTCACAACAGTAGGAAAGACAACAGCTCTTCCAACTCCAACAATGGTAACTCTTCATACAGTGATAGGAGAGACAGAACCCCAAGTAATGGCAGATCCTATAATAATCAAGGATCCAACAGTAGGAGCCATAGTCCACATAGGAACTACAACTCTGGATCCTACAACAACAATGGTTCCTACAACAACAGCCAGGGTTCAAACAACTCTGGATCCTATAATCAAGGATCCAACAGTAGGAGCCACAGTCCACATAGGAACTACAACAGTGGATCCTACAACAACAACAGTGCCTACAACAATCAGGGATCCAACAACTCCGGATCCTACAGCAACCAGGGTTCTAATAACTCTGGACAATACAGCAACTCTGGTCATTATAACCAGGGTTTCAACCCACATCAGGAGGATCACAAACCTAACACAAGAGGCTACCAGGGGAACCAACACAGTAACCCCCAAACAATACCTCAAGTGATGGATCAACTCTCCAAGCTCCTGGTCGCAAGCATCGCAACCAGCCCACAGAACCAGGAAAACTAGGATGTCACAGTGCCGATGGGCCAGTGCACTGTGACACCCCAAAAACAAACAATCAATCAGGATCAACAAGGATCCAACCAGAGACAATTGCTAGTGCCAATCTACCATCTAACAGACAGAGACGTCCATCAGTGATACACATCACCCCACCAGATTCATCATCAAAGGATACAGGTGAGAGTACCAAGCTTTCTATTGTACTTCTTCAAAATGGCTGTATCAATGCAAATCTATATGATGTTTCAGATGTACAATGTTTGGTTGATACAGGTGCTACTATCACCTGTGTCAGACAATCATTCCTCATGGACCTCCAAAAGAGATTCCATAGCCAACTGAGGAAATCTAAAATCAACATCCATTTGGCAGATGGATCGGTGTGTCATGTTAGACATTCAGCTATGCTGAACTTTAGAATCCAAGGTGTCAGATTCCAATACCAATTTGCTGTAATACCCAACCTCACACAGCCCGTTGTACTCGGCACAGATTTCTTAAGCACTACAAAATCTCAAATTGAATTTAATGTTGATCCTGAACAAATTCTCAAACCCATTAGGGCAGTGAGGGATTTTACCATCCCTCCATTCTCTGAACTTGCAGTATTGGGTAAGGTCACATCTACTCAATCACTGCAAGGCAAAACTGGAGTAGTAGATAACCTCCAAAGAAATAACAATGCCCCATATCTAGTTCAAAGGGCAGCAGTAACCCCCAGGGAAAATAACAAACATCCCCTAGTGTTACTCAACACCAGCAGGCGCCCACATAAAATCAAAAAGGGTGCCATCATAGCTCTATTTCAGGAAGTCAAGGAATCTGATTTAGAAAAACCTCAACAGGTGTCAGACACTACCCCACACACTGATCAATCCATCTCAGCCATACGGCCTGAGGATGTAACTCAATTCAGTGACACAGACTCAGACTGTGAGTCCACATACGCTGACCCTGAACCCAACTCAATCAGACTCTCTGAAATAGCTGCTATACATAGTGAGGCACATGACCTCGAGCCAGAATTGGAAGAGAATGTTCCACCAAAATCTGTGCTCACATCCAAAGGTCAGCATGACAGATTAGAATCACTGCTGACCAAGTATGATGATATATTTGTAGGAAAAGATGGAGACATTGGTGCCACACACCTGTATACACACTCAATACATGTAAAACCTGAGGCAGTACCATGTCATTTCCTACCATATAGACAAACACCAGAAAAACAGGCCGCAATAGGGGAAGAGTGTGAAAGGCTAGTACAACAGGGCATTCTGAGAGAATGTGCTGAGGGCCCCTGGGCTTCCAGATCCTTTTTAGTACAAAAATCATCGGGAGGCCATAGGCTTGTCACAGATTTTCGTTATTTGAACCAGAACACGATAAATCAAGCCTTATCTACACCCCGGGCCGATGACACTCTAGACATGATAGGGTCACTCAGACCAAGAGTATTCAGTAAGCTGGATGCCCAACAGGGATTTTTTCAAATTCCTATAAGACAGGAGGACCAGCATAAAACCGCATTCATAGCAAATGACAAAAAATATGTCTACGAAAGGATGCCGATGGGTTTAGCGACCGCACCTGCGGGATTCTGCCATCTAGTCACATTAATTCTGAACAAACTCAAATACAAATGTGCCCTACCATACCTAGATGACATATTGGTATTATCACCATCAATCGAACAACACTTCCACGACCTGGAAGATGTGTTCAACAGCCTAAGAGTTGGTAAACTAAAACTGAAGAAATCAAAATGTGAATACTTCATAGACAGAATAGACTTCTTGGGAATGAGAGTCACACCCATGGGACTACAACCATCTCCCACAAAGGTGGAGTCAATCAAAACCTTCCCAACACCAAAATCAGTCAAAAATGTCAGATCCTTCACAGGCCTATGCCAATACTTCAAAAAGTTTATCAAAGGTTATGCCCAAATTGCTAGACCATTATATGATCTACAGACACATCTCAAAGCATTTGTCTGGACAGAGGAGGCAGATAATGCTTTCAAAACATTAAAGCATGCCCTCTGTACCAATGCTCTTCTCAGATATCCAAACTATGAGAAAGAGTTCAGTTTGGCAACTGATGCTTCCAATGTGAGTTTAGGAGCTGTACTCTCACAGAGAGATAATGAAGGAGTGCTCAGACCAGTAGCCTTTGCAGGTAGAACCCTCTCCAAACATGAGAGAAATTACAATACCACAGAGAGAGAACTACTGGGAGTAGTGTATGGAGTACTACACTTCAGACACTATCTAGAGACTAGACACTTCCATTTATATACAGACCATGCAGCCCTAATCCCACTATTAACCAATACAGGACTCACACATAGATGGGCCAGATGGGCTCTAGACATACAACAATTTTCATTCACCATCCAACATGTGAAAGGTGATGATAACATACCTCCAGATGCTATGTCTAGAAGAGAATACCCAGACTCTGGACCCATGACTAACCCTCCACCCCCACCAAGGAGAGTTAGAGCAGCCAGTAGAACCAAGTTTGCAAAAGTAACAAAGAAAGTACCATTCAAAAGGGATGATCCACCCAACACCATTGAAAGGCCAGAGACACCCATTAGGGGTATCTTGAAACAATCTACACACTATGTGTTTTGCCACTGTGAGAGAGAATACTCACAACTCTTTCTAGATAATGACTTCGAGCCTATTGAATTCTCATCACTCAATCAGATGGTGAAAGCAACTCCTAAGGAGCCACCCTTCACCCCACCTGACTCAGAAGATGAAGATCCAGAAGACACAATATACGCTATTACTCAAGCAACTTCCAAATCAGTCAGATTCTTTGAACCAATGCAGGGAGAGGAAACATCAAACCATTTGTGTCCTATGACCACACGCTCAAAGACTAGAGAAATGATTCAGGAGGGCATACCAAAACCCCCCACACAATCACAAACTATTCTAAACGAGAAAAAGGTCACAGGAAACAAACCTACCAAAACCCCACCTGCCAGGAAAAATGTCACAAAAGACACTACATCAACTAAGTCAAAGAACTCTGAGACAAAGAAGATTGACAAAAAGCAAATTGTGCCTTTAAAGAAAAAGGTTGCCACTCCCACCAAGGCGAGAATAGGCCCTCCAAAGGAGCCTACACACCAAAACAAGAGTGACACACCCCAACAAAAGGCACAAGATAGGCCAATAGTCGATGAAAAAGAAGGAGAAAGAGACAGAATAAAACAACATGTGCTAGATATAAATAAATTACTGGATCAGATTCCCGACACATCCATCTCAGGTACAAACCTTGGCTTGGAACAAAGGAAGGACAAGGACCTATTGCCCCTCATACAATATCTTGAGGATGGGACCTTGCCTGCACCAAAAGCACAAGGAAATAGAATCATCAACCAAGGCCAGACATACACCTTGGTAAATGGTACATTAGTCCATATATGCCCCATAAATTGGAGAAAAACCAATACTGTACCACTTCAAATTGTTATACCACAGCAATGGGTAACAAGTACACTACAGTATTTCCATGACTCACCTACCGGCGGCCATCTTGGTTCAAGTAGGATGCTGTCTGCACTCCGACCTAGGGTATATTGGAAGTCTATGCTAGCAGACACAACAAAATATGTTTCCACCTGCCACACATGCCTCACAGCAAAAAGGCAAGTACACTCACACAAAACACCAATGACAGTGAGAGAGTACATGGCTTCACCAATGAAGTTCCTAAACCTCGACGCGGTAGGACCACTTCCCACAACTGCCAGGGGAAACAAACATATACAAGTCTGCATAGATTATGCTACCAGATATGCAACAGCTTGGGCTACTACTGACTTAAAAGCTGAGACAACAGCAGCAGAGTTCTACAAGAATATAATTTTTCATCATGGAACACCAGCCACTCTTCAAACAGACAATGGGACATGTTATACAGGTGCAAAGTTCACAAAGTTAACTAAACACCTCAAGATCAAACATAAATTCTCCTCACCATACAGGCCACAATCAAATGGGCTTGTAGAGAGATTCAATGCTAGCATAGGCACAGCGCTCAGAGCATTCTGCTCAAAGCACCAAAACAATTGGGATTCATTTATTGAACCCATAACCTTTGCATTAAACAACACTGAATCCCAAACCACAGGATTCACCCCTTTCTTCCTACTCCATGGAAGAAACCCAGCCACCCCAATGGACTTAGGGCTGGGAATACAGGAAGACATATCCACAGTAGCAGACCATGTAGCTAACATGATAACAAATCAAGATACCTCTAGGAGAAAAGCTATAGAAAGGGTCGCCAAGCTACAAAAGGAAAGGAAGGATAGATATGATAAGAAACTTACACCACAGGAAATCAAGGTCACCGACATGGTGTACCTAAACATACCAAGAATCCTGACCAATACAGAGTGTAAGAAACTTCAACCCCTTTTTATGGGACCATATGTTGTAGTGAATAGACCTAGTTTGACAAGTGCCAAACTCAAAAACTTGGACACCAATCTATTGGTGGCCAGACCAGTGCACATAGACAGACTGAAAAAGGTTGTGGCTGTCAGAAATAATGAATTTGCACACAGGCTTATTCCACATGAAGCCAAATACTACAACAAAATTGTAAGGAACAAAAATGATATCACCCTTACAAGAGAAACCACAGGCATAGGCCCTATCAAGCCTAGGCCTGCACACCACATACTAAGAAAAACATCTAGGTGTGGTGCAGTTTCAAGAAATTAAAGACAAATTGAGATACCAAAAGAACATAAGATTTTCAAAACGTATTACAAATTCTCTTCATCCACACATAAGACATGTGTGACTGATAATGAATTACTTATATGTATATAAAGCCAATCAAATTTGTAAATATATCAGTAGGTTATTGCCTCTGAATGGTCAAAGACTGGGACCCTCCAAGTAAAGCAGACATGAAGTCTAAGAAGAGTAAGGGTAACACAATGGAGTGTCTAAAGCCTAATCCCCACATGAAAGAGCGCGCTATGCCAACACAGCAGTCTATAGAGATCAATTGACCTTATAAGCTACCCTCAGACAACTGTCTAGACGGTCATGAATGGCTGTCCTGGATGACAGGAGGAGCTAATTACCAGTACACAGAGTATACAATAGAGCCCCACAGTTGCAGACACTGGAGATTAGGTGCACTGACTCCAGAGAAACAATACCATGCCCACAATGGATGTGGGTAGGGTAGGCTACATAAGAAGCACTGTGGACCATAGCCCACCATCAGTCTTCATCCAGCTGCAGTCTGGAACTCAAGTCTACAGGACCCCACTTGGGAATTAGCCAGCCCACTTCTCCATTAGGAGAGACTGCACTAGGATAAAGAACACACCTACTTCACCTTCAACCTGACCTTACCATTTACTGGTCAATCTCTATAGACTCACCGGACATATTGCCAAGACAGCTCAATCTTGCAAAGGTACAGTTTGAACCACTTCATTTAAAGTGTTACACCATACACTTAGACTTTACCAGCACCAAATCACTACAAATTTGACAAGACTTTAAAACAGCAAACTTGCTTTACACAAGCACCATGGGGAGACTGAGAGTTTCACCCATACTGCTAACTATGCTGTTATTATATACTATAGAACCACTTACTGCAGGTTATACACCTGTGGTGAGACAAAACATAGGAGTAGTATTCAAACCTAGCCCTCAACCATTGGTCAATGGACATACAACCACAACACTGTTGTTAGCTATCCCCTACAAGATACCTCAGGCACCCGTTACCCAAGGATCCATAAGGGATAGAATACTCCAGTTGACCACTCCTACTCTACAAGATCATACCTCTGGCCAAATTATCCAACAAGCTAAGGAGCTAGACACCTTGCTGGAAATTGCAGACAAGGAGATAAATGAAACATTAGCCTCCATCAAATTGTTCTTATCCAACCCTATAAACACATTGGACAAGGCCAAAAGAGAGGCCATACTGGGTTTTCTAGCACCCCTGTTTCGCGGTGTGCTAGGTCTAGCCACAGTAGAAGATGTAAACCAAGTAATGGGACAGCTCAAGAACATAGATGAAATACTAAGAAAATTTGCTAAACACGATCAGGAAGCAGCTAATCTCATTGAAAAGATCACAGACAGACAAGATAAGTTTGTTAAAGCATACATCCAAGATAAGAAGGTACTAGACGGCACAATCAACACCATAGGTGACACCGTCAACCTGTGGGCCTCTAACATGTCCAGATCACTTGACTCATATTCAAGGCACGAGAAAACTCAAAGGGAGAAAATGCAAGTATTAAATGATGCATTAATTATCATAGCAGCAAGAATGAATACAGTTCAATCACTGCAAAGGACAAATGCAGCCCTGAGGATGCTATCATCAGGAATCCTAACCCCTGATATAGTACCACCCTCAGACCTTGCTAGATACTTAATTGACATTAATAACAAACTTAGGATCACACACCCTGGAGCACAAGTCGCAATTAATGACTTAGATTTCTATTATTCACATAAGCTGACCTCATACACTTACTCAGCTCACCATATATATATTCATCTGGACATTATAATACAATCTACCACCTCAACCTTCAAACTGTACCAAATGATTACATCACCCATGCCTATAGACACACAGGAGACCCCCACCAGAGGAGTCACCAAGTTGCAAACCACAACTAAGTTTCTAGCAGTATCTTACGACGAATCATTATTCATCGAATTGGACTCAACAGATATGCAGGCATGTGAAGGTACTACAGTAAAGGTATGCAGAGATGTAAATGGTAGAATTTATAAACACAGGCCTACATGCCCTGTGGCCATTTTTACTAACCAGGCTCAACAGATTAAGGAACATTGCAAGTTTACAGTTTCACCACTGCAAGCACCTACCACCCATGCTATTTCCATTTCTGAAGATGAGTATCTGGTCACTACTAATGAACCCCATTACTTTATCAACTGCCATGGTAAAACGTCTGAAACTCGAAAAGCACAGTCCTACTCAATCATAGGTGTACCCTGTGGGTGCACAATCAGTGTAGGAGAATTTTCTCTTCCAAACACAAGGTTGCCCTGTAACTCAACCTTATCATTTCATTACATTCTCAAGACAATTAATTTACCATTCATGGCAGCACTTAACCAAATTTCTGAAACCAAACCAGATGAAACAGAGAATCTTCCAAATTTCCCAGTAGTAAACCTTTCTAGAACCTTAGAAAAACTACAGGAAAATCCAATCATGGATGATATTACTCAACTAAATTTAGAGCCCTTTGCCAAAACAGTATTAAAAGATGCCTCCAACCTTAATAAGGAAATGGAAACGCGCTACGAGGAATCATACCTACGTCGAGTTACAGAGCATCCAATCTCCCAAAGCTTAGCACTCATCCTAGGGATATCAGCTCACATTTTTATAGTATACATACTACTCAAATTATACAGACTAGGAGGGACTGTAGCCTACCTGCCTACAGCCAAAGCATTCAGACTAGTCACCGAGCTGCCCCTACACAAATTGCTCCCAGATAAGAATCCTACCAAATTAACCCCTACAGAGGAAACCCACACCCCTTTCCTCACAATTCAGGAAACCCACACCCTGATAATTGCTATATTATTCACCCTGACCATCTACTCAGCCTACAGAATAATGAAGTACCTTAAGAAATTTGCACAGACACACTGTGGCAAGAAAAATGTGGCCAAGCGCACAAACCCCACAATATATTTTAAAATATATTGTGGAGACTCAAACTTCGCGCTACCCTTGAGGCCAATACCACATGAATTTGATGAGATTAAATCAGCAGCTGCCCCTACCTATAAGGATATAGTGGTTAAAACCTTCCCACTACCTAAGGCTATATTTACCTGGAATGGACCAGCAGTTATAACAACACAGAGAGGAGAATTTGCTTATCACCTCCCTCAGGTGATACACCTACCTTGGCGCACTAGGTTCAGTACCATACCAGCCCTTAAAAACAAAGGACTGTACTACTCCATGCTTCTCCAGAACGATTGTGGCACCAGCCCGGTGACCATGACAGCACTGGAAAATACAACAGATATAATTATTGACGAACACCAGGAGGAGACCGCAAGGTCAAACATGCAGACTATTGCTAATTTTCTAAACCACCAGCCCTCCCCGGTGACTGTGGAAACAGCCTAGGCTGCCCACAGCCTAGACTGCCCCAGTCCACCACCAGGAGATACTGAGATGACACATCTCACACATGACACACACCTCCACTGTCAATGAAATTATCAAAGTATTGAAAAATTGATTTAGAAAAAAAATATACACAGCCACTTGTTGATGTATAATATGAAAATCTATGGTATTCTCACAAAATCGATGATTAATGCGCGCATATACGCGCAAAATTGCGAAATTGCAATTTAAAAATTGTAAATTGTACAAATCCAACACAAATATACATGAATGCAGGTAGATAACTAAGACAGTTTTTGTACCCACTAGCACTTGTATACTATACCAAGATTTACTTAAAGTAACACACTTTAGGTATCCAAGAAAATTGTTGAAAAATGAATGAAAAAAAAAAAAAATTGAGAAAAATTGTTGACATGAAAAATGTTTACTTAAGATACTCACCAAATAATCTCTTTCAGGGACACATACTCAAGAAGGCTAGG
This sequence comes from Acholoe squamosa, assembly GCA_949317995.1. NCBI lineage: Eukaryota > Metazoa > Annelida > Polychaeta > Phyllodocida > Polynoidae > Acholoe > Acholoe squamosa. The sequence goes on from OX439038.1 coordinate 41,394,152, forward strand.
GAAAAGTCAATTAAGCAGCGGCCCACTGCCGAAATTGCCAATTAATACACCCATATAGCAAAATCAAAGAGTAACTCAGAGACAAACAAGCCTATTGTACATAAAGTACTTTGTTTTTCCGGTCCTCGGAAAAATTTGTCTCAAATCCCAAAAATTGTAAAGTGTAAACTAGATTGTACGTTTGTACCCAATTTGCACACAAAATTGTATGTTTGCACACCAGATTGTACGCTTGTACCCAATTTGCACACTAAAATTGTATGTTTGCACACCAGATTGTACGCTTGTACCCAATTTGCACACTAAAATTGTATGTTTGCACACCAGATTGTACGCTTGTACCCAATTTGCACACTAAAATTGTATGTTTGCACACTAGATTGTAAGTTTGTACCAAATTTACACACTTGAATTGTATGTTGCACATTATACTGTATGTCTGTACCCAATTCATACACTGAAATCAGATTCCTTTTTAGAAATCAACATTTCTATGTGTATCCAAGCTGTACGCAAAATTATATATGTACATACAGAAACTATCAATTGAACGCAAAATTATATATTGGCATACTAAAACTGTCAAATATACGCAAAAAATTATATATTTGTACACCAAAAATTGCCAAATGCACGCGAAATTATATATTTGCATACTAAAATTGCCAAATGTACGCGAAATTATATATTTGCACACTAAAATTGCCAAATATACGCGAAAATTATATATTTGCACACTTAAATTGCCAAATGTACGCAAAAATTATATATTTGCATACTGAAATTGTCAATTGAATGCAATTACACGCGAAATTGTAAATTTGCACACTAAAATTGTCATTTATGTTCAATTTGCACGCTAAATTGAACATTGAATGCCAAAATCGCACACTATTTGCCAAATTGTATGTTGTACATAAAAATGGAAAGTTGTACCCAAAATTGATGTTACATAAGCAAATAAGCTCAGGTATGGTAAGATATAGAAACTCGGAAATGTACTTATACCCAGGAGAAAATTGTTTATACTGACAAAGCTCTACCACAAAAATTGCATTTGAAGCACTCCCCATTACTTCAAATCCTCTTACAAACAGTATATAACTCCAAAATAAGGTAAAAATTGTATAGATTGTACATTCCCTCGGCGAAATGACGGAGTTTCGCATTCTCTCGGGGGAGAGGGAGTATTCTATGATATACAATTTTATTATTCCATAAATTCTAACATATTATTGTATTAATCAAAGAATATCTATGAAATTAATACATAGGTTGGTTCTAAGAGCTATAAGAGCGCTCAAACTTTGTATAAGAGCGTTCATGCCCCACTGCACACCAAACCAAGTCAGTTAGACAGAGTTTATGACATCAAAGGGTCCGACCTAATGGTTCACTGCACAATATAATAAGAATAAGGGTCTCAGTGTGCGACCTCATGGTCCAATGCACAAATTAATAACTTGTAAGTGAATGCAACCGGCCGTCACGGGTGCCTGAGCACCGCTGACGCCGTCATGAGTGTCTGAGCACCCTAATGACTGAACAATGGGTTACATAAGCACAACGCCATAACCTTCCGGTCGCTCTAGCGTCGCTCCTGAGTGACCTAGGTCAAATATCAAAGCATTTATGGAAAGCCCATAATTAGACGGTCAGAATGAGCCCAAGATCAAGGCGGAACTCCCATTATTAAGGAAGTTATGCCATGGAGACTGAATGGAGCTCCGAGTGCACTACAGACAAACCGGCGGGAGTTACGTGCCTATCCAACGGGCAGTTCAAACTTGGCATATTCAACTCCGCGCATGCGCAAAATGGCGGTTATAAACGCATAAACGACCGAGTTATGAGGTCTGAAGATGCAGAACCGACCAAGACAAAGGGGGACACAGCGGCGTCCATGGGGGTCCTTTGTCCCCCTGTGACACATGAAAGACTCCCCTCAAACAATTGTAGAGTTAGGCAGATGCTACTGGCTCCAGTCAGTCTGGAGGTGCTTTTCCAAGATTTGCTACAAATAGCCTGTCTGCACCTCCAGGAGGACAGAACACCAAGAACCACTCCAGAGGTAACATCTCCAGTCATCTCCTGCTACCTGCTATACCACTGCACTATGGTGAAACTATGCTAGACAGGCATTGGTTTCCATCATTAGTGGCCAGAGGCTATCTTCCTCAAGACATCCACCAGAGGGTAAAGTTATTCATTATTACATTATTCCTCTAAGCAGCAGGCCAGGAGCTAGGTGTGGGAACCCACCTAGAACTATGCTGGACATTGTATTATTATTACCTCACAGGTGGAGTGGAACTGAACATTGTACTTTATAAATTACTGTATGTTTACTGTATGTACAAATTACCTACATACTAACTACTGTATGATTGATATTTCTTACATGTTGCCTAAAGCTGAATAAACCAGTGACAACTGGAAATAACACTATTTTATGAGAGCTTAATGTATTTACACTATATACCACTAGTCTTATGATATTTCTCATATGACAACTTGATCATGCCAATAACTAGTATGACACCTGTATTTAATCACAAGGGCAAGGTCAGGCCACTTTCTCTCATGCTCAAAAGCAAAGATTACACTGCAACCTTAGCAAAGCTTGGTGAGGATCTCACAAAAGAAATACAACCCTGGGTGTGTGCTCTGTATGGAAAGCCAAAGTTAAAATCTGTTAATAAAGCCAGGTTTGCAGTATTTGAGGAAAAATACAAGCCAAAAGATAAGGGTGAATTGCTACCGCTAGTGAACAGGGCAAATCCCAGTAATTTTCCACCAAGCCAAGCTGTTTTGGCAAAACAGGTACAAAGAGCACATTTAGTAACATCCATGTGGAAATGGGCATGGAGTCCGAACCCCATGAGATTAGACCCTCTGGACTATGGGTGGAGTGAGTGAGTAATAGATGTTTAACGCCATTTCGACAGCTAAGGTCATATTGATGGCGAGAACTACATTACACAATTTCACAGAGGAATGTGTCAGTGCCCGCGAATAGATGGTCAATGAACACTATGAAATACACTGGTATGACTGTACTCAGATTACCTGTTATGAAACCTCTTGCCATAATGACCTAAACTAGAGGTAGAAGAGTTCTGTTTATATGAAGTACAAAGCCATTTGCATATATGGTAGTTAACAAAAGTGCACAATGGTTGATATTCATACGCATTTGGACAAAGGAATTACAAACATTTACATATTGACAAACAGTACTGGTGGACTAACTTTATTTTTACACCAGACCATCTGATATTGATTATCTTCAATCCTGACACATCTCTAAAGCTTTGATAGATGATTTGACAACAGTTTGATCCAAGAAAACAGACAGGTGAGAAGATTTTTATAATATCTTAGGTTGAAATAGTACAAATTCAATGGTTTTATTGTGGCCGTCTTGGAAATTTCAAGGAAATGTGCGCACTGAATATATGAGTAGCAAAAAGAGATGCCTGACCCTAGAATAGATGGGTATAGAGACCTTTATTATATGAAAATACACATGATTCCAACTCACAAAAGAAATGAAATCAGTTCCTGAAAGAACATGAGGTTACCGACTTTGACCTAATTTTGCCGGAGAACGCCCCAACGGATTTTTGTAAGACTTGTATTTCTGAAATCAGCAGAAAATTCTACATAGGAATCAACCTTCAAACCTTTTGGTCACAAAAACAAAAGTAAAAGTGTCTGGGCTCTTGGACTAGAGTGGAGCTGCTGGAACACCTCCCGCATTCTGCAGCTTCTCAGGGCTGAGTGAGTGAGTAATAGAGGTTTAACGCCATTTCGACAGCTAAGGTCATATTCATGGCGAGAACTACATTACACAATTTCACAGAGGAATGTGTCAGTGCCCGTGCATATGTGCACCACACACATCCTGAGGGGATAGGAAAGATGAGAAATAGACCCTTTTAAGTGGGCTAGGGAAGCCCTAGCTTCTCAGGGCTTTCTCCCTCCGACCTAAGTACCTTTGAAACACCTCCCAGCTTCTGCAGCATGACAGGGCCTTCTCCCTCCAACCTCAGTACCTTTCGAACACCTCCCAGCTTCTGCAGCATGACAGGGCCTACTTCCAACCTCAGTACCTCTGGAACACCTCCCAGCTTCTGCAGCACCACAGGGCCTACTCCCTCCGACTTCAGTACCTCCCGAACACCTCCCAGCATTTGCAGCACCACAGGGCCTACTCCCTCCGACCTCAGCACCTCAGGAATGCCCCTCAGAGGAAGTAGAGCTACTGGAGCTCCTTCCATCTTCTGCAGCGTGTTCGTGCCTCCTCTCCCAACTTCAGCACCTCCGGAATGCCTCTCGGAGGTACTAGATCTAATGGAACACCTCCCATCTTCTGCAGCGTGTTAGGGCCTCTGACCTCCAACCTCAGCTCCTCATGAACACCTCTGAGTATCCCTCCAAACTTCCTTCCAAACTTCTCTCCGAAAATCCCTCCAAACATCCCTCCAAACATCTCATGACAAATGTCGTCTGCTTTTACATCATCTCTCAAAGTGGGATTAATAGTGAGGTACAGGGTCCAAAACAAGAAAACTGTAAAAGCTACTGGAGCACCTCCCAACGTCTGGAGCATATTAGGACCTTCTCCCTCCGACCTCAGCACCTCAGGAATGCCCCTCAGGGGAAGTAGAGCTACTGGAGCTCGTTCCATCTTCTGCAGCGTGTTAGGGTCTCCTCACCCCAACCTCAGCTCCTCATGAACACCTCTGAGCATCCCTCCGAACTTCCCTCTGAAAATCGCTTCAAACATCTCATGACAAATGTCGTCTGCTTTTACATCATCTCTCAAGGTGGGATTAATAGTGAGGTACAGGGTCCAAAACAAGAAAACTGAAAAGATGCCCACTTCCATCTACTCACAGAATCACTGAAGTCCTCCTGTACTGTTTCTCCTACCTGTGGTAGCTTCATCCCCTATTATCACCCATGACAACATCAGTTCCTCCCTCTCTTCTTGTCCTTGCCTTCCTGCTGATCTTTCCTCCAATCTCTCCAATCCTGAGTTCTCCTATCTCTCTATCTCTTGGATCTATCCCACCGCTGTCACCACTGTAGCGCAACTCGCTAGGTTCGGGATAGATCACAAAAGACAAACAGATTACAAACTAAAAAACTCTTTATTAATGTCCAATGATGTCCCAATGTCATATCCAATGTCATAACATGCACACAAGATCTTCTATAGCACAATGCTCTACTGATAGATGTTGTCAATCCGACCTCCACTGTCTGTCTCGTTCTTTTCCTCAAGTGCCCTTTTATAGCAGTAGTCATGTGACCTCCACTTGTGACATCATCATAACCTCCTCCGAACCTCCTGCCGACCTCCTCCGGAACTCATATCCAATGTCATAACATGCACACAAGATCTACTATAGCACAATGCTCTACTGATAGATGTTGTCACTCCGACCTCCAGTCTGTCCCCTTCCCCTACTCAAGTGCCCTTTTATAGCAGTAGTCATGTGACCTCCACTTGTGACGTCATCACAACCTCCTCCGTACCTCCTCCGGAACTCCTCTGGAACTCTCCATGGCTGCTACAATAAACTAGGGGAAGCTGGTTTAGGAATTCAGGACTTGTTAAGAAATCTACAGCATTGCTGTAGTGGCTTTACATGCGAGTATTAAAATAATAGGACAAATAGGCAAATAGGAAACAAGGGTAGAGGATTATACAGTGTAGGCCAACGGTCAATTGTTCTTTAAAAATTTAAGAGTTTAAATATAGTGACTAAGAACTGACATATGTCATATGTATTGACTAATCACTGACAAATGATGAGTAAGCGCTGACTATATTGACTAATTTCTGACAAAAAGTGAGTAATTACTGACATATGTTGACTAATTTACTGACAACCTGTGAATAAATACTGATTTCATTGACTAATTGCTGATATATAGTGACTAAGTACTAAGTACTAACATATATTGACTGAGTGTGGACAAATTGTTCATAGCTACTGACATATTTAGATTACTCCAGCCAAGGCATGGTGCACCAATGAATCAATGGCTATTTCTCTGCTGTTTATTGACAGATTGTAATATATAAATTTCACTATGCCAATTCTATTTCTTAAACTTTTAGACCCATTTTGCTAATGGCTGCTGACAAGTCATGATTAATTGCTGACATATTGACTAATTGCTGAAAAAATAGTGACTAAGTACTGACATATATTGACTAATCACTGACAAATAGTGAGTAAGCACTGACATATATTGAGTAAGTGCTGACATATAGTGAGTAAGTGCTGACAAAATAGTTTATAATTACTGGCACATTTTGACTAATTGCTGAAAAATTGTGACAAAGTACTGACATATATTGACTGATTGCTGACAAAATTGTGAGTAAATACTTATATGTTTTGAATAATTGCTGATATATAGTGACTAAGTACTGACATGTATTTTTTTACTAATTGCTGTTAAATAGTGAGTATTTACTGACATATATTGACTAATTGCTGACAAAAAGTGCACAATTAGGCCTCATGTCACCCCTAAAGGGCTAACTTTGCGTTAATGCACCATGTCACCCCTAAAGGGCTAACTGCAATGAGGCATCATGCCACCCTTAAAGAGCTAACATTGCATTAATGCATCATGCCACCCCTAAAGGGCTAACTGTGCAATGAGGCATCATGCTACCCCTAAAGGGCTAATGCTGCCTTAATGCATCATGCCACCCCTAAAGGGCTAACGGTGCAATGGGGTATCATGCCACCCCTAAAGGGCTAACGTTGTATTAATGCATCATGTCATACCTAAAGGGCTAACATTGCGTTAATGCATCATGTCACCCCTAAAGGGCTAACTGTGCAATGAGTGATTGAGTAATAGATGTTTAATGCCATTTCGACAGCTTAGGTCATATTCATTGCGAGAACTACATTACACAATTTCACAGAAAAATGTGTCGGTGCACCACACACATCTGAGAGGATAGGAAAGACGAGATATAGACCCTTTTAAGTGGGCTAGGAAAGCCCCAAACTGTGCAATGAGGCATCATGCCACCCCTAAAGGGGTGACTGATTGCTGACAGAGAGTGAGGAAATACTGACATATATTGACTAATTGCTGACAAATTATATGTAAATACTGACATGTGTTGACTAATTTCTGATAAATAGTGAATAATTACTGATATATTGACTAATTGCTGACAAAGAGTGAGTAATTACTAACATATATTGACTAATTTCTGACAACTTGTGAGCAATTACTGACATATATCGACTAATTGCTGACAAATATTGAATAACTAATATGAATCATATTGAATAATTGCTGACAAATAATGAGTAATTACTGACATATATTGACAAATTGCTGACACATAGTGAACAATTACTAACATATTGACTAAATGCTGATAAAAATAGTGAGCAATTACTAACATATATTGACTAAATGCTGATAAAATGTAAGTAACTACTACCATGTATTGACTAATTGCTGACAAATAGTGAATAATTACTAACATATATTACCTAATTGCTGACAAATAGTCCATACATACTGACATATTTTGACAAATACCTGTCAAGGTAGGTTGCACAATTGAATCAATGGCTATTTCTCTGTTATATATTGACTAATTGCTGACAGATTGTGAGTAAATACTGACATGTATTGATAATTGCTCATATAAAGTGACTAAGTACTGACATATATTGACTAATTGCTGACAAATTGTGAGTAAATACTGACATATTTCGACTAATTGCTAACAAATAGTGAGTAATTACTAACATATATCAATTGATTAACCGGTGACAAATAGTGAGTAATTACTATCATACCATCTGCACCACACACATCTGAGAGGATAGGAAAGAGGAGAAATAGACCCTTTTAAGTGGGCTAGGGAAGCCCAGAACAGTACCAAGATACTGCATAATTATGCTAATTATGCAAAAAAAAAAAATTGCAACAATGCATTGTAGGATATGGATCTGTGGTGGTTTTTCCCACCAATCGACCTCACACTATCAAAAATTTCTTTCAACTGAAATTAAGCGAAATAAAATTTTGGACTGGGACAAACTTTTGTCAAAACCCCAACTAGGTGTCAGTACTTGCAAGCATATGAATTCTATAAGGGAGCAATGACACAGATCTATTATATGAAAAGTACCAAGATACTGCATAATTTTGCTAATTGTGATGCATCCTTACCTAATCAGGCACATGTCGGGAAAATAGATTTCAGGGATATACTCTGTTCACATAGAGTACATCAGGAGCTTCAGAACATTTTTTTTCATTAAAATATCTTTATTTGTCTCATTAAAATATCTTTATTTGTCAATTTTTGTTAAATTTTCGTTCCGAGAAATTGAGCTACAAATATAGGCCTTTTTATCACTGTATACTCATATGGAAAAGAGGGAGGCACATTTGTATCAGGGTCTGTACTGTATGTTCTAAATACAAGCCAAGTCATGCTGGTATCAATTTAAAGAGAAAATGTAAAGCTACATATCTATATCAATATCTGTTGCCTTTCTTTATGTGATACGCTTTTTTCATGCAAGACATTGCAATTAAATTGTAAATAAAAAGCTGAAAATTGTCAACCGTAAATCAGCGACAATTATGAAATTGTGCAATTTTCATCATTTCTACTGATTCTTTTGTATTTATCCTTTGGGCAAATAACAGTGAACATAATAATGAAAGCAATCATCAAAGAAACTTAAAATGACTAGTATTGGCATTTTCCACCTTTTGACCTCATTATCTCTGGTCTATGAGGGGCGAGATAAGCCTGATTTGGTTAGGATGCATCACAATTATGTAAATAATATGCGTGGATATGGAATGTTTGGTATCAATCTGGGGTGTTTCGTCCCCCTAAAGAACATGCCCCACTAAAAGATTTGTTTCAGAAAAGAATAAGAGAAATAACTTTTTTTAACTAGCGGCCTTTTTGGCCTGAGCAGGTCCACCTGCGCCCTACTTCCAGCCAAAACCTATCTGTTTTAAGTGTCAATGGCGAAAAAGGGCAGGTTTGAGGAAGGAATAGATCGAAATGCGGGCGCAGATGCCAGTCCAGGCACTGGCAGAGAGGTCCAAGAACTGGCAGTTTTTACAAAAAAATCATATCTCCCTTAATAATAGGAGTTTCCCATAGTGTGACCTATAGATTAAGGGTATCTCGTGCTGGCGAAAGTCATGGCGGTCTTTATTTTTAAATCTGCACAATGGGAACAAAGTTATCAATAACTTTATTCTATAACGCCAACTTAGCGATCTTTTAAGGACAAATAAATGCATTGGAGCATCAAGCTGACCTTTTGGAATAAAATGACAGGTGATCCAAGGATCTCTCGGATAATAAAGATGTTTAGGGTCTATTATACCAGCTTAGCGATACTGTAGGCCTATTTAGCAATGTTTTCAGGACACATAATTTATTTCATGGCCCCATGTCAATTTTAAGGTGGCTGGCGGGTTTTGTTAGTTCACCATTTGGACACCAGGGGTCTCTGTGTTACATTGGCATCGGCATATGGATGAACGAAACATGCAAAAAAGAGGAAGGCTTGGCTTGGATTTGAACCCTGGGTGGTGTGAGAGTAAGGCAGGGACCTTACCAATGGGCCATGGGGACTGGGAATATTGAATTACTCTTAATCTATCCCCGCCAGCCACCAAATGGTCATGTCACCATGTCGATTTTAAGAAATTGTTCATGTCACCATGTCAATTTCAAGAAATTGTTCATGTCCCATGTCACTAAGCCTAAAATAGCCCTTGTCGCCATGTCAATTTTAGTGGTCCACACTTATCACATAGCCAGTCCCAATAACTACTCCAGCTACATTCATGCATCATGACGACATATGGGGCACATAGCCAGTCCCAATAACCAGGGATGTAAGTCAGGCATGGGCAAAAATGAGGAAGCCATACATTTACTTGATATAAATAAAAGCCTTCTATTTTTCCAAACAGCCCTCCTTCCCACTCATATAAGGAAAAAACATGTCATTCAAAATTTTCATTAATCAGGAAATCCTGATAAAACCTGAAAACTTACATCCCTGAATATTGTTTAAATACTACAGTGACATTCATGCATCATGACGACACATGGGGCACAAAGCCAGTCCCAATAACTACTAGAGCTACATTTATGCATCATGACCACACATGGGGCACACGTGGCTTCTGGGGATGTGCCTAACTGGGTCAGGTCACTACCAACAGCCAAACACCTATCTCGGGGAGGGAGGGAGCAGATTCTACCCACTGCGGCTGGCCTACTAGACTTGCTACCCTATTGTGTGCCTAGTGTGTATTGTGTGTATACAGTGGCGGCAGCGGTGGTGGTGGCTAGGACTATAGCACGTCTAGGGAGCCGCAATCACGTGTCTCGGGGAGGGAGGGAGTAGATTCTACCTGCTGCGGCCGGCCTACTAGACTTGCTACCCTATTGTGTGCATTGTGTGCATAGTGTGTATTGTGTGTATACGGCGGCGGCGGCAGTGGCTAGGACTATAGCACATCTAGGGAGCAGCAATTCTCATGCACAAAGGACGTGTACCAAGGTCGCTCAACTCGTATCTGGCGTATAGAGGCTTTACGACCTTTATCATATCAATTCACCAAGAGCTCTGCCCGTAACTGCAACATAACTCTATTCACTTGTAAAATCTTGATTTTTATTATTCTGTTGTATGCTGCTGTATATTCAAAAAGACATACCCGCAAAATCCATCTTTGTTCCGTTGTATATACTTAAGAATTAGACCAATATCATCTTCTGCAGGGAATCCCTGGAACAAGGGGCTAGTTCGGATATTGTCAACACACATTTTATTTTTCTGCTTAGTCAGGCAAACTATCCAACTGTGTGCTAGAAAAAAAAAAGAAACATAGCATTTTAATATCTTAAACAATCTTTCACAACAATGGTGGAAACCTTGATGGGGATAGGGCCATTGCGATTTTGCCCCGTTACAAAAATGGCCGCCATTTTACCAAAATGGCTGCCACCACCAACTGAAGATTCTATATCTCTGGTTCTAATCAACCTATACGCTGGTGCCCTGCATGTATTGTGGGCATATACCCGCAGGCCATGCCTGATAGGTTTCTCTCCAGATCCTGGGGAGAGCTTCACTTGAACTCCACTAGATGGGAGTATTTCTATTCTCCAATCACAGACTATATCCAAAGATCTGTATAGGAGAGACAGGTTGACCATTGGGGTGAAAAGCTGCCCCCTTGTGAGTAAGTGTGAAAACAGGGGATGATTGACAGGCAACTTCTTAGGCATGGCCTGCCTGTATACATGTCCTCTATATACAGGCAGGTAGCGAGCCAAATCAACCTAGGGATACAAAAAAAACTATCAAAATATATGTTCTCAATGCCAAGGAACTCAATTTCAACAATTAGATAGGCTATATGGCAGCCATTTTGAATTATGAGGTCACACCTTGAATCCATACTAGTTTTGTATATTCTAATGAATAAATGTAATAGACTAGCTGCCTACTCAGCCCTATGATACAGATGACTTAAGATTTAGTGTGATTGGCCACTTTCGATATAATGGAAGTCATGTTGGAATTTTTTGTTGGCTGATATTTGCTACAGAAATAGTACACAGGACACTTTTGTAATCCATTGGTTAGCCTGTTAACCTAATACAGATCTTCATCTTGTGATTGTTTTTGATGGTATCTATTTTGTAGTATAAATACAGTGTGTATTTCAACATATGCAGAATAGTATCTGGCAGCCATGGTGGCTATTTATCTCTGGTTCTGATCAACCTAGAGATACAAAAATATTTTGATGATTTCTGACATAGTGCCTATCTCAACATGTACTAGAGTGTATGCGGTCACCACTTTAGATCTTTAATTGCATCCATAAAATGGACTAAGTTTGATATATTTGTAGGGGCAGGTATCGTCGTATATATATTAGTGCCGTTCATCCGAGAGACGTGTTCGTGTGGTGCCTGTTCCTTCTATGCCAGCTAGGTGTCGCTTTGTGATACCCCGTTGGTACAAGAGGGGGCGGCACCATGCCTCGCGTCCAGCTCCTACTAAGGAGCCGGACGAGCGGCAGAAGGTGACTGGATCTAGTCCAGTCCAGACGCGCAGTTTAACCTGTAGACTAGAGTGGAATAAAGTCCTACCCGAGAGGTAGGGGTTTCTGGGGCTTTGCCCAACCCGAACTGCTCGTGTTGTGTTGGTATTTCTAGTGGTAAGCAAGCCAAAGAGCCACCCAACATATAAGTCAATACGAACCATTACACTGGTGCCGTGACCAGTTGGTTCGGGGGTGGTGCGCGGCCACATTGGCCGAAAGCCTCGGGAAACCCGAAGCGGATCCCCCCAGCCCTGGGCTAGAGGGATTCGAAGAGGATGACTTCACATCCCAGCATCTGTTGTTAGACTGGAAACCCAGTCAACAACAAATGTATAATCCAGCGGGTGTCCGAACTGTTTTCTCGACACCTGGTCTGATGGACGGTGCCACGGGTGATGGTATCGTAAACTTGTATCCGGGTACACCTCAAATGGGAGTACCGGATACCGGATTGTTCAAGGGAATAATAAAACCCCCAACATTAGACCTGAGTGATTGGTCCCAAGCTATAACTAGCAGACGCCAGCTGTGTCCTATTGTACCAGCAGGCTCGGCTAGTAACTTGGGTATGCCAGTAGCACCAAGCCCTGGAAAGCGTACTGCAACCCCCCCCCCAGAAGCAGTACCAGATGGTGCAAACGAGGTAGCCCCATTAATGACATCGTCGGACCATGACAGCGACGATGGGAAAGCCAGAAGGGACGAAATAGTCCCAGAAGTGAATGCGAAGATTAAGCCTAGGGGAACTGAACCGAAAAGCTCGGAAAGGCATCACCTAGGCCGATCGCTAGACGAAGGCTTGTCTGACTCCATGTTTAACCCTGGAGGCAGTCGCAGGTCTATATACGGACGTCGGATGGGCCCCGGGTATAAAACTACCCCGGCCTATTTGAAAGCCAAAGAACAGGTAGAGTTACAGGCTAAGCGGCAACATGAACAATTCATGGCGGCCCAATTAAAAATAGAAGAGGAAACTAAGTCTCGGATCGGAAAATTACGTTCCGATGAGCAGGAGGCGATTCTAAAAGAATCTGACCTAAAATATCGTCTAACTTCGGTAACCCATCGTTTGGAAAGGAAGGAGAGAGACGAACGCGAGAAAGAGAAAAGATTGGCCGAGTTAGAACTCGAAGAAGCCAATAGACTTAGAGCAATCGAAAAGGCTAGAGCCGAAGAGGTTGCTAAGGCCCGGGATGTAAACAGATTACAATCCGAGTTGCATGCTATGGAGGAGAAGCTAAAGAAACTTCAACTCCGAAAGGCGGAGACAGAGGCCAAAATGGTCTCGGAACAAGCCGAGATAAGGAAGGAGACCAATGAGTACCAAAGGTCTCAGAAAGAAAAAGGTGAAAAGTACCGCTTACTAAAGGATACTTTTAAGCGAGAGGCTTTAGCCGCTCAGGAAGAACGTAACCGAGCTGTGGCGGAAAATGAAAAAATTCGATCCGAAATCTTAGCAGAAAACGCACAGCTGAGGGAGGAACAGCGAAACCTGACCACAGATTTAGCTACCCTCACAATAAATAAGTCTGCCATGGAGAGTTATTTACAGGAGCAGGAGCAAGCGAATGCCCCTCCGGCGAGTAAGGACACAAACCCGAACTCGACTTTCGTTAAACAGGGTGACCCAGTCTCCTGTTCTACGCCGAAGCATCCGCCGTATAATCCTTTTATCAATGATAATGCGACGCGGAATGTAGATCAAGGGGGAGTTTATTTCAGAACCCAAGATAAACATGGCCGAACTAGTAGAGTCCGGATAAGTGAAGTCCCCATAGTCCACAATTTGGACCCGGAATATGTACCACGGGAAGCCTCTGACAGTAGCGCAGAGACTAACGGATTCCACATACATGTGGATCCGAGCGACAGTGTGGGGTTGGGAGTTGGTAATGACAGCAACCAACCCAATCCATCAAACGATGGCAGCCATCCGGCGGGTAACCAACCTTCCAGCGGCGGTTATCAAAGCACACAAGGATGGGGCGGTGCTTCGGGTACCACGGGCTACAGTGGTACCTCGGGTCCCGGCCCTAACCAGGGTGGCGCGGGTCATACGAACCACAGTGGGGCACGGTGGACGTACACACAGCCACCACCACCACCTCCACCGGGCAATACGAGCTTCGGTGGTATAGGGGGCAACCGAACCTTGAATGAAACAAAGGCGGTTGAATGGAGCAAACAGCAATGCACTAGATTGGTGTATGCTCATAATTCTGCCCGAAGGGTAGCCGTTATTCCAAAAGAATATGACGGTACTCGACCATGGAAAGAGTGGTTTGAAGACTTCATTGATGTAATGAATTGTAATGGGTGGACCCCATACGAGGCCAAGCCACATCTGGTAAGATGTTTGAAAGGCGGCCCGGGTCGCATGGCTGTAGAGCAATGGCGGACCTGGTATGGTCTCGTTGGAAGTTTTGAGCAGTTGGTAGAATCTGCTAGTGGACTGTTATGTAACATGGTCAAGGAGGACCCGATGGTCCGTTTCAAGAAACGTACACAGAAGCCTAACGAAGCTTTCCGAGCATACGGTATGGAGCTCCATGCCCTGCTAAGTAAGGCTAGACCTGGTACTGAAAACCAGGACTGGTATATGGACGATTTGATTACACAATTCGTCAAGGGTCTGAGAGACCGAGATGAGCAGATTGCTGCCAGGGATGCCTGGAAAGAAGGCGTAACGCTTCACGACATATTTAATGGTATAGATATGGCCGTGAAGAAGCGAACGATGTTAGCTGGAGACATACCGAATGCCAGCAGCTCGGCTCCCCTGGTGTCAGTAGTCCAGCAGTCTGAGGCACAAGTTCCCATAGACGATTTCGAATTGATTGAAATCGAACAGGAGGACGGAACCTTCTGTTCGGTTCAATTAAGGAAGAATACTACAGGTAGGAAGTATATTCCAAGGAAAGCGCTCAATAAGCCAAGGGACTCTAGACCACCACCCGAGGTCAAGAGTGACCCGAAGGCCAGTGAGAAGGCATCCAAACCTTTCGTAAGCGCCGATAAAGTGAAGGGTCAGTCCCCAGACATGACCAAACTTATGGAGGACATGTGTAAGAAAATTACAGATGCCATCCAAGCCAGTCGGCAAAGACCCCGAGTGGATCGCCGAACTGTAAAGTGTTTCAGGTGCCAGCGCATGGGACACTATTCATCTGAGTGTACCGCTGCTAAACCGGTAATGGCTGCCTTCTATGAAGCCGAAGACAATGGCGAAGGAAGGGAGAACACTACGGATTCCACTGACGTGGAAAACTAGTGGGGGTTGTATCAACGGCATCTGATACGACCCCAAGGAAGAACGAATGCCAAAATGCTACCGGGGGTGACCCGGTGGAAGATTTCGAATCAATTACACCTGGAGGCCAGGTGGCCGGGGGTGCGCACCCCTGCACCTTGGCCGGGGCCAGGGACCCTAGTGTCTGTATGTATGGGAGTGAACATATGGAGGCGAGTGGCCGCACTAGGGGAGAGGAAGGATGGATCAAAGAGTTGATCCGAGTGTGTGGGACGCGCCTTCCCCCAAGTCATCCGTGTCTGGAATTCCTGAGAGGACTCGGATTGAATCTTGGTGATTCGGGAGACTTTCGCCAGTTTACCAGTAACCCCTCACCCTTAGGGGGGAGACGGTGGTATGTACCCATATCTGTGGAAGGCCGGGTAGGAGAATTCTTGGTGGATACCGGAGCTAGCCACTCCTGTGTGTCCAAAAGGTTTTTCGACTCGGTGGCCAGCAGCCATGAGAACCTCAAAACGGGGGTAAATGCTTGCACGGCCGACGGAAGCAGCATGCGTACATTTGGTAGGACGTTTATGCCTATCCGTATAGGAGGCAAAGAATTTGTTCTTTCGCCGACTATAGCAGAGGTTAGTGATGACAGAATCCTCGGACTGGATTTTGCAAGCTTATACGGGGCCGTCTTGGACCCGAGGGACGGTATGATGAGTATACGGAACCCGTATGGCTTGCATGTCCAATGCGTATTGAGACAGGTGTCTTCGGTCGCATCAGTGATACATACGGTGAAGATCCCACCGGGTACCACTTGCGATGTCCTTTGTGGCGGGTCCATGGCTCAAAGGAATGAAACTGGAGTCTATGAACCCGATACGGTGTACTTGTCGAGCGTCGGGTTAGACTCAGTGGATACATTAGTGGCTAATGCAGCTTGGACTGTATTACCCATGACTAACCGAAGTGGTTCAGTGGTCTATTTGAGGCGAGGCGACTGTATTGGGAGGATGAGCTCGGTAGAACATGTCGCCGAGGCCAAATTCAATAAACCACTGAACCCTGTTAGTAAGCATCCTTTGGATGAAGAATTTCAAAAGCTGATTGATCAGTCTGATTTAGAGAATACGGAGGATAAGGATTGCCTGGCGAAACTCCTACAAAAGTACGAGAGTGCTTTTGGTAGGGAGGGAGGACCGGTGGGTAGATCCGATAAGGTGTTGCACACCATAGATGTGGGCAACGAGAAACCTTTTAAAATTCCGTATCGTAGACTTCCTCTAAAGAAGAGGAAATACAAAAACAGTTGGACCTAGGGGTAATCGTGCCTAGCTCGAGTCCCTGGTCCAGCCCTGTTTGTATGACCACTAAGAAAGACGGTACAATCTGCTTTTGTGTCGACTACCGGAAGTCCGGTATATTGTAAGGGTGATCCTGCTACCCTGGTAGGACACCTATATTTATCAGTATTATTATTTTTGTATAAATATATTTTCATACCAAATCTATATTTTCGTAATTAAAACAAACAAAATTTTTCTCGGGTTATCTACCCCACCTCGGGTCGGTTAGTTAATACTGTAAAATTTTATTCATATCACCTGATTACTCGTCTACCACTTTTTAATGCGTCTCGTTTATAATAATAACATCATTGTAACACTGTTACTACATATCACCATAGGTCGATGGTGCATAAGGCGCCACTTCCTATTTGTTATTATTAATTATCATTACTTCGGGTTATATGCGACGATGCCTCATTATGTACATATTATTTATAATGCCCCTAGATGTTCTATATCCTATACGAACTGTATATATAGACTTACCTATTTGTGTATGATATTACTGTATAAAGCTAACAATAGGTATTTGTTAATTACACCTAACCCTAGGTATAGTCTAGTGGGGGTGGTGTAGGGGCCGGTATCGTCGTATATATATTAGTGCCGTTCATCCGAGAGACGTGTTCGTGTGGTGCCTGTTCCTTCTATGCCAGCTAGGTGTCGCTTTGTGATACCCCGTTGGTACAAGAGGGGGCGGCACCATGCCTCGCGTCCAGCTCCTACTAAGGAGCCGGACGAGCGGCAGAAGGTGACTGGATCTAGTCCAGTCCAGACGCGCAGTTTAACCTGTAGACTAGAGTGGAATAAAGTCCTACCCGAGAGGTAGGGGTTTCTGGGGCTTTGCCCAACCCGAACTGCTCGTGTTGTGTTGGTATTTCTAGTGGTAAGCGAGCCAAAGAGCCACCCAACATATAAGTCAATACGAACCATTACATATTCTTTTAAGTGGTTGTACACTATTGTAACTGAGGCTGACCTTCTCTCTAGTTACTTAAGTAGCTAGTGCAATATCCAATTTCCAGTCACTATACATGGTATCTTAAATGTTATAGTTTTCGGTAGGTTATGCCTTTATGCTGACTGCAATTTTGAGATTCAACAATAGTTTTGATGATCTTGGGCTGCAATATAGCCACACCTGACAACTTCATCATCTGTAGTTGGAAACTATATGTGAAATAATCTACTTAAGGACAGGGAGTAACAAAATTTCACACATATGAGTGGAGGAATTGCTGTTTCAGAAAAGTAAACAATATTTTAAATAACGAGAATTCAAGGGACTAAAATTTATGATTTAAGATTTGTTTAAAATTTTAATGATTTCTGAAGGTACAGCATAGCTGTAATGTCACGCTGGCTTAAAAGGTTAATGATTTACTACTGCTAATAACTATTGCGTGCTAGGCAGTGTAAGTTCAACACACATTTTTTACAGTGTAGGGAGGGGGTGGTGGTGGAGAGAAGCTAGACAGTGTAAGTTGAACACACTTTTTTTTACATTGTAGGGAGGGGTCTCATGGTGGAGAGAAGCTAGAGTGAGTGAGTTCAACACACATTATTACAGTCTAGGAAGGGGGGGTTGTGGTGGTGTTGAGAAGCAAGACAGTGTAACTTCAACACACAGTTTTTCCAGTGTAGGGAGGAGGGTCATAGTGGTGGTGAGAAGCTAGACAGTGTAACTTCAACACACAGTTTTTACAGTGTAGGGAGGAGGGTCATAGTGGTGGTGAGAGGCTAGACAGTGTGAGTTCAACACACATTTTTTACAGTGTAGGGAGGAGGGTCGTAGTGGTGGTGAGACGCTAGACAGTATTAAGTTCAACACACATTTTTTTTTTAAAGTTTAGGGGGGGTTGTGGTGGTGTTGAGAAGCTAGACAGTGTAAGTTCAACACACCTTTTTTACAGTGTAGGGTGGAGGGTCATAGTGGTGGTGAGAAGCTAGACAGTGTAAGTTCAACACATATTTTTTACAGTATAGGGAGGGGGTGGTGGTGGAGAGAAGGTAGACAGTGTAAGTTCAACACACTTTTTTTTTACAGTGTAGGGAGGGGGTGGTGTTTAGAAGCTAGACAGTGTAAGTTCAACACACATTTTTTACAGTGTAGGGAGGGGATGGTGGAGAGAAGCTAGACAGTGTAAGTTCAATACACATTTTTTACAGTGTAGGGAGGAGGGTCGTAGTGGTGGTGAGAAGTTAGACAGTGGAAGTTCAACACACATTTTTTACAGTGTAGGGAGGGGGTGGTGGTGGAGAGAAGCTAGACAGTGTAAGTTCAACACACATTTTTTACAGTGTAGGGAGGGGGTGGTGGTGGAGAGAAGCTAGACAGTGTAAGTTCAACACACATTTTTTAGTGTAGGGAGGAGGGTCATGGTGGTGAGAAGCTAGACAGTGTAAGTTCAACACACATGTTTTTACAGTGTAGGGAGGGGTTGGTGGTTGAGAGAAGCTAGACAGGGTCAGTTCAACACACATTTTTAACAGTGTAGGGAGGGGACCCATGGTGGTGCAGAGAAGCTAGACAGTGTAAGTTCAACACACATTTTTTACAGTGTAGGGAGGGGGTGGTGGTGGAGAGAAGCTAGACAGTGTAAGTTTAACAGACGTTTTTTAGTGTAGGGAGGAGGGTCATGGTGGTGAGAAGCTAGACAGTTTAAGTTCAACAGAAATTTTTTACAGTGTAGGGAGGAGGGTCCCAGTGGTGGTGAGAAGTTAGACAGTGTAAGTTCAACACACATTTTTTACAGTGTAGGGAGGGGGTGGTGGTGGAGAGAAGGTAGACAGTGTAAGTTCAACACACTTTTTTTACAGTGTAGGGAGGGGGTGGTGGTGGAGAGAAGTTAGACAGTGTAAGTTCAACACACATTTTTTACAGTGTAGGGAGGGGGTGGTGGTGGAGAGAAGTTAGACAGTGTAAGTTCAACACACATTTTTTACAGTGTAGGGAGGGGGTGGGGGTGGAGAGAAGGTAGACAGTGTAAGTTCAACACATTTTTTTACAGTGTAGGGAGGGGGTTTTTAGTAGTGGAGAGAAGCTAGACAGTTTAATTTCATCAGACAATTTTTTTACAGTGTCGGGAGAAGGGTCATAGTGGTGGAGAGATACTAGAAAGTGTAAGTTCAACACACATTTTTTAAAGTGTAGGGAGGGGGTTTGTGACAGTGTGAACAAGCTAGACAGTGTAGGTTCAACACACATTTTTTACAGTGTAGGGATGGGGTGGTGGTGGAGAGAAGCTAGACAGTTTAAGTTCAACAGACATTTTTTTACAGTGTAGGGAGGAGGGTCATAGTGGTGGAGAGAAGCTAGACAGTGTAAGTTCAACACACATTTTTTACAGTGTAGGGAGGGGGGTTGTGACAGTGTGAACAAGCTGGACAGTGTAAGTTCAACACAAATCTTTTTACAGTGTAGGGGGGTTGTGCTAGTGTTAAGAAGCTAGACAGTGTAAGCTCAACACACTTATTTTACAGTGTAGGGAGGGGGGTTGTGATGGTGGGAGGGCAAGAGTTGACTGCCCACTGGCCGGAGTCCAGCCTGGCCAGGATAGGAGTAGAAGGGATCCTGAATGTAGCAAACTTTTGACAAAAACAGAGGAATGAAATAATCTTCCCATACAAAATTATCTTCAAGATGGCTTGCCCAACACATCACTAGGTTCATTTTTTCAAAATAAAGTCATTTTGTAGGTTAATTTTTCAAAATTAAGTCATTTTGAAGCATTTGTGCAAAAGCAATGCTGCTGCTACCACACAGTCTGTAACATGACCATGAGGACCAGGTAGAGCCTAACACATTACTGCTATACTCCCAGTGGTGTCACAACATGAGGATTAGACTTGTACAAGGACTATTTAAAAGATTATGGGTCTACTGCTAATAGCCAATACACTAGGGTTCATAGGTTTTAGGAGCAAGGACAAAAAAAAATGAATAGCCAAGGCTGGCAGACTGGTGGCAATTCCGAATATGGGCTACTTTTTTAGCGATGGCTATACTGAAGTAAACCGTCACGAATAGCCAAGGCCATCGTGACAAAAATGTCATTAACGCCCACTAGTTATCTGGAATTATATGTTTTACAAGCCACACGGGTCTTGAGGCTTTAATGCTGTCATTTCAAAGTATAGTAAAGTGGAAACACTTGGAAAATACAAATGTCAAAGGGATGAGACCCTCTGAAATTCCCACCCTGTATTGTGTTTTATAGGACACATTCGACCCTTTCCTTAGGACTACCAGATTATATTGTCTATGACACCTGTTCCACAAACAGAATCCAGGCACTAGTAGCAAGTACATAGTGAAATCTTCAAGAGATGTTATCTGAGAGACTTAACCCATTAAGGCTGAGCTAGGTATTTTGGCAGGCCAGGGGACTGGATTTTGAGTAGGAACTTTACCAGGGGGTGAGACCTTGCAAAATGGCACATAGTGTCCATAGTTTGGATCTCATTTTAACCCATTTCTAATGGCTGTATCATTCTAAACACACCATATTCGAATTCCTCAGCCCCAAATAGGCTAAGGGGTATGAATTTCAATTCTAGCAGTTCACTTAATTATCGAATTTCAAACATGGCTTCAATATCAATACTTACATGTTAATTATACTCAACTCAACATCTGCCCCTACTGGTTTTGAAAATACACAACATCTGCCCCTGCATGGGTGTTGGGTATTCTCAACATCAGCCCTCAATGGGTTAAATCCTATACATGTACTCTTGTACCTGTAATAATCTCAAGCATTTGGTAACAATGGCAAGGAATTTAAAAAAAGGCTCAATTACAGTGGATCAGAAGTTATCCTGTCTGGAGTCATTAGGTTTGGGGGTGGTGGCTGGACCACTGACCACACAACAGGGGGTGGGTATATATTGATGGAACAGCCAGATTTAAAGATTTTGACAGTTGGGGATGATAAGAAACCCATTTTCTGAGTTTTATTTATCAAAAGTAGGTGATATTAGCTATATCTACCAGTTAGGTATTCCTACACATGCTATGCATCTTAGAGAAATTAGTTTACACTAAAGACATAGATATTCAGGATAGATTGAAATATTTGACCACCATATACGAGACCCCTGTTGGTTAACAGTCTGTTCCGTCCTATTTATACCCCCCCTTCCCCTTTAAAAGCCCTAAAATCTCCCTAACCCTTCTGTTGCTACATAATCTTCACATCCAGTGGCCCTCCTCCTGGATTACCTTAGAAATTCTTACCTAAGATAAAATGTAGTAACTTGTACTAGCCACAAACATGCTCCGAGGTTCATTGCATACATATAAGTGGAGCACAGCCTGCGATGTAGTAATTAGTTAACCAGTATAGTGTAGACCAGAGCTGCCCGTTTTATCTATAGCCTCAGATTCCTATCTATAAAGCCAACAATTCCATAAAAGCCCACCACATACCAGCCTAGCTAAACCACAAGGTCATGATTGCTCAGCATGAGTAGGTTTGGATAGTTGATTTGCCTCTCTGTGAAGGGTTTGTGCCTTGGAAAACCCATTTGTCCCTTAAGCTCTATGGCAGCATATGGTAGGACTTGGGTGCTACGACCAATGAGTATTGAAAATACTAGAAAAGAGAATCTTAAACTTTGCCTGGACTATGCATTGTGTAGTAGGCTCTGACTGTTCTGATTTTGGTTGGCAAAAACATCTTGTGGAGGGAGCATGATTTTAAGGTCACCTATGTCACAAAAATAGTATGACAGCCAGTCTTATATGAAATTTCATTTATAAGAAAATACTTAACCTGAATCACCTGAGGGTGTTTTAGGGATAACCTCATTAAAAATTCAGGATGGCTGCCATAAACCATCCTGCAGGAGTTGAAATGAGCACATTTATACTGTAGAATAGACACTAAAAACAGTCACAAGATGAAGGTCTGTTTCAATGGATTACAAGAGTGTTCTGTGTTGTCTGGTTTCTGTCATACTTTTTCTGTAGCGAATAACACACTTTGAAAATTCCAAGATGGCTGAAGACACTAAATCTAAACTCATCTGTATCATAGGGTTGAGTAGGGAGCTAGTCTATTACATTTATTCATTAGAATATACAGAACTAGTATCAATTGGAGGCGATTTTTAGATGTGGCCTCATTAAAACTTCAAAATGGCTGCCTTATGTCTGCTCATAATTGATAAAAATTGGGTTCCTTGGCCTTGAAAACATATATTTTGATAGTTTATCTGTATATCTAGGTTGATTAGAACCAGAGATATGGACTCAATAAGGATTTGAAGTATTTTTTAGGTGTGACCTCATTGTAATTCAAAATGGCTGCCATATAGCTTTGTCCATTTGATGAAATTGAGTTACTTGGTCTTGAAAACATATATTATTATTTTGATAGTTTATTTGTAGCTCTAGGTTGATTAGAACCAGAGATATGGTTCTTCAGTTGGTGATGGCAGCCATTTTTGTTACGAGGCAAAATCGTGATGGCCCTATCAGCCAAAATCTTTCTTAGGACCTAAATTACCACTATGTGAAGTTTAATGCTTTGATCATCAAACCCACAATTTCCCCTACATTTTGCAACTTGCCACTGGGCTATCAGAAATTTCCTCGGGACCTGTGGCGTGTGTACATTATCCTCCATTCCATACATCCATTCCACTTAATTGTCTGAGTACTAATTGAGAGGAGGCTCGTGTGCAAATGAGTGAGTGAGTAATAGATGTTTAACGCCATTTCGACAGCTAAGGTCATATTCATGGCGAGAACAACATTACACAATTTCACATTAGAATGTGTCAGTGCCCGCACATATGTGCACCACACACATCCTGAGGGGATAGTGAAGAGGAGAAATAGACCCTTTTAAGTGGGCTAGGGAAGCCCACGGGCGCAAATGAGATCATATGCCATGATATGGACCGACCCAGTATGACCTCCGGGAGACTAGCCCAGTACTGAGTATTCATCTTATTTATTTCTGTTCTTCCGCAGTAGACAGAAATGTGAAGTCACTGACTTGCTAGGGGCTAGTTATGTATAGCCTATTTATCTTGGTACGATGCCTGCTGGACTGGTGCTGCTGCCGATGCACTCCAAACGCAAAGGTCATTTCAACATTTAGTTGGCATACATCAATTGAAAGCTAGTGCCGGCCAAATAATAGTTGAATGTGCTAATAAGTACTCAGGGATGGACGACGTCGGTACCTCTCCTGATCTCCTGTAGCTAACATATTTACCTTGTTTCCTTTAAATATATTTCATGTAAGCATTATATATGCAAGTTCTTATTTTTATTGTATCTATTTCTTTTTTTTGGCAATAGTTTGTCACATTGTAGTTAAAACCTCCCCTCCGTCACTTTTTGATACACACAGAGCAAGATTTCCCACACTACCCCTCAAGTGCGATATAAAATGCCTGCATATGAAATCTGAATTTTGCTAGTCATAATCACAAGACTGCTTTCTTATAATGGGCATTACACCTACATCTTGCAACACAATTATCTAAAAATGAACCTTCAAAATATTCTTATTGATGGGGAAAGTACTACCCTGCTTACCTTTGTGAGGTTTGCACCCCATATGGAAGTTGAAAAATGCCTCAAAATCATCAAGGAATTTTTTACCAAGCTGGCAATTTTCCGTCTTGATAGCATTCCTGATACATCCTAGACTACCACTCATCATGCTTGAAATGAGAAAGGTATCTTATACTTATGCCAATAAAAGGACAATCCTCGAGTAACGAATATAATTTATGTTGCCTTACTGCAAGAAGTTTGCAACTTTTTTTTCTGAAATTTTGCAGGAGAGTCAAAAGAAGTGATCCAATTACTATAGCACCAAGTTGATACATCAATAATGCTTTGAGGCCTGTAGGCTCACATATCATAGACAGAGCTTTCAGTACTTTCATAGTATGTGGATAAGCGTCGATAGAAGTTAAAACAGAAGAAACCCCAATTTTGCCAAAATATCAGTTACAACCTTGTATTATTAAGCCGACGATATTAGGTATATATTCGGTTTATATCTATAGTCTGGACCAATTATAGAGTTTCTACTCTACTGTATCATACATATTAAAGGTTATCTTGACGAAAGGTTTAGGCTGTACGTACAAACAGTCTAACAGTTTCACACTGTGAAACATTGGCTGATTAGAAGTCACTGAAACAATATTACGCTAGGTGCTGGAACACAAAGTAGGTAAAACGTAAAACTGTACTAACTTGCAGAGTATCGTAGTATCTACCACTTCAGCGTCCTCTATATATTCGTATTGTGTTAAACGGCTGAATATATTTGAGATTCCCTGTACAAGTGATGACAGTCTCTGCTCCAGACATTGCTGTAGCGCCTGGATAGCTATGAAATTCTGGTCGAAGAGACTGTTGAAGAGATGGTTGGCAAGACACACTCCAGCACATATACCACGTGCTGTTATTCAGAACAGAATTAGTACAGATAACAACCATACGCAACAGGTTTAGAATTAATAGGACAGAAAAAATTGAAAATGCTTAGTTAATGGTACAATTGTACATGAAATAGTCTCATAATTCTACCTTAAAAATTACGCCACAAGTTTTAATGTAGACCATAAAATACTTACAGCCAACAAGATCTTGGATACAATCTACCAACAAACCAGTTACCTAAATATAAAGATGCACCCTTTTATGTCAAATCTGATAAGTAGCATTATACTCAAGTATAGTCAACCACCAATTTATTTTGATTAGATTAAACAGACGGTCTTCTATGGATGAATTTAACTGTGTATATATTCTGAAAAGGTTTTGGTGACCGAAACTACAGAAACGTAGAATGTCAGTGTAAAATGCCTGAAATATCTTGGGAATACTAGTAGGCCACAAAACAACACGCACATTAGTATACCCTTGTATGTCTACCCAATCAGCAAAATGGGTTGTACATTACGGTATGTAATTATTGTTTGATAGTTTCGCACATGCAGAGATGTCACTCACTGGCCGACAAAAACCAGGAAACTGAACTTTGGGACACAATTTTCCCAGGAATTTAACACGATTTCATACAGAAATCTTAGAATCAAAACCAGTAAACCAGGAAAAGTGGCATCTCTGCACATGATGCACACCGCTTTGCAGCTGGACACCTAATATTTGATGTTGCCCTATGGAATTGTATACAACTATCATTATAGCGCTTGACAAATAATTATATGACCATTATAATTGTTTGGGTCTGAGTTCGGAATATTATCACAATCATGCTTGTCCACCACACTAGTGTCTCATTGACAGAATTTGATCCTTTTTCGTTATATACCTGGGGAGAGCCAATCTGTGATGGGCCCCACATAGGTGATACAAATTTTGGTAGGTTAAGATTGTTGTTATCGACGTCTGTAACTTGATCAGCCAGTTTTGAACATTGAGGCCACTCTGTAGCATCTGTATAACGAAAGTAACATATCATAGTGTGTGATTTTTTCCCGTGACCTCTAAATGGTAATATGCTTTATATTCAATCACTCGCTTTAAAGGTATTAAACCCCTACTGCCCTAAAGTTGGAATGACAAATACAGTTACTGCTATCAATGAGTTGACAAAATATCATACAGTAACGATTTCCATACGCGCACTTACCAGGACATTGATAATTCTCCGATACACTCTCATCCTGTCCTTTAACTGGGTATCCATCATCAATACATTTGCACGGATAGATCTCTGCATTGTTTGACAAATTGATTAAGTACAATATTGCGTCACCGATGTGTCATATCGTTTATATCCTTGCGTTATTGGGTAAGATATGTATTGTTTAATCAACATCACACAACGCTCACAGCTGGTTCATTATTTCATAGATCGGCGATTCAATGGATTAAATATAATCTATTATAAGGCCACGCCAAAAAAATAATTTGGTCTATAGATCGCCCTCTCCATATTTTCGGAAATACAATTTCTTCTTTCTTTGAAAAAAATCTTGTCTATGGATTTTGCTCGCTTCAGTTTCTTCAAGTTTTCTCTTAGTGATGTTTGGCAAAGTAAAAAAAAAAAAAGAAAATTTGTTTGCTCGCCTAACTTTCCCACCAAGGAATCCATTGGACGCCAAAAGATTCTTTAAAAAAATAATCTGTAGACCAACTTATTTTTTTGGTGTGGCCTAATCAAAGAATCTTTGTTAATGGATCATAGAATATGATTCAGGCTCTCTGATACAACATTCTCTTTAGTTTTGGATATAAGAATGTGCTTGCTACTCACGGTTTTTCTTTGGTCGATAGCCACAGCGGTTGTGCATATCGAGTAGATCTTGAATGGGCCGTCTGATGTTATCGTACGTGTCTGCTAGCCATTTATTTGGGCAGCGGGATTGGATTCTCTCTCCAATACAGTCCAGGGCTTCTTGAATTATGCTTTATAATAGGAAACATATACATCAATATACATGTATCAACTATGATTTTACATATTCTTAGTATTTTTCTTCGTTGTGATAACTTTTTTCGGAAACTGACAGGAGGAGAGGTCATACTCATTACAAGAGAACTACATTATCTCAAGTTGAATACTGAAGCCCAGTTGGTTTAACCAAGGACCTCCGTATTGCACACCCCCATGCAATAACCCTACCTCATTATTTCATGGCCAGTTACACCTGCTTAAATTGCCAGGTAACTATGATTAATTAATTAAAATGTCATAGGTGAAGGACTCAGTCCTAAAGAACAGGCCTCAAGTCCATGTCAAGACATGATGCACATGTTGATATATTAACTGATTGCTGACAAATAATGCATTATTACTGACATATTTTGAGTAATTGCTGAAAAATAGTGAGTTATTACTAACATATATTGCCTAATTGCTGACAAATAGTGCATTATTACTGACAAGTTTTGACATATTGCCGACAAATAGTGAGAGTGTAAGTTCAACACACGTTTTTTACAGTGTAAGGAGGGAGAGTGTAAGTTCAACACACATTTTTACAGTGTAGGGAGGCGCATTATTTCATAATTTCACTGGGCTTCCCTAGCCCACTTAAAAGGGTCTACTTCTCATCTTTCCTATCCCCTCAGGATGTGTGTGGTGCACATATGCTTGGGCACTGACACATTCCTCTGTGAAATTGTGTAATGTCGTTCTCGCCATGAATATGACCTTAGCTGTCGAAATGGCGTTAAACATCTATTACTCACTCACTCACTCATAATTTCACTAAAACAACATAGGATAAAGGTTCACTCAGACCAATTTGAGGCGAAGCCTCGTGAGATAACCCTCACTCAGACCAATTCAAGTGATTCAAACCTCACCATTTTTAGTCATTACTCATCAGAAGGACACTTATTTACCTAAATGTAGCACCTACATTTTACACATTGAAACCCACGAGAAATATACTGCCTGGACTCGATCGCTGAATCTTCTAATCTAAAGTCCTACGTCCTAGCCATTAGCCCAGGGTGTCAGTTAAGAGAGGAGCATCCTATTGTACGCTTTACCGTGAGTGATATTTATTATTTATTTATTACTTATGGGTAAATGGTGGTATAAACGCAATAGGTTATGGATATGGGACAATCGTGTGGGGCATATTAGATATACAACTTGCCTTGCTGGTTCTTTGTAGTATACTAGACACTCTTTATCCTATATCCCTGTATAAAGAGCAGTTGTGGGGCCTTTACTCAACAAAACTGCCTTTACGCAGTAAAATAGTATCATTTTGCTGCATAAAGGCTCATGCGGGGCCTTTATGCAACAAAAATGGTGTTTTGCAGCAAAAAGCCTTTACGCAACAAAACCTATAGGGTGGACCCATGTCCTTGCCTTTATGCAACAAAACTTATATATAATGGCTACAAGTACCAAATAAGGCTACAGGAATACCATGCCTTTACACAATGAAACCTATACAGTGGTCTTATTGCTACAGGAACATCTTGCCTTTATGCAACAAAACCTATATAGTGGTCTTAGTGATACAGGAACATAATGCCTTTATGCAACAAAACCTATATAATGGTCTTATTGATAGAGGAACATCTTGCCTTTACATAACAAAACCTATACAGTGGTCTTATTGCTACAGGAACATCTTGCCTTATGCAACAAATCCTATATAGTGGCCCTGAGTACTAAACATGTTACAGGAATACCCTGCCTTTATATGCAACAAAACCTATATAGTGTTCTTGATACAGAAACATCTTGCATTTACGCAACAAAACCTATACATTGGTCTTATTGCTACAGTAAGTGAGTAATAGCTGTTTAACGCCATTTTGACAGCTAAGGTCATATTCATGGCAAGAACGACATTACACAATTTCACAGAGGAATGTGTCAGTGCCCACGCATATGTGCACCAAACACATCCGAGTGGAAAGGAAAGAGGAGAAATAGACCCTTTTAGGTGGGCTAGGGAAGCCCCTTATTGCTACAAGAACGTCTTGCCTTTGTGCAACAAATCCTATATAGTGGTCTAATTGCTACAGGAACGTCTTGCCTTCATGCAACAAAACCTGTATGGCATTTTCAGGCAGACATGACAGACTATTCGCTGCCCGCTTGTTAGAGCTTTACACCCGACATGTAACACAGGAAACCAATGCACGGCCAATAAGGGGTATATAAGCAGATGACTAGTGTGGCCATGATCAGTACTTGCTACTTCACAGAGAGGAAATTAAGAATCACCACTTCTAGCTGCAGTGACTGCTATATCACAACCGCAAGAAGTATGCAATCGCAGCCACTATATAGGTCTTGTTGCATAAAGGCAAGGACATAAGTCCACCCTATAGGTTTTATTATGTAAAGGCAAGTTGCTTTTGTGACATAAAGGATTTTGTTGCATAAAGGCTTTTGTTACATAATGGCTTTTTGCTGCATAATGCCATTTTTGTTGCGTAAAGGCCCCACACAAGCCTTTATGCTGCAAAATGATACTATATTGCTGCGTAAAGGCATTTTTGTTGCGTAAAGGCCCCACAGCAGTTCAAATCACTACCTGGCAAAGTGGTTACCACATCGTCACCTTAGTGCAAGACAGTTGTAACTGACGTTTTGGAAGAAAAATGAGTTTCCTTCTGTTTTAACATGTATTGACCCTTATCTAGCTACTATGAAAGTACTGAGGCTCTGTCTATGACATTTGTGTCTACACGCCCCACTGCAATGTTGCTGTTTGCACTTTGTGCTATCTATAGTAAGTGGAACCCTTCTTTTGCCTCTCCTGCAAAACTTGAAAAATGCAGATCCAACCTTCTTGCACTAAGTCGACGACATATTAGTGCCTGTTGGGGTCATCCTTTTGAAGGAACAGATGTGGGTTTCTTGTGACAGGGACTTTAGGCGGCATAGGGACTACAAATGGCCCTATCTGGCATAAGTTTTGCTAGGTAGGGTCTATCTGTGTGGTCCAGTTTGTAAGCAACTCACCAGATCACCAGATATGGTGCATTTAGCAGTTGTATAGGCCTATGCTGCAGAGCTGGTATTCAGTCCCTATCTGTCCATACCTACGCATGTGTGCACAAGGCACACAGACGGGTAAAGGTAGAGGGGGCAAAAAGGGGAGATAGAGGCAATGAATAGACAGAAGTGCATGGTTAACTGTCAACATGGTCAGTTTCTTTACGAGCGGGGTTCTTGCTGTCCCAAATGGGGCCGTAGGGAATGGAGACACTTCAAAGTGCATCTCTATATTTATTGCATATTACTTGTGCAAAGAATACCCCAAAATCACTTTTAGATAAAGGCTATTTTGATGACGTCACCGTGGAGACTGGGGCTGTGCAGCATTAGATCTAGTTCCTTCACACTCTGACGGGGAATGGCTCTGCTCTCGTGCAAAGGAAGGAAGCCACATTTATGGAATTGTGTATGTAACTTTGTAAGTATGTGATTTGGCACATCCTACTGTTATCATATATACCTACCAACTCTTTGAACCACCGGAAGACACTAATCCTAGACCGAGGTTTATATTACTCAGTTCCGCCAAATTGCAAGCACCATAGATTCCTGTCCACATTGAATACTGGAGACCACAATCTATCAGATCTGCAATCATGAGAACATTAGAGGGTTCAGCTGGGTGTCAAGACACCAGCTTATGTGGCAAACACAAGTAAACGACTGATAGTTTATTTCATGGTGGATACGACGACCTCATAGGTTTAACCAAGGAGTTCCATATCACATGGGGCCATGGAATACGACATCTCCGTATTCCATGGACAGATCATGTGACTTTCTGATGATGTAAACATGTAGAATTCAGTAGAATTTCATTGTTTTAAGATCATAAAACCATGAAATAAATGCAAATGTCAACTCCCATGGGATCTGCCAGCAGCAGGATACCGATGACGGCGGTCTAGCTAGTCCTGAGGACTAAGGTGACTGGCGCGTCTGCGCTGACCTAAATACGCGAACTCTACGCAGAGCCTCCCGCGGTGAGCATAGGTGCGCGGGCGTAGTGGTAGTCCTCAGGACTATAGCTAATAAAAATGCGATGCTTAAGTCCTAAGGACTAAAGCCTAGTCCCCAGGACTAAGAATATGAGGATATTGTCCTAGGGACCTATTGTACATTCCCATGAAATACCCTGCAGACCGCATGACTTTGTATAAGACTGTGCTGTTAGTTTTCAGGACTAAGCTTTTAGCCCTGGGGACTAATTCGTAAACTCAGGGACTACTTGTTTAGTCCTGAGGACTACAAAAACATTTGCCTAGTCCTCAGGACTAATGCATGTGGTTCTGAGGACTAATTCATTGATTGATGTCTAATGTAGTTGTGACTAGGGATGTAGTCCCCAGGACTTCAAATTTAGTCCTGAGGACTACTTCTTAGTCCCCAGGACTGCTCTGTGTAGTCCCAGGGACTAAAGATACAGTCCTAGGGACTAGATTATAGTCCTTGGGACTGAGACCCTGGCTCATAATTATCCAAGATTAGAGAATAGTCATGGTGCCCTGGGGATGAGATTCATATAGTCCTAGGGACCACCTGTTTAGTCCTGAGGACTAAAGCGTAGCACGCATAGTAAGGGCGTGTTCTAGTCCCCAGGAATAGATGTCGGCGCGTGGCTGCTGCTGGCCGCTGCAGCGTACGCGGCAAACAGGGGCAGCGCGGACGCTGCAGACGCCTTAGTCCTCAGGACTAGCTAGACCGCAGTCATTGGTATCCTGCATTTCGCCATTGCATTCCCCTCGGTGTGTCTGTCCGCATCCCCTATTGTCCACTAGTTGGTCAGGAGCTGGTTCCGGGGACACACACTGATAAGAACTGATAAGATGGGACCAACATGTCCCTGGAAGTGGTTGTTAACCAGGGACAAGGTACCCATCATGGTATGTCTTATCAGTGGGTTTTACCTCAACCAGCGAAATTCAAAATGGCAGCTCCACTAAGCCTCCATACTGAGTCCTGTAAGGCATCGTTGCTCACATCTCAGCAGTTAGTTATACAGCCTTTTGTTTCTACCAAACATCACCATAGAGCGATAAACGGGCATATAATTTAATGTTGAGTATACAAAAGCTCAGTGTGAGGTCTTACCATGATAGTTATCATGACTGCAGCCAAGGATTTTCAGGAGTCCGGCTGTTTGTTCATAGATGATTTGCTTCACATAGGGCTGTTTACAGTCCGCCTTCAGATTGTACATGATACAATTAACTGCCTCGTCTGCCAGCCTGATTCAACAGCGTGGGAGACAAGTTAGTCAGACTGTAAACTTCTGAAATGCCTCGCACATGTATTTCACAATCTTCATTACAATCATTTAAAGTGATCAACGGAAATCCAGTGTCTGTTCTATATGAAAAAAATCAACTTGGTGCTATATCTTCTTCCCAACCCTCCCTTAAGTAGACTTTATTCTGGCATTAATAAAATACAATACATACTTGCAAAATCCGTCTTTGTTCTGCCGTATATAACTAAGAATCGTTTCAACACCACCTCCAGTTGAAGGGTGTCCTTGAAACAAAGAGCTTGACATGACATTTTGGACACACATCATAGCTTCCTTATCTGGTCTTAATTCAGGATTCGTCAAGCAAGCTATCCAACGGTGTGCTGGAAGTACAAAAGAAATGCAGGAGTACCAGTGATAACACCATAAGTAAATTTTAGACAGCAGTTTCTTTTTAAGATTTGGATCATCATCCACAGGATGGGTCACAAAATTGCATAATATCAGTGAGTGAGTGAGTAATAGATGTTTAACGCCATTTCGACAGCTAAGGTCATATTCATGGCGAGAACTACATTACACAATTTCACAGAGGAATGTGTCAGTGCCCGCGCATATGTGCACCACACAGCATAATATCATATTACATGTGAAAATACAAGGTTGTGATAAAATTGGTGGTCAGAAAAAGTGTACAAAAGTGGGAAACCTAAGGTTTCTGTCCTTTATGTAGCTGTAGAATACATAAAGCAGTAGTGTTCAACGAGTCTCACTTGTCGACCCAGAGTCGCCGCGCTAAAATGGTCCTATCCGATCTTGTTTTCCATGGTCTCATCTCAGAGAAAATACTACAGGCTTTCACTTCTTTTTAAGGAA
Source organism: Acholoe squamosa (assembly GCA_949317995.1). Classification (NCBI taxonomy): domain Eukaryota; kingdom Metazoa; phylum Annelida; class Polychaeta; order Phyllodocida; family Polynoidae; genus Acholoe; species Acholoe squamosa. The sequence continues at coordinate 41,427,500 of OX439038.1, forward strand.
TTCTTCAAAGACTACGTGTAAGTACATTCTAACGCTGATTTAATTTGTGGGATCCTGAATATTTCGTTTTCGTTACAGGTCACCCAAAAATCTTTTTTCTCTGAAAGTACTATAATAGATTCAGGTAAAACAACAAATTATTTAGGCTTCATTAGGAACAGGCCTAGTAGGCGCTGTACTTTTAGGCGATGAGCCTTTGTTGCCAGAACATCGACAACTGTGATTTTGCAATGATAAAAAAAATGGAACTCACACTTTTTGGATTGACATCCTAAGTAGGATTTGAGAAAAGCTTCAAAATCGTTGAGAAATTCCTCTCCAATCTTACAATTGTCCATCATATGCTGCCTGATACATCTGACGCTCGTTTCCACTAAACTGCATGAGAACGGGTATTATTATATGCAGGGAATGTATACCTGCATGTATTTACAACTGTTATGCACATGTCCAGAGGATTTCAACCAGACATAAGGAGTTTCTGAAGTGATGCAAAACAAAAATATTCAAACAAATTACAATACATGCACTAATTTTGAAATACTACGATGAAAGGCTCAGCGAAATTTCCAAGACTCCAACAGAACATACCTGCAAAGTGGTCCTGTCCCTACAAGAGTATCATATAGATCATCGAATTGAGTAGATTCTGTAAAGATGCCCATCACTAGTTCTCTAATAATTGCATTTGCTGGTTCCATACATTGCTGCAGGTTTCCCATCACCGGGGAATTTGGAACAAGGAATACATTGCCAAGGCAAACTGCTGTGCATATTCCTCTTGCTGAAATCAGTCATAGAATATTTAGATGTACCAGTAGTATCCCCATATCTATTCTCTGCATTTTAAAAGTACCTCATTAACTGAGATTATGACACAGATGCACCAACGCGGTACCGGAAAAATGCATTGTGGGCTAACATCATCTTCAGGTTCAAGTTCAGGGGTGCATCACACAATGTGGGCACGGCATAATGCATTGAATTTATATGTTGTGCCATTAAATGGAAGATTAGATAAATGGGTCGTTGTATATCAGGTAATTCAGCTAGTTAAGATTCTGTAATTACTTATATGTGGTAAGGTGAGTTGTAGCTAAGACTTACGACCAATCAGATCTTGCACACAGTCCACTATTAGTCCAGATGCCCCTGTCGTTGTTCCAGCAGAAGTCTGTGCACAATCCTGAGGTGGGAAAGACATAACAAAAATGATGAACGAATCCGTCCCACTTGGCAAAAAAAAACACGTATTTCCGACGTTAGATTAAAAGATAAAACGGTTGGCAAACTTAAAGGATCCTAAATCATAAAATGAAGTTTTTAAGTTGAAAAACGTTTTTATGCCAAGTAGGGTGGCTAGTTGCGTTCGGGCCGGATAACAAGCAGACTGTAATATGCATTGTGATACTGTAGATCTTCAGGGCCATGTGAGAAGCTAAGTTCGGGAAGGTAACCCATAGGTCGGCCACATACCTGACGTTGACCACCCCTCCAGTAAGCAAAACAAATCAGTCTGCTGTTGGTCTAACATTGAATGGCATTAATATCCACGGGAAGCACCACTCTTCAAGCAGAGGCGCTTCAGAGAACACTAATAAAGTATAATAAGGGAGTGCGGGCTTATTTACCTCTAGATGGCGCAACCATCAATATCAATATGTATACACCAGATGGCACTACAAACTGGCTTTCAGATGTAAATAAACAATGGTGCATGGACATGTGGCATGTGTATGAATCTATGCATTTTACCTCCATGCACTTTAAAAAAATGATCTACCACATGTGCTGACATAATTAGACATCTGACAGGCTAAGAGATATGTAAACATGACCAATTGATGGAGCATATTGTCTGAATATCTTCGTTTGTCCACATGGTCCATTTCACAGGAAGCAGCATGTGCCATGTGGAAAATGATCAGGGTTTGTCTTTGTTTGTTGTGGCACAGGAGATTGTGCCACATTGAAATACTCTACTAAAAAATATGTGTCAACCTAAAATAATCACCATTTAATATAGCATACTCGTATTAAGATCTGGTAGCCCCAGTAAAGATTTCAATAATTTTATTTGAATCTGTTCTAGTCATGGGTATGGGGAATGAAAGTACCAGCAACATGACACAGGAGACTGTGCTACCCAGCCTGCAGACGCTGACCTTACTATCATGCATCAGTCCATATGTACCGGAAGTGCTGATGCGCATGTTAATATCTCTCCGTGCCTATTTAAGCTATGATGTTCATGTAGATCTATATAAAAGAAGGCATGTCATGGCGTGAGAAATATACTTACAGCCGGCTTGGAAATTGCTGAGAGGCATAGAACGGATAATATTACCGAAATCATTATGTTCTCCATAGTAAAGCAGATCTTCTGCCCTCTTCTAGGACAAAACCTGTGACACAAAATAAATATTTAGGGCATGACTGCTGTTCATAAAACCGTATTTTGGTCAACGAAACTATTAGCCTATATACCAAATTCAAAGAATCGTTAAACTAACGGTCATTGAACGTTTGACAAGCCTATTTTTTATTGTGAAATTTACCGAAGCCTATAGGTACTTCCCCATGGCCTGGGCAGTGTGTTCGGCGTGGATGACGTATACTATTAAATCAGTCAAGGCTGAAGGTAGTTGAGCTATGTTGTGAAGGCTGGTTTACGCATTGATTGCCTCGTTCTTTGGGTCATTACAGAACAATCAAATAACAATTATAATTGGGCGCCAGTAGAACCGAAATCAACGAGGACCTGTGTTCATAGATGGCAGTCGACATTTGACCTTAAAAAGCAATACGAGGAATTGAGATTAAGTGAGACTTCGGAACTTTCACTCACCTTTCAACTCAACTTCGACAACATAGGAATGCCGGATCAGGTAAGGTAATGCTCATCCAAAGGGAGATCCTCAAAGTAAGCGATCAAAGGTTGCCGTTGTGCTAGCCGATTTTTAAAGATAGCAACCCCCACCGTCCATGTTATTGCAGATCTGGTTGGGAATGACGTCTGCCTGACTGCCTTTCCCGCCCAACAGAAGGCCCTTCTCTTCACGCATGCGCCAGTTTCTTCTTGAAGGGCATACTAGGGGGTCTAGATGGGGGGTCCCCATGTCACTTGTCGATTTTAAGAGAAGCCCATGTCACATGTTACTAAATTTGCAATTTCCCCTGTCCTTGTCACTAAGCTCCATGTCATATGTCGATTTTAAGAAAAGCCCATGTCCCATGTCACTATGTTTTTTTCTGGCCTGTCATTGTCACTAGAACTCCATGTCCCTTGTCGATTTTAAGAAAAGGTCATGTCACACTGTCGATTTTAGGGGTCTAGACCCATATACTAGCGGCCAGCTCGGATTAGCTGAAATCCTTTACTAGTGTGGTGGGATTGTGGGTAAGGCTTGACCTATATCTGACAAGATTTTTATTCCTACGCCACAGTGCTGGGGGAATGGTGAAAGAAGTCCCGGCCAGCTATCCCAGTTTCCCACCACGTCAGAGAAGGATTCGCCTGAGAATACGAGCTGAGGTTAGATTCGCCTGAGAATACGAGCTGAGGTTAGATTGCTTGAAGGGGTAAAGCACAGATAACCTATAGTCCAACCCTATAAGACCTGTTCACAAATTGCCATATGGTACATTCACAAATGAACAACATCTGAAGATTAAGAATACCGGGGTACCTATATAATATACAAACCTTACTTGACGCGGTGAAACGGCTCTCCAACCAAGTTGTAACAAATCTGCTGTACAGTTAATTACCGGTACTTTTGAGCGTATAAGTTCTGCCAACGTTTGGTTAAAGTAAAAAAAACAATGAAGGAATAAATAAATTGCTTAAATTGTGCATTAAAAAAACTTGTCTAAGCTTCCAAAATTGTTTTGGACATATATAACAAGAACATCTATACAAACCTCTCCCCAAACCCTTACAAAACGTCAAATATCCAAGTGATAGTCTGACCTCCTCTAAAACAACTGCATTTTTTCATATTTGAATAACACATTCACGAGCTAGGAATCAAGAAAAAAAAAATCATATATGTATCCTATGTTTGTCAATCGTACGTTTTTAAAAACAGAATCGTGTCGTTCCAATTATGTTAAGTGTGCTTGTACACGGCCCAGCACGCATATAGTTCAGGGTGCATTGTTCTGCCTGAGTAGATTTGTAATTACTGTTTAATTCACTCTGCCACAATAGCGAGAGTGACAGTAATTATTTATTGGTCTCTGCGGGCAAACAAACCAATGTACTAAATTGACATTTTGGATGGGGCAGGTATGGCGATCGTCTCTCCCATTAATAAATATCTTATATACAAGGGAATTCTATCTCTAAGTCTTATTACACATGTCAGGTCATGTAATTCATTCACTAATGAGATACATAAACTGTGCAATGGCTCGTATTTTCAGAATTAATGCTTTCGACTATGATAGAAGATGAACACACTACATAGGTTCAGAGGCAACAGAAAAGGTCACCAGTGTAAGTTATAGGTGCCAGGGGAGGTCTGATAGTTTTAAACGCTCATAGAACTAAACAACCGTGGTGTACGAGGTGGCCGATCCACCACGAGGGGGGACGTCTCCCCCGAGGGCTAACGCCCTCATGCAGGGGAGACGACATTTGATTACAACCGTGCCCCTTCGGGGGTCTCTGTATATTTATCTAACAATGTGTTATCTGATAAAACTGAATATTTTGAGAGGTTCTTACTCATGGTATAACTACCTGACCACGTGTTGGCAATGTTTGCCCGCAGCTCACCACCTTCTGACGTAGCAGAGGCCTAACTATTACTCACGTTTTATAAAATGGCCTCACAACAATTCCAATATTACACTAATATTTGGGCCATTCTCACGAGTGTGGACCAAACCAGGGAAGCTAACTTTATCTTTTGGTGGATATCCATTGCAATACTCGTTACAATTTTGTAGTCCTTGGCATATTGGCAATTGAATGCCATAAATCAACTCTTACCACTGGCAATGTCCAACCCACAAATCTTCTTTTGTAGTGAATACCATACGTTGAGATTATAATTAATTGATATAAGAGCACAGGGCATACGCCAATAATTAGATAGCGATATTTGAAAGTAACACAAACCAACAACTTCAGAGGTCTTATTAGCTAATCACGCATCAAGGGGTACCACAATGATATACATATCGTCGCCTAAGTGCAACAAGGTTGTATCTGCATATTTCAAATTTGTATGTTAATATTAAAAGAAAGAAAAAAAACACCTTTGAATACATGGTTTGAATTGTGTTAACGTTTTAAACAAAACTTTAGAGGCATTAGAAACATAGAAATACCGTTTCCACTTTAAAAACGTTTTTACTCCTATGTGGGATGCCTATGTACGGCTGGAAGTAAAAGAACCATTGCCCCGGTAAATGTATAGGGGCGTTCCTTCATTCACCTCTAACACCCTTACAAAGACCTCAGCTGTTTTTTTAGTGTGAAGAGCAACCCTGACAACCAGCCAACCACACTTCCACAAAGTATGATATGAGCGGGGGATATCAAGCCTAAAGCTAGCGGCGCTGGGTACGAGTGTGCCAGCCTACATGACCTCAAGTGCGTTGGAGGCTTAGTAAAGCACAAGGCAGAAAACCTCAATATCAATTAAGTCTCAGAAGTACAAGGGCCCTGCAGAATCAGACCGGGGTCGTTCTGCTGGTGTTGTTGTTGTTGTTGTTGTTGTTGTTGTTGTTTTGAGGGCGTCTTTCTGTCGGCTGGTGCACATGACAAGTTGTTGGTCAACTTGATTTGAGAGCATTCATGCCTCTGGGTACTTCTGACTTCCCTCACACCAGCACCAGATGGTGTATAGTGTTATCGAGTACTAGTATTGCCACAACGTGGTTCCACCTCTACTTCCAGGGCGCCATTAAGTTACCAAAGGGCCCAATGGATATTTTCTGCCCTTTATGTGTTCCACTGATGAAGTCTCGACCCTGGCGAATAATCTATTGTAGATCTACTGGTTTTCGTTGCTGGAGGTCTCGAATTTCAAATATCATTCAAAGGTTGAAACTTGCAAGAGAAAGTCTTACATCTTTCCCCAAACAATTGCAGAGTATTCATGTATGGTCTGTTTATGGCCTTTATATGTAACTAACAAGCACTCAACAACGCGCATCTCCAAGGGGCCATCCATAAAGGACGTCATGCCAAATTTCACCATTTTTGACTTCCCCTTGTCACGTTTTTTTTTTTTTTTTTTTTTTTGCGAATTTTTGCGATGCTGAGGGTATACGGAAAATTAATCCTGTCCTGCCGGGCCTGACCCCACTCACCTCTAGCATGACGTCATTTGTGGCCACTAAACACCAATTTGCCTGTTCTTTATTCCTGGTTAACACTAAAAAGTCTGCACTGAATGAAAGGAATTTTCTCATAGGTTAATAATGTATCCCGCTAGGTCGGTATACCAGGGCTTAAACGAGGGCTGTAGAAAAGCTATGCATCTCAGTAGTACATGAAGTAGGATGATAGACTAGTGCTGCATGTGAGAAGTACATGAACCCAACACTGTAAAGTTAATACCTAAGGATTTGGCGCCGGCCCCTAAAGGAAAGTTAATTGATAACCCAGCAGGGACTCCTTAGTATCTGCATACAGTCTGTAACATTTATAAATTTAGAGGGGGATACTCATCATGGTACATGTACTGTGGTCAGCCTAATCACCTCCAGGTCATAAATGACCACTATCACAGAACAGAGCTACTCTTTGGTAAAACCTTGTTTGGTAAATTCTGTGGGTGATTCTAATCTGGTGTGGTCAGATGTTATCAGACTTTAATGGGATAACACCTATCTAGGGGGATGATGACCCCCAGCATGTGGCGGCGTCAAATTCTTAGGTATAAACTTTACCAGGGTGATAGACTAGTGCTGTGTGTGAGTTGTACATAAAATAAACACTTTGTACCAGGGCAATAGGGCTGTCCTGCAGTTCTCAAGTGTTCCCCCACTATACAAGGGATCATGAGCTTGAGAGGGAGGTTCTGATTAGCTGGATTGTTGTTCACACATACAAGTGCTCCCCCTTGGGTCAGGCAATTTACTATATATAGTAAACCCCAGAAGCCTTATAGTCTAGTGCTGTATGTGAGTAGTATATGAAGTAAACACTTTGTACCAGGACTATAGACTAGTGCTGTATGTGAGTAGTACATACAGTGAACACTTTGTACCAGGGTGATAGACTAGTGCTATATATGTGAATAGTACATGCTGTATATGAGTAGTACTTTGTACCAGGGCCATAGAATATAGTGCTGTATGTGAGTAGTATACGAAGCCCACACTTTGTACCAGGGCTATAGACTAGTGTTATCTGTGAGAAGTACATGCTGTATATGAGTAGTACATTGTACCAGGGCCATAGACTAGTACTATATGTGAGTACCGTAATCTCCCGCGTAGAAGACGCGGCGCGCGTATAGGACGCCCCCCCTTCTTGGGAGAAGCATTTTCGCGTATAAGACGCACCTCTTAGGGCTCAATTTTGTAAATCCAGTACATTTCTATAGTAAAATTACCCCTCGTATAAGACGCACCCCTTTCTTGGGAGAATGCTATAAGATGCACCAGCATTTTGTTTGGCATAGAAGACGCGTCTTATATGCGGGAGTTTACGGTAGGACATGAAGCCAGCACTTTGTACCAGGGTCATAGACTATATGGTTGTATGTAAGTAGTATATGAAGCCAACACTTTGTACCAGGGTCATAGACTATATATATGGTTGTATGGAAGTAGTATATGAAGCCAACACTTTGTACCAGGGTCATAGACTAGTGCTATATGTGGCTTCATGTACTACTCACATATATGTGAGTAGTACATGAAGCCAGTACTTTGTACCAGGGATGTGACCACCAAGCACTCACTTTTTTATTTACATGTGCAAGTGTATTGTAAGATGGTGCCCTACCTGTAGATGACTATACGGTAGCTTGGTGGACTGATATCTCAAATTTATTATAAGTGAAGAAATAAAAACACCAAACCTTCACTATCTATTTGTTTATTATATGTCATGTAAATACAGTAAATGCATGAATATACACGAGGAAAAGGGAATGTATCAATATGTGAAGTTCGGACCAAGGCATAAACATCTCATGTGTGGGCCCTTAAAGGTTTACATTGAGTCTAACCCACATTAACAGTGAGAGGTTTAGGTCCAGGAATGTTACAATGATGTATGCAAAGGTTTGACATAACCTATATGATGCAAGCGCTCATGTCGCAAAGTCTACATAGTTTGGATCTGTTCTAATGACATCGCCAGTGTGAAAGTCCGTCTGACGCCTGGATCTACCTCACACCTTCTTGACGCAGCCATTGACGTACGCAGATTGGAAACTGATGGTAAACCCGTGACACATTATGTGAAGGACGCACTGCAGCCACTGGGCCGATAACCTTGCATGGAGGTCAGGCTGAGATAAAGGTAAATAACTAAATAGATGAATGAAATCGAAGGCATTCTAATACGCCAGGAAGAAAAGTCACATGAGTTCGCAAAACGTCAAATGAAAATAATGGCAATTCAGAAAGCAGTTACAACCAACAGACATAACACTTCAATTTGGTAGGCATGCGGCCTGGATTTAAACTATTTTAGGACAGAAACGAAGCAGCTGATTAAAAAAACAACACTGACCACTAGGTCTACTGATCAATGCAATTCAAATGCAACTTCTTAATGCTTCCACCGTCTTGTGATAAAGAGAAATGGGAAGAGGAAACATCAGACAAAATTGTGCGTTCCTCCTTGCAGGTATCTGTTCCATCAATAGCTCTGAGAAGGAAGAAGTGGGAGTCATATCAAAATGTATGCTTCACTAGCTAAGATAATTGAAGGCCAGACATTGACGCGTACAGCCAAGTCCATAACACTAAAATTATACACCTTTGGTGATGAAGTCGGGTGTTAAGTTTTGTATGAGATAAGTACTTAGGCCCGTGATGGACCCTTCATTGCAGCAAGGCTCTATACTCCAGGAGAAAACCCAGCACTCACTCTCCATCCATACACCTAGCATTATGATCAAACATGTTTATCATCCACTCTCTAAGCATACCCTCAATGTACAAGTAGGTTGGCCCTAATCATCACCAATCATGGTTTCTCCTTTGGTGGTTGATATCAACGGGAACAATAACAACATCATAATATTCAATGAGATGAAGAGGGAACACGTATACCGATCTTCTATCTTGTTGCCTGTTTATAATCAGAGGCAATTGGGCGATTTGCTCATATCTAATCGAGCTATCATTTGGACTGGAGTCCATGGCAGTGTATTTTGAATCTTGATCCTTCAAGCTTTTATAAGGTCACTGACACTGACGGTTTATCATAGTATTCAAAAGGTGTCCTATTAGGTGTGCCATAGGAAGTGTTATGAGGATTGATGGCGTTTTACAGAAGTGATAGAAGGAGGCCTAAACTATCTCAATTGAACGTGTCTCGAGCCATCGTTACAAAATGGGACAGCATTTTCTTAAAGATACATACAGTATATAAATTGGCCAAGTAGTTCTTTGATTGATGAATAAGGAAAATCATCTTGAGGTCTATGCAGTGTTGTTGATATCCATGGAAGACCTAATCAAAGGGAGCTATAATCATCGGAGGGATGGGTTGTGATATCAAAATTCATGAGAGATTTCTGCTTGGGAATATCTAAGAATATAACATGGGGAAATTGTGCATCGCATAGGTCTACAATATGGACTGGTATTACCGGCAGTAATATAACATAACAATCACTTGTCTGCTTCATTGGCAGCCTCGTCCTACAGTTGGAGCATGTTGTAATGATTTGAAATGTTTTGGTTGAGATAGAGAGATACAGAGAGTAAAATATCAATAATGCTTTCATCCATCCATTCAGCCTGTCATAGCCGGGGGTAGGCCTGGCGTCTGTCTGTCAGCGTAGTCCGACGGTGGCACAAAGGCCTATGGCTTCCAAAGCTCTCAGGTATATAATAAGTATATATGGAGTATGTATATTTATATAGAGGAAGAAGGCAAGTAGCCAGAAACATGATTCTTCAACAATGGAGCACAAAAGAGACAAATTCTTCATATTGAAGCTCTCCGTCTTGGTTTTTGTCATGAAGTTTGACAAGATGTTCGATCTGGTCGGAAGGGATTCCCAACTGTAGAAGCATGGTTTTAACCTCATCTGTGGAGACGGAACCGCTGTCATCTTTGTCAAATTGACGAAACATCTCCCGGATCTTGTCCGCCCTGTAGGTAAGAGAAAAGGGATTTTCGTTAAGCTTAATTTGAAGTACAAAATAACCACAACTAGAAGTGAGGGTTAAGAGATAGTCAGATTGCAGAACCTTCCTGTTGGATTTGTGCTTACAGGTCTGCTTACAGGGGTATCATAATGTATACATGTATGACTCTTGAGCATCCTGCAGGCTTACACAACACAACCAAATCTTTGAGACTCAAACTGATTCTAAACTCAGGATACAGCTTCTGGCCAAAGTTAAGTTAAACAAAATGGCAATTTCCGGCGCCAAACCTACAAAGTCTATACGGGTACCCTTGTATTACCAAAGGTACACAGAAAACCCGCCACCGCCTGTCAATGCGGACGAGTTTAGGGTAGTCAGTGTTCTGTTACGACCTAAACTCGTCATTCTGAAAATATATAGTTGTCGTACTGATGACTCATTTTGAGGACCTAAAGCTGTAGATTTAGATATCGCCAACCGGAGGACCTAAAGTCGTCTGTACTGACGAGTTTCAGGCTTCTTAGGTTCTCAGTGCTACGCTTGAGTTCTATATATAATGACACTATAGCAGCCACCTACAACCCTGAACTTGGCACTCTCCAGCATATAGACTATTCCTAACTACAAAACTAAGAACTTTGCTTGAATAATGAGCATTACTTTCTGTACCACCTGATTGGAGGAAACGTATGGTGGGAATTCTGTGACCATCATGGACCTGGGATAGCTAACATGTCCTGGGTGTCCTGTTAAAGTGGTTCCATGAGGATCCATAGAACCTTCAAGGCACCAGAGTATACCAGCAGCATTCTGACCAAACCGGTGGTGGTGCCACTAGCTTCTCAAGCATATCTAATTCGATTAACTCTATTTTCTTGAGGGAATCCCTAAAGTCTGGTCGATAAGGTACTGGTCTAAACTTAATTGTGAAGAGATTGGTGGGATTGGCTCTTCGCAAACAGAATGGATTCTATATTGGCTACAGCTCAGTTGGGAATCTAGGTTGTTGAAACCTATACCTACCAAGTAGATACTTGCTCTTGGAAGAGGCTTTTTCCACTAAGTCCAGGTCTGCGTAGCGCATGTAGTTCTTAGGCCCAAATGAGCTTAAAAAATCTAAGAATACCAATCTTGTTGATAATGTTTTTTTTTTTATTGCTACAGGTTTGGGGAACCTAAACCACTTTGCTAGACCTTGTCTAGGTTGTCCAGCTAGCATAACTGAGAGAACAGACAGAGTAATCTTACAGGGGAGGTGTTCAATACGAGCTTGAGATGCTGGCCTCTGTCTAGTGCTGCCACCACGTGTGGGATATCTGTACCACTGCCAATACCGATCCTGCTCTATAACGTCAATGGATTTGAAGCTAAGCTGGGTGACCCAGGCATTTCTAATTCAGAAGTCTAGGAAAGGGATTTGGGCCCGGGAATTTGGGTTCCCTAGACACTCGGCAATCCGAGAAGTATTGTCCGGTTTACGGTGCAAGCTTGGCACTCAAAGATGTTTGGGTGGATTAATACAAACTCCATACAGAGTACCACAATGTAGAGCAGGATTGGAAATAGCATTTTCCCTTGCCCGAATACCGATGGAGCCCCCAGTATGTGCTGATGACATAGAGAATTCCTCTGCTTTAACCCTTTGAGGGCAGAGACAAAAAATGGTTGCCCTGGCCATTGGGACGGCCTCTGAAAAAAGTATAGTTCCTACAGGACGAGCCTATTTCCAAGTCCTATGTATACAAATCCTATATAATGGGCATCGACTATAGTCAATGCTAGGCCCACCATGGTGTCGAATATATAGTCGATGCTAGCCCTCAATGGGTGCAATTTTATTATATTAAATATACAAGTTAAAATACTAGGATGGGTAATTAATATTGTGACTACCCCATATGGAGGAAACATGTTCTGTAAGGTCGACTAACATTACTATGGCTTGCTATATCCTATGAATCTGTCTATAGACCACTTATTATTAGTACGCATTTTATTAATTCATGGCGATGTCCTTGCAACCCCTCCCAGTTCCCCTGAAATTGGTAATCCGAAATGGAGTATATCTGTCATTTATTCAATGTGAGATATTGATATTTAACTACGCTAGGCCTAGGTTTGCGGGTCTCTATTATTCATAATAGGGTTGTAGTCCATTCTGTTCTCAACTGGGTTGTTAACTCATCTAAATGTCTATGGTTTATCGATATGCAAGTACCATTTTATAGTGGTTATTTCATACACTGTGGATGGGTACCGTGAGATTATATAGGGAGGGTCTGGATCATATATTGTTCTCTTGACTCTGATACTAATGAGTATGTGATCCCTATATACATACAACGTATATGATATATTCAGAGTGCCTTTCTTTTTGCACTGGTAATGGCATAGGGCAGGGTTGGATTCCATACTCAAATGCATACATTTAAGAAGAGAATGAGCGAGTGGGGATCTTTTTGCACCTGCATTGCACACTGGGGACTGCTTTGAGCTTTTTGGGGGCTAAATTGGTTCGTTTGGAGACCGAATCTAGGTGAATTTAGTGAATCCACTATTGCTTTTTCTATTCTCATGACATTCTATGAAATGAAGCAATTATCAACATGGGATTTGGCGATATTTGTCACAACAATTGATTATGACTGTGTTTAGAGAGTCCATCAGCAGTATAATGCTGCTACCTGGTGTGCCTTTGGCATCCAAGTCTAAACATATTCATGTTTGAATCTAAACACCTACACTTCAGAATGTTTAAACTCTAAACATCTAAACATGTTTAGCAAAAATGTAAAAGCCTTTAGCATAAAAGTGTTAAATTCCTAAATGTGTAGTTGATAAGACACCTTAACAGACCTATATGTTTAGGTTTTAAACATGTTTAGACCTAAATACGTTTAAAATCTAAACACCATTTTTGCAGTGTAGAAGAGCAATAAACAGTCCTCAAAACCCAGATGTGCCTCGTAGCTTTCCCTCAAGGTAGGGTGCATCTTATATGCGCCTTATAAGCCGGGTGTTATGGTACTTCTAATAATCTATGATCTACTCACTTCGCTTTGACCTTGCTGTAGAATTTGACAAACTCCTCGTAGGAGAGCTGTCCGTCTCCGTTCTTGTCGTAGCGCGTCACAAGTTCCACTGACTGCTCGTGGGTGAAGGCGAGTTCTCTCTGTAGGATCTCATGTGCCTCCTCCGCCGACACAGACCCATTACCGTCCTTATCGTACTGGAGGAACATGGCACGGATCTCTGCCATACTGTAGGAAAAGAAAAAAAGTGTACATTTAGTGTGTGGGGACTAATTCTGATATCTGTAGTACAAATGCTGAGGGACAGGGTATTGGGAGGACAGTCTGTCAGTTATAGGTATCAGCTAGGTAAGAAAGTTCTGAGTGTAGGTGGACGGAGGAGTAGGCACAGAATCATGTTTGTGAGGGACAGAAATCAAAGGCATGGCAGTGGGAGTGTTACAGAATATAATATGTCATATATGACAAGCAGGATGGAATACTATACAGGTATAGGATAGATGGACAGGAAAGAAGTAGGCAGAAAGGCACACATCAAGGAGACATTTAACATATTGAACCCATTAATAACCCTAGATTATGTGTAGAGAGTGCATTTAGGAACCTGTTAATGTTTATTGTTTTTATGTATTTTCAGCAAAATACAATGGGTAACTGACTGAGCATATAATGTGTCGAAAATAGACTCGACACACGTTTAGACCTCAATATGTTCAAAACCTAAACATCCTTTTAATGTTGCGCACCACGAGTGCGAGCGAGGTTTACATCGATCTATCAAAAAGGCTCTTAAGTTTTAATTGATTCTGCGGTACGGTCATAATGTATTGCACACCATGATGGTCTGCGCAACACAGTGAGAGGAATTTCAATACATTAAACATTGGAAGGCCTCCATAAGAAATATTGGATTGACAGGACCTTGGTGGCTTCACTTCAGGCCAACATAACAAGATAGAGTTTTGATTACTTATTACCAACTTCTCTGCCATACCTCCATATGATTTATAAACCATTCTATGTGTTGGACGGGTACATGTCCTTGCTGTCCCAGGTATAAAACCTTTTGTTGTGACGTAAGGCTACAGAGTGCGAAGTTTGCCAACCTTCATATTCTTTGTACTGCCTTCCGCCCACAGGTCGACACCATTACCTCTGCTGTGGTAGCCGCCAAGTGGCTCTCCTCTCATGCCATGTCTTAGTGACCTCGGCGAACCCATTTAGAACTAGAAGTTGCCACTGATGACGTGGGAAGGCCAGCGCTTCATATTATGTCCAGCTCCTGTCACTGTACAGCAATCGGTTCTGGTAGACATGGCAAATATGTACCCTCAATGCGTCCAGACACCCTCTATCATAGGGATAATCAAGACCTAGCCAGTTGCAGATTGTAGCATAGGGTCTGGATTTCATCCATAGGATTGTTTAAAGTTGAAATGTACTAGGAAGCCAATCACCACAACGCCTCTGAAAAAGGCTTTGTTGCAAATTTGGCCTCCTTTGTATTACCTTAGTATCTAAATGCCAGGAACATAAATGCATGGTTATTAGTATCAGTTAGGGGATCTGGCATCTTTCACATGGGTATGACCTTCAGTAACAATATGTGAGCAGCTCAATCACTATGAGTGTCTGTAATAAGAGGGTTGGTTAGCTCCGCAGGCATTCTGTGACATGGCAGCTTGTGTGTGGTGAATGGTAGGAGCCATGTGGCCTTTATGAGACCCATGGGGACATTCCCCCTATTTATGGGGATTTGTGCCGCCACCCTCTTATCCTTACGACATTTAGCCCCTATCTAATACCTAATGGCTTAATGAAGTTATTGTTAATGTCATTTGAACATAATTTGTAGAGACACAGTCCCTCTTGGTTCAGATGTTCAGTCAAATAGGTAGGACATCATGCATAGGTGTACAAGACATGATGGGATAAAGGAGACAGAGAGAGGGGGGTGGGTATCTTGCATGACAGTAGCAGATCAGCATACAATATCCTGCCAAAACACATGCAAATCAACATTTAGCTGATAATATACAGCAGTAATGCCATTGTATTTAAGAAGGCTTATTATTTCTACCCTTTATACGTTCATATTTCCCATCGTGCATCCTTCCTCTTAAGTGCTTAATGCAATTTAAGTCCAGTGTGAGGTCTATAAGAGGTGTGGTTAATAATTGATCGAATTTATCAAATGCCTTTTCACCGTACGCCTATCATAGTACTTCTAGTGTGTTATGGGATGTAGGGTAGGCATATCAGTCTGACACTTCTAGATGTGATTGATGGAAATTTTGGCACAACTGGCCATAGTGATGGATCTCCTGGCTGATGGTTTCTCCTACACCAGAATGCCCCCCGTCTGTCTGATATTTTCAATTGCGACATAGATCTCGATATACCCAGTAATCATGATTGACTGATTTCGGGTAATGTTGTTACTGCTTGCAAATAGAGGGGAGGGAGACTTTTGTTCTACCCCAGGAAACTATGCTTCATGGGATATAGATCCTTCCTAATACATAAAGCCTCCAGCACTCAGCAATGGAACTCCTTGGTTTGAAACACGGCATATAAGAATCTGGCATTTATTTTTAATCAAATGCCCCAGCTTGTAGTGAATTTGAACCTCTACACAATTTAGAAGTTGGTTTGCGTAATGTCTGGACCATGGTGTATTCTATCTGGACTGAACAGGCAGATCTCCAGTGTCCTATTACGACCTCCAGACCAAAGGTAACCATTCAATTTTGAACTTGCTCTTCCCATACCACCCCAGCTCCTCTGTCCTTCTTCTACTTAAAGCTTTATGAACCCATCCACCTTGTTTATCAGCGTGGTATACAAATATCCGTCATGTGGTACACCTTGTAAAATTCATCAGTAGTGTCATAATGCTTGACGCAACATGACAGCTTGCATACACGAAGGGGCTACTGCAGTGGATTAGCATGACATACCGTCCATTAATGATTTAACTATTCTAAGTAAACTACTACATTTCAATGATATATCTTTTATAAATTTCAACTTTGGATTAATAAGTTTGCAGCAGGTTAGCTTCAAAGCTGACCTCTGTGATCTGATGTACTAACTATAGCCATGAGTATATTGCCTGTATGTACCCACACGGATATTGCAATACACCTCTCTCCATCATGGCTGCCAGATGGTCCTCCAATGACCCCACTAAACAGTGACCTCTATGATCCCATTTGGAAACAGCACTCCTCCCTGGTGGCATGGTTTAGCCTGCCCGACACGACACATTTGCCCCTGTCTGCACCATGCGGTGCCGGGCGCATTATCTTCCCAGTTGTCACACTGGCAAAATTCGAATAAAAAATAGCAGAGTTGTCCCAGGATATGACTGAGGTATATATACATGTATCTAATACATGACTCAGTCATGTCCTGGGACCACTCTGTTTCCTGGTCAATGCAAATACATAGCCACAGAATTCAAGTATTGCCGAATAGCAGATAAACCTTGTGATTCATGGCCCAAAACCTCTGGATGAGATTTGAGCCTTTTGCATATTTTTCAAATTGCAAGAATTCTGTGAACGTATTTCCTAAAATGGGAAATGCATTTATGATTACATATTATATCTAGATTTGAGTTGAAAAGCTCCTTACAATTGATCGCAGAGCAATGGACCAAATTGTCCAAACTGTTGTTGATTTGGAGGAAGGATTCATATTCACTACGGATTCTAGATTTGCTGTTATTCGGGGGCCATATTCTCCCTGAAATACATGAACCCAGGCATTTTTAGCCATCCTAATCTCACTAGATATGTGGTACTCAACACACTACCTGCCAGTGTGTAATATTGATAAAATTTTAATTTCAGAATGTAAAATCTAGAAGGCAACTAATATTCTTACCCTAGCGAACGATGCATGCTTCCTCTCTTATCGTTAGTAATGGGAGCCACATTTATTCACATAGACATGCGTCTGATTTTTGTCTCAATGAACCCCTCACAATCAGTATTCACAACAGGAGAGTGTGTCAGCCATGTTGTGACATGGCAGGCCTGTATTTGGAGAGTGGTGCTTGCCATGTGGCCCGTTATGAGACTCTCGGGGACGCTCATCACCTCTCTGGAGCACTGTTCACTCACCTCCTGTATTGATGCCATGTCGTTTATTCCCTATCCAATACTAACTTAATTCAAACCTAATTCTGTATAGCTTTGATGTATCGTTTATAGGTTTTTCTTCACTTTACAAGAAAAAGACAGGATATCAATTGTGGTGGTGCATTAACTCAGTGACATCCACCTAGCTAGTGCATAGAGAAGGAAATGAGGGGCGATTGCAACAATGGACAATGGGAGATAAAGACAAGTGATCCAAATCGAAGCAAAGTCTATTAACAAGAAAAAACTCAAATCATTGTTCAGGAGATCTCTGCAGGACGAGGTAGACACTGCCCTTACCAGAGACACATAAGCCTTATCGGCAGTACAAAACGTGTGTGGAGACAGCCACTTTGCATTGCTACCCTAGTTTTGGACAAACGATGAACAATAAACAAAGGATGTGTGCGTCTAGTGCTCCTTCTATTTTCAAAACAGAAACTGAGTTATAGTAAAGTTGAGACAGGTCACTGTCAATGAGTCTCTGAATAAGACTTTACTACCCTCATCATATATTCATTGTCTCCTACCCTTCAGTCCGTCCAGTGACAGAGCCAATGTTCGCATTCGATTATGTGATCATTTCATTTAAACATCCTAAACAGTATTATTCTAGACACAATAGGACATTTGTTATTGTTCACCCAAATGTCATAGAAAATGCTTAAACCCTTTAATATTCAAAATTCACACTTTTCATATCACACTTTTCATTTATGCCCCTGCTGCGATAAGGATAGACATACCTGAATTCATATTGATACTACCCTACATATGGACCACGATGTGGGGGAATTCAAATCCACGTTGTGAAGTAGTCTCTGGGTCCAGGTTGTCGGTGTTAGCTTTACAGGTTGTCATGAGTGAACAATTTATATAATTGTATAGGAACATCAAGACCACTCACCGCTGTTCCTCCGCAGGTATCAGATTTACATTTCCCGGTAAGGCTGCCAAGAATTCCTCGAAATCAAGACAGCCACTGTCATCAATATCCCGTTCTCTCATGATATCCTAGAAGGAGACAAGGAGAAGGGGATTCACCATAAACGCATGTACAACAGTATTTAGCGTGAGCAGTATATGACACAATGACTTTGTATTTTAAATTTGTGCCAGGGCCAGAATATTAGTGCTTCTAATGACGTTAGGGAAACATGAAACTTGGGAGCTGTACCAGTGCCACAGAAAATCATTTTGTTCATCAGCATAAGGAAGTACATGAGGCAGGTCCCAGGGTGATAGAGTGGTCTGTATGTGAGTCGTACATAAAGCCCATACTTTGTACCCGAACTATAGACAAATACTATATGAAGTACAGGAAGCTAGTACTCTGTACTGGTCAGTATCATAGAATATGGCGAAAGACTAGTGCTATTTGTTAGTAGTATATGAAGCCAACACTTTGCACCAGGACTATAGACTAGATCTAGTGCAATGTATACACTGCAAAAATGGTGTTTAGATCCTAAACACAATTCTAAACATATTCTTGCAACGTTTTTGTAATCACATTAGTTTTCCTAAACATGTTTACCCAAACAATGTGCTTAGCTCAAGTGTTTAGAAATGTAGGTGTTTAGGTTAAATCTTTGTGTTTAGATAAATGAATTTTTGTGTTTAGGTGTTTATGAATTTTTGTGTTTAGATGTTTAAATGATTTGATGTAGAGTTAAGGTTTGCAGACATGTATGCATTATAAAAAGAGATATATTTTGTTTGTTTTCTTATTTACTTGGGGGGGGGGCATCAGCAGGTATTTACTTGTCAAAGTCTCCAAAGAAGTCAGCCACAGCTATATACATGTACATGTATTACACACTGCATCAGAATGAGAGACTTGAGAAAGTACAACAGCTTGGCAGGAAGAACATTGCCTTATCTATTCCAGAATAACATCAAATAGGTGTCAGTCATGGAGTTTATTGATTATTTTATGGTAATCATGGTGGCATGAGGTGAATCTAGTCAATTTCCTATTGCACTTTCTATTCACATGACATTCTATGAAATGAAACCATGATATACATGGGATTTGGGGACATTTGTCACAACAATTGATTATAACTGTGTGCAGATAGTCCAGTCAAAGGTAGTGCTGCTACCTGGTGTGGATTCAACATCCAAGTATCTAAACATATTGATGTTTAAATCTAAACACCTATTATTCAACTGTCTCAACTCTAAACATCTAAACATGTTTAGCGTAAATGTGTATGTAGTTAGAATAAAAGTGTTCATTTCCTAAATGTGTAGTCAATGAGACACCTAACTGACCTATAATGTTTAGGTTTTAAACGTGTTTAGACCTAAACATGTTTAAAATCTAAACACCATTTTTGCAGTGTAGTATATGTGAGTAGTACACGAAGCTAGACTATTGCGATCGTTTAAATGGGTGCCCATTCTGTCACAAGGCTAGCCCTGAAGGTTCTGCTACTGTAGATATCGTCAACTTAAAGTGCCGCCTGCTACTGTAGACATTTCAAATGTCATCTGCTTTCTGAGCGGCAAAGCACACAGAAATAGTTCTATACTTATCTTTCTGCCGATGATAGTTTCATCCAGCTGCACATGCAACCTAATCACATTGCAACCAGTTCAACATGTGATTTGACTGGTAAATTCACGTGAAATTGTTTCAAGGGGATAGATTAGTGCTAAATGTCAGTCATACATGAAACCAGCACTTTGTACCAGGATCATAGAATACCTAGTACTGTATGTGAGTAGTACTTGAAGCTGGTGCTTTGTACCAGGATAACTAGTGTTGTATGTGAGTAGTAGCCAACACTTTGTACCAGGGATATAGACTAGTGCTGTATGTGGGTAGTACATGAAGCCAGCACCCTTTATCAGGATCATAGAATAACTACTTTAGTACCTCACATATAATCTACGGCTCATACACCAATCTGAGGGCTACTTTGCCTTATAGAACATCACAAAAGAGGGGATGCGCCCTATAGGCAGGGTAAAATTACACTAGATTAGGAGTAAACTGCCCGAAAATGCCTAGGTGCACCTTATAGCTCAACACAGGCTACATTTCATACATGGGGTTGCCTTATACATAGGGTACTCAGGGGCGTAGGAAAAGGGGGGCAGGGGGGCAGGGGGGCCTGGGCTCCCCCAATCATGAAGGAGGTGGGGCCTGAGTATGTCAGGCCCCCCTCAAAAAAATTTGCCAAGAATTCATAATGAATTGAACAAGAGCTAAGATTTTGCGCCTCAAATAAGATTGATATAGTAATGATAATAGGGAAAATGGGGGCCTGGGCCTCAAATCAGATCTAAAAGATTCTGATTTGAGGCCCAGGCCCCCATTTTCCCTATTATCATTACTATATCAATCTTATTTGAGGCGCAAAATCTTAGCTCTTGTTCAATTCATTATGAATTCTTGGAAAATTTTGGGGGGCCCTGACATACTCAGGCCCCACCTCCTTCATGATTGGGGGGGCCCAGGCCACCCTGGCCCCCCTTTTCCTACGCCCCTGACCAGGATCATAGCCTATAAGGCTATATGTAATACATGTATGTACACATGAGGTAAGTACTTTCTCCAGGCCCTTGCCCTAGTGCTGGGTGGCCTGAGTAGTGCATGGAGCCAGTAATTTGCACCATAGCACCAGTGTTTAACAATGTGAGTACCACAGGAAACACTACTTTCTACAAACGCCATAAATCTAGTGCTTGATGTGTACGTAGTACATTATACAAAGACTGTTTCGCAGGTCATGGTCCCATACAGTGTGAGTTGTACATGAAGCTAGGACTTTACACCAGGGCCATAGAGACTCAGTGCTGATGTGAACAATACATACATTATTATCACTGTCTAGGGGCAGAGACCCGGCGCTTATAACGAATTGAGTAGTACTTTGGACCAGGGCATTAAATTAAGACATTGATTCATTGCACTTCATTCAGAAAAGATAAATTAAGTAGACTGTGTTTCAGAATTCTCATGCCTAAAGGTTGTTTTATGACTTAAATGTGCATTATATACCACACAATCTAAACCATACATCCAATAAAAGCCAAATATGAACTTCATCTATTAGACCTGTGCAAGTCTGTACCCAGGCTGCATATATAAAGGAAAATCAGTAAATGATATGCAGGGGGGAGAGAGTTCCAGGGCCACATGCGGAAGTGTCTCGTGGGGGCCGATTGCCTGTATCCCTAGATAACTCAATGACCGCTTGATATCACGAATATGGCTTGTTATCTAATATTTGAATTTGTTCATATATTGCCATTTTCTGCCCAGCAAATTGATAGGCCAATACTTCCCGCAAAAGATGTATAAATAAAATGAATACATAATTACATATGCAAACAGCAATTAATTGCACAGATGCTTCTCATATGTGTGAAATAGCACCATCCTATAGGAGTTAAGTTTAAGCCAAAAGTAAAACTTCAAGTCCAATTACCTCCTGAGAAGACTTTGAAGCGGATCTAATTGATGGGCCAGCTTCATCCCTTGTCCTCCCACCTCGGTGCTAGAGGACGCTGCTGATTGCCTCGTGTCAGTGATGGACCTGTGGACACCGGCTCTCCAGCATTTAATTTCCACACATATACCAAGCCGGACACTGATTAAAATGTGTCACCGGAACCTGCTCCTAGGATGCGCTAATGACTTCACAGAGTCTTTGGGAATGAACAATTAACGCGGTTTAGAGCAGAAAGAGGGTCAGAACTTTATGTTCGTACCTAGGGACCTTCGAACATATCTATGGGGGCGAATTAGAGTCTTGGGAACACACATGGCCCCTGTTTATATTGTAAAGCATGAACGGCCTATTGTGGGATTGCCTTTGTACTTACTCAACGGGACAACTGAAAGCCCTTTTCACAATAGGGTAGATTGACCTAAAGACGACCACATACCTAGAGTTGACCACCTGTCAGCTTGTTTTTCTCACTTTCACATGTAGTGTATTGGCCTTAAACCCTAATTTTATTGAAATAGAGTTGTTATAATACCCCTAGAATGATGTCCTGGAATGTATGAAGTAATTGTCATTGTATGGTAATGCACTGAAGTTCCCATGTTTGAATGGATTTTATCCTGACCAGCTGGTCATTTCATCAGAATTCTCCAACTTTGGTTCGATAATTTGAAGATAACAAGTGCTCACATAAACAACTAGGCAACTTCATTCTAGGCAAAGATAAATATCTTTGCTAAATGATAGCATAAGGAAAAGTGCAAAAATGTTAAATACCTTCTGCATAGGACTTATTTCCTAGAACATACCAATTTCACCTTGACATGACCACAATTTCACCTTGAGCAGACCACCCCTTACTGAGTTATTTATGCATTTCATTGAATAGATACCATTTATAATATAGCATTACATCCAAAGATTCATATTTAGAACAGTTTCAGATACAAAATTTCCTAGATGATGTTCTAATACACACATTTCAACCTTTACTGGAATCCTACTACTAGTAGTATATAGAGTAAGTTTGTGATACTGAGAGCATGATTATAAAATCAAGAACTGGGTTATTATAGTGCATATTTCAAATTGATTAGAGCACAGTTAAAACAAAGCTTTTTTAATGCAGGGTTAGCATAATTACCTGTTTTGATGAGATTTGCGATATCAATGGGCATGCCATTGTTCCAATTTTCATTTTATTTTAGCCACTCTAAATCATATATTTTCCTTTTGGTGCAGTAACTTTAACGATGCCATTTTATTTCATATATATTTAAGGAACTTGTTTAATCCTTAATTTGATGTTTTAATCAAAAGGGCTTTATCAAAAGGGTGGATATTAAGTGGTCAACTCTAGATGCAAAGTGGTCATCTCAAGGTGAAATTGAACTAAATGGAATGTTTGCAGTAAGGGTGATAAATATAATAATGAGATATATAAATGGATTTTCAAAACACATAAGGTACAAAAGCCCAAACAATTATCTTTTATTCAGTGTATTTTCGAAATATGAAGACCCAAAACTTCCAGAGATATTAGCAACTACAAACACTTGATTGAAAACCTGCACAGGAACGGTCGTCTTTAGGTTAATCATATTATTTATAAGCAATGGGCGAGTGGTGTTAGGGAGTGGTCATTATCAACAGGGGGGGGGTGGTGGGTTTTTGCGCGGATGCGCAAAAAATTTTTACGCCCCCCCTTGACGGCAGTCAAAATTTTTTGCGCCCCCCCGGCACCAGAGGCGCGGAGAGTTTTCGCGCCCCTCTTTGATCTTTAGTAGCGCGCCGGCTTTTTTGCTCAAAAGAGGGTGAATTTTTTTAGCCCCCCCCCTCAAGAGGGGTCAAAAATTTTTTAGCCCCCCCCTCGGGAGGGGTCTGAAAATTTTACGCCCCCCCTCAAACCCCCCCCCCCCCCCCGTTGATAAATAATGACCACTCCCTTAGGTATCCCAGAGTTTGATTAACTCTATGTTGAAGACGGTGTTCCCTCCATATTGCCCCTGCCAAGCTCGTCTTTCTGCCAAATCTCGTCTGCACCACCTGGCGGAGACGTGATGGCTCTGACGCCATATCCGGTGTCAGACCATCGACTAGGGGGTGCTGGATCGGGAGTGGCTGGGGAATTAGGGATCAACGAGAGAAGAGAGATGGGGTGGAAAGTGGAAATGGGGTAACGAAGGACCATGAGAAAAGCGGGGATGGGCGTTTTGCGCAGCTCTTGGGTTTCCCGCCTCACACGGCTGGCGCATTAGGCGGGAGCTGATTGCGGCGTTGCAGAGTCAGTTGTCGTCTGCTGCTGTTTCTCTCAGATTGATCATCTACCAGAGACGCTTTTTCCGGTGGCTGTGTTCCTGACTTTGACTTCTGTTTGACAAGACGACAAGTCATTAGAGTCCTACTTTCAGTTGGGTATGCTCGCCGCTAGAAAGACGGGTATAGGCGCGACTCTGTTACACCCTCCAATCTATCAGATTCCATTACGGTAGCTTGGCTTAAGGACTGCATGTATAGCTTATGCAATTTGGAAAAGACCAGACTAGCTATCTACGGAGCTTTAATTCCATCAACAAAAGGGTAATAATTATCAACCTAAAATGTTGTTCCAATTTTGATTGTATCACCAGAACAAAGGATGAATTCTCGTTTCGATGACCAGCTACAAGTATAATAAACTGCCCAGAGTTTACTTTTTGCAGATGCATTAAAGACCCTCAGTCAACATAAATAGATTACCATGTTTGGTACTACATCCTCTAAATTAGTGTTACTTTCTAAGGTCTACTCTATCGCTAAAATCCTGGGAATATGGGAAGACTGTCTGTGGTACAGCATCCAAGGACAACAATAACGCATGACTATCAAAATACCACCCCCATAGTTTGAACAGACGAAAGACGGGCAATACCTGCTACAGATTAGGGTAGAAGTATTTTGTGATTGATGGGGCATGAGTGTTGCCAAATTCACCATACCTCCTGAGGCAAGGTACAGTGCCCCCTGCCAACACAAATGAGGGTTCTGTGTACGAATACAGAGATGCTTCACCCAGAAACAGGCCACCCAGAGCCCATATTTACCGAGGACCTATAACTCGATACAGGCGGACGCTGCCTTGGCCCCCTATATAATATAGGGGTGCTGTGGAACAGGGAAGGGAGGCGTCTCCTATGTATAGGCCTACATGTAAAGACCTATCTGTGGATTCTGATTTATAACCATAGATGGCACAGTACCAAATAAGGCAGTGGGTAGAAGGATCTACATGGAAGGCCCTTTGATCTAAATATACCACCTAGGATTTACACAAACCCAATTTATCTTGCCAGGTATCCAAGATGGAGTCGGAGAGAAAAAGGTCTTTTTTTATCATAAATAGGGAATGTACTAGATAAGATCTCTGCAAAGACATTTCTCCCAGGTAAAAAGCAGTGAAAGGATTTCACAATATGTTTTAGACATGGGTCGGTTGCATTATTTTCCAATTCCAACTTTTAATTGAAAGCAACAAAAACAAACAATATTTTTAAGTGCATTGCCCATAACGTTTTGCATTGAGGGTACTGCTCGCAAGACGGCGAATTCTTCGTCTGCTAAACCTTTTTTCAAGAATTGAATTGAATTAAAAGTTCCTGGACATGACAGCCTAAGACATGTCTTGTTGTATATCCAGCTCAAATGTTCGCAAACAATTTGAAGATAACGATGTTATATTTAGATAGGGAGTTTCTAAAGAATATGACTGTTGGAATGGCAAGAGAGAGAAGGGAAATTTGGAAAATAAAATCAATGGCCTGTAGACCTATTTAGATAGATGTTAAAAGAGAGAATAGCAGAAGTTAAAAATCTAAGAAGTGCATTGCCCTCCCCACCCTTGCTTTTAGACATGGCCATCAATAAAGGTAGCAATGAATAATGTTATACCATCTACCGCCATTGGTGTATGTAGTGGGTCTCCAGTTGTAACCATGATCCCGTGGCGTGTCCATATATTCATGGTTCCTAAGGGATGCCTTATCTGTTTGTGACCTTACTTTCTGGCTCACATATAATTGTATTTAAGGCAATACACCCAGTCATCACGCAACCATGTAAGCCCCTCGGTAATAATGTAGTAATGTATTGCACCATATGAACCCTCATGGGTTAATTGATACACTCTCAAAGAGTGGTTATGATGCACCAATTCAGTGCTGTCTGTGTATTATGACTACCAAGAAAATTGGAGGTGGAGGCATCATGTGACCTTCCCCAGCCCTGAAGGGTTACTAACCACACCCCTTCAAAGTATGGAATGCGCATTAAAGACCAGATGGATGACTACAGGTGGATATGTCTTGCAAAGAAGATGGTTCACTATTATCTCTTGGCCGCCTGACTCATACTCATTGATACATCTAGTGAAATAGAGTAATATCGACCCCATAAGATGTTACGGTATAAAAAGCCACTATGATATATATGGTTCTAATCATTCTCCTGAATCATTATTCAATCATTATAGATAAGCTGTTTGAAAATCTGTATTTTAGATTTAATGTGTAAGGTCCAGATCAATCCTTCGTATAGGTCGTACCTAATATAACCTGGTGGAACAGTCCCTGAGTTTGTGAGAATGTAAAATGGTGTATGGCAACATAACTCAGAACGCCATAACTGTTGATTGGCTAAGTATTAAAGGTTATGACCTGACAGGTTGGTGATGGATTGGGTGCAATATTCACTAAAGTCCCCAATCTATGTGACTCAGTGGCCTGGAGCTTAATTCATAACATCCTGGGATCGCAACCCCAGCGATCTTAGTGTAGGCACAGATCATAAGACCTGGAGCTTAATTCAAAACATCCTGGGATCGCAACCCCAGCGATCTTAGTGTAGGCACATATCATAAGACCTGGCTGGTCTACCCTATCTAATGCAGTGGTTGCAGGCCTGTCAAGAATAGCAAGTCCTGGGAACACTTCACTATTCCTTTTCCAGCACTAAGATCACTGCGATCTTAGTGAAAAAATTGCATAGTGGTTTCACCTGAGTACAAGAGCACTTACAGGGAACACTCCTGATCGAAAGAGTGAATAGCCTGCTGCATACATATAGAGGGGAGGGAGGACGTTTGCTGAGTGTCCTTGAGGGCTCTTAGGGCTACTCATGCGTTAAGTGCACTGTAAGGTAATTCTTCCCTTCTCTCTCTTTGTCCTGGGGGGAGGGAACAATGCTTCTAATAGGCAAGCATAAATCATACATTCATGGGAACAACTCTTGAATACTGTACGGGGGTCGACTGCATGCTGTGCTCTTTTGTTAGCCCATATGGTGACGGGGAAACGATGGTATAAACACTGTTGTGAAGAAGAGTGGCTCCACAGCTATTCCTTTATTTTGGGACTCTTACCCCTGTGCCCAGTCAGTACTTCTTGGAATAGTGTAGGAGGGCTGAGGCTAAGATCGATGTGATCTTAGTGCTGGCTAGGAAATGTGAACGCAGTCTAATCTTAAGATCGCTTAATAGGATAAGGTAGAATAATTCCTAAGATCGTTGAGGTTGTGATCCCAGGATGTTTTGAATTAACCTCCAGGCCGGTCTACCCTATCTAATGCAGTGGTTGCAGGCCTGTCAAGAATAGCAAGTCCTGGGATCACTTCACTATTCCTTTTCCAGCACTAAGATCACTGCGATCTTAGTGAAAAAATTGCATAGTGGTTTCACCTGAGTACAAGAGCACTTACAGGGAACACTCCTGATCGAAAGAGTGAATAGCCTGCTGCATACATATAGAGGGGAGGGAGGACATTTGCTGAGTGTCCTTGAGGGCTCTTAGGGTTACTCGTGTGTTTAGTGCACTGTAAGGTAATTCTTCCCTTCTCTCTCTTTGTCCTGGGGGGAGGGCACAATGCTTCTAATAGGCAAGCATAAATCATACATTCATGGGAACAACTCTTGAATACTGTACGGGCGTCAACTGCACGCTGTGCTCTTTTGTTAGCCCATATGGGGACGGGGAACGATGGTATAAACACTGTTGTGAAGAAGAGTGGCTCCACAGCTATTCCTTTATTTTGGGACTCTTACCCCTGTGCCCAGTCAGTACTTCTTGGAATAGTGTAGGAGGGCTGAGGCTAAGATCGATGTGATCTTAGTGCTGGCTAGGAAATGTGAACGCAGTCTAATCTTAAGATCGCTTAATAGGATAAGGTAGAATAATTCCTAAGATCGTTGAGGTTGTGATCCCAGGATGTTTTGAATTAACCTCCAGGCCGGTCTACCCTATCTAATGCAGTGGTTGCAGGCCTGTCAAGAATAGCAAGTCCTGGGATCACTTCACTATTCCTTTTCCAGCACTAAGATCACTGCGATCTTAGTGAAAAAATTGCATAGTGGTTTCACCTGAGTACAAGAGCACTTACAGGGAACACTCCTGATCGAAAGAGTGAATAGCCTGCTGCATACATATAGAGGGGAGGGAGGACATTTGCTGAGTGTCCTTGAGGGCTCTTAGGGTTACTCGTGTGTTTAGTGCACTGTAAGGTAATTCTTCCCTTCTCTCTCTTTGTCCTGGGGGGAGGGCACAATGCTTCTAATAGGCAAGCATAAATCATACATTCATGGGAACAACTCTTGAATACTGTACGGGCGTCAACTGCACGCTGTGCTCTTTTGTTAGCCCATATGGGGACGGGGAACGATGGTATAAACACTGTTGTGAAGAAGAGTGGCTCCACAGCTATTCCTTTATTTTGGGACTCTTACCCCTGTGCCCAGTCAGTACTTCTTGGAATAGTGTAGGAGGGCTGAGGCTAAGATCGATGCGATCTTAGTGCTGGCTAGGAAATCTGAATGCAGTCTAATCTTAAGATTGCTTAATAGGATAAGGTAGAATAATTCCTATGATCGCTGAGGTTGCGATCCCAGGATGTTTTGAATTAACCTCCTGGCTTCAATGGGAGCCAACTTTCATACATTGCCTTGTTAGATTGCTCAATGCCATCGTAGTGGACTCACTGGGGCATGAAAAAAACGCACGTTATGCCCAGACGTACCAGACTGCTCTTAAAGTAAAAGTAACAAAAACTAGATTTCTTTCCAGACAACAGTCCCCACCCAGTGTTTTTATTAACGCCTGGTGCTACAACGCACTGCTGGGAAATGACCATGACGCGAGATACCGCCGTCATGATGTCAATATTGATCCAATTGAAGCATTAGGTAGATATATGAGGGAATACAGTGCCCGCCTGGTGAGGACTAGAACCCATGATGGATGTCTATGGTGAGTGGAGAAGATAAATTCTAACAGACAGGATAATTAACAGCAATTAAATACAATATTTTACATATATATATAGGAAATGTTAGGGCACGTATCAATGGATGTATCAAATTCTTTGATTTCATTGCAAAATAATGATGGAAAAAGTGGAGAGCTGTGAAAGAGGGGAAAGATATGAAAAGGAAAATGAGTGAAAAATATAAAGATCCTATAAGATATAAAGTATGAAACTTTCTAAAAATTAAGAAAAACTCTTAAAAAAATTCTTCAAAGTCCATAAAGATTATTTTTTTGGTCGTGTTTTGCTAGGGTCATTGGAAGCACAACCTTTCTTTTTATTTTGGTCTCAGTACTGTCATAAGGAGAGGGGCGTTACTTTCTTATTCAAACCTGTCTCTTACTTTGTTCTAAACCAGCAAGGCCTAACTATAGCCCAGCCTGGAGAACAAGTCGTTTTGCATCTTCAAAACGCAGTTCCAAATGAGAGAGCTACCTCTGTTTTCATGATCTTTGTGTTAAACAAGAGCTATGGGTAAAAGAAGTGAATAGTCGACAGTAATCACACCCTCTCCCGAACCTGACTGGCTTTGCTACCAAACGGACATTGGAGTCTCAGTCAGAAGAAATCGGAAATGGCCCTGGGTCATACATATTTAGGTAAATGCAATGTATGTACTGGGTTGGTAACGGAAATAGTAGTGCAATCAGCAGTCGTTTCTTTACCCTGTCTCCACAGAGACTATAGCATAACGCCAGGCACCAGACTTTGCTAGAAGCCCTTCCCTTTTTTGCCGCTTAGAGATTATTGACTCTCAGCAGTTGTCAGATCATTTTTGCCTTTTATTTTCAGAATACGCTGTCGGCGTAATTCTCTTTCGTTCTCAGCCTTGGGTGACAGTTTGGCGAATCCATTCTCAAAAGGAGACTCAATGAGCCCAAGGTAAAGCCAGAGCCTTGGGCTGAGCATCATTTCCGGTCGAGTCACGTGACCAGAGGGTGAAAGGCACTCCCCCTAGTTGAGGGAGGTTGTACTAAGAGCGGAGACTGGTACAAACAGTCAATGTGAGCGGACAGAAAACAGAGAAGTGTTCATTAAGGAAGGGAACTCTGCCTAGCAATATTTGCCTTAAGGAGCCGACTGATCTCGCCCAGCAGTAGGGGCCACACCATTTGGGGTCAAAGATAGCCCCTCAGAGAGCGGTAGCCACTTTGTAACAGTCTGCAGAGTTCCCATGGTAAAGTAAAAGAGCTGCTCAGAAGTCCTGAGCGCTCTCTCCAGGATACACCTTGAAAGATGGACTCGCATTCACGAGGCCTTCTCTCTTTCTGAATAGTCTAGGTGGTCTTCTATACATGTCGACTATAGCATCTAGGAACGCCGCGGCATATAACCCATTTCAAAGGTCAGGTGCGACCTATGAGATAGGATCAGCCAAAACTTGAGTGCGCCTTATACGCGGCTTTCCACGCTAAAGAAGAATTTTCAAGCCCCAGGTGTGGCCAGCTGAGTGTGGCTTATAGCTCTTCCCTTTGGGTGCGGCTACACGCGGTTGCAGCTTATACACGAAATATGGTAGCTTTACTATCTGCTTTTCAATTATCAAATAAAATAAAGTAGAGTAGAGTTTCTTATTGGCTATCTTGGACAGATTAAAGCTTTTCATAATCAGGAGGGTATTTTTTAGCACACAGCAACTGCCTTGTTTCTCTAGCTAATATATGTTTTGCCATTCCATACGTTGCCCTACAGTGAAAGCTTCATAACCAATGATTCTGGACTGATTGCGATAGCAATTACCTCAGGAACAATAGCCATAGGGGCTGGAATTATCATTTAATTGGCAGGATAAGCACTTTGTTTAATTATTCTTTGTCTAATTTCATGGACTGGGGATAAAACAGCTGGACGGGCAGCAGCCTATACTGTTACTCACTGGTCACAACCATGGTCATTACCATGAATATTAGAGAGCCCACTTTGGTCATAAGTATTCTAATCCCCTTCCGGGCTTGTAAATCAATCATTCGTTCTTATGCTCTGACTAAATTAGGTTTCTCAGTGGTTCCACAAACAGTGGGGGTTTTTTTTGCCATTAATTCTATTTCTTTGTCATATCTGCATGGCATAAGTAATCTCTAAGAACTGCGTTTCTATGCAGAATCTGGTGTATTCATGGTATTCATAGCAGAGAAATGTTTGGACATCTTGATTATTGGGTAATGTTTGGAAATTCAAGTCATTACCTAACATGAAAAAGAAATCAACCTTTCAACTTGAAACCTACGTTTGCAGGGGATGGGTGTGTTATCATTCTTTTGTAGTACTGGGAATCAAACAATAAACTATGTTACTCCCCCACAGCCTAACACTTGGGGTGTAACAGAGCCCAAACCAATTCTGCGTTTTCCGTATGTTACAGACAGTGGTCTAACGTGATGTGATGTCCCTTAAGTGATAATTAAATGTGATAGATTAGATGCACTCCAAATGATACAATTTCGACTACAGTAACAGTTAAAAGTGCATAGCATGTAGACTCATCTAGCTCATTGGTGAAAGATGAGTGCCAAGGTCCTACTTATTGTTGGTAACATGTTACATTGTGCAAGACCAGACAGTGACATCGTTCCAATCGCAGATTACATCTAACACAATCAGTCTGGGTGCATGCTTGATTAATCACATATGGCAGCAATGCTAGCTAGCAGTACACAACACCCTTTACCTACACCATGGTATATTTGTAGTGTATACCTGATTCGTTTTATAAGAAATTAACTTCTTAGATATATTGTTCCACTAATTGGAAGCATTGAACCCAGACTATTTTGTTTGACCTACAAGAAGTTCACATCCTCATCCTGTACAGCCCATTCCCCACTTCTTTTGGGGTGGGCACTGTTGAAGTTTAATCCTTTAAAAAACAAAATTTGATGCCTCATGGCTTAAAATTCTTTTTATTATTTGTTATGGTGAATCAATGAAATACCATTTTTTATGCAGATCCCTTGGGAGTGTACTTAGAGTGCACCAGTTACAATATATGGTAAGAAAGTCAACTAGATAGAGGGTGAATGACTCTATATAGATCAGGATGGCAATTCCCAATATTGTTATTTTCTAATATTGAGAATTACCCTCCTGGCTAACTGCTGAATGAAGATTGATTAGAACGGGTAGAACACGATATATGCATTCTTTGTCGTTTCCACTAGATTAATCAGGCAATAGCACGTTTGAGAATATGAGGAGTCCCTGGTTAACTATCAAAGGATATTAGTTCATTAAATATGTAAATGCCGTTTTTATTAGTTAGTGAAACATGAACCGGCCACGTGAGAACAGTGTTTGATTTCCTCTTAAACTAGAGACTAAAGATTTTCATTTCATTGTCGTGTTGATAGCTACCACCTGCCCCACGCAGTTGTCACTGCTGATGTCCCAGCTTGTTTCGGGCAAGGCTCTAGCAAAGTGCGATTGCCTGTAGAGTCTATTTTTTCTCTATTTGTGCTGAAAGCTGCGTCCCTATGGTCTGATCACTCTTGCCTTTACAGGATTGAGGTTTAAAGCTCGGTCTACTGTATTTCACCTAATGTAGTTTGGCAGGGGTGTTCTAGATGTGCAGGTAACCCCTTATTGTGGGTAGAGGGCCATTTACCGTGAAAAAAAAAACAATAAATGAATTTCTAATCAAATTCAAAGCCCTATCCTTAATTCAGTCATAAAGGTATGGCTGTGTAAGGGACATTGTCAGTGTTGATACAATACTATACGGCACATGGCTATTGTATTATTGACCAATGGGAAGCATCCCTGGCATTTACTGCGGAGACGGGGGCTGAAGGTGTTAGTCATAGTGCAGTCGGGGTCTAATGGCGGCCTCCATAGCCTAATGTGCTAATGCCCTATAAAAGCCGCTCAGTACCTACCCTTATCTGCTTATCAGAGAGGCGATAACCCATCTGCCGGGACACCTTCTTCAGCTCCCGGGCACTGATAGCGCCGTCACCGTTTAGGTCATACATTCTGAAGAAGCTCCGGTAGCGCTCCAGTTCCCGCTCTGTAAACTGCTTGGCTGCCATGGTGGTGGATGGAGGCTGGTAGGGTATGCAGGGTCAGGTCTTCAATTCTCCTCAGTCTGCAAGAACAAAGGCAACGTGCTGCTTAACAAAATGCTGTACCATGCAGTCAGGGCTGAAGTGGATTATGTTCAATTTTACTGTAGGTAGAGGGGAGGCTTCTGGACTTACAATACAGCCCAAATGTCAATACAACATACAGAGCATCAGGAGGACGGAGGAGGGGCTGTACCCCATCCCCTACTCTATACTAGTCTCCTTGTATGTTTTATCATGTATATTCCCTCATCACATCATGGAAGACCTGTAACGAAATTCCCGTAAGTCCCGTTGGAGATAACGGTCGGCATCTAATTTAGGGGAATGATAGATGATATTATCGATATGGGAACAGAGGCCCCGTTTTGGGGATGTGACAGTGTAAACTTTATATACATCATGTTGTCTGGGTGTGACAATATTGATTCCGACGCTAGACATCCTGTTTGGATGAAGTAGCCAAGATCCCAGTGGATTTGGAATCTAAATTCTCCTAGCATTATAACGGTAGTCTTGTTCACAGTGGTTGGGTTCGTCAATGGCTGTAGAGTAGAGTAGTTTTTGTGTACCATGAATCCCCTGTGGTAAACCTTTATAAGATTTCTTCCCTGGTTGTGTCATCCTTGCAGTAGAATACATAAGAGATAATCATTCAAACACTCAGTCTCCCGGTTGTTAGCTGAAGTGGAAAGGGAACAGTAGGACCGACACGATGGCAATATTGCACCCGTTCAGGCATTATGAAGTCTAATTTATTTTAAGCCTGTTGCAATCCATTATTTATGGCATTTCCATTTGCAATTATCAAGGCGGAGGTGTGCTATGCATGATGAATTCTGAAAATGGAAGTCCTGAGCACTCCAATTCCAGTAAAAGTAGTATTTCTGTAAGATACTGAATACGTTGGCCACATATAGTACCCAAACAGTTGTCTTACAATAAATAGATACTATTTGCAAACTTGCTCAACTTTCTAGAAAGACAAAGAATCTCAAAGAGCAAAAACCTTATGTCGATAATTCACTTCACTTGGCCTCTGTCGCGCGATTTAGCCATACATTTCCTATATAAACTTCTGCGACAGAGGCCTACTGGACTATGGGTGTTCGGCACCAAAGCATCCCTGTTTATTAGTCTCAAACTGCCTTTGGCTTTGTCTGCCGTCATGACCTATGTGCGTCCCACCCCGTCCCATACTCGTGCTGCAGTTGGCATGGTAAGGTTATATGTGTGCAAACCAAACGCCACCCTTTCAGGCCCTCAAACTGGGGATTGATGGCACAGCTAGGGTCGCCGTCGCCGACCTCTCCCAAGGGGAAGCTTGGTCAATAAGGGAATGAATTCCACCCCACTCTGTCCTTCTGCACTGTCACCCCCGATTGGACTGACGGAATCACTGGGGCGGGGGCAAGCGAGGGACAGAGGAGTGTTTGCACAAGTCAGCCCCGAAGGGAGAAGTGGTTGCTTTGATGGTAGGTCTAAGGCGAAGTTAGACAAGTAGTGGTTGAGCATTTACTAAGACTGAGAAATGGAAGTGTCATGTTCGGATTAAGTGTGAGACGAGTGGGGAATATTGATATTTGGGATCTTTTTCATGACAGTAAGATACTTTCATACTAAATGTTTTGACACACACTCTGCATACTAATGAACAGTATTGCCAATTGCATACTTTACTGCTAGTTTTCTCAATTCCTCTCGCAATTAGAATTGATATATCTCCTTATTTTTATAAAATTTAAGAAGATATGATGAAATGACCTAGACATGAATGGCGGGTCCACATTACGAAACAATGTTACATTATATACGTGGCTATCTAGGCGCAATATCTCCCTTGCCATTTCCCCCCCCCCCCCCAGAATCAAAAGAAGCGAGAGGGGGAGGGATGCCATAACGTGCACGATTTAACCCATGTAATGTGCGTACAACATGATGTCACGACTATTAACAAATGGGCTTATAGGCAGTGCCTCCTGCCCCCACCATGGTGTTACAGTGGTGAGGAGGGGTTAGTGCATAGGCCTGCTTGTGCTTGTTGTGCCCCTGGGTCCCATCTGACTGTGCAGCTGTAACATTAGAGGGTCTGAGCGGCTCTGAGCAGCTCCCTGCATGAGCGCCAAGGGATGGGATTTGTGTATGAGTAGAGTAGTATGTATAGGGGTTCTAAAGTAGGGGGTGAGTATGTAAAAGGCACGCTTTTACAGGTGTCAGTGGCGGGTAGGGACAAGCTGGTGGGGCGGTGTAAGTGTATGTTGTGTTTTTGCCGTCAGTAGAGAAGTAGACACAGTAGTGGAGCAGCTCGATGATGGATTGGTATGAGTGGCTCAGTAAGTGGGTTGCTGTATTAGCACTGAGTTATATGTGTGTAAGCCTCCCCTGGGTATGGCAGTACGTACACTGTAGGGCTACATTATAGTGGTTAGATGCCTGTCCTCACTTTATACATTTATTTCCCCCGTGTGTGAATAAATAATCACCAGGTGATTGCAGGTGTAATAGTGCACGTATTGGATTGAAGTATACTTAGGTAGCACGATGAAATATTGAGGAAGAGCAACTGGAAACTAAACAATGACACCTACACCCAGCGTGGTACAGGAAACGGGTTGTGAGCAAGACGTTGCCCGAATTCTATGAGCATTGGCCTCAAGGATCTTATGTACCAACTGGAGAACGAGCCACTGTCGATGTGAAAGATTCCAATTTTAAGTGACTCCATAGACCTGTGTGTATATCAACTAGGCATGTGTTTAACCTTGGTAGTAGGGTAGTTAGATGCAAGATAAGGAGGCTTGACCCCCTTCCTTTGTAGTCCTATTGATTATATCCGGCCACGCAGAGAGGATGATCTGCGCGCATGCATAGTTGTTAACTTAGTTGTTGAAGTGTAAAAATAGGCGGTATGTCACTAATGGTGCTAGGGGTGTGAGTAAGTGTCATCACTGCACAGATGATTCATAAATACTACACATAGGGACCTACCCTGAAGAGATATTACTAGCTACCCTTACTTACATTTTTAATGTCAAACTAGAATCGAGGTGCCACAACAAGCTGGGAATTTGTGCACCATGCATTCAAGTCATTTCATGCCACTAGATTAAACCACAACGCAAGCGTTGTTATTGCTGTAATCTTGTGTTTGCCTTTCAAAACTGTACTTCTTGAAAGCAAAATTGACAAAGATTAATGAATTTATACTTCACGGGGGTTAAACAGATCTTATGTGATTAATATTGGGTCCCTGATGTAACTCACATAGAGTCGATTCAGTCAATGGACAGAGCATTGGCATGCAGTGAGATTCCTGAATTGGAAGTGACAGTTAGGTGGAGAAAACGAAAAGTACTAAATCCATACCCCCATTATGACACAGAGAGCTGTTATCAGCCCTCTAGCTCCAGCGGCCACGTAACGATCCCCAATATGGACCCCTCACAATCTCCAAACATAGTGTTTGTACGCCCAGCAGATAATGATCTGGAATTTCACAAGCTCTAGTGCTCTGGATTTCAAACCAACAGGGGCATTTTATTTTGATTTCCTTTCCACTGAAGTTCATACAGGAATAAGCTATTGATTTCTATCCAACTGTCTTGCTGATCTATAACATGGGCCAACCAAGGGGCTAGGCTCCATTGACTTCTTTGTATGCAGCAACCAATGGTTGGCCCCACCAAGCAGATGTTCTATCCCCTGTCCCCAGACATCCATAGGGGTCATCATGCAAACCCAAATTTCTTCTGGGCCTCTCTGCTTGGAGAGTGACCATCAAAGATTCATCACGGCAGAGACTCTGGCAGAGTGGGAGACTCAGGAGGGAATTCCCTTCTTTGTTGGGCAATTCCCAGCCACTACCCCAACCCCAATACAAACTAACCAACACTGCTGTAAGCCAGCACCCCCTGAGGCTGGTTACTGGTATGTACATGGTAACCATCGGAGCCCGGCTGTACCAGGTGTAAGCTGGTCTTTAGACAGGATGTACCTGGATAGGCTACTGGTATTATGCTCTTTCAGAGATGTATCATTCATCATCTATCAAAAAAGAGTAGCCCTATTGAGGTATTTTCATTTTTGCATGGACATTTCTAACCATAGATGTGATCATTTTCACCATAATTTTGCCATTACCACAACAATACCATGATACAAGTGGTGATTAGAAACCAGTTGCTTAATGTGGGTTCGATTTGTTTCTTGGGATAGGTTTATTAGTATTATAGCCTTTGCAATAACCGGGTACGTAGATTCATGAAGTAGGCTGGTGGGCAACAATAGTCTAATTGGATTATTTTTCTAATCTTGATGAACAGTTTTTGTCCTTCTTTAGAAAGGGGGCTTTACTTACAATCAAATATCTTTGGAGGTATATTATGATTATAAGCGTATTCTTAAATGTGGATAGGGGCTTTTGGGGGTGTATATATAATGTCATATATCGATTGCCTTTCTCATATGAAAGATACCTAGAAGTAGCTTATGAGGCCAGGTATCAAAGAGAACTTCGATAAGAAGGTGCCTTGACACTGAGGTCATATCTATGGGTGTGGTCAGGTGCAGGGGTCTATTCCGCGACGGCTGAAATACGACTATGAGCAGCTCGATAACGTTTGATGATTTATAGAGTTAAAGATACCCTATCCCTTTACTTTTAAATGATGAACAGGGGTTAAGGGCACTACACATACACCATATTCTACTGAAGTAGGGATCTACCCCCAACCTGCTTTACAAAATACGATACTATCATAGGCTAAACGTTTCTAGAGACCAAATCAGATATAAGCTATAATAGCCAATTGATCTGGTCGATCTGGTAGATCAAAGTGACATTGTAGTTGCAAACTGTTTTCTATTAATTTCAATTTAGTGCCATAGGCCTCTATGGGTTCTATCAGTAGACTCCTCGCTGTGTACATTTGAATTGACGTTATACCAACATGCCAATGATAAATAGTCTTAAATCAGTTTGCTTCTGTGGAGGAGGAACAATGCCTTTTTCATAGTGAAACAAAGATCCTCCCCCACAGAACCATCGTAGAACCATACACTGGTAATATGATCTACCAATGATATTGCTACCCAAAGGGCAATGGTATTGATTTAATTGCGTGACCAATTGTAATGCCTTATGTTTAAATATGATAAATTGTAATGGGAAAACGCCTATTTCATCATCCGGCAATACTTATTGCTAAATGTATGAATGTCCCGTTTATGCGGTTGACACTAGGGGAACTAACACATAACTTAAACTTTTTTTCTCTGAAAATCATTTGAATTCCGTCAGTTCCTGCTATTTCTTATCATTTGAGATTCACTGGATGGTCAACTGTATGGTTGACTATACAATAACAATTGATGAATTTGAGCTTACATTAGATGCGCAATCCATGACAAGCTGATCATGCTATATAGGAACTTCATCTCCCAGATTGAAATGTGAATCATCATTATAATATAATCAATCATCAATCATCATAAATATATCAATCAAATGGAGTTGTATATTATACAACTCCATTTGATTGATATATTTCTTAGCACAGAGATTGGATGTGTTTCAGGTTGCTAGCCCTCTCTCGCAAAACGTGTTAGGTCCTAGTACATTTGATTCAATTTTGAGAAAACATGTATTTTAGGCCATTGATGATTTTAGTGTCAATCCAGTCATTCGTAAGCAGTGAGTCATGAGTGGGTAGTGTGATATTTTCAGGGTATTATTTGTAATTCACATGAAAACTACAATCATAAACAAAATCCGACGTGCCTACCCTGTAGATCATCGTAATGGACACTGAAACACAAATTTGGGGTCAAATCTACATATTCCGTTTCGATTGAGAACTGCATAACTTACTAACCTAATTATATTGATCAAATCACATTTAAAATGACACAATTTGTGTATACCTTCATAATGACAGGTTTTGGATTCTTAAAGGTATATTCCACCATCTATGCCATCACCACCTGGTGGCCAAAATTTTAAACTACCAAAACTTATCATGGTTAATATCCATTACTCGTTTCCCTTTTGTATATACCCTAACTAATCACTATCAACCTGTTGAACAATAGATTTTTGCATTCTTCCTACCACAGCAATAAGATTCACCACTGGTCAACTTATTAGATTTCAGTTGTAGAGAAAAAAAGAAACTCTTTTCATAAATCTGTCACTTCTAGATTCTGTGAGTAACCTTACAATTCTTTGCTCATAGAATATTTGTGATGATTGGATCTCAATCCCTGCAAAGTCTGGCGAACAAATTCCAGGAACTTTCTTTCATGTTTTGTGAAATGTTAAAAATCTGATACTTTTCATTTGCACTTTTTTCGTTAAATAAATCATGGCTCTTTCGTTTGTCCAATGACCACCTGTTTTTATTGCGTGATCATAGTACACATGATGGTTTCTCCCACTAGCAGCAATAGTTAAGGACTCCCCATCTTCAGATGTCAATAAATCTGAAACTAGTACAATGAACCATGTTTTTTATTGCTTTAGCTATCTCAGAATATAGAAAACTTATATAATCCCAAGTCATTTGGAGAAACTGATGGTAGTTTTTGATTAACTGAATAGTGGAATGTACCTTTAATCAGAGGTTTGTGGGGTGCGAGTCTCACCCGCCCTGCCACTATACTGATTATTATACATGTTTATAACACGATTTCTTGGATTTTGGGTGTTTTTTCTGGATATTCACGTTCTGATACCTGTCGATATTGCAGGCCATGAATCATCCTGATATCCATGGATATCAGGCACACCTTACAAGTGTGGGAGAATATATTTAAAACAGTTCTATCCTAGCCGGGAATCAAACCCAGACTGCCATATTTAAAAGCGAGAGTCTAACCTCTAGACCAAGCTGGTGATGGTGCAGATAGGGTTAATACTTGAAGCCACTCAGCCCAGGTCAATGAGTGGTGATCAAACGCATAGGATTGTAAAGATTTGGGACCATGACAGCTCACATGGTTAATATCCATAGTAGTAGAGATCCCATAGATGATATTAGTGTCCATATTTAAAGTCTCCATTACTTATTTTCAACATAAAATCCAATTTCCCAGCAGTAAATACAGCCCGGCATGCGAGTCTCCTTCACCATAGCACTCCGCAAAGCAGCGTCCTTTTAGGTCAGCCTCTTTCTGATTTGGGGAGGGAGCATGCATTGTTTTCAAAATAGATTTGTTGTCCTTTGCCGTGCTCGCTGTACATATCTATTCTAAGTGAAGAGGACATAACTAAGCTATGAAAAGATTAAATAATGAAAGAATAACATATTCAAATCGATTTCTTATCAAATGTATGTATAATTCTATTTGCAATACATACGGAGACACTGGGTTGAACTCACCATGCTTGGAACCTTCTATAAAAATGATAACCGCTTCCTGTGCCTCAATGCAAACAAGACGACTCGCATGGCTTCGCAAGCTGGGCTGTATTTACTGTTGGAAAATTGGATTTTACATTAAGTTTAAGCAATGGAGACTTTAAGCGCTGCATCCACTGCCAACAGATGGACCATCCATCTCCCTTCATCCATTTTTTCTCCATAGAAATCAATGATAAACAAAACGGAGGAAACCGATGGATGGTCAATCTGTCGTCAATGGATGCAGCCCTTAAAATATGAGATCTTAACTTGTATGGATTTTAACAATGTGAGCTATCTTTGTCCCAATTCTTCAGAATCCTATGCGTTTCATGACAATTCAAGACCCACAACAATGGCGACATTTTGAGGGTTTGTCGTGTAATGAAATAAGTAGTTAATGGATATTTCATTACTTGTGGGTGTTATCAAATGATATTAAACGAGGGTGCAGCCCGAGTTTAATATCATTTGATAACACCCACACGTCATGGAATATCTATTAATTACTCGTTCAATAACAATCAGCATGGTCACATGCGTTTCTTCGTACACACCAACGTGGAAAATTGCAAAGTGCCGTTAGCCATCCTAATGGTTCCATCTACCACTGTCTTCCAAACATGAGCATAAAACGAAACTTTAAATGGGGTTTCAAATATTTCCCTCACACT
The DNA here is from genome assembly GCA_949317995.1 of Acholoe squamosa. Taxonomy (NCBI): domain Eukaryota; kingdom Metazoa; phylum Annelida; class Polychaeta; order Phyllodocida; family Polynoidae; genus Acholoe; species Acholoe squamosa. Next base: position 41,468,906 of record OX439038.1, read on the forward strand.
CGAGTCCATTGTCGAGGGAAAGGGTAGTCCCCCTCATTACCACAGTTTGCATAAGCAATTTAAAGTCAGCGCCCAGCCTTGGAAGTTGTGGGACTTGATTGATAAGCCAAGACTGCTTTAGAGGGCTGTTGGCAGTGCCTCCTCTGGGACTGTCCCTGGACTGGATAGGATTCACCTGCAAGTAGTGCTTAAGTCCTTTGTAAACCTTCACTAATGTACAATGGCTATCCACTGCTTTATCTATATTCAGGAAACACGCTGTAGTTTAATTACTGCTAGGCCCATTAAAGCTGGTGGTACCGGATGGATCAAGTTGAGAGTGCTTCAACCTTCACCCTCCCTCTGAGTCTTACCCTCGGAAATCTCCCCTCCAGGGAAGGGGGAAGGTGGCCCACCAGGGAAGGCAATTCAATATTCATAGAGGAGGGTTTGGTCCCTGAAGCCCCAGCAGAATTAGACCCTAATGTATTAGACAGAAAGAGTGGTACGGTTGATGATACCACGTCCCTCTAGTACTCCATATGGGACAACCCTTTGGTCTGGTACTGCACACACAACTCCCTACCCCCTTGATTTCATACGCAATATTACATACTGGATAAGCTAATTATAGGCATACATGTCACAATTAACAGCAGGTCAATTTTGGACAGACAAACTGGACTCCTCGGCAATAGGCTGATCCCCAGGGGTGTTAGTGCTGCCTGCTGCCTTAAATAATGGTCATGGTGACCTTGATCTCATGGGAATTATGCTGGCAACAAAAAACCTGAAGATACATGATGTTGTGTACATGCATTTCTGGTTCTTAGCAGTGCATCGTCCATTCCAAGATACCTGGTCAATTCCACCTTCTCAGACTGACCATAATAAATTCAATGTCTCTCTGGGCTAACTATTTCAACGGAGGCCTTTTACCTGGGGTTGTCTCTACATGGTGCAATAGTTGTAGCAGTGATTGGATGCTCTATCACTATGGTAGTGGTAATCATTACTAAATCTATTTTCAGCATTGTCCTAAACCACTCTAGTCCTAAAAACTTCAGTGGCCGATTTAGAGGGGGCACGGGGGCGTGCAACGCCTCCTTTTTGTTAGTACTTAAGAGTTTATCTGCTTAGTCTTGACCTCAAAATTTGCCTAAAAATAGGAGGTGCGCCCCCTCCTTTTGGGCCGCGCCCCCTCCTTTTTCAAATCCTGGATCCGCCACTGAAAACTGAGTGTAGAAAAATGAGGAAGGCGGATGGTAACTGCAGTGGATGAAACCCCATCTGTTATAGAATCTACATGAACTTTTGAGGGACAAAAGTATTCAATCATTTCTATCTGATGGCAGGCTGCTACCTCTAACAAATGTATACATGCCCATTTGTCATATAGTTTGTATCCATCCATTTAACTCCACACAGTAAAGTGAATGCCTTGCCTAAATGTCATGTGAATCGAAATACTGTTGTGCCTACACGGGATAAACCTTTAGACAAATTGACATTAATAGCAGTTTTAGAGTTTGTGAGACAAAGGCAGCCGTGATCAATTACAGATTTTTCCATCATTCCACTCGGAATGGCGACATTCTGCAGTTAGGAGATATTAATTGCCTCATTTAGGTCCTTTTGACATCTGATCATGCGAGGCTAATCATTCAGCACGATAGTCCCATTGATAATGAATATCCAGCTTTGTAAGCCTTTTATATCATCATTGTGCTGAATGGATAAAGTTATGTCAGTAAAGTCTTTATTATAGATAAGTGGTATTCTAATACAGGTAGTACATAACTAATTGCTGGAAAGGCTTAGATACAAAATGCATACAAAGTACTTAAGGTGGATCAGACGAGGAAAGTTCTGATAGTGCAATTATTTTCGAGGATAATGGTGAATTATGAGTCTGCATGGAATCCAAATAACATACAGACATGCTCTCTTTGATACGTTAAAGTGCCAAATATGTATAGGCCATTGCCCTACTTGCCTCTTCTGTACACCTATTAACCATTATGCACATGATGGTGTTTATAGATCATCACTGTGGGCACACTGATAGCTAGATTGTCTTCATTATTAATACGCCGTTTATTATGGAAAATGCCTACAGGCACTACGGCATTCTGAAATTAAAGCAGGTAACCTGGTCCTGGAGGGGTTAAGTTAATCACACCCGCTTGTACCCATAACGCACAGGGCTATCACGCAGCCCGCCCCCCCCCTCCCCATCTTACCGATTCTGCCCATACCTCAGTGCGTATAGGTGAGTAAATTCTGACATATGTAGAGATGTGAATCAATTTGTCTTTTAGAGGGAGAGAGAACGGTTCATGGAGATTAAGTTCTAATGAGTCAATTGAGTATTCGGATGTATACATCATTATATTGATTATGTAATTTCTGGGGTCATCTTTACCTGCCTTATGCCCTTGTCGTGTATCGTGCCCAAACCCTAGTAAAGGGGGATTGGGTTTTTTTCGCTGTTTGTTATTTGTCCTTCCACATTGGCACCAATGAAAGACTTGTAACCACATTGATTGTTTGCCAATAAAAATCCAACAACAACAACAACAATATGAAATTAGATGATAAATGAATAATACCCTGTGTATAAGGCGTACCATGCCTTAAGGACGTACCCACAACTCATCCCGATCCTGTGAAGCGCAGCTAGGGGCAATTCTTGGTCATTTTGATACTAGAAATACAAAAATTTAATCTTCGCCCATAAGGCACCCCAGGTTTTTCAGATCCTATATAGGATACTAGGGAGCCATCCTCGCGTAGAATTGGCACCCTATGGGCGAGGTAGTACGGCATACATATTGAATATCTAAAAAGATACTGTCCCCAGGTGGATATGGTGTTCGTACATTGTAGATTTAGTTAGGACCAAGTGATTTTAACTGAATGTTAAGATGGTATGTGTACCACTCAATAATGTTGGCCCTGGAGGTCTATAGTGGTTTTGGTGAGAGGGGCCTCTACTCCCCGATTAGAACTCCCAGACACAAACCACCCTGATGGTCTCAGGCAGGTATCTCTTTGTTTCTTCTACAACGTAACCCTTCTGTACTTGGAACCTGAAATAGCTAAAATTGCATACTTTGGTGGTAATGCTCGGACACCATCACTAGAACCGTTTATCATTATGACATATACCAGGCCTACATAAATACAAAATAAGCAGCAGAACTGCGGGTAACTGTAAAACACAGTTATGTAGCTCTAGATCTCTACCACTCTCTACGAAAAGCCCTTATGTAGTAAACGTTTTGGGCAATCGTACCAGTTCAGTCCCTAATATAAGGAGATATATTGGCTGGATCACAGTGAATCTCATTAAGATCTGAGGTAATCCAGTCGTAGGATGTCGTCCAGTGTCCTGGAGGTGTTCTACAGTAGTGGCGGTAGGAGGTTCCCTTAACGCAGTGAGTAGTACATTGCGGTGGTCCTCAGTACCAGGCAAGCTGTAAGTAGTATATGGCAAAGGGTGCCTGGGTCAGGCATATCTCTACCCACATGGTGGGTGGGTAAGGCCGCTGGGACATGGGACGTCATGATGTTCTCAGGGTACTCACATATGGTGTTAGATATGTTGTTCAGGGATTCTATAATGTGAGTTACATGCTCGAAATCATGGTTACCTAAGGTTAAGAAATCCTGAAATGTCTTTGTTTCCGACCAAATGGCTTTATACTTAAAAGGAAGTGCAACTTCTGTAGTTGTCTTCTCTTAGTTTGCCTACTTTTGGTGTTTGCTCATAAATGTTGTGGAAGAGCCGTTTACACTGCTATACCTGCTCCCAAGGCACTCACTAACTGCCAAATAATCAACATGATGTGTATACTTCTATCGTGAGTACTGCCATCCATGACTTACCCCCCTGACACCCACCAATTTAAATGGTTCCAGTGGGACGTTATAGTTGGTGTTGTACACCATACAACCTACTCTCTGCATGCAACTTCTATTGGTATAGCAGTGCTTTAGGGTAGGCAATTATTTCTCCCCAGTGGTGAACCCATCTCACCCATTGCAACCCAATCTAGTTTTAGTTAACGTCCACAAGCACGCACACGGAAAGCCAGTTAACGCCCTGCATCTATTTTTAACCTAAGGCCAAAAAAGGTGTGTTTCCAGTCACATGAACTGAACTGCTAGGATCGGTAGGTCGGATTTTTTCTTCTTTTTTTTTTTTTTTTTTTTTGCTGAACCATATTTTGGCTTATATGTTGAATTGTTATTGTTGATAATTGGGTCATAAATAATCAATATCGTCTATCATACCATCTAAACTTTAAAACCTTTGGCAGAAAAGATGGGTTCTATACTTAGACATAAGCAAATTCTAAAAAAAAAAGAAATAGCAGAAATATGATAGTGATGTGGAAGAATAAATGAAAATATTTTGTTTTTGCTAAGGTAGGTCAAGCGACAAGACACTAAACTATTTACTAAATGCACACAAATAGTGATCAGATTTTAAAGGTATTTAATTATCCATTTATAAATGTCAAGATACAAAATATGTATTTCACTGTTACTCGTGTTAGTCAGTGGCAGATTTAGAGGGGGTGTGGGGATGCCCCTTCCTTTTCCCCTGTACTTTTATTTAGTTAGTTAATTTACCTTTTTTGTTCCTCAAATTAAAACATAAAAAGGGGCTAAAAATTCACCACTGGGTGGGGAGTGATCAAAACAGGGGAAGGGGTGGGCCTTTGCACATATTGGCAAAAAATTACCACAACCCCCTTCAGCGGGTCAAAAGGGTCCAAATTCCCTTGAGTTGCTGCTAAAAAAATACAAAATCTTCCAATTTTGCTAGGGTCGGTCGGATTACTGGAAACACACCTTTTTTTTGGGGGGGGGGCTAGGCTACAAATTGTGAGTAGATAGACAAATCATGCATGTATCATAGAATAAATGTAAACGAAGATCTGTCTCATCCCCAGAAGCTAAGTCAAATGGTTATTGGATAATTTGTCCGAGGGCAGTAACTAACTTCTTTCGGATCCAATAGCCCTTTCCATCAAGATGTGAACAGGAAAAAATATGTGGCTAACTTCATGTTGGATTGACCACACGGTCTGCAATAGACTTCTGACTTTTCTCTTATATATCAGACCATGCTAAATAAGGAGATGATAACCATTTATTTGACAACATGGCGCTGGTCACAAAGTTCGTTCACAGCTATAGGACTAGACCATGTGATCTAATCGCAGCACAGAATCCAAACAACAATACCCATTTACAGTTCTTGGTTGTAGTGACCCTCAATGTTTGCGTTCAATTATTTCACAAATGTAAGGTACCGGTATAGTGTACATAAGTTCCAAACACATATGACCTAGGTGCATATTAATGAATGTATACACATCCAAACTCGTAATAGAATAGACCGGCAGCACGGGCTGCGGTGACGTGTAAAGTGTGTAACTAAATCTACCATACATCATCTGATCATGTGTGTGAATACATCAAGTATGGAGTACTTTACCGTGATGCAAGTCGACAAGATACTACACCATGGGCATGTCTCCTGGGAAATAAAGTGAAGTGACAAGCGCCATTCCAGGCCCCATTTTAAGGGCAGCCTAAAGTGACGGCGTTATTCAGTGTAGACACCTCTAGGCCATCCTACACCTCCCTCCCCCACGGCGCATTCATGTGCACGCATGCTGGGTTAGGGGGTCACTTCCGGGTTTATACATTCCGGCCGGGTCAGGGTTCATCACAGGCCGCTGTGCGGGTTATCAGCCCCGTGCTGTGACCGCCCTATTGGGGGAATAGTAGCGGCTTCGGGTGGGGATTGAACTAAATCCTGTTTAGAGACGGCCTCAGCCTGCATGTGCCTAGGGCATGCTCCATCAGTCAGCATTGGTGAATCCCCGACTCGATAAAGGCCGCATGCAAAGAGGTAGTACCATACTTAGGCCAAAATAAGAAGTTAAATTTCCGGTCACCAGACCTTCCTCAGCTAAAAGGGGCCGACCGCAATTTTTTTGAAGAAAATTTACATATTCTTTTCAATGTTTTTCATATTTTTAATGATCTTTCCACATTAATATCATATTTCTTATGTTTTGCTAATTTGCTTGTGTCCAGGTATAGAACCAGCATTTTTCCCCAAGAACTTTAAATTTTGGCTGGTATGATAGATGAAATCGATTAAACATGACTCAATAATCAATGGTAATAATACAACATAGAGGCCAAAATGTGGTTCATCAAAAAAAGAAAAAAAGAAATAAAAAAATCCTACCTACCTACCTCAACCTTTTGGTGCATGTTACCGGAAACTTACAATTTTCTTTATGCCTTAGTGTTCAAATGAAGGAGCAGATGGAGGAACTACTCACAGAGAATCTATAAAAAGGGCAGTGCTTGAAGGAATTCAGGGATTTCTATGTTAACCAAGCTATTGTAGGTTATCAGTCTATTTAAGATCAAAAATTACTAACAAAGCTATGGATGATCATTCGACTATAAATCAAAAAGAAGCGTAGAGAACCTGTCCTAACGCAGATTGTAGCTTGCTCTGCCCATGCCAGTACCACTGCAGGAACACCCCCAAACCCCAGTACCTGCAAGCTCATCACTCAGAGGCTGTCATCTATTCACAAAATCTGTATACCCTTTCCACGTATTACTCCCCCTTCCCCTCCCCCTCCTTCTCTCAGTCCCTTCTCAATATAACCATACATATATATGTACCGGTCAGGGTCTCTGTGCCTGGGAAATTTGACCCATTGCGGTCAGCAAACTGGCTAGCCTGTCATGGTATAGAAGCAGCACGTTAGCGATATTGAGTGGTGTCATGTGGCCAGGTGTCCTCTCTCGGGAACAGCCAATGAGTGGCACGGGAGCTGCTCCCTCCACCTAAATACCCTGCACGGGGGAGCCATCGCGGGTTCCTGCTGACGTGACCACCGCTGTGCTACACGTAACAAAGCGTAGGGAGTATGCTATTCTTTACACTATAGAATCAAGCCTTCGTGCTCCTTCTGGAAGTCACCGGGCCAGCTCTGCTGTTAGCTGAGGTATAGGGTAATATAAGATCCTCCGGTGCGACAAAGCTCCTGACTCGTGCATCTTGGTTGATTTCGATCTGCTGATCAATATATGTGCACACTTTCATCATAATCGCAGGTCACTTCCTGTGATATTAAAGAAAGGATGTAGCCATTAAAGACGACCTTAGCAACCTTTGAACTTGACATGATGTGACATCTTTTTACATAGAGATGCTTTCCTTCATATTTGAAACTTATAGAAGACAACCCTTAGAATGCAGGGGTCTATAAGCAAAAATTGAACGTTGATGGAGCAGCCATTCCAATTTTGATATGCTTACTTTTCAACCCTAGGTTGCTAGAGTGACGTATTTCATGGTAAGTCCTGTCTTGCTTTTTTGTACTTCCCAGATGGATCATGCAACCGTCTCGAGTTCTTATCATTTAGATTGCAAGAGCCTGGCAATAAATTGATATAATAGAATATTAGGGACAGACCCTATAAGAAAACGTACATGGGGACAGAGGGATGGCTAGATGTGCTGTGTTGAAGGGATCAGAGCACAAGGCCCCAACACATCTACAACGGCAGTCGTACAGCTCGAGAGTTGCTCAGCATGGTAAAGTGTCCTAAACCCTGAGGGATACTTCAGACTTTTCTATACCACAGCCGCATAAGCTCTACACACGGCCGGTGAGCAGCTCACTCAGCCATTTATAATACTTTCCAGAGCTGCTCAGATTTCTTTTATTGATTTGTGGATAAAAGCAATTGTAGAATGCAATTCAAGGAGTGGAATGGTGCTCGCCCATTGGTTGAAATATCGGGGATGGTTAGAAAGAAGTGTTAATGTCTTTAGTCTTGATGCCTAGGGCATAAAGGGTAATCTGCCGCAATGTGACTCTAATTCTGTGAGGATTAAGCATAATATTTTCCCTAAGGGTGATTGGGAAGCCTTTAATTATGATTTTAGATTAGTTGAATAAATATTAACTTAACACATCAATCTTCTTCATGCATTTTAACGAGTATAGGGATGTGTTTGCTGTGTGCATAGTAATTAAATGTTATATGACTGATACATACGCGTCAGTTAATTAGAGGATATAAACTTTCTCTCTACACCAGACGGCGGGACTGCAGCGTGGCAGGGAAGGTTGGTTGGTAAATAAGAATCCAATATGGCGGAATGGCTTCCTCGTCGTCCTGGCCGACTTGGATAAAAAAATCATTTGAATTTCAAGGTTATTACTTAATATAGAGGTCTATGGGGGAAACCATGGTATAAAGAGCATATGTAATGAACAATGAACAAGGGAGTTATATGACCGAGTTGTATCAAGTGACTACAACCAACTCGTGCATCAATAAAGCTTACATATGCTCTTATTATGGTTTCCCCTATAGACCTCTATAGTAAGTAATAACCTTGAAATTCAATGATTTTTTTTATCCAAGTCGGCCAGGACAACGAAGAAGCCATTCCGCCATATTGGATTCTTATTTACCAACCAACCTCCCCTGCCATGCTGCAGTCCCGCTGTCTGGTGTAGAGAGAAAGTACTACAACATCGTTCATTCTAGCTGTGGTTAATTGCACGAGTTTTATCCTTAAACTTGAACGAAAAATGTGCAAATGACCCATAACCATGGTATAACTGACAATATTGCTATGGGTGAGGGTATGCGGGTAGGGCAGGTGATTTTAGGTCCAAACAATATAAATTCATGTTGGTATTAGCACACCGTTCTAGTTATCAGGAGATATAACGATAAAATAATGCCATGGCTTACACCTCCAGGACAGGCAATACAACTAATAAAAAGTTGTAAAAGTGAGAAAGTAACAGATCCAATGTAGTAGGAATTATATCAGAGAATTGTTATTTTGATGTTGTTCCATTTGTGGTAACTTGAGTTTCCAAACACCCTTGTAGTGTATGTGTGAAGTGATAATTTGGCAAGTGGGAAATCTAAGTTGTGTAAGATGTGACAGGAGAACCAATGATAAAAAAATGTCTTGCTGTTAATTACACAAATTGTAAATCGCCAAATATGTGGGCCCGTCTTCATAAGGGTCTTATAAGAACCATTTCTCCATCCCAGTGATAAAGCAGCCAGTGTTAAAAAGACCACATTGATGCGCCAGACATACACACTGGGGGTCTGATGCATCTCTGCCACGTATGATCACTGGCTGGTGGGAGGGAAGAGGGTGGGCCGGGAACTGGTACTATTGACATTTGCATGTTCAAACTTTGATCTAGTAATCACTTTCATGTCAGTAATCTATTGGATTTGCTCCCCCTCCCTTCCCACCTCCCTTTCCCTGCCTGCCTTCCTCTCTCACCTTCAGTTTGTCACTATATCCACCTTTTTGCTTGTTAATGCACAAAAGGCAATACTCAAAGTTTAGACAGAAGCTAGTATACTAATAGCAAATCCTGGTGGGGCAGTAATGTGATGGAGAGGCTCTGGGTTTGCCGTGTAAAATAGAGTGCATTGGAAATCAAATGTTTCCATAGATGGTGTGATGGCACCCTGTTAATGTATAAGGAGATCCAAGTAGTTTGAGTTACTTGACAATGATCACTCCATGAGCTAATGAGCTATATATTATACTCTAAGAATGAACTATACTGTTCACCGGTTAAAGGTTTAAAGCTGTGTAACAATGATAAAGCATACTTAATTAAGCAATACCGAGCTGGTTCAATACTCTACAATAATACTGCAGACAAATTACAAACGGTGAGGTAACAAATTTACCATTATATAGGCTTTAATCTGATATTGTAGCATGGACTATGTATAGAAGAAGGGGTCTTAGAGCCCTCTGCACTAAGATGCCTTTCCGCAGATGGCGTAACATATGAATAGTATTCTTTGAGGTATTTTTGCTAATGACTATGCTGTTTGGCAAAATATACAATCAACAGTAGGATCAGGATCGCGTGTCGCAAAGTAAGACCTTTACCATTGGTATCAACCCATCAACAAAGGTCACTGCTCCACTCCAATGCTAATGGAAGCCATTGCAATTGAGCCAGACGTATACACTAACCGCTTCAGGATACCATTTATGGGTCTATTCTGGGAGAAATGCTGAAAGGGATGATGCTGTACAGCAGGCAGAAGTAGGAATAGGCAGTATTGATCGACATCATTGGCCTGTTCCGTTAGAACTGCAGTTCAACAGTCACACCTATAATAATCATTGGTGCATATTGATAATGGAAAAGTCCCCTATATAAGCCTATGTATAAGTATTGTACCCTCAAACCTGCATGGAGCTTAATTCAAAACATCCTGGGATCACAACCCCAACGATCTTAGGAATACATCAGCCTTATTCTATTAAGCGATCTTAAGAGTTGACTGGGTTCACATATCCTAGCCAGCACTAAGATCGCATCGATCTTAGCCTCAGCCCTCCTACACTATTCCAAGAAGTACTTACTGGGCACAGGGGTAAGAGTCCCAAAATAAAGGAATAGCTGTGGAGTCACTCTTCTTCACAAGAGTGCTTATACCATCGTTCCCCGTCCCCATATGGGCTAAGAAATATATTAGATTCCATCTGTAAATAAGGTAATTTTAATGCAAACCAGTATAAAATAAAAATATCTTACCTCAATAGAGAGAGACAGATGAAATTCCCCAAAGACAGAGTCTGGCTTGCAGCAAGAGGATACCAAAGGGAGTGGGGTAGGACTTCACTTCAAAACTTGAGAAGGAAGAATTACCTTAGAGTGCCCTTAACGCATGAATAGGCCTAAGGGCCCTCAAGGTCCCCTGTTTATGTAATCAGCAGGCTGTTCCCTCTTTCGATCTGGAGTGTTCCCTGTAAGTGCACTTGTACTCAGGTGAAACCACTATGCATTTCTTTCACTAAGATCGCAGTGATCTCAGTGGTGGAAATGGAATAGTGAAGTGATCCCAGGACTAGCTATTCTGGACAAGCCTGCAACCACTGCATTACATAGGGTAGACCAGCCAGGTCCTATGATATGTGCCTACACTAAGATCGCTGGGGTTGGGACCCCAGGATGTTTTGAATTAAGCTCCAGGTCCGCTAGGCCACCAATAAACATTTGGTTCAGGATGCCTCTGTCAATAATCTACTGAGTTTGCTGCCCAATAGTGAGATACCACATGAGCCCTACTTAATGATGTGCAACCCCTTAACCTACCTGCCTCTCTGTCTCCGCATCTCGCCTCATTTTTATGTCCAGCTTTACCTCTGTTCACACTCTCTCAAAGGCAATGGTATAGTAAGAAATGAAAAAAGTGACTCCCCTGCAAAACCAGAGAGTAATGGGTGTAGAGGCGGGGGGGGGGGTAATATTTCTGGTAGGAGGGCGTGATGTCGGTCCTGATGTCAGATCTGAATGGGGTGCAAACATTTCTGTTCCATAATATAGGTAGGTGTATAATCATGTGGCTACACTTTGCCGCGCATAACCCAATGTTCAACCCCCTCATAAAGGTGTCCAATGCATTGTGGCCAAAATAGAGAGTGGGTAAAGCCACGATAACGTCAGGTGTGGAGTCAGCTTGAGTGTTATAGCTGTTAGGTGTCTTAGCTTAGGAAATAGTCGTGTAAATTGGTGTGAAGACGGAAACTTTGAAATTCAGTGGGTGAATGACAAAACAGTTGTCGCTCTGATAATGTGAGCTCAGCATATATTGTTATTGTGAAGTATTTAACCTAAAACCATGCCATTTGTTGTTGAAATACGAAATAGAGCTACAATTGCTTTGAGTGATGTGTTCGTGTGTTGTCTTTTTCTCAAGCGATCCTGAAGAGAATCTAGCTCGATGTTCGGGACCTGAAATTTAGTTTTCCTGGACATTTGCTAATAATTTCTGCAGCTACGCCAATATTTGTCTGAATTACATAATATATGAAACAAATGAAAGGTAAAAGGTTTTCAGGCCAGGGAAACGTTTTGCTTTTAGGTATATAGCGCAGAGCTTTCCACTAAGGGTGAATTTGAAAATTATGAGTTCCAGAAATTAGTCGTTTTCCCAAAATTGGTCCTAAATAATTAAAAGAATACATGCTGGCCATCATCTTTTGATAAATAGTACATTAAAGCTATCATATATTATGTATGCAGTCAGCCCTTACTTCCTCAGATATGGAAAATGCAAGGAGAAATGTCTGAGGAAGCAAATTATCTGAGGAGTTAAGTCCAAATATACTAGAAAGCATAGAGGTAGTTCCAGATTTCTGTCTGAGGTAATGAGGGATCTGAGGAATCAAAGGGTCGAGGAAGTGAGGGTTGACTGTGTTTTATTTCCCTACCTCTATGGATATGCAATTATTACACAATGGAGAATTGAATAAGTGATCCAATAGCTGTGAGAATGTTCGGCTTCATCTCATGCACCTACACTCTCAGCCTGAATTGTAATGCGGCTATATATAGCCCTGTAAATAGGCAGTAGAACCACTTGATAAGTGGGTTCATGCCTACACTAGCTACTGTTGAATAACAACGATTGTGCTGTATATCTACGTGCCGGGCTGAGAGTGTAGTCTCTGATGCCAACAGCTGGTTTGTTACTGTTTATGTCTACATGACTCAATCATGTATTTCTATATGATTTTCAATGAATTATTAGGTCAAACAGTATTTTTGATAGGAATTAATGGAAGCAAAAGGTTTTTTGCACCATGGAACTGTTCATACTGTTCAAGTTTTCAAATAGTGTACTGTGATCATGAAAATGATAAGAAGAGTGTGCTGCTCTTAAAGCCTGTATGGGACCAATGAAGGGCATTTCCTCCAGTCTGGCATGTATCATTATATAATATGATATTTTGGTATGAATTTTGTGATAGAATCATACATAAGACTTGTGTTCTGCAGTACACCATGTGCCTTGAACACACACATGCGTTTTACCTGCACAGCTTCCTTCAGGTTCAGAAGTGAACAACACTCAGGTTCCAAACTTGCTGCACCAAGCAGTGCTTGTCCACGTGCCCAATAGACCCTAAATACTGTACTCACTGTAGACGTTATAGGGGTCATATAGCAGTATAGTCTCAATGATGTACACCAGGGTATCTAAAATACAAGCAAACATATCCAAATGTTGCCAATTGCAACAATCAGTCACAACGACCACTGCTCTCATCCACTTCCGATATAGTTATACACCCAGGCCATTCCATGGTTCTCATTCAATATTCAGCCCTTGCACCAAGCATCCCTAGAGAAGTTTCGTGATCAATCTCAAAAGATTTTCTCCTTTCATCACATTTTTCAGCACTGCCTATAGAAATGAACACTTTCTGTGCACAATGCATAATGGCCCTAGAGCATGAGCTAGGGCCTCAAAAAGGCCTGAACGGTACCAAATGTGGTGAATAAATCTGACAATGCTTTTTGGTTTGGTACATGTCTAAGGACTCCAAATCACTTTGCTAGCCATCTAGGTCGCCCAGCTTAGCTTCAGCATCTTGCAAAACGTGAGTCAATACGAGAACTCATCGAAAATTGGCTTTTGGCAGCAAAATCGCTGCTGGACCAGCAGAAATTGCCAGACTAGCAACTTCAGCCTCTGGCTGTAATTCTGGGACCTTAGGCTACATTTAGTTTTTTATGGCTTGAAAATTGGACCATTAATAAGGTTTTTATAACCTAAAACAATAAGACATCATTGTTTGTTAAGGTTTAAAGAATTAAATGATTCAAATAGTGAGTTGATTACTTCTTTTTCATTATTTCCTTACTGTCAATGATAATCTAGAGGTATTCGGTCCCACCAAAATCAATCCCGGCCTGCAGAAAAATAAAATCTGCAGGACAGAATGGCCTGTGAGGGGAAAAACTTTTCATATAGATTGAAACATACAGTAATATTTCAGCTTTTCATTCTTTCAGTATATCAACCCTACAGCCACCAATAATTGGGGTACAAGGAATTCACCAAATGGGGCGAGCTCATGGATCTCTCTAAATCCTATATTTGTGTATTTTATCTCTGTTACTGCAAATTGTACAAATATACCGAAAAACAAGCCTTGTCCCACTATCTTAGTTATGATTAGATCCCATATATTATTCTATCACAAAGTTCCAGGCAGCTAATATCTATACTACAATAATGTCAGTATGGGGGGGGGGTCATTCATGTTTTTTACATGGACTTCAGTATTAATGGAGAAAATATGAGAGTAATAACTGTGTGTGGACCACATACAACAAGCTAACCCTTACTTCAAATGCCAGGCAAACGCACACAAAGTGAAGAATATTAGTGAGTAAGATGAGCCCTGAGGCCCAACTAAATAATAGGTCTACAATATTGTATATTGAGTATATGAGTACCAATGTCAATATTGCCAAACATGCATCAGACAACATGTTAGTGGTCATTGTGTCAGAAGACACAGGAGGTTAATTCAAAAGGCTCTGTCATCGCTACCTAGAAGATGTTAGCGTAGGCACATCTCATACCATCTCATAAGACCTAGTGCTACTATACTAAATTTTCTAATGGTGTTAGGCCTGTCCGGAATAGCAAGTACTATGCAGTCCTTCACTATTCCAGTTCCACTTCTAATACCACCTGATGTTAGTGTGATTAAATAGTGGTTTCCCTTGAGAGCAAGTACACCTGTGGGGGGGGGGACATTCCTTGTCACAAGAGTGAATGCACCTGCTGAGAGTCTGTGGGGGCTCTTGAGGCTACTCATGAGTTAAGTGCACTTGAATGAATTCTCTCTGACTCCTTGAGGGCTCTTGAGTGTACTCATGCATTAAGGGCATAGTAACGTCATGCTTCCCTTCTCTCTCTTAGTTGCTGCAGAGGGGGCACTGTACTTCTAAGCAGAACCCCAATGTAGGGACTCTTGAGAGAACAAGTTTTTCCACTGCTATTTTTTTGTCTTCCACTTCTATTTTTTCTCTGTTGCTGGCTATCAGAAAGGAAGGCAGGCTGATCTTATCATGGCAGTAAAGAATAAGGGAGGGAAATCACTAACATCTCATAGGTAGCGATGGCAGAGACTTTTGAATTAACCTCCAGATGTATTTGTTTGGCACATTACAAGGAGATCACTGTGATCTCTACTTAAAATGTGGAACACAGACCCGGACAAGGTACATTGATATGACAGAGCTTGGAAATATACTAGGCAATGGAATGTGTCAAAGCCTAATCAGCCTGCATTCCTACACAGGATGTGACCCTATCAGTTTGTTTGCTGGACAGGGAAAGATATCTGCACTTCGACTTCTGGATGCAGTTTCACACTAGCATACATTTACAAACCTCTATGCAAAACTTGAGGCAGCCGTCTGTATGTTAAATGCTGCCCCATCACATCCACAAATGAGTTACGGTACCAGATCTTCAGAGAAAAGGGAGGAAAAGTCGAATTTGCTCAGCTGCCACCATGTTCTGACTGTTCAAAGAAGCATGTTTTGCAAGCAAACTACCAAGCTAGAATATGGAAACAAAGTTTGCACCCCAAGATTGATGGTTGGGAATATGATGGTGGTGGTCATCTGGCTATCTGCTGGATGAGTGGGAAGCCTGCACCAGACACCATTCTGGAGTTCATGTCATGTACATGCAAGAGGGTACGCAAACTACCAGAATGCCTCTGCCTGCAGAATGCTATGCCCTGCACAGAGGCATGCAAAATAGTAACATGTAATAATGTGAAGGCGCAGGATGATGAGAACATCGAAGGTTCAGACAGTGATGATGAATAGCTAAATTGGTATACTGCATTTGTAAACAAGAACATACATTTCATATTAGTACTTGGAACAATATAGCCCACATTGTCTTGCTTACCAAAGGGTAAAAACCATTCATCAATTGATCCAGACTGTATGTATGCTAAATTTAATATGTGAGTGGAATATCTTTGAATATTGCATTAAAAGACATTGAATAATGCATTAAAAGACAATATTTGAAGGATTACGTAAAATATGCGAAAAAAAAAATGGTTATCATTGAATGAGTGCAAAGTGAATAGTTTTCACTTCAATTTGGTTCTAGTTTTATGCCTCTAATCCAAACAGCAAAGATGTTAGGGCTGCTATACAGGAAACAGAGGTGAAACAATGGATTACTGTACATTTTGGAGGATATCGAAGCTTAGCTGGGTAACCAAAATGTCTAGCAAAGTGATTTGGGTTCCCTGGGCATGTACTAATCCAAAAAATAATGTCTGATTTATTCACCCAGATTGGTACCGATAAGTGCTGTAGCTCATGCTCTACCCCTGTAGCCCACCGCTCACGCATACACAGCCTACCAAGCATCGTCCATTTGCAATGTGACCCTAACTCAGTAGTTATATTCTGGCGCTACCATTGCTAAAGGAGGCCCGACTATAAACTCTGCAAGTACCCCTTCACTGAGATGAGATTAAAAACTACTTAGTGATTATTGTTGTCATTCAGAGAGGAATGTGTTCCACATTAGGTGGTATGATTTATTTCGTTCAAGGAGACTTAATGTAGCAGTGTTTTCCCCATGTGGAAGCGATGCTCCGGAGCCATTGATTCGGGAAAGGACCTGTCAAGAAGGTGAGAAATTGGCGACCTCGTGGGAATGCTCCATTGTCCATTTTTCTGGTGGTGAGGGGCTGTGTGTGGGCGAATATAGGTGATATATAGAATGGGGCTAATGGAGAGATAGAGATAGTGAACAGGGCAGTAAAGGGAAGATACAGCTAACGATAGGAAAAGTAGATGGACAGAAAGAAGAGAAGGTAGGGAAAAGAAAATGAAAGAAAGAAAGAAAGAGACCGTAGAAGACATTGAGATAGGAAGGTGGGCAAAAGCATGGCTGTAAAGCGTGACATAGAGGATGGCATAAAATCATCAACAAGACTACAAAGAAGGCAAACATAGGTGGGGTACCATAGGCAGAACATAATGAATATACTAGCGCACGTACGTGAGGATAATGATTAAATGAGAAAGAAAAATAGATGGAGAGTGGAGAAAGGTAGACTGCAGTTAATGGTGAGAGACGACAGGAGAATGAGATGAGTAATAATTGACGAGGAAGCGGCGGGCTGGGGGAGTCAGGAGAGTGCAAGGCAACAAAGCTGAAAAATGGAGATGGTCCTGATGAGAAGGGAATTAGCACGCAGAGGTCTGTTACCTTTTTATGGGCAGGCTGTTGCTGGAATTTACTCTGGAGGTTAATTCAAAAGATCCTAGGATCACAACCTCAGCAATCTTAGGAATTATTCTGCCTTATCCTATTAAGAGATCTTAAGATTAGACTGCATTCACTTTTCCTAGCCAGCACTAAGATCGCATCAATCTTAGCCTCAGCCCTCCTACACTATTCCAAGAAGTACTGAGTAGGCACAGGGGCAAAATAAAGGAATAGCTGTGGAGTCACTCTTCTTCACAACAGTGTTTATACCATCGTTCCCTATCCCCATATGGGCTAACAAAAGAGCACAGGGTGCAGTTGACCCCATACAGTATTCAAGAGTTGTTCCCATGAATACATGATTTATGCTTGCCTATTAGAAGCATTGTGCCCCCCCCCCCCCAGGACAAAGAGAGAGAAGGGAAGAATTACCTTACAGTGAACTTAACGCATGAGTAGCCCTAAGAGCCCTCAAGGACACTCAGCAAACGTCCTCCCTCCCCTCTATATATATGCAGCAGGCTATTCATTCTTTCGATCAGGAGTGTTCCCTGTAAGTGCTCTTGTACTCAGGTGAAACCACTATGCAATTCTTTCACTAAGATCGCAGTGATCTTAGCGCTGGAAAAGGCATAGTGAAGTGATCTCAGAACTTGCTATTCCTGACAGGCCTGCAACCACTGCATTAAATAGGGTAGACTGGCCAGGTCTTATGATATGTGCCTACATTAAGATCGCTGAGGTAGAAATCCCAGGACCTTTTGAATTAACCTCCTGGCCTTTCATTGGCTTGATATTCAAATGCAGTATCCGAAATGCAGCACAGGCCAGTATTTTTTCTCTCGTGAACTAATATATATATATATATATATATATATATATATATATATATATATATATATATTATTCTGATTCTAGGTAAATACATACCTGAAAGCTGATATTGCATCACCATATTGGCGCACAATGTTGACGAATGGATATAAATTGTAAAGTCTTGGGGTGCCATGCTGTGCACAACATTGTTATACGTCCTTATTCTGTAAAAGAACCCACACTGAAGAGTCCATATCACAGTGGGCCACAGAGATGACAAGACTGGATGGGAAATCATTGGACTCCTGGGGTGAAGACAAGATTAGGACCGGAGAGGAGGTTATAAATGGCATAGAGTAAGAGGAGTAGGCTAGGTTAGACAGTAATTGAAATGGGTCAACCCCATGGTTCATTTGCAAGTGCGAGAGGAATGGTAATGTTGAGCCGGTTAGGGAGTTTAGCCATGAAAAGAGGATGGGAAGGTGGTTGGGATGGGTGGTATAGTGGTGGATAGGGACTATTTAGGTATGGCTAAAGCTGAAAGACTTCACAGTGTTAAGGCATTAGCCATGTTCACCTAAAAGGCACCATACAAAATGAGCCTGTAAAATGACAGGTCTGTCTTGTTGGAAGCCCTTGGGCCGGCCACAGCTCCATCTCTCCAGCATTTGCCTATTGGGCAGTTTGCATAATTCAGCATCTGACGCCTGGAGAGGGGGGCAGAGTGTTACTTATGGGTTGGGCTTGTGTGCGACCATCCAGTTCGCTCACAACAACCGTGCGTTAGATGCCTACTCATTTGAAAGGAAAAAATGCATTCACAAATGCATAACTATAATAGCCTACCTATACATAAGAATCGATGTCGGAATGCAGCTATGACTTAAATGTCGTCGTCTTTTACACTTACCTTTGAATACCGGTGCTGATGGTGAGGCTCACTAAAGTCCTCTTGGGGTGTGTGCTGGAGGAGAGGTACCGTGTTTGCTGGTGTCGCAGCTGTTTGGCAGCTAGGAGACCAGTGAGAGATGTACGCGGCCTTCCAACGTTCTCAGACTGCCGGTAGGGGGACTGTGCGATACAACCTGGCACCCCTCTCCTTCACCCCTCCATCCTCCTCCTGTCCCGGGCCCAAAGCCGCTACCTGATTGGTCAGAACGCCATACCAGCACCCCCAAGTTGTCCCCAACTCACCCTCCCCCAACCCGGCAACGTTCGGAAACGTGGAGACGGTGGGCAAACTCGTCAGAAAAATGAGCGTTTTTGGTATTGGAAAACCTGATTGATGTGCCTTTGCTACCTACTATTGATGTTATCCACAAGTCAGATCTCGCCCAATATATAACTGGATATCTAGGGAGATACAACTCTTCTGTCAGTTGCAAGAGTGCAATAGAAAGTAATAGAAACATAAAGGCATAATGATGTGTCAATATAGTTTTATCAAATATCTTTTACGATGAACCCTATCGCATGACAGATAATTTTTCTCAATCAAGACCTGCTCATACCAGTAAAGGCCTATCTGAAAATGTCTGATTAAGACCCATCAACCATATATTAATAAAGGGGATACATACAAATGTAATGAGAAACTCTTAAAACGACACAGGATGACATCTTGTTTTTCAGAGGCAATACTACCAAAAGAAGTCCCGAGATTCAAACTAATTAACACATACATCTCAGTCTGTACATCAGAATGTGCTTCTATTTATTCACGCGTTTGCAAGAAAAAAAAAGAATATAGCCATGCCTTTATATCAGAATCCGCCACAAAAGCCGAACAAAAAGGAATCTCCGACTGTGATTACAAAGGTTATTCTTTACGCTAAAAGAATGGGGGGGGGCGTGTGTTCTGGATTTGCATAATCAGCTAAAAGCGGTGTTAGTGTTATTGATATATGAAGACGATCAGTTCTGATGGTGTCTGCCATTAATTGTTCAACTCGTGTCTCACTAGCAAAAAAAACTATGCGCATCAAGCAGATGCGCATAGATGCGCAAAACTGAACAGCCTTGGTACGAATGTGTTTGGAACCATCAAGAGTATTATGGCTAGAGTCATGCCAGTGGACTCATTCTGAGGAACACAGGAACGCAACCGTTGTATAAGACACACACCCAACTTAAGAGAGACCTACTAGGCCCATAGGGGGCTAGAATTTGACAAAATACTGTTCTGCATTATAACATGCTCCCCCGTAAGGCGCACTCACAACTTTTGCTTACTATCATTCCATAATGCGCACTAGAGGTCTATCCTCACGTAAGAGAGGCGCCTTATACGCGTGGTATTATGGCACTATTCTTTGTTTCAAAGTAGGGCCAATTTCTAAGACCAAAGGCGTTTCAGGTTACCCCCACTTAGCCTGGCAGATCAGATCCAACCGTAGCATTTTTTGCTTGATATTCCTCTTCAAAGAGTCATTTAGGCCATTTGTCGGAGAATTCGGGGCATTATTGCCAGTGCCAGCGGAACCGTTGGTTATGCATTACCTACTCTGTCTTGTCAAAAGTTGAGATTACAATAAGATTTATCAGACTTATCAGAGTTGTCATATATAGTATAACGCTATCAGAATGTTCAGATCAGTTAACGGGCACCTTTTTATAATTACATGCCCGTGACACCTCCATAAATAGTGACAGAATAAGAATAAAGTTATAACAAGTCATTTATTGTAGCAAATTTGTGAATTTCCCGATTTCTACGCATAGTTCCATATGACTTATATGAATATATACATAAGGTAATTACATCTGTCAGCTGTACGTCATGTAACCACTAGGCCACAATTTGTAATTAGCATTACCTATAGTCAAGGGGGATATATTATTCATGGACTAATGCAATAATACTCGGACATAGGGTGTCAAGTTTATATAACCAATTTAAACTGGTAAGCTGGAGGCTAGATTGACCTGAAACGTCCACCTACCTTGAGGCTTCCACTCCAGGGACTGTTTGGTCCAATGCTCATCAACTATCTAGCAATGTTTATTCAGGACCAACGTCATTTTATAGACATTTTGTGGAGTGGACGTCTCAGGGTATGTGGACGTCTCATGGTTAATATACCAGATAGGTACTTTCATAGTTTGTCACTTTACGAGAAGTAAAGGTACCTTGTCAGTGCAAACAGGAGGGCAGGTGGTCAGCTAATTCAATTCATAAATAAAGAATGAGTATTATTGATAAAACCATTGTCAGATCTTCATGAAGCTCACGTCAGGTCTGCGGGTGACTATATGTATATCAATTTTTACGAGCCGAATAAGTAGTATTTGAAATATCTCCCTCAGAGTGTAAACCATAAATTAGCTCATTATAGATGTAACCACACTAACCTCTACAAATAAATGTCGCTTTTTTGGGATGTTCATAAAAAGGTCCCGGTGTAGGGGCAAACACAAATAGCTCTAACCTATACAAATCATTTCAGTCTCTATTACCTTCATTAGGTTGGTGATACTTAACGTTTTTAACAGAGAAAGAAGCACGGGTGTCTATGGTGATTAGGTCAATAAGTCAGACAGGGAATAGCCCACCCCCGCCGGTCGTATACAAATCCCTCTTGCTCCCTGCTCCTCAACCAGCCAATAAGTCACTGGAGGTCGGTTTAGTAGGGAACTAGTCAGTGTAGGCTGGTCTATCCATATAAAGCAGGCAGCCTGGAGGCTCCAGTGCACAGCCTCTGTGACTGCAGGCTTTGCACATACATTGTCAGAGAGATCTGAATGAGTGATACATGTAATACTGGTGTGAAGGGCTTGGTGTTCATTCCAAGTTGTTGTGATACCTGAATACTGCATGATTTTGAGGCTTGGTTAATGAAGTAATGATGAGGAGAGTGGAAATTTTATTTCGTAAAGCTCAGAAGAATTGATGTATGAATAATATATAAGTATAAGCATAGACGATGGTCTAGATCTACACTAAAAGAGTAAAAACAAAACAAACAAAAAACAGCAGGTGCTTAAAATGATATATTGTGATGTCCTCTTATAAAGGGGTTCAGACAATGGGGAGGCAGAAGAGAATTGCCACAGGCATGTATTCTCATTACCTTTTTATAATATAGGGCAAGTAACCCCAGACCTACATAATGCTTCAATGTTACCACCATATATAGCTTGCCTCAGATGTAATACTATTATACCGGAAGTAAAATATTGCCAAACTGAGGAATTGAATAGACTCAATAGTTCCATCAAATATGCACAGGGTAATTTCACAGAGTGTGCATATGAATACTTGAAGAAGACTACACAATGATAGTAAGCGCTTGTAGACTGACCCATCTCAACATTACGATAAATTTCTGCATTTTTTTCTCTTTTTTGTGAACAGTGGTCATTTATTCAAAGGGAATTCGCAACTATGTGCCAATTCTATAGCGTCTGTAACATTTGATTTGAATTCCTCCAATACACAGACATCAGGCCTGGGACGATTGATTGGATCGGTTAGCCATGCCCGGAAGAGGCAGTGGTACAAAAAGCGACGTTGGGTTTGTCTTCCTATTTACGATGGCTGTTCCTACTCAGTATGCTGTGGCACACTCAATTACTATGTGAGCGATGTCATCATAAACATGAAGACAAACGTGCGCTGTATAGATCCTTTTGTTGTTCTCTGGGTGATGAGATTGCAATCTTCCTCCGGTTACTCTTCCAGCAATTTTTACCAGCAGTGAGCTATAGGATGCAGTACATTGATGTGGAGGGCAAAGTGAGAGGGAGAGGGGCGTAGAGAGGGGAGATGGGGAGAGAGAGAGAGAGAGAGAGAGAGAGAGAGAGAGAGAGAGAAAGAGAGAGAGAGAGAGAGAGAGAGAGAGAGAGAGAGAGAGAGAGAGAGAGAGAGAGAGATAAGGAGACCTGTGGTGCCCTTAGCTGATAAAATAGTTTTTACCTTGAAAAGGTAGGGCCCAAATGTATATATGCTTTCAGCAGTCAGTCATAGAGGTTCACTAAGATGGCTTTAAAGCATAATCGTTTTAAATCCACAAATGTCTTTGTGCCACTAAGGCTTTAGCAGTTATAACATCGATAGTTCACTAGGCCTCTGTACAGCTCTGTCGCAAAAATTTATATAGGAAATGTATGGCTCAATCGCGCAACAGAAGCAAGGTGGACTAAGGGTTATAGAGACTATAATCATTCTATATATGGCCCTTCACCCAAAACAGCCCAAGTCTTTATTCAGGCTTTTAGGCATGGAATATGCTGTACACTACTCTTCATGACAGCATGCAAATTTGATTTCTGCTATTGAATTCTGGGAAGAGTACTTCTTATCAGAAAGATTTTTAAACATGGCTCCATCAAAATATCTGTAGATTGAATTTGAGTGGGAGGTAGTTTTGAGTACCGGAAGTCTATTATTCCGTGTGTTTATGGCTGATTATACGGAGGGTGGAAGTAAAGCTTTCCACTGCTGTGCAGATGTATTTGTATCTAGAGTTATCAGAGCTAGTCACGGAAAAAGAGTCTACGAAAAGTAGCTGAATATCCTTGCCCTGAGTGGTGTGTAAACCTTAATATACCAATTGAGAGTTACTGAATTCTTTTGTGGCAAAAGAAATCTCCGTGGCCTAAAGACTCTCTATGAATAAAAGCTACTTTTGTGGCCTTATGAGCTGACACGAGTCCTTAGCCGTTTGTCATTAATGGCAAGATCTATAAAGGCAGGGGTTAGTCCTAGATGGAGGAGCAAGAAACCAGGAGAAGGGTAATTGGAGGGAATCTTTTGCCTTGTAGAACTGCCGACCATAGCTTGGTGGCAAATATTGGGTGTTTGATAGTGAATTCCTGAATTGTCAAATTTAAAGGGGAATATTCCGTTAGTCACCTAACATTTTCTACCATGCTGAGTTCTTCCCAGATAGTTAAGTTTGTACTGTTTATGTTAATTAGTGACAGGGCCATGGAAATGTGACCTGGGATACCCACCCTGTTTCCCCTTTAAGAGTGCTATGAATAAAGGTTGACAACTAATTGAGAACTGGTCTTAAGAAGGGTCATAATTGGCATGTTTCCTTCATCCAGGTGGGTGAAGATACTGCGCAGATTGTTTACTTTTGCATTACGTGACCAATAAATCGTTTTGTCATAGAAATGATGAAATGTCACATGTAATATTCTTAAAGAGCAAAATAACTTTATCTCGTTGGATGACAGGTTAGAAACTCTATTAAATTGTGATACAGGGGTGTCAGTTAGGTATTGGCACTGTGTCCTTACGTATATTGAACTAATGCTTCCCTTAGGCAGCAGCGGCCTTTAAGTGGGTATTTTAGATGCACCCTTGAAGTAAAAGTAGTTGTTTTGATAGCTTAATTTAATTGATTACAACTGAGGATTGTTGCAATAACAATATTCAAAAATTAGTAGACCACGCCTATGTGATAACCTTACAGGGCGATATTTTGCTGCGGTGTGTCCTTTTTATTTATTTATTTTTATTCGCTCATTTCTAGATTCTGACACCTCATGGTCACTGTTCCAAAATCGCTCTTTTATGCCTCTAGGTAATGTCTCCCTCTTCTAACTTCTGCTTTCATACTCCATACATGGCCACTCAACGTAGGTTGATCGAATTGTTCTCTTATTTCACTTACAATTCCCATACAACCCTGCCTTCTTGTTTCACTCAATATGCACCCCTGAGGGGGAGTTTCCGAACGTTACCGTGTGCGTTGAGCATCGTCGTCGTATGCGGGCTTGGATCAATGAGTGGATCCCGCGCTGGGCGCTGCAGCTACCGCCCCTTCTCTCACCCACCAGTCAACCCCCTATTCCTTCCACCACACTATACCTCCGTCCTATACTAGCTGACCACTAGCTAAATGTCCCCACCAAATAGCCAGGCAATATAGGGACAGGGAGGGAAGACACACGAGGTGGGGTCGGGTGCAGAGAGGGGAAGGATTACTGGTCTGAGAAAGCTAGAACAGTTTGATCCGATAAAGAAGGGATTGGTAACGGTATAAAAAGTTGGTACTGTCACATTGGGAGAGGTGGGTCTAGTGGGAGTGTGCTTGGTGATCTACAAGTCATACATATAGCAAAGGATGCTGACAAGGGCAGTATAATAATAGTGTTTGGACCCGGTGAAGAGGGAGGCTAGTGTGAGAGGGGCAAAAGGTGACGATGCATGAGTATGGACTGACCGTGTATATGAATGTGGAACTGCATGGTGTGGTCGTTCACGATTGGTTGGATTATTATAATTCAAATATGTATTTCTCTTCAGAGCAAAATAGAAATGAACAATCATTTGGCTTATGTTGATATCAAATGAGGGTGATGAGATCTTCATGGTCACATATTTGGTAGGGGAATAAGAAAATGTGTTCGTGGAAGTATTAGTAGTAGTATATATGAGCTAATTAATGTCGGTCAATCCTGCTAGTGAGAACCTGAGTGAACCTGACCCTCGCCCCAAAAGTTTATACTACTGAGTGAGGGTTCCGTTTTGCCCATGAAGTTGCAATACAGGCCATGGAAGAGACCAATAAAACCTTTAACCACGTGAGTTTTTTTGAGTTGAGTTAACAAGTTTTATTTGGCAAAAATCATACATGTACGCTTTTCAGGTCAGCCAAAAACGGGAATAACGTGTGCAAATGGATCGATAAATCCAGTGCGAGCTAGGGCCGTGGTTCAAAGAGGGTAGGACCCATTTTGAATGTGCAATTTGAACAAAACCGCTACAGCACTCCAACTCAATAGCACCATAATACTCTGCATGGGAGATCAATACCATCACATAACGCACTTTACAAACTAGTAAACACTGACAGAGCCCCACCCGAACCACCCCACCCTGTTCACTCTCCCCACTCATCCTACGGCTATGGAGGACTCATACGGACGCTCCTTACAATTTAGTTATGGCCATTTGTCTTTGTGTATAGGGACCAGACAGCAATAGGGGAAATACATAAAGCTGTAGCAGGCGCCGCCATCTCTGGTTGATTCGTGTGGCTACCAGAAGGGGTCTTGATTTAGATGGGCGCCCATTCTGTCAAGAGGCTAGCCCTGAAGGTTCTGCTACTGTAGATATCGTCAACTTAAAAGTGCCGCCTGCTACTGTAGACATTCCAAATGTCGTCTGCTTTCTGAGCGGCAAAGCACACACAAATAGTCCTATACTTATCTTTCTGTCGATGATAGTTTCATCCAGCCACACATGCAACCTAATCACATTTCAACAATTTGTAGTTGTGAGTAAGGTGCTATTATTGATAAGATAATGAAGATTTATTTGCTGCAAAATTGCTGAGATAATATCTTTTCAGTTAATGACGATAATAGCGTAGTACCAATGCCATTCAGGCTGCCTTCAGTGGCGGATTCAGGATCTGGAAAAGAAGGGGCGCGGGCCAAAATGAGGGGGCACACCCCCTATTTTTGAGCAAATTTAGTGGTCCAAAATATCTAATAAACTCTTCAGTAGTGGGGAAAAAGGGGGGTGTGCGTGCCCCCGCGCTCCCTCTAAATCCGCCACTGTTAAATTCAAATCCGCTGGACTACATAACTCTTGCCTAACATGCGCCCAACCACCAGTCAGCACCATATTGTCGTTTATTACCCTGATTGAATCTTAGCCATACCCCGTCTACCCACCAGTCAACACACCATCTGTGTGAGAGGTGTTGTGTATGTTACATAATCTATGGTCCCTGGATATTTCCACTGCCTTTATCCAGGTGCCACCTGCTTCCATAAGGATTTCTAAACGGTCTTCACACACACACCCTGATAGTGCTTTTTACTATGCAAAGGCGTCTCACAGGGTACTTTATCAACCAGCAAGACATCTCTCTCCGTTTGCTACAAAATTCTTAGGGTGATAATTGTTATCAGTACTTATGCCGCCATGCAGGTACCAGATCAGGTACTAAGGGTTATGCAAATAAGGAATAGATGTAATTGTAGTCCTTCCCCTGTTCTACAGCTTATTTCATTTTCGGGCATGTATTTAACACCAAACCATCACCTCAGACTATATTTCAGACATATTATCTGATTTTCACGTGTTATATCGTCTACAACAAGTAGACTTGTCCTTTCTTTGCATTTCTTCTTACCAAGAAACTCATCTTAATCTAGGGGAAATATATAGTCCATGGGCTGGATAATGAGGCCCTGAACCCCCCTGGGGATTTTGTGAGACACCTTTTCCCTGATAGACACATATATATCAGCTATACAAATTCACTTGTGTGCACTTGGTGGGTGTAACAATGAGGACGTATTATGGGCATAAACCTAACAATTTTTTAGCGATCACCCCGCAATCACTTGATTGGTCACTGCTCCCTTAATAATCAAGATAGAAGGGTCAGACTAGAACCACACTAAAGGTTTTTTGATTGCCCGTTAACCGCAGTGTCTGATTTTGTAAGTAGCTAATTTGCATATAATATATTCATGAATGTTTTCAATTTTATTTTAAACATTTCACGATATCTTTTTTACACAATTGATAGATTGACTAAGAACAGGCAAAAGTAGTTAATTATTGGGCTTACACTGACCCCTGGTGTGTCTAGTAATAGGAGAAAATGGTTTATAGATTTTAAGATTATTTGCACTGTATGTCATAGGTTGATTTTAAAAGATATCAAATACATCTGGTATCTTGGGGAAAATGCAATTTTTACCACAACTTCCTTAATAATCAAGATGGAGACCCAAAAATTGTGTCAAATTGTAGCTAGGAACATGTTAGCCATGATGGGATAGATAAGTATTGCATGTTCTATATTTATACCCATTAATATTCATGAAAATTGGAATTCAAGAGCAAAAAAGCTATCAACTTTGGATACTGTAGAATTAACAATATTGGGAAGATGTGAGACAAACTTGTAAAGGTGCAGGTAGGTTCCTAATGATCTTGGTCAGTCTGTTAGATGTTTTCTAAAGCCTAATATGATATTAACCCAAATGCATTCTCATTGATATTCATGAGGGAGGGGTCTCTCTAAACCTATTGAGTCATGGCCTGTGTTAATTGCAAAAACATGGACCATGACTCTGTATGTACTGGGCATGCATAACATACAGAAAGTCTCAAGTTCTAGTTGATGAATGCTGCTCAAGAAAGGGTTGTTATATGCTAGATGTCCCAAATGCTTACTCAGATGGTATTTCAGCAGGTATTTCAGTGGATTCCCTACAATTCACAAGCAGAAACAGAGACATATGATTTGGTGAGGCAGCTAGGTGTTTCCCTCAAGCATAATTAGATATCCACTGTAACTGGACTGCAAACCTATGTATTGTGAGATAGCTGCCATAAAGCTTAGCTATAGCTGACTGCCATGTACTGAACAACCTGAAGATATCTATCTATGGACATTTACACCTCACTGGTAGATGTAGCACTTCTCATGGCTATCAATATCATCTAAAACCAGACCATTATTAGGGGGTTTCAGCATTTAACAAACAAGCTTTGCTATTATGTAAAGGTTTACTCAAAATCTTAGATATCCATAATTGTGCGCATGTTTTCACCATGCAGGACTGAAAAGTCTTATGGGTTTGTATTCAGATGATGGCTAGTGGACATAACATGGCATACTAAAAGCAATGGTACAGAGTTCTCAGGAAACTGGCACTGGCCATAACATGGATATAAGTCAGCTTTTCTACTTATTTGACCTGTTCAGACATGTTTTTAATGAAAGAATGGGGGAAGTGTTGATCCCCATTCCACTACTAGTATATTCAAATCACAAAGGAGATGGATGTAGGCATCCCAGAAATTGACTAAGAGTGTAAAGAAGCATGGAACCCTAAAACCCAACTGCCCCAGAGAAAGAAAAGATATAGCAGACTGGGGCCCCAGCACCCTCCACCAAGAGGGGAAAGGTCAGACCTCTATAGCCCTTTACATTTATGCCTATCAAACTGAATCTGAATGACTAGTCCACAGTTATCCAGTTATCCAGGTGGAATATACCCTCCATCTCCCCATCAAAAATTGATTTAAGCTGAGGTTGCCCTATCCTTCTCCTTTGTGTATTAGCATCAACATTATAATTTCATAGGGTTGTAGACTTCAACACCCAAAATGGGTCAAACATCATAGTATTCTATAAGTTGGTAATAAAAGTTGTTTCATGGGAAGGTGGTGGGGGAGGGGGGAGAGTCACAGGGGGGATAGGTAAAAAGGGGAAGGTTCTCAGAGGGTCTACACTTCCTAATCCGATCTCATTCTGATGTATTATGGCAGAAGAAACACCCACCCGTGAACAAAGTGCAGACAAGTAGATTCCAATAGCTAATAGGGTCAGCTTCCTGAAAATATATGTCTGCGGAAATCCGGGGGGGTGCAGGGGGGTCTACGGTGGCACTTATGACACTTATGTAAAAATTCCTATGCAGCGGTTTTGTACTGGAGCTGTGATTTTAAAAGCATATCCACCAATTCCTATACATATCACGGTATGGCAACAGTGGAATGTAGCCATTGTAATGATCTGTGCAGCAACCATACACTCTGCACCAGGGTCTGTCCTGACTGATGACCTATAAGTCAGTACACATAGCACACCCATTTTCCACCCTCACAGCCCCACTGACCCCCACCTACACACGGAGCCAATACTGCTGATGTGGTATACAATGGTCAGTCACTAATGCACTGCCACTGCGTGCCTGTGTGCAGTATTGGAGCCTGCTGGCCTGTAGACAGCCACGCCCTTTGTTGTACACCCTGGAGAAGTTTGCATGACATGTCTTGAGCAGTGTTTAGGTTCATCGAGTCTGACCTACATCACACAAAGAGTTCTGCAGCTTTGGCATGTTCCACTTTAATAGCCATTTGTGTGCTCAATTCGTACCTGGCATTTACACTGTGCAGCCAGTCCTCCTATGTTGAACAACAATTTAGCCACCTGACCCATACGTGAGCAGAACACTGAGTAACGTGTTGATGCAGAGAGCTCCAAGTTTCTCCACAGCACTCATTGTAATTAAGATCATGGAATATTGACATTAGTTTTGATGACAATTGTACAAATCTGTTATTTGTGTATCCCTGTGCCAGGTTCTATTTGACAAGCTTTGATGGTCCCAAATCTCCTGAGATTGACCTTCAATAAGTTGTCCGGTCGACTATTTGGCGACGTCGTTTTTACATTTTGAACTATAGATCTGGAAGGCATTTCTCAACATGGTACGACTGAACACAATCACTACGATTTGAAACCCTCAATATCAGAGTGGGTGATTGTAGGAGATACACTACTACTACTCTGTACGACCAGTGCTTAATGCAGTAATTGCATTGTGTTTGATAGGGCAGTCGTACCAGTACAATCATTAGTGACCATTAGATGCAGGGCTGTATTGGCATTTAGATGAGGGATCTCACTACGACGACTTTAGGGCCACTTTCCACCCGCGGCTCGGGTATATCCAGCATGTAAGGCCCTAGGGCTCCAATATCCATGACCTAATAGGTTTATACCACGATTTCCTCCATTTTGTATTAATTTCTTACCTGATATCCACAGAATATAGCCACGAGAAGACATTTTGTAAAAGCAAGCAATACGGCCCGGGTCTGCTCTGCGCGAAGCCATTGTTTTTGTTCCTTGCCGAGAGATGAACCGCCGTGTTTACACACACTTTTCGTATGGAATCCAACCATGACAAGTCTTCAAAATAAAACATACATATCCTTAGATAGTCTAGATGATCCCTCCATACATATTATGTCCAATATATTCAAAATAAAGGAGAATCCATTGATTTTTCCATCGTAAGCGAGTCGCCTCCCGCCTCCTTGTCCGGCGAAAGTGTGTCAGTGGCCCGGATGTAGATATAGGTCATCTGCTCTTCGTACGAGGAAGACGCCGAAAATTTCGGACCGGTTTGGAAAATCAATGGATTCTTATTTATTTTGAATATATCGGACATATCAAGCATGGAGTACTCATCTAGAATGTCTAAGGATATGTATGTTTTAATTTGAAGACTTGTCATGGTTGGATTCCATACGAAAAGTGAGTGTGAAAATGCGGTACCTCTCCAGTCAAGGTCTTATTTATTTTCGCATTGGATTTCATCACCGTTCAGTGTGGCGCTATGGCTAA
The DNA here is from genome assembly GCA_949317995.1 of Acholoe squamosa. Taxonomy (NCBI): domain Eukaryota; kingdom Metazoa; phylum Annelida; class Polychaeta; order Phyllodocida; family Polynoidae; genus Acholoe; species Acholoe squamosa. Next base: position 41,500,000 of record OX439038.1, read on the forward strand.
GGCCTTCGCCTACCACCACTGCGGCCGGGGTTCAATTCTCTACGAGTTGGCACGATTTTTCACAATGGAAAATGGCTAGATTAACTTTGTATAGCTGCCATAATTTCCAAAAATATTCTAAGTCCAACTTGACCCCGAAAAAGTATATACCAAAAATTCCAAAAATGCACATGTGTGGTATATGCAGAATAATGCACGGCTAAACTGCATATAAACCCACCGGAAGTGCCAGAATCGTGGTATAACACCCGATATGTCCCCTCTATCGGCCGCTAGACCCATAGTAGATGCTATTTTTGGCCGACAGAGACCATGCCCCACCATTGAACCCTATGGCAGCCCCGTCGGCCAAGGTGGTTGAGTGGGGCAGCTGTCGGCCGAAAGAGGTACCCTGTCCGATGGTGGAAAACGGCCCTAAAGGGGGTCTAGTCGTACCATTTTGAGAAACGCCTTCCTGGTAGTGGTCTTTGAAATAAACGTGTACACCATGTCTGTGGTCATGAATTATGCTAAATGGGCACTCCATAATGAGGCTGGTGTCTCCCGAACAGCCGGTAAGCAAAATTTAATACGCATGTAGAAGTAGCGTCAAAGTGAGTATTCTACAGTAGAAATGCCATGTAGCACGATGTAAGATTATGGCTTTCGTATATTAAAAAGAAAGTGCGAGAATCAATAGATCTGTACGTGGCTTAACACCCTAGGAAAATGGTGGCATTGCCATGACAGGGAACCACAGTGGCCTGACCTGAGATATCGTGGGTTTGGCATAGTCCTACCTCTGGTTTTAGTACAAGCTTTATCTTAACAGAGGTAAGCTTAGGAACTTATGTTTTTTTCACCACTGCTCCGCTCCTATCGCAGTGAAGCTGGTGTGACCATCCGTGTCTTGCCCCTTTGTGATGCTATTGGCGGTGGTGCCCTGTGCCGCCCGCACCGCCCTACCCTCTCTTTACACCACACAAAGGTCGCATCAACCGCTGGCCGGCGTCTCCGCGAGACTTGGCCAGGCCAGGAGCGAGATTTGGACCCAACCAGCGTTCTAGCTGAATGAGGTCCCGGATGAAGCGCATTATCTGTGGGGTAGAAAGGGAGGGGACGATCCCACCCTTTAAAGGGGATAAAAGGTAAAAAGGACCAGCAGCACAGCAGCAAAGTGCCAGGCAGAGTCCCGCACACATTGCCTATGGTGGTGGTCCCTAATTGGTGCATTGGGTGGTGAAATGTATTGTACGCGTGATGGCGGGCAAATAACGATGGTCAGGCTGATGGGACTATAGACTGGAGAGCAGTTAGCTGTGGGTATGTGGGGGAGGGGTATTGATCTCAATACTTCTCTGCTCAGGGATTTGAGATAATGACTGCTGTCGGGATCAGGAGTTGTTGTATATCAGCAGCGGTCAGCATCACTGCCCAGCGGCCACCTCCCAAACGAATGGAATGGCACAGTCTGCTGCGATTACATTTTATTTAGGAGAAGCAGAGGACTCTTTTTGGCCGTGCTGTTTTCTATCGACTATAACGTTTGTGTTTTTCTTTGCACGTATAATTAGGTACATGTATAAATAACAAGGTAGTATCAGGTATTTTCTATACTTGACGTAGGCGAGACACCAAGAAGTCCGTCCTATAATTCCCTTGGTCCCAATTTTACCTTTTTCACTCCCAAGTCCTCAGCGGTATGTCGTCGATGTCGTGAGGCCCTTCTCTGGTACACTTAAGCTGACATCCGGATCTTGAAACCACCCAGCCATCATGAGATTCTGCGGGACTAGCGTATATCATAAAAACGAGCGGAAGGGGAACCAGGGCATTCTGCGCTGAGGGCCCGGGGCTGGGGACGAGTGTGAAAAGGTCACATGGCTTAGGGCCAGCAGGGTTCCGGTAGGGCACATATCAGTGAGAAGACGACTTGAAAATGGTGCTAGTTTCTATAAGCTGTTCGTCAAACAGGAGCCTAACCCCAGCCACTTCCACTTATGACTGGAGACCCAAACTGTCCTATCTCATATCCTCAAGTAGCTCCAAGTCGCTGGGTAGGATTGTAGGATATTCAAACAAGGCCATCATGAGATGACCTATTGGTGTTTCTGCATTAAAGGTTTGTACGGTGAACGATGACCCGGACATAATAATGGTAGGTACTTAGGTGTGGGTAAGGGTAAGCCGCTTTGGATTCCACGTAGGATAACATGGGATACATGTCGTACAGTGTCGTGAAAAACAACGAGGAAAGAATCACTGCTTAAAAGTAGTAACGATTTTTTTTATGAATGCAACATCTGCATTTCGAGCACTTTTTAGGCTGTATTCAGAAAATAAATAATGCCCATGCTTTATACATGCAGTAAGAAATAAATGAAGGCCTACGTTAGATCATGCTGATTTCTGCACAAAGAGATGTGGTGGCATTTTGTAGGATGCATCATGACGCATAAAGATACCTGTTTGTGTTAGATTGCTGATTCAGAATGGGTCAAATTACCCTCGTTATATGGAAAGATCATTAGTAGATTATTATTAGACAGTTATTGGCTGGACATAAGCATCCAAATAAAACCAGTTCGTAATTACACTGTTGAAAATAACTGTTGAATCTACCAGGGATCCTTGTATTAAAAACCGAACAGTGAACCACCATAATTATATTGCAGTAACCCAGTGTAGTTTTTACAAGAAGCCAGGTGACAAGACTATGGTACAAGGAATCTCTATGAAAATAACGATAGATCTCTAGTAATTTTGGGACAAGGCTTCTGGCATCATTTCGACTACATTTTTTAAAATTGTATGGCCTGAAATGAGAGACTCTAAATATCCGTATTTAAGGAATCCACATCAAGTTATAAATGCGATGCGTAGAGCAGACCCTTAGTTAAAGTCTAATGGGTCTCCTGGCAGTCCCCTAGCACTGATGGTGTTATTACTTTGTTGATGGGGGGAGATGTGGTACTGATAAGGCAACATTCACTCAGCGATAGCTGGCTGTTTGTGTGTGCCTACAGTCAGTGCCAGTGTGTGGTATGGTAAACCATTGTGGGGCACACGTTGCTGGACGCCCAGCCTGGTTACATTGACTCCCTGGCGCTGCACACGCCAACGCCCCATGTGGTCTGTTTGGACAACTCTATTTAAAGGAGATACCAGCCAACACGTTTCATTCTGGTCAAAACTGTCATGTCGATCCAGCTCGCCATACACTGCCCCTTCCCTATTTCACCTTTGTATACTGTAGCCTAATACCCCCAGTCGGCCATGACTGCCACCCAGGGGCCCTGTGCAGCACACGCGTTTATACATGTACAGTCTAAATACATGTGGAAATATGGACAGGAAGCAGGGAAGGCTGTAAAACTGCATTTGGTTATTGAGTTGACTAGATGGGGCACACATTTGCGCAGACCACTGGTCTGACCTCTAGTGCAAATGTGGAGAGCCCCAGACAGGGCCGTATAGATGGCGTGTCCACTGAACACGACTGTGATTGAGTTTAGCACATATCCATGTTGGCACCCCTGTATGGGAGGTATTGCATTCCACTGTCTGCTAGCGGCTCATCTCCGCTCACCCCCTGCCTGCCATTGACACATTTTGCCAGCAGAGTCCATTCCAGAGTTGGGAGTCAGTCTCACGTCTCTTTCTTTTTATTTTATTTTTTTCTGAATTGAGTATTTACCTAGCAGGGTGTTATATTGGCGGGTGGTATGTTATGCTGCAGAACAGGCATCGATACTTCTTCCAAAGACATTGAATTAAATGAATTGAATTGAATTCCTTTTATTTATACTCTAAAATTATAAGACCAGGTCCCTGGGTCCTGTCTTGCAATCATACAGTGCATTTCACAAAATCCACCTTCAGTTATATATGGAATAATGCCTTATACTTTTGAGATTAAGATTGATAATCTGCCTCTACATTTCATCATCTCCAAAAGAAATATGTCAATTTGATGAGGATTAGATGAAGATTCTCTTACAATTACAATTACAAAAGACCTGCTCAATTTCCAAACCTCCCTCAGTACCCATTCTGTAACGTACTCCTGTCAGTGTACTAGACATTATCGTGCCGACCTAAGTGCATGAATTTGGCTGCTGAGTGACTCAACAGTGAGTGCATGAGTGAGTGCATGAGTGGTGAGCAAGAAAGCAGGCAATTGCACATGCGCTGTCAGCCCGCCCATGTAAATAAACAGTGCAACGCTTTTTATTTTGCCCCACAGTATTACCTTGTATAGGCATGAAGGCCCATACCAGATGTATAAAGTACTGTAGCTTCAAGTGGTTCCCCTGCCTAATTACACCGATTTACAATGCGGGCTGAGAGTGTGTGACTGAGTGACTGAAGGAATGTATGAACGAGTCTGTGCATTAATTGGGTAGCTGAGTTGCAAGTTAGCGAGTGAGTCTCTCTGTGAATAAATAAACCAATGAATGGAGTGAGCGAATGAGTGGGAGAAGGACTAACTGACTCAGTGCATCAGCTGTGATTAAGGGAGTGAGTTTTTTAGTGGTGCATGAGAGAGTGAATGAGCTGAATAGATAGAGAAGGGTTGAAGAGACTAGAGCTGTAATTGAGTACATGGTTCGGGGGGAGGTGGAAGTGGTTGTTATTGGATGTCTGCGTGTCGGTGGGGTGGGGTCCTCTCAGGACACGACCCTTTATTAAACTCAACCCTATTTCAGACTGCCCTGGGACTCCTTAATCACATGACGGCAGGTACCTTACATGGGACAGCCTATGGGGTTGTGATATCTCTAATGGAAACTACCTTGTACGGCGTGTTAGCTAGGCCAATCTATGGACTTTGTACTGACGTTACATATCATTAACGGATCACTGCCCAATGCACATAGAGTCGGGCATACATCTTTAATGTTGGTGTTTGTGTTGAGGGAAGTTCATGCATACATGTGGGCCCTTGCCCTGACCTTTGGATGCGTCCAGCCAGACTCTAACTAGAGCTGTAATTGAGTACATTGGGTCATGTTACGTTCTCTCCATTCAGTTGTAATTGACATGGATGTATGTACAATTAGATATACCAAATCATGTGTATGAGGACTGCAAATGGCACCCTTGTTCTAATAGCACATCAAGTAGTCATTTGTTTTGACAGTCTTGCCACCTCTATCATTGTATTGTCAGTAGAGCGTGCTTAGTGTTAGGGTTGATCCATTAGAACAGATTGCCTGTTCAACACCATAGTTGCCTGTCTCACGTCACCATCTCCCCTATGTTTTGCTGATGTTTTTTTTTTGCTTCATTTTTGTTCTGCTGTTGTATTGTTAGATGATGCATATACAACAGCTGCTCCTAATCAACCCCCCCCCCCCACCCATTAGCTCACCTCGAGCTGTGTATGTGCCTCAGACAATGGGGCAAGTATGGGAGTAGGGATTCTGTAATATACAATTGGTTAACATGAAAGCCCCCCTGCAATCCTGCCAATTTGTGATCCTGTGATTTCTTCTTCAATTTACCTGAATGTAGGCTCAAGTATATAAAGCACATGGAAATAGTCTATGATGATATTCCGTTTAACTGTACTGAGGCCCATACCCACGACTGCCATAATCGACATCTCTGTGTGCTGTTAAGGTAATATATTGTGCCTCATAACCTGACTCTAAACCAGATTTATGTCTCTGGTCTGGTGCGGGCTATGCTGGTTTGTGGTCCATGGTTGAGAATATTGGTACTGGCAAGTCACATGCTAGCAGTCAGGGGTCAGTGGTTGGGACTGTTTGGGTCAGCAGTCACTTACACTAAGGGTTAAGGACGTCTGAAGGTCAGGCACAACTGGATATGTCTGTCATACATACATCTCTGGACGCAGTTGTCTTGCATCGATATCTTGAGAACTGGCTTCTTTGAAGTATGACCTTGTATATATATATATATATATATATATATATATATATATATATATACTGAATTTTGATCACCCCCACAAGTAAGGAAAGCATTTTAGAGATACCCATTAGTGAACATGCTAACATAGATGGAATATGGCGTATTATGTCATGGCTGATATGATCGTTACTATAGAATAGTACTAGAACGGCCATATTCAATGGGGGGATTGAAAACAATATGCCCGTATTCAACGGGTATCTGCCATCTTGGATTTTGAACAGAGCTGAGCTGTTTTTCTCTATCTAAAAGCAATTACCCCCTATGCCATGACATAAATGCAAATGTCCACTTCCATGGGATTTTTTACATCGTATTCCCCTCTGTGGGACTACGTAAAATACCCCATGGTCGTTGACATTTGCTTATATATTCACAATGCCTCGTCACTAATAACCTAAACCCCTGGAAGTAGAAGTGATAAATAATGCCAGAATACCTGTATGTCATTCCTTCCTTCAATATGCACGGCACTGGAATGCCATTGGTAGCTCACTCCGCCTGTTGCATGGTATGTGTCATGGGTGGCAACGGCAGTCTACAATAGCATTGTCAGAGAAGCGTGTAATATTGGTGTGGGACATTAGAGGGTTTGTCAGTACATGATAGTGTGAGCAGCTGCTTTCACTGTCTGGCTCCAGGAGTGTCTGAGCAACGCCCTCTTCAAACCATTTCACCCACGTAACATACGGTCATCACCAAAGGGTACAGGGGGTTGTATTTGCTGTTCCTGATACATCGTAACCATGAATCTACACAAAAATGAATTCCCTAAATGTGATAACTGGTATATAAAACATATCCCCCTACTATTACATCAAACAAAAAGAATATATAACCTCGGATAGATAGCTGAGCTTTGCGAATGCCTGGTTCGGGTAATCATTTCTATATACTACTCTCACTATAGCCTGGGGTGTACGCCTTTTTCAGTATACTACTTACCGCTAACGGGTCGTAATGCACACTCTACAAAGCGAATAACAGGCAGTAGGAAGAAAACTCTTACTGGGGAGGCAGAGGTCTCGGTTGGCAGAGGGCTTGCTATACTTTTATATAGGCTCATATAGGAGACCCTCCTGCCCCCTGCTTTTCCTACGCCAATGTGAAAACGCCTTGTCACGAGTGAGATAGTCACTTAGTGCGGCAAGATGTATCTGTCCGGTCAGGATGAAAAGATGGTCACGGCTGCTAATACATTGAGAGTCCGAGCAACGAGCCCTAGACGATTCTTTGTTCGAGGATAACAGTTGAAGGACAGGACAGAAAAGAAAAACACTTCTTTTGATATCAGCTTGGTAGGTGGACCATGTATTGCCTATCTAATGCACCTATGCCAAACATTGATAGACAGCATGTCTACACATCCGACAAATGAACTATTCTGCTCGATTTTACACCTTTTAACCAGAACATACAGATTTGACGTAGAGGATTACACCTCCACAATTTATTCCCAGCAGGTAGCAGAGAAATACAGAAACACTAGAGTGACTTTTAGAAGTCCCCCATGGCTCACGTCAGCACCTGACTAGATTAAGACTGCACCCTCCCTGTACATCCCATTCATTGAGTGGAGAAGGAGGGATTAGTTGTAGCTTTTACTGGACTGGTATCTAAAGGTCAGAGGGAGAGTTTGAAGACGGTGCGTACTTGGGAGCTTCATATATAGTACCACGCGTATAGCCTGCTGTCCCTAAGTCAACCCCACTCAGTTTTGCTGAAAAGTGAGGCATTTATAGAATGCACCTACCTTCAGGAAGGTTGGTCTGTGGAGAAAGAATTTTATATTTAGTCTTTGATTTGATGTAGATGTACACGGCAGGTAAATGCGGTATATAAGGTGAAGGTGGAGTCAAATAATTCTAGACGGTTAAAGTTGTTTTTAAAAAGGACTACACCGGAGATAGGGACATCAGCACACATGGATGGAGTGTGGTGGGTGGCAGTGTGCCTGTAAGCAACCACACATAACAGGCAGTGTGGTCCTGGATGCCATCTCAGACAGGAAAACTCCAGGGACGTGGTTCACATGGGGATGTGGTGTGTCTGGGGGGGGGGTAGGTACAGAAGGTGGCAGTTAGGGTGTGTTTGTTTGTATATAAGGGGAGGGGTGGAGTGGAAATCAATGATGCTGACACACGACGACTGACCCACTCTGGGTGGCCGAAGGATCTATAGACTTGGGCTATCAGTATGGACGCTATGAGGAGCAGAGATTAAAGAGGACGGGTCAGGGGGTGGAGACGATAAGAGGGCATAGCACCATTGCCTACCCTATCTCTATACCATCTCAGCAATGTCACTCTCCTCGGTGACCTTCACTGATATTTCAACACTACACAGTCAAGAGTATATAGCAAGAACATGGTCATGGCTTCTCCTAGAATGGTGGCTATATGCATGTTCAGGATAACCCTTAAGTTCTTCATTTGCCCATACCCCTTTCTATGCCACTCCATGAAACTTAAACCAGTACATTTTTCCAACGACCTCCACCACAATGCCTTGGTTAAAGACCGCTTACATAAAGTAGCATCCGACTATAGATGCTTTACACTATGCAAACATGAACATTTTTGTGTGAAAAATAAGCTTGCACTACAAGAGTAATGCAGGACATGTTCTTTTCTCTCTGAGGGTCTACATTATCGTATTACATAGATGACCGTAGGAGGTGATGTGCACTTATACATCACTGTTTGTTTTAATGCTGCTTTCTTTAGGCATTGAATCCTGATTGGCATTCCAGTGTTGGTAACAATAATAGTATTAACCTTGGCACTTTTGGCAGAATGCCTGTAAGTTTGCATAGAGGGATTTTTGAACATGCTGAATCCATTTCTAAGTGGAAACATCATTTTTGAAAAACGTTTCCACTTCTAAATTGACTTTGAAAAGAAAAAGTAAATAATTAATAATAAATTACATCAAAATTCATTGAGGATTTAATGGGGTGGGAAATAAACAGAAGGACAATACAAGACATGTGTTTCCCATTGAAATATATTATAATAAGTATGATATCATGCATATGAATTGTTTTTCTCTGAAAAAGGGGCCGAAAAAGGTAGCCATTACTGAAATTCCTTATTTTTGCAATAACTCTGCAGGTGGTGATGATAGACACTCAGTTCATGTGTCTACTAGCACATTTTCAGGGTCTAGGAACTCATTGGTAACATCCTGACTTTTTTCAGAAGTACACTAACCTATTATAGGTCTATTTCTGGTCGCCTTTACCAAAATTCATAAGTTTTGTAATAACTTTGCCAATAAGACAGATAAGCATTCACACAGTGTGGCTATACCTCCATTTTAAGGGTCAATGGATACAATAGAAGCATTGTTCTTTCTCTACTATGTATATCTATCAGCCTATCATTAGGCATTACCGAATATTGCAGTATATGCTGATGTTAAATGGTATATGCAGTTCTATATGTTCATGTTCAAAAAATGATGCTGTGAGCGTCACTGTGTTTGATTGTTCCTCATGCTGATTGTATACAGGGTTGGCAGAGAATGCAAAAAAAGGACATGTCTTCCAGGAGGGCTTTTCAAAACCATAGCTATAGATATCGTTTTGAAATACCCTGCTGGTGAGATATTGGCCAATGAGTCTCGTGTGGTATTGTGTAATGTGTTCTAGTTCCAACATACGTCGCTGGGGCGCTACTAGTGGCCAAATTAGTGTCTGGGCGTCCCAAAGGAGTGGTTAACTCAATTAGAGCACAATGTTGACATGGAATGTGTTATTGACAAAAGCTGGTTGGTAATGTGCTATTTATCTGATTCCTGTTCACATAATTAGGTTCCCACCGCAGTAAGATAGGTGCTGAGGTGAGCATTAGTTCCATATTGTCCACCTCTTGGCAGGTCCTTGTTTTGCATTGTACTCGGGTTATCTATCTGTTCAACCCTCCAAGATGTAATCAGGTAGTGAACTGTGGTGACGATTGATAGTCGTGAGGTTTTCCACTCACAGGACGAAAAAGGCAAGCATCTCAAAAATGAGTGCTGATTTCTCATTAATAAATCGGGGACGCTCCGCCAGGCCCAGATATAAGGGGTGTTTCCATTGTTATAGACTTGCTGAGGAGTCTATATATTCCAGGATTGTATTTCTATAAAAGGAAATCTGAACAGTGCTTAGCTCAATATTCAGGTAATATTTTGATGTACATCACTGTTTCTCACCTTATCTATGTGCGCCTGTCTGGGATATCAAGAGTCACACGGTACTATATTGGGATCACAATGGTGAAGAAACTAATAACGTAGGTCGATCCGAGGCACCGACATTGAAAGTACAGGACATTGCAGATCAGATAGACATTATATTTGACATAAGGTCATAAGGAAGAGTCTATTTTGTCATTGTTTTGATATATTAGTTATGTTTATTCCTATATTTTCATTCATTATATCGATGGCAATAATAAACTGGGCTTATCATTCATCCTTTCCACACGCCGAAGCCCTACATCTGTATTAAATTCTCACACTGCTTAATAAGTAGACCTTGACTGAAGAATGGTACTTCCAAAGCTTTTCTAATTGTTAATGCTGGGAATCGGGGGGGGGGTCTGTTGCTCAAAAGTATCCAAAATATTTAGGTATCTACACCAACTCCTCTGTGCTCCTTGGTACATGTGAGTAGAGGAAGCACCTGTGATCTCACCGGATTTGTTATACTCTCAGGTGATCTTACAGGGCTGATGAGAGCAAGAGTAGTATACTTAGGTGATCATACAGGGCAGATGAGAGAATGAGTAGCCAGATTCTTGGTTCCATTCGTGATCTCAGCATATTTTTTATTCTCATCGTGATCTCATCTTGTTTGCCAGTATTTGAAAGTCAAGTACCTATATGCTCTTAGTGTGTATGGTATGCTCTTAGCGGATCTTATGGGACTGATGAGAGAACAACTTACCAAGTTCTTGATCCCATTCATTATCCCAACCCATTCTTGGTCTTATTTGTAATCTCATCTTGTTTTACATTCTGGATCAAGGATCATGTTGCATATGGGAGCACCAGGCAACAAAGTGTCTTACATTCATTTTGCATGAGTAACAAACCCCAGGGCTACCATAAAAAGGCGCTATATATATTGGTTCTCAGGGGAGACCTGACTTTCATTGAGCTATGCTTTCTGTACACATACATTAGGCTGTGATAGATACTGAAGACTTGTAAAATCTCCTATAGCACAATGACATTAATATGTTGTTGAGCAGGATAGCCACAAAGAATGAGTGAATTCACAAAATAATGGAGGAGGATACCCATCAACCACAACACATAAAATTCTAATTATCCGGTCGCAGAGTCAAACAAACCCTTGTCTTTGAAGTCTCAGATGTGGCATACTAAAGACAGATCTAGTTGCAGACAATCCTTAGGAATTCCCAGACTAAAGATGATCTGTATCAATCATTTCCCTACGAATGACGGAGAAGCTTCCCCCGATCGAAATCCAGTTTGCCTATCGTTGTTTGGATTCTTTCTGTGAAACTGTCCCACTATTTTGTTCTGCCTCACGAAAATCTCTACAAGTTATCAACAAATTTTATCAGAAATGCATATATTGCAAGTCTTGAATAAGCAGTGATCGCGACCATTGTCAAAGCATAGAGATAGATAAAAGCAAGCTTACTAGTACACTGCAAAAATGGTGTTTAGATTTTAAACATGTTTAGGTCTAAACACGTTTAAAACCTAAACATATAGGTCATTTAGGTGTCTCATCGACTACACATTTAGGAAATGAACACTTTTTTCTAACTACATAAACATTTACGCTAAACATGTTTAGATGTTTAGAGTTGAGACAGTTGAATAATAGGTGTTGAGATTTAAACATCAATATGTTTAGATACTTGGATGTTGAATCCACACCAGGTAGCAGCACTACCTTTGACTGGACTATCTGCACACAGTTATAATCAATTGTTGTGACAAATGTCCCCAAATCCCATGTTTATCATGGTTTCGTTTCATAGAATGTCATGTGAATAGAAAGGGCTATAGAAAATTGACTAGATTCACCTCATGCCACCATAATTACCATAAAATAATCAATAAACTCCATGACTGACACCTATTTGATGTTATTCTGGAATATATAAGGCAATGTCCTTCCTGCCAAGCTGTTGTACTTTCTCAAGTCTCTCATTCTGATGCAGTGTGTAATATATGTACACGTATATAGCTGTGGCTGACATCTTTGGAGACTTTGACAAGTAAATACCTGCCAATGCCCCCCCCAGAAAATGAGAAAAAAAAATTGTTTTTTAATGCATACATGTCTGCAAACCTTAACTCTCCATCAAATCATTTAAACATCTAAACATAAAAATTCATAAACACCTAAACACAAAAATTTATATATCTAAACACAAAGTTTTAACCTAAACACCTACATTTCTAAACACTTGAGCTAAGCACATTGTTTGGTTAAACATGTTTAGGAAATTAATGTGATTACAAAAACGTTGCAAGAATATGTTTAGAATTGTGTTTAGGATCTAAACACCATTTTTGCAGTGTAGTTCCATGTACAAGCTCTATTGCAAGTGGCCCATTATGTATTGCAAGTATAACTTGCTTAAGTCAATGGGTCACAAAATGGCCGTTGCTATCAGCAATCGAGCCCAATCTGACCAGGTCTCTGCATGTCCTCAACAACTCTCCCAGCAATACGCTACCGTGTCCTATGCATAACAGTTGTTGTTAGGGCAGGCGCGTGGTTCTCATGATAGAGCAGGGTGGGGCGGCCAGAGACTGGCGTAATGGTCTTAATGGGGCAGCATCCCCTGGGGGTGATTCCCGACTGGTGCTGCCTCTGGCGGATGGCCTGTACAGCAATCTGAAGTGAAGGACGCGGTTCAGGGCAGGGGGGAGGTGCTTACCGAGCATATGGAGTGTAAGGTGCTGTAGAGTTAGTGATCTTTCATGGGTAACGATCTGAACGCCACCCAAACCAGCACCACTAGCACGCGTTTAAACAAACATGGCACTTAGAATGTAATATATGATGAATATGCTTGCACTAGTGCCTATCAAGTACCTAAAAGGCACGCGTGGATAGGATGAAGCACTTTGGATCAGAAGATCCCTGGATCTATCCCGGGCCATGCTAAGGTTTTTCAGTATGAACCACTGTCAAAGCTATGTCATAGCAGCTGTCACATATAAGAACAGTATAGAAAAAGAACACTGTCAATTCTCAAGTGTCAACTCAGTGCCTCTTTCCTATGATATAACTAACCACTCAGATTAGGAAGGTTTTTTTTAAGTTAAGTTTTCTTTATTGTCTCAGATTCGAAGTGAAGTTACAATTACAAAGGTATAGAGTGTACATCACGTTAACACATATAGGTTTAAATAAGAAAATAGAAACAAATCTGAGACTAAAGAAGGCAAAGGACCTCATCCCCACCTCGTAGGGTGTATGGGTTGATACTTCTGGTCCAACCTACACTGTAGTTATATTTGTATAACGTTGACACACGTATCAGATAATAGAGAGAAAAATATGTACCAACATAGTAAGAAATAGCAATAGTATAAAGGGACTAATTCAATTTCGGATTTAGTGTAATTAATAGGAAGAATGAGAGAGAGGGCAGAGTATAATTTGATTAGGTAGCATGACAAGATTAGGAAAAAAGGGATTCAAAAGTTGGGACGCTCACCCAATTCCAGGAACCAGTTCCCTTAATAATTTTTTATTATTTGATTTAAAAATTGATAAAGTTTCAGTGTTCCTTCTTATTACCGGGAGAGCATTCCAACTTATGGCACCAAAGTACTCAATGCTTTTCATATATGATACAGTGTTGGGGAATAATACCTTACATGTGGGGGCCAAATGTTGTCTTGTTCTTATCAGCCTATGGTCGACATAATCATTACATCTAGATCTTGTATACATGTAGTTCAGTAGATGTATTTGTCTTCTATCAGATAAGAAATTACAGTTTGATATGTTGTGAACATAACGAGTGTTTGTGAGATGTGGTACCTTAAGACAGATTTTTAGACAACGATTTTGTGCGTATTGGAGCATTTCCAGGTATTTTTCATAGGTGGTATGCAAAATAATATCAGCATAATCCATATATGGTAGAATAGTGGTTTTAAAAATTCTTAGGGATAATTTAGTGTCAATATACTTCCTTAAGTTGCATAACAGGTATGTTTTATGAGCAATTGTTTTTACCTGATTTTTGATATGTAAACTATAATTCAGTAGTGGATCCAAAATGACCCCAAGATATTTATAACTAGGTACAACTTGTAACATCAAATTGTTCATGGTAATATTAGCTGACAAAGTGTTAAGTTTCATGGTACATGATGAGAAAATCATTATTTTAGTTTTAGCAATATTAACCGACAACTTATTCTGCTCGCACCAGGTAATATAAGTTTCTAGATCCTCCTGCAAACACACTTTAGCAGTTTCAAAATTATTATGAGAAGTATAAATCACAGTATCATCAGCATATAATCGAATTTTACAATTTTTTATACATTTAATTACGTCATTAACATACACCAGAAAGAGTAAAGGTCCTAATATTGAACCTTGAGGGACACCACATACCACTCTACACATTCTAGAAGTAATACCATTAGCTTTAACAATTTGATTCCTATCGACCAGGTAATTTTTAAACCAATGATATGTGTTCGATCTTATACCATAATTATGAAGTTTAGTAAGGAGTACAGAATGGTCAACAGTATCAAAAGCCTTCCTCAAGTCTATGAAAGCAGCAACGGTAGAGTTGCCAACATTAAGGTCTCTTTTAATATCATCAGTGAATTTAGCTAGTGTATCCACAGTGCTGAAGCCAGGGTGAAAACCACCTTGAAAATTTGTTAAGATGTTTTCATCTTTTAAGAAACCATATAGTCTATTATGGACAATTTTTTCAATTAGTTTACAGGGTAAAGGAATTAATGAGATAGGCCTATAATTATTTACCATTTTTAAATTACCAGATTTCGGTATAGGAGTAACTTGTGAAATCTTCCATTTAGCAGGTACCGAGGCTGTTGTGAAAGATAAATTAAAAATTTTGACTAATTTATCGGGATCATGAGAGAAAAGTTTTTTTAGGATTTTCGATGATATCTGATCAATAGCTGAGGATTTAAGTGGGTTAATGTCATGGACTAGTTTAATAACTTCTTGGGTATTGGTTTGGAGATTTTTAAGGGTGTTAACAGTAGGTGGATCATAACTTTTCCATGGCGTGTACATGTTAGTGGCTAATTTGGGTCCAATGTTGGAGAAATATTCATTAATAAAGTTAGAGGTTTCATTTCTAGGAATAGTCGTATTGTCATTTTCATGATCCACTAAATTTATATCACTAGCTCTGTTCTCATGGCCAGGGATTAATTTGTTTATAACTCTCCAAAATTTACGATGATCATTTTTATAGGATTCAGCTTGTTCTTTATAAAATAATCTGTGTGCTTTGTTGATCAATTTGTTTGATTTATTTCTTAATTTATCAGCAGTTTTCTAATCCTTTTCAGTTCCAGATCTACGAGCTGTCTTTAATTTTGAGTTTTTGTCTCTAATAAGTTCAATTACTTGTGGGGTAATCCAGGGATCTCTTAACTTATTAACAGTGAATTTATGTACAGGACAGTAAGTATGTAGGATTGAACGTACAGCTTTTTCATATTCATCCCATGCAGTATCTGCACTATTAGCCTGATTAAATACAGTCCAGTCATAATTATCAAATTTGTCAAACAATAGAGAGTTTCAGGTATGACCGACCAGTAATCTCAGTTTTTTTAGGTTTAATATGCCATTTCTTTCTAACCAAGTAAATAGGAAGATGGTCTGAAATATATGATTCCAGTTTACCTGTTTGAATATAGTTTCTTCTCAAATTAGTAAAGACTAGATCCAGTATAGCATTTTTACGAGTGGATTGATTAATTTCTTGCATGAAGCCATGACCTTTCATTTTATTTAGTAGCTGTCCCAAGCCTAGCACTCAGACGTAGAGGGGTGGAACGTACGTTCCTGACGTGAAAACCTCCTTTCCTGCATCCCAAATACGTAGGCCATTCAGGCAGAGATTTCTTACATATCAGGATTGTAATTAAAGGTATATCTAACCACTTACCTTAGGCATGTAATGTATTGATTATGCCTTGATACATTATTGATTTCCTATTCTAAATGTGATTTTTGTAAGGGTCATGTAAGGGTCATTGAATGGTGAGTTGGTAGGGATTCATGCCTGACTGGGTTCTGCACACTGCACAGCCTTTGGTGACGTTCTGCCCAAAATACCTGCATCTGCGTCTGGTCGCCTATGTCGTACCTGCTAAACCTACCTATTATCCAGTTTGAGCACCCAAAATCATTCTGAAATGTGATAACCGTGGTATAACATATGATAGAGAACACCATATGTGTAGTTCGTGCTATGTCACAGACCATAGAATCCTATGGTAGATGAAAAAGACGGATTGTTTTTCAATAATGTCATATCTGGGGCTACACTACTACAACAACACGTTAGATGAATGTTTGATGGCATTGACCACTTCATCTTCGACATCATTCCCCCATTTGATTTCAAGGAAAACCTCTCAATATAGCGTATAGACCAATAACATAATAGACTTCTGACCAATCATTCCCTGCTGTGGGATTATAAGGGGCAGTGTTACCTACCCTGATAACTGTTATCTGTGCGTATCTTGCAGTATTCCTTTATGCAATACATGACCGCGCACACGAAGTCTAGGTGGTCAGTCCGCGCTCACAGGGCACAGACATTCAGCTATTTTCCTCTCTCCTCAGTTAATAGTAGTAAAATCATGGTGCAATTTGGTAGTGGAAATTGATGGCTCTGCAAAAACACCCTCTCCAGACATGGCTATAATGCTGGGCTACACTGGGTAAATCAATCCAGCATTGATTGCATTGAAATACTATCATATAGGCCCACATTTTCATTACGCTGTTTCCCTGCTCCGTGTACGCTAGCGGGGTCGGCGTATCACCCGCAGGTACATGTAAATGTGTTGGTCACCAGGCTGACCAATTGGCTGCGCATGCGCGGGTCGGATGTAATCAAGATGGTGGGCGTCGCCTCTCAGTTCGTGATTCAACAATTGGTAAGTCCCGAAGTTCGGATTCAATAATCGCCAGAAAAAAGTACGTACATGGTATTTTGATCATGATAAGTGTATAGATTGAGGAAATGGCCAAGAACGTGTGTATTGAACGCCGTAGGCATTATTTTTCGTCCAAATCAGTCTGACAGCTCGCGTTCTTGGGCTACTCCGTAGACGCTCTGAGGAATTTTGAGATACACAGTGCCAGTGTTATCCCTATACAAGGGTTTTCCCAATAAGGCATACGATATAGCACTTGACAGTATACAAGAGTACACAATAGGGAGTGATCATTTTTTAACAAGGGGGGAGGGCTGTTGGATTTGAGGGGGGGGGGTCAGAATTTTTTTGACTCCTTGACCAGGGGGGGGGGTCAAAATGATATATTTGAAGATTTTTTGCTATACATAGCGCCAGTGTTATCCCTATGGAGGGTTTTTCCCAATAAGGCATATGATAGCACTTGACAGTATTTTCACAGGGAGTGGTCATTATTTATCAACTTGAGGGGGGGGGTGATGGGTTTGAGAGGGGTGTAAAATTTTCAGACCCCTCCCGAGGGGGGGCTAAAAAAAATTTGATCCCTGGAGGGGGCTGAAAATTTTTACCCTCTTTTTACCCAAAAAGCCCACGTGCTACAAAAGATCAAAGAGGGGCGCAATTTCTCCGCGAGGCACGGGGGCACAAACATTTTGACTACTGTCAGGGTGGGGGGCATAAAAAATTTCCATTCATCTGCTCGAAAAAACCCACCATCCCCCTGTTGATAAATAATGACCACTCCCTTAACAAGAGGAGGGGGGGATTTGCAAAAAAATGTGATACGCTGTTTCCCTGCTCCGTGTACGCTAGCGGGGTCGGCGTATCACCCGCAGGTACATGTAAGCGTTAGTCGCCAGACTGACCAATTGGCAGCGGCGACTGCGCATGTGCGGAGTTGGATGTAAACAAGATGGTGGGCGTCACCTCTCTGTTCGTGATTCAACAATTGGTAAATCCCGTAGTTCGGATAAAATAATCACCAGAAAAAAGTACGTACATGTTATTTTGATTATGATTAGTGTATAGATTGAGGAAATGGCCAAGAGCGTGTGTATTGAACGCCGTAGGCATTATTTTTCGTCTAAATCAGTCTGACAGCTCGCGTTCTTGGCTAGTAGTAGTACTGTAGTACTACTAGTAGTCAGTAGGGATGGGCGCTGGGAGCCTGTGAAAAGCACTGCATATCTGTCAATATAGTAAACTGGGCAACTTCAAGACCGGAATTTTGGTATTTCTGTTGACACTAAACGTATTCATGGCGTTGGTTACATCCAGAAATTCGAAATATTGAAGCCAGGAGAAATTATTTAGTTTTAGCTTTGTTCACCTCATGTAGCGATGACAGCCAACCACAGCACAACACTCCCTATATCTGTCACAGTGCTAAACACCTGGTACTGCAAATTCGATTCTGAGGGTTCTGTTGGACAGAATTTTACAAAATTTACACCAAATTAAAGGGAAAATATAGCTCTAACTCACTGGTACACTATTTTACTGCATTTCATATTTTTTTACCACTTCAGAGAGTGAACATTTGAGTCATTTTGGTGCTTCTGTCAGACCACCCTATTTGAGTCACATGAAGAAGTCTTATTATTTTTTTGCCAAGCAGGACGAATATACAGAGCAATTCTCCTAAAATTTTTTATTAAGAATGATTTGGTGTTATAAAAATTGATTTTAGCGATTTTTGGCGATTTTTAAACATCTAAAAGCATCATTCAACAGAAAGAAATTCATTTTCTATCTTTTTAGCTTTCCATAAAAATGTTTCTATTAGGAATATCAACTTGATCCAAAAAGCCTTTGTATGCACATATTCAGTCCTTTCATTTGATATATAGATTGTGGAGTTCAGTTGAGGTCCTGATTTTTGGCTGTCATTGCTACCTAATGATAAATCTATGGGGACTGTACCGGTAGTAGAGGTAGTAGACCTGAATGAAACTCTAAATATCCTAATTTTTTAAAGCTAGTTAGGCCTATTTCCCAGCACTGAGGTTAATACAGAGTAAACTAGGATTATTTAACTTGTTTCCTATCGTGCTCCCATCAAAAAATATGCATTGGTTACTATGTTATAGCTATTTTAGGTTTGGTTGACAAAGGCCAATTTTTAGCATTGAAAGTATAGGGAAATAACTGATACGGCCAGACACCAAGATGCTTTTTTTGTTTTACCCTTTTAGGCTTCACCCCGCTAAAAATTCTTAAGAGGCCCAACAGTGGACTTATTTAGCTAACTTTTGGCATTGGTCCCATCAAGAAATTCAAAATATGAAGGTCAGGAGAATTAATTTACTTTTAGCTACTATACTAGTCTATAGTATATATGGGGAAACAGCTACAAGGCGCACCTACAGAATAACTTTTGTATTGGGGGGGGGGGTTAGGCCTAATTTTCTGCTCTGAGCCTAATACCCAGTAAACTTGAGTTATTTCACTTATTTACCATCGTATTCCCATAAAAAAAATATGCAGTGGTTACTATGTTATAGCTTTTTTAGTTTTGGTCGACATAGGACAAATTAAGCATTGAAAGTATAGCCTATAGGGAAATCACTGATACGGCCAGACACCAAGATGCTATCTATTGTCTTTTACCCGTTTAGGCGTCACCCCCCCCCCCTAAAAAATCTTAGAAGGCCCGAAAGTAGACAAATTTAGCTAACTTTTGGTGTTTGTCCCATCATGAAATTCGAAATATTAAGCCCAGGAGAATTTTTTGAATTTTAGCTTTGTTCACGTAATGATAAGTCTATGGGCGCTTCCCGGTAATAGAACTAAATGGAACTCTAAGAATTTTATTTTGGTTGGTTAGGTCCAATTTTCGGGATTTTCAGCACTGGGCCTAATATCCCGAACATACAGCGAACACTTCCCGCCTAACCTGAACATCCACCGAACACTCCCCCCCCCCAACCCAAACATACACCAAACACTTGCCGCCTAACCCAAACATATACTAAATACATCCCACCTAACCCGAACATCCACCAAACACTCTCCGCCTAACCTGAACATCCACCAAACACTTCCTGCCTAACCCGAACATCCACCAAACACTTCCCGCCTAACCCGAACATCCACCAAACACTCCCCGCCTAACCCGAACATCCACCTAACCCGAACATCCACCAAACACTTCCCGCCTAACCCCAACATCCTACGAACACTTCCCGCCTATCCCCAACATCCTACGAACACTTTCCACCTAACCCAAACATCAACCGAACACTCCCTGCTTTACCCAAGCATCAACCAAACACTACCCACCTGACCTGAACATCCACCGAAGACTCCCCGCCTAACCCGAACATCAACCGAAGACTCCCCGCCTAACAGAAACATCAACCGAACCCTCCCCTTACTCACTTGGCAACCCACCCTGAGCCATGTCCTGGACCCTATAACCGTGTCCTAGACCCTCTATCTGTGTCCCGGACACTCTACCCATGTTCTGGACTTCACCCATGTTTAAAACCCTCTGCATTTAAACTGTTGGGTATTTTTATCTGATCAGGTCAGTTTGAGCTGTGAGGAAGTCTGCTCCAGACTCATCTGATCAGTGTTTGAGGTGCTGGCTTGCATGCTGGGGTTTGACATTACAGCACATAATTAGAATCAAAATCTTTAAGCCCCTGGTACAGCCCATAGCTTTCTTCCCAAGTTGGGGATACAGCGTATTTCCGGATGTAGATTGTACGCATGACTTTGTGGTATTTACTGCCAAATAACTTGTCTCAGAAGCCAACCAAATCTTGAGATGTGATTCCGGTTTTATGTTTAATAGAATACTATTAGAGCCAATTGCTTGTTTAAACATGTTTAATCTTACCTTGCTTTCCCTTCTTACTGAATAATCAGCATGTCTTATGATTAGATTTCCCCCCATATTCAATTATATATATATATATATATATATATATATATATATATATATATATATGCACGCGGTACTATGTTCAAGAATCGTGTTGAACTTACGCCTATTTTATAGACCAGGCGGCAGCAGTGTAGTCCGCTGGTAGCCGTACCGCGCTGCGCGCGGCACAGCTACCAGCGGACAGGTATTGATGCGTGCACCTGTTTTATTATTATTATTGTGCCGTTCATAGCACTCTATAGAGTGCCGTTTATGATGGTTGTTTTGTAGCCCGACTGTTGTAACCCCTCCCTATTGTGAGAGGCACGACTCCTTGTGACAAAAGCAAAAGTCGCTGCTAGTTTCAGAATGGTTTGAATTTTTTGTCGAATTTACTTGTTTCAAGCCTAGGTCTATGGGCAACGTCCGAAATTAAATCGACTCGTTCTCTGCAACTACTGAACGGATTCCTATAAAAATTTCGATAAGGACTCCTTGTGATCATAGGAAAAGTCACTGGTAGTTACAAAATGATTTGAATTTTTTGTAAAAACAACCCCCTTCAAGCCTAGGCCTATGGGCATTGTCGGAAATTAAATTGAATCTTTCTCCGCAAGTACTCAACCGATTTCTATAAGAATTTAAGTCTGGACTCCTTGTGAGCATAGGAAAAGTCGCTGCTAGTTACACAATGATTTGATTTTTTTGTAAAAATGACCCCCTTCAAGCCTAGGCCTATGGGCATTGTCTGCACGAAAACCCACCACCCCCCATGTTGATAAATAGGCCTATGGGAGTGATCATTTTTTAACAACAGGGGGGGCTGGATGGTTTGCGCACGGATGAGGGCACCAGAAAAAGAGACATATATTAGCCATAGGGTAGAAAACTAGCTGAAAGGGAAGGGAGGGTTAAAGTTTTGACCAGCTATCCAGAAATGGATATAGATCTTAGCCTTAGGGAGTGGTCATTTATTATGAAAAGGGGTGGGTGGTGGGTTTCAGGGGGGCGTAAAAAATTCTGACCCCTCTCGAGGGGGGGCTAAAAAAGTTTGACCCTTTTTTTGGCAAAAAAGCCCGCGCGCTACTATGGATCAAAGAGGGGGCGCGAAAACTCTCCGTGCCACTGGCGCGGGGGGGTGCAAAAACTTTTTTACTGCCATCGAGGGGGGGGCGTAAAAAATTTGCGAAAACCCACCACCCCCCTGTTGATAAATAATGACCACTCCTTTAGGGCAGAAACAGAGATAAAACCAGAAAAAGAGACAGATATTAGCCATAGGCTAGAAAACTAGCTAAAACGGAAGGGGGGGCTTAAGATTGTTGAAATGATAAGAAATGGTCATAAACAAACAGCAGCAATCTAATTTTGACCACCAACTCACATCCAAGTTGATAAACAATGACCACTCCCATATGGCAGCCTGAATCCCCCAGAATTTCCCTGAGCCTTGCTCACATAGAAAGTTCTACATTAATTTGAGGTGTTGAGACAAATAGCTGAATTCAGCAACAAGATAGATGTTCAGGGGTTGTAGATAATATCAATGTGTTACTGTATAAATACTTATCACATAGGATTTCAAGTCAAATCAATCTAGAACTGTGTGACCACCTACCACAAGATCTGTTCTCCATGGCTGCCTCTGCCTGACTGTTTTGAAAGCAGGAGGAGAACAAAGGAATGGGAGAGTGGCTGGGATGGTGTAAACAGCCCACATAGGTTATTTTCACACCTCCAGTAGGCCTACCTAGGGTCTGAAATTTCCCCAGGACCCCAGTAAGGGTGTTGTCATTATTAACCAGGGGGTCCCCTCCTCAAATATATTGTAGGAGTTATACACAGGTGGTACGCAGTGTGTAGGAGTTATACACAGGGGGTACCCAGTGTGTAGGAGTGATACGCAGGGGGTATGCAGTGTGTAGGAGTGATACGCAGGGGGTATGCAGTGTGTAGGAGTGATATGCAGGTGGTATGCAGTATGTAGTGATACGCAGGGGGTATGCAGTGTGTAGGACTGGTACGCAGGGGGTACGTAGTGTGTACAAATGATACGCAGGGGGTACGCAGTGTGTACGAGTGATACGCAGGGGGTACGCAGTGTGTACGAATGATACGCAGGGGGTACATAGTGTGTAGGAGTGATACACAGGGGGTATGCAGTGTGTAGGACTGGTACGCAGGGGGTATGCAGTGTGTAGGAGTGATACGCAGGGGGTATGCAGTGTGTAGGAGTGATACGCAGGGGGTATTCAGTGTGTAGGAGTGATACGCAGGGGGTATGCAGTGTGTAGGAGTGATAGGCAGGGGGTATGCAGTGTGTAGGAGTGATATGCAGGGGGTATGCAGTGTGTAGGAGTGATAGGCAGGGGGTATGCAGTGTGTAGGAGTGATATGCAGGGGGTATGCAGTGTGTAGGAGTGATATGCAGGTGGTATGCAGTGTGTAGGAGTGATATGCAGGTGGTATGCAGTGTGTAGGAGTGATACGCAGGGGGTACACAGTGTGTAGGAGTGATACGCAGGGGGTATGCAGTGTGTAGGAGTGATACGCAGGGGGTACGTAGTGTGTAGGACTGGTACGCAGGGGGTACATAGTGTGTAGGAGTGATACGCAGTGTTTAGGAGTGATATGCAGGGGGTATGCAGTGTGTAGGAGTGATACGCAGAGGGTACGCAGTGTGTAGGAGTGATACGCAGTGTGTACACAGTGTATACGTGTGATACACAGACGGTACGCAGTGTGTATGAGTGATAGGCAGAGGGTACGCAGTGTGTAGGAGTGATACACAGGGGGTACGTAGTGTGTACAAATGATACGCAGGGGGTACGCAGTGTGTACGAGTGATACGCAGGGGGTACGCAGTGTGTACGAATGATACGCAGGGGGTACGCAGTGTGTACGCAGTGTGTACGAGTGATACACGGGGGGGGGTACACAGTGTGTATGAGTGATACACAGGGGATATCGTCACTGGCACTGTACCTATATTGCTGTAGTCCAGAAATTTGGCCACCTTTGTCATGGACCCACTACCCATGTCCTGTAATCCCTATTCTTGTCTGGACCTTCTTCCTATGTTCTGAACTTTATCTCCCCAACAACACCCACACTGCATTCTTGCATTGAAACATATGTTTTTCCTCTGACTAGGTGGGTTGTCAGCTGAACGAAGAGATCATATCCAGATCCATCTTATCAGTCGGTGTATGAGGTGCACAATTCCATTCCTTTGCCTTCCACTGAGCAAGGAGAGGTTTCTACTTGTTAATGACCAGGCCACTGACGTCACCCCAGGTAGACCACATCTACATTTTGCGGTGAGTACCCCTCTACCCATGTAGTTTCCAATCTGTATCCAGTGAGTAAAATAACTTTATGTTTACCTCTGCAATGGTCCATCCCATGGCTAAAATCCATATACATATAAAAATGTGACAAAACATGGGAAAACCTAACATTATATGGATTTACTGCTACATGGTATATCCCTGTCCTGTCATGGACCCTCCATCCCTGTGATGGACCCATCACTCCTGTCATGGACCCTCTTCCCTGTCATGGACCCTCTACTCATGTCATAGACCCCCTACCCTCATCATGAACCTTCTACCCCTATCATGGACCCTCTATCCCTATCATGGACCTTCCACCCCTATCATGGACCCTTTACCTATGTCATGGACCCTCTATCCCTATCATAGACCTTCCACCCCTATCATGGACCCTCTATCCATGTCATAGACCCTCTATCCCTCTCATGGACCCTCTACCCCTATCATGGACCCTCTACCCCTATCATCAACCCTCTACCCCTATCATCGACCCTCTACTCCTGTCATGGATCCTCTGCCCATGTTTATTAACCTCTCCTTTGACACTTTTGTGTGTTTTTCTCTGACCAGGTCCCTACCTGCTGTGTGAGGAAGTCTGCTCCAGACGCATCTGATCAGTGTTTGAGTTGCTTGCTTCCTGTCTGTTGTCATCTGCTGCTTTAGGATAGATGTCTATGTGTTAATGTCTAGGCCATAGACAATTCACCGGGTAGACCACATTCATATTGTGTGGTGAGTATATTTTACCCATGTTCTTATATCTACATCATAGCCTATGCCCTAGCAACATCTATTTATAAGTATACATGTTGGCCATGTGAACATTTACCTCAGCACCTTAGAGCCTCTAACAGGTGATTTTAGTTATGTATTTTAAGGATTCCATGAAGGTTTATTTCAGTATCTTTACCTTCTAATGGACTCAAAATTATTATATTAGTATATAACAAAGTTCATCATTTTGGTCAGTATGTCTAAATACACTACCGTAAATTCTCTTGTATTAGCCATACACTCGTATCAGCCGCACCCCCAGTAATGGAAAAAGCTATGAGCTGCAGCCAAGTCTTGAAAACTGTTAGTTTAGTACTGTTTTATAGTGTGCAATACCCACAGGTAAGTGACACCCAGGCTTTGGGCTGTTCCTAGAAGCCTTATTTTTATTTGGGTTCTGGTACTAGCTGCGGCTTATATGAGAGCATTTATGGCACATATTGTTCCCAATGCTAAATCTACTGAAAATTTTCTGATGTTGTCTCATGTCTGTCTGCCTTTACGAGAAGCAAACACACCATGGACCTGTCCCTGTCTCAGCTTACTGCAGGTTGTAGTCACCTTTGCCGATTGGACTGAGGTGAGTTTTATCCTTTTGATCTATTAAGCCAAGGGAAATGCAGGTTCTGGTGGGATGTGGCTTGCATGCTGGGGTTTGACATTACAGCACATAATTAGAATCAAAATCTTTAAGCCCCTGGTACAGCCCATAGCTGGCACATAGTTTTCTTTCCAAGTTGGGGATACAGCATATTTCCAGATGTAGATTGAACGCATGACTTTGAGGTATTTACTGCCAAATAACTTGTCTCAGAAGCCAACCAAATCTTGAGATGTGATTCCGGTTTTATGGTAAATAGAATACTACTACAGCCAATTGCTTGTTTAAACATGTTTAATCTTACCTTGCTTTCCCTTCTTACTAAATAATCAGCATGTCTTATGATTAGATTTCCCCCCGTATTCAATTATATGGTCAATTGCATTGAATCCGGGTCACAGGCAGTATAAGAACGTGAAAATTTAAAATGCTTTGATCACCTTGATATTTTCTGACCATAGTATCATCATATCGAGAGATATATTCTAGAACTTGGGAACACCTTAGCCTATGTATTTTTATGTGGAGAAGAAACTTCAGTACTTATGCTGAAACTAGGAAAGTCATCAAAACTTCTCTTAGCTTTAGGATCAAGTTCAGCTATATATCAAGTGTGGTATGGACACCCCTCATGGGGTCTAAACCGAGATCATGGTCTAATTCCTTATCGTCATATGCAATGTCAAAGTACTTTAATATCTTTGCAGCGATGCCCCTCACAAGTCTGACCTTTGGTCCATTATTTCGCAGGTGAATTCCATCTCGTGTATGATGAAATCTGTCACGAACAGACTCAGAGCCAGCTCGTTTCTTCTTTAGCGCTCTGTCGAACCTCAGAGTTGGAACCCGATTGATGGCATTGATTTTTCTGATGTCAGTATTGATCTCTTCAATGACTTGATCGATTTGCTCTTGTTCAGCCTCATAACATCCCTGATAATTGTTGGCTTGAATCAGCTTGACACTATACAGAGGAACTAAGCCTATGACCTGGCCTGGGTAGGCGAACCTTACAGTATCCATCAGACTGTCCATGCCTGCTGAAACTGCCATGTAAGCCTCATCATATGAGGTGTGCTGTAAACCGTAGTATGGTTTGCGGTTGTGTGTATACTCCTTGAAGGTCAGGTTGTTTATACCTGCTGATACAAAACATAGATCATATCGTCCATACTCCCGAAGCTCTAGCAGGACTTTACTCTCCACCTCATGTAGCTTTGCACCAGGCATGGTTATAACCCGACTAAGAATCCCACGTTTTGGGAAAACCTTTTGAAACATTTCATCCATCCCTGCCACCCTGGAATCTCCCACGAATATCAAATCATATCTGTATCCTTGTATCTCATATTCAAAGCATGCTGCACCATCCCTGTCCATGTTGGAGTTCTGTAAAGAAAAAAATAAAGGTCATTATATTCCTTGTACTGACCTTTTATCCTTTTTTGTATCTTGAATAAGAAGAAATCAGCTATAAATAATATGACTTCAAACCATTCTACTGCACCTAAATTTGGACACCTCATGCTAGAGTTGATGAGCCATGTGATTCATTATTTTATTGGCCCGGCCAATAAAATAGTCATATAAGGCGAGTAGATGCAATGGAATGTGGCAAAATGGGTAGACTTGCCCACATAAATGTCCTTAGCATGCACATAGGATTAGACTGAGACCAATAGCTTGGGCAAGTCTAAGGTACCTGGATCTAGGGTTTGAGGTTGCTTTGTTAAAAGTTTTAAGGAGAAAACCCAGTTTCATATTTCAAATGTAACAGATATATTTCTCATGTTACAAGAGGTTTTTAAATGCCAGGGTGTGTTAAAATCATTATTCAGTACAATGAGACAACTCCCATTTGTTAGGTGGAAGCTGTACATGTATTTTGATGTAAAGGTAAAATACACAGATTGTGTCAAGGTGAGTTTTGCCTTAAGAGAAATGGTCATGTGCATGCACAAACACCTGGATGGACCAGATATAATCCTCTTAATTAGGTAGTTATTGTGTACAGTGAGCCAGAAAGTTCAGTGTAATTGAATACTAAACCTAACTTGTGTAGTTTAATATGAATTATTCCTAAGAACAATGGCATTAAGTCATAGGGGTAGCTATGATATATTAGGATCTTGCTTGCATATTATCATTCTTACAGCAACCGCCATGGAGGTAGGAGTTACCCCTAAGACCCATTGAACACTGAACCTAAATTGTGTAGTTTTATAGGAATTATTCCTAAGAGCAATGGCAATTATTCCTAAAAAACAATGGCATTAAGCCATAGGGTAGCTATGCTATATTAGGGCCTCGCCTGCATGTTATCATTCTTACAGCGACCGCCGTGGAAACTGTATTAGAACTGTAACTATAGGACTGTTACTAAAGAATGATAACGGATAAGTCGAGGAGTTACCCCCTCCCCCTACCATTAGACCCTGGGGATTCTATTGGTGCCGTTGACGTTTCTGTCCGAAGTCTGTGTTGCTTTCCGTTCGAGGTCTACATTGCCTAGCAACAGGTATAGGAGGTATTTGACCATGTCTACCCCCATAATTAGACCCTGGGGATTCCATTGGTGCCGTTGACATTTCTGTTTGACGTCTACATTGCCTAGCAACAGGTATAGGAGGTATTTGACCATGCATACCCCCCTTAATTAGACCCTGGAGATTCTATTGGTGTCGTTGACATTTCTGTTTGACATGTACATTGCTTAGCAACAGGTCTAGGAGGTATTTGACTATGCCTACCTCCCCTAATGAGTTCCTGGAGAGTCCATTGGGGTCGTTGACATTTCTGTTCGACTTCTAAATTGCCTAGCAACAGGTCTAGGAGGTATTTGACCATGCCTACCCCCCTAATTAGACCTTGTGGATTCCATTGTTGCCAGTTGACATTTCTGTTTGACCTGTACATTGCCTAGCAACAGGTATAGGAGGTATTTGACCATGCCTGCCCCTCTTAATTAGACCCTGGGGTTTCCATTGGTGCTGTTGACATTTCTGTCCGACATCTACAACATTCAAATAAAACATCAACACCAACTGACATCACAGCTGTGCCGTGCCTCAATATATTTTGTCACTATAGTATGATCATGTTGTATAGTGTTGTGGTGTGAATAAGTATGAACACTCACTCACACACAACCTAGACCATTAAATAATACTTGGCACATGTATTGAAGTAAACCATTCGCAGTAATGTTTGATTGTATATGTGTATTATGAAATTATAGACTTTGTCTATGTGAGGGGAATGCACAGTGAATAATCTATATGTAAGAACAAGATATGTGCTTATGACTAAGTGCACTGAGTGCACCAGATGAACTGCTTCTCTGGCATGTGAGGTGGATGATGAGCAATCATGTACCAGGAACTGTGGGACTGATTCATATGTGTATAGCCCCATACTGATTCATAGGGATTTACCAGAGTGACTTTGCAGGACTGACTCATGTTGCATGAATAGATGGTGACACACAGGGATTTCCCAGAGTTACTCATGAGTGTATAAATAGACAGTGACTAACGGGGTTTTTCCCCATAGTGACTAAACCATGCATGATTCACACCAGGATGTGGGAGAGGCTTTGTCTTCCTATAAAAGACCAGTTAAACTCCTACTCAGAGGAGGGATGTAGTCACTTGCTCTGTTGGACTGGAGGCAAGACTGTGTTACCATGACAGGAATAAGACTTGGATTATTGGCCTATGAACTCACAAGTACCTACATGGAGATAGTGATGGTGAGATTGTCACTCTGTGGCTTCACAGCATTGGACACACTATATGACTATGGAGACTAGTGTGGACTCTGTATTTGGATTCAACATGTATTGAGATGAGAGTATAATATCTGTGCATTCCCCATGAACATTACAGACTTTGACATTCATGTTATGTTCAAGGATGTTTGTTGGTATTTGTGGTTATGGTAATAAATGTATGAATAACACTTTACCTCTCAGGAGTGCTCTTTGTCTGGTACAGTGTGAGCATGTATTGGACATATACAACTAGTTTCCCTAACATCAAGCTCATATACAATCTCGAAGACACAACCAAATCATTCGAGAACAATAGACTATAGCTCTTTGAACACAGAAGCCAATAAAACTTAGGGCTGTGCCCTAGCCTTAAACATTTTGTTTGATTTTCTCTTATTTTCCCTATAAAAGAGCACAGTATCTTAAATATCCACTGTGGTCTCTGTAATCAAAGCCTTAATCATATGATGGATTTACTATTTCTGCAATATAAAACAGCATCTGCCTTTGTCATATCTATTCTAGTAGGACTACCCTACCACCCTCGTCTACCATGATGCCTTATTGGAGTAAACAGTCAACCACATCAGCATAGTGCCATAAATAATCTTCAGAATGATATCTGATATCATGAATACTTCCTTGGTCAAGTTTTTAGCCTGGTAAACCATTTTGCCTCTGAGCAGGTGAGTCCATACTCATGTTTAAGTATTCAGAGCAGGTACCAGGTTTGTTCAAACATTCAGAATATATTGGGTGACAGCAAATCAAGAATGTACTTTGTCTCAATAAGTTACAACTAATGAAGGTTTTTTATGGTGACACAAGTTATGAAACCCCTAGACATGGTACAGCTTTGACCCATGGCCAACCCCTGATGCGTACATCACTTTTTATAGTCATTTTTTTGTTAGTTTTTCTTTTTCTTCTTCTTTCCTTTACTTTCCACTTTTCCTGTTATATGAAATAAATGGTTCCTGCTTTCCATAGGGCTGCTCAAGATGGCGGTAAGTCACCTTTTTCATACTTTCACCTCTGATTTGGCAGTGATTGGTCAAATTAGTTGGAAAATTCTTGTGACAGTAATTTGTGCCAAAATCACAGAAGTTACATAAACAGTTGCCAGGTTTGTTTCTGTTGGCATTAGACGGCCTCTGGGATCGTTCCCCAGGCTGGCCAATGTCCATGTTACAGTTAACATGTACTTTAAAATGTTGGATAAGGAGCAGACCGGTCAGTGCTCCGGCTGATAGTGTCAAGAGAAATTCACCTGGAGTCCCTGTTCATGTGAATGATCACGTTAACAATCTCAATGTATTCTAAATACAAACAATAAACCAGCAAAGAAGAAATATTAAAAAACCATGTGTTTTACACTTCAAAATGATACATTATAGATTACATAGTCAAATGTACTTCAAGTTTTTATTTGCTTCCTTTTTTCTGAGTGATATTTTATCAATCTATTACAGACAGCCGGGATACAATTACCTGCAATGGAAACACCTCCGCCAACACCAAAGACATATGACAGTAATTTCTGCATTGTTTGTGGAAGAGAAAACATTTATGTCAGAGTGCAGGGCTCAGCAGGTCAAACCCACAATCTCCGTGCCCTACTCCTTAAATATGGGTGCATAGACATTTTACAGGGAGGGCTATGTAGACCTTGCCTCAGACTCGTAAAAAGTCTTGACTCTCAATTAGCAGACTTCAAGAATAGATGCAATAGCACACTAGCCGAAAAGCACCAACGTCTTTCTGCTTCCAACAAAAGCACACCATCCAGCAAAAGACTGTCTCCACAAGAACATTCTGAGCACCACCAGAACTCAATGGGAAATGTGAGGAAAAACACAAATCCTACTTCATCCACTCAAACAACTCCAGTTTCTTCTGTAACTCCAGTTACAATACATACACCACCATCAGCTTCCAGCTCCTCTCCAGCCCTTGTACCCCAACATCTTGGTTCTGCTGCCCAATGTACTCCAACTGCAAGAAAGCTTAAGAAAAGACTGGCTCCTAGAGTCCTCTCTGAGAGCCATGGGTATTCATTTGGAGCAGTGCAGAAGAGTATTGATGCCTTTCAATTAGGGTGTAGTGCTTCCCCATCACCCCCTGATGTTACTCCAGTGACACCTGCTTCTACAACACCAGCAAGCTCTTGTAACACACCCCTGGCTGGAAAACTCCCATGCCTTGCATCTGGTAGGACACAATTATCAATAAATGCTAAGAGGGGACTGGCTGAGAGCCATGATAATTCATCTGGAGCTGTGCAGAACAGTACTTCTTTCATCTCTATTCAACCAGCTACATCACCATGTACTCCTGCAGCTCTATCTGGAAGCAGTGTTTCCCACATACCACCTGCCCCTACTTCTACAACACCCACTGCATACTGTTCAATACTAACACCAACGTTGTCTGCCCCTTCCACACCATCTCAAGAGTCAGACACCCAAAGCAGCACAACTGAAACAAAAAAGAATAAAAGACCAGTTCCTTGTGCTAAGCCTGACCAGCATGACTACGCCTCTGACACTATCAAGCGGAGAAAGAAGCATGTGCGGAACCAGGAACCACCTAAAACCTTAAAACAACTCATGTCAAAGGTAAAAGACAGCCCTGTGAGTGATGGGGACTACCTCTCTCTCTTTTGTGCACTTCAAACAAGGAGCTTGGGAATTCTAGCACAAGCCATTGCAAACACAACAGCTTTGAAATTGCACCTTGTTGAGGCACTGGCAGATGACATCAAGAGCAGCTCAGCAGATATGAACAGTAGGAAGCGAAGAGATGTGAGCTACTTAATGGAAAAGGACATCAGCTCATTGGAGGAATTTAGTTGGGGGAAGGTCATTGAAGAGGCATGCATTAGGCATCCATCCCTCATTACACTAATGGCAAGCTGCCTTGTCAATGCAGGCAAAGAGGAGAAAATATCACAGCATCTCCCACGGCTAGGCATGGCCTATGCTATTTTGGTCCAGGGTAGGAACGACAAACTCAGTCTGGTTCAGAGACTTACCAGCATTGTCCTGTATGACAACCTGGCCGATCAAAAGGTAAGATACCTAGTATTTAAGACCTTAAAACTGAGTGAACTTGTAGTTAAGCTGCTGTAGATTATTAAGTCTATAGGTTCAATTACCATAGGTGGGTTACAGAGGAGTAACTACTGTAAATTCGTATAAGAAATAAAAATTAAGCTTATAGAATAAGCCCAAAGTCAGGGTGTGGCTTGTATGAGGGGTTTTACACCACAGAACAGTACTAATGACTCAATGATAAGCTTATTTTCCTTAAATGTACTCCAACCATATAACTGTAGCAGCTTAAATGAGCAGCATCTTATGGTAATATTAGTGTATGTTCTTAAATCTAGATCTATGACCGACTGCAACCTCTTGGAGTGACGCTGAGCTACACGGCTTTTAACAATTTGATAAAAGTGGTCGGTGGTCACTATGATGATCAACTTGTGGATGCAATTCTGAAAAACAAACGGTGAATATTTACAAAATTTTACCTTATCAAAGTGGATTACTGAATTTTACCTAATAGGAAATCACTTTTATTGAAGTTTTAGATGTAAATGCAGTTGTGTGTGATACATGATACAGCAAGATTATCTGGCCTTTGATAATCCGACATACACGGGATCTAGCCAGGCTGAGGCTGGGATATTCCAATACAAATCTATGGTAATATGCTTTGATAATCCGGCAGTTTTGATATCCAGCCAATATTTGTCTGCAACAGGGGTGGCCGGATCATCAAGGTCTCACTGTATGAGAGCAGATGTGGTGCTCAGGGAGACATGTCAAACCACACAACATGATAACAGAAAACTTTGTAAAGCACATAGGGTATCTGAATCATAGAGTATGAGTAGGTTTCTGACGGAATAGAATAATTCAACAATAAAAATCCTTACAAATTTGTCTATTTAGCTTCCGTATCATTGGTGACAACATCAACTGGAAGACTGGTGTTGGGGAAGAGCGAATAGATCATCATGCCCACATGGAACATGCATTTGGGTCTATCGCCATTATACAGAACCTGGACTTCAGTGGTCACTCCGAAGTTAAACCCCAAATACCGTATTACCAGGTGCCAGTAGAGGCATTCCTCCCAAATCATGATGACTGGGAAAGCTTGAAGAATGAGTACATGATCCTCATTGGTCATGTACTTGTGAAGCACCTTCCATGGTTCGGATTCCTTAACAACACTCTGCCCAAGCGCATACTCGGTCCAGAGAGTGAGTCCCTGAGCCAAAAAAATGATGTTGTGCCACTCCCTGTCCTCTACAAGAATGAGCAGGACTACGACCAGGTTGCCGACATTCTGGATTTCTATGAAGATCTCTTAAAAAAGGTGCATGCCAAGGCAGGAAAGCCCCTGGATGGCAAGAAGTTTCACATAGGCGGGGATCAACTCACTCTGGAGAGGTTCTACCATTGCCTGCTCCTGGCACTGGGGCTGTGGAATGAACCAGAGCGTTGGAGTCATCTTGGGCCCATAACGTTTGAGCTGTTTCATTTAATCATGAACTTCCTGATGCTGATGTTCAAGAACCTGTATGACGAGGACAGTGCAAATGAGGTTGGAACAATGCGCAGTGCCCAGTACCGCATTACTCGCAACAACGTTTCCAGCGATGTGCGTAAGGCATATGATGCAGATAAGGACTTTATGCTGTCTTATGTTGACATGCATATTGTCGAAGCAGCCCTCCAGCACTTTGAGTTTGACTGCGTGTTTGGTCACCCAAAACACATCTTGCCACCAGAACCAGGCAAAGAGGGGGACTGGGCCAAAGAACATCTTGGAGCCCTGATAACCAAGTTTGTAGCCCCAGAAATGGAGAACCTGCTCCAAAAGTGGCAGTATGGTGAAGTAGTAGGTAGGTAAAATCATTATTTATGCTGACTACATAGATCTATAGGTGTTGCATTACATATATTTGAGAGGGTCCCTTTAGAAAAATTCATATATTCAGAGTAATTACCCTATATATAAAAAGGGGTTGTTTCATTGCTGGTCCCCACTCCATTAAAACAAGCTTGACTGCTTGCCAGGAACAGATAAACCAAAAGAGGCTACATAAAAGTATGTACCTTTTTCAAAGTTAACTCCATTTTTCTTTCGATTTTTACCTTTTTAAATATTTTGAAATCCCTACCTGTGATAAAATTGGCTCTCATTCAAAGTTTTTTACTATTTCTATTGTGCTTACCCTCGTCAAAATGCTTGACCATGCATCAGTGTAGTTCCACACTATAAG
This sequence comes from Acholoe squamosa, assembly GCA_949317995.1. Lineage (NCBI taxonomy): Eukaryota > Metazoa > Annelida > Polychaeta > Phyllodocida > Polynoidae > Acholoe > Acholoe squamosa. Next base: position 41,534,779 of record OX439038.1, read on the forward strand.
TGACAATCTTAAAAATAATCTCTGTGAAGCGCATACGGGTGATTGTGATCAAAGTGACCAGAACATGTCTGGAAGGGGACAGTACATTGCTGAGGTCTTGTATCCTCACAAAGAAGTAAAGTTTTATTTTCTTTTCAGTTGATGGTCGAATGCTCAACCTTAGACTACGGAATGGTGGTCGACTCCCACTGATGCTGCCACCTGTGGCACAGGGAGCACCACAAGGTCAAAACCTAGATCAGGTGAAGAACTACGCACACAGGGTCCTTGATCTTGGCCTGTTATTCAAGAGTCTTCTGGACCTAGTCCACCTCCCAGATAGAAGTCGAGGTTTGCGCCTCTTGAAGTACGTCATGTTGCACTTTCGGGAGAACTCACATCTCTCCAAGTATGCATATGAGATAATGCGCTTCCTCGTGCACCAACAGTGCACTCTGTCTGAGAAAGAAGCCTATGAGGAATTTTATGGCCTGTTTGTCAACACAACAGGGAAAGTAGACGGCCATGTGGCCTGTGACGACAGGATGGAGTGGGCTGTCCATGACAACAAAAAGCATGTCAAACACATGGCTTCGAACAAAACAGCTGCACATGTGGAACTGCGAACCAGTGCCCTGGCTGGTGTCAAATTAGTCTCACAAAAATTCGATGACACAACAGATCCCATCGTCAGATCACAGAAGCACTCAGTGGCTTCTGCTCTAAGAGATGAAGCAATTATTCTGGAAGACCTTAGAACAGTGAGACCCTTCCAGAACCAACCAGGTCGCAGGCATCCATCCTTTGTATGCCGGTCACCATCACCTCTTACCAAAACAGATGTCCCTGAATTGAAGACTTGGACATCGGAAAAGAAGTATTTGTACGGTGCAGAATTGGTTCAGTAGTCCTTTTGTAGTAGAGAGTGTATCTATGATAACCAATAGGTCAGGTAGAGTGTGCAGAGTTTGTTTTGATTGATTGGTTTGCATGTTGAGTAGCAATACAGTGAGACCTTGATAATCTGCCTCTAGATAGTCTGTCGTACACAGAATCTGGCCAGGCTGTTGCTTGGACATTTCTATACAAATCTATTGTAATATGCTTCAATAGTCTGTCAGTTTTAAGATCTGACCAACATTTGTCTGCAACTGGCCTACCAAGGTCTCACTGCATCTGTAAAATACTAGAGAGCATATTTTTAGTTGGTTAACGTGAGATGTTATGATGACCTCACCCTTCTATTTCTAAGACGTCCACTCTGATTGGCATCACCAATGTCTCCAATTTTCAACTATAGTAGCAATAGGTGTGGGTGATACGCCATTGCTGATTTCATGGTTGTCTGCCACTCTCAGTTGCTAGAGTTTGAGTGAGGGGGAGTAGCAGGTGGTCAGTTTGACAGAGCCCGGGATTACTCGATTGGGGCTGCCCGCTGCACCCCTGACCCAAACTGTAGCACTGAAAAGTACCTTGCAGTTGTACTTTGTCTGCACCCAAGAGAAGCCTATAAATCCTCTGAAAACTTTAGCCCCTACTTTTTATCTCATAGATAGCTCAATAGTATTAAGTCAGAAACATACCATATATATGCTGCCTTTCCATAGTATCCACATCAGATACACATTGTTGTCATCACATCCCATAGACATCACTAAGAGAGGTAAGGGTACGTTTTTATTGTGTTGTCAATCAGCACGGCACTACATTTATATATTTGTATGCAGCCATACCAAGAGACTAAGGTCTTATCTAATTCTAATCTAATTACATTAAGTTTGTAGCATGCTATACATCACGCTAAATGACCATAGTATGTTAGATTGTTCAATGCAAGGAAACAAATTTAATATATAAACTCAAAGAAAGTTGGGTGGCCTCAGTATGACTGATTCATCTGAGGCAATTATTATACACTGTCAGATGTGTAATAAGTGTGTAGGAAAGAAATCTACACTAGATAATTAAATGTGTCCTTTCATAATAATATCTTACTTAGCAGCTTTATAGAATGATTATTTAATGTGAGCTTCTAGAAAAAATAAAATATTTACACATGACTTTTCAATATGATCTGAGAACGACTGAATATAAGCATTTACACATTATTATCTGTGATAACTTTGAGAAATTACTAACATATTTCACAGTACCTTTGTACAAGGTATTGATTTGAAAATATGCATTCATGTTTCTCTTTATATCAATTGTGTGTCAACAATGTAATATATAATGTAACACTGCCAAAATGGAAATGTATATCAAATGTACCAGGCATTATGTGTTATGTTAATGACATATTTGCTTTTTGCATTCCTTATTATAGTTTACATATGTACAGCCCTTCATACAAGGCACACTCTGAGTTGAGGGTGGTCCTACAAGGTGTAAGCAGGGTCTAAATAGGTCAATTAGCCACAGCTTGTAATACCGATTTCAATAGTTTTAAGTAGGTAGCGTACCATATATATATATGCTCCATAATCTTAATATATCATCTACACACCTTAATATATCATCTACCCATTGTTGTTATGACATCCCATTCTACTCATTTAAAGTGGAAAGGGTGAGGTTTTATGGTAAGTTGGAATTACTGTTCTACATGTACATACACTCTTACTGTAATCAGCTGTACCCAGAGATATGATACAGTGCTTTAGGTATAATTCAATTACATTAATTTGTTAGCATGCCATATATCATGCTGCATAGCCATAGGATTGTATGGAAGTTCAATGTATTTTACCAAATATAACATGTAAACTTGACGAGGGCTATGTTACCTTGTTGTGATAGATATCTGTGTGTCTTTGATTTTACACAGATGTGTGTGAATCAATGTACAAAAGAAATGTACCCTAGATAGTTAAATGCATCCTTTAGAAAAAAAAATATCTTACTTAGGAGCCTGATAGAAAGATTATTTAATGTGATCTTCTACGAAAACCAGAGGATTTACACATTCAGTATGTAGGATACATTTGAAATACTACTGCAATATACTATAATACATTTACATGTATACAAAGCATGCATTGCAAAACACACGTTCAAGATTTTCTATATACAGCGAAATTGCATTATAACCAAGTGCTTCGGAAGAGCAAAAGAATCTGTAATAAGCAAATTTTGTGGTATCCAAATGATATGATTTAATGTGTATTCTGTAAACAAATATGGCCTAAACAAATACATTTTTGCTCAAAATAACTTTCTTATATCTGAATTTTGCCAACAAAAGTTTTAAAGGGACAATTTTACTATAGAAATGTGAACTAATGATTTGGTACCAAGCATGTTATAAAAGGATTCGCTATAATCAGATTTTACTGTATAATTTATTTGTCTACGTTATCTGTGAAATAACACTCCCTTTACGAATAGATGATAGTGTCATGTAATTGGCATACTGCCTTTGTGCATTCACATGCATCTATTTTTTTTATCAAAAGAAATTAGCAGTTTGTACTTTCTAACACAAAGTCCAGGTGTGAATTATGTAACATGTCACTATAATGAACATTTTAAAGGATATGACTTGCTCTCTGGCACAATGAAGTAACCAATGAGTTTCATATAGAAGGTGGTCTCCAATGTACTGTAGAACGTTGCTTCAAAACCATGGAAGGACATGCTAGCCAATGCAAAAATGCCCATTCTTGCAACATGTAATACTATTAGGGATAGCGTTTGACCACACCCATCCCTGTATTGTAAACAATGAAAGTTATGCAATAATGGCAAAATCATGAGACTAGCACATAACGTCTCCAAGTATGACTCTCTCAAAGTGTTTACCAAATGGGATGACTGGTCAAAATACACAGAAGCTGTACAAGCCACTGGCAGCCACAAATGCAGTAAAGAGCCTGGATATTTCTTAAGCCTGCAATTACTTTCCGTGTAGAAAGTGTACATGTCTTATTGCCAGGAAACCCCCAAATTAGAGGCTTATGGCTTTGAAGCCTTTCATGATGAGTATGATGTTCTCGCTGTAGTCTGGGTCTATCTCTTTGTCTTGCAAGAAAGTGGTTAGTTCTGCCAATGTTTTGCACTTACAAAGGGATGAGGCAAGGTCTACAGAGAGCTTTGCATCACCTTCACATTCAAAATACAGTTCCAATGCACTGTATACTGGGGTTTTCGTTGTTGACACACTGCTTGTAGGTAGAGTACAACAGGCTGCACATTTGCACTTCTTGGAACAAATGTCACAGCAGTCATGTAAGTGTGACACGTCTCTTTGCTCAAAACCAAAATACTTTGCCAGGGTCTTCCGCCTGCACTCCTCAGTTGTGCAATACTTCCGAACCTGGTCAGACATGTGTACTACATTTGGGCCGATGTCTGAGGCATTGTAGTAAAGAATTGCCTCAGCTGGCTCCCCATCTCGCCCTGCCCGACCGATTCCTTGATAGAGGGCTACAATAGAAAGGGCAAACCATTTGTGATTATGTGGTCTAGTAATTCAATAAAAGCTAATGCAGTAAAATTTGACTACTAAAGAGCATGTATATAACAAGCACTTGCTTATAACAATCGAGCATATTTTAGTTGTCCCAAATTTTTCATACATTTCTATAGTCAATAACCTTTATTAGACAGAGGAATTATGAGCCCTCTACCGGTACTGGGTTAGAATGGGGTAATTATGTAAGCTTCAGGTATTTCCCAAGCAATTTGTGTACCCTCTCACACCCTTTGAACTTATGGTGATGAGCGAGTCGACCTAGAGATGTCTTAGGACAACCTCCCCCCTCCACTCCACCCACCTGTCACACCCTTTGAACTTCCATAGGCGGTTATTAGCAACCTTGAGACATCTTACGATGACCCTGACCCCTCCACCCCCTCTAACAAGTGTAATGATATGGTCAGTGGGCTACTGCAGTATGCTTTCACTATTTTTTCCAGAACAGTAAAAAAATATGCCTGTATTCTAGGGCTACTAACTTTCCAAGGAGTATGGAGGCCCTGCATGAACTATTTGGCGGACATCTGCAACATCGGTTCCCATACTGTAGGCCTCTGTGGCGAAAAGAAGCCGTGCATGACCAGCCTCAAAGGCCTTTGCTGCTTTCTGCTTTCCCTATTGATAAATGAAAATTCAATACTATAGTTTAGACAGGAAATTGGCTGTTTACCAAAAATGTAGGGAAAGAATGAGAGAGAATTATGACCCTCACATACTTTTGCTGCTGGACTGTTGTCCAGTGTCATTTACCTTCTATTTGCAATCTTTTGTCTTTGTTTTATGGTCCAAATTAGCATTTCATATCCTTTATCACAACAAAGTGCAGTGCTGTTATGTCAGAACTAATGTGAAGTAATTTTTTTTTCATTTGATTTCATTGTATATGAGTGAATAACTACACTAATAAGGCCCCCTTTAGACAAACCTTTTTCTGATATCATAAGGCTGAGTGTCACATTACGATATACTATGTTTCAGTTACTTAACATTATATCAACTCTAAAGACACTGGGCATACTGCGTATAGACTGCAGAACATTGGATAACAAGGGAGGGGCACTTATCATGACATTTTAAGGTTAAATTTTACCCTGCAGAATGATTTTAAGTGCACTTGGTGCTTATTACATCAAGTACAGTATGAACTTCTGGTAGATTTGCTTGAATGTCTGAATTCCTCGATGGCCCCCCGGACGTAAAACTAAACAAACAAACTCTTGAATTAATTTGTTTGTTTGTTTGTTTGTTTAGTTTTACGTCCGGGGGCCATCGAGGAACTCAGACATTTAAGTTTGAATTAATTGGGGTGGGGGTTCTAATTGAACATTTAAGAACAACATGTAACTATCACCTCTTCTGTTGCTGGTGAGTGATATTGTGCCACAAGGTTTTTGATGGGGGAGGGGGTCCCATCCTTCCTGTCACGCAGAACTGCAGCCACTCCCTGTCCGCACCACTTCAGGCGTGTATAAACAATGGTCTTAGGAAATCTTTCCTGTTCAGTGGTAAGCTGATCTAGCAGGGGCTGGAACACACCAGAATAACTGGCTGCAACTCCTTCTGGGCCGTGGTTGGAGTCGCGCTCCCGCACAATCAGTTTTATGTTAGGCCGATCAGAGTTACCCTGCAAGTTGTAATTGAATATTAACCTCATGTTGCTGAGCATGATAAAAGAACAAAGTCAATTTTCACCGAATAAATCATGTAACTCAACATTTTTCATGATTTTCGGCCTGTATGCTGAATAAATCTAAAGAAAGGATTTTCTCTCAAGTTACCAAGCCTTTCATGTCAGATGAGGTAGCTCAAACTATGCATAAATGCATAATCAGTAATATTCTAATCTAATCTTCTATACAATGTATCTAGTGACACGTCCATAGACGTGGAGGACCAAGCGACGTAACTTGGTCCCGGGACCAAGCACACAGTGGCAATTTCATGACGCGTTTCTTAGTTACCACAGGCAGTAGCCAATCAGCCTACTCTAAATTTGTGCAGCTGAGAAGGGTGACTACAACTTGTGTACAGGCGTAAAATCTAGATTTTTGTCTACTTCTATGTCTTTTCTGTCTATTTTTGTGTGATTCCTGTTTGTTCGTTGTCAGAACCGCGTTTAACCACGTCTCCCTTAAGAGTGGGCTTTGGACCAGGTCACACAATCTCCAGAAGCTGCGCTGCCACAGACCAGGTTCTCTCGACATTGTGACCTGGTCCAAAGTCCACTCTACGGGAGCTGTGGTTAAACGCGTAGGCATCAATATTTATGGGATAGCTCTGAATGACCTTCTTTACAGTAACTTCAATAATACCTTTATTATGACAGCAGAGCGCAGACTGAGTTTTCTTTTGATTTCTTCCGTCGTCTCGACCGTTGCTGTGGCTGTCAGGACCAAGGTCACAGCTTCGGGAGCCATTGCCCTTAAGTGAATAAGGCGGCCATATTGCTTTCTAAATGAAAGCCCCCACGTAACAATACAGTGTGCCTCATCTATCACAATAAAAACTTTTCTGTCGGAGGCGATAGCACGTAGACGGTCAAGGAATTTTGTTTCCAGGAACTGCTCAGGATGGTCAATGACCACCCTGAAGCAGTCCTTGAAACTGCTAACTCGACATGCGTAAGGGGCAAGTTTGCCCAACTGCTGGGAAATCAATGCATTTAGGGGACTGACTAGAAGGACAAGGGAAGTGTTATCAATTCTTGGGAGCAGTTCATAAATCAAGGACTTCCCGTAGCCTGTTGGGAGGAGGGCTACAACATCTCGCCCTGATAGAAGCTGCTTGATTGCAGCAGCCTGCTGTGGTTTGAGGTATGAAAATGGTGTAGCCTGCTCACAATTTACTTCCTGCAGTGCGTGTTTGCCTAACAGGACTTTGTCAAGCAGAGGCTTGAACCCACTCAGTGCAGTCCAGTTTAATTTTCCTAAACCTTGTGCCATCTTGTTTCTGAAACAAAGAAAACATCTTGGGGATTAATTGTCAGTGTCTTTCTTTGTGATGGGCTAGATTAGATGGCATCTGCATTGATAGTTTATTCTCCACATATTCATGATTGTAGTAGTAGGGATAGACTTAAGTACATTTCATGGTAATTGTAATTTATGATAAATAATTGATAGATAAATTTTATCTATCAATTCTTTTTGGCAAATAAAAATTTAATATAGGTAGATTTCTCTTGACACTTTCAGCCGGAGCACTGACCGGTCTGCTCCTTATCCAACATTTAAAAGTACATGTTAACTGTAACATGGACATTGGCCAGCCTGGGGAACGATCCCAGAAGCCGTCTAATGTCAACAGAAACCAACCTGAATTTTCCAAGAGCATAACACAGGCATGTTAGTTTTCTGGCTTCAATCAAATTGAACTTCTCTAAATTAAATCAATTAATTTGCCAACAGAACATTACCATAACCATACTGTACCTCAGTATTAATAGAACATTTAGGCTAACTGCCAAAAAACTGTAAGAACTATGCCTGGAGCATGGCCTGGAGTAATCAAGTGATAGGCAAATGCCTTTGATTCACATGAATTTATAGGAAAGGGGCTATGCTGGTTACTGCATCCATGGCCCATGTGAAATGAAACTGTTTTGCATTTATGCCAACACAGAAGCCACTTTGGCCTGCATTGAGGAAAGAGTTTTTGGCAATACACGTAGAGGGACCATGCCATAGGTAGCAGGTTTTCAACAGGGGTAAAGGGCCCACAACATGTGTTGCATTGCATGTTTAGTTACATTGATGCATTATGTGGTTCTGAAAGAGTTTAAATCCTGATCCACTCTCCTTGCTGTATCCGTGGTACATCCATCGTCCGGCCATGTTACATCCCTACTGCATCTTTGCTCCATCAGTTCTTTGTTGACTCCATGCTGCAACCTTGCTGCATCTATGCTGTATCCATGCTACACCATGTTGCATCATTGCAGCATCCATGTAGTATCTTTAATGCACCCCTGCGGCATCTATAGCTCGTACCTGTTGCATCCATGTCACTTCCTTGCTGTATCCATGCCACACCTGTTTTATTCATGCCAGATTCCTGCAACAGTCTTGTTGTATATCCATGATGTATTTGTGTTGCATCCATGCATCTTTACTGCCTCCATGCTAAAAGATTGTGTGTATCAGTGGATCATGCCTCCCTTAAAGTGTTAGTGTTCAGGAGTCGATAAATTACCTTGGAACTGCTGTGTCCACTGAACACAAAAAAACATGGAGCATGCTAGGTCTAAGACCTTAAAGACCCAAGTTTTTAAAACAATCTTCAAGGAAAGTCAAAGGAATCTTATTAATATGTATTGATTATGTGATCGCTTAAATCAAGTACCAGGAATAAAACAGTCTATTGTCTGTTTAGGGCTAGAATTCATAACACCTGCCGTCAGTAGTAAAAAAAATATACAGCAGCAATGTGCTTTGCTCGTAACTCGAAAAGAAATAAATCAATAGCCTTGAGCAAGTCTAGCTTGTGGTCTGACATCAGCACTCCCTCACCCAGGTTATTGGCACCACCAAGCCACTATCTGCATAACTCACACCAAAACTGCTCTATTCACACCACACTGCAAAAAAAGACAGGAAAGTTGATACATGGATCAACATCAAATACCTTTACCATTGCAGGCAAAAAGTGTCTTATGGTAAAAATCAAAGGTACATTGTTATGCCCATATAATGGGTCTGGACCCCTAAATTCGACAGGGTGACATGGCCATTTCTTAAAATCGACATGTGACATGGAGCTTAGTGACAAGGACATGAAGGAGTAAAAATTTAGTGACATGAGACATGGCCTTATCTTAAAATCGACATGTGACGTGGGGACCCCCCATCTAGACCCACCATATTAACATTACATATAATGCTTATAACTGACTGGTACCCCTGCACCAAGCCCCAAAACCTTTTAAACAATATGACTTTATACCAGCTCAACCGCAAATAAAATCTTGGATGCCCATCCCTACTAATTGGCTTTAGCAACCAAATCAACTTTCACCAAGTGCCCTGGCCCCCCCTTTCTTACCTAGGCTAGGGCCAGGCTAACACATCCAAGAGGATAGGAAAGAGATCTAGACCCTTATTAATGGGCTAGGGAAGCCCAGATAGAAGTATAAGCGATAGTGACTATTGATGCCCCTTGGCATAGCCTTTACTTCTTTAGACTACTACCAACTGACGCCATCAGACATGTCACCAATGGCCCTGTGTCATAGCCTTGCCTTCTGTAGTCTATAGACTAAGGACTACTGCAGCATGCCCCAGGGGCATCGTCATTACCGTAAATGCCCCCAGGGCATCTATGGTAAGGATGATGCTCCCAGGGCATGTAGGCCTATAGGGTATTGGACTATGCCCTGGGGGCATCGTTCAAGAAATAGATGCCCCCAGGGCATTGTTAAATTTATTTACATGTTTGCTAGCGAAACGGGGAGAAAAAACACTTTTTTTTTGTGATTTTGAAGAATTTTGTCTCTTTTTTTCATATTTTAAAGAAATTTTCATTACTTTTTGAGGATTTTCCTGTATCGTGTTTCTTTTCGTGTTCTTCCCTTCTCTCATAGTTGCAATTTTCTCATCATTATTTTACAATGAAATGGTCAAACCTCGGATCTAATAAATTATGATCACTATCAACAACAGGGGGGGGGGAAAACCTATAGTATTGCGCTGGCTTAGAGACAGAAGACATGAAATCTCCAACTTTGCCCTTAGGGAGTGGTTATTATTTATCAACAGGGGAGGGGGAGGGGACGGTGGGTTTGAGGGGGGGGGTGTAAAAATTTCAGACCCCTCCCGAGGGGAGGCTAACAAAAGTTTGACCCCTCTTGAGGGGGGGCTAACAAAATGTACCCTCTTTTGAGGAAAAAAGCCTGCGCGCAACTGTAGCGCAGAGGGGTGCGAAAATTCTCTGCGCCTCCAGTTGGGGGGGGGCAAAAAATTTCCACTGTTGTCGAGCGGGGGGGCGTCCTCGTGGAAACCCACCACCCGCGCCCTGTTGATAAATAATGATGAATAAACTGAAACCAAGACAAGTATGTCTGGGGGCCATTGAGGAGCTCAGACATTCAAAATAATAGAATACTCACTTCTTTACTGGATCCCTGTGCTGAGGGCTGGAACGTGGGTCATGGAGTTAGGTCAATGTGCTGAGCGCTTGTTCTACAGGCAGGCAAGCCCAAGGTGGTGATTCCCCCAAGACCAAGAGCCTGAAAATGAATCAGCAAGTAAACCATTAGTATGGGTCTAAATTTGCATGAGCCTACAGTAGCGAAGTCAGCCCAAAATGTAGACTTCAACACAAATACATGACTTATATACGGCACATGGCTATTGTATTATTGACCAATGGGAGGCATCCCTGGCATATACTGCGGAGTTGGGGGCTGAAGGTGTTAGTCATAGTGCCGTCGGGGTCTAATGGCGGCCCCCAGCTTATAATGGCTATGTGAGCTATATCAAATGAAAGAGCTTGGAAATTGCAATTCATAGCTTTTTATATCAAATTGATATGCCCATTTTTATATCACTTTGAAATTTGGAAATATGAAATACATTTTGTCAATTCCTCACCCTGTACATTTGCTTAAAACTTTAGATAAGACCGATCATTAAACATGCACTGGATGTGGGGGAATTGGACACCGCTGTACATAATTACTGATATGTTTTGATTGCATGGGTCAATTCACTAACCAATTACACCTCCTTGAAGCTGAATATTAAGAGATTAACATATCTTTGTATCATTTAATTACTAGTTGTAAAAGTATTTATAATTTTGAGTTGGAATATGAATAATTTTGGAATATGATAAATTTTTTCATGACCCCCCCCTCCGTTTACCTCATTTTCTGACCCCAGATGTGTCAATTTTAGCCCCCCCTCCAATTTCCTCATTTTCTGACCCCAGACCTGTAAATTTTAGCCCCCCCCTCCAATTTCCTCATTTTCTGACCCCAGAGCTGTAAATTTTAGCCTTCCTCCCCCTCCGTTTTCCTCATTTTCTGAACCCAAAGGCTGTAAATTTTAAGCCCCCCCCTCAGTTTTCCTCATTTTCTGACCCCAGAGCTGTAAATTTTAAGCCCCCCCCCCTCCGTTTTCCTCATTTTCTGAACCCAAAGCTGTAAATTTTAAGCCCCCCCCTCAGTTTTCCTCATTTTCTGACCCCAGAGCTGTAAATTTTAAGCCCCCCCTCCGTTTTCCTCATTTCCTGATCCCAGAGCAGTAAATTTTAAGGCCCCCCTCCGTTTTCCTCTTTTGTCTGACCCCAGAGCTGTAAATTTTAAGCCCCCCCCCTCCGTTTTCCTCATTTTCTGATCCCAAAGCTGTAAATTTTAAGCCCCCCCCTCAGTTTTCCTCATTTTCTGACCCCAGAGCTGTAAATTTTAAGCCCCCCCTCCGTTTTCCTCATTTCCTGATCCCAGAGCAGTAAATTTTAAGGCCCCCCTCCGTTTTCCTCTTTTGTCTGACCCCAAAGCTGTAAATTTTAGCCCCCCTCCGTTTACCTCATTTTCTGACCCCAGATGTGTAAATTTTAGCCCCCCACTCCAATTTCCTCATTTTCTGAACCCAAAGGCTGTAAATTTTAAGCCCCCCCCCCTCAGTTTTCCTCATTTTCTGACCCCAGAGCTGTAAATTTTAAGCCCCCCTCCGTTTTCCTCATCTTCTGACCCCAAAGCTGTAAATTTTAAGCCCCCCCTCCGTTTTCCTCATTTTCTGAACCCAAAGCTGTAAATTTTAAGCCCCCCCCTCAGTTTTCCTCATCTTCTGACCCCAGAGCTGTAAATTTTAAGCCCCCCCTCCGTTTTCCTCATTTCCTGATCCCAGAGCAGTAAATTTTAAGGCCCCCCTCCGTTTTCCTCTTTTGTCTGACCCCAGAGCTGTAAATTTTAAGCCCCCCCCTCCATTTTCCTCATTTTCTGACCCCAAAGCTGTATATTTTAGACCCCCCCCTCTGTTTTCCTCATTTTCTGACCCAAAGTGCTTCTACCGGTACAGTCCCCATAGACTTATCATTTTCTGACCCCAGAGCTGTAAATTTTAAGCCCCCCTCCGTTTTCCTCATCTCTGACCCCAAAATTTTAGCCCCCCCCTCCATTTACCTCATTTTCTGACCCAAGATGTGTAAATTTTAGCCCCCCCCTCCATTTACCTCATTTTCTGACCCCAGATGTGTAAATTTTAGCCCCCCGTCCAATTTCCTCATTTTCTGACCCCAGAGCTGTAAATTTTAGCCCCCCCCTCCGTTTTCCTCATTTTCTGACCCAAAGGCTGTAAATTTTAGCCCCCCCCTCCGTTTTCCTCATTTTCTGACCCAAAGGCTATAAATTTTAGCCCCCCCCCTCCGTTTTCCTCATTTACTGACCCCAAAGCTGTATATTTTAGACCCCCCCCTCTGTTTTCCTCATTTTCTGACCCAAAGTGCTTCTACCGGTACAGTCCCCATAGACTTATCATTTTCTGACCCCAGAGCTGTAAATTTTAAGCCCCCCCCTCCGTTTTCCTCATCTTCTGACCCCAAAATTTTAGCCCCCCCCCCTCCGTTTACCTCATTTTCTGACCCCAGACCTGTAAATTTTAAGCCCCCTCCGTTTTCCTCATTTTCTGACCCCAGAGCTGTAAATTTTAACCCCCCCCCTCCGTTTTCCTCATTTTCTGACCTCAAAGCTGTAAATTTTAAGCCCCCCCTCCGTTTTCCTCATTTTCTGACACCAAAGCTGTAAATTTTAAGCCCCCCTCCGTTTTCCTCATCTTCTGACCCCAAAGCTGTAAATTTTAAGCCCCCCCTCCGTTTTCCTCATTTTCTGACCGCAAAGCTGTAAATTTTAAGCCCCCCCTCCGTTTTCCTCATCTTCTGACCGCAAAGCTGTAAATTTTAGCCCCCCCTCCAATTTCCTCATTTTCTGACCCCAGAGCTGTAAATTTTAGCCCCCCCCCCTCCGTTTACCTCATTTTCTGACCCCAGACCTGTAAATTTTAAGCACCCCCCTCCAATTTCCTCATTTTCTGACCCCAGAGCTGTAAATTTTAGCCCCCCCCCCTCCGTTTACCTCATTTTCTGACCCCAGACCTGTAAATTTTAAGCCCCCCCCCTCCGTTTTCCTCATTTTCTGACCCCAGAGCTATATATTTTAGACCCCCCCTCCATTTTCCTCATTTTCTGACCCAAAGTGCTTCTACCGGTACAGTCCCCATAGACTTATCATTACGTGAACAAAGTCAAAACTAAAATAATTCTCCTGACCTTAATATTTCGAATTTCTGCGTGGGGTTTGCGCCAAATATTAGTTTGTTTGAGTTTTTAGCCTCTTAAGGAATTTTTAGGGGGTGAAGCCTAAAATGTCAAACCAAAAATAAAGCATTTTGATGTCTGGCCTTATCAGTGATTTCCCTATACTTTCAATGCTAAAATAGGCCCATGTCGACCAAAAGTAAATGAGCTGTCATTAAATAAATCCTGAATATTTTTTAATGGGAATACGGTGGGAACCAAGTAAAATATCACCAGTTTAATGTGTATTAACCTCATTGCTAAGAATTAGACCTAACCAACCAAAAAAAAATTCTGATATTTAGAGTTCTGTAAGGGGTTGTGGCATTACGGACCTGGGGGTTCGGGTCTTACGATTCGGAAAGAAAGAGTAAGACAGTGTTTCAAGTGTATGCCAACGGTTAGATTTATTACTTAATGCACACTCACAGCTGCCGGATAGTATAGAAGGGGCAGCTAATAATGATTAATGGTGGTCTACATTCTGCGGAGGCCAGAAGGGCCTCTGACGTAGCGGCTGAGCCCAGGGCTTTATATAAGGACCCAGGTGTTTGTCGTCAGATGTCCCCACAGACCCGGATCGGTGCTGCCACCTATCCGGAACCTGAGGAACGTCCGACGACTCGACTCCCCCGCCACGTCAGACGGTACCCAACTCTATGGTTAAACAATACGTACCTCTACAGTTCCATTCAGTTCTATTACCGAGTAGCGCCCATAGACTTATCATTACGTGAACAAAGTCAAAACTAAAATAATTCTCCTGGCCTTGAAAATTCGAATTTCTTGATGGGACCAACGCCATAAATTAGTTTAATTTCTCTACTTTTTAGCCTCCTAAGCATTTTTAGGTGGGTGAAGACTAAATGGGTAAAACAAAAATAAAGCATTTTGATGTCTGGCCGAATCAGTCATTTCCATATACTTTCAATCTTAAAGTAGGCCTATGACGAACACAAGTAAATGAGCTGTCATTAAATAAATCCTGAATATTTTTTAATGGAAGTACAATGGTAAAGAAGTAAAATAACTAAAGTTTACTGTGTATTAAGTCTCAGTGCTGGGAAATAGGCCTAACTAGCTTTAAAGAATTCGGATATTTAGAGTTTCTTTCAGATCTACTACCAGTACAGTACCCATAGACTTATCATTACATGAACAAAGCTAAAATGAAAAAAAAATTCTCAAAATCTTTTGGCCCCCCCCCCCACGACGGAGAGTTTTCGTGCCTCTCTTTGATCTATAGTAGCGCGCTGGCTTTTTTGCTAAAAAGAGGGTGAATTTTTTTAGCCCCCCCTCAAGAGGGGTTAAAATTTTTTTAGCCCCCCCCTCGGGAGGGGTCTGAAAATTTTACGCCCCCCCCTCAAACCGACCCCCCCCATATTTATAAATAATGACCACTCCCTTAGCCCCAAAATACATAAGATTTACATTTTGACAGCAAATCTGCAACAGCTACGGCCAGGGCAAACATTCAAACAAAAACGCCCTTTCACGATATATTTGACAGCAATTTAAGCCATCTTCCCTTATGCCTTTGACTTTGAAACTATATTTTTCAGCTTTTTCAGACAATTTCCTACAAGATACACTATTGACTTTTTATTTTAGGCCAATTTAGCCCCAAAATACATGAGAATTGAGATTTACATTTTGACAGCAAAACTGCCACAGCTACAACCAAACAAAAACGACTAGAAACTGGCAGTGCCACTGTCTGTCACGGGTCTGTCACCTTTCTCAGTGATAAACAAACACAATCTATGTTGAATTAATAGTATCTATGTGTAAGAATTACCTGTCCTTGGCTCTAAATTCCCCTGGAGGTACGGGAAATATCCGTAGATAGACACACAGACGACACAAACAAGGTTCGTGAGCACTCTGAATGTCCGCTGGCACTGAACTGGTAATTGGTGCCCGAAGCAGGTGCGCGACGTACCAGCGACGGACCAATCAGAACGTCGTATTCATCGACGTATACCTGCCCCGAATCCCTTGCGGTGAGAGGGCAGGGAAACAGCCAACATTTTCATCTGTGTTGCATTTTAATCAGCAAACAACCAGCAAAGCTACAGCTGAAACATAAGAAGTGTCATGACACCCTTGTTGCCTAGGAAAATGGAAATGCAGCAGGGTAAATTTGAATGTTATGTGTCTCAAGGATCTCCTGTCTGAAAAATAAAAGGATTGGACAAGAAAAACTCAGCATTTTATATTAGGATTGATACCCCCTGTGTTCCCAAATACTGCACTGTGTTCACCTTTAGTATAGTGCAGGAAGGCCTCACTCACTGCAGGGCCCTCACCACACTCACAGAAACTTGACCAGAAGTCTAGACCACTCTCTATCGTGAGTTTGTCTGTCCCAAAACCCTTTTTTTCTGGAAGAAAAGGTTAATCTAAAAGGGAACTATTGATGATAGAATTACAATTCTTTCAGTTTTGTATTGCTCAGGATCGCCTTCATCGATTCTGGTTAAAAATGAAAAAAATTTCTCTGTTTTCTAAAAATAGACTGAACACCATACTAAGACTATTGTAGATTCGGTATAGCCATCCTTGCAAACATAATCCTGAGACATACCCGGGACATTCTTGTGTCATGACCTGTGATTGCTCCGAGAATTGTACACATTCACTTCACGAGATTTTGACTCGTGATTTATATGAGAAAAGAACATGTTCATAATTCTCAAGAATATTATGTGTCTTTCTTGTGTCATGGCACATACCCCAGATTTTTCTAAAGATAAACATGTTCTTTTTCTGAGGAATAACACAAGATGTAGACACATGTTTTGACTTGTGATTCTCACAAGAATTCACTGATTCATAAGAATGTTCAATTCCTGGAGATAACTCGAGATACAAACTTGTTCTATGACTTGTGATCCACATAAGAATGCACTTGTTCAATTCCAGAGAATAACTCGAAATGTTTACTCATATTTTCCCCATGAGAATCCACCAGGTCAAAAGAACATTCTGGGGTTTGTTTAGAAGGAACACATGTAATTCCTGGGAATAACTTGAGACGTAGACTTGTGTCAGGAATTGTGATTCCCACAAGAATCTTCCCAGTGATTTCCCAGGGATAACTCAAGATGTAAATTTGTGTCATGACTTGTGATCCCCCAAGAATCCGCTGGTTGTGAGAATATGTTTAGTTCCATGGAATAACTTGAGATCTATACTTGTGTCATGACATGTGATTGCTACAAGAATTAACTCATTTAATTCACAGGAATAACTCAAGATGTCAACTTGTGTCACGACTTGTGATCCCCACAGGAATCCACTGACTTATAAGAACATGTTTAGTGTCAAGGCATAATTCAAGATGAAAACGTGTGTCATGACTTGTGAATGCCCTGAGAATCCACTTGCTTAATTCCCATGAATAACTCAAGATATTTACATGAGTCATGACATGTGATCCCCACAACAATCTACTGGTTCAGGAGAACGTTCAAATCTCGAGTCGTGTTTAGAGGGATGAAGGCAAAAAAAAACGTCATAGGCCCCTCGCCCTATGTGTTGGGTGGGAGGATGTGATGGATGTAGCTAGATCTATGTACGCTGATCTGGACTCCCATACACCTTCTACATAGACGTTATCTTATCGTGGGATGACCCACTTTTCCCTCTAGCTCCAGTGGGATATTGAGTACCTCCTTAATCCTTATACATCAGCCGGCTTGGTCATGAATCAAATGCCATAGCATGTTTGCCTTGCCGTGATAACAATCTACTTAGTGGTAGACTAACATGAGAAAAACGTCATAAGTAGTGTTGGCACAAGTACCCTAGATTTCCCACATATATATGTATATGACATGTTGGGGGCCACCTATTTGGATACAGAGGTCGAACATGTACCTATACCCTATATGTGGCCCCTTCACCAGAAGTGTAGGAAGCCCATTTTATTTGGGGGTCCAGGTGGCTGTTGCTAAACCCTTGGAAGTCACTTCTGTCGGCGGTGTACTTCCAAAAATGGAAGGCACTCACCTTTGGTAGTCTCTTCTCTATTGCATTGCCAAATGACACTTCGCAACAGAAGTGGTCCAGAAGTGGCCCAGAAGTGGTTACTAACAACCCCTCAAGTGGAAGTTGCTTCCTACACTCTGTCGCATAAGTATGTAGGTGTGGGCAGTCTGGAAAGCACTCAAGTGTGACCACTTTTCGCAACAGAGTTTGATTTGTGGGAAAGTGATTACTTCTGGACTACAGTGTTGGAAGTGATACTGAGTGGTTAAGTAGAGGAGGGACGTGGGAAGTGAGGTACCTACCCTAGAAAGCAACAACTCAGTCTTTTCGCAACAGCCTCCAGGGTTCTAGGTTAGGGATCCCCGCTATACTTTTATCAATGTATAGGAGATCCCCCCCCCCCTTCCTTCCTTCCTTTCTTCCTACGCAGAACGACAATAACATGTTTAGGTAGGACAATATTTTGACATTCCTATTGTAATTCCATATACATTGTAGCAGTCTTTTGACAGCTTTATATCTAACTCACTGCATTCGTGGTTTGATAGTATTTTCTGAATCATTTCATTTATACTGGCACACAAGGTGGGACTAACTGATGACTACCGTGTGTGGAGGGGTTGAGCTCAACCCCCGACACACAGGGAGCACCACTTGATCATTGTTCTACCATAGTTTCTAGGTCATATTCAATTATAGCATGGAAAATTGTTATGATCATTACAACACATAATCATAAATCCACTCATTGTTGATAAAACTTTTAACACCCATTATGACATTATTTAATCGAATAGCGCCATATACACATCTTTGATATAGAAGTAGAATGGGACTATGCAATGCCACGTTTCCAGGGCATGCACGATACATTGACCCTTAGATTCCAATCATATTCCTCACCCCAGGCAGAGGGATAAATGATAATCCCTACAGTATAGGACTGGTCCTACCACCATCTGCCCTGTGGGTAACTCCCACTGGTACACCCTGGTGCACATGGGGCTTGTACATGCCTTTATCTGTCCACTTAGATCCTGCAGTTATACAATAGTTGTACTGCAGATGATATCCCTCGGGTAATTTGAGTGGTTACAATGGATAAAGAGAATGATATTTTAGAATTTATGCAACAACATACTTCTATTAGTATTACTGTCACAACATGTAGACGTATAGATTTTAGGTCATCAACGCCAGGTTCTCTCTTTTTTTTTCAATTCTGACCCTGGGCTTTTGACATTTCGACACTGCATAGGTCCAACGCTAAATGAAGGAATGTGTTACAATCTTACTGATATTCTACTTGCAGAAAATCAATAGATTAAAAATTGGTTCCAAACAAATGCCCAAGATCGTATCGCGCAGTTGATAATATGCGTCTTCAGCTTACAATACCAAGATATCTGTGAAATTGACCAGGACAGATCGAATAGGGGTTATGACCAAAGTACCCGGGATCCAGGCCACTAGGGGCCAGAGTGACTGGGGCTTTGACCATCCATCATCAAAGGGTCATGATCTCTGTGCGCGATGATCCATTAAGGGCGTGGTCAGGTTTGCTGAACTGACCAATGAAAACGCTGAAGGACGCCGAGACTGGCACTTGTGGTAAGGACTGGATCAGAGGCGCGTTAAGAATCTGTCATAAAACCATGGCGTGGGAGTTTGTTATGGGAAAGGGCAATCTTAATGCTAGGCTGTTAGGTGTAGGCTGATATGGTGGATTGCTTTTCTGGGTCAGACTAGAAGGCTGCAAGGCCTATCACTGATAGGCAATAAAACCAAGTCAAGATGATTTAGTAAAAGAGCAATGAATCCCATCATATCTTTACCCCAAGTATTGGTCAAATTGTAATACTGTTATAGTCACGTAATGTAATAGGATGGGAAATAAAAGATATCACTCCAATTCCATTATCTTTATTGCCGGTTGGAAAACTTGATGCAACTCGTCTTATCATAACAACCAAATAAATAACATTGTCATTCGATTACAGAAACCAACATGACGAAAAACTCAAGTTGGATCAAAAGCCGTAACAAAACGCTGAATTGATTGTGGTCTTTTAATTTCTATATAAAATAAAAGTCTGTGTCTATATAAAAGTCTGTGTCTATATAAAAGGAAATAGACACAGACTGGCATTCTAAATTATGATACTTGCTATAATTCTGAAATGCCCTCCAGAGGTCCAGTCTATGAGAGCATAAACGAAGAGAATATGATGTTCTTTATTCTGCCGGTCTATAGTGAGATACACCGTATTGCTAATAAGCTGTCACGCGCTGTCACGTACCCATATCCTGAAGAACTGTGCAGTCTTACTTTATTGTCGTCGACCTCTGTCTGTAGTATACTTCATTCTGCTGTCTCGGCGTATTTTCTCCAATGCTGCGCAAACAAATCAATCCCATTTTGTGTCTTTGATTGGCAGGCAAGACTTAAAACCCACTTGTTGGTGTTACTGGTTAGGTCGTTTTTCTGTTTTCTGTTGAGTAGTGGGCTGTTTTAGACCTTTCACCCCCTTTGTGCTGGTTTTACTAGGCGTTTATTGCCTCTCTGCCTACGTTTGCAGAATAGCCCATTTGATCTGCGTGTAAGGGAATCAATCTATGGGCACCCGGCAGTCACGTGACCTGTTTCTTCATCTTCCCCACCATCCATTTCATTTTTCCACGAAGCCCTCCTGTCAGAATACCGGAACTCAACGCTTCCCTCACACTAGTTGAAGTTTCCTTTTTGGTGTTGTGAATCCCTGAAAGAGATTTTGCCAATGATCGATACATCTAGTAGAATGCAGCTGGTGATACTATAGGTATAAGAAGCAGTAACACGCATTAGTAGACTTTAGTATCGACCTAGTGTATCACCTTCCAAGACAATGTTTAAGATTATTTATGGCAGGGGGGACAACAATCTGGCAGAATGAATACATAAAAAAAAACTGACCCCCCCCCCTTTCGGAATGGGTTGAAAAAAATGCCCCCCCCCTTAGGAATGGGCTGGAAAAAAATGCCCCCCCCCCCCTCAGAATAGATTGAAAGAAAATGACTCCCACCACTTTTAACTATGTTCAATAAAGTCTATATTACCTGGTCTACATCAGGCCATTCCTTATACTAGGTGGTATTAGCAGCTTTTGAACCATGTGTCATGATGGGAAGGTAGTTGGCCTGCTTTCATTTAATCTTTTTCAAATTGTGAATACCCAGCTGTTGATTGATTTACCTCTTGCTAAAATATCAATTTGAAGGCTCCTTCCTTAAAGGGGGGCTAGCATGGCCTACTACTGATGCAGTTAAAATAGGTATGTCTTAGCCAACTAATCTAGGGAGCAGCAGTGACGTCATAGGAACCAGCACAGCCCTTAGCAGGCTTATCTCCCTACTGATAAGAATCCCCATGAAGGGTTAAATTAAATCGGAACTGTACTACAAAAAGGTGTTAAAGTCCTTATCAGAAAAGATCTAGGCATCGTACAGCAAAATGCATCCCAAAATCAGAAAGATATTGGGAATTTGCATCACATACTTGATGCATTATTTTCTAATACCAATATTTGAAAAGAAAACAGCAAAAATGCTACTTTTTCTAGTACATTGGCTATAAAATTTGACCCTTTGCCAGGTCCCTAGCAACCAGGGTTTTGCTCCAGAGAATACCATGTGACCTACTCCTGACCATTAAAGGAATTGTTCTCATTGAGGCACTTGCTTCTGGTTTCTTGTTCAAAATTTGTGTATACAGAAACAAACTTTTGTAGCTTTCTCTTTAGATTTCATTGTAATCTTGGTTTTTATATCAATTTGATGGGTGTTATGGACATAATCAATCTTGTCATGATTGATTTCATCAAGGGGTGAAAATAAGTGTTAAAACTGGAAATTCTGATAACAAGTTTCTGGTTTTAGCATGTAATGTTTTTTTACTGCTGGGAACTTTGTTGGTGCCCTGCTCACTCTAGTGATGTGTATGGGGTGGCACCACTAAGTCCTGTTTGTGGTATGCCCATCCCAGCCCCCCCTCCCCCTTTAAAAGAAAGTATTGTCATGCAGTGAAGCAGTCCAGTTTTTACAATAAAACATTAGATGGCACTACAGTCAAACACATATTAGAAGGAATCTCTGTAAAAAGTAATCCTCATCATGAAGTCCTCATCCTAGTAGCCTAGGAACCATTGTTCATCAAGTTCAAGCATTAAGATGGTAATCTCTTGGAATCATTTCTGATTACATAATCAAATCCAAACATGCAGTAAACAGCAGCAGATGTGACAATGATGACATCTTTTGAGACAATCAGCAGGGTCAGCAAAAGAACATGGAATATTGGGTAAAACATTGGGCCAAATATTGAGCTCAAAAATATTGAGCTCAAAAGCTGAACAGTGTTACCCCCCCCCCAGGGAAATCTGTATACCACAGTGGTAGTGACTGTCCCCATCCATGGTTTGACACTCAAAAGAGTAAGACTCTTAAGTCCTAAAAATAGGTTTGTTTCCAGTTACCCGACCAACCCTAGCAAAAGAGGGTGAAAAAAAACAACTTATTTTTTTATTTTGAGAATTTTTGGTAATTTAAATAAATTAATTTCATACTTTTCGCGATTTTTTATCCATTTTTCATGAAGATCCTCTCTGTGTGTACAGTTGAGGGCTTAGATATGTATATCTTTTGCATATTTTTCACTTGTCTCATAAGTATTTCATTTCATATTATAATTTCAAAGAATCTGACAAATTTTCCCATACATTTCTATACAAAATCAAAAAATTTTTTTTAAAAAATCAAAAAAAAATCCGACCTACCGACCCTAGGTTTTGGAGGTATGTAACTGGAAACACAGGATATTTTTTTGGCCCAATCATATAAAATGATTAAATGGATATGAATTAGGGCTATAGCTAGAATTATTACTGAAAACTAAATATTTAAGATTCGTGATGTGTTGCAGTAAAAAATAATTGGCAAATACTCCCCAAAAAGAAAATTACCCTACCCCTCGAGAATGGGTTCAAAAAAGTGACCCCCCCCCTCTAAGAAAATGTTGAAAAAAAGACCCCCCTCCCTGAATACCTAATAAAAAAATGACCCCCCCCCCCTTCATTTGGTCATTCTCCCCCCCCCCCCCGCCATAAATGATTAACACTCCCTAAGGTCAAAATCCACATGGCGATTTGGGGCTCCAATATCTCTGAAATTTCTTCTATTGTGTTGTATGCCCCTTGCTGAGACCAGGAACGCAGGGATTACTGCAAACTGGACCATAAACTATTCGCAATAAGCTGAACAGGCCTTGAATTCTATGGCCTCAGAAAGGGCCAAAGAACACAACAGATAATATCGCAAAGATATTGGAGCCGTAAATCGCCATTTGGGATTCGACCTATATCATCATTGGTACGAATTTGTATTGAATTCCTGTTATGACTCAAACCACTGGAAGACACCCACGATTCCTACACCCACCACCATGAACTGACTCTATGAGATCACGGCGTCTGCCCCTTGAGCCTAACCTGGAAACCTTGGTCGTCTCGCAGAGCGTATACTGTAGTGTAGGTACAAACACATGTAGGCAGCTGGTCAGCCTACCCTGAGCCATCTTGGTTTGCTTCCCTCGACGACACGGGGTGCCTTCGCAGAGGCGTAGGAAGCAAATTTTCATTGGGAGGGTGGGCAGCAGGGGCCCATTGTGACAACCTTGAATTGTGTCCGCTCAAGTGTAATGATGCCTTCACGTACCTATATACAATTTGTATAGAAAAGTATTTTTTGGTGAATTTTCAGATCTGATTTGAGGCTCAGCCCCCCCTTTCCCTACGCCGCTACGTTTTATACCACCCACTTACACCTAGGGTTTACATATTCTTACAACTATAAACTGATTAGATCTGAAATATTATGAACTTTTGAAAATACTCAGGTACATAAATATGCTCACATGTATTATCAAATACAGTGTTCTACATATTAGCTCATACTATCACATTTCTCGTTAACATCTATGTTACCCGTATTAATTCTTCAACTTTTCTCCAATGTCTTTATCCTGTTCATGTACTCAACGATCAAACGTATCAATAATCGTAAACCAATTTCACCTAGTTGTTCTGTTGCCATTCCTATTGAACGTCCGTTTTGGAATATTCTTGAGCACAACATGTAATATATAAGCTAAGGCCAAAAAAGTTGTGTTTCCAGTTACCCGACCGACCCTAGCAAAACGGGGCCAACCTTGGAAATCTTCTTCTTTTTTTTTTAATTTTTGGGAAATTTTGAGGATTTCTTTTTCGAAATTCTTATAAATTTTCATCAATTTTTCGTGAAGATCATCTTATGGTATATAGTCAATAGCTTAGTTATTCATATCTTTTATAGATGCTTTAAGATTTCTTATGTTTTCATATTACTACCGTAAACTCAAAGAATCCGACCTGTCTGCCTATATATTTCTATGCAATATCAAAAGAAAAAAAAAACGACCTACCGACCCTAGAGTTTTGTGTCATGTCACTGGAAACACACAATATTTTTTTTTTTGGCCTAATGTATAGACGATGACGCAACTAGTCAAATTGACCTTTCGAGGATGCTACTTTGATAGCGGTGTAGTTCTTGCAATATCGTCCAATTTATTTTGTCAGAATCATATTGTCGTTATAAATAAGGGGATACATTGACTGTGTAAATTCATAGGCCCAAGTCATTCCTTCATTAATAATTCTAGAGATACATATAAGCCGGTTGCCTGGGGATTTCAATGGAGCCATAGATGACACTATTGGGAGTAATCTCCGTGAAAGTACGCTATGGATAAAAGCCTGCAATTTCCTCCCAGAGGGAAAATGGATTAGATCTGTCTGGATACACATAGGACTTCCTATAATGGTTCCATGTAAAGAGATGTATGTCCAGGAAAACGTTAATGGGCCATGGAACAACTCAATAACAATAACCTTATCAAATCATGAAACTATCATCACAAAGAAAAAAAAAACCTATGTGTTAAAAATATACTTCCTCTTCATCAGGTGTATCTGGTGTATAGCTGTCTATACTTTGTCCAATGTCCAATTTAGGTATGATTTTAACAATATCCATAGGCCTTATTGTGTGTAGCAGTCATCAAGTACAGAACAGGTTTTGGTTCCCTCATGTGTCGTAACAGGGTTTTACTTGACCCATATTCTACTGTAAGCTGAAAATTGACCGAGGCCAGCAATCAATAGGCATGCCCATATCCATACATTTTGTAAAGTGTTCCCCTCCCCTATATACTTGTGTGGCCCCTGCCTATACCACATGACTTCCTTAGCTGACAGGCTGGTTCACCCATAGTATACTGCAAAAATGGTGTTTAGATCCTAAACACAATTCTAAACATATGCTTGCAACGTTTTTGTAATCACATTAATTTTCTAAACATGTTTAGCCAAACAATGTGCTTAGCCCAAGTGTTTAGAAATGTAGGTGTTTAGGTTAAAACTTTGTGTTTAGATATCTATGAATTTTTGTGTTTAGGTGTTTATGAATTTTTGTGTTTAGATGTTTAAATGATTTGATGGAGAGTTAAGGTTTGCAGACATTTATGCATTAAAAAAAAGAGATATATTTTGTTTGTTTTCTCATTTACTGGGGGGACATCAGCAGGTATTTACTTGGCAAAGTCTCCAAAGATGTCAGCCACAGCTATATATATGTGTACATGTATTACACACTGCATCAGAATGAGAGACCTGAGAAAGTACAACAGCTTGGCAGGAAGGACATTGCCTTATCTATTCCAGAATAACATCAAATAGGTGTCAGTCATGGAGCTTATTGATTATTTTATGCTAATGATGGTGGAGTAAGGTGAATCTAGTCAATTTTCTATTGCCCTTTCTATTCACATGACATGCTATGAAATGAAAACATGATAAACATGGGATTTGGGGACATTTGTTACAACAATTGATTATAACTGTGTGCAGATAGTCCATTCAAAGGTAGTGCTGCTACCTGGTGTGGATTCAACATCCAAGTACCTAAACATATTGATGTTTAAATTTAAACACCTATTATTCAACTGTTTCAACTCTAAACATCTAAACATGTTTAGCATAAATGTTTATGTAGTTAGAATAAAAGTGTTCATTTCCTAAATGTGTAGTCAATGAGACACCTAACTGACCTATATGTTTAGGTTTTAAACGTGTTTAGACCTAAACATGTTTAAAATCTAAACACCATTTTTGCAGTGCAGCATCGACATGGTGCAGCCCGGATTCTGTCCTGCCCTGAACCTAATGATATATGGCTAAACAGTATGGTTATGACTTCGATTGATACTAATGTCCCTACTCTATCCATGACCTGGTGTGTAAGTGAATGAAGCCAATCCTGAAACATGGAGAAACATAGAGTAACATTTTGAGGAGAATCAATGCTCCAAAGCCTGGCGAGAGAGGATACAGAGAGAGAGAGGCTGATATGAAATGAGCCAGCAATCATATCGACATGGTAGTGCCGCACATGTGCATGCAATTTTATTTATTGGTGACCAGAATCCCCGGAGGTGCACCTGAAGGATTGCAAAAGTGACATCTTTAATTTGAAAGGCGGCGTAGATATCCACATCAATAATAAATCTCCCTTGCAGCGTGTATATCATAGGATTACCCTATACTAAATTTAGCTGCTCATATATATCCTGCCTCCCCTATTTCTTTAACCCTTAGGTGCCCAAGCGCGCATTTAAGCGCGGTTTTGTGCTTAAATGCATGTATATTGAAAGAAATTTTCATCTAGACACTTCTACTGGTCCAATCTGCAAAGTTAGACCCTCTATGGAATGCTTATGACCTCCCGATTATGATACACCTATTCAGTTGGCTGTATCTGCTTTATATCAGGCACAGTGTGTCAAAACTTGAAAATGAGTTGTCATTTTATGTTATTCATTAACAGGAAACCCTCCAGCTAAAATCTGATATGGTAACAAAATAATGATGGATCATACACACATAGGTTCCAATATTCCACTTATATTTTACAGCAAGTGCTCATATCCTAAAGATAGACCATGCATGGTTTCTAGTATAACATATCATGTTTCATGTGTGACAGTACATGTAGATGCATGCAGGCAAATTAGCTTTGAAAGGTCTCAGGATTGGAGGGATTATGGATATATAGAGACCAAATATCTCTAAATGACAACAAATGGAATGTGTTGGTAACTATGGTTACTAGACCTGACCAGTAGTATCACATCCTTAACTGAAAGTCTTCACTGAGTTATGAGAATTAAGAAAATGTAATATGCCAAGCCCTTATCAAGGAAGATTGAAATTACACATAGTCTTATAAAACAAAAAATGAAATCGTGAAATAATGTAAAATAATGTAAAATCTTCAAATAATTCTGGGCACAAAAAGGTTAAGAGAGCCCGTATACATAGAAGAACAACCAGTGCATTAATTAAAAGGCTCACGGTTAGTCAGACTAACCATGCCTTATACTGTTATTTCCCTGATCACTTTTCCCTGGTTGTTTTATATCATAATCTGATCGTCCCCGGACATCTATAGTTATGATAAATGGGTTTTCCTTTGTAACGCCGACCCTAACTTTGAAATGTATATCCAGATTTGAAAGTGGGATTAAAGGGTTCAATGCCCAGTGGCGGATTTAGAGGGGGGCGCGGGGGACAATTTTGGGATGGTTTTGAGCCATTGAAAATAAGCCGTTTTCAGTTGGTTTTAGTTTTCAAGAGGTAATTCGAAGACAGATAGGCAGATTCAGGACGTAGTTGGAGTTCAGCTTAGAAACAGAGGAGGTGCCCCTAGTTCTGAATTTTAAACACTAACTTATAGACAAAGGTTACCTGCCACCCATTAACCATACACAAAGAGAAGAGGTCTATGCCCTGGACCACCTTAAGACCACAGCTATAGTACAAGTCATATCAGACAGTTCAGTTAGTCACCAAATGGTACCATGATTGATATGCCAAGCATAAGAAAATTCTTGTTAAAATAAAATTCAAATACCATATACACATGTCATTTACATGACACAATAACATCATGAGGAAAGTCAGGATAAATCACAATACACTTTTCACCCTGTCTCCCCAGTCTGTATCCTACAGGCAAACCTGTGCCCTTCAGTTCCCTCGACCTCTAAATCCACCCAATACCACAAGGCTGCTTTAACGGTGAACCGTGAACTAAATACTATATGTTATATCAAGATGCTAAACCAATCCATCTCAACAATGTTAGATAGGGCTGTTCGGATATCTGGCCTGGCTTGTGTCTGTTCGATCGCTGTGGAATTGATCTTTTGTCACAGGAGGTGAGTCTCATTGGTTAACTTCCATCCTCAATTACAGCCAGAGCACAGCCCCTCTAAGTTATAACCTGCGTTTTACGGATGAAGGGATATGTTCCTTGTTTGCACCACAGGGATTTCCTTTATGCATATTCCGAATGTGTTTATTGCAACAATAAAGAATGACTTTCACTTAAATGTTGCCGTAAAACATATGCCAATGTTGTTTTGTTTTGTTTTTTTTTATTTATAGTTTCTGCTGTACATCATATGAACATTATGAAATATCTGTAAAGCATAATTATGTATGAAATGTGTAAATATGCCCTTTTTCTGCCTCTCTGTCCCCCGTCTACTCTCTGTCTCTGTCTCTGTCTCTGTCCGTCTCCCTCTCTCTCTCTCTCTCTCTCTCTCTCTCTCTCTCTCTCTCTCTCTCTCTTTCTCTCTCCCATTTTGTGTCAGTGCCATATAACACCACAATGACAATTTTTAAGACGCTTCCTTTATCTGTGCACTATACAGATGAAGGGTTTGGCTGAACTTACGAGGGGGGGGGGATGGATTTCAGCTATGCAATGCAATTACCATTTGAGGTACAGAGTGTTATTAACGCCCCATCAATGATCATCGTGTTCCTTTTAGAGTGAACCTCTATCACGTTGCATATTCAAACATTGCATCGTTGGTTGTACAGCAGGTGGTACTTTGGTTTATGTGCAAATATTACTGTGCAGATGGGTGTCTGTCCCTAAATTAAGCAAAATCCTTTTGTGGAACAATGAAATAAGCATATAAGTAGTATATAGTGTATCGGAACGGGACTATAGCTAACTACAGGATATTACTCACCCAAGATGCAGCCAAAAATGGACCAATCAGAACCCTCCCTTTTGGCGGGAAATTCAAAATGGTCACATGACCCAGATCCCCTGTGGTGTGCCGTCAAGATGGCACCCTCTGATTCGCTGGCTGTTTAGGTCACGTGACCTCTATTATGCAAATAAGGTCACATGACCCTAATTTGAATGGTCCAATCAGAGGTCGTCATTTTGGTGGGAAATTTGAAATTTGGTTTCGTGACTTTATTTTTAAATTTTCTGCCAAAATGGAGACCTCTGATTGGTTGGCTGTCCACACATCATACCATAAGCTGTATGCAAGTAGTCATGTGACCTTATTAGCATAAAGAGGTGTGGTTTATTATGTAGATGAGGGTGTGACTATAGTGAGATATTTTCTTATAAATAAAAAAAAAGCCCCCTCCAAATGCCCCCCTCAAAAGGGGGGACCTTTGGGGGAACCTTTAGGGGGCCTTTTTTTGGGGGGGAAATTAATTATTTTAATCAAAGACCTGCCCCTTGGGGCAGGGGCGGGTCCACTGGAAATAAAACTTACATAATATTTAATAGGAATACAATAGAACCCACATATGGAGGAGTTCACATTCCACTTTTATTTGTCATAATTTCATTTTCGAGCAATTATATTTACACATCATTAAATACAAGTCCACACTCTCTAAATATCATAGTGGAATATAGGATAGGAATACAACAGAACCCACACATGGAGCAGTACACATTTAACTTTTATTTGTCATCATTTTATTTCATATTTTTCATTTTGTTCAATTATAAATCGGTGAATACAAGCTCACATACAAACTACCTTGGTGTCTTATCTGTACATGAATCATGATACATTGTGGGGGGTCCTTGTCCGGTTCATATATGTTGTCCCTGGTGAATCTACGGTGGTGTCTGGTGTATATATGTTGTTCCTCATTTATCTACTGTGTCCTCCGACGCTGGTTGTCCAAAAGGAAAGACGTATTTTCCCACTTCTCGGTTCATTCTGAGAAGCTGCAACTCATTGTCCAGAGAGTTTAATTTCTTTAGGATTTCCGTCAGGTAGGAGAATGTCTGAAATGTTCCACGGCGACATCATCACTTTCTAACCATGTGTGTATAGTGACTCCACATTGGTAGCATTGAACAATGTCCTTACCTCCGATGTAAAAGAATCCATGGGCGGCGAGTTTCTCTGAGAAAGGACAGGGTTTATTCCACATAAATGAGTTGAAAGTGTTGAGTCTCCTCGATAAATCGGTGAAACATACGTACTTGGTCATTCTCTTGTCGCACATGGGCAGAAAGGTAGGTATGTAGGTAGGTGGGTAAGGTAGGTAGGTAGGTAGGCAGGTAGGTAGGTAGGTAGGTAGGTCGACGGTGGTAGTAGCTGTGTCGAGTATGGACGTACCAGTGCCAAACGAGGTGGTAAATGAGACCCCACAGACGTGACTGCTTTATATAG
This sequence comes from Acholoe squamosa, assembly GCA_949317995.1. Lineage (NCBI taxonomy): Eukaryota > Metazoa > Annelida > Polychaeta > Phyllodocida > Polynoidae > Acholoe > Acholoe squamosa. The sequence continues at coordinate 41,565,153 of OX439038.1, forward strand.
GTGTGTTTAATCTGCTTTCCAGCTGCATACTCCCCGTCTCCATCACAACCACCACGTTCCTGTGTAGCGACTTAAAATCCGGATCCCCATGGTGCACACCTCCACCTCCTTTACATAATACACCACTCCCTTCCCACAGGTGAAAACTGTCTGCGGTTACTGTATTAGAAGGGTGTGCTATTATGTAAGTACGCCTTAAATCATGAAAATCGATTTACTTTCCACAATCATCCTCCATGCGTCATCTCTTTTTCTTTGTTTTCAAAGTGAAGCAATATATATCTGGCCACGTCAACCCTCCTCATGTCATCCATCAGCACTCGAATGAGCTGATGATGTGTACTGCTGGGTTCAGCTTGCCACATTTTCAACACTTTGAAGGAGTGGAGTGATAGCTCTTGTTCCGGTTGTTGAGCGATGGTAGTTAGTTTCTCAGACATCAATCCTAAATACCATCCCATATCTTTCCACTCCCTGGATAGAGATTCAGACATGGTGATAAAGTACCTCTCCATTAAAATCAGGTTGGGGTTGTTGTAATCCAAGTTGTACATCTTGAAAAAGTTCTGCGACTGTGGAGTTCTCTCCATCTGGCATGAGGCATAGTTTCAGACCACCAAGTTTTGAACATCTCCATACACATCTCCTGCACCGTCTTGATAACGACCAGCTTCTCCAGAAGTTCATAGGAAATCCCCAAGTAGATTATCAATTTCCTCCAAGATCCAACTAGCTACCTTCCTATTTCATGAAGCAAATGGTCACTGTATCCAAAATTCATCTCGCCCGTGATACCTTCACCATGTACACTCACTTCACATACGTCAGAGGAAGACAGGGAGGAGGGATTTTCAAGACTCATCTCGTCTGCAAAAACTCGATGAAGGTCGGTAGGCAGGCAGGTAGGCAGGCAGCTGGCGGGTAGGTGACTTGGCAGTGCTGGTGATGGTGGAGAAAGTGGTGGTAGGCACGGTAGTCGTAGTGGTCAACAGTGATATATCCTTTCAAGAGAAATCGGGGTGCTTTATATAGGGTGATTTAATCCTATTTCCAGCTGGATACTCCCCACCACCTTTACCTTTCTGTGTAGCGACTTATAAGCATGACCCTTTGGATCTGTTGAGATCAAACAGGAGGAAAGACACTGTGACAAGTGTATTTGGTGGGATTACGGGTGATTGTTTCCATTCTGTGTAGCGACTTATCTTTAGATCTGTTGACATAAAACAGGTGGAAATTGTGACAACTGTATTTAGGTGAGATTACAGGGAGTTAAAACCTGTGATAATTATCTTAATGCACTTTACAGGTGTAAGGCAGGCTCGCTCGTTAAGGTATTATGAGATTCCTTAATTTCTACTCCTCCCCTTGTTAACAGGGTGTGTGTAAATGGGACCAACTACTCTTTGAAGTTTTCTGATCCTATTTAGATGAACTTTCATCTGGACCCTCCTACGCTTTGGTTCACCTGTGGAGGGCAGGTGAAATCAGATTTATAGATACCCTACTGAGTGAGGATCTCTGTGATCATAGGATTAGAGCTCTTTTCTAAAAGATATCAAATGCCAACTTTGATCCTGCTGGAACACTTTTTCCTCTGGACCGCCTTCCCTTTGATCTAAGAGTGGAGTGAAGTTTTCTAATTTTTTTCTTTTTTTTCATCCAGATTCTCCTATTGTTTATTTCCCTGTGGAGGACAGGTGAAATAGGATTTATAGGAGTCCTACCGAGCGAGGGTCTCTGTGTCTACAGGATTAGACCTCTTTTCTAAGAGACGTCAAAGCCACCTTTCATCTATTCAATCTGCAGTAAGGGGTTTATCTCTAGAGGAGTATATAAGGGAGGGAGAAAATTTCATTCACTCACACTTTCTGTGCAACCCTCACCATGAGTAGAAGACCGACTAAAGCTCTTGAGGAAGACGAGTTCATTGACTTATCCAGCTGCTGAAGATGCTACCGCAGCTGCTCCTGCTTACGACCCATGTTGTGTAGCGGGCAGTGGTGTTACTGCTCCTGCTACCGCTACTGCTGCTGCTCCTGCTACTGCTACTACTACTGCTGCTGCTGCTGCTGCTGCTGATGATGATGATGATGATGATGATGATGATGATGATGATGATGATGATGACGCAGACACTGACGAATGCAGTGATACGGATTATTTGGAGACCCATAAAGATCAGCAGACCCAGCACGTGGCAGGAATAGAGGGAGAGGAGGAGGAGACGGAGGGGGAGTTAACTTCTCCAGCGGTTGCTCAAAGATCACCCGATCTACTCACTACCGCTATCGTGATGTCTCTGAGAACCAACAGCTTCTGCTATCCACCAGGGGACACCGACGTCGAGCTGAGTCGGAGCGAGTTTTTTCCTACCTCCCAGACTTACTCCCCCTCCATGACCGATGGCGTGTGGTTATCCTATTCCAAGAAGTCCCCAGATACCGATGCGTGCGTTGCTCCTGTTGCTGGTTCTGCTGTTGATTCAGCTCACACTGATGGCCCTACTCTTCTTACTTTGAAACCCTCTACGGGTATCAAGATGAGTTTTACCAAGAGTGGCGACCAGGCGTCCAAGAAGAGAAAACCGCTAGTGAAATGTGTACCACCACCACCTTCCACCACCTTCCACAGTCCCCAGATTGGAGTTCTTCATCCACAGTTTGAAGCTGGAGATCTGGCTCGATGGGGTTAGGCTCTCCAAGGATGCTACAGCACTATAAAGTGCACCTCAACACCCACCAGGGAAGTGACCTTCACCACTGACGCACTCCTCAAGCTCATAGCGAACATCACTGACGTCCAAGAGGAGGTACAGATACGTGACAGATCGGTCTCCCAATCACATCACATGGTTCGTCATCCTGGATCCGGAAAGCGAGATGTATGTAGCTGTCAGCTACTACAAGGGTAAGAACGTCATCCACGTGCGCAGGTATGAAGGACCCCAGATTATCCTTGAATTTCTTGACAGAATTTCATTGAGACATGTGTGAGATAGTGTTGACGTATGTTTTATATGTCGTGTATGTAGGTGTATATACTTTGTGTAGATATGTTGTGTATAAAGGTGTACAGGTAGATAGATAGAAAGAAAGAAAGAAAGAAAGAAAGAAAGAAAGAAAGAAAGAAAGAAAAAAATTCTCTTCACATATAAGTAACTCAGTCAAAATGGATCAACATATCTGTGAAAAGTGTTTCAAAAAATTTAAAAGGATGTACAATTACGACAGACACATGGAAAAATGTAGGGTAATACCTAAATTTTGTCCTCTATGCAGCGAAGGTAATTGCAGAAAAAATTACCTGTCAAGGGGAATCTCTGGACAGAGTGACTATTCCTCAGATAATATGCACTATACCGCAGGGGGAGGAAATATTCACCAGGAATTGGCCCGCAAAACAAACAGGAGTCAGGACACACGGGGCTCGCGTGAGTGTAACAAACTTAAGACTACCAACCGGTAAGTTGAGTGATGCTGTAGATATTATGCGTCAGATTCACATCACGCAAAGATTCAGATACAAAGTGGGTTTGTTAGTAGGGTTAATTTTACAACACAGAGAAAGCAGAAACAAACTACGCTACTTTCACGCCTCCCAAAACAACTCGACTTTTTTACATCCCCTCCCCACCATAACTAATTCAGAAACTTTGGAGGAGTTCCTCTCCATCATGGAAAACACTATCACTTCCGAAGAAGTACAGAAACTTTGCGACTCTGACACCAAGTGGAAAGTTCTTTTTTCCACCAATTTGAACGTTTGCGTTTACATGGGACTCAGAGAATTCCTCATAGGGAGTAGGGTTACCCAATAGGGTCGACTTAAAAAGAGAGGAGGTGTGTTAGATTTTCCCAACAGGGACAAGTTATGCGTCTTTCGCTGCATATCCTTTCACTTATACAAGACCGGCAAACATGCTTCAAAATTGTTGCATCAGTTTGATTCCACTGCGAAACCTGAAACCTTCCCAGGTTTGATCATCAGCGACATACCCAAGTTAGAGAACTTGTTCAATATACAAATAGCGGTTTACACCACCCGTAAAGTGAGAGGTCAGAACCTGAAAAACCGAGTTACCCTGATCAGACCGCCTTCCAAAACATCGGCCGGCCGAGGTAAAGTAAACCTACACCTGTCCGCGAAACACGGCTTGCACATGTCCCTTGTTACGGATGAATATGCTGGCATCTATGAATGTCCCGAGTGTAAGTTGGCGTTCACGACTAAGTTCTTACTGAAAAGACACAGGAACCAACTTTCCCCTTGCAGACAAGTTGCCTTGAAATACGAAGGTGGAATCTACCAAAATTCGAAATCGATTTTCGAAGCTCTAGCAGATTTTTCCATTTTTCCTCCCGACGGAAATTCGAAAATGTACCCTTATAAAATTACCTTCGATTTCGAAACTTTCTTCAGACCGTCCAAAGAACCGTCAACCGAACAGGTGTCAGTCCTGTGGGAACACGCCCCTCTGTCGGCTAGCGTCCCATCCGACTTTCCAGGACGCGAAGGTCCAGTCTGCTTCGTGAGACAATCTGATGCAGATTCCGACCCCTTGTTGAATAGAGTTTTGAATTACATAAACGACACCACCAAGGTCATCGGGGAAGCAGTGCTAGAACTTTACCGGCCGACATTAGCGAAGTTAGATGAGAGGATAGCTGAAGCTTTCCACCTAGAGGAAGCGTTCAGTCCTCCCGGCAGCGACTTCACTGAAACTCGGAAAACACACCCTTTAGTTGAACTGAAGAAGAGACTTTTGAAATATCTCTGCAAAGTTCCGGTCGTAGGTTTCAACTCGGGGCGTTATGACTTAAATCTGATCAAAGCACAGCTTCACTCGTTCTTCTCCTCTAAAGACCGAAAGAACGAAGAATTCAGCATCATAAAGAGAAGTAACCAATACTTGGTGATTTACACTCAGCACACTGTTTTCTTGAACATAGTAAACTATTTGGCACCTGGTTTTAAATACGCGAATTATTTACTAGCTTTCACCAGAAATCAGCACAAAGGTCACTTTCCTTACGAATTGATGACATCTACCAGGAAACTGGAAAACAGAACACTACCACCAAGATCTGCATTTGACAGCAAACTGACTGGCACCAAGATGTCTGAATCTGACTACGCCAAATGTGATGGTCCTAACACAACATGCAAACTTTCAGAGATTACTTGCTCTACTACAACAACAAAGACGTGAAGTCCTTCATAGAGGCACTGAATAATCACGCTAAATTTTTCAGTGATCGCAACATTGACATGTTCAAAGACCAAATCTCCCTTCTGGGTTTGACTTTACGGTTCCTTTTTCAAACCACAGAGACACCATTTGTAACCTTCCACCAGTTTGACTCCCACCTCCACTCTCTGATTTTAAAAAAATATGGTCGGGGGTCCTTTACATAATCTTCCAAAGATTACACGAGAAGGGTACCACGCTGATAAGGGAACACAAGTACGGCGAAGAAGCGAGAACGTGCGAGTACATCCTAGGTGTAGACGCTAACTCTCTGTACTTGCCCTGCATGAGAGTGGTTACGCTACGTGGAGCACACCCACAGCGTGAAACTTAGCCATGCTTTCAACGGAGGGGAGGTTGCCGAAAAAATTCGCGTAGACGGTTTTCACCCGTCCTCTAATACCGTTTTCCAATTTCATGGGTGTTGGTTCCACTCTCACGAGTGCATACCGCTGCACAGATATCCGTGTCCTTCAGACAGGGACGAGAGACGTGACAGAACAGCTAGAGTAAGCGCTTACTTAAAAGCTCTAGGTCACATGTTGATCATCATATGGGAGTGTGAATGGGGGAAGATGAAACGCCAGGATCCACAGGTTATGGCATCCGAACAACACTGGAAGGTCGACGACTTGAAAGTGCTTCGAAATCCCATGACAGAGAGTGAAAGATGGGAAAATGTTCGGTTTGATTCAGGTGGACATCACCAATCCTCCTCACCTATGTGAATACTTCGAAGAAATGACTCCTATTTTCAAGAACTTTACCATTTCGAAATCCGACATAGGAACTCACATGTCAGTCTTTGCGAACAACGAAAACCTGTTGAACGTTCCTCAGAGATCTTTGAGAGGTAGTTACCATGGAAAAAAGGTTCTCTTGGGAACACCTCTTCTTAAGTGGTATTTGGATCATGGCTTGATAGTCACCGAAGTGCAGAGGTTCATAGAATACTTTCCTAGACAACCCTTCGCCGGTTCCGCAGACAAAGTAACCACGGCGCGAAGACGTGGTGATGTGAACGCGAATGAGAAAATTCTGTCAGACTGTTACAAGTTGATGGGGAACACCATGTACGGTAAAACAATTTGCAACAAAGAAAAACACACCACTGTGAAATAGACTAAAGGTCGAACCTTCGAATTATTAACCAATTTGTGGCGGTTCAAAAAGGGTACAGAGTTGACCACAGATCTCTTTGAAGTTGAACTGCAACCAAAAACAGTCAGGAACAATCTTCAAATAGGGTTCATGGTGTACCAGTACGCCAAGTTGAAAATGTTAGAGTTCACGTTCGACTTTTTGGATAAATTTATCGATCAGCGCAATTATGCTCTTTGTCAAATGGACACTGACAGTCTTTACATGGCTCTCAGCAGTGAAACATTGGACCAACTCGTGAAACCCAACCTAAGAGAAATGGAACTGGATTCCAACAGCGGTGTGCGATGATCACTTAGACCCTTTCTTAAAGATAAAAACCGAAGGTGTGCAAGAATGGACCCCCCTCGCTTGTTGTCAGAGACGATACGTTCACGATCAGATAACTCCGGGTCTTTTCGAATCCGAGTGGGAGGGTGATGGGATTCTAAGTCTCAACTCCAAGACTTACATTTGCTAGGATAAAGACTCGATAGGTGAAAGAAAATCCAAAAGATGGAGTGCAAAGGGTGTCATGAAAAAACAAAACGTTCAAGAACCCAAAGACTTCTTGGATGTTCTTTTGAAACGAAAAACTATCCATACTATTAATACAAATTTCAAAATAATTGGAAACAAAATTGGGACTGAGTTACTTATATGTGAAACATCGCATACATTCTGACGGAGTGGCAACGAGTCCTTTAGAGTTATGAAAATGAAAAAAAAAGAAAAAAATATGATAAAAAAATTAAATAATTGTAAAGGAAAAAAGAAATTTGATGTAGATAAGCCGGTGAGATAATGTCCTTGGTTGTTGTGTTAACTTCATCTACTTTGTCCACCGGTTCACCTCGTGTATCAGTGTTAAAAAAAAAAGACAATGTGTACTTGCGACCCCATTTTCACTTTGGAATTAATAGATGCATCAGATGTGTTGTTCTTTAAGGCGCCATTGTTAAACCAAGGTGTTCATAAAGTGTTCGTTTCTAGTGCTGTATTTGATTCATTGAGTGTGTGTTTCAAAGATGTATTTCAAAGAGAGATTGGTACCACCACAGATAGAGCTATAGGAGTATATCAATTTCATATCGAGAACACATGTGCTTTTGTCAAAAGGCGGTATACGTTAGAATTGATCAACACGTTGCTTTCTCTTCTAGAAGAGAACTCAGACTTCTTGAGAAAGATGTGTCATTGCTCAAAGGAAGCATTTGACTCCTTTTGTTGAGAGTGTGTCGACCGGATGTTGTGCAGCAAAGTTCCTTACCCCAGTGTACCAGCTGCTCAACTGAGAAGTATCATGTCCAGACAAACTGAATGGAGTACTTGGTATAGTTCTTCAGTGGATTTCACTTGTGATATTGATGAGATGTGGATGGGGAATACGGCTTACACCTATCCTTTATTTCAAGAGGGTACTTGCTCCAAAGTTATACACCAAGGTTACACCATGTACAGTCTGAATTATGACAAACAAAAGTTGAATGTGTACAGCTCAAAGTGTGGGTTCTGTCATGTTCCTCTCCGATATTCAACTATGTTATGTTGAGAGTGTGGACTTGTATTCAGCGACTTGTAAATATAATTGAACAAAATGAAAAATATGAAATAAAAATATGACAAATAAAAGTTGAATGTGTACTGCTCCATGTGTGGGTTCTATCGTATTCCTATCCTATATTCATCTATGTTATGTAGAAAGTGTGGACTTGTATTTAATGACGTGTCAATATAATCGCTCGAAATGAAAAAAAAATGAAATGAAAATTATGATAGATAAAAGTGGAATTTGTACTACTCCATATCCCAAAAAATGTGAACGTGTAATGACATGTAAATATTATTAATCAAAATAAAAAATAAAATAAATTTGTTCGTAAAGTTTTATTTCCAGTGGACCCGCCCCTGCCCTAAGGGGCAGGTCTTTGGTTAAAATAATTAATTTCCCCAAAAAAAAAGGGTCCCCCAATGGCCCCCCCCCAAAAAAAAATGTTTTTCAATTTTTTTTTTTTTTTGCAAGCTTTCAGCTTGCCTTTTTTATTTATAAAAAAATATCTCACTATAGTCACACCCTCATCTACATAATAAACCACACCTCTTTATGCTAATAAGGCTAATAAGGTCACATGACTACTTGCATACAGCTGATGGTATGATGTGTGGACAGCCAACCAATCAGAGGTCTCCATTTTGGCAGAAAATTTAAAGATAAAGTCACGAAACCAAATTTCAAATTTTCCACCAAAATGACGACCTCTGATTGGACCATTCAAATTAGGGTCATGTGACCTTATTTGCATAATAGAGGTCACGTGACCTAAACAGCCAGCCAATCAGAGGGTGCTATTTTGACAGCACACCACAGGGGGTCTGGGTCACGTGACCATTTTGAATTTCCCGCCAAAAGGGAGGGTTCTGATTGGTCCATTTTGGTGCCACACCACAGGGGGACTAGGTCATGCGACCCCCATATGAATTTTCCGCCAAAAGGGAGGTATCTGTTTGGCTGCATCTCGGGTTAGTAATATCCTGTAGTTAGCTATAGTCCCGTTTCGATACACTATATGCTACTCATGTACATCATGCTAACCTCCAGATAGTGCCTTAAGATACTCGCACTCATGGATTCTAATTATGAAATAACCTGAGAAATTGTGATTTGCCTACCATGGCTAGTTCATGCCCATAACTTATGTCAAAGAGATTTGTCGATTGAACAGAAAACAGTGGATGAAAATAAGTGTACTTTAGACGTGCGAGTGTTTGACCAAAGATATACAGAGAATCATCATTAGTTTGATATAATCATTCAGTGTACTAGATACTATCTCCATTTTGTTACGACACATAGTACTGATCGTTGCCATGTAAGTAATATTGGTGTTGACTGGTCTGGACATGAAATGGTCCCTTTTTTCAAATCTACCGGAGGGCATTTCTTGGCATGGTACAACTAGACACAGCCACTACGGCCACCTTCAGTCAAACCGAGCAATCATACCAACCCCAATCAGCAATGGAGCATTGGCCCAATATAAGCCGACATTAGCCCAATGTAGTCTTGCTAACTGCGACTGGGCTCCACTGTGCACAGAGGACTGGGGGAAATACACTTAGCTCTATGGAGGTACGGCTACGGTTGCTCTGCACGACTATGTTGTAATTTAATTGTACAGGTTGTATCTGGTACGACTTTAATACTTCTATGCGTAACATGTTGAGAAATGCCACCCAGGAGGTTATTTCAAAATAGTGCTTATTTAGCGCTATTTTGAAATAACCTCCTGAACATGTTAATTAAAGATAGAAAAAGCATATATAACAACACCAACACCCCTTCACATTTGACATATTGCTGGTGTGCTTATGGCACACACTGATAAAACCCATACCGTGGGAATCCGCAACAGACCAGTCTCTCGTCGGGCACTGTAGACTCCCATGGTTTTACCACGAAGTCACCCAGAACTTTATTCCCCTCCATCGTGCAATCACTCCCATGGCTTATTTTCATAATGTACTAAGGGACGCTTTTTATCCTGCAACAATCCCATTGTCATTAGTCTGTGGGCTAGTTAAGCATTAAATCTCCACTATATTGCGTGATTTGGCATCATTAGAACTCAGTATGCTGGTTGGTGTGTGTATTAGCAATTTTCTGGTCTGCAGTACAGTGAAGTGAGACTGGATGAGGAGGGCATGTGGAAAAAACTTATGGGGTCTTGTATTGGAAGCAGCTGTATGGATATAGAGTGTTTGGATGGGCAAATACAAACACCGTCATATAAGTTAATTTTAGATCACACCATTGAGAAAGGTTAACTGCTAAGTATAGTTTTAATTAATAGCAGCTATATATCTAGTTATATATTACAATGCACCACATCTGGTGATGCCCATTCTGCTTCTGAGATGAGATATTACCTTTTAAGCCAGCTGAATAATGTGTATTCAGATCCAGTCATTCAGGCTGATTTAGCCGACTAAAATTAACCAAGATTATACAATTTCTAAGAAGTGAAAAAAGATGTGTTAGGGGTGGCCCTGAACACTTTCTAGGTAGTGTCGGATAACCTGAAACATACCGCTTTTTAATTTGGCATTACATATTCCCCGTCTGTCTGATAGCTTATTGATGCGATTCTACTGCATATCCACTCCTCTGAAATGACCTTTCGGTATATATACTATAAATGAAGGGGCGGTCGTACCTGGCCCTCCGTGCTCCTTATACACTCTGCCTTTGTAGTGGGCCCGCATCTGGATGTAGACAGTCTAAGATAATACATCCTTCTCCACAATCATACAGTGGCTGGTAGCAATGCCTCAAAGGACACCGACCTGATCTGTCTTATTACTAGGAATCTTCTACAGTATGTTCAATACTTCCTGTATGACAACTTCTAAAAGTAGTTTCATGCAAAAATGACCATGTTCTAAAACCACCACTTGAAGGCACATTGTAGTGTTCTATGAGTGATAGGCTGGAAATCTCCCCTCCAGAAGATTTCCCACTGGAAAATGTACCCTCCCCCCCAGTTAGTATAGGGGAAGGGGACGGAAAAAATGAAAGGATATATTTAGGGATAGGTAGAGGGATAGGATTAGTAGTACACTGTAAAAGAAAATGTCAAAATAACAAAGGATTCTTCGTCCCAAAGTTTCCAGAGATCCATCGTTATATTTCACAGAGATGTCGTTATTTTCAGAGAGATTACATGTACTACCACACTGCCACCTGGGGATTCTTGCAAAAACTACAATGGCCCCCTTCTAAATAATATCAGTGGTTCACCGTTCGGTTTTACTAGGATCCCTGGTAGATTCAACAGTTATTTTTTACAGTGTAGGGTTAGAGCTGTGCATAGTTTAGGGTCAGATATAGGGTTAGGGTGAGGGTTAGGAATGGTATAGTGTTAGGTTTCTGCAATAAACTCATTATGTTGACGAAAGACGTATCTCACTTTAATTTTTTCTTTTCTTTTTTTTTTTTTTGGGGGGGGGGGATTCACAAACTCTATAGGTGGGTCTTACACACAGGGGCGCCTTGCACACAAGGAACAGGGGTTACCACAATAGGTGTGGTGGGGGGAAATATAGAGGAGGGAAACTTTCAGGGTGCGAAATTCCAGGGGGAAATTTCCGGGTGCTTCTCAGCAACCAGGGGGCCCTAGCATACAACAATGAGACTTTGCAACTTATGTGAGCTATATTGATTTTGTGTGCACAATCCTCTGTCTCTCTGTCTCTCTCTGTCTGTCTCTCTCTCTCTCTCTCTCTCTCTCTCTCTCTCTCTCTCTGTCTCTGTCTCTGTCTCTGTCTGTCTGTCTCTGTCTGTCTGTCTGTCTGTCTGTCTCTCTCTCTCTCTCTCTCTCTCTCTCTCTCTCTCTCTCTCGCATTTCACTATAAATGAACTAAGCAGAAACATCAGTAAACAGTCAAAAGTTGGATGAGGATGTAGCATTGACCGGATGATAGATCTAGGTATGACACAGTGGCCGGATGAGGGAAAACAGGCCTCTAGAGGGAAAATAGGATTTCAAAGTTTGAGCCTCAGGCTTTAAATGAGCTTGAGCTAGAATATTCCATGTAGTTCTGTTGGACACACCTGTCAAACATGGGTTGGTTCGCTCAACTGTCCAGAAATGCTAAATAAGCTCTAAATGCTTTGTACCCCATTGAAAATACAAGAAAAATAAACGGTAAAAATATTGTTGAATAATAATCAAAAAGATGTTATGTATTCCTCCTAAGCTTGTAGGAAATTTCAAGTGCTATTTTCGGTTCTTGATTTCTTATGTAATTTTCAAAATATTAAATTTGGCGCAAAGTTTCTTAGTTAGGTCAATTATATGGTTTCCACGACAACCACAACCAGAAAGTTTCATAAATGCCTATTTCCACTGAAAACGTTCCATTTGCCTTCCATAAAAGGATGTTTGTAGTGTAGATGGGATATATAGAGTAACATCAGTGCATTCCTCATGCCCTGGTGGCCAAAACTAGAACTACACCCCCCTTCTTTCTCTCATTGCCCCTTGTCATCCTGGTTTTGTATATTTTTTTTATAATAGGATGTGGCTTAGCTAGTAAAATTCAAAAGGGATATAACATAGTAAGGTTCCTGTAAGCCTGATCATTGTTTTGTGACCTGGGATGAGCTCGGTAATTCTACGTTAAAGGCATTTACTGACGGCTTATCCGCAGCTACACTCTAAGTAGGCGATCCATCGGGGCGATCCATTGGTTTAATGGCAGCAAGGGTGGAAGTGGCCTCCGCCGACAAGGCCTGTAGGATATCTATCACTGCATGGAAATGTCCCTGTCACCTCTTTCCCACCGCAAGTCCCCTTGGTTATACAGCTCTCGCGTCCTTGTCTCCTAAGGCAAAGCTATCATGCTGCAAAATGATCTCATCACGTGGAGGCATCTCTGCGAAGTTTCTAAAGTGATTGATCTTATGTCTGTTATTTTTACTCGGTTTTTGACTGTCACTAGGTTCTAGCTGCAAATGGTGTTGGTGGTTCTGGCTATGCGAGCTTGAGGATGGGGGCGAGGGTGAACGATTATATAGTAGCTCGTATAGTGAATAGAAAAAAAATAACACAAAAATCTTATGGGAAAATAGGGCTGACCGTGGAGTTAGCCTGACTCTACGGATAGGAGCACTATTATGATGGGAGGAAGAAGATTCCTGAGACTCGATGGGGGAGCTTTATGGCATTAGAAGACAGGGCTTTAAGAATTATATAATAATGCTTATATTTTCTTTGAGGAGAGTGTATGCGTAGTATATTACGAGTGGTATTGTAGGAAGTAGGTGGGGTGTTGCTGTGGGGTGGTGCGACCTGGTCACCTACTGATACTTCCCATACACTCTGGGCGCTCCAATAGTGGAGTCTCCACTACGCGATTTTTTGCTACATTCTCATGAAATATTATTGCTATAGGGCCTAATGAATAGGGTGTTGACAATTTATATATTGTAAACATGAGATTCAAAATTGTAAACATGAGATTTTAGGGGTCATTTCATGGGTGATCTCTCTCCTTGTGTGCCATATTTACCAACTAACCTGCACCTGCATAGACTCATTGGGTGGGAGTTCAATATATAAACATCAACACAGCAAAATAAAAATAACAACACAGCAGTCACACAGATCGCAGAGTCTTGTACTGTAAAAATCAAAACTGTCTGATATTGAATTGCAGAGACTCATCAGTGTGAAAGTCTGCAATGTTTACATTAGACCAACTGGATTAAGTAAACAAAAACATCTTTTTTTCAACAAAAACGTGCCCAAGATCAACCACAAACCTTTACCCACATCAACAAATGGCTCTGTCAACATTCAATTTCCACATTGAAAGAATAACAAATATCACTATATAAGCTGTGTTTGTGTCTCCTTTCATGAGAATAGCTGCGATTCTCTGCGAAAGCGTAGTGGAGCCTCCACTATTGACTTGTCCGAGGCGGTGCAAAATGCATCACTGCCTATCTGCTCTACTACATAATTGGTAGGGGCCTAAACCCATTAGCCGATTGTAAAACTGGCCGATTATCAGGGTAAACATCAAAATCGGTTGCAAAATCGGGCATTGTAGGGGTGTAGAAGGACAATCAATGTGTTAGCTGATACAAATCGAGTGGTGTTCAATGCTAGTACATAATAATTTCTCCAAAGAGAAAGGTACAACCTTGATAATGGCACAGTCCAATACATTACCTATACCAGGACTTTCTAACATGTTTGATATGTTAAAATCGGGAATAAAAATAAAGTTTGCAGTATATATAGTGCCAAATCGGCCACAAAATCGGGCACTTATTGTTAGATTTCAACAACCTATCATCTGAAACTGATCAATATCTATGAGTATTATGTAATATTCAGCCGATAAAGGTACCGATTATTGGAAAATCGGGTAATGGGTTTTGGCCCTTAGAGGCCTTAGATAGGAGATAGCACACCACACAACCCCCCACATCTGTGCCCATGCCTCTAACCTACTCAGTAAGCCTCCGTTGCAGATATATCTCAATACAGTAAATGTATTATTTCTGCTTGTAGTTCCCCATGTGTCTGTGTGCTTTTCTGCTTCTGCTTTAGTTCCGTGTGCAGCCAGTCCCTACACCCCTGACCTCTGTACTGTTGGTGGATGGTACGGAGACTGTGGAGGACGGATGGGGATGGTATCTGGTCTAAGACTCCAATCAGAGCTAAAGGCACTCACATTACCAACACCGCGACAACTAAAAGGAGCAGTAGGTCATAGATCTACATAGAACTCCCACTCCCCCTATTACTGTAGTCTATTTTTTCCCCTGCATCACATACATCCTATTTCCCAAAGTTACATAACATACATCCTATTTCCATCACATACCGTAATATCCCGCGTATAAGGCGCATCTTTCACGCGAATCAGGTCTTGGGTGCACCTTATAGGATTGGCCTGAGTTGGGGGTGCATCTTATATGCGGGGTTACTTCAAATTCCAATTCAGATGGCTCGAATTTTATCTCACCTCGTGCCTTCCTTGCGGCCGACACTCAAGGGTGAGAGGTCCCGTGGGTTGTATCCACACCGAAGTGAGATTACCCTTGTGGCGTTGCTTGCCCGGACCCTAGTCTAATGGGGAGGGGGGATGATGGTGACCGCATCTATGGGAAGATAGAAAGCACGCCCCTACACTTTTACCGAGGCAATGGTTCTTTAACATCCGTCACTACATAGGCATAGTGAGAGATGGACAGGCCTGTTTTAAGTCATTTGTCTGCCATGACCGCTGAGAGACTTTCCAGCACAGCCTAGCCAGAGCAGGGAGGAACTCAACCGACACCTTACGGCGACGTTTGGAACCACCACTTTGCCCCGGCTGGGCCGGGAACCGAACCCACGACCTTACGGCCCTATGAGCAGACCGGACGCGCTACCGACTGCGCCACGCTTCCCGGCCCAATTCAGATGTCGCCTCATGTTGGTCTCATATAATTTTAGACTGTCACAAATGAGGTGTGATCTTTCCTCGATTTTCTTTTTTTCATACTTTAGCAGTCAATCAATGTTTTAGCATGTTAGGAAATCAATATCAATCATCACATTAATTAAAAATAGTTTGAATTATTTTTTATGTATCTAATTGTATCTGTGCACACCAGACATAATTATAGCAATATTATTATAGCTTAATTGGTGTTAATTCTAGGAGTTTTAGGTGTTAATTCTAGGAGGTAGTAAGGAAACACTAGGTGGCAGCACTCCTGAGTTTTAGGTCGTTATCACACAGACTACCTGTGTTGAGCGACTATATGTTACTCTGTTGTCATAAATCATAGAACCGTATATTGTATGACATATATAAACAATGTCCACAATAAAATACCATGTGGGTAGACCCTTTGGTTTCACTACTTATGCACTAAAAGGGAGTAGCTGGTGCTCTGACTTTCAAGAAAATGCCAGGAGGCGTGCCGCAGTCGGCAGCGCGACCGCTTAGGGCCCGTAAGGTCGTGGGTTCGGTTCCCGGCCCGGTCAGGGCACAGTGGTGGCTCCAAACGTTGCCGTAAGGTGTCATTTGAGTTCCTCCCTGCCTTGGCTAGGCTGTGCTGGAAAGTCTCTCGGCGGTCATGGCAGACAAATGACTTAAAACAGGCCTGTCCATCTGTCACTATGCCTATGTAGTGACAGATGTTAAAGAGCCATTGCCTCGGTAAATGTGTAGGGGTGTGCTTTCTACCTTCCCATAGATTCGGTCACCATCATCCCCCCTCCTTATTAGACTAGGGTCCGGGCACAACGCCACAAGGGTAATCTCACTTCGGTGTGGATACAACCTGCGGGACCTCTCACCCTTGAGTGTCGTCCGTAAGGAAGGCACGAGGTGAGATAAAATTCGACTACTACTACTTTTCGTCACCTTGGGTTCCGGTTGCCCCCTCTACATGGGCCAATCCCCCAGTATGCAGGGTTATCCTAAAACCGTTTCAGAGGCACAAAGTGCACCTTATACACGGACCACTCTCCTCTGAGTTACGGGTGCGCCTTATATGCGGGGTGCGCCTCATACGCGGGAGATTACAGTACATCATATTTCCCAAAGTTACATCATATACATCATATTTCCATCACATACATCCTATTTCCTAGAGTTACATCACATAATCCTATTTCCATCACATACATCATTTCCATCACATACATCCTATTTCCTAGAGTTACATCACATACATAGATAGAATTAAACGACCGTGGTGTACAAGGTGGTCGATCCACCACGAGGGAGTTGTCTCCCCCCAGGGCTAACGCCCTCGGGGGAGGCAACTCCCGAGGGGTGGATAGGCCACCGAGGATACCAGGGGAGTTTAGTTCTATATTTATTTTATGTTTTTAGAGGTTTAAATAAGGAAAAATTATCAAAATCCAGTACCGTAGTTCCCCGTACAAGCGCCGGTCCACCATTTTGAATGTTTACATGCACCCAGAACGAGGCTGCAGTAGTGGATCAGCCGCTGTGGTGGATCGAGACACGTTACGCCACTGGGGGTGTGGCGATCGGCTCCGCAATGCTATCTCTACGGGAAGAAGTTATTCACATAAAATAAATCCTATTTCCTAGTCACATCACATCCGTCCTCCTACCTAAAATTACATTACATCTACCTTCCTTCTAAAGTTACATCCCATACATCGTCCTTCCTAAAGTTACATCCCTTACATTCACCTCCCACATTTTAATAATCTTCTTAACTCCAATCTCTACCTACCACTACACTAAACTTACTACAGTCCTTTTGAGGAACTATGCCCATACACCTTCTCCTTTGGGATCCCATGCTTGATTCAATGGGCATTTGTAAATGAAAAGAGATAGTTCAATCTATGATATTATGTGACCTAAAAAGTGTCAAGCAATGTTTGTATTAGGGTACAAACTGTTTACAGCTAATTTACATTAACTTATTTCATTCTCTATCAATATTGCACTATTAAAATGTTGGATTAGAGCCTACGCTAAAAAATAGTAAAGCAATCTCATTTTATTGTGAAATTTATGTGATCGCTTCATAGTTCAACTGTTTAGTAAGAGGTTGGGCTAATGCCCAGTGTCTTTAATCTCATGTGGCTACTAAAGTAGATTTTGTCAAATGCCCTTGTCAGGCAGTAATAACCCCATGACGTGTTAATAAACGCAATAGTAATATAGATGTGCTCACAGCAATAAAATATTGTCCGCAGAGACCAATTTGCGATTTTATGGCTCATATAGGCCGAGAGATCTGCCTGCTTACAGGCAGAGAGCAACATGTATTCCTGGCTATAGTGGCTCAAACACCTGGCTGTTCTGAACAAAGTACTCACTGTCAGTTTCTAGAAATTGTCCCTCATACTCACAAACATGTAGGTTTTCATGTACAGGAACATGTAAAGGAGCAAAGCACAAGATATATCCAATAAATCTGACATGTTTATGATTAGCCTACACTATCACTCCTTCAATGGCTTCCATTTCAGCCTGCTGGAGTAAGGGAGGGGGATTTGAAAATCACCTGGATTATCAATCATTACATGCATTTCAAGTTCTTTGTGTATTGTGAATCTTTGGATATACATTGAGGGAAGTGTTGATGGAAGCATTGGACCTGCCAGTAAGTACTTCTATGAGAATTAGTCACTCTGTCAGATTGGCTGAGTAGATAAACTACCAACAGACACCTTTGGTCTCTGAGGGTCAGGACCCTCGGAGGTCTACGGAGTAGGCTCATATAGAAGGCTCAGACTTAATCGGCATGGACATGCTTCTGTATGGTGGCCAACCAGTATGGCCAACAATGGGACGCTGTATGCAGAACCCGCTGGCCCTGCCCTACATTACAGTAGGTATTACAGAAGAGAGCAATGATAAAAAGTTATAGACCTTCTCACCAAGTATGGGACTGATCTATGTCATGTGTTTTCTGGGGGGATTTTCAGTTTAAATGCATATTTGCTAATTATTTCTACTTTGATCACACAGTAGAAGCCTTGCAAATCATTTCTAAGCAGAATAGATGAGAAATGAGGACAATATTTCATTTTTAGAGCTAAGTAACTGATGGGAACAGCCTACAATAGGGGTAACCTGCCCTAAACAGGCCTATACACTGCCAATTTTCCAACTTTGTGACAATTTTATGTGTCTAAGAGAGGGTGTTGATACCAATACCATTTGCATCTAACACATATTTGTAGTTTTAATACAACCTTCTTTGAAATGCATCATAGCCAGTTTTCTTATGAATGAACTCAGTACAACAACCAAAAAAAGGTCCTTTAGCTACCAATATAAGCCCAATCCCTCCCTCTGTAACCCCCAACCCCACAAACTTCCCATCTCCCATTGGGGTTGTAGCCCTTGCTACTGGCTCCAATTTGCACCTACTGCAGCGTCTCCATATGTGACTCCTCAAGAGATTTTAATATTTCTGTCGAATCATTGCCATTCAGCATATAAATTTTTGCATTCTTTAAACAAATGTTTCAGTGTCTCAGCAATTAATTGGACAAGGATTTGGTGCATTTGAAAGCAAAGAAAGTCTACTGTCTGAATGATTCTAAGGGCAGGTTCTGGTGAAAAATGCCAATTTCCAACAATCTGTCACCTTGTTTGGTTACTGATATTTTCTAAAGTAAAGGGGCTACAGTTATCAAAATAGTATCAAAAGAAGCGGAATTTTGTTTTACGCTTAGACTTCTAATGTGCATACTAAAATAAGTTTTTCTTCAATGGTTGTAAGAGTAGTGCAAGGTATAGAAAAATTGAAGATTTCTGAAAACTTTTGTCATGGTTTCCATGGAAACCAGTCACATGAGTATCAAAATATTGAAGTAAAGATTCTACATTCACAAAACCCTTTATCTTACCTTTAACCTGATATCTAGATCAATATTGCAGCTTGAGGGGTTAGAAAATTATCAATGACTTTTCAAAACAAGTCAGTGAAACTTTAAGTTTTAAGACCCATACTTGGTGAGAAGATAGATTTTGGGGTCTTCATTTTCCTTTGATATATTCATGTTTGGTATCATTAGAAAGCGTATTTCAAGCTGAATTTAATGAAAATAATGAGAAAGCTGCGCAGTGGAGTTGGAAGGATGCGCAAGACTGATGGGTGAGGCCACCTCTGCAAGCCCAAAGTTAAATTCCCATAGACATTTCTAAATTGTGTCTGAAATAATCCTTTTTTACCTTGAAAATGGCTGTCAAATCTGAACCGCTGTCCCGATTCTGATGAAATAAAGCTTTTTTTTTACTTCTTCTACCATTTTCCAACTTATATCCGACCAAACAGTTCCCATATAAGCCACCCAATATCTGAAAATCACTTGGGATACCTAATTACAGAGCTATTATACAAATGTATAGTCATTATGATCATACTGCTAGTCAAATATAGTTTGATGAATTGCTCTTTAATGTATGAATAAGCCACTGCATTCATTATTCGTGATAAACAAAGCAACGTTTGTTTTACTTAGCTATTTAGTTCTTTTCTAATTATGGATATCTTGCCCTTACGTGATTTGTGTAGCTATGTCCATGGATATATAGATAGCCCCCCCCCCTTCCCTAAATCACGCATTAAATTAATGACATTTCATGATAAGGCCGTCTCTCATTTTGTCGGCACCTATACTACCCAGAGGACTTTACATTGTCGACTATCCAGACCGCACTTATTGCACCCAGAGCTGTCCATTTCCACACAATACCTCCTCATTCCATCATCCCTATACAACTCCATGCACACAGCCTTTGTCACTCTATCTTTTAGGTGGGTGCCACGGGAAGGCTCCATTTTAAGAACAACACCCGAGAACTAGCAGTGTACAGATGGCGCTGCGAACAGAGATAAACCCTGACCCTTGTTGGATGCAATCAGAAAAAACGCCACCCTGTATCACGTGATGGTCTCGCAGCGTACCACATGGAACATCCTAGCACTCAGTGGTCAGAGTATTTGTATACCATCTTTGGGGTGAAGATAATCACATTAAATGTAAGACTTGACAAGGTAAATTGCTCTTAGATTGGAAGTATACGATGTATTGGTATCACTGACATAAAATGGAGACACATAAGTATTGTTTAATGGTGCAATAAATGTTGGAATACCCTTCTCTTAGATAACCTCTGCCGCAGATAATTCCACACCACCTTTCCTCGCATCCAGTGCCATTCATTTTGGTAAGAGGTGAGCTGTGATGCAGCTAAGCACTTAGGTCTGTGCTGGATTCTCTTGGTGATATCTACCTACAGACTATTAAGCTATTTAATTCATTGATATCCTCCGACGAGTTGGGGTTTACAAACCCCAACGAGGATATCAATGACTTAATGCAGTTATCATACAGATTCCTCCATATTTATTTAATTTCCTATCTTATAACCCCAGAAATAATGTAGAAATAAGATATTTTATAATCCAAGCAAAGCGGGATCCATGACACCCTTACTGCGAGAGGGACCAGGTTACCACCTTCAGGCAAAGCAAACGCGTGGCTATGGCGGGTTGGCGATGCAGTTCACTTAAAAAATCTTTGAATCTAAGGACATTTCAAATGGCATGGCCTAAAACACTATGCGAACATCATCTATGGATCCTATAGTTGCTATAACCTGAAGGAGAGATCAACATGTCAACGTGTAATTCTACCTAAAATTCGAGTGCAAACATGGGCTATTATGGCTGGGGTGAGTAAAAGCTTCATTTTCATTGCTGTGTAAACTATCGTCCCAGTAGCCCAATGGCTAATTCGCTGGCCTCTTGCCCAGTGTTGCCACAGTGGCCAGGGTTCAAGTCCCCATAGAAGCTGAGCGATTTTAATTGGACGAATAACTTGTCGAAATTCTAACCAAAAGCCTCTAGCACTGGGTTGAAAGGTTTCAAAGTGTGGTTATTCCTGCATAATGCATGCTGGTTAAGAGAAAAAAGGCACTGTAGAGGCCAGAATCGTGAGATATAGAAACATAACCCCGGATCGAAACTCTGAACTCGTTTCCTTGCCTCAGAAATACAGATGCCTGCATGTTCACATGTCCCTATCAATTGATTCTTTTACAGTAGGCCTAAATGCCTTATCATTATCATTATCCTTATGTACATATTTATGTTTCTTTCTTTTTTTTTCGGGGGCGGGGGGTCCTTGGATCCCCCTTTCCAAAAGATACTGTTGCCAAGATTCCAACGCAGTTTTAGTTGCTATGACAGCTGCTTACTTTGACAACGCTAAAAGGTTGGAAAACTCAACCAACCAGAACAGAGTCAAAACTAAAACACAAAGAATTGTTCTTCTATCCCCCAAATGCAGGTCCCCAGTCTTTACACAGAAAGTCACATATGGCTCTTGCCTGTTAGAGCCTACATGAGTGCCAACTTTCCTTACACTACTTAGGGAGCGTTCATTATTTATGGCAGGGGGGGTGCCAATCTGGCAGAACGAATACGTCAAAAAAAAATGACCCCCCCCCTTGGGAATAGGTTGAAAAAAAGTGACCCCCCCTTAGGAATGGGTCGAAAAAAAATGACCCCCCCCCCTTAGAACTGATTGAAAGAAAATGATTCCCATCACGTTACCTTATACATTTAACCATGTTCAACAAAGTCTGTGTACATCAGGTCTCTTCATTCCTGTCATATTAGGAGAAATTGAGGGACTAATGCACTTTAGCCGGTACTGAAGTGAACCCTTTAGCTACCCTAATGCTAATCCTAATGTGCAGCAAGATGTGCGCCAGCTAAAGTGTATTCTACCTGAATTTAAACCATTCCAATTATATGTTAAAAATGGGGTGGCCGTTGTAGAATGTCGTAAAAGCTATCAGCCGTTGGCCAGCTTTCATTTTGTATAAATGCAAAGCCTTTTTCAAAATGGTTCCGATCTTTTGAAAAATTGAAATGTGAATACCCTGCCATTGATTGATTGACATCTGTATAAAAAGTACCTATTTTGAAGGCTCCTCAATAGGGGGCACTAGCATGGGCCACTACTGATGCAGTTTAAGTGGGTACTATATTTCCCTGTGTATGGCCTCTGTGCTCAATGAAAAAGCATTTTGGACCATTACCATACTTCAACATATGGTATTTATATATTTTTTCAGCTATATCAATTTCCGCTACCCTTATATTTCATGCAAAGAAAGATAAAGGATTATAGAAAATGTCTAAAGAATGATGTACAAACCATAGATAAGTCTTGAGCTAACTGTTTGCCACTCCCTCATTATTTCATGTAGAGAAATATAAGCCTGCCCTGTGTATAAGCCTGCCCTGTTTATAATCCTGGTAAATTTGCCACTTAAGTGTGTTTACAAGCCCGTACGGGCTTTTAGTAATACACAGGGAAATGTATGAGGTGCACCCCTAACTCAGGGATGTGTGTTTTGCATATAAGGCACACCTACTGCTTCTGGATTAATATTTTAAAAAACCCTTGTATAAGGTGCACCCCAACCTTTTGACATATGCTGTAAGACATAGCCTCCCTTGGTAAAAGCCAACCTACATGTACATTGAATAGGCCTAAGTTGTGGGGAAAGCCTTGCTAAGGTGTTACTGCGACATTGGAGGGTGTGAGGGTGGCATGGGATGGAGTGAGGGTGGCATTGGATGGTGTGAGTGTCACATGGGAAGGTGTGAAAAGCTATGGCCACCATAGAGTACTAGTAGGGTTGGAGGGGAGATGATATTGCCCAACACCTTTACAGCATTCATTACCTTTACCCATAGGTGTGATGGAGGTGGGGGGCTATTTACATGTTTTTCAGGGTAAATCATTTTATGTATCAAATGATATTTGAATAAACCCCACGTATAAGATGCACCCTTAACTCAGGCTGATCCTATAAGGCGTACCTGGGCTCTGATTCGCACATAGGCCTAAGACACGCCTTATATGCAAGACATTATGGTAGTCAGGACTAAAACATTCCTAAATACAAACTTCATGCAAGAGAATACATTTTTATTACTGTACCACATTAGTTAGGTAGTACAGCATGGGAGCAATAATAATGGAGTATGAGAGTATCTCCCAAGAATGTTTTTGGAATTTCTGGAGCCAACTTCATATTCCCATTTGATCTTTTGAATTTGCTCCTACAGTGTGCCTTATCCACAAATCACACGTTATATATGGGAGGTACTATTGAATTTTTAAAATATAATCATGAGCACCTTTAAGCAATGTCTAAAGGAGCACCAGGTCTAGTGATGTAAGCAAGTTGTTCTAACACTCGAGTGCAGTTGGGTCGCCTTTCCTGCAATCTGATTGGTTGAGAGCGCATGTTGGGTCAGGGGACCCATAAAAGCACTTCCGGTCTCACTTCCTGTTTGTGGCTTTTCTGTCTTATTTGTGAATTATTTTAAGGAAAATCAAAGCTTTTTCTCGTGTCAGAACATAAACAAAGGGCTCCGGTTTGTCTCTGTTCCGGAAACCCAAGGCCCTCGGTCCTCAGGCTGGGCTGATCGCCTTCGGCAATTGTTGGATACTCAATTGAGCAAACATTTAGAAGATTAGTTCTTGAAGTTCTTTAATGTAGAGTAGACTTGTAGTGTTACAAATTCAGTTTCAGCCACATGTTGACATGCTGATCTCCACTTCCTAAACCCCCAAAGTTGTGTCCCACTCAACCCACTCACTTTACCTTTTAGTTCCCCACACAGTCACTGGTGGCAGCACCATATAGGCATACCAGTCATACCACATCTCCCTTTTTTTTTGGAAAATGAGAAGTTCACTCATTAGTCTCTTTGTCTTGAAATGTTCATAGATGAATAATACCTATCGATCAAAATGAGTAGCTCACTTATCAGTCTCTTTGTCTTGAAATGTTCATGAATGAGTAATACTTATCAACCAAATAAGAACATGATTATAGCTAGTATCATGCTATGAAATTATCTCTCAAGTTAAACTAAACTGATAACTCATTGAGTCTTTCACATGTTTTTAATCAGACGCTTAGGTGCAGATCTGGCTCTCCCAGACCTACGAGGCTCAGTAATATCAGCCCCTGGTGGGTCATCAGGTTCATTCACATATGAAGGGGTACCCGGCTGATCAATCCTCAGTGTTGGTTTGTCAGGTGAGTCAACCCTAGGGGTGACTGCATGTGATGGTATGTCACGTCTTGGTGTAGGAGGATGAACTACTGGAATAGGTCCTGTATTAGGTGGACCTGGTATTGGTAGTGTAGCAGGTGGTAGTCCAACATTTCTAGTCATACGGCGGTTTCGCCTCAGGAGGCCTGTTGGGGTTGAGATGACATATGATCTCGGTCCATTGGCTTTGCCTACAATTGTGCCATGAGTCTTGAGATCAGGGAGCCACACTTTGTCACCTGCTGATAACTCTTCGGCTTCTTTCACACAGTGTCGTTAGTCATAGTTCAGTTTCATACTGGCTCTGTACATCCTCTCCTTTTTTCGTACAACAACCGGGTCTGGTGTGCTTGGTAAGAGTTCAGATGGATAGCAGGGGACTCTGGTCTTTAATTTCCTGCCCATATTTAGTTGCGCTGGTGAGAAGCCATTATGGAGTGGTGTGTTTCGGTACATTAATAATGCTAAGTCCACATCAGTAGCTTTGTTGAGAATACCTCTGACTGTCTGTACGGCTCGCTCGGCCTCACCATTTGACTGTGGATATCTCAGTGAAGATGTTACATGCACAAATTTCCACTCATCTACAAAGTTTGCAAAGTCTTTTGCACTGAACTGAGGTCCATTGTCTGTGACAAGTATATCGGGGATGCCCTGATGAACAAATATTTTCTTAAGTTTGGCGACAGTCTCTGCGGTGTCAACTCCTTTAGTGACTTTGCTTGTCTCAATATCCCTTAAGTAATAGTCAACAACTACTAGGTAGTTTGTTCCAACATGATAACAGAAGTCAGCAGCAATTTGAGACCAAGGACGGTCGGGGAACTCAGTTCCTTTCATTGGCTCGATTCTTTCTCTCCTGTACTACTGGCCCAGCCCTCGGACCTTGGGCCTTGGGTCTCCGGACAGAGACGCACCGTCGCCCTTTGTTATTACGACCAATTAATCTGTTTTTATAGTTTGCACCAACATGTTTAAATGGATATGAATGATAGGTAATAAGAAAATGTTGGGCAAAATTGTGGCTGCAATCATTAACAAGTACTATTACTTGGTGGAGAATTGTGAACTTCGCGACGTGTCGCGAAAAAAAATCGTGTTGTGTTGTGAAATTTTACATTGTGTTGGCGAATACCCCAAAAAAAGGAATTGCGCCGCCCCTCAGGAATAGGTTGAAAAAAAATGACCCCCCCTCTCACAATAGGCTGAAAAAAAATGACCCCCCTCTGAATACCCCTAAAAATTTTGACCCCCCCTCATTTGCTCACCCCCCCCTGCCATAAATAATGAACGCTCCCTTACTCTGGACAGCAATTGTTTCCCACCAGGTGGGCACTGTGGTACCACTCCACGGCACAATAGTTCCTAAAACTCATACCAGGAGGCAGTGGTGTGCAGCTACCTTTTTAGTTTCCTCCTCAATGAAAGAATCCAATCAGTCCTTGTATAGTAGAAGTGTCAATTTATTTGTACTTTTTTCGGAGGCCCATGATTGTAACCTATATCATTATCGATATATGCCTATATAGATTAGAACCAGTTTGAGGTGTGTATATTGTCCCTTACGTGGAGGCAGAGGAAGCAAGTGACACACATATATGTCCTGTGTGATACTTCTTGCACTTCTAGCTATCGCTGACAACTTATGATTTTGAAGATCAGGGAAATACATATATTCCTAATAAAGATACCCTAGTGCTTGTTATTGTAAACAAACCGAGTTACCTTAGTACTGACAAATTTAAAATCTCTCCAGCTACTGTTCTAGACAATGTCAGGCTACAATTATTCGTTCAGATGATTATATGTTGTACACCACATCTAAACAAATAAGCATTACCCAAAACAATAGAAATACTGTGTAATCTCCACTATTACTTCTCTTTACTACATTATATAGGATCTGCCAAGTTGGATGGGGTAACTGCCAGTTACCCTTGTACCTTATGCACTGTGATTATTCTATTCTATTCAATTAAAGCACATGTTTAGTGCACAAGAAGAGAAAATTCATTTGCGACCTCAGGTCTACTCACCATCCTCTCAGCCCTGTCCCTACCGATGCCATTCATAACTAAGAAGAATGGTACGCATAAATTTTGTTCAATACCTGAACCTTTATATCTGCTTGAAACAGCATTACACCCTTCTGTGTCATACCTGTGTTGAACATGCTGACAGTGAAAAAAAAATCATTTCACACAGATCATTCCCGGCCCAACACCAGAAGTAAAATGCGCTTCATCAAAACAAACTGTCATGGTGATGACTGAATACATTACTTTATAAATGTAGTAACAACTTATCCAAATAGAGTTTATTTTGATCTTCATATTGAACTAAAGAGGTTCATCTAGTTTACTGCATAGCATGTAGTAACCCTGCAGAGCTGTTTATAGAGTGAATATGTATAATACATTATCAACCGCTAGGTGGGTTTCGTGCTGTACATGCTGGGTATGTGTTCAGACATACATTAGTCCATCTTTTCTGGTATTACAAAAGACGCGGCATCTCAAGTCCAGTGCAAAACAAGGGGAATCAGAATTCAACACATTCCAGGAAGCAGTCCTTTAGAGTAAAACGTAAAACAAGGGGAATCAGAATTCAACACATTCCAACACAGAATTCCTATTGTTTTTTTGTAAGCAAGCATTAACCCATGACTGAAGTGTGATGCAGGCTTTATCTATAGTTGTGAATAGCTAAGTGCTGTTGTATTCCTACGTCCTATATGATACTCTCCACGGTGTTATATATTTGCTATCGAGGAACTTCTCATGGACGCTGGGCACTTTAATGGGTCGGAGCTGCAGCTTCTTTTTAGTTCCAGTTGACTTAGTGTCCGTGCTGCTATCACCAAACATACACCCATCCTGGGCCGGGCCCTGTGAGATGGGTTTGAGTTTAATGCCGCCATGTGCCCGTCTGTAATGGTGCCGCTGGTACAGGTTTATCTTATTGGTAGAGGGTGCCATATTGGTGACGTACTGACGGTACGTCACCTTGTTACACTGTTCCTGTAGCCTACCATAAAATGAATTGGTCGTCTCCCATGGGGTACTAGCAGAAGTGGGTTTCTGGGCAGACGCCTGCTGTTCGAGGCGCCATCTGACGGTTGGTGTGTTGAACATGCCGTATTCCTGAGAACATGTAGACCAGTAACGAGGATGGTTCTTGAGGATCTTCTTCTGCCAACTCTCAAGGCGGAAGCGGCCCTTGTCTTCTACTGGAATATTTTTCCACATGATTTATGGTACATAAAATCTACAGGTCAGCTCTTCATTCCACCACTATGGTCAACTACCTACAATCCATCCCTCGTGAATAAAAGGAATTGCGGGCCTACATGTATAGGCATGCGAGACTATACTGGAAATTATGACAATGTCAGCTATATGGTATATTGTCCAATATCTAAGCTTTCAAATAATCAGGAACAATAACCCACAAGCCGTCTAACTGTGCGGACACTTCAACACAAGTGCACGTTTATCCTCCAGCACCGTGTTGTATGAATACCATAAGGAATCCAACCCTATGAAAACATTTGAGTTCTACTAGATGTATGAAGTGTACCTCCTGTTGAATCATGTAAAACCTCTAAGACATCAAAGACTTGAGTTGTACTTCCTCCCGCAGTGGCAGATTCGGTTATGTTGCAGGATTGAAGTTAGAGATGTAAATGCTAACTGGTGCTTTAAATAGCCAACACGGTGGTTCTTAAGTCAACATGACGCAGGTGGCAATAAAACCATGCAGTGGGGTATTCAGTCAGGTATACAGCCCCAATCACGGTGCTGTTTGTTAGTATTTGTCTTTGTTAAAGGCTGTTTCCACAGCGTCGGTCGGGCCCATCTTTTTTGCTGAAGAGGGTATTCCACTGCCGTCGGCCGGCTGTATTGTTACTAATCCGACCGATTTTTTTCTATACTTTTGTATAATAAAAAAGAAGTCGGATTAGCAAAATCTCGGCCGACCGACGGCAGTGGAATACCCGCATCAGTCGGATTAGCAAAAACAAAACAACAGTCGGATTAGCAAAAACAAAAATGGACCCGACCGACGCTGTTGAACCAGCCCTTAGAGAGAAGCGTGCTTTTTCGAGATTGTGGCAGGCAGGTGGCATAAGATTCAAATTTTGCGATGACCTTAGCCTAACCCCAGTGAATCTTACAATACACATTTGTAATACAAGTGTGCGAGTACAGAATAATGCAGCCACGGTGTTGGTGGCGCTTAAACCAGAACATTGACTTATTCAATACAATGTGTACACATAGATTGTAAATAGTCTGATCAGAAAACCCGAATTACAAGGGTGGCGCTCTGGTATGTATATAGCCACATTCTAATTACACCTAAGAATATATTAAAGTGGGTGGAAATAACCTACAACGTGGACAATTCTGCTTCTTTCGAAACCGCGTGTACAATTGATATTTTTGTCATATACTTAGACAATGAAGGTCGTGCAATCCGCTGTTTGTGTGGATATTTTGTAAAAGAAAAATAGGCACGAATAAATAGGCAAAGGTTCACCTAGTTTGGGTATGACTTAGCCTTGTAACCTTCAGACATACCCAATTCAAGTGAAGCTTTGCATTTATGTCATGTTATTTTGGTCGGAAATGCACAAAACTCTTTAGAAAAGGCATAGAATAATATTGATTTACATGTTCCATAGTCATTTTGGCGGATTTACTAAGATACTGGGGTGGGTTATCTGACGGGGGGATACGGAGCGGCAAGGTTAACCTATGGGGAGTTCGTATCTCACTGGTCCCAACATTAAATAATGTGTATTGCTAACTACACAGCAGCAAAGGTAGTAAACTTGTGGGAAATGACAAGCAGTGTGTGCAAGGTGTGGTGGAGAGGGGGTGGGGCAAACTACCAGTTGTTTTTATGGCTATCTCTGTTTTATTTCCCTCTGTTGATTCTGAAATGACTTATTGTATTGGAAATAAATAATCTTGCAATGAGATTGAATATGTAAATGTAATCTTCCACGAGGACTGACGATGTGCTATGTTGTTTGCCACTTTCCTGTGGGGTCTCTCGTTCTGGGCGCGCAGTGCATCGTACTCAAGTCGCGAGTCATATGACGAGTGTGGCGTTCACAGTTACATAAGGGTCCTGACGTGGACCTGTCCGACGCAGCTTCCGCGCGGCGAGTTCCTGCAACCATCATACCTTGTCAGCAGGGCATTTCAAAATGATATCTGTAGTTATCGTTTTGAAATGACCTCCTTGCCTTTTTACCACTCCTTCTTCCCACTATGTAGGTTGTGTGTAATAGTTAGGAAATCATGCATTAAAATGTAACACAAACTTTGAACTTTTAAGAGACCCTCTGTCAGAATAGACTATAGGCCTCCACTATGATTATATCAATAAT
Source organism: Acholoe squamosa (assembly GCA_949317995.1). Taxonomy (NCBI): domain Eukaryota; kingdom Metazoa; phylum Annelida; class Polychaeta; order Phyllodocida; family Polynoidae; genus Acholoe; species Acholoe squamosa. The sequence goes on from OX439038.1 coordinate 41,595,102, forward strand.
GTATCACTATTAGCCACCAATGATGCATTTTTATCACAAACTATAGTTTCCCTCTCACGTTCTACGTTATACAATAACTGCATCTCAAAGGCGCAGAGGTGCATCAACTGCTGGACATGTGTTCGACTTGTTCTAGCTGCCCTTAAGCAGTTACAGTTAGTTTATGGTATAATTTCTCACAACATATACTGTGACGCCGTGTGTCTTATCACAGTTTTGAACAGGCCATATGCTGACATATTGAGTTGCCCACAGTGGCGCATGTGGGGTGCGGGGTGAATTAACAGTTTGGCATCACGGCGGGGGAGTATTGGACAGTATGAGGGTAATTTGGCACTATGTATTTTACAGTATGGCGGAAATATCACATAACCAACCGTGTGACATACACACATATATGAATCTGGACACGCCCGTGGTTTATTACGATATATAGTTGGTCAGATAGGAGAACAACTGCATTTTGGATGAGGGTATAGACTTGTAGAGATATAGCAACACACGCTGAGTTCACATTAGATGTGCTTTCTCTTCGGGATTTACGTTAAACACTTGGAATATTACATAATGTGCGCATATGTTGTATGGTTGTGCTAGATAAACTTTATAAGACAGTAAATGCGTGCATTGCTATGTAAATGACTGGATACACTGAGGATTCACTGTAAAGAGATCTCTTTACCATGATGTCTAGGCGCTTAGAATAACTTTAATAATCATCGTCATAGGGAAGGCCTTTCTTTAAGAACCAGCACTTCAGTTACAAAAAAGGCTTGCCGGATATCCGAGACCTTTTGAAACATGTCGGGTGCGCTTTTAAAGGCAGTGTCCACTGGCCGGCCCCACCAGGTACTGCTGCTGTTAGATTCTGGGGTGGACATAGAGCAGCGTGATGAGTGCAGCCAAACGTCCCTTATTAGGAGCGTGTTTGTGGAGAAAGCCCGCCGGAGGACGCGCATCATGCACTTACTGCTGCGGCGCGGTGCGCAGCCGGGCGCCGTCGACGCATCCGGAAGGACGGCCCTGCACTGGGCATGTCTTTATGGACAGGAACCGGAAGTAGAGATGATACTGGCTCAGGATTACGGTGACTTGAACGTGAACGTCGGTGACATGAACGGTGAGACGCCACTGTTTCACGCGGTGTGCAGCGGCAGCGCGGCAACGGTAAAACGTATGGTGGACGTGCTCAATAAAGTGAGGTTAAGTTTGGATGTGGCCAGCTATGCCGGTATCACTCCCCTCATCCAGGCCACACGCCTAGGACATGATATCTGTGCCAGCATCCTCCTCCGGGCTGGCGCCATGGTAGGTGCCGCCGCGGCCACTACTACCCCTACTAACGGGGCACGGGCCGCTGTATTACATGAATGCCTGGAGACTGCTGGACGCTGGGCTACCCGCTCCTCCAGGCGGGGGTTCCCTCCAGGCCGCCCTGCCTCTAGGGAGAACAGTAGCCTGAGCAGCTCCAGCCTTAGGTACTCCAGGGAGCGCGCCTCTGCTGGGGGCAGGAAGGGACGGGTGCGCTTCCCGCCTATACTCCCACAGCCAATAGCACAGAAGATCAAGTACCGTGAGAATAGGGCGGCCCAGCTCCGGGTCCATGTGCCGGTATGTGTACAAATCCCATTTCAACAAATTAGACAAAATTCTGACCACATTAAATTCAAACTCCGCACCCCTAGGTTCTAAGGCGAGAAGAACATCAGATCTTTTGAAAAGAAAGTATTCTGTCGCTAGGCGGTCCTACTCTACAACACATGAATATATGATATCCAGTTTAGCTTGTTGATCACATGAAATACTTGTACAGTCGTGTATATATCCATAAGAAAGTATGCGTATAATGTATCATTTATTAACAGGTGGACTCGGACGACGACTCTGTGTATGGCTCAGAGGTGTCCTACTATACAGAGGAATCTTTTGACCTGACAGATCACTATGATTCCTCTGGTCCCCACCAGGGGGACACGGCAGCAGGTGCAAGTGAACACACAAATAAGTGGTGTCAGAGGCGTTCAGATCTCGACATCCAGACCATCTCTCAGACCTCCAGTACTGAGAACAACATCTCCAGGTGGGTAATTCATATATACAGGTACATGACCGAGGAACACATCTAGTGTATTATAGTTACATGAGTATAAAATGCGAAAAAGCCATCATCGACTACCGAACCTTAGAAAAGGTGAAAGGTTCCTGCATGGCGGTCCTCCATATATATGTGCCCAATATCGATTTTAATATACATGTGTGTCTATGACCCCTGTTAATTTCGAGAAATATCCGTGCCTCCCTCTCGAATTTATGAAAATGACTTATGTCAGTCACTAAGGCTAAAAATGTTAATGTGAGTTAGATTTGAACCATTGTGAACATTCCTGTGAAAGAGGCCCTGATAAATAGATTTACATGTATCGTTTCCCACAAAAAAAGGTTGTAGGAGAAAATGCAATGCCGGTCTCTTATCAAATTATTACATCTTAACCATTTCAGTCTTAACCATTTCAGTGACGATGAAGTGCACATACCGAGCCCAAGAGATAGACAAAAGGAAGACGGCAAAAGTTTCACATCTAGCCGCGACCTACCTGACCTCTTCAGGATCTATGAAGAACTAAATTCACCGTCGTTTAGAAGAGGAGTAGGTGGACGTACCTCAAAAGCAGACTCTGTATCTTCTGACTCGGGCATTGAGTCACCGTTACCAGCATCGAAGCACAACAAAGGTACGATACATGAACTCAGTAGGCTTTTATGATCTCCCCGAAGAACATACGATACATTATAATGGGTCTAGACCCCTAAAATCGACAGTGTGACATGGCCTTTTCTTAAAATCGACAAAGGATATGGGGCTTCGAGGGACAAGGACATGGGACAAAAAAAATAGTGACAGGGGACATGGACTTTTCTTAAAATCGACATGTGACATGGAGCTTAGTGACAAGGACAGAGGAAAATACAAATTTAGTGACATTTGACATGGGCTTTTCTTAAAATCGACAAGGGACATGGGGACCCCCCATCTAGACCCCCATTATAACTGGTCTAAAAGTTATACACATGTAGTGACTCATTTCACAATCAGACTATATGCCTCACTTCTGAATTACTGTAGAACCCTGAATAGGCATATAAGTTGTCACATACACGACACACTTGAAGCTGGCCAAAGTCAGACTACACCTTGTGGGGCAACGGTAGAAATGATACAATTTTATATGAGATGATGCGTTTTCCCGTACAAATTGTGGTTTAGAAACACCCCTTCTAGAACAAAAGTTATTTTTTCAAGTGAAAACAGACATGGTTTATTTCTCTATTCAGCCAGCAAAACCAAGACTAAGATGCAACAAATATCGGAACTACGCAAGATGCTGGTACGGAAACAGACCCGGCAGGCAGAGTTGACTTACCTAAGTACCCCCGAGGTGTCCCTCACCAAGTTCCACAAAACCACACAAGAGGGCGCCTCGGACAGTGACGCGCACGGGGATGTGTTCAACCGTAAAATGACAGTTCTGCCCCGGATATTGAAGAAGGGCAAAGAAAACAATGTCATCACACAAACAGCAAATTATTCTGGGAATTAAGTGTAGATATTGATAGTTTAACTAGTGATAACATCTTTAGATTAATGTCACAAAACTGGTAATCATAATTAATCTAATCGTCTGCTAGATGTGAATAGAGTTGCTCCATCTGTTTACCTTTTGAATTGGTCTCTATACAGGGTTTACAAAAATGGGAATTTATATTTGACATTGAAATGAACTACATTGTATTGCTTTGTTTGTTGTATATAGCAGGATTTAATTTGAAATAAAATGTATGGAAAATGTTGTGGTAGAGTTTCTTCTCTATGTCTTTTAATCAGCTGAGGTGATGGCTGCGCCCAATGGCAACTAAAGGCCATCAAACAACATTGGTTTATCTTGTGAGTAGGCCTATAGTGGATGAGGTACTATTGTGGGCGTAGAGAACAATTAAATGGTCTTAACAGCTTTTGTACATTGCATACAACTGGTGGCATAAGATGGTTATAATACTTGCAAAAGCTGAAAGGGGTGGTAAACCTTGTCAGCCTACAACGCTGCTTGGGTCATATTATATTATATCACTTACAGCTTGTATGCTCCTTGTATCATCTTCAATAAGTCGGTTACCAGCCACTTATTTCACCAAACAAGTTTGGCTAGAGCCAATGTGTTCTATTGTAATTGTGATTCAAAGAACCAGTCGATTCAGGAACCAGTCAAAATTTATCTGAAACAGCGGTGGCCGGTTTATAGAGACATGACTGTATCAGGGCGTGAGTAGTATGGTGTAGGTGGTACGTGCATCATGGTGTGAGTACCGTAAATCCTCTCGTATAAAATGCGGCTTATACACCAGAATTACACCATCTGCGTCCTATAGGATTCATCCCAACTTGGGGTGCGTCTTATATCCGAGGATTTTTGTTCACTATAGAACAGTGGATCTGGTATGTGTACCAGGGTGTGAGTAGTATAGTGTGAGTGGTATGTATATCAGGGTGTGAGTAGTATAGTGTAAGTGGTATGTATATCAGGGTGTGAGTAGTATAGTGTAAGTGGTATATCAGGGTGTGAGTAGTATAGTGTAAGTGGTATGTGTATCAGGGTGTGAGTAGTATAGTGGATGTGGTATGTGTATCAGGGTGTGAGTAGTATAGTGTAAGTGGTGTGTGTAGCAGGGCGGGAGTAGGGTGTCAGTAGTATAGTGTAAGTGGTATGTGTATCAGGGTGTGAGTAGTGTAGTAGATGTGGTATGTGTATCAGGGTGTGAGTAGTATAGTAGATGTGGTATGTGTATCAGGGTGTGAGTAGTATAGTAGATGTGGTATGTGTAGCAGGGTGTGAGTAGTATAGTGGATGTGGTATGTGTATCAGGGTGTGAGTAGTATAGTGGATCTGGTATGTGTATCAGGGCGGGAGTAGTATAGTGGATCTGGTATGTGTATCAGGGCGGGAGTAGTATAGTGGATCTGGTATGTGTATCAGGGTGTGAGTGGTATAGTGGATCTGGTATGTGTATCAGGGTGTGAGTAGTATAGTGGATCTGGTATGTGTATCAGGGTGGGAGTAGTATAGTGTAAGTGGTATGTATATCAGGGTGTGAGTAGGGTGTGAGTAGTATAGTGTAAGTGGTATGTGTATCAGGGTGTGAGAAGTATAGTGGATGTGGTATGTGTACCAGGGTGTGAGTAGTATAGTGTAAGTGGTATGTGTATCAGGGCATGAGTAGTATAGTGTGTGTGGTATATGTACCAGGGGAGAGTAGTATAGTAGATGTGGTATGTGTATCAGGGTGTGAGTAGTATAGTAGATGTGGTATGTGTAGCAGGGTGTGAGTAGTATAGTGGATCTGGTATGTGTATCAGGGTGTGAGTAGTATAGTGGATCTGGTATATGTATCAGGGTGTGAGAAGTATAGTGTAAGTGGTATGTGTATCAGGGTGTGAGTAGTATAGTGTAAGTGGTGTGTGTAGCAGGGCGGGAGTAGTATAGTGGATCTGGTATGTGTATCAGGGTGGGAGTAGTATAGTGGATCTGGTATGTGTATCAGGGTGGGAGTAGTATAGTGGATCTGGTATGTGTATCAGGGTGGGAGTAGTATAGTGTAAGTGGTATGTGTATCAGGGTGTGAGTAGTATAGTGTAAGTGGTATGTGTATCAGGGTGGGAGTAGTATAGTGGATGTGGTATGTGTATCAGGGTGGGAGTAGTATAGTGGATCTGGTATGTGTATCAGGGTGGGAGTAGTATAGTGGATCTCGTATGTGTATCAGGGTGGGAGTAGTATAGTGGATCTGGTATGTGTATCAGGGTGGGAGTAGTATAGTGTAAGTGGTATGTGTATCAGGGTGTGAGTAGTATAGTGTAAGTGGTATGTGTATCAGGGTGGGAGTAGTATAGTGGATCTGGTATGTGTATCAGGGTTGGAGTAGTATAGTGGATCTGGTATGTGTATCAGGGTGGGAGTAGTATAGTGTAAGTGGTATGTGTATCAGTGTGTGAGTAGTATAGTGTAAGTGGTATGTGTATCAGGGTGGGAGTAGTATAGTGTAAGTGGTATGTGTATCAGGGTGGGAGTAGTATAGTGGATGTGGTATGTGTATCAGGGTGTGAGTAGTATAGTGTAAGTGGTGTGTGTAGCAGGGCGGGAGTAGTATAGTGGATCTGGTATGTGTATCAGGGTGGGAGTAGTATAGTGGATATGGTATGTGTATCAGGGTGGGAGTAGTATAGTGTAAGTGGTATGTGTATCAGGGTGGGAGTAGTATAGTGGATGTGGTATGTGTATCAGGGTGTGAGTAGTATAGTGGATCTGGTATGTGTATCAGGGTGTGAGTAGTATAGTGGATCTGGTATGTGTATCAGGGCGGGAGTAGTATAGTGGATCTGGTATGTGTATCAGGGCGGGAGTAGTATAGTGGATCTGGTATGTGTATCAGGGTGTGAGTAGTATAGTGGATCTGGTATGTGTATCAGGGTGTGAGTAGTATAGTGGATCTGGTATGTGTATCAGGGTGGGAGTAGTATAGTGTAAGTGGTATGTATATCAGGGTGTGAGTAGGGTGTGAGTAGCATAGTGTAAGTGGTATGTGTATCAGGGTGTGAGTAGTATAGTGTAAGTGGTATGTGTATCAGGGTGTGAGTAGTATAGTGTAAGTGGTATGTGTATCAGGGTGGGAGTAGTATAGTGGATCTGGTATGTGTATCAGGGTGGGAGTAGTATAGTGGATCTGGTATGTGTATCAGGGTGGGAGTAGTATAGTGTAAGTGGTATGTGTATCAGGGTGTGAGTAGTATAGTGTAAGTGGTATGTGTATCAGGGTGGGAGTAGTATAGTGGATGTGGTATGTGTATCAGGGTGTGAGTAGTATAGTGTAAGTGGTGTGTGTAGCAGGGCGGGAGTAGTATAGTGGATCTGGTATGGGGCTGTGTACAAATGACGTCATGCATTTTTGGACCATTTTGGACCCCCCCTCCCCCCCTTGTCATGTTTCGTCATACAACACTTGACCCCCCCTCAGCATGACGTCATGCAGATAGATACCCCCCCCCCCCTAAAGTGCATGATTAGTGAAGGCCTATAGGCTATAAACCAATTAAAATGGTTCAAAGGGACATATAGTGGGTGTGAATTGGCAATAAAGGGTAACATGCATGCAAAGTGAAAAAAGAACTAGCACTGATCAACAAATAAAAAGAGAAACATGCCAAACACTGTCAGCTCATATAATGTATGGGTCCCTATATGCAGGATGTACCATTTCCTTGCCTTATATTTATACACGGAGTACTATGGTAGTGATTATACACAAGTATTTCTTGTCACAAAAGGGCTTAAAAACTGTCTAGATCAATAGTCCAATGCAGTTAATAGTCTGCCTTCTTTACAGTGAAAGTTGTACACTTGTCAGCAAAGAGAAAATCAAGAACAGTTATTATTAAGGATCATATAGTTCAAGAGCTTGAATGTATTGATATATTGAATGTATTGATTTAATCTGTAACTTGAACCATATACAAGTGTACTAGAAACAGGTTTCAGGCAGAACACTCTGAATTTAGTGAGTGGCCTAATAGAAAAATAAACTCAGAAAGCATCACAAATTCTCAGGAGACCATCGATTGCAATCATAGTTCCAATTTGTGATCTTACAAAGCAATCGAGTCACCTCAGCATTTTACTGTAGAATCTGCAAATAAGGTGAGTCCGATAGAGTTCCATTCAGACAAAGATGTGGAGAGTAAGTTTGGGGGGGGAGGTCCCCTTTACATCTCCCCAAGCATCCCCTCAGTGAAAATATCAATAGGGTGGTGGAGAGCTCCAGGGAAGTGTCCGTTATTTATCAACAGTGGGACCCCGGGAGGGGGTGTATTGGGGGAGGAGCAAACTAATTTTGACACTTCAAGGAGGTGTGGGGGGGGGGAATATCACACCTTTTCAAAAAGAAGCCTGTGGATTACTATGGATACTGCCCTGAGGCAACAGCAGCAGTTCAGGGGTATTTTAGATGCATCATTTTAGATCCTGAGAGCAGCAGTGGCCCTTTTCAAAAAGGGTTAAATGGGTATAGGTAGGATAGAGTAGTAGTGCTCCCTTATAGTGGCCTGGACATCACCTTGATTTTACACTGACATTGATGGCAGTGACACTCATTGAGTGAGATGTCTGAGGAATGCATGCATGTAGGGCCTATAGGTAATAAATTTATGTCAGATGAATGCATTAAACTTCCCTACCTTTACAAATCTTTTTACAAAAGTTTTTGTTCATGCCAAAACCAAAGCATATTGTGATTTCTTGATGACATGTCATGCAGCCCATGACCCCCCCTCCCCCCCTTGTCATGCTTGGTCATGGCAAGTGGGACCCCCCCTCCCCCCTCCTGCATGACGTCATTTGTACACAGCCCCTATGTGTATCAGGGTGGGAGTAGTATAGTGGATATGGTATGTGTATCAGGGTGGGAGTAGTATAGTGTAAGTGGTATGTGTATCAGGGTGGGAGTAGTATAGTGGATGTGGTATGTGTATCAGGGTGTGAGTAGTATAGTGGATCTGGTATGTGTATCAGGGTGTGAGTAGTATAGTGGATCTGGTATGTGTATCAGGGTGTGAGTAGTATAGTGGATCTGGTATGTGTATCAGGGTGTGAGTAGTATAGTGGATCTGGTATGTGTATCAGGGTGGGAGTAGTATAGTGGATGTGGTAAGAGAACCAGGTGTAAGTACCATAGAGGATGTGCAATCTGTACCGGGGCGATACTATTGTACATTTATCTATGCATTACCAGCATGGTCTTCAATCACAATAAAAATGAGGACAGACCATTTTCTTTTTCAACCAAACTTAAGTTTATTTGAGAACACTTTACATGAGTAAAATATAATCCGTCCAGAAGGAGAGAAAAGAAGTAGATAAATCTAAATAGCATAGATAAATCAAGTATGAGCAATAGTAGGACATGATGGAATCCTGTATTTAATTCAATGTAACGAATCTGAAGTTTTTTCCACAAGGGAATATAAACCTTCTAACTTTCGGTTATCTAACAGTATTAACAAGAATCTATGAAGTACAATAACATTTTAACAAAGGGTTTGACTTTGCAAGAAATGCAAATGGTCCTCTACTAGAGAAGTGATGGCGAAAATATATCTCTTTATGAGTATTAATTTAACTGCGTTAAATGAGTATGTGCACACACATGGTTGCGTCAGACCTTACCAGCACCAACATTCCTAGAGGCTATACACAATGATACAGTATTCACACAGCTCTTGGTTACAGGGCAGAGGTAGCCTTGATACAGACAGCAGTTCCATTCATTTATTATTCAAATTGCCCCATCATGAGAATAGTGGACTTACGATTTCACTGGTAAATATTTTCCGTAATTCAAAAGCAGAAAGTACCTCAGTAACCTGAAATGGCTACAAATAAACAGCTCACAGAAAGTAATGTGAAAATTTTCCAAATTGATATCTTTGATTTATTTTGTACCGAAATAGCAGTTATTATAAGACTTTTAATTCTTTGCTTGTTTTTGAATGCACAAAAGGAGAAAAACCGAGGAACAAGCTGTTTAAGCTAGAAAAAATAACGCCCCCCTTGTCCTTTTATGAATATATACCATTACATTGATGAAAACAATTCGTTCCTACCTATATAAGAATTTAGTGACTATCCTATGGTAATCAAATAAAACACACAGATGATTCTGTTCAAACAGTAAAGATCACAATTGATAACAACCATGTCATCGTTATTCATAACATTCCCCTACAACACATATTCCTCCTAGCCCTAACCATATTAAACTAATTTAGTGACGCCGTGCTGAAAGGCATGTCTACCATACATGTGCTGTATCACCACAATATACATGGTTTGCGGCAGGTTGGTAAAGGATCCCACACTTTTTGATGACATTCCTAAAGGACCAAAGTGTCCAATGCAGTGCCTTTTACTTCCACCAGCGCCACAACAGTACATCATGTAGTGTGGGTAGGCAAGATGCTTCAGGCAGCAAGGATGATTACTTGTCCCTGTGGCATTCATGCATCATGATAGAAGGGCACACTGTACTAAAGTAATGTTCAACCAAATTACTTCCTAGGCGATGACCAATTCCAACCTTGCACAACCATTTCCCAACGCTTTTAACATAGTATCAATATAATCACATATCTGGTCAAATTCTTCAATTGCCTAGCATCTACTGTCGACAACTACTACATGATATATGTTGCAAACGTTACGAACATTAGATTTTCGTTGACGAACATGACTAATTTAGTTGAAATATTTAAAATCAACTTTAACTGTTAGCTCTTTCATAACTTATTTACATGTGATTTAATATCACAAAATTTTATCTTGCAGAATTTCAGATGCAATTCTCAAACCGATTTCTCGAAGAGGCATAGAACATTTTAAACTAGTTGCCAAGAAAATATGTCATCAGGCTAGATGTTCCCCAAAATTATGACAGTTAGAATTATGCATTATAAAAACAAATGCTCACTGCATAAATGGTGTGTATTCAACATTCTAGAGGCTTCCAAAGAACAAAGATCTTGATCTAGTAGTTCTCATTTTGAACCGGGTTTCAATACAAATAGATGGATGGTTGAAACCGGCCTGTCTATAACATTTGTAGAAACTAATGAACTGCAACCCCCCCCCCCCACATTTTGAATACCTTTAAATTCTGCAGGGTAACACTTATAGAATATATAACTGGATATTCTTTAAATTGTGTACAGGACTAGGAATATATTCTACTTGCAACTGGTGTGCAAAGTATCAAGGTCTCAGTGTACATGCCATTGTCCTAGTATATTCTTCTTGTCCCCATTATAAAACTATAATTATATCTAAACCAACGTGTCGAAATAGATTAAATCTTTAGCCTATATAAGCCTTTCAGGTGGCCATTTAAATGTATAACATTGTTCTATGTTATTCTTATTTGGATTGGGTGAATTTTAGCTGGACATTCCCTACAATAGTATAATAGGTAACAGATTACGTTAGCATCACCAGCGACCCTAATGTTTGGGCTGTTATCTTCTAAAAGTCTACATAATCTAGTAGCTTAAATAGGGTATGCACAGATACCGCATTTCCTACTTTTGAAGTTTCTTGGGTTTTTTCTACAATAATTTCTGCATTTTCAGCGAGAAGTTTACTAAAATCTCAAGATTTCCTGTAATTGTCGACCAGTGTCTTACATCTCTGAAATCTAACTAACAGATCTATAAATGAACGCTGGGGGTACAAGTGATACCGAAATACATGTTAAGCACAAAGACTTAAAAGTTGGCTTGCTGATTTTTCTACAATCTTGTAGTACATTCTTCAAAATAATTTCCACTTTCCTCATTGAGGTTGAAAATAGAGACTGCAAACTACTAATATGGCGCATCTCTGAACTGAACCCTACATGGCACAGTTAATATTTGGCAGTGGTGAGAGAGGAACACATAAAATGGCACTTATCTTAAATTGGACGGACAGAATAGTAGAGGGTAAAATGTAGTTTAGGCTTACTCCAATTTTCAAAAGACGGAATGGTTGAGTACCATAATTGACAGAATTAGTGCTTTCAATGTTACTTGTACCATACTTTTGTACTTAATAGTCCAAATGCGCCTTAAGTACTAAAACCATGCTCCTTCTATCCTATGAAAAATCCACCTGTAATACAGATGCTACTCATTAAGAGGTTGGTGCCAAAAGGTGGATCAAAGTAGCCGTTTGCTGACCAAATGCGTTTTTCTTGAACCAGCTGTTAGGCAGTGATGAATGACTTGTTATCTTTATGATGTTCGGCTTATTTTATCCTATTTTATAGTTTGAACGATATTTCTCATAACCATTTCCTTTCTAATAGTATTGAAAACCCCAACATATAAAGCGCGGCTTGTACGAGGGAATAAGTCCTAGGTACGCCTAACAGAATCTGCCTAAAGCCAGAGTGCACCTTATAGGCAAGGATCTCAAATTATAGAACAGTACTAAGAGAACTAACATTGGCCCCAGGTGATCCTTATAAGTCAGGCATGAACACCAGGTAGGCTTTATATGCAAGATGCGCCTTTTATGCAGTTTTACGGTAAAATCGTGTTGATGTGTGCACTTCTCTCATGTACGTGTGCGCATAGAGCAGGATCACAAAGCAATTACCGTAAATCCCCGGTCATAGGCAATTCTACTTCAAGAAAAAGGTATGACTAACATATGTCGCAGTATATAAATGTAAATGCAGTGGCTTTTACTCCTCCATTTGCCTGCTTCAAAATAATTAGGAGCAATATATGTAATTGAGACCATTAGTATTCACTCTTAACAGTAACCTATTTTACGTCTATAACTATTGTTGCACCTCTTTAAAAAGTCTAATTGATTATCATAAACCGTTTAACAAAATGAATACCCCACCAACCATTTGATATGTTTACATTTTTGTGTAAGAGTACCATGTTCTTAAGTTTATTGGTACTGCTTTCGTTATACATTAGGATATGAAACACAAAACTGTCCTTCTCTGCCCCTCCCCCCAATACACCACTTGGATGGAACTTGGTAGTAACAAGGTGCAATATTCTACATTATATGCCAATAACTGAAATCCATCATGACACATGTAGCATTGTTACGTTAGATTAAGTGTCATCATCATAATAGTACCATTCCATGTGCAGCATGAAATTGTCATTTTTAAGCATACAGTACCGACATACATTGTTACCAAATAGTACAGAAATGATTATAATTATTGGCTGGATCTCTCAAGCATTTGACCGTGAACAACGTAAGCAACGTCCTACTTCTTGGCACGATCCATTAACTGTATGACGTTGGTTTTACTAAGCGACTCCCTATTTATTTCCTGGCTCCATTAACAATTTGACAAGGGTCAAATTAAGCAACTATCTACTTGTTTCCTCGCTCCATTAACCAAACAACCTGCATTTCTGTTCAAAGCAAGAGGAAATGTTTCACTTGCATATTTGATAGCTCGATCATGTGCAAGCAAAACTCTCATGTACCATGACTTGCCAAACATTGGAATAATGAGTAAGTCTTTTCTTTTTTATATTCTACACATCTTATAAATTCATATATTCTTATATCCCAATATTAGAGGTTCGCTTCACTATGGAAACTTCCCGAGATGTCTACAGCATTCCATGGTGCTTATTATATTTAATGTTTCTGCCGTTGTTAAGTTTCTCTCTCTCTTAAGAACACTATTTCTTGATGATCGTTCATACCATCACTACTTTATTTTATACCATCAGTTCGGAATTTGACAATATGTCTAACCATATAAGTTCTTGTTGACAAAGCTGTATTTTTAGTCTAGCAATAACTTGTGCTTTGTGGACATGTTCAACGCCTGCCATTGTTTAGCCCAAGGGATGGCTTCACTCATCGCACATTTGGCACCTTGTATACTTTGTAGTCATATAAACATGTAGAATCTACACTTTTACAACAACTGTCTGCATATATATTATAGACATTTGCAGGAGATACGTTCACAGGGGCTTCACTTACATGTATATGAGTGCATCCAACATTAGAGTTTCTGCATTTATATAACGGTATGGGCCAACCTAGATACGTCATATAATCTCTCAGAATATATATTAAATACATATACATGTATACAACACATTATTGAATTATTTTTTTTCGAATTTAATCAAACAACTGTGAAAGATAACAGACTTATACAAAAAAAGCTTTTTATTCATACCTTGTACAACAGTTCAAAAATGCTGTATACTTTAAATAAAGTCAATACATTTTTGGACTGTGCCAATTGAGTTGCAGCAGTATGCATAGGTACGAAGACGGTACACCATAGTAAAACATAGCACCTCAGGCAGTTAAGACTCCAGAGAGTCACATTGTACTTTGCACATATGACCTATCAACATACAACCAACCCATGTAATTGTAGGGCTGCCACATAATGTAACAAGAATGTTTGACATAGACGGTATTAACAGTAACAGTGACAACCTCATGTCACAGAATCAGATCTAAAACACTACATCATATGGCTTGATGGCAGTATAATGTTTAAAATCATTATGGCCCTTTACTGAAATGATTCATAAATGCAGCATTGGTAAGTAACTTGCCGGTGCTGCATTAATGTATCATATCGACCCTACCTGGTTGATACCCTCCCAATGTGTCGAGATACCAGTGTGTTTCAATCATGGCCATGGATTTACTCTGCTTTGGAGTATCACGCTATCCGTTAAGGGTTTACGTTTGTTGAAAGCATGTCTGGGTACAACTCCGGTAGACTGACTTTCTTTATGTAGCACAATTTTGTAATCGGACACAACAAAGCTTTTGTAGTACGATGTCAACATCAACATACATCTTGATGACCATAGGTTACAATCTCTTTGCCAATTGCGTGTGTATATTTAAAAACTTCCAGGAATATAACTGACAAACTCTGGATTACAGGTGTTTTTTAAAGCGATTGGATAGGGAAAATATAAAACACTAAGTTGTAAGCCATAGAAAACAATACTATTGCTCTAAACATTTGACTATAGTAAAGCAATTTACTACATCAGATCATTTCACATCGGACATGACACATTTAAAGACATCCTTTAACGTAGTCAAAATTAACCAAGCTACGTCTACATCAGAAATATCAAATGCATTGCCGTGTTTACAATATGTCTCTATTTCATATCCTGGAAATTATAGTGATATAATACATGGATGTGTGTAAATATCTAAAACTTGACTTGAACTTACCTTAACAAACATGGGACGTGACTGGTATGTGTAAGATAACTGGTACAATGTGTTAGGTACGTAAGGCACAGACAGTTCACCACTTCTATCACCACTTATAACAGGTCTAACATCAAATCCCCGTTACAGCAAAATTCACCAGAAAAAAAAAAAATGTAACATCCAAAATTACAGCACATACAACATCAAAACAAATAACCATGAAACGGAAACACACTGAGTGTCACAACTAAACAGACCCAAATTAAAGGCCAGTCTAATATGTGGGTCATCATTTTAACGTTGACACCTAAATTGTTTGTCATATGCTAAAAGTAAATTGTAAAGAACACTACACTCACTACACTCCACTAGTACGATTTCTACACACATCAAACATCAAAATGAATTCAAAACAATATTGAAATCAAAATGGTAAATCTGTACAAAGTCAAGTCACACCATCAAGACTCATAAAAAATGATTCATTGTAGGGCGCCCATTGTAGCAGTTTGAATAAAAATATTCTCTTCTCCAGCACCAAAAAATAAATCACTGTGCACCGATTCCCATACTACTTCAATGTACAACATGAACAAAGGTCAGTGCTTTTCGCTTTACATACTTGACGCGACAAAACCAACTAGCTGCCAAAAACAAGATATTCTACAACATGCCAGACTCTGAATGTCCAAAATGTCAACTTCCTTAATTACATAAACCTCAATTTTATCATGTTTGCTCTGAAGCACAATTCTCAATTTCAACATGATTCATTGTCTTTCCTATCTATCGGTCTACTCAAGATGCGTAGTTGATGTAGACTTCGGCTACACCTGTTACACCTGTTAACTGGTCAGACGTTAACCTGACAACAATCTCCTTTTTACCAGCTCGCCGTGCCATGAGAGGAACCCGATGTTTAACAGTCTCTTCAGGGCCAATTGGGTTGCTAGTGATAAACAGAACAAAAATCATCTAAATAGATTGAACAGCAAGATTTTACAATATTATTATCAGTGTTTAATTGATTACCAATAACCACTAACTTGATACGATTTTATTTCCAAAGATTTAACGTGTGATATATATCACATATGGCCCAGGGTCTACTACCATAAAAACCCTCTATCAACCCTGTAGGGTCACAGGAATCAGCATTTGCGAAATATTGACTAATTACTTACAAATAGAGACTATTATCTATACATGTACTGACACCAGTCTGGCATAATCTTCTCTTACTAAACCCCTTGGACCGCTGGCCCCCTGGTGTGCTGGCCCCCCAGACACCTGGCCCCCCGGACACCTGGCCCTCCAGACACCTGGCCCCTGAACTTTCCTTTGGCTTTTGAAAAATGTGTAAACTAACAGTATATCACTCAATGATTACACCCTAAAGTTGGTGATTACAAATTTGTGGATCTGACTGAAAACCCGGCTCCAATAGCCCAGGGGATACCCTGGGCCAACAATGTAGATGTTGCTAATATAACATTGGGTGACGCCGCAGAAAGTTTACATTTAAAGCAGTGAATATTATTGTTGAGAAACGGCAGTTTTTCGTGGTGAAATTGCAAATTTCTAGTAATGAATCTAGTGGCCCAGGAATTCCCGGGTGGATGAAGTTGCAGTCGAAAGTGTTCAACAATTTTCTGATTAAATATTCCCAAATTAAATCTAGATGTACATACTTAGATATCATCAGGTCTTTTGCCATGCCTGGGGCTTCCAAGTGGAATTCGACATTTGTCAATTCATCTCGAAGTGTATTGGTGAATGACATCTCAAGATGAAATTCTTCTCCAAGCGTAACCCTGTCTGGCACCTACAAAAATAAAACACTCTGTACATTGTCACACTTTTTATAAATTTGGTAATCAGGTAACTAACTATACCGTTATTGAGGCCATTATATTATAGGCTTCTTTCTTTACTTTAACCACAAAATATGACTGTAAGGCCCGATCCTAACAAATATTTGCATTACCACATATAAATATATCAGATGTACACCAATTTGAGCAGAAACTTATTGACAATTAACATTTAAGAGGTACACACCTTGAGTGTGACCGGAGGTTTGGTGAAACTAAAGCTTTCCAGATGTGCATATGATCTCTTTGTATCAACAACTGTTCCTCGTAGGTACACCTGCACCGAAGCTTCTGGTTTTAGCACATGTTCATAGTCATCATGAGGTATATGTAGCACACTCTCTGCCTCTGGAAACCAAAAGGAAATTCATGACTTTACATTTCATATAGGTGAGACACGTGATACCGTATTCATATTTACATTAAAGTCTGTGTACAGTCGCTTTTATCTTTGCTAGATTGAAACGATGACCAACAATACATGTTACACATTTTTTAAGGCTATCCATTAAGGCAAAAGTATAAAGAATTTATGCTTTTATGCTATAGCACATAGCATATAGCATTGAAATATTCAATGTAATCAACTGATTTTCTCACAGCACTCACCCAGATTAGGGGGTATCTTCTGTTTAAACTCTAGGACAGCCACCTGCTCACTCGGTATGCCAGTGTAATACGAGATGACAACAGACAGGCGGAGACTCACACTTCTCTCGACCGATGCCTTGTTGGTCATTCTCACCTGTGGTTGATTCAATCCAGTTTATTTGGAGATTAGCTCTTTTGAAAACAGTTTACTGTATGAAGTACACGGTGCACTTAAAGACGGAGTTTATCAATGACATATGAAAACAGAAACGGTACGATATGCTGACAATATCATCAGCAATGAAAGTTGGTGCACTGAAAGCGATAACTGTATCTAAAGTTAAAGATCAGAACAAAGGGTCAGTCAGCCTAATAACTGATATTTGATAAAAAGTCCACGAGTAAAATTACACCCCAAAACGTAAGTTGCTGAGTCATTTACAGCTCAAAAGTTAATACGACCAGAAAGAGAAGCCTGTGCTTATTAGAGTGTATCTGCCTATCATAAATTGATTATAGGACAGCATTTTGCAATACAAGTAACCCGAAAGGGCACTTAATCTCTTCTTTTAGGCCCCTTCTGATACTAACCTCATGTTTTCTTTGAGCGTTATCACTGTCAATGGTTAAGCCTATGGAGAATGCATCCATTATAGCTTGTATGTTTCATTGGTGAATAACTCGTCTCTTGGCGAGTTAAGCATTGCAAAACAGCAGCAGGCATGAGATAGTGTAATTCTCCTCCATTTTGTTATAATCCAGCAAAGTCGATGGCACCCTAAATCGATCGTTTCGCTGTCCGCCATTTTGAATTTTGGTTCTATCTGCGCTTGCCCGAACCCCTTCTTCCGGAAGTAACATTTTTGACGGAGAATTTGATAGACTCTATAGATTTAACTTGAAATTAATGAGTTTTAACATGTTAGGCCACACCAAAAAAATAAGTTGGTCTACGGATTTTCGTTTTGAAAAAATGGTACGAGCGAGCGAAATTTTTTTTCTAATATTTTGTTGTCCAATCAATTTCCTCCTTGAAAAATGAGGCGCAAGCAAAATTTTTATTTTTTAAAAATTTTGCCAAAAACACTACAAAGAGAAAACTCTCAGAAAGTGAGGCGAGCGAAATCCGTAGACAAGATTTTTTTTAAAGAAAAAAAAAATTGCATTCTTGAAAATATGAAGAGGGAAATCTGTAGACCAACTTATGTTTTTTGGTTTGGCCTAATCCATGCATTTTAGAATAATCCAGCAGTTATAGCCCCACAACTCGTTCGTCTCACTGTCCGCCATTTTGGATTTTGGTTTTCTGTGCGCATGCCCGACCCAATTTCCATAGGTATTTGGGTCAATTTGCACCACCACGGGCTTTGGGATGCGAATTAACGACAGGGCAAACACATAATTTTTCATCTTTTTAATAATATATATCGATTCAAATGATATCCTCTTGTCCTACTTTATATTTCTATATTATAACACTGAGACGCGCGCATGGATCGAATGATGGTAGTTCATCAACATTCATCAACTATTTGCACCACGCCGGTCCAAATGCGCGGGAATGTTTGGTTTTTTGCACCTCCTATGGAATTTAACATAGGGCTAAAAGTGTCTTAGTTTTTCCCACTGTTATTAATGTCTTAAAAGTAGCATTTTTACCCCGGCTCTTATAACCCCTTTCGGGTTAAATATGAATTATAATACTGACCTTGAGGTTAAAATCCTCCCCAATCTGGACGTCATCAGGTGTGATTAGTAGGAAGATAACGTCTGGTTCTGGGATGTCATAGATGTCATGTTCCCGGCGGGAACTGTGGCGGTATGCCCTGTGTACTGCTGTGCGCTCCTCATCAGAGCCTGTAGTCACATTGATATAGCGGTACAAAAGAGCAATAACATCTAAAAATACTGCTTTACGAATAAATTGAAATAATACTGTAACTTAAGGAAAAAATCTGATGTAGTTTTATGTACCTTTCCTTGGGGAGGTATTGTGCTTCCAACATATATATCGGTAGATGTGCTGTTGCAAAGACAAAGTCATTTCCCAATACATGTATATAATGTATATATTCTTTGTGTAACTTACCTTCCTTGTGTTTGTACATTCTAGTAATGTTGTTCGCATAGTTGGAAGTGACGCGTTTTGTGTATATTTTCTGACCTATTGCTCCTTTCTCCTTAGATATGCACTCCATGGATCCATCTTCATGTACCTGTAACGGATGCAGTTCTTTCACACCCCACACTAGGTTATAAGCACAGCATGAGTTTGACATGACTGGTATGTTGTATGTCAACCATATGGAAGGGATTTAATGAAAAAAAGCGTGTTCCGGTAACTTTTAACTTTTTCAATGTGAGCTGATTCTATCTGAATCAGTCCCCAAACCATGTAAAAAGAAGGAACAGTTTCATTTTTTTTCTCATGTCTCACTATTTATCCCTGGTTACATATGTATGTTTTATACTGACCGACCAGTGGACCTTGTCTCCATTGACCTCAGCAAAGATGAAGGGAGTATCGTATGGTAAGTATGTAAGTCCCTCCCTAATAGCTCTCACTGGTGACGGACCACACTGCATCACACCTGAAACATCCATTGGCAGTTTGAGTTTATAAGGACTTTGTCTTCTCTTTGGTATGCATAGTTTCAGATTTTGGAGAACATGTGATAAGCTATGTCACAAAGTCGATCCCGATATAACCAGAGGTAACTGACAATTGACAAATTCATGAATTCTTGCACAAAGCTGGGAAAGTAGCATAGCAGTTATCTAAACTACTTGGACTTTCAGCATTCCGATATTTACTCAACAATTTAATGTTAATCTGCTTACTTTAGGGAGATTCAAATCCATGAACCATACCTTCACTTGCTTCTTGTGGTGTGGCATCAAAGGCCTGCCAGCCGTCAAATCCGTCTGGGAGATCAGGCCGGCGGAAGTAGGCCTCGTTCCACACGTGGAAGTTCCTAATTTAAGCAGAAAAGAATTGTCATTATAAATTCTTAATCTGTTGTGGGGAAAAAAAGAAAAGTGGTACACACACTATATTCTGCGCTCTGAAATGAATTCCTAGTCACAGTGCCTTGGATAGAAAACTTGAGAGTTCAATGAAAAAGGATAAATGTGAATAAATTACAAAGCACAACATATAAATCGCTTGTTTAACCGGTAGATTGTAATTTCTGGTTATGGTGTATGGTATGCACCATCAATGTAAAACATAAAGAATTAATTCACACATACCATATAGAGTCGTTCAGATCATCGAGCTGCTTGTCATTCTGGTCCCAGTGGAAATCTATGGTCATGCTGGCGTCCAAATCATGAGCCGACTCAAAGTTTGTAACACATCGGGTGGGGATACCCAGAGCTCTACACACTGCCAGAAAGAGCAAACATCACAGTGCTTTATCGGCTTTTATCATTGAATCCACACGTTTTAGACATTTACTTAGGCCTATAACTTAGGCCTTAATGGCCTGATAGGTAGATTAATTGAGCTTGGGAAGTGGGACTTATAAAGGAAAAATGAAAAAAAATGGTCCAAATTCGACGTCAAACAAATTCAGACTGGTACTTTCGTCTATAATGATATATATTATATATCAAAATCATTTTATTTAATACATAGACTACCAAAATGAGCCATCATGAAAATAGAGTCCTCTATTTTCTTAAGTTAAAGTGGCATATCTTTACCATTAGACTTGAGGAACTTACATGTGGTGACAAGACCAGAGAAGTTCCAGCATTGCCCAAAGCGTACAGGTGACTTCCGTTTCATGTACTTCTCTAAAATGGCCACGCTGCCTGTCCAGGCCCATGGCACCGTACAGTTTTGGGGGAATTTTTCTGTCCATCGCCCTGTTAACACGCCCCGATCATCCTGACTGTTTGCCTGTAAGAGACAGGGGAGTGTAGTGTATGTGATGGTGGTAGCACTACTAGCAAATATAACATTTCAAAAGAATGTAATTCATTAACATAGATGTATTAGCGACAGTAGTGCACATCACGGCAGGAATTACACGATTACACAATGTTATCACTTGATTACTATAGCCTAGTTTATTTTAATCAAACGCACGATCTTTATCATCAATGTTTTCATTGACTATCAGTAATTAGGAGAATGCAGGCAAGGCTATGACCTTTCTATAGAATAGACACCCTGCGGAGAACCACAAACTGACAGATGTATGTCCTGGGGATGGCAAAAGCCTTGATAGATTATGTACAGCATATAATGAGAGGTACGGAACGGGAATAGCTACACATTAAAAATTACCGTAAAACACCACATATAGGGCCTTATATATATTGTGTCTGCGAAGCTGTTTGCAGTAAGTGCTTAGTGTACAAGCCCCAATCTGAGAAGCACTTTCTTTAAATAATTGTGCACTACTTGAGTAGGCACTTACCTAGTTTTCAAGACTTTGTCCCATGCAATTAATCTTTTAAGCGATGGATAGATTTCATCAAAAGAAATGGATTTGCTCTTTAAATGGAGTCTTTATGCCAAGTATAAGGGAAGTTATGAATAATCAACGACCCCAAATCGAACCCAAAATTCTGCCACTGTTAGGAGTTTAAATAGGGCCCAGATTTGTGATCAAGCATATCTGATACAGGAGTGGCTACATCTCTTAAATCATTATTTTTGACTATTTTCTTTTCATGTATGGAAGAGTTCCCCATTAAAGGTTGAAAATCAATGTATCATATCAAAATTTAACAATTTAAAGGGATTTTATCTTGACCTAATATCATCTGCGGTTTAGCGATCTCACATAATTGGCGCAAAATTATGGAGTTGATATGAGATCTTTAATCGGTCAGAATTTCCCTTTAAATTGATGTAAAGACTTCATTTAAAAAGGAAATACACTTATTTTTATCAGCTCTATTTATTGCTATATAAATGATATACATAGGATTGGATTCTAGCAAACAGACAAGGACCTAACATGGAGAAGCTGGTGGAAGGGTGATAGCAAATGGCACGCTAAAATTTTGTTGGGGTCTTGCAAACATCCTGTTCCCCTATGAAATGAAAAAAACCTAGACAGTTTCTAAACCATTTTTTTCTGTAGAAAGTTTGGGAACTATTCTCTTTTATGTGAGATTTGGCCTTTATACCAAAAAATGATTTCAAAGTTATGGGGTAACTTTACTTGGGGAGAATGGGATGTCTATCTGAATCAATTATTTCTCAAATAGATTCTTATTAAACCCCTAATCAATACCTTTAAAATGAGCCCATGTTTGTTTAGATCCTCCAGTAAATAGCTACACAATGAGCTTGCAAAAAAGGAGAGTTTAGCACTCCCCAGTTTCAGCTTTATCACAGTTTCACACCTCCACTGCAGCAGAACCATGCACTGGGGGTAGGTAAGTGCCTAACTTGAGGCAGACTAAGTGTTGAACCCATTTTTGGATGTGATAAAATAGTGCTGAACTACCTATGTGACTATTGGTACTTACTCCTGACATTTAGCCCTCTAAGTACGGCATGATATCCCAATGATTAATTTTCCTTTGGTATACTGAAGCACCAACACAGTGATTGACCAAACATGCCAGGCTTTTATGAATGTTTTATCCCATACATCAATACGTCAGCCTAAATCACCGCATAGTTATTCGCGTTCCCCCAATCAATCAGCACATCATGCCATCTAAACGACGTAGAGCTTTATAGCATTACAACACCAAGATTCCACGACTTTTTAATTTATTTGCAATTCAATCATTCGCACCTTTCTAAATCTAAGGCCACACCAAATTAAAAGATTGGTCTATGGATTTCCCGCCCCTGTTTTTCAGAAATTAAAATTTTATTTTTATTTGAAAAATAACATGTCTATGGATCCCGCCCGCCTCATTTGCAGGGATTTTAATTTTTTTTTTTTTTTTTGATCAAGCCATCAATATATGATTAATAATAAAGGTACAGGAATGGCAGACCCCTCATTGGATAGGCATAAATGGGTCAGGTCGTCAGAAAGTGTAAGATTTTGCCCTTGAAAGCCCTGAAAAACTAATTTTCTAATTACTTTATATAACCTTAACAAAATTGTCAAGGTACATCTCCTCAGCTCAGAGGACCAAAAAATACCGATCTAGGCCATCCGGTTCCATTTTTATTGCTTGTTTTGTGTCATGTAACGTCCGGTACCAAAATAATGAAATATTGAGGTAATTGAAGTTGCTCTCAGTAATATAAAAATGTCCCATTATGCATAACAAACACATGAAATAACAAGGCCAATATATCTATTATTGACTTCAATTACAGAATGGAACAAAATTTGAGTTATGCATGCACAGTAGACTGCCTCCTACATGATGATAAAAGTACCAGACTTTACGTAACATCCGGTACTTTTATCAGAATTATTTCACATAAGCTGCTCTCATATGGAGACAAATGCTGGTAGACACACAATTTCTTCACCAAAGTAGGGGATGATAGGGCCCTTCATATGGGTAATAACAACGATTTTGAAGCTTTATTTTTTCCATGTTTTATAACTGATTTAGATTTAGGTACCGGACGTTACAAATTACAGATTTCCATTTTGAAAGACACATCATGAAAAATTCTCACTTAGTAACATGTCCAAACCTCATGGAAATGATACCTATGATCATATACAATACAAAAAATAACTTTGGGATACTCTATAGTGTTCTTTCTTCAATACAGGACACCTGTAAAAAATACAAAAAGTATAAAAAAGAACAAATTTGGCCGTTTTTTCACTTCGGCAGGCTAAAAGTCCTAAATTTTTGATGGATAACCACAAATTTACATTTTTCTGATAGCCCTAAGTGTTCTCTATCAAATGAGTCTATGTAAGCAAGATTGGTTCACAACTTCTTTCTCCAGAGCCATAAAAGTCCAAAATGACCCAAAAACACAAAATCTACTGCTTTCTGGCGACCTGACCCAAATATGCAATGGCAAAAAAAAAAAAAAAAAAAAAAAATCGCCCTCTCCATATTTATGATGTTCAAAATCCATAGACAATAATTAATTTCTAGAAAATAAAAATAAAAATTTCGCCCTCCTGCACCATATTCTCAAAATGAAAATCCATAGACCATTTTTTTTATTTGGTGTGGCCTAACATGGAAAATGACTTATGTTGGATCAATGTGAGACAATACATACATGTAACAGGGGTGAGAGTGGTTTACTAGGTGTGGCAACGCCAGTATCTACATTAAATAAGGTCAAACATATTTAATATGTGCCGAGATAAGCGACGGTAACAGGCTATAGATAAGAGCGGCATGTCTACTTCAGGTTTAACAAGCTGCAGGGTCGGATCCAGGATTTTGAAAAGGGGTGGGGCGCACCCCTCATTTAGCCCCTAATTTTGGCTAAATTCTAGGGTAAAAGGAATTAGGTAAACTCTTAAGTATAGGGAAAAGGGTGGAGGGCGCACTTTTACACCTTGGTGTTTGCCTGCATTAGTGTTTTAAAGCAATATACTTCCATCAAAGGGTAGAGGAAATTACATTCCTTCATCTTTTTTTTGGGAGAATGCAAGCCGCTTGAACATTAAATATGTACACATACTATAGTGAATAAAGCCCTTTGACTAGTGAATGCTTGCACACAAAACACAAGCAATAGAAAATTTTACTATAGCGATAAATAGATCGTATCTAGGTTATTGTTACTAGTACGGCACTCGGCCTGAACAATGACTCGAGAGTCCATCTGGAGCAAACATGTTTGGAATCCCATATATATCACTGACTCTTTTGTTTCTTGTCGGGGGGATGACTATAACCAGTAGAGACCAATAGTCGAATAGTCTTTTCATATCATATCAAGGGCAGTCCTGAGTCAATAATCCCATGCACAATATTACTTTTAAGGGAAATAATCCCTCTCATAAACTATATCACAATGACCACCCCGCATAGTCCATAAAAGGAGGAATGGCTTTCCCTTTCAATCTCAAAATATAAATTGCACAAGCTACGCAAACGTGTACATGCATTATTATTTGTTTTCTGCCGAATCATTACAAAACTGGGTCTCTGAAACTGATAAGTGTACAAATAAAAGATATTCCTCAAGAAGAAAGCACACATTTTGTTACAATACCCGACCAAGCTAGAAGGGACAATATTTGACTATTGTCTCGTTCTAAGCGATCCACGTATCTAAGGACAATACATGACTAATTATACAAGACTAGTGTATGTGGAACACATTCAAATTGCACTTCTTATAATGTTGGCTATGAGATTACCTAACTCACCTGAATATCTATAGCCTGATAGGAATGTAAGGATAAAAAGTCATAGGATGACAAAGATTAGAGAGGTAGGATACATCATTATAATAATACAGCACATCTAAGAATAGACCATTCTGAGAGTTTACACATGCTCAGGATGACACCCCAGCTTAACGCACTATAGGATTCTAGATCCACACCCAGTGGATCCACCATTTTGAACTTTGCTGGTTCTTTTTAAAGTGGCAAAACACACTGATAAGACATGGTATGATGGGTACCTTATCCCTGGATAACAACCACTTCCAGGGACAAGCTGGTTCCATCTTATCAACTCTTATCAGTGCATGTCGCCAGAAACCAGCTCCAGTCCTGCTTACACCCGATCCTCAGGCCAATGTGCCGTGCCGTAGTACATGAGAGACAAGTGGATGTGGTTGACATGTTTGTTCAATGCAGTTTGACTCAGGTAACCTGTCACCGTGTGTATGACAACTGTACTGGCTGCTACTGTACAACAATGCACGATACACGAATTGAGCCAGTTTTCCTTTGCTGGGGTTTCCTGGCAGATTAAAGGAGAGCTTTAGTGCTGCATTTACCAATATCCGTGTTGTACTTTCCCCTTAGACTAGCAGCTTTATAAGACTGCATTGTGCTTTCTCCACTTATTTTACTAAAACAGAGAGGAAGTCATACCTAACGATTAGTTATAGGGACAAGAATATTGATTTAGATTTACTCTTTCATAGATGGAACGATATGACCCTTCCTCATGGTTATTGGCTTTACCATAAAACGCTCAGAGAACCATGAGGATTTACTATTTACCTGTAAATCTGTAATTCATTAATCAACTATGAATTGCTGATATCACAAAACAGGTCTTACCGTTGCAGAGATAGATCTACAAACAAGCACAGGATTAGAGCGGGCTCCATCTTTGAGCTCAGCCTTGTCGAGTAGATAAAGGGCCGCCTCGAGGCACACATCTTCAAACTGGCCGAAGTTCCAGGCCATTGACTCTGTATGCTTTGCAGTGCCAGTCCAGATACGACCTGACTCATTCATCACGTATTCCTCCCGCTCATCCTCTGCGTCTAAGTACACGTCATCAGCTGTAACATCATTTACTGGTTTAGTATATAGGGCCTTTTTAGGAGCATACGTTCTAAGTCTCAGGAGTCTATTGTGTAATTCTGCCTTACCTAAAAGGCGCACCCAGATACCAGGAACATTCACTACAGAGCACTTGGGCACTCCTTATGTATAAGGCGAATTATGGTACTTTTAAATTCTCTGACCTACAACTGCTTCAATACTCTCGTCTTTCAAAGATTATTCTTTGTTAGAAAATACCTCCTCAATCACAATTTTTTTTTTTCATAATCTAGCTTTCCCTGACGAATTCTCAATTGCCTGACATTTCTCTGGTCTGAAAAAATTGTTTCCTTTAAAATTTCCCTGTTGGCTGCAACCTTAGTATTATAGACTGACCTGAACACCATGGGTTAAAGAGCACACAGATGTCATCTTCAAACTCATGGCGGTACTGGTACTTGCTGCCATCTGGATTCACTGTTAGCGTGTCTACGTACACCTGGTGTTTGCCTATGATGGCCTCTGCGGATGGTGTGACAGCTATTGACAGGACAGCATAGTCATGTTGTACTAGCTGTGCGTGCCACTCATTGGGGTTCTTGGACTCTTCTGTTGTTACAGGTATACGTAGTAGTGTGCCTTTACTCTCCTGTGGACGGTTACCTGAAATGTGGGCATTTAGAGGTAACCCAGTCCACAAAAAACGTTGCAAAACCTTTCACAACGTTTCCCTATGGCTCCTTATTATGGCAAAACGTGTTTTTTTTTAAAACTGGGAACTCCTAATTAAACGCATGTTTGCTTAGATCAGATATGTAAATTGGGGCAAATGGTGAGTACAATAAAATTCCATATACATGTACTTTAGAGGATGCACCTTGTGTTTTAGGCGCACCCTGCATATAAAGCCACTTATAGCCACAGGTAATTTGATTTTTATCATTTGAAAGCCAATACAAAATACCTCACTCATACATGTAACACGCACCCTGACTCCAGGCCAATACTCCATGCTAAGAGCCTTACTTCGGTTTAATGCACAAGCCACAGCAACATCATGCAGTTTTACGGTAGTTATAGAACATGGGGCACCCCTCACTAACCTGTTATAAACTGTAGGATGACACGGTCTTCAGTTTCGCTGTACTCTCGATCAAAGGTGATGGATAGGAGGAAGGGCTGACCTCTTCTGACGAGCAGGTAGGACAACTCATATTCATCTGTGTGGTGAGCAGCTCGGTTGTCCTTCAGGTGGAGGTCGATACTCTCTGCCTTCAGCTCTGAACCTGCTCATAGCAATTACTTTATTCAGATATAAATTTTCAGCTACCATACAAGTTTTATAGACAGATGTTATTTATATACATCTTGTACTAGTACCGTATACTCATTTACAAATTTACTCTACAAGTACCGGTATTCACATACTATACACATATTGGGAAACATTGTACACATTATGTGAAGAAAAGCCTAAAGTGAACAATATATTCTTTTATTTCAAACCAGCATACAGAAGAGTGGCAGTGACGGTAGCGTGGTGGGAGATATTACTGACAATGAGTTGGGTTCAAAGTTCAAGTGTAATATTGATCACCTTTTGCTGAATCAATGCTGTGTAATGCTTTGTTGTTGTTAATGAAATCCTCTGCTTTGGTGACCCTCCGCCGACCTGCCTGGTCACTCCCTCCCAACGCCCCATTACGTCGTGACCGCTCCTCTCTGTAAAACAATCATAGTATTTGTACTCTTTTAAACAAAATTCTATAAGACCTTGCATACAAGCCATGGGTTATACAAGAAACTAGGTAATTAGTGGCTTATAGAATAGGCCTAAAGTGGGGAACGCCAAATAGGCGGGGCAATCATGTATAGTAAGAGTGCTAAAGTTTCTAATTCATCCCCCAAGTGTGCTTTCTTTCCAGGCCCGAGTTCCTTCTCTCAAAGCCAGGCTGCGTCTTTTAAACAGGGTCACCTTATATGCAAGGTACAATGGTACTTACTTGAAGACTGTGCTAAATATTCTTGGAGATCAGTAAGTAAAATATTCTTCTTTCTTTTTAGTTTACATTTTATACTTGTTTTCTCTACTTAATTGAGGGAAATAAACAGTTGAGATAAGCTTTCTGCTCGGCTCATTGATACCATGTGTAGGCTCAATGTACAAAGTAGCATGTGGACCTCATTAGTTCAGCTGCGGGGATGAAGGGTTTCACTCACATCCCTGTATCCATTGTGACCTCTGGTAACTTGGGTAGACATACATTCAAGGATCGTACAACACAGTGTGAACCGTTAAAACATAAAATGTGATATACATCCTGCATACATATCCTTCACTCTGACAAGGACGTATAGCTGTTCTTCTATAAATAGGGGATACCTGATTCCAAAACCCTGTAACCCACATAAAAAAAACTTCACGGACAATTAAATTTTCTGTCCTATTTGTCAGGAACGTGCATAGATAAATGTTGATTAAATTGTTGAATTTCTATGAATAACAAACCCAGTTGATGACTGACTATGACCACTTATTTCGTGGCATAAGCTATCAACCCCTTTCCCCGGACATTTACCTTTAGATTAGCAGACTACCTTCAAATGGTCACTTAACATTGGAGGAAAGCTTAAAACATTTAGGTGACTGCATAAAAACGTTGTAGGAAGATAACAAAGAGGCTGCAACAACATCTCAGGAATGACATTTGCCACTTTGACATTTGAGATTGATTCTCTGGCGGTGCTTGTGGCTGGTGTGTTAATTGTTGGCTGAGTCGCACGGGCTGCCATTGCCCACCCTACACGGCCATGGTATGACATGTGAAGGGCTGGTCTGTAGGCGGACCACCTCCAGTAGTCTACACTATAAATGTCACACACGCGGATTTCCTATAGATCATACATCCTGTCTAGGATAGTTATTCTTCAGCTAGAAAAAGCATGTGGGCTAGCTCTATTTTACTGCCAATAATAAGTAAGCCCTACTGGGTCTATTAAAGCTGGTATAAAAGCTAATATAGTGTGGTCTGATATGTATGTTAGAGGAATATATACTGGTACCCTTCCCAAGTCATAGGGTGCCACTTATTATGGCACGTTATGGTCCATTATGTGCACATCATTGGACTTTAGTTTCAGCTGGTCTATCCTCTTTGGTGGGAAGGGAAACCACTTGGTTAATTAGTTCTGGTCACAGCCTCATGGCGGCAGCACTGAGTGGTGTCTGCTCTGCTGGCAGGCATCCATATTGAATTCACGACCATAAGAGAATCCTCTGCTTTATGGCTTTAGATGGAATCACTGTGCTGGTACAATCAAGACTGCTTGTTGACATGAATAAAATACTGGAAGCATTTTATTTCTACACACATTTATGTTTGAATTTGACATGATTAGAATGCATTGAATAGATTGGGATTTTGGCAGGACACTGTGGGGTGATGATAGATGTGCAGAAATTGGAAAGTCTATATATTTCAGATCTTGTCCCAGCTTTAAAGTGAGTATTGTGTGTCTGTGTCTTTTTCCCCATAATGTTCTGTGTTAACGTTCTCCATAGAGGATTAGCAGGTTTAATGAATCAGAAAATCAAAAGACTGAATTATCACTAGGCTTTCTTTGCTTAAAGCTTTAATAATAACATAAACACCTCTCATGTCTGCACCCTCTCACCAAGACTGGCAAGAGCAAAGTTAATAAATGATGAGATCTAGGACTTGTGCTAGTGCCGAGTAACAACAATCTGTATGCCAGCTCTAAGGCATTTTTTCTAATTGTCACCAAATATTACCGTAAATCCCTGCGTCCACATAAAAGCGGCTGCATTACTGGTTTTACAAAAATGTCACAGGTGAAGGACTCAGTCCTAAAGGACAGGCCTCAATTTCATGTCAAATGACACATTTTCTAGGGTGGACTGACAAATATACCGGTATATATATTGACTAATTGCTGACAAAGAGAATATGTCCAAATTTCAATATGTACCCTATCAATTTCAAGGTTTTCCACCATGCTGATTCTATTTATTAAACTAGAGGGAAAACTGTGCATCCATGCATGTACACCAATGCAGCCATCTATCGATAAAGGGTTAAGCATGCATAAATGCATCATGCCATTCATAAGGGTTAAATGTGCATTAATGTATCATGCTATCCATAAAGGGTTAAGTTTGCATCAATGCATCATGCCATCCATAATAAAGGGTTAAGCATGCATTAATGCACTGTGCCATCCATGAATAGTTAAGTGTACATCAATGCATCATGCCATCCATTAAGGGTTAAGCATCCATAAAGGTCTAAGCATGCATCAATGCATCATGCCATCCAAAAAGGGTTAAGTGTGCATCAATGCATCATGCCATCCATAAAGTTCTAAGTGTACATCAATGCATCATGCTATGCATAAGTGTTAATTGTGTGTCAAAGCATCATGCTATGCGTTTAAGTGTGCATCAATGCATCATGCCATCCATAAAGGGTTAAGTGTGCATCAATGCATCATGCCATCCATAAGGAGTTAACTGTGCATCATGCCATCCATAAAGGTTTAAGTAAGTCAGACATGTCAGATCAGTATTGGCCAAACATCTGAAGATTATTTTGGGGGACTAATAAATGGGGTTTATACCCTATGTATCTCAACAAAACACCTAAAAATGGACCCTTTGGGATAGGGCACACCTTTAACAATAAGGAAAACTATGAAATAATCATCTAAAATTCTTTATACATTTTTTTCTATACTAAAATATCAACCTCAAACATCTGAAATGTTGCAGGCATCTAAAACTCTGACATGTCTGGTAAGTGCCAATGCATCATGCCATCCAAAAAGGTTTAAGTGTGCATCAATGCATCATGCCATCCATAAAGGTTTAAGTGTGCATCAATGCATCATGCCATCCATAAAGGGTTAGTGTGCATCAATCCATCATGCTATGCATAATGCATTTATTGTGTGTCAAAGCATCATGCAATCCATATAGGTTTAAGTGTGCATTCAATGCATCATGCCATCCATAAAGGGTTAAGTGTGCATCAATGGATCATGCCATCCATAAAACCATCCAGATTAAAACAAATTAAAACACAGAATGACATCAACATTTTCGATCAAACACCAGAGAATGGAGAAATAGAAAGACATCCATTCAGTGCAAACAGGGGCTGTGCCCCAGGTGGCTGCAGGTATTGATGTGTAAAGCTTATCAACAGTGATAATGCACTGGTAACTAGCATTTGGATCTAAAAGGTCTAACCACCTGATCAAGCAATGGCTGTCTCCATTGAACAACTTGATTCATGCTATAGGAAGGTGGGGGGGGGGTATTCCATTTCTATTGTTCAGATTCCACTAGTCACTAGGTGCAGTCAGTAGTTTATACTTGCAAGCATATGAATTCTATAAGGGACCAATGGAACATATCTATATTATATTGAACAGTACCAAGATACTGCATAATTATGCAAATAATATGTGCGGATATCAGGGGCGTAGGAAAAGGGGGGGCCAGGGGGAGTGTACCTATCTAAAGGCTCTTTTAGCGGTGATGACTGGCCAAAAATATAATCATTTTAGGGAAGCAAGGTCGAAAAAATTTTGTTTTTTTTTGGGGGAGGGGGGACTGGGGAGTGGGGGGGGGGGACTTAGGGGGGCAGAAAACTTCATATAGGAGTTCTCCCATAGTGTGACCTATGAATTAGGGGTATCTTGAGCTGGTGATCATCATGGTAATGTTCATTTTCACCTATGCCCAAGTGTAAGTAAGTTAGCTTTCAAAATGCAGCCATGAAGGGAATTTTTAGTTCCAAGCGTCAATGCAACACTATAGCAAGGTAGAGGGGTATGAGTCTGGACCTACAAATTAATATACAGTCTTGTTGAGTTCCTAGCGTCAATGCACAACTATAGCAAGGTAAAGGAGTAATTGGAACATCATGCTGACATTATGATGTTATAGTGACAGCAGTTCTAAGGGTCTCTCAGCTAATAAAAATGTGTAGAGTCTATTATACCAACCTAGCGATATTTTAGGCCTATTTAGCGATCTTTTAAGGACAAATAATTTATTTCATGGCCAAATACAATGCTGTACCTCTATCTCGAGTGATACAGGTACTAAACTGCGTGAGATGGAGTTGTCGAGGTCAGTGAGGGTGAGTTTTAGGTACCTGGCCTTCTAATAAGACAATGGCACGTCAGTTTGAACTCCTAATAAGTACATCTATATGGAGAGGTATGTGAGTGGGGGGGGTATCTACTGGTGCTGGAGTGTTGTGTTGGTAAGGGCACGGCGTGAGGCAGCCCAGGGGGGCTAATGACGCCTTAGGAGGTGAACAAACACTCACGGAGCAATGCCACAGCAAGAGGCGGCCCAGGGGGGCTAATGACGCCCATAGAGCTAATGCATGTTGATTTCATAAAGCTGTGAACCAGCCCAATTAAAACAGCTATTTGAAGCTTATTATGGGGCTATAGGCGAGATATAAGTGGGTAGCTTTCACGGCTTCACAAACATAGGGATTACTGACGGGCCACCTGCCAAGGAGAGGGTAAGGGTAAATAGACCACAATCCAACAACATAGTTGCAGCCCTTACCCATTCTGCAGACCTTACCCATAGATATTACATAGACTATCAAATAAGGCAATTTATAAATGCACCAGTCGACTCAGGCAATTTCACTGCGCAATTTTTCATGGAATGCAAAACCTGTCAAGAGGTAAATAGAACAGGCAGGGCCTGTTCTAATAAACTGCACTTTAGGCCTCAAAAACCTTATGTTCTCCCTATAGTCTTTACATGTAAACCCTGCATATATGAACAGCACCCTGAGTCCCAGCAGAACCTCTGAAATGATCTATAAGCGTATACGCATGGTTTGGCGGCATTTACCTTCAGTTAACACCAACATGGCCGATGACACAGGCCAAAAATAAACCTTAACCCACTCTGGCAAAAAAGAAGGTTTCGTGAGCGCTATATTATCATCCATGAGGTGAATGCATTACCCTAGCCTAATAAGGGGGAGGAAGGTTGGTGATGGGGTGTCAAGCCAACTGCATACATTTGCATCAGAGATGCCACTCACTGGCTGACAAAAACCAGGAAAACTGGACTTTTGGACACATTTTCCCAGGAATTTAATATAATTTAATACAGGAAACTTAGAATGAAAACCAGGAATTCCTGGTAAACCAGGAAAAGTGGCATCACTGTTACATACAGGGGAGGGGTGGGGGTCTAAGTCCATTTTGGCATATGCATTGTGTCGCATATAGGGGTATTTTGGGTTCGAACTTAGGGTATTTTGAGGCTATTTTGGGATGCTATATAGGGGCATAAAGCTTTGATACCTCTCAAACTCAATCAGCAGTACTGTAATCTCTCGCGTAGAAGGCGCAGCCCGTGTAGAGGGCGCACCCCTAACCCAGGGACAGCAGGTCTGTGTAGAAGGCACAGGCTACTGCTCTTGAGTCTGATTTTTGAAAACCCCTTGTGGAAGGCGCACACGCCACTTAGGGAGCCTGGTACGCGTAGAAGGTGCAACCAGAAGGGTCAGTTCAAATGTTGACTGTATTTCAAAGACTTTTTCCATACCCCAACTGGTCATGTATTTTCTTTAACTAAAGAAAAGGTGTAGTTGATCCCATGATGCTCTATATACCCATAAATTACTGAATGAAGCATACCATTCTGCTCACCATAAAAGTGTTTGGAAATGTACACCCCACTCACTGAGAGCTTTGATAAGTATATACTATTGATCTTTTAATAAATAGAATCCATGCAGCATTATAATCAATACTTCTGCCGTGGTTTGTCCTGCCACCTGGTGTTATTCTAGGAAACACTTAATCCTTTAACTCCCTGTACTGCATATATGTAGTACTTTAGCACTGTATAGAAACACAGGGATAGAAAGGGTTACATGAGTTTACACCAGATGGCAGCAAACACTATGACAGGAGTATTGACTATGAATGCTGCATGGATTCTCTTGATAAAAGGTCAATGGTATAATTAATGAAGCTCTCAGTGAGTGGGGTGTACATATCTACCCCGCATATAAGGCGCACCCCCAACTTGGGGAAATGCTATATGGCGCATCTATGATCTGATTCGCGTATAAGAGAGATTACGGTAGTCATAAATACTATTTCTCCAATACATGCATGGACACAAATATAAAAAAAGTAACTTCTAAAAGAAATCAATGGCTTGAGTATGTATGCAGGCAGGTAGACCCAATGCGTACATGGTGCAACAGGGGGAGGGCTCAAATTTTGGGCAAAAATATATGTAATTAATGTATGGTCCCTTATGATATCAAATGGATGGTCCCTTATCAGCAGCTGCAGACCTTTGCCTGGCTCCTCAGCCATAGTGCTGACACAGCAGTCTTCAAGTGAGCCTCCACCCCTGCCATTCCCATCTTGGTTCAAACAGTGGCTTGCTGCATGCTTGCCGCCTGTGCCTGCCCCTGCTGCTTCAAGGGGAGAGCAGCACCACCACCAGGAACATAGACCAGTGCCATAGGTCTGGAGGCTGCATGGATAGGGCTGCAGCACTGCCACCCCACCACTGCCACCCATACCCATGCTGCTGCCCCCAGAGCAACCTGAGGTGCGAATAGACCTACACTCATAAGCTAACCATATAGCTAGCCCCTGGTCCATTCCCCCGCCTCCACCACTAGAATGATAAAACTAGGACATTGCTGGTGCTACAGAATACTGAATTAAGATGTACGCATGTATATATGGGAATATATGGGGTGCAAGATAACAGGATGAGATGTAGGGCCTATGTAATTGGAGATAACTGTAAATAGCATGTCAAGGAGATATACTAGTTGGGGATGAGTCATTTATTGCTAGGTGGGGGGGGGGGGGCTTGTTAGATATAGGGGGGGGGTCATTTTGAAAAAGAGCTGCTTGGTGGGGGGGCCAAAACCCAATAAAACTTCACACTGGGGGGGGGGGGTCAAAACTAAATATGGGTAATTCAAATACCCATCGCGACGCATCATTCCATGAGTCTAGACAGCTAAATTCGACAGGGTGACATGGCCATTTCTTAAAATTGACATGTGACATGGAGCTTAGTGACAAGGACATGGAAAGGAAAAAGTTAGTGACAAGAGACAAGGCCTTTCCTTAAAATCGACATGTGACATTAAGCCTAGTGACAAGGACATGGGAAAATAGAAATTTAGTGACAAGTGACATGGCCATTTCTTAAAATCGACATGTGTCATGGGGACCCCCCATCTAGACCCCTATGTATCCGATTGGGGGGGGGGGGTCATTTTGAAAAATCAGCTCTTAGTGGGGGGGTCGCGATCATTTTTGTCATAGTGATGGGCGGGTCGGAAAAAAAATCTGGCAATCCACCAAAATCCATCTACCCCCCCCCACCTAGCAATAAATGACTCGTCCCTTAGGGAGTGGTCATTATTTATCAACAGGGGGGGGGGTGGTGGGTTTTCGCGCGGACGCGCGAAAATTTTTTACGCCCCCCCCTCGACGACAGTAAAAAAATTTTGTGCCCCCCCCGCGCCGGAGGCGCGGAGAGTTTTCGCGCCCCCTCTTTGATCTATAGTAGCGCGCGGGCTTTTTTGCTAAAAAGAGGGTAAATTTTTTTAGCCCCCCCCTCAAGAGGGTTCAAAATTTTTTTAGCCCCCCCCTCGAGAGGGGTCAGAATTTTTTACGCCCCCCCTCAAACCCACCACCCCCCCCCCCCTGTTGATAATAAATGACCACTCCCTTACCCCCACCCCCACCCCGGCCCCACACACAAACTCCACACTACACAGGTCACAGCAACACATGTACTTTGACAACTTTTTTGCCACACCCCTCGGCTACTAGTATTAACTATATAGAGATGTATCAACAATTCATCCCTGACCACCCCTGTACACATATGCCATATGAGTTGATGCTGAGGAGACTAGCAGAGAGAACCACAGAGATCTATTATTATAGGGTTCAAATCTGTCCCCTCACCCTGCACCAGTGAGGTGGGGGGGGGGGGTATGTAAATAATGCCAGTATACTCACTCTTTATCTACTGTACGGCGTCTTTTTGGTGGCAGTCCTGTAGCTGGTCCCTCCTCGGGTTCACTCATGCTTCGTGTCCTTCTTGGCATGATCGGTTCGCATGAAAACACTGAAGATATGTTGATATTTTGGTTCCAACTCTAGACGCCTGTTCCTCGTCCCTCCACGATCGTTCGTCTAATGCTTGGGTGGCCGCCAAGCGACAGTGGCGCGGCTAAGGACTGAAGATGGAACTAAATGTATTCCCGCCGTTTTTCTCTCCCGACCTCTCACCCCGGGAGGGACACTAGCTTTAATCCCGGGGATTTTAATAGATTCTAGATGTTTTGCTGAGAGACACATGTGTGCGGCTGTCAAGGGCACCTTTTTATAATAAAAGAAATCCTCATAACAATGATAAACTTTGACCAAACCAATGGTCCATTTTAACAAAAATGCTAGAGATCTTATGAAGGTTTGTGAAAATATCCATATTTCTGCCATGCCAATTTCCGAAGTTTTCAGGAAATATTTCATATGTAAAGGTCCCTAAAGGAATATTTACGATCAATGATCTTAAGCAAAGTTTAGCGTTCAGATTTATCTTTATTTAAAAACATGTTTTTTTGTTGTTTTTTTTTTTTTTGTCAAAAGTTCCCTAACAAGCACATTGATACACGAAAATCACCCTAACAAGGGTCATAGTTATAAAATGTCCAGATACACACCTGTATCAGAAAAAAAAGGGAGTGTTCCTCTGAGTCTCTGCCTCTCACCCTGGCCCTCTGAATAAAACTAGTCAGTCTAGTATACGAAATTGCAAGTTTAGATGTTATTTGAAAAAA
Organism: Acholoe squamosa; assembly: GCA_949317995.1. Taxonomy (NCBI): domain Eukaryota; kingdom Metazoa; phylum Annelida; class Polychaeta; order Phyllodocida; family Polynoidae; genus Acholoe; species Acholoe squamosa. The sequence goes on from OX439038.1 coordinate 41,632,667, forward strand.
AAATTTAAACACCAGCACCTATGAGTTGGGGGGGGGGGTCCTTTTAGATATAGGCGGGAGGATCATTTTCAAAAAGAGCTCCTTTGTGGAGTGGCTAAAACACTAATTTTAGACCTTCACACTGGGGCGGGGGGGGGGGGGAGGGGTCAAAGATGGTTTGGTCGAAAACTCATTGTGATGCATCGTTAGACACGCGTACCTGTTTTTTTTAGGGGGGTGGGGGTCATTTCGCAAAATCAGTTTAGCCCCCACCCCAAGCTGGCAATAAATGACTCAGCCCGAATGACAATGGTTCAGTAAATTGGAAGCACTGCCAAGGTATGAGGCTGTAGTGGCATACAGTAATGTAATCTGTAATAATTGTCAAACAGCAGCAGGTCTGCTTCACTGCTGCCTGGACGTCACTCTGATACTAGCATGATGCAACACTTTAGATTTTTGCCATTTTGTCAGATTTATCCCCCATCTATTTATTCCCAGTAGTGCTAGGGTAAAATTGGGTTGTATCGCGCAGGTAGTCACGATACAACCAAAAGAATCTCTTCCACGTTGAGCGGACGCTGCTGACAGATCCATTTATGACTCATACAGATACCCTGGTGAGAGAGGGCTGTACGAAAGACTGCAGAATCATTTGGGTTGTATCGTGGAGTTTTGGGTTGTATCGCGCATTTCGCGATACAATCAAAATGCAATGTTTATTCCCGTAGGGCTTGTATCGCGCACATGTATTTGTCATACTAGAGATATGTGTATGATCAAGTTGTCATATGACAAATATCATATGACTAGTGGCTATAGTGAGTGAGAATATCAAGCTCTTATCATGTATTCCAGTTATCACTGGTTTATTCAAGGTTTAGGCAGAACTTATGTATCAGTAATACAAATGTCAATACACAGGTAATTCACACACAGTAAATATTGTAATGGTTCGTATCGACTTAAATGTTGGGTGGCTCGTTGGCTCGCTTATCACTAAAGATACCAACACAACACGAGTAGTTCGGGTTGGGCAAAGCCCCAGACTCCCCTACCGCTCGGGTAGGACTTTATCTATGTACTCTCTCCCAAAGGAACATACGTCAGGACTGGACCATGTCCAGTCTCCTTCCGCGGATCTACTAAGAAGCCGGATGCGAGGCATGGTGCTGCCCCCTCTTGTACCAAACGGGTATCGCAAAGCGACACCTGGTTGGCATAGAAGGAACGAGCACCACACGAGCGCGTCTCTCGGATGAAGCGCACTAATATATATACAAAGATGCCGGCCCCTACACCACCCCCCCCCCTAGACTTTACCTAGGGTTGGTGTTAAAAATTACCTATTGTTAAGGTTATGTAACAATATATACACATAGGTAAGTCTATAATAATAATGTTTGTATAGAATATTTAACATTAAAGGGGCATTATAAATAATATGTACATACAGTAGGCATCGTCGCATATAACCCGAAGTAAGAATATAATAACATGAATAGGAAGTGGCGCCTTATGCACCATCGACCTATGGTGGTATATATATGTAACAGTGTTACAGAGTTATTATAGTTAAGACGTATTTAAATTTGTGAATTTATATGGAGTGATACGGTAGTAGTAATATATACAATGGAAAGTAACATAACCCGAGAGGCTAGGTAACCCGAAGAAAAAATTTTGTTTGATTTTTACAAAACTATACTTTTTATAGAAAAATAATTTATACAAAATATGACATAAAAATGAAGAGGTGTCCTACCAGGGTAGCAGGATCACCCTTACAATATCAATGGACTTCCAGCAAACCTGGAACGACTGGTTTCTGCAGCTCTATTCGGCGACAAACGAGTGGTGGCAAGCCACGTTGCTGTTATGTTGTGCCCTGATGAAGATGGGAAGATGGAGCCCCGGTTTGGTCTGGTAATCCGTTTAGTACTTCGGGTGGCATCCATCTTAGCTGCAGGTGTTCGTTCTAGTCCGTCGGGTCCATTTCGAGAATTTTAATCCTCTGGCATTATACATGCCTTTACCCTCAGGTACAGATTTCCGCCGGCAGATGGACACTTACAGATCCTCAGGATCGTCCTCAGTGTCCATCTTCTCAGCTGGCTCCGGGTTGGTAGAGGGAGCCGAGCTGCTGCTGCTGCTCGTGGCAATCAGCTTAGGGGCTTCGGTGCTTGTGTCGCTGAGCAGGCTCAGAGCACCCATCCCCTCAGAGGGACTGTCGATCGCTGCCTCGGCTGGGGCACCCAAAGGAATGGACAGGGACGACGCGGAGCCGTCCCATTCATCCAGGTGCTTACCGAAGCAGAGGAAAAACTTAAGGTCTGCCTCCTTGTACTTATGTATGTACCTGGCGTTCTCAGCACGGTGGAACTCCTTAAGCTTTTCCGCTTCCCTCTGCTGCCTTCGGCAGGACTGGAAGGCCTCTTCGACCTTCTTCATCTCCTGCTCCTTAATTTTATCTTCCTCCCTCTTCTGGATTTCGTATACCAGATTGAAGGTGGCTTAAGTCATTGTCCGCCAATAGTCGATAGACTTTTGGCGATGGAATGACTGCCACTCGGCCATCAGGTCATTCTGGATCTCGATGGTACGAACGTCTCTATGATCGACGAACGTATCCGGATCCTGAAGACCTGACAGGGTACTGGCTATCAATCCCATAACGGGGACCCGAGGGGCCGCGGGTGGGACGATAGCTGGCGGGGGTGCAGAGGCCTGCGCAGTAACAGGCGAAGCACCTGCTGGAGGGACCTGGGGACCCTCAACGGTTGTGCCTCCTCGGCCTCGGCCGTAACCCGGGGGGGCTCGGGTGGACTCCACTCCACCTCGGCCTCTACCCCGAGTTTTGGCTCGGCCCAAGGAGGTTAGGACCTGTGACTCGGGTCCCGCTAGTCCCATAGCAGGGAACTTCGCCGCGTACTCACTATAGGTAGGGCGCTTGCCGGAAGATCCTTTTTCGGCCCACCATGCACTATGGCCGGATGGGGCACCGAAGAAGGTGCTCCAGTCATCCGGACTACCAGTGGCTTCACTCGGAGGGTGCTGTGTTGGAGGTGGGGGAGTAGGAGGTGGAGCAGATGCCTGGCTAACCATCCGATGGGTCTGGTTGCCAGGCATGTCCAAAGCCGAGACCTGTTGTCCCGACTGGCGATGATCAGCTGGATTAGCTGGTCTGGGCTGATCCTTATTGCCAGACGGTCTGGTCTGCGCGGGTCCGTTTGGAGGCACTGGTGGCTGTAGCCGAACCTCCATTGGTCCCCTTCGAACGGGCTTTCCCTTTCTCCCGTTTGTCGTCGCCCCGCCACTTCTTCACCTTCAGGTGCACCTCGGTGGGCATCCCGAACTCGGTGGGTGAGTAGTTGACGGCAAAGTACGCCATGAGGTTACCACTCCTCCATGACCAGAATTCGGGCTCAAATGCCTGCTCCTTGATTTCCTTCGTTTTCAACGCAGCCCAATTTGCAAGGAGCTTGTTGAAACACTTAACGGCACGCTTCCGGGTCTTTTCCAGGCCGGTACCGTGGGCTTTCTGCAAGTGCAGAGCCAGGTCCCGGCGCCGGTGGGTGGTGAAGGTGCCGTCACAGAGCTTACCCGGACAATCTCCGGGGATGCACCGCATAAGGGGTTTGTGGTGCATGTGGTGCTCCACGATGTGTCGAGCGAAGCGAGGCTTCGTCTCAAATGTCTTCTCGCCGGTCAGCGCGAGCTGCCATGACTCGAATGGGCACCTGCGGCGGTTGCCGCTCGGTCCCCATCGGGTCATTGCCCACTGAACTTTCGTTCTGGCCTCGTAGTTGTAGATCGCACCCAATTTGGATTTGAGCTGGTCGATCCAAATCAGGTAAAGTTTACCTACGGGCGTGTCGCTAGGACCGGACTTCATCCACTCCTCGTCATCGCTATCACCGTCTTTATTGACGGCGCCCGGGCACATGTAGTGGATTGTGTCGTAAGCACAATTCGTGAAGCAGCGGGGGTACGGTCTTTAAACCCCTCGGCTGCATTCTTCCACATCCACTTCTGATTTTCGTCCTTTGGGACGTCCGTGGTCATTTCTTCCCACGTTGTCACGGACTCCAAATCAGATTTGGCTGACGCGGGCAGCTCCGGGTCGCTTTCGCTTCCCGAGTCACTGTCCATGTAGATGCCCGCTCCCCTCGGATAGGCTCGGCTGGTGGTGGTAGTACCAGTCGAAGCCATAACTGAGGTTGTGGCGGCCGTCCCGCTGGTAGTAGCAGAGTGTCCTGCAGTAACCGAGGTGGCTACTGTGGCTGGTGTTGCTGTGGAGGCAGCAGGCTTTGGGTCGCCCTTGCCCCTCTTCTTGGGAGTAGAGGGTTCGGGCTCTGCCGGAGACGCTTTCGCTCCATTCTTTTTCTTCTGGCGACTGGCCTTGGGTGGCTGCGCCGGGGCTTCAGGACTAGAATCCGACTTGCGTGGATCCTTGTCCTTAGCCCGAGTGCTTCTTCTGCTGCTGACCGGAGAGTCAGAGCAGGAGGCGGCACTCGTCTTGTGTTGAGCCTGCTGCTTGCGGTGGGCCCGACGGGCAGCAGCTAACTCCTTCTGTTGTTCCTCAAGCTCGCGGCGCTTGGCTTAAACAGCAGCTTGCTGACAGGAAATGTCCTCCTTCCGAGATTCCGCCAGCCGCCTCGGGTATGTTGGCACCTGGTTCATTCTCGGATTTGGACCTTTCAATAGCAATCCGAAGGTCCTCAACCTCGAGATCAGACTCGCTGAGCGGTGCCTTCGGCGCGGGCTTACGGCTCAATTTCTTGACCCGTCCGGATTCCACCGACGACTGTGTGACGGTGGAGTCTGTATCCATGTCGGATTCAGACTCTCTTAGCTGGCTCGCCTTTTGGGTTATGCCTTCGGAAAGCAGCACAGCTCGGGCCAGGTTTTCATCCAGGGCCAAAGCCCCCGCCAACCGTCTGTAGTTGCGGAGCCATGACACCGGCATGCTTTCGGCCAACTCGTCCGTGCACGAGTCTATCACCAGAGCCTTGAAATCATCTGGGATATTCTCGGGTTGGCCGGGCACTTCCGCTAAGGGACCACATCCAAACATGGAGGGATGCATGGGGTGATGGTTCTGGGGGAGGAGGAGGAGGCATCCGCTCCCTGTCTGCGACCTCGGTCAACATGGCAGAGAGAGTCTGGGCGCCTCTTCCACTTCAGGTTCTCGTCTGAGAACAGCCGTTGAGGAGTCCATAGTCTCCTCAACCCGAGACGAGACTGTCGGGTCCTCGCCTTCGTCCAACTGAGTGTTGGCTGTTTGACGCGCTGCGTCAATCGTCCCTCTGCCATCACAGTAAGGCGAACTTCCAATTTAAAAAATTGGCAGCTGTGTTGGATTCCTCCCGAGGGATTCGTCCAACAAGAATAAAGGTAGTAAACACGCAGCTATAGGCTCCCAGAGGTAGTAGAATAACTGGAGCGAAACCAGTGACGTCTTACCGCCAGGAGTCCGCTCTAGTTATGACCAAAATGGCGTACAACCTCTCGTCTCGCGAGATCCCGCTATGGGCTATCCGGTGACCTAGTTCCGTGCTTTCCCGCCACGCCCGTGGCCTCACCTAGCGGACTAGATCCGAACTAAAAGTCAGTTCGGTATACGAGACGCAGGTTGCCACCCGAGTGCTATCGTCTGGAGCTTGGCGGTATATACAACGCTATAAAGCGAATGTACCGGTTAATCCGTCCGCCGCTCACTGGATACAGCTACCCGGGGAACGCGCGTTCGACAATCCTAGCCGTGGAACGTATGTTATTCGCCTACGGCGGACAACACGCAGCAGCTCGTTGTGTACTGAGTTAGGTAACGGCAGACCTCAACCGAGGACTGCGTCTAACGCCTTGGGCTAGCATCTTATTTTTCCCGGCTCTATGTATGGCCTTCTCCGGGTCTCGCCTAGCCAGGGCGAGACCTTTCCCATACGTAATGCCTTCACTCAGCGAGACGTTTTTTCAATTTTTTACGATTAGGCCGTTTCCTGACCGTCGCCTTCTTTTTAGTCACCACTCTTGCTTCCGGCTCCTTCCTGGGCCGGCCTCTAGGGCGTTTCTCTGGTACCGTCACACTGGGCTTACTTGACGTGGGCTCAGGTGGCTGATATCCGAACTCCCTCTCTGCCGCTTCGTGTCCCTTCCAGGGCCGAAGCTTTCCGACATTCGTCTTCCATTTCCTACCAGTAAGGCAGTTCTCCATCATCACCGTTGATTCGGAGATGATGCGTATAATTTTAAATGGACCCTCCCAAGGCATTACCAGCTTCAAACGTTCGACTGGCTGGTAATACCTTAGTACCTTGTCCCCAACATTAAACCGTATTCTTTTTGCATTGGTGTCATAACCCACCTTCTGCCATTTAGCACTTTTCAGCAGTTCTTTACGAACGGCCTCGTATGCCTGTTTGAACCTGTCCCTTAAAGACTCCACAAACAACACAGTGCATGGCGCCTCTGGGTCTATCCCAACCACTCGGTACACCAAGTTGGCGGGCACAATGATGTCCTCGCTGAACACTAGAATGTTTGGAGTGCAATTAGTAAATGAATGAACAGTGTTGTTGTAGGCGTGTACTACAAACTCACACTGTTCATCCAAGTCGTCCTGGTGGGTATTAACCAGGGGCTTTAGCACTTGTATCAAAGTCCTATTGAACCTTTCTACCTGACCATCCGACTGTGGTCGGTATGGTTTAGTTCAGGTCTTACATATTGCTAAGTTAGGAAGAGGGAACACCCGAGTATACTTTGTATAGTAGTCGGTTACGACCATCACACAGGTGTTTTCTCTGGGTGTCGTTTTAAATCCACTGATGATGTCAATTGCTACTCGAGCGAATCGTACACCAAACAATTCCTGGGACAAGGGTAGCTTGCCCAGGCCGGGTCCCGGCTTGTTTTTACAGCAATCCGGGCAAGTCGCGATCCACTGGAGTAGGTCGCTTCTCATTCCGGGCCAGTAGTAACGTCTTTGTAGCCGCTCTATTGACCTTTTCTTTCCGAAATGACCACTCGTTTGGTGGCCATGGCAATAATACATGATATCCCTTCTCATCGAGGTGGGAATCACTATTTGTAGTAGTCTACCGCTCGGATTTCCAGCTCGGTCCATTGAGCTATCAATCGCCTCGTTTCCCTGTCTTCCAGGGATAACATCGGCCTTGCCGGCTTAATACCTATCCGTAAGTATTCCATTATGCGTGCAGTGGTGGGGTCAGACTTTTGGAACTTCTTGATGGTCTCCGGGGACCAATCGAGATAGCTGCACACAGCCTCCTCCCAGAGGATTCGGGGGGTGGTATAGTTATATACCAACCCTGCGACCACAGCATTGTGGGCCCCGCAGTCTTCACAAGTGGCATTTTGGCACTTTCGGACGAGTCGCCTAGACAAGGCATCTGCATTAATATGTTCACTGCTGGGGTTATACCCAATGCCGTGGATACAACCCCCACTAGTTTCCCCGTCTCAGGAGATTCCGTAGCATTCTGGCCTTCCTCGCCCTCGACCTCGGCTTCGTAGAAAGCCACCATTACCGGCTTCGCAGCGGTACATTCGGATGAATAGTGTCCCATGCGTTGGCACCTGAAACACTTAACCATTCGGCGATCCACTCTGGGTCTCTGCCGGTTGGCTTGGAGGGCGTCAGTAATTTTCTTACACATATCCTCCATTAATTTGGTCATATCCGGAGACTGACCCCTCGCCTTGTCGGCGCTATCAGAGGACTTATAAGCTTTGTAACTAGCTTTCGCGTCACCCCTGACTTCGGATGGCGATTTAGCATCCTTTTGGTTTATTGAAAGCCTTCCTCTGAATGTATTTTCTGCCAGAAGCATTTTTCCTAAGCTGCATCGAGCAAAAGGTGCCATCCTCCTGCTCGATGTCTATTAATTTGAAGTCGTCCGGGGTATTTTCTACCTCGGTTCGCTGAACTACGGAAGCTACAGCAGTAGATCCCGAGGTGTTCGGGATGTCTCCAGCTAACATTGTTCGTTTCTTCACGGCCATATCTATACCATTAAATATGCCGTGCAGCGTAGTGCCCTCCTTCCAGGCGTCTCTAGCAGCTATCTGCTCGTCTCGGTCTCTTAGACCCTTGACGAATTGGATGATCAACCTGGTTGGCATAGAAGGAACGAGCACCACATGAGCGCGTCTCTCGGATGAAGCGCACTAATATATATACAACGATGCCGGCCCCTACAATATAATATGGGTATAAGTAAGTGTTCTACTCCTATGTGTAATAATAATACATTGTCTAATATAGGTTCTAGGTGGGTTCCCACAATCTAGCTCCTGGCCTGCTGATAGAGGGATAATATAAATTTGTAACTTTACTCTCTTGTAGATAGATGGAAGAAGATAGCCTCTGGCCACAAGTGGGGTGTAGTCCTATGTCTGTCTGACATAGTATAATCCAGCAGAGTGTTCTTATGGCAGAGAGCTGGACTGGAGATGTTGTCACTGAGGTGGTTCTCTGGATACTGTCAACAGGTTGTTACATGTCATGAAGTGAGGTAACAGGAGTCCAGACAATTCATTTGATGATCCAGCTTTATTCTAAGATTGCCATGAGAGTAATCAATATGGTACACAGTATAGTACTCGCCAGTCTGACCAAGTCATATCCTGGGCCCCAGGCACCTGAGTGTCGTAGGGTCTAGGTTGGAGAAGAATAAGATGTCCTGAGTGGGGATCTGCCTGTTTATAAAGGGAGTCCCACTCAGTGTATGTCATATGCTATATCTGGAAGTGCTCAGTGACTCAGCCTGGGGAATGAGCACCTCTGCCCCTATCTGGTTGGATCCAGTCCGATCCGGAGTAGGTGGGAGGGAGCTGCTCTCAGGAGTGAGTCATCTGGGCAGGTGAGGCTAAGAATAGCATATGATATCATGTCCTCCAGTGGGGGATCCGCAGGTGGGACCTGGGGGTGCTTACTGGGGGAAGACGGGGGTGAGTGAGTCAGGCCGGGGAGAATGAGTCACTCACCCTGTCAGGTTAAAAATAGGTGAACCTTGGGTTATACAGGGGGAAGCTTGGTCAGCTTGGTTTGAATATGTCGTTGATAATTATAATACATAGAATAGTCCTCTGACAATACTGCCTAAATGGAGGCCAGTGATTGGGTTTAAGTAGCCAACCCATGGCTTCTTCCCCTAGACTAACTGGAGCCAGTGGCAACTGCCACTGCCTTTGTCCATTAGTGCTGAGTCTTTCATGTCCCTGGGGGTACATAGGACGCCCCCATAAGCCTACCGGCGCCCCCATTGTCCCGCTCTGTATCGCATCTTCAGACACCTATATCTCGGCCGCCAGTAATCCTAGAGCTTAGCGACTGCACATGCGCGGAGGAGAAGTTGCCAGCTGTCACATGCCAGCTGGACGGGCATACAGCGGCATCCAGCTCTGTGGCGCATCTGGAGCTCAAAACACTCCGGACGGCCTAGCTCCCTTAATAATGGGAGTTAAGCGCCCAGATTAAGCCCATGGGGTCCGTCATGGACCAGCATTTACAGAACTGGTCCAATATCCGGGCTGGGCGGCCATTGGGCGCCCAAAGTTCACAATGTCAGTATTATTAAAGTGTACATGATATAATACTCCCCCTCCACCGAAGAGAAGCCAAACTCCATCATTTCGCAGAGGGAATGTATAACATATTTTTAACTTACGTCTAATTTTATACTGTATATAAGAGGATTTGAATTAATAGGGAGTGCTTCAAATACAAATTTTGTGGTAGAGCTTGTCAGTATGTACAACATTCTTATTCTTGGGTAAAAATACATTTCCTTAACTCTAGGTGTATAACCATAAATTGTGCAACTTTCTGGTTTGGATGCCAAACAGACCTAAGTATGCTTGATGTACAACATGGCTTGAAGTTGCCTTATTTCTTTATAAATTGGTGTATATGCATACAGATTTGCAAATTGGGGTACAAGGACACAAATTAGTGTACAAATGCATGCAAATGTGCAAAATTGGGGTACAAACATACAACTTGACGCACAACATGCAAATTGGTGAACAAATATACAAATTGGCGTACAATTGGGTACAAATGTACCTCATGTACAAACATAAAAAATTAGCATACAATTTGGTACAAACATACAATTTGGTGTACAAACATACAATTTTAGCGTAAAATAGTGTATAACTGTGCAATTGGGGTACAACATACAAACTTGACGCACAAATACAATTATGGGAACATTTTTTTAAAGACAAATTTTTTCGAGGGCCAGAAAAACGGAGTACTTAATGTACAATAGGCTTGTTTGTCTATGACTTACTCTGAATTTTGCTATATGGGTGTATAATCGGCAATTTATAATCAGCGCAGCTTAATTGACTTTTCCCTAGCATTTATGGAACATACCGCTGGTATGCTTCTAGAGTACATGTTCCTGTAAAAGATTTTTCAGGTTAATATCTTAAGTAACTACTTACAGTCTTAATGCATTTTGCGCATGGTTTTGCATATATTTTTTTTATTTTGGTGTATAAGATTTTCTTACACTTTTCTACATTTTACACATTTCATCATTTTATCATTTTCTTGGTTACCTAAAGTGTGCTTCTTTATGTAAACCTTGGTAGTATGCAAGTGCTAAAGATTTTTGGTACAAAAACTACCTGAGTTATCTACCTTGCATGTTTCATGCATACTACTTGAAATTTGTACATTTTTCTAAATTATTTTGTACAATTGTGCACATATGCGCATATTAATCAATATTTTTGTGAGAATACCATGGATTTTCATTTTATACATCAACAATATGGCTGTTTATCTTATGGCAATTTCACCAAATTTTAAATAAAATTAATTGACAGTGGAGGTGTGTCAGGTGTGAGATGTGTCATCTCAGTATCTCCTGGTGGTGGACTGGGGGCAGTCTAGGCTGTGGGCAGTCTAGGCTGTTTCCACAGTCACCGGGGAGGGTTGGTGGTTTAGATAATTAGCAATAGTCTACATGTTTGACCTTGTGGTCTCCTCCTTTTGTTTATCAATAATTATATCTGTTGTATTTTCCAGTGCTGTCATGGTCAGCACTGGCTATATTTACCTGGTCCATTCCAGGTAAATATAGCCTTGGGTAGTGGGAATTTTTTAACCACTATATCCTTATAAGTTGGGGCAGATGCTGATTTAATCTCATCAAATTCATGTGGTATTGGCCTCAGAGGTAGCGGAAAGTTGGAGTCTCCACAATATATTTTAAAATACACTGTGGGGTTTGTGCGCTTGGCCAGGTTCTTTTTACCACAATGTGTCTGTGCGAATTTCTTAAGGTACTTCATTATTCTGTAGGCTGAGTAGATGGTCAGGGTGAATAGTATAGCAATTATCAGGGTGTGGGTTTCCTGAATTGTGAGGAAAGGGGTGTGGGTTTCCTCCGTAGCGGTAGTTTTAGTAGGATTGTTTTCTGGGAGCAATTTGTGTGAGGGCAGCTCCGTGACTAGTCTGAATGCTTTGGCTGTAGGCAGGTAGGTTACAGTGCCTCCTCGTCTGTATAGTTTGAGGAGTATGAATACTATAAAAATGTGAGCTGATATCCCTAAGACGAGTCCTAAGCTTTGGAAAATTGGATGCTCTGTAACTCTACGTAGGTGTGATTCTATATAGCGTGTTTCCATTGCCTGATCAAGTTTGGAAGCCTCATTTAATGGTGTTTTGGCAAAGGGCTCTAAATTTAGTTGAGTAATACCATCCATGATTGGAGTTTCCTGTAGTTTGTCTAGGGCTCTAGAAAGGTTTACTACTGGGAAGTTAGGAAGATTTTCTCTATCATCTGGTTTGGTTTCAGAAATTTGGTTAAGTGCTGCCATGAATGGTAGGTTAATTGACTTAAGTATGTAATGGAATGATACAGTTTTGTTACAGGGCAACCTTGTGTTTGGAAAAGAAAATTCTCCTACACTGATTGTGCATCCACAGGGTACACCTATGATTGAGTAGGATCGGGCTTTTCTAGTTTCAGATGTTTTACCATGGCAGTTAATAAAGTAATGGGGTTCATTAGTAGTGACCAGATACTCATCTTCAGAAATGGAAATAGCATGGATGGTAGGTGCTTGCAGTGCTGAAACTGTAAACTTGCAGTGTTCTCCTGGGTATCTATAGGCATGGGTGCTGTAATCATTTGGTATAGTTTGAAGGTAGAGATGGTAGATTGAATTATAATGTCCAGATGAATATAAATGTGGTGAGCTGAGTAGGTGCATGAGGTCAGCTTCTGAGAATAATAGAAATCTAAGTTGTTAATTGCAACTTGTGCTCCAGGGTGTGTAATCCTAAGTTTGTTGTTAATGTCAATTAAGTATCTAGCAAGGTCTGAGGGTGGTACTTTATCAGGGGTAAGGATTCCTGATGACAGCATTCTCAGAGCTGCATTGGTTCTTTGCAGTGATTGTACTGTGTTCATTCTTGCTGTTATGATGATTAATGCATCATTTAATACTTGCATTTTTTCCCTTTGAGATTTATCATGCCTTGAATATGAGTCAAGGGACCTGGACATGTTAGAGGCCCATAGGTTGATGGTGTCACCTATGGTGTTGATAGTACTGTCCAGTACCTTCTTATCTTGGATGTAGGCTTTGACAAACTTATCCTGTCTGCCAGTGATCTTTTCAATGAGATCCGCTGCTTCCTGATCTTGTTTAGCAAATTTCCTTAATATGTCATCTATGTTTCTAAGTTGTCCCATAACTTGATTTACATCTTCTACTGTAGCTAGGCCTAGTACATCATGGAATAGGGGTGCTAGGAAACCCAATATGGCTTCTCTTTTGGCTTTGTCCAATGTGTTTATGGGGTTGGACAGAAACAATTTGATGGAGGCTAAGTTTCATTTACAGTAAAATTCCTTTATAACAAATTCTGTTATAACGAATTTTTGGTTATAACGAACAAATTCCTCATGACCAATTCAATTCCATACATTTCTATAGTAGAATAATCTCATTATAACGAATTCTACATGGGAATAATTCGTTTATAACGAACTTTTTACTGTGAAAAGATCATTTTACTCATGGATTTTGAAAGAAAACTTCAAGGGGGTCAGTAGTCAGGGACTGTGGGGGGGGGGGTTGTTACAGGGTGACTGTAGGGGGGGGCATCAGAGAGGTGTTAGGGCATGTGTGAATATTTCCCCCCCCCCATACCTGGTTCTTCACCCATCTATAAGGTGGGGAGGGGAGACATCAGAGAGTTGTGAGGTCATGTGTGAGGATATCTCCCCCCGCCTATACCTGGTCCTACACCAGTCTATAAGGTGGGGGGGGGGAGACATCAGAGAGTTTTGAGGGCGTGTGTGAGGATATCTCCCCTGCCTCCATGGTTATACGGCAGACTACAAGAGGGTAGGGGAGGGGGCATCAGAGGTGGTTGGGGCATGTGTTAGAAGCATCTAAATGGCCGTTTTGGATACAACGAAATTCGTTTACAACGAATTTTTTAGCCTGTCCCAATAACTTCGTTGTAAAGGAATTTTACTGTATCTCCTTGTCTGCAATTTCCAGCAAGGTGTCAAGCTCCTTGGCTTGTTGGATAATCTGACCAGAGGTATGATCTTGTAGAGTAGGAGGGGTCAACTAGAGTATTCTATCCCTTATGGATCCTTGGGTAACAGGTGCCCGAGGTATCTTGTAGGGAATAGCTAATAACAGTGTTGTGGTGGTATGTCCATTGACCAAAGGTTGAGGGCTAGGTTTGAATACTACTCCTATGTTTTGTCTTACCACAGGGGTATAGCCTGAGGTAAGTGGTTGTATAGTATATATTAACAGCATAGTCAGCAGTATGGGTGCAACTCTCAGTCTGCCCATGGTGCTGTGTAAAGCAAGAAGAAATTTTGCTGCTTAAAGTCTTGTCAAATTCGTTGCGCTTTGGTCCTGGTAAAGTCTTAGTGTATGGTATAACACTTTCAATGAATTGGTTAAAACTGTACCTTTGCAAGATTGAGCTGTCTTTGCAATATGTCCGGTGAGTCTATAGAAATTGACCAATCAATGGTAAGGTCAGGTTGTAGGTGAAATAGGTGTGTTCTTTATCCTGGTGCAGTTAGTTAGTTAGTTAGTGTTTTACGGCACGTCAGCTACTGGTGATGGCTATTTGTGCCTAAAGGTTTTATGGAAGAAAGTTTCTACTGTTTAAATTTGACTGTAGTATCCCAGGTTCTTGACATATGCAAGTATTGTATCCGGTCTGCAGGTATCAAATAACTCTTTCAGTGTTGTACATTGATGGTATTGTGCCCTGATGGGGCACTGGCTACATTCCACAAGGAAATGTTCCACCGTCAGGTGTTTTTGACACCTGTTGCAAAGCGGTCTGGGTTCTCTCTTCATCAGGTGTGAATGCGTTAGTCTGGTGTGGCCTATTCTTAGTCTGTTCATGACAATTTCTTCTCTTCTGCTCTTGCATTTGGCTTTCTTGGTTGTGCCTATCTTGGGCTGTATTTTGTAGAGTTTATTGTCTCTTTCAGCGTCCCATGACTCTTGCCACTTTTGGTGGATGTATTTCCTGATTTTCCGTTTGAGGTCCTCTGATGGTAGAGGCATATCTATTGGAACTTGATTTGTTGCATCCTTGGCAGCAACGTCTGCTAGGTCATTGCCATGGATTCCTTCATGGCCTGGTACCCAAGCATACGCTATCTTCTTTCCAGCTAGAGCAAGACTATTGTGTCGTTCCAACACTCTTTTCACGAGAGGGTGTGTCCACTTGCTATGCTGCATTGCTGACAGTGATGATTTGGAGTCAGATACAATCAGGTAGTTGTTGCCTTCTGATGTCTCAATGTGATCTTGTGCTAGGTATAACGCATGTAGCTCTGCTGTGTAGATGGAGGCTTCGTCTGGCAGGCGTTCTTTGAAGGCATGGGGTCCTAGAACGGCTGCAGATGCTGTTTTGTCTGCCATATGTGATCCGTCGGTGTAGATTGGTACGTGATCTCTGTAACTATCACGCAGTTCATTGAATGCTGCTTGATATGTGGTGCTAGATGTTACCCCTTTCTTAAGCGCGGTAAGGTCCATTCTGACCTCTGGTTTGTGATATGTCCATGGGGGGATTTCCGGGTACTCTACATTAAGTACCTTATCCAGAGACATTCCCGCTTCTTCTAATAGGTGGGATACCCTCACCCGAAGGGGTGCAATGTATTGGTTCTTCTTTGCTTCATATTTTGCCTTGTGCTTGGGGTTTGTCAACAATGCTGCGGCTGGGTTGTTAGGATTTGTGGCAATCCGGATAGCATATTCAAGGGAGAGTTTCTCTCGTCTAAGGGCTAAGGGTAGTTCTCTAGCAGCGACTTGCAAACTCTTAATTCTGGATGTTCTGAATGCTCCCAAACAAATGCGTAGTCCATGGCTCTGGATCCGCTCTGCCATTGCTAGGTATGACGCCCAGGTTGATCCATAAACACACAGACCATAGTCCAGTTGAGACTGGACCAGTGCTCTATATAGTTTGAGGAGTGTGTCCTGGTCTCCACCCCAGCATGGATGTGCCACTACTTTCAGTAGGTTGAAAGCTTTGTTACATTTATCCTTGAGGTACTTAATATGTTTATCAAAGATAAGTTTGCGATCTATGACTAGCCCAAGGAATTTGGTATTTTCCACTACAGAAATACGTTTGTTGTTGATTTCAATATTTGGTTGTCTGTCTCTTGTAGTGCGGTAGTGGAAGTGCATAACTGATGTCTTGTCTAGAGAAAATCGGAAGCCATTTTGGTCTGCCCACTTCACTGTTTCATCTATGGCAAGTTGGAGGTGTCGTTCAATGGTTCTCAGGCTCTTGCCACGGAAACACATGAAGAAATCATCAACATATAATGTTCGGCCTATCTCTGGCTTCAGTTCCAGTTTAGAGACGATGTTGTTCATCTTCAACAGAAATAGGGTCACTGAGAGAATGCCTCCCTGTGGAACTCCAGACTCCTGATTGAAGACATCAGAGTGGATGTTGTTTACTCTGATCCTGAAGCAACGGTTTGATAGGTATTGGTTGATGAAATCAGGGAGCCGACCTTTCAGGTCTGCATCTTTGAGGTCCTTAAGGATACCATATTGCCAGGTGGTATCATATGCCTTCTCCAGATCAAAGAAGACTGCTACCACTTGCTCCTTATTTATAAAGGCATCTCGTACATAGGTCTCGAGGGTAGTTAGGGCATCCTGTGTCGAGCGACCCTTTCTGAAGCCACATTGCTCTGTCTTAAGGATCTTTTTCTTTTCTAGGTACCAGACCAGTCTGGTGTTTACCATTCTTTCCAGGGTTTTGCAGATGCAGCTCGTTAGAGCTATGGGTCTATAGTTCTTTGGGTTTGACAAGTCTTTGCTTGGTTTTGGGAATGGAAGCACTATGGCCTCTCGCCAGTGTGGTGGAAAGGTACCTGTTTCCCAAATGTTATTCATGATACCAAGCAAACACTGTTTCGAGGGTTCTGGTAGCTGTCGTAGGAACTCATAAGGGATGTTGTCTGGACCTGGGCAACTGTTGTTACTGCTCCCCAGGGCTGTCTTCAGCTCATCCATTGAGAACTTTAGGTTGTAGTCTTCATCTCTGTTGTTGCCAAAGTCAATGGGCGTTCTTTCTGCCTTCCTCCGGTGAGCATTGAAGCTCTGTGTGCCTCCATTTAGAGAAGATGTTTCTGCCAGTGTTGAACCGATGCTATCAGCAATTTCTTTGGTATCTGTTATTTTTCTCCTACCAATTTGCAAATGGTGCACATATGTCGTAGTGTCTTTGCCTTTCATCTTCCTGATCATCTTCCAGATCTTATACATTGGTGTATTGCTGTTAACCTTGGAGACATAGGCCATCCAGGTTTCCTTCATGGCCTGGCGAAAGGTTCTTCGGGCGTGTGCCTTAGCCCTTTTCCAGGCGATGAGACTGGGTATGATTAGGTTCTTTTTGTAAGTCCTTTCAGCTTCTAGTCGCATCTTGCGGGCTTCTCGACATTCATCATTAAACCAGGGTTTATCTTTGGTTTTAGATTTGTTGGAAGTTTTTGGAATGCTCTTTTCTGCTATTGTTTGGAGGGTGGCTGTAAAGGTAGCCATAGGGTCTTCCTTTTGTAGTAGCTTTTCGAGATTGAGTTCCTTTTTACTGAGTTCCTGGAATGTCTCCCAGTCTGCTTTATACAACTTCCATTTAGGTATTTTGTCCATGGGACCTTGATGGATGTGTTCTATAAGGATTGGGGTATGATCACTGTCATGACTGTCTTCTGCAACATCCCAGGAGTAGTCCAGGAATATGGATGGGCTGCAGAGTGTAATATCAATGTGTGTCCAGGTTTTAGAGGCTGCACTGTAATAGGTTGGTTTTCCAGTGTTCAGCAGGCAAAGGTTTTGTTCATTGATGAGATCCTCAATGAGAATGCCTTCCTGGTCATTTCTGGGGCTGCCCCAGATGGTATTGTGGGCATTAAAATCCCCAAGGAGGAAGAAGGGTTTGGGTAGTTGTTTGATTAGATTTGTCAAGTCCTGTAGACTTGGGTAGGGCAGTGATGGTGGACAATATAAATTACAGATAGTGACAGATTTTTCACAGGTGATTTGGGATGCTACTGCTTGCAGTTGGGTATTTAGTGGAATCTCTGACTGTATAACTGTTCCTTTTACTAGGATTGCCACACCCCCAAGGCTTCTGCCCTGTTGGTCTAGTGTTCCTTCTTTTTGGTATACTGTGTATCCTTTAAGTTTAACCTTAGTTTTAGTCTCTTGTAAGCAAATGGCTATGGGGTTGTATGTTTGACATAGTAGGGCCACTTCTTGGGGTTTGTTACGGAAACTGTTGCAGTTCCACTGAACTATTGTGTTATTATGTGTTTTACCCATAATTTATAATTAGTTAGTGTTTTAGGGGTAGCTAACCGGGCGCATTGACCCTTTGGTGACTCGCCCAGATGGGGAAGTTTTTGCCCCAGTATTGAGTTGAGGTTAGGGTTAGGGTCTCTCCTAGTGGAGAAGTGGGCTGGCTAATTCCCAAGTGGGGTCAGACTGCAGCTGGATGAAGACTGTTGGTGGGCTATGGTCCACAGTGCTTCTTATGTAGCCTACCCTACCCACATCCATTGTGGGCCTGGTATTGTTTCTCTGGAGTCAATGCATTGATCTCCAGTGTCAGCAACTGTGGGGGTCTATTGTGTTGTCTGTGTTCTGATAATTAGCTCCTCCTGTCATCCAGGACAGTCATTGATGACCATCTAGACAGTTGTTTGAGGGTGGCTTGATCTCTATAGACTGCTATGTTGGCATAGCGCGCTCTTTCATGTGGGGATTAGGCTTTAGACACTCCATTGTGTTACCCTTACTTTTTTGTAGACTTTATGTCTGCTTTACATATATATGTAATCTAAGTTCAATCACACATGTTTATGTGTGGTTAAAAGAAAAAATTTGAAAATCTGATGTTTTTAGGTATCTCTAATTTCTTGAAACTACACCACATTTAGATGTTTTTCTTAACATGTGGTGTGCAGGCCTAGGCTTAATAGGGCCTATACCTGTGGTTTCCCTTGTGAGGGTGATATCATTTTTGTTTCTCACAATTTTGTTGTAGTATTTTGCTTCATGTGGAATAAGCCTGTGTGCAAATTCATTGTTCCTGACAGCTACGACCTTTTTCAGTCTGTCTATGTGTACAGGTCTGGCCACCAGTGGATTGGTGCCCATGTTTTTTAGTTTGGTACTTGTCAAACTGGGTCTATTTACTACAACATGTGGTCCCATAAAAAGGGGTTGAAGTTTCTTACACTCTGTGTTGGTCAGCATTCTTGGTATGTTGAGGTACACCATGCCGGTGACCTTGATTTCCTGTGGTGTAAGTTTCTTATCATATCTATCCTTCCTCTCCTTCTGTAGCTTGGCAACCCTTTGTATAGCTTTCCTCCTAGAGGTATCTTGATTTGTTATCATGTTGGCTACATGGTCTGCTACAGTGGATATGTCATCCTGTATTTCCCAAGTCCATTGGGGTGGCTGGGTTTCTTCCATGGAGTAGGAAGAAAGGGGTAAATCCTGTGGTTTGGGATTCAGTGTTGTTTAAGGCAAAGGTTATGTGTTCAATAAATGAGTCCCAATTGTTTTGATGCTTTGAGCAGAATGCTCTGAGAGCTGTGCCAATGCTAGCATCGAATCTCTCCACCAGACCATTACTATGGGGCCTGTAAGGAGATGAGAATGTATGCTTGATCTTGAGGTGTTTAGTTAGCTTTGTGAACTTTGCACCTGTATAGCATGTTCCATTGTCTGTTTGAAGAGTGGCTGGTGTTCCATGATGGCAAACTATATTCTTGTAGAACTCAGCTGCTGCTGTTTCAGCTTTCAAGTCAGTAGTAGCCCAAGCTGTTGCATATCTGGTAGCATAATCTATGCAGACTTGTATATGTTTGTTTACTCTGGCAGTTGTGGGAAGTGGTCCCACTGCATCGAGATTTAGGAACTTCACTGTCATTGGTGTTTTGTGTTAGTGTACTTGCCTTTTTGCTGTGAGACAAGTGTGACAGGTGGAAACATATTTGCTTGTGTCTGCTAGCATAGATTTCCAAAATACCCTAGGTGCTGACATCATCCTATTTGAGCCAAGATGGCCTCCAGTAGGTGAGTCATGGAAATACTGCAGTGTACTTGTTACCCATTGCTGTGGTATAACAATTTGAAGTGGTACAGTATTGGTCTTCCTCCAATTTATGGGGCATATGTGGACTAATGTACCATTTACCAAGGTGTATGTCTGGCCTTGGTTGATGATTCTATTTGCTTGTGCTTTTGGTGCAGGCAAGGTTCCATCCTCAAGATATTGTATGAGAGGAAATAGTTCCTTGTCCTTCCTTTGTTCCAAACCAAGATTTGTACCTGAGATGGATGTGTCAGGAATCTGATCCAGCAATTGATTTATATCTAGCACATGTTGTTTTATCTTTTCTTCCTCTTTCTCATCGATCTTTGGCCTATTTTTGTCTTTTGTTGGGGTGTGTCACTCTTGTCCTGGTGTGTAGGCTCCTTTGGAGGGCCTATTCTTACTTTGGTGGGAGTGGCAACCTTTTTCTTTAAAGGCACATGTATTTTGCTTATTGGCATTCTTCTGTCTCTCAGAGTTCTTTGGTTTATTTGATGCAGTGTCTTTTGTGACATTTTTCCTGGCAGGTGGGGTTTTGGTAGGTTTGTTTCCTGTGACCTTTTTCTCATCTAGACTAGATTGTGATTGTGTGGGGGGTTTTGGTGTGCCCTCCTGAATCATTTCTCTAGTCTTTGAGCATGTGGTCATAAGACACAAATGGTTTGTTGTTTCCTCTCCCTGCATTGGTTCAAAGAATCTGACTGTTTTTTTAAGTTGCTTGAGTAATAGCATGTAATGTGTCTTCTGAATCTTCATCATCTGAGTCAGGTGGAGTGAAGGGTGGCTCCTTTGGAGTTGCCTTCAGCATCTGATTGAGTGATGAGAATATAATAGGCTCATAATCATTCTCTGGAAAGAGTTGTGAGTATTCTCTCTCACAGTAGCAAAACAAATAGTGTGTGGATTGTTTAAGGATAATGAGTGTCTCTGGTCTTACAATGGTGTTGGGTGGATCATCCCTTTTGAATGGTACTTTCTTTGGTGTTTTTGCAAACTTGGTTCTACTGGCTACTCTAACTCTCCTTAGTGGGGGTGGAGGGTTAGCCATGGGTCCAGAATCTGGCTATTCCCTTCTAGACATAGCACCTGGTGGTGTGTTATCATCACCTTTCACATGTTGAATGGTGAATGAGAATTGCTGTATGTCTAGAGCCCATCTGGCCCATCTATGTGTGAGTGGAATTAGGGCTGCATGATCTGTGTATAATTGGAAGTGTCTAGTTTCTAGGTAGTGTCTGAAGTGTAATACTCCATACACCACTTCCAGTAGTTCTCTCTCTGTAGTATTGTAATTTCTCTCATGGTTGGAGAGGGTTCTACCTGCAAAGGCTACTGGTCTGAGCACTCCTTCTTTATCTCACTATGAGAGTACAGCTCCTAAGCTCACATTGGATGCATAAGTTGCCAAACTGAACTCCTCCTCATAGTTGGGATATCTGAGAAGAGCATTGGTACAGGGCATGTTTTAATGCTTTGAAAGCATTGTCAGCATCTTCTGTCCAGACAAATGGTTTGAGATGTGTCTGTAGCTTGTACAAGGGTCTAGAAATTTCGCATAACCTTTGATAAACTTTTTGAAGTATTAGCATAGTCGTATGAAGGATCTGACATTTTTGACTGACTTTGGTGTTGGGAAGGTTTTGATGGATTCTACCTTTGTGGGAGATGGTTGAAGTCCCATGGGTGTGACCCTCATTCCCAAGAAGTCCATTCTGTCTATGAAGTATTCACATTTTGATTTCTTCAGTTTGAGTTTACCAACTCCTAACCCCTAGGTGCCCAAGCACGCTTTAAAGCACGGTTTTGGCTTTAAATACATGTATTAATATGTATATTGAAAGAAAATATCATCTAGAAACCTCTACTGGTCCAATCTGCAAGCTTATACCCTCTATAGAACGGCCATGACCTCCTGAATCCATTAAAATAATTCATTTCACTGTATCTCCATTATTTTTGGTATAGGCAGACAGAAGTTGTGAGTTGGCAGCTTTATGAGCCATCACAGAGCAGCCCTCCAAGGAGCTTCGATCAAACATATTACTAAACTGATGCTAGATCATATACCCCCCAATATCCTACACACTCATTGTATCCTACCAACTACAGCCATTCCATTAACACAAATTTGACATGTCAACACAAGTTTTCTGAGCAGCAATAAACATGCACCTAGAAAGAGCTTTGTATAGTTTTGTTAAATCCCTGGCTTGATGGGATAATTGATAGATCTACAGCACTAAAGAGGCCAAACTATATTAGATCGCAAGAAATGGAATGTTTTGGTCACCAAAGTAACCAAGTATGACCCACATATGCCAATGTTACTTAACTGAAAGTCTAAGTCAGGAGCCTTTGGAAGATATAATGTGAAGCCAAAAGAGGATATCAAACTAAGACATGGTCTTACTGAATTAAGCCATAATCGCATGAAATAACCCAAAAATCATCAAATAGTTCTGGGTACGAAAAGGTTAAGCTGCTGAAAACGTCTTCCAAGTCGTGGAAGTGTTGTTCGATGGATGGTGATAATACTAAGATGTCATCTAGGTATGGCAGGGCACATTTGTATTTGAGTTTGTTCAGAATAAATGTTACTAGATGGCAAAATCCAGCAGGGGCCGTAGGAAGTCCCATCGGCATCCTTTGGTAGACATATCTTTTGTCATTGGCTATGAATGCAGTTTTGTGCTGGTCCTCCGCCCTTATAGGAATTTGAAAAAATCCCTGTTGGACATCTAGCTTACTGAATACTCTTGGTCTGAGTAACCCTATCATGTCCAGTGTCATCGGCCCGGGCTTGATTGATTGTATTCTGGTTTTAATGATGAAAATCTGTCCTGAGCCTATGGCCTCCTGATGCCTTCTGTATTAAAAAGGATCTGGATGCCCAGGGGCCCTCAGCACATTCTCTGAGAATCCCCTGTTTTACTAGCCTTTCACAATCTTCCCCTATTGCGGCCTGTTTCTCTGGTGTTTGTCCATAAGGTAGGAAGTGGCATGGTACTGCTTCAGGTTTCACATGTATAGAGTGGGTATACAGGTGTGTAGCACCAATATCTCCATCTTTTCCTACAAATATATCATCATATTTGGTCAGCAGTGATTTTATCTATCTTGCTGATCTTCTGATGTGAGCACAGGTTTTGGTGGTAGATTCTCTTCCAACTCTGGCTCGAGGTCATGTGCCTCACTATGTATAGCTGCTATTTCAGAGAGCTTGATTGAGTTAGGCTCAGGGTTAGCATATGTAGACTCACAGTCTGAGTCTGTGTCACTGAATGGAAGTTCATACTCAGGCTGTATGGCTGAGATGGATTGTTCAGTGGGTGGGGTAGTGTATGACACCTGTTGGGCTTTTCTAGATCAGATTCTTTGACTTCCTGAAATAGAGCTATGATGGCACCTTTTTGATTTAATGTGGGCGCCTGCTGGTGTTGAGTAACACTAGGGGGTGTTTGTTATTTTCCCTGGGGGTTACTGCTGCCCTTTGAACTAGATATGGGGCATTGTTATTTCTCTGGAGGTTATCTACTACTAAAATCCCTCACTGCCCTAATGGGTTTGAGAATTTGTTCAGGATCAACATTGAATTCAGTTTGTGATTTTGTAGTGCTTAGGGGGCATCCATTAATTATGTACGCATCAAGGGGGGTGGGGGGTTAAGCCAAATGCGCACAGATGCATACAGGGTGGGGGGAGGGGGGTCATGGCATTGAGTATGTATGCATAGGGCCTTATGATTTAGGAGAAATTGGGGCTTTCTTTTTTTTTGGGGGGGGGGTGATGGTAGGTCTCTTTGTAAGCCTACAAAATAATTATTCTGAATCCAGACCAGTGAACACCACCCCTATTGAAAGATTCAACAAAGGTTCAAGAATAAAGGGTATACATGCATAGTATGCATACATATTTACATACCAAAGTGTAAAGGAATATTTCTTTGCATGCAGGAAAGGAGGGGGGTCAATGTGGTTTGAGTATGTACGCATAGAGGGGGGGGGGTAGTTCAAATGCGTACATGGTGCAACAGGGGGGTGGGGGTCTATGGCAAAAAAATGTGCGTACATAATTAATGGATGCCCCCTTAAGCAATCTGTGCCAAGAACAATGGGCTGTGTGAGGTTGGGAATTACAGCAAATTGGTATTGGCATCTGACACCTTGGATTCTAAAATTCAGCATAGCTGAATGTCTAACATGACACACTGATCCATCTGCCAAATGGATGTTGATTTTTGACTTCCTTAGTTGGATATGGAATCTCTTTTGGAGATCCATGAGGAAGGCTTGTCTGACACAGGTGATAGTGGCACCTGTATCAACCAAACAGTATACATCTGAAACATCATAAAGATTTGCATTGATACAGCCATTTTGAAGAAGTACAATAGAAAGCTTGGTACTCTCACCTGTATCCTTTGATGATGAATCTGGTGGGGTGATGTGTATCACTGATGGACATCTCTGTCTGTTAGATGGTAGACTGGCACTAGCAATTGTCTCTGGGTGAATGTTTGTTAATCCTGAGTGATTGTTTGTGTTTGGGGTGTCACAGTGCACTGGCCCATCGGCACTCTGACATCATAGTTTTCCTGGTTCTGCGGGGTGGCTGTGATGTTGGCCACCAGAAGTTTGGAGATTTGATCCATCACATGAGGTGGTATGTGGGGGTTATCCTGTTGTTTTCCCTGGTAACCTCTTGTGTTTGGTTTGTAGTCCTTCTGATGTGAGTTGGAACCCTGGTTGTATTGACCAGAGTTGCTGTAGTGACCAGAGTTGTTGGAACCCTGGTTGTTGTAGCGACCAGAGTTGCTAGAACCCTGGTTGTAGTGGGAGCCATTGTTGTTGTAGGATCCACTGTTGTAGTTCCTGTGTGGACTATGGCTCCTGCTTTTGGATCCTTGGTTGTATGATCTGCCACTGCTTGGAGTTCTATCTATCCTATCACTGTGTGAAGAGTAACCACTGTTGGAGTTGGCTGAGTTGTTGTCCCTTCTACTGTTGTGTCCCCCCCCTGTTGTTGTTGTTGTTGTTGCCGCCCCCCCTTCCTCTACCTCTATTGGAGCGGTAGTTGGGGGTCATAGTTATTTCCTCTATATCTGCTGGTGGGGTCTTTGGAGACAACCTAAGCTTCCTGCTGCCTTACAGGGCTTCCCTAGCCCACTTAAAAGGGTCTATATCTCCTCTTTCCTATCCCCTCGGATGTGTGTGGTGCACATATGTGCAGGCACTGACACATTCCTCTGTGAAATTGTGTAATGTCGTTCTCGCCATGAATATGACCTTAGCTGTCGAAATGGCGTTAAACATCTATTACTCACTCACTCTCCTGCTGCCTTACATGAGCACTGGACATTAGGTTAACATCTTCCTCCTCTGAACTAGTGATGACTTCCTGGACCTTTCTCTTTGTGGTATTTGGATTAGACTCCTCATCCCTTACTTTTCTGGATTTGTCTTGGGTCTCTTCCTCTAGGGCTTCTACTAGGGCTTGGTCAAAGGTGTCTATCTTCTTATTTTGAAGATCCACAGAGATCCAGGGCCTCATGCCTTGGGTGAATGTTCTAAATAGGGTTACATCCTTTAGACATTGGGCATTACACACTTTTCTAAGATGGCATGCATAATCTAAGACAGGTTCATCTATCCTTTGCGCACAGAGTGCAGTTCTGGAGAAAATATTGTCTTTGGTAGCAAAATACTCCTTTAGTTGATGTACTACATTGGTCCATGTCAACTTATCAGGTGTGACACTTTCCTTGAAGGATTCAAACCAAGCCAATGTTTGCCCTTCAAGGTACTTGGGTAGATATGTTACCATGGTGTCACTGTTTGTTACTTTGTACTTGTCCTTTAAATACTCTGGGAATTTGTGGTCAATAAATAGTGCTGTTGACATGAGTGGTAGTGGGTGAGAGAAAGTTTTGGGTTTGGTTACCTCATGTTGCCTGATCTTCCTGTCATTTTGTTGTCTGTCTAGGAGCCTGGTCATGTTGGACATCATGGAGATCATGACGTCATCTTTGGATCCAGAGGCAGATGGTGTGACAATAGGTGTGGTGGTGGGTATGGGAGGCTGTGAGGTTTGAGTTGATACCAATTGCATGAGGTCTGCTATCTGTTGTTGCTGCTTATCCAGGGCCTTTCGCTGGTCCTCCATGGCCTTCTGCTGGTCCTCCATGGCCTTCTGCTGGGTGTCTATTGCCGCATTCCTCTCTGCCAACTGTTGACTGAGGGTCCTTTTCTCCTCTCTCCAGATAAGGGCTTGAGCATCATGTGGAGTCTTGTTTGTTTCTAGGGCAGTAACTGCATCTTGGATGGTCTTCTCATAGGCCTCATCTCCTCATCTTCTCAGCTGCCTGATAGGGTTGAGGACCTTCATCATGGTTGCCCATGGTGAAGGGTGTGGGAGATGTGGCTCTGGAAGGGTGGCTATCAGAAGGCACAGGTGCTGGGGTGGATGATCTAGATGAGAGTGTAGATCCACCCCCCTGAGGTAGATCCTTCTTCCTCAGAGGTAGAAAGTGTGAATTGGGCATCCTGTAAGGAGCCCTGAGGACTGTTAGATCCCTGAGTAGACAGGGTGGGTGGAGTGGGGTTTACTATGTGTGGATCTGCTGTATTGGAGCCTGAGTTGCCCCCAGTGGGTCTCCTAGTTCTAGAGGGTAGGGAGACCTCTTCAGCAGGTCCCTGACTATGTGAAGTTTTTGTGTGTTGTTCTGCCAGCTTGACTGATAAGAGCTTGTGTAATTTGGGATCTTAGTAGGATGTTCTCCACCACTTTGTCATACTAGAGATATGTGTATGATCAAGTTGACATATGAGAAATATCATATGACTAGTGGCTATAGTGAGTAAGAATACCAAGCTCTTATTGTGTATTCCAGTTATCACTGGTTTATTCAAGGTTTAGGCAGAACTTATGTATCAGTAATACAAATGTCAATACACAGGTAATTCACACACAGTAAATATAATATGGGTATAAGTAAGTGTTCCACTCCTATGTGTAATAACAATAATACATTGTCCAATATAGGTTCTAGGTGGGTTCCCACAACCTAGCTCCTTGCCTGCTGATAGAGTGATAATATAAATGTGTAACTTTACCTTCTTGTAGATAGATGGAAGGAGATAGCCTCTGGCCACAAGTGGGGTGTAGTCCTATGTCTGTCTGACATAGTCTAACCCAGCAAAATGTTCTTGTGGCAGATGCATAGCAGGCTGCAGGAGAGCTCGACTGGAGATGTTGTCACTGAGGTGGTTCTCTGAATACTGCCTAAATGGAGGCCAGTGGTTGGGTTTAAGTAGCCAACCCATGGCTTCCTCCCCTAGACTAGCTGGAGCCAGTGGCAACTGCCACTGCCTTTGTCCATTAGTGCTGAGTCTTTCATGTCCCTGGAGGTACATAGGACGCCCCCATAAGCCTACCAGCGCGCCCATCATCCCGCTCTGTATCGCATCTTCAGACGCCCATATCTCGGCCGCCGGTAATCTTAGAGCTAAGCGACTGCGCATGCACGAAGGGAAGTTGTCAGCTGTCACATGCCAGCTGGACGGGCTTCCAGCTGTAATTAGCGCATCTGGAGCTCAAAACACCCCGGATTGCTAGCTCCGTTAAAGTTTACAACGTGTCGCCTTTACTGTCCTTTGTCCCCCTATAGCGCCCTAGGAGGTGCCTGGAGGTTTATATAATACATAGCTGGTGGTCAGTGAACCGTGAACGCTCATTTGGAGTTATGTATTAATGCCTTATTTTCTATGCATCAACACAATCATATGTTACAATTTATGGCATTATTAAACTGTACATGATATATTCACACCTTTAGCTGTGAGTTAGGTGTGAAACAACAAGGGTCAAGGTCCACTGCTGTCACACCTCTCAGGGTAGGACCCCCAGGTAGGACCAGCCTCCTGAATATTATACCAGTGTTGCATCATGCCATTGGCTACCACGTGATTCATTTTCTTCATCTAAGTTACTTTTTAAGGTTTTATTTTATATCCTTGATCATGTGCTCGATATAACAACAATATGTGCAAGATATAAGCCTTATCTAATTAAGTTCCCACTGATCCCTATGGAAATTTATTAGTAATCAACACAATAGGAATGGCTAGCTTAGATTGATCTATGTGGGCAAGAAGCACCCTGGCATTGAGAATTCAGTAGAAAGATTCAAATGACCCAACTTCTATTCTATTTGATAAATTTCAAAATTCAAAAAACCCATTGGTAGTTTAGGGATTGCTCATTACTCATCAACAGGCCTAAGGGGTGGGGTAGATTGCCATTCAGATGTGCAGAAATCTGAAAATTTTATGACCCCCTCGGGCAGATTGCCCTGATCATCCCTCCTGTTCTACAGTAGTTCACAGAAAAGGCATGACATTTTTTCTGCCCCCTTCCCCACTTTGAGGTGTAAAAATTATTTTCCTCCCTCCCCCCTCAATCTGCATCCTGCTCCCCCTGTTGATGAATCACGAACTCTCCCTTGGAAACAAACAACTTATTCTCTCCTTTTTCTGAATGGGACTCTACGGATTATGCCTTATATTCCTTAACATAAAATGATTGCTTTGTAAGTGTGATCTTAATTATATATGGGTAATCATATTACCACACTTGTTATGTTACACTTGTAATTCAGTGAAGCCATTGTAACTGTCAGCTAGATCTGATTTCTTTCCTTTCCTTTACCTCTCATGAGGATGTGAGGTAACAGCACCTTTACCCCCTGGACATTTACCCCCAAAGCATTTAGCCCCATGGACATTTACCCCCAGACATCTACCCCAAACCATTTAACCTCATGGATATAATAAAGGTAGAAAAAATTTAGGGTAGGTAGTAGGTAGGGACTTTTCTCTTTTTGGAGAATTTTTTTGAGGTTGGCGCTTCTAGAACTTCTAATTTTTTTCAACCCATTACCTGAACACAACAATTTTTTTAGGCCTTACCAATTCACACCCATTATTAGCCCAGCACGGTTTGGGACGGTGGAAAAAGCCCCACCTGTTTCCAACACCATTAGGTTAACCCAATATATACCTGTCCCTTTGAACCATCTCAATTTGCTATACTCTCTTCATGTACTTTGGGCAAGGGGGGGGGTATCTCTGCATGACGTCATGTTAAGGGGGGGTCAAGCATTGTATGACGAAACATGACAAGGGGGGAGGGGGGTCAAAATTGGCCAAAAAGAGCATGACGTCATTTGTACACAGGCGCGTATAAGGCGCGTCTTATAGGCCAAACAAAATGCTGCTGGGTCTTATACGTGGGAGGGGTAGGCTTCCCTAGCCCACTTAAAAGGGTGTATTTCTCATCTTTCCTATCCCCTCAGGATGTGTGTGGTGCACATATGCGTGGGCACTGACACATTCCTCTGTGAAATTGTGTAATGTAGTTCTTGCCATGAATATGACCTTAGCTGTCGAAATGGCATTAAACATCTATTACTCACTCTCACTCATACGTGGGAGGTAAATTGCCTTGAGTTTGGGGTGCGCCTTATAGGGGGGGTATTTTTTACTATAGAACAGTACTAAACTAACAAAAATCTTCCCTCAGAGGTGTGCCTTATACCTTATAACAGATCTCCCTGAGTTGGGGATGCGCCTTTTAGGCGAGCTGCGCCTTATACGCGAGAGATAACGGTACTTTATATAACAAAATTGAATTTGAAATATATTGATATGTCAACATTACCTAAGGGTCCATGTGAGCTCATTCTGTTGGTGTAATGAGAATCTCTTCAGAGGCCTGAAATAAAAATAGGAGTGGTGCCCCCTTATTAGGATAGTGTGTGCATAAGGGTACTGATGATGTCATCAGTACCCTTATCAGTGTAGGCAACCATGGTCACTTACGGTGACTGGGGTGCCCCCTTGAATGAGAGTGTGAAAACACTCGATCAGAGATAAGACAAGAACTGCATCTGTCAGACTATAGAACAAAAGTGGGAATATTTATGAAAAATAACAACTTTTGTCGTAACAATTTTCTTTACATAGATATAACAAGTTAAAAGCATGTAGATCTAGATATATTATTGGTTTATCCCGAGATTGAGCTTTTCGTGCATGGTGATCTTTAATGCCTTTTTAGGACAAAAAGCTAGTGTAAGGGTTTGTGGCCTTACGGACCTGGGGGTTCGGGTCTTACGATTCGGAAAGAAAGAGTAAGACAGTATTTCAAGTGTATGCCAACGGTTAATTTTATTACTTAGTGCACACTCACGGCTGCCGAATGGTATGGAAGAGGCAGCTAATATTGATGGATAGTGGTCTACATGGTGCGGAGGCCAGAAGGGCCTCTGACGTAGCGGCCGAGCCCTGGGCTTTATATAAGGACCCAGGTGTTCATCGTCAGATGTCCCCACAGACCCGGATCGGTGCTGCCACCTATCCGGAACCTGAGGAACGTCCGACGACTCGACTCACCCGCCACGTCAGACGGTACCCAACTCTATGGTTTAACAATGCGTACCTCTACACCACTCCCCCAGACATTTAGGAGGGTGTTATAGTTATAGTAATATTACTAGGATAACATATCTATATGTCTAAACTATTAGTAATAGAGGTACAACCATAGATATAACGTTAACACCAGATTAAGTATGATTTGGATGTCACATACATATATTTGATAGTGTATGTAGTTAAATAATAGCAAGTTGAATGTTGGAATATGATACGAATTACTTGAATTAATAACAGTTGTACGTATCGAAACTGTTAATTAGCTTATTATACCATAGGATAACATATCATGTTTACGGTATAAGTAATAGGACAAGTATCATAATTCGTATACATGTGATAGTAACAGTTATGTGTAACGGAACTGTTAACATTAAATACATCACGTAATAACATTCATATGCGTTTGTAGTTATTAATACCACATTTCATTATATAGTCTTGAAAAAGACTGTAAGAGTAACTACACTATCTAATGACATATAATCTTGTAACATCATCATATGATATAACCTTATGAATCCGTTAAGGATTCCGTGAGTAGTACGAATAGAACCATTTATATTATACACTTGAAAAAAATAAAAAAAATCACGGTGTAGTAATGAATATAATAATATATATAATATCACCGTGTACCAAATAACCTTTATAACACCAGATTAATATATTTATGATACAACATGTCTCGCAGGACAATAATACGTATGTTCTGGTGTAGTTTACCGGATCTTATATTATAAATATGAACAGTAATTTGAGATCCGTACCAACAGGTATATAGATATCCGTATCATAATATATAGTAAGTTATGACCAGTGTAGTGGATATGCACATACAAATAGTATAATAGAAAAATAGACATATAATATTATATACAATATGGTAATGGTAGATGCTGCTGGAGTCTTCTGCTGTAGTTTTCCGGATACTAGGAGGTAAGTGTGGTCAGCTAACCACGGGATGGACGTGCTAAAGTCTATGATTTCCTTTTATAGAGTGAACACGGTAGATGAATTTTGGGGCAGCTACCCACAATCCTCTAGAAGTGCTATAGTTCATAAGTATATCCGAATGGTGTAGAGTGTAGAAGTAAGGTGTAGATCCGGTTTAGTCAACAGTGTAGAATCGTAATCCGTTTAAGTATTGTTGACATAGGTAAAAAGTCCAATATAGGCTGGTCCGGAAATAGTAGTAACATATAGTATAAGTCCATTCGGGAGTATAGATGAATTGTAGAGGTAAATCGTAAAGTCCATCCTAATAAGTGGTTAGCACAGGAAGCAGCAGAAGTCTGGAACAGGTATCCGGTTACGTTTAACAGCAGCAAGTCTACTATCGGATTGTTTGTAAGTGAAGTTCTCAATCCGAATAGACTATTCAGGGTACAATAAGAATTATATGGCCTGAATTATACAATAAGCTGGTCATAGAAGGAACCCGGAACACATACAACAGGTGTTCATATACTAATGAAGAAAACATTCGCAGACCTGTAGGGTTCCGCAAAGACTATATCTGGTTATTTAGTGGTGGAGAAAAAAAATTATGGAAAATAACCCGTAGCATGCTTAGGCGGATTTCTTCGCATGCTTCTTCTTAAGAAGAGCTAGAGCCGACTCGGGAGTGCCGTCCCACTCGTCAAGGTCGACTCCGAATACCCTCATGAACTTAGTGTTCAAATTGGTATTCCGGGTAATCTCCTCTTTTCCACGTTTCTCCAAGACGTGTACGTCCATAGCTGCCTTTTCTTGGGCAGCTGTGGCAGCCTCCTCCTGGGACTTTACATCGTCCCGAATGAGGGTCTCGAGGCGCTGCTTTTCAGCATCCGCAACCTCCTTCATACACAACAGGGTATCGTTAAGAAGACCCTGATGGAATTCTGTTGCCTTCTCATGGACACGTTTCTCCCAGTGGGTGTAGATGGCCTTCTGGACATCTGCCTCCCCCTGGCGAGACTTCACGAACCAAACTTCCGCATTACCGGTTTTAATGGTAATGGCGTCTTTTGGTTTCGCAGGTGCAGCGACAGCCTTGGGGGGAGTCGATGCGGCCTGAGGACCACTTCCGGGTGTGGGGCTTCCGGACACACCTGCTGTTGGTACACAGTAGGCAGGAGGCTGATTCTGCTTCAATCCCATTTGCAGGTAGAGGCTTAACTGCTCCTGGGTGAAGTTGGTTGGCAGGGCGGCTGGAGCGGATGCGGATCCGGCGGCAGCAGGTGCTGAGGTCTTCTTAGGGACAAGACGACCACCCTTTCCTACGACCAAGGTCTGGCTCTCAGGTCCAGGTCCCTGGGTCAAGGACGGAAAGTTACAGGGATTAACTTTCCCAGGCTTCGATATGGCGCCAGCGTATCCGGCAGGTTCGGGTTTCTTGAACACCGGAGTGCCCTGAACCTGCTCGTGGGGGTGCCGAGCCAGAGGAGACCTGGAGCGGTCGTCTGCTCTGACTTTAGCAGTGGTGGTCTGACCATTACCGTTGCCGTTGCCACCACGGTTCTGGTCTCTTCTGCTCCTTTCACGAGCTCTCTTTCCCTCCTTACCGGATTCCTCGCATTTCTGCCAGAGAGACTCGTGCATGTCCAGCTTACCCTTTCCAGGAGTCAGGACTATCTTTGCGCGGAGTTTCGAATCCTTGGTCTTCGGAACCTCGCAGAGGACTTGGTCCCCTGGTCGGATCTTAGACCAAGCATCCTCACTCAGACTATCGAACTCCTTCATGAGTTCCTGATGAAGCTCCATGATGCGCTTCCGAGCCCCGTCTAAACCTTCTGCGTGGCATTTCTTCTGGTGTCTCGCCAGATCACTACGTCGGCTATATTGCACCTTCGTAGTACACTTCTTGCCCTTCTTACCATAACTCGGATCACAAATGTAAACCGGGTGATGGTGGAAGTGAGTACTCCAGGTCCGGACCGAGACATCACTCGCATCCTGGCAGATAGAGAAGGGACAGGACTTCTGGTCATCACCGTACCACTTCTCTAGAGCCCAACGCAGCTTCCTCCTCTGGGTATAAGTGTAATACCCTTCGGTGTGGTTGAGCATAAGCCACATCTTTCGATAGGCTTTGCTCGGATTGGGATCTTCGTCCGAAAGACGCATCCAATCTTCATCATCTGACTCATCATTCTTGTTGACTGAGTCCGGGCAGGCATAGAGGGTAGAGCCGTCCTTTTTTACTCCATAGGCACAGTCGGAGAAACACGTCGGAATCCGGGTTTTGAATCCGGATTTGGCGTTAGCCCATCGCTCGGCCTCGGTTTGAGTTGATGGAGTGGCCTTCTCATCATACTCCACCGAGGATTCGTGTACAGACTCCTCGTCTGACGACTCAACCTCCATGGCAGTACTACCAGTGGCTGAGGTGCTGGGTTTCGGCTCGGCTCTAGCAGAATCCGGGAGATTCTTGAGCTTCCGAGCAGCGGACCTCCTGTTCTTACTGACCTTCCAGTCTTCCTCCGGTTCCTGGGTTCCGGATGCGCTGGAGGTAGTACTGCCGGTGGCTGGTGTAGCACTGGCTGAGCTCCTGGTGGCAAGCTTCAGGTCGGGGATAGGAGGTGCGGGTACTTCCGCGGCCCTCTTAGCCTCTTCCTGGGCCTCCTGTTCGGCAGTCATTCGGCGGACGAGAACCGTCCGAAGGGCTGCACCTCGGTCCATGCCGGTTAGTGAATTGTTCTGGACATCCACTAACTCTTGCTCGGTTATGTAAAAACCGTCGTCCCACTGCTCGAAGTTAGCAGCGGCTTCCCGGAACTCCTTTGTGGTCCGGTACTGGGGCCGGGTAGCACAAGGACGTGGGTAAGTCTGCCCCTCGGGATCCGAGACGCAGCCTACCCAATCAATATTCGTAGCCTTGACGTTCCACAGGGACTTGTCAGGCTTCTGGTACGCTCCGAGCTCGAAGGCTCGGTTGGCTTCATACACTGTTTCACGGAAACCAGCGTCTACCATAAGTCCCCGTTGGAACCACGGCCAGTCTCTAAGCCATTCGGGAGGCGTCCTGGTCAGCTGTTCGGGAACCATGACGCCCTCGATAGCCATCCTTACTTTCGGGTCCCACCTAACTGGTGTACCGTCCGCGTAGGTCACTTGTGCCTGCAGTTCCGGGTGGACATACAGGTAGCGACCATCGTAATCTACTGGGAACGGGTCAGCCACTGCTGGCTTCCACTGATCCTTCGGTCCGTCGACTTGTGTGGTCTCGGACTCAGTCGCTGCGGGTTCAGCACTCGCAGCCCCTCCGGATCCCTCGGGTGGGAGTGGAGATAGTATCTTCTCTGGCTCATTTAGTGAAAATGAAGCCAGCTTCTCCTCGAACGAGCGATCCGTGGATTCCTCCACGTCCATCATCTCACTCTCTTCCTGTGTTACAGGTGACAGAGCTTCCGGAAAAGCTTCTGCGGACGGAGTCAGCTTATCCGGGTCACCGGATAGCTTGGCTGCAGCTACGGATTCCTCAGCCATGACTGGGGAATCGCCCATGGGAGTAAACTACTCCTTTTTCCGGCTTTTATGGCGCCGGGGCCGACACGGACGGAGTCTGCCTGCTGAGAGACAGACTCTGAGGACGCACAAGAGGTTTGCTAGATGGTAGAATTTAAGAGAGAAGGGGTGACCCGACTGTCCCAAACGCTACCAAAAAAACAATATGGCGACAGGCCAGCTTTCATGACGTCATTTCCCCGCAGCCCGCGAGGTCACGAGAGGTCAGCCGAGACTGGACGCGGTGACGTCATGCGGAAACGCACGTGCTACAAGCGGAACATCAACAAACTGATTGTTTTTAGGTAATTATCGCTCACGCCGATGACTCGTCTGGGGATTTAAGTGGAGATTATGGAAAGCTTAAGCAAATCCACCGGATTATCCGTCCACTACCCATTAGTACATCATGCGGCGGCGACAAATAAGCCTTTCGGGTCAGTTGTCATCCGTTCCTCTAAATGTAAACATTACACCCGTTGTGTATACAGGTTAGGTCACTGCAGTCCTCTGGGCAATTTGAGGGCTGCGACGAACGTATCTCCCCTTCTCGGATAGTTCTTTATCGGACCTGACAGTCTGAAGAGCCTTTTCTAGGTGTTTCTTAGCCTTAGAGACACCTTTCCTCTTCTTTTTGTCTTCACCTGCCGAGACTTTTTTAACTCCCCCACGCTTAATCGGTGTTGGCGTGGGTGTCACTGATTCGGAACACTTTTTAGGCCTACCACGGCCTCGCTTCACTGTAGTGTTCTTTACCTGGTCTATTATGCGATTCTGGTTCAGGATCTTCCCGGAACCTTCACCATACATTTCTGTGGAGGTCTCCCTCCCAGACCATTTCCTTAATCTAGCCACATTCGACTTATAGAGTCGACCAAGGTCAGATTTAATAATTACGGTACAATCACTGATAACTTGTGTTACCGTGAAGGGACCATCCCAATTAGACGCTAATTTTATGTGTCTAAGTGGTTCATGTAATCTGAGAACTCTGTCTCCGGATTGGAATTTCCGATGCTTTAGATCGGTATCATATCCAACTTTCTGCCATTTGGCACTTTTTTCCAAATCAATTCGGACAGACTCATATGCTTTTTTAAATCTGTCTCTTAAACATTCCACAAAAACTACATGGCAAGGTAGTTCCGGGTCCATCCCTACGACTCCAAATACTAAGTCAGCAGGCATTATCAGATCCTCTCCGAATACTAAGAGGTTCGGAGTACAATTTGTACTTGAATGTACCGTACTGTTATAAGCATGTGTCACGAAATGACATTGCTCATCCCAGTCGTCCATATGTTCATTGATGAGTGATTTTAGAACTTGGATAAGGGTTCTATTGAACCTTTCTACCAATCCGTCGCTTTGTGGTCTATACGGATTGGTTCTAGTCTTACAAATAGCTAAGTATTCGCACATACCCTGCCAGAGATTTGATTCGAATTCTCTGCCTTGGTCGCTGTGTAGCATTAGTGGTACACCGAAACTTAGTACCCAGCCTTTTACAAAGGCTTCGGCACAAGTAACTGCTTTGTGGTCCGGTAGTGGAAATACTTTAGTGTATTTTGTGTGATAATCACACACTACCATCATACAGGTATTATCATTAGCGGTTGTATTCAATCCACTAATGATATCTACCCCGATTCTTGCGAATCTAACTCCGAAAAGTTCTTGGGATAGGGGAAGTTTACCCATCCCGGGTCCAGGTTTGTTTTTACAACAATCCGGACAGGTGATTACCCATCTTTGCAAGTCTCTGGTCATGCCAGGCCAGTAATATTTTTTGGAAAGTCGTGCCAACGAACGTTTCCTTCCAAAATGACCACTGGTCCGATGTCCATGACAGAAGTACATAATGTCATGTCTCATGGCATGTGGTATTACCACTTGCATGATTTTCTCACCATTTTTACATGGCTTCCAACGGTATAACACGCCTTTCCGGACTTCAAGCTCAGTCCATTGAGCAAGAAACCTTCTCATTTCTCGATTTTCCAGAGAGACCTCGGGTCTAACTGGACGTATACCCTTTGGTACTAATTGCAATAGCTGCGCAGTTATCGAGTCAGCTTCCTGGAAACGTCGTATGTGATCCATAGACCAATCCAGTATACTGGCAACTAGGGGTTCGAATGGTCTTCGAATCCCTGCTAACACTGCCCTATGAGCTCCACAATCAGTACAATCCGGATTATCACATTTCCGGATTGGTATTCCAGACAAGGCATCAGCATTCAAATGCTTCACTCCAGGTCTATGCTGAATCTGGTGATGTTCAAGCCCATATTCTGATAGATGAGCTAACCATCGGCCTAACATTCCTTCAGCATCTCGGAAGTTCAGTAGCCATCTTAAAGAGGAATGATCCGTACGTAATGTAAAGTTCGTTCCCCATAGAAAATGTTTGAACTTCTTGGTATATACGACTACTGCTAACAACTCTCTTTTGGTTGTGCAGTAATTGCGCTGAGTTTTGCTCAGTGTATTGCTGGCAAAGGCAATCGGTACTTCTCTCCCATTTTGGACTTGCGAGAGAGCTGCACCAATGCTATCATTACTAGCATCAGTATCCAGTATGAAATGATCCGTTTCATTCGGATATTGTAATACCGGAGTACTCGTGAACAGGTCTTTTAGCTTTTAAAAAGCAAATTCCTGTTCATGCGTCCAAGGAAATTTTTCCTTGGTACTTCCTGGAGTCCAGTTAGCTATTGCTTGTAATGGATAACTGACTCTAGAATAATTCGGAATAAATTCCCCATAATAGGAACAGAATCCTAAAAAGGACCTCACTTCTTTGGGTGTTCTAGGTCTATTCCAATTCGTAACTGATTCGATTTTCTCCGGATCAGCTTTTATTCCTTCATCACTAATGATGCGGCCCAAATAATTTATGGACTTTCTAAACATGTGGCATTTCTTAGGTTTCAATTTGAGACCATTAGAAATAATACGTTCTAGTACCATTTTTAGGTTATTAGAACACTCTTCGAATGTTTTTCCAAAGACTATGACATCGTCAAGATATACAAGACATCTTTTCCACAATAAATCACTTAGGATTGTTT
Source organism: Acholoe squamosa (assembly GCA_949317995.1). Taxonomy (NCBI): domain Eukaryota; kingdom Metazoa; phylum Annelida; class Polychaeta; order Phyllodocida; family Polynoidae; genus Acholoe; species Acholoe squamosa. The sequence continues at coordinate 41,670,373 of OX439038.1, forward strand.
CCATCATTGCTTCAAATGTTGCTGGTGCATTGCACAAACCAAACGGCATTACGTTATATTGGAATAGCCCAATATGACTCGAAAATGCAGTTTTCTCCATATCTGAAGGGTTCATTCCCACTTGCCAGTAACCTGATTGCAAGTCTACGGTACAAAACCAACTGTTTTCTCCTAAGGAGTCAATGGTTTCGTCTATTCTCGGTAATGGATACGAATTCTTTTTTGTCACTCCATTCAATTTCCTGTAGTCTATGCAAAAGCGGATAGTACCGTCTTTCTTTGTTACCATACACACAGGACCACTCCATGGACTATTGGAAGGGACTATTACATCCTGTTCCAACATCTTGTTTATTTCCTCTTCAGCTACTCTCTTTTTCGCTAAAGGTAACCGCCTATACGGTATTTTAAAGGGTTCCGCATCTCCAGTATCTATTTTATGTACTACCTTGTTTGTCGTACCTAGTTTTTCACCAGGTTTGGCAAAGGCAGTCCTGTACTGACAGAGCAAATCATAGAACTCTTTCCGGTCTTCCGGATTTTCTAATGAAGTTTCTTCATACAACTTGAGTAAGTCTTCCGAAATTTCATCATTTCCTGTTACCTTTTGTAAGTTTAACTTACTATCCGTTACAGTTTCCGAAAGGGTCACGTTTCCAAAAACTTGTCCTTTTTTTAAGTAGATAGTACTGTTTCCAGTATTGGAGACAGGTACTACCGACCAGGATGCATTTGCTACAATAGTGTCTGCGGATACTAATCCGATACTTGCCAGAGTAGCTACATCCGGTTCTATCACTGCAGGCTTATTGCGCATTGCAGGATCACTTCTCACTAGCACATCACAGGCTACTCCCGGAGGGATTCGCACAGTGTGTGCTACACTAGCCATACTGCTCACTTGTCTCAGTACACACCTAACCTTTACAGGATACGGGTATTTCACACTCAACACTCCTGATTGGGGTTCCAACACAACTCCATACAGGGATGCGAAATCCAACCCGAGTATCCCTTCATCTGCTATATCTGCAACGGTGGCGCTCATGACATAGTCATGTACTCCATCTAATTGTAACTTCACACAAGTTCTACCATATGTTTGCAAGGTACTGCCATCGGCCGTCTGAGCACTTCCTCTCCTTTGAGATTTATCAACTCTCGGTCTCTTTAGAGCTTCTGTTAGTCCGGCTATTAATGTTTCCATCACATTAGTAGGAGCAACAGTGGCTGCCACAGTTGGCTTCGCCGTAGAGGCTACATTGCCAGGTTGAGTTGATCCGGAAGCTGTTTTACCAGTAACAGATCCTCCCCTCCCTCTCGAATGTACCTTTCTATACCGTTTCTGTCGGTAATACTTTCCAGCTACCTGGACTGATCCAATATATTCTCCGTTTTCATCGGAGACATATTCATCCCCCTCATCAGCCTCATACGAATCGACCGGGGCTAATTGGGAATTTTCATATATCGGGGCAGGTGTACTTTCGTATTGAAGCGGAGCTGCTCTTACCGGGTTAGGTCCTAGACCTACCAATCGTTTCTTCTTGTCATGTCCATCTATTGATATGAACAGGTCACTGAAGGAAGTGTCATCTTTCCAAGAATCCCAAACTACTTGTTTGTGATCCGGATCCCGCAATCCATTGTAGAATTGTATAAACAACTCTTGTAGGTAACAGTCATCGTCATGAGCCCAATTCGGACGCGCTTTTGATAGCAGGTCCTGTAGCTCCAAACCAAAGACCTTGTGAGATTCTTTAGGTTTCTGTGTCCTTTTCTTGAAGCTTACCCATGGATCTTCCCTAACGATTGATCCAAATAGGTATGCGGCACATTCGACCAATTGATCATAGGTGCCGTATAATCCGTAAGCTGCTCTCCATTGGTTGAGAGCTACTTTTCCACCTTTATTCAACCAACAGATCAAATACGGCAGAGCTTCTTCTTTTGTCCAGCCACTGCAATTGACTTCGTCGACAAAAGCTTGGTACCTGTCCTTCCATGGATCATTAGAATCATATGGAGGGGGTATCCGTGCCTGTCTACGTGCCGGATTATTACATCCGCGTAGTCTATCTGCTTCTCGCATGCTCCAGTTCATGACTTCCATGCCATCTGCTCCCTTTTGGTAGCAGTCAATGCCAAGGTTTTGGATACATTGGCTCCTATCAAAGATGGTTTGCATCCCTGCAGGCATGGAAGTTCTTCTATTTGGCTTCCTGCCATCTCCTCCTGATCCTGATCCTCCTGATCCTGATCCTCCTGGGCCGCCCGGAGGGTTCCCTCCTGGTGGACCATTATTATGATAGTTTCCGGATGAACCGCCAGGGCATCCACCATTGTAACCGGCGTTTCCAGAAGACGTATACCTAGGGTAAGAATTATTTTGATTCCATCCCTGGTTATAGTTATTACCATTTTGATAATTACCACTTCCTGATGGATTATAATTATATCTATATCCATAGGAAGATGTTCTTGGTTGATACGTACCGCTGTTAACATTGTTTTGTGGCGGATTTGGTCTTGGAAAACGTCCATCAGTAGGACCATTACCGGGACCCGGAGGTGGGTTCGGTAGTCTCGGACCTGCTGGTGTACTGTGGCCGGGTTGGGAGAAATATGAAGGTGGTGTTAACATATGCCTCGGTGGTCCCGGTACTCTTGATTGTGCCACGGGTGTATTATTGTTAGTTCCAGTAGCACTATCGTGAGTCGCTTTAATTTTGTGACTCAAATCTGGTATTGGTGGTGCCGGACCTATTGTATCCAGCACAGGAGTTGCTGGTGTAGGTGCAGTTCCATTACCTGCAGTATTATCCGGTTTCTTGTAGATTCCGGAAACTACATTCTTATCAGCCCCATCATCAACGAATGGGTTGTATCTAATTGGGTTGCATCTTTGGATGTTTTTCCCAACATTGTAGACACCACAGCTGGATCTATATCACCTATAGTCAACTGGGCGGCTTCTACATATTTGTCTAAGGTTATTGCAGTAGTCTGCAATTCCTGAAGCTCATTCGTGAGTTTCTGTCTATCTTCTTCCAGTTGTTTATTGTAAGCTATAATGCCTACCCGGATGGTTTCATTGTCTTCAGCTTGTTTACTACACTGAAGTTTCAATTTCTCTAACTCGCTCTGATAATGGCATATTTCGGATTCGAATTTTGCCTTATCAAGATTTAGTTGATCGTTCGTATCTATGTATGTTTGGATACGAATGTGTCTATTGTCATATTCCTTATTGAATGACTCTCTCATTTCCTGAAGTTTTAATTCTTCATTCTCGAGTTCCTTCATGTACTCACTCCTTCTGGCTTCGAATTCCTTCCGCATGCCAGTTAGGTCTTCTTCCAGCTGAAGTTTTTCATGGAATACTTCATCTTTAGCTTTGACCAAGGTATTTAGGTTCTCGTTCAAAGTTACATAAGTTTCATTTAACAACAGGACATCCGGTCGTTTAAATTCCTCACCTTCCGGTACCGCATAGGTTAAGTCGCCATCTATAGCGCTGTAATCTAATATTGGTAGTCCGGGTCTGGGTAATCTATAAGGTAGTTCTCCGAATGTTACCCTCTTTGGCATTGATTGTTGGCCTATTAAGTTACCCTGTCTCTGTATGGACTGTTCACGTCGTACAGAGTCTGGTAGATTTTCCTCACTATCATTATAGTGGGGTTCGGGATCTCTCCAAGATACAGATTCCGCATCTTGGGAGTTCGAATAGGTTTGGAGCACTAATGATCCATTTCCATTCTCCTGGGCAATTAATTGCCCTGCTGGGTTAGCTTCCGCGAGGCTATCTAACCCATGTACTAGCCGTTCGGACGTTATAACGTCCGGGCTATACACCAGAATTTCCTGGTCATGGCACCAGTGTAAGGGTTTGTGGCCTTACGGACCTGGGGGTTCGGGTCTTACGATTCGGAAAGAAAGAGTAAGACAGTATTTCAAGTGTATGCCAATGGTTAATTTTATTACTTAGTGCACACTCACGGCTGCCGAATGGTATGGAAGAGGCAGCTAATATTGATGGATAATGGTCTACATGGTGCGGAGGCCAGAAGGGCCTCTGACGTAGCGGCCGAGCCCTGGGCTTTATATAAGGACCCAGGTGTTCATCGTCAGATGTCCCCACAGACCCGGATCGGTGCTGCCACCTATCCGGAACCTGAGGAACGTCCGACGACTCGACTCACCCGCCACGTCAGACGGTACCCAACTCTATGGTTTAACAATGCGTACCTCTACACCACTCCCCCAGACATTTAGGAGGGTGTTATAGTTATAGTAATATTACTAGGATAACATATCTATATGTCTAAACTATTAGTAATAGAGGTACAACCATAGATATAACGTTAACACCAGATTAAGTATGATTTGGATGTCACATACATATATTTGATAGTGTATGTAGTTAAATAATAGCAAGTTGAATGTTGGAATATGATACGAATTACTTGAATTAATAACAGTTGTACGTATCGAAACTGTTAATTAGCTTATTATACCATAGGATAACATATCATGTTTACGGTATAAGTAATAGGACAAGTATCATAATTCGTATACATGTGATAGTAACAGTTATGTGTAACGGAACTGTTAACATTAAATACATCACGTAATAACATTCATATGCGTTTGTAGTTATTAATACCACATTTCATTATATAGTCTTGAAAAAGACTGTAAGAGTAACTACACTATCTAATGACATATAATCTTGTAACATCATCATATGATATAACCTTATGAATCCGTTAAGGATTCCGTGAGTAGTACGAATAGAACCATTTATATTATACACTTGAAAAAAATAAAAAAAATCACGGTGTAGTAATGAATATAATAATATATATAATATCACCGTGTACCAAATAACCTTTATAACACCAGATTAATATATTTATGATACAACATGTCTCGCAGGACAATAATACGTATGTTCTGGTGTAGTTTACCGGATCTTATATTATAAATATGAACAGTAATTTGAGATCCGTACCAACAGGTATATAGATATCCGTATCATAATATATAGTAAGTTATGACCAGTGTAGTGGATATGCACATACAAATAGTATAATAGAAAAATAGACATATAATATTATATACAATATGGTAATGGTAGATGCTGCTGGAGTCTTCTGCTGTAGTTTTCCGGATACTAGGAGGTAAGTGTGGTCAGCTAACCACGGGATGGACGTGCTAAAGTCTATGATTTCCTTTTATAGAGTGAACACGGTAGATGAATTTTGGGGCAGCTACCCACAATCCTCTAGAAGTGCTATAGTTCATAAGTATATCCGAATGGTGTAGAGTGTAGAAGTAAGGTGTAGATCCGGTTTAGTCAACAGTGTAGAATCGTAATCCGTTTAAGTATTGTTGACATAGGTAAAAAGTCCAATATAGGCTGGTCCGGAAATAGTAGTAACATATAGTATAAGTCCATTCGGGAGTATAGATGAATTGTAGAGGTAAATCGTAAAGTCCATCCTAATAAGTGGTTAGCACAGGAAGCAGCAGAAGTCTGGAACAGGTATCCGGTTACGTTTAACAGCAGCAAGTCTACTATCGGATTGTTTGTAAGTGAAGTTCTCAATCCGAATAGACTATTCAGGGTACAATAAGAATTATATGGCCTGAATTATACAATAAGCTGGTCATAGAAGGAACCCGGAACACATACAACAGGTGTTCATATACTAATGAAGAAAACATTCGCAGACCTGTAGGGTTCCGCAAAGACTATATCTGGTTATTTAGTGGTGGAGAAAAAAAATTATGGAAAATAACCCGTAGCATGCTTAGGCGGATTTCTTCGCATGCTTCTTCTTAAGAAGAGCTAGAGCCGACTCGGGAGTGCCGTCCCACTCGTCAAGGTCGACTCCGAATACCCTCATGAACTTAGTGTTCAAATTGGTATTCCGGGTAATCTCCTCTTTTCCACGTTTCTCCAAGACGTGTACGTCCATAGCTGCCTTTTCTTGGGCAGCTGTGGCAGCCTCCTCCTGGGACTTTACATCGTCCCGAATGAGGGTCTCGAGGCGCTGCTTTTCAGCATCCGCAACCTCCTTCATACACAACAGGGTATCGTTAAGAAGACCCTGATGGAATTCTGTTGCCTTCTCATGGACACGTTTCTCCCAGTGGGTGTAGATGGCCTTCTGGACATCTGCCTCCCCCTGGCGAGACTTCACGAACCAAACTTCCGCATTACCGGTTTTAATGGTAATGGCGTCTTTTGGTTTCGCAGGTGCAGCGACAGCCTTGGGGGGAGTCGATGCGGCCTGAGGACCACTTCCGGGTGTGGGGCTTCCGGACACACCTGCTGTTGGTACACAGTAGGCAGGAGGCTGATTCTGCTTCAATCCCATTTGCAGGTAGAGGCTTAACTGCTCCTGGGTGAAGTTGGTTGGCAGGGCGGCTGGAGCGGATGCGGATCCGGCGGCAGCAGGTGCTGAGGTCTTCTTAGGGACAAGACGACCACCCTTTCCTACGACCAAGGTCTGGCTCTCAGGTCCAGGTCCCTGGGTCAAGGACGGAAAGTTACAGGGATTAACTTTCCCAGGCTTCGATATGGCGCCAGCGTATCCGGCAGGTTCGGGTTTCTTGAACACCGGAGTGCCCTGAACCTGCTCGTGGGGGTGCCGAGCCAGAGGAGACCTGGAGCGGTCGTCTGCTCTGACTTTAGCAGTGGTGGTCTGACCATTACCGTTGCCGTTGCCACCACGGTTCTGGTCTCTTCTGCTCCTTTCACGAGCTCTCTTTCCCTCCTTACCGGATTCCTCGCATTTCTGCCAGAGAGACTCGTGCATGTCCAGCTTACCCTTTCCAGGAGTCAGGACTATCTTTGCGCGGAGTTTCGAATCCTTGGTCTTCGGAACCTCGCAGAGGACTTGGTCCCCTGGTCGGATCTTAGACCAAGCATCCTCACTCAGACTATCGAACTCCTTCATGAGTTCCTGATGAAGCTCCATGATGCGCTTCCGAGCCCCGTCTAAACCTTCTGCGTGGCATTTCTTCTGGTGTCTCGCCAGATCACTACGTCGGCTATATTGCACCTTCGTAGTACACTTCTTGCCCTTCTTACCATAACTCGGATCACAAATGTAAACCGGGTGATGGTGGAAGTGAGTACTCCAGGTCCGGACCGAGACATCACTCGCATCCTGGCAGATAGAGAAGGGACAGGACTTCTGGTCATCACCGTACCACTTCTCTAGAGCCCAACGCAGCTTCCTCCTCTGGGTATAAGTGTAATACCCTTCGGTGTGGTTGAGCATAAGCCACATCTTTCGATAGGCTTTGCTCGGATTGGGATCTTCGTCCGAAAGACGCATCCAATCTTCATCATCTGACTCATCATTCTTGTTGACTGAGTCCGGGCAGGCATAGAGGGTAGAGCCGTCCTTTTTTACTCCATAGGCACAGTCGGAGAAACACGTCGGAATCCGGGTTTTGAATCCGGATTTGGCGTTAGCCCATCGCTCGGCCTCGGTTTGAGTTGATGGAGTGGCCTTCTCATCATACTCCACCGAGGATTCGTGTACAGACTCCTCGTCTGACGACTCAACCTCCATGGCAGTACTACCAGTGGCTGAGGTGCTGGGTTTCGGCTCGGCTCTAGCAGAATCCGGGAGATTCTTGAGCTTCCGAGCAGCGGACCTCCTGTTCTTACTGACCTTCCAGTCTTCCTCCGGTTCCTGGGTTCCGGATGCGCTGGAGGTAGTACTGCCGGTGGCTGGTGTAGCACTGGCTGAGCTCCTGGTGGCAAGCTTCAGGTCGGGGATAGGAGGTGCGGGTACTTCCGCGGCCCTCTTAGCCTCTTCCTGGGCCTCCTGTTCGGCAGTCATTCGGCGGACGAGAACCGTCCGAAGGGCTGCACCTCGGTCCATGCCGGTTAGTGAATTGTTCTGGACATCCACTAACTCTTGCTCGGTTATGTAAAAACCGTCGTCCCACTGCTCGAAGTTAGCAGCGGCTTCCCGGAACTCCTTTGTGGTCCGGTACTGGGGCCGGGTAGCACAAGGACGTGGGTAAGTCTGCCCCTCGGGATCCGAGACGCAGCCTACCCAATCAATATTCGTAGCCTTGACGTTCCACAGGGACTTGTCAGGCTTCTGGTACGCTCCGAGCTCGAAGGCTCGGTTGGCTTCATACACTGTTTCACGGAAACCAGCGTCTACCATAAGTCCCCGTTGGAACCACGGCCAGTCTCTAAGCCATTCGGGAGGCGTCCTGGTCAGCTGTTCGGGAACCATGACGCCCTCGATAGCCATCCTTACTTTCGGGTCCCACCTAACTGGTGTACCGTCCGCGTAGGTCACTTGTGCCTGCAGTTCCGGGTGGACATACAGGTAGCGACCATCGTAATCTACTGGGAACGGGTCAGCCACTGCTGGCTTCCACTGATCCTTCGGTCCGTCGACTTGTGTGGTCTCGGACTCAGTCGCTGCGGGTTCAGCACTCGCAGCCCCTCCGGATCCCTCGGGTGGGAGTGGAGATAGTATCTTCTCTGGCTCATTTAGTGAAAATGAAGCCAGCTTCTCCTCGAACGAGCGATCCGTGGATTCCTCCACGTCCATCATCTCACTCTCTTCCTGTGTTACAGGTGACAGAGCTTCCGGAAAAGCTTCTGCGGACGGAGTCAGCTTATCCGGGTCACCGGATAGCTTGGCTGCAGCTACGGATTCCTCAGCCATGACTGGGGAATCGCCCATGGGAGTAAACTACTCCTTTTTCCGGCTTTTATGGCGCCGGGGCCGACACGGACGGAGTCTGCCTGCTGAGAGACAGACTCTGAGGACGCACAAGAGGTTTGCTAGATGGTAGAATTTAAGAGAGAAGGGGTGACCCGACTGTCCCAAACGCTACCAAAAAAACAATATGGCGACAGGCCAGCTTTCATGACGTCATTTCCCCGCAGCCCGCGAGGTCACGAGAGGTCAGCCGAGACTGGACGCGGTGACGTCATGCGGAAACGCACGTGCTACAAGCGGAACATCAACAAACTGATTGTTTTTAGGTAATTATCGCTCACGCCGATGACTCGTCTGGGGATTTAAGTGGAGATTATGGAAAGCTTAAGCAAATCCACCGGATTATCCGTCCACTACCCATTAGTACATCATGCGGCGGCGACAAATAAGCCTTTCGGGTCAGTTGTCATCCGTTCCTCTAAATGTAAACATTACACCCGTTGTGTATACAGGTTAGGTCACTGCAGTCCTCTGGGCAATTTGAGGGCTGCGACGAACGTATCTCCCCTTCTCGGATAGTTCTTTATCGGACCTGACAGTCTGAAGAGCCTTTTCTAGGTGTTTCTTAGCCTTAGAGACACCTTTCCTCTTCTTTTTGTCTTCACCTGCCGAGACTTTTTTAACTCCCCCACGCTTAATCGGTGTTGGCGTGGGTGTCACTGATTCGGAACACTTTTTAGGCCTACCACGGCCTCGCTTCACTGTAGTGTTCTTTACCTGGTCTATTATGCGATTCTGGTTCAGGATCTTCCCGGAACCTTCACCATACATTTCTGTGGAGGTCTCCCTCCCAGACCATTTCCTTAATCTAGCCACATTCGACTTATAGAGTCGACCAAGGTCAGATTTAATAATTACGGTACAATCACTGATAACTTGTGTTACCGTGAAGGGACCATCCCAATTAGACGCTAATTTTATGTGTCTAAGTGGTTCATGTAATCTGAGAACTCTGTCTCCGGATTGGAATTTCCGATGCTTTAGATCGGTATCATATCCAACTTTCTGCCATTTGGCACTTTTTTCCAAATCAATTCGGACAGACTCATATGCTTTTTTAAATCTGTCTCTTAAACATTCCACAAAAACTACATGGCAAGGTAGTTCCGGGTCCATCCCTACGACTCCAAATACTAAGTCAGCAGGCATTATCAGATCCTCTCCGAATACTAAGAGGTTCGGAGTACAATTTGTACTTGAATGTACCGTACTGTTATAAGCATGTGTCACGAAATGACATTGCTCATCCCAGTCGTCCATATGTTCATTGATGAGTGATTTTAGAACTTGGATAAGGGTTCTATTGAACCTTTCTACCAATCCGTCGCTTTGTGGTCTATACGGATTGGTTCTAGTCTTACAAATAGCTAAGTATTCGCACATACCCTGCCAGAGATTTGATTCGAATTCTCTGCCTTGGTCGCTGTGTAGCATTAGTGGTACACCGAAACTTAGTACCCAGCCTTTTACAAAGGCTTCGGCACAAGTAACTGCTTTGTGGTCCGGTAGTGGAAATACTTTAGTGTATTTTGTGTGATAATCACACACTACCATCATACAGGTATTATCATTAGCGGTTGTATTCAATCCACTAATGATATCTACCCCGATTCTTGCGAATCTAACTCCGAAAAGTTCTTGGGATAGGGGAAGTTTACCCATCCCGGGTCCAGGTTTGTTTTTACAACAATCCGGACAGGTGATTACCCATCTTTGCAAGTCTCTGGTCATGCCAGGCCAGTAATATTTTTTGGAAAGTCGTGCCAACGAACGTTTCCTTCCAAAATGACCACTGGTCCGATGTCCATGACAGAAGTACATAATGTCATGTCTCATGGCATGTGGTATTACCACTTGCATGATTTTCTCACCATTTTTACATGGCTTCCAACGGTATAACACGCCTTTCCGGACTTCAAGCTCAGTCCATTGAGCAAGAAACCTTCTCATTTCTCGATTTTCCAGAGAGACCTCGGGTCTAACTGGACGTATACCCTTTGGTACTAATTGCAATAGCTGCGCAGTTATCGAGTCAGCTTCCTGGAAACGTCGTATGTGATCCATAGACCAATCCAGTATACTGGCAACTAGGGGTTCGAATGGTCTTCGAATCCCTGCTAACACTGCCCTATGAGCTCCACAATCAGTACAATCCGGATTATCACATTTCCGGATTGGTATTCCAGACAAGGCATCAGCATTCAAATGCTTCACTCCAGGTCTATGCTGAATCTGGTGATGTTCAAGCCCATATTCTGATAGATGAGCTAACCATCGGCCTAACATTCCTTCAGCATCTCGGAAGTTCAGTAGCCATCTTAAAGAGGAATGATCCGTACGTAATGTAAAGTTCGTTCCCCATAGAAAATGTTTGAACTTCTTGGTATATACGACTACTGCTAACAACTCTCTTTTGGTTGTGCAGTAATTGCGCTGAGTTTTGCTCAGTGTATTGCTGGCAAAGGCAATCGGTACTTCTCTCCCATTTTGGACTTGCGAGAGAGCTGCACCAATGCTATCATTACTAGCATCAGTATCCAGTATGAAATGATCCGTTTCATTCGGATATTGTAATACCGGAGTACTCGTGAACAGGTCTTTTAGCTTTTAAAAAGCAAATTCCTGTTCATGCGTCCAAGGAAATTTTTCCTTGGTACTTCCTGGAGTCCAGTTAGCTATTGCTTGTAATGGATAACTGACTCTAGAATAATTCGGAATAAATTCCCCATAATAGGAACAGAATCCTAAAAAGGACCTCACTTCTTTGGGTGTTCTAGGTCTATTCCAATTCGTAACTGATTCGATTTTCTCCGGATCAGCTTTTATTCCTTCATCACTAATGATGCGGCCCAAATAATTTATGGACTTTCTAAACATGTGGCATTTCTTAGGTTTCAATTTGAGACCATTAGAAATAATACGTTCTAGTACCATTTTTAGGTTATTAGAACACTCTTCGAATGTTTTTCCAAAGACTATGACATCGTCAAGATATACAAGACATCTTTTCCACAATAAATCACTTAGGATTGTTTCCATCATTGCTTCAAATGTTGCTGGTGCATTGCACAAACCAAACGGCATTACGTTATATTGGAATAGCCCAATATGACTCGAAAATGCAGTTTTCTCCATATCTGAAGGGTTCATTCCCACTTGCCAGTAACCTGATTGCAAGTCTACGGTACAAAACCAACTGTTTTCTCCTAAGGAGTCAATGGTTTCGTCTATTCTCGGTAATGGATACGAATTCTTTTTTGTCACTCCATTCAATTTCCTGTAGTCTATGCAAAAGCGGATAGTACCGTCTTTCTTTGTTACCATACACACAGGACCACTCCATGGACTATTGGAAGGGACTATTACATCCTGTTCCAACATCTTGTTTATTTCCTCTTCAGCTACTCTCTTTTTCGCTAAAGGTAACCGCCTATACGGTATTTTAAAGGGTTCCGCATCTCCAGTATCTATTTTATGTACTACCTTGTTTGTCGTACCTAGTTTTTCACCAGGTTTGGCAAAGGCAGTCCTGTACTGACAGAGCAAATCATAGAACTCTTTCCGGTCTTCCGGATTTTCTAATGAAGTTTCTTCATACAACTTGAGTAAGTCTTCCGAAATTTCATCATTTCCTGTTACCTTTTGTAAGTTTAACTTACTATCCGTTACAGTTTCCGAAAGGGTCACGTTTCCAAAAACTTGTCCTTTTTTTAAGTAGATAGTACTGTTTCCAGTATTGGAGACAGGTACTACCGACCAGGATGCATTTGCTACAATAGTGTCTGCGGATACTAATCCGATACTTGCCAGAGTAGCTACATCCGGTTCTATCACTGCAGGCTTATTGCGCATTGCAGGATCACTTCTCACTAGCACATCACAGGCTACTCCCGGAGGGATTCGCACAGTGTGTGCTACACTAGCCATACTGCTCACTTGTCTCAGTACACACCTAACCTTTACAGGATACGGGTATTTCACACTCAACACTCCTGATTGGGGTTCCAACACAACTCCATACAGGGATGCGAAATCCAACCCGAGTATCCCTTCATCTGCTATATCTGCAACGGTGGCGCTCATGACATAGTCATGTACTCCATCTAATTGTAACTTCACACAAGTTCTACCATATGTTTGCAAGGTACTGCCATCGGCCGTCTGAGCACTTCCTCTCCTTTGAGATTTATCAACTCTCGGTCTCTTTAGAGCTTCTGTTAGTCCGGCTATTAATGTTTCCATCACATTAGTAGGAGCAACAGTGGCTGCCACAGTTGGCTTCGCCGTAGAGGCTACATTGCCAGGTTGAGTTGATCCGGAAGCTGTTTTACCAGTAACAGATCCTCCCCTCCCTCTCGAATGTACCTTTCTATACCGTTTCTGTCGGTAATACTTTCCAGCTACCTGGACTGATCCAATATATTCTCCGTTTTCATCGGAGACATATTCATCCCCCTCATCAGCCTCATACGAATCGACCGGGGCTAATTGGGAATTTTCATATATCGGGGCAGGTGTACTTTCGTATTGAAGCGGAGCTGCTCTTACCGGGTTAGGTCCTAGACCTACCAATCGTTTCTTCTTGTCATGTCCATCTATTGATATGAACAGGTCACTGAAGGAAGTGTCATCTTTCCAAGAATCCCAAACTACTTGTTTGTGATCCGGATCCCGCAATCCATTGTAGAATTGTATAAACAACTCTTGTAGGTAACAGTCATCGTCATGAGCCCAATTCGGACGCGCTTTTGATAGCAGGTCCTGTAGCTCCAAACCAAAGACCTTGTGAGATTCTTTAGGTTTCTGTGTCCTTTTCTTGAAGCTTACCCATGGATCTTCCCTAACGATTGATCCAAATAGGTATGCGGCACATTCGACCAATTGATCATAGGTGCCGTATAATCCGTAAGCTGCTCTCCATTGGTTGAGAGCTACTTTTCCACCTTTATTCAACCAACAGATCAAATACGGCAGAGCTTCTTCTTTTGTCCAGCCACTGCAATTGACTTCGTCGACAAAAGCTTGGTACCTGTCCTTCCATGGATCATTAGAATCATATGGAGGGGGTATCCGTGCCTGTCTACGTGCCGGATTATTACATCCGCGTAGTCTATCTGCTTCTCGCATGCTCCAGTTCATGACTTCCATGCCATCTGCTCCCTTTTGGTAGCAGTCAATGCCAAGGTTTTGGATACATTGGCTCCTATCAAAGATGGTTTGCATCCCTGCAGGCATGGAAGTTCTTCTATTTGGCTTCCTGCCATCTCCTCCTGATCCTGATCCTCCTGATCCGGATCCTCCTGGGCCGCCCGGAGGGTTCCCTCCTGGTGGACCATTATTATGATAGTTTCCGGATGAACCGCCAGGGCATCCACCATTGTAACCGGCGTTTCCAGAAGACGTATACCTAGGGTAAGAATTATTTTGATTCCATCCCTGGTTATAGTTATTACCATTTTGATAATTACCACTTCCTGATGGATTATAATTATATCTATATCCATAGGAAGATGTTCTTGGTTGATACGTACCGCTGTTAACATTGTTTTGTGGCGGATTTGGTCTTGGAAAACGTCCATCAGTAGGACCATTACCGGGACCCGGAGGTGGGTTCGGTAGTCTCGGACCTGCTGGTGTACTGTGGCCGGGTTGGGAGAAATATGAAGGTGGTGTTAACATATGCCTCGGTGGTCCCGGTACTCTTGATTGTGCCACGGGTGTATTATTGTTAGTTCCAGTAGCACTATCGTGAGTCGCTTTAATTTTGTGACTCAAATCTGGTATTGGTGGTGCCGGACCTATTGTATCCAGCACAGGAGTTGCTGGTGTAGGTGCAGTTCCATTACCTGCAGTATTATCCGGTTTCTTGTAGATTCCGGAAACTACATTCTTATCAGCCCCATCATCAACGAATGGGTTGTATCTAATTGGGTTGCATCTTTGGATGTTTTTCCCAACATTGTAGACACCACAGCTGGATCTATATCACCTATAGTCAACTGGGCGGCTTCTACATATTTGTCTAAGGTTATTGCAGTAGTCTGCAATTCCTGAAGCTCATTCGTGAGTTTCTGTCTATCTTCTTCCAGTTGTTTATTGTAAGCTATAATGCCTACCCGGATGGTTTCATTGTCTTCAGCTTGTTTACTACACTGAAGTTTCAATTTCTCTAACTCGCTCTGATAATGGCATATTTCGGATTCGAATTTTGCCTTATCAAGATTTAGTTGATCGTTCGTATCTATGTATGTTTGGATACGAATGTGTCTATTGTCATATTCCTTATTGAATGACTCTCTCATTTCCTGAAGTTTTAATTCTTCATTCTCGAGTTCCTTCATGTACTCACTCCTTCTGGCTTCGAATTCCTTCCGCATGCCAGTTAGGTCTTCTTCCAGCTGAAGTTTTTCATGGAATACTTCATCTTTAGCTTTGACCAAGGTATTTAGGTTCTCGTTCAAAGTTACATAAGTTTCATTTAACAACAGGACATCCGGTCGTTTAAATTCCTCACCTTCCGGTACCGCATAGGTTAAGTCGCCATCTATAGCGCTGTAATCTAATATTGGTAGTCCGGGTCTGGGTAATCTATAAGGTAGTTCTCCGAATGTTACCCTCTTTGGCATTGATTGTTGGCCTATTAAGTTACCCTGTCTCTGTATGGACTGTTCACGTCGTACAGAGTCTGGTAGATTTTCCTCACTATCATTATAGTGGGGTTCGGGATCTCTCCAAGATACAGATTCCGCATCTTGGGAGTTCGAATAGGTTTGGAGCACTAATGATCCATTTCCATTCTCCTGGGCAATTAATTGCCCTGCTGGGTTAGCTTCCGCGAGGCTATCTAACCCATGTACTAGCCGTTCGGACGTTATAACGTCCGGGCTATACACCAGAATTTCCTGGTCATGGCACCAGTGTAAGGGTTTGTGGCCTTACGGACCTGGGGGTTCGGGTCTTACGATTCGGAAAGAAAGAGTAAGACAGTATTTCAAGTGTATGCCAATGGTTAATTTTATTACTTAGTGCACACTCACGGCTGCCGAATGGTATGGAAGAGGCAGCTAATATTGATGGATAATGGTCTACATGGTGCGGAGGCCAGAAGGGCCTCTGACGTAGCGGCCGAGCCCTGGGCTTTATATAAGGACCCAGGTGTTCGTCGTCAGATGTCCCCACAGACCCGGATCGGTGCTGCCACCTATCCGGAACCTGAGGAACGTCCGACGACTCGACTCACCCGCCACGTCAGACGGTACCCAACTCTATGGTTTAACAATGCGTACCTCTACACTAGTTTTAACCAAATATCATACACTAATAGCAAAGTGTCCAACTTTTAACAGGTGTCCAACTTTTGTGTTTTGACCAGTTTACCCTACGGTAGGGCGCCTACCTGACTCCTGACCCCGGCCCCTGCACTCCCTATATATAATGTAACACCATCCTCGTTAGAGGGTTTGAAATATACCCCCTATCCACGGATTTTTGGATGAATATAGTACCCTATTTTGAGTAAAATCACAGATTTTTCGGGCCTAGAATGTACCCTATCTTTACAAAACACTGATATCTTTAGAACCTCAACCCCTTTGTCAACAAAGAGCTGACACTGTTGTAACATAGTTATTCTTATTTTGAAAAACACATGTTGACACTGAATTATCATTTCAAATAATTCACCAAAACAATTGAACATAGGCTTTCTAATATACCGTAAAACGGGGATACTTTGTCCCTTAAGGGGTAACATTAGCCCAGTCACAGAAAAATGTTGTTTTGATCTGGATATTACAATTAAGGATATTTTTCATATCTAGGTCACTTTTATCTAAAAACCTATCATCTAAGCTACAATTTTTGCCTAAATAGAATTTTGAAAGTGATAATTATTTTTAGATATAAGGCAATGAGTAGAGGCCAAAACTTTCACCAATTTTCAGTGTGTCCGGAAATTGCGTCTGGATCAACCAATAATATTCAAGAATGAGTCTGTTGGTTTTAAGCAACAATTAATCAACCCAAAGGCATCTCAAATCAAGTGTACTATATTCATTTAGCCCAAGAAGGATTTTATTATTTCGCATTTTCTGTAAAATTATAATTTCATCGAAACCTGCTGGCGCTCTCAGTGCCTAGTGACCGCTAGCGCTATATGGCACTGATATCACACTATTTGGATCCGCCAAAAGTGGCTGGAAGTGGCTTGAGCCTTAAACCACCCATTTTTTTTTTTCAAAAGATTTCTCACTGTAACTACTGTTCAGTTGTATTTATAGATTTTGACAAATAAATATTTTAGATACCCAGTAGTAGAAATTTCTGTCATATCCCAATATTTATCAGTTTTTATACACAAAGGTTTGAGACTACAGGTGCTCAAATACAACCCAAAAGCTAGATGGTGGCCAACAATTTCTCAATGCCATTCTTGACTGACTTCAAGCAACTGTTACTCTTTTAGATCTTAAAATCAAACAATGATTTCTTGACTAGGGCTCCAGGGGGGGCCACTCTCGAATTTGTAGATACCATGTGCATACATCACCCTAAATTTTGTACCCTTTTAGCGGGGCAAAATTACTCAAAAACACCCCCCTTTTGGCGGGATACACCCCCAAAATTTGCTGAAAATATACCCCTTTTGGTGGGTCCCCTCTAAAATAACAAAAATCATACCCCTTTTCAGGCTTTTGGCGTGCAATTCCTATAACTTATGAGAAAAATTGCCCTAAATTTCTCCTAAATAAACCTTTTTTTACTGTAAGTTTCGGAATTTTTCTTTGGTCATTTAGCCCAAAAAGCATACCCCTTTTTGCCCAAAATACACCCCTATTAAAGGATCCGGGGGGACCGGCCCCTTGTGCCCAAAAAGTACCCCCTTTCCTGCTAGTTTGTGTACGCACATGGTTACTATAGGATGTATAGCAAGTGGCCCCCCCCCGGCTAGGGCTAGATAACTATCATGAAAGTAGCCTCGTAAGATTAAAATATTGTCTGGACATCTCTAAAGTACCAAACTCGATTATCAACAAAGGGATTTGTTACGCATGGACATACGGGGGGTCGCGCAGGACGTGAACACAGCGCCTCCTGAATCCAGATTCCAGGCGCTGTGAGGCACGGACGTAGTGGGCCACAGCAAGCCCGCTTGCCTCCGCCTTTCAGCAAATGCTTACAACAATTCTCTCTTTTATATTGACCTATGGTACACATGGATTGGAATTTAGGTGAATTCAATCATGAAAGCTTGCAAATTGAATCGACCATCGTCGGAACATCATGCATATAATGGACCTTGTCTGCTTAATACATGGCGCGCCACCTAGTGAAAAGTAGATGAAAAGTATTTAGGTGTCACAACACTGAAGAGAGATAAATTATATTTAGCGGATAACATAGATGTAATTTCCCCTCATATTAATTAATACGAACATTTACGTATGTAAATATTACAATATTTTATGTACTACAAATCTTTTCTCATTGTATGACTCTTATATTATCTTTACATTTCGAGGAATCATAAATTAAAGACCAACACTGGTCCCAGTTCGTAGTCTACCGATTACGTTTGCCCTTAGCTAGTTTGCCCACTAAACTACGTCGCACAGGGGCATTTTCGCGGGACCCAACCCGGTCAACCGGGTGACTTGATCTGGTACATCCGGGGTGTAGCTGTGGTGTATGCCCGATGGGTACAGACGGTCGACCGGGTTAACTGGATCGGGGCACGCGAAAATGCCCCAGGAGTTGCTGGTGTAGGTGCCATGTGACCCGGTACGTTCGACCCCTGGCTTCGTAACTTACGGAGTTCCGCTCCAATTACCAACTGGGTTTACTTGAGTAAGGCCAGACCCAGACACATGTGTCACAGGAAGTCATGTGACATCTGTTTGTAGCATAGGAATGGGGCACTGTGGGATACAAACAGAGGTCTGAGGCTCTGTAACTTACTCAACAACCTGCCCTGACCCATTTATGATGTCACAGACTGGTAGCCAATCCGATAACCCGGCAGGTTACTCAAGTAACTTACGCACGTCAGTTTGGCCAGGGGTCGAACGGACCGAGTATAGACTAATATCCCCTGGACCCGCAAGTCGGCGCTGTACGCATTTATCTCGTTCTGCGCAGATTTGTGATTCGGCGGCATTGTTTACTTCCGGTTTGAGCTCAAAGCGTGCGCGCCAATGCAAAGAGTTTGAAAGGGGACGCAAACTTTGTCTTCCCACCACAGCTAAACAGTTGGCAATCCAAAAAAAAACAACCTGGTAGATGTCTTCCATATGTCTTCCCCTACATGTCAGTCGTTTCCCGGCTCAATTCCGACAATTTTGACCGTATGAGGGTGGTGGAAGTGAAGGGGAGTGCTTCAAAAGTTGGAGTTTCCCTATTAACCAGAGTGGGGGTGGTGGGTTTTCGCAGCGGGGCCGATGTTCAGCTTTCACTGCATCCAGGATGGACTCCTGCGCGCCCATTAGTAGTCCATCCTAGATGTACTCTGCCTAGCCAATCAGCGGCGGCCTGCTGCCCCGCACTCTGCGGCCGCCTCACCGCCCATCTTCTACACCTTAGGGAGTGGTCATTATTTATCAACAGGGGGGGGGTGGTGGGTTTTCGCGCGGACACGCGAAAATTTTTTACGCCCCCCCTCGACGGCAGTAAAAAAATTTTGCGCCCCCCCCCACTCCAGAGGCGCGGAGAGTTTTCGCGCCCCCTCTTTGATCTATAGTAGCGCGCTGGCTTTTTTGCTAAAAAGAGGGTAAATTTTTTAGCTCCCCCTCAAGAGGGGTCAAAATTTTTTTAGCCCCCCCTCGAGAGGGGTCAGAATTTTTTACGCCCCCCCTCAAACCCACCACCCCTCCCCTGTTGATAATAAATGACCACTCCCTTAGGGAGTGATCATTTTTTAACAACAGGGGGGGGGCGGTGGGTTTGAGGGGGGGTCAGAATTTTTTCAACCCCTTGACCGGGGGGGTCAGAATTTTTTCAATTGCTCTGATGGGGGGGGGGTCAAAATAATTTCACCTTTTTCAGTGGAAAACCCTGCGCGTTACTATAGGTTAAAAAGGGGACGTTCGCGCGCGATTTTTGTTCCTTATGGGGGGGGTCGAAAAAATTTTACCCCCTCCAGAGGGGGGGGTCGAAATTTTTTTCGCGCGTCCGCGCGCAAACCCACCAACCCCCTCCCTGTTGTTAAAAAATGATCACTCCCTTAGATGTACAATCACTGCTTTGTACATCTGGGATGTAGAACATCAGTTTTCTACACCCTAGATGTACAATGACCACTTTGTACATCTCGGATGTAGAAGGAACATGTTCTACACCCTGGATGTACAATGACTGCTTTGTACATCTGGGATGTGGGAGGAACATGTTCTACACCCTGGATGTACAATCACTGCTCTGTACATCTGGGTTGCAGAAGGAACATGTTCTACACCCTAGATGTACAAGCATTGCTTTGTACATCTGGGATGTAGAAGATCAGTCTTCTACACCCTTGATGTACAATGACTGCTTTGTACATCGCAGCCGCCCCCCCCCCCCTCAAGATGGGACAACATTTTTTACACTCCCCCTCGGGAGGCCACTAAAAATTTTACGCCCCCCCCCCTCAAATGCACCACCCATGCACTACCTAATAATTCTAGTCCCTAAGGGCATGATCATTTTTCAACAAGAGGGCGGGGGTCGGTGGGTTTGCGAGAAGATGGCAGTACAAAATTCTGACCCCCCGGTCAAGTGCTTGAAAAAATTCTGACCCCCTCTGGGGGTCTAGATGGGGGGTCCCCATGTCACATGTCGATTTAAAGAAAAGGCAATGTCACATGTCATTAAATTTCTATTTTCCCATGTCTTTGTCACTAAGCCTCATGTCACATGTTCAAAATAAGACCATGTCTCATGTCACTAACTTTTTACTCCTCCATGTCCATGTCACTAAGGGAGTGATCATTTTTTAACAACAGGGGGGGCTGGTGGGTTTGCGCACGGACACCCGAAAAAAAAATTTTGACTTCCCTAAAATTTTTTCGCCCCCCCCCCCCCCATAAGGGACAAAAATCGCGCGCGAACATCCCCTTTTAGCCTATAGTAACGCGCGGGGTTTTCCACTGTAAACAGGTGAAATTATTTTGACCCCCCATCAGAGCAATTAAATAAAAATTCTGACCCCCCCGGGCAAGGGGTTGAAAAAATTCTGACCCTCCCCTCAAACCCACCAGCCCCCCCCCTGTTGTTAAAAAATGTTGTCCCATCTTGAGGGGGCCGGGGGCGGCTGCGATGTACAAAGCAGTCATTGTACATCAAGGGTGTAGAAGACTGATCTTCTACATCCCAGATGTACAAAGCAGTGCTTGTACATCTAGGGTGTAGAACATGTTCCTTCTGCATCCCAGATCATGTACAGAGCAGTGATTGTACATCCAGGGTGTAGAACATTTGGAGATACACATACAGTGTATATGTTCGTTTGGCGAGCGTAATTTTTCAGCAAAATCAAGAGATAACGGATTTCAGGTTGTCGGGGGGGGGGGCTGATACTGTGGGATATGGTGGTACCACCCTAAATCAGGTCACTTCCGGGTAAAAGTCCTGCACTAAATACAGTCAATTTTTCACTTCTAGGGCTATAAAATGGGTTCTAAACAGGTTGTCTGTGTATAAATTGGCATTAAAATTATCCTGGAGGCTTGGAGAATATTTTTAAAAAAAGATTGGAAAAGAATGAAAATAATTTAGATCATTTACTGCGGACCAAAGGGACCTATGATAGATGTGTAGTGACTCAGGTGGCAGACCACAAAATCACATCGGTGGTTTCCATGGCGATTTTGCGAAAAATCTGATTGCACTTTGTTATGACAGACCTAGTGTATGATTTTTGCCATTTCAAAAGCTACAATCTGGTATATTTGGCTTAGTTCTGAGGAAATTTTAAGTATTTGAAATATTTTGTCAAGTGTCAGTGATAGTGGATTTTTTCGGGTCGCAGCGCATATTTAGGGTGGTACCACCATATTAGTCTATGGTCCATGTGATAGATAGTCTCTGGGGCATTTTCGCGTGCCCCGATCCGGTTAACCCGGTCGACCGGCTGTACCCATCGGGCATACACCACAGCTACACCCCGGATGTACCAGATCAAGTCACCCGGTCGACCGGGTTGGGTCGTGCGAAAGTGGCCCTGGTGTGACAAGTGTTTACTTCCGCTACTATTAACTTCCGCTGGCGAGTGCGTCGAGTCATTGCAACTGCATGTAATAGGTAAAGAACGTTGTTTTTTGAACAGATAAATATGACATCGACTCTACATTATGCCTATGTTGAGAAGAATCCATTTCCTGTAAAACCTATTTTATTACTAAGAACAGAAGTAGAGAAAAACACCTGTTTCCTCCCTGCATATTTTAGTTTCTTATATTATCGCTCACCTTTTTCCGGTGTCGTATGCTAAATCTGGTCCATGCAAAATCTGGTTGCCAAAGTTTCATTATTTCTAAAATCCCACTTTGTCCAAATTATAATTCTATTAAGGCGTCGGGACAGTATCATTAGGGTTAGGTATTAATCAAATTCTATTAGATCTTGGAGGATGTTATCATCCCTGGAAACAAGGAACGACTTTTCACCACTTTGACACGAGTAAATTTGGTGAAAATTTGGTTCAGCAGAAATTCTTGTGAAATCTTGTGAATTTCACGAGTTCTTCACATTTTATTGTCACATGCATGTAGGCCTACATGTGAAAGTCATGTGAAATTCACATGAAATCACATGAATTTCTTGTGACTGCTGAATTTCACGTGAATTGCTGCTCACAAATTCATGTGAATTCACATGATCAATAACGTGAATTACACCAAATTTACTTGTGTAATCACGTGAATTCACAAGAAATTGTTTCTAGGGATGGTTCTTTACTTTCAAAAGTTAAAATGATTCGTTTCAAGGCTATCAAAAAAGTATCACTCTTCAAGCAGATAACTATCTGTTTGCATTGGATTATAGGGTAAGGGATATGTTTGGAGAATGAGTGACCAGATTTCTCACGGACCAGAAAACGCATGCGACACCGGACTTCCCAGCCTCACTCAGCCTAGCCGATCAACGCTGCCCTTCTGGAGGGCCGCTCTTCGGTAGTGAAGTCAGCCAAATCTGGCTGGCTGGTCCCCGTATCTGTCACTATGATAAACTGGTGTTGGTAAAAGATTAATTCTGAGGGTTCTCTACTGGTCAGAATCACTTAAAATTAGTACCGGGTATCAAATCAAAGGTGACATATGATATGCCATATCATATGTCACCTTTGATTCATATGTCAGCCATGATATGGTTCTATCTCATTGGCACAATATTTTGCCTTATTCCCTATATAATCCACCCCTTCAGCAGGGCTTTTGACAGGATTTTTTGCAATGCGCCAATTGCACACTTTTTAGCAAATACAATGCGCCATTCTGTAAATGAGTGGCCATTCTAGCCATTTAAATGCGACATTTAAGCATTAAATGCGTGTATTGCGCACTGCGCAGCCCTGTCAAAAGCCCTGCTTCAGAGAGTGAACATTCAGGTGAATTTGGTAATTCTGTCAGACCACCATGTTTGACTCACATGAGTGGCCATGCTCTTATTGCAGAAACACAGGATATTGTCCTTTATGGTAAAAGTGACATGAAGTAGAATATTATACACTTGTAATCAACACATTGACCTACATTTTAATCATTCTTCAGTGATTATTAATTGCAGGGCGGTATCACAAAGTTGGTCAACTTTGGGTCAATTTTCATTAAAAAATATTTGTTAAGGAAGCTAACTGAAGAAACAGGGTTAATCTACAATATCTCTTTACTCAAAAGAAATTTACTCAAAAGAAATTCAGTTTTTACAGCTATTGTGCTGCGATTTTTAATCTGCTGGATGCATCCTACCAAAATTTACTAAAATGAATTATCAAATAGTTTGATTTCAACTTGAATTCTAAAATATGTATAACTACATTGATTAAATGCCACTAAGATATGTCAATCTCCTAAAACTCAGTTTAACATGGTGTAATTGGTTATCAGATAGGCCTTTCCAATCAGAATCTATCAGTGATTATGTGCAAGGATGTCAAAACGCCCTGTGCACAGTGCATGTTTTATTGTCTGTGTTATCAGTATATTTGGGAATGAATGCAGGGTGGGGAATGGCAGAAAGATTTCTAAATCGCTGATATATAAAATGTTATAAAATCGGTTCTAATAGGTGGATTAGTTTGATTCAAAAAGCTATGAATTCCATTTATTATGCCCTTTCATTTGATATATAATTTGTTCAATTCCGTGGAAGTCCCGGTTTTTGGCTGACTTTGCTATCTTTGGTAGTAGTCCTTTATTTGGGGGTTCAAAGAAGTGTTGGGTTGTCTCTAAGTTTCCTAAGTTTCTAAGGCCACCCAGGTAACAAAAAGTGACATTCAGTAAAAACTTATGACCCTCCGCCTACCGTTCTATGCCCTTGATGCTTGGAGACAAGGTTTAGTAAGGCTGAAATTATCCATTTTGTGAGAACAAGTTTTACCAAAGAATGCCTTCTTGGCCGGCGCAGCCATAGTATGGGACTACATTATGCCGATGTCATCAATGCCACATGCTTCGGCAGTGTCAAAACTGACCAATATTTTTATTTGCTAATGTCACCACTCATTTTCCCCATGAATTTTCCTGAAACAAAATATTTTGTAAATATCTGATACCTAATTGAATGAGTACTCTCTCATATTTGTTCATTGAAAGATGACAGCTTGGTGTTTGTAAACAATGGTTTGAAATTTCCAACTGCCACTTTGAAAAAATTCAGTTTAAGACAACCTCCACTATGGAATATCTGTTCAGGAAAACAGTAAATGAGTTATTTTGTTAACCCACTTGTAGTATTAGAAAGATTCAAGTGTTTTTTTTGCGCAGAAAACTTTGCACTATTTTTTGTCAGAGTAAGAATACATAAATCAGGAATGTCACATGATTTCCGGGTCTTTCTAAAATGGCTGCCATAGTTGATGAGGATGGAGGGAGAGGCTAAGAGATCTTGCAGATTAACAGTTTCTGCTTAGTTTCGGGGATCCCCAAAGCAATGTAAGGTACTAAATGATAGATTAAGATGTTATCAATTGATTGTGTGGCTATTGCTACCACAGATATTGTATAACTCTCAAAATCTAAGGTCATATAAATGAAGAGTCCAGCGAAAAATGAGCTAATACAGAGTAGCCCGACTTCCTCAGCCCTCTCACTGTCTGAAATGTCTCAGCCCTAGCCGCTCAATGCGGCCCTTAGAAGTCGGCCCAACTATCTCAGCTCAGACTCGCCCCTTCCAGTCCAATAGAGTACAACCTGGCTTCAGACCTACATCTGGATAGATCAACGCCCAGGCTGTGAGCTCATTCTTCCAGCAGAGGCAGTACTACTTTGTAGTCACCTATTAAACCCCTGTTAGGGAGTGAATACATATCCAAGTTCAATCAGATTCTTGTCTAGATCAAAGCCAAAACCTGGCAAAGCAGGTAATTATATAATAAAATGGAATACACATGTCACATCCAGTTGACTATAGAGCTGATCCGAGGCTATTAAAGTGGTATTAAT
Source organism: Acholoe squamosa (assembly GCA_949317995.1). Classification (NCBI taxonomy): domain Eukaryota; kingdom Metazoa; phylum Annelida; class Polychaeta; order Phyllodocida; family Polynoidae; genus Acholoe; species Acholoe squamosa. The sequence goes on from OX439038.1 coordinate 41,695,784, forward strand.
AGCAGCTGGTCGAGGCTGTCCTGAGGCTGAGCCTCAACTCATGCTTCTGATAGAGCTACCCTGTCCCGGTCCTCCTCGCATCGTACAGAGCAATCTTGGAGCTGCAGACGGTGTGGAACCCCCCCCCCCTACTAGCTTCTGAGGTGTCTGAAATTTTCTTCCCCGGCCCTTTTTAGACATGCAGGCTTTGTCGATACAATGGAGTAAAATTTAACCATCCTCCCCAAGACTAGTGGGCTCTAAAATCCCCCCTCCCCCCCAAATAGACCGAACCCTCATTCACTCTTTAGACTTTAGGGAGTGGTCATTATTTATCAACAGGGGGGGTGGTGGGTTTTCACGTGGATGCGCGGAAATTTTTTATGCCCCCCCCCTCGAAGGCAGGCAAAATTTTTTGCGGCCCCCCACGCGGGAGGCACGGAGAGTTTTGGCGCCCCTCTTTGATCTCTAGTAGTGTGCAGGCTTTTTTGCTAAAAACAGGGTGAATTTTTTTAGCCCCCCCTCAAGAGGGGTCAACATTTTTTTACCCCCCCTTCGGGAGGGGTCTAAAAATTTTATGCCCCCCCTCAAACCCACCACCCCGTTGATAAATAATGACCACTCCCTTAGTGGTGGATCCACTGCTGTGAATTTCTTGCAAATTGTACTCGTGTCGAGACCATCCAGAAGCAGTCGCAAATATCATAGACCTACATGAGGGATGCACCTTATACATGAGGTTATGTAAGTCTGTGCAAATATCAAATCATTCTGATTTCTGCAAATCTTGTTGGACGCGGCTTGAAAACCTCAGAGTGTTGTTGCAGCAGGAGCCTTGGAGCAGGAGGTCCTAGTATCTTAAGCAGGCCATTTCCCTCTCACCCAGGCCAAATGACTCGTCATTTTAAGACACTGGTGTGGAATTCATCATATCTTTGCTTCTAATTGACTGACTTGAAAAATTCTTTCACCATCAGAAATCTGAGATTATGCCAGGTCACGCTGGTAGGGGCCCTAAAACCCTACAGTGCTACACCGGCCATAAAGATGCGATGCCAGCAAAAGCATCACATAGATCATATGGAATTTTACTGACCCAGCTTATCAAGATATCAATATGAAACATGTACTACAGTTCTTGATGTTAAGTGACTGAAGTTTCTCCAGCATAGATTGCAGTTAATTTCTAAATCTAATGTGTGCCAGCATGCAGGTGTTTGATCTGCACACCTACCTGGGTACACATTTTTCTGTGTGCTGTGCGGACAATCATTTATGTATTATAAATGTATATTATTTAGGATAATGTATATAAATTTCCCTTTATTGTTGGTTTTTAATTTTAGGGGTGCCAATAAAACATAATGTACTTCCCAATAATACCTGATGTTAAAGAAAGCTGGACGGGTTGGACACTGATTATGGTAAGTGTTTCAGAGATATGTGTTTTTATCATTCCAAACCTTTAGCCTAAGTAAGTGATATATTCTGACGGGTGTTTATTCATAATGAAAAACATATAGAGATTTTACAAGTAACAAAAATATTCCCGTGCATGGTATCAATACTTTGATTTAAGTTAATCCTATTTCTTAAGCCAACAGTCTCAGTGGGAAATGTTGGACAGCTTACCATGGACATAGTCCTCAACAAAACACAAGCAGAACAAGCGGGTTACCTGTATGATGACAGTCTGCTGCCAGTCCTTGGTAACCATCCACTGAAGATGAGTGGTGACAAAGAATGTACCCTAACTACCCCAGCCCAAGGTAACAACATTTCACCGATAAGAATCATGCATTTATATTACGGAAACTTCAACACTTTAACTTGAGGTAGAATTTACTGCCAGTCCTCTAAAATCATTTCTGTAGTGTAGATTTTGGAATGTATCTGTTTTCCTCGATTGTGATGAGACATGTAGGTAAATAAATGTTAAAGATATCAAAAGCAAGTGCTTGATAAGGTGTGATGGGATGGTGATGGAAAGATTCGTGTGAGGACTGGATCGTAGAACTAGAACACTTTATATATACTATGATCTGACTGCCCCCCTATTCTTGTTTTCAGTTTACAAAGACACTGCAAGAAAGAACATTTATGTACAGATACGGTCCCCCATTGTTCGTGTAAGTTATCTTATAAAATATTTGAAATAGAGTGAAACTGTCCGGTCGTTTCCCTTTGAATTGCATTAAGTTGATATTTTGCTTTCGTGTTACATGTAAACAAAAGACTAGCAGGTAGGCCTTTTAATCACTTAATAAATAGCACGGTATATCTGTTGCAGGGTAAAAGAATGCAATTTGTCCAACGCTTGATAACGTGGATCAAAGCATTTCAGTTTGGCCGTGTTTTAGTACTCACAAGTGTACACTCCTACGAAAGGGTCGATTCTCAAATGTCTGGGTAAGAAAACACATCTCCAACGTATGAATTTACTTTTACTTCTATGTCTGTTGTATGTGTGTCCACAATGATTGACTTCCATCTCAAATCAAATCTACAGTAGTAGCCGAATGCAAATTACAAGTTCTCCAGATGCAGTAACATGTATTAAGTAGACAATATGATTCTAGAACCCAGTTAAGGTGGCTCTGCTCCCCCGATATGCAGACAGCCAAGGGGGATGAACTGTTATCTAAGATGGATTGGATGAAACAGTTGGAGGCGCGCACACCAACAGAGCAAGCACAGCCTGCAGACGACCGCCACCCAGAGATATTTCTCCCTGGCAGTGGTTTTGCCAAACAGATGTTCTCAGAATGGTATGCATAATTTGAATCGTCCTGAATATATTCATATGATTCTGTTGCAATAACGCAAAGAGTTATCATCACATGACTGTAGATAACGCAAACCATGGCATATACGAGAAAGTTAGGATATCATAACATGTAGGTTGAGAGTGGCACTTACATCTACGTGTGGTATTTAGTATGACAAGGAATGGTATAGACATTTTTAAACCCCGGGTACGGCTACAAGAAGTTCCCAGAATAGGGAACAGATAGCTCACCTGTACATTCTGAAATTCAGGAGACTGGTTTTGAATGTAACCCTTTTCCAATATACCGAGGTAAGAATGATTCCACTAACTGAAATCCAAGCCTTTCTAACCCCCCCCTTTTTTTTTTTTTTTTTACTAAAACTGAATTTAATTTTTGGGGTTTCTTTTCTCACAGTGTATCGGCAAAGGTTTCTATGGCAATATTCCTCATGTTCTGTGCCGAGGGCGTCAACAGCATGGATGCAGCTACTTTAGCATCAGCCACAGACGCTATTCTACTAGAAACGGTACGAAACTTGTAAAGTATGGTGGGGGAGGGATTCATTTTGTGTGTAATATCACATATAATTGTGATTAATGGTGATCTGCGGGGTGCGCCTTTAAATGTACGCACAGGAGAATATGGTTTGCTGAACATTTAGTTATACACCGATTAAAGTTGCAAAGCAGAGGGTTCGTGATATTTTTTGTAGTTATTTGTGAGAGTTTATACTTATTCGGATATTATTTCCTTGTAGGACTGGACAAGCTCGCCACCTACTTTAAAAGTAGAACAGCCAAGACCCGCTACGCAGATCTGCATGCCTAAGTCCTGGAGATTCATGTTTGGAAACACATTTGAACAAAGTATATTCCAATAACAGCAGAAAAACAACACAAAGTGCTTATATTTTTAAAAGTAATTTAGATTGTATGATATATGAATCTGTAACCATTGAACAAGAATAAAGAAATGAAGTTTGCATTAAGTTCATTTATTTACATTTTTACATTACATTAAGTTAACAACGGCATTTTAAATAAAAGGCAGTTATATATTTGTCTTTAAGTTAACACTGTTTCGTATGAAGTCGTCTAGCCATGTAGAGGACAGTTTGGTTTGAAACATGCTTGGAAGGCAAAGTTTTGTACACACCCATTCAAATACAGTAACTCGTTCCTTCTTTACACCAATTTATACTACTTGAAAGTCCTGTACATATAACCAGAAATAAAGTGCCTACAGGCAGAACACACCATGGATACTTGTTCAGGCTTCAACGTATATACTTATTCGATAGACCTGTATAATTCCCACATCACAGTGCAAGAACATCTGAGTCGTCGCACACCCTCTCGCAATACATCCTTAATTATCGCTATACAAGATTTCATCTGAAAATGAGGCCAAAAATGAATCTGAGATATAGGGTCAGACTACATGAACACAAAATTGAAGGAGACCCAGGGATTTGGAAGGAGAGGGGAAGGGGCTTTAGTAAACATCAAAATATTTAAATAGCATCACAAATTCATGGCAGATGAGAACATTCGAAAAATGTGTAACCATTTTACATTGGGAATCTGGTCCTCGCTCAGATGGTGCTCACTAAAGCAAAGCTCCTGAAATGTTGAAAACTGAAAGGTTCGGCATTTCGTCTAAATGCCCACACAGATACTATGATTACTATACATATAGGAATCAACATTACAGACAACGAACACTATTTAAGCGGTCCCCAATTGGGTCATGAAATTCTTATCTGCACTGAATGTGAATAAGTATACTTTGTTTGGATAGAAACAAAACAAACAAAAAATATCTAAGAACATTTTTCTTCTCTGAAGGAGATTAGTTAAAGAGAAATTACCTGGAAATATATATAAATGTCTTCATCTGACACACTTGGATGCAGTGTTTTTTTGGCAAGTCATTTGACCACTACACCATATGCTATTATCACACCGCTGTATTTTAACTCGATAAATTACCTTTGTGTGATAAATGTAATTCTAGGAGTTTGACTAACAGCCTTATAGCATTTCTTTCAGCTCAGGGCGCGCCTTTTATTAGGGATGTACTTTATATGCAAGTAATTACGATACATGTTGTAATAGAAGTAAGAATGTATATGGTGATGTTAACCATCAATACCAGACTGCAACTGTGGGAATGTGTCTCAGCATTCAAAGTATTGCACTCTACACGAATCAGACTTCTCCCACACTCAATTCATTCTTGTACCAGCAATATATTGAACAGCATAATAGATTTACTATTATCACTCTTCTTCATGTATCTAAAGAACAAGCTACAAATACGACATCGTCAGTGGTATCTTTATACTATACTGGGAGGAATTCTTGAGATAATAAATACTGAGTCGGATTACATCCACATTCTTACATGAGTAACTTCATTTGTTCGAGGCTTTCACGGGAAACAAGTGTTGAAGAATTTGATGAAAAGATGGTCTATATCGAGTTACGACACAGCTAACATGCGCTCCATGTAGTACATTTATGGTGAAATCAGAATAAATAAATTCAAACATTGTGCAAGTCTCCTTCTTGACCAATTTCATTCTCCATATCACTACCAAATATAATTTCATTAGTTATCACACAACAGATCACCATGATATTTGATACATGTACATGGAAGATTAAAGTAAGTGTTAAATATTGAAAAGAGTGACTGCAGTTCTTCAAAAGAATTACAACAGATCATAGAACGACCACCATTAGTTTCAGGGTTAATGAAATCTCTAAGAGAAAATTACAACTTTTCATGATTCTTTCATCAATTTGTTTGCTTTAGTGTTAATGTTCTGTGTGAACTAACAGATGTCTTTGTTAACCATTTACTGGACAATCTTTTCATTCTTTGGTTCTTGTCCCAGACACTATATGCTTCATTCTTCTTACAAGTTTATTAAGTCAGGCTGGCTAAAGATGCGATAATTTGATTAACAAAATAATTTAAGCACAGCACATATCGTCAGAATGTGCATTAATTTACCTTTCCATTCACCTGGTTCTACAAGTAAAGCACCTTGAAATATTGCAAGCAGAGTGCTACTCGGTCCTTCAATTTCCCCACTAATAACATTAACGTCTACATGCCACACATAATTCTGTATTTTTAAGGTATAACATCCAACAATATATCCTTTTCAACATAATCAGCCAAAGCCATCCATGACAATGTAATCACAATTTATCTTAAATACATAACCTACAGTTGAGAAAGCTGCGCTATAGAGACTTTTTTATAATAAGAATTAAAAGTAAAAGGATTATGATGACGAATAGAATGGTGATGATCAACATCTTCCTATTTTTCTTTTGGTACTTCTCGGCTTTCTGTAGTTGCTTCAACCCGGAGTCAACTCGCGTTGCTGTCTGTTCTATATTGTAGTCTATCCGATCAAGAAGCGTACCCTACAAACCCAAGTATCGAATTTACAATTACCACAGAAATCCCTTGTTAAATATTTAATTTCTTAATTAGAAATTGGCTTAGTCACGACTCAAAAAATCTAATTGGGCCAACTGTGTTGAATTGTTATGTAATTCCATAGAATAGAAGGTTTAGCTTATATATTGTTATATCAGACCATTAAGTTTGTGATCGACGAGTCATCATTTTCGCTTGAATACCAATATGTGTTAGTATTTTGGGAATGAAATGTTTTAAGAGTTTACCTGATCAACAATCATCGTGGCAAGATCCTTGAAGATCTCGTTCAGATCATTAATGGATCGAACAATCTGGGTTATTTCTTTCTCCCGTTGTTCTACAAGTGCAGTATTATCTTCAACTAACTGTAGTTGAACGTCTGTAAAACCCTGCAAAATGTGAACCGTTCACTAAATTTTTTTTTCTAACGTTTAGTATTCAAAGATTGAGCTGTGGTCAGTATGACTGATATTTTTAATGTCACGTCTTCTACACAGTAACCAGTTTCAGTGCAGTCCGGAAGACATACAGCTTCAATTTTTGCCATGATTGATTCATTTGACAAAATAATTTGGACTTTTAGTTTACAAACTATAATGTGTTATTCTAGAAATCCACAACATTCCAAGGCTTCACGATGTTAGTTTTATTTGAGGACATACCCGATCAAGTAACCTATCTTCCTCATTCATGGGGAAACCAGCTCCGCCAATGAGGTCTGTATCAAAATACTGTTTTGACCGCTCTTCTCGCATCTGCAGCTCTGAAACAAAATGTCATAGGTAGTATAGGACAAAAGTAAAAGGCACTCCTACAATGAGGAAAAGCTATCATTACTGTATTCGGCATATTCAGCGCACATAGCCTAATAAGCACAAACCCTCTTTTGGTTACAGTGTACACTAAAAAAGATCCAGAAATTCTGTTTTTGGCGCCCAACCAAACTACTAAGTACAAAAATACACTAGACATACATTCTATATGTTTTTAAGCACACCTTCTACTAACAAGGTGGCGTTTGCTTAAACTTTTATCTTAGCCTCTATGTTATTACCCATAATGAAAAATACCAGTAACTTTGTCATCATGTTACTCATTTTTCTGACTAGTGACATAAAAAATAAACATGGCATGACATGAGCCTATCTTTCTAGCATACTCTGAGTGTAAAATAAACCACTGGCAGTACAGTCTTCACACAATTATGCGCACAATACATACTATGCACACTGAGACAGCCAAGGTCGCCGGGATCGTGATTTGGTCGCCGAGATCGCGATTTTGCTCTCTACTGCTTAGTGCTAGCCCCAAACTGCCCCAAATTCCCCCTGCCACTTGTTGGTAACTTAGTTCTATTGTACCTTACCTCAGAATAAAGGAACAACACTTTTTATGTCTAGAATTTGCCAGAAAGGCTGAGAGAAGAAGTGAAACTCAGGGCCATGTTGACTGCTGTCCTCCATCTTGGATGTTGCATTGTGGGAGTGGTGCATTGTGGGAGTGTGATGTCACAATGGAGGGTTGCCATGGTGATGTAATGTCATGTTTCGTGTCACTTTTAGAGTGTAGCCCAGAGTGGGAGGAGCTCTAACAGTCATCCCCAGATATTTTGGCCATTTCCTCTTCAAATTTAGATTCCCACACTTAACTACTTTACCAAAATGATGTCTATGGGTCAGTAATAGTTCCCCCATGTTGTGTTAGCCTGTTCTAGGGCAGTTTTCTAAGAAATCATTCTGTTTTCTCCAACTTTTGCCTTCCGGTGACCAACTCGGTGGCTTCTCGGTGGGTTTCTTGGCAAAGCTGCTACCCCACCGAGGTGACCAGACCCGAACTCGATGTTCTTTATTGTATTTCACCCGAACTTTTACGAAGTTACCCGAACATAAGACAATGATAGTGGCCTAGACTGGCCCGTAGCCTGTCAGGATTTGAATTTAGATTTTTGTGATTGACTTTGGCACCAACTTGGTGTGCAGCACTTGGTGTCCACCGAACCCTCTGAAGTGAGGGATTGACCTTGTCTACTTGTCTTGCTAAGATTATTAGCACTTCCAGTAGATTTATTAACAATCTATTTATTCCAGGATAAGCTGTTACTTAGTATATCTATTTATATCAATGCAGGCTGTCTCCAGCTTGTTGTAATTAATTCTACCAGTGACATTTACTCTTGTTATAGACTTGTAGTGTAAATAATATTGTTGGCCTAGGTTGACATGTAAATATAGTGATAGGCCTATGTCTATGGATGAATGTGTCATTGGCGACGATGTTCCCGCTGCTGCGATGTGACGTGGTGATGTTGCCAGATGTGTGATATAATTACCCTGCACCGTACAGAATTACTACTTGATGATATTTATCTATTTATTCTGACCACTGTTAGACCTTAGGTAGTGAATAAATCACTCCGACGCTGTTGAACTTTAAATCACTTGTCTGGTATTTATTTCACTAGATATATCCCTGGTAAAATATAAATATTTAACTGTCACATTGAGGATCGAATACTTGGAGACATCAATCGAACCTACGAGCTATTATAAGATACGGATAAAATTAATAATTCTCCTTCGACCCTTGGTGTGCCACACACACAATAAAGTACATCAGTACCCAGACCAGTGAAAATTTTTGAAAAAATTTATGAAAAAATATAATGTCCATGAAAACATTCTTGAAATATGCCTACATTGTTTTCTAACTTTATAGACTTCTTCCATGAAAAAAAATAGAAACTTTCATGTATTTTGAACCATAGTTTTTAAAGAAAACATAACTTTAATCAGACATAAAAGCCCCACTGGTTGTAACGGTCCAGTACCTAAGACATGGTTGCTATGGAGATATGGTTGCTATGGATACTGGACTCGTTGATAACATCAAAATCCGGTATTTATATTGTACACCAGTGACGCTGTGAGAGAAACCTTAACTTGTTCAAGTACACTTACTTTTGAGGTAGTCTGATTGTTGTTTTCTGAAGTTAGCAGATAGATCGGTCAGCGTCCGTGCTAATGAAGCTGTAATGTTACACGTCAGTTTTTGTTCTTGGTTTGATCCTCCACGTGACCGAGCACCAATCTGTTGTACAAGCCTTTGGCACCGTCCAAACATCTACATTCAGAAGAACACACTAGGTATGCTGTAGTCTTTAACTTAAACCGTGGCATCATTGTTACTTTTTACTTAATCCAAAAAAAAATTCTTCTCTAAAAATGCCTCTTCTTTTCCTGCATCTAATTATGGTTATATGTTTCTCATTACATAACTTATCTAGCATGTAATGAATCTAAAATGTGTATACAAACATGATAAGTAACAAATTGTTGACATGAGCATCAAGATTTAAGATAGTGCATACTGATCTCTCCGTTTTAAGCCTTGCTTTGTATAAAGTACCTGTGTAATTTCTTGCGTCATTATGTCTATTGTATGTTCCTCATCAACATTATCATCAAGTGTTGGTCGGTTTAGGTGCTTATCATGTAAACCAATAAGGTCTTTCACTGAAAGCAAAAAAATGTTTATTGATGGTAAGGTTCTCATTGCACAGTATTCTTTTGTTCTGAATATTGTTAGATTCATGGACTGTTAAGTTGCTGGAATAAGGATAAAAATTCGTCTAATTTGAATCCAATATTGAGTTAAGATACACAATTACTGTTTTCGTTGGATAAAGTTAGAAACTTACTTTTCTGCTTTATTCTTGATACCTCAAACTGGACCTAAAAGCACATAGAAAGGAGAGATTTTTCAATACTAGCAGAAGGGCAAATATTACTGCCGTTGAATCCTTGGTTTCTGTATTTATTACCCTACCACATTGTTTCTCTGAAAACTGATACGATGCCAATAATCCTTTTGTAGATACTGACATACGTTACTAATTGTAATACATCCTTGGTTTCTGTATTTATTACCTTTAGACACTGTTTTGTATACTGAAAAAATGCCTCAATTACTCTTGTGGATACTGACATATGTTACTATTTATACATGTAATACATTGTACAACCAGAAATTTTTTTTTCTTTTACATGAAACAGCTTATAATATTGCAAAGCTACTTTTTTGGTGATCGGAAGATATTTTGAAGCCATTATGATCTTAAAGTATACGTTACCTCTTCCACTCCATCCACCCTGAAAGGAAGCAAAGAAGGGTTGAAATCACGAGACACCCAGTCTGTGTAGTGAACAGGTCATAACGCTCTGTTTGCAGTTATTTCGATAATAAATCCAGTTCATGGATAATTGTATCACTATAAACATACTCATATTTTACCATTCTCACAACAATCTGACATGCCAATGATTAACAGTGTTCACGAGTAACAATCTTTGAGTATGACTTTTGAGGAAAGTCCACATTACATGTATTCCATCATGATAGAGGAGTAGGTACAACGAATAAGAAGCCAGGGCCTATTTACACTGGCGTTTTGGGTCACACAGAAAGCTCTAAGAGGGCGAAATACCAGGCATTAAAAATTGCCAAAACTATTTAGAATCTCGGTAACAAAAAGTCTCTTACCATTCAGGCGGAAGCCGGGTGCGGGACATAATGCCCATCTCTGCATCCTCACTCCGACCAACAAGGGCCATTCGATCATCAGCCACCTGGATAGCAACCATAATCATCAATAGATATACTGTATTTTTTAATCATTTTGCAACCTTTATAAAGGCAGGTGAGAGTGTCAAAATCTAGTTTACACAATCACTCACTAATACGAATCTTATCCATTTGTTTGTTTTTAATTATCTACTACATGTACATGTATAGCTGTCGTATAGGCTTTATTTCCAAACATAAAAATGTCTCCATTTTTTACTTGATCTCGAACATATATCGGTAGCCCTTTTGAGTATTGGGTCGGCAATTGTTCCCAATACGAGACATTGTGTTAGTAAATATTCTGTTAGGACAAACATATTAAGTTGGTATTAGTTATAGCTAGTCAAACTTCACATCAAGTGCATTTATAGTGGGAATGTTTCTTATTACCACTCCGTACTCGCAAGTGTCGTTTAAATGGAGTATAGACTGAAATCTGTTGTTAATAATGTTCCTCTTTCAAAGCCTGCCGAATCACATTGAAATTGAAAATGCAAGCTGTAGTAAATACTAATAGATCGATCTACTTTGGGATTTCATCATGCATACTTATACAACCATTCCAATTCATAAGACCTTAAGCTAGTTTAACTAATAGAAAGTAAAGTACGCTAAGCACACTTTTATTGATATTTCTTATCCGTACATTATTATAGTTTAAATGTTTATAATTGATATAAAGCTTACATATCACTTTAACTTTAGTTTCAAGTTTCACGAATGTAAATGAGTACTAACTTTCTTGGAGTTGAGCATTTCTAAACCAATTGTTATAAGACAGAATGCTAAGTTTACCGACTAAAGTTGGCCTGAAACTATGCAAATTGAGGAAGAATCGAAAATGGATTTTGCCCATGAAAGGGGTGGGGCTTGGATAGAACCAGCTCTACTGTATGATTCAGTCACTCTACATGTGCATATCGCAATAACACGACATCACCAAATATGTTTCCTAATTGTGTTTTAGTGTGTTTGAATCAGGAATGGGTGTTCATTTGTGTGACACACTTAGTTAGTCTCAAACCTGTGTTACCATAATACACATAAGGCACACCCCACGTATAAGGTGCTCCCTGAGTTAATAGTGGACTCGAGAGGCACACCTGGGGCCAAATGTTGGTCACTTTAGTACTGTTCCGTAGTAATACTCGGCTGCACAGTGCACCCAGAGATAAGGAAGATCCTTACCGGTAATAATGACACACCAGGGGTTCATCCTCGCGTATGAGCGGGGCTTTTTCCACAAGATAATATCGTAAATATTTACATAAAACTTCCTTCTTTTTTACTTTCTTTTCCATTGATTGTAGGTTCTCACATTTATAATGGTATTCCAATAGACCTCGGATCAAACGTCAAACACCTTCGAAAAACTTACCCCTTTTTTGATCATTAAAAAACTCTGAAAGTACCAGTAATATTGATTTGTAATAAATCAAACACAAAGGGAAAAACAAAATAAAGATCGGAGAAAACAATGTTGTATACAGTCACGAGTCTATTATCCTAAGTACCATAATCGGAAAATTAATAAAAGAAAAAGAATTCAAGCAATGGAAAGCAAGACTGATACTTATTGTTTGGAGTGAGTGAGTAATAGATGTTTAATGCCATTTCGACAGCTAAAGTCATATTCATGGCGAGAAATACATTACACAATTTCACAGAGGAATGTGGTGGTGCCTGCGCATATGTGCACCACACCAATCCTGAGTGGATAGGAAAGAAGAGAAATAGACCCTTTTAAGTGGGCTAGGGAAGCCCGACTTATTGTTTGGAATGCACTTGTCAACAATATGGTGAGTCATGCACACATCAAAATGGTTTTAGCTCTCAAGCCCCTTTCAAAATTTTGTCATCAAAATTTATTTGATAACAGCAACCTTTCAGTACACTGTACGAGAGACAAAGCAGAAGTTAAAGATATCAATCCCAAATGTCAGACTTTACTTTCGATTCAGTGCAAAGTTCAAAATATTTTCTTTGATATCTTCGTACAGGTAGGCAGAGGTGATGGTCAACATCAATATGGTATTCATGAACAGATAAATATATACAGGTTGGTGTGAGTACATTATGATCGCATATATGTATTGCTTGTTGGAGCAAGAAGGTTCTATGGTTTGTACATATGTCAGCTGTCACATACCAGCTAGACAAGCCTCCAGCTGTAAGTAGCGCATCTGTGGCGCATCCGGAGCTCAATAATAATGGGAGTTGGGCGCCCAGATTAAGCCCATGGGGTCGGTCATGGACCAGCGTTTACAGAACTGGTCCGATATCCGGGCTGGGTGGCCGTGGGGCGGCTTGAGAGCCGCCCAAAGTTCACAATGTGTAACCTTTACCGTCCTTTGTCCCCTATAGCGCCTTAGTGGGTGCCTGGAGGTTTATATGATACATAGCTGGTGGTCAGTGGACTGTGAACGCTCATATGGAGTTATATGTATTCATGCCTCATATTATATGCATTAATACAATCATATGTTATAATTTATGGCATTATTAAAACTGTATATGACAGAAGGGACCGGTGGGCAGGTCTAGGATTCCCAAGCAGCTCTGTTCATGACAGAGCAAGCTCACCCTCTCCAGCCCGGCTGGTTTCAGACCTTACTCTAGTTTGCCATCCATGCATAGGTGGCTAGCTACTTCTCCATCCAAGCACAGGCATACCACTATATCATTATGTAATGCTGGACAGGGAATACACATCCAAATTCATCGGAATGTTATCTACATCAAAGGGGGCAATAAACCAAATAAACTAGAATACATATCCAGTGAAATATACAGCTGATCCCAGGCTATTGAACGGGTATCAATTCGTCGAGACGAAAAATCTGGTAACCTTGGTAACATGCCAACGTCGGGACACTGGATGCCTGGGACAAATTGGTGCTCTGCGCTCTTTGCTCCTGTCACGTACCATAATAAAAACTCTACTCTGGGCCTCTGCGCATAATTGAAATGGCTAGTACGGCCATAATACTGCCTTAATCTATTATTCTTTCACAGTTTCATCTTCTCTGTCATTAAATTATACCATCGGGATAGCTTAGCCATAGGCTTTCTATTTTTGGAGGATTTAGATGTCCGTTATTGGGCATAGTGCTGGAGGGTGGGAAAAGTGTCCCCCGGAGAAAATAGCCGCTGGTCGAGGCAAGTTACAGAGCCGATGATTATTGCCATATTGGCTAGTCAAATCTCCCCCCCCATGCGGGAATGTGCCCTTTTGACCTGAAGTCAGAGTACACGCAGGCTTTTTCACTGAAAAGTTAATATCATTTGCCCCCTCCCTGGTCAAGGTCAAGGGGCTTGAAAAAATGCTGACCCCCCCCCCTCCCCCCAGGGCCAAGCTGCTAAAAAAATGATCACTCCCTTATCCCTAGGTAGGTACATCAAATAATGCCTGCACCACTCCTCTGGGAGGTCCATCATTTGTGACGCATTTTTTGTGACCCAACAAATTGCTGCACTGGAAATTAACCTGCACTGAAATTGGCATATTCTTACAGAACAAAGAATAAATGAACACATATAAGAAGTTATCTTGGTATTTCATGGCTTATTTTACCTATATGAAATTTTTCGGGGAAATTGGTGCATTTCTAGACATTTTTGTAGATTTCTGAAGTGGATGACTGAAAAGGTCATCTAAATCAAGTTGTCCAAAATGAAAAAGTAGAATGAAACTAAAAGAAAGTAATAGTATGTTTCATGGCGTTTCATATAAGGTCTAGTTTGTGTATGTGGACTGAATAGTAGAGCTGGTGACTGCAAAAGAAATTTGAAGTATCATATTTTCCTGTGTGAAGGTGCACAATGGTGATTTGGCAGTTTTAAAACTGCCACTACATGACCCATGTACATCATACAGGTGTGACACTTACAATACCTGCTAAGATAAACTTGTTTCACAGGCTCCCCGACTTTGGGAGCAATTAACTGATTTTTTACAATTTCCCGGCCATGTGAACTTGCTACCACACAGGAAAAAATTATTTGATCGTGTCATCAAAATCTAGGTCATGAGCTAATGTTGGTCAAACATATAGGGTGGCCTGAAAATAGGTCAATAGGAAACCCATTAGATGTTAATGATAGGGTCAAATACCAGTGCTTTAATAGGTTATCAGAATGTCTACTTCTTCATATTTTACAGCATCTGTTCCTATATATTTGATATTAGAATCTAGGTCATGAACTAATATAGGTCAGATATATAGGTCACGGGAAAATTAGGTCAAGGTAAAATTTCGTACAGGTAAACATCCGGGTCAGATAGCTTTTTATTTCATGCTGATATTGTGGTTCATTCCAATTGAATTGACATTTTACTAACTTAGCTCCCTTTCATTTCTTCATTTATTATGGCTAATTGGGCCATTATTGGGATCCAGAAGGTCACAACAAATTGCCTGAATACTTAGGACAAAAATGTCAGATTTCTAGATACTAATTCTGCGATTCTGTGAGAACGAATTGAGATATCAACATGATTCCAAAAGATTTGAAATCCTTGCACTCTCCTGCACAACTAAGACACAGGGGTTTAGCTCTAACTCATTATCTTAATTTTCATGTGATGTACCTACCCTAGCCTAGGCTATTTCAGTATTTGGTTATTCAATAAATTTTAAAGCATGGCTTTGCTGAGGCGGAGGACAACATTCAGAACATAATGCAAGACAAAAGTAAACGTGAAACGATAAGATCATGAGTCTATAAAATCTAAATTCCACAGACACGAAATATGGGCCATAGATTGATAGAAAACAGCAACCATTGAGATATGAGCATTGACTCACCGACTCCGGTGATTCGGGTGTGGAACTGTGTAGGAGTTTACTCACTTGTTCGGAAAATAAATGCCTGTTTTGAGAGGCATTATTCCGCATTAGGATGAAAACTTCAGTAAGACTTCGTGTAGCCATGATTATTGGCTTACATACAAAACCCTACCACAAAACAAGGATCCCAGAAGCTAACAGTAAATAAAATCTTTGACAGATTGCGACTGAACGTCCACCATCATGATCCCGGTGACGTTTCGGCGACTGTCCCGCAGAAAATGGGGATAATGATACCCGCATCTGCCACCAGATGGTGCCAGGCACATTTTAGAAGTTCGTTTCTTGTCTCCGATCATGATCCTCTTTCTGTGTTTTTTTTTTTTGTTTTTTTTTTTTAATCTTTGTGCAATTCTGCAAAGACTTAGGTCTATAAGATTAAGAGGAAGGGAAGGGGCCTTTGTAGTTTTAGTTTAGACCTACTTTAGACTTCAAAGTCACAAGTGTCTTTGGCTTTTGTAAGACTTGTTGCTTTTAGCAATAATTTCTAGTGTATATTAGTATATGTGCAGAGCGATAGTTTTGGACTATCTTAAAATAAAATCTACCGCCCCTCTTGGTTCTCTTTGGTTCTGCTCCGAACCTTCAGGTTGGTTCCAGACGACGCAGCAAGCACTTGCGCGCCATCTATCGTCATTTTCGGCCGGCAAAAACCGGCAACCACAACAAAGCTGTGGTGTGGTCGACAGATGAGAAAGGAAACCTCCCACTACAACTTATTGCAGAACATTTATTTGAAAGGTATAGTGTTTTAATGTCATTTAGGGTTTATTCTTTGGGCAGTTCATGAATATGGGGACTGTCAGTGCTTGAAATGAGTTTCAACTGTCATTTCGTTTTGTTTTGATTCAGAACAAGCATGGTTGTCAAAATTGTAGAAATAGCTCTATTTCCATGACTTACTGCACATAAACTACACAACATTAATTTTTTTGGTATAGTTCTCTGCAAAGAGGGATGTCTTATTGTGCCCAAACCACAAGAGTGACTCAAAGTGCTCTAACTTTAATGTCCCTAGTTAACCATTTTGTGTGACCCTATTTCAGTAAATGGCAACCAAAGCCTAGGTGTCAGCCATTTAGGGAGTGGTCATTATTTATCAACAGGGGGGGTGGTGGGTTTTCGCGCGGACGAACGAAAATTCTTTACACCCCCCCTCGACGGCAGTCAAAATTTTTTGCGCCCCCCCCCGCGCCGGAGGCGAGGAGAGTTTTCGCGCCCCTCTTTGATCTATAGTCCGTTTGCCAGTTGTCGCGCATGCGCGAAAATGTTTGAACATCCGGTCCGTCGCGACGCCGGCTTCGCAGCGTAAACAAATTGTGTTGCTTTCCGTGGGGACGGCGAAGAAAAACTTCGATTTTAAGTGGAAAATGGAAAGGTAATTTTGTCAAAGTGTGCACTTGACCTCCAAAAAGTGTGTAGATTACTATGTGGGCTGGAATTAAGTAAGAAGAGAGTATTAGCGACGACTGCACTGGAAATGATTTTGACAGGTGAGGGAAGAGTAGTGACAACAGTCCGTAGACCAAAGACTATCTATTACATGGACGCACGTCTAGACGGCGCTCACCGCTGCGCTTATGGTACGATGTCTATATTACAGATGGCGCTGCGATCAGCGGCATTGTTTACTTCCAGTTTGAGCTCAAAGCGTGCGCGCCAATGCAAAGAGTTTAAAAGGGGAATCTTCTGAAAATGATTGGCAAAAATAAAAGAACTAAGTATTTGTAATCAAAACAATGCATAGTGAGTGAGAAATCTTTGAAGTTGGGTGTGAGGTTGTACTTAACAGATGTTATTCCTTTATATGTACAGAAAGCACATTGTTAGGGTCTTCACCTCAGCCCCATGCTACTGTAGTAGAGTGTTTTGCTCCTCCCACTGTGGTACAGCCGCCGTACGCGACATGTCAGTCGTTTCCTGGCTCAATTCTGACAATTTTGACTGTATGAGGGTGGTGGAAGTGAAGGGGAGTGCTTCAAAAGTTTGAGTTTCCCTATTAACCAGGGTGGGGGTGGTGGGTTTTCGCACGGACGCGAGGACATTTTTTACGCCCCCCCCTCAACGGCAGTCAAAATTTTTTGCGCCCCCCCACCCTGGAGGCGCGGAAAGTTTTCGCAGCCCTCTTTGATCTATAGTATTTCAAAATATGATTTGTATCAATTTAAAACCTGTCGAATTGTCCCAAAAATCTGTCCAATAGTCTTTTCAATTTCTGTCAACTGTCCTGTCGAATAGTCCTATCAAATCGGCAATCTGTCGAATTGTCCGTTTCCCTGTAAGGCTTGCTGATACGGCACATTTGTTTCCAGTGCAGCCTGCCAGAAACGCCCCCCCCCCTTGACGGCAGTCAAAATTTTTTTGCGCCCCCCCGCGCCGGAGGCGCAGAGAGTTTTCACGCCCCTCTTTGATCTGTAGTAGCGTGCGGGCATTTTTGCTTAAAAGAGGGTAAATTTTTTTAGCCCCCCCCCCTCAAGAGGGGTCAAAATTTTTTTAGCCCCCCCTCAGGAGGGATCTGAAATTTTTACGCCCCCCACTCAGACCCCCCCCTATTGATAAATAATGACCACTCCCTTAGTGATGTTCCTGAAGGGATAACCTTTCCTGTGATATGTGTTTGGTCTATGTGCTCCAATTTTTAGTACTGCCCGAGTGGCCCTGAATAAGTGACCCGTACAATTGCAGCAGGTTTCACTCCAAATGCTATTCCTATGGGGGAAATAAGCGCTCACTTTGGGTAGTAGTGGCAGTGCAGCACTGCTGATCAGCCTGATGTAAATCATCTTTTGACATAGTTAAAGCACCACTCAAGTAACTATGATACTTGATAAATATAAGTGTTTGCCTTCCTAATGGTGGGAAAATGGAAAAAATTCGGAAAATTTTTAAACCACCCAAATGGCTCACCAAAGTGGTACCGCACCTAAAAATGGTCCCGCCAACCATGCGTGTGAGTCCCGCACCCTGCGCCCTCCCCGCCCGTGAGTCCCGCACCCTCCACCAACCCCGCCTGTGAGTCCTGCACCCTCCGCCAACCCCGTGTGTGAGTCCCGCACCCTCCACCAACCCAGCATGTGAGTCCCTCACCCTCCGCCAACCCCGCCTGTGAGTCCCGCACCCTCCGCCAACCCCGTGTGTGAGTCCCGGACCCTCCGCCAACCCAGCATGTTTAGCCACAGACATAAATAACATGATCAAGAAGTGCAACGAATATACAGCCATCAAAACATCAAAATTCAAGTTTCTAGATGTGTCCAACTTTCTGGCAGCTAGTTGGCCCAACGTTGCCAAATTTTTGTGTGCTACCTGGGTGGATGTAAGTAGGTCATCTCACCCAAAGCGGGTAAAAAATGTCCGGACACATTGTCCCGACCCTCCCAGACGTAAGTAGATCACCTTACCCAAAGCAGGTCAAAAATGTTCGGACACATTGTCCACTCTATGTGTATGTCCAATCCTGGGGGGTGCACATTCCGGACAGTCCTCCCACTCTCCTCCCCTGCCCCTCCCCACCAAATTTGGCCATCCCCAACATCCCTCCATTACATCATTTCCCTGTGCCCCCATACCATGAGAGGCCTACTGCCCTTATCTCGCACCCCTCTGTTACACCATTCCCCTGGGCCCCTGTACCATGAGAGGCCTACTGCCCCATCTCACTCCCTTCTGTTATACTATTCCGCTGTGCCCCTGTACCATGGTAGGCCTAATACTCTGAGATACACTTTCCCATCCCCCTGTGCCATTCTAGGCCTACTTGGACTCGTATAATATGCCATTTCAAATGACACAGCACCCTGTTAGGCTTCCTGCCCCATCATGAACCTATCCGAGACTCCTTCCCCCATATTTTCTATATTATTGATGGATATGATAATCCATCTCTATACGGTTTCCAGCCCTGGGTTGAACCCATCAAAATTTTTGTCAGAAATTCCTCTCCAAGAAATCCTAGAGTATGCCCTAGGTATCCTCAGCATTAACGTGTATATTATATATGCAGTAACACCCTAAACAAATGTATTCCTGTAGCAGTCCCTAATATCTAGGTTCGTAACCTAGGCTGGCCAAATGGATATGTTATTCAACATATTCAACTACTATCTGACAGGACAATATGGGCCAGTGTCCTGATTAGGAACTGCTGGGAATACAAGTGCAATGAAGTCAAAGTATAATGATGATATTGGTTCACATATATAAGCAAATGTCAATGACCATGGAATAGTTTTGCATCGTATTCCCCCGTATGAGCATCCTAAATTGTCACATGGAAAAACCATTTGCCTAGTGAATGGAATTTTGAGCATTTCAGACCGAAGTAAACCTTTGCTTCTTTAACACATGGGATCCCCCCCCAATGGTTTACTGAATAATGTATAATATATTTACTCCTTTTATTGCACTACAGATGGGTATCAAGAACTGAACAGGCTCTGGAGTTGGAAGGGGAGTCTGGAGCAGCAGCAGCCACATTCCAGCACAGGTTGTGCCAATCATCCCCTCGCTCCCCTCGACAGCTTTTATCAACACACCTGGAAGGAGTACCTGTGATGACGGCACCCCATGAGGATGGGGAGAGTCTATAAGGTTATGGGGGTGTTACATGTACTATACAGGCCTTATATACCGGGTAGTGGGACCCTGAGGCTTATATAAGGTTATGGGGGTGTTACATGTACTATATAGGCCTTATTTACCGGGTAGTGGGACCCTGAGGCTTATATAAGGTTGTGGGGGTGTTACATGTGCTATATAGGCCTTATATACCGGGTATTTGGACCCTGAGGCTTATATAAGGTTAAGGGGGTGTTACATGTACTATATAGACCTTATATACCGGGTAGTAGGACTCTGAGGCTTATATAAGGTTATGGGGGTGTTACATGTACTATACAGGCCTTATATACCGGGTAGTGGGACCCTGAGGCTTATATAAGGTTGTGGGGGTGTTACATGTACTATACAGGCCTTATGCACATTTTTTTTTTCCTACGATGATTTGCTGGAAAGTTATGGCCATTTTTGTGATGTCATAGCTTTACTATACTAATATTCCTCGATGGCCCCCGGACCCTCCGCCAACCGGTGGACCTATGACGTCACCGTGCGGAATTCCTGCGGGTTATTTAACGCAGGGGTGCAATACGGGGGTTTAGTGCATTGTCAATGGAGCATCGATATTCACCTTGACACAATGTTTAATATTGTGCTGTAATGAAATATTTCTGTGTCCTGCGCACTGGATACAGAGATTTGTTGAGCCCTGAGAATGCAATCTTTGCACTCCATAATAATCTCCATAAGGGAGTGATCATTTTTTAACAACAGGGGGGGCTGGTGGGTTTGAGGGGGGGGTCAGAATTTTTTCAACCCCTTGACCGGGGGGGGTCAGAATTTTTTCAACCCCTTGACCGGGGGGGGGTCAGAATTTTTTCAATACCTCTGATGGGGGGGGTCAAAATAATTTCACCTGTTTTCAGTGGAAAGCCCCGCGTGTTACTATAGGCTAGAAGGGGATGTTCGCGCGCGATTTTTGTCCCTTATGAGGGGGTTGAAAAAATTTTACCCCCTCGAGAGGGGGGGGGTCGAAATTTTTTTCGCGCATCCGCGCGCAAACCCACCAGCCCCCCCCTGTTGTTAAAAAATGATCACTCCCTAACCTACAACACATTTATATCATCAATGACATTGATTTCAAGTACACTATAGCCCAAACACAGGTTATCGAGATGGCAACAATAATCGATATATTTGAAATATCAAGACCAAAATGCTGTTATTCATCATCAATATATATTGGATGTCAATGACACTCCTACCTGACAGCATCGTAGTTCCACTGAATAGCCAAGTTTGACCTTATCTTACCAGTCACTGTAGGAGCAGTAAAGGGCCTGGCCCTTGGAGGAGGCAAAGACTCTGGAGGCAGACTCTGGGAGTGCCCTGGCACTTCTACCAAGGTGTGTCCAACATGTAGTGCAATAAAAAGAGTAAATATATTATACATTATGCAGTAAACCATTGGGGGGGATCCCATGTGTTAAAGAAGCAAAGGTTTACTTCGGTCTGAAATGCTCAAAATTCCATTCACTAGGCAAATGGTTTTTCCATGTGACAATTTAGGATGCTCATACTGGTGAATACGATGCAAAACTATTCCATGGTCATTGACATTTGCTTATATATGTGAACCAATATCATCATTATACTTTGACTTCATTGCACTTGTATTCCCAGCAGTTCCTAATCAGGACACTGGCCCATATTGTCCTGTCAAATAGTAGTTGAATATGTTGAATAACATATCCATTTGGCCAGCCTAGGTTACGAACCTAGATATTAGGGACTGCTACAGGAATACATTTGTTTAGGGTGTTACTGCATATATAATATACATGTTAATGCTGAGGGTACCTAGGGCATACTCTAGGATTTCTTGGAGAGGAATTTCTGACAAAAATTTTGATGGGTTCAACCCAGGCCTGGAAACTGTATAGAGATATCATATATCCATCCATAATATAGAAAATATGGGGGAAGGATTCTCGGATGGGTTCATGATGGGGCAGGAAGCCTAACAGGGTGCTGTGTCAATTTTGAAATGGCATATTATACGAGTCCAAGTAGGCCTAGAATGGCACAGGGAGATTGGGGAAGTGTATCTCGGAGTATTAGGCCTATCATGGTCCAGGGGCACAGGGGAATGGTGTAACAGAGGTAAGTGAGGTGGGGCAGTACAGGGGCGTAGGAAAAGGGAGGGCCAGGGGGGCCTGGGCCCCCCAACCAGAAAGGAGGTGGGGCCTAAATATGCCAAGAGTTCATAATAAATTGAGCAAGAAGCTAAAACTTTGCATCTCAAATTAGATTGATATAGTAATGAGATAAAGAAAATGGGGGCCTGGGCATCAAATCAGATCTAAAATTCATCAAAAATTACTTTTCTACACAAATTTTGTTTAGGTATGTATAGGCGCTATTGTGCTCGAGCCGATGTTTTAATATGGTTGAGGTCGGCCCCCCCCAATGAAGATTTGCTTCCTACGCCTCTGCAGTAGGCCTACCATGGTACAGGGGCACAGGGGAATGATGTAATGGAGGGATGTTGGGGATGGCCAAATTTGGTGGGGAGGGGCAGGGGAGGAGAGTGGGAGGACTGTTCGGAATGTGCACCCCCCAGGATTGGACATACACATAGAGTGGATATGTTCGTTTGGCGAGCGTAATTTTTCAGCAAAATCAAGAGAAAACGGATTTCAAACCATTTTCCTATCTATGGTAGGTCTAGGCTTCTATGTCTGGCGGGGGGGGGGGGGTCCAATGTCCAAGTAAATCATCTGGGAGGGTCGGGACAATGTGTCCGAACATTTTTGACCTGCTTTGGGTAAGGTGATCTACTTACGTCTATATGAGCCTACGAAAATTTCCCCATATAGATAGATCTATGGTAGGTCTGGGCTTCTATGTCTGGCGGGGGGGGGCCCAATGGGTTTGGTGTCCAAGTAAATCATCTGGGAGGGTCGGGACAATGTGTCCGGACATTTTTTACCCACTTTGGGTGAGATGACCTACTTACGTCTACCCAGGTAGCACACAAAAATTTGGCAACGTTGGGCCAACCAGCTGCCAGAAAGTTGGACACATCTAGAAACTTGAATTTTGATGTTTTGATGGCTGTATATTCGTTGCACTTCTTGATCATGTAATTCATGTCTGTGGCTAAACATGCGGGGTTGGCGGAGGGTGCGGGACTCACATGCAGGGTTGGTGGAGGATGCGGGACTCACAGGCGGGGTTGGTGGAGGGTGCGGGTCTCACGGGCGGGGTTGGCGGAGGGTGCGGGACTCACAGGCAGGGTTGGCGGAGGGTGCGGGACTCACACGCAGGGTTGGCGGAGGATGCGGGACTCACGGGCGGGGTTGGCGGAGGGTGTGGGACTCACACACGGGGTTGGCGGAGGGTGCAGGACTCCAGGCGGGGTTGGTAGAGGGTGCGGGAATCACGGGCGGGGTTGGCGCAGGGTGCGGGACTCACATGCGGGGTTGGTGGAGGGTGTGGGACTCACAGGCAGGGTTGGCGGGACCAATTTTAGGTGCGGTACCACTTTTGTGAGCCATTTGGGCAGTTTAAAAATTTTCCGAATTTTTTCCATTTTCCCACCATTGGGAAGGCAAACACTTATATTTATTAAGTATCATAGTTACTTGAGTGGAAATTGTGCCATATCAGCAAGCCTTACAGGGAAACGGACAATTCGACAGATTGCCGATTCTACAGGACTATTTGACAGGAGAGTTGGACAGAAATTGAAAAGACTATTGGACAGATTTTTGGGACAATTCGACAGGTTTTAGATTGATACAAATCATATTTTGAAATACTATAGATCAAAGAGGGGCGCGAAAACTTTCCATGTCTCCGGGGCGGGGGGGGGGGGCGCAAAAAATTTTGACTGCCGTTGAGGGGCGGGGGCGTAAAAAATATCCTCGCATCCGTGCGAAAACCCACCACCCCCACCCTGATTAATAGGGAAACTCAAACTTTTGAAGCACTCCCCTTCACTTCCACCACCCTCATACGGTCAAAATTGTTGGAATTGAACCGGGAAACGACTGACATGTAGGGGAAGACATATGGAAGACATCTACCAGGTTTGTTTTCTTGGAATGCCAACTGTTTAGCTATGGTGGGAAGACAAAGTTTGCTTCGCGTATGGCGGCCGTACTACCGCGGGAGGAGCAAAACACGCTACTACAGTAGCATGGGGGCCGAGGTGAAGACCCTAGCAATGTGCTTTCTGTACATATAAAGGAATAACATCTGTTTAGTACAACCTCACACCCAACTTCAAACATTTCTCACTCACCATGCATCATTTTAATTACACATACTGACTTCTTTTATTCTTGCCAATCATTTTCAGAAGATTCCCCTTTTAAACTCTTTGCATTGGCGCGCACGCTTTGAGCTCAAACTGGAAGTAAACAATGCCGCTGATCGCAGCGCCATCTGTAATATAGACATCGTACCATAAGCGCAGCGGTGAGCGCCGTCTAGACTAGGCCGAAATACCTGCCTGCTCACAGGCAGGATCCAAGATGTATACAAGTCTATAGTGGCACAAACACATGGCTAGTCTGAACTAAGTACTCACTTTCAGTTCCTGGAAATTGTCCCTCCTATTCACAAACATGTAGTTTTCATGTACATCAGCTTATATTGACTGAAACATGAGATATATCCAATGAATCTGACATGTTTATCTTGAGCTTAGATATCACTACCAGTTATTGTGCCCAATATAGGGCAGATTGGATACATACCCGGATCGTGGTTGAGGGCAGTACATCATGGCCTTCCAACACTACAATCTGCCACTGTTGATAAAGTCCTAAAATATTACCACCCAATTCCAGGAAGTGTCCTCACGGGACACATCAACTTAGTAAAAAAAGGGAGGTGGCTCAAGAAGAACTTGGCTTATAAGTATAACGATGATATTGATTTCTAAAAGCTTGATAGACAAATGTATGGCATCATATGCAGCAGTTTGTTGCATGCCATAAATTTACTCTTCTTTACTCTTATAATATTGTAATAACCAGAGTCGACACCGTATATAAAGAATGGAATATAAAGTTACAGCCGTTGTTGTTGTTTTATTTCTTAGGAGCCTTAAGGACTAACAGCCACTGGTCATCAGTTACTTGCTTATACTGATACTTGTACTTGTACTTATTCTTGCTTAGAGCAGCCACTGTGTACGTGAGCTAGGACTAGCCACCGAACTCCCTTAAGATAGCCTACACGTAGGCCACCTGAGTGTCTGATCGCGTCTGCCATAAAACCACCGAACACCGCGTTTTATAGCCCCCGGCCGCCAACGGTGACGTCACATAACATTACTATACTCACACGGACTGTTGGACTATCGCGAGGACTGCCTCGGGGACTGCCTTGTGCATTAGTTGCAAACAGTGTACGGCCTTTCTTGGCATTGTTTGGAGTGCATAGACCATCGACTTGAGGACGCTTGGGCGTTGGTGACATCCTCCGTACAGCTGATCTTCTGTAGGCATAGACAAAAAATCTTATCAAAAGAATGTGATTTTTCTTGAGGTACGGGGTACCAAAGTTGTTGCCCCCCCCCCAATAATGAAATTCTCATTTGTTACGGAAGTAAGGAAATAGGTAAAAAGCTTACAGAGGTCAAATCTTTTTTGTACTGAAATGCAAATTTAGCTCCCCCCCCCTCCATCACTGTGAGAAATGCCCCCCCCCCAAGTATACTAGAACAAATTTAACAACAGGGCTTTTGACAGGATTTTTTGCAATGCGCCAATTGCACACTTTTTAGCAAATACAATGCGCCATTCTGTAAATTCTAGCCATTTAAATGCGACATTTAAGCATTAAATGCGTGTATTGCGCACTGCGCAGCCCTGTCAAAAGGTATCAATATACTAAGGGAGTGGTCATTATTTATCAAGGGGGGGTGGTGCGTTTGAGGGGGGGGGGCGTAAAATTTTCAGACCCCTCCCGAGGGGGGGGGCTAAAAAAGATTTGACCCCCTCTTGAGGGGGGCTAAAAAAATTCACCCTCTTTTTAGCAAAAAAGCCGGCGCACTACTATAGATCAAAGAGGGGCGCGAAAACTCTCCGTGCCTCTGGCGTGGGGGGGGGGCGCAAAAAATTTTGACTGCCGTCGAGGGGGGGGCCTAAAAGATTTCCGCATGTCCGCGCCAAAACCCCCCACCCCTCTGTTGATAAATAATGACCACTCCCTAACGACTTGAGAAGTCACATAAAAGAAAATATACATTCGACCCCCTGCTGAGGCCATATGGGGGGGGGGGGGTAAAAAACTGTTGACCCCTCTCAGGGATATCCATAGGATAAAAAGGCTCACAGGTATTTTCGACATACTGCAGCTACAAATTCTTGTCTGGAGGGTCTGAATTTTTGTATGCCCCCCCCTCAAACCCACCACCCAACCTGTTGATAAATAATGACTGCACTCTCAACAAAAAAGACTGAAATTTTTCGAGCCCAAAATATTTTGTATGACCCCCCCCCTCAGGACAGGTCAAAATTTTTCACCCCCCCTAACACACCCCTTCTTCCCCCTTGGTAAACAATGGCCACTCCCTTAGACTACACAGCTGTACTAGTATAGGCCTAGGACCTTTAATAAATTGGGGAGGGGGGGCTACTTACATGCCTGGCCTAGCTTTTTCAAACACATGTCACTGAACAATAGTATTCCACCATGTATTGTCTCAATTATATTACCATTGGCAATGTATTTGGATAGCTGGGTTGTACAGAATTACATCTCACAAGCACTGCCAAGTCAATCAGACTTATCAGTGCTGTCAAGTCACTGGTTTGTTGACATGAGTGATAATGGGGGATCTAGACAGTTCAGTTTGAATAAATACATTTTGCTCACTTAAAAAACATACCATCATATGTTTCGATCTATAACAGTGAAGTTGGGCATCCATTGGGAGACATGTCATACCATCAAACCTACCTGGAAGACTGTGGTGCTTCATTGTTTGTCAGCAGGCCATGAGGCTGTGGCCTCTGTGCTGACATCTTTGAAACTGGCGTCTAGGCCCCGGTGGCGGCCGCATATATCCCGTGAGATATAGAGGGCGCGCAAGTGCTTGCTGCGTCGTCTGGGTTGGTTCTATAGAGTTGGTTCTAATCCCGATGACGCGGGAGTCTCGTGAGAACTAAACCGTTCCAAAACGAGGCTTCGTGTAGGGGGTGCCGAAAACCCAGACTGACAGGAATTATTTCGAGTATTTTTACCAACATCTGCACATTTTTGAAGCAAAGGGTGCAAATATGTCGAAGCAGGAACAGGTCCTGGCCCTCGATCCGCCGGTGGAGTTGAGATTCAGAGGTAAGTGCGAATGCTGAACCCCAGATGGCTCCGGGAAAATGACACGCCATCTTTTCGGACGGAGGTAGCATTTCTCTTTGCCGATTGGTCAGTCCATGGAAATTTATGTGAATGCAAAACGTGTAAATAACAGAGGGTATAGTTTATATGAAACCATGCAATATTAATCAAAAACACCCATGCGATACCCCAAAAGTTATTCTCTAGATTAGATGGTGGGTAAATGCTTAAGGTTCAGTGCGAGAAGAACTGACGGGGCCGAACTGACAGTTCAGGAGGTGGGACTTGACAGATCGTTTGACGCCCTTCATTTCCGTCAGTCAGATTCATACCGTGTTTTCCATTTGAGTATGTTGTTATTCACTGATCCTGTTATCTTTCCCCCAAAATACTGCCAACATAATGAAAATCCATTAGTTATTGGGGCACTGTATGAATCTGAATCCCATAGGCATAGTAAAACTAAAAGCATACACCGGGAAATAGCAAAAGCTTAGACTGTCAAGGGTTGCTCACTGCTGACACGTCAGTGAGTCATTCATTCATGATTCCACACTCACACTGCAAATCGTGGGCAAGTTCATGTTTGACGTATTGATAGGTTTATCTCAATTCGTTGAGACGAAAAGTCCGGTAACCTTGGTAACGTGCCGACGTCGGCACACCGGAAGCCGGAGACAAAGTGGTCCTCTATGCTCCCCGCTTTGTTTCATACTAAGTAAAGGACATACACTGTAGGGGTCTCTGCGCATTTAAATTCAGATCACGGCCATCGTAATGCAGTTATCACTTAACTATATGCCACGTAAATTTTCTTAATCATTCTTTCTTTTATAACTTCATGCTGCCTTGCTGGCCTTGCCATAAGTAGTATATATCTGGAGAATTTGAACTTTGAAAAAGACTTCCAGTACTGAAGCACACAAATCTTAGGGTGAAATACCTGCCTGCTTACAGGCAGGATCCAAAGGTGTCTGTTGGTAGTCTATCTACTCTGCCAGATTGGCAGAGTGCCCAGTTATCACAGAAGTACTTACTGTCAGGTCCAATGCTTCCACCAACACTTCCCTCAATGTATATCCAAAGATTCACAATACACAAAGCACTTGAAATACTTGTGATAATTAATAATCCAGGTGATTTTCAAATCTCCCTCCCCTCCCTCCCTTACTCCAAAACATTGTCTGCCATCTTGAAGCCAGGTGTAGCCACCTAGTGCCAAAGAGACTACACTATCCTTGGTTGGTTAGCCCTATGTTTCAAAAGGAATCTAACACAAGGTAGAACCCCTAGCATGTTGACAATGGAGGCCATTGAGGTAGTGCTATCTAAGCTCAAGATAAACATGTCAGATTTATTGGATATATCATGCTTCAGTCATTATAAGCTGATGTACATGAAAACTAAATGTTTGTGAATAGGAGGGACAATTTCCAGGAACTGACAGTGAGTACTTAGTTCAGACTAGCCATGTGTTTGTGCCACTATAGACTTGTATACATCTTGGATCCTGCCTGTAAGGGAGTGGTCATTATTTATCAACAGGGGGGGGGAGGGTGGGTTTGAGGGGGGGGGCGTAAAATTTTCAGACCCCTCCCGAGGGGGGGGGGCTAAAAAAATTTTGACCCCTCTTGAGGGGGGGGGCTAAAAAAAATCACCCTCTTTTTAGCAAAAAAGCCCGCGCGCTACTATAGATCAAAGAGGGGCGCGAAAACTCTCCGCGCCGGAGGCGCGGGGGGGGCGCAAAAAATTTTGACTGCCGTCGAGGGGGGGGCGTAAAAAATTTCCGCGCGTCCGCGCGAAAACCCACCACCCCCCCCCTGTTGATAAATAATGACCACTCCCTAAGCAGGCAGGTATTTTGGCCCCCGGGGATCTGTCCCCCAGGGAAAATGGCACGGGCCGTGTGCACGTGACATGTTACCTTGGAAATTTGCTATGTTTCATAGTTACCGTCCGCACGAATACAATCACAGTGCCAACAGTTCTACTCTGATGCTGACAACAGAGATAGTACCTTGGCTTATCACAGAAAAAGTTCTTTGGACGTCTCTGTTGGGCTCTATGACTAAGTTGATAATTTAGCAGATGTCAATTTATTAAGCCCTTATTCGAAAAGAACTATGAGAGAAGGGTAGGGGTGGATCATAATATGGCCATACCACTGGATGTGTATTCCAGTCTCCAATGTAATTTCTTTTATATGTCCCTTTGATTTAGATAAGAATCCATGTGAGGGTGGCTGTGTATTTGGCACTATGCTGACTCTACAGTGTACAATACACAAATTTGGATGCAAATTCCAAATATCCAGGGAAGGTCTGACTCCAGTCCGTAGTATCACTGGCTGCATGGATTGAGCCTCGGTCCAGCAATCTCGGTCTGGGGGATGGATAGCCTAAGCCTGGGAAAATACATAAGCAAATGTCCACGACCAGTGAATAATTTTACAGCGTATTCACCAAGGTGGGGCTGCCCGTATTCAACGAAGCCGTTATACTGGAGTGGACATTTGCATTTATTATATGGCCCACGGGTTTAAATTGCTTTTAAATAAAGGATTTCAACAATATTTACTGGTTTTGAAGGCATAGACTCGTCCCGGTTTGTTTTGATCCGCCATGACACCTTGCTCGACGAAGTAGGTCACGTGATACGGAGCTAGCCGCTGCTTTTAGTTTCGATATAAATGTTCCTTGCGCAGGACAATATCTCCTTTTTTAACATGGCGCTAACACATAGATATTCCTTAAACAATGCATAACATATTATTTAACTAGTTTAATCATAGTTTTACCGTAAAACTTCTAATAACCATACCTACATACGAAACTAGTTAGCTCTGTATAAATTTCAAAATGGCGCTGCCGTATATGCGAGGATCTTATTCCACCCCCCCCCCTATTGAATACGGAGTAAGTAGTACTAATCTATAGTGTCATCGATATTAGCCATATAATAAAGTCATTGCACTTGATCACACTGTTGATGTGTTTTGATTCTAGTCTATTAGTTGATTATCCCCTATGGTTTAGGGGATAATTAGACGCTTATTAGAAGTGTCAAAAAAGAATATCTACTGGTTTGTCATATTCAATCAATCAATCAGTGGTACTTACAAGTATGTCTAGACTCTAGACCAATCATGATGGGTGGTCAGTGGCTGTCCAGGGCTTAGGTGAAAGGAAAAAGATATGTAGTTAAAGTGTATAGGCCAATGACTGAGAGATGTAGAGATTTTCGCTCAGACTACCCCCATCAAGGTCTCCCAGTGTGTAGAATTGAGTCACAATTTGCAAGATATGAAGACATTCAAAGGTCAAGGGTATCCCTATGTTGCCTGAGGTGATTTAGGTTAAAATGCCTTCACGCTTCCCAAAGCCTATTTGACTCTTAGAGAATAAACCCACAACGTCAGTGTCCGTGGGTATTGTACATGTAGTACTTCTCTGCCCCACCCCCACCCCCCACCTGACACTATTTAACGTTCTTACTTATCATCAGGGAATAGACAACAGTTACCCTAGTTCCTCACACATAGGGCGAGGCTTATATTAAATCAGACCCAAGGTGCACCTTCTAGCGTCAGGCCAAGTGTGGGGTGCACCTTATATGTGAGGTAAGCAAAAGTAGCTTAAAGTATCGATTGTGAAATGGTAAAAAGAAAAAGCGACACATTTATTGAAGCCAGTACTATGGTACTGGTTTGTTCATCTTGACTTTCCCACATTGTGGACCTATCCAGGTCACGTGCCACCATGTAGAGGGAGCAGCCTGATAACCTGCAGACTCATCTCACCCACCACTGCCAGCAGCTGCTCATCCATAGCACGGCTCACAACATGTTGATATATTAAAACTGCCTTACAACATCCCTGATGGGGGGAGAGCAGAGTCAGCATGCTCCAAACACTCTTACACGCCCTGCTTGCGTTTATGATATACAAATATCACTACCGGTATTATCATATCTAAGCATTCAAGTTTTAAATAAGCACCTGTCTTAGATACGTGCCAGAGCTGGGAGGTCGTTCTTAGAATTCTACCTGTACAACATTATAGTATGATTTGTATGGGAAAGACTCAATTACCATCACTTTCAATTTATTTAGTCCATTACATGTAATTGATTTGGCTAAATTTGGCGTAAGTATCAAATTGTTACAGGGTAATTGTTTTATTTGGGATTATCTTTTTATACAGGCTTGCATACTGGACGTGCTCATTGTCTGGGGAAGGGTTAGCGGGCCATTCCCATTCTCCGACGCCAGCACAGAAACATCAGTTTGATAATATGTTTACACTTCAAACTGAGATAAGTGGTATAACGGTTATAGATAGTTGAAAGAGAAACTAATGAGTCTAATGTCGATTTCTCGCCATGATAATGGATGATAAAATAGATGATCAGGCCTTCTAACCTGGTTAGTTAGTTGTGTCTGCAAGAGAGTGTGTGTGTGTGTGTGGGGGGGGGGAACTGACAGCAGTGTGGTGTTTTTACAGGTACCACTGGCACTAGCAGGCGGTCAGGTAACTGCCAGGTGGGCAGCCCACAGCCAGGATTCTACTGAACGAGTAGTAGTGAACTGCTCTTAGAACTAAATGCACAGACATCTGTTGTTTGTTCTTTTTACTGCGCTCACGGTCTTTCTCCTTACAACCACCTTTTAGGTTTTAACCAACGTGAAATCTGGCGCACACCTGTTCCATTTATAGATCGACTGGTAGGGGCTACCTATAATATAGGCTATATCATCGAAGAATACACGATGCCATGTATAGCGACCTAGTGGAATTGATTGTCACCCAATGAAATAATCCCAAATATTCACTGCAGACTTCTCGGGAGCGGGCACAGGGAGATTGTACCCATCTCATAACTGTTAGCAGTAACGACTACTGGAAACAGTGTCAGCAATAGTTCTACTCATTGGACAACCCTTTGGGGCTTTGTAAGTTCAATGGATAGATGTGCCTTTGCTACACTGAACTAGTCACGCCCCTCCCTGTTGTAAGTTAGACCCTACTGAGGTGTACTGTGCTACTCAGCCTACTGACACATTCCTGTGGTGGACTGTAAGTGTAAAGAAGGGTTCTGTGAAGTTCTATATATAGTAAATTGCCTGAGCCAAGGGGGAGCACTTATATGTGTGAACAACAATCCAGCTAGTCAGAACCCCTTCTCATACATGATCCCTAGTACATTGGTGGAGCACCTAAGATTTACGTGACAGGTCTATTAGACACAGTTACACAGTGTTGCATTATGCTAGTCACCCCTTCCTGTGATGGCCTGTAAGTTAGACACTGTGTTGTGGTAGACTTCTTGTGGGCCTCAGAAGTGTTTATTTAAGGACAGCATAACGTGCAGCATTCCCTGCTGCACGAGCAGCTCATGTACTGCTGACGTCTCCCTCAGGACATGCTCCTAGTGACCTACTGCGGCATGGGGGCTGCTAGTTGTGGGGCTGAAATATACAGCTTTACTGCTCACTTTGGTCAGGCCTCACCTGTAGTCTGTACTCCACATACTCACTCAGCTCACCTGGAGCCCCCACCCTGCCCTACCCACACCCCTACCCCGTGTCACTCAGTAAGTGGGTTAGATGGATGCACCCTCCCACTCCCCCAACATGTACACCAGACGGGTGTAGCAGGTACCGGTAGCTGTCCTAGTTACCTGACTGTAGTAGTACCAGTAACTGTGGCTTCATGGCCAGAGATAGTACCGTAATCTCTCGCGTAGAAGGCGCAGCCCGCGTAGAAGGCGCACCCCCAACTCAGAGAAGGCTGGTTCGCGTAGAAGGCACACATACCTTCTCTGAATTGGTACACTGAAAAAAACCGCGTATAAGGCGCACCCCTAACTCAGGGGTCTGGTCCGCGTACAAGGCGCACCTTGTCCATGGCCTGCTACAAGGAGACAAGGGTCTCCTTGTAGTTGGGGATAGCCTTAGGTAGGGTTAAGATCAGGATGAGTATGATGCTGATCATATATTTTTTTTGAATACCACAAATGAGGTGTGACCTGAAGTAGAACTTATCTCTAACATTGTATTATCAGTTCTTTTGATTTCTTTTCATACATTCATGCATTCTATCAATGTTGTAGCATGTTAGGGAATGAATTTAAATCAAAACATTATCTAAACATAGTTGGAACATCTTTTCTAAAGTCAAACATACAGCAAGTGTATATAAATGGTATACTGGCTCCATCTGGTGGCACTTCTAGGAACCATTCCTATTGAACACATGATTATAAATGATCATGATCAAGGTACAGTTTGAGGTAAATTTCAATTGTATACTATCTTCTGATACAGTTTTGACAAATCAACCACATCATGATGACTTATTGACATAATAACATGAAATGTATCATGTAAAAGCATGGATAACCTAAAATCCATTTACAACTACAGTACTGGGAATACAAACTAACACATAATAATAATAATGCAAACTCTATCTTGATCATGATCATTTATAATCATGTGTTCAATAGGAATGGTTCCTAGAAGTGCCACCAGATGGAGCCAGTATACCATTTATATACACTTGCTATATGTTTGACTTAAGAATAGATGTTCAAACTATGTTTAGATAATGTTTTGATTTAAATGCATTCCTACCATGCTAGAACATTGATAGAATGCATGAATGTAGGAAAAAGAAGTCAAAAGAACTGATAATACAATGTCAGAGATAAGTTCTACTTCAAGTCACACCTCATTTGTGGCATTCAAAAAAATATATGATCAGCATCATACCCACCTGATCTAAATTGGAGTACCAGTTAAACCCGCGTATAAGGCGCACCCCCAACTCAAGTCAACCTGCCTCTCGCGTATAAGACCCATGCACGATCTGATTCGCGTATAAGACGCGCCTTATACGCGGGAGATTACGGTAGTTTTCCTACTCTAAGTACCTGAATAGGGATTTCTGTACCGAATTCTTTAATGTGTCACTAGATGTTTGCAGAACTGGGGATGGTATCTGTGTATGGGTTGTATAGAGCTTGGGGAGAGTGGTATTATCTGCTAAAATGTACATGTGACATGTCACTGCGCAGCTATCTGAGTGCACTATGGATAGGGACTTCAACAAAATTTCCAAAGTGAAAACAAAAAATTCTTTTAGTCACATCCGATTAAGCTCATTTAGAAATATCCAAAACTTTTGGAATTAAGTTTCTAGCTCATCTAGAACCAGAGATCCCAGGTTTTGAATGCAGAGATGCCACCTTTCCTAGCTTTTTAGGAATTCCGAATTTGGACTGTAATTCTTGTAGGCATTTCCTTTTGGAAATTGACAAAATTAGGCTTATTTCCGAATGCTAAGAGCTCAGTGAACGGCATCCCTGTGAATGGTATAATTGGATAATTTCCTAATCTATTCCAAGTGGGCTTAAAGTACTCCTGACAAATTGTAACAGCAGCATTGCTCACGAAAATTGTGTGAAACCTGACCGATTTTGTACCAGTCAAAAATGGTACTATACCACCTCACACATACATGAAATTCCATATACCGTAAACTCCCGCGTAGAAGACGCGCTGCGCGTATAAGACGCACCCCAAACTCAGCACATGCATTTTCGCATATAAGACGCACATTTTAAGGCTGAAATTAGTACATTTCTATAGAAAAATTACCCCTCGTATAAGACACACCCCAAACTTGAAAAAATCCTATAAGACCTCCCAGGCATTTGTTTGGCGTAGAGGATGTGTCTTATACGCGGGAGTTTACGGTATTAGTCATTTAATACCCAATTAAGATGTGTGGGGGGTTATTTTTTATATGTTGGCAAGTCTTGATACTTTTTTAGGCCTTTGAAAATAACGTTTAAATCAATGTTGGTATAGCTGTCAATAATTGGTCTTTTTAAAACTAGATTTCGCTGAGGGATAGCTTGAAATCTCTACTTTGAGCATAGCCAAGAATACCTTAAAGAATCAGTAGAATATAAATAGAAATTGCCGATTTCCGCCGATACGAAAATCGGCAGTCCCCCAGAGCCTAGCAAATTTTGTTCACACTGCAGTCTTATCAAAGTCCCTACTATGGTTCATGTTCTCTTTATCTGTACTTGCACAATACGTTGGGGGGGGGGGACCAAAACGAAGCAAAGGATGGCTGTTATAGATTTTACTCTACCAGTAAAGTAATCTAATGGTTTGAATCTGGTTATTACGTGTGTGTCTGATTGTCAGCTATTTAGTCTGGCTCATATCCGATTGTAAATCATATTTAGATAATGCATGTATCAGCGGCAGCTTAAGCGAGGTGAGGTATTCATCACTGTATAATGTATATAAAACAGTAACCATTTTATTGGTTTGTTGGGAAGTGGCTAATACATACTGTAAGTAATTGTAATTTATTTCACCCTATACATATTTTCGCGAATTTTGCGGAAATAAGAAATTCGCGAATTTAAATACATAGTGAAATTAATCCCTTGCTGGTGTGTAATCCAAGTTGTAGTTCTAATCAGCGCAGTGATATGACACATAGGTCATCAATGACCTCAGTTTTTTGTTCAATGTCAATAAAAGCTATTATTCTAATCCACAAAAAATTTACATCTACATGTAGTTTTGTAGATCTATCAGTAAAACGTGTACAGTGGTACATGCATGTTAGAATTGCGCAAGTCTCTTGGGTTTGATATAGGAGAATTGAAATGAAGTGAGAAAACGAAAAATGAAAATATTTCTAGTGAATCAAGACTGAGCACAGCAGATAGAGGAAGAGGGATTGAGTGTTAGTGGTGTGGGGAGGGGAGCTCAGGGACTGCCGCCAGTCTATGTCCATGTGTACAACTACCGGTACATGTAACTGGAAACTTCACATCCAGGTTTTATATTATCAGACAAGCTGGAGTTTTAACACAATCGGAAATTTAGATATACACGAAAATGTCTTAAAGAAAATTTGCAAAAATTCATGCATGCGAGAATATCTATTTTTACAGTACTCAAGATGTATGTATGAGGTTTTACGGTAGTAGTATGTGGCGACGGTGTGCCAGTAGGTCTGACTAGGTTACCCTAGGTTACTGACTCATCTTTACACGACCAAATAAATACTGTAGTGAAAGTGAAGTCATTGTGACCCCTGTCACATACTCCCTCCTCCTCATGCCCCCTTACCTCTGTCACACCCTGAGACCACCAACGTCACGGACCAACTTAGTTAGTGCGTGACGTTGGTGACGTAGTAACTACATGTAGTACATATTAGGGTTTAGTATTAAATTAATCTAAAATGGGCTCCGTTTAAGAAGGGATATTATACTGATCTATGAGCCAAAGCATGTTTGCCGATATATTAGGTGTGTGTGTGAAAACCCCCATTTAGAAGGAAAGTATATCAAGAACTACTGTAAACTCCAGCATTAAAGTCACACCAGCGTAGAATCCTGTGCCCCCTAACTTTGTAACAAGCTTTAGACTGCATTTGGGGAAAAGTACAGGTTCAGTAAAGTTCTATAGTGCTAAATAAGGAGCCCAAAATATCCCTCTATAAGCTGTACCCCGTCTATGCTTGTGTAAGTTGCAGGGGGCCTCTGCTCTGGTTCACATATAATACACCGCAGATTATACGCTATTGCATTTACCAGGTTTATATGTGACAGGGAGAAAAAGGCTGGAATATTTGACATTTCTTTCTCAGTTCTTCATAACATTCATACTATTTCCGGTTTTTGTCGTTAGGTGGAGGAGGAGATTTGATTGACTTAACCTTCAGTCACAGAGGGATGGATTGCTATTTAACTTGGAAAGTTTATTTTTTCGAGTTTTTAGAGACAGGTGGGGGCAGGATGACACTTTAAGGACTAAATTGCCTGTTTCAGAGATGGGACTGTTCATTTCAACCTCAAATAACATGAAAATGTTTAAATACGAGTCAAAATGAAACCTGTCATGAAATAGTGTACATATTCAGGATCATAGAGTAATTGTTACCTGTTATCTGGTTCTTATCTTTCTGATAATAAGGTTTTAAAGAAGTAGGTCTTCTCAAAATGGATGCAACATCCTTTGTGCACTCAATGCTTTTCTATGGAGGTGTCAGCTTAGGGTGTCAGGTTTCCCGCCCTTTTTAAGCAGGCTGATGGTCTCATTGTTCATCATTTAGCAGGGGGAACTGAGGTGTTTCCAGCTAGGGGGCAATGGGAGATGAATATTCTATACCATAGTGTTTTCTTCTTGGTTTATTCCACTTGAATATAGCAGCATATAACTGTGTATAAAAGCATTATTCTAACACTTAATATTACATGAATATATAGCGATAGATAAGATATTTTGAAAGGGGAGAGATCTTCTGATACTTGGTCCACCTATGTTAAGTTCAGAGATGTCAGACATCAGAGGTCCGTCTATTTTCAGATGTTCAAACATTCCTAAAAAGCAGACATCTCAGAGGCTTCTTCCAACTTGTGGTCATAATTTGGATAGAGAGAATTAAATTAATCATAGATAACCTCACAATATTTCCTTTCTACTTCTAGGGTGCATGAGGCTGAGCATAGTTCAGGCTTAAGCAGGTGGAATTAAGCATGCCTTGTTCTGCCCTCTGGCCTTTTCTAGACAAACCACCTTTCAGAGATCTACTGATCTCTGAAATCTCATTTCAGAGGACATGAATCTAAGCTGGCTGCTGAATGGCTGAAATTCTGATGCAGTGTTTTTAATTGTCTTTCTATAACCATCCATTCTAGAGATGGTTTTAATGAGGAGAACAGGTTGAAATGAAGACAAGATGGGTGCTTTTAGCACAAAACATTTGGGGAATGGGTGCTTTGCTAACACCCAAACATTTTCAGAGGTTAAGCCCATACCCAACTGACATCTCTGGTTAAGTACATCCTCTGTCCTACCCTGCTAAAATATGAGCCAGCTACAAACCTTCAGTTTGCCTAGTTCACTCATTTCTCACCAGGAGCCACCACCTGTATAGAACAGTGCTGATGTCAGCTACATCCTGTCACCCACTGTGGCTCATTATTTAGCAGGGAGGACTGAGGTGTTTTTCATGAATGGGCACATTATCACTCTTTTTGTTAACTTTTTTTTATATGGGGGCAGAGAAGTGTGTGACACTGTCACAACACTTCCACCGACATTACAAAATTTCAATATTTTGCTGTTGTTGGGGGATTTAACCTCTTGGTAAAGGTTTGGTAAATTTTATGATTCCTTTTCAGGCCTCAGTTATTATTTAAGCATTTGTCAAAGTTATGTGCGATTCAAATCGCTTTACCCCTCGTTTGTATGAACCTTTCCTAGTTACCTGTGATATAAATCGCTTCACCACTCGTTCCTGCTCATGTTTAGTATCTACATGGCTAGCACACAGTGTTTAAGAAGTAGGGTCACTGTTCTTAGCGGGTTTCCCTAGCCCACTTAAAAGGGTCTATTTCTTCTCTTTCCTATTCCCTCGGATGTGTGTGGTGTACATATGCGCGGGCACTGACACATTCTTCTGTGAAATTGTGTAATGTAGTTCTTGCCATGAATATGACCTCAGCTGTCGAAATGGCGTTAAACATCTATTACTCACTCACTCACTGTTCTAAGGTCACACGAAATTAAAAAGTTGGTCTATGGATTTTCATTTTGAAAAAATCGAGAGGGAGGGCGAATTTTTTTTTTTTTTTTTTGTCAATGGATTCTTTTTCTTTCTCTTTTTGATTTTTTTTTTTTTTTTTGATAACCAAAGATTTCCCAGGAAAGGAGTTGAGAGGACTTGGCCAGTTTTTAAAGCTATATAGATGTTCCAACCAAGTATAGGACTGATGTAAGATATATCTTTACTGAAGGGAATTTTCAGTTTAAAAGCAATTTTGCCATTCATTTCTGTTTTAATCATACAGGGGAATCCTTGCACATCATTTCCAAGCAGAATTGATGAGAAATGAGGCCGATATTTCATCTTTAGAGCTAAATAGATTATAAGAATAGCCTACAGTAGGGGTAACTTGGCCTAAACAGGCCTATATATGCTGCCACTTTTTTTAACTTTTTGAAGCATATTATGTGTTACAGCAGTGTTCTCCACACAAAGGAAGTACATGGGCGGCACTACAGTGTACTTTTCACTGCTGCCTGTGTACCATCATTGAAAAGCACCGCCTGTGTGCTTTTCAGCTCACCATACGCTTTCTATGCTTTTTTTTAATTTTGTAAATCGGCCTACCGTAATCTCCCGCGTATAAGGCGCTTCTTATACGCGAATCAGATCATGGATGGGTCTTATACGCGGGAGCAAGGCTGCCTTGAGCTGGGGGTGCGCCTTATACGCGGGTTTTTCCGATATCTCAATTGAGCACAGGTTGAGTATGATGCTGATCATATATTTTTTTTGAATGCCACAAATGAGGTGTAACCAGAAGTAGAACTTATCTCTAACATTATAGCATCAGTTATTTTGGTTTCTTTACCTACATTCATGCATTCTATCAATGTTGTAGCATGTTAGGGAATGAATTTAAATCACAACATGATCTAAACATAGTTTGAACATCTGTTCTTAAGTTGAACATATAGCAAGTGTATATAAATTGTATACTGGCTCCATCTGGTGGCACTTCTATGAACCATTCCTGTTGCATGTATAATTATAAATGATCATGATCAAGGTACAGTTTGAGGTAAATTTCAATTGTATACTGTCTTCTGACAGTTTTGACAAATAAGCCACATCATGACCTATTGACATGATAACATGAAATTGTTATGTAAAACTGTGATCTAAGCATGGATAACCTAAAATCTGTTCACAGCTACATGCACAGTACTGGGAATACAATCTAACACATAATAATAATGCAAACTGTATCTTGATCATGATCATTTATAATCCTGTATTCAAAAGGAATGGTTCCTAGAAGTGCCACCAGATGGAGCCAGTATACCATTTATATACACTTGCTATATGTTTAACTTAAGAACAGATGTTCAAACTATGTTTAGATAATGTTGTGATTTAAATTCATTCCCTCACATGCTTCAAGAATGATAGAATGCATGAATGTAGGAAAAGAAACCAAAAGAACTGATGCTATAATGTTAGAGATAAGTTCTACTTCTGGTTACACCTCATTTGTGGCATTCAAAAAAATATATGGTCAGCATCATACCCAATCTAATTTCAACTGTAACTAAGGCTATCCCCAGCTACAAGGAGACTCAGACTAGTTCCCTTGAGTTTGGGGTGCGTCTTATACGCGGGGTTTCACTACATACCGATTCAGAGGAGGTAGGTGCGCCTTCTACGTGAACCAGCCTTCTTTGGGTTGGGGGTGCGCCTTCTACGCGAGCTGCGCCTTCTACGCGAGAGATTACGGTATTAGAACAGAAGTTAGGCCCTTTTTCTTCAAAATCCCAACCCAACCTTGTTTTTGGGCACAATTATCTTCTAAATTTTCAAAAATTCTCTTTGCGGTTTGCCTCCCATTTGTTGCTGCATGCTTGTGTTTGGAAAGCGCCTGTGTGCTTTTTCACAATGTGGAGAGCCCTGTACAGAGAGGTTGTTTATACCATTTGCATCAAACACATATTTTGTAGTTTTAATAAATACTTCTTTGAAATGCATTATGGTCAGATTTCTTATGATTGTACTCAGTGGGGTAGCCAAAAAAGGTCCTTCAGCTGCCAATACAAGCCAATTCCTTCCACGTGGGAACCTCCATCCCCCAACCATCACATCTCCCATTGGGGTTGTAGCCCTTGCTATTGGCTTTGCACCTCTTCAATGGTCCGAAGGCCCAGTCCGAAGGTGTAATCCCCTTAAAAGATTTCAACATTTGTTTCCAATCATTGTCATACAACATATTTGCACTCTTTTGACAAATCTCTCAGTGTCTGAGCAATCAATTGAGTGAGGGTTTGATGTATTTGAAAGGGAAGAATGTCTACCGTCTGGATGATTCTCAGGGTAGGTTCTGGTGAAAAATGGCAATTTCCTTCAATCTGAGAGCCTGTTTGGTGACTGATATTTTTTGAAGTAAAGGTGCTACAGTTATCAAAATAGTCTCAAATGAAGCGGAATTTTGTTTTACAACTTCTGTAGACTTACCATGTACACAGAAAAATATGTTTCTCTCCAATGGCTGTGAGAGTGATGAAAGGTAGCGAAAAATTGAAGATTTCAGAAAACTTTTACCCTGGTTTCCATGGCAACTGGACACATGATTTTCAAAATATTGAAGAAATGATCCTACATTCAGGTAGCCCTTTATTGTACCTTTAACCTGATATCTATATTAATATTGCAGCTTGACTGGTTGGGAAATTATCAATGACCTTTCAAAACAAGTCAGGGAAACTTTAAAGGGGCCCTGGCATGGTAATGCATGCCAGCATTAAAAAGTCACGTGACCACCCTTTGACCAATCAGGTCACCGCGTTTTTTCCGCTGGTTCCCGCGATTTTATGATCACTCTTTGAATCGGTACCCATGTTGTTAGTTTGCAGTGCTAGCCCCCCTTTAAGTTTTCAGGGCCATACTTGGTGAAAAGATCTATAGTATCAGATTTTTGCAGAAAATGGTGCAGGCGCAATCCATAGACGAAATAATTTTCAAAGAAAAA
Organism: Acholoe squamosa; assembly: GCA_949317995.1. Taxonomy (NCBI): domain Eukaryota; kingdom Metazoa; phylum Annelida; class Polychaeta; order Phyllodocida; family Polynoidae; genus Acholoe; species Acholoe squamosa. The sequence goes on from OX439038.1 coordinate 41,737,993, forward strand.
GAAATTTGATTTCCGAAAATTTGGAGCTGGAAATCCATAGACCAACTTTTTATTTGGACTGGCCCAATGGTTAGCTTAACTGAAGTCCTTCCCCATGCCATTTGATAAGGTACACAAATTGTGACAATTTTTCTTACTGCTTAGCCACCCTGTGACATTTTCTTAGATATGAATATATTTATATAAATTAGTTGGGTAAATACCACCTATAGAGCAAGTAGAAATGAGTATATGTATGGTGACAGAGGCAAGAGCACTCAATGATTTGGTATAGACAGATTGAGGATACACTGAAGACTCACTCAGGGCAGCAACTGAGTTACTTAGACTAGACTGAGCAGCTCAGACACATTGGTCCGTCCCTTTATTTTTAGGGAGCAGCTCGCCGACCCATCTTGGCAGTCAGTACTCCCCTCTTCTACTCCCACCCAATGAATGCCGTAGCTCCTACATACAATACATATTGTATGAATGTATATTGATTATAGCATGCACCCCAGCGTCTGTAACCTTGACCTCCTTTTGTGTCCATGGATCGTTTAGTGCCCTAGCTGACCTAGGGTATCATATTTTTGTAGGCACACACAGTGATTTTAGCTGAGATTTATGCAGACGGTTGGTCCATAATCTTCATGCTATAATGCATTACGGTTTGCCATAAGTCCCTACTTTTTTATACAACAGCCTTGGCAGAATCTTGGGAGATTGGCCTGTTTAATTCATCCCAAGTCCCACGTATAAGCCACGGCAAAATCTTAGCTTTTGTATAATCCAACATCTTGGTTCGTCACATAATGTAAGACTTCAGTAGAAAACTGGAAGAAAAAAGTTGTCTTCATGTTATGGAGTATGGCCACAAATGGCATTCACAGGTGTAGGTGGGCGTAGGATGTACATCTTTATTGGTAGGGGCCTTTTATGGGGTATATCTTCATAGTTGGGGGGGGGGGGGCTTTATCTACGCCTCTTTCGTTATGGTGCTATTTATACTGAGGGTATGTGAGCTTCCAAGCATTAACCCTACTCATTGACCTGTTGTGATGACAGGACAAGGCTAACATAGCTCAGTCTAAATCTAGACGAGATGAACAAGACTTTATATACTCTTCTTGCTCCTCCCCACGAAATAACCCCCAATACATGTATGCCTTGTAGTGACATATATACAGTCCTATGGATTTCTCTACAGGTAGATTAAATGTGACCAGGTAGGGGGTATATTGCCCTCCCCCCGTGGCCTTTACCCATGTGTGTCTAATGAGAGTACCGCCCATGTACACGGCTCCCTGCTATCTCTCAGCATGTACAGGTACATTTGTATCTTATCTTATACTCACACAACAACTTCAACTTTGGCAGCTTTCACCCACACATCTTGTTATGCATCATGGCGGATTAATGCCTTAGCGGCCTTACCTGGCGAGCCCTGCAGTGCTCCATGGATTGCATGTCAAACTTATAGGGGGTGGGGAGTCCTACTGTTGGTGCCGCTTATACTTGCCATATATGCTAGGTACTAGAAATCTGCGCCAAGTACCAAGTGATTTATGTAAAGCACTGTAACCTCACACATATAAGACACATCTTATATTCGTTCTGAGGCGCCTTATAGAACCATCCCAAAGTCAGGGTGTGTCGTATAGGGTGGGTACTTTTTACTATAGAACAGAACTAAATCTTCACAATACAGGCCCTATGCATGCCTTAAAGCTTTCCTTCAACTCAGGGTGCGTCTTATATAAATACGCAAAGATGTCAGAGTTTCAGATTTTCTCTGATTTCAGAGTTTCAAAGGTGATATTTTACTACAGAAATAATAAGAAAAAAAATTTAAAATGAATATTTTTTAATTCTGATAATCCTTAAAGATACACCAAACCCTAAGTGATTAATTTTGAAGGTATTTGTTACTCTGATTAGGGTATAACGCCACTTTTGAAGTGCCCAAAAATAATTTTCAGAGTTTCGCCAAATATCGAACTGACATCTCTGAATACGTGGGAGATTACGGTAGGAATGGGGAGTCAAAGGAAACTACGGTCTCTGCCGATCGGTGAGGGGTGACAACCTACTGCTACCAAGCTCTTTGGGTTGACTCGGCCGTTGACTCACCCCAGATCAGCTGACTGCTATAGTTAGACATTACCCTTCTATTCACTAAGAAGAATCGGGATGTGGGTCATCACCTTATTTTACTGGAAGATATCGAGGCGATTTTGAAGCTGCTATTTTTGTGTTATTTAAATTGCTGACTACGATGTACTGGTATGTAAAACAGAGAATAAAACCTCACATATAATCATGTGGGTAAAACCCTACGTATAATCTCGTGTACCGGTATAACCTGCACCTAGAGTTTTGTAAGCCTCACGTAAGAAGAGCCTCTAAATAGCCTGTAGATATATTATATTCCTCATCTTATTTATAAATAAAAGCCGCACATAGGCTTTTATTTTCTCCAAGGTTTTATTCTTAACATATAAACTGCGGCTCACACATTAGGTTTTTAGATTATATATATTTAAAAAAAAATGGGGGAAGCAGCCAGTAAGACCAACACCTAGTAATCACTACCCGTTATAGTCCCTCCGGGAATCACCATTCAAGGCCGTTATCACCGATTTAACCTGGAAAAAAGTGTGACTCCAGACAAAGACTTCAATTATTGATCTAAACCACACTACAGATAAATCTGCCAGCTAGAGGGGGTCACTGGGTAAATGTATAGAACTGCCACCACCACTAACCCTTCCAACTACTGTTGATCGATATCATTCGGATTGATTATCGATTAGGCGAGGCTTGCTCCAACAGGGCGCTCTGAAATTCTAGGTCAACCCAGCCTCGGCCAGCGTCTATTGATACTCAGTTCAATAGCCTGGGATCAGCTCTATTTTCCACTGAATGTGTATTCTAGTTTATTACCTAATTACCCTCTTTGATCTAGGTAAGAATCTGATTGATCTGGGATGTGTATTTACTCCCCAAGCTGATGTTGGGTCACTGCTTAAGTGAAGCAGCTGCTTGGAAAGTGCAGCTTCGCCGCCCGGGCGTCGATCAACTCAGATGAAGGGATGCAGCTAGCCCTTTGTGTGCGAAGGCTGGAGAGTGCGAGCCTGAGGTCAACTTTGATACCTCAGCCAGGCTGAGGACGGCCATATAACATTAGATTCATCTATGGCGACTGATAACTGATAAGCCCCCCCCCCCTCCTCCATACACACTAACCTGGTCCTCTCTGATACCAAGTGGAAGTTCTAGAACCTTGGAGGTTCTTATCTTTGGATGTCTTTCGACTACACGTCAAGTGGAATCTTCTCGTGATATTTTTCTTTTTGATTGTTTTGTGTGTTGATGTTCTTTTACATTTTAAATATACGGTAGTAGGCGTGTATTGGTGAGTCCTGGTTTGATGTATAACAACCTCCCAGAACAACTTCATTACATCTATGCCTGCCTATGAATTTAAAAAAGGGGAGGAAAAGGATAACACTATAATTATGATGGTAAAGGAAAAAAAAAGAATACCTGGTCGTATAGGAGAAAGCCTATATAAAGGTCACAGTGCTAAGCAGTTACCCCTTCACAGAGCTGCCTTGGCTGGTAGCTTGGCCTAAGTACAGGCCTGTTTATACTGCTTCTGGTAGCCTCCAATAACTATCCTGCCCCACTGGAGGAAGGCCAGCGGGCTATTGACACAAAGTCCCCCTAAGGGGCAGAATCAGCAGGTGCTCTGCTGGGATTGTGTAGCTATTTCAAAGTAGACTTCGAAGGATCTGCTACACTCTAAGTACCGGCCATCTACGGTGCATGACGAGCAGCGCAGTCTATAGATCAATGCTGCAAGAAAGGGCATCTTTTCAGAGAAGTTATCTAAGGGTTTGGGCATCTTCCTGAAGTTCAGCCAATAAGAGAGCAAATGTCCCTTTAAAAAGACAGGAATTACCATCGATTGTCGGACTTACCGTAATCTCCCGCGTAGAAGACGCGCTGCGCGTATAAGACGCACCCCAAACATTTTAAGGCTCAATTTTGTAAATCCAGTACTGTTCTATAGTAAAATTACCCCTCGTATAAGACGCACCCCCAACTTGAGGAAATCCTATAAGACCCAGTAGGGATTTGTTTGGCGTAGAGGACGCGTCTTATACGCGGGAGTTTAGGGTACTTTTCTTGTAGTCGGAAATTCTCAAGTGTTTGGTGGAAGTTCACAGCAAATTATTACTTTTTCAGGCTAATCAGGCAACAAATCTCATCTACATTTCCCTTGTTTTGGCTTGTGATAGCAATCATTACCAATCTTGACCAAGTCAAACAAGCGAAGACAGTTAAATAAAATAAACCTGTTTGTATATGTGGCCTGTGATGGTGGCCATGTGTTTGGCTTGGTGCCCTGCTCAAAGAGGGTTGCACCCTAGTAGCAGCTAGAGATGTGATCACCAGCCTCTGTAGTTTTGATGTTAGAGAGCAGAGGGCTGTAAAGTTCAAAACTGAGTAGATCTTGAAGTGGAGTTCAATGTCATATTCAATACATTGTAAATCATGCTGTAGCAGGTGTTTGCCATTAATACAGCCGGGTATAAATATGGAAGTAGGATCACTATACTCTACCACAAGGCCCCGTACTGGATCATACTATACCCTCTAATACTTTGGACATCAATTATATTCTCTATATAGCGTACACATCCTCCTCTATTCAAAGGGATAAAAAGACGTTATGCATAAGGTGTATAAGCCGCACGTCACAGGCAAGCTATAAGTTCAGTTTAGTTGGTACTCTCATTGCTACGGTTAAATATCTGGGGTATAAGATGTTCCCTAACTCTGGGTAGGTTCTATGAGGTGCAATAACCCCCCAATACACGTATAAGCCATGGCAGAGGATTCCCCTAGCCAATCTTTTCATCATGTCTCCTCTATAAATTAAGATCAAAGCTTTCATCAAATTGTTGATAACAGCGCCTCATAGTGTTGGGGAAGTTCTGTATATATCTTTCTAACATAACTTATTAACAGACGTTGTACATGCAGTGAAGACCTACCATATCTCTACTCTACACTGAGCACCTACTGCCACTACCCGGACCAAAATGCAGCATATATTAAGTATAGAATGAGTATAGGAAAAGTATCCTGTGGGAGTATTGGTAGAGTAGTCTTTCAGTATTGCTCCAATGTCCTGCCCAGACCAAACACCCACAAGCCAGAAATGGGGAAGTAGTATTCCAGTATATAAAGACTGGCTTTTGACAGGGCTGCGCAGTGCGCAATACACGCATTTAATGCTTAAATGTCGCATTTAAATGGCTAGAATGGTCATTAATTTACATAATGGCGCATTGTATTTGCTAAAAAGTGTGCAATTGGCGCATTGCAAAAAATCCTGTCAAAAGCCCTGAAAGAGTATATCATAAGTAGCTATTAAGGACTCTCAGCACCCAAATTCACAAAATCGGTTTTCCCTCTATAATTTAAAGGAAAAGGATTATCTGTACATATTGTACAGGATGATGACTGGCTCTTTTACATTTATCAAATTATATCCTCATTGTGCATTCTAAGAGCTATAGAATGAGAATGGAACAAAAACGTTCCATTTTAGCTTCTTTTCATTTGAACAGCATTATAGATTGGACATTGGGTATATCATCTGATTCCAATGATTTGGAAGCAATATTTATGTCAATACCTGGGGACCTTTTTTTTTCTTTTGCTGATAATCCAATTATCAAGCTCCCCAGAGCTTTCAAAGTTGCCTAGTTACTAAAAAACATGATAAAAATCGTCATTTTCACCTATTATCGCCCATTGTTCGAGGGAGCTTAAACTAATCTATGTCATGGGAGTATAAGTTAAGCAGGATAGGAAAAACATCAATCTATTTCTAGTATATATTAAGTATACTATTGTTTAAGCAGTAGTGGATGTATGAAGTGCAAGAGTATTTGTTCAGTATATACTGATAATTTCAGTAGTCAAATCAGTAGTATTTTCAGTACTACTCCTTGTTGAAGTAACTACTGCCTTCTGGTCCGGGTATATACCTGGCTACTGTTACTCACTAACAAGTAGTTCACATGAGACTGCCATTAAAACCGTATCAGATCAACAGTCCTTAAGTACAGCCATACAGGGTGGGCGTAAGTTGGTGTTAACAGCTGTTCTTCCTGTCTTATCAACTGCTCCTTCTGGGCTGTGAGCTGCTCATGGGAGGGAGGAGTGAGCAGCTCTAGTACAGGGTCCACATTGCTGGTGACTCTACATACCGGCTTGGGTGTGAGTGGCTGGCTATACATAGCCCCTATGTAGGCCTGTAGGCAGTCTAGCACTGAGCAGCTCAAGGTTAAGGGTATGAATGGTGCTCCATGTGTTAATATAAAGGGACATAGCATTTGCAGTGTGTTAGTGTAGGGCATTTATAAAGACCTGAAGGTTCCCATGTTTACAAATCACTCCTCACTGATTTTGGACACATAAAATGGAGTTTTGAAAATGTGATTGAACTATTACCTATGGTATCCTATTTAATATTCATATTGAAAATTTAGGTGCCGTACTCGTGTCCCACCTTAAGACTTGCTAGCCTGTCTTTTGAGATAATCCAAGAAAATGCAACGGGGGGGGGGGGGGGTCAATATACATTGCATATATAGCTATATGAAACAACTGTAACCTGACTTTGGGCTCATTGCCCGTTGGGTATGGTTTCACATGTAGTTGTTGTCTCGAGGTAATACAGTAATTTCTGCATATATGTACTAAGGGCAGACATGACCCTTATTACACGCACATAACCTCATGTCTGGAGTGAAATGTTAAGGTGTTGGACAGCATGAGTACTGTAGGTCTCGGACCACCAAAACATTTCTCACTATAATCTATTATAGCTCAAGCATCGACAAAACCCGCCTACAATGATTCAAATCACCCAAAATGACCACAAATCTTTAGATACATCTTTTATCCTTAATCTGAGATGAAAAAAATATAGGTTTGACCAATCCATTTTTTTTCTATTGGCCTGCATGCGTACCCACCTACATTTTGACCTATTCTGCACCTAATAATTCAACAGCGCTCACTATTTTTTTAATGCCACCCACCAGTGCCTAACCAAAGGGCCAGTGTGTCACAATTTATATTCTATGAATCAGTACAGTTTAGTGATTTATTTGATGCCTTATAGCAAAGCTGACAATAATTTCCACACACTAATATAGACCAATCAGAGGCCACCATCTCTTAACTGCCTACATTTACTGTATGATCGTCGTCACTGCGGACCTCTATGGTGGTCCGAGATCTGTAGGAGGGGGCCTACAGGGTTCACCACCTAGTTTGTTATGACGTGAGTATTCCCAGACCTGAGTATTGTGAGCAGATAGTACTCTGCCCCATGCCCCAGCACTAAAAAAACGATGTTACAGACATAGGCATACTCTACCATACAACCTTCTTTAACGTATTTGACCTGTTACATACACGTACCTTAGTGTTGAGAGGACTATATGTTATGAGGCTGGTAGACAAGGTCATACAAAAATGTATATCCACTGTAGTTGTCTGGGTATATAAGGTAGTTTGTGACGTAGCCTCCTATACATGTTTAAGAAACTGCTCCCACCACCACAGCCTTCTTTCAGACAGCGATGTACAACCCCCTGCCTGTACACACAAACATAGTTAAAAGAAGCCCTAGAGAGAGGATGAATGGATCTATGGGGATACACGACCACTCCATTGACTGAGGGAGAAAGGTGGCTGGATGGTAGACAGGGCAGTCACTATGTGTTTAAAAAGGCTCAGGTCGTTCAGACGCAGTGTCCGAGAAGTCAAAAAACTTACACAGGCCAATTTGGCTCGTGTTGAAGGCCACTACACAGGACATTTTTTCTATCCACCAGCCAATGCCATAGAAGTTTGTAATATGCATGGTTAGTACTCCACATTCCCGTGCAGTTGATTAAGGGAGTGCTCACTATTTATCAATGGGGTGGTTTTTTTCACCCCCTCCACAGCCATCAAAATTCCGGCTTGGAGAACTTTCTCACCCCTCAGAGGGGTCAATTTTTTTATGCCCTACCTCAGGAGGGCTCAAAGGTTTTTGCACCCCTCAACCCCCCCCCCCCCCACCTCCTCCCCATTGATAAATAATTACCATTACCTAAGGAAATGGAATCAGGCAATCAATTTTTAGCAGTTTAATGAGTATGGAACAAGATGAAAAGGGATTCCAACCCAAATCTGAAGATAGCTGAACAGTCCACTATATGAATCACTATCCCATGATTTCTATGTCTATGAGCAAATATTTCTAAAACCTAGAAGTAAATGGAACTTCAAATTCATATCTACCAATAGTAGAGGTAAAAGGGTTTATTGTGCAATAGCATATTGAAGTTAGGGGGTCTAATCTCTGCATACCTTGATGTAGCATACCTAATATGGCCTGCTAGTGATAGCCAAAGGTTTTATGTTATAGAATAAGAGTAAATTCAACACCAGCCAAAATGGCCTGTGTGGAAATTGTCTACACCGGACATATTTGTCATACTCCCTAAATGTCTGGTGTGGCAGGTGTACTTTGCGGACACTGCAGACCGTCTTCTTTAGAGACAGGGTTTGAATATCAAGCTTTACCCCCCCCCCCCCATACTAGGACTCCGTGTTTATCGAAAACCATAGACCTACTAAGATAGATTTTCATTATCTCTAGTACAGTGCAATAGATGAGTCTATAGGGAAGATTATTTGGCATGTCAAAGGGTAGTGCGCTGGATGGGATACTGGGGTCAATTTAGGGTGATAAGAGGGTCTTAAAGCTCACCTTGTATTCTCTATACCGAAACCTTCATATACAAGTTATTCTCCCAGATAAATCATCCAATAGTTATATCTCTGGACCAATACCTGCGCACTGCATTAGTCCAATAAGCACTCATAAGAGGTCTTTAAGGATCTTAGCTTTATTCTGATAGAGGATAATCACACACACACTGCACAACACCAATAATATTAAGTAGTCAGGTTGTAGTCAATAGTCCGGAGAATACACCTATAGATGTATGTATGTCCACAGCACTTAGCACACCATAGCACTATATCAGGAAATAACACCAATCACTGGAGACCAGCAACAGGCCATGAGGTCCGTAACCCATCTGCTACTTAATCCTATGGGTTGTATTTATAAGTCCAATCTTCTTAGTTGTTCAGCTCCACCAATGTTCTGCAGTCTCACCAGCATAGAGTCCACGAAGATAATTCCCCCTGCTGAGTGGCAGTGTGTCTGAGCTTTTATAGCCCCACAAAGTCATTAGTTCAAGCGGTGGGGATGCTGAGTCATGTCTCCATTTTCCAGTAGCATCACTCACAACACATCCATGTGAGTCACCCCGCCCATGGGCAATCTCCATGTGGTATAGGTGACTCACCCCCTGCAGGTGACTCATGTCCTGCGAGTGACTCACATCCCGAATAGATTAGTCATAGGGTGAATCATGGGTGAGTCACAGGACAAACCATGCATGAGCCATGGTTGAGTCACATCCTGTTAATAATATATGTAGATCTGGCCCATCCCTGATGGGTTAATGCCACAAGGATGAGTCATGGCTGAATCACAGATGAGTCACGGATGGATCATGCATGAGTCACATCCTGGTCTTAATATATGCAGTTGATGACACATCCCAGCTGAGTCAGTGCCCCGCATAGTCATCATATGTGTCATCCCATTCAGTCTCATACTTCCTTAGTGCTGGTGTGTCTCCACAGTCTATTTCATAGCATCCTCTATGGGGTGCTCCCTTCTATATTATAAACATTACACGTTTGTAGATAAACACTTGTATCAGTAAGTAGTGAGTGAGCGGCGAACCACTACAGTAGTACATATATTACATGGTTTTCAGGCCACACATACACCTTAGTTAACTCTGAAAGCCGAGTTTTAAGAGACAGGTAGGGCTGGGGAAATTTTTAAGACCGGAAGTGAGCATTTTTGAGAAGAGGTTGTTGAGTTTGAGCTCAAATTACATGAAAACCATTAAATATGAGATGAAATGAAACCTGTCATGTGATAAAGTACATGTTCAGGATCATGGAGGTGTAATATTTACCTCTTATAAGATTCTAATCTTTGTAAAATTTAGGTTTGAAAAAAAAGTAGGTCACCTGAAGTCCAAGAGTTTACCCCTCACCCCGATATACTCTAGAAAATGCACACAGTGCAAAATTCCATGGATACCAAGGATGACTTATGGTCCAGTAGTACTAGTTCAGGGGAGATTTAAGATTGAGAAGATCCGTGATATAACTGTATGCCAAATATCAGGACTGAATCATATAATAGGATTAAAACGTATAAATACTAATAGAAGCGAAGGAAAAAGAGCACTGGGTGAAATGAAAGGCAATGTATTTTCCATTCAGACATGAGAGATAGCTGACCCTTTGCCTAGCCATCAGTGTTGCCTAGTTTTTCTAGTTTCTGGATGCCATATAGCGCTGATGTTATTTTCTTATGTCTAGGATTTCCTACAAATTTGCTTGAAAAAGTTGACCCTTGTGATTTTTTCGAGATCCAATGAGAAACTTGTGTAGTGTTGCAAATCGGTGGTATTGAAACCAGGGCAGTCTAGAGCATAGCAACACTTAATGTTTGCACATCTGACATCATGTCCTTTTCTAAAGTATGGTAAAGCTTTATGGGTGCAGTGACAAAACCATAGCAGTCTGGAGCATGGTAACACTGCATGTGTGCACTGCTGACATCATGGCAGTCTGGAGCATGGTAACACTGCATGTGTGTGCTGTTGACATCATGGCAGTCTGGAGCATGGTAACACTGCATGTGTGCACTGCTGACATCATGGCAGTCTGGAGCATGGTAACACTGCATGTGTGTGCTGTTGACATCATGGCAGTCTGGAGCATGGTAACACTGCATGTGTGCACTGCTGACATCATGGCAGTCTGGAGCATGGTAACACTGCATGTGTGTGCTGTTGACATCATGGCAGTCTGGAGCATGGTAACACTGCATGTGTGTGCTGTTGACATCATGGCAGTCTGGAGCATGGTAACACTGCATGTGTGTACTGCTAACATCATGGCAGTCTGGAGCATGGTAACACTGCATGTGTGTGCTGTTGACATCATGGCAGTCTGGAGCATGGTAACACTGCATGTGTGTACTGCTAACATCATGGCAGTCTGGAGCATGGTAACACTGCATGTGTGTGCTGTTGACATCATGGCAGTCTGGAGCATGGTAACACTGCATGTGTGTACTGCTAACATCATGGCTTTGTCTAGAGCATGGTAATACTTTGTGTGTGCACTGCTGACATCATGGCAGTCTGGAGCATGGTAACACTGCATGTGTGCACTGTTGACACCATCGCTTTGTCTAGAGCATGGTAACACTTCATGTGTGCCCTGCCCATACCAGGCGGTGTTACCTCGTTTTACCTATGATGTCACTTGTCTTTGATATACAACCATATAAGGAACTTGTATGGTGTCCATTTCCCGAATTGATCTGTTGGAGACACACCCACATGTGACAAAAGAGTATGTTGCTATCAGGTGTGATATCCAGGCAAATCTATGTGTGTCTTTAAAGTCGTTTTTGCATGGCAGGCCAGCATTTTGAGGAGAGAAAAAACAATCCACCGGTTTTGACATAATACTTTTGTGCTTGTGTGGGGGGGGGGGAGGGGAGGGGGGGCAAGGGTCAATTATTTCTCTTTAGTTTAGTTGCCACGTAGTGAATCTTACATTCTAAAGAGGGGTGGATGGAGAGAAGATTTTTAACAACAAACAGCTTAGTAGGTGTGTGTATTTTCCCTTGCTCCAAGTTGCCCAGTACTATTTATAACCTGAGTAGTAGAGAAGCTGCTGCAGGAGCTGAATATGCATGGTGCTGAGGGAGTGTTCACTATGTGGCTACAGGTTTGCCTACAAACTTGTACTGTGTGTGTCTGGCGGTATCCATGTATCGCTTTGGATTAGACCAATCAATAATTTCACCTTTCAACTATCACTTAGTTAGCCAAGGTAGCGTTCAGCAGAGATTTGAATTTAATGTCTGCCAAATCCATGGCCTCTCATGTCATTAAAGATACCCCGGTAGTGATCGCAAATATAAGTGTACATGGAATGTCATCTCAGGGCTAACCTGTACTAATGTAATACCTCGTGTATAAGGTGTTCATACCAGAACCATAGCAAGAAGTTTAGATACTATGGGAGAGGACACAGAGAGTATAGTCTATGGGTAGAGTGTGACAGGCCACCCCCCCCCCCCCACAACCTCCCATGAAACTAGGTGCCCTTGTGTCTTCATTGTTGATTTCTATAGAGGATTAGGTGGTTTATTAGCCGAAAGGCATACATACCTCTTCGGCTACATTACAACTCCCACCACACTACCCCATGTGTTGCGTATTTGTCTTCACAAAATAGACTGCTTTTTTTCTGTACTATAGATCAGCTACTGAAATCGATGAATTGGACTGATGATGGTCAGTTTGGCAAGTCTTTTATTAATAGTAATACTACCAAGTAGATTTATGTCCTCACATTGAACTAGTACTGGACCTGGCAAGTCTAGTGTTATCACACCTCCTAGACTGCAGATCTCGCCTACCTCTAGTGAATTGTTATTGTCCCAGGTCATTCAGGGGCGGGCTAATAGCTTTTACAGCAGTCCTAGGCGCCCCCAAGTACCTGTAGTGAATTGTTTTTATCCCAGGTCGTTCTGGGCAGGGCTGATAGCTTCTACAGCAGTCCTAGGCGCCTCCAAGTACCTGTAGTGAATTGTTTTTGTCCCAGGTCGTTCTGGGCAGGGCTGATAGCTTCTACAGCAGTCCTAGGTGCCTCCAAGTACCTGTAGTGAATTGTTTTTGTCCCAGGTCGTTCTGGGCAGGGCTGATAGCTTCTACAGCAGTCCTAGGCGCCTCCAAGTACCTGTAGTGAATTGTTTTTGTCCCAGGTCGTTCTGGGCAGGGCTGATAGCTTCTACAGCAGTCCTAGGCGCCTCCAAGTACCTGTAGTGAATTGTTTTTGTCCCAGGTCGTTCTGGGCAGGGCTGATAGCTTCTACAGCAGTCCTAGGTGCCTCCAAGTACCTGTAGTGAATTGTTTTTGTCCCAGGTCATTCTGGGCAGGGCTGATAGCTTCTACAGCAGTCCTAGGTGCCTCCAAGTACCTGTAGTGAACTGTTTTTGTCCCAGGTTGTTCTGGGGCGGGCTAATAACTTCTACAGCTGTCTATAACAAGCTTCCCTTATAGAATTCATATGCTTGCAAGTATAAACTACTGACTGCACCTAGTGACTAGTGGAATCTGAACAATAGAAATGGAATACCCCTCCCCTACAGCATGAATCAAGTTGTTCAATGTAGGCAGCCATTGCTTGATCAGGTGCTTAGACCTTTTAGATCCAAATGCTAGTTACCAGTGCATTATCTCTGTTGATAAGCTTTACACATCAATACCTGCAGCCACCCGGGGCACAAGCCCTGTTTGCACTGAATGGATGTCTTTCCATTTCTCCATTCTCTGGTGTTTGATTGAAAATGTTGACGTCATTCTGTGTTTTAATTTGTGTTTTAATCTGTGTTTTTATGGTACATGTATTGAGTTTAGGGCTATAACAGGTTAGTGTTAGTGCTATGGTATAATAGTAATTACTCACTATTTGTCAGCGGTTAATCAATATATGTTAGTAATTACTCACTATTTGTTAGCAATTAGTCAAAATATGTCAGTATTTACTAACAATTTGTCAGCAATTAGTCAATATATAACAGAAAAATAGCCATTGATTCAATTGTGCATCCTGCCTTGACTAGTATTTGTCAAAATATGTCATTATCTATGGAGTATTTGTCAGCAATTAGTTAATATATATTAGTAATTATTGGCTCAGGGACCACCCTGAGTCTATACCGCCGGGTAGGTGGTGTCATTGGAAAAAAGTCAATTATACAATTTTCAATCTCAATTTTCTACAAGAAAGAAAGCATGTAAAGAAATAAAATTACCATACATGAGTAGTTCATGTATCAGTCTTTAGTTACAGTAAAGAAAAAATTTCAAAAATCCATCCATAAGTTCATACAAAATTAAAGAAATAAAAAAGTCATTTCATAAAAATATCTTCTCCAATCCAGTCCTCCATAGGTTTACCTCCGGGCTGGACTTTTGTCTCTTTGTTCCTATTTGATTTGAAAACAGCGTCTAAAAGTGAGACGGTTTGGACGCCTTTCAAAAAACGCGGGAAAAGTTCGGCAAGGAGGGGTCGCACATGCGCACAGAACCTGAGCCATGAGTGCTCTATGCACACTTTACATTTTTCACTATTCGTCAGCAATTAGTCAATACATGGTAGTAGTTACTTACATTTTATCAGCATTTAGTTAATATATGTTAGTAATTGCTCACTATTTGTCAGCAATTAGTCTACATGTTAGTAATTGCTCACTATTTGTCGGAAATTAATCAATATATATCAGTATTTACTCACAATTTGTCAGCAATTAGTCAATATACATCTGTACTTAGTCACTCTATATCAGCATTTATCAATAATTGTCAGTATTTACTCACAATCTGTCAGCAAATAGTCAATATTTAATAGAGAAATAGCCAGTGATTCAATTGTGCATCCTGCCTTGACTGGTATTTGTAAAAATATGTCAGTATCTATGGACTATTTGTCAGCAATTAGTATATATAAAAACATTTATCACAATTAATCGGCTATTACACCTTTGGTGTACTTTTAACTCACAATACACATCATCGTTATATAAAAAAATTAGGCAAAAATAGACCTATAATCAATCTCTTGTAGTGGTTCGAATATATGACTCGAATGGTTCAAAGTGAAAACCAGACAAGGGATCTTGGGTTAGTGCAACTCGGTGTATGGTTTATGGTGTATGGTTTACATCTACCTCGATATGGGTCGCCTAATGAAATGTTAAGCTCGGTAAGAAGTGGTCTGACTCCGTCAACAGGCAGAGCCAGACTAACGCCTTCCCCGGCCCCAGGTAGGAGCTGGAGCGAGGCGAACAGTGCTGCCACCACCCCGCAGCGACCAGCGGTCATAAGGACCTCTAGTGACTACTGGTGATGGGCCCACCGCTCGAAACGCCCTCTCGAGGAAGACGCTCACACTATATCACGATCTACGAGCCCCTACACTCTTAAATACAAATCTCGCCATGCGTGATCTCGTGGAGCTGTGGTATTCCTTTATCAGGGTGATACTTAAGGGGAAGAAGGAACCACCTAGGTTTGATGAGGAACATATTTTAAAGATGCACAAAAATGATATTCCAAATTATGAGAAGTCTTTACAGACACAACATGTAAACCTGAGTTAGTACCACAATACACATATCCAAATGTCTGCCTATCTCCCAATCTGACAAGTACCGTAATCTCCCGCGTATAAGACGCAGCCCGCGTATAAGGCGCACCCCCAACTAAGGGAGGCCTGTTCCACGTATAAGGCGCACCCCTAAGAGCAGATTTTTGTTAATGTAGTACTGTTCTATAGTAAAAATACCCCCCCCCCCTATAAGGCGCACCCCAAACTCAAGGCAATTTTCCTCCCACGTATAAGACCCAGCAGCCTTTTGTTTGGCGTATAAGACGCGCCTTATACGCGGGAGATTACGGTATTCTATCTGTGCATTACTCTGCCTCACATACTGCCTGTCCCTTAGTCTACCTATCACTCATACTGCCCATCTCCTGAATCCAAAGCATCTTGAGTTCAGTAAATCTCCCAAAAGGCCTAAATACTAAAGCTTACTCCTCACTTTACCAAATCTTCTCTGGTCCTAGTTTCACATAGTTTACCTATCCTCAATCTGCCTATCATTCATTTTACCTATCCCTTAGGAGTGTCATCGATACCTACCAAATCAATACGTCGCGATTTACGAAATCGCGATTATCGCAACGATAAAACCATTATATCGATACAGTCATTTGTCTCATAAACGCACTGGATTTGGGCTTTCTAAATTTGAAAGAATTTTCCAGAAATTCCTATTAGAACCAAAGTTATGATAAAAAATGTATTGTGATTCAAATATATTTTGAATTACCCAAGCCCAACAATTTTAAATTATAATTAATGCATCGTTCATTTGAGTTTGTCATTGCATTTTGCCAATAGATCAAATAATACTGTAAATCTTGTGTACAGGGCAATATAATTACTCTAATTTGCCTAGTAATAAGAGTATATGAAGAAATTCTTTCCCTGTTAAAAGCTCATATCATGGCCATTTTGCTCTATTTAGCAATAATCGATATATTTGAAATATCAAGACCAAAATGATGATATTCATCATCGATATATATTAGATGTCAATGACACTCCTACTATCCCTCATGGTGACTTTCCCTCAGACTATTATGTTTAAACTGTATTGTTCTTCCCTTTATTTAGGCCCTAATGGTAAAAAGTACATTGCTTATCATATCAACCATTTTGACCCTACCTATCCTTAACTATGCCTATCCTAAAGCCTACCTATCCTTCATTACACCTATCCTCCAACTCTGCATATCCCTCATATTTGACTTGCACATCTGTCCCTAGCACCCATGCTTTTTACATTTGTTCATCTTACAAGGTACTCTCTGTGCCTATCCCTCAAACTGGATATTGTTCATACTACCTATTCCCCTTGCTACCAATCCCTTTGAATGCCTATCCCTCATGCTCTCCATATGGCTTTCTCACCATCTCAGCTCAGTCAGTCTAACCCACTCTCTCTGTTCAATTTCTTCCACCTGTCTCCAAGTCTATGCCTTGTGAAATATACCTATCCCCCATTATGCCTATCCTCCATTCATATCATTATATAGGTAAACTGAAAGATATGCAGCATGAATGATAGGTAGATGTATGAATAAGGCGGACTGTAACCAGTATGTTAGGTGATAGGGTGACTAAGAAATGGTCATCATAATGAAGGTTGGTTGTGACATAGGTAGGTTAAGAGAGTTGAGATTGGTAAGACAGCTATATAGAGAGCATGGGGGATAGGTAAGGATGGGTAGCAAGGGGGGTATGTAGTATGAACAATTAGCAATTTGAGAAATGAGCATAGAGTACCTTCTAAGATGAGCAAACATAAAAAACAAACAAACATGGGTACTAGGGACAGATATGCAAGTCAGATATGAGGGATGTACAGAGTTGGGGGATAGGCACAATGAGGGATAGGTAGGCTTCATGATGGGCATCATTAGGGATAGGTAAAATTGAAATAGTAGACATGATAAGGAATGTACTGTTAACCAATAAAGGGTTATATGGCAGAAAAACAGTGCAGATTAATTAAGCATGACCGTTTGAGGGATAGTCACCATGAGGGATAGGTAAAATGAATGATAGACAGATTGATGATAGGTAGACAAAAGGAAAGAAGGAACAAATAAGATAAGGTAAGGTGAGGGGTAAGCATTATAAGTTAAGCATTTTAACAGATTTAACTAGATGTTTTGGATTGCAGCAATAGGCAGGATGAGTGATAGGTACACAATTGATATGCGGTATGTGGGATAGGCTGAGTAATGCACAGGCACAGTACTTGTCTGACTGAGAGATATGCAGACATTTGGTTTTGTGGATTTAGGTATTAAAATCTGATTTACATGTTCTATATTTAAAGATTTCCAATCATTTTTAATATCATTTTTGTACATTTTCAAAATATTTCCCTCATCAAACCTCAATATTTGGTACTTTTGGTCAAATTCTGAGAATAAAGACCATCATTTTTGGATTTAGCAGGATTTTTTGGTTTAGATGGTCCAGGGGTGTGAAATTTCCGCAGAAATCCGCGGTTTCTATGCTCAGCAGGATCATTCCTGAGATCTGTGTAAATCCACTGAGAAAACAAATTGCCATTTATGGGGGGGGGGGGTGTCTGACATAGAATTTACCCCAATGTAACAGTTCTTCCCAAATGGGATACTGATGCTATCCCAACAGTAATTCCAAAACTCTTTCTACATCAGGTGGTGATATTATGTGTCCATTTTACTATTTTAGCCACCTAAATCTAATGTAAAATATTAAGTATGAGCCTCTGCGAGGTGGTATATTGCGCTTCAGTGGAAATGAGTCTTAACATTTCACGCCCCTGATGGTCCCTTCATTTCATTTGGTATCCCTTTCATGAAGATACAAGCTAGCTCCATACACCCCCTTATCCTACATAGGGCCCAGTACCGAACACACAATGTCACCTAGTTTCATGGGGGGTAGAGGGGGGGTTGGCCTTCACTATAGGACTGTATGGAGTAACCTATCCTATACTGTACCATCCTTGACCATAGGGCGCACCTGGAGTTATATTTTGGACGATTTCGTACTGTTCTAGCATAGAATATAATACTTCAGGCAGATTTTATAAGGCACTGGGGGCTTATCCGCGCATATAAGCCAGGCCTTATACACTCAGTACTGTGGTTTTACAGGTATACCAAGTGAAGTGCGGGAAGTATGACTTGGTATGGATTAGGACCTGGAGTAGACTAACCTGCTATGATGGGAGTAGGGTGAACATACAGGCCGGTATACTGCCACATGCCATGAAGCCATCACTGCTTTTTTTGCCAGGAGCAGTGAGAAGCAAGTGCCTTGATATTTGGCTCATCTGGCGATATTCTTGTGTGTGCTTGTAAGTAGCAGGGATGGAAGTCTTCAGGGTTTTCTATACAAAACCTCTATTTAGGGCTACGATTCGAATATTTCAGGGATTTTTGTGCTCTTTTACTTACATCCCTGAAGTAGATTCCGGTGTTGGTAATATAAGTAAATGGAAGGTTACTGTAAACTTTTAATCTGTATTTCTCTTTGCATTCTACCACTTGTCACAGCCAAATCCTTGTCAGGA
Organism: Acholoe squamosa; assembly: GCA_949317995.1. NCBI lineage: Eukaryota > Metazoa > Annelida > Polychaeta > Phyllodocida > Polynoidae > Acholoe > Acholoe squamosa. Next base: position 41,756,936 of record OX439038.1, read on the forward strand.
TCGATTCCAATATAAGAAGATTGTCTCACATGTTATATTCCTAATTCAGTAAGAGTTACAAAATGCTATCACCATAGCCAAAACTGTTGATGTTTTCCATATGATTATAGGTACAGGTAGTCGGTGTTAACTTGGAAATGTTTTTGCACAGTCCTTGAACATAACAATGGTCACATATAATAGCAAAATGCATTGTGACATACATCAGTCTGGCCTCTACTTAACAATCAGATCTGCCAGTGATGATATTATACGGACTCGAAGAAGCCCCCCCCCCCCGGGCTATTTTTAACATGTCTGGACATCTAGATCAGGGCAGCATTTTTGATACAGGAAACAAATGGTAGCTTAAAAAGATAGATAGTACCAAGTAGTTACCGGTAATGAATTGAGAAAAAAGAAAGTCAGAGAAAAATAGAAAGGAAAGATGTAGATTGATGAATAGATCTCTTTTTTTATTGCACACAACTTTTCCATTTTAGGCCTAAGTACGGCATTGCATTTTATGGGACATGTGACCAAGCACTTGACTACTTGAAGAGGTTACAGTCTGTACTGTAACCTCTTCTGTCTGTACTGTAACCTTATCACACATTCAGTTGATGACCTTCAAGATTTAAGTTGAACTTTGATTCAAGAAGGTTTTCTCACTCACCAACTTCTAATAACCAACCCGAGTTGACATAATCAAACTGGCCACTTATTCTTTTTCCTACACTTCTATATAGCTAAGGTAGGCTCTCCTTCAGCTTCCCAATCTATAAAATGTTGTGACTTTAATGCCCTGTCCCACCTGTCCTCCTGACTGTACCTGGGTAACACATCACAGGTGTGATCAGGGTGCCACTCACCCCCCTGGCACCATGCTATTGGTGGCCAATCGATGCTCCATGTCGGGGTGCAGCCTTTGTCAATGGTAAATGTACTGTAGCACAGAACCCCAACCCCCCTCCCCCCTCCATCCCTTTGGTAGTAACCCCCCCCCCGCCACTGTTCATCCACTCCTACCTGTGGTCAGACAAGTTACAACGAGTATGTGTAATGCGGAAAATAAAAGATATTAAAGTATGGTCGATTGAACATTGTACATTTTATTAAAGAACATAATAAACACTTCGCATTTCAATAACAGTTAATTTTTCAATCATTTATGTACTTGGGTAAAATGGGTAACTTATACGGATACATGGCAGGGTGAAATGTTACTTACCGTAATCTCCCGCGTAGAAGACGCGTTGCGCGTATAGGACGCACCCCAAACTCAGCAGAAGCATTTTCGCGTATAAGACGCACCTCTTAGGGTTGATTTTTGTCAATCCAGTACTGTTCTATAGTAAAATTACCCCTCGTATAAGACGCACCCCCAACTTGAAGAGATCCTATAAGACGCACAAGGCATTTGTTTGGCGTAGAGGACGCGTCTTATACGCGGGAGTTTACGGTAGTTTCATAAATAAATCATGTACGATGAATATATCTAAGTAGTGGCAGAATTTGTGTAACAATTATACTACCTATATTGTGTAGTACCCAGTTATTTGTACGAGGGATAGGGGTTTTACACTGGACAGATGGAGGGAGGGGTGTATGTGTCATGTCTGACATTCAGACATTGCAGTCGCTAGGTTCTGTGGGAGGTCTTTGGGCCATGGGGTGTATATCTGGACCTTTACCTACTGGGTGTATTTGATGGGATCTACTGACCCCATACCCCATGTAAAGAGTAGTAAATATGATGAGTTGTTGTGTTGATATCTACTACCCTGATGCCTCCATTCACAGCACAGACTGTGGACACTAGTGGTTTGTGGTCTGCCCATACCCCAGCAGACTACGTGAGCAGCGTACATGTATGTATGTCCCACGTGGTGATGAGGAATGACTGGTATGTTCCCTGCCCCTATCTGCCACTCACAACACTACACAATGTGTGTAATAACCAGGGGAATCATGTGCCGTATACCTGGAGTACAAATTTAGTACCTAATATATGAAGGAACTATATCGGTTAATTCATGTTAGAATTAAAGCACCTACCGTAAAACCTTACGTGTAAGCCATGGCTTATAGACCATTTCAAGTCCCTGGTGCGGCTTATAACATCTCCAGAGACTCAGGGTGCGGCTTATACAAGGGGTTTTACTTATCGTATTCTTTCCCTTGGGAAAGAATACCTGATACGCCTACCCCTACAGCTTTAAGGTGGATGGCGCCCATGGTATCAAAGTAGCAAAATTTTCACCAAACTTTCGTGACAAGATCCAAATGATATATACTTTCCAATGGTGATGAGAAAATATAGGGGTCCCAGGCAATATTCATCCATGAAGATACTGTGGACATGCTATAGGTTTCTACAGCATTTCATGTCAATATGCAGGGGTGTAGGAAAAAGGGGGGGCCTGGGCCCCCCCAATAATGAGGAGGTTCCCTATATAAGCCTATATAAAAATATAGCAGGCCCCCCTGACCGAGACCCCTGGGCCCCCCCAATAAAAATTTGCTTCCTACGCCACTGATATGTGTAGAATGATGTTAAAGAGTAGCTAAATTTCTGTATAACTTTCCCAGAATATTCTCATCAACCTTCTGGACCCAGACAATGTATTACCACCATGTGGTCCCGGGCACTTTTGTACTGTTTTCCACATTGAAAAAAAAAATCTTATGAAAATAATAGAACTACATCATGCAGGTTATATACTGCTCCTATACCCCAACACAACCAGCTGACTTGGTGGCCTAATCAGTAAGTGTGCCAGGTGTACACACAGAAGGTTTAGAGTTCTCCCTAGCTTCATGTCATGGGTCCTTCTATGATTTTGTAGTCTATAAGCCATAGAGAAGTACATATGAGCAGAAACCTGTGCACAGGACGTGTTTGGCATGGTAGCCATCCACCTTAATTGTTTTTTGACCAGAATTACCTAGAGTATTTTCCTCGTACCTGGCCCCTAATAAAAGTACTGAACCCTCAGCATCATACTCTAAGTACATATTCAACCTGACTAAATCCTTAACATAAGCCAGGGCTCTGACACTAAGACCATTGTTTTTAACATGTCACACTAGCCAGATATCACCTGCATACAAATCCTTTGGGAATTATAATCCAATCCAAAGCAATTCACAATGGTCCCTGTACCTTCCAAACTAGAACTGGTCAAGGAACTGAACGAGGTCCCTAACCCTTTAAGCATTATACACTTATACTGTATGTTAATATCGCCATGATGTAGTGATGCAGTCCTTGTAAGTAACCATTCTTGGTGATTTCATACACCATAGCATAGAGTGTAAAAGACGTTCCTCTAGTCTCCATAACCATAGTTACAAGACCCTATATGTAAGTTTGATATACTCCTACAACGTCTGATTAATCACCAGGGCTGCATTCATGCATCATGATGACAAAGTACACAAAAATAGTTGCTACCTTTAAAGGGTTATAAATGCAAGAGTGACATGCAACCAGTGTTTTGACACTAAGAAATTTGTTTTTCACACTTAATCAGAGGCGTAGGAAGCAAATCTTCATTGGGGGGGCCCGGCGAGGGCACCGTCGCGATCACCTTGAATTGTCAGCTGATGCGTGATGGCGTCTATATAATGCGTATTTAGAATTCATATAGAAAAGTAACTTTTGGTAAATTTTGGATCTGACTTTAGGCTCAGACCCCCATTTTCCCTATGACATCACCATAATAATCTAATTTGAGATGTAAAGTTTTAGCTTCTTTTCCATTGTGTTTATGAGTTCTTGGAAAATATTGGGGGGGCCCAGACATACTCAGGCCCCGCCTCCTTCATGATTGGAGGGGCCCTGCCCCCCCCCCTTTTCCTACGCCCCTGTTAATACTCGCCAACAGAACATGCTACACATATTATATAAACAAGAGTATTAGCAACAGACGTCACCCTAATCACCAGTACCGTCAACTGAGTGTTCCTAATTAATTATATCTAAATCACTTGGGTGGTAGGGTGATATATGATAGGCCTATCCACTGGCCTTGGTGTTGGCATATCGCACACAGGCCCTTTGCTATTAATCTCTTAGTGAGTAAAACGTGTGAAAGTGATAAGTGTTCAATAGAACTACAACTCGTCCTAGAACCCAGTCAGTCCGCATTCACCTCTCCTACTCCCCACTAAGTACCTGTAGTCAATCAGCATTGTTCACAGCTCATGCTAGATTCATGTAGTTTTGTTGTCATTATACACCAATGGGATGCAGTGCTGTAGTCTACTCACCACTGCTGCAATCATGTATCACGCAGATCTACGATTGTATAATGCCTGAGTTTATATCTACTCTACCTTATTATTCATCTATTGCTCCCTCTCAAGGCTATATGTAGACCGACTGTGAAAGAGAACAAAACTTATTGTAAAACAGAAAAGCATCTTCCTAGTAAGTTGATGACGTTTCAATTGAAAAAAAAATATATATATAAAAATAAACAAACAAAAAACATGTTTTTCACACTCAGGACTCGACCTGAATGCCCTTGCTAATATAAAGTAGTCAGACTGAGGAACATGTACCATAAAATAACCTTAATTGGCTTTACGTTTTCTCTGCCCATGAACCACATAGAGTGAGGTAATCTACCAGTCAGTGTCCATACGAACTTATAATATAGAGGGTGTCACACATTTCTCCCACTTAATGTATATAGTCTTCAGCCTTTCGTACAATTACCAAAGTGTACAGTGACAACCCCCCACCCCCACCCCACCCCACCTCATCCACTCTTGGCTACCCCCTCCCTTTGTCACCATATGAATTGACACGTTTCTCCTCGTCATCACGCTGCATGAATGCGGCCCTGATGAGTATCAAGATAACCATATGTTATATGTATTTTATTGTCATCAATATTTGCCTTTTCCTAAAGTAATAGTACAGAATTCACTACGGCTCTGCCGTATATTCTCAAGCTACCTGTATCAACTATGCACTAGAGATAGAGTAATCCTTAATCTTCAAAAAATAATGATGTTACTTACTCAAACCTTCTTACAATGCGCATCCCCGTATAAACTATGCTAAGGAATCACAACCATTTCACCCCCCTGGTGAGGCTTATAGCATTCTCCCAAAGTCAGGGTGCGGCTTATACGTGGGGTTTTACGGTAGGATGACAATCATGCACCCAGCATAGATGGCCATAGTCCAGAGATGCCACTTTTTCCTAACTTTTTAGGAATTCCGAATTTTTTATTTTCATTCCTATAGGTATTTCCTATAGGAAATTAAGAAAATTAGGAGGATTTCCGAATTTTTGAGGATCAGTGAGTGGCATCCCTGATAGTCCTCAAACCATTAGTGGCATGTTGAAGCGGCACTAGTTATCACTTCAGTTCTAATGACCGGGTTTTAGCTCTTATGTTTTAGAATCATATCGTTGAGAAAGGATGTGGGCCAAATATAACAGTTTAATATGCAAGGCGATTACCAAGTTGTATGGACCAGGCATCCCTAGCCCACTTAAAAGGGACTGCTTCTCATCTTTCCTATCCCCTCAGGATGTGTGTGGTGCACATACGCGCGAGCACTGACACATTCCTCTGTGAAATGGTGTAATGTCTTTCTTGCCATGAATATGACCTTAGCTGTCGAAATGGCGTTAAACATCTATTACTCACTCACTCAGTTGTATGGACAGAGTGGATCGGTATCTCTGCAAGGCTTTGGTCTATCATTAAGTCAGAATCGATTTCCTCACTCTGTGGTGTGTAGATTTTTTGCAGCAAGCCTTGGCTGCACGGGTGAGACTAGCACTACCACCGGGTGTATAAATGGGTCAAACTATTGATTACTTTACTCTTCATTTCACTGACTGAGAGGAGTTTCCTTCCACCTACCTCCATTCACCTTGGGTTCTGAGGTTCCAGTCATACCAACACGGGAACGGTGAACCCCTATGCCTCAATAATACCCTCATCCTCCCCCTATCCACATAGCAAGTGCTGTAGTACAGTACATGGTGCAGGTCCACATGTCAACTTGTATCAGTCCCTGTGCGCTGATAAACGTAGGGCGCATCAATGTTTACCCTTAGTCCTACAGTCTAACATCTATGATTGATATCTATAGAATTAGTAGCTACTTTGCATACTGACTTCAGTAACTTTCTCATATTTACAACAACAACAAAAAAAAAGGGGGGGGGGTCCCCAGTATATCATAGACTGATGGCGCTGTTCAGTGGCACCAGATCCAATTATAGAGGGAACAAGGTACGCTGTACATCCCAATATTGAGTGGGTAGATTAAGGCCATCTATTCTATACCTAGCCAATCCCCACACCGCTAGACATGCCCGATCCCCTTCCCTAACCAGCACACAATGCAGTCATACCCAGTTCCCACTGGGTGCTGGGAGGGTGGATGTTGGGCTGAGTGCTGATGAACGTGACGTGAAGGCCAGTTATCGGTCTGTGATCTGCAGACAGTGGTCAGGGCGGCAGGGGATATGTATATATAAACAAGGGGGCAGGAGGGAGAACAAATTGCATCTATAGACTATAGTAGAGCCTATTGAAGTTGTACACTTACATGTATTTGTCAGTTAAATATTTGCTGTATTCTGCATATCTGCCACAAAATAAATAGCTGGATTTCTATCCGGCATTTGTTTTGATTTTTAATCATAAAATCTTCTAGCTCCGTGGCTATTTTCTTGATGAGGTTGTGGCTGTCAGAGTGGAGGGGGAGAGAGAAAATGGAAAGTAGATGTCCACTACTGTATTGCCAATACAGTAGTGGACATCTACTTTCCAATACTTCCAATACTATTGGTATCAATGATTGGTCCAGGGTGTCCCCTGGGCTATTGGAGCCGGGTTTTCAGTCAGATCTACAAATTTGTAATCACCAACTTTAGGGTGTAATCATTTAGTGATATACTGTTAGTTTACACATTTTTCAAAAGCCAAAGGAAAGTTTCAAATCTCATCTATCAGACAACATTTTGTCCTTTATGGTGAGTGATGTCTTTCTATATTAAAAAAGCTGCTGTATTTACGCCATGTTTTTGGGAGCTATACTGACTACAAGTTCTTTAACCATTGGGTCTATGGGGCAGATAGATTTTGGCGATGAAATTAGCACATGGAGTCCTATGGGTAATCACCAAGTGAGACACTTTTTTTCAGTCGGCAATGTTTACAGTGTCCAAGCTATACACATAACACATTGGGGACTGAGCGATAAACTAAGCATGCTATATAAGGATAAAGTTTTCTGTGGGGGCTAGGTGTCCAGGGGACCAGGTTTCCAGTGGTCCAGGGGGCCAGGTGTCCAGGGGCTAGGTGTCCAGGGGGCCAGGTGTCCAGGGGCCAGGTGTCCGGGGGGCCAGCACACCAGGGGCCAGCGGTCCAAGGGGTTTAGTAAGAAGATTATGCCAGACTGGTGTCAGTACATGTATAGATAATAGTCTCTATTTGTAAGTAATTAGTCAATATTTCGCAAATGCTGATTCCTGTCACCCTACAGGGTTGATAGAGGGTTTTTATGGTAGTAGACCCTGGGCCATATGTGATATATATCACACGTTAAATCTTTTATGACTGACGGCAAGACCTACCGTGTAGCCGTCATAGACCTGGACTGTAGACATTCACCCCTGTTTCCCTTAATACCTGGTTATGAGCCGAGAGGTCTACTGACTTGCTCGGCTATTTACTTTTACCAGATAGTACCCCAGGTCGGCATGGACGTGGTTATAAAAACCACTACTTTCTCTCTACTATAGATCAGCTACTAAAATCCACGGATTGGACTGATACTGGTCAGTTCTTGCAATTCTTTTTTTTTTTTTTTTGATAGGTAGAATAGCAATACTACTAACTACACCGATATATGTATCAATATTACATTGAACTAGTACTAGACCTGTGCAAGTTTATCACACCTCCTATTACTGCCACCAGGGGCTGGAATCTCATACCCCTAAAATGACACACATATGCATCAAAATTTCCAAAGTTTTCTTCGGGGATGCCCCAAGCACTTGACAATCTAAATATTACCTATGTGCTTTTTCATCCTGTGGAGAACCCTGCAATAGACCTGTATTTGATAAGTTAGATACTTGCCCATTGGTCACCATGATGCATGAGTGCAGTCCTATTGCACTATTATTAGTACCGTAATCTCCCGCGTAGAAGACGCGTTGCGCGTATAGGACGCACCCCATACTCAGCAGAAGCATTTTCGCATATAAGACGCACCTCTTAGGGGTGATTTTTGTCAATCCAGTACTGTTCTATAGTAAAATTACCCCTCGTATAAGACGCACCCCCAAGTTGAGATTAATCTATTAGACGCACCAGCATTTTGTTTGGCGTAGAGGACACGTCTTATACGCGAGAGATTATGGTAATACGAGTTCTAATAGCCTCTGACGCCTGCAGCCCTCAGCCTGAAAGCCTTTAACGCAGGTTATTTACTGCTAAGACTTTCCCAGGACACAACAAGGGGTCGTCTCCACATTACGTAGGAAGGTCAATTTTACATCACACTGCTGTGGGTATCTGCTATATATCCCTTTACCTGGCACATAGCAAATTGAGTGTCGCAGGAGAAATGTTGGACATGAGATGCTCCATCTGTATCTATATATTTGCGCCATTCACGAGATCAGTTTATCTGTCAACACGTATATTTTCTCCTTGGTTACATGTGGCCAGTGCTAAATGGCATATTTGATGTGTATCCTATGTGTAAATGCGCTACCTCGATTGTTAGAGCTATTATCCAAGGAAAAGAGATACCTACCTATCATGTTGCCAATAGTACATACCGCACCCTAAACCACCCTACATCATCGATTTCCCATCTAGTGGAGAGCTGCTGGTCTCCTCCTACTCACTCACTGGTGGAGTTGCTCTCTGTACCGGGTTAATATCTCTTTTTGGTGGTCAGAGCTTACTACTGTTGAGCGTTGTCTTTGTGCGGGGATAAATGTACACACATTAGGGTGTTATCTGCTTACCTTGTCTCCAGTACCACCGATGTAGTGGGCAGTGATATCACCAGAATCAGAATCTAGTGCCTGTAGCTAATTGACCAATACGCGCTCATCTCACATCTGTACTAGTCACAGAGCACTCATGAGAGGTTAAGTGTTAATCATATCTTTATTACCATAACCACAAATACCAACCGAGGTTTCTGAATGTAATATGAATACCAATTAGCCTGTAATGTTCATGGGGAATGCACAGTTATTATACTCTCATCTCAATACATTGTACATGCAGAGTCCAATCACAGAGTCCACATTAGTCTCCACAGTCATATAGCATGTCCAATGCAGTTGAGTCACAGAGTGGCAATCTCACAATCACTATCTCCATATAGTTCCTAGTGAGCATATGTGAGAATAATCCAAGTTCCTCTCCTGTCATGGTGTCACAGTGCTGCCTCCAGTCCCACAGACCAAAATGACTACATCCTTCCTCTGAGCAGCAGTCTGCACTAAGCTTATAAAGCAGAAGGTCAAACCACCAAGTCATGAACCCACAGGTCAAAGTCAGTAGTTCATACTTGGGTCATACCTGTGTCATTCAGGGTTCATACATAAGCAGGATGAGCTCACCAGGAGCAGAAGGTCAAATCTCCCACTCATGAACTCATAGGTCAAAGTTAGTAGTTCGTACTTGTGTCAACCCTTGGTCATCTAGGGTTCATACACGATCAGTATGATCTCACTGCTCATCACTCACTCCCGCTGATGGGGAGCAGTTCATCGGGTGCAGTTGGTGCACTTGTCATCAGCATACATTATGTTCTCATGTACTGTGTACTCTCTGTGCATTCCCATATCAGTGTTTCTTAGTATATAACACAATTATATACATGTATGTAATTAAGGATTACTGTGAATTGCTCTACTTTAATAAGCTCAATCCAAGTTGTGTGTGAGTGAGTATTCTCACACGTCAACACTACTCTGTGATAACTGTCTCCTCTAACAGATTACATATGATTGAGAGTCCACTTTGGGGGGTGGGAGGGATTACTGGATGCGGGAGAATTAATTGTCCATAGATTGTATAGATGCCTTTCCCTTCTCCCAATTCCCACCTAAATTTACAATTATTAGCGCAGTGGTCTTGAAAAAAAGAAGCCTTTAAGAAGGTGAAATGACCAGAGTCGTCACTGAGGAATGTCGATTGGAAATTAGGAAAGGGTCTTAGTCCTTTTGTTACTATTGAAAATTAGAGCTCACATCCATAAAGCATGTCATAGCCGAAGTCTATAACTATTACTTTTGTCCAGATCACCCCCGGAGATCCCCTTAGCTCTATGACGAAGTGATCATCGTTACACAACCCGCAGACGTCAACATTAACCTTGCTCCGGACCTATGGACGTTACCCAAACCTATGAAGCCATAGCCGAACTGATTCCCTTGTACTAGCTTCTAGATACACAATGTAGCCACAACAATGTTAGCGCAGTTGATTCTTTTTAATAGTGAATAAAGAATGACTAATTTTAGGGCGCTTAATAACCTAATTGTAATAATCTAGATAGTGCAATGATGCAATACATTAAGAAAAGAAGTTAAGTTTTGGCCACTCCAAAAAAATAAGTTTACGGATTGGCCTCTCCATATTTTCGGAAATGCAATTATTTTTTTCTTTGAAAAAAATCTTGTCTACGGATTTTGCTCGCTTCACTTTCTACAAGTTTTCTCTTTGTGATGTTTGGCTAGAAAAAATTTTAAAATAAAAACTTTTAGCTCGCCTCACTTTTCCAGCACCATTGGACGCCAAAATATTCTTTAAAAAAGAAAGAAAAAATTTCGCTAGCTCGCACCATTTTTTTTAAAAACAAAAATCCATAGACCAAGTTATTTTTTTGGTGTGGCCTTAGCATTTATTGATTCTAACAGCATGTATTGCTACATGTATATGATTTTCAGTGGCGTAGGTATGTGGGGGGACCCCTCTCATCTAAAATAGATTGATAAAGTAATAATGGAATAACTATAGACTCATCTCCGATATAATGTTGAGTGTGAGGATAGGTTGCTCCCAGTGCATACAGCTGTGGTGTACCCTGAGTGTTGAAAGTAACCTGGGACATGTTAAAGATGCTGACGTTGAACACATATTGATTGTGGGCTGTCTTGGACCCTGGTACTAAGGTGGTAGGGTGGTGCGTCTGTGCTACTGTCTACACACTACTTCTTAACCCAGGCAATCTCTGTAGTAGAACATGTGAGCATGCAGCCTGCTGGCTGACCGATTATATACAGGGTCCACTGTCGTTTGGTCTATGTCTACTTGTTGGAAATGTGGTGGTTTAAAAGTGGAATCAATAATGCTGATATGTGTGTTCGGGTCTGATCAGCTGCTACTCTGTATCATCTGATAGATAGTACTGAGTGCTAGAATGAAAGGAAGTGCTCACTACCGAAATCTCTCGCGTATAAGACGCGTCTTCTAAGCCAAACAAATGCCTGGTGCATCTTATAGGAATTTCTCAGGTTGGGGGTGCATCTTATACTCAAGGTTTTTCTTATTATAGAAATGTACTAATCTTACCAAATTCAGCCTTAAGAGGTGCGTCTTATACGTGGGAGATTACGGTAGTAGCTGCCGTAATACCCCGCGGACAAGGCGTGTCTTATACGAGGGGTTGGACCCCTGGTGCACCTTGTAGAATGGGAGAAACATTTTTGTAAATTCTCTCAAAGGGTCCCCCACCCTATTTTTAAGGTGGTTGGTATAAGGGGAAAGGAGGAGTCCCGAGCTTCAAATAGGTTTTTGAATTTTGACTAGAACAAAGGTTATGTCGTTTTTAATTTCTCAAATATGTCCACAAGGTCTGGGTGTGTCTTATACCTTATACACGGGGTATTACGGTAGAACTTAGTTCTAGAACTGAAGGAATTGGCCTCTAATAAACAAGATAGTGGTGATGGGGGAATTGTCAATTTCGCAGATGTACAGAAGTCCAATCCAACCACTATTGTAGATGAAACAATATAAGTAATCTAAAGAGGGTTGAGAAAGGTGGGCTAGAGCAATTTAATAAAAACGATCATATATACATATAAACATAATAGTTCTGGGCTACTAGAGGACATTTGATTTTGCAGACATACACTATATAAACTTTTGCATGGTGCAAAATATTTCAGATATTAGAAAAAAAAAAGATTCTAGTAGTTTGACATATGCACTTTTGCAGGGCCCTTCGTTGATGTGGTCACATCCTTTTTGAAGTTAGGCAACAACTCAGAGCGGCGGGTATGTTTCAAGGTAAAGACGACAGCACCCAAGCGATACTGTGTACGACCGAACAGTGGAATCATCGAACCAGGTCAGAGCGTCAGTGTCGCAGGTAAGCTTGGTCATGATTTAAGATATATTTCCTTGATGTAATTCCAGAAAAAAACAGATTGCTTATGGCCTGGCATATATTTTTGACTACCACTTATTCTACCATTGCAGCATATGCATGGCAGCAATCTTGTATAAAGTGGAAGATGTTTAACTCGAAAAGAGTTATAGGAGACAACTAGGGTCCTCTCATTTTCAGTCATTTTGGTGGTGCGAATAAGTTTAAAAGAAGATGGAAATTTTATATATAAGAGGCAGAATTACTTAGTGAATCTGTAGTGTCATTAAAGGAGGAGATGTAGGGGTCTTGCAGGAAAATGTATTTCAGTACCAACTATTGTAAATTTTGAGTAATTGTCTATATTCTACAGAGTCAGTTGGTTGGCAGCCATAAGACACTTTTTGCCTCCAATGGTGAAGGTATATGATGTTGATCCATGTATCAACTTTCCCGCCTTTTTTTGGCAATGTGGTGCGAATAGCGCAGTTTTGGCAGGAGTTATGCGAATAGTGGCTTGATGGTGCGAATAACCTGGGTGAGTGAGTAGCATCTGGTCCTCCAAGCAGATGTCTTGTGAAAGTATAGGACTATAACACTACTTAACACCTGCATGGAGTTGGTTCCTGTCTGTGAATGAGAGTGCTGATGTCAGACCACAAGCTAGACTTGTTCAAGGCTATTAATTTAAATTCTGGAGAAACAATGTAATGGAAAATAACTATCAAGGGGCCAGAGCTTTGGGACAGCAGACAGTCTAACTAACTGCAATTACCTTAAATTCTCTGATACAAGCAACATTACCTGCATTACTGACCTTGCAATAAACTACAATTTTGATTTGATTCAAATATATGAAACTCAAATCAAAGAATTTATGGCACATAACATCTGCCAAAAAAATTAAATTTTATTTCTTTTCGAGTTACAAGCAATGCACATTGCTGCCCTATATTTTATTGATGACTGTGAGAGTTGAGACATACTGTAAACCATGTTACCTTGATATATGACTGTTCAGAATTAATTGGGAAGTGTTGACCATGTGGTATGATGGTACACTGTTGATACCTGAAACCGAAACCCAAGCCTAAATTTATTGTACTGCTCCTTGGACCAGGAAGTATGAAATTGGGCTCAGACTATATAACTCTAAAAGGAAACTGATGACCTGAAGTTCGCTCATTTATTTTCAAAATATGATACATGTGAATATGTAAATTAATAACTGTCCAAATGTCAGCTCCATCATCTCAATTTCAGTTATGCTACAGCCATTCGACTATGACCCTAACGAGAAGAATAAGCACAAGTTTATGGTACAAACAATGTTCGCACCTGATGGAACCATCGAAAGCCAAGAAAACCTCGTAAGTAATTTAGAGTATTTGTGGAATTGCATTTGAAAGGTGTAGTGTTTTTGCTACATGTACATTGTATATAGGAGATGAAATGTAAAGGAGAGTGGGACAAGGATAGGCCAGTGAAAGCAGTGAAAGTTTCATATGATAGTGGCTTGTGATAACAGGTATGTGATCAATATGCCCTGTGGTTCATCCAAGCCCATCTGACCACAAGTATCTTTTGGTCAATAACGCCTATAGTGGGAAAGTGTGACCAGCTGTTCAAAGTGTACAACTATCCTCGCTGTTTTACAATTTCAACATATGACACACCGTAGCCAATGACTGAAAGACTATGATGTTTTGCACTTACTCTTGCTCTAAAATATAATTATTATAGTGTATTAAGATTTTAGTATATAACAAAAGCGATTTATTATGAGCTTAACTTTTACAATAAAATACGTTTGTATTTCAATCATTCCTCATCAAATGCACCAAAATTCTTTTCCAACTAGTGCCAGATATTTGAAATTGCTCTTCATTAAGTATAAGTATATGGTTGAGTCTACTTGTGATAAGCGATAGGACACAAACAGTCGAACCCCACAGTAAAAGGTTTACTCAAATTGCAATAAATGCAATGTAAGACGGCATATGTTTGACTACCAATTATTCTTCTATATGGACCCCTTTAGTGGGGTATTTAATGTAACTGTAGTAATTAGTTTAGCAGAACGAAATAGCTGAATCAAAAATGTGATTAGAACCTAAAGTCATGAACGATTTGCATCTCTGCCTGCAGTGGAAGGACGTACCTCCGGAGCAGCTGATGGACTCCAAGCTGAAGTGTGTGTTTGAAATGCCAGAGGAACCTTCGCAACCAGCCGCAACACTTGTATGTATATAAGATTCACTCTGTAGGGCCGCGGGTCACTTCCAGGCTCATGTTTCTTGGTGCATCATGCCGACCCTTGAGGAGTGTATTACTAGTAGCCTATCCCTCTGTGGTGGCATGAATACAGCGCTGATGAGTTTAATACCAGGACTGCATTCATGCATCATGACGACCAATGGATATGTTGAGGACAAGTATTATGCGGCCCTTAAAGGGTTAAGTAGAATGGGACTTAATGACAGTAAGCAAAAGTGGACGTGAAAGAAGTGAAGTTGCATAATTATTACAGGGATGCCAGTTTTCCGTTTATTTCCGATTTTTGGAAAATTAAGGAGGGGGGGAAATGACAATATTCCATCCTCAACATTTCTCAACATATCTGAGTTGTTTCTAGTGCTAGAATAGCCAGGTACTCTTCTATTTGTAATGATCCCCTAGCTGGTTGGAATGGAACCTCTCTCTATGAACTCAGACTCTGCCCTACCTAGTGCAGCCAGAGGACCCTGGGGTCGGAAATCTACTAGTCAGTCTCCATAGGCAGCTGCCCCATTCCGACCCTGTAGTCGAAAGTTGTGTGCAGCAGGAGGATGGGTGTGGGAGAGTGTACAACCACTATCTGTAAAGATCAACAGCACATTCATGGACAATTCCGAGTGGTTGGCATAAAGTATGAATACAGTGCTAATGGGTAACTCATCTACCCTACAGATTTGATAAAAGAATAGGCATGATTCAGCAGAAATTGAAATTTGTAAGCAGGCTATACTACTGATACTATTTCAGTTATGGCTTCCTTATACAGACTGTGCTTGGAGGTGTTTACACAAATGGTGGTTGTACAGATGGAGGGGTATGGGTGGGAGGGGGGGGGTATCTGGTGTCAGGTGTATGTAGCTTATTATTTGTTTTACATTTTTATTGTATTTCTATATTGCCAAAAGTAATTTGTTATGTATATGTGCTCCTCCCCCATACCATTCCAGTTCCAAACATCTTAACTCTTTGATTACGGAGTGATCATTTTTTAACAACAGGGGGGCTGGTGGGTTTGCGCGCGGGTGCGCAAAAAAAATTAAGATCCTCCCCCTCTTGAGGGGGTAAATTTTTTTTACCCCCCCCCCTCCCCATAAGGGACGAAAATCGCGCCTGAACGTGCCATTTTAACCTATAATAACATGCAGGGTTTTCCACTGAAAACAGGTGGAAATCTTTTGACCACCCCCATCAGAGGGGTTGAAAAAATTCTGACCCCCCCCCTCAAACCCACCAGCCCCCCCTTCCATTGTTAAAAAATGATCACTCCCTTATATACATAAACTTTGAGGTGACCTAGATTTCCAAGTTTTTCAACACTGGGCACTGGCATCCCTGTTATTAAGAAAAATAGATTACCATGCCATATGTGATATTCTTCTAGCCAAGTTGACAAACTTACTTGCAGAATAACTTGGATGCCAACATCAGTTCCGATGAGAATATTATCAAGCAGAACATCAAGCCGGTTGGTGGTACGCCAGAGAAACACTCCTCCCCCAAGGTACGTTTTGGAAAGGTACTGTTCGGCTTTTCTCCTCCTCCTCACCCATCTCCTCTCCCTCTCACCACTCACTCACTCACTTTATTGTCCACTTGGTTCAGCACGGGAGAGGTCGATGTCAGTCGTACACAATCAATATATATTGGCCTCAAGCTTAAAGTAGTAGCTCTTATAACTTACATGTGTGCTCCTGTGTTCAGATTAAATTGGGGAAAAAATGTTATTGTTCATTTCGTGAAAAAATATCCGAAAGTTAAGAACTGAATCGGAGATGTGATCTTACCTTTATGTGACTGTATGGTAATACTCTGCGTTAAATCGATATATTACATTGTCCTGTACTTCTTGTATTAATCAAGATAGCATTTGTCAAGTAAATTTGCTAGTGCCAGGACTGGATATGCATTCTGTCTACCAGTTGTTTGAAAAGTAGACTTGCCCGAAATAGAAATAGATTGGAACAGTAGTGCCAGTGGGTGGAATGATGACCGTGGTGTCAGGAGCTCTGTGCGATGTTTCGTGTTTCAACGCCTTTCTGTTTTATTCAGTATTTGCTCACATTTGTCAGCAATTACCGTAATCTCCCGCGTAGAAGGTGCAGCTCGCGTAGAAGGCGCCCCCCCAACTCAGAGAAGGCCTTTTCACATAGAAGGCACACGTACCTCTTCTGGATCGATTTCTGGAAAAACCCCCGTAGAAGGCGCCCCCCAACTCACAGGGGGGCTGTTTCGCGTAGCGCCCCCCCCCCCCACCCCCCTATTGTATACCGACCGGGCTGCCGCGCTGCTGGCGCTATGAGTTCAAGCTGTCATCGGCACACGGTCGGCGTAATGCCCGCCGAGCAAATCTACAGCGACCGGTCTGCCGCGCTGCTGGCGCTATGAGTTCAAGCTGTCATCGGCACACGGTCAGCGTAATGCCCGCCGAGCAAATCTACAGCGACCGGGCTGCCGCGGTGCTGGCTCTATGAGCTGTCATCGGCACACGGTCGGCTTGAACCGGCCGAGTGCCTGTACACCGACCGCGCTGCTGGCTATATGAGTTCAAGCTGTCATCGGCGCATGGTGGGCCTTATCCCCGGCGAGCGCGTCGACACCTACTGGTCTGCCGCGGTGAGGGCGCTATGAGTTCAAGCTGTCATCGGCACACGGTCGGCATAATTGCCAATTGAGATGTTGGAAAAACCCGCGTATAAGGCGCACCCCAAACTCAAGGCAATGCCCCTCCCGCCTATAAGACCCAGCAGCATTTTGTTTGGCGTAGAAGACGCGCCTTCTACGCGGGAGATTACGGTAGTCAATATATGTCAGTGCTTTGTCACTACTTGTCAGCAATTACTTGCTTGTTTTTGATAAAATTTTGACAATCATTTTTGATCTTAGAGTTGAAAGACTTTTCAAAATATGTTCTCGTCACATACTCCAGATTGTAATCTAAAAAGAATAATCAAAATTAGGTTCATCCTCTTAGTCTTTCCCCACAAGATATCGGTTTCAAAAAGAAACCCCAAAAGATATATCTGTCCTGAATTCCTGACTCCAGAGAATACTACAGGAATTTGCTTTAGGGGTAGATAACAACAATAGGAATTTAAGATGCCCACTTTTTCATCCACAAAGTAACACATGGTGAGACGCATTTTTCAAATATTTGCTACCAAATAACATAGGACCCTGTATTGTTAGAGAAATATGGTACTATGTATGTGCTTCAAAGATGGCTTCCTGGTAGAAAGTTACTTGGCAAAGTGTTCCCCTGTATAAACCCAACAATTACCCAAGGTTTCCAATGTCAATGTGCCGCGTAAGGATGGTACCAAAGTGTTACCGTAATCTCCCGCGTATAAGACGCGTCCTCTACGCCAAACAAAATGCTGGGGAGTCTTATAGGATGTATTGAAATTGGGGGTGCGTCTTATACGAGGGGTAATTTTACTATAGAAATGTATTGAATTTACAAATATCAGTATTAAAATGTGCGTATTATACGCGAAAATGCATGTGCTGAGTTTGGGGTGCGTCCTATACGTGCAGCGCATCTTCTACGCGGGAGATTACGGTACCCAATGTTGCCAAGGTAAGGTGTTACCCCGTGTTACCAATTTGTTGCCAAGGAGGTGTCCAATGTTGCCAGTGCTACTTTGGTGTTTCCCAATGTTGCCAAGGTGTTGCATATATTTGCTAAATTGGTACCAAGTTGTTGCCCAATGTTGCATTTAAGGTGTGTACTACAGTCACCTGCAAGGTAGCAAAATCGACTGAACTTATATCAGCCCTGAACCATTTGTGATCTATATCCCACGTACAATCTTTTATTTGAACGAGCTTAAACCTCAAACCTGAAATAAAATTCTGCAAAGGTACAGGGCTCATCCTTATTTGAAGCAAAGACTATAAGAGTTGGGTGGGGCTTGATTTGGGGTGGTTGGTTACTGTTTGTACTGCAACCACTATGCACAACACCACTCTTACTGAGCATTGTGGGCGCAGTAAAAAACTAGAACTGACAGCGTTCAGTCTAATTGCTAGAGGCTAGAAATCCAGTTAACTCTTCTTTGACACACATACATTTGTACAATTGTTGTATGTCAAAGTTCAATAATGTAAGAATTTAGCACCCATTTACCTTTCCCATATATGCATATATGCTAGCTTATCACTGAATATTCTGGGGCACACATGATTCTTGTTAGAAGTACCTGCAGGCAAAGACACTGTGTACCAGTAAAATTAGGTATATTCAAAGCAAAAGTGACCTTGCATCTCATAACTCTGTTCTGCTGTTAATGCATGTAATGGATTTTGCTAATAATTTTGTGAGGGTATAAAGAATGCAACACCCCAAAGAGGCTGACCAAAATATGTGCCTGTGCAGGTTTGTGTTCCGCCCCTAGTCAGCCTCCCCTGCTTCAACCACTCTCCCCATGCTTTATCCTGCCACCAAAGATAGTCTTTCAAACAGGTTTTCAATGAGGATATTGGCCTTGAAGACACTACAGGCAATACAACACAGTAGACAGACAACAAGCGTGCGACAAATTTATGTCCATTGTAACTGTTTTGTCTGCTCTTGTACCCCAACACATTTTGATCAGGACCTACCCTTGCTTAAATCTGTACACACTGCTGTCCTCTGTCCAACATTACCTATCGTTTCCTATCACTCCCCCACCCCATCTCCTCAACTGTGTGTTTTTTTTGTTTGTTTCTAAAATGCACTACTCTTGATTTCTTTCTAGAGCTTGGAGCAAGGTGAAGGGAGCAGTGATGTAAGTTTTCAGAACTCATCTGATTTCAGAATTTCAGAGTTCAACATGCCCATGGATATTCCTCAGATTTACCTTTTTGGTTCAACATTTTGGGTTATTTTGCAATGAAGTCAGAATTATGTGTATTTAAAGAATTCTCCATACACCCTGACTTATATCCCTGAAGGAGGCCTGAATACATGAAGACAAGACGTCCTCTAGACATAAGTTAACATTTCCCCTTCATACCCATCAAAGACATGGCTTAAATCTGTACACACTGCTGTCCTCTGTCCAACATTACCTATCGTTTCCTATCACTCCCCCACCCCATCTCCTCAACTGTGTGTTTTTTTTGTTTGTTTCTAAAATGCACTACTCTTGATTTCTTTCTAGAGCTTAGAGCAAGGTGAAGGGAGCAGTGATTTAAGTTTTCAGAACTCATCTGATTTCAGAATTTCAGAGTTTGACATGCCTATGGATATTCCTCAGATTTACCCTTTTGGTTTTTTGGTTATTTTACAATGAAGTCAGAATTATGTGTATCTAGAGAATTTTCCTACACCCTGATTCATATACCTGAGGGAGGCCTGAATACTTATAAAGGCAAGACATCCTGTAGACATTAGTTATAGTCAGGAGCAGTTTTTAGGAAATCAAACTTGGTAAGGCATTTTTGAGTAGAATTGATTTCAGAATTGGATAAGGGTAATGAATCCAAATCTGCCGTATGTCAATTGATATTTTCACTTTTTACCCCCGAAAATGCAAAAACAAAATGGCTATGAAATCGCAGATTTGGGCATATGTAAGGTTATATAGCCAAGTGCAAAAAGTGATATGGGAATGGAATGGAATGTGTCATGTCCCCATAGATGACTTTTGATGTCTGTATCATTACACATTACAAAATCCAAGATGGCGGCCATTTTGAAAAATGGCCGACTGAAGTATCTGGATGATACTGAAGAACTGGATGTAGTTGTTCAATCTGCTTGATCTTGGTGTCAATTTCTATATTTCCAAACTTGCAGAATCCATCTAGCACACTAAGAATCCTCTAAAAGGAGTATTTTTGTAAGAAAATGTGAATTTAGTAACATAATGAATTTTAACTAGAATATGCCTCTACTGTTTTATATGATTTCACCCTTACCCTTAAAATTCATGGACAATATCATCTTCCTACTACTTAAGAAGAGTCTTGACTCAACTCATGTATCTAAAGATTTCTGAGTATCCAATATGGTAGCCATTTTATCAACATGGCTACATTTCAAGGCAAGTTTCTTTCATCGAAAAAAAAACTGGAGTTTCCAGATTAGTTAGATCTAGATCTGGCTGTCAAATTTTATGTTTTCAAGTCTGTCAAAGCTACTTTGCCCCTTTATTCCTAGCTTGTGACGAATATCTTAATATGTTAGTACAATGTATACTGTAATACCTCATGTATAAGGCACAGCTTATACATGAGGATAAATCCATGGAGCTCCTTATAGAATCTGCCTGAAGTAGGGTGCCCCTTATTGGAGGAGATATAGTTTACTATAGAACAGTACTAAACTGCCCCAGAGCAGGTCCCAGTTGCATCCTATTGGTCTACCTTGAACTCAGTATGTGCCTTATACACAGGATGCACCTCATACATAGGTATTCCAGTAATGTTCAATATATGCTGAAATGATTGAATGCCTCACTGAAAAAAAAAGTAGTGAACATCTTATATTCTTTCTAGAAATCCATTTATTCTAAATTGGGAATAATATCTAGTTCAATGGCTATCCAGTGTTTTCAAAGAGGAAATGACTATATTGTGTGAATGACTATTTCTAAAGTTTACTGTTGTTAGTCATAAGTGTTCATTACAAAATGGATATTCTATCTCTGCATTACAATGGAGGCCCATAGACATGATCTCAGACCATGCACCATACCAGCCTTGCATATGATGGTACAAGATATGGAAATCCAGCAAGGGAAACTGATACTATAGTGCAAGGACATAATTTGATGAACTCTATAGGTAGATGTTTGTGGTCAAGTAAGGTATATGATCACAAATCCCTTCTTTATACTATTTGAGTAAGTTTACTATTTTGACACAATTATGATGTTCTACCAAATGCTCTGCTACATTTGGGGCATGTACTTATTGCTTTAGCTGTTTGTATCCTGGACAGGAGTTTAGGTTTAGTTGCAGCCTTTGTAGATGGCTAGATATCCCCTCATTGATGCTAGCTATATATGCATATATTACTTACATGCATATGAACCTATGCATGTTGTTACAACTATTGTTGTTATATTTAACCATTTCAAGCTTAGCATATCTTGAGTTGATAAACCTTAAGGGTAAACCCTGCCTATCAATACCCTCTAGAGGGTGATGCCCTCTAGGGATCTGACACTGTTCTGCATCTTTTAGGGCACATACAAAGATGATTGTGTTGTGCAATTTCTGAGTTGCATATGTGCCTTTTACCCAAAAATCCAACTACAGAGTTCTGTAAACCTTAATTTATTTGAAAAATATATACTTCATGAGAAGGGGATAATGTAAACTATCCTAAAGCAGCAGAAATATACAGGTAACATAGTCAAATCAGGTTAAGTAGGTTTCAAAATGTAAAAAGCAATGACATGATCAAATGGACCAATAAACGAGGGATATGTATGAGCAAAACAGGCCTTAGAGAAATTTTGGCAGCCATCTTGATAAATGGCCACAGTCTTAAAAAATCAAAATTAATGACTTTTAAAAATATAAGGTGGTTCAATCATACTATACTGCTCACCTACACAGACATCAACAATTATTTAGGAGTTTGGAAGAAAAAATACTCTAGAATTGAATGCAAATAGTACTTGATATACATTTTCTCACGAAAATACTGCTTTTAAAGCATCATAAGTGTGCTAAATGGATTCTGCAGGTTTAAAAACAAAGAAATGGACACCAAGATCAGGCAGATTTAACAACCCCATCCAATTCTATGAAAGAAACCAGTTTTGAAAGATGGCCACCATCTCGGATTTTGAAATGTGTAATGATACAGACATCAAAGGCCATCTATGGGGACATGACACATTCTATGCCCATATCACCTTTTTCACTAGGCTATACGACCCTTTCATCAGCTTTGATACAACAGATGGCGCTAGTGGCAGCCATGCTACTTCGCCACTCTTACAGGGGCATGTCTGGGTTGGACTCCAGTACCTGTAATGGGCCCACATGCTTGTAATGGTCTGCCTCATGTTTGGCTCACAATTTTCTTTAAATATTGATATTGAGTATAGCCACTCTATTTCTCTGTGTACAACTTTGATTTCTAAGACATGGAGCTCTATTGTACATTGCAAATGGGCATTTTGGTGAGGAATGTCTGTGCACCAATGGTAAGCCTATGAAGCCCTGGGAGTGGATGCTGGACCTGTCCGTGTAAGCAACAGGGCTACTGGAGCGCCATCTAGTGTATAAAACTGGTAAAACCAATGTCATTTACATATGCTCATATCGGCAATTTTTAAGCCAAAAATGGTAGCCATTTTGTTTTTGCATTTTCGGAGGTAAAAGGTGAAAATATCAATTGGCATATGGCACATCCAACTCTGAAATCAATTCTACTCAAAAATGCCTTACACTTTTTTAAAAGGGCTCTTTTCCAGATTTGGGCCCTGTCTATTAACACTTACTTCCCCTCTATACCCATCGCATGCATCATGTCTTATTGGGAGTGTCACCTTTCCTTAAATCTATACACACTGCTTTCCCCTGTCCAATACCTATCGTTTCCTATCAGCCTCCCCCCCCCCCCACCTCTACCCCCTACTCCTCAGCTCCTGAATTGAGTATTTTTCAAAAATGCGCTACTTGGTACTCTGATTTCTTTCTAGAGCTTGGAGCAAGGTGAAGGGAGCAGTGATGTAAGTTTTCAGATTTTTATCTGATTTCAGAATTTCAGGGATCAACATGCCCATGGATATTCCTCAGATTTTCCTTATTGGTTCAAGGTTTTGTTATATTACAATGAATTCAGAATTATGTGTATTTAAAGAATTTACCATACACCCTGACTTATATCCCTGTAGGAGGCCTCAATACATGAAGACAAGACGTCCGCTAGACATTAGTTAACATTACCCCTTCCTACCCATCAAAGACATTATGTTCTATTGGCAGCGTCACTTTTCTCTATGTCCTGTCATTGCCAAGTGCTACATGATGGCAGCAGTCGATATTCAGGTATGTCACTGCAAAGCTTTTGCATCAACATAAAGAAGCATTTGGTAACTAAGACAGTTTCTGTTTTTGTAGGCTAGTAATGTTGAAATGGACATGCGGAAGGTCGCTGATGATAACAAACGGCTACAATCGGAACTTGCACACTTACGTGATGAATGCAGCAGACTTAAGGTGTGTATGGTAAGACTAGGGAAGGAAACAAAAGTTGTCGAATCAGTTTTTTTTTTAAGTAGATAGCTTGAGCGGGAGCAATAACAAAACAAAAAAAAATGTTTCTGACCTAATGCATTGTTTGAAAATTCTAAAAGTGAAAGTATTATATATTTGCTTGACCATAGACCAATTCTATCCTATCCATCCGAAAATATTCCAAACCACATTTGGCATGTGGTCTATTAATCACAGAGTGTTGTAGCAGTCTTTGGACAAAATAGGGAGAAAAACAGGGGTAGCAAGCATGTTCATGCACGTATGGTAGGGGAGGCAGGTAAGAATTCTCCATGATGTACTGTACACTAGGTCCAGTGGTTAAAGGGTAGAATTTTTATTTACTTTCATGGCTAAAAGAACTGCCGGATTAACATGACAGCACAATGAGATGGGAAAACTGGTTGGAGCATATTGTTTTTAAGTCTGTCAAAATCACTCTAGTACACTCAAGTTTTGAGAATGTGATTCCAGTAATACCTGGTTGTTTCTAATTTGTTTTATGGTTAGCAAACAGGCACCGTCTTTGCTGTAATAAATGTGTGCTCCTGTCCTTTCGGACTTCTTTTAGAAGAAATACAAGAACCTCCCAGTTTAAGCAACATTATATGGTTTACCAATACAATATAAGACCAGCGCATCCCACTACTATGTTATGTGTTTCCCATCTATCCTAATGCATAGATACCTTTGTTTCTTTTGCAGATAGAAATGCTCTTATCGATAACCCCATTTGTTTGCACTTTCAGGAGCTGAATAATTTTGCAAATAATGTGTATTATTGACTGTACACTTGCTATTTATCCTTGGTGACTTAGATGTTCTCCCTCTCATAGCTTCATTTTATGTGTTGCTCCTCTCCCAGCCTGATCCACAGCCGTATTCTTTACATATTAACACCTATAGGTAAATGATACAGCATGATAAGAAGCAACCGAAACTGTAACTTACATGTTAACAATTGATTTAGAATTCTTGTCTTAGAATTCAACAATAATTTTCAACATTCCAAATAATTTTCCATTTCGATGACCTCGATATTTTGTATGTCCTATACACACATGCACTCAACTATAGTCTAAAATTTAGATTTTGTTTTGATTAAGTGAAATGTAGACCTTAATAGTACAATATCTAGAATTTCCAAGCAGACAACATTCCTCTCTTGTTCCCGCCTGTCTGTCTGTCAAATGGCTTATCACTGTTAGTGTTGTCTGTACACACCAGGGGGAGCCATCATCCATGGACTACTTAGGCACGACAACAGTGGAGACTGCACCACCACCCGCTGTCGTACCAGCCTACGCCTACGCTATTCTGGTTGTGGTCTTCGGTCTTATAATGGCAAAGTTGCTCCTGTAGATGCAGCAGGTTGTGAAGGCTAGCTGCTGTTAACAGCGTCACCCAGTCACTGTTTGTAGCCAACCACTTTGTACTCCTCTCCACTACCTTCCCACTCCTTAAAACAACCACTACACCCATGGCTACCATGACTGCAGACGTGCTTTGGAGCAGATCATATTGGAACTCGCGGGCTCATCCACATTGCCACATGCACCAATTGTCTGTCAAGAGTGGACTGGTAGCTCCTCAAGCAAACAGCCCAAGCTAAATTAGTGGATAGCAGACACAGAGCAGACAGAATGGGACCTCTCCCAGTGTGAGGTCCATAGCTTAACCCCCTCCACCTTAATGCTTTTGTGAATGTGTGCAGTTTCTTAATAATTGTTCCAACAATGTTTTGAATGAAGGCAGTTATTACAGTTGCTAAATGTTGGCAGCACCTCATAAATCAAGTTTGATACTAATGAATTTGAAATTCACTTGAAATCATAGTGAAAAAACAAATGCTGTTGGAACATTCCCTCAGGTTTTGAAGTAGTTCAGATGACCGCATGGGCCTGATTGTTTGCTGATTTAGCGTCCCTCTTGACATGAAGATAACTCACCTTTCCTTTGAAACGTTCTTTGTTCTCCTTTGTGGGGAAAGGAGCAAGTGTTCTCTTTATGGTACATTACTGTTGTTCGCAACATGGAATTCATGTGTTCTTCTTTATGGCAGGAAGACGACAGAAATAAGCTATAAAAAAAACAACGTACTCACTTCAGAAGTAATTCCTGGAAGTCTGGTGTGAAGCAACGGAAGCCTTGGTTGAGCTTCTAATTCATTCCTTAATTTATAAGAATGGCTTCATCAGTCTACCTACCAAATTCATATGACATCACACAGAAATCGTGCCATTTAGTTTTATATCATTTGAAGACCTTAGAAATGTCAAAGAGAAGATTTGTTACCTATTCCCCTTTTCGCAGTTGACGGCTGGACCAACTTGTCTTCTAGAATTTGAAGAGGAACTAACATGTTATGTATTCGTTCACCAGCTGCTAACAATCCATGCAAAATACCAGCTCCTGTTAAACCATAGATGTAGCAGTATAGTAGCATGTTGTAGGATTTCAACCTTCCAAAACAGGATTAACAGAAAAGAAACCCTTTGTCAAGGTGACCTTGACCAAGAACACCCTTTCTTGAGATTAATGACTATGTCTTGAAAGATGTTGAGTTTGAGACTTTGCTAACTTGTTATGTTCTTCTCTTTTTTTCCCAACCCTTCACCAACACCATTCCCCTTCCCATGGCCATGTCTGTGTTGTTGCTGCACGATCTGACTCCTGCTTCCAAACTTAACTTGGTATCACACCGCTGCTGCCATCAGAATGAAGATGCTCGCTTGCGCAAGATGGCTGTATCTGACACGGTATCATCAACGCCGCCCACCACGCATATGTCTATGTCAGAATCACCAGCCGCCAGCATTCCATCAGTGGTGTATCTGGTAGCGGCTTTAATACTCGGACTCATCCTTGGCAAGTTCATCCTGTAGACCTCCCCCGCCGCCTCTACCACCATCCGCCTGCATCAATTAGCACAGAGGCAAGAAGGACATTCAACGCAAACATGAAATGCTGATGCATCCACTTTGACTCAAGCTACTACTGTAATTAATATCCATAATGATTATCATATGACTATTTACTGGACAGTGAACATTTGTAACATTGTTATTATAAGGGGATGTGGGTTCTGTTTTGATAACAGGGGGAAAATGACATGAAAACCTTGTCCTTCTATACATGCAGTACTCCAACCAGGTACACGCTAGGGGATCACAGGATATACAAGTGATAAAAAAAATGAAATTAAGAGTTGTGTACACAGTATAGCATGAAGAAATGTCGCCGAATGGGCTACACATGTATGAAGGAAAGCGGCGTAAGTGCATGGATGCTCACAGCATCATTGTATACGGGAGTGGGTGACAAGCCAGTGGATTAAGGTGCATCTTCTCAATGATAATATTGGTGCAACTACCCTAAGTAATTGGCCATGACCCTAAGCCAGAAACCAACAGGTGAGAGTACACTTCGGTCATGATTCTTGCAATGTAAATGAAACATAGAAGCAAGCATACCTACTATAATCAAGTACCCAATTAGGTGCATACCGTTTTCTCGCCAAGTCGATTACCCACTCCCAGAGGTCTACAATGTCTTACTTGTTCTATTTCAAAATGAATCCAAGATATGGGGCATATCTTTCAGCAAAAGCAAACATGAACATTGAAAAGTAATCCTGACCTGCAGCGTGCTAGTCTCCAGTGCCGAGCTATTGTTAATAATTAACTCAAGAGAGAAGAGCGTGTGTAATTATTATTATTATAATCACTGTGTCAGTATGTCGTCTTATACATATTTTTAAAGAGATTTAGGAGCTCGTGGTTTGATGCAGAACACCATTATTGTAAACTTATATATAGAGCTCATATTTCTTGTATTTTCCCTCTCTTTATTTTATGGTTTAGATCATGGGAGTTGTACATGTTAAGGAAAATGTAGGGGGAAATTCAATGCCATGTTTATGAATGCATGTTTCAAGTAAACGTCTATATTGCCTGCTTGTTGTCCTTCAGGGGGCTTCGGTATTGTTACTGTTTCCACTCTCCTTGATAATAGCCAGAAATAACACTATTACTGCAAGTAGGCGCAGACCCATTTACATTTGCCTCTATCAGATTTCGCAAGCAGCACGGCTCTTGGGTGTGCATTTATTTGGTGCCGTGCTAGGAAATCCTTTTATGTGAAAAAATGGTTACGAATGAAAGACATGGTGTATATCAAATATTGTAATTTTACCATACGTCAAAAATCACCTGTGAACCTTGCGAACATAGATCGCTGAAGTAGGTATTATGCCAAGTGTATTCGTGTTCACTGACTCAGTCCATATACATTGCTACAACTCCTATGTGAGTTATTGCGACCTCTACTGTTCAGCTTATCTGGTGTTATCCTGTTTGAGAGACGGATTTGTTATGATCCTGCTTGAAAACAGAAGCCATGCACTCTGCGGCACAACTGCTTTAATTTCCTGTTCAAAATAACAATGCCACTGTTAGCTTTGCGATTGTATATAATATAGATATGTATAGAAAGGAGAAGGGGAAAGTGGTGAGTGTTTGACATTTACTGTTCTTGCGGGATGTTCAGCGCTTTCTGGCCAATGTAGTACAGACATCATCAGGCTTTGGGTAGTAGTCACCAACCTGAAAACGGCATGCCGGAGTAATAGCTGCACATTTAAATGTCTCCCACATGGAGTTGATTGGTTAATTTATGTTTCTAGATGTACAGATTGATAATGCAAGTAGTTATGAAAAAATGCAAGTCTCAAGATAAGTAATGGCACTGGGATGGTAGAGTTAAATGGTGAATACCATGCTGTTTACTACATCTCAGAATCTTTCCTTTTCCCACGCTCACTCCAGTTTCTTTTTAAAATTTAGGAATTATTTCCTTCACAATTGTTGTCCGTAGTCGGGTAGTGCCACCTCATTCGGTATGATACTCTCATCGATACAAAACCAGTTTCCATAGCTTATGCACTCACACATACATGTCTAGGTCTATGGTGTTGATTCTGATTACTAGAACTCTGCCTTTTCAAAATTCACATTAGCTAATTAGGTAAGTTTTGTGAGTTACACAGATGATAGTTTCATCGCTGGAATTTGATTGTTGTATTCTATACATGTATACATTGGAGCAAATGATAGGATAATTTTGTGGGGTCCTGGGGTGCAGTGTAGAGAGTTAAACCATGTATAGCTTACTGAAGGTCAGGTTAGGGCTATATCTCTTTCATAATATTCCCTTACCCCTTTTGCGTCGCTATTTGATAGACATGTCAAACTGTATCATCCAAGTACAAGAATGGAGAGAAAGAGAAGCAAGATAAGTCCCATTAAAATGAAGTAAATGTCTGCAGAAAATGAAGTTCAATAGTAAATGACATCCTTTTCGTATTGTATGAATGAAAAGCACACTGATGAGCAAAACCTTGCGAATTTCGGTGTATAGAAGTATACCTATATGGAAAGTTATAATGTGTATATAATTATGTGAGTGCCACGAATGAAGCTTGTGTGTTTCCTTTCTGTATTTCAACATTTTCAGTAGTCCAAAAAAAAAAAAGACAATAACTCCTGTGTTAAACACTACACTTGAAGCTAGAGAAACCTAACTCTATTGTATTGTATTTTCTTTCTCATCTGAACAGAAATCCCTAAACTGTTCTCTGGTATCCTCTAAACTTCACTTAAACCAACCACTTCTTTACCATAGTTTGCTACAATCAGGATTTTAAAAGTGGAAACGTGATGTCCTTAATAGAAATACACACATAGCCTCCATTAAAATTTGTAACATTTCAGGCTAAATGCAATAGGCCAAAAGCATATCTAGTTGGCTTGTGATATATAGAACCTGCATGTGAAACATGTCGTCGACAGCTTTCCTCCTCTGACCTAGCTTCCTGTGCTCTTGAAATTATCTTCTTTTTTTTTGATAGATTCTTCTTTGTTTTGGTGACAATAATAAATGTGTGATGGGAGACAGCCGAGCTGCGCCTTTTACCATGTCAGCTGTGAACGAAAAGAACAGCAGACTTCCAATATGAGTGCTGTCCTAATTACCGGCATTAATTGTTCTGGCCTCTCGTGAAGATAACTACCATGACTGTTTTATGGTAGTCATAGTTGCAAATTGTCGTTCAGATAAATTAATAAAAACACCCATGTAAAAAACATGCCAGATTCTACTTTGTTATTCACTTCTTTGTGTGTGGGTCTGATTTTCGCACATGCAAGTCGAATCCGCCCCTCCCCTGCACCCCGTCAGAGTAATATAGATTTGTTTGTTTCCTTCTTTTATTATACATGTATATTATGTTTGTTCTTTTTCCCTAAAAGAAGGTGTTCTGCCTCGCCTACTCGCCCCAAGAGGGTCTGATATTCACGCTTGTGTTCATGCTGATAACATTAATAACCCGAATATTGATCTCCAATTAGAGATCAATTCATGTTTCTGGTATTATATTAATGCTAAGACCGTGATACGACAAACCCTAAAATTCACATAGGAACAGAGCGTCACAATTATATTTTTAGTAAAGAATCTATTGGGACCAAAAAAAAGGGGGGGTAGCCATAATATTTTTGGTGCTGGAGTAGAAAATTATGTTTTTGTGAATTGTCATTTTTCACATTCCTGAATTACAGATGTTACCAAATACACAATTGTAGAACCTATTCAAAGGCACTAGAATGATCTTAATTAACAAAGGAAAATGTATTTTGAGATTTACACAAGCAATGGGTGTCATATTGGGATTCGGGCCTAGGTTATGGTCAGGGCCAAGTTATGAGTGAAAAAATAGGGGGTACCCATATGTGCTTCACAAAATGCCTATGCAGTGTAATCACAACATTTTGCAATGTTAGGGGCCGTCCATAAAGTAGGTCATTTTCAACCCCTCCCTCGGTCACACTCACACATCAGCCAACACCCCCCTTGAAAATTAGGTCACACTTGGCTAGCCCCCCCCCCACCCTTCAGCCATACTATCGACTCAGCTCAGCTTCCAATAAAAATAATCTTATCTGAATCTTATTAGAATTTTACCTGAGTGATGGATTCGAGGGGGGAATAGAATCTTATTTGACTATGGGCAGGGGGTTGGGGGCACAGCCCACAAATTGAAAATGTGACGTCACACAATCCTTGACACCCCTGTCAAACTTTGCACAATCAGAAAATACCCCACCCCCTCCTGTGGATGGCCCTTAACTATATAAGACTGCCATTCTCATTTTTGATAAAGTATTGTTCATCCATATTCCCAACGTTTTTTACCATTCTATTGTCTTATTAATTTGCTTCTCTGAATTTCTTAATGCAAGGATATGTTTTTCCAAGATGTCTCCATTCCCATGGGCAGATAATTTGCACAAGTGTGGGGAGGGGGTCACGATGCCGCATATTCAATATTCATGCTCATAATTTTCCTCCTCTACTCAAATACTGTTTCATTCTTTATAGCCCTATACATTCAGTTGCACACTTATTAAATGCCAATTAGGCCCTAGACCCCTGTCACACACAATTATTGAACCTGTCCACTCGAGTGGACAAGGTACTTGTGAGGAGACACGGAATTTGCAGTGGAAGAAATCGCAATGGCCTTGTCCTACTACAGGCACACCGACAGGGAAATGACAAAAAAAAAACACCTGGAAAAACAGGGAATTTACAAATTTTGCCAAAACACAGGGAATTTCAAAATGGGTCACACAGGGAAAACAAATTTTGACATGGAGTATGAAAACCCAGATTACTGAGTATAATCACCAAGAACAAAGTAATAAGGGAGTGATCATTATTTATCAACATGGGGTGTACCGGTAACAACTTTTTTCGTGCATCCACGCAAAAACCCACCACCCCTTTATAAATAATGACCACTCGTTGGGATAAAAGCTCAACTGGCTTTAACCTCTTGTTACATGAACAATGGTTTTGCCTTTAAATATCTAAAAAAGTTGTCTAACAGAGGGTCACAATTGCAGAAGTATGCAATGTTTGATTGTGTGACATACACAGAGGGCACCCTCAGGTGATCCAACAGGATGTTGTCAACGAACCGTTACAAGTCGATGTTGTAATGAACACTGAATCCAGAGAAGTTCTTTGATCCTTGTTTATTGCATGATGACAGAGTGTACATATAGGTGGTAACAATGATACACTTGCCAGCGTGCAGGCTCTGCCCCTAAGCTCCTAGCTCAACCTGTCGTAGGTCCTAGATACTAGGGAGGTTGTATGTGGGATAATGTAAGTAGAAAAGATGAGCTTAGAATAGAAGACTGGGAGCTGCTCACCAGTCTTATATACTTAGGTGAGCAGCTCACAGGGTGATGAAATGTACCGGTAGGAGCAGGTCAGATCTGGTTGGATCTGGTCAGATCTGAAGCGTTGCCATACCTGGTAATGATTCTATTTATATGTGGACCAATCAGGATGAAGGGAGGTTGTGGAATTTCCGTGCATCCTAGAAATGCGTCCACAGGTATGTCTGTATGTTGTGATACTCCCAGTGAGTCAGTGCCCAGAAATAGGATGGGTCCGGCTCTCACAACATCCTGGTATGGGTGATGTAAGAGCAGCTCACTGTACACACTGGGGGGGGGGGATAAGCTGTGAGCTTGTGAGCAGGTCCTGAGCATGTGTGGCGAAGTATTTGATAAATGTGTAAAATAATGAATAATACCCAGAATGGTCCATTGACAAATCCCCACATTCCCACTTGTCTGTGCACAAGGTTTAAGGGAGGAAAATCATTAATAATAATGGCTTTGCCAAGTCCATTGACAATTCTGGGTATTATGCATACATGATACAAAGGGGTGTACGGTATGAAAATACTGTATATAAAAATAAAATAAGTAAACATAGAGGTTCCTTCATGGAACTGCGAAAATAAGAGGTACAGGTAGCATGCTAATACCTCGTTGGATCAAGGAAGTCTTATAATACTTATTACTACAAGAATAAATGGGTACATATATTTTTGGCACGTCGTGAATACTGTTTTTGTACCTGAGCTTGTCGTGGGCTATATAGTGATACATTGGAGTATAAAAATACTAAGCTGAGGTATCTGGAGTATTTACAAATATAATGTACGGAAAAAAAATTATGTTTACACATTTTGTGGAGTTGGCACCAGGAAGTCGAACCAAGGTTGGGAGTTTCCCAAGATAAATTCGGCTTCAAGCTGCCAAGGGCACATGTTTAGCCAGTAATTTTGTATATAAAAATTGACCGAGGTCGTATTTGGTCTTGCTGTCGGAAGAAAAAAAATTGAAGATTGTATGTAGGGCAGGGTCGAGGTAGTATTCGATCTGACTGATGGCCCTGCTCTACATAGTTTGTGCCAAACTTAAGAACTTAAGGGTAAATGTGAACTTAATTATGCTACTGACTAAAGCTCATAAATACAATATATAGTTGAGCTTGAAAAGGTGTACGAGTGGGGGAAAATGATCTTGTAGCACCTAAGGTGACATTATAAAAGGTCGTGTTATAAGGATCACCTTATAAGATCATAAGAGTTTGCCAATCTATTTTAGGCATAAAAAAGGTTGACCTTGTTTACAAAAATAAAGAGTCAGTCTTTTGTCCAAAAATAATTATCTTGGGTGGTTGTATGGGGGGTCAGGGGAAGTAGTGTCTCCACAACATATTACAAAGGTCCAAAGTAATGGTTTAGTCTTACGAATTCGGTGGTTCGGGCCTTACTGATCAGGAAAGAAGGAGTAAGGCGGTAATTCAAGTGTATGCCAATGGATGGTTTATTACATGAGACACTTACGGCTACCCAGAAGATGGTATAAGGGCAGCTAATGAATGAAGATGTTACATGATCAGAGGCCAGGAGGGCCTCTGACGTAGCGGCTGAGCCCCGGCCTTTATATACGGACCTAGGTGTTCGTCGTCAGATGTCCCCACAGGCCCGGATCGGTGCTGCCACCTATCCGAAACCTGAGGAACACCCAACGACTGGACTCACCCGCCACGCCAGACGGTACCCATTACTATGGTTTATAATAATGTACCTCTACATTGGTATTGTCTCTGGACCTGATGGTACTGGTCCCTCCTCCTTGGGCTTGGCCTCTGGTCCTGAAGGAACCGATGCTGTGTTGGTGGTAGGCCTGCTGAGAGAACGACAGGAAGAGAAGACAATTCATCACCTACAGATTGTCTGTCATGGTTTGCGGACAGGCCACAGTCAACACAGAAAAGGATGCAAGGTCAATATCATTTTGTCAACGTATAAACATAAGTACAGAGCTCAATCGATTCATTTGGCTTAGCGCGGGTCTTGTATCCAGGGACGCTTTGGTTAGTTTCTCTAAACTCCACCAGGTGGCGGTACTGAGCTGGCGCTGTACCATGATGGCGAGAACAAGGCTGGTAAACTACAGGATTTAATGTGGGTATGACCTGGTCTATTGTGTTAGTTAGGCCTATGTATTCTATGACGCTATGTGGCCTGATAGGTTTGGTGCTTAGAGGCATATGGGTGTGCCTTGGGCGATATCCTGAGGTGGGGGGTCACTGTAGGGGGGGCGGGGCTTCGGTGGGGAAATGGGGTTGGGGGCGATCCCCACATAAGCGTCTTCATAGCGCTATCTGCCATCTTATCCGATGTTGTGTGTAAGGGGTACCTGCCATCCCCACATAAGTGTGATGGTATCTTCCAAGCGTTACTGACATTTGGGTGTAACCTTGGGACGGTCCTAAGTTATATGATGGCGGGGGGGGGGGGGTCTGCTTGGCTTTGTGTGAGGGAAAGGTGTGTAAGGTATAGTTTTTTGGTGAATTTGGGGTTGGGAAAAAGAAAAATTCATACAAATTTCGGGGGGGGGGAGGGGGGGGTTTGCTCGTCTTGGGGTGGTGTGTTTCTCTATAGGACACTTGTAGGCATAATTCTCAATCAGACTAGTTTGTTAGGCTAATCTATGACTAGTAATTGATGTATTTTACTCTGACTTTTTGTAAGAGGTTTAGTGACTAGTGAGCTGAGATGGTTCAATTCAGTGGTGGGGGCGGCTGGCCTGATATTTGGAGCAAATTCAAACATTTATAGGATTGCTAGCTGTGCCTGAAGGTTGACCTTGACAACAAAATGTAGTGTCTGCTGACACATGTGTAGTAACGTGGTAGTTCACGTAAAGGTTGCTCTGAGGCGATATGACTGCAAGTTGTATTCTAAGTCTGTCCCACAATGGGACGGTAGGGTGGTCGCTACGAAGGGCTTAAGTGATGCCTTCGATAGCTGAGGACACTGTGGGGTCCTGGAGTTCATCTCCTTGTGCGCTGTACTAGACAGGCAAAAATTTCAGGTCTTAGCAGCCTATGTCAATAAATAGATGTTAGTGCTTCATGATAGCCAGTCTGATCCCAAACAGATCCATGGCCTTGCTTTTATTGCCATGTGGGCTTGTAGGACTATGGATGGTCCACCCTAAGTTGAGTCCATGTTTAATCTCTGGTGCCTTAAGGCTATTAGACAATATTAAATAAATGAGTAGTCTAAGGTAAGATAGGTTGTGTGTGGGGTGGGTGGGGTGGGTGAGGTGTTGCCAAAAGGTTGATAAGTAAGACCTAAAGTGGTCAGATCATCGTAGAAAGGCATGAAGTGGACTGCGAATTCAACTATCACATTTTACAAAGGACTCTGGGCGCACACTACCATTGGCATGTAATGGGTATCTGGGTAACATGATGGCATAATCCATCATTGCCATGCTAGAACGATTGATGACGCTACTAAATGGACACATAAGACAAGTCCTACCTGGGCTGGTTGCATGGCAGCCTCGGCATTTGGCCCTGTGGTCTCCGGATACTTGCTCCATGTGGTGACTGGGTTTGGTAAGTTTGGTGTATTGTTTGGGAAGTGGATAAGATTGGGGTGGGAGGAGGCTTATATGCTGATTATGAGGTGGCTATTTCTCAATCATAGGCATCCCTTAAAGGTATCCCCCTAAAATGGCATGGAGCCTTACTATTGGATGGATGCTAGAGGACTGGCCGGTCATATGCAAATTATGATCCTGTAGTGATCAGGATGAAGTGGTCAGTTATGACACAATATTGTTGTGGTTATGGGTGGGTGGCGTGTGAAATACTGATGATGAAATCAGGTCATATAGGGTCCCTATCCTGGCCACCTGTGGTGCAGGAATTACGGATGTTAATGTAATTATGTGCCTTACTAAACATTCCAGTACCAATGGTAAACAGAGGTATAAACACAGATCAGGATGCAAGAGAGCTGCTCTCCTACAGAAGGCCGTCATTTGGTAATACCTTAGGGTATTGAGGAGCCCTGAGCTTGTAACAAACCGGCGCATGCATGTCCCAATTGAATGGGATCACAAACCGAGTGTACGCTGTGACCGTGGGTAATTTATGTGGCGTGCCAACCAGATCATCCAGTTTACGGCTGCCTGAGCCTCCAGGAAATTGAATAAAATTTTTGGCAATGTCACTCACTTAGTTGTGGTAGTAAGGTCGTGATGTGTTGGTATGATAATTGGAATTTGTGAAAGAAAAATAAAAAGATAAATAAAAAAAAAAATTGTGAATTTGGGGGATCTAAAATGAGTGCTCTCCATTTTAATAATTCATGAGAAAATGGAGAGAAAACATCTATTACACGAAGAAAGTATGCCTATAGTGTCTGGGTAGTGTTTCGTATCTCTGTTTTAAGGATGGTAAAAAGGTTATTATGGGTGAGTTTTTAGAAAGTAGCAGGGTGGGGTGTGGGGCTGGGGTGGGGGTTGGGGGGGTCTATACTCTGAATATAGACGTTGTAAGATAATTTTGGAGGAAAAAGGATCTTTATTTTCTTTTAGTGTTGGATGGTATGGGAATAATTTTCACGGCCCTGATGTGGTTGGGTGTTTTTGGTTTAGGGCCAAAGGAGATTTTTGCTCTGTGTTTAGTCATGAAATTTACACCTAGGATGGGCAGGTGATTTAAATCAGGAACCCCATGGAACCTGGTTCTAAATTCATGGCCGTCGATGAGGGAGCTCATGGTCATTGAGTGACCTATCTGGATTGGGGTTTTACCATCCAGTAACACTAAGAGTCTAGAGTGTCTACATGTCTGAAATTGGTTCTTGATATTTATCTGCCATTTTTTGGCTAATGGAAGACAGGGAGGTGCCAGAATCAACGAGAGCTCTATACAAGTGGTTATCTATGTCAACAGATCCTGCACTCTTAGTCAATTCTGTATCAACGAAAATGGCCTTACCTTGCTGTCCATATTGATCAGACTTGTTTTTCGGCTTCAGAATCGAGGTTCTCCGGCTGTAGTCCTCATAATCGTCCTCCTCATCATCAGTGCAAGAGTCCTGGTCCTCCTTATATTCCATACGTTCTGTGTAATAGTTACTGGAGGTGTGAGAGTCAATTGAGTTAACTTCTGCTTCAGTGATAAGATCAGGAGTAGTGGGGGGCGGTCGTATGGTCGGGTCCTTTAGGGTGGGGGCGGGGACTATAGGTGCTGTAGTTCTGTCCCCTGAATACTAATCATCGCGGCTGCTCCTGGGGCTGTCGCTGTCAGCGTCAGACTGAGATGCTGTATAACTTCTGCTATGTCCCTTGGTGTGACGGGTGGGTATAACTGGATCATTTTGAAGGCATCAGGTGACGAATTTTCTCTCTGGAAATGGTGTGCTACAGTTGCAGGTGGGTTGGGCGCGTCTAGCCCAGGTGATGCAAAGGTACATTTAGAAACTGGCTCCTTGGGTGTGGTCTCACTATTACTCGTGGCTATGAGAGGTTAGTAGTGGGATATTCTGAGGAGTTCTCCACCATTGTTAACGAACCGTTACAAGTCGATGTTGTAATGAACACTGAATCCAGAGAAGTTCTTTGATCCTTGTTTATTGCATGATGACAGAGTGTACATATAGGTGGTAACAATGATACACTTGCCAGCGTGCAGGCTCTGCCCCTAAGCTCCTAGCTCAACCTGTCGTAGGTCCAAGATACTAGGGAGGTTGTATGTGGGATAATGTAAGTAGAAAAGATGAGCTTAGAATAGAAGACTGGGAGCTGCTCACCAGTCTTATATACTTAGGTGAGCAGCTCACAGGGTGATGAAATGTACCGGTAGGAGCAGGTCAGATCTGGTTGGATCTGGTCAGATCTGAAGCGTTGCCATACCTGGTAATGATTCTATTTATATGTGGACCAATCAGGATGAAGGGAGGTTGTGGAATTTCCGTGCATCCTAGAAATGCGTCCACAGGTATGTCGGTATGTTGTGATACTCCCAGTGAGTCAGTGCCCACAACATCCTGGTATGGGTGATGTAAGAGCAGCTCACTGTACACACTGGGGGGGGGGAGATGAGCTGTGAGCTTGTGAGCAGGTCCTGAGCGTGTGTGGCGAAGTATTTGATAAATGTGTAAAATAATGAATAATACCCAGAATGGTCCATTGACAATGTCTCTGTGGAGAATATACTACACAGTAACCACACAGCAGGGTTCTGGCCATGTTTATATCGCACAAATGTCCAGGACATAAGGGCTAAGTCTCATGACTGGGTCATACATCACCAGCTTCAGCAGAGCCAACCTCTTGTGGCCCAAAGCAAGTTAGGTTGTTCCCACAATGTTCACATTGACACAGGGTCAAAGCAACTATTTAAGTTTGCACAAGATATTTCAAAAAGGCTGGATAAAGAGGTTTGCCAACTCTTATGCAATTGGTGTGACACTCATGCATTGTGACCATTTCTCATGCTCTCACATATGGCTGACATTCTGGGCTATCCAAAAAGAATTTAGTTATTATTAATAGAAACTGAGTTATGATCCCTGCCCAAAGTCCACCAAAATACAGTGTTTCACATGAAGTTTTTTTTAAAGCTTTTGAATTTCTATGTCCCCCTCTTTTCTTATTTTCCCTCCCTGCACACAGTGACAATATTCCTTCGCTCCTTCAGGGTTGCCAACTTCCAAGAAATTATATTGGAACAGGAATGGGAGGGTTCTGTCATATTCCCTCCCTCCTGCTGGCTACCATCTCATCTCTCCTCCATTCCCCTCCCTGTTCCATCATATCGCCACCCCTACCATCTCCACTCCAGTGGCAGTGGAATAAGGGGAAGGCATGTGCAACTTTTCTTTTGGGAGGAAAGACTGTTTTTGACCCCCCCCCCCACTTCCCCTGCCTACAGTTTCAATAAAATAAAGCATTCAAAATGCACTCAGCGGTAACATAGGCAACCAATCTCTGGGAGAGTGATGGGTGTCACTTCTTTAGACATGAGGTGGTTAATCCCATTGGGGACAGGCTAACCTACGGTGGCATCTCCATACATTGGTATCAAATTACATATAGATTATCAAGTTAGTCCCCATCTACCCATATGCTGCCAGTCCACCATAGAGACAGGAAGGGGAAACTGGACTTGGAGATTTCTTTACAGAGGAACTGTTACATAGTAGGTAAGTTTCTCTTATAAGTCTATTTGGAAACATCCTAAGCCAATAGGTTATTGGAATTGCTCTCTCATATTATATGCACTAGATGAATAATCAATACCACCCAAATAATATAAAATTGACTTTGTTCTTAATTTATAAAGAAAACTCCATCACAACTTGAAACTAATGTTTTCGCTATTTTCAGGGTCTTTTTGGTGAGATGGATCCCCACCCACAGAATCACCAACTACAATGGATTACCATCTACATACTGGAAGGATGAAATGCTCTATTAGATTACTTCTAAGTGGTGTATCCCTGAGCCCTGAATAAAAGCAAAACACGAAAGACATTTAAGGTCGGCATGATGCATACAAGTAGACTTAAAACATTTAAGGTCGGCATGATGCATACAAGTAGACTTAAGACATTTAAGGTCGGCATGATGCATACAAGTAGACTTAAGACATTTCAGGTCAGCATGATGCATACAAATAGACTTAAAACATTTAAGGTCGGCATGATGCATACAAGTAGACTTAAGACATTTAAGGTCGGCATGATGCATACAAGTAGACTTAAGACATTTAAGGTCGGCATGATGCATACAAGTAGACTTAAAACATTTAAGGTCGGCATGATGCATACGAGTAGACTTAAAACATTTAAGGTTGGCAGTGTCCCTTTCCAACTACATTGTATATGATCACAAACAAGGGTCATTTAAGGGTTGTGTAGTGTTGTTATACATTTATTATTTTTGTTGGTACTATTTCGTATTATTTGATCTAATGATGAACAAAATATCATCGTGGACGGGTACTTGGCACTTGTGCTGAGACTGTGAATTATTTTACATATATTTTGCCCCAATGTCCATCTCAGGTGTCCAGTGTTCATTCCTGTAGCTGCAACCTTCGTTACCATTGCCTTTATATGTAACGTTGGTTTAAGAGTGATCCACTAGAGGGCCTCGCAGTGAATATTTTTAGTACCATGAAGATTGATCTCCAAATTGTTTTCTAGTATGATTTGTGGAAAATTTGGGCTCCTCTGGTCAGTTTTGGTGCACTATCATATGACCAGTTGGGGTTAGATAACACCAAGGTGTGACAGAGGGAGGGATGTCTGCCCTGGGAACCACCAATAGAAAAATCCGGGAGAAGAAGGTATCTATCAAGTGTATCTCTTTTAAAAATGATGTTTGATTAGTTAGAACCTTCTGCCAAGTTGGTTGGCACTAAGGGGTCAGTCTGAACATAAGGAGTCAGTCTGATGTCACACCCTACCTGGTGCTGCCATCTCGTGCCAAATAAGTAAAGTGCTGGATGTACATAAGGGTCATCTTTTCAGTGTTTTCGCTCTTTAGACCCCACCAGCGCCTTCGGCGCTGGGATCGTGGATGGAACATAGGCCTAAGCGAATAGTCATTATTTATCAACGGGGAGGGGGGGGGGTGATGGGTTTAAGTGGATTTTCAAAATTTCCCACACCTCTGTCGTTGGGGTGTGAAAAAACAATTTGGTGCATCCACTTGAAAATCTAACTGACCCTCTGCCCGGATGACATGCAGGGTGGTTGGAGGGTGGAGGGAGGTTAGGCCCGACATGATGGAAATAATTTTCCATATACCTTCAACATTGCAAATTTTCCAAACAGCATGACGAGGGGGGATCAAAAATGGTCCAAAAATTTCAGTGGAAAACCCTGTGTGCTAAAAGGGCATGTTTGCCCATGATTTTTGTCCCTTATAGGGAGGGGGTCAATAATTTTTTTTCATGCATCTGCGCGCAAACCCACCAACCCCACCCCCCCCCCTGTTGTTAAAAATTGATCACTCCCTAACTGTGCAGGGACTGACACTGTCACTGTCACTCCTACACGACCATGAGTGCATCCCACACTGATAGGCTAACTATGCACGCAGTGAGTGACACTGTCACTGTATCACTTCTACATGACCATAAGTGCATTCCACATTGTCACTGTCACTTCTACTCAACCATAAGTGCATCCCACGTTGTCACTGTCACTTCTACACAACCATGAGTGCATCCCACATTGTCACTGTCACTTCTACACAACCATGAGTGCATCCCACATTGTCACTGTCACTTCTACATGACCATGAGTGCATTCCACATTGTCACTGTCACTTCTACACGACCATGAGTTGGATTTAAGTCCTCGCCGAAAAAAAGTACAGAAACTCGGCCGAAAAATGTAAACAAACTCTTCATAAGGCATCAGTGAAGCATCAAAAACTTCAATCTGAGACATCTAATCAAAATTCTGAATTGACAGAATGATTTCAAATGTTTTTTAACCCCTTGTGCAAGTTTTTTTGCTGTTTCTCTTGTATTTTTTTAAAAACGATTTTCGGCCATGTTTTTTTTAATCTTCTTCCCCACAATATACGATGGGAAACCATAACCTGAGTCCAAATATGGTCCCACCAGCCATCCAGGACAATCTTCTTTGGCCTCTTTCACCACCTGCCTGTTGGGGCCAGCATACAGTGTTATGATGTAACACTCAGCTTGTGACGTCACATCCCGCACCATAACTTTAAAAGTATTTGTAAAAAGGGAAAAAAAAAACACATCTTAGAGTTTCACATTTTCAACCTTTTTTTTTTGTTATTTGACATAACACATTTTTCCCATCTAAAAATCCCGGGCCATCAGCTTTAGCTGCGGGCCAATAGATTTCAGAAACTGTTTGTTCGGGTGGCCAGTTAGTGTCTACCCCTGGTCTAACATTTTAACACCCATGATCATGAGTGTTTAGTCTTTAAACACCAATGGATATGAGTGTTTACCCTTAAAACAATCTTTCTTGTGTGTTTAACTTTTCTAAACAAGTTAGCTAAATATGTTAAGGCGTTTTGTCATTGAACACATGTGTTGAGGCATTCAACAATTGTGATTTTTCCCACTAGGTGGCATTAAGGTTCATAACAGTATTTTTTCCCACTTAACTGGAAGTTAGCCCATCTTCAAACAAGTCAAATTAACACTCTTTCCTATTATTTTTGGTGATCAGACACAGAAATATGTAGTTTATCCTGCATTGAAAGGATCTTTTTTGAAATTGAGTGATTATTAATGTGCTGGCGAGAAATAGTTTGCTACAACACCCATTATGTGGAATGTAGAATTAGATAAAGCAGAGAACTCATGGACATGACACTGTACTCTTTTAGGGGTTATAGGCCTACATCCCCTCCCTCTCTCTCCTCCTCTGAGAGGTGATGTAGTGAGATGTTCATGTATACTTCCCAAGAAATGCCATCACTATTTGAAAACACACTCAAAAATTATTTGCATAAAATGGTTAAGGTCACAGGCAAAGCCTGAGGCTTTCAGTGACATCTATGTTCAATGTGCTATATACAATGTACTATGATAACATATACTGACATATGTTGACTAATTGCCAACAAATAGTAAGTAAGTGCTGACATATATTGACTACTTCCTGACAAATCATATGAGTAATAAAATGGTTAAGGCTAGGGCACAACCCTAAGATATCTATGTGCAACTGTGTTCTAAGTGCTATGTTAAACTTTGCTATAACTAATTGCTGACAAATGGTGAGTAATGACTGACATATATTGACTAATTCCTGACAAATAGTGAGGAATGACTGACATATATTGACTAATTGGTGACAAAAAGTGACTGAGCACTGACATATATTAACTAATTTCTGACAGAAAGTGTGTGAATGCTGATATATCTTGACTAATTGCTGACAAAAAGTGACTAATTACTAACATGCTAACTAATTTCTGACAAATAGTGTGTAAATACTGACATATTTGACTTATTGCTGACAAAATAGTATTTACTAAGCATGTAGAGGGTTATGGTATGGAATGATAAATAAAACATCATGTTGCCTATATAGGGTTATTGTATGGTAAAATTAATAAAACATCATGTTGCCCAAAGAGGGTCATTTTATGGTATGATAAATAAAACAAGATATAGCTTATAGAGGGTTATCTATTGTAGCCTATGGTATGATCAATATTAAAACATCATGTTGCCTATAGAGGGTTATTGTATGGTATGATTAATAAAACATCATGTTGCCTATAGAGGGTAATTGTTTGGTATGATTAATAAAACATCATGTTGCCTATAGAGGGTAATTGTTTGGTATGATTAATAAAACATCATGTTGTCTATAGAGGGTTATTGTGTCAATGGGGTATTCAAGGTTCATTAATTATTATATGAAATATTTTAAGCCGAATGATCAAGCTCGCCTATAAGGCTCCCTTACACCAAACCTTTGGATCTGACAGAGCCAGGTATCTCTACCCAGCTCTGCCTCTCCTGGCCAGTGACCTCAGATTCACCTCCGGATCCTGGCTAGGGGTCATGACCTCGACCCCCGCTAAACCCTAGGTACGGGGTGGGAGTGTGCTCACACCCACCTCCGTTCCTAGCCAATCAGGGATCAAGCTGCTCCTCCAACAGGTGGGCAGCTCGACCCACCTTTAGGCAAGCCCCCTCCCCCCTCCAGGGTGAGATGATGCAAGGCACACCGGGTCTTGCCAATCCCTAAGCATGACGTCATGCTTCTCCCAAGACTGACGTCATGCCTACCCCGAGCTGCTCCTATATATATGAATACAGGACTAGCTTGGGATACTCTCTTATTCTTTACCTTCCTCTCTCCACACCTAGTCTCCATGACACACAGTGCCTTGGTATAGAGCTAGCTTGATCAGGTGGGCAGCATACACATTGTACTTCACCATGCCAACATGTACCTGCCTAACACTACAATAAAGTGGATTCATCAACTGTACTCTCCGGACTCCTGAGTTGCTCATGTTCATGACTTGTAACGGTCCGTCGACAATGGTGGAGAAACCCTCTGAAGATTCCATTGTTACCACCTCTCATGAGCCATGAATAAAAGTGAGACAACGCCCAAAGAGCCAACTCCTGAACGTGCCATTACAACACCGGGACGAGACACGACCCAAAACCAGCTAGCAGCAGCAGCAGCAACAGAAGCAACACCAAATCAGAAACCCACCCAGAGAGACTCATCACCTGATGCACTGACTCTAGACCCAATATTACCAGCATCTCTACAAAAATCAACACCTGTGAGTAAAACAAAAACCACCTTTTCACCCACTCATATTGGAGACAATACTGGAGGACAGACCAG
This sequence comes from Acholoe squamosa, assembly GCA_949317995.1. Lineage (NCBI taxonomy): Eukaryota > Metazoa > Annelida > Polychaeta > Phyllodocida > Polynoidae > Acholoe > Acholoe squamosa. The sequence goes on from OX439038.1 coordinate 41,801,398, forward strand.
TACACCAGTGGCATCACCTGCCCCAGAGTTAAATCTAACATTACCTGGCCTGTCTGCCTCAGACTCTCCATCTTTAAGACTTGCTGGAATACCAGGCAATATTACCACCTCACCTGTGTGCCACACACCGAGCCACCTAGAACTTGACTCCCACCTGGAAGCCAGATCACCCCACCTACAAGCCGCTTTGGAAAGCATCCCCACTCACCCCGAGCAGCACAATACCAGTACTGGCCCATCCTCAACAAACTCTGTAAACACCAGTCCTACTGACTTGACTTGGGACAACTATATAGTCCAAGAACCAAATACACCTACACAGCTTGACGCTGATTACTGGGGAGAGAGAATAAGGTCAGCTTTCGCCAGGTGGAGACTAGCACCAAGCCACGCTGTAGGACGAGCTGTAGAGGTAAACCCCTGCAGTTTTCGGAGCAGCCAATCCGAGGAATCCCCCTCAGCCTTCGCAGCCAGAATCAACAATCTGCTATACGAAGAGTGGCCTAGCTCAAGACCACCCACTGATTGTTTTAGCACATACCACAATCCTTCTAACCCAGAAGGCATTGCCACTTCTGATAACCTGTCATCCGGCGCCAGCAGCAGGAATACATCATACTTTTCCCTGCCCCTGCACACCCTAGACCCTAGCCCCAGGAAAAGAGCCAGGTCCTGCTCACCTAGACCTAGAAGCAGAACCCCATATTACAGACTTGATAGGAGTGTAGATAACGCCATCAGGGGGAACATCAGAGCTACATCTAGTGTGTTCAACACAACGCCACAATTACCAAACAACACACTAACCAGCTCCAGCACATCAGAGGAAGATCCAGAGATAACCTTCCCACATCTCAACAGACACAAAAACACCAGAAACATGTCCTCTGCACAACCCCCACCAAACGACACCCAAGCTATGACCAGAGACATCATAAGAGAGTGCACTGCAGCTGTCAGTGATACATTATCTAATGAACTAGCCGGTCAAATCAGCCTTATCTCCACTGAAATCAGAAGGATTGGAAGCAGCACTGCAGAACAGCTCTCCAGGGTGAATGACAGACTGGATACAATGGACACTTGGAAATCAAATATGGAGCGCGGCATGACAGCTGTCCACAGATCTGCAGTAGAAAGGAGTGAAGCTACCCTAAAGCAGACTGAAGCTATGACTGCGGAAATCTATGACAGGATCGCCAGAAATCTTGAAGACATGAAGTCAGACATCTTCAGAATACTTGACCAGCAACAAACAGCGCCTCCTCCAGCACCAAGCCTATCCAACCCAACAAATCCCCCTCAAGGCCAACAACAACATGGTCTCCAACAGGGAGTAAACAGAACAACTGGTAGTTCAAACCCAACAGCCCTCACACCAGGGAACACTTTGACACCACCCTGCGCTTTTCAAGACAACACAGCTCGAGGTGTTACAGGTGCCACGCCCTTTTCTCACCATCAGAGCCAAGACAGAATGGGTAGTATCCCTTTTTCACACCAGATGGCAGCAGGACCGCCATCTCAGAGGCAACCAGCCGCTGGACCAAGCCTGGGCTCGGTTTACAAGGGTGTATACTACTCACCTCAAGGGCAAACCCCCAACCACCAGCCCATCCCTATGCAGACCCTGCACTCACACACTCCAACAACAATGAGTGCGACAGGCCAATACTCAACCCCATACCCACAGGCACCTGCACACGTCACTGGAAGTATGGGTAACATGAGCTTCAATCATGACAAACTCACCTCAGTACAAATGAGCTCTTTCAACAAACCTGAGCCTTTTGACAAACCATCTCCATACAGATCTGCCTCCAAATTCATAGCAGAATTCAAATTTTGGATCAGGAACGTCCACGCCACTAGACCAGACCTACATGCATCATGTATGTACACCTTCCTCAAAGGCAGAGCTGCTCAATGGTTCTACGCCAACATATTTGATAAACCCATCATCTATGACGCAGAAGCCGTTTACACAGCCTTCCTGAAGCGTTTTGGCCAGCTTGACCCCGCAACTATCATTAAAGGGTACAGGACCAGAAAACAGCAACCAAAAGAGTCTGTAGAGGATTATATCTCAGACATGACTCTACTGCTGGCCAACAGTAACCTAGATGAATCCGTTCAGGTAGACTACCTGCTAAATGGCCTCAGACCAGAAATCAAAAACGTGGTTCTGTCCGACACTCCTGAGAAAATAGCTGACGTTGAACGTTTAGCACTCAAGCAGGAGCTGAACATAGAAGCAAACAGCATTGCCCAGGCCTCCAGCCAATCAGCAGATCTCTGCGCCATGGGCCACAACAACAGCTACAATAATAACAAGAACAACAACACGAAAAATAACTATCAGAGATCCAGAAAGGACAACTACCAAAATAACAACCAAAAGAAGGAAGACAGACTCCCCAGTGGTAGCTACAGCAAGCAATATGAAGCCAAGTACAGAAGTGGTTTTAACAGCCAATCTGACCCCAACAACAGGAGGACCAGATTTAGAACCCCTTCTGGCGACAGATCCAAGTCTTACAACAGAAACAACCAGCCCTACAACAACAGGGGCACTTCTCCAAGTAACTACAGGAGATCCCAGTCCAGTGACAGCAACAGGAACGTATTTTTCATCCCTGTGGCCACCAACCCCACTGACAACAATCAAGTTTCCTTCAAGAAACTCGTGGTCCCCTCTGATTTCACCATCACTGATGACATATCTCAGGCCAAAAGAAAACCCAGAGACAGAACCCCTGGCAGATACCCTAAAAGGGACCAAAATAAATACACCTCTGAATCAGAGAGTGAAGCCAACCTCAATAACATGGACAGCAACCCAGAAGAGGATGACCATGAGGAGGATGGCCACGATACAAATGACAATGAATAGGTTTCGGGGGAAGGCTACCTTGCACCTAGCAACCCCGCCCCCACCTCAGCGAAAAAGAAACCTGGAACGCCCCCCACACGCCATCAACCTACCGGTGTTCACAGTGATGCAGAACTCAATTCACTACGGCCCCCTACCAGCAAAAACAAAATTAAATTCCAACCAAAGCTGGATTACAGCTCATCTTCAGACAGTGAGGACTGCTGTGAGGACGACAGCAAGAGGGTGACCAGACTGCGACTCAGGATCAGAACAGATAAGTATGGGCAGCAAGGTAAGGTCTCTTACATTAATACTGATTTGACTAAGGGATCTGTGTTTGTGACCATCTATACAGAGCATTGATAGACTCAGGTGCCTCCCTATCTTTCATCAGTCAGAAAATGGCAGATAGAGTGTCAAACAGCCCTAACTTCCTTCACGGTAACAGATCAAGACTTGTTGTACTCCTAGCAGACAAATCCTCAGTACAGGTAAACAACTCAATAACACTAAAATTCTTGATTCAGGGAGCAGAATTCTCTTGTAAATTCCATATTGTCCCCAAACTGAACCACCCACTCATCCTTGGCGTAAACTTTATGACCAAATACAAGGCCAGGCTCAGTTTCGGACCAAAACCTCCCATAGGGTACCCAATCAGACCTACTGAAGATTCAATTATCCCACCAAATTCTGAAGCAACTCTAAATGCCTTTGTAGCTGGGCCACAGGACATTATCAACTCAACAGGCATCACTGAAAACATTGGTCTCAGATTACCAATACTGATCAAACATGCCTTGGTTAAACCCAAGACAGAGTCAAAATTAATACCGGTAACTATGGCAAATCCAAATGATTGTCCCGTACCATTGAAAAGACATACCACCCTAGGTACCTTCAAGCTTTTCAATATCGAAAAAGCTGTGCCCATAGGTTCCCTTGAAGACCAGCAGCCTTCAAAAAAGGACAGCAGACCTGCCAAAGATCTTTTCCCAATTAATTGTGGGGATGATCCATTGCAACAGCTCCCTAAAAGCAACGAGCCTCTAAGGTATAAAATCTGTGAGCAGCTCAATGACAAACAGAAGGAGCAAATCCGCAATATTGTTGAAGAAAACAGGCAGGCCTTTGTACTTAATGACAGTGCTATCGGTCTAAATGTAGAGAATGAGATCAAACTTGAACTGATCCCAGACTTCAAACCCTGTAACAGACCGTCATACAGAATGTCCCCACACAAGGAGATTTTTCAAAGAGAGCTCCTGGAGAAACACCTGAAGCAGGGAGTAATTGAGGAATGTACAAAGCCTTGTGAGTGGAACTCCTGGAACTCCCCAGCCTTCTTGGTACCAAAACCCCAAGGTGACAGATCTGTAGCATCAGGATGGAGGATTGTAGTGGACTACAGATGGGTTAACCAAAACCTCAAGTCCTTTTCATATTCCTTCCCAAGGGCAGACGATCTCATGCAGCAAATTGGTAGAACAGGCGCCAAGTTTTTCTCTAAATTAGATGTCTACAGCGCCTACCACCAGATCCCCCTAGCGGAAGAATCCAGACCTATCACCACCTTCTCTGCAAATGGAACCAGATACATGGCAAAAGTATTGCCCATGGGACTCAAAACATCAGGCCTATCCTTCATGAATGTTATGGAACAGCTGCTCATGAAATGTAAATACAGAAACGCTGTAGCCTACGTCGATGATGTAGCTATATACAGTCCCACCTGGGAGAGACATCTACAAGATCTAGATGAGGTACTCAAACTTTTCATAAAGGGAAATATCAAACTGAAATCTGAAAAATGTGAATTTGGCACAACCAAGATGGATTTCTTGGGTTTTTCTGTAGACCAGCATGGTGTGTCACCTTCCCCAGACAAAATCTGGCCAGTCAAAACCTTCCCACCACCCAAAAACATCCATGACCTTAGATGTTTCAATGGTATGGCACAATTCTACAAAAGATTCATTAAGGGTTTTGCCCACATAATGAAGCCACTCTACGATGCCACCAAGAGTGCTTTTGCATGGACCGCAGACTGTCAAAGAGCCTTTGAGAAAATCAAGGCCTCAATCTGCACGGAAGCCATCCTCAAATTCCCTGATTACAGGAAGCCTTTTGTGATTTTCACTGACTCAAGCAATTACAGCCTGGGAGCCGTGATCACTCAGGTTGATGAACATGGTTTCTACAGGCCAATAGAATTTGCAGGAAGAGGTTTGACCCCTCAAGAAACCAGATACGGTATAACAGACAAGGAACTCTTAGGTATTGTCTATGCGGTAAAGAAATTCCACCACTATGTGGATGGAACCCACTTCAAAGTGTATTCAGACCATACAGCCCTAGTCTCTCTTTTTAATAAAAAAGAGAATATCACAAATGGAAGATTGGCTAGATGGGTGGATACAGTCATGTCATATGATTTTGAAGTAAAGTACCTGCAGGGCAGAGCCAACATTGTGGCTGATTTCCTCTCCAGGAGGAAATACCCACCAAGCTCTGATGATCCAGTACCAATAAGATCAAAGGGACAGATCATCCTCCCCCCTAAGAAAGTGACTTTCTCTGATATTACCATGACCAAGGTTTTTAAATCAAACGCGCCAGTACCAAATAACCCTGTCTTAATGGGACCTCCCAGATCGATACTAAAGGGAGGAAGAATTTGGGGAAGCACAGGAAAATTACCAAGAGGAGTAGTTGCAAAGAAAAACAGCTCTGAAAGAATATATTCTGAAACACCCAAGGGATATTCAGAGCTATGCGTCTTGACCAGGGCCCAGTCCCGGAACACACAAGACACACCCCCGACCATCGGCCAATCAGAACCCAGCACCAAGCACACCGAGCCGACCCGACCTAAGAAGGTCAAATCCACCACAACTAGGTCAAGGGGTCGACCCAGTGCGCCCAGGTCACCCAGGGTTTCAGTGAAGGCCGCCAATGCTAGAAGGGTCAAGTTATCTCAGAAGGTTTTACCTATAGCTGAGAGTGCCATCACCAAAATTTGCAAACATCACTCCCTCACCCCATCAAGAGAAGCATTAATTGAGGCTCAACAAAAAGACCTTTTTGCCTCATCCATGCTAAATTACATTGAAAAAGGTCAATTGCCACATGACTCTGGTTTGATAAATCAGATTCTAAGAAACCATGATCAGTTCATCATTCTTGACGAGGTTCTTTTCAGGATCACAGATACTGTAATGGGCCACTCATTGGATCCTACATTGCAAATCGTGATCCCAGAAATCTGGGCAGAGTCCCTCATTGAATCCACCCACTGCTCACCTCTAGGTGGCCACCTGGGTTCAGTGAAAACCTACGCAGCCATAAGGTCACGTTACTACTGGCGCTCAATGTTCAAACAGGTGTTTGATTTTTGTGGCACATGTCATGCATGCCTCACCACCAAAAAGAAGCCCAAAAATCTCAAAACACCTATGACCCTTCGTGAACCGGTACTGACTGCCTATTCCCATTTAACTATGGACACTATAGGCCCATTCTCCAAGGCTGTAGATGGCTCACACTACATACATGTGGTGACAGACCACGCCACTAGGCACGTCACTGCATGGTCAACTGAGGAAAACACAAGCGCCATTGTGGCACTTGGATTCTTCCAAAGAGTCATTTGCATCCACGGTACACCATCAGTACTTAACACTGATAATGCCAAACAATTCACCTCAAAATTCTTCGCACTTTTCTGCAAGAAATTTGGCATTAAACATGTCACAGGGTCAGCACATTGGAGCCAATCACAAGCTCTATGTGAGCGCCAGCACCAGACTATTGAATCCTCCCTGAGAGCTTTTGTGTCAAAATCACAAAAACACTGGTCCACCTTCTTACAGGCTGTAATTTTCAGCATGAACAATACAGTCTCCAGCGCTCTGGGCTACTCACCAAATCTTTTGGTATTTGGCAAACAATCTCACTTACCAACAGAAGCAGCCCTAGCACTAGGCACATCACTAAGTGATACCAAACAAAGGGAAGGTATGGCCCTACATTTGCTCAACCTCAGGGATGATATTCAATTGAAGGCAGCAGAAAACATGATCAAAGTTCACAAAAAGATGAAGGCAAAACACGACGCCTCAGCAGAACTTAGTACATATGCCACAGGTCAGCTCGTGTATTTACACATTCCCAACCTGCTGGTAAAACACACAAGTAAAAAGCTGCAGCCTACCTACTCTGGCCCATATATCATCGTGAAAATGACCTCATCAGTAACTGCAATCGTCAAAAGATTGCAGGATGGCAAAGTTTTCAAAAAAGCAGTACATGTGTCCAGATTGAGAACACCAACATCCAAAGCCAGCGCCAAAGCCATAGTCAAAAGACTACAGACTGGCCCGGTTTTATCTCTCTACGACCCAGACTTGAACTTAACACCTTCCACCAATACCCCCACTCCCCCACCAAAAAGAAAGAGAGGGAGACCAGCCAAAAAGGGTATTGTCAGTTTCTCACCACCAAAAAAAGGCTAAAAAGCGCCATCAGCAAAAATAAATACGCAAACTACACACTCTCACACACCAAAAAGCACAGCCCCCCCCCCCAAAACACCACAACCAAATACACTGCAAGTCAAACATACCTCCATCCTATGCACCAGTGATCTGGATAACCACCACGTGCCTACACCTTGATCCCTGATCAAGTGCAGAAATCCGCATCCACCACCGCCCCCCCCCACTTAATTTGCCAAACACATTACCCTCAGAGCACGTACATACCAACCACATTACACCCAGCACCTCACGCGCCACCTGTCCAACACCAAATACTGACCACCTCCCAGAAACCTCCCAACACCCAACCCCCATCCCAGATCTTTTATTTTATTTTTCCTGTTTTCTATTCATCAATTTTTTTCTTTTTCTTTTTCTTTTCTTCTCAAAAACACCAATACACCCTTTTTCCTTTTTGTCATACGTTGTATGAAAGTTACATAACACTGAAATGAGTCTTGGAGATTTAGTTTTTCCGCGCCCATGGACGCCTTCAGCACACCCACATTTAATGGTTCGATACGCCACATATACTACCCAAGGCAGCAGCGCATTCTAGGGTATATGTATAAAATTTTTATTTTATACATTCATACACCGGCTTGATGGCTTGTCAGGACTCCTGTTAAATTCGGTATTCTTGCCACCGACACGCCTACTGTAGGAGTCCCTGTCTCCCATGCTCCAACCATGTTTGCACCCCTGTTTTTCTCAGATCCGGTAATGCAGGTGGAATACCTTTCTGATTGGCTGTAATCAACCACAGCCCCAATTTCACGCCAGGCTTCCACAAAGCAGGCAAACCCACCCGGTCAGAGGTCAATCATAACCTTGACCAGCATCTACCAACCTTCTTGACCTAAAAATTCCAATTTTTAATCAATACATACCAGGCCTCAGCGCAGAGACCACCAGAGATTTGCATACGGGGCAGGCCTGCCCCCACTGCATTCATCCAATAAGATAAGGCCAAGCCTTTTAAGGGCAAGACATACCTATATGGGAGATCTGCGACTGAGGGTTAGCTTCCCTCACGACCAGGTTTATAAGCCTTGACCCACCCCAATCTTATCCATTCTCAATAATACACCATCTCCAACCACTTCCCGTTTTCTGAGAGCAAGTGCCTGATTGGAGACAACCATGGCGAACAGGGCATGCAGCCAGCCCAGGTAGGCCTGTCTTAAGTGTCCATTTTAGTACATAGACCATCAGTCGTTCTTGTATTTGGTAATGACATATTTGTTGTCATACTGCCCAGACTCCTCAATTCACCAATGGTAGTGTGAGCTCAGAGTATCTAGAAAAAGTTGAATGATCTTCACTCTTCACTGCCCAATATTTGTGCCTGCTGAATCCTCCATCTCGTGTGAACCTAATATCTCAAATACACTCAACCAAAAACTATTACACAGGTAGACTTACCCTGCAGAATTTGATTTCTTTCCAAACCACAGATTGGATACCATTGATTGCTGGACCATACATGACCTATTGGGTCCTGTGGGATTATTGGACGCTGATAGAGAAATCCTTGAATTAAGATCTCTGATCTGCCGGTATAGGAACTTGGTCCTGGGAATATCTCCCTGTGACGTGGCTTTCTATTTGACAAATCCTGCTGTATTAAAGCAGATGGACTTAACCAATGATCGCGTTCAAGCTGTGATAAAAACAGTACTCACTATGGTGTGCTCTGACACACCCACTAAACCTATCTGGGCGAGGTTTGACCAGCATGTGGCTAGTTACTTAGCCCTATTGAGCGCAAGGACGCTCCTGGCTTCAGAGAAGCCGCTAGCTAACCTGCCTAGACACTTTACAAGTGTAGGCAGAAGTCTAGCAATCAACGATTCGATAGATCTGGTTCTCCAACAGGCCATCTTTGAATGGTATCACTGGTCAGGCAGGTCCAGATATTTCCGGCTCCAAGTACCCGGCTTAGACTCACGCAGGGGTAAGCTACCTACATTCACATATTATATTTCTTACAATTATCTTTAACACCTTACTAACCAAGGTCATACAAAGACACCACCCTAACCCACACCCCTGTTTCCTCCAAACCTTTTATCTCACCAACACCCCACACATAACCCCCCACACACAAACAAGCACCCAATGCAATACCCCCCCACACACACACACAAACCGCCGCTCCCTCATGTCTTTTTCAAAATCATTTTTCTAAGACCCTACATATTCTTTAAAAATTTTTTTTTTTAGGGCTGCAGTCCTGATGACTACCCTAGCAGCAATCCTAGCCACAACTGTCGGATTGGTACACCAGGAATCTAACCAAAGGACCATCTTCAGACCAAATTTTGGAGTGATTTTTACAAAAATGGACCAACCCCTCCTCTCCAACTACATAGATTACCCACTAGTATTAAGCCTAAACCTGACCCTAGACCAGCCCCTCAGAAAACCAGACAATATCTCTCCACTAGTGAAACCCAGCGCACCCCCATACATAACCCAAACAGCCACAAACTTGGATCACATGTTAGATAACCTTTTCTACAAATCACAGACCCTACTGAATGACCTAATCAAAATTGTAAGCCCGCCCAGCATGAGATATCCAAGAAATGCCCCAGGCCAGCCCATAGGAGATATCCTGAGAATCCTGGTAGGTTTGGGAACACAGCCTGAAATTGATATCCTAAATTCAGAGATGTCAGAGTTGGACAAAAGATTCGCTACCAAAATGCATGTAGTGGAACTAGCCACACATTTCCTTTTAAATATGTCAGAATATAATTATCACACACTCACCGCCTTCTCAGAATTCCAAAATGACACAGATGACGCCTTATCACTGTTAGCAAATAGATTTCAAAATTTAGACTCAAATCTTTCTGACATTTTTCTGAATTTGGAATCACAAACCAAACAGGATACCTTCTACTCAATGCTATTCTCGGCCGCAAATTCACAAATAGAATCACTCATCGATCTCCATGATGACTTAAGCAACCTATTATCTGCTCTAAATTCACTCATGGAGGGCGAGCTACCCCTCACCCTCATCCCACACGACACATTAGAAATAGGACTGAATAACCTTTCAGACGCCCTCAGTAGCAACCACCCAGAAATAAATATTCTGAAATCACCGGTAGACTTCTACTACAAAAAGAAAGTTAGAGCACAGTGGAATGATAATACCACATTACTTATAACCATACCGGTACCCATAGGTCTAGGGGAAAATACCTATTCCATATATAGAACAGAAACCTTCCCCATCCCCTTCGATACCTCCAACCCCCACTCAATAGGATACACCCTTTTACAAAAACTACCCCCGTTCATAGCATTACCACCAACACACTCACACTACATTGAGCTACAACAAGCCGACATGGACCTGTGTACACACGATACCTTTATCAGTTGTGACCGGCCCCTACCTTTGTTATCACCCCTAAACCCCACATGCTCCCTGTCACTACTGTTAGACACACCAGACGCAGTACACCACACATGCAGCTTTGCTGCACACATGTCCGCCCCCATTCCACGCTTAGTTAAGTCTATATCACACTCAGACTACCTATTAGTTACCAATGAATCGCCCTCACTTATGCTATGCCCCAATGAAGGCCAAATTGAGCTTAAAAATGCAGCCTCTTCAGTAATATCAGTACCATGCATGTGCTCAATTAGAAATGCTGGGATGATAATGATAAATTCAAATCTTTCCTGCATACATAACACCACATTACGGCCCTTCGTCAGGATACCCATCAACCTCCCTCTATGGCGCCATTTTGGCAACCCACCAGCCAATGTTTCAGGCGTCACCATGACAACCATTCCCCGGACCCTAGATCTACCAAATTTTGAATATCTAGAACACCTCCACAACCAAAGATTATTGCCCATATTTAAAGAAGTAATAGCCCTCAGGAAAGCCGCCCTAGGTTTGACCAAGTCAAGACCCTTCTTGTCAGTAAATACATTAATGCATCTTGGCTACCATCTGGAATATTCCCCCTGGTTACATCTTCTGTCCCCGCTACTGGCCATCTTATGCTGTGCAATCACGTGCCACGGTCAGCTGCGCGTGACGAGACTGGCGCAGCTAGTCACCATGCACATTGCGCTGAAGACACCAACCATGGCGGACGCGGCAAAGTTCAACACCTTAAGGAAGCTAGTGCTGAACATCAGCAGCTTGTGGCCGCCTCAGGCAACAACTTCGCCGAAAGCAGCCTGGAGAAATACCAGCCTCCATACCAGGCCGGCAGGTATGATACCATGTGGGCCTGGATCCTAGTTTTCCTAGCCTTGTACCTGGCCCACGCCCTGGCCAGGAGATGCTGGCGACACTGGCCCTACCTAGCTAGAGTGGATGATATCACGGAGATGCCAAAATTCGTCCTCCAAATCCACTCAGAGGGTAGGACCTATGATTTCGTCGTCGGCAGGATGATCTTCGGCAGAAACTTGTGGCCTTTCTCCATCATGGCACCCAAGGTGGCTAAGCCCCGGCTAACTAGCCCTTTCGGCCGCCATCTGGAAGTGGAGTGGAAGGGGGAAGTGACCTTCATAATCGCCGGAAAGATCAAGCAAGTTAAATTGGAACGTTACCCGAGATGCCCTCTGTTCTGGAGGCTACGGCTACACAAGGCCCTAACATCCAGCCCCCACGTCTTGACCCTGGTAATCAAGGAAAAGGGACAGCCGGATTTCCAGCTTTCACCATCAGACACTGTCCCAATGCCCCAGCTATCACCACCCACCAGATATAGATCCCCTCTTTGCCCCAAAATGGAAGCCCCCTCTACCTCTAGGAGCTTAGTGGAACTCACTAAGTTCACTAACCTGGAGCTACAGCCGGATTCAGACAAATATCCCTTTGACCCCACCACATCGGATGAAAGGCCCAAAAAGTCATCCCCCAGCGGTAAGTCTATTTATTTTAATTAGAAACACACAGCAAGGCCACATGTAGGGATCATCAATTGGAAAAAGGCGGCAATTAGGCCACCCCGCACCCTGTTAAGATCATGTAAACAGACCCCGACCCCTCTCCATGAACGATCCACCGGATAGCCCCACCCCTGAGGATATCACCTTTTATGTGGGGATAGGCCCATAAACTACCCAGCCCGGTTACACCGAGCCCCTTGCTTTACACCATCTTCCCAGGGTCCCCAACCCCACTCAAAGCCCCAACCCCCACCCCCCCCCCAAGATCAAAACTTTCGTCTAAGTAACTACTCCAGTAGAGCACGTGTGCACTGGCTAAACCAAAACAAACCGTTTGTTGTCAGTATACCCGTTACCATAACAACGGGGGAACCACCCACTCTATTTATAGAACAGGTGTCCCCACACGGTGATGATGGGTGCTCCGGCGAATTTGGCCACGGCACCGTCCCCCCGATACAGGAGAGCATAACAGATAGAAAGCTCGGGCCCAGGCAGCGGCAAAGCAATCCGAGCTCACTATATCAACTCCCCTGAACCCCAGGAAGCCCAGCATCCCAACTGCCTATATGTGTTTAATTTCAAACTGGCTGAGAGGGCCTATTACATAATCTATGGTAGGTAAAATTTCGACTCACCATTCCAACATGGCCGAGTTTCGGTTCATGACGGAGACCACCGTCCCAACCCAGCGACTACCGGCCACCCCCACAATCATATAACTTTGGACCGTTCCGAGGCTATACCCAAATGTCAGTAGCGTTTGGAAGGTACCATCACACTTATGTGGGGATGGCAGGTAGCCTTTACACATACGCCGCAAAGACGCTTATGTGGGGATCGCCCCCCCGCCCACCTAGCCTACCCTTTACCCCCCCTCCCCCCCGCCCCACACTGAACCCCCCAACCCCCGAAAGACGCCCAAAACACACCCACACACAGCCATCATTATCAACACTCAGCTAAAACAGCATGATAACCACAGCTAACCTAACCAACACAATAGATCGGCTTACATTAATGTTCATCGGTATTAGCACCGGTTGCAGCGTCTGGCCCGACCACTTTCGCGCCATACACGGCAGCTCGGCGCCATCTTGGTTTTCGTTCCAAACACCGAAACTGACGGACGTCACGGCCGTCACCATGACTACCATCGGTCATGTGACACCCGCACGTGGCATCTCTACCACAACAACAACATTAGCACATGTTCAGACTTTGACTTGCTTAGATCGAACTTACCTCAATAGCCATTGATCGCCCCGCCAGGAGGGATGATCACCCATTGGATCTGCGTGATGCTGAAATACAAATTAAAAGTCATATTAAACCAAGGCTCCACGTTTTGAATAAGCCAATTCTCAAAATCCATAATCACCCTTGAGGTCAGAAAATACTTACAATCCACCTGACATGGTGATAGTGAGGTGCAGAATGGTGCCGTTGGGCATTACCAGCTCGACTTCATACACCTCCATCCTGGTTATGTAACATTATGACATCACAGACGAACGAGCGCCCCTTTTTATAGCACCTTGGATCAAAAATTTAGCGCGAGGGATAAAATTTTCTTTTTCTTTTCTCTATTTTTCTTTCCTCCGCCCCCCCATTTCGACCAAAAATAAATTTTCCTTCAAATCATCTCAAACACAATTTCCTTCAAGGCAATCGACACAGGTAGGAGTCGATCTGAGCGGGTCATACCTGTACTTATTCCCCATAACTTATTCGACTCCTCGCCATTACGGTGCAGCACCAGCTCACTACCACCACCTGGTGAAACTAAGACAAACTAACCACAGCGTCCCTGGATACAGGACCCGCGCTAAGCCAAGTGAATAAATTGAGCTCTGCATTCAGGTTTGTACGTTGAAAGGAAAATAACATTAACCTCATGTCCTTTCTCCGTATTGACCGTAGTCTGCCTGCAACCCAAAACAAACAAACTATAGGTCCATGAACTAAATTATTTTTCCCTAATTTACAGCCACCACCCCACAGTTTTACAATACCAATGCTACTGCATCTTGTTTTCATGGTCGACACACGGACAAATTAACCTCTTTGGTCAAATTCGGTATTTTTGTGGACCACCTTGTGAACCATACGTCTTTAACCTGTTTCTAACGTCAGACACCCCTCTGTTCTTGTCTCTGTCTGCAGGACCACCGAAGAAGAAGGGCAACAAAGGCAAGCGCAGCCTGGGATCAGATTTGCCTCCATCTACAGACCCAGGCCAAGCCCCTACAGCAGAAGGTGCCACCAAAGAGTAAGCAGGGCTAGTAAATCCTGCCAAGAAGCCATCCCAACCGGCCCAATAGACCCAAGGACCCCAAGCAACACCACCAGTCACCCAACAAGCTGCACCGGCAGGTCCTACACGCAAGTAGGTCTTGCAACCAACAGGCCTGGAACCCCAATTCCACCAGGCTATGCGGTTTGGAAGGACAGCTACTTCTCCCCCAAGCCTGTACACCCAACCAGGCCACCCACCTTGAACCTGTGTACTTTATGTTTGGACGGTCCAGGAACTTTTGCTTGCCCCTGTGCTTATTATCAAAGCCAGGAACAAGCCACAATACACAGTTCACCTTCTTTTACCACCTTCAGGCCCATCGACAGAAATTCAAAAAGACATCCTTTCAAGCCAACACCACCACCAAGAAGTAACACGACATTCGACCCACCCCTTGATGACAGCAGCTCATCCTCCTCCTCCTCAACTTCCCCTGAGGTTGGAGACATGGCTTTCATGGAAGTCTCTTTTTCACAATTTAGAATAGACTCCTTTGATGACGACTACAACATGGAAGCCAAACAGAGGAGAAAATCAGCTGCTGGAAGACATTTCTGTAGATCCCCCATGGAACACTACAACTTACCACCAAGTAGCATTGGCACGAAATTGAGAAAATTTAAGTACTAGGACTGCACATACATGCAAAATTATGAACTTTTATATCTTCCTAATCTGACATTGTAGGGACACAATTTTTCCCACCCCCCACCCATGGGACTCCCAGAGTCACCACACGTTTACAAATTTATACGCTGAATGGTTTTCAAGAAAGCTGATATAAAAAGTTCAATCTGTACTGTGAAACATTTAAAACCACATGTAAGTTTTCTTAGCACTAATCCACTCTGTGAGGATACTGAGCGAAATCAGAAACCTAGGTGCCACAGAGACCCCCCCCCCCAACAAAGTTACCTTTTTCTCTTAAAGGACGATACCATGTTCTTCAAGCCCAAAACAGTTTGCATTTGTATTTATGGGTTTTAGTCTTAGCCAGCATGTTACATTTTTCCTCTGTATTTATTGTATTGCAAGATTACTGACCTAGTCAATATCCAGACATGTAGAGGATATATTTTTGAAGCATGTATTTTTATACAAACTTGTTAACTATGTACACTTGATCTCATACAGGAACCGGTATATGTGACAGAGTATGGCTGCTGTTTCTGCCCTGATTGCTCAAGGCAGGACACAGCAATGAGTATCGCTATTGTCACCAGGTTTCTCGAAGTATTTCTCATCCATATGTTTTCTCTTGATTTGCATGCATATGTAAGATTTTTATAGCAATTAGCACACAGTAGAGACTGTCACCACAACCTTGTGGGCCCGACGATATTTTTTGTATGTATTTTTCAAACGAAGCCTGCCTCACTATTGAGGATGTCATTGTTCTTAGAAGTAGACCTATATACACAGTGGATGATTCAAGTATGTATGTTAAAACTTTTATACCAGTATTAAGCCAGGTATACACAAGGTTTTGAGTGACCTTATAAATTTTTGCCAAACCTTGAATGCACCAATGACGAGTATAAGAACTTTCTCTACCTTTTGCATTCGCGTAGAATCGAATAGGAATGTGGGGATATGTCAATGGGGTATTCAAGGTTCATTAATTATTATATGAAATATTTTAAGCCGAATGATCAAGCTCGCCTATAAGGCTCCCTTACACCAAACCTTTGGATCTGACAGAGCCAGGTATCTCTACCCAGCTCTGCCTCTCCTGGCCAGTGACCTCAGATTCACCTCCGGATCCTGGCTAGGGGTCATGACCTCGACCCCCGCTAAACCCTAGGTACGGGGTGGGAGTGTGCTCACACCCACCTCCGTTCCTAGCCAATCAGGGATCGAGCTGCTCCTCCAACAGGTGGGCAGCTCGACCCACCTTTAGGCAAGCCCCCTCCCCCCTCCAGGGTGAGATGATGCAAGGCACACCGGGTCTTGCCAATCCCTAAGCATGACGTCATGCTTCTCCCAAGACTGACGTCATGCCTACCCCGAGCTGCTCCTATATATATGAATACAGGACTAGCTTGGGATACTCTCTTATTCTTTACCTTCCTCTCTCCACACCTAGTCTCCATGACACACAGTGCCTTGGTATAGAGCTAGCTTGATCAGGTGGGCAGCATACACATTGTACTTCACCATGCCAACATGTACCTGCCTAACACTACAATAAAGTGGATTCATCAACTGTACTCTCCGGACTCCTGAGTTGCTCATGTTCATGACTTGTAACGGTCCGTCGACAATTGTATGGTATGATTGATAAAACACCATGTTGCCTATAGAGGGTTATTGTTTGGTATGATTAATAAAACATCTTGTTGCCTATAGAGGGTTATTGTATGGTATGATTACTGAAACATCATGTTGCTTCTAAGGGGTTATTGTATGGTATGATTGACAAAACACCATGTTGCCTAAAGAGGGTTATTGTATGGTATGATTAATAAAACATCATGTTGCCTATAGAGGGTTATTTATTGCATGGTATGATTACTGAAACGTCATGTTGTCTGTAAGGGGTTATTGCATGGTATAATTAATAAAACATCCTGTTACATGTAGAGGGTTATTGTATGGTATGATTACTAAAACATCATGTTGCCCGTAAGGGGTTATTGTATGGTATGATTGATAAAACATCATGGTTGTCTGTAAGGGGTTGTTGTGATCAGCAAAGCCTCTACAAATGCAACATGACATTTAGCACCATGCAGCTTTTAATGGGTTAATCAATTGTTGCGACCAGCAAAGCCAAGACTCTAACTCCTGCATCATGACAACATTTAGCACCATGCAGCCCTTAAAGAGATAATCAATGGTTGTGACCAGCAAAGCCAAGACTCTAACTCCTGCATCATGACAACATTTAGCACCATGCAGCCCTTAAAGAGATAATCAATGGTTGTGACCAGCAAAGCCAAGACTCTAACTCCTGCATCATGACAACATTTAGCACCATGCAGCCCTTAAAGAGATAATCAATGGTTGTGACCAGCAAAGCCAAGACTCTACAAATGCATTATGACGACATATAGTAGAATGAACCCCTTAAAGAATTAATCAATGGATGTGATCAGTAAAGCCAAGACTAAAAATGTATCATGATGACACATGGCAACATGCAGCCCTTAAAGAGTTAATGAATGGCTGCGACCTAAACGGCAAACTTTATGGCATTGCTGTAATGGTTAAAGGCTATGGGCCACAAAACAAAATAATTCTAGGACTTTGCCAAGCACGTCATAGAAATTCGTTGTTCCTCTATACTATCAACTATTCCAGTGACTAAGGTCACTGAATAATAAATATGATACATTGTATTACAGCAGCAAACACCAGAAGCCATTCAATAAACTAAACATTTCCCAAGTTAAACACAATGACAGTGTCTAAACACTTGTTATATCTAAACACACTGATATCTAAACACATGTTTGCTAAACATGTTTAGAAAATTAAACATGTTTAGGTGGAAAAAAAGTGTCTGAAAATGTGGAAAAGGATAGTGTCTAGAAAAGCGTTAAGCTGCTAAACATTGAGCATTTAAAATCTAAACACTGATTTTACAGTGTATACCTGGGCTTTTTACATATTATCTTGTCATTGGATCCACGGCCCTTTTGTCCCATTGTTGAGGGCCTTTTACTCCAGCTTTTCAACAAACAGGGTAAAAATGGCCCACTTTGTGTCAAAGGTTCTTTCAGAATATTCCATTTATAAGGCTAGGCAGCTGGTTATTCCAAAAGTATGAAACCTTGTTCCATCCCTTGATAAGTGTGACAAATATGCATTATTTTCTTAGAACCAGATTCTTTATGTGTAATTAGGGTCTCTTACCTTACTCTACCCAATCATTCCTTGGATTTCGATATACAAATTGTAATATCTAAAATGCTACTTCAGCTGATTTACCTGTAACCATTCCAAATCTTATTAGTAGTTCATGAAGATAATTAGCTTCTTTTTTTTATGACAAGAATCTAAATGCAGCATTTATTCCAATTATGGTCCTCGTTTATGTGCATGTGGTAGACTAGCCAAATTCCATCAAATACAGCTCTAAATCTTTCTACAGGCATTTTGTAGTACAAGTCGGCAACAGTGCTGCAGCTACTTTGGGTATGCAGTCCTGCCAAAGCAATCCGGGCCTGCAGAGGAATTCAATGTAAACCATGCAGGCCCGCGACGGGACAAACCTTTACGTATAGACTGCTGGACCAGTTCTGATCATTACTTGTATCAAGGTGGAGGTGTATTATTTATGTCCCCTCCCCCTGGATATTTGAACTCATAAAGATGGCCTTCCCCTCATAATTTTTTTAATGATAAATGCTCAGTATTATCTCCAAACATCCAAAATGGTTTTATTGCAATTTTGTACGAAACTCTTCATTTCTTTCCTCATAATTATATAATCTTTAGCCTATTCGGTCCTGCCAAAATCAAACAAGGCCTGTATAAAAATAAAACATGCAGGACTGAATGGTCTGCGAAGGGAGAAACTTTTCGTATAGACTGCCATTCAATCTAAAAATGTACCCCTTTTCCCCAAAAATGGCCGAAAAGGACTCAGGTCCGTGCCCTATCAAAGGCCCTTTGGGGCCCGTGTCTAGGGCCTACAAACTACTACCCTTTTACTTTCACTATAAGAGTTGTGTTCGCACATAGCATCCATCAAGTCAGGGAGTGCCGGGGTTACGCAAGCTTTATTAAAGTTTACGGTGCTTGGGGTAACCAAAATTATGGCCAAAACTTGCAAAAGCATATGTTAGACTCAGATTTAGTGTGTGTTTTTTTTTCTTCTAGGAAATACGTGACAAATACCAAGGCATTGCCTACCTCAGATGTCTTAACTAAAAGTTTAAATAACTTTGAAGTTGAAGAGCTTCCATAAGTCTTTTGTTGGCTAACGATTGCCGACCATTGAGTTATGCAGCGAGGAATGAATGAAACCGTAACTGCACGTGGGCAGGAGCAAGTCTAGGCTGGCTGCCTACCGAGTATACCGCGCATGGCAAGAGGCGGTATCGGCGTCCGCAGGTTCAAGTCGGCGCGGGTTTGTTGTCGCCTTGTGGACTGACATGGCTGGAGTCGACTGAGCGGAGAAGATGCGCTGGCGAACAGACGGCGTAGAAAACCCGCGAAGGCCAGTTAAAAGCAGACGACATGGAGAAATTGACCTTACATAGGCTTCTTGGGATATTTAACTCGCCTATTAACGAGGAGCAGGCATGGGCTGTGTGTTATCAGTGTGCGAAATATGTTCAGAGCGCCTGGAAGCAGCAGAGTGGTGGAGACCTACTGGAGCAATGTTGTCGATGCAGTGGAGTACAGTCGGTGCAACTAGGAAAGGATGGCAATGTAGCCGCAATTCTCCCTCCTACTGGTAAGATCAGCCCTCTCGACATGACAGCTCTATCACTTCTTCTGATCCCAGACGGCATGGTATTGGTTTAGAGATCGTGTTCTGTGTATGTATGAAATCTAATGGTATAGTGTAGCAGGGTCACACTGGGCCATTGCCAAGCCCGCTGTATAACGCCTACAGTACAGGCAGCAAGCATGCAGTGTGGGTGGGGACTGTAAGGGTGTACGGACGCTATTTTTAGCCACACCGCCTAGAAATGTCAGAGCTTCCATGAAGGGGCCAATACTAGGGTTGACAGCTTCTGACAGCTACCTAGCCCCTACCTCTTTCAGCTTCTACACCCACCTTTATTTGCACACCAATCATTGCCCCATTATTGATCTTTCAGAAGGATATTGTCCGACATTGCCGTAATTGCTTTATTGGATTTTATTGCTGTCGGGATTGCTGTTAAGCACAACTGATAGTCCACTGTATTAAAGATACTAGTCTAATGTCTAAGAAAACCAGCAACCATCTAGACTACAAAACCCGAATGTCAGAGATGCTCAGAGTAATCTAATTTTTTTTTCTTATCATAATTATTTTGAACAGTGCTATCGAAAGTTAACTCAGATAAACATAATGGCCCTGATAATGCAGCCTGTTTTAGCGAAGTTGCTTGCATAACTATTATAAAGCAGTACCTTGTAATAGTTTGCACTGAACTTCTGAATGCATGGCTATTGTTAATCTGTTTCTAATCTTTTGCCTCGAATTGCCAACCCCATCAGCCTTCATCACACAAGTATGTCTAGAATCATCTAGTAGAACATGTAGACCTTTAGAAACACGTACCTGTATCGACTGACCCTTGGGCTATTTGTAGCAGTATTGATCCGCTTCTGCTATCATGGGTCAATAGATATGTTTTCATTCTTTGACTACCACAAGATTTTTGAAATACAATACACACAGATATCTAAAAAAGATATTGGTCTGTGACGTACTATGATGACCCCTCGTTTGTGGCCCCTCAAACTTAAAAGGCGCAATGATGTAATTGATAATGATGTAATTGATAATCGCCAGAAGATATAAAAGTACACTTTTCTAGTCATTTGACCCAAGCCCTAAACCTTTCTTATTGTTTTTTTTTTTTCACGTTATCTGAATGATACAGTTTCAATGACTCACACACACTTTCTTCATTAGTATCATTCATTTTCAGTGTCTAGAAGTTACAAAATTTGACTTAACAGAATCAACAAGGTCACGCTTGTGTTCTTTACGTTTTCCAGGCATGTGTATGGTCACTTACTATGATCTCGCAAGTCCAATGTTAGTAGTCTACACAAACAATATAAGTTTACATTATTTTCACCTTACTTCTCAAAGGATCCCTTGTCTACTATTTTTCATGAAAAACAGCAAAAGTCTACAAAAAAGTATATTTCTAAAAATAGTTCTATATAAACGGTGTAGGCCTAATATGACCAAATAACGTAAGCTTCGAAGGTAACGAGGCAGAACCCACAATGGCATTTACTTAAAAGTCCATGTCACCGATGACTCAACATGAACGCTTCACATGTTCCCGTGTGTCAACAGCCTACATGTTGATGGAAATGCTTACTCTGTGATGTGTTTCTCAACAACAGCGGTGACTCCTCTCTACAGGCATTCTTTTCCATTTGTGTATATCCATGCGACATCAAAGAAATTATGCATTTCTATATTTAGGATTCTAGTTTAGATGCTACAACATCAATGTTATATAATAGTGTAATGACCACATATGAAGGATCATAATCCTCTATATTATAGCCACAACAAAACGACAACATAGAGCACATTTATCAATAGGACACAGCAGGATGGACTCCTTAGGATTGGTGAAAGTGGTGCGCCATACAGACATATAGGCGAGGGTATTATGCCCTAGAAATGTAGGCCTATTAAACTGCTCCAAATCAAGTCCCAAGTGCCCCTTATACTTTTAGCATTTTCTTCAGCTTAATGTACCCCTCATACACAGAATGCGCCTTATACGCTAGGTACTACTAATTGCATTGCATGTATTAATCTCCAAAGCCGCCCATTAGAAGACCAAAGGTAAAACCTGTCACAATTCATACATCATAATTATAAACCTACCTACGATTGGTATGGAACAAGTAATTAATGGATAATTCATGACGTGTGTGTTAGCAAAGGATAATTACACAAGGGTGCAGCCCGAGTGTAATTATCCTTTGCTAACACACACAAGTCATGAATTATCCATTAACTACTTATTTTATTACACAATATCAATAGATAATCAATAGAATATCAATAAATTCATGTTGAAAACAAAAATCATTCCCCCTCCCCTGGAAAATTTCATAGGTTTTAACATGTAACATATGACATGAAAGGTGTGCATGTTATCCATGGATAACAGCACTGGGTGTCTGTTATCCTTGGATAACCGCACACCTTACAAAAGTCATGATGCATGCATCATGCCCTGCAATATCGACAGGTATGTCAGGGGCGTAGGAAAAGGGGGGCAGGGGGGCCTGGGCCCCCCCCCAATCATGAAGGAGGTGGGGCCTGAGTATGTCTGGGCCCCCCCCCATATTTTCCAAGAACTCATAAACACAATGGAAAAGAAGCTAAAACTTAACATCTCAAATTAGATTATTATGGCGATGTCATAGGGAGAATGGGTGTCTGAGCCTAAAGTCAGATCCAAAATTTACCAAAAATCACTTTTCTTTATGGATTCTAAATACGCATATATAGACACCATCACGGATCAGCTGACAATTCAAGGTGGTCACGATGGTGCCCTCGCCGGGCCCCCCCAATGGAGATTTGCTTCCTACGCCTCTGTATGTTCATGGGAATATCCAGGAAAAGCACCCAAAATCACAGAAGTCGTGTAATAAAGGTCTCTAACCGCGTCAGTGCATGGATATAACTCTTCGTCTCATGTACTTGGGCCGTCCTCTGTATGCCATGGCCAGGCAAGCATGAAAACTACCATGCACACTATTGTCTGATTCCATGGCAACTCAAATATCGTCTGCCCAATAGGCCTACACCATAGTGTAATATGTCTGCTAGGTGCCATTTGTGGTCTAGTGGTCGCGGCGAAAAGTGCTATTACTATGTATTAGATCCAAGTAATGACACATTTGTGTCCTGTCCAAGGAGATGACGTAGCCCTTGTGGGAGGGTACACTCATATAATGTTTACTTATGACAAATGAGACGATTAGTTCCACATGTTTAACGAACATTGGACCGTGTGTAGGTGTGTACTTTCTGGAGGTGTACCACCCCTATTCTATGGGAAAATGGCTTCGGCCGCCTCTTTTTCCCTCCGACTTGATCAATTTAAAAACATATTGAGCCTTTATCCAGGGTATATTAGGTGTATCCTCAAGATTTCTTAACTTAGCAATTGTATACAACTGTGTTACCATGTATATATACATCTCTAGATATGTAAACATGATAACCATGCAGTATGTAGCGATGTAATTGTGTGGTAATAAGACAAGTGGCAATGGACCAGCTTAGTGGGTCAATGCTCTCTGATTAAGGAATGCACGCACTACATTGGACATCTTCCATAAAGCCTGCAATTAGCATACATAGTAGTGGCATTGTACTTTCTAACTAACATGTGTATTAGTTGGATTGGTATCTCACGCATGTGATGTAGTTGTCCTTAGGTCTGTACTGGATTTCCCAAGTCTAGACAAATGTTAGAAGGAAATGTGTGGTAGTCCTGCCCATTTCCCATTCTTTCTCGTTAAGTTTTCACACTACATGACGTTTATTGAAAAGGAATCTCAAGGATGCAGTGGAAAGTATAGGTCTGGGGTTATTACTAAAGATCCTACAATAACACTCCTCCGAATCGTAAGCCTAGTTGCAACCTTCACTGTGATTAGTATTAGTACATCAGTGGTTGCACTACTATGATTGCTCGACGAAAAGCCTATGTGAGAGATAGTGAGACAAGAAAAACTAACACTAGCCTCCATATTACAAGCTCTTAGCAGGGCATATTGCCAAAATCAGCTCCAGTCCCATTTGAAGTACATAGGGTCTTTACAAGTGCATGCACCCCTGGTGAGTCATTCGGCTGCATCATGACGAAAACACGGTAAAGTGCATTAATGAATGTACCATGGCGGCCTTGGATATTGACTGTGTATCATCAACATGGGGGCCTCTTAGCTACCCCATCCTTCCACAATCCTGTCTTTAGCCTGTTTAATAAACTGTTGATAATCTGGCCTGAACACTGTCGCGTGTTATCAGTTTTGCAGAACGTATACCTATCATATCGACACATAGTGATATGTCTATTACTTGAAGGGCGACCTTGTATTGGTTTTGTGGCCAGTTCAGGACTTGCCCTTAGTATTCCAAAGATAAGCAGTTAAAGGTAGCCTAGTTCACCAAGGTGCCATTTGTTTCAGGGCATTACAGTGGCATGTATGTTCAGGTTTTACTATATTTACACATCGTGCATGTGATACACCTAGCTACCCTTACTGCCATGGCAGGATTATCCTCCCTTTGGTCACACTCAACTTGACTCAATCTCATGAAAGGCTTCCTATTGGGTCTCCAAATCACATTCTCAATATACTCTAAACTGGAAGTACTGTTTTTCTGAAGGAACTGTATCAGTTACTACCGTTGGGTATATATGCATGACATGATCGGACTCTCTTGAGGCCAGCTAAAATGCAGGGATGAAAGTCTTCCTAGAATTCTAGGAATTCTTAGATTTTCAGTTTCCTGAGATGAAAAAAAGAAAAAGGCATTCTATGTACTTATTTTCCAAAGATAAATCTATCTCCTGTGCACTTTGCCTATTAATGGTTATATATTAATGTAAGTTCTTTAATGCACCAGACAATAAAGGGATACCCTCCAGGGGATACTGGATAATTACAACAGAAGTTGGTTAAACCTGTCCTAGGATTCTAGGAAACTAGAGGAAGTCCAAATTAAGGCAATGTCACTCTCCAATCATATGGTTAGTGTAATGGGGTTATGTTAGCCTAGTAAACCATTATGAAGGAAAACATCCATAGAAACTCAAATGAACCTCCTCTAAACAAACGGAAATTTTAAGATAGTGTAATTTAAGGGATACTGCATTAAGATTGATTGGGTTCTAGGATAATTGGTGAATTAAAGTAATCTTTATGCAGGCATAAAGGGGTTAATGTGGTTACATATGTTAACTTGTGTATCTGATATATTTTCCTAGATTTTTGTGAAAGGTCACTTTCATCCCTGAAAATGGCCTAGATTCGTACCACTGGATAGGCAATGAACTAACTGTAGCAGAGAATAGAATCCCACAGTACTATCTGCATCCATATACCAATGTGTGACGATGTTTGGTCTTTTCAATAGACATGGAGCTACTTCGAGTTCATGTGAGCAGCAGTATTTGTTTTTAATCATTTTCTATCAGGAAGCACCTCTAACTATATTTGTATTAGCATCGATTTGAGACCAATGTTATTTAGAAGTCTCGTATCACATTTCCTGCTTGGAATAGCACGTGATACACAATAAACAAAACAGACATTAATACAAATGATCTGTAGTAGCCATTTCAATACACTTTATCATGTCTCATTTATTCACGAACCAAATAAAAGAGCGAATCTACATATAGACAATGTATATTTAGTCATTGCATTTGGCTTCTGTCCGATCAGAAAAACTCATGATCTCATCAATGCATCTTTCATTTGGGATATATTGTGTGGGTGTGGTGGAGGCAATCTGACACAGTTTCCTCAATAGTTCTAATGAAACAATCACACAAAGAAAGCAAACTCTGGCTGGCCCATCATTGAATATTAAACCTAACAATGTGTAGTTAAATATGAATTATTCCTAAGAGTAATGGCATTAAGCCATAGGGGTAGCTATTGTATATAGCAGGACCTCGCTTGCAGGTTGTCATGTATTCGTCTTAGCCGTTTTGAGTTAGAAGTAGGGCAGGGAGATAGTAAAGTGAATGGGTGGGCTACCCCTATGGCTTAATGCCATTATTCTAAGGAATAATTCATATTAAACTACACATTGTTAGGTTTAATATTCAATTATTTCACAGAGTGGCATTTAAGCCTTCCCTTCAGGTGTGACTAGACACATATTCGTGTGTCTTCATGTTTGTCAAACCTGAGGAGTAGTGGGTTCTTTTTAGGGTGGTTGGACTTCAGTTTTGTGGAGTATTTGATCCTGATGGTATCCTCTGAAAGTCTGAGGTCAGTTCTTAGCGGGGCTTAGCTCTGTATCCTCTGACCTGTTGCTAGCATGAAGAGTAGTAGGGTTCCCTTTGTCAGCTTATCCAGGTCTAGTTCTTCTATGTCGCCCCACTGTGCCATTTTGTATATATATACTGGTGCTGGGTCCCAAATGTATTCATAAGGTTCCTGTGGTGGGTTTAGGGCCTTTGCCCCTTTTACTAGTTCCTGGTCTGCCTTCTATGTAGATGAAGTATGACATTAGGGACCTGGTGGTGGCTACTGATGAGTGACCCACCCCACTGTTGGCGATCTCTGTTAGGAAATCTACACATTGGTGTATGGTGGGGTGGACGACGCTGACATTGTTTTCGCTGGTGTGTTTTAGCCACTTCCTTGCCGCTGTTGCATAGCTGGCTATGGTAGACTTTGACCATGAAGCCATGAGGAACTCCCAGGATGCTTTGGATATTCCTATGTGCTCGCACCAGATGATCTCAAGAGGGCCATAGGGGCAGGCATAGGAGCCTCATCCTGTTGGCCATGGGGAAGACTTTCTTCTGATCTCCTGGCCATTGTAGCATTGATGAGTTGACCCTTAGGGTCCATCTGTCATTGAAGGTAGGCAGTCTCCTGAGGTCGGGGTACCAGGGCTGCGTCTTCCACTCTGGTACAAGTAGTAGTCCTCTGGGCCTGTCTTCCTTCAGTTTCCTTAGAGTCCTGCCAATGATACCAAAGGGTGGAAATATGAGTACAAACAAGCCTGACCAGGTTATGTAGAATGCATCGGTTGCATATGCATTGGGGTAGTGGTGTAGGTATACAAAGTGTTTGCATATTGCATTGGAAGGTGAGACAAATAGGTCAATGTCAAGTTTTGGGAACTCTTTGAATATTTTCTCCTGGCTCTCAGGGCTCAGTGTCCATTCTCCTGCTGTGGAGAAGTGGAGAAGGCTCTTGATGCCCTGTCTGCCTCTACATTGTCTGCTGATGGAATGTATGTGGTTTTAAAAGTTATGTTCATTTCCCAGGCCTGAATACACTTTCTGTGGCTTTGTTGCATGGGATGGATGGGCTAGAGCCCCCTTTGTTGAGGCAGCTGATGGCTGTGGTGTTGTCTATGAACATATGTATGTGTTTCCCCGCTTTTTGAAGTGTATGAGTGCCCTGTGGACTGCTAGGATTTCTTTTATGTTTATGTGGAGGGGTTCTATTTCTCCACACCATTCTTCCCCATACTCAGAATGGGTTTCAGGTATGTATGCACCCCATCCTGTGTCTGAGGAGTCTGTGTATAGGGCTATCTGTGGGCACTTTTCTGTGTATGTTTTCTTTGCATGTGGAAGGTACTGTAGGTTTCCTCTCAGGGTGTGTTTTATGAACCCTCTAAGGGGGATGAATTTGTCATAATTACCGTGTCATTATTAAGGCCCGTTTTTTTTTTGCAATGATGAGCTTTTTGGTCAGTACCTTTGCTCTGTCATTCCCAGGTTCTGTGGAACCTAGGGCTCCTAGAACCTGCGAGAATTTCCTTATGGTACATATTTGTACCTTAAGGATATCCTCCATTTTTTGTGAGATAACGGCCTGTTTTTTGTCCAGTATTGTGAGTGAGTGCAGTGTGAAGCCTAGGTACTCAATGGTTTGTGTTGGCTCTAGTACTGATTTATCAAAGTTGATGGTGAAGCCTGCATTTTGTAGCACCCTGAGTGTGTGTATTGTGGCTGTTCTGACTTCTGCTTTTGTTTTTTTTGCATAGATTAGTATGTCATCTATGTAAAAGACAAGGTTTACCACATGCTTGGTTCTAAGGTGTGCCATGAGTGCCTTCATGATTTTTGTGAAGATTCTAGGCCCTGGAGAGTAACCATTGGGGAGGCAGGTGAACCTATATCTATTGCCATGATGTATTAGTTGTAGGAGGTCCCTATCCCTCAGTTTTACTGGTAGTGAAAAGTAGGCCTGGGTTATGTCTATGCTGGTTAGGTAGCTGTCTTTGGGACCGTATTCATAACCACTGACAGGCGGTCCATTGTGAAATACTTGTATGATGTGTATTCATTCAAGCTTGACAGGTTTAGTATGTTCCATTGGATTTTTCTTTTAGGAACATATGTGAGACGTAAAGGCTCTAGGTGATGGGAAGGCAGGTTCTATTATGCCTTGTGATAGCAGTTCCTTGAGTTGCTCACTCATGATTCTGTCTTTCACTAGGTCCAAGCACCTCGAGTCAGGTTGTCTCAGTTGGGTGGGCATGGAGCATAGACTTATGGGTAAGCCTTTTACCATGTCCAGTACCCATCCGTCTGATGTGTATTGTGACCATGTGTCTGCTTCCCTGCCCAGACCACCTGCCTGGAATGTGTGACTTGTATGTGTGTAGGAGGTAGGTGGACTTACTTTTGTTATTAGCGCCTGTTATTGCTGCTGGTGTTTGTCTTGCTTGATTTTGTCTTGTTTGCTGTTGTTGTATTGGCCTCTGTTGGTGTGTTGTTTCCTCTTTTCATTGTACTTCCCTCAGTGGATGTTGTTTCTGCATGACTGTTGGTTGTTTTGGTGGTACCTGTTGTTGTGTTGCTGTTGGTGCCCTTGCTGTTGACCCCAGCCCTGGGCTGGGCCCTTGGTGGAGTTTCCCTGGTTTGTGGGCTTCCTTTTGTCTTTGGGTGTGATAAATGGGTCAGGTCGTCAGAAAGTGTAAGATTTTGCCCTTGGAGGCCCTGAAAAATTAATTTGCTAATTACTTTATGTAACTTTAAGAAATATGTCGAGGTATATGTCCTCAGCTCAGAAAAACAAAAAATACCGATCTAGGACATCCGGTTCCATTTTTATTGCTTGTTTTGTGTCATGTAACGTCCGGTACCAAAATGATGAAATATGGAGGGAACTTAAGTTGCTCTCAGTAATAGAAGAATGTCCCATTATGCATAACAAACACATGAAACAACAAGACCAATATATCTATTATTGACTTCAATTACAAAATGGGACAACATTTGAGTTATGCATGCACAGTAGACTGCCTCCTACATGATGATAAAAGTACCGGACGTTACGTAACGTCCGGTACTTTTATCAGAATTATTTCACATAAGCTGCTCTCACATGGAGACAAATGCTGACAGACACACAATTTTTTCACCGAAGTGGGGGACAATATGGCCCTCCATATGGGTAATAACAAAGATTTTGAAGCTTCAATTTTTCCATGTTTTATAACTGATTTAGATTTAGGTACCGGACGTTACAAATTACAGATTTCCAGTTTGAAAGACACATCATGAAAAATTCTCACTCAGTAACATGTCCAAACCTCATGGAAATGATTCCTATGATCATATACAATATAAAAAATAACTTTGGGATACTCCAGATGTTATTTATTCAATACAGCACACTTGTAAAAATACAAAAATTATAAAAAAGAAGAAATTTGGTCGTTTTTTTCACTTTGGCAGGCTATAAGTCTTAGAGTTTTTGATGAATGACCACAAATGTACATCTTTCTGATAGCCCTAAGTGTCCTCTATCAAATGAGTCTATGTAAGACAACATTGGTTCAAAACTTATTTCTCCAGAGCAATCAATGTCCAAAATGACCCCAAAACACAAAATCTACTGCTTTCTGGCCACCTGACCCAAATACTTTCTTAAAGGTGTCATGTAGCTTACTGTGTGTGGTGACTTCCTCCTTCAGGTTGTCACCCAGTAGGTACTGGAAGCCTTGTTTATTGTTGTCTTTGGCCAGGTGTGAGGTGGGGCCCGCAACAGTGTTCTTGAGAAGTGATCTCCTCATGTTGTTTAGTCTCCAGGAGGTTTTGGCGATCAGTGTTAGAGAGTTATTCCCTTTGGGGTCTGTGTTTTTGCATCCAGACTGTTGAGTGCTGATATCAGCGGTCTGGCTGCAAATTGGAGAGCCCATTGCATAGACTTATAGGGTGCGTCTCTGTTCATAGTCTGCTGCTTATATTTGGGGTCCTTGGCTTCTTGCTCGTCCAGGATCTCTTGGTTAATTCTCGTCTTGTGGAGGTTGTCCAGGTTGTCTGGTCTGGAGTATTTCTCATACAGTGTTGCTGGTGTCGGGTTCAGCTCTGTGTGCCGCTAGGTGGGGGTTGAGTGCCTCCAGGTGGCGTGGCACCGGCCCTGGTGTTGGTGCTGGAACATGCTGTGGGGGTAGGTTCTTGTGAGGTAGGATCCTCCTGTGTGTGGTGGTGTGTTCTGTGTCCACTTGGTATCTAGGATGCAGGTAGTATTCTATATCTGCCTCAGGTGATATGGAATGTGTTGGCCCAGTTGGCCCTCCCTCCTGTAGGTTGCTATGGTGTGGGGCTGGATAGCCACCTCGTCTGTGGTCGAATGTGATATCCCTGTAGCCCTGGAGTGGCATCCTTGGGTAGTTGTCCCCAAAGGTGGGTCGTCTCACCTTGTAGGCTACCCTGCCTCTAGGGTCATCTGGTGCTGGTGAGTCGGGTGTGTACCTGGTGTACCCCGCTCTAGTGTGGTGGGGTTGGTGCTGTGTGAGGTGTAGATGTCTAGACCTCTTCCATTGTATTCTAGTGCTTTCTGCTGCAACTCCTATCTCTGTTTCGCCTGGTCTTTTGGTGGAGTATCTAGGGTCAGGTCGGACTTCTTGTGGCCACCTCACTAGTGGTGCATGTTGGAAGTCTATGGGTTCCTGCAGTGGCTGCAGTAGGGGCATCTCCCTCCCATGTTCTCTGAGGATTATTTTGAGATCCTCTAGGCGACCTGGCCCGCCAGCACTTGGCTGCTCAGTTCCTGGTTCCATCCCATCCTCAGGTACTGAGTCAAATTGTTGTGTTGGGATGTCACACTGAGCGTCAGCATTAGTGCTGTCGCCTATAATGTCCTCCAGGACACTCTGACCGGACTCAGCCTGGGTATAATCCCCCCGGGGGGGTACCCTGCCTGCCGGGAATGGTGGAGTCTGAGCTCGGAGTGGTAGCCTGGTGCTCCATTTTTTTTAGAGGTGATGCTGAGCGGTTTGTGTTCAGCTTTTTATGCATCTTCTCCACCCCATCCATTGTTTTGATTGGATTCCTCATCCTCCAATCAAATAAGATTTTACATATCTGATCTGATCAGCAGGGGGAGAGGTGGGGCCTCAGGGCGATGTGATGGGCAGTTTTATGGCCCTTCGCCTGGTTTTCTCTGTTCCTGGGATCAGAGAGAGGGGCTCGCTTGCTCTGTTTGCTCAGAGCGGCGGCTGTTGGTCATGCTTGGGTGCACACACAGAGTGCGGAGGTGTTTATGGCCTCCAGGCGCTTTGAAGCCAGTCTCCTTGGTTGTAGGGTTGTATAGGGCTAATCCCTATAGTCACCTATGACCCTGGGGCCCGGCCCCTGCCGGCCTGAGGCCGTCTAGGTTCTGTTGAGGCCGCCTTGTATGGCCAGCCTCCTGCAAGCTTTGTGCCCTGGAGGGGGAAGGAGCCTAGCTCCTACCTCCATAGCGGTCGCTGTAAGAATGACAACCTGCAAGCGAGGTCCTGCTATATACCATAGCTACCCCTGGCTTAAATGCATGTCTGCCCGTGGTATGACTGGCATCCAGCAAATTCATTCCTCCAGTTCATGCCATACAATTAGATGTAATTGTGATTAACTGGGTGTCGATTGATACAAGGCTACTGCTACAATAAGCCACAGATGGAGCTGTGAAAATAGGAGGTCAGATTCTGTCCTATTGACCTTTAACTGCACGAACAGCCAGCAGAGAAATCCATCTTTGGCAAAGGTCGAGCCCACATGGGACCTTAGTTTGCGGTGTACCTCTCACCACCTGCAGGACATTGACAAGAAAAAACTGGACTCACTTTAATTTCAAAAATTGGGTGAAGCCACAGGAAAAAGAAACATAGCAAAATTCAGTTTTCATCATAGAATATTGTACTTTACACAGTGTTTCAGGTGTTAAGCTGAATACATTTTGGTGCATCATTTATTAAAGTTATATTGGAATCATATGTAATATACACTAATTTGACCGGACTTAATGTCTCCTTCAAATATATTCCATTGCTAGGCTTTGAATGATAGTGGAAAAAAAGCCTTTTTTAGCTTCTTTTTCTTTGAACATGGGATGGAAATTCAACACAATTCGGTTAGAAATGTACAATCCAGTAATTGGTTGCTATGGCGATTAAATGGCATGGATGCGTAACAAAGGCAAGATGCATTGTTTCCAGGGA
This sequence comes from Acholoe squamosa, assembly GCA_949317995.1. Taxonomy (NCBI): domain Eukaryota; kingdom Metazoa; phylum Annelida; class Polychaeta; order Phyllodocida; family Polynoidae; genus Acholoe; species Acholoe squamosa. The sequence goes on from OX439038.1 coordinate 41,833,905, forward strand.
AACCAGTCTACTGAAATTCCTGTAAAAGCTACATGTAAATCCGTCTTCCATCGACACCCACTAAACCGAGGCACGGTTTCACCAAGGATTGAAGAGTGTGAGAGACTGTCGCCAAGCAGAGGCAATCCTAGGCATAGTAGTAGTAAGAGGGAGTGAAGGCTCTAGTCCCAACTCTCCTTTGCCACCCGTGAAGGGCCTAGGATCAAAGAGGGGCACCTCAGTAACCAGCTCTTGTCCCAAGTCTCCTTTGTCCACCTGGGGTGCCAATGCACAGGTAGAAAATTGGGGGAACCAGCAAACGCAGGTTCACCCTCTGACCTTACATATAGAAGTAAACAGGAAGCCTCACCGGAAGCGGGACTGACCTCGTGAACCGAGGTGAGGCCGGAAATAGTAGATCAATCGTATGCTTCCGGTGTAGCCACAGGAAGTCGCGCCCCAATGTTGGGTGGGGATGGTACTAAGACCGAATCAAATCCGTCCCTGTTTCCTTAAAGGGATCTGTACTTTGAAGAAACCAAGGTATAAAAACGAGGTGCCATACATTCGATACAGAGATTTTCTGATAACATGCAATCTACTGCACCAATAGATACTAGTATGTACATACAGCCATACTATGGCAAAACAACAACCAGCAATTTTACTGGGAGAGAACGACGTAATTATTGATCTAGGCAGAAGGTAATAACCACATATAAATTATAGCAATATTCTGTAAACAAGCGAAGTTTTGTAGCTAGAAAAATGCTTAATCCCTACCCACATGATTATCTATATGATGAAATTACTCTGACCCCAGAGGCAGACCATCATACATGCACAAACTCCACCATATTACGATGTACCCATACATTGTGTAGAGGGTCATCACATATGTAATATAGATTATTTGTATATCTATATGAATACATTGCTATTAAATCCCACAGCTTCATAAAATAGCAATAATCTATCTGTGTGACAAACTCCTGCTGGTGCTGGTGCCCTGGTGGTCCTATCACTATACCACCATAAATCTAAAACCTATAAGTGTATAATACATTGACCAGCATAGACCTCGATCATGGCCGGCCCTGACGTAACGTCTAAGGCGTACAACAACCGACTTTGTCCTGCATGGTGACATACCCTTAATGTTTATGTTTATAGTCTGCACTGTGTAGAAGGTACTAGGGTAGTAGGTGGCAGTTACCCCTTCTAAAATGGTGGATGATAAGTAAACACGTGTCAACGCCTTTCCTCATTTTATGCTGTTGGTAAACTATTCTACTTCATAGTATTGCAGAATCATAGCTAGGCATAGACACTTATGGAGACAAGACCTGGAGTTACTACGTTGCTTGGCTTAGTTACATAAAATCAGCCAAAACTGGAAGTATGGTACTAGGGTAACTCCTAATAAGTTAAACCCTAGTACATGTTATTGTAAACAAGCTGAGTTACGCTTGTACTGTCAAATCTAAAACCTCCCTACTACTGCTGTAGACAATGAGTGAGTGAGTAATAGCTATTTAACGCCATTTCGACAGCTAAGGTCATATTCATGGCGAGAACGACATTACACAATTTCACAGAGGAATGTGTCAGTGCCCGCGCATATGTGCACCAAACACATCCGAGTGGAAAGGAAAGAGAAGAAATAGACCCTTTTAAGTGGGCTAGGGAAGCCCGCTGTAGACAATGTCAGCCCACAGTTATTAGTTCAGATGTATACCACATCTAAACAACTTAGCATTACTCACATCAGTAGAGATACTGTGAAATCCCCCTTTAGTTCTATATACCACATATAGAATCCGTCATCTTGCCTTTGGGGTAACTACCAGCTGCCCTAGTACATTCTGCACTGTTCCGTAACAAATTGAATATTCGATTCTCACAGAAGTAGTTACAATATAAGAGACAACTTATGCTCCTTCTTCGTAGATCTGCATGTAATAAACATATGATCCCAGTCTGCCAACATGGTAAGGATTATCTCCAGATTGTTGTAAGAGAATTACAAGGTAGATCGTTGAATGGACTTTTCTGAGAATAGGGACTGAATCAAGCATGGCCCTATTCGTGTAATCTATATACCAGTTCTTAGATAAACACAACATAAACCATGGTACTTTAGAAAACATTTTATTATATTCGGTTTGGCAGTAGTTCAATATAATACTCAATCACACACTGGTCCCTAGAGGCAAACAGCATGGGGCTGAATATCACAGGCATGGAGTCCCAAGTGTAGCAGTCTGAATTCCAAAGCTCATGTGATTTGAACTCATTCGATCATGATATATCATATTACACCGACATTTCATACACTTTCCCACTAACCCCATTCCCAGGTTTTCAGTGATTATGTCCAATGTCAAACAGTAATATACAGAATAATTGACTAAATCCAGACCATAGTACATGTACTGTAATATGTAAAGAAGTACCCCGATGTATTTCTTGTTATGAGTAGAGAGGGAAATATTGAACTGATGCCAAACAAAAGCACTCTAGATGATGCCATGGTCTTAGTACGAAATATTTTGCATGTGTCTACTCCATAATTAGAGCATGTTTTTCTTGCTAAAATTCATATACTATAGCAAAAACATGCTCTATTGTAGTTGGGGTAGGGTAGGGTAGGGTAGGGGGGTATGTAACACCTGACTTTCTATTATTTTGTCAACTTGATATAGAGTATTGAACAGAGGGGATAAAATATGGCAATAGATAATCTAGGCAAAGGGCAAATTGTGCTGTATTGTGCATTGCATGCACCACATGATCAGGTGGGCACTCAACCGAGACAAGCCGGTGCTGCCAGGCTGCAGCAGGTGTTTGTATTTAAACTACAACAGTGCGATTGCACTCCTGACAATGCAGAATGCTTCCCCCACCCTTCCTACCATTAGTTGGCAATTATATTGTATACACAGTGGACAGCCTGACTCAGGCGGACAGGCTTCTTCTGGTATGGACTATATACAGCATGACATGTGTTTCTTCATGTATGTACTAGTGTAGCTCATAGCAAACAATGATTCCAATGACTTATTCCCTTTAAGGTGTAGGCAATAACAAGCAGAAGCCAGTCATCTTGGAATTTCTTATGTGAAAGTTGCTAGCCTAACAAAGTACATGTGTCATGCTATAGGCTTGGGGACCACCACAAAGGGATCAAGGTAGATGCTGTGTGTGCGTGGCTATGATGCCTACCATCTCAGAATTTCTCATGTGAAAGTTGCGAGCCTGACATAACATGATACTATAGGCTTGGGGACCACTACATAGGGATCAATCTGGATGCTTTGTTTGCACCATGTGTGCACTGTGTGTGCGTGGCCATCTAGGAATTTCTTATGTGAAAGTTACCAGCCTGGTCCAATGGGTGCGGACATTGCTGAAGCTGGTTACCAGCAGTTAGCACTGATAACAGCTATCAGATTGGTACCACCTGCCCCCCACCCCAAGACCTAATAGTTGGGATTGTTTCATTGGCTGATAATTAATCCTGCTAAGTCAGTATAGTGTATGCCTCCTTTCCTTTTGCTAATCTGTGTACTGTTGTGATGACACATTTCTGGGTCTAGCACATAGGGAACATTCAAAAATAATTTTATCATTGATACTATGGCATGGGAAACAAATTGACACTATAGCATTGGGAACATTCACAAATGGGCAATGTTTACAAAAACAAATCACCATTGACATTGGGAAAAGTTAACAAGTGACTATTGCCACTATAACATGGAGAACATTCACAAATAACTCTTTTAATTATTAGTATGATGCGGGAAAGTTCATAAATGATTATACCATTGACCCTAAGACATGGCAAATTATTTCAGCATTGACACAATAATCAAAAGGGCATTCACAAACGATTCACCATTGGCACTATGATATGGAGAACTTGAGGACACATAGGCAGACACATGGACACATAGATTGACACATAGGCAGACTTTAGACATATGGAGAGGCAGAAGGGGGTCTGTTCCATAACATCTTTTAGTATACAAGATGTTACTTATCCTATTCTATAGATACAAATTGCTCTATTTTTAGTGCAGTACTTCACAGTCCAGAAGTTCTACGTAATATTATTACCCTTTCATTTAAATTTGATAACAGTGCTCTTCAAGATCTAAACCTGAATCATCACCAGTAACATCACAGTATACTCAGTATATATGATATAAAATATATCATTTTGTATATTTCAGATGGGAGGACAGAATCAGTTACCAGTGAATATGAGGTAGGTACCAATCTTATCGACAGTTCTTTTTTTCCCTTTCCCGTCAGATATAGGACGTCTCCATGTAGATCGTGTTACATTGTACCTTTGTCTACCGTTGACATCAGGTGGGGCTGTCAGAATCATCGATATCTAACCGAGAATCGCTCTTATATGCCTAATACATGTAGTAATAAATATCGATCATGGGTAGACATAAGGACAGTCTGAAGATGTCAAATCTACGTAACGCTATTGATGTAGGGAGCAGATGTCTATACAACCAAGTATGGACTATTACCCACTGCAAAGGTCACAGAGAAACTCCTTCCCCGAACTTGGCATCTTCTTCATTTTGTAAAGTGAATTAGAGTCTTCTATGCTCATGGTGTACCAAATATACGTTATTAAGCTCTATGTACAAAGCAAAATACCGTAATCTCCCGCGTATAAGGCGCAGCCCGCGTATAAGGCGCACCCAGAGTTTAGAGATTTGACCAGAAAAATAAAAGATTCATAACGTTTGTTCTACTGAATGGATTTTGAAAATTCAAAAACCTATGTGTTGCATGGACCCCCAGACCCCCCTGGACCCCATATTCAGCTGATAAGGTTATATGGGAGTGTAAGATATCAAAATGAAGGTCTTGATCTCCCCCTTGTGGATCCAGAAAGAACTAAAACCTCTTGTATAAGACGCACCTTATACGCGGGATATTACGGTAGCAGAGATCGTGGGCGACGAAGTATAAAGAAAATCATTTATTGATACGGTTTAGATAAGACTCGGTAGTTCAATACATCATATATCTTTTCTTTTTGACCAATACGATAAGAAATCACATTAAAGTACCACTGTATTCAGACTTAGAGTAATGCCTGGAGGGGGTTAGTCGTGGGGAACTAACGGGGTTCCATACTATAGGGCTTAGTGTTGACGCCTAGTGGAACGGCCATTACTTGATCTGGTGCCTGGCTACATAAGCACTGATAACAACCAGCATGATAGGTACCGGGTGTTACATAATGTACCCAAAAAATTCTGCAGTGAATACAGGGAATCATCTGATTGGTTAACAATATATCCCGGGTGAACCCTATACCGACTTAGCTGGTTTAATTATCAGCCAATGAAATGACACCAACTTTTCAGTGCGGTCCTCTCGGGGGGCAGTGGTACCCATTAGACAACTGTTATCAGTAATATGAGCTGGGAACCAGATTCAGCAATGGCCGCGCCCATTGGACAATCCGCTACCCCTGCATACTGAACACACACAAACACCCCATGGGCGCGCTGTAAAAATGAAAAGGGGGAAATCGCAACAGAGTTCCAATTGTGTGGACGGTGATGTAACTGGTCATGAGCGTTGTACAAATACACGGCCTCTGATCACGTTTTGTGAATACATAATAGCCTGGGTTCGCGGAAATCATTTGCATGACGAAGAAATGGAATGGGTATGACAGTTGACGCCTTTTTATATAAACGTATCTAATATTAAGAGACTTGAATATCAATTTCACTAATCAGAATATATTCAATATAAAGCATGGCTCGTTAGGGTTTTGTATAACCCAAGAAATATGTCCATAACACCTAAATAATTAAAATGATATTATAATTGATATTCCCACAATATAATGTAATCTAAAATCAGTGTATCAAGGACTCCATGGAACGAGTCCTCGGTACATGACAACATTTAGAGGAATATATGTACAGGTCTGCAAATGGAAGCAGACAGGATACCGACAGGTGAATCAGTCAGTTGTAGCACTTTATTATATGTACCACGGCTCTGTTTGGAGGATTATATAATACTTGACCAATATTTTACATGCACATTATGTCCTCTGGCTAATGAGCCAAGGGTCAAGGGGCGGTAATTAGTTGTAAGACGGGATGTAGCGGTATTGTTGACTTCTCCCACCTACCGTGGTGTGTTTAAACGGGGGTGCTGTTAGAACACAGGGGGGGGGGGGTGAGCTAAGTCAGTCCGTGTGAAAGAAGCTTAACTATTCAGGGCAGGTTAAAATTAAGTCGTCTTTGTGTCGGGACTTAACGCGTCAAGTGTAGTGGGGAATTATAGAGACCCCCTACATTTTTTATTTCCCTCACCCTGCAAAGCCCCTCCTTCTCCTTTGTTCTAATTAGCTCCTTCCCTTCTTTACTAAAACCAAATTCTATGCAATTTTCTCTTTCACATCTAATCCCTTGCAGTAGGTTCTAGCTACATGCATTTTTAACAGAATAGCACAGGGGCTTTACACAGGGGTTCAGTGTCTCTTTTAATAGTGTCTCAGGTAAAATGAATTCACAAACAGGAATAAAATACACGAGGATATATGGGTATATAGGAAAAATATAGGTGGAAATATAGAGAGTTACTGAGAATGTAATACTCTGTAGGGCATCATACCATATTTGCATGTTGACTTAGGGTTTTGAGACGTGGGGTTTTCCATGCATGTGTCATGTAAACCATTGTGTGCTTTATCCTGACAGGGGTAATACATGCTGTAGCATGAACACACGCAGCTCCCCACCTGTACTACCACCCGACCAGGCACTCCGATCTACCTCAAAATTTGTACATCGTTAATCAATCCTGGTCAATTGACTGCGGCCTTCTATGTTCTGACAATGGGAATTTCCACTCTACTGATCACAAACAAGAGGGTGACAATGTCTTAATCATATCAACATTAACTTATTGGCCCAGGTCCTTTTGGGTCATTGGTGGCACCTTTTAAGTCAAAAACTGATGATCATGAATTGGAACTTTAGATGGGAATTGATCATCGAAATTGGGGGATAATTAAACAAAAAATCATAGAAACATGTTCTTTAGGATCTAGTCTTTTATTGCACATGCACAATTCCTGGAAAAAACATTTCTTTAGCTATGAAAAATGTTGAAGAAAAAACCTGACATGTTTGAATTTCTTTCTCATTAAAATGAGGCTCCATAGGATTGTATTGTGCGATTGATTTTCGCGATAGGCATAACACATGGGGTCCTATGGGAATTGTCCAATTAAGACGTTTTTTTTCAGCAGGTAAGGGTGGAAGACTGTCCATATAACACGATAGATTGAGGAAAAGTTGGGAAATTTTTGTATAGGAAGGGTTCAGACCATTTATAGACCAACCTTGTTAATCAGACCGCCATATCTTTGTTATGGCTATCGCATTTCCGGCAAGGCGAGTTCGGACACGCGCACACATACATTCGTCGTAAGACTATTTTTATTTTTTATTTAACAGTAAATTAAGGGGATTATTCGTTTAAATTTGATTGATATTGCCAAAGATGCATAGATTATATTCAAAAATCCATTAATTTCAAGTTAAATCGATAGAATCTATCATTTCTCTGGTGAAATTGCTACTTCCGGCAAGGGGGGGTCGCGCATGCGCACAGAACATTAAAATCCAAAATGGCGGACAGCGAGACGATCGACTCATGGAAACTGCTGGATTATAACAAAATGGAGAATTACAGTGTCTCATGCCTTTTTATGGTTAATATGGATCCTTATTCAAGACCTGCTGGTATTGTGCAATGTTTAACTCGTCAGGAGAGGAGTTATTCGCCAATTAAACATATGAGCGATAATGGGTGCATTTTCCATAGGCTTAAGCATTGACGACTTGGACTGTCACTATAGTGTCAACAGTTAGGTAGGTTTAAATTTTATATTTTTTTTTTATGATATTTGGTGGTAGACCTGGGCCATAAGTGCTCTATAGCACACGTTCAATTTTATTGACTTTAAAATGTACACCAGGGAAACGGAATGGCCCTACAATGGAAATACATGTATTATGAGGAAATCACCCTAATGTGAGATTTGATGGGAATGAACATGTAAGCCATATAGCCACTGAAGTAAACATTGCACATAATCATATGTACCTAGACACCTTGGTGTAACAGGTATACCGTCACCTTAATGTGTGACACAGGTGGGTGACTCATCCCTGTCCCCATATCAACATATAACCTACATTGAGTCGCTCTTATCCAAGCGCTCACGGAGGTACCTACCCTGAGCTACTCCTATATTCAGGTGGGCTGCTTACGTGTATAACTTTGTGTATGTTTAATATAGGCCAGTTCTCTCTGGTCATGGCTTTACAGGTAAACTGACATATAATATGGAGTGCCTACCTGTGCACACGTCCCCACACTCTCCAACCCCCACCCACCCAGTAAACCAAACGTGTTCTTGGTGTAGGTCACAGGTACAGACTGAGCCTGATGGAGCAGAGTTCAACTATAGGTACAATAACACTCATGTATTTATACCTTGCAGATGTCTGGAGATATTTGTTGTGGGAAAATGCTTTGATTATAAATGCCAGTGGCATTAGCACTCGCAATCCTGCATTCATCATTGCGAGATGATTTTCTTTTTGCTCGGGTATTTGACCAATCCTCATGTAGCTGCATGTAGCACTTTGGCTACATGTGCCTGGGTCAAAATGAATTGGGGTTGTTGCGTAAGTTGTTGACATATAACGCTACCATTTACAGCAATATTTTGCTATATCTCCCATCGTACAGTGTAAGATGGCTGCTACTTGTGTACGTCATAATATCGCAGTTCAATAAAGATAGCTGCATTCCTGAATGTATAGGCAACATATTGATCCATCTCGACCTGGGAGCGGGGTCCGGGGGGTGTATTCATTTTCAGCCAAAAGGTCACGCCTTTATATTGGGCAGGGGGGGGGGTGCAAATTGGTATACTTGCCTAGGGTTTGAAACATACAGGTATATGCAGTAGAGACATAATAGTAAAGATGTGGCTAGGTTGTTATGGCGAAATCCCGCATGTCTCCCGTGCCGTGGGCTGGCTTCCCTAGCCCACTTAAAAGGGTCTATATCTCCTCTTTCCTATCCCCTCAGATGTGTGTGGTGCACATATGCGCGGGCACCGACACATTCCTCTGTGAAATTGTGTAATGTCGTTCTCGCCATGAATATGACCTTAGCTGTCGAAATGGCGTTAAACATCTATTACTCACTCACTCACTCCCGTGCCGTGGCTGGTACGCTGAGACGGGCAAGTAGTATACAGAGAGTGAACATAGCCCCAGGTGGCTGCCAGCTCCCTATTACTGGTCAACAAACACCACAGGAGGCACTCAGCTGGCAGCCAGCCCACATAAGAGACACTCACACAGTCCACTAGCGGATAGCTATGGGAGGCACCATTCTGCAAAGTCCAATGTCAGATAGATGACATCTTCCAATCTGTTAGCTGCCTTTGGGTGAGTAAAAGGATGGTGTTCTTATCACGCCTCTCACGTCTGGTCACACACTGACAGTACGCGGTCGTCTTAGTGAATAGCACTAATGGGTTCTTGTCCTAAGATGTTTGTTGTTCATTATTCCCCAATAGCGGTAGACACGAGGTAAAGCCATGGAGGGAAGATGCTATACTGGAAGGAGGACTTTTTCCTTGGGTCTTTTGTTCTGTATAGGACTACGTATAATTGTAATTGAGCACACAGATATCCTCATAGATTATTATGATATCCCTGAATGCAATAATAATAAAGACATAGGACCTAGGCCCAGGTAAATAGGTCCATATCTCTACCACAAGAAGTATAATGTTAGTAGTACGTGGGGAAGGTGCAATATTTGCGTGAAATACCTATGTAGCTGTGGTAGCGGATCGTGCAGTGTACGTTATGGATATCCCCGGGTGTGATCTATTGTCATTGTGGGTTGGATCCCGTCCACGATCCATGCTGGCCCAAATAGGCTGTGTGTGCGTGTTAGATCTGTACACAGGTCCTCGCCCCACCCCTGCTATGGTAGAAGGGGAATCTGAAGGCCATCTTTCAACATCACTGATTTACTTGCTCCTGTGTAGAATTTCATACAGAGAGTATTATTAGTTACACTTGCAAAAGGTACACCCTCTTCCTGTTAGCAGTATCCGCTATAGGGACAGATTTATCAATTTTATAAATGTTAGGCACATGGGCACCACGCGATCTGTATGAAAAACAAGGTGAGGGTTGTTTCAAACCTCGACCTATTAAATAATCTGATGACAAGTCTTGCTCCATGAAATAAACCATCCTATTAATAACAAGTGAATTGGGGAAAGAGTCTTGGACATCTAATAGATTTAACCATTCAACAAGGTCTGAATTAAATTTGTTCTGATAGAAAGCACCTCCTCAACAGTTGGTAAACGCTATGCAGGATGTTTGTATCCATCCCTAGAGACTAAGTAGACGATTTAGGGTGAGTGAGTATTGGCCCTGGCCGTCCCTATAATTGTCCAGTACATGTAGTAACATGTTGCAGCACTATACTCCTAAGTACCCACGTTAATTAGATATGTCGGCTTTGCCAAACTCTAAGTTAATTGAAGTCCCTGGCTTGAATCAAGAAGGTCAGACGTTTGTTTAGATAAACCTTAGGTGTGGTAATAATCTATATGCCTATGCTGAACTAGCTATACGGCGTTTTTGTCTGGTTGAAGAAATATATTCTTTCTAATCCGTTCAGAATATGTAGGATAGCCACAATCCCTTTGTTTATAGTTGAGAAAAAAAATTGTATTATCAATATCATCAAATATGCACAATAATTTTAATTTGTTCCACAAACGATGGACGTGGCCTGTATTTACTATGTAGGACATCTCTTATCCTGAGATGCAGAGCCGTCTTCAGAAAGACGAAAAATTATCTTATTCTGTATCTTACTGCCCCAAGCTATGTACAGTAAAATGATTACAGTGGGCTGGCCATAGGCATACAGAGTCTGTTTCTTGTATGCATTCCTACTATAGCTGTTGTTTGTTACCAGTGTGTGAGAGAGTCCATCCTGAGGGAGACATGAGTGGGTTGGAAATGAGATGAAGTTACACCTGTATGCTTGAAGCAGCCATGAGTATTTATGACTGAAAGGCCACTTCCGGCCAGTTACTCTCAAACTTAGTCATTATGATGATGCTGAGGACAACTTCACCCCTGTCACCGATTGTCTCTCCATGGCAGGATGCAATGCACTTGTACTGGAGAGCAAGCCCTCTGGTTGTGTGATCTCGCAAATAAGGTTTTCCAAGAAGTCGACTGCACACAGGCCTACTATAGCTCCCTTTACCTTGACTACATTTGGACTGCCACCGTTTAGGACCATAGGGAATTTATTGGAGATGGTTGCTGTCATTGAAGAACCATTTCTGAGTGGCGTCACTAAGAAGACGAACTAAGAAGATGCTGGCAGGACTCTCGTTCCCCTGTTGAGCGATGACCTGGCAGTGGGTCAGGGAACTGAGTGTAGCCCCAATATGTTATCCTCACCTGGTGGCTCTCTCCGTTAATAATGTATGGGGTCAGCCTCCCTACAGGCATGAATGATTGACTTTACTTACACTTGAAGACAAGTCAGCACTTGCCTACTATACACTTGAAAACGTCTCCATACGAGAGTTTTCAAATGTATACACCACAGAAGGCCTTTTAGGTGATACATAGGAAGATTTAAATGAATTCGGATCCCCAAGATCATCCGCACATTCTTCGACCATGCAGTATGTTATATTATGCCCATGTAGGCTAAGGAGCAAGGAATAGTAGACAGTTTATCATTTTAGGGAGACAAACACAGAAGCTTAGGGCGTCTTAGGGCGTGGTTGCTACCCTATCCTTCTGTCAATAAGATAAACATAGAGTGCAGGGGCTGCTCAGTAGTGTCACCCTGTTACCCTTATTGTTGGAAAACGAGATGGGTGTTTACCAAAAGCACATCTAATGACAATAAATACATAGTCTTGTATATTGAAATCATGGTGACTTTACTAGCGGTAGGACATGCTTAATGAAATAGGTAATGCTGTCATCCTTGTCTGAAATAGATGAATAACGACATGAAATAGGGAATAAGTGCCCTAAGAGTGAGTATCTAATAGGTGTTTAACACCATTTCGACAGCTTAAGTCTTGTTCACATTACACATCAATTAATAGCTAAGTGTGCCGAGGTCCACGCATATGTGCAGACACGATGAGATTTAGGCCCATTTAAGGCTAGGGAAGTCAATGTGATGTAAGATCCACACTACGGTAGTAGACTCTGTGATCGCCCCCTTTGTTTTTAGCTCTCCCGAAACAACATTTTGAGGCTCGCCTGCAATAGCAGTATAGTGCAGAGGCCAATGTTATATCCTGGCAATTGGCCAACCAGGCCTGCCTATAGAAGCACCGGGAGATGCTTGCCCATTGATTTCCTGGTAGTGAGGGGAGTCTGGTGGGCTACAGAGTGGAGGAGAGGTGAAGGGTGCGGCAAGAAAAAAAACATGGGGATCAGGATCGGTGATGTCTCAAGGTAGCCTCCCATTCATTTAGGGTAGGTCCTGCACCTGGGCACATGGCCCACCTGCCAACCACCTCTTATTAAGGTAGTGGCTAGCCACTACCTTAATTACATCTATCTACCATCCAAAGTAGCCACAGAAAATAATCCATGTATAGGCTTAGTCTGTAACTCACCCATGTTAAATCAATACACAACATAATGTAGGAGAGTGAATTGGTGGGGATCAGCCTTGGTCAATTCTGCTTTGTTCTATAGTAAGCAGAGGCTTTGTACTAAACTCATCCCATGTTCCAATATGGTGTGTTTCAGCTTGGAGACTTGGTGTCTTGACATATGACTCAAGCTCCTAGTATAGATTATATCCAAAACTGCCATAGTATTTCAATATGCTATGTGAATGCTTGGAGATAGGCACAGAGCTCCTGTCACTCCCTTTGACAGCTTGGTCAAACCACCACACCTGTATGTACCCCCCCCCCCCCACACCTTCCCTAATGCCTATTATGGCCACAATCACTCCCTGGGCAGGCCTACACCTAATATGAATTAGCTATAGGTACTAGCACCCCACTATTAATATCCAAGGTCTAGCCATTTACAAAATCAGTGAAGAGCCTGGTGTAATTGTTTTCTCTCTCCCAGGGCAGATGATATGATGCTTGAGTGCAACCCTACACATATAGCATATACATGTAGTACTACTAGTAGCTCATCAATATTATAGAGGGGCACCACAAAATAACCCTCTGCATGCAACATTATGTGTCATCAGTTAAACAATAAACCTTTATGTACATAGGCAGCCTGATGTTTCATTAATTAAACTAAGCAAACCTTTACAGACAATATGGTGTTTTATTAGTTATACCATACAATAACCCTTCATAGGCAACATGGTGGTTTATTTACCATGCCTTACCACAACCCTTTACAGGCAACATTATATTCTATTGATTATACCATACAATAACCGTTTGTAAGCAACATGATTATAATTTGTAATTTATTGATTATAGAGATGTACATACAATAACCCTCTATAAGCAACATGATGTTTTATTAAACACACCATACAAATACCCTTTATGGGCAACATGATTGTTTATTAGATTCACCTTACAATTACCCTCTACAGGCAACATGATGTTTTATTCGTTTTGTCATATCATAACCCCTTACAGGCAACATGGTCTTCTATTGGTTATACCATACAATAACCCTTCATATGCAACATGATGGTTTATTAGATTCATCTTGTAATAACCATATAAGATTCCAGTGAGTGAGTAATAGATGTCTAATGCCATTTCAACAGCTAAGGTCATATTCATGGTGAGAACAACATTACACATTTTCACAGAGGAATGTGTCAGTGCCTGCACATATGTGCACCACACACATCCTGAGGAGTTAGGAAAGATGAGAAGTAGACCCTTTTAAGTGGGCTAGGGAAGCCCGACCCCTACAGGAAACATGATGATTTATTGGTTATAACATACAATAACCCTTTAGAGGCAGCATGCTGTTTTATTAGTTTCATAATAAAATAACCCTCTACAGGCAACATGATGTTTTATCAATCACAGCACACAATAACCCTCTGCATGCAACACTATGTATTGTCAGTTAAACAAACCTTTATATACAAAGACAACCTGATGTTTCATTAATCAAACTAAACAAACCTTTACAGACAACATGGTGTTTTATTAGTTATACCATACAATAACCCTTCATAGGCAACATTATATTCTATTGGTTATACCATACAATAACCCTTCATATGCAACATGATGGTTTATTAGATTCATCTTAAAATGACCCTGTACAGGCAACATGATGTTTTATTTGGTATGCAATATTATAAACCCTTACAGGCAACATGGTAGTCTATTGATTATACCATACAATAGCCCATTACAGGCAACATGATGGGTCATTGGTTATACCCTACAATGACCCTGTACAGGCAGCATGATGTTTTATTAGCTTTGCCATTCAATGATCTTTTACAGGCAATATGATGATTTATTGGACCTCAATAGACAGTATAATGTAGGAAAGTGAGCTGGGGGGGGGGGCTGAGCTATGGGAAGCTCTGATTTGTTTTATAGAATACAAAAGCTTTGTATATCACCTCCCTCATTTTCCAATATGGTGTATAAATACTTGGAGTCAGTGATTACTAAATATACTTTGTCCCTATAACATCACTTAGTATGATAATTTTGTATAGACTGTAGTTCTTTGAACATAGTAGCCACTATAACATAGGGCTTTGCCCTAACCTTAAACATTTTATCCTACTAGCACCTCATGTCTGATTCTACTCATAAACAAAATGTTGTATTATAAACTATCATATCTCTGCAGAACTAGAAAACTCAACAATAAAACCACAATGTTCTGATGAAGTTTCCCTTTTTGTATGTCGAGCTCACATAGTTTGTACTTGGATGCTATTTGATAATGTAAGCTGCTCAGTATTGGTAGGCAGACTCAATGTACAGACAAGCGGAGTGGCTTAAATAGCTCACCCCCTATCCCTACTGTACTGGATGTTGTTATTGGCTGTCATCCAGTCAGGGATGTCACATAGAACTAAGGCTGCTCCCAATCCTGGACGCCTGTCAACTGAACTTATACACACACTCTGTGTTGTTACATTGATTAAGAGCCAGGTGGATAGATCAGGGCATGATGGCACCTAGTTATCTTCACAAGACAGACGATAAAATGATGGGCGTTTAGTGAACAAGTAATCAGTGGATAATTCATGAATTATCCATTGACTACTTATTTTATTCCACGAAAATAATAAATAATCAATAGAATATCAATAAATTCAAGTTGAAAACAAAAATTATTCCCCCTCCCCGGGACTCGAAGCCAGCCATAGTGTGTGTAGGTCTACAGGTACATACACCTCGTCGCCCGGCAGCGGACAGCGACAGCGCCCATCTCGGCTTGGTTTGTTTGAATGTGTCTCGCGGTTATGTTTGTGAACAATCGATACATACACCTTGTTGCCCGGCAGCGGACAGCTACAGCGCACACGGCGAAAAAAAAGATGCTTCTCGCGGTTATGTTTGTGTATAATACACCTCGTCGCCCGACAGCGACAGTGCTCGTCTCGGCTTGGCTTTGTTTGAATGCGTCTCACGGATATGGCAGCAGCACACGGCGAAAAAAAGATGCGCCTGGACCGGGAATCAACCCGCCAACCTCTAACGGCTGAGCCCAATGCGCTAACCACTAGACCACCGCGTCTCCTCCTTCAGCGGCCGTCTCGGCCTGGATTGATTTGAACGTGTCCCATGGTTATGTATACACAATCGGTACACACACCTCGGCGCCCGGCTAGGCTTGCTAGGGGGGTCACAACCCAGAATGCTGGGGATTTTCACACTTTGAATGTATAGTAGTTATATGTGAGTGACCTCCCCGGGCTTTGTATCATATCCCGACCTGGTTCTAGCCAGCCACCATCAGTCAGTCCCTGTGGCGCAATGCATGGATCTGAGGCTGTAGGTTCGACCCCTACCCTAGCAATGAAAATTGTCGTAGGTTTTAACATGTAACATATGACATGGAAGGACATGAGAGGCGTGCAGGTTATCCATGGATAACCACACGCCTTACAAAATTGATGTTACAGCCTACAGGGTGTGCAATATCGACAGGTATGTGCATGGGAATATCCAGCAAAAAGCACTGAGAAACCCAGAAATCGTGGAATAATAAAAGATGTCTTATAGGTCTATACATTTATGAACATCATGTGAGTAGCATAAAAAGGGAGGCTGCCTTTAGGGCTCTTACTTTAAAAGTGACTAAATATAACCCAGCGTCCATAAAGCCTCTCCTGGGACCACTATCATTGGTTACTTGGACCCTGTTTACGTTGCGCATGGCTCATCTGAATGCTGGTCTGCAGGTCGTCAGGAGGACGGCTCTTGGTTAACGATTCAAAGGGCCATGTCTGCAGGCCGATCGATGTACAATTAAGTTAAAGGGACGGTGGAGTCGGTGTTGTGTAAGGGGCGGAACAATAGGGGAAGTGGTTGAATGAATTAGGATGATCTCCCTGTAAATATGGATTAGACGTGTCATCTTTCACCAAGAGTGCTCGTCATTCCTCAATATGTGGGCTGCTATGACCTTTCTTTGGGAAACACTTTTGACATTCGTCTTTATCTTCTGGAGGAGGGACAAGCTCTACATATATGGTACATGCTATATGAGATACAGTTAGTAAGTTATCAAAAGACGAACCGACAAATGGCCCTAATGTCTTCAACCGATCACCTGTTGAGGACATGCTGTAATGCTATTACACAGTCACTGCGATACATGCACATCTTTGGGCGTGTTTCCCGTGGGGGAAATGCGGTCACTAATTGAGTCAATAAGAGACTTCATAACTTTCTCCATAAGCCATCATAATTCTCCATAAGCGATTCTCACTTGATTGAAGCTAGGGAGAGCACTGTACTTACATGAGACAATTGGATCTAAACTGACACAGTTCTTCCACTGACACAGCTTATAACATTGAAGCTCCTAATACCCTCGGGTTATTTGAAAACTCCACAAGCTCATGACTTGGAGGCTCATGATTTGAAGGCTGTAACGTGGCCTGTATGCTAGGTGGCATTTCACTGTCCCCAGCTCATCGTTTCCGGTAACACTGGAAAAGTGATCTCCTGTTAATCATGAGCTCAGCGAGAATATACGAGAAATGTGTTTTAGCGGCATTTCCGGTGTGGCAGCACTGGCCTTGAGTAATGCATTGCCCTGGGGGCATGATAGGGTCTGGAAGACCACAGAACTAGCCAATGGTGTGTAGAACGGACATTGTCTGCCAAAGGCTGAAAGTGAAACAGGCAAAAGGTCTTAGGAATATCCCTGTTGGGCATACTAAAGTATGGGAGGTTACTGGAGATTAAGGTACTGATAGGGATTATCTTTCACAATATGCCTACTGAGTACAATCCATGGAACTGTAGAACATAATGGTTATAAAATGTTATATCGATACTTAGACGACCACTGTCTGTTATCACATTGATTGACTTGAAAAGGGTAATTATAGCAGGCAGGGTGGATTAGGCTTAGATTCCTGAGTTGTTAAAAACAATTGGAAATTGAAAATATGACCGAAATAAAACTGGATGCCCGGGACTGGATGCATGAAAACAGTGTTTAGATATAAAAATGTTATCTTTTTCGTGTAGGGTATCAATCATAGATCATGTAGGAAAGTAACAGAAATGGTCTGATATGATATCATAGATTGCACATAACCACAATCTAGTGTAATCCAGCCTCAATGCGACCGTTTCAGGTTATAATGCTAAAGTATATGGATACCTCTTGGAAACATTTTAATTGTCCTGCTTTGTTGTGATGGTTGTCACAAACTAGATGACCCTGTATACCCATTTCTCAGACTTGCTGATATACAATAACAATATACATGTATACTGGAGTCAACCTACAGCCTAAGCATTTTCATATTTATCGCATTGATATTCAGCCTATATGTGTGTAAAGAATTATAATACATGTAGGCCTACATCAATAGAAAGGTAATTTTATGTCAAATACCATGTTAGACAAAGGCAAAGCTCTTTTCAAGTTGAGAGCGATTTCATCGCTTTCCACTGGTTGACATAAAGACCCTATATGCCTGTGTTAGACTTAAAGAGGAGCATACAGAAGCTACACCATGGAAGCAGGAATACCCTATACTGTCTTGGCACTTTGTTTAACTATTATGGCATCACAGCATGATATAGATACACAGAGTTGGAGTAAGATTTCGGACCTGCCCAGAGGGAGGTCAGAGCATTTCAGCGAATCTAAAAGAACATTGAATTTTGATCTTATGACACACCCCAAGTAAGGTGTAGTTTAACCCCTTTAAACCCCCTGTAATTGTGAAAATATCCAAACAAATAATCATGTTTCATTCTTACATGAAAAGAAAAACGGTTGGTAAATGGTCACATTGGACAGCTTTCATGGATACAGGACATCGATCAGCTTTCCATGTGATGGAAATAGCCACGTTTATTAAAAAGTATTTTCATCTGTTTATACCCTCTCACACCTTTTCTTCTGATTACAACTGCTGGCATGGGATAAATATTGAGTTTCCATTTGTCGTAGGCGTGGTCAGCAATTATAGGAGTAGGAGTCACCAAGAGCAAACACAGGCAGGAATTAATGGTTGGGAATAGAGGGGACTTATTTTTAGACATTTGCACTGCACTGCCTACGCCACTATAGATGCTTAGTCAGGGATATGGATACAACTTCTAATATTTCAAATCGTGCATTATAGAGCCTAATGGAGTTTTAACTACCATAGCACTTTAAATCCGAAATGCGATTGACTGTTAAAAGTTAACGGTAAATGTTATATTCTATATTATGCAAACAACAGCCATTTTGATTTTTATCTTTTGCATGCTAAAAGATCTCCGTAAAATCATAAAATGTTTTTTTTTTTATAATTGTCATTTCTTGGGTATCGGATTTCCAAAAATAGAATTGGAAATACACACATATACATGTTGTATTAAAATTGTGTCTAATTCCCAGGTAGCACAGAGACATTGGCATAACGTTGGGCCTACATTGGCCCAACCATCGGCTTTACATAGGCTGCCCATCCTGCCTACGTAGGCCCGACGGTGCCGACCAAATGCCAACGTAGGCCCAACGTTGGCTTTTGGTTGGCAAACATCAGCATCGGCAAATGGTTGGCCCCTGGCTGACCATTTGCGGATGTCCTGCCAACGTTGGGCCAATGTTGGCATTTGGTTGGCAAATGCCACTGGTCGGGCCTACAAAGGCCCGATGGGCAGCCAACGTTGGCCCGATGCATCGGGCCAACGTTGGCAAAATTTTGTGTGCTACCTGGGATTCAGCCTGGAGACCAGACAACATTTCTGCAATTTTCTTCCGTAGTGTAGTACTGTAGACGACTTCTCATTTAATTTCTTTAATATTCGATTCCCCAGCAAATGCTAAGCTCTGGAATTTAATTTGCAAATGTGATTTTATCCTAAATAGAGTTTTATCAGGGATTCAGAGATGAAGTCACGAGGAATGCCAAGTGCACGAGTTCCTGATAATTCGTGAATTATAATTCTACATGTAGCCTTTTGTAGGCCCTTTGATACACACACATTACGCACCATACCATAACTGGTTACATTTGTAGTTACAAGAATCACGTCAAATGATGATATTTTATTTCTGTGTCTATTTCCAGTTGGTGCAAGCGCTTGGGGTGGTCGTCTTCCAGGCCCTTGACTGGGGCCTGGGAGAGACGGAGGAGCAGCGGCTCAGCCCCGCCCTGGAGGGACTCATAGAGCGCATGACCGGAAGTGAGAGTGACGATGAGCAAGGCGGCCATAACGAGGCCGATGATGAGGGGTTTGATGCCGGGGACGATGGGAGTGACATTCAACCCTCAGCCAGAATCACACTTGACGAAGTTCTCACTGTAAGTTAGCCATTTATGTATTGTTTGTTGGATGTATTTCAGCCATCTACGTGAGCACTAGACCTGTCTACTGAAGAAATGACACCATAATTAAAGGTTAATTTGTAAGAAATGTGTCTGATAACTATTATACATGTATATCATTTCTTGATAGTTTCCCGACAAGATAGCTTATTTGTCTTTTTTTTTATCAAAAGACTTTATCAGGTAACCAACCTCACCTAGCAAACAGGCCCGTCCTAGATTTCCTTTCAATTTTGAAAAAAGGTAGTTCCACTTGTTTGCCAGTCACCGTCGGTCGCAATTACATGTAATTGTAGCAGAACATTTGCAACAACAAACGTTTTTAAAGAAGATAAGAAAAAAAAAGCGGACGTCCTTTTCCGGAAACACACAATTTTTTTTATAACTTTACATATAATGTAAGATAGGCATCTAGCCGAGAAATCCAAATTTTTAAATCTAGACTAAAGAGTGTGACATGTTACATCGTGGCAGCCACTATCGTATACAACGTCATTTATCATATCCATAACAATTAAAACTATAGCTATCGTGACACTGTAATCACGAACCACCCCTTTGCGTTACTCATGAAACTGCTATAGTGTATTACCAGTGCTATCTGTACACAGTCAACACACTATATGGCTTCTGTGATAATGCTGTTTTTTTGTGTTTTTTTTTTTTTTGTTTTTTTTTTGTTTTTCTAAACTCGACTGTATATAGCGCTATATATCACCACCTTAGGGGGTGTAGATGGGGGGTCCCCCATGTCACATGTCAATTTTAAGAAATGGTTATGTCACATGTCACTTAAATCCCCATGTCCCATGTCACCTCTAAGAACCTCTCATGTCACATGTCGATTTTAAGAATTAGTTATGTCACATGTCACTTAAATCCCCATGTCCCATGTCACCTCTAAGAACCTCTCATGTCACATGTCGATTTTAAGAAATTGCCATGTCACCATGTCAAATTTAGTGGTCCACACCCATACCTTAGGGACTGCTATTACTTCCAGTTTAATCGGGAATATTCATGGCCAGGCGAACATTGTCTAGAATTAATCTCTCCCAGTAGAGTGTCACTGTGGTGTCTTGGCGATTGAATACCCCCCACTAGGTTTATGTTTATTCTCATGTTGATCGCCAGTGCTCAGCTAATTCATTACATTAGCTATCAAATACAAAATTAAGTCAAAAGAAAAAAAGAAGACCCCCCCCCCCACGCACACACACACACACGACAGCACTAAGCACCCATCTAGATTAAAATAATTCGAAGAGATGAAGCTCACCACCCCCACCAAAAATAAACGTTTACAGTCTGTGGCACTACAATAGGTAGTCTAATAGTTAGTACAGTCATGTTTCACTTAACCGTCCACCTCTGTTTCAGATGAAAATTGACTAATGCAATCTGTTCAGAGAGATAAGTGGCTGGTAAGTGAATTAGCCGACGTTTTGAAGACCGATACATTGAAACATGACTGTATATATACGATCGCCTATATTAGCATGCGAGATGATAAGATACATGTATTATGTGCTGCTTGGTTATATTGCTTCCCCTGGTGAGGTCTATTTATCAATTTAAGCATCGTTGAGATGCAGACAGTTCTGGATCAATATAAGCCTTGTCTAGAGAGCTGGACGCCAAGGTTATTGATATCACGTGGTACATTGAACAACAAAGTTACAATAATACCTTGCGAATAAGGCACACCCTGAGTTCATACCAGACCTACAAGGCCCACTTGAAGTTATATTTTAATTGGTTAGTGCCCTTCTCTAGTATAATCTCCTCGCCTGTAAGTTACACCCTGAATTCACGTAGATTATATGATGTATCATGGGGCTATCCTCGCCTATAAGCCGTGCCTTGTAATACATGCGAGGTACTCCGGTAGGTGGTCTTCTGGATGATAGGCAGGCTTCTAAATCAGTGCTAAGGCAAACTTTATTAACCTCCATGATATTATCCAGTATTCTATCTGATATATATAGCCGTAGGTCATAATGTTACTACTATACAATCGCATAGATACCATTCATGTTGTAGTCTAGTCACATTTCCAAAATCAATACCGGAAATTGACCCCGTAGAGCTCGTTTTCCTTCATTCCTATTGGTAGGGTCTCTTGTGGGACCTTGCACTTTGTGGCCGAACTAAGCCTTATTCAAACAAAGTCTGAGAAAGGGTACACTGCAATAGCTCTAATGTAAGGTTTCCGAGCATGAAATGGCAGGGTAATTGTTGACAGTGGGGTGGGGTTGAGCAGGCAGGCACTTTACCAAACCATTGTTGACTCTGGGAGAAGCTTTCCTTTCTTGAGTATCGCTCAGAGTTTGGGGAGCAAGGAATATACCATAGCCAATGCTGTTTCCATGTACAAAATGTACTGAACAGTGATGTTACCTCTGGTGTTTTTGCAGGGAATTAGCTACCATTTGCAAAAGGTGTACATTATGTTGATTTCCCCCTTAAAGTTGTCTTAAGCTATAATGACATGACATGTAAATTTGAGAAAGACCGTGACTTAAAATTCTTTTTGACAAAACAGTTAGGCGGGCAGTTGGCAGTTGGTGTTCTTGTTCTAATGAAAGATATTGTTGATTTATGATCTACTTAAGAAATTATCCTCACCTTGGTTTTGATGGAGTAGAACTCCCCAGTGCTGGTTGTAAATTGGACTAACAATAACAGCTCATCTTTCACCACAATCACATCACAGCGCGCTCCAATCTGGCACTTTAACGTTAGCCGATTGGGAAAACAGAGGAGTAAACCTGGTTTGGGAGCACCATTCTCCCCTAAAGTGTACCTACCCAGCTCTGGTCTATCTCTGAATCATTTGGCTCAGTAGTTATGGCTTCTCATAGTGGGACTGGTGCACAATGTGTATAGCAGAGCGCTCTGCCTCTGGTCAGCCAGTTTATGTCCATGTGGGCTTCACCACTGTTGCCATTTTCGTGTATTGCATTTAACAAAATACTGATGTGCTATGTCCTTATTGGCAGATTCCTGAGTTGGTGCACATCTTTTCAGAAGGACTCTTACATTCATCAAAGTGAGTGTGTTAGGGTTTTGATGAAAAAGGAAAATAAGACTCATATTTATGAAGCTGTCGATGGTTTTATAGACCATGATTAAAGTAATGACATGACACATTGTATACAGTGTGATCCAAACTCACAAAGCCTACTTCAGGCACCGACATATGTCAATGCCAGTATTGTAACAGTGACGAAATGTAGGATGGAGATACGTTATACACTAGATATACCGTAACATCAGTGTATTGGTCCTGTGTTTTCATTCGGAAGAGCAGAGTAAAAAGCCTCCGACATTCTGTGGAATGGATGGTAAACACTACCTAGATTGGGTAAACAATGGGGCTTGCTTTTAGTTAAACCAGATGGAAAA
This sequence comes from Acholoe squamosa, assembly GCA_949317995.1. Taxonomy (NCBI): domain Eukaryota; kingdom Metazoa; phylum Annelida; class Polychaeta; order Phyllodocida; family Polynoidae; genus Acholoe; species Acholoe squamosa. The sequence goes on from OX439038.1 coordinate 41,857,443, forward strand.
ACAGAGAAAAAGATAACTAACATTATGGTTGTTGGCTAGTGTTATTTCAATGGAAACTCGTGCATTGGGGTCCTATTTCGGTGGTAATGGTATAGCGCTATTGCAATAACATACCGACAGGCGCACTGGCCTTTCTGGCGAAGTGATGAGTAGTATAGGAAAAGTGGTTTTTGCATCTGGTAACCTCTTTATCTAATGTGGGCCAGTTATATGAGCGATATGACGATGCATATATATGCTTTTTTGTTCAGGCACACTGGTGTATTATATAACCACCCACTATCCCTGTTCTTTTAATTGAGGCAAATTTATTGTGACTCATTCCTCGTGCTCCCACAGCACACAAGTTGCAGTTGTGGGACATGAGCTAATCTAACCTTTTTTTCTCCTTCTTTAAGCCACGGCTATTTTTATGTTGGCCTTACAACACGAGACCCATACTTAAATGACCCCAGGTACCTGGTTGAAATTTCACTGACCAATTATGTTTTTGTCTAATTAATAAGAGGTCCCTGTGGATTGGTAATTGAACACTACGCCTCCCTCATGAGACTACATTTACCGGGAGCAGCTGTGTGGGTATAATGTCATTATAACGCACTAATATCCTACCCACACATTTAAGCACAGTCAGGCTTACAGGAGCACATTAGAGCACACACTGAAAACCTGGAAGATCTGAAACTTGTCAGTGGTGACTTTTGGTCCTCAGGTTGACAATACCTAAAACTACAACTTTAGGTGGTAAAAATGAAGAGTTAATGTCGTCATCCTGATGACCTATGGCATCAGTATGACGACTCTGTATTGTCATACTGACAACTGAGGTCATCAGGATGATGACCTAAAGTCGTCATTTTGACCACCTAAAGTTGTAGTTTTAGGTATTGTCAACCTGAGGACCTAAAGTCGTCACCACTGACTAGTTTCCGATCTTCCAGGTTTTCAGTGCATCAGCAGTTAGACTTCATCGCAGAGCCAATCAATTATCAACACTGTGCGCATCATCAGCAATGAGCTGCTCATCGCAGCACATCACAAGGCCACATAACATAAAACTAAATGTCAATTATCAGTGCTGACAAATGTGAGCCTTCACACGGCGACTGGCAGCTAGAGGGCAAGTAGAGGCCCACTCATGCTATGGGGGAGCAGGTACTTATTGCCTGAGTCAACATTTCCTTGTAGCTATCTTTTGGGGTCTCATTTTATTAAGGTCAATCCGAGCTACTCATTACCACTGGAGGATCTCATGCAGAAATTACTCAGTCAGTAATATTAGGACCAGCAGTTAGCAGGTGTCTGTTGTGGTCGTTAAGTGGATTATTTACTGTGTAAGGATTGCCTGTTAACATGATGTCTTGTGGCACAAAGTACTTCTTTACTGCAGGTGATTGACCGACTCTGGGCCCTGGTAGAACGACAAGATAGTATTAGAACGGGCATTTTATAGTCACCAATATTTAACTCGAAAAGCGAGTTATAAGGAGACACATGGGCATGGAAAGCAGGGGGGGACATGCCCCCCCCCCCACTTTTGACCAACTCCTCAAAAGGTCAAAACTAAAAGATCAAGCAAAGGGAGGTCAAAATTGCAGAAACCCCCCCTGGTCCCACCCACTCTGAAACTGCTTCCCAAGCCCCTTAGACACCCTGGGGCCCCACACTTTCAGTCATTTTGGTGGTGCAAATAAGTTTTAAAAAAATGGAAATTTTATATATAAGAGGCAGAATTACTTAATGAATTTGTAGTGCTATTAAAGGAGGAGATGTAGGGGTCTTGCAGGAAAAGGTATTTCATTACCAAGTTTTGTAAAATTTGAGAAATTGTCAATATTGTACAGACTCAGTTGGTTGGCAGCCATAAGACGCTTTTTGCCTCCAATGGTGAAGGTATATGATGTTGATCCATGTGTGACATGCCCTGGGAAAAGGGACCTAAAAGCACCCTGCACTAAGGGCCCTTTTCACAGATCCAGTCACATGTATCAACTTTCCCACCTTTTTTGGCACTGTGTGAATAGCACAGTTTTGGCGGGAGTTATGCGTATAGTGGCTTGGTGGTGTGAATAACCTGGGTCAGGGAGTGCTTGACTCCATGGTGTCCCCTGTAAAGGACGGTGTGACAGTCAAAGGGAGTGCTGATGCAACAGGATGAGAGCATAACTCATGGGAGCCAATCAGGCTTTCCACTTTTCGAGTTGTCAGCAATTTACATTGCTGCATTATATTTTTAACTGGTACGGAATTAGATATTGTCTTGACTGTTAATTTAACCATTTCACCCCTGGATTTCCGTTACTCCATGGGATTTGCGTGCAAGCCTGGAAGGGTTGTTAATCACAGTCAGCATTGGCATATGCAATAAGGATGATCAATATACTATCGATGATGCCGTCTTGCTGTATGCTCTCTATGCCTACATAGCGTGTAATCACGACCTGTATTATGAAGAGAATTAATAATACATAGTCTGTTAAAACATGAAAACCGCAATACTGATGAGGCATCCCATTTATTGTGAGCCAGAGGATAGCAGTTATCTTGGCAATATAAGATTCTGCTTTGATGATCATCCTTCCAATGTGTGTGGTTTAATTATGAGGATGGAGCCCTAAGCTGCCATAAATGTACAAAGGCAGGCCCAATATGCCACTGATTACCAGCATATTAGGTTCCTGAAATGTCCACTTGTGACCATTTAGATGTCCATAGGAACACTCTACAACCTCCTCTCGGAGCACATTGTCTCATCATGTTGTGAGAGTGCTACTTCCTAACTCTCCTGGGGAATAAACCTACCGATCTGGTTTGGAGAGTGAAAATGTATAGCGGACCATGATTGGCTGGCCTCGGCCAGGCGTCCAGCTATCAGCAGAGGGGTTTAACTCGTCTCCCTCGGGGATGAATATTTGCACATCAGACGTGCTGTAAACATGGACGACCACTGACTTTTACAGGCCCTTACTGTGGGCCCTCCACGTTTTAGAGTTTAGCAATACTCCATGCTGTCACCATGGCAGACCAGTTATACATGTGTACCACCAGGGATGCTGGTAGTAGGACCTACACTGTTTTAAAACATTTAGGCCTAACTATGACAAAAGTGTTAACCCGAGACCCATGTATGTCTTAGAAACATGCTCGTATGTCTTTTTGTTGATATTACTTTATATCTATTATAGTGTTATGACAACGCCTTGAGGCACAATACTAGTACATTGGCTGCTTCCTCAATAACACTAGCCTAGGGTAAGGGCATACTTTGCCAAAAATTTGAAGCTTCAGCTATATAGCACGTTGTGAATCAATGTAACATAACAGGCTGACTTAACTCTACTGCCACCCATCTCTCACAGTTCACATGAATGGCCTTAGACGCCCCTCAGACAAAGTTGTATTTATGAATTTTGGTGCGAGGTCGTCTATGCCAACAACAAACGAGCCCGCAGGCGCCTGGTAGATGTAACGGTGGAATCCCAAAGCCACCGACTGGAATGGCCCCTTTCTGGCAGGGGACCAGCCTATTGACTTTTGTATTGATCCAGTAGCAGAGGTCCAGGTCACCAGGCAATGAATGCCACCCAGCTTGGTCCCTTGTCCCTATTCTCCTATACATAACAATATAGTCTTCCTTCAAACCCCCTGAATGACCCTTGTTGCTTATCTATTTTCCCTTTGAGCTTTAGATAACAGAGTATGGTGTACAGGGGAATGGTATATGAGATCTTATTGATTGAAAGATTGGTGGGATGGACTATTGTGAAGTAGTGACCTTACTCGTTTATGGGTCAGTGGAAGTTTAAGCTGATCTAGCAATTTTGACCCCACCAAAGACGTCGTATTAATCAGTTATTTGACCTTTCAGTACTACGTCAGACTTTTACTACTACAGATGTGAACTCTCCTGTCTACCTTCCTAATCCACCCCCCCCCCCCCCACACACACACATAGGAGATTCTCGACTTCATTAAACCGTGTGTAGCCAAATTATACATTGTAGGCTCTGCTGAATGAAAGGTAATTAAAGAGCATACATTGCATGTACAATGTCCATGGCCTTCCATATCTGAGACTAGATCCTTTTATCTATCTCATATTAAACACATTCATTACAGCAATAAAATGCCTGAATGAGATGTGTTTAGTTGTTATAATGAAAGGCTGGTGTCTGATCATGTTTTGTCACTGCTTGACTATTGTAGGTATGTAGCGCCCACCTGCCGAACCCCAGCGATGCTTCTACACATTATAAAGCAGTTTGCAGGGCACTGGTCACGGAAGCATTGGAACTCATTAGCTTTCTTGACAAGATCTCAAAGGAAAAAGAGGTATGTGGAAATTTCTCTTACTAGAAGTCACAACATGAGTCAATTACAATCACCGTTTTCATAGTATTCATAGAACAGTTAAACTTGAACTGACCTGGCACAAAGGCTACGGTTGCTTAATACAAGAGCAGAAGTGTTCGATAATGATAATAATGATTGAGGAACCCCCATAATTTGTCACCCTTAATATTTGAGGTACTAGGGCTTTCAGAGGCATAGCACGGCATACATGTGACAATCTATATAAAAGCAAGAGAACTATTTCAGAGTACTGGTTAGAATACGTCCCCAATTCATAAAATTTCCAGGAAATCAGTGACATTGAAAATACATTAGATTCTAAACGACAGCAGCAGGCGCTTACCTTAAACCTTAATTCACAGAGTATTGTCAGTATTACCCGAGAAGTTATAGCCAGAATAAATCCTGATTGCAAGTGTTTAGAATCAGTATTTTGATTCTTTCAGAATTATGACAAATGGTGCACAGAGGTATGACTTAAATTCTCCATACTAAGTCCCAATCAAGTTATCAATACTGATATACTTGGCCTCTGCATATTATATATGCATGGTTATTTTAGATTTGCAGAACAGTGTTCATAGAAATATTGTTGCACAAAGAACACACTTTGATTTCTATTTATGTGATTTTAGCCAAAACAACCCTTATGGAATTTCAAACTGATTGCTAATAAGTATACATGCTATTACTAATATTCATGAGTTCTGCCTTTTTATAAAGGCCAGACGTTCATTGCATGGTATGCATTGTTAGAATGATCATTGGACTAACACACACCTTACCGAGATTATCATAGTTTATATGCTAAATATTCGCGTTAAAGACACCAAAACATGTCATATTAAATTCTGTCAATTACTGATACTGAATTTTGATGATGAACTCAAATAGTTTATAGTAACACAATCAAGTGATATTAATTCATCAGATGTATTATCCTCATACAAGGGAAGCGGTATTCGCACAGGATGCCCCTGAGAATAAGAGTGCTATTCGCACGGGATTTTCTAGTACACAGGACATGGGAAACAGGACTACTTGGTGAAAATTGGGAAATGGGACTGTACATAGGAATTTGGGAAAAGGGACATATACCTTATCACGGGAATAGGGCATAGAAATTTGGGAAACAGGACTACATGAGAAAATTTGGGAAACAGGACTAAACCAGGAAATTTAGGAAACGGGACATAAAGATTTCAGACACAGGACATGAATGTTGTGCACTTCTAAGATTGTGAGATGTTCTGTTTATGAGATGTCCAATGTACTAGAAAACCTTGTGCAAATACCATTGACTGCTTGGTTATTGTCCCATTTCTCGAATGTCCCGTTTCCAAATTTTCTTGGTTTTTGTCCTGTTTCTCAAATGTTTTGTCTTGTTTCTCAAATGTCCTGTTTCTTAGAAAATCTCGTGCGAATAATACTCGTATTTGCACGAGATTCCCGTGCAAGTATCATCGGCCCTCATACAATCCGTTGCAGGGAAAAAATGTATGTATTCAAAGAAGTTGATTAAACAGAACAAGACGTACAAGTTCTAATCTTAGATCAGTATTAATAAATATTACGTTATCACGTGTCCACAATAAATGCCCACGATGTATAATCTTATTAAGCGTGGTAGGCCTGCTGGGAAATATTACGAAGGGCCCCTACACCCCGCCATTGTTCTGACAATCCTACCACCTCAGGGACCCCCCTAGGCCTGGCTCTTGGCATCACACACTGTGGTGCGAGTCCATCTAAGCTATGGAATCTAGACGGACATAGACAGAGGAGGGAGTGGTGTTTGTTGACCATGGTATTGATTTAAGGCCGGAGACATCCATATAGACAAGTGCACTCCCCCTGTACTATTTTCCCTGCCCCTCCCTTCACTCTATGTCAGATGGGATGGGAACAGTACGGAGCCCTGGAAAGGACATCTGTTTTCTAAACATTTATTTCTAGAGTTTGTTTCCGCAAGAAGTATTTTCGTTTCTGCAAGAAGTATTTTCGTTTCCGCAAGAAGTATTTTTGTTTCCGCAAGAAGTATTTTCGTTTCCGCGAGAAGTATTTTCGTTTCCGCAAGAAGTATTTTCGTTTCCGCAAGAAGTATTTTTGTTTCCGCGAGAAGTATTTTCGTTTCCGCGAGAAGTATTTTCGTTTCCGCGAGAAGTATTTTCGTTTCCGCAAGAAGTATTTTCGTTTCCGCAAGAAGTATTTTTGTTTCCGCGAGAAGTATTTTTGTTTCCGCAACTTTTATTTTTGTTTTCGCAACTTTTTATTTTCGTTTCCGCAAATTTTATTTTTGGTTTCCACAACTTATATCTTTGTTTCCACATCATAACATCCACAATTGATTGATCATGCACAAAACAGCTATTAAATTGTGCAACCAAAGGATAAGTTGCGAAAACGAAAATAAAGGTTGCGAAAACGAAAATAAAAGTTGCGAAAACGAATATGAAACTTGCGAAAACGAAATTAAAACTTGCGAAAACGAAAATATAAACTTGCGAAAACGAACTTCAGATAAAAATATGTACAAAACGGATGTCCTCTCCAGGGCTCCGTAGTACGGGATATAGGTATGGCTGGTCATTGTGAAGACATTGTCACTTATAAAAATCTAGAAGACCATAGTTCTTATCAGATCTTTCTTACACGCTTACAGCTATTGAGTTATCACTTCAAAGAACAATTGATTCAGGGACAATGTATTTTAAAGTATTCATTGCCCGACAGACGTAGCTTCCTTGATAATTCTGCAAAGCACATGTACACCCGGTCAGGAGAGTAGCCGGGGAAGGAAGTCTGGCTGTCCCTTTAATGTACCTGAACACGCAGAGACCTAATATGATGATAAACCATCGTTTTCCATCACAGGACCTCTTTCTTTCATCTACGAATTTCGCTTTTCACGCTGAGGCTTTCCAATGAAGTCAAAGCTATGCATCTGTTATACACTCGCACAATGGCCGATTGTCTACAGAACAGCACCATTCAATTCAATTCAATTTCAATTCAAAATTATTTATCTATCTTGCAGCTGGGGGGGGGGGCGAGTAACTCTCCGACATATCTCTCATAATCATAGAGATGAGCAAAAATAGATTTATGTTCTATTCTTTGGGCATAATGCAGAGAAATAGGGTGATTGTCTGTGTTGGTAACTATCATATGACCGTGTCATACAATGGAATCAATACATGTACCTCCCCTGACACCCAATCTTGTGTGTCAGACCAATTCTCCTACACGAATAGACACAGCCATATCAGGCTCTCACACACGATGTAACTTCTTCAACCATTTGTGAACCAGCGCGGTAAACGCATGTCCCTCCTGAAGTATACCAATATAGCCCGGGAATGCTAATCCATTTTAGCGACTTCAAGCCCTAATGCAATTACAGTCTACATGGCCAATTAATGACTGACCATGTATTGATAAGACCTTGCATATTACTTTACAAATAACCTGTGCACTGTAGAACATTTCTACTGACGCATAAACAATACTGGCATCAATTAATCATCAATTAAGAACGGAAAGCTGATGTTCAACTGAGTTGTCATAGGAGTGTGTCCAGGAGAACTGTTATGTTATCCCCAAGGGACAAGGGTTGGGTTGTACTTCGCTTTGGGGCAGTTCGTCTAAATGCCGATATAACGTAAATATTTTGCACCATAGTATGTAGGCTTCAATCCAGTGAGTACTGTACACAATATGAGCTGCTTGTACATTGTATATACACCTTACACTGTCCTCATAGATGAGTGTCTCATGTGTTGCTCCTCGTTACAGGTAATGACTGTGGTAGTGAAGGTCAGGAGCTGTTGTAGGGGAGTGGCACCAATCAGGTGTACGTGATCCTCGTCTATAGAGCTCACGCGCCCGATACTTCTAACGTATAAATCCCTAACTACACTGAACTGTGTCATGCTATTGAAACTATTTATACCAATGGGTTAATTAATGTAAATTTTGGTCCATTCAGATATTTTTGAAATTGTAAACTGCAAGATAATAACCCGATAAAAATTGCTTTCTGCAATGAAATTTTAAAGAGACCACATGTTCTAGCATACCTCTTGCTAAGTAAACCGAACATACATTCCACCTCACCTTTCATGAAATGTCAAAATGCTAAGACCATGTGAAGGCCCTTTTGACGCCTTCAAGACAAGGTCTACGTGAATTAATGTATATAACATTGAGATACATCATCCCAATTTCACCTCAGGGTATGTTACTTCATGCTGAGAAAATACCTGAATCAGACCGGTGTTGACACAGTGTTATCAGCTAGGATTGAGGCTCTGTTTACTTACTGGAGTTACCCAAGAGGAATGACCCTCCCGTGTACTTTAACCACCAACCTTAAAGTCGTGTTAGCCCCATTGCATGCTTGGTTGAACCATGTTCTCAATTCCCTTCTTCAAATTCGCCTGATGTGCTCAGCCATCTTTGATCTTACAGGTTTTGTGGTTAGAGCACTGATGTGTTATCACGATGTTCACGAACTGTGTAACATGAGTTGTAACATCAGGGCACATTCTATGGAATGATAGGGAGTTCATCCCACACGTGTAGAACACTAACCAGACACTCCCAAGGGCCTATGTAAAAAAGCCAAAGTATCATGTGGGGTAACCTTTCCCTTAATGTCATCTACACTGACTTCCATCTTAGTGTGTATGGAAGGAAATTAATGTGTAAGTAAAAAGTGAAATTCCTAAGAGTAAGGTACAAGATATCAGAAAGATTATTCATTAGCCTCAATCCAATATTATCAATTTTTAAATCCGCGTGGGTCCTGACCGGTGCATGTTGATTGAGTGATACCAAATTATGATGGCAGATACCAGAGTATCAGACGGAGAACAGGTGCCCTGTTAAATAGAAATCCTTGTATCATCCAATCACATCCTTCTTCACATGTCAACCTGTGATTAAGTTTCCGTTTAATCGCCACCAATGAAGTCACCATTGGTCAATATGCCTGTTTCTTTCTTTCAGAAACTGAAGTCCTCTGTCCAGGATCCGTTGGATGAGGTGGACGGGTCAGTGCTAGAACAGTTACAACGAGCAGATTGGGTGAGTAATTCTTGTTGCCACAGACCTCTCATAAATGAACAGATCTGGAGAAATTCCGGTTTAACAGAAACTTGACTGAAAAAAAATATGCTGGCTTCGAGGCAATCAATTCAGTGAATTTTTAATACTGTTAGTATTTGCATGTAATTATTTTGACAGTTTTCATACCTTCTTTGCTCCCAGTACTTCGTTGAATTACCATACAGTGTACGAAAACAATGTTGTAAACATCAAATTAATATTTCAGTGTATGAGTAGGCTTAGATAATAGGATATGTTTGCAAGCAATTTTTTTTCTCGCTGTTTGTCGGGAAGGGTTTAAAACAACAACAACAACAACAACAACAACAGCAACAAAAGCACCATAGGAAACCGCTTATCTATCATTACTTTAGCAGAAAGTGACAATTCCTTATGGTATTATCTCTGCCTCAAAAGGGCACAAAGAAGAGACAACAAGACAACTGGTGTGTTTTTATCACCTTGTGGCGTGGGTTCTCGTGATACACCGTGGAGGGTGGTAACTTGGCTATGTGGAGCAGAAACCAGGCTCTATGTGTTTGCTAGCCTTAAAGGAGGCACGCATAAGGAAACAGTCAGTGACTGGAAAGAACTGACCCAGGCAGGCATCCCTCTGGACCCGTTTATACACGAGAGGACACACGCTATGTTAAGTGAGCAGCTCCCAGCAGATATACACCACCTGCCAGTTCAGTCTCCAAGCACTGATTCAGTCAACTTGTTCATCTCTTGCTCCAGAGTCTAGGGTCGGAAAACTGTGTGTATGTATAGATCTGCTGGGTGTTTCAATATTGTGTCAATATTCTGATTTTAAAGCACTGAGTTTGTCCTTGGAGTAGTACTAGTGAATTATTTGCTCACCTTCTAACAGCTGCCTAATGTTCATAATGATAGCATTAATGTAGGGCATTCTGATAACTAAACTTCAGTAACTAAAAGTAACTTACGCTATAAATGAGCTTTCCTACTCCGAGGACCTATGCAAATATGAGAAAAAGTAGGTTCGATTGTTTACCCAATTTGTATTCATGAGGCACATGTAGTATCCGCCTCTAAAAATCACAATCTACAACAGATAAGTTGGTCGATGAGATTAGGGAGGTTCTACAACCTTTTTTATAAAGATAGAGTTGAACACTGTCACTGCTGTCTCCCGAATTTGCATCTTACTTTATCCAGGAGGACATCTCGAACATGACTCCACTGGTTTTATGAATATCACTTGCATTCAGACTTTATGGGCCCCAGATTCACAAGGATGTCCTTATCTGAGATGGAACGTCATGAGGGAATTTTTGGATATGAACAAAAAGGAAATGGTTCTGGGTCGAACAAAATGTACCAGGATGCTGAGGATACTTGATCAATACAGCTGTCGTAATCCCTCAATTTTGGTTTCGACACCTAGCTGGTGACTATTTCTGATCATTAGTTCATTATTTCTAGTTAGTGAGATATTAGGCCTGATTTATAGAAGATAAATTTGCCCACAAAAGGAACATTGGTCAGCTGTTCTGTTGACCGATGCCCAAAGGGTATAGAAAGAATGGTAGCCTTTAGCCATGGACCTCGGTATTCTCTCAGAACTGATCCTTATGTAGGTCTGAGGAAATTGCCTTTAATTAGTCCCTCTTCCGGAAATGAAGGATGATTGAATTCTAATTGTACCCTCACTCACCACGCTGGTCCAGACCACTCGTGCCTCCAGGACAGAGAGACAGGGAGCTATTAGACCTAGTTGTTAACTCAGGAGCAGCTCTATGGTTTAGTCTGCTGGTGAGCTATATAATTAAGTGGATGATTTGACAATACTGTGACTCCCATGAGGGATACCCTGGAGAATGGAGAATCCGCCACACCACATAGCTTTACATTGTCAACCAGTGCACACCAGTGTATTCAAAATTGGATTATACTTTTCTGTCTTCATCTGCTGAATCTATCCCCACGGATGAAATAATACCCATTTCAAGAGGCCTATTGCCAGAGGATCCTGGAGAGAAGAAGTAAGAAGAAGAAGTTCGAATTTCCGCACGAAAAGGCGAAGGGAGACCCTACAGGGTCACTATACAATCGATTTGATCTGGATCAGTTTTGCACACAAACATAATCATGGTGAGGGATATAATTGTCTCCCACCACCTACACCACCGATTAGAGGGGCCGGTGAGTAGATTCCATGGCTACCAGCCGTCTTGTACATGCTGAATTTGGATGTTCTGACGGCAGATATCAATGTGCATCGCTTACACCCAAGGACTGTAGGACTGGCATCGCACACATCTCCCTTTAAGCATTATATGTGATATCAAGAACCGCCATGTGGGCATGCATCAGTACTCTATTGGGCCTATGGTGGATAATTCGTTTGAGATCACGGATATGTTACATTGATTTTATTGGACTCTAAGAATCTAAGACCTGCCATCTGATGTAAAGATTAAGGAACAGATTACACACACGAGTCAGCATGGTCACTGATATCAGGGAGAGGGGATGGAATGGTGGGGGTGGTTGGGAATTACATTTCAAATTTAAAACCAGAATAGAGTGCTGACTGAGCGGACATGAATTCTTGTACTTAGTCTGCATTTGTTTTAGTCGGAGTATAGCATTAGGTAAAGTTCTCTTGCATCTCTGTATGTTGCAGGCCCGGCTATGGATGCAGGTGATGCGGGACCTGCGGAGAGGCGTGCACCTTAAGAAGCCACCACACGTGGACTTCCACCAGGCGTCCATAGAGTTCGAACTCACTCCCTATGAGATGCTGATGGAGGACATCCGGACCCGGAGGTACACCCTGAGACAGGTGCTGGTATGTATACAGCTACTACACATGCTCTATATGTGACACCTAGACCTTTTGTGACTGTTAATGCAATAATATCCTATTAGCATGCTCTATATGTGACACCTAGACCTTTTGTGACTGTTAATGCAATAATATCCTATTAGCATGCTCTATATGTGACACCTAGACCTTTTGTGACTGTTAATGCAATAATATCCTATTAGCATGCTCTATATGTGACACCTAGCCCTTTTGTGACTGTTAATGCTATAATACCCTATTAGCCCTTAATAGGAAAAGTAGGGTCCATGAAGGAGTTTTCTCTCTCACATCAAGAAAAAAACACCCCTCTTTGGTTGGAAAGTTCTGATATGTTAAGAGATCGAATTATTGTCTTGGAACTAGTTGGATGAAAAGGCAGTGCAGCTCAAAGAGATCATGTGGGTGTGGGCTTTATGCTGAACATAACCTCTAGATGATCGTAAAAAGAGATCTCTCCAATTCTATGGACTTCACGTATTTTGAGTTACCAGTATCGATGTCTTGTCAGAGAAAGATAGTAGTTTCTGTAGCTACTCCATCTGACCATACAACCAGGCATTGATATATGAACATGGGCTAACATGGCAGTCTGGTCTGAGTACTTAGAAACTTGGACCTCACGTCATGTTCAGCATCTTCGATCACTCTAGAAAAACAAATCTGTTTTCTCCTTTTGCTACCAGCAATAGATTATTCATGTGAGTCCTCACTTTTCCCGAGTTCTTTTTCTCCTAACAAAATATCGTTATCGTAATTAAAAATATATACATCCATGACGATCTTTTCATCGTATCACATGAAGACATTATACTGATTATTGGTGGATCAGATCTAGCCTTGAACTATATAAAATGCTTGATGGACGGCCACGTATGTTGGAGGCGTAAACATCCTAATATATAGGAGTGAGTAGGCCTACAGTAATGACAATACGGGTGTTGTCCCTATATGACTCTTAGGGTGTTTTCTGCTATGGCTATACTACATGGGAAGATGGAACTGTTACCATGGAAACACCAGACAGGTATTATCTAGTCATTCACTATGTGGTCTGTCGGGGGTATTGATGAACGTCTGCTATTTTAAACAGTTATCCCAGGTCAGATGACCTTGCCAAACATATTGAATATTTGATTACCCTGCGTCAATAGAAGGTGTTCCTATAGACCTTATTCACAACTCACAAGTGCTCCACAGTGACCCAGGGATCATGTATATGAGAGGGGCGGATTGCCATTGACACATATAAGAGCTCCCTCGTACCTTACCCAATCACCTATAGATAAAACTGCGCAAATCGTATTTCCTGTCATCTTAGAAATGACATTATTTGGACACATTTTAGGCTGACAGTACCATATATACTGTGTTGCAGAGAAAGTAACATACAAAGAACACTCCGTCTGGGAAGAACAGACGAGAAAATCTAAAAGTATGTGTATAAATATACTCTCATGTAAGAGGGCCTCGCACTATTATTTTTGGTGAAGTGTCAGGTGAAGGCGAGGTGGAAGGCAGCCCCCAGCCTACCGTTTTTGATAATCCTTGCAGATTGCCGGAAAAATAACAAACCACTTGATCATTTCAGATCAACGGGGATATCCCATTGAGAACAAAGAAGGATGCCCACGAAATAATACTTGAATTCATACGATCTCGGCCACCACTACATCCGGTGAGTAGTAGGATTACAATTTAAACGTTGGTTACTGACTACCTATGACATATATGGTTTCTTTCAGCAGCAGATTTGGATGGGAAAATTGTTCAGTGCAGTGAGTTATATTGCGCAGACATTTATTTCAGAAATAGAATTGTTAACCAATTCGTTCTTGAACTCTTAAAGCAAATACATATACGCAGGGTACTAATTTTCTGACCCCACCCCATTCATGATTCCCATCGATAACTAATACCTCTCATGTGCTTAAATCTGTCGATTTAGATAGTCTTGTCCGTACAAGGTAGTGGAAATCAGTATCAAAATGGGGGGGGGGTCAAGGGTTTTTGATCATTTTGACCATTTAAGGGTTGATCTTTTCGGTTTCCCTTCTTTGGGTTTGGTCCGACTCCCATTGCTTCCCGCGCGCATTTGCTGCCCATGTCAATGTAGGACAGAAGGCATGGCCTAAGACACTTGTTTACTGAGCATTAGGCTGAGCACACTACATGCAATCATTGAGTGGACTAATCCACAGGTCTACAAGCCACAAGTATACTTAGAGGCTATAATCTCCACCGTTAGCGGCTTAACTATGATGGTTATGTATCAGCTCTGTAACCACTAGATTCATAGACCTCTCATGGAGCCATTTTCACAAGGGGAACCTATAATATTATATACTGAAGCAGGTGCACAGTGCCTGCCCATCAATTTGGTGTAAACCCAATTACGATTAGCTATACATTTTATAACACAACATTTATAAAATCTCTTGCACAAAACAATCATACTTCTACATCGTCCCTTCAGATGATTAGCTTGTTTCCCCACTTTGATTTACATGTACGTGTAGCGGTATGTTAGTTGAATTAAATAAATCTATTTTAGAAGCCTTTCACTCTGTTAGTTTCTCCACATTGGATGTGGCTCAAAACTGCCAGGCGGACAGTTCAGTACCATTAGTGAGCAAAGCAAGTTCCACTAACGCTGTAACGTTCATAAGCCAGGCGTCGAGTTGAGGGTCAGCTTGCCGTAATAGAGTTTGGGAGCCTGGGGAGGGTGCCATGCATATTGCTGCCAGACACCGGGAGCTAGTCAAGAAGCCACTGATAGGGAGACCAAAAAGTCAATATCACAAACCAACTCCAGAGAAAGCCACTTCTGAACGAAACCAAATTTGGTGGAAGCCACCCATTCTTTGGCACAAGCCATTTACATAAGAAGCCATGGGATAGAAAGGGCTGATGTTTTAAGAACTAAGCATAACCATTCCAAAACAACTATGTATACACGGTACCCTCTCAGTAAGCACTATATTCACAAATTTTCATTGAATTTGGAGTTCACTATATAGCTACCACTAGGCCGTGGTATTCTTTATTGTGGCATTATGATAATCTTCATACACTATCTAATCTTTGAGCAGTGGATTGACTTCGTGATTATCTGGTATATTGACTTTGTCATGAAAGGGGTGAGTTGTTGGGTAGGTTGTAGGGGATGCAGTCAGTGGTGTAATCATCAGGCGGATATTGATGTGACAGAGTCCATGAAGGCATTCATACAAAATCGATTTGTGTAGCATAATAAGCCTTACACATGTACACGAAAAGGATCAATTCAGTGTAGATTCTCCCCGGGAGATACCCCCGATGTATCACATAGAATAAAATTTGCAAATATAGGTCTAAGTCGTCAACACATAGTATATTCTTACACCTATAATTATCGCATGTAGTGAATACACTGCAATATCAAGAACAATACCCAACAACCATATCCAAACTTGGTATTCATTGTAAAAAAAAAAAGAAAACCTTCTCCGTCGCCTACTTTCCTTACTGTAATCTAGGGCCTATATCCTAGCTCTAATGACACATAGGTTCTAAAAGTTCCTTTCACCATCTTTGCAAACTTTACACTGTTCTTTCTATTCTGCAACCACTAGCTAACTTCGAGGTTCAGTACAATTACAGACTGAGCATAAATATTATACAGAGTCCAAATCTATACATGTACGGTATACTTTGATTCTACCGAATCTATTTAGCCTATAGGTGCGGCAAGGGAGCCAGTCGTGTTACATTTTTTTTCTCTTTTCGCTATACCGAGGTTGCAGGTTCCTTATTAGAGGCACCATTGCTTGATATTGTACCTTGCAAGATAAGCACTGATAACAGCCAGCATGCTGAGTACCAGGTGTTATGTAATGCACCCTAAAAGCCTACACTGAATGAAGGGAATTATCTAATTGGTCAATAATGCATAAGTCGCTATAGAGCTGACCCGGGATACAATATCAACCAATGAGATGCCTTCCTCCATTCAATGCAGAATTTTTTGGGTACGTTATGTAACACCTGGTACCCACCATGCTGGTTGTTATCAGTTCTTGTCTCGCCAGCTCCCAGATAAAGCAATGGCGGAAGCACTAGGCCTCAGTACTAAGCCCTATGGATCGCCTACTGCCATAGCGTGTCTCTCCTAATACTGGAGTCGATAGACCAGACCTTTTCCATATAGTAGACCGTATCCAATCTACTGGTACTACAGACTGACCAGTCACGGCCCATTGCCGATACCATGGGTGTTATCAATGCTCGGGCCATCACTGTAGAGCCCCGTTACTTATGGGGATAGTGTGATCATTTATCTGCTAATCCTATCAGTTCCACAGGAGAACTTGTTTTGTGACCTAATGGGATTTTTTGCCACAATACTTACGTTTTATTTTGTACTATATGCGTGGATCCATACTGATAAGGAGAAGGCAGTGGGCGTGGCTCTATTGAAAGGAGGCCTACTCTTAGTTTTTGACTGTGGTGGTTTGAAAATTGCACGCGAATGGTGGGTCACTGTTAGAGTAGTATAGGTAAAGCAGAGTTTGATCCAGGAAGCTGTTAGTAATCTGATGAACCCCACCAGCGGGCCTGCCAGGCACATACATGGACGTAGTAGTAAGTATTGCCCTATTGCAAGCTTACCATCCAGTTAATTACCAAGGAAACTGCAGCAGCCGTTCACACTCTATAACTCATTTCTAATACCTGCTTGGGGAATTGAAATTCAGTATGTATACGCCTGATACTAAAAGACTGTGATGATGAGACCTATGTATTCTATTTCATAATTGATTCATAGTGAATGATAAGCGACGATTGACAATAGTGCCAATACCTTGTCAATGTCATGGACACACTACTCTTCTCACTAACATCTCTCAGAAGCCCTTTGGCATGCAGCGCTGCGGCTTCAGAGTGGACGTCATTTGGCGAGGCACGCCTGTCACTTTCGGTGGGCAGATTGATATTGATATGCATATCGAACCAATACAAAGTCCTCACACACGTGTTGAATTGGTGTGTAGTCAGAAGTGATGGTAGGCTAGTCTTTTCTTTGTAAAACACCAAGCTTCAGCGCCCCCTACAAATGCACGGGAATGTATAGTTTGTATATAAGTTAGGGGGTGTAGGATAGTCCTGGGAGGATGCACGTAGTACATGTTGAAGCTGTTGAATATATAGGTTGTATATAAGTGAGGGGGGTGTAGGATAGTCCTGGGAGGATGCACATAGTACATGTTGAAGCTGTTGAATATATAGGTTGTATATAAGTTAGGGGGTGTAGGATAGTCCTGAGAGGATGCACGTGGTACATGTTGAAGCTGTTGAATATATAGGTTGTATATACGTGAGGGGGTGTAGGATAGTCCTGGGAGGATGCACGTAGTACATGTTGAAGCTGTTGAATATATAGGTTGTATATATGTGAGGGGGTGTAGGATAGTCCTGGGAGGATGCATGTAGTACATGTTGAAGCTGTTGAATATATAGGTTGTATATAAGTGAGGGGGGTGTAGGATAGTCCTGGGAGGATGCACATAGTACATGTTGAAGCTGTTGAATATATAGGTTGTATATACATGAGGGGGTGTAGGACAGTCCTGGGAGGATGCATGTAGTACATGTTGAAGCTGTTGAATATATAGGTTGTATATAAGTGAGGGGGTGTAGGATAGTCCTGAGAGGATGCACATGGTACATGTTGAAGCTGTTGAATATATAGGTTGTATATACGTGAGGGGGTGTAGGATAGTCCTGGGAGGATGCACGTAGTACATGTTGAAGCTGTTGAATATATAGGTTGTATATACATGAGGGGGTGTAGGATAGTCCTGGGAGGATGCACGTAGTACATGTTGAAGCTGTTGAATATATAGGTTGTATATAAGTGAGGGGGTGTAGGATAGTCCTGGGAGGATGCACGTAGTACATGTTGAAGCTGTTGAATATAGGTTGTATATAAGTTAGGGGGTGTAGGATAGTCCTGGGAGGATGCACGTAATACATGTTGAAGCTGTTGAATATATAGGTTGTATATAAGTGAGGGGGTGTAGGATAGTCCTGAGAGGATGCACATGGTACATGTTGAAGCTGTTGAATATATAGGTTGTATATACGTGAGGGGGTGTAGGATAGTCCTGGGAGGATGCACGTAGTACATGTTGAAGCTGTTGAATATATAGGTTGTATATACATGAGGGGGTGTAGGATAGTCCTGGGAGGATGCACGTAGTACATGTTGAAGCTGTTGAATATATAGGTTGTATATAAGTGAGGGGGTGTAGGATAGTCCTGGGAGGATGCACGTAGTACATGTTGAAGCTGTTGAATATAGGTTGTATATAAGTTAGGGGGTGTAGGATAGTCCTGGGAGGATGCACGTAATACATGTTGAAGCTGTTGAATATATAGGTTGTATATAAGTGAGGGGGTGTAGGATAGTCCTGGGAGGATGCACGTAGTACGTGTTGAAGCTGTTGAATATATAGGTTGTATATAAGTGAGGGGGTGTAGGATAGTCCTGGGAGGATGCATGTAGTACATGTTGAAGCTGTTGAATATATAGGTTGTATATAAGTGAGGGGTGTAGGATAGTCCTGGGAGGATGCACATAGTACATGTTGAACCTGTTGAATATATAGGTTGTATATAAGTTAGGGGGTGTAGGATAGTCCTGGGAGGATGCACGTAGTACATGTTGAAGCTTATGTGGATGGGGACAACCAGGTATTCATTGTCAAAGTCTATTCAGATTCAGCTCTATATTGTGGCCACTAAACATTTGTAGTCGGCCCCATGAGCTGTGACTGCGAAAGTATATATGAAAAGTGAAATTGGGCAAATTCTCCAATGTCTATTCTTGTTTTACTTTATAGTCGTAAATTACTGCTGGATTAGCACTTACCTGGCACTGAGCCTAAAACATCACTTTTGTAGAAAAGAAAAGTCATCAACGTAAGAGAAATAGAAATAGATGAGAGGGTGCGGGATGGAATAGCCTTATACCTACTCTCAGTTCCGACTCATTCCTATATTTTATCTCTACAGAAATTGTAAAATTCAGATCGTGCAGTACCACCAAGACTCATCACATGTCTGTCTGTACTGTCCAGCTTCGCCAATAAATTGATAGAAAGCTGAAGGGATGTCCCACCAACAGACTGTGTCTAGAAGCTTTTTGCCTTTCTTCATTGGACTCTTCCCTTTCACAGAAAAAAACAAACGTGCACGGCTGAATGTAAGATGGTTACTGTATAAATACAGTAAGGGTGTTAAGGTGATCTGACAGGTTTTGCTTGTGTGTGATTGCAGGTAATGGTGACATTGGTGGCACATCACAGCCAGAAGCCACCCTCAGACAGCCCTCTGCGACGTGCTGCCTGCTCCCATAACTGTCACCCTACCGCTATAGGCTACTCACACACTCCTGTACATAATTCTCATCCAGCATGATTTTTGGAAATATTTGTTCTGTTTTTGGGTGTGTGTGTTTTTTTTTTATGGGGGGGGGTTGGCGGGGGATTTGATACGTGTTAAACACGAACACTAAGGCATCCATTATGTCACATTGATCTAACGTTTTATTTTGTCATGTATGGACTCTCTTTCTTGGGAGCCGGACCTGAATTAGTTAATCCATTGAAAGGTTTACCGCGACCATTATTTATCTTCATAGGTATATCCACTATTATTCCGCTATTATATTGATAAGACGACAAAACAGAGAATCTGTGCACCAAATAAGCCAGGATGAAATTTAACTTAGAGGACGACTTCCTCAGCCGTGCAGTCCACATCTAATGAACCTTCAAAAGATCTCAGACACGCAAACGCTGAAAATATCATTTTCTCATGTGCCTGCTCTTTTTCATATGAATCTTATATGTGGCCACGTAGGCGCTATGTCTATTTTCCTGTTTAGCACCTCAGACAGGTTAAATACACTGGGTTAAACAGGAAGCTAGTGGAACAGAAACAGATACATAGGGAATATAGCCGCTAATAATATTCGGTTAGGATAGAAAATAACACGGGCATACAAGGGGACATCTAGGCCGTTGGAAGACATTATATTAAAATAGACTAACCAAAGGGACTGTTACCATATATTGGTGAATAAGAGCGCTATATATAGACATAGTAGCCTGTACAGCATTACATAGAGATGCTCATGAGGAGAATGAACTGAGCGAACTCTCCATTACGACGTGGTCTAGATGAGCTACTCAATATTGAGGGCGACGAACCATTGGGGGCCGTGAGTTGCTCTATGGCCTACACGCCTCCCACTCATGATTGGGAAAGGCGTAAAGGGAGTGGTCTTGGACATGGATCGTACTCTTATTGCCATTTTACATGGGCCCGCAACCGTGTGTGCAGTTGAATTTATATAAAGAAAAAAACAACAATGTTGATATTGACCTAAAATATGAGACAGGTTAATGTAAGTGCTCGTGCCAGGACTGGTAGGCGTGCAGTGACATCTGTCTGCACACGGCTGTCTCTAACAGATGGATAGGAGATGACATATATACTCCTACCTCCCCCCCCCCCAATACCTCACCCACACTGCCTACTCCATATCTATATCCATACATACATGTAAGGGTGGTATAGGTGCAGGATAAGACTCGTGAGTATAGGAGGCATAGAAGAGGCTGTCTGGAGCGCAGTCTTCAACAGGAGAAGCCTCTGGAGGAATGGGGAGTGGCAGCTACGAACACCCTCCCACTGGTGCTGCGCCTGGCCGCAGCAATCAATACCTTCATCCCACACAGACACGGACACACACTCCCAAAGGTGTTCATGTTCCAGTAGGGAGAAACTGAGATGTTCCAGGAATGGCTGGTTCTAGCCTCTTGGTAGGTGCTTTGGGTGTTTTTGCCACCACCCCGGAGGATTGTTTTAGTGATAGCACCCAATGAACCAAATGGCTGTAATAAAACCACCCACGTTTGGTGACTGCATGGTGGGTCCACACATCCATAAGCTCTGGTAGAGATTTGTTTCTGAAGTGAATTTTACTTGGTCTCGTTTTAACTAATTATTATTGATAGCATTTAAAGCAGAAAGACCAGACCGATTTTATAGGCCCAATAAACCCTAACGAATCAAAAGGTTATATTAATCTTATGAATACCCTGCAGGGAAATAGTTTTTTTCTATAGTTTCAATGATTGTATTTTTCAGAAATCCAGTTCTGAATGTCAGAATAGGCACTTCGTCCCATCTATCCTCTTTGCCTGTAAACATGCTTTCTCCCTCTACATTTTCTTTTTCTTTTTTTATGGGGGGGGGGCGGCGGTTGAGTTAAACTCTGAATGATTCATGACCTGCCTACGCCAGGTTCAACATGAAATCCGCCAGGTGGCGTGCTGCATGCACCGCGCATGTGTAGAGAGCTGACATGGATCAGGTGGCATGGCTAGAGGGTTCATCTGAAATAGACAACAGCCCCCCCCCCCCCAAATCCTGTCATGACATCCTGGTCTACATTGTGCTGACAGTATACCTATCACCCTATCTATTTCATAGACCATATTTAATCATCCATGCAATTCCCCAGGCCAGAGGATTGGCAGGATTCACCGCACGTCCCCTTTTGTGAAATGACCGTGGGTTATTGAACCCTATCATACCACAGGGACTTGAAAGCAGGTAGTTGATCTCCTTGTTCCTGCTAGTGTCTGATCAAGCCAGCCATCTAATGTAGACTTTGTCGTGTACCTGTTCCAAGACCGTAAAGATTATCGAATGTTGATAAAAAAAAGTTCCACCTGCTGCCCATTTCCCTCTACAAAAGGTGATTTCACTCCCCCAAGTCGAAGGAGCTGTCATAGCTAGAATAGCAATGGTTTCAAGAGTGGGTTTAAGTCAATCACATGGCGTGATTGCTAGCCGACAAGCACTCATTTTAAAGCTATTCATTCAAATTAATTAACTACCCCCGTTATTAGCCAGATATTCCTTCGTTTATGAGTAGCAAGGAAATATAGCTTTGTTTCCAATCTTGCAGGGAACCTTTATCATGTCAGATGTATACGGATAAGCGTGCAGGGGAGTGCAATAGAGGGACCATAAGGAGTGAATGCTTACATGGGGATGGGGATTCATTCATTATTGAACCTGTAACCAGTGGTGCATTGCCATTGACACCACTGGCGCCATTAACCCTCTGGTGCCCATAGAGCAGTGTTATGACTGCATGGGCTAATGGGGGAATACGAGGTTAAAGGGCCGTGGTCAGATTATCCAATTATTGTGGATCTGGTGGACAATGGGAGAGACCGGGATGAAACGTCTTTCCATTGAAAGGGGTTATATCTATGTATGCACATGACCATAGAGTTTAAAGGCTAGATAGACAATGGGCTGAAGATAGTCTTTACTCCTCCCTTCTCTCTATGATTTGGAGTCATCTGTAGTTATTTCTTAAGTTTTCAGAATTCTGTCTGATTTTAGAATTTTCCCAGATGGACATGCCTGTAGATTTATCAAAGTTCAATTCTTTAATCAAAGTTTCGCAGTACTTTACAATGATTCAGAATTTCTATATGTAACTTTAGAATGTTCCATGCACTCTGGTAAGGCCAATCCATACTTAGAAAAGGTGGGTTTTGATGTATTTTCAATATGAACAATTAATTGAACTTGTTTAAAATGACAGGTGCTTTAACGTGTACGGCATATCATTCCAGTTTACCAGTTTTCTCATTGTTTAAAATGACAGGTGCCTTTTATGTGTACGGCAAATTCAGGTATGGCAGGTTGTTATACCTCGGTTACCATAGAAACTCGGCCATTAATCATATTGTCTGACTCATAGTAATTACGGGGATGATAAGTCCTTATATACGTGACCATATAAAGGACCAAGTTTATCTACCATATAGTCTACACGCCTTATCTTAGATATCTCTGGTCAAATAAATGTCTCAAATAAACACTGCTGTAATGTTACAGACGGACATGCCAAATGAGGCTCTGATTCATTATTTGTAAATCACCGTAGGTTACATAACTCTGCTGGACTAGGTTCTATTTAATGAGTATTGTCCTTGCAACCAAAACAAAGCAACAGAATAAGAAGAGAGATCTGTGGGTCATTCTATACAACTTTTATAGATTAATTTCAGTGTTGTATATATAGGCATACTATGGTAGAAACAAACGCAGGCCTCCAACCAATACGTACATGGCTGCATAGTTGTGTAGCCTAGTACCCACATTCCACCCACTAAGCATTAAGCAGTCACACTCTTCTGATAAACAAGATGAGTAAAAAGCCTTTCCAGACATCCCAGAAGTAGAAGGCCTTCTCTCCCGGGCCTACTCAATAATCCCCTCCCTCCTCCTCCAGTACAAATCTGCCTACTTCCGGCTTACCATTACCCTATTTCATCTTTTGTATATTTTCGTTTATCCTCTCTTTTTCGTTCTCCCTTTCCTTTTTTTTTAATAAGGAGATGTGGTGTTGGGGAGGGTATAAGCCAAATCTCTTTGCTCTGGTCAGTTGTGGCTGACTTGTGACTTGACTGAACCCCTGCCTGTGTTTGTACCTACACTACAGACAGATATGGCTCCTGCATAGTCGGCCATATATGACTGGGCTCTTAGTAGAATGGATGGGCAAATCCCATTGGTCAATGAAGGTGGGGGTCTTAAGTCAGGAGATGGATGTCCGCACGATGTGTATTATACTAAGGGTTGGAGTTTCAGGGGAGGGGGGGGGGGATTAGGGAGGGGGCAGTGGGAGTGGGTGTGAGGGGGGCTAATACACAACAGAGTTCAATCAGATTCTTATCTGGCTATATAATGATCAACACCAGGGTGTATATTCCCCACTCCCTCCGTCCTCATTTCCGATGAGGTGTACTGTCTGTTCTTACCACTTATATGGAATGAAAACAATTTTATCCTTAACTTGAGATCGTGAACAATAAAACAATTAAGTAATTAGCTGGAATACATATCTAGATGATGTGGTGTGAAGGTCATTTCAGTATTTGCTGATACCTGGGTGAGGGTACGTTCTGCGACACTCCCCAGGCAAGCCAGGTTAACTTGTGACTTGTAGCTGTCACTGTATCATCCCTACTTCTTATCTCTGACACCAGGTGGCGAGTGGGAGGAGGGGGTCATGTCACGTGCCAAGGGGCTATAAAAAATAATGTCTACGATAAGGATATCTTTGGCAAGCTGAGAAATCACGCCGATAGTATCACTAGCACCTAGGTGTATGGCGTACTATGATAGGTGTTGTATATTGAGAGAGGGTCTGGTAGCAGTGCAATGTATCTTTGTTGATTATACAAACGTGCTCATGGGTAGTCTGGTAAATTCATTGATGGTCTATTGTATGCCTAAGCTGCATAAAATAAAGACACAACTCTAAGTATTTCACATCGTATATGAGGCAGGAATTCTACTAGGAGTTGAGGTGATCACATGGTGCTGCTTAGGAGTTCTTTTCACTACGTCTAAAACAGCATCCAATGACCTGAACACGTCTACGTGGAACCACGCCAGGCTGTTCCACCAGGAGGCTTTTTGTGCAACGTGGACCTTCATTCTGGCAGCTTTTACGTTGTATGCATAACACAGCTGGTGATGGTTTCACTGAGGTAGAATCCCAGCAATACAAAATTTGGTTGTAGTGCCATCTTCTCCCATACTGTACTCTCAAATACATAATTAACGCGGTGGAGCCGCGTTTCTGGTATCGCCCAAAAAGCCATGACACACATATAGGGGAGCTTGATGTATTGCTTTTACAATCCGCCTTAAAAGTAAGAAATCTCAACCATTTACCCGACCGACCCTAGGAAAACACCCCTACAATACATTTTTTTTTTTAGAATTTGAGAAAGATTTTAAGGTATTATTTGTATTTTCCATACTTTTTCATCCCGATTTTTCATGAAAATCGTCTGTGGGTCTACAATTAGGGACAGGTCAATTATTGCCAGGTGGGGGTGCTGGTTAGATATAGGGGGGCCATTCTTGAAAATTTTTTTCTGGATCCTTGGTGGGGGCGGGGGCGGCAAAACCCAATAAACTTTCACCATGGGGGGCGGGGATTGGCAAAACTAAACATAGGCGCTGCAAGTACTCATGGAGATCCGTATCCATTTTATTTAATTATTTTTTTTTGAGCGAGGGGCATTTTGCACAATCAGTTCTTGGGGGGGGGGTCGTGATAACTTTGTTCATGTTGGTTATTGGTGGTGGGGAGGGGGGTCAGAAAAAAATTGTTGGTCCACAAAAAATCCAATAAGCCCCCCCCCTCCCACCATCTACAATTAATCACTCGTCCCTTATCAGCTTATATTTAAGCATATCTTTTACATATTATTTTCACATTTTCATTTTCCTCATGTACTTTTACCATAGGTCCTGGAGGCATGTAACTGGAAACACAGGATATTTTTTTTGGCCTTATGTGGAAATGAAGGGGAACATGTTGGCACACAATTTGATACTTATATCTATTTGCGAAACAGTGTATTATTATGGGAAAATGGTAGTAAAGTCCTGATAAGACGTTTTTTAAGACCGGTTGAAGTATCGCAATATCTCGTGCATATTGCGAGAAATCAGGAGAGTTCGTGCAAGCTGGCACCAAATGCCCATACTGTAGGTCTATGGTTTAGAGATTGATACTGTAAACAGAACTGCTGACAAAGAGGTGGAGACACTGGCTGTCCGCTGTAGGCGTTCTCTTTTGCGCCGCGTTTCTTGAACGTAGTTCAAGCAGTCTATATTTATGTACAGGTCCTAGAGAATCCGTCTTCTCTACCAGAGGATGCTGCAGGCAGTGATTCTTATATCTACACAAGAGTCGGGAGTGTCGAGAGGAGATAACTAACAGATGGAGGATCATTCTTTTTACAATGAACCATATAGAAAGAAAATAACAAATAATTAATTCAGCTGTGACTCACATCAAAATACTATCTGATTTTATTTACACAGTAATGATGAATGATGATATTATTCATCAATGCAATTCTACAGGATAGTTTTAATTGCCTTTTTATATTATATTGGCTATTGGTTCTATAATCATAGCCGATCTATATGTGCATGACATGCCTATATAATAAGCAATTCGTGTGTGGTGTGAAAATACCTCCCAACAAGAGGAATATATAGCACTGAGAAAAACAGTACACCAACACATATAGCTATCTTACTAAGACGGACGACCTCATGTGATTTTGTTGTATGTGGGTCGTGCCCAACCCGTATTCCAACACCTAAAACCTCATGTGTCCTCCATAGGCGTTAGTGAGGTTCTATTCAGGAGCTGTGTGTTTGGGGAAGGCATGGTAGCAAAATGATGTAGTGATCCCTTACCTTTGATCAGCCTCATTCGTTACTTGGTTTCCGCAACCAATGGAGTGGTTGACGGTCGTATTCCTGCTGCTAAGTAAGGTCATTTAGAATGTCTGTGTATACATACATAATACTTTGGTTTGAAAATATCCGAAAAGGGCATATATAGGGGGTTCCCATATCAATTATTGACTTAGATTAAGAATAGGCCCTGTCCCATGTCATTACATCTTCTCATCTATGTCCAATAGAGATCCCATGGCCCTTGTCGATTCTAAGAAAAGACCATGTCGCTCTGTAGATGTTCAGGATCCAGATCCATAGAAAAGAGACTCAATCCATTTAGGCCTATGGAGGATAGACCTATGTTAACGGACCTGCTGGTCATTTCGTGCAATTTATAACTAATTATCTGAAGTCCTTGTAACTTATGAATACATCATGTGATTTCCAGTTCATGTATATGATAGAGCGTAATTCTGATCCATATAGTGAATGGTTAACTACATGTGTATTAGCAATGGAGGCGGTAGACTGAGGAATGCTGCACTCATTGCTCAGTACTGGCACCTACCGTAATACAAACTAACATGAATCCACTTGTAGTTCAGTCCACGCCCACACGGTGTCAGCCCTGTGCCATGTAGATGGCATGACTGCAGAGATTGCGCATGAACACGATTGTGTGTAGCCATCCATATGTCCAAGGTAGGGTGTCCAAGAAGCCATTCGGGGCAAGTTGTATAGGCCTATTCTAGATTAAAAAAGAGAGACCCTCCCATCACTAGGCTTTAAGAGTTTGAGTTTTGAGTTTAACAAGTTTTATTGGCCAAATAACATCATAACACCCCCCCTCTTCCTATGTGCTAGAACTATTTTGTGTAATTATCCTTCCCCACGGCAAGGTCTTTTTTTTTTTTTTTTTTAGAAATCAGTCATCGACCATTTAAATGACCAAGGGATTTTACTTTACTTCCAACTTTGGGTTTCCAGTTTTATTTATTTCACTACAGTATTTACATTTTAGCAGCTTCGTTTTTTTCCCACCCACTCCCTCTCCGTGCAACCAAAACATTGTGATATCACATTTCAAACCTCATGGGAAACATTTTTGTATTTACATGCATGCAGAGCACTTTCCGCCTCTCACTGCCCGGTGTGGGAAATAGTCAGAACGTAGTGCAATATATATGCATATTGTTCTGAAAATGTGAGGGTCGAACCTAAGCATTTATTTCATGTTGGTATGTCCGAGATACTGACAGACCATAGCTCTAGCACTCGAGGGCCGTATCTCACACCCCCCGTGAGATAACCCGCGAAAATATCACACGCCGAGGTCACGTGACCATTTTAGTGACGTCATAGCTCCAAGATGGCGATGTAAACAATGCGCACGGGGAGTCATTCTGGTAAATTCTATTGTAATTCAGCAGTTTTAGATCAAAATAACATGAAATAAATGCAAATGAACACTCGTGGGGAGAATTTCCGAGGGTTATCTCACTTGCCGATCAGGTGCCGCATCGCACTCCGCCCTGCGGGCGTCGTGCGATACGGCACCTGATCGGCGCGTGAGATAACAATCGAAAATTCTCCCCCCTCGTGAACATTTGCCTATGTATTTTTTTTATATCAGTGTAATTAGAAGGCATCTCAGACCCGGACCACAGAATACAGTACTATGCCACAGAGTTCTATATATGCTTTTAACTATACTTTTAATAAACAGTTGGCCTATGTAGGCCCCTACTTGCCCATCTCCCTTGGAAGTATAGAATATTATATAGGTAGGATACGTAGTTTATTGGAGTCGGCTCGAATTCCTGATTTAAGTATAATTATTCAGGATATTGGTTATTCATAATGGGCCTATGAATAGAACTGTTTGTGGGATTTATATGGTATGACGTCTGCCGCTGTATAAACATATTCTGTAATTGTATCACTAGGTCAAATATTAGGTCAAAGGCACTCAACATTGGCCAATCATAGGTGAGCACCAGTCATCAACACCGATTATACTCTCCATACATACTCAGTCCCATTTTTCTGCATGGCTATAGTCAAGTACCGTAGGTGCAGACCATGCTTGGAGAGTGAATCAGACACCCGTACCCACAACACTGGATCGCCACGACCACATTTGAACAGAGTAGGCCGGCTGGGCAGGACCCTTACCAGGCCAAACACATGGATGTATGTATGTATACAACTGTTAAACCTTGGTTTGTTGGATTACAATCCACCTCTAATCGTGGATAAAGATTACAGCACCACCCACCTGCCATATCTTACTGATTACACCAACGGATTAAATTTAGAACACCTGTGTTGAGGTTCTGTACTCAAATATCAATCCACAGTTGTGAGTGTCACAGTGGACAGCTGAGATTTACCTACACCTTACCACAGCAGAGCTAGATATACAGACAAGGGACTTGAAAGGGGCTAAACCATCCTTTACAGGGATATACGTTATATTAAGAAAAGTTCTGTGTCAGGAGTAATACGACTCCCATGGTTGTCAGAAAGGATTTAAAGATGCCAGGCATCGAGGAGACCTGCCCCCAGGATTCAATATGCAATGAACAGCACCTCCAGAACACCAAGCAGGGCAAGGCAAGTTACTCTACAGATAGAGATTTTTAATACATAACCATTCATTTAAATATCACCTGCTTGCAGGTGTTCCCTATTTGAATATGGGCGTAGAAAGAACGTCCATGAGTACTGATCAAGTCCTCCAACTAAAGTTTCTAGGATACCCCATTTATATTGTACTCTCGTCCACCACCTGCAGTGATTTTATAAATACCAATTAAAGTTTCTAGGCACCCCATTTATATTGTACTCTCGGCCACCACCTGTAGTGGTTTTATACATACCAATTAAAGTTTCTAGGCACCCCATTTATATTGTACTCTTGGCCACCACCTGCAGTGATTTTATAGATACCAATTAAAGTTTCTAGGATACCCCATTTATATTGTACTCTCGACAACCACCTGCAGTGATTTTATAGATACCAATTAAAGTTTCTAGGATACCCCATTTATATTGTACTCTCGGCCACCACCTGCAGTGATTTTATAGATACAAATTAAAGTTTCTAGGATACCCCATTTATATTTTACTCTCGACCACCACCTGCAGTGCTTTTATAGATACCAATTATAGTTTCTAGGATACCCCATTTATATTGTACTCTCGACAACCACCTGCAGTGATTTTATAGATACCAATTAAAGTTTCTAGGATACCCCATTTATATTGTACTCTCGGCCACCACCTGCAGTGATTTTATAGATACCAATTAAAGTTTCTAGGATACCCCATTTATATTGTACTCTCGGCCACCACCTGCAGTACTTTTATAGATACCAATTAAAGTTTCTAGGATACCCCATTTATATTGTACTCTTGGCCACCACCTGCAGTGCTTTTATAGATACCAATTATAGTTTCTAGGATACCCCATTTATATTGTACTCTCGACCACTACCACCACCAGTGGTTGTATAGAGGGTAAACAGAGGCGTAGGAAGCAAATCTTCATTGGAGGGGCCCAGCGGGGGCCCAACCTCGACACCTTGAATTTCCGGCTCAAGTGCAATAGCCCCTATACATACCTATATAAAATTTGTAGAGAAATGTAATTTTTAATGAATTTTGGATCTGATTTGGGGTCCAGAACCCCATTTCCCTATCCCGTTATTATAATAATCCAATTTGAAATACAAAGTTTTAGTTTCTTGTTCAATTTATTATGAATTCAAATTTTGGGGGGGCCCAGACATACTCAGGCCCCACCTCCTTCATGATTGGGGGGGGCAGGCCCCCCTGGCCCCCCCTTTTCCTACGCCCCTGGTAAATTGTCTCATTGAGCCTGTTTAACAATCCTTGGCAGATCCTAAGGACCCACATCCTAACCAATGAATCATAACCCCATATGTGAGCGTTCACCTTTGTACATGAATTGTAATGTGATAAGACTGAAACTTATTTATATCCCAACTCATGGAAACTAGAAGTGTATGGACTAAGAAAGAAAGTAGTGTTGAATTCATAGGTACAAGTTTGTTCTATGCAGCTTTAGGCTGAGTGAGATCTATACAGTACAATACATGTGCGCCTTCTATGTATACAGGCTCATACATTTATATAGTATGACGATATAAAGCTGGTTTAACCTGCTCCTGTACACACGTGGCCTACCTCCATATGAGCCAACATGAAAGACATAAGCATGCTATAAAACACGGGCATTTCCATTTTTAAAATCATGAAGGAATACCATATAATGCATTATACAGATAATGTTTGCCTTTGTTCCTTGGTTCTCTGCCTTGGCTAGTAGTTGTGTGCAGCGACCCATATCCACTACAAGCCCATATATAGTATATCATGTCTGGTTGAGTCTTCTCCCTCTACCTATACGCTTTTCTTTTATCTGGGGTTTTAGCTTCAATTTCCTTAATGTCTAAAACTTCAATAACAGTTCTTTAAGATTGAACTCCAATTGCTCCAAATGGGAAAGAAGCTCAGCACATATTTGAAATTCT
Organism: Acholoe squamosa; assembly: GCA_949317995.1. NCBI lineage: Eukaryota > Metazoa > Annelida > Polychaeta > Phyllodocida > Polynoidae > Acholoe > Acholoe squamosa. The sequence goes on from OX439038.1 coordinate 41,888,646, forward strand.
CGAGTACATTGAAGTGAAGTCTGAAGTGCCAATAGTTGCACCTTTAAGACTGGCTTCGTGTGGTCCTGCTTCTAAAACTGGTGCTGTTCAACCATCCGTGTCCAGGTCACGCTGTCTGCAGGTAGGGGTCGGCGCGAGCCAAACTACAGCTATTTCTTTAATTTTTTTTATTTTATTTTTTTTTTCTTGTTAAACTTCTTTCATTCATGTAGATTTTAGGTATGAGGTAAATAGTCGTGTACACGCCCGTTCCTCTCATGGCGGGGGTGGAATGGGTGAAAATCCAGGGGAGGGTTGTGTGGGAGTTAGTGTAGGGGTGGATATTTTCATATTTGTTTTGCGGTAGTTCAAGGCAACAATAATACTGGGTCGTGATCCAAAGTTCGCTGGATCCCAGGGGGACTTGCAGTTTAGCCTCGTCTTTGATTGAATTAATCGTGGATGCTGTGGGCCACATATAACAATTCTAATAATGCCAAAACTATAAGAATCTCAATAGCACTCAGTTATAGCCTTAACAGGGTCGGATCCAGGATTTTGAAAAGGGGGGGGGCGCCCCTCATTTATCCCTTAATTTTGGCTAAGTTCTAGAGTAAAAAGAGTTAGGTAAACTCTTAAGTACAGGGAAAGGGGGGGGGGGCGTCCCCGCCACCCCCCCCCCTCTAAATCCGCCACTGGGCATTTGCCCTTAGTAAGCCCACAGGAATCACCTTTTATATGTATGAGGCGTTACTGTAAAACCGTAATTTAATGACAAGATGGAAAGACACACTGGCCGTGTAGATATGTGAGTATTCAATGAATCATTTGGATCCCATGTGGAAATGGGCCGTTATTTGATTAGAACCCACATAAGATTTACTCTGGACACATTAATCATCTCATTGAGGCAGTATCGTGATGCATGTACACTCGTGTGATTATTAGTGATTATGAAATGCCCTCCTGTATGCACTGTTTGTATGTCAAATCATGCGGCCTCCTTGTCCTTACTACCGCACTTTGGTCCAGTTGAGTAACTCCAGCACGTGATATATGCTGCTGCTGCCAGAGAACCCTCTTACTCTTAGTGGTTGATGAAAGCCGGCCTGATGATTGGCACCACGCCTTATATGGAAGCCATGATAAAAACAGAACCACCTTGGCAATGCCATATGGGTCCTAAGCGCATACAGAAAATCATTGGTTAAGTAAGCATTTAAGCACATTAAAGGTCTGTTGACAAGACTTTTAAGGGAGACCTTTGCTGTGTGGAATATTGCATCGAAAAGCATTTAAATGAGAACGCTATAATAATCTCAGTATGATATTATGCTTGAATTATATATTGGGATAGACTTGTACTGTGTCGTTGCTCTTCTCCAGAGAATCCAATTTTGTTTGGTGAGGTAACATTGTCGTGGCAATTACTTTTGCGGACAAACACACCCAACCCCATAGAACACGCATGTACATGTAGCATGGCCAACACACCAGTAAATGCATATTCACATATGTGCCGTTAGTTGAGAGCAGAGGGAATAAGAATAAAGAGCCGGCATACACGTACTAATACAAGCAGTGTTGGGAATAGAATCTATAGAGAGACTTATTCTATACCCTCTCTGTTGGGGTATACACGCTCACATGCAAAGAAAAACTAAACTTTTTTAGCGCCTCCCCACGCCACTACGCGGCGGTCCCGCGAAGCAGGACGGGAGGCGCTATGATGATTGCATTTCCCCCATGTGATGAGGTGTCACAATACAGAATCCCCAAACTAAATTCCCTCATATGCAAGAAATAAAAAACGCCGGGAGGCGTTTTTTACGTGGTCACAACCGCATTTCTTGTTAGTGCACAGCAAAAATGATAGCTGTGGAAACAACAGGTTCTATATTAAGCTTCAGTGAAAGTTGTATGCACTTTGTTTACCCGTCCTTGACTTTGCAGTCAATTTATGAAATCAATGCATATTGTTGGTTTTAAGGTTTATTGCATTTCAAAGATTATTTCATCCAATGTGACAGTGTAACTGATTTGTCCGAATTATAACGCAGACTGACAACGAGGACACTCCAGTATATTTAATATTCATAGTTCTATTTTAGATGCATATATTATATCTGTTATTCTGTGCATTAACTTGAACTGCTACTCAACTTCAAAAGAAGTTGAGGCGGCCCTCGAATTGAATTTACATGTACATGTTGTTGCCTATTAACTCCCCTTTGAATGTCACTAATTGATATAGGGCACTACTAAAATCTGTGTATAAATGGTAAATTCATCTCTTTGAAAAATCCTCTTCTGTCACTCGCGACTACGCCAGCAAGTAATTAAATGTCACTTTTAACGATCATTGTCAGTGAAAGCCTGAGGCCATATGGCCGTATGTATGTGAAGGTGAAATGTGGTAGATACCTTCATAACTTGTCAAAGTGGGAGAGGAGAAAAAAACTAGGATTAACGTATATGTTGGTCAATGTAGGAAGCTTAAGGAGGATTTTGGTCGAAACGTTTCAGCAGCCTGAGATAGTAAGGCACACATACCACTTTACCAGAATGGTCAAAAGGGGTCCCCATATCCTCTTCAAAGTGCCCTGGGCTAGTGTAACCGACTGTCTAAATAGCCCAACGTGAACATTCAGTAAATCTAAAGCTGCATGAGAATCTTTAATGCTCATTTGACATTATCCATCTTTTCCAGCAGCATTCAGCTACGCTGATTTATATCCTCCTTGGAGTCACTGCTGGTAAATACTTATTAGCAGGTGTTACATGGATATTTGTTATGCCATGTTAAGATGTAGGTGGTCTATTGCTATTATGTAAGTGCCAATAGCCCCACTGCTGTTGGTAAACCCAGCTTTGAACATTCCCTGTAGTAATGAATAATAACGGGCAGATTATGAGCAAGCTTCTTCTGATTAGTCCACTGTTTAGAACTTTGCACTAGTTTTGTATCCTAGCTCTCTGAAAGATATGTCCCTTTACAATGGTCATTCCTTTTGATTTCCGATTAAATTGCAATTTAGCCTCTACATCAAACAATGAGATTTTAACATTCACATGAATCAATATCAATTGTATTTAGATTCACTCCCTCGCCATCATTACCCAGTTCTGGAGGCACCAGAATGCCCTGGCAGAGTACCAGAATTACATTTGCTGCCCAATTTACTGTTAGTTACATCCCATCAGCCCAGTTTTTCAAATCAAGTCACAGAAACATGGTTGTCTAGAAATAAGAGGTCATATGGTCGGAACTGTGGTAGTTGTAAGTATGAGATATTAACCCTGTCTAAAGCTTTCTACAAACTTTCAACAAAATATTATACATAGGAATACCTTAGTTTTGGGTCCAGGGTTGACATAAGATGAAGTCCCATATGTTTTCAGCGCGCCTCTTCGTGTTTGAAATGGTGCTCTCTCTCTCTCTCTCTCTCTCTCTCTCTCTCTCTCTCTCTCTCTCTCTCTCTACCTGCACACTAGGGGTTGAGCAGTTTCTTTTTAGAGGGTGCCTTATCTAAACAACTCAAAGTAAACATCTGGTATCCTCCCCAGTTCCATATCTTTGCTCCTCACTGCCCGAGCTTCTCCCTACCTATTATGTATGATAGTTGCTTTGGCACGGGCTTGAAAACATAACTTTTTATCATTTCTAGTTTGAGTGGGGTAACGAGAACTTTAATGAAACGTTTGGAAATATTGACCAACATTGTACATATAATAGTTATTAGATATTGAAATTTCAACAACATCCCAGGTAAGAATAGCATAACCAAAGATGACTAATCATACAAACTACAGTCAACCCATTTTAAACGATATATTGTCAAAGAACATGTATGTCCTCTTTTATGGTGTCCAGTAGGATTTATGGTGGCCTTTAAACCCATTTTATGATAACATGTCACAGATATAGCATCAATAAGCACGTGTAATATTAAAGCAGGCTGGCGTTCCTGAAGGTTGCCTGTAGACATGGGCCAGTGTCCAGACCACAAATACAGCCCAATTCACACTTCTTCACTGCCTACTGGGCTTACACTGCCTACTTATACTAGTGTACCATGACTAACCACAGCTGTAGTGTGTTATCAGATAACAGAGAGGCTCAAGGGCCCTGTGATCCCTATGATACCAGTGTAAACACACACACAGAGAGTATGCCTAAGAACTGATGTCAGGGGTAAATCTGTTGATGGATTACATGATGAATGTAATGTAAAAAAAACTTGAACGAAGACGTGACGAAATATTGCTGTCGTACATGTATAAATATGCGAAGCAGAGGAAATATGTAAAACAGCAAAACAAAAGATATCAAACGACACGTAGTTCCACAAAAATATTCGACTTGAAACGACCAAAGAGTGAATTCTTCAAGCGGTCACCTTTGTACAGAGGCGGGATGCTGTGGAACAACTTAAACCAATGGTACCAAGAATCACCTCACGCCCATAGTAAGCCACCATGAATGTTAGCGCCTACAATCATGTTGTGGCCACAATATCCCCCGACGTTCGATGAAGACCAAGGTATAAAAGAAGGCTGATATGTAATAACTACAATGTAGAATGATTGACCATTTCTACTCCCCCCATTTTAAACTGCTAAAATCTATTGTTAAACGCTTGTGTCATGAGACCATCATTGTTGAAGATAGTCATTAATTTTACCAAGTCCTATATTCAGACATATATGGGTTGCCAGCATTATTATAGTTGAGTTCGTATATAGGCATCCATACCCTACCATAATACCCCTTACTGTACCTGACATATTGATCTGGTTTCTCCAGCCGCAGGTAGGTAGGTAGGTAGGTGGGGTAACATCGACCTGCTTGGTGTTTATTGTGGGTAGGCCTACCTGGCAGGGGCGTAGGAAAAGGGGAGGCAGGGGGGCCTGGGCCCCCCCAATCATGAAGGAGGTGGGGCCTGAGTATGTCTAGGCCCCCCCAATATTTTCCAAGAACTCATAAACACAATGGAAAAGAAGCTAAAACTTTACATCTCAAATTAGATTATTATGGTGATGTCATAGGGAGAATGGGGGTCTCAGCCTAAAGTCAGATCCAAAATTTACCAAAAATCACTTTTCTATATGAATTCTAAATACGCATATATAGATGCTATCCCGCATCAGCCTACAATTCAAGGTAGTAGCGATGGTGCCCTCACCGGCCCCCCCCCCCCAATGAAGATTTGCTTCCTACGCCTCTGCTGGTCGTCGTGACTACATCTCACTGTATTAGGGTCAGGATCTAGGTGTGTGGGTGAAGGTGGGTGGATGGGGCTGTGGAACAATAACGAGGGGGGGGGGTGTCACGGTCACTAAACCAAATTATATTTTATGCAATATATTATAAAGTAATGTAGTTCAATTATGGATTGATAATGAGGCTCTGCCCTTGATTGGTTGAACAATATAATAGTCATATAATGATCATACATGCACAACCTTGCTAATAGGCATCATGCAATATAGGCAGAGCTTACAATCACATATGGAATCTTAAGATAGGCGTTTGAACTTACGTTCCGTTGAAAAGGCACTAAAAATAATCAAAAATGTCCACAGGTCATGTAAAATGGGATAATAAAGAGGTCACCATGAAATACGAATATGGGACTTGGAATTGTAATAAGGGGGATATGCGTAATAAAACATGTATCCACATATGGAAATGAAACATTTAGAAAATGGCACGACCACCTTACAATGAATAAGTACAAGCAGAGATGTAAGTTTTTTCTTCTGATTTCAGAATTTTCAGAGTTTGACATGCCCATACAATTTACCCAAATTTCCTTTCTTGGATCAATATTTTGTGGAATTTTACAATTAATTCAAAATTTCTATGTGCATCTTCAGATTTTTTCACATGCCCTAACTGGGCTTCCGTAGCCCACATAAAAAGGTCTATATCTCCTCTTTCTTATCCCTTCAGGATATGTTTGGTGCACATTTTGCGCGGGCACTGACACATTCCTCTGTGATATTGTGTAATGTAGTTCTCGCCATGAATATGACCTTAGCTGTCGAAATGGTGTTAAACCACTATTACTCACTCACTCATTGTAGATTAAGTAGGCCTTGCTTTCGTCACGATTCTGCATTTCAGTGCATGGCACACACTTGCTCTGATACATGAACTAAAGTAACAATATTAGTATAAGATGTTATAGCCTATCGGAATAGCAATTTGAAGTAGGACTTGTATATTGATCATTATAGAGTGTCTTTTCTTACACGTGACTGAAAGCTGCCGAACTTCGTGCTTCCTGAAAAGAAAAGAAAAGATAAAAGATATGCCATATGGTTGCCTCCCCCTGAACTTCAAACTAAGGACAGGTTTGATACAAGTAATAAAATGACAAACCTTCTTCCACTCATATCGTATGACATTAAAAATTAGTCTTATAGGTCGGTCCTTAAAAAGCAATTATGTACTTTTTTCCTCTCGGTATGCTACAAGATAACAATAGGTATGTTTCCTGCATGTCTTACACAGACATACAGGCACCTGCATTTACAGAAACGGAAATCACAAACCAGGGAAGTCCTCGTTGTGCCCGAGGTCAAAAAGACATGAGTTACATTTATTGTATAAAACTCATAACTTGTCTCAATAGTGGGCCTCGGGCTTCCCTAGCCCACTTAAAAGGGTCTATTTCTCCTCTTTCCTATCCCCTCAAGATGTGTGTGGTGCACAAAATATTATGCGCGGGCACTGACACATTCCTCTGTGAAATTGTGTAATTTAGTTCTTGCCATGAATATGACCTTAGCTGTCGAAATGGCGTTAAACACCTATTACTCACTCACTCAATAGTGGGCCTTATGTTGAGAAGAACTTCTTGACCCCGGAGAAGCATGTAGCCTGATCTCCTCATGGCTAGAATGAGAGGTGAGATGGGGAGGGGGTGGTGGAGGTATGCCTCTGGTACATGTAGTATGAGGATAGTGGCTGGAGGCAGTATATCAGGTGTACATTCAAGCTTCTTCCCACACAGGACAGGTGTGTAGGTGTGTCTAGTGGGACAGAGGCGGGGCCCTCAGGGAGACGACCCCTTACCAAAGCTCTGCTCCCTAGTCTGGTATACTGTCTCTTTACTATAACTGTCGGGCTTCCCTAGCCCACTTAAAAGGGTCTATATCTCCTCTTTCCTATCCCCTCAGAATGTGTGTGGTGCACATGTGTGCAGACACTGACACATTCCTCTGTGAAATGGTAATTTAGTTCTCGTCATGAATATGACCTTAGCTGTCGAAATGGCGTTAAACATCTATTACTCACTCACTCACTACTATAACTGTATGACACACATATGTCATGACATGTCCCCCTCACCCCTCCTCTTTCTAGGCAGGTTTGTTCTAGGTCAAGCGATATCTTTAGCATGAAAGCTATGATTTAGGCAAAGTGTCGTGACCATATTTAGAACTCAGATGTTCATCGGGATTGGCTGTGTGGTACCTGTCAACCTGCTCAATATTCTGGTCATCAGATATAGGTACATGTATTCAAGCTTGCAGGTGGATCTTTGTCAAAATGAAGGGGGATAGACCTGTCAGTATGTGGGCTAGAGGGGTAATATATAAGTTCAATGAAGAAGCTTTTATGTCTACAAATGTATTTTGGATACTACCCACATTCCCTGCTTTTGCCATCTATTCAACATGGCACCTACCTTATTGGTCCAGGATAGTTTTTCTCTTATTTTGAAGAAATCTTAATCGTTTTAGAGAAAAGATCTAATAAAGAAAATATTCAACTTGGAAGGAAAACCTATTTCTCCCTTTAAATTCTTTTCCGTGTATTTCGATATATTTTGAAGAAAATGAACATGTAAAGAATATAGAAAGAAAATCTATTTCATTCTTTGGATTTCCTTTAGAATACTAATATCTTTATTATATTCTCAGAGAATGAATTCTATGTTGTTTCTATGCTAATACGTACATTCGGATGAACAGACCTGGGAAACACTCTATGATGTCATGTCAGGAGGAGATCCCTTCAATCATTGGCTCTCAGGGATAATGTAACAAAAATTAAATATTCATGTAATGATTTTCTTTGTATTTTCTTTGTCAAATGAGAAAGGCTATACTTCTCTTTGTAATTTTGTTTTTCACCTTATTATAGAGGTAAAATTTGCTTAACGATTTCGAAAAGATTATACATAGACCAACCATCCATAGGGGAGGGTCACATGACCCTATCTGCATATCCATAAAACGATTTTGGAAAGATTTTACAAAGAACAAAAATATAAAGAAAATATGAAGAAAATCTTACACATGACTTGAATCTTTCTAAAACAAAACACTACCAAATTCATTGTTGTGAATTCTTTTATGTTTATAGCCTTTGTAAAGTCATATTCTTTCATAATCTGAAGAAAAATATATTTAAAAAAGTATGTCGAAGTTTCCGAATTCCTTATCACGACCTCAAAAGGTGGCCCTAACTTGACCCTGAGCAATAGGTTTTGGACAAAAGAAAATACCAAAATAAAAAGATTTTGTAAAGATTACAAAGAGCAATACTTCAAATCTTTCTTCAAATGATTTCGTTTGGACCATTTTACATGGTTTTGTAAAGAATGGAAATTTGAAAAGAAAATAGAAAGAGAAATGATTTTGAAAACGATTTTTAAAAGATTAGACTTAGTATATTCCTTTTAAAAAGAAAAACCACCCAGTAGCCTTTATCCTCAGGAGTAGTAATCTTAAACATAAAATATTACATATATGCTCTCCATTAGATCTGACATTACATTTTAATGTACCTGCCCCTGGACATGGCTCTATATACATCAGACCAGCTGGCCAAATCCCTGTCAAGTATCTACTAAAGGCTTATACCTTGCATGTAGTATAATTGGCTTAAGTCGGTCGTCTTGCCCAAGTAAACAGTTCACAATAGCCATGTAACATGTTCTTAGTTCCCTTTCTATAGCCCACCTCAGGCAGACAGTAATACATTTCTATTCAGCCAGCAACACTTTCCTTCCAGCTGGTACATCCAGAAGTTTAACCCTACGCCCATTACATTGAATAGGTTCTCCCACTGGCCTTTATGAGATTTGTTTCGGTTGAGTGGACGTCAAAGCCATTGTGGCATCCAATGTAACAAGTGGTGTACTCATTTTTTATCTCTGTATACGTGTGACCAATGGACTCGTGATGTAAGGATTGGTCTTTTAATTGAAGTAACAACCGATTCAAGTCTGAATAGTTCGAACATAATACAAGAAAATATTTACCTCTTAAGTTTTATCAATGAAGAAGACAAGACATTGGAAGATCAATGTCAAATTGGCCAAGAGCACCGCTTGTCAGAAAGGAAGTTCACAGTATTAGGTGGGAAATGTTTGGTGGAAATTACACAAAAAACTACTTTGCACATGGGAAAGTCCAGGGAAAGTAGTTGCGCTCCAGCTGATACGTTCACCTTTTGACTTGCCTAACCATTATGATTAATTGAATTTCTGACATTGTAAATAATTGTCCCTGGGATCTTTCTATAACCGTCTTGGGCAGTAACTCTTGGGCACTTACATCAGAAAGTCACAATCGTGATGAATTGACAGTATGGTGCTATCTCAGAGTAATTCACGTCCAATGCATTGCTTACGTGTTACTTGTGGCAATTATGATATCCAAGGATCTTTAATAAGAGAGTATTTGTCCCCAATACACATACAACAGATGTAATTGAATCAGAATCACTTTAATGTAGAAATATCACAAAAAAAAAACAGACAGTCAAGTACAATTTAAGTTGGCCTTTTCATTTCACAAGCTTATGAGTAACAAGTTGAAAATATCGAGGATTATCTGTAGATAAACGTCTCGTCTAACTGAATTGGTCTTCATCATAAAATTAGATGCGTTTGCCCCACTATTGCTGTGGGAGAGGAGAAGCGAGAGGGTATCAATTGTGAGAGAGAGTATTGCCTTCCCCATGAAGGGAATATTTGCTCTATTACTTGACTTCGAGCACTGCTGTTTGTCATTGGATACCAAGCGTAAACATGACAGTTAAGCACCTTAGTAACAACACAGTAACAGATCTGCATGTCTCCTGCCTTCTGACCTAGACCCTGCACCCAGACACAGTTTATCACTACTGAAGGGGTCCTGGATCTTTGTGTAGACCTACAGACATGTCTGGATGACTGCCATGGTTTCAGGGGAAGGGGAGAGATCAGTCACCCTTTTAGATACCATGCCTTTGTACTCTGACGTGAAGTTTTAGTTATTAATGATAAAGGTCCCCTGCATGGCTTGTTCTTAGTGCATAGGCCTAGAATAAAAGATAATGTTCAGTACCTGGGTCACTTAGCCATGTTTTAAAAGTACCCAAAAGTCTATAACTATCTCTGTCTGAAAAGACTAGCAATTTAGTTGGTCCTGGCTTAATTGTGATACCAGTTGGATCATTAGGCATATGAAACATGAAATAGAAAAATAAATACAGCAGATTTAATCGATTGGTGCCGAAATATCAGAACATGTCTTGGAAAATACCAATGCTAATGGTGATAGGAGGGGCTACCTCTGTGCATTACTTGGGGCTAAAGGTCCATATCGTGTGCCAGCTGTGTCAGCAGCAGGTGCCCACAGGTATCCCACACAGGTGTCTCACCTGGTACATCAGGTACACATAACTCACCTCAACATCCTTCTTTATCATAACACCTTATATCCAATGATACAAGTAAGCAATGTGACATAAGATGATTTTTACAATTCTGTCCCGTTTTTCTGTGCAGGTGAAAGATCGGAAACTCAATTCCCCGCCGCCCAAGACACCAGACCTACGCGAGGAGCTACTAGAGTCCATCCGGTCTGAACCCAAACTCCGGCCAACCCCTGGCCGATATGTCGGTGAGTGATTCTTTCCCATTCTACAGTTTGATGTTGACTAAAAACGAAACCATAATTCTTTGTATCAAAGTAATGTTTGGATTTCATTCATCACAACCTTAAGTTGCTGACCTTTTGTCTGTTCTCTTGAGGCAGCACAGCTTTCTTTGTATACACATTCCTGGCTTACTTATAATATGGCCAAAGCTATAAATCCAATATACATCCAGTCGCCGAGATGCATGTACAAAGTCTTCCAGTTTGCTTTGCTGTAGGCAGGATAAATTTGTACACACGTACATTTCTTTACATCACATGGATCAAAATGCGTGAAATAGTGTAAAGCGTAACTTTAATTTCACGTCCCATTGTAACATTATCAAGTACCATTTACTCCCTATTCTGGATTAAAAGCTGGTAAGTGGACATCAATGATAAATCTCGGTTTGCCTGCTGTCATAGTAGCTATACTACACATTCCCTGTACAAATAACGTTATATTGGATGGATTGCTGCATCTTGTCAGTGTCTTGTCTAGTTTGTCTTCAGATCTGGTATATGTGTATAAGGACTTTTCTCTTTGTTGTTAAAGTTACATGTTAAATGCTGATGATAAAGGAGACAGGCTTTACCTTTTTCTCGTTTCGTTTCTGTAAATCCTATCGATAGTGCTAATCTTTCATTCCATTTGGTGAATCAGCTCTTGCACGTTATGTTATGATTGTTTTGCAAACATTTGGGTTTCAAAGTGATGGAATCTCTCTTCTATGTGCCAAAAGGATTAATGATATTCTAAGTTATTTGTGAACTATGACATGGTGCATTAAGTAAAACGGTTGCCAATCTCTAAGAAAGATTATAAGTAGATTGGTATTGGTCTTCTATGAAGTGTGATATTCGGAATGCTCACTTTAGATTCTCCCAAGGCTGATATAGCCCACCAATAAAGCCTGATGATAATTACAAAGCATGGATGGAATGCCAACGTCGGTTATATAGATCAAATAGATAGCATTAGTTATTCTAATGTTGTATCCATGGTGCATGGTTTGAATTCAAACACAATTGGAGGACTAGTGACATTAATGTCCAGTCCAGGACGTCAAACGTCATGTGTCCCTCTGCTGTATGTGACTACTTCGTGAGGTATCAGGATATAAATGATGATAGTAAACCTGAAATATACTTATATCTTTTTGGGGGCCTGACTATGACACATCTTGGTATACGAACTGAGTTTATTTCAAACGGGAATAACCCTGAAACTTAGGTTTCCCTAGATATAACAATTCTATAGTTCATGTGCCACTGAGAGACTGGGGGCAATCATAAGTCCCGAAAAAGGTCATGTGTTTCCAGTAACATGACTCAAAGACCTAGGGTTGGTAGGTCGGATTTTTTTCAAATTGAAATGTATGTGCAGATCTATCTGATTCTTAGATTTCACGGTAAGAACATGGAAAACATATGAGAAATATAAAAGATATGCCTAATGAAGCTAATAACTGTACACCCAAAGATTTTATTCATGGAAATTTGATGAAAAATTCTCAAAAAAAAATCTCAAAATCTGAAAAAAATATGTGTAGGGTCGGTCCTGTTTTGCTAGGGTCGGACTGGAAACAACTTTTTTTTTATTTGGCCTAATAAGAGCTCTCAAGGTTCCTTCTATAACGCAAGACCGGACCGGTGTAGGGTTCTGGTTTTGGGTGTGCATGTGAACCATGATTGGCATAACAGTTACCTTGGCTGGGAAATAATTTTTCATTCCATTATTGTGCTTCTTGATATTAGCTGTAAATGGCCCATAACACCATTGGCATTGACACATATTGTACATGTATGTGTAGCAGGTGGTAGAAACTCAGATACAAAGTCAACACATGTACCCGTCAGACATCGTTTATGGATGACAATTACCTCTAAACTAGGTAGTATTAACTGTCACCTATAGCACTAGGACATACAATAGTAAGGTATCATATCACTTAAAGTAATGCCTGTACAGTTATTGCTATAGGTGAGTACACTGAGGTCTGGTCCCTGGCCTCCAGGTGTGTTACACCCAATGTTGGACGTCGTGGGAAAGTTAACCCTTTCTTCACCACCCGCATGTTACAACTAGAGCATGAGAACGCAGCTATCAAATAAATTAAGTGGTAGTACCCCGACATATACAATCATATTGGATGAGGCTCACGATTCAACACATGTTGAAGTTTATCAGAACAATTGCATGTGATCCCTCGCAGTGTTATGAGTGATAAGATACTGTTGGAGTAGCCACTTTTTGTTATCCCAATACATTGTACTCTTGATACCCAAAAGAAAATTGGACATTCCCTTGATTGGAAACGGTGCTCCTCTTAATTATACAAAATGTCAACAAGCAAAACAGGGAATTAATCTGAGATCTCTACCATGTAAATCTGTGGGTAAAAAGGCCAAGGAAAACAGCGATACCTTCCCTAGTTTTCTCCATAGCAGTGTGGTGCACTGAGGAATGTGATGTGTGAACAGGTTAGACAGCTTTCTCTCGACCTCACCTTACCTTTCAGTGGACTCTCTGGCTGGGGGCAGTCCCATCCATGTAAGGCAATATGGCTGCCAAATCCCATCACCTCCCTACTGGGCACAAGGAGAAACAACAAAAAAAAATAAAGAAAAAAATGGTGTTCATTATAAAACAACTGTTAATTGGCACGTGTGAAGCATTCAATTGGTTTGTCCTTAATTTTTGTTTTTCGAAATTCCAAACACAAATAATTATGCCAGGGTACCCTTTGAATAATTCTGTCTACCTATACTGTTAAAAAACCATAGTGATTATTTTATATACATTATCGAGTTCACCGTGATTGTATCTAGTCATTAAAAGGAAATAAAATCACACCAATATCATGCAAATAAGAAAAAAGATATGGTTGATAAATTTGCAGATCTTGGACATTGGAAGCTTGCGTATGCTAGCATGCAACAGTTCTATAGCGGATGCCAAGACGAGTATGGGAATCAATTTTTAATAACACCTATCTGCATTGCAAATCAATGTTGGACAGCCTTTATGGCCCCCGCCCCCTCGATCGGCTAATCTAAATGATTCATGAAATTCAGATCATGCTTGAGCTGAAACACGTCGATTGTCTTAGACGTGCACTGATGATAGCTTTGTGGTGGAGAAAGAAAGTTATTATGGGGCCAAATGGAGTGCAAACTTTATTTCATGGATGCTGGTCTATGATATTATGGGCGATCAGGGTAAACAGCTGTCCATGGTAACCATGGCAAGCATCGATCTTGGTTCTGGTCGATGTTCGGGGATTATGTCACTGAGGCCATTCCACATGTACCTATACTGAACTATATGTACCTTGTGTAGAGCCATAAGTACAGGAAGAAATGGTATACAGGGAGGCCCAGGCATACAGAGTAGGTCTAGACACACAGCAAAGAACAAGTATTATGATAATGTCCCTGAATTTGTTTTTATACAACCATGTTTGCCGAGTTTTCGAGGAGTAAAACCGTTCTTATGGTGGTCCATCTGTTGTTGCTTTTTGTTTGACGGTTTTTACACATTGGTATGAATGGGTCGTCTAAAGCTGCATACAGTTCAGATGTACATGTATTTACATTGGTATCCCCCACCCTTATTCCTCTTAAAAGATCGAGGTGCCATGACCTATAGACATGGCCTTGAGTCTTGACAATATTACAACCTTTCTAAACCATACTGCAATTGCGATTTCTCTCTAGTTGAAGATTTTGGACTAACATGTTCTTGTCTACCCCCATCCATCCCCAGGCTTTATAAACTCCTCTGCTATTTGCCTAGGGGTTCCTAACCAGTGGTAGTCTATTTGCATTGCGGTGTACTGTTCCACTTGCTCATATTTTGGGACTTATGGAACAAGACACCCACGCTACACCCTGGCTGTAGACAAGTAATGGTGACATGCATCTGTACAAGGTTTGATGGTAGAGAGGAGTCTACTGAGAGCAACATACCTTCACAAGGACCGTCACATTAAATCTTAGAGTACCTCCAGCGTATTTCCGTGTTTAATCCCATGGTTATATATTGCGGCCTTAGCAAGCAGTCATAGGGACCTATCCACAAACATAACCATGGTAATTTACAGATACCATTATAAATGGAGCTACATACCTGGATATGGAGAGGGATAGGTGCAGCCAATGACCCTGTGGCCCTTCACCATAGTGACTCATTGATCTGACCTGATCCTGTCAGGGATCATTGGTGACTTAGAGCCATGAACCACTAAAGGTGACTGACCATAAAGTACACCCTTTTTCTACAAACAACATTTATTGCCTTTGTAGTAAGAAACAACCAGAAAAATGAGCCTTAATGTGCCCATAATTGAAAAAGGTTATGATATATATGATATAAACAAATATATACTTCCGGCTTCCACATTCCTACATTCCATATTTAACACTTAAATTTACTGCATTGATAAATTTGCATTCCTTGGCATTACCATATATACATTAAAGTGCATTTAAATGGTACACCATGATCGACTGCATATGTATGTACATGCCTAGCACCAGTGTTAAATGTAATGTCACAGAAGGGTATCAGCATGTAGAAAGGTTTGAGAGATGTCTCGACCTTTTACCCTCTTCACATATGTGACACATTCCTGAGTTGGATTGTAACCTGTAAGTTAGTGCAAAGAGAAAATAAAACAGGAAGGAGGTAGAAAGTGGCCAATGCTTTTCTGCAGTAGATATATACATAACCCCATCTCCTGTCATCCCACACACACAGCGTTTGCTGACTGACACCTGCCATTATAGAGATGCTGAAAAGATAGCCCTACAGGGTGCTTCTCTACATGAGGTACTAGTAGAACTAAGTGGTAGACGAGGTAAATGGGAGGTGTTGACATTATCACCTCATTGATCATAGATTTGAGATCCTCCCCATCATATACATAGGCCACCAACTCCAACTATAATTCACCACTATGAGCCACGGAATTTGGCCAAGGATGTTTAACTCATGTTGAACTGAGGATTTCATAAAAATAGGTTGTCAGGATCACTTAGGCCTACATGCATACTGTTGAGATTTGAAACCTATTCCTGCCCTCTCAGTTGTCATTTCCATCGATTTCACACTCTATGGATAATTGACGATCAGTTCATACTTTCTATTCGTACCCTAGTCTCTAGCGACAGATATCATTTTCCTCTTCTCATAATACTAAAAGCATTGGATCAAATCAGAGATATGTCAGATCTGTCTATGACAACACATTTGTTGGTGGTAGCGCCACCTGGTGGGAACTCAGGTTGACATACAACAGCTGGCTGCCTAGCCAGTGCCGGTCTGCCCACTGCTGCTGTGGCCAATGGGCGCCATATGCTGGTAACCAGTGGTCATAAGGTCTGTCCAGGATCTCCTGATGATGTCCGTGGTAGCTTGTTCTGGGTATATCTACCATCAGCCCACTTGCATGTGTGTGCTGTTTATATCTGGAACAATTCTGACTGGCCATGCTAATCTCCAAGAAATAGATGTCTAGAAATAAAATGCTGCAACTTTGTTGACAAGCACTTAACTGCATCAGCTCAGTAGTGCCACCTGTACTGATTTGCTCTATTGCAATGACACCTTCTCAAAGGAAGCTTGCAGTGTTGCAGATTGCTCAGTGCTGCCACTTGGAGACTTTGCTGAGAACTAATCAACCAATGCAGTATACCTTGGCTGGAAACCTACCCCTGAATTCCGCTCCCGCTTCTCTCCCACTACTATAAGAATGCAAAACCACGTCTTGTACCAGCTTTAAGGCCCCAGCTGAAACCTATCGTGAATTAAGACTTGGGTTTAGACATAACTTTAGACCAAGATTGAGTTTCTAACAACCCAATAACAATGCCCACTCTGCACTCCTTTGCATCCCCTATCGGGCATGTCATAGTCAAACTGTAGGTGTTCCTACCCTACCAGGCCTTTCTGAATACTGAATAGGTGGCACCGTACGCACTCTATAACCTACTTTACACCAGGTAACCTAGTACGATAGCCCTTTCCCACACTCCCCCTATCAACAGGTTTCATGATTGAAAGCAATATGGGCCTATTTGACTGAATTAAGACGACTCAGGGATTTGTGACAGCTATCCTTAACACTTGATTAATTTTAGTACATGTGTATAGATTTTACCGATTGTCGTAAGGCTTATATATAAATTTCGGCTATTATCGGAGTACATAGCCAATGTATATCATTCCGTAGACATGACCTCTACAAAAGTTGTAGGCTTATTTTTACTGAACATGTCCACTATCAAAAACGTTAATAATAATAATAATCAAGCGCGCTCATTTCTATCACTTTTTTTTCAGTTGAAACGTCCCGAACAAAGCTAAAGGATGACAGTGGAAGTCCAGTTGCTACCAGAAAGATCATCAAACCGGACCTCTCCCTCCTTATGTCCAACAGCTTTGATGTAAGTATTTACAGGAGACCTTTGTCTTTTATAATGTTAATCTTCAAGGTGGTATTTCCATTTAACAGCTGATAATTATTCATAATATTGTGAAATACTGAATGTAACTAATGGATGGATCACTGTATCAGAAGTATTACTATATAACCCAGCAACTCGTGTTTTAGGTAAATATAGATCAGCATGGCTCAGACATTAAGAAACTATGTGGACTTCACAAGAACTCTGGTGAATGTGGCTTTCTGTAGATTACATAGCAAATGGAGCATCTACAAAAGCCTTGATGAATTTGCTTCCATAGAAATTTATAAATGTGGCTTCCACAGAAGCCAGGGCGAATTTGCTTTCCACTAAGGTTTATGTTGGTTACAACAAAAAGCTCTAACGGATTTTGCTAAATCAAATCGCCACTTTTTATATGCTTTCCCCAGAAACCATTTTGAATATATATTCCATCAACAGTGGTGATGGATTCTTTTGTAGAAGCGATGATGGTAAATATGGCTTCCACAGAAGCAAGCATAATGACAGATATGGCTTCCACAGAGAATGACTATGGATGTTTTATAAAGTGCTCAGATGATAAATCTAGTGCTAGGATAGACTCTCATGCGAATACTCCCCAGACTTGTGAAGGTTTCTAAATAATGAACATTGGACCTGTCTTACAGAAAAGAATAAATATGGCTTCCTTGAGGCTATAGTAACTATCGCTTTCACATATAAGCCAGAGTGACTATAGCTTTCACAAAAGCCATGGTGGATATGACTTCCAGAGAAGCCATAGTAAACCTATATGGGTTTTCACATCAAAGGAAGTCATATACATGTAGTAAATAGGGATTCCACAGAAGCCATACTGAATATATATCTCCTATAGAAACCATAGTAAAATGGATTTCACAGAAGCCTATTGGATAGAAATCATTGCATTGTCTTCTTCAAAATACCTATGGATTCCACAGAAACGTCGATGGATATGTTTTCTATAGAAGCTACAGTATTTAGGCCTATGGATTTCAAAGGAGCCATGGGTGATATAGCTTCCCCATAAGTGAAATAAAGAGGCCCTATGGCTTCCGCCCAGGCAACATTGCAATTTTGATTCAACATAGACTGTAATGAATCTTACTTCTCAGTGGTCATTATGAATCTCGATTCCTCAACAGCTCAAATGCCATTTGGAACAAACAATAGGGCTAATTCCTTGTAGTCCTTGTGATTATTGTCAATTGACCTAATGGAGGTGCTTCCCATACAGGAGGACGATGACGATGATGACGATGACTTGTTTGGAGAGGACCGGAACCACGTGTCTCCAGGTATGCTGTCTCCCCTGTCCCCGTTGGCGTCTGCCATGAAGGATGAAGACAACGATGCCCTCTACGGCCCGTCTCCATGGCAGCAGACAGGTAACTATGGCGCACCGATATTAGCATAGCGCAGTGCAGGAGAGCATTCAGAGGCTCCACATGAGAAACCACTCAGATTAGGCTACATTGGGCAAAGGATGGGTCATTTTCACGCCCAATGTAGACCATCGTTTTGTAGGTAGAATGTAGAGAATGGTGATCTCATGATAGTCTGAGAACATTTAGAATTCACAAATGATGGATGTCTTTGTGTGTATTGAAACCTAAATAAGAGTGTCTGATGCACACGAAAGTGAAGAGAAAGGCTTGACCTGTAGAGTAGGGCTATATGTTTACATACATGCATCAATGTCCTCAGCTACACAATATATACACATGTACCAGGCTTCTCACAGATATATAGATCATGTTTATTCTTAAATGTAAATCACATGTCCAGTTATGTCTCATATATAATGTTACTCATGATGATGTGGTTTTTGGCCATTCCTGCAACTATAGCGATAATAGAAGGTAGTATGATGTTTAGAGCCTCTGTGCTCACCTATCGTGTTGCAGTCAAGTGGTTGGCAATCTTTAAGTCATTCACACTCAAAAGGTTCTGGCACCAGTTAACACTTTTAAAACGGTGATATGGGGAATTTCAATGGTCATTCAATTCATGTTTGCCATCTTTTCGGTTCACTCTTCACAAGTTCTGCTAGCTTTTATCACCAGAGAGAAGTGTCATTGAAACACAAGACAGTTCCTTCCTGTATGGATGGAAAAACAGAGCTTGATTACATTCGCATTGGTTGCTATCAACGTCTCACTTTGATCGAAAAAGCAATATTTTTATGCTATTTCATTTGTGTGTAATGGGATGAAGCTGTAGAGACTTACATTAGCCCAGAATATTTTGAAGGAAACACAGATAAAATCACAAAGCCAATAACAGCGAAGAATAGTAATGCGTAACTGGGAATGGCTGCCAGAACTGGGTAATTGGGGATAAGATTGCTTAACGAATTTATGCACGCACCAGATAATGTCTAGACACATTGTACCTGACTGTTTGGTCCACACACTAAATTTTATATTTGATATGAACTCCTAATTGTAAGGTACCATCTTCTTCTGGAACTGATCTTACCATTTGAATACTGTTTTGAATTCTCTGAGAGAAAGGTGTTTCATTTTTGCGATTTGAAAGAGATACTTAAGATTTTGTCCGAGGTTACTTGGTGCTCTGATTTTATAAAAAAAAAAAAAAAAAAAAAAAGAAATAAGAAAATGCCACCAAAACGCGTGATGAGCAGTATTATGTTCATATCTGTGTACGATATGAGTGATAAACAAAATTCAGAAGCTACCGGGTAGTACTCAGTTGAATGGTAACCTACATACGGAATTCATGGTATATGGTAATCCAGTTAGCTGTTTTATAGGTTCTCAGAGATATATAGAATTGAGAAGTAGTATAGCCGTGTTTACCCCGTAATCGTATACTATTGATGTTCAGTATAGTACCAGTGTTGAGAAGAGCCCTTTACTCCTTTGTCAACATATTTGATAGCATAACTGTGTCACCTCCAGAATGTATGATTAGAAACATTTCTAGTTTCAGACAAATTGCATTCAATTTGATTCTTCATGCCGAAGAAGTATCAATGAATTTGTAGCTTACTTATACGAATTATGATCAATGAAGAAAAATGTCAATACCTTTCTCTTTATAGAGCAAGTATATATGCTCAATAATACACATCATTGCAAATCTTTGCCTTTCTCTGCTTTGCTTCCTATGGTTCGATTTTCAAGAAAGCATGCATTATAGATATGTTTAGCATGGTGCATTTGAGTTACTGATAACATAGCGTAGGATGATTTCTACTTTCTTTTTTTGGTTTGAATAAGAAATCCTCAATGTGTATTAATACATGAATACATATTAGATTAATTAAATCTCCATTATATGGTACCCTAGTATGAGCAAAATGTAAAGAATACATCAATCTCTGCATTGAGAAGGAAAGAGTTCAAACAGCCTTATTACTATAGGAGAAAAAGAGTGAAGAACATTGCATGTCAATTGCCCAGCATGTACACCTCTTCCTAAATAATATGTAGATTTCTCTACCTGGGCTTGAAATACTGATCTGTGCTTTTTAATGTTATTCTAGTACTGCATCTGCAGTGATAAGTTCTGCCATGGACTTGTATGAGGTCCATGGTCCAAATCATCAGTTGAAGCACACCCTCCTACGGTCCTCCACCTTCGTTGCCCCTTTACAGAGTGACTAATTTGTAGTATCCTCTTAACTCAGTTTTGTATTCCTGCACTGTGAATGATTGCCTTTTTTGCAGTGGCCTATGATTTGGCAAACTTGGAGAATTCACGAAAACCTCCTGAACGTCGCCACAGCATAAGCGTTATGGAGACCCCTGCCGCCAAGCCCGCACCCAAGGTTGGCATCGTGGTATAGTTTTACTACTTTTTTCCTTTAATAATCCAGAGCACCCGTGAATTCATTGCCCGTCCTGTTGCCTTCGTCTTTCAGTCGCTCTTGACATAGCCGCGGACATTATTCGGTCCGAGCGCAGACATAGTATAACAGTATGCGAGTCGCCCACCAGAGAATTGCAGTTTGAGGACAGTACTGAAGAGAGTCGGTTAGGGCCCCTCCATCCTCCTACAACTCCTCCTCCTTCTAGTGCGCATGCGCAGCATCTGACATCATCAGACGCTAGCGTTCCCGGCCTCCATCCGGGTGCTACTAACGCTGTAAGTATGGGTGACGGGCCAAGCCGCTACAGCTAGCTGCCTGCCTTTTCCTCCTTCACTATGGGAATGGGTTTGATTGACAGGTCCCCTTTTTAATTACTGCTGTTGTCAAAGCTTTCTACTTCTTGCATTTTGGCAGAAGCATTTTCATTTTGCATGGTTTGGGAAATTTTGTTTTAAGAGTTGGAGAGACGAGGCTGCTTTTTAGCATCAGCATTTTCCGATATTTGCATGCTGTCCATTTCCTTAACTAACTGCATGTTGCTAGCCTTTTATCAGATGCATTTCAGGGAAAATGACCTTTCATTTCATTTATTTTCAATATGATATAGAATTCTGTAATGACTTGTAGGTTAATATGATTAGAAGAACACCTACTCCAGAATTCTTTCTTAAATTATACCGTGATTTTTTTTTTTTACTTTGACAAAACTTTCCTTTGCTCAATCCTCATTTTTTATCAAAATATCTATTCCCCCCTAAAAGCGCAAGGTATTTGGGACCATTCACTCTACCCATTCAGTACCCTACCTGTAGGCATCACCTTTCCCCCACTGCTTCACCAAGGCAGCAGGATGAACCTATAAACCCCACCCTGTCACCTTGCTTGTAGAATTCTACTTCTCTCTAACCAATAGACATCTTTTCCAATAAGGATCCACTCTTCATCCACAATGGTCCCCCTCCATTCCATCAGTATAAATGTACCTATGAGGTATCATTTTCTGCGAACATATGCTACTCTCAAAAAACAGATATTGTAAACTATGTCATGATTCCTCTGAGATGTGCGATGAAAGTTTGTTTCCCCTGCAATATGCATGTTGTATTACAGTACTTCGCAACTGTTGCACAGTCTATATACTATAACCTCCGAATTCTAGCTTTCTGTTTCGAAATACACTCTCCAGAAAGAGAAGAATCTTTCGGAAACCCAGATCCTCCTTACTGGGGAAGAGCCTTAGAAAATCTCTCACTCACGTCAATTGATAACATAGTTGCAAACAAAGCAATTCAATTTCCAAGTTTAGCTAGAACATTATTTCAAGGAGCAGTAGGCGAAAGGAATAGATATGTGTGAGAGCAATTATGGAAGAGTTCTCTCAGATGATTATGAGATTTAGATGGCCAAAAGAAAGGAAGACTCACCTAACTAATATACATGTGTAAATATGTAAAGGTTTGTGCTATTGTTTTTGTGTGTTGTGTGATGTGTGTGTGTGGGTTTGGGTGTGTGTTTGAACCGAGGATTACACATGACAGACATCTGTAATGTATAATCGGCTGTGTACGTCCTTTATGATTTAACAAAACAGAAGGATGAAAAGTTGGTATTAAAAACAACACTCATTTGGTAGTTAACCACAGACCTATAGCAATATTACTGTAGACAGCGGTTTTCAGATATTTGTCAACACACAGTTTAATGTTCCCTACTCTAGGTATGCTATTGGATAATTTTATATGTTACTTAGAAATGCTATGCCATGGACATCTGCTTTAGTTATTGTAACTCTGGGGTAGAGTTAAAACTAGTTCATGTGAACCATCATGTGGACGGTTTTAGCATATAGCATCAATGGATGTGCTCGCGTCTTCTTCCTCTACACATATTAATCAGAGTCGGAATGGCTATAGTTAGATCCGCATGCACTTTCAAACCCAATCAAACTCATTCCCACTGGGGTGAAGAAGACAACGTCACACATGAGCCACAGCATAAACAAGGAAGTAATAATGAAAAAGAAGTCATGAATTTGACAAATTAGTTAGAATGAACTTTTAGGTTACATCTGAAAATACAACAAAAAGGGACATTTTTGAGACATGTCTGTCAACACTACGTCTTATTACATACAAAACAAACATTTAGTTACTTTGAACTTGAGTACAGATCGTTCTGTTACTTATAGACGGTTAGTATATTATGGTTAGGAGTGATATCAGAGGCTTTGTAGGCCAGCCCTGCTGCTATGTACAGTAGGCGTTCTGTCAGCCTGTCTAGTTATCCGAAATCAGTACTTAACTGTATACCTCTCATGTCTTTGATTACCTTTGATTACTGAGTTGTAAAACTTTTTGATGTTGTAAGAAAAAGAGTGCTGTACATACTGGTATTTCGTTTTTTAACCCTTTGAGGGCAGAGCAAAATTGGTTGCCCTGGCCATGGGGACGGCCTCTGAAAAAGTATAGTTCCTAGAGGACGAGCCTATTT
Organism: Acholoe squamosa; assembly: GCA_949317995.1. Taxonomy (NCBI): domain Eukaryota; kingdom Metazoa; phylum Annelida; class Polychaeta; order Phyllodocida; family Polynoidae; genus Acholoe; species Acholoe squamosa. Next base: position 41,912,350 of record OX439038.1, read on the forward strand.
TCAATTCCTATACAAATCCTATATAATGGGCATCAACTATAGTCGACGCTAGGTCTACCATGGTGTCGACTATAGTCGATGCTAGGCCTGCCATGGTGTCGACTATAGTCGATGCTAGCCCTCAATGGGTTAATCATACTTCCTATTTTGTCACTTTATAAACAATAAGTAACGGCAATGGTCAAAAAGTTTTGATTTGTAGAACAAATCATTTTGCACACTTTCATGATCCTTTAAAGCAGAGATATATGTCTCTGTTTAAAGGCACATTTTGAGTCACATTTTAAGATATTGCAGCTTTTACATATTTAGTGAGAATATTCCGAACATAAATCCATGCAATAACGATATTTCATTAAGATAATTTCATTTTACTAAGCATTGGTATCCAGGCATTACATAACAAAACAAACTAACAAGCGGCGCAGTTTTCCCAGACACTTCCATGATACACTCTTGAAAGGAATCCAGAGAGAGAAGTTAAGGTCATGAAAATGAAATGGTTTGTGTAGTCAGAGGTGCCACTTCGTCCCATTTAAATTACCACACATGCTTGTAACAAGGTCTCGTAATGATTTATATACTGTTTATCCAAACAGGATGTCCCGAAAGAAATACATAGGCCTATACCACACATGTGGAAATGTATGAACTTTTTTTCTTCTTCAAATTTAAAAGCTCATAAAGATCAGCACCTGACAAAGTGGCATCTCCCTATTACAGTGAGGATGTTATAATAGTGTTCTTGCATGTTGATATGTTTCTGTTCATATAGCGCAAAATCCTGGAATGTCTGTCGCTCACCATAGAGGAGGTGATGCACATACGGAGTGTCCTCACCAAAGCAGAACTAGAGTGTCTAGTGGTGGACCCAGAGCTTCAGGCCCTTCTCGCCAAGGGAAAGGTGAGTTATTCTATCACATGTGTATTTGTAGCTCCCCTCCCCCTTACTCTCACCAGAGAATCCCACCTACCAGAAAGATTTCGCCCATCCTCCCTCTCTTCCAAGTCCTATGTCAGGAACACTTATCCTTATTGGATATGGGTGAAGCTATAAAGACTGATATGAATGGAACTAGTCTCTGTTAAAGCTGATATGGATTAAGGCTATCTGAGCTAATGTTGGTATTGATGAAGGCTGTGCTAGTTATTGCTGATATGGATGAAACCTGTCTGTGCTAAGGCCACACCAAAAAAAATAAGTTGGTCTACGGATTTTGGTTTTGAAAAAATGGTGCGAGCGAGTGAATTTTTTAAAAAAATTTTTAAGAATTTTTTTGGCGTCCAATTGAGGCAAGCGAACAAATTTTTTTTTTTTAATTTTGCTAAACATTACAAAGAGAAAACTTGTAGAAACTGAAGCGAACCGTAGACCAACTTATTTTTTTGGTGTGGCCTAACGTTGATAAGGATGAAATCTGTCTGAGTTCAGGCGGATATGGATGAAATCTGTGTGAATTCATGCAGATATCAATGGAACCTGGAAGGTATTGCTGACATGGATGGAATCTGTGTGAATTCAGGTAGATATAGATGAAACCTGTCTGACTCCCATCTATTTTTTTTTGTCTTTACAGGTCTGTTTCACTTGTAAAGAAACGAAATTCTCACTTTTTGGTCAGTGGGCAACCAAATGTAAATTTTGCCGACGAAATGTGTGTTCAAAGTGCTGTAGCAAGGTAAGACCAAATTCTTTCTTGTGGGATATTCAAGGATTTTTCTGTTATAGATCGGTAGGACCATGGGAAACTAGGATGACAAAAATATTGAAGGCAAAACGTGCAACAGTTGCAGTTGCATACATCCTGCATAAGACCGATTTGCATGGTTTTATCCAAAAATGTTACTAACAATATGTTTAAGGTATAGATATTGATAGAAAATCTCGACAAACATTACTCATTTACTCTCAGTTTTAAATAGAAAGATTTTAAAGTTGTTTCAAATTTATGAATTTATCGTACACTGAATTTATTCTTTCCCGTGATACATGATCTTGAAATGAAATGTCTTAATTTACCTATTGACAGATGCGAATTCCGACCGAGCATTTTGAGCATGTGCCTGTATATACCCTCAGTCCCAGCCCTCTTAGTCCTTCTTCAAATAAAGGCATCTTCACATATGTAAAGTAAGTACCTACCGTATATATAACATTATATAGAAAATCACCTATTACCTTCACATTCATAGCAATTATGTCTGTCCAATATTAGTAGTGTGTACACGACGTTCTCCTTTATTTAAATCTGTATACAACGTTTGTCTTCGCCACAATGAGCTGATTCTTTCCATGGGATAACTGTTCAATTTCTTTTATTTTTCTAGGACTGGTTCAGCTCCAAATTCACCAGAACTATCAAGAAAGAAAATCGGGACGTCGCCACCCCAACAACAAGCAATCAACCCGACAACCAACCTTAATAACAATCGGGCTGGTGAAAGTGCATTTGTACAAGCGTCGCGCCCCATCCTACAACGCGCACAGACAATTGCACGCCCCCTAACAGGTGCTGCCACAGAAGGAGTAGGGGCCTTACAAGGTCCTCTAATGAACGTGTGCAAGGACTGCAAGGCCATGATTGTTAACATCATTCGGTCAAGTCGCACACAACTAGCCCGGGCGCCTGAGATGGTGCGAGAAAAGGTGCAGATGCCCAACCTGCGCCGATTCCACTCCTTCCGCACACCGCGTAACTTCCATTTGGATCTGAAGCCAGTCTACAAATAGTGTATCTGATCACTATCACAATAAACAAGGGAGGTGAATGCTATCAAATGTGATCAGACAGTCAAAACGTTTCCCAACCGCCATCCCGCATTTGACTTTATGACAATTAGACAATTAGGTTATATCCATTCCCACCGACAAGCCATTACTTGAACTTCACTGAAAGTTCACTGAGAGGCAAAACAGCTTTTGCTTACTGCCGATACTGTCGTGGTTGTATGCACCGAAGTGATTGGTCAGTTCTAAGCAGACTTTTCATTGGTGCTTTGTCTTCTAAAATTTCAAGGAAATCTTGTTCAAATATATGGAGTTTTATGTGATAATATCGTGAAGAAGAGGTACTACATCTCATATGGACTACACCGACCTTCTCCCCCTGGTGGTGGACGTTAGATACAAATGTCGTCTGCTTGAAATAACTAAAGGACAAATCAGAGATGTGATCACCCTCGGTCTTGTGATCGAGGCCCATACTCTGAGAGCGGAGCTTTTCCTGTATTTTACCATTAACGACTGCTCTGAGATGTGGAACAGGTCATTATACCCGGTTGAATGTCAGGAAAGGTCTGCCCATGGGGAGTTGAAGCTAGGACTAACAGTGTCGAGACTGAGGGGCTACGTTGGCATGTAAATTATACAGCTTATGGACTGCACAGCTTTCATATTCCTTACGTATCTTGATGAGCTTTTGTACATAATCATTATCATAAGTAGGTGGCTACATACACCAGTTTAGGTGGCATTCGCTTCATGAGGCCGTACCGTTATATTCCTCATCAGTGTATCCAGTGCCTCCTTCAATCCTGGTTAGAAGCGACCTTATGCTCTATTCAATGTGTACGATATTTTAGGCACCTTCCTATATATACACACAGCGATGTATACCGAAATGTCTGCCTTTAGTGGTCTTGTAAATAGGTCTAGAGACAAATCAGTACCATATAGGTTAGACACTTTGCAATAGATTATGAATTGAGTACATACCAAGTGATAGACTGTATTGAGTGAGGTATGAGATCTCGAATAATGCACATTTTGAGCTAATAATGTCCATTGGTGTTCCTTGGATGACTGTCAAAAGGAGGAACTATAAAACGTTTGTACATATTGCTATAATAAGCTTTTATACTGAAGTGTGAGTTAATGAACAGGAAAATTGGCTGATATGATGTTTCGGATCTTGGTAAAAATCCTTAACTTTAGAAGAAAAAAATATTATATTGTAATATCAATGTGACCCAATCATTTCGTTACAAGAAATCAGGCAGATTTAATTACAATAGACCACTTTCTTAATGTGTTACACTTTGGAATTTCAACTAGAAAACATTATTTCTTTTCTCTGAGCAAGGAGGATTTATAAGACGAGAACAGCATTTGAGTGTGTCCATCAGATAGTTATATATTTAGGACGAACGCCCTTGTCCCTTATTCTATATGTTACATGCCATCATACAAAAGGCATCGTGCAGGTTCTTTATGTATATATGCTACGCTACAGTAGATTTGCTATGTAGGCATGCACCCACTCCTGTCTACATTATAGTGGACCCAGATTATAGACTTTTTAAACCCATCACAGTTTTCATCGTTTATCCCCATCAAATTTTTTCCTATTTTGTCAATTTAGGTAAAGCGCAACAACGAATAGAACTGAAGATGACAAGGACACTAGTATTCAAAGATTTTGTTGAGGAATAATTACTTCATCGGAAATAGGCATTTTCAGGTTGAGTAGATTGAAAAATTGTTATAGTGATGCAAATCAGAATGTACCATCCATTGGATAACAGCAAAAATATTGATTAATATATTATTTATTGTGATCTGGTATATTCCCTCTTCCATGTGGTACACTGTATGGTCGTTCACTGAATACATTACATGTTCCTGGAGATAATTCCTTCCCGCTCCCTGTTTAGCTCGCCGTCTTTGTTGTTGAGACTATTATTCTTGTCAATTACTAGCATACATATAAATTGTATATTATTAGTCCGGCCACCATTTTTCCCCTATACGTATAACATAACTGCTATTTAGCATGTTACTCAAGAGTCCAATAATATATTATGAGCAACAATACAGATAGGATAATCTGTCCGGAGCATCCTTTCCCCCGGCTCCTCACTGATGTTATATACCTACAATTAAATAGTTTCCCTCCATGATGGGTCAGCAGAATACCATGCATATTTACTTTGTAATTATAGATTGCCTTGTAAGCCAAGGAGAAAAAAACTTGGATTCTTTCCTAGCCTTTGTTTTATCCGTTTGCATCAGTCATATGTAAATACATGTCAAAAGTATTGAGTACATTCAGTCATAATTAAAAAATCCCCAAAGGCTTCTGCAATAGAATCTATGTTACGTGGACACCTAGTCAATATATTCTGTCATCTGCATACATAGAAACCTACAAAATACTTATTTAAACGTCTTAACCTTTGGAATGACTTGAAGTTACCTGGTACAATAATAAGGTTATACATTGCAGAAAAAAGTGATTTTCTTTTTTTTTCTCATACAAGCCTGGAAACTCATTATTATGTATTTTGTTTTAATTCAAAATGCTATTCAGTGTTCTTACAAGTCTGGACACACAAATTTTTATCTTAACTGCCATTGAAGTTGTTTCTGTTGAATCACATGCATATGAATAAAATATGTTCATTATGAAATCAAGAGTTCTCTGTATCTCTATATATAAACCTAAGTCACGAATCCAGCTAGGCTCCGGTTATACTGACGGTCTCTAGGTACAACATTACATTAAAATTGGATGAAATTTGGGCACTGGGAATTTACTTGGCTCCGATGTGGAACTAATCTGAATATCGATTTAAAAAGGAAATGGCTCGGTTATCAAAATAGTTGGCCAAAGGACGTCACCTTGCACTATGTACCTTGCATGAAAGCCACGCAGACATAAAATTCCCAAGTTTCCAATGAATTTCCATGCCTATAAGGGTATAGAAGCCATATGGAATAAGATTGAGAATAACCTGATCTACATGGCTCATAATTGTGAAACCTTTCATTTTCAGCCTGGAGGGTGGTTTTTTAAAATATTTTTGCACACAAAATTTCTTTGATGTGTGAGTAGTTCTGGTCTTGGGCCAAAAATATGTCACATTGGGAATCTTAAATCAGAAAACTATTCCTATGGTGACCAGCCAAACATATTATGACCATACCATCTCAATTGGGTGTCTGGCAACGGATGATAGCTATGTTATGTTCCATTAGCCCTATGGTACCATGCATTAAAAGTGTGTATGGTTATAACAGATATGGCTAATTATCAGTGGAGTGGTATGGTTCCATTTTGATACCTAGTTTCTGTATTAGTTCCCATTATTAGTCCCTTCAACCCTTATTCAAATAAATGGCTTTAACTCTCCCTTTACCAGAGTATTTTAGAGCAAATTTTTGGGTTTAAGTTTTTAACATAAACTCTCAAAAACCGTTGGAATTGTGTGAATATTCAAGTGAGTGAGTGAGTAATGGTTGTTTAACGCCAAGCCGACAGCTAAGGTCATATTCATGGCGGAAAAAGTACATTAGACATCACATCACAAAGGAATACATGTGCCTGTGCCCGTGCATATGGACACCAGACATATGTAAGAAAGAGGGGACAGGAAAGAGGAGATTCAAGGAATGAATATGTGCCGGTGCCCGCGCATATGGACACCACCCACACTCAGAGAGGATAGAAAAGCAAGACATAGACCCCTTTTAAAGATGGCCTGGGGCTGGGGAGGCCCGTGTGAATATTCAAATTAGAAGGGAAATGGTGACCGGTTAAGCTAGGATAATCAGTTAGATAGAACAACACCCAGGTTTTCTCTATCTAGTTTGATTAGTTAGATATATCATAATAAATGTGGAGATATGATGAGAAAAGTTGATCTCATGAGTTTACTTCAAACTGCAATATCTCAGCACTCCCTGTATCAATTGCAATGATGTAAAGTGCATATTGTAGTAAATATGTAGTTTTGTTGCAATTTTGGCAGAAAATGAATTTTGGAAGACATTCTTTTTCGGTAACCATAGCAACCAAAACCATGCAAAATCGGCATTTTTTCATGTCTGTTGCCATAGTAACCAGCCAAAATGGCCAATAATGGATCAAAATACACAAATATTTTCCATGCCATTTTGGTGAGCATGAAAAAATGTACAAAGTCAATTTTCACCAAAAAAATGGTACTATTTGAGATTTTTCATGATTTTTAGTCTAAATATTGATTAAATCTATGGAAAACCTTTAGGGTAATTTAAGATTTTGTCTCAAGTTTGTAAAACTGCCATGCTAAAAGTATAAGAGATAGAGAATAACTCTTTAGACTCTGTGGAGAACCCAACTCAAGCTAGGTCTAACAAAAAATTCGGGGAGTTTCAATGGATTTGGTGGAAGTTATAGTGTGCTCAATAAGGGCTAAAAATCGGCCAAAACTACGCATTAATGCATAGTTGGAAGAGTTAAACGTGAAAGTTAACAAAAATGGCATTTTCAGAGCTTCAATGTGGTTTGTTCTTTCTCAAATGTCCTGAAACATCAATACTTGCCTGAAAACTATCTTTTTTAATGTTTTTATAAAATACCTAATTTTTTTTCTTTCCTAGTTAGGTGGTGTTGGGCCTTTGCTATAGTCCTTCTGTGCTTTTATTGCCATAAGCCCCCCTAAAATCGATCATCTGTAGCCAGAAAAATTGGCTAGAAAGAGCTGTTATTTTCATTCAGGATATTCTCAGTGTCACATATCATTTTCTAATGGCACGTTTTCTTATGAAATGTGATAACAAATACATATCTTTTAACTTAGGACAAGCAATGTTTACAATAGACTGCTAAACATTATTGGACCTCAGGCAGGTTGATATATGTACTGTCATCTGTTGCCAGAACATTATTTGAATGTTAAATATTATCTCTTCATATAAACATTGTGCATGGTTCTGCTTATAGAGGATTAAGTCAGCCTCTATCAATGATAGTATATTTTATGAAATGCATAGCTATTTTCACTATAGGCCAACTCCCACAACGTGAAAATGGTCGGGAAATTGTTGTGAAATAGGATATGTCGGTGCTTAGCTGATATTGGGGTGGTAATATCATCTAGGGAAGACCTATAAAGGCTAAGAATCCCTGTCAAAGTGCTGGTATTTAGGGAGTATAGTACATCAAAAGTTTTTGATATTTTCTTCACAAAGGGCTTGAAATCTCTGTGATAGACTCAAAATCCCTGTGATTTGGAGGAAAACAACAGTTTCTAGGAAATCAGAAGAGGTGTGTCTTTGATAAATCAGGAGCCAAGTTCCACATACTACAGTCATAATGGGGTTCTGCTTGTGATTTATGCAAGCTACATTTGTTTATGGTATGCAGGAGACCATTGCAAACAACAGAAAATAGTCAGAGAGAACTGTGATTTCAATATCAAATCTCTATCTCTGTGAATCATTCTAGCAACTCATCTGTGCAGTAATGAAAATCACAGAGATTCCCCTGCTACTATCAGCTATAGTCGGATTTGGAGTGGTAAGAAGTGCAGTGAGTACCCTTGTGATTCAGGAAATTGGCAACAGTCCAATGTTGCCGATATCCAGAATCACAGACATTTCATACCCATTTTTCACGTAGTGGGTTTTGGCCTTATACAAGGTGGATTACCTAAGTGATCATCCATTGCCAGACATTAGTGAGCAGTAGGTGTCTTTGCTTCTTTACTGAATAGGAAATGTTCTACATCCTGATCATTTTTACTTGTTTAATCCTTATTACATTTGTAATTATTATTAAAGATTATTTGTTAAATATTGATAGCATAGGATGTATGGCTTGATAGATAGTATCATCCGTTGCCAGGAAGAATTACACAAAGGTTTTATCAAAATATTCAATGTGGCATACTGCAACACCTGTACTGCATTCTAGTCAATACCTTTTTCCTTGCATAACTACACATAATATGTGATCCTTGGATATGGTACGTTCAGCTTAGACATTGATTCTAAGAGATATGGATGTTAAAGCCCTAATGGATAGAAGAAGAGAGAAAAAGAGGGTGTGTGGGTGTATATGAGAGCTAGGGAAAGAGCATTTTTTGCAGAAGCTTACTACCCCTGTGGATGTCTGCACCAGATCAATATAGATTACCGTAATGGTCCAAAGAAGCGCCCGGGGGCTCATTAATTTTACTCCCACTGTACCTCCAGCGCTTATTAGAGACAGGCACTTATTTGAATACTGTTTTCATTGCCTTAGATTTATTTCAATACCCCGATACCTCCGCCAGTTTTTTTAAACCGGGACTTAATTGAGACGCCAGAGCTTAAACGGGCCATTACGGTAGAAGGACTTTAATAAAATGATGTGTGAATCGTAATTCCCCATTGCAAACGCACCTGATATGTGAGAATGGCAACCCCCTGCACCTTACGGAAGTAACTTTAGATAAAGGTGCATCTTATACACAAGGATTTAAATCTACAGACATGTTCTATTGTGACTAAGAGTAAGATATGGCTCAAGGTTGTGGTTCAAGGACAAAATGGTATATATTGCCATCATTATTGAATTTTGATAGCACAATGCACTGATTTTGAGTGAAGGTTCATGAGCTACTAATATGCGCAGGTTAGTATTCTATAACATATTGCAGAGTGATTCACTGATCAACAGAGTTCAGTGTCAAAAATGAAATCAGTGGTGCCCTCTACTGGACCAAAGTAAAAACAGGGGATTCCTGCCTCTCTCTTTAGCCACAAGGTGTCCTCAGTGAGGTGGGAGAGGACCATTTCTACACTCCAACATTATAAGAGCCCTAATGGAAAGAAGAAGAGAGAAAAAGAGGGTGTGTGGGTGTATATGAGAGCTAGGGAAAGAGCATGTTTTGCAGAAGCTTACTTCCCCTGTGGATGTCTGCACCAGATCAGTAAAGATTACCCTAATGGCCCGTAGAAGCGCCCAGGTGCACATTAATTTCACTCCCACTGTACCCCCAACGCTTATTAGAACCAGGTGCTTATTTGAATACTGTTTTCCTTGCCTTAGATTAATTTCAATACCCCAATACCTCCACCACTTATTTGAAACCGGCACTTAATTGAGACGCCGTTGCTTAAACCGGCCTTTACGGTAAAAGACCTTTAATAAAATGATGTGTCAATCGTAATTCCCCATAGCAGCCACACCGGATACGTGAGAATGGCAACCTCCTGCACACTATGGAAGTATCCTTAGATAAAGGTGCATCTTATACACAAGGATTTAGATCTATAGACTTATTCTATTGTGACTAAGAGTAAGATATGGCTCATGGTCGTGGTTCAAGGACAAAATGCTATATATTGCCATTATTATTGAATTTTGATAGCTTAATGCACTGATTTTGAGTCAAGGTCCATAAGCTACTAATACGCGCAGGTTAGTATTCTGTAACATATTGCAGAGTGATTCACTGATCAACAAATTCTGTGTCAAAATTAAATCAAGGTCCATAAGCTACTAATAAGCGCAGGTTAGTATTCTGTAACACATTGCAGAGTGATTCACTGATCAACAAAGTTCTGTGTCAAAATTAAATCAGTGGTGCCCTCTACTGGACCAAAGTAGAAACAGGGGATTCCTGCCTCTCTCTTTAGCCACAATGAGTCCTCAGTGAAGTGGAAGAGGACCATTTCTACACTCCAACATTGTCAAAGCCCTAACGGATTTCAATACCCCAATACCTTAATTTAGACGCCGATGCTTAAACGGGCCTTTACAGTAAAAAGACTTTAATAAAATGATGTGTGAATCATAATACCCCATAGCAACCGCACCTGATATGTGAGAATGGCAACTCCCTGCACCTTACGGAAGTACCGTAATCTCCCGCGTATAAGGCGCGTCTTATACGCCAAACAAAATGCTGCTGAGTCTTATACGTGGGAGGGAAATTGCCTTGAGTTTGGGGTGCGCCTTATAGGGGGGGGGTATTTTTACTATAACACAGTATTAAATTGACAAAAATCTGCCCTCAGAGGTGCGCCTTATAGGTGGAACAGGACTTCCTGAGTTGGGGGTGCGCCTTATATGCAGGCTGCGCCTTATACGCGGGAGTTTACGGTACCTTTAGATAAAGGAGCATCTTATACACAAGGATTTAGATCTATAGACTTGTTCTATTGTGACTAAGAGTAAGATATGGCTCAAGGTTGTGGTTCAAGGACAAAATGGTATATATTGCCATCATTATTGAATTTATAGCTCAATGCACTGATTTTGAGTCAAGGGCCATGAGCTACTAGTAATGGAAAGAAGAAGAGAGAAAAAGAGGGTGTGTGGGTGTATATGAAGGTAGGGAAAGAGTATTTTTGAAGAAGCTTACTTCCCCTGTGGATGTCTGCACCAGATCAATATAGAGTACCGTAATGGTCCAAAGAAGCGCCCGGGTGCTTATTAATTTCACTCCTACTGTACCTCCAGTGCTTATTAGAGACAGGCACTTATTTGAATACTGTTTTCATTGCCTTAGATTAATTTCAATACCCCGATACCTCTGCCAGTTTTTTTAAACCGGGACTTAATTCAGACGCCAGAGCTTAAACGGGCCATTACAGTAGAAGGACTTTAATAAAATGATGTGTGAATGGTAATTCCCCATTGAAACCGCACCTGATACGTGAGAATGGCAACCCCCTGCACCTTACGGAAGTACCTTTAGATAAAGGTGCATCTTATACACAAGGATTTAGATCTACAGACTTGCTCTATTGTGACTAAGAGTAAGATATGGCTCAAGGTTGTGGTTCAAGGACAAAATGGTATATATTGCCATTATTATTGAATTTTGATAGCTCAATGCACTGATTTTGAGTCAAGCTTTATGAGCTACTAGTATGCGCAAGTTAGTATTCTATAACATATTGCAGAGTGATTCACTGATCAACAAAGTTCATTGTCAAAATGAAATCATTGGTGCCCTCTACTGGACCAAAGTAGAAACAGGGGATTCCTGCCTCTCTCTTTAGCCACAAGGTGTCCTCAGTGAGGTGGGAGCGGACCATTTCTACACTCGAACATTGTTTAAGCCCTAATGGAAAGAAGAAGAGAGGGTGTGTGGGTGTATATGAAGGTAGGGAAAGAGTATTTTTGCAGAACCTTACTTCCCCTATGGATGTCTGGACCAGATCAGTAAAGATTACCGTAATGGCCCGCAGAAGCGCCCAGGTGCTCATTAATTTCACTCCCACTGCACACCCAGTGTTTATCAGAGCCAGGTGCTTATTTGAATACTGTTTTCATTGCCTTAGATTAATTTCAATATCCCAATACCTCCGTCGCTTATTCAAAACCAACACTTAATTGAGACGCCGGTGCTTAAGCGGGCGTTCACCGTAAAAGGACTTGAATAAAATGATGTGTGAATCATAATACCCTATAGCAACCGCACCTGATACGTGATAATGGCAAACTCCTGCACACTACGGAAGTAGCCTTAGATAAAGAAGCATCTTATACACAAGGACTTAGATCTATAGACTTGTTCTATTGTGACTAAAAGTAAGATATGGCTCAAGGTTGTGGTTCAAGGACAAAATGGTATATATTGCCATTATTATTGAATTTTGATAGCTTAATCCACTGATTTTGAGTCAGGGTTCATGAGCTACTAGTAAGCACAACTTAGTATTCTATAACATATTGCAGAGTGATTCACTGATCAAGAGCGGGCTTCCCTAGCCCGCTTAATTGGGTCTATATCTCCTCTTTCCTATCCCCTCGGATGTGTGTGGTGCACATGTGCGGGCACCAACACATTCCTCTGTGAAATTGCGTAATATAGTTCTCGCCATGAATATGACCATAGCTGTCGAAATGGCGTTAAATATCTATTAATCACTCACTCACTGATCAAGAGAGTTCAGATTCAAAATCAAATCAGTGGTGCCCTCTACTGGACCAAAGTAGAAACAGGGGATTCCTGCCTCTCTCTTTAGCCACAAGGTGTCCTCAGTGAAGTGGAAGAGGACCAATTCTACACTCCAACATTGTTGAAGCCCTAATGGATAGAAGAAGAGAGAAAAAGAGGGTGTGTGTGTGTATATGAGAGTTAGGGAAAGAGCATTTTTGCAGAAGCTTACTTCCCCTGTGGATGTCTGCACCAGATCAATATAGATTACCGTAATGGTCCGAAGAAGCGCCCGGGTGCTCATTAATTTCACTCCCACTGTACCTCCAGCGCTTATTAGAGACAGGCACTTATTTGAATACTGTTTTCATTGCCTTAGATTAATTTCAATACCCCGATACCTCTGCCAGTTTTTTGAAACCGGGACTTAATTGAGACGCCAGAGCTTAAACGGGCCATTAGGGTAGAAGGACTTTAATAAAATGATGTGTGAATCGTAATTCCCCATTGCAACCGCACCTGATACGTGAGAATGGCAACCCCCTGCACCTTACGGAAATACCTTTAGATAAAGGTGCATCTTATACACAAGGATTTAGATCTACAGACTTGCTCTTTTGTGACTAAGAGTAAGATATGGCTCAAGGTTGTGGTTCAAGGACAAAATGGTATATATTGCCATCATTATTGAATTTATAGCTCAATGCACTGATTTTGAGTCAAGGTCCATGAGCTACTAGTATGCACAGCTTAGTATTCTATAAGATATTGCAGAGTGATTCACTGATCAAGAGAGTTCAGTGTCAAAATGAAATCAGTGGTGCCCTCTACTGGACCAAAGTAGAAACAGGGGATTCCTGCCTCTCTCTTTAGCCACAAGGTGTCCTCAGTGAGGTGGGAGAGGACCATTTCTACACTCCAACATTATAAGAGCCCTAATGGAAAGAAGAAGAGAGAAAAAGAGGGTGTGTGGGTGTATATGAGAGCTAGGGAAAGAGCATGTTTTGCTGAAGCTTACTTCCCCTGTGGATGTCTGCACCAGATCAATATAGATTACCGTAATGGTACGAAGAAGCGCCCAGGTGCTCATTAATTTCACTCCCACTGTACCTCCAGCGCTTATACGAGACAGGCACTTATTTGAATATTGTTTTCATTGCCTTAGATTAATTTCCATACCCCTATACCTCCGCCAGTTATTTGAAACTGGCACTTAATTGAGACACCAGTGCTTAAAAGGGCCATTATGGTAAAAGGACTTTAATAAACTGATGTGTGGATGATAATAACCCATAGCAGCCACACCTGATACGTGAGAATGGCAACCTCCTGCACACTACGGAAGTAGCCTTAGATAAAGGTGCATCTTATACACAAGGATTTAGATCTATAGACTTGTTCTATTGTGACTAAGAGTAAGATATAGCTCAAGGTTGTGCTTCAAGGACAAAATGGTACATATTGCCATTATTATTGAATTTTGATAGCTTAATGCACTGATTTTGTATCAAGGTCCATAAACAACTAATATGCGCAGGTTAGTATTCTGTAACATATTGCAGAGTGATTCACTGATCAACAAAGTTCAGTGGCAAAATGAAATCAGTGGTGCCCTCTACTGGACCAAAGTAGAAACAGGGATTCCTGACTCTCTCTTTAGCCACAAGGTGTCCTCAGTGAAGTGGAAGAGGGCCATTTCTACACTCCAACACTGTTAAAGCCCTAATGGAAAGAAGAAGAGAGGGTGTGTGGGTGTATATGAAGGTAGGGAAAGAGTATTTTTGAAGAAGCTTACTTCCCCTGTGGATGTCTGCACCAGATCAGTAAAGATTACCGTAATGGCCCGTAGAAGCGCCCAGGTGCACATTAATTTCACTCCCACTGTACCCCCAACGCTTATTAGAACCAGGTGCTTATTTGAATACTGTTTTCCTTGCCTTAGATTAATTTCAATACCCCAATACCTCCGCCGCTTATTTGAAACCGGCACTTAATTGAGACGCCGTTGCTTAAACCAGCCTTTACGGTAAAAGACCTTTAATAAAATGATGTGTCAATCGTAATTCCCCATAGCAGCCACACCTGATACATGAGAATGGCAACCTCCTGCACACTATGGAAGTATCCTTAGATAAAGGTGCATCTTATACACAAGGATTTAGATCTATAGACTTATTCTATTGTGACTAAGAGTAAGATATGGCTCATGGTCGTGGTTCAAGGACAAAATGCTATATATTGCCATTATTATTGAATTTTGATAGCTTAATGCACTGATTTTGTGTCAAGGTCCATAAACAACTAATATGCGCAGGTTAGTATTCTGTAACATATTGCAGAGTGATTCACTGATCAACAAAGTTCAGTGGCAAAATGAAATCAGTGGTGCCCTCTACTGGACCAAAGTAGAAACAGGGATTCCTGACTCTCTCTTTAGCCACAAGGTGTCCTCAGTGAAGTGGAAGAGGGCCATTTCTACACTCCAACACTGTTAAAGCCCTAATGGAAAGAAGAAGAGAGGGTGTGTGGGTGTATATGAAGGTAGGGAAAGAGTATTTTTGAAGAAGCTTACTTCCCCTGTGGATGTCTGCACCAGATCAGTAAAGATTACCGTAATGGCCCGTAGAAGCGCCCAGGTGCACATTAATTTCACTCCCACTGTACCCCCAACGCTTATTAGAACCAGGTGCTTATTTGAATACTGTTTTCCTTGCCTTAGATTAATTTCAATACCCCAATACCTCCGCCGCTTATTTGAAACCGGCACTTAATTGAGACGCCGTTGCTTAAACCAGCCTTTACGGTAAAAGACCTTTAATAAAATGATGTGTCAATCGTAATTCCCCATAGCAGCCACACCTGATACATGAGAATGGCAACCTCCTGCACACTATGGAAGTATCCTTAGATAAAGGTGCATCTTATACACAAGGATTTAGATCTATAGACTTATTCTATTGTGACTAAGAGTAAGATATGGCTCATGGTCGTGGTTCAAGGACAAAATGCTATATATTGCCATTATTATTGAATTTTGATAGCTTAATGCACTGATTTTGTGTCAAGGTCCATAAACAACTAATATGCACAGGTTAGTATTCTGTAACATATTGCAGAGTGATTCACTGATCAACAAAGTTCAGTGGCAAAATGAAATCAGTGGTGCCCTCTACTGGACCAAAGTAGAAACAGGGGATTCCTGCCTCTCTCTTTAGCCACAAGGTGTCCTCAGTGAAGTGGAAGAGGGCCATTTCTACACTCCAACATTGTTAAAGCCCTAATGGAAAGAAGAAGAGAGGGTGTGTGGGTGTATATGAAGGTAGGGAAAGAGTATTTTTGAAGAAGCTTACTTCCCCTGTGGATGTCTGCACCAGATCAATATAGAGTACCGTAATGGTCCAAAGAAGCACCCGGATGCTTATTAATTTCACTCCTACTGTACCTCCAGCGCTTATTAGAGACAGGCACTTATTTGAATACTGTTTTCATTGCCTTAGATTAATTTCAATACCCCGATACCTCTGCCAGTTTTTTTAAACCGGGACTTAATTCAGACGCCAGAGCTTAAACGGGCCATTACAGTAGAAGGACTTTAATAAAATGATGTGTGAATGGTAATTCCCCATTGAAACCGCACCTGATACGTGAGAATGGCAACCCCCTGCACCTTACGGAAGTACCTTTAGATAAAGGTGCATCTTATACACAAGGATTTAGATCTACAGACTTGCTCTATTGTGACTAAGAGTAAGATATGGCTCAAGGTTGTGGTTCAAGGACAAAATGGTATATATTGCCATTATTATTGAATTTTGATAGCTCAATGCACTGATTTTGAGTCAAGCTTTATGAGCTACTAGTATGCGCAAGTTAGTATTCTATAACATATTGCAGAGTGATTCACTGATCAACAAAGTTCATTGTCAAAATGAAATCATTGGTGCCCTCTACTGGACCAAAGTAGAAACAGGGGATTCCTGCCTCTCTCTTTAGCCACAAGGTGTCCTCAGTGAGGTGGGAGAGGACCATTTCTACACTCGAACATTGTTTAAGCCCTAATGGAAAGAAGAAGAGAGGGTGTGTGGGTGTATATGAAGGTAGGGAAAGAGTATTTTTGCAGAACCTTACTTCCCCTATGGATGTCTGGACCAGATCAGTAAAGATTACCGTAATGGCCCGCAGAAGCGCCCAGGTGCTCATTAATTTCACTCCCACTGCACACCCAGTGTTTATCAGAGCCAGGTGCTTATTTGAATACTGTTTTCATTGCCTTAGATTAATTTCAATATCCCAATACCTCCGTCGCTTATTCAAAACCAACACTTAATTGAGACACCGGTGCTTAAACGGGCGTTCACCGTAAAAGGACTTGAATAAAATGATGTGTGAATCATAATACCCTATAGCAACCGCACCTGATACGTGATAATGGCAAACTCCTGCACACTACGGAAGTAGCCTTAGATAAAGAAGCATCTTATACACAAGGACTTAGATCTATAGACTTGTTCTATTGTGACTAAAAGTAAGATATGGCTCAAGGTTGTGGTTCAAGGACAAAATGGTATATATTGCCATTATTATTGAATTTTGATAGCTTAATCCACTGATTTTGAGTCAGGGTTCATGAGCTACTAGTAAGCACAACTTAGTATTCTATAACATATTGCAGAGTGATTCACTGATCAAGAGCGGGCTTCCCTAGCCCGCTTAATTGGGTCTATATCTCCTCTTTCCTATCCCCTCGGATGTGTGTGGTGCACATGTGCGGGCACCAACACATTCCTCTGTGAAATTGCGTAATATAGTTCTCGCCATGAATATGACCATAGCTGTCGAAATGGCGTTAAATATCTATTACTCACTCACTCACTGATCAAGAGAGTTCAGATTCAAAATCAAATCAGTGGTGCCCTCTACTGGACCAAAGTAGAAACAGGGGATTCCTGCCTCTCTCTTTAGCCACAAGGTGTCCTCAGTGAAGTGGAAGAGGACCAATTCTACACTCCAACATTGTTGAAGCCCTAATGGATAGAAGAAGAGAGAAAAAGAGGGTGTGTGTGTGTATATGAGAGTTAGGGAAAGAGCATTTTTGCAGAAGCTTACTTCCCCTGTGGATGTCTGCACCAGATCAATATAGATTACCGTAATGGTCCGAAGAAGCGCCCGGGTGCTCATTAATTTCACTCCCACTGTACCTCCAGCGCTTATTAGAGACAGGCACTTATTTGAATACTGTTTTCATTGCCTTAGATTAATTTCAATACCCCGATACCTCTGCCAGTTTTTTGAAACCGGGACTTAATTGAGACGCCAGAGCTTAAACGGGCCATTAGGGTAGAAGGACTTTAATAAAATGATGTGTGAATCGTAATTCCCCATTGCAACCGCACCTGATACGTGAGAATGGCAACCCCCTGCACCTTACGGAAATACCTTTAGATAAAGGTGCATCTTATACACAAGGATTTAGATCTACAGACTTGCTCTTTTGTGACTAAGAGTAAGATATGGCTCAAGGTTGTGGTTCAAGGACAAAATGGTATATATTGCCATCATTATTGAATTTATAGCTCAATGCACTGATTTTGAGTCAAGGTCCATGAGCTACTAGTATGCACAGCTTAGTATTCTATAAGATATTGCAGAGTGATTCACTGATCAAGAGAGTTCAGTGTCAAAATGAAATCAGTGGTGCCCTCTACTGGACCAAAGTAGAAACAGGGGATTCCTGCCTCTCTCTTTAGCCACAAGGTGTCCTCAGTGAGGTGGGAGAGGACCATTTCTACACTCCAACATTATAAGAGCCCTAATGGAAAGAAGAAGAGAGAAAAAGAGGGTGTGTGGGTGTATATGAGAGCTAGGGAAAGAGCATGTTTTGCTGAAGCTTACTTCCCCTGTGGATGTCTGCACCAGATCAATATAGATTACCGTAATGGTACGAAGAAGCGCCCAGGTGCTCATTAATTTCACTCCCACTGTACTTCCAGCGCTTATACGAGACAGGCACTTATTTGAATATTGTTTTCATTGCCTTAGATTAATTTCCATACCCCTATACCTCCGCCAGTTATTTGAAACTGGCACTTAATTGAGACACCAGTGCTTAAAAGGGCCATTATGGTAAAAGGACTTTAATAAACTGATGTGTGGATGATAATAACCCATAGCAGCCACACCTGATACGTGAGAATGGCAACCTCCTGCACACTACGGAAGTAGCCTTAGATAAAGGTGCATCTTATACACAAGGATTTAGATCTATAGACTTGTTCTATTGTGACTAAGAGTAAGATATAGCTCAAGGTTGTGCTTCAAGGACAAAATGGTACATATTGCCATTATTATTGAATTTTGATAGCTTAATGCACTGATTTTGTATCAAGGTCCATAAACAACTAATATGCGCAGGTTAGTATTCTGTAACATATTGCAGAGTGATTCACTGATCAACAAAGTTCAGTGGCAAAATGAAATCAGTGGTGCCCTCTACTGGACCAAAGTAGAAACAGGGATTCCTGACTCTCTCTTTAGCCACAAGGTGTCCTCAGTGAAGTGGAAGAGGGCCATTTCTACACTCCAACACTGTTAAAGCCCTAATGGAAAGAAGAAGAGAGGGTGTGTGGGTGTATATGAAGGTAGGGAAAGAGTATTTTTGAAGAAGCTTACTTCCCCTGTGGATGTCTGCACCAGATCAGTAAAGATTACCGTAATGGCCCGTAGAAGCGCCCAGGTGCACATTAATTTCACTCCCACTGTACCCCCAACGCTTATTAGAACCAGGTGCTTATTTGAATACTGTTTTCCTTGCCTTAGATTAATTTCAATACCCCAATACCTCCGCCGCTTATTTGAAACCGGCACTTAATTGAGACGCCGTTGCTTAAACCTGCCTTTACGGTAAAAGACCTTTAATAAAATGATGTGTCAATCGTAATTCCCCATAGCAGCCACACCTGATACATGAGAATGGCAACCTCCTGCACACTATGGAAGTATCCTTAGATAAAGGTGCATCTTATACACAAGGATTTAGATCTATAGACTTATTCTATTGTGACTAAGAGTAAGATATGGCTCATGGTCGTGGTTCAAGGACAAAATGCTATATATTGCCATTATTATTGAATTTTGATAGCTTAATGCACTGATTTTGTGTCAAGGTCCATAAACAACTAATATGCACAGGTTAGTATTCTGTAACATATTGCAGAGTGATTCACTGATCAACAAAGTTCAGTGGCAAAATGAAATCAGTGGTGCCCTCTACTGGACCAAAGTAGAAACAGGGGATTCCTGCCTCTCTCTTTAGCCACAAGGTGTCCTCAGTGAAGTGGAAGAGGGCCATTTCTACACTCCAACATTGTTAAAGCCCTAATGGAAAGAAGAAGAGAGGGTGTGTGGGTGTATATGAAGGTAGGGAAAGAGTATTTTTGAAGAAGCTTACTTCCCCTGTGGATGTCTGCACCAGATCAATATAGAGTACCGTAATGGTCCAAAGAAGCACCCGGATGCTTATTAATTTCACTCCTACTGTACCTCCAGCGCTTATTAGAGACAGGCACTTATTTGAATACTGTTTTCATTGCCTTAGATTAATTTCAATACCCCGATACCTCTGCCAGTTTTTTTAAACCGGGACTTAATTCAGACGCCAGAGCTTAAACGGGCCATTACAGTAGATGGACTTTAATAAAATGATGTGTGAATGGTAATTCCCCATTGAAACCGCACCTGATACGTGAGAATGGCAACCCCCTGCACCTTACGGAAGTACCTTTAGATAAAGGTGCATCTTATACACAAGGATTTAGATCTACAGACTTGCTCTATTGTGACTAAGAGTAAGATATGGCTCAAGGTTGTGGTTCAAGGACAAAATGGTATATATTGCCATTATTATTGAATTTTGATAGCTCAATGCACTGATTTTGAGTCAAGCTTTATGAGCTACTAGTATGCGCAAGTTAGTATTCTATAACATATTGCAGAGTGATTCACTGATCAACAAAGATCATTGTCAAAATGAAATCATTGGTGCCCTCTACTGGACCAAAGTAGAAACAGGGGATTGCTGCCTCTCTCTTTGGCCACAAGGTGTCCTCAGTGAGGTGGGAGAGGACCATTTCTACACTCCAACATTGTTTAAGCCCTAATGGAAAGAAGAAGAGAGGGTGTGTGGGTGTATATGAAGGTAGGGAAAGAGTATTTTTGCAGAACCTTACTTCCCCTATGGATGTCTGGACCAGATCAGTAAAGATTACCGTAATGGCCCGCAGAAGCGCCCAGGTGCTCATTAATTTCACTCCCACTGCACACCCAGTGCTTATCAGAGCCAGGTGCTTATTTGAATACTGTTTTCATTGCCTTATATTAATTTCAATACCCCAATACCTCCGTCGCTTATTCAAAACCAACACTTAATAAAGAAGCATCTTATACACAAGGATTTAGATCTATAGACTTGTTCTATTGTGACTAAAAGTAAAATATGGCTCAAGGTTGTGGTTCAAGGACAAAATGGTATATATTGCCATTATTATTGAATTTTGATAGCTTAATGCACTGATTTTGAGTCAGGGTTCATGAGCTACTAGTAAGCACAACTTAGTATTCTATAACATATTGCAGAGTGATTCACTGATCAACAGAGTTCAGTGTCAAAATGAAATCAGTGGTGCCCTCTACTGGACCAAGGTAGAAACAGGGGATTCCTGCCTCTCTCTTCAGCCACAAGGTGTCCTCAGTAAAGTGGAAGATTACCATTTCTACACTCCAACATTGTTAAAGCCCTAATGGATAGAAGAAGAGAGAAAGAGAGAGTGTGTGGGTGTATATGAGAGTTAGGGAAAGAGCATTTTTGCAGAAGTTTACTTCCCCTGTGGATGTCTGCACCAGATCAATATAGATTATTGAATGGTCCGAAGAAGGGCCCGGGTGCTCATTAATTTCACTCCCACTGTATCTCCTGCGCTTATACGAGACAGGCGCTTATTTGAATACTGTTTTCATTGCCTTAGATTAATTTCAATACCCCTATACCTCCGCCAGTTATTTGAAACTGGCACTTAATTGAGATGCTCATGCTTAAACAGGCCATTACGGAAAAAGGACTTCAATAAAATGATGTGTGAATCGTAATTCCCCATAGCAACTGCACCTAATATGTGAGAATGGCAACCCCCAGCACCTTACAGAAGTAGCCTTAGATAAAGGTGCATGTTATACACAAGGATTTAGATCTATAGATTTCTTCTATTGTGACTAAGAGTAAGATATGGCTCAAGGTTGTGGTTCAAGGACAAAATGGTATATATTGCCATTATTATTGAATTTTGATAGCTTAATGCACTGATTTTGAGTCAAGGTTTATGAGCTATTAGTATGAGCAGGTTAGTATTCTATAACATTGCAGAGTGATTCACTGATCAACAGAGTTCAGTGTCAAAATGAAATCAGTGGTGCCCTCTACTGGACCAAAGTAGAAACAGGGGATTCCTGCCTCTCTCTTTAGCCACAAGGTGTCCTCAGTGAAGTGGAAGAGGACGATTTCTATACTCCAACATTGTTAAAGCCCTAATGGATAGAAGAAGAGAGGGTGTGTGGGTGTATATGAAGGTAGGGAAAGAGTATTTTTGCAGAAGCTTACTTCCCCTCTGAAGTAAACATCACTCTATATGAGACAGGCACGTTGTAAGAGAGGAATTATCATGTTAGTGGTAGGTGTGAGTGAATGGGTAATATATTAGACAGGCACGTTCTAAGAGACGAATTATCATATTGGTGGTAGGTGTGAGTGAATAGGTAGGCAGGCACGGATTTAGGGGGACGCAAGGGACGCGCGCCTCCCCTATTCTTTTTCCAAAAGTATGTTTCCTATAATGATCAGAATCTGGGCTTTCCAACGGCGAAAGAATTTTTCAAAAATTCCTACTAGAACCAAAGTTATGAAGTCATTTCTGGAAGTCAGCAGAATGCATGTTTTAACCTTGAATTTTTCAACTGATCCTTTGCATTGCCACAAACTAGCTAGCTGGGCCCGCAACCCATCCTGCAAAGTCTTACCAATATTCTTTTACTCCCCCTTTACCTTTTCCCCTGTCCATCTCCCATAGCCTACTGCCTTTCCCCTGCCCCCCCCTCTCTCTCCCAAGTCACCTGTTTCTTCTCTCCCTAACTGATTGCCACCACCCCTTTTCTTAACTATTGTCCTCTATTGTTTTCTCTTCATTTTCCTCATGTCTTTTTTGTTAGGATGTAAACCCACAATCCTCGGTAAATGAGCACGGGAAAACGCTACTGGTGCCTCCCCCTGTGGTGAGAGAATGAAACTAAATAAAGCTTCTTCTGGTTTGGCCTCTGATGATCGCGGAAGTCGTGACACAGCAAGAAGAAGGATTTGTTGTTGAATATTTGCCTTTTTCTAAGTAATCCCCAAAGTAATCCTCCATCAAGGATGGCAGCTTCCACCCTGACAGGTAATGGGCACAGACACTTGATCTCTGATGGTGATGAAAGCAGATATGAACTTTGGGAGATAATATTCCTAACCTTCATGAGAAGGCAGAAACTTTTGGAAGTTATTGCTGGCAATGGAATAGCAGCTGCAGACAAAAAGGCTGAGGCTTATGCAAAAAGTGTCCAGTTTTTGGATGACAGGAGCTTATCCCTTATCATTAGAGATGCTAAGGATGATGGCAGACAGGCTCTTAAATTCTCAGAGATCACTACAGAGGGAAAAGTAAGCCCAGGATTATCTCCCTATACACTGAACTGACATCACTGAGAAAAGGTACCGATGAGTGTATCTCCAACTATGTCATCCGTTGAGACCGCTTCAAATGCGCTGAAAGAAGCAGGGGAAGATGTGAGTGACAGTTTACTTCTTGCTATGGTTCTGAAAGGTCTTCCAGCTGACTATAATACTTTTGGAACTATTATCACTCAAAAGGATAACCATAGGTTCAGTGACTTTAAAGTGGCACTTAGAAATTTTGAGGAGACGGAAAAGTGCCGGTCGAGTGACGCAGAGTCCAAACAGGACAACGTGATGAAAACTGTGTTGGATGCCGGGAAGAGAGACAGCCCAAGCAAACCCAGTTATAAGTGTTATATGCGTGTGGAAAACCAGGACACAGATTTTTTGAGTGTAAAAATAAAAAGCAGGGTAACAAGTGGTGCAATAACTGTAAAACCAAAACTCGCTACACAAATCAGTGTAGGAAGAAAGACCCGGCTAAGGTAGCTATCAACGATAGTTCGAAACAAGGACAGTCATTTGTATTCAAGGTTAGCGTAGATTGTGCAAATGTCTGTAATCCTACTAGCCTGTACAGTTTGTTGGTTGATTGTGGTGCAACTACTATTGTTGTTACCGAAAAGTCCAAATTTGTACAATTTGATGAAAGTTTCATTCCAGAGAAGTACTACATAGAGTTGGCGGATGGCAGCCGTATGAATGGTGTTGTGGCAGGTAAAGGTACAGCCAGTGTACTAAATGAGGAGAGTGAAGGTAGGCCACACAACATTCTTTTGGAGAATGCCCCATCCTATAAACAGGATATATTTTCAGTGCAAGCGGCAACTGAAAAAGGTGCGAGTGTTAAGTTCAGTCCTGACTCGGCTGAATTAAACGCTCCAGACGGTACTCGGTTTGAAATAGAAAAACATGGTAGATTGTATTTTCTCAACAAAACTGGTAAATCTAGTGTTCAATCCCACACAATGGAAGAGTGGCATAAAATCCTTGATCACTGTAATGTAAAAGATTGCATTAATCTCGAATCAGTTGTTGATGGTATGAAAATCACAGATAAGAACAAGTTCAATTGTGGTACCTGTGTTAAAGGTAAAATTCAGAAATCATGACCCCGATAAACGGGCAGAAGCCCTGCTTGATGTTGTATATTGTGATCTCGCAGGCCCAATTGATCCTACAGCAAGAGATGGTTTCAAGTATGCCTTATCTTTTGTAGATGACTTTTCAGGGGTAAACATGGTCTATTTTCTGAAGCAGAAGAGCGACACCGTAACAATGACAGAGAAGTTCCTGATCTGACTGTGCTCCATATGATAAGGTGAAATGTATTCGTTCGGACAATGGGGGAGAATTTACTAGTGAAAATTTTGAAAATCTATTGATCAAAAATCAGATCAAACATGAGAAAACTGCCCCCTACTCACCTCACCAAAATGTACAGTAGAAAGATCACGGCGCACAATATTTGAAATGGCAAGATGTTTGTTGTTAGAAGCCAAATTACCTAAAGAAATGTGGGCTTATGCTGGTATGTGTAGTGTTTACATCAGAAATAGATGTTACAATGACAGGGTCAAGATGACCCCATTCGAAGCATTCACAGGTAAGAAATCAGACCTGAGTGGTATGCATGTATTAGGTACTGTATGTTATGATTATGTACAGGAGAAGAAGAAGCTGGATGATCGCGGTGAGAAAGGTATTTTGTTGGTTATGATAAATGTAGCCCAGCATATCTTGTGTATATCCCCAAGCGTAAAACTGTACGTAGAGTAAGATGTGTGAAGTTCTTTGACAAATTTGAGGAGGTAACAGACAATAGAGATGAACCAGTGTGTGCCGCACCTCAGGTAGATCCTGAATATTACCCAGCTCTGGATGTAGCTGATGATGTTCCTCAAAATGTGGTAGGTGGTGAACTTGGTCAAAACCTGCAGGACAATAGGGACAATGCCAGGTATCCCCACAGAGGACATAACCCACCTGGTTATTTGCAGGATTATGTCACCACTGCTGTTGATTATTGCTATCACATGTCCCACATCCCAAATACATATACCGATGCTATGAACTCTAACAATGCACAAAAATGGCAGAATGCAGTGGATATTGAGAAGGATGCATTGAAGGACTATGGCACTTTTGAACTCACCACACTACCTGAGGGTAGATCTGCAGGGGGGGGGGTAGATGGGTGTATGCGATGAAAATGGGACATAAAGCCGACGAACAGTACAAGGCCCGGTTTGTGGCCAAAGGTTATTCTCAGGTCCCAAATATTGACTATCATGAGACTTTTTCACCCACTGCCCGCATCACATCGATTCCCATGCTTATGCAATTGGCTGTCCAAGAGAAAATAGTTGTTCATCAGATGGATGTTAAGACAGCCTATCTGAATGCACCTATAGACTGTGAACTTTATATTGAACAACCAGAAGGCTATGAGGTGAAAGGTAAAAATGGTGAGAAATTGTATTTCAAACTTAATATAGACAGGGCAAAATCTGTGTTCTACTAACCATGATATGTACTTTATGTTGAAGGAGTGGGTCCCACTCAGTTTTTTCAAGAGAATCCAAATCTGCCTAGGGCCATTTTGTATTTTGCATATTAAGGCCCCTAATTTGCATATTTAATTAGATAGGCAAAATTACCTCATTAAGCCTCTGAAGGATATCAAACATGACTACAATTATTCCACAATGGTTAGATTTCAATGAAATAGGTTCTGGTAATAAGATTTTACCATTTTGGAATTTTTTAGTTCAGCCTAATTTGCATAATTTATGCAAAACGTTAAGTTATGAGATATTTTCACTTTTATTATGATAAATTCTGAAAAAATATGAAATTATGGGATGAAATCAATGAAACTTGACAGATACATCCTTTATAATTAGGAGAATCATGTGAAAGTTGTGGCCTTTCAGTGCAACAGCTGTATCCAATATGGCCGCCTCCTTTCAATATTGCCATTATTGAAATCTTCTAAAAGCTGTATTTCTGCTTCTAATTCACTTACAAACACAAATAAAAATGCTAGGATTACTATTTTGGGGTCATGAAATTTCTTTCAGTTTTCTGTTTGTTAAATGTTTTCTCATATCTGAAATGGTGTGTCAAGAACCAAAGTTAAAGGATCATAATTTATCAGTGCTTTGAGTTTTGATGGTGTTTGGGATATTAATACTACTATATATACAGTAAAATTCCGTTATAACAAAGTGCTTGGGACAAGGAAAAAAATTTGTTATAAACGAATTTCGTTCTAACCAAATCATACAATATGAGAGCATTAGGGGCCAACTACACACACCCCCACCTCCCTTACCCCATCACACATCCTAACACCCCCTCCCCCCAACTCCCTTACCCCTTCTTCCACCCTGAGTTCAATAGAGACGGCTGTAGAAGTCCCATCACACATCCTAACACCCCCTCCCCCCAACTCCTTTACCCCTTCTGCCGCCCAGAGTTCAATAGAGACGGCTGTAGAAGCCCCATCACACATCCTAACACCCCCTCCCCCAACTCCCTTACCCCTTCTGCCGCCCAGAGTTCAATAGGGCACCCTAACAACCCTCAGATACTGGATCATGCTTGTATAAGCCATGAAAAATTCGTTATAAACGATTCCAGATGATATAAAATTCATTATAAGGGGATTATTTTACTATAGAAATGTATGGGGCTGATTTTGGACAATGATATTTGTTTGTTGTAAAGGAAATTTCGTTGTAAAGGAATTTTACTGTATATATATATATATATATATATATATATATATATATATATATATATATATATATATATGTGGACCAACGAGCAAGAACACGCCTCCAGGGAGGATCTTTAGTATGGCTTTGGCCACCAGGGGGCAATATATGGGTACAACACTGAAAAATAAGCCAAAAAATGCTTTATACCAATTTTTGATGGGGAATCCAGTGGTATGCTTAGAATTACTGAAAACATTCTATTTTTAGAATGATAAAGGAATGTTTGTTGCCATGGCAACATAGAAAATTGACATATATGGCAATTTCGGGTTGCCATGGAAAAAACCCTATTATTCCAAATGGGAATTGTTGCCACAATTGTTTTTGGAAATCTGTTTCGGAACTCAGAACTGAAGAGAGAGCTCAAAAATTCCCCCTAAAACCAATTTTACAATATAAACGTCACATTTCTTTGGTAATTTTTCCACAAAACTGTATTTTTTACAGTATAAGTATTTATGATAGGATAAAACGCATTTAGAGCTTATTTGCCATTTTCAGTTGCACATTGCAACATATGTTTGACAAACAATTACAGCAAAACTACCAGGGATATTTTAGCTCAAGATTTTAAAGCCTGTGACTTAAACCTTAAAAAACGATTTCCCCCCTGGAGGCATGTTTCCCCCCATCTGGCTATATATGGAACTATATACACTCGTGTATATATATATAATTAGCCGCGGATGGTTAGGGACTACTTACAGTGCGTAGTGGCATCTATGATGTCATAGAATGACGTCATGGTAAACAGTCCTCCAGTATATAAGGAGGAACCTTGAATCAGCCGTCAGTTGGCGAATCTCACCTGAACAGGTAACACCACGCCAGGTGTTTCCTTGATTTTTAATTAATTTTCTTGGATTACGGATTGATTATTCAATCAAAATGGGCAGGAAGTCAACAAGAAGTGCCAAGGCAATGACTGCTTCAAAGAAATCGGTCAAATTGGCAGCAAAATCGGTCAACTTAGGATATT
The DNA here is from genome assembly GCA_949317995.1 of Acholoe squamosa. Lineage (NCBI taxonomy): Eukaryota > Metazoa > Annelida > Polychaeta > Phyllodocida > Polynoidae > Acholoe > Acholoe squamosa. The sequence continues at coordinate 41,940,509 of OX439038.1, forward strand.
AGGGTCAGGTACCTTCACCACCCAGCCAAGTTAATGGGTTTGAGGAGGGTTCACTCGCTGACCAGACGGGGGACAGGATTAACTCGCTGGAGGGCGAATTAGGCGAAATCAAGGGACTTCTGCAGGATGTAATTGCTACTAGAGGGGACCGGAGAGACGAGATGTTGGATTTGACCAAGTGGGCGGGGCTCCCAAGTGCTGATGTTTACGATCGTGTTATGACGTCAAGTTTCCAGGGAGATACAACAAAGGTCACCGAGCGTCCATAGCAACGGTTCAAGATGGGAAGAAGTTACTCCCCGATGTCGTCGTCGGTCTAAATCGTGATTTTCTGCTCGTCATGGTGTGCGTGATTCTTCGAGAGGGTCATCAACTGACTCTACTGCATCTAGGCTTCATTCTGGTACCAAGATCGGTGAGTTCGATCATGAAAACTACATTAAAAAGCATGATAAGATAGACATGATTGAGAAATTGGTCTTGGTCAACTTGAATTTTGTGTTGGATGCTTATAAGGAAGGTGATGACGTGGGGGGGGATGTTGAAGTATTTGCAAACGTTGGTAGAAAAAGCAGGAACAAAGATATATACTGTAGCAGCTCTGGTGGCATATGATAAGTTTGTTCGGGCAAGGGCTAATAATGATGGTATCGAAGCCTTTGGTACGATCGAAAATTCCGATATTCTTAGATATCTTTCGTACGATGGTATGGTCCAAGCCCAGAGGGCATATGCCTCTAAGTCCAAAAATGGGGTTAAACCTAAAGTTTCAAATAACTCATGTTATGCTTTCAATAGAGCCGAGGGATGTTTGAGAGACCCCTGCAAGTATAAATACATTTGTAGTGGTTGTGGTGCTACTGGACACGGCAAGACCGAATGTCAAAAATCTAGAAATGATTAGGAATATGTAGATAGCCAATGTCCTATAGCTGGCAGTTATGTGTGTTTGATGCCCGATCCAGTAGTAGTAGGTTTGGTAGATGTTGGCTTACCTCCACAAACAGCTCCAGTACAGGAGATGGAAAATGCAGGTGGGGTTGATGAATTGATTCATCCGCCTGAGCTCGTATCAGAACAGGAGAGTCTTGTTAACGTAGTTAATCAAGGTGTATTCCAAGAAATTAATTCTTTGGAAAATATGGAAGAGGTTAATAATTACATTAATCCAAATGATATGTATGTTACATATAATGACCCAGTACAGGGTGAAGATGAACCACTTTTTTTTTGTAGATGTCTAAGGTTTACCCAGCATCAGGGTGTATGACAGTTGTATAAGAGGTGTATGTATGTGTGTTCATTATATTTGTGAGGAGAGAGCCCAGATTTTGCCATGTAGAGTGGCTTCCTTCCTCCAACAGAAAGGTCTCCTTAATATTAATAATACTGAGGCTAATTTTCTATGGCATGGCTTCGTCCAAGGTTTCAAGATTGTGGACCCAGACTGTAAAACTACCTATGATTGTAAGAATTATAAATCTATTCTTGAAGGAAGATTTTACAATGAATTTTGTGGTATATTACTGGACGAATTGGAGGCGGGTCTTGTCTCAAAATCTGAGAGTAAACCTCAGTGTATTCATTCGCTTGGAGGGGTAGAGAAATCCAATGGCAAGTTAAGGCCAATAACAGATTGTAGTATGCCTGAGAAAATCGCCATTAATAACTTTATGGATACTACCAGTTCTACTTTTTCCTATAATAATATTAGCACTGTGACTGCTCAGTGAGATTGAAATGATTACATGAGTGTGGTTGACCTGAAATCTGCTTATAGAACTATAAGCGTATACATATGGTCCCCATAAAACTATGCAAGGTTTCAGGTGGAATTTTGGACATAGAGATGAGTACTATGTTAGCAATAGATTAACCTTTGGTCTGAAGTGTGCGCCTTATATATTCAATAGAATATCAGACCTTATTGTGGAGGTAGCAAAGTTTTATGGTGTTAAAAGAATTGTTAACTACTTAGATGATTTTATAGTCATTGCTGAAAGTTATGAGGAGTGTCTCATTCAAATTAATCTATTGATGGAATGTATGGAGTACATGGGATTTGTAATTTCTAAGGAGAAAGTGACTGAACCAGCATGAGAGTGCAAATTTCTAGGTATTATCATCAATTCTTCAAAACTGAGTGAGTGAGTAATAGATGTTTAACGCCATTTCGACAGCTAAGGTCATATTCATGGCGAGAACTACATTACACAATTTACAGGGGAATGTGTCAGTGCCCGCACATATGTGCACCACACACATCCCGAGGGGATAGGAAAGAGGAGAAATAGACCCTTTTAAGTGGGCTAGGGAAGCCCGTCTTCAAAACTAGAGTTGTCACTACCTGAGGATAAGGTGTTGAAAATGAAGGATATTCTATTGGACAATGTTAGTAAAAGGTTCATCTCTAAGAAAAATTTGGATATCTGATATCAACATTGATATCAGATATCATTTTGTGAGAAATGAAGTTCAGAATAATACTTTCAAACTGGAATATGTACCTACAGCAGAAAACATTGCTGATGTTTTCAGAAAGCCGGTTGCAAAACCTAGGCTTCTAAAGTTCCTGAGTGTACTAATGGGTCAATAAATGTAAACCATCATGTATTGATCATAAGTATGTTTTATAACCAAGTGTTATCAACAAGCTGTATTGATCATAAGTTTGTATTGATCATATAATAAATATTCTATTCAAAGTTGTATACATTAGTAATGAATCGATCGTAAGTTTAAGTGGGGGTGTTAGGATGTAAACCCACGATCCTCAGTAAATTTCAGACCCCTCTTAGGGGGGGACAAAAAATTTCGCCCCTCTTCAGGGAAAAAGCCTGCATCCGACTATAGAATAAAAGGGGGGGGGCGGAAAAATTTCAGACCCCTCGGAGGGGGGGACCAAACCCCCTCCCCTGTTGGTAAAAAATGACCACTCCCTAAATAAAGCTTCTTCTGGTTTGGCCTCTGATGATCGCGGATGTCGTGACACAGCAAGAAGTTGGATTTGTTGTTGAATACTGTAATCTCCCGCGTATAAGACACAGTGCGCGTATAAGACGCACCCCTAACTTGCCAATGGCTGTTTTGCGTATAAGACACACATCTTAAGGCTGAAATTTGTAAGATTAGTACATTTCTATAGTTAAAGTACCCCGCGTATAAGACGCACCCCCAACTTCAGATAATCCTATAAGACGCACCAGGCATTTGTTTGGCGTAGAAGATGCGTATTTGCCTTTTTTCTAAGTAATCCCCCATCAAGGATGTCAGCTTCCACCCTGACACTTTTCTCTCTGCCTTCACATTTCACATCAAATATATATCTATACTTATTACCAGTAGTTCTGTTTGGTATATTCATTTGGAGGAGTCAATGGTTGAAAATTCCGGGTCTGGGGTAGCGGGATGTAAGGAGCAGTATCAAGAGGGGAAGTGTAGGGTAGGAATGCCTGTATCTGATGGAAGAAATTGGCAGTCCTGGATTGTCATTTTTTTCTTCAGGATGCCTACTGGTACACTACTTGCTCCTTCTTTATCTTGTCCTTGCCCCCCTCCCTAATGTCATCCAATGCATGAATCTCCCCAATCACTAATCTTTCTTCCCACTGCCTTCCTCTTGCCATCCTTTCTCTACCATCATTCTCCCATTAGCTAAAGGATGCAGGGGTGCACACTTTGTTCTAGGCTGTAGTACTAGTAGGGGTTGGGTTGAAAGAAGGAAGAGTCTGGCATTAGGAATTGTGGGCCAGGGGTTAGGCCAGGATGAAATCTGGTAGTTGGAGAATGGTTGGGTTTGGGGTGAAGCCTGGGTGGGTTATAGGGCAGGATGACACTGGCATTACAAAGAGTGGGGGTGGGTGTGAGGGCAGGATGAAATTTGGTACCAGTACATGTAAAGGTTGTCTCCCATCTAAAGGCGAGCCCCCATATTGTGGGGAGTTATGGTTACTGGTGGCAAAACTAGCTGAATAGCAGTTAGCACCTTGTTAATGAACAACTATATTGCTTTTAAAGAAACACACTCCCTTAGTGGTACAAGATACTTTTACTTATTTGTGGTAGCTTACTGACCCTAATCAGGGGTGTGAAATCCTGAAACCCATTTCCTCTGAAGTGTAATATACGGCTTGGTAGTTAATGCTTTTATGTAGAATAAAGCTTAATTAAAGTGATTTTAATGTTATTTGGGCAAAATATAACCCCACTCTGTTGTACAGGGATGTTTGGAATTACAATTGAGAGGCCAACAATTCTCAATCTGGAATGACATTGGCAGACATTCCAAGTCCCCCCCTACAAATAGTAATTTCTCTTCTCAGTGGATTTGCATAGATCTCAACAATGGTCTTTCTGAGCACCAAAAATGCGGATTTCCGCGGAAATTTCACACCCCTGCTAATGTTACCACTGGTCATTAAAGTGACCATAATTTTAGCCACCAGTGGTACCATCCTGGAGTTTATGGCTAGTCTCCTGGTGGGTTTGTATGCCCATATGCCTTTGTTGGCCTCACCTTTAGATGGGAGACAACCTTTAGTAGGGGAATCATGGTGTTGGGGGTGAGGGCAGGATCGGCATTAAGGAAATGGTAGGTCTTGAGGTGAGGGCAGGATGAGAGAGGCAGTAGGAGATGGGACTGAGGGTAAGGGCAGGATGAGACTGGCAGTAGTGAAATATTGGAGCTGGGGCTGAGGGCAAGATGGGTTTGGAAATGACACCCATTTTATAGTAAGCAATACTAAAACAGCCAACAGATTGGGGTCTAAAATTGCACCAGGGTGCACTAAATACCCTCTAGAATTCTAAATTTTCCTGGAGGGGGCTCATGACCCCAGACCCCCCTTCCATACTCACAAACTAACTGTGCTTCGCTTTCAATGAGTCTACAAACCCATTTAGCTACATCCTTTGACCAAGAAGCTGTTGCTTCAATTCCCATTAACTGAAACCTTGAAAACAAGATGGACCGTCTCACCAACCTCATGCCTTTAGTGAAAATGGAAATTTTTTCGACTTTGGGGCTTAGTACCAATCTCCTATTTCATTTTATCTAGTTTTTTGTCTGTATTACAATAAATGTATGGGTAATATCATGTGGTAATATCTTTTGGAAAATATTTCCATACATTGCTTCAAACTCCAAAAGGTTTCCCCACCTAGAAAATGGATTGAACCAGGTAAGCCTCCACCTCTGGCCTAATGTGGGCGAGTCCAATATACAGGGGTGCCGGGTTTTTCAATGCATTTTAAGGCAAGGTTTTGATGTAGTTCCATCTAATCCAGGAGGTTCAAGCAGTAAAAGAGCTAGAAGTGGCGTTCTCCGAAAGGTTCAGCATTGTTTGCAAAAAGTATCTTAATCCATTTTGAAAAGCGAAAGTGTTACAATATCTCTAACATCCAAGCAATTTTAACAATATATAAGAAATCCTTGTCATACAAGCTCCTGAGGTATATATGAGCTATTAACAGATACAATCATTTTTACCAGGTTAGTACTGCTATACCAGGGTACACTTTATTTTCTATGGAAACTGTGAGAAACCTTAGATTTCTGGCATTTTTTGAGTGTCTTAACACGCCATGCACCCAGGGTGCTGCCAATAACTTTTTCAGTTAATTAATTATGACTGTATCTACCAATTAAAGGCTGCTCTAAAACACTAATCACTGTATCAAGTTTCAACATTAAAAAAAAACACTCCTCCCACCATAGAACTTTCCTTGTACTCTCAGCTTATACTCGTCAATTTACAGCCTAGTATCACTTTAAAAACTTTCTTAGTTTCAGAGATGCATTTACACAACTGAAATGGACATCAAACTCACAAATACACTCATTGATGTAGTTTAATTCTGTACAACTACCATCAATATGATATCTCCTCGTCTCATATAATGGGGGTATAATATATAGCTATATAAAGCTACAGCATTACACTGACTGTCCTCCATAATAACAGGTTCACGCCAATAAGCAAGGTGTTATACATGAAAGAATGAATTCATTTCAGCCACCAACACCAAACTTTAGAGCCTTAATGTGGTCAGTCATTGACACATCACACTAATCTTAATAATATTTTCCCGTCTCTAAGATAATACATGGGATAAAACAACAGGTTTTTAAACGTTTTATTCAAAATATAACAGTCGTACATGTTTTTTTTATATCACAAAGGAAAATTTGTCATACTTTGTATGTATTTAAATCTTCAATATCCGTTGTCCCATCCTGCACATATTCGAGGATGACGGTTCCACCATTGATGATACCATGTTCTTCATTCATATGGTTACCTAATGACTCTTCAGTACTGTATAAGTGTCCATCATCTGAGTCAAACAATCGGAGTAGCTGGAACAAAATGAAATAGGAATAAAGTACTACTTTGTTTGAAAAAAGGTACTATCTAGGTTTTATTCGTGTGTACACCATAAAGATGCTATATAGATCATGAGTACTAATTGAATACAAGCTTGCGTAAATTTGAGGAATTTATGATCTTTTTCAAGGAAATGTTCACAGCATAGCTGTGATGAATTATTTTCTTATGGTTAAGGAACGTAGTTACCATAGAACTATGTATAAATCTGTGTCTCAGGTGTGTGGAGGCCGTGTCTACTGCCTGGTCATGGCTGAGCACTCCCAATATGCTATCAAGTTGAATTATATACTTGTACTACGTCTCAGGTGTGTGGAGGCCGTGTGTACTGCCTGGTCACGGCTGAGCACTCCCAATATGCTATCAAGTTGAATTATATACTTGTAGTACGTCTCAGGTGTGTGGAGGCCGTGTGTACTGCCTGGTCACGGCTGAGCACTCCCAATATGCTATCAATTTAAATTATATACTTGTAGTCTCAGGTGCGTGGAGGTTGTGAGGTCACTGAGTAAATTTGGACAAAATTCTAGCATGGACTGTTAGATGTGAATGAATTATTTTCAAATGAAAATAATTCAATAACTCGTTACAGCAAAAAAAAAAAAAACATTACAGATGTATATCATTGGTCTAATATGATTTGTCGAGATAACAGGACTGTCATGTTTTGCTAGTTATAAACTGTGATTTTATATTAGTCGACTATGAGGTGAACTACTATACCTTGGCAGTGGCAACATTGTTGTTATTCTGCAGACCAGCCAGGCTTGCGGCAGCATCTATCACACGACCTATACTCCATACCTGAAATTGTTTTACACAAAATACGGATTGGTTTTATTTCAACAGTTGCTTGATAATTTATCAATTTCTTACAATCATATTGGTGCGTATCACCTCTACATTTCTTCCATGTTTTAATGAAACGATATGTTCAAGAATTGAAATTTTATCATTGTGGGCCAGTCGGGCCTCAATATCTCTATTAATATGTTACCCATTGCGCTGGCTAGAAATGCAATGTTATTGTGCGGATTGGGTCGGTATGGCGCAAGTGTTTGTGTAGGGAATTTACTGCCCGCATCCCCATGGGGGATTATGTCCCAACCCTTGTCGGTAGAGTATATGTAGTAGTTAGGCAATTAACACCTTGTCTCAGCTTTCACAGCATACATGTGGACGGGCAGTAAGCTACCAGGTCGTTTTGGCGAACACGGAGCATGTGGGCTGAGGCAGGTGTCTGAGGCATGTGTCACTTGTCGTACATCCCTGGCCAGTCCCTTGTAAAGTTCTTTTTTCACCATGAATCACCATTACTCATCTTTTGGGAAGTCCTATGCCTTATTCTGTATCTTCTTATTGAAATATGTATGACACGCCAGAGTTTTCAATGTCCACTCCCATTGAGTGATATATGCCCAGATATATCCTTATTCCTTTCTGGGATCTGATGATTAAATATGAAGGGATTCTACTTGAACTTCACTTCACACTACATGGCTATTCCCCCATCATGGATGGGCACGAACCTGACCATAACCAAGCACTGGGACTCTTTGTGGAGGCTCTCCAGTTTGATGGGGGTGATGATGACAATGTTGACATCATTCTATATCAGGAGCACCCTCAAGATTACATCATTATATCTGGTAAAAAGGGAAGGCCCAATGTCCCGGTGGGTGGATATAGGTTCATCCAGAACAGGCAATATGAAGGAAAGGACAGAAAGGTCACCATATTCTTCAGATGTGCCAGTCAAAGGATCACTAAGTGTCCGGTCAAAGTAAGTATACGTAACAAGTGTTATTTATTTGTATTACAGGAATGCCAATTTGTTGTGATTTTTTTCCCTATAATTATTACGATTTTTAGACTCAATTACATTCATCACTATTTCAAAGTCTTTGTTGGTAACTTTTTGGAACATGTTACCGGAAACTTACACTTTTTTTCTTTGGCCTACGCCTAGACTTGCTCAAGGCTATAGAGTTTAACATGAAAAAATTGGAATAGAGTGGGAAAACGAAAATTCGAAATATTTCTAGTGAATCAATTTCTGAGCACTGCAGATAGAGAACGGGAGGGATGGGGGGGGGGGTATAGTGTAGTTGGGAGGAGGGCTCAGGGACGTTCAAACCGAAATGTTTGCAAACCTTTAGATCACATTTTTAACCTTAAAATAATGTGTCTTACTCTCGTTTCTAGCTGCAACTACACAATGAAAACTACCCGATGCCAGCATATGACATGCACAACCATCCTCCAGAGCCAATAAAACGGAAAGCTGAGGAGTTCCTTGATGGTATGGAAAAAAAAGGCTCGTATTGACACTAAAGTTCCAATCCGAGAGATCTATGATAAGGAAACAGCCACAATCAACATAGGTCCATTCCGCGCTGCCATGGCACCCCTGACATCATGGCCAGGTGTGTCATCTATTCTTAAGAGGGCCAGGAGAAAAGTCTTGCAAACTGTCTTGCCAACATCACTCTACCAGATGACCTTAAGGAGTACCTATTGATTGATATTGGGGTTGGCCAGCGGATCTTTGTGTTTGGAAGTGACTATAACTTCCGTGCCATGTGCCAATCTAATCGCCTGCACATGGATTGCACATTTAAGAGTGCACCAGTCCTGTTTGGTCAACTATTCACCATTCATGGTGTTGTAGGAAACGATGTCTTTCCACTACAGTATGCAATGTTACCATCAAAATCAGCTACAATCAGCTACAATATACCTTAAACTCTCCCGGGTCATTCTGCGCCTGCGGTACATGGCCTTCCTCCCTGTAGATGACATCTATGATGCATTCAGACAGGTGCAGGAGGATTTCGAAGGTGCCAAAAACACTATGCCCCAGAAGCACCAAGACAAGCTCCAATAAGTTGTGGAGTATTACCAGTCGACTTGGCTCAAACAGAGGTACAATCTTGAAAGGTGGAATGTGTGGAGCTCAGAAGTGAGGACCAACAACATAGTTGAGTCCTTCAATGCACAGATCAACCAAAACATTGAGCGACATCCACAACTGTTCACCCTTGGGAGGCACCTAAATGAGCGCATTGATACCTACCACTGCCAGATGCAATGGCCAGGAGAAGGAGACCACAACAAGCACAAGGACACCCCACTGAAGAGTGCAGAGAGAATGATGCTTCAATCACTGACATCAAGCAAGCCTATACTGCAGGGAACCTTGAGCCTCCCGGGGGGTACACTAAGATTTCTTTTGACGGGGGTGTGCAGCTGGGCCTCTGACAACCCTTACCCTTGAGGAGAGGGATTTTGGGCAAAAAATTGACCCTTGGTGAGAGGGATTTTGGTAAAAAATATGCACAGGTAAGTTTTTTATTTTGAAATTTACCCTTGATATGTGGAATTTTTATCAGAACTGATCACATTTGGCAGAAATTTTGATCAAAATCCCGAAAACTGGCACTTATTTGGACGTGCGGGGTCAAAATATGAGAAAAGTGACCCTTGGTGAGAGGGATTTTGGCTAGAAGTGACCCTTGGTGAGAGGGATTTTGACCAAAACCAGACCCTTAGTGAGAGGGATTTTGGCCAAAAAGTGACCTTGGCAGCCGCACACTCCTGTCTGTGGCATATATTGAGTGCCCCCCCCCCCCCTGGGTTGAGCCTCTACAGTACTTGGATCGCATAGCAGCAGTCTATGAGAGGGGTCGGCGCCATGGTCGAGGCAGAGGCCATGGCCGAGGTAGAGGCCGACAAGTACAGCAGAGGGAGTGAGTAGAGGAGTGGACAAAATGGCACCTATTGGTTAGGCACTTGTATCTCGTTAATCGTATCTCTAACTATGTATGACACCAGAAATGGTATATGTCAATAGATCAGTTTCCATAGATCATAAATGTTATTCGTCACAAATTCCTTATATATCATGCCAGTACCATGCACTATAGGTCTATGGACGTGTTCAATAACATACATGCAGGCTCAGGGTTTTATATGTGTATGTATGTATGTACATGCATCACTAGATACATCCATGTACAGGATGAGTGGAATTTTACAAATAAAGCCAATAGAAATGATTCATGTTGATCTGTCTCACGTCTTTTGCCATGGTAATGTCATAGATGTCGGTATCAGATTTATCAAATACATACCAAAATATTCCTAATATTGTCGAAATGAAAAGTATATATTAATAGGAAAATGCTGCCATGCTATCTCCCACCCCCAATAATATCTCATCACCTTTACCAACTCCCAAATATGTCTATACAAATAGCTTTCCGTGACCATGTAAACAACCAGCACAGAGATGGTTTATCATGAAGTACCATGGATTATGCAAGGTGGATTATGCAAGGTACCTACCGGGAGGGACTAGGGTAGGCCCCGTCACTTTGTGGCCGGGATGCCCCCCGTCTACATCCAGTCAGACTGATCAGTAAGGGGCACATCTTGAGGGCCTGTGTATTCCCTTAATTGTGTCAATGTCTAAGTAAACACTGTCAACAGACAGTGTTGATAGAGGGGCAAAGAAGGGAGGGGTCCATACTTAATCCCCTTTTCACAAACATATACAGCACAAACAACTTCGCCATATGGACCTGAACTCGCTATTGCGATCTTCGTGAAACCAGTTGTGCCATGGGTGGGACAAACTTGGCGTTGCCTTGTTGTATAGATTATCTGTAAAGCTTAAAACTGTAAAATTCAAACCTTAGAGAAGAACATTGGTTTAGATGAGGCAGAGGAGCCTTTCGGAAGGATCACCTGAAGATGGACTCTCTCAGACTCTGGAATGGATTGGTTACCGGATGCAGACATCTTAATCTTCATCAATGCAACTTTAGCAGCCGTCACCTTGGACTTTCTGCCCTTCCCCTTCCCTTTTACAGGCAATGACTTCTTATTATCTGAAATTAAACAAACATGGAACATATTTTCAGATAGGGGTTTACACAGCAATGCACAACGGAATACATGAGGGGCCTTGTGGTGGTGAGTGAATAATGGATTTTTAATGCAACTTCAATAGCTAATTGAGGGCCATACTCAAAGTACTTAAATCCTTTGCCATTCACCCTCAACCTGTGGCCATATCTCACCAAGTCCTTAATCAGCGCCCATGCATTTTTCTCAATCTATAGGGTTTACTTTTATGACCTCTGGCAAATTACCTATACTATTCTCTCTATAAATTTGATTATAATTGGATTCAGGATGACCATCTTAGTACATGCGTATCAGAGTCATAAACGTCATCTTACCTATAATTTTCTCAATGTGGGCCTTTGTCTTTGTCATCTTCTCTGGTGGTAGTTCGTAATTCTTACATCTATGGTCAACCTGGTGCCTTTGACTGCAGAAAAAGAATCAACGCTTAATATCTAATCCATCTGACAGCCTATGTGTTGCATGATGCAACATCGCAGTGCTAGTTCGTCAGCATTGCACTAATGTATTATGATGCCCAAGACCATGAACCTAGAGGTATCAAGCAGTCCTTGATACGGACTGTCTCTTCTTCAACCATAAACCCCTTATATCACTTATGGGTTAATGCTATTATCTGTCTTGATCAGATAGGGAAGGCATGGGTATTCCCTAACACAATCATCTATATATACGGACTTAGCAGGATTAACTATTAGCCAATGAGATAATCCCAACTATTCACTGCGGCCCTCTCGGGGGCCAACTGGTACCCATCTGATAGGTATTATCAGTAGAACTAGCTGGTAACAAGCTCCAGCAATGGCCGCACCCGTGGGGCAACATGCTACCTCGGAATAAAGTGAGTGAGTAATAGTTGTTTAATGCCATTTTGACAGCCAAGGTCATATTCATGGCGAGAACTACATTACACAATTTCACAGAGAAAAGTGTCAGTGCCCGCACATATGTGCACCACACACATCCAGAGGGGATAAGAAAGAGGAGATATAGGCCCTTTTAAGTGGGCTAGGGAAGCCCGTCTGTATAAAGTGACGCACAAGGAAGCTATAACCGTATTTATAAGTGACCCAGAAAGGTTTATAAAGGACTACAAAGGTTTATATTTCTACACTCCCCACCCTTTGTTTTTCAAGATATGGGTATAAATTGGGGCCTTTGAGGCATACATTTCGCTCCTTTGGAAACATACCTGAGACAAAAGTTCTGTTGACAAGCTGAACATACAATTGGTGTGAGTTCCTTATTTGAACACCCGTCCAGCTCACAAGGGAAGCTCTTGGGTCCTGTGAAGGTGCCATGGTCTGTGGTGACATTTACCTATGTAGAATCAAACATCAGAGTAAAGAAAATGGAAGACTATCTATCTTGACACACAGTTTCACTCTTTCAATTTTAGTCATAATGAAGAAAGACATGCAGTATAAATGCACTATCACTAGCTCTGTAACCAGAAGGAATAATGATTCTCTGGTGATTATAATGAATTAATTTTGAAGCTTCAATAATTATCCACCTTAGTTTAAATATTTGTGCAAAAAAAAAGTTCTCCTTATTTAGTCGAACTTACCTGACTGCAGTCATGTGCATCAAGTGTTATATGGCCCTTACTGAAACGGAACGCAACCAAGTGCAAATTAGGCAGTTGATCAGAGACAATGTACTTCAGTCAAAAAGGGTTACTGAAATGTCACATATAGGGGATATACGACTACATGACATGATCCCTTTGTAAAATACATCTAGGCAGATTAAAAACATCATATCAAATCAAAAGAAAAGCTGAAACTCACCAAAATGTCCCTGAACAGCTGGCACATGTTATTGGCAGAAAGTCTGGAGGAGAACAAAAGGAACCTTAGGCCACACCAAAATAATAAGCTGATCTATGGATCACCCTCTCCATATTTTCGGAAATACAAATTTTTATTTTCTTTGAAAAAAATCTTGTCTACGGATTTCACTCGCTTCACTTTCTACAAGTTTTCTATTATTGATATTTGACAAATTAAAAAAAAAAAAAAAAATTCGCTCACCTCACTTATCTAGCAAGGAATCCATTGGATGCCAAAAAAAATCTTTGAAAAAAAAATCACTAGCTCGCACCATTTTTTCAGAACCAAAATCCATAGACCAACTTTTTCTTTTGGTGTGGCCTTATAATTACGGCAACTTGGTTATGTTTTATATTCTCATGAAAAACAATAGACTGATGAATTACTGTTTCGAAAGTAAGTTCATTCCTAAGAGACAAGATTCAGTAGAAATTTTCAGTATGTTGTCTTTTACTAATTTCCTCTTATCACTAGACGTGAAAAGTGCTAGTTGAAAATGTCAAATACACAATCGAGTATGCCTTACCAGAAGAAATTTACCAACACAATGTACCTTACTTTGACATAATATGATACCATAATTTCAATCCACAAAGTCTTTATGTCAACAACTTATATGAAATCACATAGTGCAATCATCTCAGCATTTACACCAATAACAAGCAACACACTACAGTGACTTCATCCCATGAATTGATTAAATTCATCAAATCCAACATGGCATTAACACACTGAAACACATCATAATATGAGGTTTGAACTTTTCTTCCAATATGTATGATCACTACATTTACCACACACGCACACTTAAACAATCCACATTTCTCATCAGTTTGTGGAAGTGAAACGGTACTAGCGGCATTGCGTTTACTTTTGATGCCCCGGTACTCATTTATAGTTGGGCAAGTTTTTACATTAAATTTCGATAAGGATTGCCAGTTACTAACTGTAGAATAGTGTGACACATGTAGTCTACTTATATCAATGCCAATATATCCCCAATATGAGGGGAGTGGGTTCAAGTCAACATAGGCCCACCAAGTCAATACTATGATTTTTTGTAAGAAATGTATAGATCTATTACGACATACCCAAAAACATCACCTCTGCTATGTATATCTTAGTTTCTTTGAGCAGTTATACATGCTTGGTAAGAGCAGCAGAGCAAAATGAAATGAAAACCTAAAATTTGGCAGCACAAAAAACCCTTCTGGTTCAATGAAAAAAGAAAGCATCTGGTGAGACTAGAACTCAGTTACCCTGCATTATGAGTCCAGCATTCTAGTCACTACCCTATTGTGGACAGGTGGCATACAGGGTATAAAGTTCCCACCAAGTTCAGTCCTCAGAACCACAGCCCCCTCTAGTGTTTCACCCATACCAACAAGGACTACTTTCCTGTCCCTTCCCATCAGACATAGGACAGAATTTTAAAGTTTTTGATGGTTCCTGTACCGAGTAAAATTTAAATGTTATTTAGTGGACCTGCTTCACTAAATAATTTCAGAACACCCAGGGGATTTACCTTTATCTCCCCACTGCACAAAATCCAGTCCCTTACTGGAGAATCAATAAACACTGTCAACATTGTTTGTTAGTGTCTCTTTGCTAATATTGACACCGGTGCTATCACAGTTGATTGTCAACTGAGTAATCACCATATAACATCAAGCTCTCTTGAGTTTGGGACCACTGGCAATATCATTTTGTCACATTTTAAACACAAACATAAGCCTGATGAGTCCCCATGGGATGAAACTACTCCTTAGCAACCGGTTGTCAACTGGTAGCTATAGTCTCCATGTTACCTGTTTCCATGGATACCTGTGTACACTGTCACCTAGTGACAGCAACACATGTGACTGTTGCCAAGCAATGGTGTTCTGAATGACGTCACACCCAACGGGTGAAATCGTCATTCGGAGTGGTAGCTTAGTGTGGAAGGGACATACTCACATAGCCCTGTCGAAATCAGACATAGGACAGAAGACCAGAGTCTAGGATGCTAGTACTTAAGCCTGGGACCAGTATGGATCTCTCCCTACAAAGTGTTTTCTTAGCATAATATATAAACACATTTGTCTCCTGCATAAACATAAGATGTAGATATGGGGACACAACACCTGGACTAGAAAATGATAAATTTTACAATTTGTTTTTGCGCAGCTGCATAAACTTGGATTATTACAATGGATTTAGCTTGTTGTAGCATAGATTCAGATCACACTCATTACAAGGTAGTTTTGATATCACTTGAGGCTTTCTTTTTAGAGTTGGACTTTCTGATATTACCGTTGCTAAGCTTACAGAACAGAGCTTATCAGGAGATGTCCAACATGTTTGATCAGTCCTGACTTGATCACATGGACATATCCCCACAAATAGGGCGCACCTCATACTTTAGTCCCACTTTAAAAGTGAGGGACTATGCAATGACGATTGTAAGTGCCAGCAATATTATCTAGATCAACTGTTATATTATGTAAAAATAGAATCACTTTAAGCTAGCCCAACCACACTACTTCTTGCACTTCATATTCCATATGGCAGCATCATAACACAAGTGGGCATTGAAACTGAGAATTTATTATTACACCACTTTATACCATGTTGAATAATGCAAACAATGATGATTCAACATGAACTGTATCTATAAACCTTCCTCTATGTTTTCTTTTCCTTTTCATGTACGATATGCCAATTTTGAATATGATAATTTAGGTACCGATATTTGTCTGGAGAACCTCTTCGAGTAACTTATTGCTATTGAGCAGGAGTGACTTTGCAAATCGCCTTGCCCACTCTTGTTTGTGTATGGGTGTCGGGGTGCATGCCATCTGGCAGCATCTTGTACTTGTGTCTGTGTTTATTATTGGTGAGTTGGTGCACAGTGTTCAGCAACCAGGGATACATTGCACCACTCTCAATGTCAAATGCTGTAATCACCCTATTGAACTCTTGTCTCAATCCTTTTTATATTAATAAATCAAACATAATTAAAGCATTTAAACAGCCTAGAAAATTCATTTTCAACGAAAAACTTCTATTTCATTCAAGCGTCATTACGACACTGCGGGACGCGCGGACGACTTATGGCAAAACCATGGCGGCGATCGAGGAAGACGGGCTATTAAAGAAAAGGTGAATAAAATGGTGTTTCTTCAATATTTAGGTGTTGTATTGCATATATAATAAATTAAAAACCGATGTCGTGTGCATACAAGAAGCAGATACCACTCGTGGACGCACACTCCATTCAGTTTTTAGTTAGTATACAAGTCTATAGTGGCACAAACACATGGCTATTCTGAACTAAGTACTCAATGTCACTTCCTGGAAATTGTCCCTCCTATTCACAAACATGTACTCTTCCTGTACAGTGGTTGAAGCATGACATATTATTTCCAATAAATCAGGCATGTTTATCTTTATGTTCACAGTGCAGTCTCCAACAGGGAAGACCATGCTGTTTACTGAGGATTGATTGATTGATTTGTGTTTTACAGCACTTTAGCAGCACTAAGTGGCTATCCCGTGCTTCACAGGTTGATAATGAGGAAAGCAGATTTAGAAACGACCTGGGTTATAAATTGTTGTGTGAATTTCAAGTGCTTTGTGTATTGAGAACATTCGGATATGCATTGCCATTGAGCCTTTGACTGTATTGTGAATCTTTGGATATACATTGAGGGAAGTGTTGGTGGAAGCATTTGACCTGACAGTAAGTACATCTGTGAGAACAGGGCACTCAACCAATCTGGCAGAGTAGATAGACTACCAACAGACACCTTTGGTCACTGAGGTTCCCTCAGAGTGTCTACGGAGTATACAGACTAGTAGTACAGTCTACAGACTACAGTACAGTGTGAGTGTCACTGTGAGTGTGAGTCAGTGACAGGCTGAGTGACTGACACAGTGACAGCACCTACAGTACAGGCTACACCACTCGTCAAACTTAGCCACAAGTTTATTCCGCCATATTTCTAACACTTTGAAATGACAAAATAAAGCGCTTACCCAGCTGTTTACATGTATTTACTGCACAGTGTTTTCCAATGTCCAGTTCAGCCATTTTCTTGCAAGTGTATGCCAAAAAATTACGCCACAAATACTTTCTTTCGTTCCGCCAGATGACGCCACAAACCAGCTCGACCTTGACCTTGTAAAAACGTAAACAATCAACAAGGGCGAGGAGGCAGCTACTTTAGGACAACATCAGAACGCTCACAAAGAAGGGTTTATAACCTTTATTGTGGACAAGATTATGACAAGATGCTGCTTAGGTAATCGGGGCTGACGATACTTAACATTTTCAAAATGTTGCAGCGAGTGACTCTCGGGAAAATGAGGTAAGAATCCTGCCTTCTCACCCGTGCTTCTCACTCACTCAGTCAGTTCGGCGAGGTATACAAGCATGGTACCGGGACCCATGGCCCTAGAGACCGATGGCCCCGGGGACCGATGG
Source organism: Acholoe squamosa (assembly GCA_949317995.1). NCBI lineage: Eukaryota > Metazoa > Annelida > Polychaeta > Phyllodocida > Polynoidae > Acholoe > Acholoe squamosa. Next base: position 41,958,127 of record OX439038.1, read on the forward strand.
CCCCAAGTGGGACCGATGGCCCTAGAAAATGAGACTGATGGCCCCAACTTTTAAACCAGGGTCCATCCCACATCTATCACCTATCTTCATTAATCATGCATATCTATGACACTTTCCATGTTACACTTGATTGAAAATTATATGAAAAAAAGAAAATTATTAAGAAAAAATGTTGAAAAAAAATGTCAGATGTGCTTTCTAAATTGAATCCATACATAAACACAATTACAGAGCTCTCAACTCTCACACATCTGGCGTGAGTCTCACGCATTTGGGGCTCATCTCACGCACTCACGCAGAGCAGGCTATTTCTCACGCATTTTAGGCTTCAAAAAATCAGTATATGCTTGTAGAGTGAACTTTGCCCTTTCCTCACTGTTTGGTCTAGGAAAGTCAGCCAAATTGTCTTTATTTTTTCAAAATTTTCTTCAGGGCCAGGCCCCCCAAACCCCCCAGTTTTACCTAAATTGTGACACTTCCCCTAATGTTTGGAAATTTCTGCGCGCCCCGGCAAAGTCTCACTCTTTGGCTTCATCAAAACTTGAGAGCTCTGCAATTAAATCACATGTCTTACATATGTTTTAACCATATTTTCTATGATTTATTTGCCATTTTAATAAAATAATAGAATTAAGGTGTGAATGTGTGTGTGTTTTTTTTTTTTCAATTTCTATTTAATTTCCTTTATTATTTTTTTTTTAAATTTCTTGTGTATTCAAAGCAGGTGTCAAAGTAGTAGCTTCCTAGTTGTGAAGAATGTGATTTTTTTTTTGTGTATTCCATTTTTTTTTTCAATTTCTATTTAATTTCCTTTATTTTTAATTTTTTTTCTTATCAATTTCTTGTGTATTCAAAGCAGGTGTGAAAGTAGTAGCTTCCTAGTTGTGAAGAATGTGAATTTTTGTTGTGTATTCCTTTTTTTTCAATTTAGTTTTTTTTTTCAATTTCTAACCAATTTCCTTTATTTTTAATTTGTTTGTTTTTTTAATTTCATTTTTTATTAATCCATTTCTCTTTGATTTCTCTTAGTCACTATGTAGTCACTACAGTGTGCCCAGTCAGTGCTGCAAGCTGAAAGGTGTCATAGCTAATCCCCAGGCACCCACCCCACAGGGCTACACACTGCCTTAGGCTTAGTGGGTAGGCATTGGTTATTTTGGCTCTAACACCTCCAAACTTGTGGTAAAATACACCAAACATGCTCCATAAGCAGTCAACATCATGTAAACATCCATTCTATAACAAATATATGTGAATTATTTGATCATATTATACACAGGGGCATCAAATTTGAAAGTGGGGCCATCAGTCCCAAAAGTGGGGCCATCAGTCTCATTTTCTGGGGCCATCAGTCCCGGGCCAACTGTCCCTAGGGCCATCGGTCCCACATTCTACAAGCATAGATATACGTCTACGGTCAGTCACAGTCTAGCTCGAGCTAGCGAAGTCAGCCGAATTTGGCTGCTTCACTCCCCATATCTGTCACAGTCACAGTGGTAAACATGTGTTGGAAAAATCTTGATTCTGGGGGGTCTACTGGGTAGATTTACTTCAATATAGTATCAAATTAAAGGCTCTATCTCACTGGTACAATATTTTGTTTCATTTCCTATTCCTTGTTCTTTTGCTCGCCCTGCTGATTGTTTCAAAAGATGTCATCATGAAAATAAATACTTTCCTTTAAAGGGGTGCTGGGAAGGGTATGGTACACCACAAACAGCACTTTGTGGTGCTACACTATACACATCACGTGAGTGAACAGGGCAACAAGAAAGTTCTCAGTAGTAAAAAATGTTACATGCTAAAATCACCACAACTCGCAATCAGAATTTCCAGATTTAACTCTTGTTTTCACCCATTGATGAAATCAACCCTGACAAGAATTATGTCTATAACACCCTTCAAATTGATATAAAAACTGAGATTACAATGAAATCTAAAGAGAAAGACAAGCTACAAAAGTTTATTTCTGTACTGTATACAAAAATTTTGAAAAAGAAACTAGAACCAAGTGCCTCAATCAGAACAATTCTTCCATTGGTTAGGAGTAGGTCACATGGAATATTTTACTTTAATAGACATACCTATTTTAGCTGCATCAGTAGTAGCCCATGCTAGCCGCCCCTTAAAGGGGGGCTAGCACGGGAAAAAACAATATGGGTACCTGCTCAAAGATCGTTCACAAATTCACTGGAACCAGCTAAAAAAATGTGATGCTCTGATTGGTCAAGGGGTAGTCAGGTGACCTGCTAACGCGCATACATCTTATCTGTGCTAGCCTTCAAATTGATATTTTACCTAGAGGTAAATCAATCAACAGCAGTGTATTCACAATTTGACTGCTCAAAAGATGACACATAACTGAAATGGTTCAAAAGCTGCTAATATCACCTTGTATAGTGAATCGGCCTGATGTAGCCTCTGTTGAACGTAGTTAAATGTGGTGGGAGTCATTTTCTTTCAATTTATTCTGAGGGGGGGGGGCATTTATTTTCAAAGCTCCCTAAACTCACATCTCTGTAGGCTCATCTCAGTCTACCGCCGTGATACGGCACAGAGATAAGAGTTTAGGTTCTAAGCTAGAGGGTCCCAACTACTGTAATAACTGAACTGGGGTCTAGGGACATCATTCACATAAAGGTACACATGTATCTTTATTTAAAACTTTGTCTTTATGTCTCTGATTATTGCCAGCTGGAGTGGGGTGGTTTTTTGCAGACCTGAAAATCTAACACAGAGACATTGGCATAACGTTTGGCCAACGTTGGCCCATCCATCAGCTGCCCATCCTGCCTATGTAGGTCCGACGGTGCCAACCAAATGCCAACATAGGCCCAACGTTGGCCCTCCCAGAACCCTATCTACCCCTTTTAACAGACAATGCGCCATCAAGTTGAAGGGGGAAGGGGGACAAAAATTGTTCATGTGTCTGCACAAAAAATCACCACCCCCCTGTTGATGAATAATGGTCACTCCCTTAGGGTGCACTCTAGGCCTACCTGTTTTCATTGATGACCCAGGCTCAGTCTCAGAGCACTAAGTGTAATGGGGATGCAGGGAAGATATAGCCTATTATACAAAAAATTGGTTCCCTCTGAGGGGGGGGGGTCGATTTTTTTTTTGGATCAAGCATAGAAATACATCACCCCGTGCTGTTAAAAAATTACCACTTCCTTAAACAAATCTTTCTTCCAGGTGGTCACTTCAGACCCAGTTGCAGGCTGCCCCACCTTGGATGATTTTACGGAGGTGGCTCACAGCAAGTGAGGCGACTACAGCTCTAAGGCCCTTCTACTTTGCAGTACATCCTGATCTTTTTGGACAGCATCCTAAGGAAAGGGTAAATATGTTTTCCTGATAATTTAGATAAAGAGTCTAAGATGCATGAGAGACTGAATGGAATATTTTGGGGTCTTCAGGTGGTAGGCATGAGATTGAGGCACAATCCTATGTTAGATAGAGTGGAGAATGATCCAAAAATTCACCGAGTGGAGCTTTGTATTTATTAGCAGATCTATATGTTCATGGTTTTACGGCCCAAAGATGATCAAAAATACCGTAAATCCCAGTGTATAAAAATGCTCTTGATGCTCTTGATGCGGCTTATAGTTCTAACCATTCCTTAAGGAAGTGTGTTACTTATACAATGTACATAGAATGGCAACATTTTCAGGGCCCTAATTCAGGGTGCAGCTTATACCCGGGGTTTTACGGCATCAGTATGGAGGTCATCATAGCCTGGACATGGCTAGCTTTCAGCATCATTTTTCGGTCCCCCTAATTATGTTCTAATTACAGGCTGTGATGCATTTATGAATGTACTAAATATACAACCGGTAGTACATGTGTACTGTACAAGTATATATGAGGTATCTTAATTAAGTTAAGACCTCTAATATTACAGGCAATAAACGAAGATTCCATCAAACACCTCCAACAGTATTTGGAAAGTCTTCATAACCAGCGCCGTGCCACACCTTCAAGGCTAACGTTTTATGTTAGGGATACACAAGAGCACATTCAAAAGTCCAGAGGAGCCAAAGGTATGTTCACTTTTTATTTCTTGATAAGATAATGTGTTTATAAAATATCCTCCATACAATCAGTTCAACCATATTAGTTTTGGGGTTCAAGTGGTGAAATTGATCTCTTCATGATTTTGGTGCTCATATTGGAGAAAGAGAAAGCTAGGTGCGGCTTATACACGAGGATAGGCAGCCGAGGATAGAGTTGGGTGATGTACGAGGACAAATTATAAGATGTTCATTATCATAGCCGCTTGATTCGACTTGCTGTTCATCAAAGCATGTCTAGCCTAAGCTTTCATCTTTAGCAAAGTAATCACCATGCATTACATCTTTAACACTACGATTTTACTGTTTCCTTTTTTTCTTTTTTTTTTAAGGACTGCGGAAAGTACAGATTGAGTTACTAACGGGGAATGTACGAGATACTGTTACAAAAGTTCTCAAGTCATGTGACCTTAGCCTGGACTATGTGAATGAGGTACCGGTGAAAAAGGCTGCCGGCCCGGATAGACCAATACGCTGGGACCCCAGCTTCTACACCTTCTATGGTATTCCTAATCCATTCGCTCCACGCAACCAACCTAAAATGGAACACACTCTTGGGTAAGATTCAACTGGTAAAATATGAATGTTGAAGAATCCCTCAATGATATGTATACATATGATTCCATACTGCTTTAATGGTACTATTGTATTTGACCAGCGCCTATGGCGCTGTGATAATGGACAAAAAGTTAACAAAACCATTGAAACCCTCTTGCAGAGAATATATGTGGGCGCCTATATATATGCATAGAAATAATATTATCTTTATTATCTTTAAGTTTTACTAATCACGCCATCAATACTACTTCCGTTTTGACAGTTCCGGTGGCCAGCATTCGAGGGCCGAGGTATTTTATATATGGTAGTTTAATCAATGAATGTTTTTAATAACTGCCCAGATGCCACTACCGTAATATCCCGCGTTTAAGGCGCGTCTTATACTTGGCGTTTTAGTTCTTCCTGGATCCTCAAGGGGGATGCCAAGAGCTTTATTTTGATATGTTACACTCCCCCTAACTTAAAAAATAACGGGGATTCAAGGGGGTGTGGGGGGCCCTAGCTACACATAGCTTTTTGAATTTTGAAAATTCATTCAGAAGAACCAAAGTTATGATTTTTTTATTTTTTTGACAATATTCTTCAACTCTAGGTGCGCCTTATAAGCGAGATGCGCCTTATACGCGAGAGATTACGGTATCATATTAATTATAATATCTCATATACATAGTCATACATTAAAAAATTATCTTAATGATTGATAATAATTCATCTACAGCTCTTGGCTAAGACGAAATCTTCAAAAGGCTCACAAGAACCTCAGCCTGGTGGAGCCGGTAAGGCATCAGACATCTCGCATGGCAGCAGCATTGAGGACTGAGAGCGGGTTGGACTCAATACGCTGGGACAGCAGCTGGGGGCCTGCCCAGTTCAGGGCCTGTCTACTCAGTCTGTCCAGGATCATCAAACTTCACAAAGACCATCTCAAGTTAACAGGTAAAGACTACCAAAAATTACAGTGTGTAGGGTATACAGTCAAGTCTCGATTTATCGGTCTTCAATTTATCGGCTGTTTCACTTATCGGTCACAGATTGTCTATAACCAATTTAATAGTACTGACTTTGTATATGATAAGTCAGTCATTCACACTTTCGGTATCAGTCGGTTGTTATAAGAACAAAGTGTGTCTGTAGCATTGCAAACCATCACGATAAACCGGCCAGCTGTGCACAGTCTGCACCAACTGCCCATGGCTCAAGTTAGCGGTTAGACGGCCTTTGTTTTGACAGCACCTGGTCCTTTATATAGGGGCATGCATCATGCATCTGTACAGACATACCATGCGGGACATATGAAAGTATTTAAGAATATGTTGAGTAAGGAACAATATTTTAATTGGCTGCTGTATCCTTAGGCTGACTAGCTGCCTCCGTGTACCAACACTACAGGCAGATCTCAGCTTCTGCACAGTCGGCCATATATGACCGGGGGCTTAGTAGAACGACCATATCAATCTCATTGGTCAGGGGAGGTGGGAGTGTCAGTCAGAAGATGCACGTCCACGCGATGTGTATTATACTAAGAAGCTGAAGGGGTAGGGGGAGGGGGGTTAACAGGGTGGGGGGGGGGGGTGCAATACACATCTCACTTCAATCAGATTCTTATCAATATCAAAGGGGCAATAAATTAATTAAGTAGTTAGTCTGAATACACATTGAGATACCGTGGTGTGAAGGTCATTTTAACGTATGCTGATATGCTCTGCGAGACGAGCTAGGTTTCCAGGTTACTGTGTCCTGCCCGACCCATGGGAGCAGTGCCGGGGAGCGCTGACTGGTGGGACAGCATTAAAGCTGATAAGGGGGGGGGGCACAGCTTTATCATCAAAAACAAAGGACTGGATACTTCGTGTTTACACCTTCCCTCCTCCTTCACCTACTCCTCTCTGACACCACCCCTATGCCCTGAAACCCGGACTGTATTAAAAACATAAAGCTAAACACATTAATACTGCAACAACACTCTATGGCATTTAGGTGTAAGACGCATCTACTTCGCCCATAGAAAGCCCAGTCTCAGGGTGTATATGTACATGTACTTACAGAGTGGCATATTTCAGATGAATGCCGGGGTACACACGCCTATGGGGGGCAACAATATTGTCTTATAACCATTGCTTGCCGTGGTACCTACTAGCGAGATACTCACAATGGATAAGAACTGAATAGAGCGAATTATTTTACTGATTGAAACATTGATATCCTACCTGATAACATTACATGTACTAGTATTGGGCCTCCCCAAGTCTCACTCAATGCCCCCGCTCCCCGCCTCTCCCGCTCCATCCTATCAGTGCAACCAGTACAGTATTATATATTAGTTCTTACACATGTCTTTTTTTTATTACTTTAGGTCGAACTGTTGTCTTTACGAATGATGACACTGGGATATCACTTCACGGAGACATACTTCTTCGCAGCAATGATGTCCCAGAGAACTGGCTGAGGGTGAGGCACATGGGCAGACGTCCTTCTTATTTCTTGAGAGAAATATTTAAAGATAGGCCAAAAGGAACGACGATTTATCATTTGAATATGGATTTCTTAAATTTGGCGGGATTAAAGAAATGTTAAATTAATTGTGCATTACTTAGTGGCCACAGATTAGGGTTTTCAGATAATAAATCTGATGACGAATAAATTCATGTCTAAGACGAGAATTCAACGCCACTTCCACTTTTTCCCTTATATGAAATTAATGCAGAAATATCATCATTCAAACATTGTAGATCATAAAAATGTGGGAGTCGCAGACAGCAATATTGGACGAAATTCCTCTAGCAGAGCAGCAGCTTTCATGCACACTAAATAATGTTCAGCTTGACCGACGAAGGAAAGGGAGACTTGTGTCGGCCAGTGAATACCTAACACAGGTGAAGCGTTTAACAGAGACTGTCTGCCGCCAGCTGACAGAAGAAGACGGAGCGCGCCTTCAACACACTGACCTCAGTGATATAATAATTGTCATCCAGTGGTAAGTTTGTCATGAGGGCAGCTTTTTGTTTATTCTGTAAATATGTTTCAAATAGAAGGCCTATCCTCGTATATTACCCAGGTAGGAGGCTTACATGCAGGAATTACCCCTGGTGTGGTATATACCAGTATAGGATACGTGTTAACTCTATTTGCACCATATATGCGCGGTATACGTTACTACCGTAAACTCCCGCGTATAAGACGTGTCCTCTACGCCAAACAAAATGCTAGGGGGTCTTATAGGATTTAATGAAATTGGGGGTGCGTCTTATACGAGGGGTAATTTTACTATAGAAATGTACTGGATTGACAAAAATCACCCTTAAAATGTGCGTCTTATATGCGAAAATGCATGTGCTAAATTTAGGGTGCGTCTTATACGCGCAGCGCGTCTTCTACATGGGAGATTACGGTACTAAAGAACAGTTCTACAGTTAACCCTTACATACCCCACAGTTTCCATGATGATTTACAGTGGCAAGAATTACAGCCCTTTTTCTTTCATGGAAAAAAGTCGTTTTTAATAAAGTTGTATTTGGAACTGTGTGAGATGAAATGCTGTATTGGCTTTTATTAAAACCTAGAGCAATAAGCCGTGAATTGGCCATCGTGATGCTAGATTTCTATTTGCTGTTCTGAAACAGGTACAATTATAGCATGAACTATTTGGTCTTTCTATTACCCAAGAGCTACGACATGTCACTAACTTGATAAAAATTATATCAGCTTATGTTATCCACCCATTCAGTGCTACCGGATCCTTGAGTACCTCGCCCCAAGGCCAGGTACTGATACCGTCTGCCTGCCCAGGCTTCATGGTCATCGACTACCTCAACGACAACATCGACAGACTCCGCACCACAAAGAAACAACATCACAGGTACTTCATAATGTGAAGCGAAATGATCTGAAACTGAAGTAGAGTAGTGTAATTACCCCAGCAGAGGACCGATTTTCTACACAGCATTTTTTTTTATAAAGACCCTAGCATTTCTCTCTTTGTGATGCATGGACCGTGTCGGTCTATGGTGAATGCCACATGGCTGAAATAACAGCGGATAAGTGAGATGTTCTTACATGAATCCTTTGCCGGGCCTTGTTATGTGACTGAATATGCCGTTCTTCCCATCTTCTATTCTTACTTGTACCCATCTTGATTTACAGGACTTGTGAAGAGAAGACAGCTTTGATCAATCGTGTCGTGGAGGAACTTTCACTTTTGTCATTAGTGCGGGACCAGAATGTGACCTGGCAACAAGCTGACCTATGCTGTACTCGTCTTTTGAATAACCCACGGGATATCGGTGTGTCACTTGAGGGCTGTCGTCTCAAGGTGGCACAGTTTTACTCAGTCATGTCTGATGGGGAAATTTGTATACCTTGGAACTGGAAAGGGGACTCCCAAACAGCGTAGCACGTGTATACAAGTTAACAAATCTTTCACCAATTAAGGCATTTATCCCAAAGTAAAATGGTACACAATATTTATTATCTATTAAGGCGTGGCCTCGTAAGATAACCTTTGTCTAAGTATTAATTTTATAGGTGTACTGCCATACATATATACCTTAATACCTCGCGTATAAGGCGCAACCTGGGTTGAAGGAATTCATATAAGGCTAATATGAGATTACCCCTCCTATATGGCGCACCCCCTGTTTGAGGAGGTTCTATTAGGCACAGTAGGCCTTGGCATAATCCGTGGCTTATAAGGGAGACACTGTGGTAACATGGATTGATAATTCATTATGTGCTTACGGTAATACATGTTGTCTGGTCATGGTGAAATGGGAACACCAGTAGATATTGTTGATAGTCAACATAATGTATTTAAACTTAACTGTGATCTGTATATACACCACCGATGCTGGTAGAGTAGGGGGACGAGTTATTTGTCATTATACCACAATTTCTGGGTTACACAGTGCTTTTTGGTGTCTATTCCCATCCACATATCTGTCGATATTGCACACCCTGTATGCTTTAACATCACTTTTCTAAGGTGTGCGGTTATCCATAACATAACCGCGAGAAGCATCTTTTTTCGCCGTGTGCGCTGTCGCTGTCCGCTGCCGGGCGACGAGGTGTATGTACCGATCGTGTACACACAATGGCTGGCATCGAGTCCCGGGGAGGGGGAATAATTTTTGTTTTCAACTTGAATTTATTGGTATAATATTGATTATTTATTGGTTTCGTGGTATAAAATAAGTAGTCAATGGATAACTCATGACTCGTGTGGGTTAGCAAAGGCTAATAACACTCGGCCTACGGCCTCGTGTCATTATCCTTCACTAACCCACACTCGTCATGAGTTATCCATTGGTTACTTGTTCACTGAAGATCATGTCTACTGGACGTAGTTAGGGAGTGGTCATTATTTATCAACAAGGGGGTGGGTGGTGAGTTTTTCGCGTGGACAAGTGGAAATGCTGTACACCCCCCCCCCCCCCATCAATATTTTTGTGCCTCCCACCCCATGCCAATGGCGTGGAAAATTCTACGCCCCACTTTGAACTATAGTATTGCGTGGGCTTTTTTGCTAAAGGTGGAAATGTCCCCCTCACCCCAAGAGGGGTCAAAAGTTTTTATGCCCCCCCCCCCTCAAACGCACTACCCCACCCCCTGGTCATAAATGATGACCACTTCCTTGTCAAAAACTCATGTATAGCAAACAGGGCTTAATCTCCAGACATTTTGCATTATATAATTGCACATTTCCTAAATAAATTTGTGCCTCACGTTCGGGGCTCATAGGAAGAAGGTTGAGTTTATGTGTAGTTTCATGTATACGTGGTTCCCACAAAAGAAATCTGAGAAAGAAATTTCAATAAAGAAAATAATTATTCATTATCTTTGGCCAGAATGGGATACCTCAGACTGATATTTCCCAAATTAATTTACAATGTTATGTGTACTGTATAGATACATAAAATAAAGGGGCAATGAGTTTATTAGTTTTGGCCAAATAAACTAAACAATACAATGTTCTAAGTCTCCAGGTAGTTATATGTCGCCGATAGTGTAAGTGTATATAATTATATGTAGAATCAATGTGAGGCCGTGAATTTCTTAATCCAACATATTGGAGGGTACCGTGTGTTTACAGTAGTCATTAATGTACATGTACCAGAGTCAAGGATTGGCTATAGCATTTGGTTGCTGATTTCTAGTCCAGCAATGTACCGGTAAATATATTCGTTCAGCAATATCCATGACTTAAACTTATTGTCCATGACATCATTGCATATGTAAATATTCATTGCTGCAACTCTGACATCAAAGCTTGATATATCGATATGTTCTATTGTCGACCTCTTATTTATCGAAGTCTATGTCTAAGTAAGGCTTTAGGTCGAGGAGCTCCAGATTGCGTTATCGTAAATTATATCGAGCCCAATATGAGTATTTCATGTAAGTGAACGTGGTGCTGTAGACCTGTTGTACAAATATACACAATTTACCAATACATTCACTAGTTATACTTTTCTTAATACAAGAGGTTGCTATGAATATCCGTAAATGCCTTCTATCGCTTTAAATCATGAGTATTAAAGTTTTACTTTTAAGCTAATGTAGATAAAGGAACAAGCCGTGCCATTTAGGATCTTTAACAAACACCGTACACGGAAAGGCATGAAATAGCTTCCCTCAGGTGGATTCAAATTTTTGCCAAAACAAGGGGAAAAGAAAATGGGACAAAGGTAATATCTCCATTTGAAAAGGGTCCTAAAACCCTTGTGTAGAGAGAACTTTGGAAGACTAATAAATCCATTCTCATATTCAGAATGCTGAAGTACAGCAAAAGTGCAAGTGACTCAGCCCCCTTACCCCATGGCCATCATTGCTCTATTACCGCTATTCAAGATGGTATTTGTAAAGGAATGCGTGTCTTTGGAACTTGAAAATCCGTGACTTCTATTCCTGGTAAAGGCCGAGGGGCACTTTTCTCCTTTCATTCTTTTGCGTGGTACCAGCTCCAAGTAGGAACCAAATAGTTTTACCATTAGGATAAGAACATAACTAACTTTTCTAGTATGGTCATTTCAATGCAGAGGAGCGAAATCGTGGCGATGGGGACTTTGAACTTTGGGCTAGGACCCCAGTAATACTGTTACCCGAGGTTTTAGTTTTAGTCACGACCACTTTCAAGATAATTAAAAGGCATCCATTACAGATACCACTCTCTAGCGAGGGTGTTTAAGAACCCCCCCCCCCAAAAAAAAAAAAAAAAAAATTAGTCAAAATACCATTTTTAACTTTTTCGCAAAATATCTTTTCAACTGCCTTAAAGACAAACGCTACAGTCTAACCAATGTTAGATCTTCTATTGATAATCACAAATAACTCATGATAGTATTAGTTTGATATATAAGGAATAGGAAAATGCAAACAAAAATCCCTATGTTAACATGCTTATTTTCATTTTATGACCATTTAATTGAAAATGCCTTAACTATAGAAAGAAATAGGGAAAATATTTTTTCATATTTTGTATCATAGTGAATGAACTTCTATTGATTCACCTATAAGACTCTCAGAATATATAAAAGACATCCTTAGGATAATTTTAAAAGAAGAAAAATGGGGGGGTCACCATTGAAATGAAAAAATTGTGAATTTTTCAAAAATGTTAATTTTCCCTTAACTATAGGGTCCTATGAGAATTTGAATGGCACATAAACATCTGAATCTTGTCTATAGTGATCAGAAATGAACTGGAAAAAAATATGTACAGGTAAGGGAGCGTTCATCATTGATGGCAGGGGGGGTGCCAATCTGGCAGAACGAATACGTCAAAAAAAAATTACCCCCCCTCGGGAATAGGTTGAAAAAAAGTGACCCCCCCCTTAGGAATGGCTTAAAAAAAAAAGACCCCCCCCCCCTTAGAACTGATTGAAAGAAAATGATTCCCATCACATAACCTTATACATTTAACCATGTTCAACAAAGTCTATGTACATCAGGTCTCTTTATTCCTGTCATATTAGGAGAAGTTGAGGGACTAATGCACTTTAGCAGGTGCTGATGTGAACCCTTTAGCTACCCTAATGCTAACCCTATGCTAATCCTAACGTGCAGCAAGATGTGCACCACTTAAAGTGTATTCTACCTGAATTTAAACCATTCCAATTATGTGTTAAAAATGGGGTGGCCGTTGTAGAATGTCGTAAAAGCTATCCGCCATTGGCCAGCTTTCATTTTGCATAAATGCAAAGCCTATTTCAAAATGGTTCCAATCTTTTGAAAAATTGAAATGTGAATACCCTGCCATTGATTGATTGACATCTGTAATAGTACCTAGTTTGAAGGCTCCTCCATAGGGGGCGCTAGCATGGGCCACTACTGATGCAGTTTAAGTGGGTACTATATTTCCCTGAGTATAGCCTCTGTGCTCAATGATAAAGCATTTTGGACCATTAACATACTTCAACATATGGTATTTATATATTTTTTCAGCTATATCAATTTACCCAACCCCTATATTTGTTGCAAAGAAAGATAAAGGATTGTGGAAAATGTCTAAAGAATGATGTACAAACCATAGATAAGTATTGAGCAAACTGTTTGCCACTCCCTCATTATTTCATGTAGACAAATTTAAGCCCGTCCTGTTTATAACCCTGGTAAATTTGCCACCTAGTGTGTTTAGAAGCCTGTAAGGGCTTATACACAGGGAAATACGGGATGTCTTAGCGAGCTATATCATGTGACCTATTCCTGACTAACTGTAGTGATTGAGGCACTTGCAGCTGTCTTTTTAAAATTTGCACATACAAAGACAAACTTTTTGAGATTTTTTAGTGTTTCAATTTCATTCTGATCTCATTTTTTAACATTAATTTAGTAGGTGTGATGGATATCAATCGCAACAGTATTGATTTAAAAAAAGTGAAACTAAGGGTTAGAAACTGGAGGTTCTGATCAGTAGTTGCTGTGATTATAGGTGACTTTTTGTACCAACTAGAACTTTGCTGGCACCTCTCAGCCCAAGGGACATGCATCATTCCTGTTTGTGTCATACCCATGCCAACCCCTTTTCTATGTATACTTCTAGAAAGCCACTGCTGTCATCTATTCTGCTGGTCCACAACAGATTGGAGAATGTTAACCATTCTCTCTTTCTTGACAGAAGACCCTTGTGCCAGATATAAGATGATAAGGTGACTTGATAATGGTTCACTGCTCCTGACACCCTGAACTAATTACCCGGTACATAGAATAAGAAAATGGTAATTGGAATTACAGAAAAATATGCTTTGTGATCTCTTTTGGCCACCAAGATTATTAAAAATGATATCTGCTTGTCTTTTTCAAGAGTTTTCCTATGAGGAAAGCTGAAAACCATAGTGATTTTCATCTTCATCATCTATTTCTTAACGCTGAATACAGTGAGAGTCCCAATCATTTAAAGCGCTCATGTCATGCCTTGGTAAGGAGATTCACTTCTAAGTTTGGAATTTAGATATTCCCTAAATAATGATACATAATTACCATAATCTCCCACGTATATAAGGCGCAGCACACATATAAGGTGCACCCCTAACTCAGGGATGTGTGTTTTGCATATAAGGCACACCTACTGCTTCTGGATTGATATTTTGAAAAACCCTTGTACCGTAAACTCCCACGTATAAGACGCGTCCTCTAGGCCAAACAAAATGCTGGGGAGTCTTATAGCTTTCTCTCAAGTTGGGGGTGCGTCTTATACGAGAGGTAATTTTTCTATAGAAATGTACTAATCTTACAAATTTCAGCATTAAAATGTGCGTCTTATACGCGAAAATGCATGTGCTGAGTTTGGGGTGCGTCTTATACGCGCAGCGCATCTTATACGCAGGAGTTTACGGTATAAGGTGCACCCCAACCTTTTGACATATGCTGTAAGACAGCCTCCCCAACCTTTGTAAAAGCCAACTTCATGTACATTGAATAGGCCTAAGTTGTGGGGAAAGCCTTGCTAAGGTGTTACCGCGACATTGGAGGGTGTGAGGGCAGCATGGGATGGAGTGAGGGTGGCATTGGATGGTGTGAGTGTCACATGGGAAGGTGTGAAAAGCTATGGCCACCATAGAGTACTGGTAGGGTGGGAGGGGAGCTGATATCGCCCTAACACCTTTACAGCATTCATTAGCTTTACTTATTACACGACTTCTGTGATTTTGGGTGCTTTTTCTGGATATTCCCATGCACATACCTGTCGATATTGCACACCATGATGCATGCATCATGACTTTTGTAAGGAGTGTGGTTATCCATGTAAGGAGGCATGTTATCCATGTAAGGAGGCATGTTATCCATGGATAACATGCCTCCTTACATGTCATATGTTACATGTTAAAACCTACGAAATTTTCATTGCCAGGGTAGGGGTCGAACCTGCAGTCTCCTGATCCCAAATCCAACTCCCTATGCATTGCGCCACAGGGACTGACGAGAAACGCTTGGTTAGAACCAGGTCTGTATAAGTCATTGATATGGCTGTGACCCCCCCCCCCCAACTCTCACATGCGCAAGGTTAGAATAGCATTATAATTATAGACGACTGCTGGATGCGTTCAAACCAAGCCAAGCCGGGCACAGAGGTGTGAGAGCCAGTGGTCTAGTGGGTAGCGCATTGCGCTCAGCTGCTAGAGGTAGGCGGGATGAGTCCTGGTCCGGGTGTATATTTTTTCGCTGTGTGTACCCATCGTGTACACACACTATGGCAGGCTTTAGTTAGTGGTCAGTCGGGAGAAGTTTTGAGAAGATCGGAGATAAGAGATAAGATCAGGGTCCAATTGAGGCCTCCTACTTCTGACCCCTGGTTTACAAATCTCTCTATTTTTCTTAAAGAGGCAATTTCTATTACTAAATAGGCTGGGTATTTTCTACATTTCCTTAAGTTTAGAAAAAATGATTTGTTTTAGATTTTCTGTAAATTTTTCTTCTAACTTTTCAATGATATTGTTACTTTGGGAAATTTCTTTCTCATTCTCTCGTACCCAGAGGTTTAGAGCCCCACTGCCTCTGCCTGCATTACCCTCCCGGCTGGGGAGCTTTCAGATAGGACTGACCTATGCCTGGTCATATCGTGTAATAAAATAAGTAGTCAATGGATAATTCATGACTTGTGTGTGTTAGCAAAGGATATTACACTCAGGCTGCACCCTCGTGTAATTATCCTTTGCTAACACACACGCGTCATGAATTATCCATTGATTACTTGTTCACCATACAAAGACACATTAGGCAAGTCCCCACCCACCCCCCCAGGGATAAGAGAAAAATATCAAAATGAGCAATATAATGAACTTTTGAAATGGATCAAAAATATAGCAGTAGGAGTCCCCACAGGCATTCAGGGGGAGCTCACCAAAATAAATAGCAATCTAGCCACTATTCATGACAATGTAAATAGGCTTGAGCAAAAAATGGAGGACAAATTCACAAAGCTTAGTCGGGATTTCAAAAAAGAAACCACTGATCTTAGAAAAGGCATTCTTGAAAATAAACAAAACATAGAAGAATTACAGGAGGCACAGGACACAAAGATCAGAGAGGCTGAGAATAGAATGGAAATCGAATACAAGAAAACAGTGAATAGAATAAAAACAGCAAAGAAAGAGGTTACAGCTGACTTAACCACCATTTTCGAGGACAGGATAGGTGAGGAACATGCAAATATGATCAAATTTGTAGAGGAAATCACAGCAGGTCAGCACCTGGAGGAGGTAAATAAGAGGATAAGGACTGAAAGTGATAGACAAATGGCCAGACTCACTTCTAGCAGTGAGAAGTTAGCAAATGACATAACAGCTAAAATAGATGAAAAGGCCAGCGAACAGCACATTCTACTGATACAGAAAATAGAGGAGCTAGAGGCACAAATTAAGGAGAAGGGAACAACAATAGACAGACTAGTCTCTAAAGATATAGAGAGGGATGAGAGAGAATTCTCGGGGAAAAAAACAAAAAAGAATGAAAAGGAGACAGGTTCACAAGGGGGGACCCTTTACAGAGAGAGAAGTGAGGATAGAAGTCTCATCATACATGGGTTATCACATGACCCAACCGAGAACCTAGAAAGGAAACTAGCATCCTTGTTTATGGATGCTGGGGTAGTACTCAAATCAGTTGATGTATTGGGAGCTGAGAGAGTAGGTAAAAAAATGGCTGCTAGGCCCCCAGTTCGCATTGATTTTACAAATGTAGAGGCCATGAATAAGATAGTGTCTAACTGTATAAACATCAATAGGCAGAATAGGTGGAGCGCCATCAGAATTGAAAGATTTGACAGCAACGAAACCAGACGCGCCAAATATATCTATCGCACTATCATTGATGCCAATAGGGAAAGACAGGACATCACTGTCAGGATGACCTCAGAGGGCATACTGATAGCTGATAAATTCTACTCCTTTACTGAGGTAGACAATATCCCACGTGAATTTCTCCCAGGTAAGAAGAAAAAGAGAGATGTGCATCGGGACGAAGAAGCACGTGCGCAACCCGACCCAAATGTAAATAGGCAAGAGAAGCGCGTTCGTAAAACGGAGTGCGGTATTATTTTTAACGGCGACACGGCACCACTCAGTAACTTCCATGAGTCACCTTTCAAGGTAGACAAAGAGGGGGAAGACCCTCTTACCTTCAATTCTGTGGAACAATATTACCAATGGAAAAAGTGCGTACACTTCCTGGAATTCGACAAAGCTGAAGCAGTTATCAAATCAAAGAGAGCAGCGCGTTGCAAAGCCATTGGTGATTCGATTGACACTCCAACTGGATGCAACTGGAGCAAAATGTCTGACGATGTATTAATGGAGGGCATGATGTACAAATTCACCCAACATGAATCGTCTCGCAAAGAGCTGATAGCCTCAGCACCACACAATCTGATCGAAAGTACAATTGACAATTATTTCGCAGGCGGATTTACCTTCACTAGTAGGGTATACGACAACAAACAATGGTACCAATCACATCTACGCAGGGGAATGAACAAGACTGGAATATTGCTGATGCAAGTAAGGGACATCATATCCAAAACCCCCCAACCCAAACAGGCCCTGAATGTGGACAATAAAGAAGAGCAGAGTGAGGAAGAAGCCGAAGCGAACACAGAAAATCCCGAACAACTGCAGCAGAACGGGAATATGAACATGGAAGTTAATGACGTCACGAAAACACCCGAACTCCCACCAACCGTCCAGAGCAAGGATAATCAAGAGCAGACGGAAACACCCGAGGTGGAAAATGTCGAAACGGAAAGTACTGAGGGCATTGGGCCCGAGCGCGGTACGGAAACCCCAGAACAGAATATTTAAAATCACAAGTCGGTAACTAAAGATGCTTAGACTGAATGACAATTGACGAGTCAGGTGGCAAACAAAGAGTTAGTGCAAACGGAGACGCAGACAGTATGAATAGATCTAGACTGTAAGTAGAGCTACTAGTTAGGATAGAGTAATTATGTGGGATGTAGAGGAATATGTAGCAGATCAGGTAGGATAAGTCATAAGTATATATAGCACTGCGATTGAGTGATAATAGGTCCTTATTGCAATCATTGCAAGTATGTGAGTCGAGACCCCCCTTACCCCCCCAACTAAATTGCTGAAATTACACCTCAGTTAAATTACTGATTGTTACATAATAATGTAAAAATATTAATTTTCCTTCTCTACATAGGCGAAAGCATGGCAGCTGAATATGACACATTAGTCATCTTGGAGGAGCATTATGCAGTGGTTGAGTTAGCCATCAGCCAAGTCGCGCCGCCTACTGTGAAAACCAAACGTCTCAAACAGTATACACTCTCGGATATAGCCGATTGGATTGTGGATAAAAATAATATTGACAGCCTCCCAAACAAATCCATCTATATCATGGCGGGTATTGAAAACATTATGGACACATCACAAAAGGGCGAGTTAAAACCCAAATATTGTAATATTGCTGAACACTTTGATGGCAAATGCAGATACATTGCAGAAGTCCAGCACATGACCAGCAGGGTAGAAGATGTATACCCACACCTGGACATAATACCTTGTCCACTGATTATAAAAGACCTGGCCAGGAGTAATGGAGTGTTAGGATTATATCCTGGTACCATTGAAGAGGACCAGTATAACCTCAATGACAGTGTCATTGACTGCAACGGCGAGATAGTATGCCACAATACCCGGCACAGTTTTGCAACACCTAGATATGACAAGAACATTTTGCACTACAACTGCAAGAAGAAGAAGTGGGAAGTAGGCTACAAGAAATTAGTAGACAATGCAGGGTGCATTCCTGACACCAACCTCGCCACCACAATGGCTGACAAATTAGTACTGGCTATCAGTACCAATGATAAATAATATACCTTATGTGCTGCGAAAGGTTACGCCCACCTTAGTTGGTAGTAGTACTACTGCAGTACTTAACATATAGTCCCCTACCGCAGTACTTAACTAATGGTCCCCTCCCGACCATGAGTTAACCATCTATTTACATCTACCCCCCCCCCCCGCCCATTGATATCAGGCTCGAGTTGCATGTGCATGTCAAGGTTAGGTTTAGTTAAGTTAAGGAGTTACTTGTTGGGTGATGGTTTAGACATAAAATAACAATGCAAGGAGCAAGGTTGGGATTTCTTATATATTCTCATACTCATTATAGTTACGAGCTCAGATGCTTCTCAAATATCAAAATGGTTTCAAGTCATAAGCGAAGGATCCTAAAAGACCAATGGACAACAGGTATCAGTATGAATTCTATTATGCAATTGTATAAGGGGTGTAGAAAATGGCACACAGGTAGGGTTGGGTTACGCCCACCTTAGTTGGTAGTAGTACTACCGCAGTATGAATAATAATCCAATACCTAAAGGATTTGTGGTTGCCTTCATGAATACCAGGAGTATTTACTACAAACTACCAGTCATTATAGAATCATTTAATAAGGCAAATATTGTATGTGCATGCGAGTCCTGGCTGGATAGCACCTGCGATGACAGAGAGGTGCACTGGCCGGGAAAAACCCTATTCAGATGTGACAGGGAAGCAAACAAAGCGGGAGGGGTCCTAGCCTTTATTGATGATGATTTAGCTTGCCACACTAAAGTCATAGAAGATAGCACTTTTATTAATGATAATATTGAGGTACTAACATTACTTGTTACTAAACCAACACTCAAAAATAAATTAATTGTGTGTCTTTATAAACCACCTAAAGCTAATGCTGAAAATTTCACGGAGGAGATAGATAAGATTTTGGATGACATGGACACCAATAACATGGACACCTGGGTAGGAGGGGATTTTAATATTAACTTTGCAAAGGGAGCTGATAACAGAATTAATCATGTTCATAACCTCATGCGGGGACACAATATGGTCGCCTTGATTAACAAGTGCACTAGACCCAAGGAAGACAAATTGAGTATTATAGACAATATACTTACAAATGCAAGTAATATTACTTTCGGTGATGTTCTACCATGGCTGATCAGTGATCACCTACCGGTGATCAGTGCACAAAAAAAACCAAGAAATGCATGTGAAACACATACCTTTACAGGAAGAAGTTATAGGAACTATAATGTTGATGATCTTCAGGAAAAGCTATTATATCATGACTGGAGAACATATTATCGGGAATCCAATACTGAGGCACAATGGGGAATCATAATCGGGTTGATTTTTGAGTATTTGGATGAGATTTGCCCCTTAAGAGAATGCAAAGCCAAAGGGTTGAATCAAGAATGGCTGGATAGGGAAACTAAAGAAGTTATTAGAGAAAGAAATGCTCACATGATTAACTGGCTGAGATACGGGAATCCTCTTGACCTCACCCGTGCCAAGAGGGCTAGATTAAGAATTAGTGAAATGTGTGACAGCTTAAAGGGCAATGAAATCGCTACTGCCTTTAATGATAAAAGTGATGGCTTAAAAGATTTTTGGAAGATTATAGCCAATTTGGTTAAACCAAAATCGATTGGGAGTAAGGCTGATTTCTTTGATGAAGCTAGCAATAAGCAAATCGATACTGATGACTGTGCTGATTATTTTAATGCATTTTTTGCTAATGTTGGTGCTAAAATGTGCGATGATAAGAACTATGATATCACTGCCTATAATGATGTTGAGTATGATGTTCCTATTGCTGCATCAAGGATAATTATTAAATATGGCGAGGTGGAGAAGCTGGTCGACAGCATCAAGCCCCATAAGTCCAGTGGCCTAGATGGAGTAAATGCCAAGGTATTAAAAGATGCCTTTTCAGTTATTATACCCCAACTTGTTAAACTGTTCCAAAACTCTATTGATAATGGATGCTTCCCAGATGCATGGTCCATCAGCACTGTGGTTCCAATCCCAAAATCGGGCAATTTAAGAAACATCAGTAATTGGAGACCCATTAATCTATTACCTATACCAGGAAGAATTTTAGAAAAAATAGTACACACGGAAATGTTAACACATTTAAATATCAACAATATTTTAGTTAAAAATCAATATGGTTTTAGACCTGGTGTTGGAACCACTGATGCCATCTTTGATTTTTTGCATGAAGCTCATTCAGCTCTTGATAAAGGTAAGCAACTCAGTGCTTGCTACATAGACGGGAGTAAAGCATTCGACTCTGTTCATCACAAAGTGCTCCTTAAGAAATGCAAATCAATGAAATTCCATGATACCACCCAGAAATGGCTGAAATCGTACTTAAGCAATCGGCGACAAAGTACCCTGTTAAATGGCAAAAGATCTAAGGAACATAAGGTGCTTTTTGGCGTGCCCCAGGGTAGTACCCTGGGGCCTTTACTTTTCCTTATTTTCATTAATGAATTTCCTAATGTCATGGTAAGATCCAAATCCTATATGTATGCGGATGATATCGTGATTTTATCTGAAGGAGATAACTTTCTAGAAGCTGATGCAAATCTACAGCATGATATGGGCCTGGCCCACCAATGGTGTAATAACAACTGTATGACAATAAACAAAAAAAAGACAAAGGTGATGAGATTAGGCAGAAACAGATTTATTGGTTACATTCCCCCAATGCAAACATTCATTGACAATACTCAATTGGAGGAGGTAGATGAATACAGATATCTTGGAGTATTAATTGACAAAAAGATGACATATAAACCACAAGCTATGTCAGTAATGAGTAGCTTGGGTCATAAGTTAGCAATGTTTCGACGAATCAGGCGATATCTTGATGAAGAGCAATCAATTTTGATTTATAAACAGGCTGTATTACCATATGCAGAGTATGCTGGCTTTATGATTGATAGTGCTACCAGCAATTTAATTGTAAAAATCCAAAGGCTACAAAATAAGGGACTCCGCATATGTAGATATAAGAATATGTACCAACGTTGCTCAGCAACTGAATTGCATAAACATTATGGCATTGAAACACTGTTCCAACGTCGATGTAAGCAATTATTATGTTTGATGTACAAAAAAGCAAATGAGTATGGCAGAGAGGTGGAACTGGAAAACCGACGCACCAGAGGTGATAACAAAATCAAATTCCCTCAACAAATCAATAGATATGTCAGCACAGATCGCTCTGCATGGGAAAGAGGCGTCAAGCTGTGGAATACTCTGCAGGCAGACACACAGAGATCTGCCACCCTTGATATATTTAAATCAAAAATAGAAAATTTTAAACCACCTTGATGTATCAGCTAGTGAAAAGCACTGGTCGACAGAGCTTGACACTCAGCACAAATTGTTATAATAAAACAATAAATCCTCTAGCAGAACAAATACGACTTACCTGGTCGACAGGTAACAAACTCTGTATGAAACACTATGCCTGGTAATAGACTTTAAAAAAAAAAAATAAATAAATAAATAAAATTAAATTAAAAAATAAGCATATTACATGAAGCCTGGTCGACAGGATGAACATGTAATAACAATATTGTACCACATATAACTTTTTGTTGTGGGTGCTCCTGGTATGATTGAAATGCACATGGGTGTGATCACCTAAGGTATACTTACACTATAAAATCAACGATGTGTTTGAAATCTTTAGTTCATATTGCGTGCCTACCAACATCACAAGGATGTATTTAAATCAAAAATAGAAAATTTTAAACTACCTTGATGTATCAGCTAGTGAAAAGCACTGGTCGACAGAGCTTGACACTCAGCACAAATTGTTATAATAAAACAATAAATCCTCTAGCAGAACAAATACGACTTACCTGGTCGACAGGTAACAAACTCTGTATGATACACTATGCCTGGTAATAGACTTTAAAAAAATAAATAAATAAAATAAAATTAAAAAATAAGCATATTACATGAAGCCTGGTCGACAGGATGAACATGTAATAACAATATTGTACCACATATAACTTTTTGTTGTGGGTGCTCCTGGTATGATTGAAATGCACATGGGTGTGATCACCTAAGGTATACTTACACTAGAAAATCAACGATGTGTTTGAAATCTTTAGTTCATATTGTGTGCCTACCAACATCACAAGGATGTTGTGTTTATGTACAAAGGGGAGGGAGTTGGTGGGAAATGCCTGGTATCTGAGATCTTGCATTTATTTGTATTTTCTGATATATTATACATTTATTTCTACTGTTATTATAATGTGCTGATATGAGTCAGATGAATTATCTGTCTAATGCCTGGGTATGGCACATACGACGTTTGTCGTGATTAACTAGATTAAGGAGAACACTTAAAAATGAGATGCATGACAGTGAGTAAATTATGTTTATTTTGTATATTAATTGTAAGACAATATGGGTCATTTATAATCTAGGATGACAATAACTTAATTATCTTCTCATAAATTAATTCACCTATTCTGGAATTGTGTAAGTCAGTAGGATACTCACTACGTCCTTATTTGCAAGCTATCTACATTATTTTTGTGACATTCTTGGGGCTGGTCGACAGCCCACTTCATATGTGTTCATTCGCAGCAAGTCTATTGTTTTCCACTTGCAATTGTTAGGTCGGAAGACCATGTTCTGTGAGAGCTACAATAAAAAATATTCAAACTCAAACTCAAACTCAGGTGTGATGGAGGTGGGGGGGGGATATTTGCATAAACCCCACATATAAGATGCACCCTTAACTCAGGCTGATCCCATAAGGTGCACCTGGGCTCTGATTTGCATATAAGATGCGCCTTATACGCGAGACATTACAGCAGTCAAGAGTGAAACGTACCTAAATACAAACTTCATGCACAAGAATAAATTTTTATTACTGTACCACATTAGTTAAGTAGCACAGCATGGGAGCAATAATAATGGAGTATGAGAGTATCTCCCAAGAATGTTTTTGGAATTTCTGGAGCCAACTTCATATTCTCATTTGATTTTTTTTTTTTAATTTGCTCCTACAGTGTGCCTTATCCACAAAATGTGACGAAACAGGGAAAATAACATGAAGGGAAATACCCACAAATGCTCTAAATATGATATTTAAGGAGATATGACCAAAAGAGTAAAAAATCAAGCAAAAACAAGTCTAGGGTAACTTTTTGTGAAGAATTTGATTATGTTAAATCCAAAAACTCTATTTTTCTTCTATAATGACCTTATTTAGAATCCAAAAAGAGTGTTCTTCCCTAAATTTAGCACATTTGTTGATTTTTGGTTGCCATGGAAACCATAATTTCCTTTTTGAATAAAAAGTTACTCTATCATATTAACCTGTCCATAAGGTTTTCATAACTGAAAACAGAATTGAATTATCCCTTCTAGATCCAAAATTATGAATGATTATATTTACAAATTGTTATTTTCCCCAATATTAAATGGCATTTTTTATGCAATATACCACAATATTCCTTTCCTAAATTTCTCCATGTTGCTGATGTCCCATGTTTGAGATCTTATATTTCTGTAGCTATTTAAAGTATTTTATCATGCAAAGTACTAAAATGTAGCTGAAGACATGAATTTGAAAAAAGGGATTTTCCTCTAAGCTGACTGAATGACTGTGTGGGCCTGCCTGTGCAGGTGAGTGGAGAGTGAGGTGACAGGTAGGACACTGGGTCACACAGGTGGGAGGCCCTAAGTTAGGCACTTACCTAGTTTTTCAAAACTTTATATTATCTATTCTATCTGTATACTATTGGATAAATCTCAAGAAAAGAGGTGGATTTGCTTTTTGAATGAAGTTTCTATCTTGATTCAAAGTGACGTTATGACCATCCAAAGACCACAAAATGACCCCAATATTCTGCCACAATAACCCATACTTAAGAGTTTAATCAGGGTTCAAATTTTGTGATCATGCTAGTTGTGGTCAGAAATACCTGGAACACTTAAATCACTGTTTCTCAGAAGATATTGACACTAGGAACTTGAAATAACTTGAGAAAAGGTCATTAAGGGGTGGTTCCTATGACCTATGGCCTGACCTTGATCTAGGTCGGGTCAAGGTCATTTAAAGGTCAAAGGTCAAATTTATTGATTTTTTTTTAGGCCCAGGCTAGGGGAATGTTCACTTGACTAGAATGGAGTTCACCCAGCCTCAGGGATCAGTACCTGGGGCCTTCCCCCTCCCCCACCCTCTGACTGATGTTCACACTTCAAAGTAAAGCCCTACTAGTCAGTCAGAGAAGTCCTGGTAGTCAGCCCTCCAGTAGGGGCCACCTCCAGGTTGTCCCTCCAGTGGTGGCTATAGCCTCAGTATAGGTGTGCTGCAGTGGGGGAGGTGTTAGAGCTAATCTCTCACTCCCCCTCACAGAGTTAATAGGTCATGATTTTGTAGTTGCTAAAAAAATACACTGCTGCCTATTAGAAAGAAGAAAACTAGCCTTTTTCTAGACCTTATTTAACCAGGAAATATGTGAGTGCCATTTTTAACTATGTGAGATGCATACTTCATACCATAAAATGCTCCTGAACTTAAGTTTTGAGTTCACCTGGGAGAAACATGATTTTTTTTTCTTCAATTTATTAAACAAAAACATGCATATTGAAGCCCTCTTCAAGCCTGTTAAAACGATACCCTAATTGTCCAAATCCACCTGTAAACAGCTTCAGAATCAATAAGTAAAGACATGTCAAATTCAGCTGCTCCATTCTTTGCTAAATCACACTTTTAGCCTCGGGGCACGGCAGACCCGCGCAGGGCAGTTATGTCAGTGCCTACCTAAGTACCAATACCCTGAACAGGGTATGACCACTGTCCGATACCATATATATATGTGAGGTACTATTGAATTTTAAAAATATAACATGAGCACCTTCAAGCAACGTCTAAAGGAGCACCAGGTCTAGTGATGTAAGCAAGTTGACCAATTCTGTTTTTATAGTTTGCACCAACATGATTAAATGGATATGAATGATAGGTAATAAGAAATTGTTGGGCAAAATTGTGGCTGCAATCATTAACAAGTACTATTACTTGGTGGAGAATTGTGAACTTTGCGACGTGCCGCAAAAAAAAATGCCTTGTGTTGTGAAATTTTGCATTGTGTTGGCGAATACCCCCGAAAAAAGTAATTGCCACCCCCTTAGGAATAGGTTGAAAAAAAATGACCCCCCCTCACAATAGGTTGAAAAAAAAAATGACCCCCCCGAATACCTCTAGAAATTTTGCCCCACCCCCATTTGCTCATCCCCCCTGCCATAAATAATGAACGCTCCCTAAAGTGATCCAGTTAGGGTGAGAAAAATCATTAAAATTGTATAACTGAGGAGTTCTGATTTCTGCCACCAGGGGGCTTCTGTGTACCGGGTAGCGTTTGTCTTTAACTGTCTTTAAAGTAAAAAAGGTTTAAGTGACTTTTACCTGACCAGTGGAAAACCTGCGAACATATATGTTGATACATGTATATGACAAATTCTATTTTATTGGTTACAGCTTATTTATTTATCTGTACTTGGTATAATAATGATACATACACAAGCAATATAATGATTGTTCGATTACACTGGGGAATATAAGGATCAGAGGTGCCTTTTTATAACAGAAATAAATCACATCGATCCTGCTGGTAGGCTTTTATCCCAAGTCATCATATTCTGAAGTTCACAACACATCGTACCATCCCCTTGAATACTTTCAATATGTAGAAATATGACACTTAGTAGATACACCATATACATATATGTGATTATAATACATAGGTTTATCATTTCTACATTATAGACTATCCAGACACGCACCATTCACGAGTAACACATACTTGTTCACAGCCATTCATCTCATTTACACAAAAGCAGAATACTTGTTTCATAACAGTAATCTTGATAAATAAAATACACATAACTATCCATTACATGAAATTAGATAAGGTATGGAAATTGTATCAAATAATTACAAGCTAAAATCATTAAGCATTTCACATATACATGTATATGGAATTTACATAGGTTAAAATAACGCATGCAAGGCAGTGATATGGGTATCCTAATCAACAAATAACTGGGATTATTATTAGATATAAAAGTTAAGATAAATGTTTAGAGAAAATGCTTACGTTGTCCTTAAACACCAGATATCATAATCAGTTCTTTTCTTTATCTATCTTGATTGGGCAATACAAGGAACTATCACATCATTTTGTTATTACATTGATATGTGTATTAAACTGTTGTATGTTCATGTTTCTATAGAATACCCAGAAGTCAATGGGTACTGGTGGGCAGTTCTTCAAATTACAACATTTCATGATAATTATACAGCCATTCTATAAAGATACACGGATTTGGCTACATCAGACTAATTAAGTACTACGGTAATTGTTGCTGATTGTGATTATCAGGATGATAGGGAGTAATTACACATGGATTAGGAGTATGTACAGTGTGAGTGTGGCAGTAGCATTGTATGTATGAAGTATAGATGTGGCCAGTGTGGCAGCGCTAGCACCAAAGCTGCTGACCTGCTGGGTGAGTCTAAGGTCTAGCTTTGCGGTTAACTGACTTGATACATTCCGTTATTGCATCTGAAAGGAGAGAAATGTTTTAGTGTTAAGTCAGTTCATGTCGATGAGTGTTGGTTGCTTGTGTTATGTCATTTCATGCATGAAATTCAACCTAGCCAAATGGGAAACGAGTACATATGTGCTTTTTAAAAATACATCACAATTTTTATGATACAGCTTAAACTAAAGGTTAACAAATGACTAAGACATTTACAGAAGTACACTGCTGCAGCACTCTCAGCATAAATTGCGTTTTAAATATCCTTTGATCTCAACCTTAGTGACCGTTCCATGCAAAGATTTGTTAGAAACCATTAAAAGCATGCCTTGAATATCACACATCACGAATTAATCATAAAAAACTCACTATTCATATATGCTATGGTGTTCATAATTTCCTTGCCAGTGGATTGATGATGAGTCAAACAGTCTCTATTAATGTGTTCCCTATGTGCCAACACTTCTCAATATGCAAAAATGCCATCAGGGAAGGAGTTTAGTACTACTGGCTTTATAAACATGCAATCTATCATTTGTTGTTATACGCATCTTGATCATCAATTGATAAATTCAAGAGACTGATATGGTGTGTATGTTTATGGGTTGAATGCGAAGCAAATGTTATTAGCTATGGAAGAGTGATTCTTGGCTTACTGCTTATGTTATGATCATATCAAAGGTGTTAGCATGCCAATAATGTAAGGACGACCAGGAACAAACCCATTCAAAACATGTTTTACCTGCATATTCTGGTTTGACCACCTGATATATGCAAAGCAAAACAAAACGTGTTAGTCATTGTAGCTTGAAAACACGCAAGCATTAGGAAACAGTGCTTCCCGATTTTGTAGATTATCAACAAGTTGGTTTAAAAAATACAGATTAGATTAAATGAGCACCATTTAATAACATTTCCGCCAGGTTGGCAACAATTGACTTAGCAACAACTAGATCAACAAATAACTAAAGAATCAACAGCAACATAAGTCTAGCAGTAGGTTCTAGGAGGTGTGTGCCTCTAAGCTTCTACTAAGGGTGCAATTACAGATGTTGGAATAAATTTTCAGGGCTGGTAGAAGCCTAATTCATGCTGACAATGTAAAAAAACTAATGTCAACTCGGACCATTTGATTTCAATGCAAATCTTTCGCCCCTATTGCTGGTCCTGTGCCTCCAATTTAGGAAGTAAATACATTTGTACTACAGCTTCTTTACTCCTAACAATGATGGAAATTTCTATCAATCTATCTCTAAGAAAATTCCTAAGAGTTTGAAATCAACTAGCATGCGGTCAAACACTGGTCATGCAGGGATAAGGCCCAGCAGGCTCAGTCTCTTTAATGCGCTTCACCTTGATGGGTCGCATGGCGTCAGAGTTCCAGGCACGGAGTGTTGTCAGGGCTTTGTTTAGTGAATCACACCACACAACGCGGTCCTCCTTGGTGTCAGCCGACAGTTGGTGTCTAAAAGTACACAAATGTACACATAAGTCAAAGCAAAACATTGAAATGCAGATACATTTATTGATGGTCTTTAGTTAACCTTGGGTACAAATTATATGATCCACTCCTAAAATTTGCCTTTACTCCATAAAGACATACTTAATGCAGAGAAACATATATTCAATTTGACATCTAAAGGGCCCATGTCATGGAGTTATGTATAAATTCACCTTGTTGTTGTCATGGTGTTGGCACAGCGGGTAACAAGTGTGTTGGAGTCTCCACGGTGCTGACGACGGACTGTCACCACCTCAAAGGTGTTGGGCCGTGCACAGATGTCACGTGGAATGAGGCCCACCTTGTCAGTGATGCATGACTTGAGGTCAATGTAACCTATTGCTTCCTAAGATAAGAAAAGTCCCTTGTCAAGAATCACAGTAATAGTTTCTTTGTCATGCTGTTAAAGGACTATAGAAGGGATGCGTAGGATGCTACTGAATAAATTACAATCAAGATGCTACGATATCATTTCCACATCTAGACACACCAATATATCAAAACAAGAAAGAAGTTCAAGATTCTCAATACCGGTAGTATTCGAAGTGTTAATGTAAGGGATTTCAGTGAGGGGGATTAGCTTAGTGTAGTGAGGTGTGATGTTGCACAAAGAAACTTGCTCAAATCCCTGAGTTCAAAATCAAACATGCCTTCCCAGATTTCCCAAGGTGGGGTTGCATACACATGCACATGATCATCCAAAATACATCTATTCACTCACATGCAGACGATACCTAACCAGGTGGGTGGGAGGGGGTAGGATGAGCTGGGACTGCAATTTTTCTTCTTCCTTTGTCCCAAGGAGAGTAGTTTAGTTGTGTATTTCAGTGTTGCCGAAATGACGGCAAGCTTTTGATAAATGGCCCGCACAGGGCCTTGGAACACAGGCCAACATGGCCTGTCATGATCTCATCTCTTCTAATTGCAAAAGAATTTTTTAAATCGGTCAATTAGAAGCAAAAATAGTGATCCCCCCCTTTCCTTTGTGTTTTCTATATAATCAAACATTTTCGACCCCCCCCCCTCAAGTTGTACATGGATAGAGCCATTTATAAAGTTTATATCAGTACTTTATAATTAATGTCTATAGTCATTTGGCCTGTGTGACAGGGAAATAGCCTGCATAAAATGCAAAGATGCAGGCCACTTTGGCCTACGTCTAGAAAAACAGGATTCCCAATATTTTTGTATCATGGTTTTAACTGACTTTTTACCTGACAATTATCGAATAACTCACCAAAAAGTGGATGCTTTACGGGGCTCAGGAAAAAATTTATCCACTCTTGAGTGAGAGAATTTTAGAAATTTTGTGAATTCGCGTCCCCCCCCCCTTAATTAATCAAAATTCCATTTTTAACTGACTTTTTCCAAAAATATTGTTTTAACTGACCTTTAAAGAAAAATAGGTTTAACTGACTTTTAACTGTCCAGTCGGAACCCTGAAAAAGTTTTCGGCAACACTGGTATTTATATTATGAAATATATCATTCGTCATGTTCCATAATATATGGATGGCCTGGGAAAAGAAGCTTTGATTTCAAGAGTCAACAGTAAACTCCTGTGCCAGAATAGTAAATGAACCCACAGTTCATGTGTTAACAAGTCTCCCACCACAGATAACTGAAATTAACGAACACAAAAACAGGACAACCAACACAATACTCAGAAATAGACACAATACTCGTAATTAGACAGAGCTGCATATTGTGTATTTTCCCCTGGTGTATTGGCCATATGTGATAATGAATGCAGGTGGTTTGGGCAAGTCTAGCTGCGCATTCAAAGCGACAGCGACTTACCGGCTTGAGCACGGAGTCGCGGCGCCACCTGTGAGAAGCACATACCTTGATGTTCTCATCGTCAGGATATTTCCAGTAGGACAGCACGTTGTTACGCAGCACACACCATCGACGGTGCCATGCACCAAACCCTCCTACATCTTCAAACATTGTCTGTGGTAGAAAAAACGTTTAATTATTGTAATAAGAGATGTGTCAATCCAGTCTATGATAATCTTAATATAGAATGAACATTAAGAGTTTCTCTTAAAGGTGCACTGAATCGAGGACCCAACTCTGCCGACTCTTGCACAACGACGTTGCAGATTTAGAGCTCCTTTAATGCTATTTCTTGATGAAATCTAGATGATCATATCATGGAGTGGCTGGAAACATGAGCTATCGAAACAATTAAAAACATTCAAGGATCCCCCCCCCCTCACTTTTTTTTTTGGTGAAGGAGACGAATACTCACCAAGAACCCTTTCTCTTCAACAGCTGATTCCATAAGGCACTGGAGCCGTACGTGGATAGTACCTTGAAGGGGTGAGGCGTAGGGCACCTGAAAGTGGACAATTCAACATTCACTGAATGATTTGCCAGAAAAATATGGACTTAGTCATAAACTTGAAACATACACCGTGGTTCCCACAAGAATATCAGATTGAAATTCCCTAACTTTCCCTGACCAAAAATGGTCATTTTCGCTGACTAAATTATGGTACCAGAGAATATGAAATACAAACATTAAACCGTATTCTATACCAAAGGTCTAAGTAGAATCATAGATTCTACTTTGGCTCTGAATCATGAGTTTGATGCAACTTTTAGGGCAAAGGGGGTCCAGAGGGTGGGAGAACTAAATTTGGATTATGGTTAAATCCTTTTGTATAGGGAAACTACAGGTATGGGTGTATAACACTGCATGCTTGATTCTTCTTAAATATGAGCTTGGTTACCATGGCAACCATGCAAACCTAGTATGTAAAGACTTGTCCTGTTCCCAACCACTTTTTTCTTTATGACAAGAGAAATAATACATTTTTTCCCTCACACAAAATTTCTTTATGCTAAATTGAGCCAATGGATGCATATTTTGAAAAAGTTATAGCAATTCCCCTTATCTCTATGAAGATTAAGGGCCCTGAGTCCCCCAATATTCATTTTTGGCTATTTTTTTAAAGAAAATATTTCCAAACTTTGCCACTTTGTTGCAGTTGATCAGATGGGGATGGCATGCTATTTTCAGTTTTATTTTTAACACAGGTCCGTCCCCTTCAAGATCTATTTGGAATCTTGGGCAAATTCAGAAATCTATTTGCTTGATATTAGGAAAGCTGATTGATATAATGTGGTTGGGAACGGGACAAAAAGTGGTTGGGAACAGGACAAAAATGGAAAACACCCAAAATTTGAGGTCTAATCAATTATGTTGAGATGTTTCTTTGCTAACAGATGGTGGAAAATGGGATAGAATGAGCTGAGTGATTATAAGAGAGTTTCAAGAGTGGTAGCATTGTAAAGTGTGAAATTAGGAAGTGGTTGGGAACGGGACAACAAGTGGTTGGGAACAGGACATAATCATTAAAGTGACCAGGATATTATTCATTGTAATGGGATACTTCTATGTAATGAGTTGGTGGGAGGGCAGGAGCAAGGGACTGGGGTGATTTTGCATGAGTTTCATGAGTGGTATCACTTAATGATGCTTTATTGGAAAAATAAGTGGTTGGGAAGGGGACATCAAGTGGTTGGGAACAGGACATAATCAGTACTGTGCCCAGGATATTATTCATCATCATGAGAACATTTTATTCATCATCATGAGAACATTTTGTGTGGATTGGAGCACAGAGGGGAGGGAATATGTACTTTTGAGTGGGTTCCGCAAGTAAGAGAACTAAATAATATTGCATTGGAAAAAAGTGGTTGGGAACAGGACAATATGTGGTTGGGAACAAGACAACAAGTGGTTGGGAACAGGACATAGTTATTACTGCAACAGCCTGTAGTTCATCATAATGATATAAGCTTATGCAATGAGGAGAGAGGTGGGAGGAGAGAGAGGAGGTAGCATGTGCTTTTGTGCGGGTTTCCAGAGTTGTACACCTGAATAATGTTGCATTGAAAGATATGTGGTTGGGAACAGGACATCAAGTGGTTGGGAACGGCACAAAGTGGTTGAGAACAGGACAATAATTACTGTGACCAGCATATATTATTCATCATATGGAGATAATTCCATGTAATGGGTAGATGGAGGACGGAGAAGAAGTGAATAGGTCTTTTTGAGTGGGTTCCATGAGTGTTAAAACTGAATAATATCACAAACAAAAAAGTGGTTGGGAACAAGACACATCTGTACCACTACCAAAACCTGTCTTAAAATGGGCTAATACATTTATAGTGTCAGGGCAACCCCCTACTATGTTCCATTTTTGAACAGGATGTCTGTGGGCTAATACGATCCATATAATGAAAAAAATTAAATATGAAAATAATACCAGCGATGGGTTGTTTTATTTTTAGTGGTTGGGAACAGGACGTGAGCACCCTGGTAAGTTTGGTAGCCCCTAAGAAGGGTTAAGCAGTCAGACAGAGGTGAGAAGGATGTAGTCCCCCTGACAGAAACACATGAATTCATACAGAGTATTACTTCTGTAGCTCTAGATGTCTTGTTATAGAAGATACAGGGGGAATTATTCAATCTTTAAGGTTTTTTG
Source organism: Acholoe squamosa (assembly GCA_949317995.1). Lineage (NCBI taxonomy): Eukaryota > Metazoa > Annelida > Polychaeta > Phyllodocida > Polynoidae > Acholoe > Acholoe squamosa. The sequence goes on from OX439038.1 coordinate 41,991,643, forward strand.
GAAAAGTGGTTGGGAACAGGGCATTGCAATTTTCACATACCAAGCTGTACCCTGTTAACCAAATAGCTTATAACAGTGTGCCTATGGGTGAATATATTTGCCAGAGGGAAATACGAAAAAATTAACACAAAATAAGCTACATATAATGAATGTTTTCTTGTTTTCTATGCCATAGAAAATGACAAAAAGATGAAAAACGTGAATTTTGGGACATGTTTCACTCCATATTGACAAAAATAAACCTTAATACCGTAATCTCCCGCGTATAAGGCGCATCCCGCGTATAAGGAGCACCTAGAGTTTTGGAAAATTTTCAAAAAAATGAAAAATTCATAACTTTGGTTCTACTGAATGAATTTTTAAAATTCAAAAACCTATGGGTAGCTTGGGCCACCTTGGACCCTCCTGGTCCCATTTGGTCCCATTATGACCAAGGGGGCATGTAAGATATCAAAAGAAAGGTCTTGCTGTCCCCCTTGTGGATCCAATGAGAACTAAAACCCCCCGTATAAGACGCGCCTTATACACGGGAGATTACGGTAGTAGGTAAATCTATACATTTGCTCAAAGTGTACACCTAGCCTGAGCCCATGGGCCAAAAAAAAAATCCAAAATATACCAATAGGTTATACACTGGTGTGGACCAAATATGAAAGTGGTTGGGAACAGGACAAACTGAAAAGTTGCATTGAACTCATGATACATAGCCTTTGAGTTATCAACAGTAAATCAAAATCTTACTTTCAGAAATGAAATTGCCATCTTTGGGAATATTATTTGAATGCCCTCAGGGGAGACTTGTCTAAAATCAAGCACAAGTGATGCATTTTGGCAGATTTTCCCTGACTTTCCCTGACTCACTGCAAAATTTTGTAAGATTCCCTGACCACTTTATTTTCCCTGACCTGTGGGAACCCTGGTTCACACATCGTTAATCATAGCCACCCTTTTCCACATATAAACCTGTATTGTATGCAACATCTTTATTTTAACAAATTTCCGAATTTAAGTACATGTATAAACGTAACTTACCCTATCAAGTGTGAAATGTGTTTTGTTGATGGAGCGAATGGATATCGGCAGGTTGGCAATCTGTGCAAAGTTTGTTGTCCTGACAATATTTGGACCCCCTGGGCTTTGCATAGAACGAGGAGTGCTTGGCTTTAGGGTTCCAAACAAGCCCTTCTTGGGAGTCTGTGACTTTGCCTTCTTCTTGGGCGTTTGCACGTTCTGTTCTCTGCTTATTGACTATCATGGTGAAAGTAGTATAGAGAGTAAGAGATAGGTTTCGCTCAGTGTTGGCAGCACGAGCTTTCTGATGCCTAGAGTATAATGACTTGTGTATTTGCCAATTTGCCAAGTGTATGCATAGCAGTTTCTATAAATGCTGTATTGTACAATATCAAATCAAATCGAATGTTACAGGCTAAAGGGAGACTACTCACCATTGAATAGATCTCCAGATTAAAGTGGAAGTCCTGAGCAATATCACTGAGCTTGAACAGGTTGGGGATATCCAGGGTGTCGCGCACCATGGCGTCATGCGTAGACACCATCTGACTAATAATGGTGTTGGACCCATTGCGCAGCAAGCAGAGGAAGAAGTGTTGGGCAGTATCTACAATCATAAAAATCAATGTCTGTATAACCTGCAAATATCAAGCATCAAACTTTCTACCAGTACCAGGGAAGATTTTTGCATATGAATGGAGCTTGATTTGGAATATGTCTTGCAGTACATTGGAATGGAGCTTGTTTAATATGCCTAATCTCCTTATGAGATATTGAAGGAGTTGTAGACATTTATTTGGTTCACAGAACATCATACCTGCAAACTCCTGGCTAGAAAAAAACTGGGCTTGTCAAACCCAGTTTTCTCTTAGAAAACGAGACAGGAGAATGTGAATATAGGTCTTGGGGGTGTCCCCAAGGGGCCCAAGAAATTTAGTAAATATATAGGCCAAATATATGTATTTCGGTGGTTTTTGAAGGTGTCTGTTACCCTCATTTTAGAATTTTACTGAAGACCCCCCTATATAAAGGTTAAAATGAGATCTCATTGGATCTGAATGAATCACAAGAATGACCCTGGTGGATCTTTAAAAAACTGAGGAGTTTGCAGGTATGAACATACCTGCCAATGTTCCTATCTTTTGAACAAAGTCCTTTTTGAGGGGAAGGCGGATGTCAGAAATAGTGAGGGAGCCTCGGGGTCCAGCTGGTGAGCTTGATTGGCTACTGCGTAGTCTTTCCATTTCAGCCAAATAACCTTCACGTTTCTTACCTGAAAGAAAATGTAATAAAAATAAAAGTCAAATTTTCTAACACTTCAGCGTTTCTTTTCTAACAGTGAATCAAAGTACATTATATTACAGTATACAGATTACAATTGTACGAATTGATTACCCTAAAGCCCCGGCCACACAAACCCTTTTTGAGCAGACTCAATCAGACCCGACCAGAAGAGACCCGACAGTCTTACAGAGTTCGGCATGCACAACTCTATCAGACTGGTCAGATTTATTTTGACCCAACTGTCTTATCTAGTCTTCTCCGGTCTTCCCAAAACAACCTAGTGTTGACCGGGGCTTAATGCTTTAACATGTTGATTTTTGGTAGTAGTTGTGCATTAATTTCTACAGCCATCCGCGATGTGAGAACTATATTGGATATTAAATAATGGATGAATGTGCTTGTACCACACACAGAGAGGCCATAAAAGATGAGATTTAGATTGGGAGAACTTACAGGATACCAAGAGCAGTCTGTGGCATTCTACAGCCTCGATTGAGTTAGCAAAGTTGGAGTTGGCGCCACAGCACTGATTAAGTGCATTACTGGTCTGCTGAATTACACTCTGTTCTTGGTTGACTGAGTCCTGGAGGTCACGGAGTTGTTGTCGCACTGACTTTTCTGGGATAAAGGGAAGTGGTTCCTCGCGTACAGACATCCGCTGTGAGTGTTCACTTTGTCGCACGATGGATATTGAGGGTATAGTGCTGTGAGGCCTGTGACTGTTACTCCTGTTGGAAAATTTCATATATTGATTTCTTGAAATATGGTTGATAACTTATCAAGCTTTTACCAGATACTAGTCTAGAATTTATCCCATGATGTAAATAGTCTCACTGCATAAAAACGCAAATGTATCATAAAAAGCTACCCGGGTCTTCGTATCCCCCACCAACTCAGACAGTAGGATTTTGGTTACTTTTCTCTTTAGGTATTCTGTTAAGAATCATTGTCCCTGATTAAAGTGTACTTCTTTTGCAGGTCTACATTTCATAAAAACCCACATACAGCAGACTGCCTGTACTATAATTCTCAGCTCAGTACTCACTTCCTGTAGAGGTCTATGGTGTAGGCCCTCTCATCCTCACTTTCAGATGCACTGCTGCTGCCGCCTGATGAGGTACTGCTGGCTGTGTACTGACTGCTGCTACTGGTCGCCCCACCTTGTACATCATGACGGAAGGTCACTCGGTTATCTCTACGCCGTGGGGCCTGCACCGCTGGTACTCTGAAGTCTTCCTGTTGAGATGTACTGCTACCAGAACCTCCTCTGTGCTCCTATTACCAAAACAAGTGGCCGATAATTACTAAGACCATATATTCATGGCAAGAGAAAAACATTAGACATCAATTCCATAGGCAAATACATGAGCCAGTGTAGACTACACAGTACATATGTGCACCAGACATATGCAAGAGGACAGAGGATAAATTAGAAAAGGACCCTCTTAAAGTTGGTATAAAAGTAATATAGTGTGGTCTGATATGTATGTCAGAGGAATATATACCCCTTCCCAAGTCATAGGGTGCCACTTATTATGGCACGATATGGCCCATTATGTGCACATCATTGGACTTTAGTTTCAGCTGGTCTATCCTCTTTGGTGGAAAGGGAAACCACTTGGTTAATTAGTTCTGGTCACAGCCTCATGGCGGCAGCACTGAGTTGTATCTGCTCTGCTGCCAGGCATCCAAATTGAATTCACCACCATAATAGAATACTCTGCTTTATGGCTTCAGATGGAGCCACTGTGCTGGTACAATCAAGACTGCTTGTTGACATGAATAAAATGCTGGAAGCATTTTATTTCTACACAAATATATGCTTGAATTTGACATCGTTAGAATGCACTGAATAGATTGAGATTTTGGAAGGACACTTTCACAAGTGGGGTGATGATAGATATGCAGAAATTGGAAAGTCTATATATTTCAGATCTTGTCCCAGCTTTAAGAGGGGCCAGGAAAAATTAACACAGGACACAGACGACTTCATTACTGTGTGGATCTGTATACAAATCAAAATGTTTGGTATTCAATCACACAAAATATATAAAAATTGGTAGAAAGAACCAGACATCATTACACAAAGTACAAGTGCATATTTTCATACCATTTGTTGCGATGTGTAACTTTTGTGGACACTTTGTCGTGGAGCTGGGACTGGAACATCAGATTCTGTCTCTGTTGTGTCTGTCTCCGTGTTTACAGTGTCATCCATGACCTCATCTAACAAGTCATCGACACCTGCCGCATCCCCATCCTCACTCTCCTCCTCGCTGTAATCCTCATCATCATCTTCTGTGTACTCTTCTGTACGGTCATCATAGTCCTCAGTTTCTGTATACTCACTGTAATAGGTAGAAATACTAATAGCTTAAAGGTAATTCGCCATAAAAAACAAAAAAAAAAACCCAGGTAATGCGAACTATCAGAGACTACTCACAGTGTATCATTAACCTTCAAGCTCTCCCATTTTGTACACATGATATGAAATATTGGTGCAGCGATTTTTGTTGCAAGAAAGGTGTATCCAAACTCCAATCTCTAAGCCTGACCAGCTCATACATACAGGTCTCAACTAACAACACTACACGTACCTATATTCACTAGTCTCGCTGTAGACAGAATTCTGAGAAGTGGCTGCCTGCATCTTTGAGGCGCCTGTGTGATGTCTTGCGCTCTCTGTTACTTTTGTCTCTTCGGTGTACTCTTCCTGCGAATAGCCCTCTTCATCCTCTTCTGCAAAGCTACTTTCTGATTCGAATGAGTCATCATAGGTGAGTCTTGCTGTTGGAGCTGCCCTGGTTGGAGTAGCTACAGCCTTGTTCTTGATGAGCTGATAGATACTGGTCTTACCTCCCTGTGGCTTGCTAGTGCTACTGGTACTTGCACCTTCGGTCTGCTTCACTGAGACCTTTGTATCACCAAACGTTGTTGTAGTTGTTCTTGTGTCCTCAACGTTGATAACCTTGAGCTGTAGAGGAAATGACATAAATGATTTAATGCTCCATTCGATAAGCATAACCCCTGTTCGGACTTTTAGAAGACAAAGTTTTGAGATTTATTGGCAATTAAACCATTAACCCCTAACTAGCATATAAACAAAAGTGCCCAAGCATGATATTACAATATACACACTAGCTGTTCCATAAGCTCCTACCTGTATATTGCTAACTTTTGGGGACTGGGCAGCCTTAGCTTGGTCCTGCTTCTCCTTGTGCTTGATTGGTGTCAGGTCTGCTACTGCAACTTTACCGGTCTCATCACCCGACTGGACATCAAAGCCCATAGCTCGAAGTTTGCCCTCAAAGTCTGAAAGTGCAATCCCCTCATTTTACAAAAGGACAAAGTTTAACCATTTTATTTCATTTCGAGAGCCTTACCTTATGATAATGACTTTAATTTTCATGAAAAGAAAATGAAATCCTGCAGACTTCATATACAGCTGTATGCCATATCATGACGAGATGCATGTAGTTCAAATACTCCATGTTATAAATTTGTAGTTAGCTGGGCAGGAGTATGGCTTATCTGCACGACCCATGAAATATGATCCATGTTATCTCACGAAGAAGGTATTAAGAATTTTGCCAATCAATGCTGAACAAAATCTAAGGTCAGAAATTAGTGAGGAACTGAACTGTGTTATGTTCTGTGAATAACAGAGATGTAAGTGAGGTACTGGGAAAATCCCTGAAAAGCTGTTATCGCAACACTGGGAGAATTGGCAGGCCCCCCTGGTATAAGCAGAGTGTTCAGGGCAGACTATAACCAGCACAGCATCATGGCATCCCCCTGGTGTTAAACAATTGTACTATGTTGCTCACTGATGATTTTAGACCAATAAGAGAGCAGCATTCCCTTCATTTCTCCCTGGGAGGGTCTGCCCCTGAGATTCCCTGCCCAGAATCTCCCCTGGACCAGTGAGTTCCTCTGCTTACACTAGGGGGGCTTAGTGGAGTCCCTAGTTGAATTAAATAGATGAGGACTGGGTCTGTGAAGAAAATGACTAGGGAAAGAAGGCGGTGAATAAATTCTGTCCCTGAAGACCCTGGATATCCCTATTCAGACTACATTTTAACATTTTTGAATTCCCTATTTTCAGTAAATTCCCTGACAACTTACATCTCTGGAATAATTAAAGTACATATATACACGAGTCATGATTGGATATCATTATCTTATTCAACGTTTCTTATTATTAGCTACCAGAACCGACAGTTACAAAAAGTATTGATTAGCCACAAGGGCACATCCTGCAATGCCGAATAGATTAATCATAATTACCGTCTTAGTTCAGGGCTCGACAAATCCCTGTGTCCAGTGCCCAGAACATAAAATTACTTTACACTACTTGAAAAATAGGTTGTGTCCAGTGGACACAGCTGCCAAGCCAGGGTTATACATTGACCTAAATGGCAGAGGCACACCATTTAACCTGCTGGACACAACTTTGATTTGCCTTTGTGTCCAGTGGACACAATGATTCCAAACTGATTTGTCGAGCTCTGTTAGTTACTCATCAATCATGTAGAAATATTCTTATTTTCCTCATATATGTACAGGGGATGCATCATATTGTAGAATGAACAGGGTTGAAGCTAAAGTAAGCCTAGGGCGGCGACCGACACTTAGCATGTATATTCATCACTGAGATAGAAGTTGGCAGTCACATTTAGGTCTTAAAAGTGCTTACATTAAAGATTTGGTACGTACATCCCTTGATGATATTAAGACAGGGTCCCCACATAATCCCCAGAATCGAATTCCATGACTCAAACCAAAATTTTCAAAGACATTTTAAACGAATTTTGGACATTATCGCTCACAGATTTTGCAATAAATATTTAGTTTTCTCATTTTCCATAACAAAATGAAATTTTCAGAAATTCCATGACATTCCCTGAGAGCTTTTTATTCCATGACTTCCCATGATGTGTGGGAACCCTGTAAGACTATGGGGAATGTTTTAGCACCATTGGCTCTGCAACAGTGCAATCAATACTAATTGTGCAGAGAGCTAAATGCATACATCATCGTTAAAATAATGAATCATTCACATAGGTTGTTTATAAGCTGATTGATCTAGAAGTACCTACAAATTGATAGATTTTAGTGTGTGAGGCATGTTCATGACATAGAGGTCCATACAAGCAGAGTTAGTGGGTAAGCAAGCAAGGCTGGAATGAAGTGAAAGAACATACTCTTGGGGTGAGACGGGTCGTTTATGTCTTGTTCTTCCTTCTCCTCTGCATCATAAATTTTCACATCACAAAACCATCATGCAATTACCAGGGCTAATTTATCAGTTCCTACTTAAATGTGCTACTGGTATTTCATTTGTTTATCCATGTAAAATCTTAATAGTTTGAAGCTTCAAAAGATCGAATGAGATCCTACGTTTTTTTTTTATATATTCTTGGTCTCACCTCCCGCTCACCATCAACTGCTCAATATCAATGTTTTGATACATGACCTTTGAGAACTTTAATTTCCACTTTCCTTTATCGTTCAAATATAGATACAGGGAGTGAAGCTAGATTAGTCACTTAAGCTGGCTTCTAAGTAACCATCACCAAGAAGAGGACCACGCTTACTAACTAGAAAAGAAAACAATATTTCTACACACACATCTTTTCAAAACATTTAATCTATGTTGATGCCTTACTTACCAGTGCGTATTTTTTGGCGGGCCACTTCACGTTTTCCACTTTTGGGTGTTGCCTTCTTTGGTGAAGTACACTGCTGTGCGACTGGGGGGAGTGGTGGTGGTGGTGGAGGGGGTTCAGGTGTATCAGTCTGTTTGAAAGGTAAAAAAATGGTTTGTGTAAAGTGAGAATAGGTAACAGATGTTAACAATAGAAAATGAGGAAAACTATCAAATACAGCTTACAGTGTCTGGGAGTCAAAACTCAGTAAAAGCAGGTAGTCAATTTTTTAAAACAATTTAACCTTTTTTGACAAGAACCTTACACCTTAGGCCACACCAAAAAAATAAGTTGGTCTACGGATCGCCCTCTCCATATTTTCAGAAATACATTTTTTTTTCTCTGAAAAAAATCTTGTCTATGGATTTCGCTCGCTTCAGTTTCTACAAGTTTTCTCTTTGTGATGTTTGGCAAAATTAAAAAAAAAAAAAAAAAAAATGGTACGCTCGCCTCAATTTCCCATTTGACGCTAAAACATTCTTAAAAAAAAGAAGAAAATTCGCTCACTCGCATCATTTTTTTTCAAAACCAAAATCCGTAGACCAACTTATTTTTTTGGTGTGGCCTTAATCAATTCATAACATACCAGATAGTACATTTGTAGCAAAGGTTAGGTTACACTTTACAAGCACATACCTCTGGCTGAGGCTCATCAGAAGGAAGGCCATTCTTCCAGCGGTTCTGCAGCATGGCCATCTCTTTCTCCTTTTGTTCGCGAATCTTTTCGGCAATCTCATTTTTCTGCCATCCACTTTCTGACATTTCATTTAAGCGATCAGCAAGAGACTTTGTGGCATGGCCCACCTTCTCTGGTGACTTGACAGAGCTGACAACTGATTTAACAGGAGATGGACGGCGCCCACTCATCTCAGCTGCTCGGTGTGAAGCACTACCTCCAAAGGCAACTGAAGCTGGACGAGGAGGCTTGGTTGGTGAAGCTGCACAATTATATAAGTTTTTATTTTCAGTTGGTATTGTGACCTAAATGTAACCAACCTACCGTAATCTCTCGCGTATGAGACGCGGTGCACGTATAAGATGCACCCCCCAACTCAGGGAAGACTATTCCATGTATAAGACGCACCTCTAAGGGCAGACTTTTGTACCGTAATCTCCCGCGTATAAGACACAGTGTGCGTATAAGACGCACCTAGAGTTTTGGAAAATTCTCAAAAAAATGAAAAATTAATAACTTTGGTTCTACTGAATGAATTTTCAAAATTCAAAAACCTATGTGTAGCTTGAGCCCCCCGGACCCCCTTATATCTTATTATGACCAAGGGGTCATGTAACATATCAAAAGAAAGGTCTTGATGCCCCCCTTGTGGATCCAATGAGAACTAAAACCCCACGTATAAGACGCGGCTTATACGCGGGAGATTACGGTAAGTTTAGTACTGTTCTATAGTAAAAATACCCCGTGTATAAGACGCACCCCCAACTTAAGAGAAAGCTTTAAGAAGCACCAGCCTTTTGTTTGGCATATAAGACGCGTCTTATAGGCGTATAAGACGCGTCTTATACGCGGGAGATTATGGTACTTTACTTCACTGCAATGAATTTTAAACATCTCGAAGCCATATGCACAAACCTACATATAACCATGTAAATACTTGGGGAATCAAGAATTACGGAATTATACACTTTACAAGTTAACTTTGACTTACTTTCCTTCTTGCTGTCTGTCACTCGTTTCTCCCATAGTGACATTCGATTATGCACGGTTTCCTCAGTTGGGTCCCGGCTGCGCCGTGTAGACTTCTCACGCATCACAACTGTGGACTGTGGCTTGTTGGCTTTGGGGGCTGCACGTGTGCCAGGTTTGATAGGACTCACCGGCTTCTTTTCTTTTTCTGCCTCATTGATTTTCTGCTCCCACAGACCCTTACGGGTAGCAACTGGCTGTTTGGTTGGTTCATTGTCATCAGTCTTTGCGGGGCTTGCCTTGTCCTGCCACGCAGCCATACGTGAGGAGACTGGACGTGAGGTAGGCTCATCCTTTGTCTTGTCTACATTAATTGTAACTGGAGCAGCCACAGACCTGATAGGAGACCTGGTGGTTGTTGGTGCAGAAGACTTGGTGAGTGGAGAATCTGACCCTTGTTTCCTGAAGGGCCTTGGGCTTCTGTTTATGTTAGACGATGATCCAATTTTCTTTACTGACGGGCTTACGGCAGTAGTGGTACCTTGAACAATGTCTATTGTGGTACCCTGGACAGAAGGGCTAACAGGAGTAGTGGTACCAGGGACAATCTGAATGGTACTGGGCTTAGGGCTGCCCAAATTAACTGTAATGCTTGATACTACAGTCTTCTGCTTGGAATGCTGCACCCCTGTAGAACTGCTTAATTCTTCACTGTGTGTGACCTGTTGGAGTGAATCATGCTCAAAGGTCCTTGTCGGTTTAGGTGGCCCGTCAGCAATCACTTTACTTGATCTATTAGTCTGTTGGCGGAGTGATGCTGAGGGTTCTGGCTCTGACTTCTTCGGGGGCTGCCATCCTTTCTTGGGTTTCTCCACTTGCCTGAAAAATAAGAAATCAACTTTAGACTGAAATGAAAATGCTCGTCTCTTACTCCAATGACAATCAGAAACAACAATGTAGTTTACTTTAATTAAAATCCTATGATTAAGGACAAACTTATTTCTAACATTAATTGTAACTTATCCTCTTCTCTGTTGTAAATTTACAGTTGTACAAAATGTATGAAAGATTTAACGTGTGATATATATCACATATGGCCCAGGGTCTACTACCCCCCCCCCCCCACAATATAAAAATTGGGCGTTGTGCATTGAAGCACAGAAGGCTCAGGGTAGGTACCATAAAACCCTCTATCAACCCTGTAGGGTCACAGGAATCAGCACTTGCAAAATATTGACTAATTACTTACAAATAGAGACTATTATCAGGGGTGTGAAATCCCGAAACCCATTTCCTCTGAAGTGTAATATACGGCTTGCTAGTTAATGTTTTTTATGTAAGATAAAGCTTAACAAAAGTTATTCTAATGTTATTTGAGCAGAATATAACACACACTCTTGTACAGGGATGTTTGAAATGACCATTTGGAGGCCAAAAATTCTCAATCTGGAATGACATTGGCAGAAATTTTTAAGTCAGACCCCCCCCCCTACAAATGGTAATTTCTTTTCTCAGTAGATTTGCATAGATCTCAAGAATGGTCTTTCTGAGCATCAAAAACGCGGATTTCCGCGTTTCCGCGGAGATTTCACACCCCTGTATTATCTATACATGTACTGACACCAGTCTGGCATAATCTTCTCTTACTAAACCCCTTGGACCGCTGGCCCCCTGGTGTGCTGCCCCTTCCCCCCCGGGCACTTGGCCCCCAGACACCTGGCCCCCTGGACACCTAGCCCCCACAGAAAACTTTATCCTTAGCATGCTTAGTTTATCGCTCAGTCCCCGATGTGTTATGTGTATAGCTTGGACACTGTAAACATTGCCTGCTGAAAAAAAGTGTCTCACTTGGTGATTACCCATAGGACTCCATGTGCTAATTTCATCGCCAAAATCTATCTGACCCATAGACCCAATGGTTAAAGAACTTGTAGTCAGTATAGCTCCCAAAAACATGACGTAAGTATAGCAGCTTTTTTCCGTAGAGAAAGACATCACTCACCATAAAGGACAAAATGTTGTCTGATAGATGAGATTTGAAACTTTCCTTTGGCTTTTGAAAAATGTGTAAACTAACAGTATATCACTGAATGATTACACCCTAAAGTTGGTGATTACAAATTTGTGGATCTGACTGAAAACCCGGCTCCAATAGCCCAGGGGATAATTAGGAATATTTATTTCACTATCATACACTACATTTAACTAGTCTGGACATGCGCTTCTTTATAATACTTGTGCAATGCCAGAGTAAACAGCCCATAAAAATAAGAATTTATCACAAGAAAGTTAAATGTAATCCTTACTTAGGACGAGGGTGGCTAAGGTCATCTTCCCAGCTATTGATGTTGTTGGCGAGGGCAGCAAATCTGTTGCGCCGTGATGCAGCGACGGGAGCTGGTGCTGTATTCTCACTTTCTACCATGGCATCATGACGTGGCCGTAGTGGGGGAACATAGTCATCAACTTCCATATCTGTAAATAAACAATCTGCTGCTTTATCCATGCAAAGAACCATATTGATGTATAATATTACGTATTTCTATCTTCCCATCCCGTCAATCTGTACATCAGGAGATTATCAACTTTATGTTGCAATCATGGTGAAACAAGGAAAGAAACTCATTTTTAAGATTTTATAAAGAGGTTCTGGCATATTCTAATCTATTTGGGACGCTATGCCAATTAGTGACATACACCCCCTTTAGGCACAGTGAGCACCATATGAGTAACAACAGCCTGGGGCCAGCTACAGGTGTCCACAGTGGAGGTCTGGGGGCAACAGCAACGCCACCTGCCAAGTGTTGTAACATCTGGCACAGGAGGTCATTGTTAGAGAGATTTACAAATCAGGGCTACAAATTACTAACAAAATATGATATTATCAATTTTGATTTCATAAAATCACTACATGTAAAAACATCGAAGATATGACTACCTGCATAATTTTTTAGTTGGCTGGAAAACACCTTTGAGCTAGAAGTAACTATTGAAATGGGCTAGGAGGGAAGGTTATTACTCCCATTACGGTGGTGTTTGTAAATTTATGGATCAACTCATTCCAATTAAGTTAAACCCTGAATTACCAGGGCATAAAAGTGCCAAGGGACAAAGATCCTTGAAATATTTTGAAGCCCTAAAGTAAAGATTTTGAATAGCAATGTATTTATAGGTCTTTGGATTTTGTAAATCCCTGAAAGACTGAGTGAAGCAGTGACAAGTTCCCAGTACCTTCTAATGGTTGACACACTGAATGATTGATGGACCTGATAAAAAGTCGAGAGCCAAACGCTAATTTCCTCCTCCTTCTCATCTCCAATCTTCTTGAAGCCAGTCTTTGAGCCTGATCAGAGAGAGCCTGTGACATCAAAACTCCAATGTCCACCATACTGGATAGGACACTGACCCCAGCCTGCCCCTTCTCTAAAGGATCAAACTTAGGGAATACCAGACGTCTTTCTACAGACTTCTGGTTTCCTGAAACACTATTCTTACTGTTGGTCACCGAAGGTCTTGTATCTGACAAACTGGTTCTGTCATTCAGGTCACATTCACCCCTTTTACTAGGCCTAGAGCTGACTGTGGAAATGGACTTGGGTGAAGGCTCAACACTAGCTGATACAGACAATTCAGTGGGGGAGAATCCCACCTTGTTCTCTGTAGCTTTATGACTGTGTCTGTCCATAGCGACCCTTATATTGCTATCGCATTGATCATTAAGTAGATTTGTCTCACTTTTCCCTCGTACTTCTAGGGATTCCATTTCTTGTAGGACAGATTTAGGTTTGCCATCGTGAATTTGAGGACGAATATCGCGTCCATTATCTGGCATAACTTGACTTTTACTGTTGGGTATATCATCTGTGTCTTCTTGTATTTGGGACCGATGGTGACCGTATATCTCCAGTTCACCCCTGTTCAAGGACGTGACCATTTTGGAATCCAAGTCGTTAAGGTTTTTGTCCTTTTCCTGTATTAATCCATCCAATGCAATTCCTGTTCTTTTGTGGTTAAGATCTGACATATCCTTTTTATTGCAAGATGGGTCCTTCTTCAGAGCAGTCAATCCGTCATCCTTGGGTTTTAGGGCATCCCTAGAATTATGAGTATTAACATCCCTTTTTGACTGTATCTCTTTTGGGCACGGCACAGTCTGTAGGTCTTTTGTCGGTTCTTCTTGTACAATAGGCAGCCTTAGTAATGGCCCCTTCTCCAGCATAAACTTTGTCTTGTGGAACATACTCTCAGGAAGAGAACGCTGAACCTTTATACGGTTTGCTATAGCGAGTGGAAGAACCTTGGCTCCCATGTTGGGTACTTGTTTTTGGCGGTGAAGACGACAGTGGCACTGCTTATGAGAGATGTACATCCATGATGAGTCTTTCACTAACTCTCCCATCCTGTCTTCCAGTCTCATTTATACTAGACAGTTTTTCCGCACTTTTGAGTTTTTTAGACAGTCTTTATACTGGGTATTACACAGTTCACGTGTTAGAGGTTGTCCCTTACCATGTAGCATTTTGGTAAAAGACTACAATTACACCTGACATTAACACACAATTTGTATAATTACCCACAGCAGCTTGAGTAGACCTTAACACCTGTCTGCCACCTAGCGGCTCGGGTAGTCGTTAGAACAAGTGTACACTGCAGGGCATGCCATTTCAGACATCTGCCACTCCATACAACTATTAAAGGTCATTCACTCGTTAACGTTGATATACTTAACAGAATATATATTTTTTAAAAAATCAAAAAAATTCTGCGACATGAATTCTACACTGAAACCATCTTGATGCCATATTAATGATGTATTTGTCACATACAACTTTCCCTTGCATAGGCTAAGGCCACCCTTAAAAATATGTTCGTTTCCTGTCCAGAGGCCTGGTGTAATTTTTTTTTGAGAATGGGAAAGTTTTCTTCTTGAGTTTTAAAAAATTTTTTTAATTTTTTTTTTTTGTCTATTAGCACAAGAATCTAGGTTTTCAATCACTGAATCCTATAACCCAATGACAAATTCACGCCATCCCCACTTGCGATGTTCATGACAAATAAAAATTTTTTCCCCCTCCCTCCCTCATGGGTCTGAAAAATCCCACCCTCTGGACAGGAAACGAACATATTTTTAAGCGTGGCCTAATGCAAAAGTGTTTTCTTTGTAATTAGTCAGTATTGTTAAAATCATGGGACATTAATCACAACAAGGTTCAAATAATTTAGTATGAGAAGCTCACCTCCAGATGAGAGCATGTTACGGCGTGACTTGACGCTGGCTATGGCAGGTGTATCAGACTTGATTTGCTGTTCCATGGTACGCACACACTGACGTTTAGGCGAATCTGGATGATAGAAACCATCTTGATCAATTCAGTATCTTCAAATAAGCAGTCACAAAAATCCTCCTCTATACCGTACAGCTTGCCACAGGTGGATCTGAGGGGCCCCTAGCGATGCATCTCTTCCCCCATCCCCTTTTGCCATTTTAAATGATCTATTACCGTAATCTCCCGCGTATAAGGCGCACCTAGAGTTTTGGAAAATTCTCAAAAAAAAAAAAGGAGAAAAATTCATAACTTTGGTTCTTCTTAAAGAATTTTCAAAATTCAAAAACCTATGGGTAGCTTGGGCCACCCGGACCCTCCTAGGCCCCCTTATGTCCTATTATGACCAAGGGGGCATGTAAGATATCAAAAGAAAGGTCTTGGTGTCCTCCTTGTGGATCCAATGAGAACTAAACCCCCCCCCCCCGTATAAGACGAGCCTTATATGCGGGAGATTACGGTATTAGGCATTAGTCAGAACAATAGACATGCATTTCTAAATTCCCCATTGCGCTAATCTTCAACCTCAGGGTGACTCGCACAAAGTTCTCCTCTTAATTGTTAGGCTCCAATTTCCTTTACCTAACATAATATAATATTAACATTACATTAAAACATTCACTTTAATTAAATATCTTTTCTCTTATTTTCATTTGTAGAGAAATGTACACTGTTAAATCATTAAGGGCAACTAACCCTGGAGTGCTTCATACACAGTGACCGGCAATAACGTGATCAAAATTGCTTGACTTTATATGACTCTCCCTGACCAAAATTGATTGTTTTCCGTAAGAAATTACTAGTATGTTGCAGAATATGACTTGCCAATGTTAAACCTTAAATCTATATGAAACACCAATAACAAAAGCTACCGTAATCTCCTGCATATAAGGCGCGTCTTATACGCAGAGTTTTAGTTCTCCCTGGATCCACAAGGGGGACACCAAGAGCTTTCTTTTGATGTTACACCCCCCCCCTAACTCTAAAAATGACATAGGGGGGTCCAAGGGGCCCTGGCTACACACAGCTTTTTGAATTTCGAAAATCCATTCAGTAGAACCAAAGCTATGAATTTTAATTTTTTTTTTACAACACTCTGCAACTCTAGGTGCGTTTTATACGCGGGAGATTATGGTACTGTAAGTTATTGAATGTAATCTGGGTTGCCACCAACACAACACTTTGAAATTCCCTGACATGAAAATCAATTTCCCTTTCAAGTGTTACGCAACATAGTGAGGGATTATAATTTGAAACAAATTGTGACCTTAGCCGGATTTTCTATATTGAAAAAGATCTACATGTTAGTAGGACCTTAAGGCCGTTTTTTTTTTAATCAACTTGGATTACGGATTTTTTTAGTCTCTACATTGGCCGGCCAGAGGCAAAAAAGACAAAAAACAAAAAATCCCAGCGGCCAGAGGAAAAAAAAAAAAAAAAAAGCCATGTAAAGTCTCATTTTTGGGCAACAAATATACCTTTCACACAAATTCCGCCAATAAAAGGTAGATTTTTGACAATTATATCTCGAATATATGGGTCAATGTTTGGTTTTTGTTCATCTCCATGGACTTTTTTTTTATTTATTTTTTACCCCTTAATGTTGAAAAGCCCCATCGGCCAGAGGTAAAAGAAAAAAAAAAAAGATTTTGCCAAGTCTCAGCGGCGGATCCGTAATCCAAGTTATTAAAAAAAAAAAAAAAAAAAAAAACGGCCTAATGAATAAAATGCAGAGATGCCACTCCCTGGCCCACAAAAAACAGGAAAACTGGATTTTATGCACTTCTTCCCGGGAAATTAATATCTTCAATCTACCAGTACCATAATCTCCCGCGTATAAGGCGTGTCTTATACGGGGTTTTTAGTTCTCATTGGATCCACAAGGGAGACACCAAGACCTTTCTTTTGATATCTTACATGCCCCCTTGGTCATAATAGGACAAAATGGGGCCCAGGAGGGCCCAGCTACCCATAGGTTTTTGAATTTTGAGAATTCATTCAGTAGAACCAAAGTTATGAATTTTTCTTTCTTTTTTTTTTGAGAATTTTCCAAAACTCTAGGTGCGCCTTATACGCGGGAGATTACGGCAGTACAGAAATCTTGACCAAAGAAACCAAGGAAGTCCTGGCAAACCTGGAAAAGTGGCATCTCTGTAAAATGGTTAGGCTGAGCAATCTTATTTACTTAGATAGAATGTTCCCCATCTGCCATTCCAAACATCAACTATAGAACATCATCACTAGGTATAAAAGTACAATACCTTGGCGAACAGAATCATCTGTACTGGATTCTGAGTAACATTTGCAAACAATGAAAAGTCGTGTAATTGGACAATCAATTGTTCCTACCATTTGGCATCAGGACATCTTCAATTTCACTGTCAACTGTACATGAAGAGATTAAAATGATTTCTTGGCCAATTGCTGGAAATAAGCGCCTAAATGTCCAGTCAGCATCTATGCCAACACCCCGCCCCCCCCCCACCATCCCACATACAAATTTGAAGCATTACTTGTAAACGCCACACTAAATATGAATAAAGGGTAAAGTACAAAGATAAAACTCACCATCATCTTGAGAGCAAGTAGAGCTTGTGTCAGTCACAATTTCATTATGGTCACCTAAGGGCATAGGGCGCTTTCTTGGTGCTGTCTGTTCAGATAGCTTCTTCTCCAGATTCTCTCTCCGGGCCCGGGCCCTGTCCATCAGGCGCTGTTAAAAGTGAATCAAGCCCTCATCAGATGTAGCAAGGTCGGTGATAGGAAACAATTTTTTTTTTCCTTTTTCACCTTTTAGGTGGCCTTTGTAGGGGGCATAGGTAACCAGTTATGTCAAACACCTTTAAACTAACCATTTGCATGTTAAGGTAGCAGTACCAGTATTCCCATCCTGGCTCAATGCCAAAAATTAAGCAGCTCTGATGCCCTGTCTAACGTCTCACATTCCTGTGGTGTATGGGAAGAGCATGCCTGAGTGCACCTCCCTCACCCCCCCCCCCCACAACAACTAAAGGGTAAATTGAATGTGCCGAACACAATGATACATACTACTGACTTATAAACCCCCGCTGGAAAAAATTTGTTTCAAATCTTGACGTGATGCCTACTCTAAGGTCAACTTTAGCGGGTTCCTTTGATCGCATTGGGATTCACAAACCACCGTAATCTCCCGCGTATAAGACGCGTCTTATAAACAAAAGGCTGGTGTGTCTTATAGCTTACTCTCAAGTTGGGGGTGCGTCTTATACGAGGGGTAATTTTACTATAGAACAGTACTGAATTTATAAATTGTGCCCTAAGAGGTGTCTTATACGTGAAAAGGCCTTTGCTGAGTTTTGGGTGCGTCTTATACGCGGGAGATTACGGTATTTAAATAGGGTAAATCTAACGTGCCAAATGCAATGAGACATACTACAAGTCCGAATTATAAACCCCGCAGAAAAATAAAATTCGTTTCGAATCTTGACATGATGCCTACTTTAAAGGGGCCCTGGCATGGTAATGCATGCCCGCATTAAAAAGTCACGTGATCACCCCTTGACCAACCAGGGTGTCGCGATTTTTCCTCTGGTTCCCGCGATTTTATGATCACTGTTTGAATAGGTACCCATGTTGTTAATTTTCCATGCCAGCCCCCCTTTAAGGTCAACTTTAGCGGGTTCCTTTGATCACATCGGAATGCAAATACTATGAAAATAGAGTAAATCGAACGTGCCAAACGCAATGAGATGTACTACAAGTCCAAATTATGAACCTCCGCCGAAAAAAAATTGTTTCAAATCTTGACATGATGCCAGGCAAAGCATGATGCACAAATGAATCAATGTATATTTCTCAGCTGTTTATTGACATATACCAAAGTGTATTATATCTAAGTCCTTACATACATTGACTAATTGCTGACGAATATTGAGTAAGTACTGACATATATTGACTAATTGCTGACAAATGGTGAGTAGGCTTAAATAGGCCCTACTGAATAAAACAGAGAAAGGCCACGAAACACAAAACACCGCACACACTCAGTCACCATGTATTAGTAGCTTCAAATGGTTAGCACATAAATTCTACAAAGGAGCAATGGAACATATCTATATATATTGAAAAGTACCAGGACACTGCATAATTATGCAAATAATATGCACGGATATGGAGTGTTCGGTATGAATCTGGGACGTTTCGTCCCCCTAAAGAACATGCCCCCTAAAAAAATATGTTTTGAAAAAGAATAAGCAAAATAAATTTTTTGACTAGGAGCCTTTTCGGCCCTTACCACAGTGTGCATGCGCCCTACCTCCAGCCAAAACCCAGGGATGTAAGTCAGGGGTGATGAAAAAACATGAAATGATAAAACCTTTAAAGATATGCGTAAAATTGCATATGAATACAAAATAGGACACCTGGAAACAATTGTTATAGGTTCCAAATGATTCTAAACACAAGGTTTTGTGTTCAGGTAGTACCTGACTGTGTGTAGGACAGACAGTGTTTCACAGCTGGTCCTGTTTGCTGTTTTAGTCACATCATTTGCACTCCTGTCATTGTTGTATAGAGCTACAATCTCCTGCTTGATTTGAACAGACCATAGCCTGACCTAGAAAGCTTTGCACTCACGTCACAGTGGTGTGCAGTATCGTTGTAAAGAGCTAACATCTCCTCACTGATTTAAACAGACCATAGCCTGACCTGAATTTATTTTTGTCCAATCAGGTATCAGTATGATCGTGCAGTGTCATAGTGGAGACTGCCCTGTGCCTGATTTTTGCTTTCTCTGTGAATCAGGCACAATCAGGATCCATCATGAGGGAAGCACTGGGGCCATGGGAGTGACGGGGGAGACTGCAGGGAGGGGCAGCAGTGAGTAGGGGCTCTGTGGGGTCATCAGCAGGCACTATCCTGCATTCTACAGCTGACAGGGAGAATTGAGGGTCAGGGAATGCATGAAAAGGTAGATTCTCTGCAGGAATATCCTGTGGAGCTTATTTTGGTCAAATAAAAAGTAAAACTTTCAGGATCCATAAAAAAACATGAAATCATGGGAAAACATGAAGACTTACATCCCTGAAAACCTATCTGTTTTTAGCGTCACTGGCAAAAAGGGCAGGTTTGAGGAAGGATTGGATCGAAATAAAGACTTTTTTTGGGATGTGGGGGCACACGCCAGTCCAGGCACTGGCAGAAAGGTCCAAGAAACTGGCAGTTTTACAAAAACCATCATATCTCCCTTACTATTGAGCGCACAGGAACATGCAGCATATGATTTGGTATCAGTTTTTTGAGAGGATTAATCCTACAACATCAAAACATAATTTTGACTGATATTTCAAATTTTAGACCATGTAAAATTCTAAAAAATAACTTTCCACCAAATTTCTGGAAAATCAGCTTTCTCTCGGAACCCTCTTATCGCCCAACAATGTCTCTCGGTGTTCAGACCTTTTTTGCCTTTCCCCAGCATTTTTGGCCTCTACAGCGATGTTTTGAGGGTATTGATGAAAGAATGATACAGACCTGTTCTCGGACCACCGATCTCGGACCACAAACGGGGTCGCGTAGCATACAGTATCATGCTTTGTTTAAATCTAACATTTTCCTTCAATTTCACAGTACCATGCAACAAACAAAGACGAGTTGTGACAATAATCCATGTGTACTGCGACAATAAAGCAAGATTTCTTTCAAATAAGATATTTGGGCCGATAGCACCGACATCGTCAACAACATTTTCGCTGGTACCGCGGTGCTGCAGGGGTACCAGCGAAACCTAGGCTAGCACTAGTAAATATTTTCAGGTAGCCAGTCTGGCGAATTTGTATCAATTCTGATTATCCAGATATGAAATCAATTAGCCAAAAGAACCAATGGATAATGCAATAAAAGACACTTAATTTCCATGTGATCAAAGGACATGTACACTTTCATTTTCTAGCTAAGATTTGAGGTGGAGTATAAAAATATAAAAGGACAGTTTTAATTCCCCTTCTTATATCTGTTGAAAATAAGGTCTTAATCAGTGGACTATAGACCTATGCAGTAGTTTGGTTAAAGGGGTTGACAAAGGTGTTGGCATTTTTCTCCACTATTCCAATTTTTTTTCCCATGTTTCTGAAAAGTGACTGGACCAGCTACTCATAGGAACATATAAAGGAGAAGCTCAATCTCCAGAGGCAGAGAGTAATTGTAATATGCTAGATTTGTAAAGTTAAATGCCTAAAACAATATAACAAACAATATGGAAGATGTTGGTATTTCATAATTTCTTCTATTTTTTTTTTTTTTTTTTAAAAGTCTGAAAATTTCAGATTCATTCAGGGTTCTCCACAGGATGAAAAAGCATACAGGTAATTTTCAAATACAAACGCTGTGTGGATCATAGTGGCAAAACATTTTGAAAAATTATATTATAAATGGGAAAAAGAATAGATTCTGTAAGAATTTTTCAACCTAATTTTACTTTTTCAGCCCTAACTTCTGTTCTAATTGTCCGATTTGCAAAATTCAAAAAAGTGTAGAAAGCTTAAAGTCTCCTGGAAAGCACACGGGCGGTGCTTTTTAGCTCAAGCACACGGGCGGCACTGAAAAGCACACGGGAACCCCGCCCGTGTACTTCCTATGTATGGAGAACCCTGTCATTGCATATGAATAGAGACGGTGTGCTTTTTTTTTTTTGTCATGTTATGAGCTCTCCAACGGTATGCTACACTCCATATATCATATTCCCAGTTGGGACTTCTGGAAGGAGGATTAGCCAGTCTGGCTAATCAAATGAGAAAAGTGTTAGCCAGATTGTGATTAGATTCGCCACCGGCGATCTGGCGAATGGCTAGCGCAAGCCTAGGAAACACTTGGCGCGAAGACCCAGAAAGTTGGTCGTCGCACATGCGCCGCAAATTAGCAGTGCCACATACAGGAACTTTATGGAATCAAATACAGCAAAATGGCAAATGGCGATTTTTCGATCGACTTCTCTGCTTATCTGTTTCTTCTTGATCAATAAATATCTTAAATAATTGATTGAAGTGATAAGGCATCCAACATGCCAAACTATTTTCATGCAGTACACATAAGTTTAGCGTCTACACTGCAAAAAATAAGTAGGAAATGTCTCTATTTTCGGCCCAAAAATATAATCGTTCATATTTCATTTAATATCGAAAACATAGGAAAATGCTTTCGCACAAAAAATGTTTGTGCCCCTCTTTGATCTAGTAGCGTGCAGGCTTTTTTTGCTAAAAAGGGTAAATTTTTTACATCACACCCCCAAGAGGGACCAAAATCTTTTACGCCCACCTCAAAGTTAACCCCCTCCCCCCGTTGATAAATAATGACCACTCCCTATGTCTTAGGGAGTGGTCAGATCTGGAAGACTTGACTTCCCATAAATCCTCGCATATAGGACGCCCCTCGCATATAGGATGCACCCCCTCTTTGGCAAAATCATTTAGGGCGCATCTGGGGTCATATTTTGGTCATTTTAGTACTGTTATATAGCATAAATTCCTCGCATATAGGACACACCCCAAGTTGGGATAAATCCCACAGGGCGCAGAGGGTGTAATTTCGGTGTATAGGCCGGGTCTTGTATGCGAGGATTTACGGTAGTCTTAAGTTAGGCTAAGGGAGTGTTTAAAATATTTTGATTTTCATTTGAAATGAAATATACCCTGGTGGATCATGTGTATCAACATAGATGCCACTTTTCCTGGTTTACCCGTAATTCCTGGTTTTGTTATTTCAGATTTCTGTTCCAAGTCATGTTAAATTCCTGGGAAAGGGGGTCAAAAAATCCGGGTTTTCTAGCTTTTGTCAGCCAGAGTGTGGCATCTCTGGTATCAAGTCAAATGGCCCATAATCTTTTGAAATGGCGCATTATTTTCCCAAAAAGTGCCTATGAGTGGCATGACAAAAAAACTGGCAATATCCCGGGGGGGGGGGGGGGTTAGTGAAATTCCGGACGTGCGCATCGGAATTTTTTTCCGTCCACCCCCTTAGAGTGGTCTGAATTTTTTTTGTCCCCCCCCAAACCCACCAACCTTCCCCCTGTTAAAAAATGACCACTCCCTAAGGCTAATACTAAGTCTTAAAAAAAAACAAAAAAACTAATACTAAGTCTAAGTCAAGTCTTCAAGCCCAAGTCTCAAGAAGGGGTCAAAAGTTTTTTACTCCCCCAACAACCAACTTGTTGATAAATAATGATCACTCCCTAAGATGAATGAGTAGGGATGGGCGCCAGCAGCTACTGCTGAACGCTGCCTCTCTGTCACTATAGTAAATAGAGCAACTTCAAAACCTGAATTTTGTTACTTCTGTTTCATGGAAAAATACCATCTTTTGGTATGTTATGTAAAAAGACCCATAGAATAGGAATATCATACACATTTTCTTGTGGGATGTCTAGTTTATTAAAATATCAAGTATAAACAATGCCATGTTTGCTGTGACCGGGGTGAGTCTCACCCTGCCATCAGTTACTAAATTTGTTGTAATTCCTACAATTCTTTGTCAAATGACACACTTTAGAAAGTATTTTATACTTAAAATATCAAGCTTCCTGTCTAATGAAGAAAAACAGAAATTGACCAAATCTAAAACTTAATGAAAATATTTTGAATTTTTAACCATTTTTTTGAAATTACAAAGTTTTAGGATACCTTTGAGAACCACCAAAATGTGCGTAATTTTGTTTCCTACAAGAATCTAAAACTGGTTCCTAAATATATGTGTGCTCAAAAGTGCTCGAAGAAAAAGAGTAACAGCATATTTTGCTCAAAATTGCACAAATCTGACCTGAGTGAATTTACTCCACCACACAGGATTTTGAGTTTCCATCAAAATATGATACATTTTTCCATGTCTAATCACAAAATAATTTATACCCCTAGAACCACCAAACTGTTTTCTGTCTTCTGGTGTGACTGGTTTCTCTGTAACCTTGACTGTTAGAAAGTTATAAGCATTTATATGGGATAATGTCAAAAATGGACCACTCAGTGAGTGTGGTCAGTGAGGCATGACTTGACCTAATTTTCCCTCACAGAGCTGATAATGACCAGAAAAAGGTGACAGGAAATACTCCTAACTTTTTTATATTAAAAAATTCACTCCTTCTCTTCTAATCAGTCTATTTCATTCATTCAAGAAGCATCATGTTTCCAAAGATTTTTTTCTTTCTAGGGTATAATTTTCGATTGGACTATACTAAATCTAATTTTTGGGTGCCCATCGCTAGAATGAGAACAAAAATGACAAGTGTCAATCAGTCAAGTTAGGGAGTGGTCATTATTTATCAACAGGGGGGGTGGTGGGTTTTCGTGCGGCCGCGCGGAAATTTTTTACGCCCCCCCCTCGACGGCAGTCAAAAGTTTTAGCACCCTCTTTGATCTATAGTAGCTCGCGGGCTTTTTTTGCTAAAAAGAGGGTGAATTTTTTTTAGCCCCCCCCCCTCAAGAGGGGTCAAATTTTTTTAGCCCCCCCCTCAGGAGGGGTCTGAAAATTTTATGCCCCCCCCTCAAACCCCCCCCTGTTGATAAATAATGACCACTCCCTTAACTTGAACAGCCCGCTTAAGTGAGTCTGACCCGGCAAATATATTAAAAGGCTAAACTGTCATCTGTACTGTAGACATACAAATAGAAAAGTCAAAACGGGCACTTTAGCATGTTCAACTCGCACCTGTGAGTCAGTGACAAACGGGGTCACGATCGCCGAGTGCCGATTTTGGCCAGTTTTTGCTTCAAAACAGGCATTATCTTTGTAACTCAGACTTGGGAGGTATCTGGTTGTTTTTATTATTGTCTTGGCATTCTAAAAATGTTTGTTAGACGCCTGAGATGTAAATATTACGGGAGCTGGAGCTGTTGGAAGATGGAGTGCTTGTTGACATTTTGCTTCTGAGGAGGTGGCACATTTGCTGGTCACTGCATGGTGGCTGAGTGCTGCCGGGCACCAGTTTAGGGTGTATGTAAGCTGGTTTCTGATTGGTGGGTTAATCACCTGTATACACTGGTATACACCTGACCGGTTTCATTCAACAGATGTCGAGTTAAGCTACAAGGAGATATTTGGTGGAAGTTTGGGTGACAATTTGATGCGTTTCTGTGCTCATGTAACGTTAAGTCTAAAATGAGGTAAGAAATTGACAAAAACGCAGTTATATCATGGTTATAGAATAAGATGTTAACCTTCCCTCACCGATATATGAATTATTCACAGTCTCTTCTTTCAAATGAGTCTACATAGACCCCTGTAGGATAAATATTAGTTAGCCGGAATTGAGTTTTAAATTTTGGAGAGTTGGAATTTTGCCGTCCCTATGTTAAGCCTATGGAGCGCAGCACACCCTGTGATGCTTTTTCATCTTAGCAATGCACAAACTACTGTTTAGCAGGAATATATGTATTTCATTATTGAAGCCTCACTGATATTTAAATTATTTATTACTTATTCTTTAAAATAAGCCCAAGAACAGACCTGTAGGATGAATTTTAGGGTGCCGGAATTGAAGATTAAAATTTGAAGAATTTTCTCTTTGCACCATCCCAATGCTAACTCTATGAGGTTTTCACAATGAAGCATTCAATAGGACACTAGAATATTTGTTTCACAGAGGGAGTGCTTATTATTCAAGTAGAGGGGGTTGGTGGATTTTGTGCAGATGCAATTTTTTTGCCCCCCCCCCCCTCTCTTAGGAGGGATTGAAAATGAAATCCTCCCCCCGACGTGCCAAAATTTTCATGATAGGCCCCTTTGTTTCATAGAAAGGGAGTGATTATTTTTTAACAACTTGGGGGGGGGGGGAAGCTGGTGGGTTTAAGCAAAAAACATTTTGCCCCCCCTCTTTTCGGACAAATTTTTTTGACCCCTCGAAGGGCCAAATATTGTGTACAAATGCGCCCTTTTATCGTATAGTAACACGCAGACTTTTTTGTTGAAAACAGGTGAAATTATTTTGACCCATCCTTGTCAAGAGGTCAAAATAATTCTGACCCCTGTCAAACCCACCAGCCCCCCCCCTCTGTTGTTAAAAAATGAGCACTCCCTATAAGGAAGTCATTATTTAGGGAGTGGTCATTATTTATCAACAGGGGGGGTGGTGGGTTTGAGGGGGGCGTAAAAATGTCAGACCCCTCCCGAGGGGGGCTCAAAAAAATGTTCATCCCTTTTGAGGGGGCTAAAAATATGTACCCTCTTTTTTAGCAAAAAAGCATGCGCGCTAGTATAGATCAAAGAGGGGCGCGAAAATGCTACATGTCTCTGTCACTGTGGGGCAAAAAATATTGACTGCTGTCGTGGGGGGACTATGAACAGGAAACTTACAAATGGCTATGGAATGCATATCTGTGCCCTATTGTTTGCCTTGAATCCCTTGGGTGACTTGAGGTCATATATGTGCATATATATGATAATAGATAGTTGAATTGTTTTGAAGCATAAACTGGCAGATATCGGCACCCGACTATAGTGACATGGTTGGTCGTACTCAGCAGTGAGTTGAATTCCTTATATAGGAAGTTTAGGTCACATTTAGATATGCTCCAGATCCTTTAGCCAACCAACAGGTCTTGTAGAATACACATTTAAGATTTCAGTGCACTTGGAATCAAGTCTCTACTCCATATATTTGCAGAGATATTAATTATTGAAGATTTCTATGACCTTGACCTATGACCTCTGGCCATGGAATAAACATTAAGAAAAAAGAAAAATGTACCCATTTGTATAAATTGTACACTAAACCACCATGAAAACAGTATCCAGTGTGCAAAACTATTGTTTTTTGCTAAATTCTTGCGAAAACAAGTCTCTGACCTTGACCTAGCTTATAATGTGACCTTGATTGGTGCTGAAGGTCATGTAAACCCTTTGCATAGTTCCCTGATGTATTTTGTATGCTAGTTCATGATTATTGAGTATAGTTATATAATGATTTGGGGCCATTTGACCTCAAAACCTGTTAGTTGTGACATTTGACCTTGAGCCAAGGTCAAGGTCACTGACACATAACTGGCAGGCACCAGAACCTTAGGCGGGTATATGCCGAAAATTTCAAGCCAATATATTGGACGGTTCTTGAAATACACCAATATCAAATTCATTACATTTTGCTATTCTGGCTGGTTCCAATGGCTGTGATCCCTCAGTATCAAGAAATGTGCCACATTTGAGGTTCCTTAACCATTGGGAGGTTGTCACCAAAGAAGACCAAATCTCGGATGTTCAAATGTAAATATCTCAGCAAATAATAGCAGTAGAGACTTGATTCTTGGTGCATTAGAATCGTATGACTGAGCTCTACCAGGCCTGCTAGTTGGTTAAAGGATCTGAACCATGTATAAAATTCACCTGAACTCCCTCTTGTAGTGTGGGGGTTCCCACACCGTCTGCCGCTCAGTCAGGGAGCTCTTAGTTGGATCGGCGCCCAACTCACGGAGTGGCAATAGGGGCTCAGGTCTGTGACAAGGAGCTCTTGACTTAGGGAGTGATCATTTTTTAACAACAGGGGGGGGCTGGTGGGTTTGCGCGCGGACGCGCGAAAAAAATTTCGACCCCCCCCTCTCGAGGGGGTAAAATTTTTTCGACCCCCCCCAAAAGGGACAAAAATCGCGCGCGAACGTCCCCTTTTAGCCTATAGTAACGCGCGGGGTTTTCCACTGAAAACAGGTGAAATTATTTTGACCCCCCCCATCAGAGGTATTGAAAAAATTCTGACCCCCCCCGGTCAAGGGGTTGAAAAAATTCTGACCCCCCCCCTCAAACCCACCGGCCCCCCCCTGTTGATAAAAAATGATCACTCCCTTAACATCATATGCCTATTAATAATATTAGCGATGACAGCCAAATACAGCTCAACACTCCCTATACCTGTCACAGTGCAAAACACCTGATACTGCAAATTCAATTCTGAGGGTTCTATTGGACAGAATTACACCAAATTTACACCAAATTAAAGGGGAAATATAGCTCTAACTCACTGGTACACTATTTTACTGCATTTTACATTTTTTACCCCTTCAGAGAGTGAAAATTTGAGTGAGTTTGGTGATTCTGTCAGACAACCCTGTTTGAGTCGCATGAAGAAGTCATATTGTTTTTTTGCCAAGCAGGACGAATATACAGAGTAATTCTTCTTGAATTTTTGATTAAAAATGATTTGGTGTTATAAAAATTGATTTTAGCGATTTTTGGCGATTTTTAAACATCTAGAGGTATTATTTAACAGAAAGAAATTGATATTTAGATTTTTTAGCTTGCCATAGAAATGTTTCTATTGGGAATATAAACTTAATTCAAAAAGCCTTTGAACGCAAATAGTAAGCCCTTTCAGTTGAAATATAGATTGTGGAGTTCTGTTGAGGTCCTGATTTTTGGCTGTCATCGCTACTATTAAAGGCTAAGCGCTAGGGACCGGTTGGCAGGTCTACTCTAGTCTAGGCACTTACTGCTGCTACTACGTGCAAGACCCAGAGTGTCAATTATTAGCCACCTTGGCCGTTTAATTAACAGCCGTTTCAATACAATCTGTACGAAATCTATTATCTAAAGAATTACCTGTGTAAATGGATCCATGGTGTGAAGCCCGAATACACCTTATTCAAAGCATGGGCACTGGCCGTCTGAAATCGTTGATCCGATCCTTCAAGTGCAAATTTTGAAACTGGCGGTTTGCGTCTCGAGCTTTCTCGCTAATTCTCGTGACCCGCGAACCCCCAAACAAAATCACGTGGTGCAAACAGAAACATGGCAGCCTCAAGAAGTGTTGGTACGAGGTCAATTTGGGCTCTAATATTTTGCTGTTTAACGCTATTTGGGACACCATTGACTACTGAAGGAAGAGGAGCGAATGGGGGATTTACTTGTGCAGGTAAGGTCACTAAGGACGTATGTAAAATTGTAATGAGTCGAGATGAAACTGGTAGAAATAAGGGAGTGGTCATGACATTAGGGAGTGGTCATTATTTAGCAACAGGTGGGGGTGGTGGGTTTTCGCGCGGACGCGCGATAATTTTTTACGCCCCCCCCTCGACGGCAGTCAAAATTTTTTGCGCCCCCCCGCACCGGAGGTGCGGAGAGTTCTCGCGCCCCTCTTCGATCTATAGTAGCGCGCGGGCTTTTTTGCTAAAAAGAGGGTGAATTTTTTTAGCCCCCCCCTCAAGAGGGGTCAAATTTTTTTTAGCCCCCCCCTCGGGAGGGGTCTGAAAACTTTACGCCCCCCCCCCAAACCCACCACCCCCCCCTGTTGATAAATAATGACCACTCCCTTATTTATCCGTTTTATCGACAACAGGCTGTCAGTGTCACTGGGGTGGGTAGTGCGTTTCCCCGCGGATGCGCAAAATTTTTTTAGGCCCCCCCCCCTCGACAACATTCAAAATTTTGTGCGCCCCCCCAAACCGGAGGTGCGGAGAAGTTTCGTGCCCCTCTTTGAGCTATGAGTATAGTAGCGCGTGGGCTTTTTTGCTAAAAAGAGAGATATTTTTAGCCCCCCCCCTCAAGTAGGCACTAGCTGACATAACTGCCTTGCATGGGTCTGCCTACTCCGTAGACGCTCTGAGGGAACCTCAGAGACCAAGTGTGTCTGTTGTAGTCTGTTTGGTCAGCCAATCTGGCAGAGTGGCCATTTCTCACAGAAGTACTTACTGTTCAGGTCCAATGCTTCCACCAACACTTCCCTCAATGTATATCCAAAGATTCACAATACACAAAGCACTTGAAATACTTGTAATAATTAATAATCCAGGTGATTTTCAAATCTCCCTCCCTAACTCCAAATCATTGTCGGCCATCTTGAAGCCAGGTGTAGCCACCTAGTTCCAAAAAGACTACACTATTCTTGGTTGGTTAGCCCTATGTTTCAAGAGCAGTCTAACACCAGGTAGCACCACAGCATGTTGACAATGGAGGCCATTGAGGTAGTGATATCTAAGCTCAAGATAAACATGTCAGATTTATTGGATATATCTCATGTTTCAGTCAATATAAGCTGATGTACATGAAAACTACATGTTTGTGAATAGGAGGGACAATTTCCACGAACTGAAAGTGAGTACTTAGTTCAGACTAGCCATGTGTTTGTGCCACTATAGACTTGTATACATCTTGGATCCTGCCTGTGAGCAGGCAGGTATTTCGGCCTAGGGTCTGCCGTGCGTGGAGGCTAAAAGTGTGATTTAGCAAAAAATGGAGCAGCTGAAGTTGACATGTTTTTACTTATTGATTCTAAAGCTGTTTACAGGTGGATTTGGACAATTAGGGTATCATTTTAACGGGCTTGAAGAGGGCTTCAATATGCATGTATTTGTTTAATAAATTAAAGAGAAAAAATTCATTTTTTTTCCAGGTGAACTCAAAACTTAAGTTCAGGAGCATTTTATGGTATGAAGTATGCATCTCACATAGTTTAAAATGGCACTCACATATTCCCTGGTTAAATAAGGTCTAGAAAATGTTTTTTTCTTTGTAATAGGCAGCAGTATGTTTTTTAAGCAACTACAAAATCATGACCTATTAACTCTGTGAGGGGGAGTGAGAGATTAGCTCTAACACCTCCCCCACTGCAGCACACCTATAGCCACCACTGGAGGGGCCACCTGGAGGTGGCCCCTACTGGAGGGCTGACTACCAGGACTTCTCTGACTGACTAGTAGGGCTATACTTTGAAGTATGAACATCAGTCAGAGTGTCATTTTAAGGTGAAATGGCAACCCACACATTTTGACATGTCATGTGATCTTTACTTTTAACTTTTGGATTCACACTAACATTACATCAAAACATTGAAATTTTTTGTGAACTTTGACCTCTCTTATTTATCATGACCTTGACCCTGGTTAAGGTCATATCAAGGTCAAATGCTAGACCACAGATCAAATGATCTCTATTCTTACTTTGAGTTTCCTATCTCAATATTTTTGCAAGAAATTATGGTTGATTATTATGGTTTTATGTGGACTGTCAAAATGTTGGTTATGTCATGTCCCTTTGACCATGACCTTATATAGGTCAACTTGACCTTCTTGATGAAATATAGAAAAAGAGTCAGCTGATCATTGATTCTGTCATTCATCTTGCTAAATCTCAACAAATGTTAACTCATTAAAAAAAAAATCAATAAATTTGACCATTGACCTTATAATGACCTTGACCTGACCTAGATCAAGGTCAGGCCATAGGTCATTGGAACCACCCCTTAATGACATTTTCTCAAGTTTTTATTTCAAGTTCCTTGTGTTAATATCTTCTGAGAAACAGTGATTTAAGTGTTCCAGGCATTTCTGACCACAACTAGCATGATCACAAAATTTGAACCCTGATTAAACTCTTAAGTATGGGTTATTGTGGCAGAATATTTGGGTCATTTTGTGGTATTTGGATGGTGATAATGTCACTTTGAATTAAGATAGAGACTTCATTCAAAAAGCAAATCCACTTCTTTTCTTGAGATCTATCCAATAGTATGCAGATAGAAAAGATAATATAAAGTTTTGAAAAACTAGGTAAGTGCCTACCTCAAGAGGGGTCAAAATTTTGTTAGCCCCCCCTCAGGAGGGGTCTGAAATTTTTACTCCCCCCCTCAAACCCACCATCCCCCCCCCCCCCCCCGTTGATAAATAATGACCACTCCCTAAGTCGGAGTGGAGCATGGTTTCACCTAGCCACTCTCGTAGTCCTACTCAGTAGGCACAGTGACAAAATTTTTCAAATACACTCTATGTTTAAACTGCTGTTATGGCTGGATAGAGCTCATTGAAATAGACATTCAGTGAAAAATTCATGTCAATATCTTCATTAGTTCCTGAGAAAATGGCAATTATGTCGTCGAAGAATTCTGCCCATTCTACCATAGGGAAGTATATAGAAAGTTGTGACCACTGAGATAACTGCCTGGTGGTGCATTGTACTAGTTGATAACACATTTTCTGTTCTTATTTCATCAATTCTGAACTGATTTCCTCCAAATAAAAAGTGTAACGATCAGTACTGGATGCCCGATCAACCTAGCTGACCTGTGACCTTCCATCTGTCAAGGTCATTTAAGGTCAAGGTCAAAGGCCACTTTTCAGCAAATTCTACCTAGGTTCAAAGAGACTAGAACCAAATTTTACCCAATAATCTATGTAGGCTAAGATAGTAATGTGTAAATATCCTACAAACACAAGTGACCTTATTTTCAGATGAAGGTCATTTAAGGTCAAGGTCAAAGGTCACTTTTCAGGGGCACCCAAATTCTACATAGGTCCAAAGAGACTAGAACCAAAATTTACCTTATAATCTATGTAGGCTTAGACAGCAATGTGTACCAAATATCCTACAAACACAAGTGACCTTATTTGGAGTTGCAAGCCGCGTCAGCGGCCGGGAGTGTAGCGACCGTAGCAACTCCATAATGTTTTCAGTATTCTCCCTGTCACCTATGACGTCATTGGTGACGTCATGCTGCCTTAGTGACATCACCCGCGGTGGCTAGCGATGGAGTGGCAACTCCTATCCGTGGTCCTTGCCACATTTTTCTTGTTTTCAGAAAAAGGTCATTTAAGGTCAAGGTGAAAGGTCACTTTTCAGCGGCACCCGAATTCTACCTATGTCCGAAGAGACTAAAACCAAATTTAACCTTATAATCTATGTAGGCTTAGAGAGTACTGTGTATCAAATCCTGCAAACACAATTGACATTATTTTCAGAAGAACGTCAATTAAGGTCAAGGTCAAAGCTCACTTTTTAACAACACCTAAATTATACCTGGGTTCAGAGAGACTAGAACCAAATTTTACCTTATAACCTATGTAGGCTTAGACAGTAATGTTTATCAAATATCCTACAAACACAAGTGTATCCCCTACCATTCCCTCCATTGATAAACAATGATCACTCCCAAAAATTAATCCAGTCTGATTGGGGGGAGGGGGTGATTTCTATGTACATACAATAATCCACCACCCCTGCCTCCCCCACTTGTTAAATAATGAAGTATCCCAATACAAAGGGTCTATTTCTTATCCCCTTGGATGTGTGTGGTGCACATATGCATGGGCACTGACACATTCCTCTGTGTAATGTAGTTCTCGCCATGAATATGACCTTAGCTTTCGAAATGGCATTAAACATCTATTACTCACTCACTCACCCACCCAATACAAAAGAAGCCTCTACTTCATAATACAAATAAAACAAAATCTGAACATCCTCTAGGGATGGAAAAAATCACAAGCCCCCCCACCAAAAAAAAAAAAAATCACCAGCCCCTCCCTTATTATGAACCTACATTATAATATAATTAAGTATATCTATGAACAAGCACACCATGGAGCCTTTCTGTAAGAAAGCTATCACATATTGCTTGTTCTGTATGACCAATTCTCTCGTAAACCTCAAGAAAAAAGGGCTAATTCTGAGGAAATTTGGATTACAGATTCTGAGCTTACCCCTGGCCGTACAGGTAAAAGTGACCCTTGGTTAGATTCCTCTTGATCTGAAGGTCCCATTTCCACCCTGAATCTTGTGAAGCAACACTAAAAGGGTGTGAAGCGAATCTTCAAAAACATATATTTTTTTCATTCCTCTACCAGTCCAACTTCTGCTCACCCAATCTTAGAAATTTGGGCACCATTAAAATCCTTGTTTCAATACCTTTCCATTGGTATCCTAGCCATGCATGTGTGTTTATAAACAAGACCAGAGAAAGTTTAGTTAAGACCCCATAGGGAATCCCTCTATGCAGAAAGTAGGTCACACCTGGTCACCTGGCATTTTTCGAGGTTGTTTTCATTCTGTATGTACTGATCATATGTCTGTATATGAATATCTTCCAGTCTTGTTTTTACTCTAGATTTAAGCCTGTTTTTTACTCCAGATTTCAGGGTTTTCCCATATATCTCGGCACCCTATTTTGTATAGGAGATATTTTATATTGTCCAACCATGGGTGCTTGTCTGTTTTGTAGTGTTGTGCTAGCATATTTTGATATCCCCAATGTATATTTACAGTTTGAGGAGTAAAATGTCTCAGTTGGTGAACCTTTTCTTTCTATTTCTCCAATGGTAAATGCCACAGGCCTATTCCTGTAGGCTGACATAAGTTTAATTTTGTCACAGACATTTTCTAATGCCACATGCCCTTCCATTGAGTTTCTATAGAATCTAAAGGATTTAGCATGTATGTCATCTATCCCTAGACTGGGCAACCATAGAGCAATATGGGCTCTATCTGTTTATCGAAAAGTGACATGAATAATTTAACTGATATGTTTTGCGAGGTGCTTAGGGCCTGTCTAATGGTGAATGATGCACATTTGGCCTTAGACACTCTGTCCATTTGCATTTGTTTTACACTACCATCTCTAGATAGAAGAATACCCAGATACTTATAGGTGGTTACACAGTCTAATATCTGTTCTCTAAATTTCAGATTAGGCTGGGGGGGCCCTTCCTGCTGACATGACCATAACCTTGGTCTTATTTGTATTGACTGATAGTTCCCATTTGTTACAGTAGTCCGATAACTTATTTAGGCAGTTTTGTAGTCCAGCCTCTGACTGCGACATTATCACCAAGTCGTCTGCCCATGATAAGGAGTTAAATTCAGCCTCCCCCAGTTTAACAGGTTCACACTCTTCATCAAATATTTTATGCAGGTCATTTTGGAATAGGTTTAATAAGGTGGGACTTAGATTGCATCCCTGTTTCACACCAGCAGTTGATATAAAACTTTCAGAAATTCCCTGTGGGCATTTCACAGAGTACCTATTCTTGTCATAGGTGGATTTGATAACTTTGTATACATTTCCTGTGATACCTGCATTCCGAAGTTTGCACAATAGGCTTCTTCTGTTTATAAATCCTTAAAAAAAAATAATTTCTTCTGTTTATAAAGTAAAAAAACTTTGAGAAATCTACAAAGGCTGTGAATAGCTTATGTTTTCCTTGTTTTACATATTTCTGGTAGAGTATCTGTATGATAAGTATGTTGTCCTCTGTTCTCCTTTTTTCTCTGAAACCGTTCTGATTATTACTCCAAAATCACCTTTCTTCTAGATATTTAACAATTCTATCATTGATTATTTTGCAGAATATCTTGCTGAGGCAGTCTGCCACTGCAACACACCTCTGTAGTTCTCTGGCTTATTTATGTCTTGGCTTTTGTGTACATAGGTGTTATTAAGCTTTCTTTCCAACCCTCTGGATAGGTTCCTGTATGGAGGATTGTGTTATAGGGTTTGGTGATAGCTGTGTGTATCCCTTCACCCCCAAATATAATCATTTCATTATTAATTAGATCTGGACCTGCTGATTTTCCGTTCTTGGAGGATTTTATGCTCATTTTCACCTCATTTAATGTAATGTCATAGTCTAGATCACCTTCAGATGATATACTCTCCAGTAGGGGTAGGCTAGTTTTCACATATTCGTGAAAACCTCCCTGGGTATTATCACCCTGCTTTATATTCAGGAGAGTAGAGAAATATTTCACCCACTGTTTATCGTTAATTTGGGGTTCCTGTGCTGATTTTCTAGTAGTTAATTTCTTTACGCACTTCCAAAATAGCTTGGAGTCCTTGGCCTCAATTTCTACTAATTCATACACCTTTTTCTCATGGCTTTTTCTAAAAGTGTGGTATTTAATCAGTCTATAGGTTCTTCTCATTCTGATAAATGCTATTCTTTGCTGATTGTTCTGCTTATCTTTCTCAAAGAGTCGCCTTTCACAGGCAAATAGCCGTTTGTGTTTTTGTAGGGTTTTCATATCATTGTGATCTATATCATCAGAATTATGTTTATGTTGCCCATTTTGACCTGCCCTTTTTAATGGCATTGACATTTTACCTGCATTTATCATTATTTCTTTTAACTCATGTAGTTTACGGTTTGGTTCATTATCATGATTTCTCATATATGATTGTAGTTGCGATCTTACTTCTTCACCCTTCATGTACAACATGTATTTTCCTTAGTTTTGCCATTCCAAATAAATGAATGTTGGTTTAAGATGATCATTATATGTTTGATCCGGGTGTTCAACCAAACTTTTTACCCTTAGTACACATAACAGTGGATTATGATCTGAGTACCATGTCTGGTCTTCAACTTGGAATCTGAGTATTGTGTGATATAATGAGAGTGATGTTATACAGTAGTCTACGGCTGATATACCATTATATTTAACACAGGTCGTTTTTCCTCTCAGGTCCCCGATGGTCCTACCATGTCTAAGTTCCTCGATGGCCCCCGGACGTAAAACTAAACAAACAAACAAACAAACAAACAATACAGAGATGACTCTGGAAAAGAACCCCTTTCAGTGGGGAAAAATCCCAAACTGCCAAAGAGGATGCGATACTGCCTGTTGGCAAACCCAAACCACAGTTTCAGGATTTGGTAACATGAACATCATTGGCACACATGCAGAAACGCGTAATCAATGCGGGTACCCTTGTTTTTGTATACCAGTACGGTACTAGCTAGTACGTGGTAGCAGTAGACCTACCGTAATCTCCCGCGTAGAAGGCGCATCTTCTACGCCAAACAAAATGCTGCTGGGTCTTATACGCGGGAGGTAAATTGCCTTTGAGTTTGGGGTGCGCCTTATACGCGGGTTTTTCCAACATCTCATTTGGGAAAATGCGCCGATGACAGCTTGAACTCATAGCGCCAGCACCGCGGCAGACCGGGAGGTGTCGACGCGCTCGCCGGGGATAAGGCCCACCATGCGCCGATGACAGCTTGAACTCATATAGCCAGCAATTCGGCAGCCCGGTCAGTGTAGATTTGCTCGGCGGGTTTGACACCGACCGTCACACCGTGTGCCGATGACAGCTTGAACTCATATAGCCAGCACCGCGGCAGACCGGGAGGTGTCGACGGGCGCTCGGCGGGTTTGACGCCGACGGTGTGCCGATGACAGCTTGAACTCATAACATGAGCAGCGCGGCAGACCGGGAGGTGTCGACGGGCGCTCGGCGGGTTTGACGCCGACCGTGTGCCGATGACAGCTTGAACTCGCGGCAGACCGGGAGGTGTACAATAGTGAGGGTGGGGGGGGTGGGGAGGGGGGCGCCTTCTACGCGAAACAGCCCCCCTGTGAGTTGGGGGGGGCGCCTTATACGCGGGTTTTTCCAGAAATCGATCCAGAGGAGGTACGTGCGCCTTCTACGTGAAAAGGCCTTCTCTGAGTTGGGGGTGCGCCTTCTACGCGAGCTGGGCCTTCTACGCGGGAGATTACGGTACATTTTAAAGGGGGTCTTTGAAAATCGTCATGCTAGCCCTCCTTCAGTAGTAAACTAAAAGTCATATATTTTGTGCTCCTCACATGTCATAGCTTTTGTAGGCAAAAGTCCCCCCCCCCCAACTTGTGCATGTCGGTCACTATAAAAATGACTGTAGACTGGTCCAACCCATAACCTAATTTTGGGTGGGGTGGGGGCATTTTGCAAAATCAGTTCTTAGTGAGGGACAGTAAAAGAATCTGAATGCTGTTAGGTAGTTTTCCCATGTCTGTGAAAACCCACCACCTCCCCTCTTGTACATATAATGACCACTCCGTTACTCACAACACAACAGCCATGTGCTTTTGTGTGGACAAAGGAGAGTGGGGACTAAAAACTTTTTTTTCCAACAGCACAAACATACAACTTGTGGCCTAATTTATTGGATTTCTGGGTGGACAAAGGAGAGTGGGGACTAAATTAGTTCCCTGTGCACACACCAGGGGAACCCTTCACAGACTCTTACTCACTACCCCCTTTCCTCTTCCAGCACAAAAGGGAACCGGAAACAGCGCGTGGCTCAGGGCCACTTTCGCGTGAGGTACTTTGGTCTACCGGGTGACTTGATCTGGCTAACTGATTCCCTATACTACCAAAACAGCTACCCCGGAAGTCGTCTGCTTTGATGTGGGATGTTCCCTTAGTTGGTCACTCACACTCACTCTGACAGCAACCAGCAAAAGTGACCCAGGGAGGTAAAAACCAGTAGAAGTTACAATGATAGGAGTTGCAATGCTTTCAGCGTGTGGTGGCGCCACTTGCATGTGTATTGAAAACAGTAGAAGTTGTGTGACAGGCACCGAGTTTATTGACGTTTTCTGAGACGCAGAGTCTGTGGAAGGCGGAAAAGTGAGACGCAGGGTGGGGGAGGGTGTTGGAGTGAGTCGCAGGGTCTGTGGAAGGCGTAAAAGTAAATGGGGGGGTGTTGGAGTGAGACGCAGGGTCTGCGGAAGGCATAAAGGTGAGATGCAGGGTGGGGGGAGGGTGTCGGAGTGAGATGCTGGGTCTGTGGAAGGCGGAAAAGTGAGACACCGTGTGGGGGAAGGCAGGGTCTGCTGAAGGCGGAAAAGTAAGATGCGGGGTATCGGAGTGAGGCGCAGGGTCTGCGGAAGGCATAAAAGTGAGACACTGGGTAGGGGGGGTGTCAGAGTGAGACGCAGGGTCTGTTGAAGGCATAAAAGTAAGATGCGGGGTGAGGGAGTGTCAGAGTGAGACGCAGGGTCTGTGGAAGGTATAAAAGTGAGACACTGGGTGGGGGAGGGTGTCGGAGTGAGACGTAGGGTCTGTTGAAGGCGTAAAAGTAAGATACAGGATGGGGGGTGTCCAAGTGAGACGCAGGGTCTACGGAAGGCATAAAAGTGAGATGCGGGGTGGGGGGTGTCGGGAGTAAGACGCAGGGTCTGCGGAAGGGTAAAACTAAAGTGAGACGCAGGGTGTGGGGGGGGGGTGTCGGAGTGAGATGCAGGGTCTGCGGAAGGCATAAAGGTGAGACACTGGGTGGGTGGAGGGTGTCCGAGTGAAGGTGTAAAAGTGGGAGGAGAATTCGTTTGATGATTCCAAGTTGAAGTCCTGTATTTGAAGGCCGTTTACACTATGTGGGCTGTTTACACTATTCCAGCGCCGAAGGCTCTGGTGACAGCGACGACTCTTCCTGAACTTCCCGCATTAGAAGTCGAGATTTGTAAGTGTGTTGATCTGGTACATCCAGGGTGTAGCTGTTTTGTATACCCGATAGGTACAGCCGGGTCGACCGGGTTAACCGAATCGGGGCACGCGAAAGTGGCCCAGGGAGCTCTGTGAGTGTACATCATAACATCATATGCCTAGGGACCGGTTGGCAGGTGTACAACGAAACCCGCGGTTTCCCGTGCTGCCACTGCTGGTGACGTACTACAGCTTGAAATTGGGTTCTATCATAGTCGGCAGTGCAACTCCCATAGAAAACAGTGGACCAACATTCAGGGTGTTGGTCAGAGGACCAATGCAGTGATGACGTCATTCCCTCACCCTCCAAGCAGATTCGTCCGGACGGTAACTATGTATCGTAGTAAGTCGCCAAGGTAACATGTCACGTGCACACGGACCGCGCCATACTGTCCGGGGGACAGATTTAAATGCTTAAGTACTATGTCCACCACTAAATGTTCAAATTCTCCATGTATCTATAAGAGTCAAAGCAGATCCAATAAAACAGTAGAGAGCAATGACAGAGAAGATGGCCTTCCCTCAATTTTGAGGGGATTGGAGCATTATTATGGTCATGACAGTCTTTTGACTCATAAGCAGGGCTCCAGTGTAGCAGTTTGATCATGCTACGTAACAGGGAGCGCCGAGGGCTGAGAAACACTTTGTCCCCGGCACCCTCGGCATGGACGTCGGAGCGTTGCTGTAGTTACGGGACTTATCGTCTCAACGAATACTTTAATTCAACTTCATGATATATCCATTGAATGGGGAATTCAAGAACATCTGTAGGTTTGTTTTATTCAGATAATGTCAGACAATTCGTTGAGACCTAAAGTCCTGTCACTAAGGTGATGCTTCGACGTCCGCACTCAGGGTGCCGGGGACAAAGTGTTTCTCTGCGTGCGGCGCTCCCCCTTTTGTGGCATAGTAATAAGTCTAAACTGGAGCCCTGCATAGATTTGAAATGTAGATTACGGCCCTTATAAAGCTTGAAACACTATATGCATTTCAAGTTAGAATAAACTGTCATTATTTTCTATCCTGTGGATGAGAAAGCTCTAAGTGCTGGATGCTCTTAGAATCCTGACTTTGAATGATGTACATAGTACTGGGGCAGACAAATTATGGCACGGTCCATGCGCACGTGACATGTTTCCTTGGCGACTCACTACGATATGTAGAACCATGTTTACACATGGGGTTGGAGTGTTGGTCCCCTGACCAACCCACGAGGCCAAAGCCGAGTGATGCGTAAACACATAGACCATCCACAAATGACGTTATGCTGAAGGGGGGAGGGGGGGGTCAGGCCCGGAATGACAAATTAAATTTTCGATATACCTTCAGCATTGCAAAATTGGCAAAAAAACATGACGAGGGCGGGTCAAAAATGGTCAAAATATTCTGCCCCCCCTCAAACCCACCAACACCCCCTCCCTGTTGTTATAAATTTAACGTTCCCTAAATTTGTCATTATTTATCAACAGGGATGGGGGGCGTACACTCTTTTAAGCCTGTGTGCTACTATAGATCGGGGGTGCAAAATATTTTGACTACCATCGAGGGGGGGGGGTGCAAAATTCCATCACCCCCCTGTTGATAAAAATGACCACTCCCTTATCAAAACGCTTTTAGTGTAAAAAGGGCATCTATAATTTATAGGGAGTGGGGGTCTGTGTGGGGGCTAACTTTTCCCCCTCTTTGGAGGGGGGCGTAAACCAGGCCGTAAAAAATTTACCCCCTTTTTTTTTTTTAGCAAAGAATGCCTGTGCTCTACTATAGATCAGAGAGGGGCATGAACATTTTCTGCACCCTGACAGGCCCTGGCGTGGGGGGCCACAAAAAATTTGGACTGCTGTCTAGGGGGAACCATAACAAAAAATTGCATGTGTCGGACTCCCCTCTTGATAAATAATGACCACTCCCTTATAACTTGTGACCCTCCAGAGCGGGGGGGGGGGGCGTAAAAAGATTTGACCCATCTTGAGGGAGGGGGCATAAGAAATTGAGCCTAGTTAAGGCGGATGAGGTGGAGGGGGCTGATCCAACCACAATATTAAAGTTCCTGATTAACGTACATGTACATTTTGGATAAGGATTTAAGTTGCATCGTGGCAATGCCAAGGGACTTAATCTCCCTTTCCCTGTCTTTGTTGAAAGCTGATCACTTACATAACATAAAGTGTGTACTAAAACCCAGTTTATGTGTGTAACCTACATGTGGGACATAGACGGCCTGAGGGTAAATCTGGATGACGCAGTCAGTCATTGTGCCAAGTACAGATGCACTAGGGTTCACTCTGGACTGCACTTTGGCTGATCTCCAAGTGTGTGCATTACATCAATATCTATAATGTTGTCGAATAAGGAATACTTGGCCAATTTAATGAACCGTAAATTTTGACCTGTCTATTGACTGTAGTCACACGGGCAATTTCAATGCTTGGCCCTGGGTCATGGACATGGAATGTGTTTGATCTATCTACCAAAATGTCGCTTGTCTGGTCACCTGAAAATATGGCTAATTACCAGCTGTACTATCATGTATATTTTATCCACACAGATGCACCATCTTCACTGGCCTCCCTCCAGAAATTACCCCATCTGTACTCCGAACTGAATTGAATTGGTATCCCCCCCCCCCAAAAAAAAAAAAAAAAAAAAAAAAAAAATTCCCAACCTGAAATTTAAATCTTAAGCGACGCCCCTCATTTCATCCTCTGAATACCCGTCTACATATCGTACATAGATACCCGGCAGTTCACTTTTCTTGTTCCCTATTGATGGTCTGACAGCTAAAGACCTCAAACCAAACCTTCCATTACACTGCACTATCATCCCTTGCTCAGGGGCTTTATACTCCAGCTGCTATGCCTTCATTCTCTAATTTATAATTTATCTAGGTAAGTCAGGTAGGCAACATTGTAGCCCTACATGTCTGTAAAGACAGGTAGGAGCAGGGATCAACCCATACAATATTATAGTGGGGATGAGGTCCTTTGCCCTCTTTATTGTCCATATGTATTCTGAGTATTGGAGGCAATTTATACCAGTCTTTTGCTATCTAATTACATCGACACATGTACCATGGAGTTGAAGACTTATCTATTACTATCAATCAACAATGTCAACTACTTTTCCTGATAACTGTAGGTATTGTGGAGGGACGGAACACCCACAGTCCTTCGGTGTACACTCAGACGGGCATATCCTACACGTTGCATCTTTTATACATGGCCAAGCTGCGGATTGTACCTCCCTGGAGTTCTCCAGGAGGGGGAGTCCCCCCCCCCCCCTATAGATAACCATAAAAACTCGTGTATCATCTGGGCTTTTAGAATTTGCTAAACGTAACTTTTTGTTCAAATCAATGGCTCTTCAAAAAGGTATGGGATGCTAGGGGCTCCTCTGGACCTCCCATCCCCCTCTTCCCTCCCCTATATTACTCTAGATAACACATGCAAATGTATTGGTTGTGTGGTGTGTGCTGAAGCTAACCTTCCCCAACCTAGATATGACTCGCCTTGCTCTAAAATACCTACAAGCTGCGGCTTATATATGTAAGCTCATCACGGCAGGCCTACTTAGCACATGTACGTGAATACATGTTACATAGTCAAAGATGGTTGATTATGTTGGTTCTCAGAATCAATAAAAATAGCATTGTAGCAGCACTTAGAATAAAAGATTGGCTGTGCATTACAGTTCTTGAACTTTAATAATGTACACTGTAATAATATTTGTATTGTACTCTTTTCCCCCAGGATGCACCTTCGTGCTGACAGTGATTGGTCAGGTGGCAGAAATCAACAATATGACCATAGCTAACACCGTCTCCCAAGTGTGCACCTTCTTCCCCAAAGGTGTCTACCAAGGCGCCTGTTATGCACTTATAGACGTCTACGGACCTGTCGTCATCAAGCTGTAAGTCACTTTGTATGAGTATTGAAAGAGAATTCTTATTTGAGAGTTGTTAATTGAGTATTAGGTTGCATGTCCCATCATTATTTATCCTCTGAGTCTTCGAGTCCATGTTTATACATTGTACATAGTGCAGTTCACATAGAGCAGTCACTTGATTGATCACCTAACGGTATATGCTTCCTGTGGTCCTTCATGTGGACCCTGGGTGTTGGTGCATATATATTGAGCTAATCACACAGAGTTACAAGTGACATTTGTAGTCTGCTATACCAATTTTATAGTCAGACTGGTGTGATTATAATATACAAATAAACAATCTGTGATCCAGTTGAAGCCAGTAAAACATGTTTATAAGTGTAATTCTAATAGATTGTGAATTAGTCCAGAAGAAACGGAGACGTACCTAATGAATTTTCAAAAAAAAAAAACAAAGAAAGAAGAAAAAGAGATACCGTAAACTCCCGCGTATACGGCGCGTCTTATACGCCAAACAAAATGCTGCTGAGTCTTATACGTGGGAGGGACATTGCCTTGAGTTTGGGGTGCGCCTTATAGGGGGGGGGTATTTTTACTATAGAACAGTACTAAATTAACAAAAATCTGCCCTTAGGGGTGCGCCTTATACGTGGGACAGGCCTCCCTGAGTTGGGGGTGCGCCTTATACGCGGGCTGCGCCTTATACACGGGAGATTACGGTAGAGGTGCGAGGTTGGTTTAGTGACATGTATTGCACTGACTACCCAGCAAATAACACATTTCCCTTTGTACAAACACAGAGACTAGTCATCTCGTGTAATAAGGGACAAGTCATTCTTTTCTCCTAGAATAGGGGCGAGGTTTTTGGTAAATAAATTCATTTTTAACTTGGAAAGCCGAGTTTTAAGAGACAGGTAGGGGCTGGGGAAATTTTTAAGACCGGAAGTGAGCATTTTTGAGAAGAGGTTGTTGAGTTTGAGCTCAAATTGCATGAAAACCATTAAATATGAGATGAGATGAAACCTGTCATGTGATAGAGTACATGTTCAAGATCATGGATGTGTTATATTTACCTCTTATAAGATTCTAATCTTTGTAAAATTTAGGTTTGAAAAAAAGTAGGTCACCTGAAGTCCAACTTAGACGCTTGGTGCACTCAATGGTTTTCTATGGAGGTGTCATTTTGGGTGTCAGGTCCGGGCGGGTCGGGTGTCACGTACATGATCAGAATATAATGGAAAATGATATATTGCATGTTAATCTTGTTT
Source organism: Acholoe squamosa (assembly GCA_949317995.1). Lineage (NCBI taxonomy): Eukaryota > Metazoa > Annelida > Polychaeta > Phyllodocida > Polynoidae > Acholoe > Acholoe squamosa. The sequence goes on from OX439038.1 coordinate 42,035,724, forward strand.
CTATGGTTTTTTGGACATTTCTCTCTGTATATGCATTAAAAATATAACAATTAATTTTATCTGGTGCTATAATCCTCGGTGGTACAATTCGTGTTCATCTCGACATGTTTTTGCCAAAAATTGTCCGAGCGGCTCAACTTTTACGACATTCCGATTGCGTCTCACTTCGATACAAACATGGCGGTTATTGAATTAAATTTGATAACATGTTAGAGTGTAGGGAGAAGAAGATGGATCCATGCAAAAGCAGGCATAATAAATAGGCAGACAGGCTTATGTTAGACCCTTTTCTAACGAATATAATGGATATAAAAATATTCTATGCCTATTTGTAGGCCGAAATATTTTTTATACCCGTTATGGAATTATTCGTAACCCGAGACCCCAAAATCTTGACTCTAAAAAATTCATTTCCACACCCCCAGTGGGTGAGGTACCACCTGAATTAATTTTTGAATTTTTAGGCCTGTCCTACTGATTGGTAGACCAGTTGCCATGACACGATAGCAACTATTCTACTGTTAACAATCCGGCCAGGTAGCAACCGGCCCGTGATTGGTCAATATGCAGTGCATGCAGTGTAAAAATGCACCTGTCACTGGCGCTTATTTGGAGATTGGCAGTGCGGTCAACAATGTGATGAATTTGACCAATTGTGACATCATACAATTCATCAGATATGCCTGCTTTCTGCCCTTATAACGGCTGATATGACACTGAGTATACCACAATATATTCATTCACTATAAAACCTACCAAATGAGATTGACATGAAAATAGGCTGGTCTTTTCTTTTAAATTGTCAGACTCAATAAAAGTAGTTGCCTTTTTCTTTTCAGACTCGATAAAAATATCCCACCCGATGCGTCGTGTCATTCCATGGGGATGTGCTTCACAGAGAGAGGTCTACAAATGTGTCACCTAGCACCAACGTCCATGGTGAGTGGTTCAATGTTGTGACAGAGAACTGCACCTCGTGAATTGTTTGAACTGTTTAAAGGATGTACATTGTAAATGCACCTAAGTACATTTACTTTTATTGTTATCAATAATGATAAAGTCTAGCATATAAACTCCATCATGCTATGAGCCACCCCGTCTTTGAGCTTCTTCTGTAGGAATCGCAGTGGTTCTGATTTACATATACATGTATGTAACTTATAGACCACTGCCTTATCCCAGTAACGTAAAACCTTGCGTATAAGACGCGTCCTCTACGCCAAACAAATGCCTTGTGCGTCTTATAGGATTTCTTCAAGTTGGGGGTGCGTCTTATACGAGGGGTAATTTTACTATAGAAATGTACTAATCTTACAAATTTACGCATTAAAATGTGCGTCTTATACGCGAAAATGCATGTGCTGAGTTTGGGGTGCGTCTTATATGCGCAGCGCGTCTTCTACGTGGGAGATTACGGTAGTTTTAGTTCCAAAATGAATGTACATTTAACTAATAGATATCATATGTTGGAGACAGCGTTGGTCAGGTTCTTCCTGGCCAACCTGGAACTTTTTTTTTTTTTTTTTTTTTTTGAACTCTTGTAGAAACCTACACACAGATTTATCCGGAGATCTATAATAAATAAACCGGATATTCCTGAGTGAAGTGGGTCCCATAATAGAATACAGCTTTAAAATAAGACACCTAACTTGACCTTTATCTTTATGTTTCAGAATAATTTTAAGAAACATATACACAAAGGGCGTCACATGGTGAAACACCATCTTAATAAAGTAAGTCACCAACCATTATGTATTTAAACCTTTGATGAGAGGGTAATGAACCTTGCTAGTTTAATGTTGGATAGTATCACTCATTCAGTTGAACTCAGTGTTCATGTGATGAAATGTTTTCGAGCTTGTGCAGTTATAGTGGAGTGACTTGATGCATGGAGACTTGATGTTGCTTATCACTGTAGTAACAATCCCGTTGGTTCATCAAGATTACAAATGCCGCCATGATTCACTATGGCCACATATAGGCATCATAGTGACCAAAACGGTTACTGCATTGCCGCATTTAAGCACCAGGGTTTCAAGTAAGCTTTGGTCTCAAATAAGTGCCGGTGCTATGGGGTGTTCAAATCAGTCTTGAGCACTGAAAGGTGAATCTCAAATAAGGACAGGTCTCGTATAAGGGCTGGGGGTACAGCGGTCATGAAATTTAGAACCGCCGGGCCACTTAAATGGGGCACTACAATGCTAGCTTTAAGCACATTTCAGTCCTTCAGTGGTAATTAATATTGATTTAAATTGTGTTTTCGCAGACAGACAGACTCAGTTTCCCTAACATATGTGATATTCCGGGTGTCCGCCTTGTATGTGATATAATAAATAGGTGAGTTGGAGAATGAAGTTATTTATCTTTTCTCTCATCCACATTGTCTTCCAAAGAACCATCCTAAAGTTATGAGCATAGGATTATGCACATATGTACGATTAGATAGGGAGTGGGATCATACCGAGATGTGAAAAATCATCATGCGAAACTCAGGCAGGGGAGTTTATGATATAGATGTATACATTTCATCGGTGTGTGGAAAGCTAGACGCAATCTTTGTTGTCTTTTTTCTATCCAGTCATAGCTTAATAAATCCGGTCATAGTTCTCAAGATAATTGTGTTACTTACTGCCGGTAGGCCCATAAGAAATGTTTAACAATGGGGGATATCTGGATTTTGTCAGAGTGTATGAAAAATTTTCAGCCCCTCTTTTGACATACAAGTATTAACATGCTGGGTATACCTTTACGAAACTTTCCTTTTGTATATATTCTTTAGTTGTGTTCTTATTTTCTTCAATAGAGTTTCTGACCACAATTTACCAGGGGTAGATTTGGACGGAGATGGATTCAGCATTATAGAGGTGAGATATATCTGTTAATGATAGCATGCTACGTCTAATAGATAATGGCCACCCTATCCCAAACTTACCAGCTAGGTCGAATTATCTATGTCAATTGATACAACAAAGATGGAATTAAAGGTACGCATTAGTTTCAAAAGAAGCAAACCCTAACTTCTCTTAATTTGGAATATTGTGACATTGTCGACTCTCTGGGAGTGCATCAAGACTGAAGGGACGCCATGGCACATTAATGCTTTATCGGGCTGCAAAGGGTTAATGTACATGTATAATTTATGAAGACAGGATGTTTATGCCTTTACAGACATTACGTGGGACGTTATGGAGAGGCCGAGACTGTGATGACTCCAAGACCAATGTCCATCCTGGCGCCAAGTAAGTAAAAAAAGATACCTCCTCATTTTCAAAACTGATTGCCTGCTGATTAGAATAGCTATGTCAAACTTCAAAAGTCTTTAAAAAATGTATGTGGTATGGTGTGCTGTTAAATATAAAATTTCCTTGTGGTTTTCAGACCTCAGTGGTGGGACGCTTTTGAAGACACAAATTGCAATGGTATATATGTAAGTTGTTCCAAGGTACCACTGAATTTATTTGCTTCAAATCTCAAGGGGATGCATTTTTAACTCGGAAGAGTTATAGGAGCCACCATGGATTAAGGCATTTAAGACCCCTCAAAATTGGGGCAAAACTTCACATTCATTATCAAATAAAAGCAGTGCATATTGATAAAAATTGTGTGCTGTAGATGTAGCCTGAATTGTATACATCATAGAGGTATATGATATAGACCAGAATTTGGTTTAGATAAGGTGATATCAGAGAGATAGTGAAGGCATGCCAGCCATCACTGTAAGGCAACGCTTCTTTGCTACACTGTTAAAGTATACACATTCCATTTGAAAACTTTTGTCAACCTTTTTTCCCCTCCCTTTTGTGGTGTGTTAACCACCTGCAGTGCTGATGTCATACATGTACTATGACAGAGTCTAATTGATACCGCAAACCTCCTCTTCCGAGTTAGGTGCGACTACAGCACATTCCTCTAGTCATATATATGCCTCAGTCACACAATACACATATGCAGATTTGGGAAAATAGTGCAAAAATTACACATACGTAGAAAATGTGGGGAAATGGTTTGAGCAGAATGTTACCCAAGCAGCACGAAGGCTAATGGAATCGCAATTCCATTTCAAGTTTATCAGACATATCTAGTTACAATGCTATATGTATATGTATACTACAGGGAACAGATCAGGCTTCCCTAGCCCCCTTAAAAGGGTCTATTTCTTCTCTTTCTTTTCCACTCGGATGTGTTTGGTGCACATATGCGCGGGCACTGACACATTCCTCTGTGAAATTGTGTAATGTCGTTCTCGCCATGAATATGACCTTAGCTGTCGAAATGGCGTTAAACAGCTATTACTCACTCACTCACAGGGAACAGATAAGCTGACAGCCCGGCCATGGGAGGACCTGTACTGTACGGGAAGTGGACAGATAGGCGTGGCTGCATTGGGGGACTCTGTCACCGCACACTTCCACATCCCACATCAGTGGGTCAACTCTTCTGAGTTTGGTCAGGTAGGTACTTATATTGAACTCTTTTTATTGCATCTTCATCAATGGCAAAGGTCCTCCATCCGCAATCCGCGGTGTGGAGTCTTCCACCCCCTCCTATATGAGGAGGGTGTCATACAGAGGATCATTATGAAACGTCTGACCTTGCCTCTCGAGCGTATTGAGCCTAGGCCAAGAAAAAAAGGTTTGTTTCCAGTAACCCGACAGACCCTAGCAAAACAGGGCCCAGAGCAGATTTTTTTTTTTTTTTGACAATAGGAACATTACCAATAGAGGTACAAAAATGGCAGACAACTTTTTGGAAAGATCTCTGTCCATTGAATAAGCCAATATGCCTTTGTTCATAATACACTTTTTATTCATTAACTCGGAAAGTTTACTTTTCCGAGTTTTTAGAGACAGGTGGGGGCAGGGTGACACTTTAAGAACTAAATTGCCTGTTTCAGAGATGGGACTGTTCCCTTCAACCTCAAATAACATGAAAATGCTTAAATATGAAGCAAAATGAAACCTGTCATAAAAGAGTGTACATATTCAGGAACATAGAGGTGTAATTGTTACCTCTTATCTGGTTCTTATCTTTCTGATATTAAGGTTTTAAAAAATTAGGTCATCTCAAAATGGGAGCAACATCCTTTGTGCTCTCAATGCTTTTCTATTGAGGTGTCAGCTTAGGGTGTCAGGTTTCCCGCCGTTTTTTAAACAGGGTGATGGTCTCATTGTTCATTATTTAGCAGGGGGAACTGAGGTGTTTCCAGCTAGGGGGTAATGGGAAATGAATATTCTATACCATAGTGTTTTCTTCTTGGTTTATTCCACTTGAATATAGCAGCATATAACTGTGTATAATAGCATTACTCTAACACATAATATTACATGAATATATAGCTATAGATAAGATACTTTGAAAGGGGAGAGATTTTCTGATACTTGGTCCACCTATGTTAAGTACATCCTGTGTCCTACCCTGATAAAATATGAGCCAGCTACAACCCTTCAGTCTGCCTAGTTCACTCATTTCTCACTAGGAGCCACCACCTCTATAGAACAGTGCTGATGTCAGCTACATCCTGTCACCCACTGTGGCTCATTATTTAGCAGGGAGGACTGAGGTGTTTTTCATGAATGGGCACATTATCACTCTTATTGTTAACTTTTTTATAGGGGGCAGAGAAGTGTTTGACACTGTCACAACACTTCCACCTGACTCCCGACATCACAAAATTTTCGCTATTTTGCTGTTGTTGGGGATTTAACCTCTTGGTGAAGGTTTGGTAATTTTATGATTCCTTTTCAGGCCTCAGTTATTATTTAAGCACTTGTCAGAGTTATGTGCAATTCAAATCGCTTTACCCCTCGTTGGTATGAACCTTTCCGAGTTACCTGCGATATAAATTGCTTCAACACTAGTTTGGCTTAGGCCATGCTTTCATAATAACTTGGATTACATACTTTTAAGCTCAGAATTTAGGGGGCAAAAAAAAAATTAAAAAGAGTGTCATTCCCCTATGGAATATGATGGACTTGTATACCATCCGATGGTGTAGCTATTGGTTAGGGACTGGTCATTATGTTTCTTTTGATATATAACATGCCTATATCGGACAGGAGGAAGACTGATTTCCCCCCCCCCCCCCAAAAAAAAAAAAAAAAAAAATTAAATAAATTAAAAACCTACCGACCCTACCATATCACTTCATGTTACTGGAAACACACCTTTTTTCCCTTGGCCTTATTACATGTACATATACTATCCCTTCCTACTTCAAAGGTGTTACTGGCTCATGTAATATTTTAGTTTTAATAAATAATCGACAAAACAGACGGAAGATTTTTCATGCTTACCGACAGACCTTCCATCATGCTACCAAACACATAATTATGGTGCCAAGTAAGGAAGAAATATTGCTTAAAGTTTTTATATACTGCACCATCCCACTTTATTCATCTGAATGTTCAAATGCCTGTTTTAGCAAATACTTTCGTATCTACCCTTCGTAGTGGAAAATGAGTTCGACTGGCCCATGCTGTCTTCATCCACAGGTAAGTGTGTAGTATATCATAAATACTGGTGTACTTAAAGAAGCTTACATTGCCATAAACAAAAATACTCTGTAACAACTTGAGTTTGGACAGTTTTATAAACTAGATGGAATATACAATCGAGTAAATGTTACCCCACAGATCTTGTAAAATATATGTTGAAGAATTCATAATAAGAGTAGATCCAGTCGCCTAGAGTTGCATCGTTTTTGTTGGGAAAAAAGCAGTTTTGTAATTGTGGTGGACAAATTCTCTTTCAAAGGTTATATGCAAAATAAGTGGCCAGTCATCGATGGTCCTGTGGATTCTCTCTACCTTCGACTTCGTCAAAGAAACCGATGCAACCATCGTGATTTCCAAAACCTTGGCGTCAATGGTATGAAACCAAGGATGACTTGATTATTTGAGTATATGTCATGTATAAGATAATGATTTGACTACGTAAACCTATGCATAAAAGTGAAATCTGTGTATGAGCCACACCACTATTTTGTCTATAAGCTATAAGCCGCTCCTGGGTCTTGAAAACTGGCAGTTTAGTACTGTTCTATATTGTTGAAATTCCGCCTATATGCCCTGTCCTGAGTTTAGCAAGTAGGGCTTTGAACTGGACTATCATTATTAACCTCGACCTATACGCTGGGTTTTACAATAATTGAAAACATCATAAAGCGTGTTCACAACAAAAATGTGTATTATCCCTCAGACCTGGATCACAGTATTTTATAATGACATTCTTTATATATTAAGTCACACTTTGTAATATAAAAAATGTAACATTAAATTCTTTATTGTCCTTAATAAGGTGCTGATTCTCACGATATGCAACACATACAAAAGAGGTGAGTTGTCCTAAAAAAAGTTGGTACCTTGCTATAAGGTAGGGTTCTGTGTCATCCAATTTACAAAAAAAAAAGTGAATTATCCTTACATGAATAAACTGATATTTGTCTGTCGTGAAATTTCTGATGGAATGAATGGCTTTAACTATACCTTTCATACTTTTACAGCCTATCACGAAACAATGTGACAGATGTGCCCCTCCTTACTCTTTATGCGTTAGTAGGCAATGACGTGTGCAACTGGTAAGTTTGAAAGTTTTCAACATGTGGTCTATGTATGCAAATTTTCAGTATTTTTGTTGTAAATTGTCTCCAGTGGTAGGGGTCAAGACTGTAGAGTACATACATTATTGGCCCAGGTTCACCTGGGCTATTGGCGGCGCCTTTTCAGTTAAAAACTGATGGTCATGAATTGGAACTTCAGATGGGAATTGCTCATCGAAATTGAGGGATAATTAAACAAAAAATCATGGAAACATATTCTTTAGGAGCTGGTCTTTCATTGTACATGCGCAATTCCCAAAAAAGACATTTTTTTACCTATGAAAAAGGCTGAAGAAAAAGCATGACATCTTTGACCTACTTTCTGATGAAAACTAGGCTCCATAGCATAGAATTGGGCAGTCAATTTCGGCGGTCGACAGAGGGTCGAAATAACACATTGGCTCCTGTGGGAATTGGGCAATTAAGAAGCATTCTTCAGCAGGTGAGGTGGAATTCTCTGTACAGGAGGGGTTAAGACCATTGGTATATGAGCGTGTAAATCGGACCACCATAATTTTTTTATGTTGACCGCCACACTTCCGGTATAGACTTAACGCATGCACGCAGAGTGACAGGTCGTCAGATTTTATTTTTTTGTTTAGCAGTAAATTGAGGGGATGTATTCGATTAAATTCGATTTATATTGCCAAAGATGCATGGATAATATTCAAAAAGCCATTAATATCAATTTAAATCGATAGAATCTAACTTTTCTCCGTCAAAAATGCTACTTCCGGCAAGGAGCGGGTCGCGCACAGAACATCAAAATTATCTGGTAGGTAACCTGGGGCCATGAGTGCTCTATAGCACACGTCAAATCTATAGCACACGTCAAATCTTTTTATCACTGTATTTACAAATGTGCAAAGCGATATAAGTATTGCGGTAGATACGACTTACTTCAATAAAAAAAAAAAGACATGTACTTTCCTTTTTACTGCAGTATGTTTCTTGCATAGCATTATGATATTAAATTTAGCAGTACTACATTATTTACCCCCCCCCCCCGCCATACAATTCCAGGCATGCCAATGATACAGTAGCTCATATGACAACTCCTAAACAGATGAGGCAGAACTTCATTAGCACTCTAAAGTACCTGGTAAGTGTAACTTATCTTGAACATGTCCTTGATTATGTCAGATAGTCGTCTATCTGTACCCCAACTCCTTGAGAGAGTTTGGTCATGTTAGAGGTAGTGACCATAGCCATGTATCGATATACATGTAATATCATGAATCAGCTTCCTTAAAGCGATATTTATCAAGGATCTGTTTTACTTCTATTAAACTTCTTATTGGACACTATTTATAAATAAGATGCTACTCTGCTTAGACATGATAAGACACAATAGGTCTGTGGTTGATGTTTAGGATACTCAGCTACCCCGGGGGAGCCATGTCTTGGCCATCGGTGTGGCAGATGGTCGCGTATTGTATAACAACTTGCACAACCGTATCCATCCTCTTGGCAACCTGCATCGGAACATCCGCTACCGAGACCTTTATGACTTCCTCAATTGTCTGCAGGTGAGTTGAAACATTCAATTTTCATTAGGGTCAATTGTTAGTATAAAGTCAGCATGAAATACAGATGTATGAAATAGTATTTTATTTTTCATTCAAGGAAACCCTAGTTTGAATATGATATCAGTGGATGGAATTTGATACACTGAGAAATTGTATTTGATTTAGATTACTCCCTGTGCTGGATGGATGAATACAAACAAGACGATACGTGATCAGACTTCTCAGGTATGTGGTAATTGATTGTACTACACATATGTACAATGCATTATTTTTCTGGTTAATTACATCTAAGTTCCCCCATATATATACATGACCCAAGGGTAGAACAAACAAGAAGTAACTGGCACCCTGGTTTGTTGCAATTATGATAAGGTTGCACTGTGAGAGATAAACTGGTATTCTAAGATACTGGTAGGAAAAACTAAATGTCACTCAATACATTAAAATTATATCAGTTTGACTGGTCATTGTAATAAACATTGCTCTACTTTCCTTTAGCGGGCAGCTGAGTTAAGTGATGTCCTACAAGATGTTGCCAAGACCCATAAGTTCAAAAACTTTGATGTCAACTTCCTTGCTAACCCACTCACTCCAAGTAAGTTACTTGCATGTATTACTGGCAATAGTCTTTGGCCATATATGCAGACTTCTCTTAGAGATTGTCGAGAATGCTATATTGAATTATCTGCAAGAATGTGTACAGAATGGTAAAATTCCCTGCTTTAAGTTGACCAGAAATTGGCATTGCTGATTTAGAACCATACTATAGGATCAACATTCGAAATTTCACGGGCTGAGGTAAAGCCTACTGGTAAAACACATACCCTGAGGGGCACCCAATCTCTGGACGACACCCACATCCAGGGATAACTTTGTCTACATCTTATCATCTGTTATCACAACAGGTCGCCAGAACCACCTTTGGTATTTATACATACCTTACATGAGTTGAACCTTGGCGATTGGTCAAAATATATCCTAAAGTTAAAATTGGTGAGCGTACTAAATACATATTGAATAATGATTAGCGGAAGCGGTCAACTGGATTGAACTGGGGTCCTCCTTCGCACTGGAGATATATTAATAACATTACTATTTACAGTCTTGGAGCAGTGGAAACTCCTGTATGGTAAAGACAAGATATACAAACTGATTGATGATGTGGACGGCTTCCATCCAAACCAGGTACATTAAAACCTTTATTTTTATCATTGTCCAAAACGTACCCGTAGTTTGGAAAATGCATTTTGAGTACAGGAGTACCTTGCGTATTTATAGCAACCCCACGTATACTACTGTAAAGCCTTGGTCATAAGCTGAGCCCTGTCATATACCGGGGGTAGACTTTGAGAAAATGTTATAAGCCGATTTTAGGGCAAAATTTTAACAGTTTTCTCTTTATTGTATTAAAACCCCGGCCATATACCGGGGGTAGACTTTGGGAGAAATTTAGAAGCCGATTTTGGTTAAAAATAGGGGGGGAAATCCGGCTTATGACCGGGGCTTTACGGTATACGTCCAGAATTTGTGGATGTGCCAAATAAAAAAAGAAAATGACCCTACCTTATTAACCAATGATCAGTCACCAACACTTCGAAAAACCATCGATGAAGGCCACTATAAAGGTTTTGGGATGTGTGAGGGTGTTAATTAACTCTGAAAGAGTTTGGGGATTTGGGGCTGGGCCAAAAAACGATCAACATTTTATTTTAGAAAATTCATTATTATCTTTTGAGGTTAATGCTGGTGTCAAATCATAGTGTACTAGTATATATGATAGGTTACATTTCATAGCACATGCAGGACTAATGATTTTAAGTACCAGCGACCGCGAAAGCGCTGTAGGTGCTTCTTCCATATCAGGGTAGTGTGGCAGAGGTAACAAGCTGCAACCCTGTTCTGGCTGGTTGTTGGTGTGCTGTGTTGTTGGTGAGTGGGGGTTATCCGGTCAGGGTTGCAGATGTTAAGGGTGGATAGAGTGGGTCTACTCTTACTCCCTGGTAAAGTAGTACATTATACATTAAGACTCTTTGTATCTTTGATGGGAGGGAGTCCATATGGGAGAACAGCCCCAATTCAAGCAGATGGATGCTGTAGTGGAGTGGTGCCACCTGTTGTATAACCAATATGGCTGATGCAGTACCTACGTATCTCAATCTCCACAGCAGTAGGTTACTGATAGAGGTGAGGCCAGCTTGGACTTTTGGCAGTCTGACCACTCTTTCAGAGTTTTGAACGATGAGATCGTTATGCCTATGTTTAACCCAAAAGGGTTATTAGAGCCGGGTAAAAAGTAGGTCATTTTCAGTACCTACTTCCGGTTGAAAAAACAAGCACACAAACCAATTTATTTTTGGCAAAATATGGGTAAAATAAAACATTTGTTTTATAATCTTGCTAATACAACAATAGTTAAATATGTTAGGCTTACCTTAATAGAGAGATTGTATTATGTGCAGCAGATTAGCTAGAATCTTTATCGAAACAGGTAAGGGTAGGGTTGCATAATCCTCCATTGCAGTTAAGACGGTTGCGTTTCCAATGGTTAAGGCCCCATAGGAGGTGCGAATAATCAACTTTCCCGCGTTTTTTGGACTGACGTGGTGTGCACCATTGCATTTTGGGTAAAAAAATTGATCCAACGTTGATGAATTTGCCATCATTCGATACGTCCGTGCGTTTCTATTGTCGTAAAAGTCGTCGTTATTAATCTTTTTTTCAATTATTCTCTGTTATAATGTAGAAATATGATACAGAAGGGGAAAAGCATATCATTTGAATCAATATGTTTGATTAAAAATGTAAAAAATTACGTGTTAGCCCTGTCGTTAATTCACATCACAAAGCCGTGGTCGTGCAAATTGACCCAAATAACCATGGAAATAGGGTCGAGCATGCGCAGATAGAACCAAAATCCAACATGGCGGACAGCGAGACAATCGACTCACGGTGCCATGCAAACTGCTGGATTATAACAAAATGGAGGAGAATTACACTGTCGCATGCGTTTTTATGGTTAATATGGATCATTATTGAAGACCTGCTGGTATTGTGCAATGCTTAACTCGCCAAGAGAGGAGTTATTCGCCAATGAAACATACAAGCGATAATGGATGCATTCTCCATAGGCTTAACCATTGACAGTGATAACGCTCGAAGAAAACATGAGGTTAGTATCAGAAGGGGCCATACCGCCAGTTTAGCACGTAAGGCACAACTTATACCGAATTAGCTGGTTTTGATTATCAGCCAATGAAATAAAACCAACTATTTTCACCGCAGTCATCTCGGGTGGGGGGCGGGGGGCAGGTGGTACCCATCTGATAAATATCAGTGATAACCGTTGGTAATTAACTTCAGCAATGGCCGCACCCATTGGACAATCTGCTACTTCAGTTTAAACGAAAGTAAAACTTTCAGAAAGACATTTATGATCTTCATTTCCTGAATATAAGATTATTTGGAGATATATTAGATTGAGATGGTTTGTATGTACATGCATATGCATTTGCAAATGAGTACCACATCTAAATGATATTCTATATTTTTTTTTACTTACAGTATGCACAGGCTCTCATAGCCAACTACGTGTGGGAGTACCTGGACAACAATCTACCACACTACCTGGGTGACATCAATCCATATAACTTTGACATCAAAAAGAGATTTGGTGACCAAGGCGGATATTGATGTCGATGCACCTAGGACATACCCCATCTCAGATGAATACCTGCAAAACCTTCACTGCAAAACCAGCTACCTCAGAAATTACTACCGTAATCTCCTGCGTATAAGGCGCGTCTTATAGGCCAAACAAAATGCTGCTGGGTCTTATATGTGGGAGGTAAATTGCCTTGAGTTTGGGGTGCGCCTTATAGGGGGGGTATCTTTTACTATAGAACAGTACTAAATTAACAAAAATCTGCCCTCAGAGGTGCGCCTTATACGTTATAACAGACCTCCCTGAGTTGGGGGTGCGCCTTATAGGCGAGGTGCGCCTTATACGCGAGAGATTACAGTAGTTTTGTTATACATGTTGAACTTATAGATATCAGAAGAACTGAATAGACTTATACTTGGTCTTGCTGCTACTCACAATGATTCCATGTTTAGCACACTTAAATGATTTCGATGTTTTTTCAATGGAATCATTTCGTTAGAATATTCCGTTATTCCTGTAATAAATCTAAAATCGCATGTCACTGGCAGTTTTATGGAGAAATGTTATCCTCTGTAGTCTTATTTGAATATTTTGTGTTTTTTATTGTAAATGTTTATTACTAGTGCTCGGATCTGGTCAAGGGCCTGTCTTCCACATTGATGGTCCCATTATAAATGATAGACTTTCACAATGCTACCTACTCCCTACTCCTACCGGTATGTTAGAATACTGTGGTTCTTAATGACTCTGCATTTTAGTGAATATCTAATTCATAGGCCTTTCTGTGTCGTACAGTGTCGCATTTCAACATTGAACAAGTATGTGTATTTGTCATGATTTGACATTGCGCATTGGCCCCTAGGCCCATCCGAGATTAGAATCGCAGACATATGAACACGTCCCACCACACACAGTTTGTCTTCTCATGACATAGCTTAATTTGGTGTTGTATTTATTTCATTATACACAGCATTTATCTTGTATCCAAGAGACCGTAATGTAGCAGTCGTTCTCAGACGAGAATATGATATGTTTATTTTATACTATAGCGATATGGTTCAGCATAGGCTTTTAATAATTTGCCCGGTCATTGTGCAATGGCGCATGTGATACTTCCAATATGATAAATGCTCAGGGGCATCGATATGTGTCTCATGTCAATCGTGGACGCAATCAACAAGTCCAGTGGGTTGTTTGTTCACCCTCTGAAGTCTTACTAGGCATCTGAAAATTATTTCTGGATAGTTTTACTGAGATGCGGGGTAGGGCTATTTCACGGAGGTGTAAGATACGGAGCCCCAATGTTAAACCTATGGGGTAATCCTATTCCACTGCTTCCAACTGATAGTATGCTAAATGTGTATCCCGTAGTTACTTGCCAGCGCTGGAAAAGTGCAACAGGATAACAAGGGAACATGAACCTGGGGGCATGTATTTAAAAGGTTGTATTGTATAGTATATAGTATTTATTACTTGATTGACATCTATCTAAACCTTACCATATTTTGCAGATACAGTGTCTCCATGAGCATTGCAAAGCTGTTACCTTATAGAACAGGGACCCTGTATAAATCTATTGTGCTGACAAGGCATATTAGTGGGGCTACCAGCAGATTATTTACACATGGGAATAGAGTATTGATGTTGTCACACCTTGGGGTAATCCTTAACCCTTTAACAGGCCACCTACATATATGTACAACCATACAAAGGCCTTATTGCCCTAAGGTTGGTATGATGCACTAACACTCTGTGTCCCTTGAGGTACTCAAATAGTTCAGCTCTACCCAATCTCAAAATGCCACTACAAGAGTGTTGTTCAGTCCCCACTGCCACTCTTAGCCCCCCCCCCCCCAAAAAAAAAAAAAAAAAAAAAAAAAACTTCCAAACTCCCACGCCTGGCCAGGTGCCTCTCTGAAGGGAACCTTTAAACCTTGCACATATGCATCACTGACTTTTAGCCCTTTAAGAACAGGATCACTTACACACTCTTATTATCTCATTGACTAGACATTAATGTCTAACATTGCAGCCCTGGTGAGTTATGGCCATAATACATGATAGTCAATCATACTTGTGCCTGTGGCACAGCCTTAGACATTTTTTCGGTACTTTTCTTTCTAGTAAAAGAACGTTTTTTGGCGTACCACAGGTTACTGAGGTTTTTTTTTATTGTATGTATATGCCTGGTAACCGTTAGAGTTGTTATGTAATGTTCTCCCATGAAAAGTACTGGTGATTACTTTTTTTGTCACTCATCTTAAAATCAACATGATCTGCTTGAAAAAATGTTGGCAGCAAAACTACATACAAAGTGCAAATTACAGGATAATTGATTCATATACATGTATCGTAATCTCCCGTGTAGAAGGCGCGCCTTCTACGTGAATCAGATTGGGGGTGCGCCTTCTACACAGGTGGTGAATTGCCTTCAGTTGGGGGTGCGCCTTATAGGGGGGGGGGGTATTTTTACTATAGAACAGTACTAAACTGACAAAAATCTGCCTGGAGGGGTGCGCCTTCTACGTGAAACAACCTTCTCTGAGTTGGGAGTGCGCCTTCTATGTGAGCTGCGCCTTCTACGCGGGAGATTACTGTACATTGATAAGTGTGATCAGTACCCTGGGTTCATGCCAGACCTGGGGCCTAATTTCGTTTTTTTTTTCTTACTGTTCTATTGTACAGTATCCTCACCTTTAAGGCACACTCTGCCTCCACACTGATACTATATTATAAGCAGGGATGTGACATCACATCTATATGATTTCCTGCACTTTTGGTGTAAAAAGTTGAACCTTGTGATTTCCTGAGATCCAAAGAGAACATTTTTCAAACATTGATTGGGTGGGGGGGGGAGGTATTTTGGATATTTTGAGGCTCTCAAATACCAAAAGAGCCGCTGCATTGTTGTCTGATCACGTTTCCTTCACAATGGCCAAAATGAAATCACATCCCCCAAGGCGCAACAAGCTCATGTCCTCGTTCAAGCTGCTCTGTATATGCGAGGTATGACGGAACTCATCATACAGATAGCACATTAACCTTTTAATAGACAAGTGAACTCACACCCCCAAGTAGTGTTACTGTGTAAATTGTTGTTATAGTATTATAGAATTGTCGAGGCCATTGTCGCTGTCAGATAAACGCTAGTTTGTGGACACTGAGCATTGGGGTTTCTTCCAGTATGCGTTCAAACCAAAGGAAAACTTAAAGGAGTCGCTTTGTACCGGTGTAATTCTATGATAAATGATTGTTATGACCCCTACTAATTCCAGGCTCTTCAGAGTCTTGCTCTATGTGATACACTCAAGTTTGTTTCACTGTATACTGTTATACTTGTCTTGTGCCACTGGCAACTATTGGTATAAAAAAGTAGTAAAAAGATAATGTTCCAATATTATATCTATGGCCCCTAAACATATTTCAGATCCACTTGAATTGTGTACTCATAACATTAGTGTATTCCTTTTGATTATTGCATTATGACCAGTACCGGTAGTCTTAAATCTATGCATTTACCATACTACATATATTTATATGAAGTCTTAACTTTTTTATGGTTCTAATTTAGTCTTGAACATAATGTTCTATATTTACGTGAATCAACATAAAATATAATTAACTCGAAAGACACATTCAGTGCCTACTAAATGGTAGCTTAACAGTGAGAAAAAAATAAGACGTTTTTAGGCCTATGTTAAATCCCATAGGTGGTGCAAAAAACCAAACATTCCCGCCTTTTGGGTCCGGAGTGGTGCGGATGATTGATGAATGTTGATGAATTTGCTGTAATTCGATCTGTCCGCGCGTCTCCAATGTCGTAATTTCGGCACAAACATGGTGGATATCGATTTTTTTGTAAATTATCATATAGAAATATGATAAAGAATGGCAAAAGGATATGATTTGAATCGATATGTTTGATTAAAAATGTAAAAAATTATGTGTTCGCCCTGTCGTTAATTCGCATCACAAACCCATGGTCGTGCAAATTGACCCAAATAACCATGGAAATTGGGTCGGGCATGCGCAGATACAACCAAAATCAAACATGGTGGACAGCGAGACGATCGATTTGTGGGGCTATAACAGTAAAAAGATAGGGTGTATTCGATTCAATTCGATTGATATTGTCAAAGATGCATGGATTGTATTCAAAAAGCCATTAATTTCAAGTTAAATCGATAGAATATATCATTTCTCCGTCGAAAATGCTACTTCCGGCAAGGAGGGGTCGTGCATGCGCACAGAACATCAAAATCCAAAATGGCGGACAGCGAGACGATCGACTCACGGTGCTATCGAAACTGCTGGATTATAACAAAGTGGAGGAGAGTTACACTGTCTCATGCGTTTTTATGGTTAAAATGGATCATTATTTAACACCTGGTATTGTGCAATGCTTAACTCGCCAAGAGAGGAGTTATTCGCCAATGAAACATACTAGCGATAATGGATGTATTAGGCTTAACCATTGACAGTGATAACGCTCGGAGAAAACATGAGGTTAGTATCAGAAGGGGCCTAAAAGAAGAGATTAAGTGCCCTTTCGAGTTACTTGCATTGCAAAATGCTGTCCTATATTATATATTTATGTAAGGACTATTGACAAGTGGAAGCCTCTTAGATATTGATCACATGTATTGTATGAATAATTTTCCATACAACCGGCATAATGACATTGTCGCCTTAATGCAAGAAGGCGGTAACTGCATCTGGGTCAACAAGAACGAGGCCCCTCATGACCCAGATGCAGTTACAACCTTCTTATATAAAGGTGACGACAAAGAGGTCTCAATTACCTATTCAGTATAAACCATTGCAGAAAAGGAAAGGGACTTATAAAAATTATAATGTACGGGGTATGTAACATAATTATTATCGTTGCCCTGTTATAAAGTATATAGTAAGTACATTCTGTAAATATTGCTCTTGATGATATAAGTACAGCAGTAGCCTTAATACTTGTGCAAAAATGTGCCTTAAAGTGTCTCTGCCGTGACCAGTATGATTATATGAAAATTAGTTTGTATAAAAGGTCAAATGCGGTCTCGTGTTGCTGGCTTTTCCCTATACCCGGTCATCCTTTTGCATAGAGGAATGTCCATGAAGCCAATTAACTTTGTGACCAGTATTATAAGTTATTGAATAAAAAGACGGATGATTACACTGCTATCATTTGTTGTATTTGTCAATATATTCTTTCAATAGGTACATAAAATTGGCACTTCTCTTTTGGGTTCTTCACGTGGGGTCCTTCAGACGAACTATTAAAAACAGTAATCATTTGCATTAATTAGGTGATAGGTCTATTGCGGCACAAGGTTTAAATGCCCTTTACTTTTTTATACTGAATGCAGCATTCATGCCATTGATAGGCCTAATAATTGGGGAGGTGAGAGATCAGCACTCTTTGAAAACAGAAGGTGGGGGAGACATAGCTAAGGAAGTGGTCATTTTTTCACAAGAAGCAGGGGGGAGCGAAAAACAATTCAGATCCCTCATAGGGGGGACAATTAAAAAGAATCTCACCCCTTTCGATCAAAAAAGTCAGCGCGAAACTAAAGAATAAAAAGGGGGGGGGGTCAATTTTCAGACCCCTCCTGGGGGGGGGGGCGGAAAAATTTTCACTGCGCACACAGGATTTCACCAAGCCCCCTGTTGTCAAGAAATGACCACTCCCTAAGTCTGGGGGTTTGATCGAGAATGGAGGTGTTGGTATGTACACCAATACAGAGACATGATGCACCCAACCATGGCCAAACTGAAATAAGGGCTGAGTCATTTATTGCTGGGGGGGGGGGGGCTTTTTAGATATACGAGGGGGGGGGGTCATTTTGAAAACGAACCCCTTAGTGGGGGGGGGGTCAAAACCCAATGAACCTTCACACTGGGGGGGGGGGGCAAAAATAAATATGGGCAGTTGAAATACCCATTGCAACACATGATTCCACGCAAGTATTCAATTTATTTTATTTTTTTTATTAATTTTTTTTTTGGGTGGGGGGGGGGGGCGTTCTTAAGGCCACACCAAAAAAAATAAGTTGGTCTATGTATTTTGGTTTTGAAAAAATAGTGCGAGCGAACAAATTTTATTCTTTTTTTTAATTCTGCCAAACATTGCAAAGAGAAAACTTGTAGAAACTGAAGCGAACGAAATCCATAGACAAGATTTTTTTCAAAGAAAAAAAAATTCGTATTTCCGAAAATGTGGAGAGGGCGATCCGTAGACCAACTTATTTTTTTTTGGTGTGGCCAAATAGTGGGAGGGTCACAATCAATGTTGTCAGAGTGGTGGGGGTCGGAAAAAAATCTGCCAATCCGTCAAAATTTATCAAGCCCAGCTGGCAATAAATGACTCAGTCCTAATGTACCAGTGTGGTTTAAAGGGAGTAGACACGATCTACTCAAACGGCACCTCGTGGCAAAAAAATGAAACTGCCAAATTTGATAATATTTGCTCATATTCCTAATTTATATGACATAACCCTTCTTTTTCAACCCTTTAGGTGTGATACATTGGCATTCTATACATTCTTATCACTGGATTTCATATTTCCTGTACCCATAGACTCCTATACTAAAGAAATTTGAAATATTTTTAGTTTATTCAGGAAAATTCAATTTGCTTGTGACCCCCTACTTTTTGCTTCCAAAATAATTCTAATGATCTCAGGTATAAATACATGAGGTTTGGTTAAGAAATTGCTAGATTTTTTTTCTATGGAATTAAATGTGGGAAAACACAAATTCTTATAGGCGGCCATAGTTAAGACCACCAAACTTTAATACCTTCCAGTGGAAAAAACGGACACCGTGACCTATGGTTTTTATGCCTTCTATGTATTTTGATTATGATAATATGAAAGAAATAGAAACATTTGTCGATAACTTTGAGTTTAGCTATGGTTCAGAGGATATAGATGCATTGATACAATCCCTACTAGACTCCCCTATGAATGTAATATAGTGCCTTTTAGGTACTGATAGAGGCACTCGGCTCCGCCTCGTGTCTCTATCAGTACCTAAAAGGCACTAGTGCAAGCATAATCATCACACATTGCTTTTATACCATGGTCTGCACTTTTAGGATGCATTAGAATGCATCAGAATGCATTCTGCATTCACTGACATACAAATATATAATATGGTATCCACAGGGTCCCAGACATATGACTCGTCTAACCCAACACTATTGTCCAGCCCCATGGCCTAATGGAGAAGATGCAGGACTTTATATCAGAAGGTCCCTGGAACGATCCCAGGCAATGCTGAGCTTTTTCAGTATGAACCACTGTCAAAGCTATGTCATAGCTGCTGTCACATATAAGAACAGCATAGAAAAAGAACACTGTCAATATTCAAGTTTCAACTCTCAGTGCCTCTATCCTGTAATATAGGCACTCAGATTATCCAGTTTGGGCACCCAAAATCGTTCTGAAAAGTGATAACCATGGTATAACACTAGAGAAGAGGTAGAAGATGCAATAAGATCTCTAAAAAATAAGAAAGCAGCCGGAACAGATGGTATACCTGCTGAATACTTAAAACAAGGAGGGAAGGTTTTTGCTGAGGTGATTCAAATTATGTTTAACTGTATATGGGACACTGCTGAATTTCCAGAGAGATGGGCAGAAGGAATGATAAGTCCCTTACATAAGAAAGGTGATACAAGCAATCCTGATAACTATAGGAAAATTACTATTATGAACAGTACATGCAAACTTTTTGAAATAATTATTTATAAAAGACTGAAATTCAATAATGATATGCTGAATCAGAATGACCCTCTACAGAACGGGTTCGTAGATAAAGGTAGGACAACCGATAATGTATTTGTACTAAATACTGCTGTGAGAATGGTGCAGGCTGAAGGTAAATCTCTCTTCAGTTGTTTTATTGACTTTACTAAGGCCTTTGATTATATTAACAGGAAGGCATTATTCTATAAGTTGATATCTGGGCAGGTAAAAGGGAAAGCACTTAAAGTTCTAATGAATCTTTACAAGAAGTCTCACTAAAAGGTACGGGTCAACTCTGAATTAAGTGAGAACATAGATAGTTTATACGGTGTGTTACAAGGTGGAGTACTTAGTCCTAAATTATTCAATGCTTTTCTCTTAGATATTGGTGAACATCTTGACCCTAATCTTGGAATTGATGTTTGTGGTATGAGTCTTGCTTATCTGCTATATGCAGATGACTTGGTTATGATGTCCACCTCAGCTAGGGGTCTGCAGAATCAGCTAAACAATTTGTTTCAGTATTGTAGAAAATGGCATCTACTAGTAAATATAAATAAGTCAAACATCATGATATTTAATCACAAAAAGAAGGATATTACTAACACCTTCAAGTATGGTGACACGCAGCTAGTAAGAGTAGAAAATTATAAGTACTTAGGGTTTATACTAACAACTAATCATAAAGACATCATCTTTGATGCATACAATCAGCTTTATGACAAGGGTAGAAAAGCTGCCTATCAATCATATTCATGTTGCTATCAACATATTGGAAAACCAGATCCCAGGATGGCGCTCAAGTTATTTGATAGCCAGATAAGACCCTGCCTTGACTATGGCTGTGAGGTATGGGGCCTGACTAAGGGAAATAAGGTGGAGAAACTATAGATCTTTTCACCAAGTATGGGCCTGAAAACTTAAAGTTTCCCTGACTTGTTTTGAAAGGTCATTGATAATTTCCCAACCAATCAAGCTGCAATATTGATCTAGATATCAGGTTAAAGCTATGATAAAGGGCTACCTGAACATAGGACTATTTCTTCAATATTTTGAAAATCATGTGACTGGTTGCCATGGAAACCATGGTAAAAGTTTTCTGAAATCTTCAATTTTTCACTACCTTTCATCACTCTCACAGCCTTTGAAGAGAAACATAATTGTCTGTGTACATGGGAAGTCCAGAGAAGTTGTAAAACAAAATCCTGCTTCATTTGAGACAATTTTGATAACTGTAGCACCTTTACTTTAAAAAATATCGGTCACCAAACAGGCTCTCAGATTGCTGGAAATTGCCATTTTTCACCAAAACCTCCCCAGAGAATTATCCAGACTGTACACATTCTTCCATTTCAAATACATCATATCCTCACTAAATTGATTGCTCAGACACTGAGAGATTTGTCAAAAGAGTACAGATATGTTGTATGACAATGATTGGACAGAAATGTTAAAATCTTTTAAGGGGGTTACACTTTCAGACCAATGAGGAGGTGCAAAGTTGATCCTGTAGTGATGACTTCAACTCCAATGGGAGATGGAGGTTCCTGAGGTGAAGGAAAGGGCTGGGATTGGCAGCTGAAGGACCTTTTTTGGTTATCTGACTGAGTACAATCATAAGAAATCTGACCATAATGCACCTCAAATAAGTTTTTTTATCAAAACTACAAGATCTATGTTGATGCAAATGGTATTTATTATAAATGACCTCTCTGTAAGACATAATATGCTTCAAAAAGTTGAAAACATGGCAGAATATAGGCTTGTTTAGGCCAAGTTACCCCCTACTGTAGGCTATTCCTATCATCTATTTAGCTCTAGAGATGCAATATTGGCCTCATTGCTCATCTATTCTGCTTGGAAATGATGTGCAAGGCTTCTCCTGTACGATTAAAACAGAAATGACCGGCAAAATTGCTTTTAATTTGAAAATGCCCTTCAGTAAAGACATATCTATAGATCAGTACTATACTTGGTGGGAACATCTATAGAGTCCATACACCTAAGGTACTTAAAATCAATGTTGAGTGTTAGAAAGCAGACAACAACAGCTGCAGTATATGCAGATACAGGGAGGGTACCTCTAAAAGCGCAATGGGAAATTCAAGCACTCAGGTACTGGGAAAGAATTGTAAACCTCCCAGAGTCACACATACTACGTAAGTGTTACAAGAAGCTAACTTTGCTTGAAGTTTCTGGTCAGATAAATTGGTGCAGTAATGTTAAATGCTTGTTGAACTCACTAGGTGAGCATTATATTCAACTCTGGATTAACCAGACAACTTCCGACGACCCTAAAGCTATCACTGCTGTAACTGGACCGATAAATAGGAAATATAAAGAACAAACAATGAATGAAATAACATCAGCTGGTGAAGGAAAAAACTAAGAACGTACAAAATATTCAAAACTGAGTTTAGGCTTGAAAGTTACCTATTCTGTATCCCTAACCAAGCCCACCGTACAGCATTAGCTCGTTTTAGACTCAGCTCTCATAACCTGGGTATAGAAACAGGAAGGCATTGCCGGCCCCCAAAACCTGTGTGTGATCGGATTTGTCTATATTGTTCTAGTGGCCTTGTAGATGATGAAATACATTTTCTCATCCAATGTGACTCTCATAGTGTATCAAGACAGTTGTTTGACAATGTTATGAATGAAAAAAATCAAAACTATCATGAATTGAATGATGTAGAGAAATTCATTTCTGCTATGAACAATACTGATACTGATGTCATCAAAGCTCTTGCCAAGTTTATATACAATGCATTTAGACAGAGACAGGAACTCTAATTGCTAGCCTATGTAACAGATGTGTATACTATGATATTTATGTAATCATCACCTTAACAAAGAGTGGGTATGTGTGCCAGAAGAGAGGGTTGGAGAAAGAGAGAGAATGAGAGAGAGTGAAAGAGAGTGATAGTAAGACTTAGACTTAGTCGTAGAGTAGACATATTATATATATATATATACATATATATATATATATATATATATATATATATATATATATATATATATATATATATACATGCTATATATGTAAAGAACCATTTATGTATGACACATAGGTCAGTAATGACCTCTTTTTTGCTGTCAATAAAATATATTATTATTATTATTATTATTATTATTATTATTATTATTATTATTATTATTATGTATTACACCTAAGCATCAATCTATAAACATCCCTAAAAGTTACCAAGAGAAATTGTTGGTCAATTTTGAACCAGCTGGATTGTGTCTACTCCCTAACTTAGTTTAAGTGTGGTATTGATGAACTTGTGCAGGGCGCCAAAACCACACTGGCACACCGCAGGTCTTACATAGGGAACTCACGGGGTCACTCAGTGCATCCTTACTGACAAAAGACCTCCGCACTGAATACTACATGAGTTCTGGGTGGATAAAATAGTTAGCTAATTTAGTAGAACTCTGTAAAAATTCATAACTGGTCCTGAGTAGGTACTTATTCATATGATATAAAATAAAACATGATTATTGCCGTAATGCCCATTCATTTTTGGGCTTGTTTGGATTGGATCTAAACTGAATTTATTCACTGCAAAAAATGCCAATTATGCAGGTGTCTGTACATTTATGGCCAGCATTCCAGATTTTCGTGATCAATGCCCAGGTTTTTTATTTATATGTCCTAAATCAAGGTTGCCTCTAAAGATATACGTGAGATTTTTTGCTCAATACCTCCGGGGCACACTAGTTATGGCATGCCATGCTACATAAAAATATAGTGAAAAAGTATTTCCATGGCTGAGACCTGCACTGTCCGTGCAGTCCATGCAGTGACTCCTCCTGGTGAAAGGGCTTTGGTCGGAACGCGGAACGCCCCCTGGTGGCGCAAAATAATTGTTGTGATTAGGAGCGGCAAATATTTCGAGACACAGCTGTAGGCTTCTGGCTGGCTGTTCCGTCGTCAGGGAAGCTTCGGCCAAATGGATAAGAATGAATGGATGCATGTTTTGGCTCCTTTACAAGTCCCAAGAACCATGTAGAGCTTCCTGGGGAGCAGGGCAATGGGAGATGGGCACCTGCCAAGCCTATGGAGGACCCAGAGAAACCGTGGTCAATGTTGAGTAAGCGAAGTCTAGGCGACCAGCTTGACGCCTGGTGTGAGATGCTTGCCGCGGCCAGTGCTGCCGTGGGGACGGGGCCGGGGGCCCGTCACGGGGTGGGACCAGCCGGAGTTGGGGCTCCTGTGTCCGGGCTGCACGTTCCCAGGCCACCTGATCATGATGTCCCACGGCCTGGCCCGAGGACCCGAGACACCACAACGGCCTACGTCCTTGCACCGGGCCAGCTGACGGAACTCACCCTCCCACACGCCGCCAAGCCACCTGTTGGTCCAAACAACAGGGCTTCTCGTGTCGTGGTCCGCAAGAAATCTATCAAAAAGGCTTCAAGTGGTGGCCTGGCGGGAAGCAGAGAAGACACACGGAAAAGGCATAAAACAAAAGGCAAGGGGAGGACACGATCGCGGACAAGCTTGACTTCTACTACCGGTACTGGACTTTCCAGCAAGTCGGATTCGTGGACTAACGTGAGCAGCATCGGCCAGAATCCTAGTGAGCATCATAGACATAGTGATGGGGGAGCAACTCGGAATATCTCATCACAGCCTCTCAAACTCATCAGTCCTAGTCTCATGAACTCATCAATTGTGACGACGACTCAAGTGTCAGAGTCTGAGTCTGATTTATCTGATTCAGACAAAAGTGAGGCAGAATGTGTTGAGGATGAGGCTCCTTCCACATCCCATCCTCGCCATGCTAAACACATTCTAAACAGGTCAACTGAATCAACAACTTGTAATTTTAACCGTGTCAGTAGTAGTAAGATTGATAACGATGGTGCTGAGTTGACAGAGGTGACCATGAGATTCCCTCAGTATAGATCAACTAATAATGAAAGGAATCTAAGACTAAGTCATGGTGCTCTATCCCAGTCCATGTCCAACTTGACCAAACTGCCAGAGGTTGCACATTCTCACACACAAGATGGATTTGGGGACACAGTGCAACACTCTCGTAGTACTACTAGTAGACACACAAGGAGCAAACAGAATTCTGGGGGACATAATGCAAGCAGAGTATTTTCAATTGACACTCATGAAAGCAAACCGGTGGAGAAGAAGAAGAGACCTCCCAAACCGTCTATCATAAGTCTAGTGAAGCCATTGAATCAAGAGTCAGAGAAGGCTAAGTTTTTGGCATCCAGGAATTATGAGTATAATCCTCAGTTCCAGTACAAGAATCCAGTGGATCCATCTGCTTATAAAAAGTACTTCAAGCCAGAATATAAGCTCATGCCATTGGTGTGTATAGAGTTCTGGGAAGGCTGTGTTTTGCTTTTCTTTCTTTACGTGATTCAAATATATATGTATAAAAAAATAGATAACTCGGTTTACTAATATCTAACGAACATCACTTTATCAATGATGAAAGTAAAAGTTCTATGAGAAGTTAAGGCACTTAACAATTCCTGCTCCGTGCTATTATAAGCACCATAATTGACCAAGTGTTAGTGTAATGATCAAGGTCTAGTACCATCCTTTTATGTAAAATATACAGGCTCAACTCAAACTTCATTGTTGTAAGTTGGTTTCTTTTTTTACTTAGGCACTGAAGGTTATACGGAATGTAATCACCAAACATGGCAGCTATGATAAGTTTGCTAAAAAGTCTGGAGGCCGTGAGTTAACGAGAGATCAGATTCTTGAGTTAGTCAATAGCTACCTAAAGGAGGAAGGACTGGAGGATGAAGTTCTCATCAAACTCTCATCAGACCTGGTGTCACGTGCCTGCATGACACGGGTGAAAGGCCGACCGCTGCTCCAGGTACAGACTAATAACGTGCATGAGGGATGGATGGAGGGACTGCTTAGACACGAAATAGGTAGATATTATGTGAACTTCTTCTTATAACATTTTACCGATGGAACTAGTCTATAGTCTAATCAAGTAAGTGTTATGTGTTGGTTATGCTCTGCCTTTGATTACTGTTCCTGATTCAGGTACGAATTCCAGTACCAATAATCATTTATCACTATTTGGGAGTATGATCCATATATAATGGATCACTTTGGTATTTTCTTACAGGTACCCACTACCTACGTAGCTGTAACAATCGATGCCAACAATGGCGAAAGGCAAGGAAACGGCGTGAACTGGAGATGGACCACCAGAACCCGACTGAGGAAGGACTGGCTTCACTACATTCTGTTATCTTTAGGGAGGACCCATGTTTATGGCGAGCAGCCATGCTCTACTATACTGTAGCCCGTGCCTCAGATCTTTCATTTAGTGCCCTTTTTAACGATCTAGGCAAGTTCGCTAAGGACCCCAATGTACGCTGGGATTATTGCCTGAGAGCAAAGCGGGGCCTTGTCAACACTGCTGATCCTGGTTAGTAAATTTTACTTCTATCCAAGTGCATGGGCATGTCATTATGTTCTTGTCTAGGCTACCTATTACATCTCTGCCTATCTCGTGGCTTTTCCTCAGCTTATCACTGTTTTGCTTCGCATTTGTCTTTAAATTGTTTTGCTCCCTACCTGTCTCTCTGTCATTAAATGATTCAAAATTCACTGTAGAGTTGTTGAAAATCTAGTGAAAAAGAGAGCAATAGCACAATATCCGAGCTATTACGGATATATTCATCTATTCCTTTTCATGAACAGGTGCGTTCACCAAAGACCAAGTGTACTTAAAGGGTGGTCTGGAGATATTAAAGAACAGGAAGAATATAGACTTTCATGCATTGGTCCGACTTGGGAAGGTGAGTTATCGGGACATTGACCGATTGATGGGTTCAGCCAACTTCCAGAATACCCGTATCCCACGCTTTATGAGGGACCTGGACTACTACCACATGAAACTGGATCAAATCCTCTCAAAGAATGGCCTTGATGACGAAGACTTAGAGGATGTATGATGAAAGATGATATGCCTCTAGGAAGGTGCTTCATGGAATACTGATAGTAATTGTATCAAACATTTTACAAAACGTACAATCAAAATGGATATATCAGTTCCATATATTCTAATATGGTTATTAGGTATGTCATAATGCTTTATTTGTGGGGGTCAACAATCTCATGCTGTGCCATTTAACAAGTAACAAAATGAGTAATAAAGCTGTCAGGAAGCTGTGTATTTACATGTTTATCAATCCATTTAGATGTAATTGACTCACTGCATTTGTAATTCTATGATGATGTACCCATTGGTGCACTATGGTATGTGAGACTCCTATTTTGTTCTCATATCTATATTATCCATCGTAAGTTTTTTTTTCTCATACATTTTGAAATGCGGCATTAGAAATTAAAGATATCTGTGATAACTGTTTATACCACAACTGCTGTATCATAATTAGATATTGGGAAACTCAATATCTTTTAGATGTGCTTGATCAGCTGCTCAAGACAAACGTGTTCGATGGATATTATTACGACCATAGTGAAATACACTATATTTACAGATGTAGTCATGGGTGGTAACAGATAATAATACTGGTATTTTCTTTTCCAAGTATCATCAAAGTAGCTGTTTATGTATTTGAATACTAGCATTAATGCATCTTAATATGGGTTTATTACCAGACAACAACAACAAAAAAAGAAAAACAACGTTTCAAGTAGGATGCAATCCTCCCATGCACCAACTCTGACATTATTTTAGATAAATCCTATTCGTTGCTCAAACTTCATGATGAAAGAAATGTTCTTTCCATGAGCTTATAAATGTGCATTTAGATGGTGCATAGAAAGTAATATTAAAGAATATTATTTCGTAAAGTTATTTTCGTTGTTGAGAGTACTGACATCTATGTAGCTGAATGCATGTGCGATACATGGGATTACCTGCTGTCTGATTATCTTATTATACAATTCAATATTTTTTTTTTTTTTTTTTTCGTTTCAATGAAGTCAGGCGACTTCTTTTATTCAATGTAATCTCACGTGGAAGATGGTCGTAAGGTAATTCTTACATTGAATCGAATCGAAATTGGTGGATTGCAATCCATTGACTTTAGTCATATGGTATTAACTACTTTTCATCAATGATAACATGTGTATCACTCTCTGAAGGGTCCTTTACAGTTCAGTTTTGTCCAGGCATTCTATGCCGTGTCTATTGGTTTGGCACATTGTGTGTGCATGAGAGTCACTTATTGATATGTATTTCATATAAATGTGAGATACAGCTTAAAACTAGGAAAGTAGCTCATTAGCCATGTGGCAACAATCATTACAATCAATAGAGCTATAACATATAGTAATACATATGTACCATTACCAATATCATTTTATTTTGTGCAGTTGTGGAACCCCTCCCCGGCTTGCCTCGGTTTTACCTATCAAGGAAATGCTTATGGCTGCAGAACATTGGGACATATAGGTGTGGGCATAGTAAAGAAGAGTTTTTTTTTTTTTTTTTTTCTTTCTTTCTTTTGTGGCCGGTTTGACTTAGATTTGACTTTGATTCCATCCACCAGCAACAATTCCCTCCACCCGCACATATTTACATATAATAATGAGCAGTGTAATGAAGAATGAATATAAATAGTATTCGCTTGATAACATCTATACCAAGATATAACTGCAGAGGAATATGTAGTAAAAGGCATCAAGTATTAAAGTGACAAAAGGTATAACAGTTGTATGACTACATACCAGTAAATAGCACACCCATTTACTATTTATTCCTGCCCCCCCTCTCCTTCAGAGTCAAAGTCAGAGTCCGTCTCTGGCTCCAATTGTGTTTTCCTGAGGTGCCTCTGGAATATGTTTTTGGACTCAGCAAGTTGTACCCGTGCTGGGATCCTGTCCCATAGCTTTTTACCTCGATACAGCGGGCTTCTCTTGTATTTTTCCAACCTGGGCCGTCGCAGCCTGATCTGTATCTTATGATCAGCCCTAGTTCTAGGGTTTTCCGCTGGTCTTAACCCTAATTTATTGACATATTTATACATTACTAATAATAATTGCTCATCCCTCCTATCCTGGAGCAGTGGCACCTTTGCATCCTTATGTAAAGTAATGGTTTTAATCTTGGAATAATCCCCTTTACAGATTTTAAGCCCCCTATTTTGCAGTCTCTGCAGCTTTTGTATAGAGGCAAGGTTTGCACTATTTGTGAGAAAACTACAATAATCAAAGAATGGCAACACGGTTTGTTTATAAATCTGCAGTGCTGTATGCTTGTCAACTAGGTATCTTATTCTACCTAAGGTATACAACTTGTGACTGACCGTTTTAATGGTGTTCTTAACATGTGGTTCCATGCTTAACTTGCTATCGACTATCACTCCTAGGTATTTGTAATTGTCGGGGTTACCCAATGCTGTATTATTGACTATAATTTCATGCTCCTGGCATTTCTGTATCTGGGACTTGTTGCCATGCCACACTACTTTTGTTTTACTAGCATTAATGGTTAACCCGTTTACCTTACACCAGTTAGCAACTTTAGACACATCGGATTGCAGCTTTAAAGCTGTTCTCCTGGGGTCTTCATCTTTTGCAACCAGTGCAATATCATCAGCGTACAGTTGAATAGAGCATTCATCTATACATTCCTTAATGTCATTTATAAACATTATAAAAAGTAGGGGCCCCAGGATTGATTGATATAATTATCTGTATTCTATGTTATCATCCTTTACACAGTAATGTTGAAGACACTTATTCTGTAGTGAAGACAATCAAGAGAATCATAACATAATCAAGATGTAATATTCCTGGAGCGATTTGCTTTACTGGACAATGGTTTGGTAACGCACATCTGAATCTGTAATGAATTTTATTTCATTACCAATGTTTTTTAATATCCTGTGACATATGATCAATTAGTGAGACTGAGGGCCCCATGTGGTTGTATTGCTCGTTGTCTGCCCTACTTTGAGTTAAGCCTAATAGTAACACTGGCATCGTACAGTTAAGAGGCTTAGTCCTAATCCCACCTGGGCACTGCCTCAGCTGGCCAACCGTTCCTAGACCATAGGCGGATAGACGCCGCTGTACCTCGTCTTATAGCCCCTGTGGTAAAATATTTGATATCATACATGATATCATGGGACCTAGCGGAGGTACCACAATGCGTGGGCACTAGGTATAAATACCGTATACTTTGTTTTCTGTATTTTCCCAATAAAACACTTTAAAAATACACATATATGCGTTTGAGGAACGAGGCGGTGTGGACAGTCCCAAAAAAATTATGAACATACACATATATGCGTGTTTATCATTCAGCACATGGTGGTATCCTATCAGCATGTACGCGGTAGCTACCTCACCACTATGAAGCTATAGATTAGGTCCAAGTTAGCACAAATGGAACTTTTCTGCACCAATAATCAATAAGATTATTGGAAATTTCTAGACTCCAGTATTAATCAATCTAGAAGAGAGTAACATGTCGAACATTGAGCTGTACCTCTCTAATTAAGGGAAGTGATCTACCAAAAACATTTTCCCATTAGGCCACACCGAAAAAATAAGTTGGTCTACGGATCGCCCTCTCCATATTATCGGAAATGCAATTTTTTTTTCCTTTGAAAAAAATCTTGTCCACGGATTTCGCTCACTTCACTTTCTACTAGTTTTCTCTTTATGGTGTTTGGCAAATATTCTTTTTTGAATAAAAAATGTTCGCTTGCCTCACTTTTCCAGCAAGGACTCCATTGGACGCCAAACAATTCTTTAAAAAAAATGAAATCACTCGCTTGCACCATTTTTTCAAAACCAAAATTCATAGACCAACTTATTCTTTTGGTGTGGCCTTAGGTAGCAATATCAAATGGTAATGTTATATACCTCACGTGTAGGCTGCGGTGTATCGGTAGCTAGCAAAACAAATTTCCTCCATTCACTATGGAATTCCCAGAGTGCAAGCACCCGGCAGTAAACATCATAGTCGTACTTCGTGCTTATCAGTACCAGATCAAGTAATGACGACCCCCCACTAGCAGTTATGTAAAGGAGGAATGAATGAAAAAGAGGCGTATATGTGGTGTATAGCATTAGGAGAAAAGCCGCGGTGCACCTTATCTCGTCTAAGGCTTAAAAATCAAGCTGAATAAATTTTCTGAACTTGAACTATGGGCTTTCCTCAAAGTCAAGGTGCCCTTATATGTCTATAAAAATACGATAGTTGCTTTTGACCACTACTGACAATATTATCCCAGAAGTTATTAAATCAACATAGTGAATCCGAATCCGAGTCAGGCACGTATGGCTATATTCTACCGGGCTGAATTGACGTAAGCATTGAACTAACATTGATTCAAAGTTGTGTCAAAATAAACTTATTGATCAACAAATGTGTTGCAATGTTACTTGTTATGGTAATACACATTAAATCACTGTTGATTCAGCGCTCCACTAAATATTGAATTGAGTTTTGGATCAGTTGATTCTTTGCACTGTTTTTAACAAGGGGCGGGGGTCGGGCAAAATAATTTCACCTGTTTTCAGCGGGAAAGCCTGCACGTTACTTAAGGCTAATACCGCGTGTGCATGAGACCTTTGGCCTCTCTGGAGGGGGGGGGGGGCAAACAAATAGTGACCCTTAAGAGGGGGCACCCACCGCCCACCCGTTGTTAAAAAACGATCACCCCCTAAGGTAAGGGGACATACAGATTGTGGTGCCACCTGTTTATTCGCCCGAACACATCAAAAAGGTTTTTGGAAGGTGCTTTGGACCCCAATGCTTTTAACCCTCTTAAAGTTATTACATACAATCTGGCTATTTCAGAATTGACCAACATTTTCTCTTAGTAACTTTCAGGGGTATTAGGGAGTGATCATTTTTTAACAACAGGGGGGGCTGGTGGGTTTGAGGGGGGGCAGAATTTTTTCAACCCCTTGACCGGGGGGTCAGAATTTTTTCAATACCTCTGATGGGGGGGGGGGTCAAAATAATTTCACCTGTTTTCAATGGAAAACCCAACGCGTTACTATAGGCTAAAAGGGGATGTTCGTGCGCGATTTTTGTCCCTTATGGGGGGTCGAAAAAATTTTACCCCCTCGAGAGCCTTCGCGCAAACCCACCAGCCCCCCCTGTTGTTAAAAAATGATCACTCCCTTAGTTTGATGCATAGGTAACATGACTCAAACTAATTTTAATCAATAAGAGGAAGCCTTTTCATCATAAATTATATAGGCTACATTACCAATCAAGGGGTGAATGAATGAATGAAATTGTACAAATATTATAAATGCTAATTTTTTGATATGGTGAATCAAGGAATCTCATTATCTCTATGGGTGAATGGTGGTTCGCAGGGTCCGTTTCTCTACTGGAGGAGATTTTAGTTTAGTGTTCTTAACTATAGCAACCGTATATTTTTCTGAATTAAATCCCACAGAAAAATATTCCTTCTACAATTTATAAATCAAACTGTAGTTAATTTCCTAAGTAAACTAAATAAATTTACTAATTCTTTTAAGTATAGGAGACTTTGGGTTCAGGAAATATGAAATGAAGTGATAAGAATGGGTAGAATGCCAGAGTGCCATAACCTAAGTGTTGACAAAGGTGGGATATGCCATGGAAGTTAGGAATGTAAGCAGATATTGTCAGATTTGTTTCGTTTTGTGCCACCAGGTGTCGTTTGCGTAAATTTTTTGAAAATGATCATATCAAAATCATGTATTCTGGTGACTTTTGGAAATGACTTCATAACTTCTGTTCTAATTTCAATATCTAAAAAAAATCTTTCACTATTGGAAAGACCAGAAATTCTGATACATCCATAGCCATGAAAACAGAGGATAGATGCGCTGTTCTGTGATAGAAGTACAAGTATATGGGTGGGGGGGCTGGGGCAAAAGGACGCATGGCCTAACCCAAAGGTCCCCTACAGACCTCTCCCACACTGTCCAGTGGGCGCATCCATTGCTGAAACAGGTACTGGAGAGATAAAGACTGATGATAGCTGTTTGATAGGTACCAGTTGCACCCTACGAATTTGGAAGTGGAGAATAATTTGGCTGCTCTAAAAGCTATCCCACCTGACTCCCGTTAAGCAGGGTGTCTCATATAATGATTTTTTAGCAGATTTTGTCATATAAGGCCACACCAAATAAAAAAATTGGTCTATGGATTTTCATTTTGAGAATATGGTGCGGGAGGGCGAAATTTTTATTTTTATTTTCTAGAAATTAATTATTGTCTATGGATTCTGAACATCATAAATATGGAGAGGGCGATTTTTTTTTTTTTTTTTTTTTTTTGCCATTGCATATTTATGCCTATCCAATCATGAGGGGTCTGCCATTCCTGTACCTTTATTATTAATCATATATTTATTGCTTGATAAAAAAAAAAAAATTAAAAAAAAATGAAAATCCCTGCAAATGAGGCGGGCGGGATCCATAGACATGTTATTTTTCAAATAAAAATAAAATTTTAATTTCTGGAAAACAGGGGCGGGAAATCCATAGACCAATGTTTTAATTTGGTGTGGCCTAATGACATTCTTGATGTACTCATGATGGTGTCTGTATAATGATGTGATTTACAAGTTGGATGTTTTACATGCAATATCACTTAAACTTTCTATGAACGACAAGAAGTAAAACTTTGTTTTAAAATGAACATATTTATTCCAGGTTTGCTAGAATAATGATTTACCATTCAGCATAATGCTTTTCATTTTTTTATCCTAAATGGCATGGTACAAACTTTCCAATGCTAATGACAATGGTGATCATGATATGAACGTGGAATCAAGCATACATACACTTATGAAACCGTCATAGACATTTCATATCAACAATGAGATGAAGTGACAAGTTTTGATGCGAAGCACGTGCCAACTACTGAAGCGTGTGAAGCGGCAATACTCTCATGCTACGTCGATAATCTTGTCAGTAAAGGACTTACATAGATATGATTTTAATGGAACATTATCCTCACTTCTAGGATTCATGAATATACATTGATGAAATGCAATGAACAAGAAATATGCAAGTAATACTTTATATTAAATGGCTTTTAAAATTCTGTCAAGTATTATCAGTAACCGTTTGAGAATTACATCAGCTCTTGAGGACCACCAGGAAATGTGCAAATATAGACATTAATACTATAAATACATATTTAGAGGGCGTACACTACATGCAATGGTAGACACCAGTTAGACATATCATACCATATGGTTCTTCTCAGTACATTTAGACTAATGAATTCAATATCCAATGATATTTCGATAAGTTGTAATATAAAGAAGATTTTCAGGTCATATGCTTGGATGCGAAATGAGGGAAGCCCATAATTCTATCATACCATTACACAGTGAGGGATAGTGGCTAGGTTATAGCCAGTCTATTCAGCGAAAGATTGACTAGCTAGATCTTAACCACTGTGCCCTACATGCCTTAGTCAGATGTTTGCAATAGATCTACCGAAAGTTACAAGAAATACTCATCATATGAGATCCCAGTGTGTCCACCTTGTGCGAAAACTAAAAGCGCTTCCTTCTATGAGGAGTGAGAGAAATACACAAGCTTTTACTTGAGAAAGAAAGATGTGAGAAGCAGTGATGTATCCCATATGCCACTGGGGGCAGGGGGGAAACTTAGAGAACTAAAAGAAGGAATGGGGAGTTAAATGTTCTTGTTGATTGAATAACATCTTCAATCAACTGCGAATGAGTGAAATGTTTTGCTCAAATTCAACCAAAGTTGTACGCATAGAAAACACCCAATAACGTGCAAAACATCAACCATTTGTACAGCAAGACAAAGGGGTTGGTGAAACAGTGAGATAAGAATTAAGCTTGATGTGACGGTGGGTCAAACACAAATACTGACTAAGACGCATTGATATATTCTATATACTCTGGTCCAGTTGTAAAATCACTTTTTACGACACTGCCCATCTACTAAAGCACCTTTATGTCTTTTCTTTATATTATAGTATTTGCTGATAGACTGCTTTAGTTGAGTAGCTAACTGCCCTACTTAAATGTACAATTGCCCTTTGCCAGGTTTTTATCCTAATTCCTCCCGTCTCTCTATATTAAGAAACACTTTCTTATTGCACTTTAAATGATGACCACAGTATCTACAAAACCAGTGTTACTATAGGGGTACTTTCTTTATAAAATTATAATGGCTTACACTTTTTTTTCCTACATATGAATGTTATAATACACGCTGTATACGGCCATTTATCACAAAGGCAAGGCACAAACTTGAGGGCTTTGAAATAAGTGACAAGTTTAAATATTCAGTCAGCTTGAGCCCTAGTAAATGAATATACCTGAATACTTAACATCTTCTTTTAATAATACATAATTGTCTCGGAAAACTGAATTGATTCAGTTTCAAATGAGACTGGCTTACTGCTATCAATAAATCACAAAATATATGGAAGAACTTTAAATTGGCTAAAATCGGAACAGGTTATATAACCTTAAAATATCAATGTAGGAGTAGCAGAATCTGAGATCAACGATTAGGCCAATCCCAGCTTATGAATGCATAGGTACATGTACTTTGTACACACTTGTATATACATGTACATAGGTGGGGCACCGTATGCAAGCACACTAATCATCCACATACATGGTTCTACCTTTTTTACTTGTGTATATATGTCCAGATCCTCATGCTTTGGATTTCGGCGGGAGGCTGAATGGATATGTGTATGGATATTGTGGGATCATCTCGTTCAATTTACAAGTGGTAGATTGGGGATGAAGGTTTGGTAGAAGGTTTGAAGTGTAAATGGGATATAGATCACCTGGCTTGTCTTTCAATACTTAATGCCTCAATGGCCAAGTGACCTCATTGAAGCGCAGACTTTCTTAGATGAACATGGTCACGGTTTGTCGAAGAAATGCCAAGATCCTTCTTTGTGCTATTGCTCTTTGGTAGACACCTTTAGAGAACCCTCACGTTTTGGAGGGCATCTGTTTGTAAGCATTGAGTATATCCTTCAGGTCTGAATGAAATGTTTGTGTGTAGTCATTTGTTAATCGACTAGCGGCTGAACACACAGCGGTGGGATACTGGTATCAACAGTCTAGCACCCCGACATCCTTATTTACTGTCTCTAGTTCGCTATACTCATCTTTACTGAGTTCTCTTACTTTGGCATCACATAATTTTCTCTCAGACTGCCACCACCACATCCCCGGGGGAGAGAGTAATACGGCTCCGGAAACATGGTCCAGGCAGGGGTCAGCAGCCATCACCAGCACCAGAGAGGGACCCGGCCAGTTTAAATTGAGCAAGGCGTGCTTGAAGATGGTCTGTTGTGTCTGGTCCAGACAGGCGGCGTGTGTAGAATTCAGCCCATACAGGTCGGTGACTGCTCACTGGGCCGCCCCATTTCCATCGGTCTGGGATCCATGGACTAGTCAGGCCTTCTCGGACTTCATCGCACCAGCCTTCAACAACAAATAGCAATTTTTTTTTTCATGTTTTAAAGATATTTCTGGAGATGTCTCTTTCTTGCTCTGCAGAACAGGACAGATTATCATCGACATCGGGAGATGTGAGGAACATTACTGCCAGTGACCACTCTGACAAATGATTTAAAAAAATCATATACATA
Organism: Acholoe squamosa; assembly: GCA_949317995.1. NCBI lineage: Eukaryota > Metazoa > Annelida > Polychaeta > Phyllodocida > Polynoidae > Acholoe > Acholoe squamosa. Next base: position 42,072,851 of record OX439038.1, read on the forward strand.
TATATTATTTCATCTTTTCTTTTTCTTTTCAATTACTTAATTTTCTGACAGATAAGTTTTTTTCTAGCCTGAATGATCCGGGAAAGTAGACATAATTTAATTTACCTGTATGCAGGTCCCTTGCGCATCGGTTAACCAAGATACACGGTGGAACCATATTAGAATTTTTCGCTGATGACGGTGTGAGACCATGGTAGCCACGCTCCTCTAGCTGGGAACCTAAGAGCAAGAACGGTATCTCTTTTATAACAAGATCGAAGATCTAAACATATATGGTAGTAGTTTCAGATTTCTCTTTTACATTGCTTTCTTACTACACCTCCCCCCCCCCCATCATATCAAGCCCTTAAAACATTATATCTATTTATAATAGGAGAAATCATAAGCAGTTATTCTTTACCTTACCAGTATGGTCTGATACTGTAATGATGATTATAAGTAAATACATAAGCAAATGTCCACGACCATGGGATATTTTTACATCGATGTAAAAAATCCCATGGAAGTGGACATTTGCATTTATGTCATGGCATAGGGGGGTAATTGCTTTTAAATAAAGAAAAACAGCTCAGATCTGTACAAAATCCAAGATGGCCGACACCCATTGAATACGGACACATTGTATTCAATGCCCCCCATTGAATAAAGCAGTTCTAGTACTAATCTATAGTGACGTTCGTATCAGCCATGACATTAACAGAGGTACACAATATACTCACCTGTCCCATGGATGAGGTTAAGGTGACCAGCGACAACAATGGTGCATAGCTCGGTCATCTCCTCATCCAGCTTGGAGGCCATGTCAGACACATTGACTGAGGCCAGTTCGGCCTCTGTGTGTATATTCACCACAAGTAGCGGCTCTCCGTGAACCTGAAATCAAGCAGCATAACTCTTGTAATCAAGTACTGCAGAACTACTTTCTGTGTTGTATGTACCGATTATGAATCTTTTCTAATCATTATTTTGAAATGTTGCCTGTCCTCAGTAAATATCATTGTATTACCGTAATCTCCCGCGTATAAGGCGCGTCTTATACGAGAGGTTTTAGTTCTTCCTGGATCCGCAAGGGGGAGATCAAGACCTTCATTTTAATATCTTACACTCCCATATAATCTCATCAGCTGAATATGAGGTCCAGGGGGGTCTGGGGGGTCCATGCAACACATAGGTTTTTGAATTTTCAAAATCCATTCAGTAGAACAAAAGTTATGAATTTTTAATTTTTCTGGTCAAATCTCTCATTATATGCGGGAGATTTCAGTACTAAAAATGAGGCCTACCCTTTGGTTGTTGCATATTTGGGAGGATATTCTACTAGATTTACCTTCCTAGGTCATAGCAAATGTGGACAAGATACCAGATTTCATTCCAAAATCACCAGATTGAATACTCACCTCAAAGTGTCCAGCGTAAGGGCGGTTAGTACCGGTTGTTGTTTGTAGAATGCCAGCCTTCGTTAGCCGGATATCTTGGGAAGTGTCGTACAAGAAACCTAGGTATTCAGCACCACCCTGTGGGGAAGAACCCGAAAAGTCCTATTTCATTCTTATCAACCGATAACAAAAACAGGGTTCAGCATAAGTTTTAAGGGACCCCTTTGTTAAACTTAATACAGTGGCGCCCCCTTACCATATTCACCTGTGGAATGAGGAGGTATAGATTAATCCAGACCCAATTTCGGGCATCAAAAGTGTTCTGTACCACACAGGTTTCCTTGTAATATACGGCAACAATGATGTACTAATTAGGATGTAGTGCCTACTGGTTCACTTAAGTGTAGACATTTTTTTCTGATCCATATACATGTACCTCCCATCCTCCTGGTATAAACCATGAGTACCGGTGGAAGGAATCAGTGCACCCACCTGAGGAAGGGTTCCAGCCACTTCAGAGACAGCGCACTCCCACCGGCCATGGCTACCTGCCCACCGCTTAACGTTAGGTATTGTGGGGGAGTTCAGCTCAGCACAAATCTGTCAAAACAAACACACAGCCACAGATTAAATCAAAGTCCGGGTTTTAGTGTTATTAGGTTAAACTCACCAAGTATGGATTATAACAAATCCACAGATCACTACATTTCGCCACTTAGTCATCTACATAATCGCTTGGACAACACTAGGATAAGCACTGACTTATATGGTCAGAAATTGTAATTTCTACTTTATGCTTAGTCATACGAAGGCTCTTCAAACCGTCTTGCTGATTCTAGGTTCTAAGGTCTGGAGCATGAATGTCTACAAGTTCTTTATCATATTTGATATCTTTGTTTTTGGTATCAACAAAAAGTCATGTATATGTGTTGTTTACATGAGGTGCCTCCCTACCTACACACAAACATGTAGTCACGACCACATGGACAAGTACGGCCCACACTGAGCAGTATGGGAGCACTGACTAGGCGACCAGTCCTAGGGGCATACTTGTGGTTACTACAAAAGAAAATTAGGGCATATCTAGCCATGGTACTGCGTCAGGTCCAGGAACGAACATCCAATGACGTTAATATGATACGTCAAGGACAGTCTGAATGACGTCTGGGGCAGAGGTATACCTACATATCTGTATTTATTACACGACTTCTGTGATTTTGGGTGCTTTTTCTGGATATTCCCGTTCTGATATTCCTGCATATTTTACACTGTAATGTGAACAGATGCAAGGTGGATATCAGCACGGTTTGGGGTGGATATCAGCACGACTTGGGGTAGATACAGAGATGTAAGTCGGGTATTGAGAAAATCCCTGAAAAGCTATTATTGCAGGGTGGGGGGTGGGTGTTAAAGGCTATATATGCATTGTGCATGTATACAATTAATGTCCTTCCCCACAATACATGTATATGGAACTATGAGTTTAGTATACCCCCCTCCCCACCAACCCCACTCCTAATCTTTTTCAACCTATAATGCTTCAGAATCAAGGGTGGCTGAGGGTGAGTGTGGTGTTCAGACATTGAGTAGATGTATGGTGGTTGGGGTGTGAGTTTCACATGGCACTTCTGAAGGGGTTTCCCCAAATGGCTGTATGGAGGGCAACTGTAGACTAGTCTTGAGCTGATTATTTTATACCAATCATAGAGCAGCATTCCCTTCACCTCCCCTAGTAGATTATGTCACTGAGATCCCCTGTCCAGGCCTTCCCCTGCCCAGTTGACTCTCTCTGCTTACACCAGGGGGCCTCCCTGTTCCTCAGTGGAGTCACTGGTTAAAGCAGCCAACACAGGCCTGGGTATGTGTATAGCAGGGGGTTATATTTCTCTTCATTTTAAAGAACATGGATATTCACACTGACTGTTATGAATATGAAAATAAAATCTGGCCCTAAAGACCTTACATATCCCTATTTTGACTTAATCTAAAGATTTTTGAAATCCCTATTTTCAGGGAATTCCCTGACAACTTACATCTCTGTAGATATCAGCACGGTTTTAGACATGTCATTCCTTTATCGTAGGATATCAAAACGAGTGGGCTACGATAAAGGAATTCGATGCCTGTTAGCTCATACATTACTTAGTTAATATATGTAGGCCCAGATATTTGGAACACATTACAAAATTTCTTAGCTTTTACAGCACTGCGTTTATGCTCCCATCAAAATGACATGGCTAAAGAGATTTTCTCACAATAAACATGCACAACCCTGAATATGGGAGAATATGACATACATGTATATTACTTTAATATAAACGATAGATTTGTTATCCTCTTCTAAAGCTGATCTAATTGGTCTAATCATGTTCAATGCTTCATCCACCTTGCCCATGTGGTGAGGGGAGTATACCATAATGTATCCACGTGAACCTCGCCTTTGTCAAACTTAATGGTACAGTGTGACCAATGTGAGGGCTTGTTAATGTGGTGAAGGAAGTGACAGGACACCCATCTTTTATAACCTATGTTTGTGATGACAAGTGCTAGCTGTGTCACATGGACGACTTTCCGTTTCCATTACGTCTTTTTTCTAACCTAGAGCACGTCCCTTACACATTGGGAAATCACGAATACCAAGTAGAAGCTTACATACTACTGTACTGTTTTTGTTTGTTTTTACATACAGACACATGTGAGTAGCCATGCAGATACGACTGCCTTCCATTCTGTTTGGCTACTGCTCAGAACGGAAATATGTGTATGGGGGTCTAGTAAAGCCTATGGTACTTGGTAATCTATGTCATCCTAAATATCCTAAAAACAGCTACTGATTTAACTATATTCAATTTCTTTTGAATAATAAAAAATCCGGTATGAAACTAACATAAATTAAAAGGATGGCTCCATTTCTTTCAAAGGTCAGATTTAACGGTTATTCCCTTGGTGGGAATTAGGTATATCATTTGACCCCACCTCGTGAAATATGGCCCAACATCCAGCTCGTGTAATAAGATTTGAAAGATTCATGTGAACCTATTTAACTTAAGCAGGTAAAGGTATAGCGTGTTACCAGGTACTCTTTATGTCTCAGGTTGTGCCAAGTATTCTAGTTCTACCAGGCCCAGTAGGTGCCAGTACAGTGCCCTGTGTGATCAGAGACCTTACTTATTAAGAAGATCTATGTCAGTGAAGTAGACTACACCTGGTCCTTATTCTAACATGCTTCTATGCACCTTAGCCAAACACAAATTGGCATGTCATACACCCCATCATAGACCATGCTAGACTCCAGGCCAAGGTCCCTGTGAGCCTAATATGTTTGGCTGCATCTCCCTACTTTGTGGTGCTGGCATTATGGCAACAGTCCTGCTGTATTGCAGACACGGCTCTGTTTAGTCTCCAGTCTATCTTGGTGTATATCCTCCAATAGGTGATCATAGGTGGTGCCAGCTAGGGAGAGAGGCTAAGTTTTGGTGACTAAAGCAATACATCTGATGTAAATATGTACTTGTATCATGCCTAAAAGCAAATTCATGGACACAAAAACATGAACGGTGTCACTAGCCTAGCTAAACCAATATTATTAGTTCTATATGGGGCTTATCATAAGAATATGGTGACGTTCATGAATACCCTTCCATTTATGGTAGATCATTGACCTGTCCAATGAAACCCTATTTTTGTGCTGTTTCTTGTATCTTTATATAGAGTAAAGCAGGGGTGGGCAGCTGTCGCCATGTAGCCAAAAAGTGGCGATAATTGTCTTGAATGGCGACAGTTAGAGCCAGCAGTGAATTGATAAATAATGACCACTCCCTTACTTCTCTCTTGTAACTATTTAATTATGTTAATAACGAAGGGAGTGATAACTAACGTCTCCTCATTAAAAGAAGAAGAAAAGAATCCATTTATAAGAAGAAACGCGTTGAGGTGGTTCAGTGACACTGCTGAATATGACCAGATCATATTTGGGGAATATCCCTGACTACCGGTAGGGACACCATGTCAACCATAACTTGATCTTACTATGAAGTAAGTTATTAGCTTGGGGAGTTCCTAATCATTTTTCATGACTTGCTTAATCTCTTCTCCCCATACCATCTACATTATATGTATCTGCTCAAGTTCAAGTGTTGGTGGAGATATAAACTTACCTTGTGTAAGGCCTCTGGTTCAATGACTTCTTGAATAGCAACGATTCCCACCCTGCAATCCATATAACACATTTGACATCAAACATGGAAATATTTACATTGGCAATGTTTATCTTAGTTCTTGAAGAGTCCACGCTGCCAACCAGTGCCGTAACACACACAAATGAAAGATGTTGACTCTCTTGGGTAATGTAAATGTTACACATGACACAGTTGTGTCATTAGCCACTCTCTGACTAGGCACGGTATTTGGTAGTTCCATTCATAGAACCGGCCATACATATACCAGTAAAAGCAATGTTTGTTGTAAGAGCTCCAACGTCATCTACTGCCTGAGCTGCAAAAGATGTGGCAAAGGCTATGTAGGTCAGACAAAGGGGAAGTTGATGGATCGAATCTGGACACATTACAAAAACATCAGGAGAAATGTTAAAACGAGTATCGTAGGATCTCATTTTAACTCAGCCTTCCATAATCGCTTGAATGATGTGGAACTCACGATAGTGGATTTCATTCATGCTCACCCAGACAGTGGCAAGGCCTCCTACCTCAGGAACCTGATTGAATTCGATTGGATTCAACGGCTCCACACAAATGCACCACAAGGGTTGAACATTGCCGATGCCCCCTTTGGGGCTGGTTAATGACCGGTCATTTGTGGAACTGGACACATACAGTGCTAAACTGCATGCTCCAACCCGAAAAAAGCCCCGCACAACCAAGTTACTCAACATAGCCGCGGCCCAAAAATTTTTCAATGAAAATATTTGGGTGATTTGAGTAGTGGGCAGTTTTCTTACATTTTAATTTGGAACTTTTTCCATATTAGAATAAGAACAACATGTACAAGATTTTTTCTCTTGTCAAGCCGACAATATTTAATTAAAAGCTTACTTTTGATTAAATCTGGTGTTGAAACTTAATTTCCCACCTAGGGCCCGGCCTATCATTGATAAACTGGGACAGGTCAACGGACAGACATCTCTGTCTAAACTCTTGACCTACATAACACCAAACTCACATGAGTTTGGGACCACTAAGCAATTTATTGTCACTTATTTAGCACAAACAGATGCCTGATGAGTCCCCATGGGACGAAACTACCGTAATCTCCCACGTATAAGGCGCAGCCCGTGTATAAGGCGCACCTAGAGTTTGAAAATATTGCCAAAAAAATCAAAAATTCATATCTTTTGTTCTACTGAATGGATTTTAAAAATTCAAAAAGCTATGTGTACCTAGGGTCCCCCAGACCCCTCTGGCCCACATGATGTCCTATTAGGACTTATGGGAAGTGCAACATATCAAAATAAAGGTCTTGGTATCCCCCTTGTGGATTTGGGGATAACTAAAACCCCTCGTATAAGACGCGCCTTATACGCGGGAGATAACGGTACTCTAAATTGGTATAAAAACCAAGTTGTTGACTGTTACCATGGTTGCCTGGCAACCATAACAACAGTATCCACCTCTCCTTAGAGATGTGTCAACAGTGACTGTTGGCTGGCAATGGTGTTCTTGATGACATCACGGGCCGCCCGCCCAACCGTCATTTGAGTGGTAACTTCGTGCGAGAGAGAGTCAAACCCAATAGCCAATGTTTAAATCCATTCATAGAATACAGTCATATACATGTACTTGTATTGGTAAATGTAATGTATAGATTGGCTGCACTGCTATTCTATTTTAGCCAGCTATTACCCCTTGGACTGGTTACCGATAAAACAGTTGAAATGAAGCTCACACATATATCGAATTTACCTGCTCTGTATTTCATAGAAAATTCCTTTTGATTTAATAGCATATTGTTTATAGCATGCTGTGAGCCTGTTAATCACATCCTTATATATTTTCAAACTTTGTATATACTTCCATTATCCAGTTCTTATAATATCAAATCTATCCCAATTCAAGTATGTCACTGTATATTACTCACCCATTCTCCAGTAGTGTCAGGCAGGTGACTTCTCGGACTCCAGGGTTGTCTGCCTTGTCTACCGACAGCCGCTGTAAATTCCAGGCTGCTACGCGCACTACATTTTGGTTGTGGCGCCTCAATACCACTGGTGACAACTTGGGTTTCCGGAAGGATTTGCGTACTAGAGGTCCATAGGCTGCGAGCAGGTCATCCTGTGAGCTGGTCAGTGGTGGAGCTGAGCTGCTTGTAAGGCTCACCCCAACCTGCTGCAAGCTGGCCCCACTAGAGCTATTCCCACGAGAATGGGACTGGAAGGACTGTTGCTGCTGGGAGGCTGGAGTAGAATTGAAGGCACTTCCATTGATAACATGAGGTACTACATCAGGTTCGGCTCGTACACTGTTAATGTCTTCTAAAACCAAGTATGGACGGATGGCACTCAACAGGCTAGGACGCATGCCCTTTACCTTTATAAGGTCATCAATGGACTTAAAGGGCCCTTTGCGGTCACGGTACACAACAATGTTCTCGGCCACAGTCTGAGAGATCTCCTTGACTTTCATGAGTTGGAAGACATTAGATGTGTTGAGGTTTACTTTGACACAACTCAAAGCTACAGCCCGCGGGTGACTCCTACGAGAAGAGCTGCTTGCATTATCTTGAGTGGAGAGATCATTCTTACTACTGCTCCTTGAGCTGCTCTGTGAAGACTTCTTCCTACCCACAGTAATCTCCATTCGTATTTGGTTCAGTTTGGTAGCACCAACACCAGATACAAGTGCCAAGTCCTCCACTTTCTTGAAGCCTCCAATTTGACGCCGATAGTCCACAATATTGTGTGCTGTTGTGCGATTAATTTCTGGAAGGGTCATGAGTTCCTCTTCTGTGGCTGAGTTTATATTGAGCAGTTCAACTGTTAAGTTAGAATTGTCTATTTCTGCCAAATTGAAGGCAGCTGAGAGGTTCCGCCGATGGCGTTGGCCTTTTGTCTTTGGTGTGCTTGTGTGGTTCTCCTTACACAAGTTGGGATTGCTGTACCGTGGCAACCAACAACTGTTAACACCACCCATGGTTTCAGCAATGAGATATCAAAGTGATAAGATTAGTACTTGAGCCTGTAGGACTAGGTATCACCAGCTTGTATGGTCGTCATGTGGCTAAGAGGTGCTGTTCTTACGCACTCCTCCCATAGTCTCTGATAGAACTCGGTTTCACTGGAAGGGGCTTCATGTTTGCATCACTGCAAAAATAAAACAAAATGAGGCCATATAAATTGAGGTTTGGAAATAGTCCTCACAACTCTCGTATGGTATATAACATATCATTACACTTTAGTTATTGCATTAATTCAGTTGAAATAACAAAGCCATTCTGTAATTTCTTTGGTCCTCGTAGAATAAACCAATGGCATATGACTGATGAACTATAAACCTTAAAGTATCAAGGACCTAAGGATGCCTACTCCCTAATACTAGATTACCTATATATTACTGCGGAGTAGACAGGACGATTGTGTCAATGGCTCTTTATACACTGCTGCATTTTATAATAACCTGTTATTTTTGAAGTGGTCTCTGAATGACGTCTAACTTTATTAGTACCATAGCTTTTTTTTGTTAACATAGAATACCAGGATTCCTCAAAGATTCACTCAGCTCTGACGGTGAGTGCGAAAGGGATGTGTGTTCACCAGGGCATGGTCAAGTAGAATTCGGCCACCTGCTGTTTACACTGTCCGTCAGTACATGTAACAGTTATACCGGGTATATAGACTGGCTGCAGTCCCTGAGCTCTCCTCCCAACGCCACTACATGTATACCCCCATGCCTCTCCTCCTCTGGCTGCTGAGCTCAGTCTCAATTCACTAGAGGTCTTCTTAATTTTTCTGTTTAAAACTTCAATTCATTTCAATTTTTATTTCAATTCTCTTGCATTAAAATTGAGAGATTTGAGCAAGTCTACCGGGTATGTTAAAGGAATGAGTCATTATTGTAAATCTATATGTCAACATCGATCTCCATACCCTGTGTTGTTGTAGGTGAGTGTTAATATTTCTATGTGCCTCATTGAAAACTCATGTCTAGTTGGAATGTAGGTACATACAATACTGTGTTACTGGTTTAAAAACAATATGCCAAATATTTGACCTAATCTACAATAAAGAGTGGGCTGCAGAGAGAGAAAATATAATCATTTATGATGCAATTTTGTATTCCATGTGTCATTTCTGTATAATGATGATGCTCTTGTTTGCATAAGGTTAGTGGGATAATTTATACTACTGCATTATAGATATTAACTGAATTATATAAAGGTATGTAGGTGGTGTGGGTAAGGAGGAGCTGAGGTTGAGTAGATCAATTAATCTAATGCACATGTAGCCCTCCCCCAGTATTAAAGTAGATTCAAAATTACTCACCGTTATACATAGAGATTTATGCATACAGGAACAGTACCTACCTACGTCAACATAGTAAGTGTGAGGTGTAACTGTTATTGTATCCAGGATGTGTATGTTGTACAAGGACATATGTGAATAGCACCCTATCATATGATTCACCATGTGTCTATATCACCTCTATCTCGTCCTTATCTCTCAGTATCACCCAGACCCATCTCCTTCAACCTTTGACTACATTTGTCATATACCATCTCCTTCAACCTTTGACTACACTTGTCATATACCCATCACCTCCAACCTTTGACTACACTTGTCATATACCCATCACCTCCAACCTTTGACTACACTTGTCATATACCCATCACCTCCAACCTTTGACTACACTTGTCATATACCCATCACCTCCAACCTTTGACTACACTTGTCATATACCCATCACCTCCAACCTTTGACTACACTTGTCATATACCCATCACCTCCAACCTTTGACTACACTTGTCATATACCCATCTCCTTCAACCTTTGACTACACTTGTCATATCTACAGATGACACGATATTTAGGTAAGAAAACGGAACTTAGTCCTGAACCTCCAGGTATAAAGAATGTCAGGTTTATCAAGTCAGTCTTGTCAAGTGCCTTATCAGATATAAGGGCTATTAGACGTCACTTGTCCAGCCACAATTAAAGATAATACTGAAGAGGTAAAGCAAATATGTGAAGTAGTTCTGCAAATGCATGATTTTTTTCTTCCATTGCTATGTCAAACTAACCTTATTTTTTACTACTCCCGTCCTATTCCCTATAAGTTTCTAAAGTGTACTTATTTGTTTCAAGGGTCAGTCAATGCACTGTTATTGCCATGCTGTGTTGTTGGTGTCTGTTTTGGAGGAGAGTGTTGTTGACATCCTCTAGCTGTGAGTCCATGTCCTGTGTTAGATGTCGGTGTACATGTCAGTATGGGTGGACAGGTGAGGCTGGGTTGGCTACATATCATCTAAGATTCGTCTTACACACCTGGACCTCAGGTGTTGTTTATCTCATACCACCATCACCACCAAACACCTCACCTGTCTCCAGGTGGGAACGGGGAGGTGCCTTATAAGTGTGGCATGATACTCGAAATGTCATGTTCATTTTTTGTCATGATGCACTGATGCAGCACCGATGGGCAAGTTGCTTAACACTGGGCTATGCTGCAGACTGTTCGCCACAGTTCGGTGACCGTGGGCATAATGTATACATGTATACCGACTTACACCCCGGGACTGCATGTATCATGAGGACACATGGGACATAGTGCATGAATAGCTTGAATGGTAAAAGATTTCTCTGTGTGTGGGGATGTCTTTCTTGTCTATACTGACATACTTTATGACGAGTAGACTCAGAGGTAGAGTAGGCGGTTTCTTCTCGTTCTTGGTAATATCCTGGTCCACAGCTACATGTCTCACATGTGCTACTAGCTACTAGACATGATCCTCAAACTTAACATCCTACATCTCACTCTTACAATGTACACTGTTCTATTAGTCTAGTCTAGCTGTGTAGGAACTAATGACCATCGCCAACATACAAGGGCTAATAGTGGCTCTCTTGTTGGTGTGGTATGGTGGTTTACCTCTACCTGGTTATTGGACAGAGGATATATTCTGAGCCCCCCCCCCCCACACACACACACACAGACCCACCACCAGCTGGTATTGTATTGCTTAAACTGGCAGGTATGTCGACAAGGTTGACCTGAGCACGACGCAAACAACCAGCGCTATCTACTCTTAGGCAAATGCTTACATGTGCCTGGATACCATTTCTGGTACAGATATATAACACATCATGCGGGGATGAATAGACAATGATGAAAATATAAATTCATAATAGTGGTTCTGAATATCAAACACACCAAGGCGACATTTATAATTACTGATACCGAAATGATACACTGTTCCATTGAATAATTTCAATACATGTATGATATTCAGCTCAGACAACTCGTTGCCATACAGATTCAGAGCTGGCAATTCACCTACCTGGTGCCTTACACAATTAAGTTTTGATTTCACATGTCTCCAAGTATTGGTGAGTTTCTAAAGTAGTGTTCCCGTACAATGAAAGTCTCACGAAATGTGCCTCTTTGTCTCTCACCCCTCTTACTGGTCTCTTCAATCACTAAGACCTCCACCTACATAGGAGCAGCTCAGTGGCTGATCTCCACTCCCTCCGCTGTGAGTGAGTAGTCCCTGGATGCAGCCACTACCTAATTACCTGTACACAACAAGTATAGGTGCACAGGAGCCACCACTGCCTGGTCCACCTGTATTCTGGTACTGCCTACTGTAGTCAGGTCTGCACACCTTTGACTTTTTGGCAGTAGCTACAGCAGCTTGCTCACCTGAGTGCACACCGGGCAATGGGATAGCGGCTGGGGAAGGGGCATGGGGGTGGTGGATTTTTGTCACTCATACGTTATCACAAATCATCTCTATAACATATTCTCATGCGACACGTGAGATAAGTCATGAAGGTTTGCAACATAATGTAGGAGGGATACTGGATAACTGAGAATGAACAAATTTGTGTAACTAAATATGTCATTAAAGCACTACAGTAAATAATGAAGTAGCGAGAATGCACAGGTTAAGATACATGGGTTCCCGTTAACCATCAAGTCTAGAATTAGCCACAAGGGAAGCAGCATACTTCCTACTATATTACACCCCCCCCCCCCTTAGTATGACAATTAAGTAGGGTCACTCAGTCATAGACCAAAGATGAGACACGACAACTAAATCTTAGCTGCCATGGGCACAGGTTTACCATCTAAATGCATGAGATTCCTCACCTCCCGCAGAATTTCTCAGCATACCGTCTTTCTTAGAACCCCATTTTACTTTAATAAGAGTTGAATAGAATAAACTTTAGACCCAGGGTTTGCCTCACAGCCACGGCATAATTATGTAAATTTACTATCTACTATTTACATAGCAATGTTGAAATGACTGAAACAAAATGGTAGGCGCAGCCTTGAAATCAGTAAGGGTAGGTCTGGTCTTGAGTTCTGATTTGGCAGCTATCCCTTAATGTTGTCAGCAACTCCTCGAACTTCCAACACAAGTTAACAGTTACAGACACTAACACAAGTGCACACAGACTTGTTTAAGTCTCTAGTTTATGTGTAAATAATGAGACAAGAAGACACCCACGACGCCATTGACACACATGTACTTATATCTGTATGGTCAAGTTAAGGGGGGGGGGTAGAGACTTAAGACTGGCAGGCAGAGTAACTCCGTCATGAGAAATCAGTCTTCTCATTGACGCTCCGTTATCAGGGGCAGTTCTTTTGCTGAGTAAATGAAATACAACCACGACAACCTGGTCCAAATCCAAAACACAAACATTATACAGAGTCTATTTGGTAGGCTTTTGTTTTACAGTAAACATTACAAACCACTTTACACTCTTAGAGGCCTTTACAGTCTTCTTAGTATTTTACCACAGAGTACTACATATGCATTTTTTTGAACAACACACGCGATGTTATAAGAATTATGTTGACAAAATCTTTGAGTGGTGTTTTTGTTGTGGAGAATATCTGAGATTAAAGGAAATGGAGTCAACTGAAAAATGATATCATCAAATTGTTGGAAAGGATATTTTCTTCTTTCTCTCCTTTTTTATGCTATTCCTCGTCCTCAACACTGGTCGCGTATGTGAAACACGACGTTGACTGGATTAGTAAGTAGATATGGAGGCCCTAGGACTAGCTGAGGGCTGAATGTGTGGGAAAGTGGCACACAGAGGGCAGAGATCCCATGTGGGGTGCAGACAATACATGTAGTGGGTACATCCTAATCCCAGACACAAAAGGACGTACGGCCCTCTCCACTTCCAGGGTAGGCAGCATGTGGGTCACTTTTTACATCATACAGAGATGGTGGAAAACAGAGAAGGACCTGCCAAATATACAGACCTATAGAGTGTATGACACAGCCGTACCGTAATAAAGTATTGTGGTTGGACTCCCGACCTGTTAATACTGAGACTTAAAACTCGTTCTAAGTAGTGTTCTAAGTAGTAGCTAATAAGTGCGGTAATAAAACTGATGCCTCTCCTTGAACTTCTGATCTTCTTGACCCCTTGCTCTTATATTAAACGTGCAGGTATGCGTTTTCCTGGAAGGACTGTTGAGCAGCTTACAAGCACTAGACCAATACACTTCAGTGTACAGGCTGAAGACCACCTACAAACTGTGATAAGCCCATGCACCATCAAACAGTATTAAACCCCCACGAGTGGCATAGAAAGATCTCGGATCAATGCTTTTATATCTCTGTTATTTCAGGGTCAACCCAAGTACCCCATATCGCTCCAGGAGGTTGTCATGTGCTCCTCATCTCTGACCACCACAGAGGGCATATGTTCCTGCACACATCACGCCTATTGGATGTGGAGTCCAAACTTATTAGACTCCAGTGGGCACTGTGTATGTATCCTGTAGAATCAGTATAGCCCCATGGTACTGATCTCTCATGAGGTACACCTCCTAAAGCTAGGGGTCAAGGGGGAGATTAGCACCCAGCTCCATGTTAAAAAAGAACGGCCCAGAAAAGACAGAATACCGACTAAGTGTCTATCAATAAGGCACGAGTAACAGCCTTTTTTTAGACTTCTTGGTCTGCAGAGAAGGGGAAATAAATACTAGTGCTAGTAAATGCTAGTGCCAGTGAATGTGAGTGTGGGTGTGGTGTGTCTAACCCCTTTTAGGATCACACCGTGACTCAATGCATTATTCCCTTTTGCTGCCATGAATACAGCCCACAGGGATGTAAGTCAGGCATGGGCAAAAATCAGGAAGCCAGACATTTACTTGATATAAAAGCCTTCTATTTTTCCAAACATCCCTCCTTACCACTCGTATAAGGAAAGTAAATGGCATTCAAAATTTTCAGAAATCAGGAAATCCTGATAAATCCTGAAGACTTACATCTCTGAGCCCAGTTTTTAGGCTGATGGATATATTCACGCCCCACACTAACCATTACTTTAATAGCCTGATGCAGTACCAATGCAGTCATACTGAGTTTACGCTGCATCATGCCAACCAAAGAACATGAGCCTGGAGGCATCATGCTATCCCTGCTAGCCTCACTGGGCTAGAAGAGAGCACGCTGGGGTCAGGTTGTCTCTGGCCGTAGCTTATTTACCAAAGTGCCCATGTAAGAGCTTCCTGCTCTCCTCACCACGCCCACATCAGCTCTTCACGATATTTGTAACATTTCAAACAAACTTAATTCTTAACTAGCAATCATGGCAGTTTTAACTGCTTTAAGATCTCCACCCATTTCGAATAGCCTGACTAGGCTAAACGTGTTCACATCGAGTGTTTAATGCGTAGTAATTTTTTTTTTTTTTTTTTTTTTTTTGCTTTTCCCTTTCCATGAATCAAACATCGCCTAGTCACTAGTGTTTAACGTAATTTTTTATCCTTTCTACTTTCTTTAGAATAATCAGAAAAGTATTATTCAGAGCTCTTATATTTAGTGGGTTCTGTCCGCACAGGTCCAAATGTGCATTGTGTAGTTACATGCGAATAAGTGTATAGGGGGACTTTATCCCAATTCCTCGTGTACCATTTTATCGTGGGCAGATCCCAGGTAAAAAAAAACAACCAACCATCCCAGGCAGAGACCTGTCACCGTATTACCAACAGCTGGCTCCCTATCACAATGTAGGCGTTGTTGGCCAGCCATCCCATAAACAAAAAGTTGTCTGTACATGAAGTGATGATAAAATATATGAAAGGAGAACAACCAGGTGTCAGTAGTTTATAATGTGTAACAGCTGATTTCCCTTGCCAGCTCCCATCTAGACAAGTGTGTGCTGGACGATATATAATGCTGCACTGATTTATGTATTATTGAGCGTCATGGGGAGGCCTGTGCTACATGTCTTGTCTTATGGCTATGGTGATGAATGTCTCTGTTTTGACATCCGAGCTCATTGACTACTTGGCCATCACATCATCAAGGCCACGTATAATATGACGCTTGCATGCCATATTTATTGTAATATCATAATAGCTCATACATATAGGTATTAAAATTGACGTCATCATCACATTGGGGCGGTGTTGTTTTAAACTTGAATTGCTCCTTTTCCGAACATGCAGAAGGGATGCTCTCCTATTCTCGCCCATCTACCCCAATGACAAAGACTGCACCAACACCAAGGCAAAAAATTATTACTGGGTAGTTCTCCTTTCAACTGAGAGCACTAACAAGGCTTATCGATACAGTACATGTAAGTTTACCAGTGCAGGTGGTCTGAGGGAGTGGCCATTATGTCTGAACATGGAAAGGGAAGAAGAGGCGGAGCTCCAAGCTCTCACCCTTATTTAAAATGTCGACTGAGTCTGAGAGAAAATACCACTAACAATAGAATGACAAGAAACAGACAAATCCTACTTTAAATACCGGTAAGTCTATTATCTACTGAGGTTATATTGCCGTCTGTCTGTTTATTCAGACCTAAAGGACAGAGCCATCTGAACCACCAACATCTATGTTACTGTGATCCTGTTGACGTGACGTCAAAACGGCCATGAGGCAGTGATACCTGAGTCCTGTATCCAGGAGGTAGATACCACCCGGGGTTACAAGGAGATATCAATAACACGATAACAAGCACTGACCACAACAAGGGTGGTATCCAATACACCTCCTGGGGCCTGGTGGCATGTCGCACCTCAAGACCTGAAGGTCTGTGGTTAAAGTATGTTCTGTTTCCCCACTACTATAGGTACATAGTTTCTTATGTTCTTTTTTCCATAGGAATGTTGAGTGGGTGGTGTGAGGAATGACTTCATTGTAATCTTGTGATTACACATCCCCATTTCATATCACCACAGGTGCTCTCCATTTTACCACACACCCCTAATATTTCTTATTTCTCAAAACTGAATACCATATCCTGTCACAATGGCTCTAACTGCATGTGGTCTTTAATTCCCCATAAACTGTAGTGTCGTACAGACGTACTACTTACCCATGTTCTCCTATCAGAAGTGCTTCTTATGTTGAGGGATATATTCAGGTAAGACGTCTATCGAGCACTGACTGTGAAGGCAGGTCCAATACCCTTCAAATATTTTATGGATGTGCTTATCATTTGTTATTATAAATCGAATTATGAAAAGGGAAGTATTTGATGATAGAAGTGAACACTGGTATTTCATGTTTACCATAGGTGTGGGGGAATGCCCTCTGCAACACCTACAGCAATTAGTAGCACATGTGAGATTCACTTGGGTTATTCCCTAAATTTACTTTTCGCGATTACCAATTCCCTGCATGGAAAACTTCCTATTTGCGTCCTTGTAAAACATTTCGATAAATACTAGTAGCCACTCTTTGCATGATATCTTTCAGGGGCGTAGGAAGGAAATTTTTATTGGGGGGGGGGGGGGGCCCAGGGGTCTCGGTTGGGGGGGTCTGCTATATTTTTATATAGGCTTATATAGGGAACCTCCTCGGAAATCATCCTAATTTTCGGGAATCCCTATAGGAAATGCCTATAGGAAATGAATTCCAAAATTCGGAATTCCTAAAAAGTTAGGAAAAGTGGCATCTCTGCACATGTAAACCGGGTACGACGCAAATACCCGAGCCTGTCTAACCATATTATCATTGGTATGTAATCGTTATCTCAAACTGTAAGGTGTCATGATTGGTTTTATTGGCCACCTTGAGGGTATGTATATATTCCTATCTATATGGGTACATGGATTCTCTTAACGATGAGACTGAATGAGGTACATGTATATATATATATATATATATATATATATATATATATATATATATATATATATATATATATATATATCCCCGGTAATTATAACGTTGAGTCATGTTGATCAAAATGTTTGATGATTCAAACTAGGACAGTCAGATACAACACTTTCCTATAAAATGATATATACTGTACACACTATCAAAAATATTGCCAATAGTGGTTTTGTATTTATAGGTACAAAAAGCTGGTCTGACGAACGGTCCTAAGAAAAATAAAGACCGAATAAAAAATGAATATATATGTTGACACTTCATAAACAAAAACTATGACCGAAACATTCCCTCTCTGCACTGCCTCTGTCTTCATGTGGTATCGCTATAGGTCAAGGACAAATCAAAGCACTCTAGAATAGGGTATGCCTTGGTGTACAACATAAGCATACACCTGGGTGTGGTAACTACCTACTTTGCTACAAGGCCTATTGGCTGGGCCAACTACTCATGAGTAGCTCCAAAGGCTGATGCAGGTGTGACCGTTTTCCCTACAACCCTGATTACCTACCGTTAAATAACACCTCATAGAGTGAGCAACTCACTCTCCATGTAGGTCACTGCACAATGTTAACTATACACAATGTATAGTGGAGATGGATGGAGAGTGAGGAGCTCAGGTTAACCAGCAGGAGCTGCTCTTTGTAAGTGTGGCGATAGTATGCCGGGTTACAAATAAAATGTATAGTATGCAGATGGAGGTAAGGTGTCAATACACGGGAGTACGTGTTAGGGATTTAATGCACAATTCCCTACAGGCTACTGACATAAAGTTATCTAACAACATCCGGCTAACAACTGATGCATGGTCCACCAAATGAACGGCATATGTTAAAAAAAAGTCCAGGAAACTAAACCGTGTCTACCTATGTTCCCCCTCAGTGATTCCAACTTACGCATTGAATATCCACTTAGCCACCAGACTGTTCATTAATTAATTATTACGACTAACTAGGTCACGCTCTAAACACGGCTGGCTTCTGTTCATTTTCCACGTGAATGAATCACTGACTACCGGTATATATCGGTCATCAGTCAATAAATCAATACATGGACACAGCCAATTCCTAACAGTGTTTCATATGTATCAATATGAATTTGGCATAGGTAAGGGAATTTGCTCAGTCAACACCTTTGATATTATATGTTGAATACCTGAAACCTGTTTTGGTCCCTGGATGTTATCCAACTTTGACGCCAACACAAAGAATACAGTAATCATTAACCTTTAAGATAATCATCTCTGGGATATTGTGTTCGCATCATCATATCTATTGATAATCCTGCAGATCAATCAGTATGTTAATAAAAACAGAGACCAACCAATGTGATATACGTTGTATAAAACAGCAGGTATACTAAGTATTAATACCCGGTGCCGGCCCACCCTGGTGTTAAGACAATGGGACACACCACCCTGATTAATACTAAGGATAAACCTCTACCTCCTACCAGGTATCCCCCTCCGGAGGTGACTAGTAATCAGATAGGGCTCTCTGTAATCTGCATGTCCTGAAGTCAACCTCTGTATCTGAGATAGAACTTTATATATCCCACAGCTATTCATCAATATACAGGTTATGGGGCTTTACAAACACTAAAACCTCCACTGCCAGGCACCACACAATGTTTATGGTGCAGTTGTAAAGTTAATGTGAACTCTGGTCATTCGGAAAATTCTCTCAAGTGTTGGCAAGGCAAGGATTGAGGTCCAACTTTTCAGTCCACATTTTATACCTCGATTCAGTGTAATAGTCTACAGCCATAGAGAGCTTGGGTAAAGGAGTTTGGAGCGATGTTACACTATATATACATGCACCTTGTACTAGTATACACTGTATTCTTTCTATCCGAAACGCACACATTCATATCAAATGTTAACCTATACCCCGGGTATATTGTAGCAATGGCCTATATTACATTCTCATCTATGAGTTCACTGAAATTAATTGCTACCGATAGAGCAAGCATTAAATCACAATAAATCACGGTTCTTAGTGAATCAGCTAGAATCAGCCAATGTCATCAAAGGGAGGGATATATATCGGTAAGTTCACTTACTGTGCAGTGTGACTATTGGATCCTGTCCAGTGGGAAGTACCGTAATATATAAGAGTATCTCTAGGTGTAATTGAGTAGTGTATTGGTGGGCTTCCCTCAGGTTATAGATCCTACCGATAACACCACACGGGGCAGACTACGTGTGGGGCTTAGTGTGGGTGCCTGCTCCCTGGTCTGGATCCGCCGACTTAACCACCCAGGGGGAGGCGGGTCTGGGATCCAATCTTCTGCCACCACCAGGACCGATATACTTCATTCACGTCTAAATGCCCCCTGTTCACTCCAATACTGTGCCTAATGCTATAACGATGAATCCAGTAGTTGGCTAATTCCCACAATGTGAGGCCGGCAACTTTCGCACGAGAGATCCCGAGATGGGAGATGTCATTGCTGCCCACACACAACATCCAGATTTAGCACTACGACATTTAACCCCTTCTTATAAGCAAAAGTTAATAGATGATGTCAAGAATATGTGACCTGGGGAAATGGTCCTGATTTTCTGCGATCTTATTTTGTCTCCAACTCAGACAAAAAAGTTACAAAATCCAAAAAAATGTCGAATCATGTCGCCGACTGTAGATGTGGATGAAATCTACCATGTCCATGGGCAACACCGGTACCACTTACATAGAAACGGGTGGACACGAAAGGAAAAGGTTGCTACTGTGTCTGGGTTGGTGTCATTGTGGTGCCTTCGTAGAAAGCCCGTGTGGAGTGAATGTGAATGTGTCATCCCTGTATGTCTGAGGTGGGTTGGGTTGGTAGGGGTAGGGGTGGGTGTGGAAGTAGATCCTTCCATGCCGGGAATGCATTGTATATATATATATATATATATATATATATATATATATATATATATATATATATATATATATATATATATATATATATATATATATATATATATATAAAACCCTGTGTACAAACAGTGGCTGATAAAGTGAATTACTCCATGTCCTAGGTACGACTTATACACCTAAACTAATGGTGCGACTTTCATGCGGGGTTTAACTTTTACACAGAGGGACAATAGTAAGAATTGGCAAACTCAAACTCTCCAGACCCCTAAGTGCGGCGTATAACAAAGACAGCAACTGAACGTACGCGCTATAAGCTGAATGTACGGCAATATTTAAGTGGGATGGAGTGAGTGGGAAGAAGGTGGTGGTGGGATAGGAAAACATTCCAGAACGACACACAAGAAAGTGCCTATAAACAGACATTTTTTTTTGTTTTTCCTACAGCACCTCCCATTATCATCACAATGTGGCAGGATGGTCCTTTTCCCTGTACTTAAGAGTTCACCTAACTCTTTTTACCCTAGAGTTTAGTCAAAATTAAGGGATAAATGAGGGGCGCCCCCCCCCCCTTTCAAAATCCTGGATCCGACCCTGTGGTGTGGGACTTGTACACCACCTAGGTACACTGTGTATTGGTTCAGACCGTGTGACTGTGATGTAGCTAGATGCACATTAGACTGACTAGCTGCTGCGTGGACCCCCATCTTAAATGGAGTTGTCTATTTGTTCACTTCATACAGAGGAGCACAACTCATATTAAAGGTAATTAATCACATCAACTCCAAAACTCATGTTCTTCCCTCTTCCAGCCAATGTGCACAGAAGAACACCGCCTGTAAGGGCAACAACGTACAATAAAAATAACCGACCAATCAAACAATCATAGGAGAGACTCAGCAAACACCTACAGGTTATATGAGCAGAAATTAGCCTGATGGCGTGTGATAAGTTAGTCCTTATCTCTGATTAGGCTGTATGAATAGGGCAGCTAATGTCCACACCGATAAAGTTCGACAACACACAAGTATGATATAACAAGATCATGTGGTATATGGATCTACCTGGTACCCTGCATCCTAACCTCAGGTGCGCCTTATGTGATGATCCTGAACTGAGGGTGGGCCTTATAGGCAGGGTGAAATTCGATCAATGCCACGAGCATATTAACTCAGGGTGAGATTTATACGCACTGTCGTGACCCCTCATACGGTTTACCCCCCCCCCCCCCACCTAAATGGACTGCCTAAGGAGAAGTACATTTAGTAAATGATTTACTTATTCGGGAAAACCCAAAAGGTGTGAATGTGTGTCGGTACAACTTAGACCTGCCAACCGGTCCCTAGGCATATGATGTTAGAGCGATCTTGGAGTGGCAGACGGGTGTGGAGTCCACACACTAGTACAACTCAGAAGCAGGAGCAAATTGCACTAAAATAGGAGCTAATTTTTACCAATATGTGGCAGGATCGAATACTTTAAGATTATCATTGTCAGGAAATAAATGATAAAAAACAAGAATCAACTTAACAGCAATGCTTTTTGTTTTAGGGTGTTAAAAATACCTTAATAAAGGTCAAATTTGCAAGCCGTAAACACTAAAATGTAGCCGGGCAGCCCAAGCCTCGGGCCAAAGATGACAGCTCAGACCTTTGGTCTGGTACAGTCATGTCTCTATAAGCCGGCCACCCTGGTTTCAGCTCAAATTTGACTGGTTCCTGAATCGACTGGTTCTCTGAATCAGAATTACAAATAAAATTCAGTTGTCATAATCTTATCTGTTTAGAGAGTTTTGTGGCTGGTAAGAGAATCAGTCGACTTATTGAAGACCCATAACTCATCGAGACCTGACTGTAGTCTGGCAATTCCGATTACGTGAACGATGATCCCAAGGAACGATGATCCCAGAACAATGATCCCAGCTTTTGAGGAACCATGATCCCATCTTAACGAAATGATGGCCCCACTTTTCAAATATGGCTATATTGTATTTGTATCTTATCTCTGAACATGTAATTGACAAAGTGGTATTTAGATGAAGAGTTTTCCATGAAATCTAGGAAGAATTTGAGAGTGACAGTATGCTAATGTGTGTGTAGGTACAGTACTTACAGTTTATCTGTTAATCCATGAAACCCTATGATTAATCCATGTAAATGATATGTATCCCCAATAATCAAAAGAAATATAAGTAAAAAATAAATATACACAAAATATATACCGTAATCTCCCGCGTATAAGACGCGTCCTCTACGCCAAACAAAATGCTGGGGAGTCTTATAGGATGTATTGAAATTGGGGGTGCGTCTTATACGAGGGGTAATTTTACTATAGAAATGTATTGAATTTACAAATATCAGCATTAAAATGTGCGTCATATACGCGAAAATGCATGTGCTGAGTTTGGGGTGCGTCCTATATGCAAAACGCGTCTTCTACGCGGGAGATTACGGTACTTCTATGTAAAATAATAACGAAAAAAATCACTCCAATGATAGATCTAGTTCTATAGGTACAGACAATTTCGGACATCCTTTTCAGAAATTTCTGGGCATTTAATCATTATTATTCATCATTTCTATCAATTTCCATGCGTAAATCACCAACAAATCATGGAATACTAGTGCAGATGGGTCAGTTAATATAAGCAATGAGAGATATTCTAATGTGGGATCATGGTTCCTCAAGATGGGATCATCGTTCCTGGGGAGGAGAAAATGGGATCAACGTTCCCGTGGGATCATCGTTCCTTGGGATCATCGTTCCAGTAACCGGCAATTCCTGCCGGCCTGGCAGCGATTTTGTCAGCAAAAGCCAATGTCTGATGAGTTTTCATATTGTACAATCATTTGTGTTTGATGAATTATCATCTACAACTGAAATACAACGGACGGATGGAAACTATTAAGGAGTCTGCTCTACTGTCTAGAGTACGAGTATGTTATCTCTCACATTTTATTCAACTACACTTTAAAATGCCGTATACACCTCGAAGCTACAAACGACCATACAGCTTATTCCACTCATGAACAATGGTCTTTAATATGACAGCTTGGCACACTCAGTCTCAGAGAAGTTAATCACATTTCTTATTTAGTTACTACAGAGATATTAAGGTACACATCATGTCACATGTCTTCATGTCTCTGGTTATATTTAATATGAGGTCTTTGACCCTCTTAGGGAGTGATCATTTTTTAACAACAGGGGGGGGCCGGTGGGTTTGAGGGGGGGGTCAGAATTTTTTCAACCCCTTGACCGGGGGGGTCAGAATTTTTTCAAAACCTCTGATGGGGGGGGTCAAAATAATTTCACCTGTTTTCAGTGGAAAACCCCGCGCGTTACTATAGGCTAAAAGGGGACGTTCGCGCGCGATTTTTATCCCTTACGGGGGGGGGGGGGGGTCGAAAAAATGTTACCCCCTCGAGAGGGGGGGGGTCGAAATTTTTTTCGCGCATCCGCGCGCAAACCCACCAGCCCCCCCCCCTGTTGTTAAAAAATGATCACTCCCTTAAGGGGATAATTTCTCGACGTTCCTGTCTGCACTAAGTGATCCCCCACCCCCTGATCCAAACACCAACAAACACTCACACCCCCACCCACTTTGCATTCTTCCAAGAAACACTTATTGTACTGCTTTTTATGATAACTTAATTTCCTATCTTTTAAAAATTGGCCTGGTGCTAGGTTTTTAATCTAAATTCTAATACATATAATGTATTCAAAACAAGTACATCTACCAGAATGTGTCAGCTTAAAACGGTCCTGAAAATATCACATAGCCCACTCCTTTCCCTTGCTCTCACTGCAGGTATATTCATTGCCGGGATTCATTGTATGATTGTGTGACCTACCTGTGTTCACCATTTACACGGGAGCCTTGGTATAAGGATAGGGGTGTCTTTTGTTCACTCCATTCTCTAATGCGAGCAGGAACGACTGTTAACAGTACCTCCTCCAGGTCCAAGTACATCCAGTGAACACCCAGTCACAGTGTGTGATATGAGATAGTACGATTGTCCTGTTCCTCCTGGTGTTGGGGAGATAACACCAACACAGTAGAACAGAATGGCTGGCTGGTGGTGGTATGGAGTAATGGTCCCGGTGGTTCTGTGTCCCTCGTCCCCTACCTCCTGTAAGTGTGTGCCCGTGTGTCAGTGTGTGTGTGGCGTGGGCGCCCACTGACTGAGGACGGCTCGGTACATGTGTACCCGGCCCCTTGTCTGGCTGATGACAACCCCATCAGGGTCGTTAGTTAGTAGACGAGCACTCAGCTCTTGGAACCCTAAATGTCACATGTCACCAGTGGCAGTCATGTGCCATATGGGCAGGGGCAGATCCAGATGGAGTGGTCGGGCCGGTACAACCAGGAAAAATTGGGTCTAGGATCAGAGGGGGGGGGGGGGGGGGCACAGCTGGCGTCTCGAGCCTCCCCCGCAATTTTTTTTTTTCTTTTACACCCCTCCTATTTGATCTGTACTAGCGCATGGGCTTTTTGCCCCCTCAAGAGGAGTCAAACGTTTTTAAGGTCCTCTCAAATCCACCATCCGCCTGTTGATAAATAGTGACAACAATGACCACTTTTAGGGACCCTACCTACATTTAGGTTTGCGTGCGGAAGTGCAAAACAAAAAAAAATTGCCCCCCCCCCCGCTCTCAAGGGCAAATTTTTTAATTTTTTTTTACCCCCCATAGGAGGCTAAAATCATGCATGAACGCACAAATTTTTAACCACCCCAGTCAAGGGGCAAAAAAAAAATTCGGACCCCCAAAACCCATCGCCCCCCCTGTTTTTAAAACACTCCCTAATTCCGATTGTATTGTTTGATTATTCAAATCTGATAGACACGTATGCAACGCATTTAACAAAATGATGGCCTGGGGTGTAAATACCAAATATTTGTGCAAAATGATGGAGGAAAGTACAGGGAAATAAGGATTCTGCGTAGTTGTATATAGTTAATTGCCTGAGCCAAGGGGAAGCACTTGGACAACAATCCTGCTAGTCAGAGCCCCCTCTCACATATATGATCCATGACTTACTGGTGATCTACTTGAGATCTAGTGCACCTTTCATCTCAAATAGTATAACAAATGCATTTTGAAAACTACCTAACCAATCTTTTAGACAACTATTATGGCTACATAATGTACAAGTAGATTCAAGATTCAAGATTCAAGATGGCTTTATTGACTAATGTACAGGTACACTTATGTCAGCACCAGGTTTTCATTTACAATGTTGTAGACAGATTTTATATATGAGTATATACAGTTCACAGCCCCTGGCCTTTTAGATGATTTGCAATATGGGGCCACTGCTAGTATTTGAGAAAGTTTCCTAGTGTCATCGTGTCTTTTATAGTAATCAACGAACTTGAGGTATTTTGTTTCAAACACTGACCGTGCGTTTCTCATCTCGGGTATGAACTTGATCACCTCTCTACTTCCTGAGGTACTGAGAAAATATACCAACCAGCAATTTGCATTGCTCGTAAAAAAATATAAATAAAAAAAAGAAATGAAACAATAGCCTTGAGCAAGTCTAGCTTGTGGTCTGACATCAGCACTCCCTCACCCAGTTATTGGCACCACCAAGCCACTATTCGCATAACTCCCCCAAAACTGTGCTATTCGCACCACATTTCCCAAAAAGGCAGGAAAGTTGATACATGGATCAACATCATATACCTTTACCATTGGAGGCAAAAAGCGTCTTAAGGCTGCCAACCAACTGAGTCTGTACAATATTGACAATTTCTCAAAATTTACAAAACTTTGTAATGAAATACCTTTTCCTGCAAGACCCCTACATCTCCTCCTTTAATGGCACTACAAATTCATTAAGTAATTCTGCCTCTTTTATACAAAATTTCTATCTTTTTTTAAACTTATTCACACCACCAAAATGACTGAAAGTGCAGGGCCCCAGGGTGTCTCCTTATAACTCGCTTTTCGAGTTAATAACCATTAACTGTCCGCTTATTGGGTCTTTTACTCTACGTGATAGGTCTAATAAAACAGAAACATGTGAATTGGTGATGTAACAGAGGATAAGTCGTCCAACAATCAAACCACACCTCTCATCCCTGGCACCTCACCATGGGCTTATAACTGTAAGCACTTTCATAAGCAGGGTTTCCAACTCTCACGCAATTGGCCGTACTGTTTACAGCGCCACCCTCTACTGTAGTGTGCGCCAATGCGTGAGAGTTGGCAACCCTGCATAAGTACAGTAATACATGTATATGTACAAGTTGGACCACTGCCAGCACAGAGTGTGAGGTGTGACAGTATGGAAATTGAATTTCACCTGGTCAAACAGGAGTGCTACCAACATTAAATCTGAACAGACCTAACCACTGTGTTGGGTTTGGTCAGTTTACCAATACGACACCAACATCTTAAATGCCAACAGCTCATGTTGGGTCCACTTTGAGCGAAAGATTCTGATTGAATATTTAAAATTTCCATTTCATGTAATGGTACTACATTCAGCAGCATGATCTATATGCTCGCAGCAGACCCTGGCCTGTTTTTGTTTTTGTTGTTGTTGTTTTTTCATATAAATTTATATGAACTTATGTAACAATATAAATTGTGCCTATACTCTAGGCACAATGGCTTCAGTTAAATATTTAGGTACGATACATGTATCATCATTTCCAACATCTCCCTCCGCCAATAATGACACCAGTCACCATAAATCACCACTATTATGCATACAAGTATCCAATGGAAGAAATCAAAGTATTACAAAGGCTTGGAGCAAGTCTAACCACCCCTCCCGCTCCATCCCTCTCCCAATGGCAGCTGACTCAGTGCAACCGTCCCAGCAGGCATTTCTCAACTTCACCAGGGCGTGACCATGGTTACGCGTATGAACCCCCCCCCCCCTCCCCCGCTACCCAGTGCTATGTACCCTCCTGTGAGTTTAGACCTGTATCTATGCTCCAGCCTATGCAACACCAGAGGAATGCTATCAGCTGCTGGGGGTGGCATAGCACACCAGTGCACCTGGACTTAGTACCATAAAACCACGGGTATCAAAGACGGGTATTTACAGTATTAGACCATACAGCAAGTGACCGTGGAGCCCGGGCCCTGTGGTTCCTTTGATGACACTGTCATAGACAGCTACAGTTAGTAGGTCACCACGCATGGTCATTCATTGTACACAAAAAGGGCATCTAAAGATAGCTGCGCCTGTCCGGCGTTGACCTCTTGTATGCACAGAGACACCAATGTCACTAAATAAAATGGGGGGGGGGGGCCCAGGTTTAAAATATAAATGCCCTCTTAGACTCGATACAGTACTATTTTGATAAAAAAAAAAGTTCTTTGGAACATAGTGTACTTTAAGTATGGCAGTACTGGGGACAAAAAGATATTACACATAATAGCAAATCCGAGACTTTTAGTAAATCGAAGATATTTTATCCGGCATTTTAGGATTATTGTCAGTTCTTTCATGGGGATTCTGGAATATTGACATTAACATTCTTCGATAATATTCAATACCACCCAATGTCCATTCACAACCAGGAATGTTCCTCTATTCAATGTATTCCTGTATTGGTAAGGACTAGGATTAGTAGGAGAAACTTCCAGAAGACCACGCCATTGTGATATTGGTGTATATATACACACACACACACACACATCAGGAAAGCACTATAAGAACATGACTCAAGCTGCCTACCATGATACAGCAATATCGTGTTAAGGCCACGTAGGAGTTATGACATCAACACAGATACCAAGTACAGACTGAAACCATATTCAGAATGGCAAAGTGGTAAACTGATCGTCGTTAACAACAGTAACAAACATGTTCAATGTATTGGAAGAACTATAATTTATTGTCTACACTTAAATGTTAATGTACCAAGACAGGTACAGGAGTACCTATGGAAACCCCAGCATTCACTCTATACACAATAACCTGTGTAGTCTACATAACATGACACCCAAGTACTGCCATTCCACAAGGTCTCTCATCTCTCAGACTGATGGCTCCGGGTACACATGTACTTAGAGAGAATCCACCCCTATTGTGTCGTCAGCACTCTTTACAGAATCATTATACACATGTACTCCATTAGTACTGTATACGGCATACTGGAGGTACACCTTGAACATATAGGGCACGAGGAATTACATATATGTGGGTTCAATTGGGGTAAACCTTTAGATTGATCATACGCAGTATAAACTAGGGTAGGTTCATTGTGAGATATTGTCTTCTTTTTCTATAGGGACTCCGTTTTTTAGGATGAAAAGTAAGGGGCGTAGGGAATGGTGGTAGGGGGAGGGGGCCTGCCGTACTGTTTACAGCGCCACCCTCTACTGGAGTGCGTCACTGTCTTAGTGCCGGCCATGGCGTAAATCTGTACTTATATCATTGCGCCAGTGATGAGGCTGAGATGTTAGGCTTGTAACCTGCTGCAAAATGTAGTTCTATACACTTTACCCTAAAACTCAATAAAACCAACCAAATGTGTTGCATATTTAGACAGAAATTTGTCATCTACATTTTTCTTATTGTGTTTTTAGTTCTGTTTCTAACAGATGATGAGAAATTAAAACAATTTCCTACACTGTCAGTGGTTGCACTGTCCCACCCCCTCGCCGATAGAAATGCATTGTTTTGGTTTTGGTTTAGGTATTTAGAGAGGATTTGGGCCTTAATGAGCATTACCAGGTTCTTAATCTACACCTTTTCTATTCATTTGTATAATATCACAACATATTTTTGCATAGATTGTCAGAGATATGGCCTCAAACTTTCATATGATCCAAGGAGCAACACATCATGGTGGTCATGACAGGGTGCTGGACTAGCTTGACATACTTCTGCTTCATTGGTCAGTCTACACTACCCAGGGGCCTATGGCGTCAGAGACGCATTCAACATAATGTGGCGCTGAGGTAAGAGTGGGGGCCTGCCAATAATTGTAAGGTCCCCTATGTAAGCTTATATAAAAGTATAGTGGGCCCCTCAAACTAGACTGCCCCCCCCCCCCAATAAAAATTTGCTTCATAGTCATACACCTCTGAAAAGTAGGATCCTAGCGACATGATAGTAGCGTCCCTCAAAGCCCCCTCCCACTCATCCTGTTATACATGTTGAATCTAAATTAGCGGTATATGGTTTTACTGTTGCACAAATATGCACAATAACTTCAAAATGATGAGTTTATGCTTACAGTAGTCACATTTTACAAACCTGCGGATCATTTAGCCGTCTCACTCCACATGTTTTGTAACAACATAAATTCTCCTAGTTGGCCTATTCCGTGTACATTGCTTATCCTATATATTTCAAGTATATTCAGTACGAATAGACAGTACGAATTGTCTTACCTACAACACTCAAAACTGCTGTATGCTTAGGTTGTCTACATAGGAAATAGTAGGAAAAAGGTCAGAGTGATAGTTCAAATACTGTATTTTGATGATTTTTTTTCACCCATAAAGAAATATGGAACACCTTAGTGACTACATTCAAATCGAAGCTCAAGACGAGGTCTTTCAGGAAAGAAATAGTGTAGGTCAATAAAAGTTGGGCTACATGACCTAAATTGCTACAGAAATTAGGTCATTTTGCTAAATTGGCTGATTTTGTCCACCAGTAGCACCACCTGGATGGTGTTTTGAGGTATACTCGTCATACCCATACAATCCCCATATCTACCTGAATATGTGCTCCAAAGATTAAGTGGCTGGAGATGATATTCTAATTTTGACAAATTTTTCATTATTTAAAATCCACGAGAGCCCATTGATTTTTTTTTTTCTGTTTTCCGAGCCCCAGTGCTTCAACACACAGCACATGGGGCATGTTTTTATGCTTGTTTGCTGATCTCTACAAGTAGTAGTGCACGTCTGAGTAAACTTGGACCTGTAACAATAATGGTATTCTTATGACAGGCTTCTGAAAATGGCCCAGAAATAAGGGTTTGCTCCCGAGGGCAGACCCCCCTCTCACTATATGGGCGAAAACTCGGAGACTATTTGGAATTTTGATGAAATATTTGGGGAGAGTATTTCAGATACATAGACCAATCATATATTTGCGTTAGAAATATATCAGAGATGGTCATCTGGGAAGGTTGGTTGAATTGACACGGAAAAGGCTAGTTTAGGGTCACTTGCAGGACAACAGAAGGTATACAGTGTTGTGGCCGTTCATCACCACAGCTCCCTTCACCCTCCTCCCAGTCCCCTGGTCATGTTATCTTCCATTTATCCAGCACCAAGTAAACAAAACTTCCAGATGGAAGATTCCTTGTAAACAAATGTGCACTGCTGGTCTATTTCAAAGCACTGTCTCCATGGCAACCATTGGATCTTCTCTATGACTCCGTATTGGTAATGATATAGGTGATGTTAACACTTCAAGGAGGTTTCTGTTGGCGCAGTGGGAATGATTTGAGAAGGCTTTTTGGTGGTGTTCATAAAAATATAATGCAGCAATATAAATTGATGATAACTTGAAAAGTAAAAAGCTTTTTTTTTTTGTTTGGATGAGTGGAGTAATTGATCCTGTACTGTTGAGCTATGCATGTGAATATGAAATAAAACACAAAGTCATTGCTTTTGACTTAAATCTTTCATTGGAGTCTTTTTCTTTATTTGCTCAACAGAGCAGATAAATATTGCAATCAATAAATTGGAATGTGGGATGGGGCTGCAGGCACCGCTGGAGGAAGCCAGGGGGGAGGGGGTTCTGATGTAAGACAGCCGCTACTCGCCTGTGATTGGCTCCCATGAGTTGTGCACTTATCCTGTTGCATCAGCACTCCCTCACCCAGGTTATTGGCACCACCAAGCCACTATTCGCATAACTCCCACCAAAACTGCGCTATTTGCACCACATTGCCAAAATAGGCAGGAAAGTTGATACATGGATCAACATCATATACCTTCACCATTGGAGGCAAAAAGTGTCTTATGGCTGCCAACCAACTGACTCTGTAGAATATAGACAATTACTCAAAATTTACAATATTGGTACTGAAATACCTTTTCCTTGAAGACCCCTTTATCTCCTCCTTTAATGGCATTACAAATTCATTAAGTAATTCTGCCTCTTATATATAAAATTTCCATCTTTTTTTAAACTTATTTGCACCACCAAAATGACTGAAAATTAGGACCCTAGTCGTCTCCTCCTATAACTCTTTTCGAGTTAATGATCTTCTCATCAGCTGATCATAACGTAATGCAGACTGGTGTCATATTCACATGATAGTTTAGTTTCATACATTTTAGCATAGTTTAGTTTCAAGTTTTAAAAGGTTTTATTACCCGCCCCGGATGGAGACCGCTTCGCCATTGCAGTGATCTACGAGTAGGCCTACTGCTTTCAGGATATTTCCTTCTTCCAAATGTGAGGTTCAGTTTCATAGAGATGGGTAAATTCCATGGGCATTTCGGGAGAGGGGTTAGCCGTGTCAGCGTATTTCACCCACTCTATTTACACCCAGTGGGATTTCCCTGGGGGAGGCGGCAGATCAGGTGTATGTATACAACATTAGCTAGGTTGGGGTATACATTTATGTTGCCCCAGGATCATACTCACGCCCCACAGTTCCTGGTGCTGTTCCCACTGTACATACATACAAATCCTCTTACTGGTACCTCTGGGAATGCCACTACGGCTCGCAAATTACCCTTTGACTTTTTCATTGCCCTCCCCATTCTTTGAAATCAGTTACATATCCTCATACTATCGGGTAATGATTATCCTAGAATTTTGATGAAACATTGCTTTGAATAATTTCCATTGCCGCTTGGTAGCCTACCCCTACTCTACTGGCGCATACAGGCCTGGTGGATGGTGGATTTACATCCTTTTCATTTTTTTTTTTTTTTCAAAATCACAGATCGATAGACCTTATTTCACAGCCCGACATCGTCATGTAATACTTAATGGGCAACAATTCCAGCATTCATAGACTAGCCCATAGCACACGAGTTCTCCCATCATAGCCCTTGACACCTATACATGTGCTGGTACTGGACTGCCCCGCCCACCCTAATGGCTCATACCCGTGGGCAGCGCACACGAGGGCCTCCTACGTTGGCATGTGGAAGATGCTGAGACCTCCCAATCATCATTAGAACTACTTTCAAAAAATTCCTAGCGCTTTGGGTATTTCATTCATGGACGAGTATCTCTAGAAGCTGTTACCTTATCAGGTCGACTTATCTAAAATGCTAGATATTTTGGGCGGTAGAAGGACAAATCTTTAGATCAATATTTTACGTTGTTTTCTTTTCTAAATCGGAGGATATTCAACCTAGCCAGATCGCCATTTAGGAGAATCAATTCTCAGCAGTTACTGCTGAGAATTAGTGGATCCCCCTCCCCCATAATAGCCCAAAACTTAATGTGCTGATAGTATTAGTAGACTGCCCTGCCCACCCTAATATCTCATCACCGCTTTGTCTTTGAGTCTTTCATTCATTGACGAGTATCTCTATAAGCTATTACCTTATCAGGACGATTTATCTAAAATACTAGACAGTTTTGGTGGTAGAAGGAAAACCCATTGGATCAATATTTTAGTGGTTTTCTTTTCCTAAATAGGGGGATTTGCAACCTAGTCAGAAAGCCTTTTAAGATATTCAACTCTACAGTGGATTCCCCTAAGGCCACCCTTAAAAATAAGTTTGTTTCCTGTCCAGAGGCCTGGTGAAATTTTTTATGAGAATGGGAAAACTTTTTCCTGAGTTCTGAAAAAAGATTTTTTTTTTCGCCTTCAGCACAAGAAACGAGGTTTCCAATCACAAAATCTTTAAATGTAATGACAAATTCATGCCGTCCCCCTTTCGAAGTTCATAACAAATAAAAATATTTTCCTTAAAAAAAATTTTTCATGGGTCTGAAAAATCCCACCCTCTGGACAGGAAACGGACATATTTTTAAGGGTGGCCTAATACTATTCTATACTAAGAAGAGGAGCAACTCCCTACTTGTGTTAGCTATTAATAGCACACAGGTCGAGACTTGAACTCATATATCTGACATAGCAGACATAGCGCTTCTAAAGAGGCATCCCAGCACTCATATAGTTGTCGTCTTGTTTATTGGATATCAGACCTCTGCATCTTGCCCCTATGGGACCACATAGTAAGTGACTTAACAAACAGTATCATAACGATGTGTTATATAATTGAGCAGACTCTTGCTGCAGCTATGCATCTGCTATGCTATGCATCTTCTCGACCTGATGGGGTCGATATGATGCTGCAATGTAGTGCTGGTTATATCACAGTACATGTATCTTGTGAAACAAAGACTTATCCTACCTATTAATATTTTTTAGCATGTTACCTGATACATACAGTTTTTTAGACCTTACTGGAAGCAATGAAGCCGCCAAGTTTCTTACCAATAGTTATACATGGACCCGGTGCCTTTCTCTAGTATGCTATTCTTAGCCAGACTCATTGATAATCCCATTATGTCAGTACCACAAGGGTCCATATCCATCACTCCTATCTCTTACCCACTCACTCTGCCTGCACTCCCGGCCCCTGCATTCTATATGTAGTATGTACACCACCTGTGTTCCCTCCGTCAAAAAAGTACCCCATTTCCATGGAATTTTATGTAAAAAAGACTCCTTTTTGTGGGAAAACGTTGACTTTTCAAGGTAGAAAAACACCCCTTTTTCTCACAAAAGGCTGACATTATTTTTAGCACCCCCCCCCATTTTCCCACATTGAAAATAATTTGAGATATTGTCTCAATTAAACAGCATAAATTTTATACCTGTATGTGAATATTTATTTGCAAAATAAAGGAGGGAAATCCCCTAAACTACAAAAAGCATCCATGTTCTTCAAATTCCATGTAGTCAGCCCATAAAAACACCCCATTTTTCTCTAAACCATGGAGGTTATTTGAGAAAAAACACCCCTTTTTCTTGATTCCAGGGACATTGGAATGAGATGGAAAATCACCCTTTTCCCCTGCTTTGGGGAACGCAGGTGGTGTACCTCTACCATAGAAAGTTCAGGGGCCGGGCCTGCACTACACCACCGAAAGGTAATCTCACATTCGGATAGTGTAATCCCCTCTTCCCCTAATGTATTTTCCTCTATGGAGTTGGATCGTTTTAAATATTGTACTGATAAACTAGAGGTAATACATTGTAATGCATTCATACAGGTGAGTCGTAAAATTTGGCCAGGCAGATCATGCTGCTATAAATCTGGTTTGTCATAGTAAGAATGGTGAAATTTCAATATGTTCCCAACACAGGACCAGGTCCAGCGGACCACATCTCTATGCATGTGCTCATACTCTAAAGGATGTGTGTCCCTTTAAGAGGTCATGTCAGCATGCAAAGCTATATTTGGAGCCAGTCTGTCTACTACTTTATAGCAAAATCTCAACAAGACAGCAGCAGGATTGGCAGCTACTTCTAACAGGTGCTGGTCTATCTGCTCCCATTGTTACATTGTAGACACAGCGGCTGGGACAATAATTACTCAAACTAGAAACACACACCACAATCTATTTTTCACTAAACTGAGAGAGAATTAACTACTCATTAACCTGCCTGTTTTATACTTTAATATTGATGTTTTGAGGAAAAGAAAAGAGCATAGGATTTTTTTTTTTTGTTAATTAGCACATGATAAGAATAGATGAGCCTTCAAAGAAAACCTACTGAAAAGGGCATTTGTCTGGTGTTACATATTCAAGATTTAACACTGAGGTCTATGAGAAGGAAGATCTTTATGGCATTTTTCTTTTCCTAAGCAGAATCTATACTAAAGAGATGATAAAAAACAAAGAAAATTACATGTTTAGGGAAAACTTATCTATTATAGAGAACAATAGAACACATGTTTTGGCTCTTCTATTCCTCATTTGCATGAAATTAGACCTGACAAATGCCATACCTCTACAAAATCCAGAAACAGACCCCCACACCCATAAGATTGTGGTTACATAATAGCTTACAAATTCTAACAGCAAAACCACACTCCAATTACCCCCGATTGATAGGACATCTAGTGGGTAAAGACATGAGGCCTTAAAAAAATTGTTGTGTTCAGGTAATGCTACCAACCCTAATTTTTTGGCCCTACTCTAACTTTTTTATCGGCATTTTTTGGGGGAAATCTGATATTTTGGCATTTATCGAGATATGGAAGTTTTTTTTGTTTTTTTTTTACGATTTCGCATGTCAAATTCGTGTTACATAGGCACGAAATTTTCAGCCGGCCTAAAAAGAAAATTTCCCTACCAACCCTAATTTCTTTTCGACCCCATTACCTGAACACAACAATTTTTTAGGCCTGAGTGTGAATGGTCCTGTCTGGATAGTCCATGGTACCTCTCAATACTACTCTATAATACTACCCTGTGATGTCATCAAGTCAAAATGAAGCCAAACCCCCAATCAAAGCTCCACGTACTGATTCAAGTTATGAAACCTCCCTATACATATATCAGGACGAGAGCACCATTGGTGAGATACAGGCCCACGGTACTGGTAC
The DNA here is from genome assembly GCA_949317995.1 of Acholoe squamosa. Classification (NCBI taxonomy): domain Eukaryota; kingdom Metazoa; phylum Annelida; class Polychaeta; order Phyllodocida; family Polynoidae; genus Acholoe; species Acholoe squamosa. The sequence goes on from OX439038.1 coordinate 42,108,936, forward strand.
CCTACATGTAGGCCTAACACAGGAGTACATTGATTATTTCCACTCTCTGTAATTGAAACATTTCCTTCATCAAAAGGTTTCTGGCAGCCATGTGATGGTATTGACGTCAATGGCTAATCAATACATCTGCTAATGATTCTTAGGGATCAATACCACAATGATGGTGCCAACGCTCAAAGATGGTTTTCACATGTTACTATAAGGTCTATAAGGTTTACACATATTTTTTTCAATAAATTACCCAACTAAAGTTAAAACTAATAAGGGTCTAGACCCTTAAAATCGACAGGGTAACATGGCCCTTTCTTAAAATTGACATGACAATGATGGAGCTTTAATAGGGCCTAAAAAAAAAGTTGTGTTCAGGTATCCCGACCTACCCTATTTTTTGGCCCGACCCTAATTTTTTTTTTTTTATAGAAATTTTTGGTAAATATGACCCAAAATTAAAGAAAAATGTAAAAAAATGTCAATATATAGGCATGTTTGGTATCAAATTAAAGCCCACGGCCTCACGAATGCTACTAACATAAAATAACCATCATTTTTTATAGTTTTTTTGTTTTTTTTTTAATTTGGTCAATAAAAAATAAAACATGATAAAAATCCGACCTACCTACCCTAATCTTTTTGAGCATGTTACCTGAACACAAGATTTTTTTTTAGGCCTAGTGATAAAGACATGGGGAATTAACCCAGGGCGGGGGGTAACTCACTATGTGTCGGAGACAAGGGAGTGTGGCTAGCAAGGCCACTTTTTGGCCAAAATCCCTCTCACCAAGGGTCTGATTTTTGCCGAAATCCCTCTCACCAAGGGTCACTTTCTCCAAATGTCAATCTCACGCGACACAATTTGTGTCAATTTTTGATAATTTCAGCCAAAAAAACTGCCATCAATGGACACTTTTGGCAAAAATCCCTCTCAGCAAGGGTAACTTTTGGTGAAAAATCCCTCTCAGTAAGGGTCACTTTTGGTGAAAATCCCTCTCACCAAGAGTAAGGGTAGTCAGAGGTCCAGCCGTACACCTGTGTCAGTAAAAACTGCCCCCCCCTCCCCTGGGGGAATTAAAAATTAGTGCCTTGTCTGAAAAATCGACATGTAACAGGGAGCTTAGGGAGTGATTGTTTATTAACAAAGGGGAGGGGGAGGGTGGGGGTCAAAATATTTTCATTCCCTTCAGTAGAACGGAACTAGAAGGCTTCACGGGAGCGGGTCAAAAATTTTCAACCCCTGGCCCTGGGGGGAGGTGGCAAAATACCGTATTTCCTCGATTATATGCAGGGGCCCAAATATAAGCCTCCCCCTTTTATGCCCCACTGGGCCTAAGGGAGTGGTCATTATTTATCAAAAGGGGGGTGGTGAGTTTTCGCGCGGACGCGCGAAAATTTTTTACGCCCCCCCTCGACGGCAGTAAACAAGAAAAATGTTGCAAGGACCACGGCTAGGAGTTGCCACTCTGCGGCCAACATGTGACGTCACGGCCAACGTATGACATCACAAATTGCGTCACAAGGTGACCGTGACGTCACTGACAAACCGAAAACATAAAGAAGTTGCTATGGTTGCTGCGCTCCTGGCCGCTGCGCGGCAAGCAACTCCAAAAAAATTTTGCGCCCCCCTGCGCGGGAGGCGCGGAGAGTTTTCGCGCCCCCTCTTTGATCTATAGTAGCACGCGGGCTTTTTTGCTAAAAAGAGGGTAAATTTTTTTAGCCCCCCCCCTCAAGAGGGGTCAAATTTTTTTTTAAGTCCCCCCTCAGGAGGGGTCAGAATTTTTTACGCCCCCCCTCAAACCCACCACCCCCTGTTGATAATAAATTACCACTCCCTAATATAAGCCGGGCCCGAATATAACTTAAGCCTGGTCAGAACAAGGAAATCCATTAGAAGGTCCATACAGGGGCATAATTCCACTTCTAATAGTAATTAGCTTAGAAATCTAAACTCTCATCTCTGTACCGCCGTGAGAGTTTAGAAAATCTTATGTTTGCCAGTGGGTGGATGCCTGTGTATCTGCTCAAAGACCGCACTTTTTCGGCCATTAATACTTACAATTTCTTAAAATTTTGAAGATCCCTGCAAGGGGAAATATGTTAGCTATGCACTCATCGATTTTTGAAACCGGATGGCTTATGATAAATATTCTAGAGCAGATTTCCTGGACACACCTCTTGTCATTCTGCCATCTCCCAGTCTCAGTGGGAAAATGGTGGAGGTAATCATAGACTTGAAAGTAGGTTGGAACTCTCTGCTTTCATCCCTCCACACTAGAGATTTCCTCACCCACATCACAACATCCGGTTTTCTAACCTCTCACGGCGGTACAGAGATGAGAGTTTAGATTTCTAAGCTAATAGTAATAGGACAATTTTCACGATTCTTTCAGTTTTATGAAGCTCAGGGCCAATAGGTTACATTTAATACAACAGAGTTAAGATTTATTTTCATAATTCTTGATTTTTTCAATTCTATTACTAATTATAAGCCTGCCCCGTTTATAAGCCTGGTCAATTTTCCATTTGAAATCAGTATAAGTCGGGGCTTATAATGCGGCTTATAATTGGGGATATACCGGTACAGTAATTTTACCTGTTTTTGGTGAAAACCGCCCAGCCTCAGGGAAACCGGCACATTATATTTATAATGATTATTAGTATAGTAAAGCACGTTTGCGCGCATTTATACTGTTATAGGCTCTTCTGCCCTGGGTAGGATTTGATCCTTGGCTTAGGTAAAGTTTACACACCCCCAGTCAGTGTGACACCCCCTTGCTAGAGTGTTTTGCTCCTCCCGCGGTGGGTGGCGACAATTGCGTTACGTACGGCCGCCGTACGCGACGCACACTTTGTCTTCCCACCACAGCTAAACAGTTGGCAATCCAAGAAAACAAACCTGGTAGATGTCTTCCATATGTCTTCCCCTACATGTCAGTCGTTTTTCTGGCTCAATTCCGACAATTTTGACCGTATGAGGGTGGTGGAAGTGAAGGGGAGTGCTTCAAAAGTTTGAGTTTCCCTGACCAGTGGAAATGGCACACACAGGGGAGGGCTGCAGAGTGCCAGGAACCAGTTACATGCACTGGTACCATGGCCACAGTTGTGTTGGTTACAACAATGGTTGCCATGTAACTATCTAGTCTGATCAGACACATCTTCAACTTTGGTGTGTTTGTTGAACTGAGAATATGTGATGACCGGTTGAGATTTTGTGATGTGCTCAAGTTGAACTCATGTAATGTTCAAATAGCTGCATACTAATAAGTGAACACTTGTTTTTTTGTTCAAGTAACTCTGTTAGTGATGTTCCTGAAGGGATAACCTTTCCTGTGATATGTGTTTGGTCTATGTGCTCAAATTTTTAGTACTGCCCGAGTGACCCTGAAAAAGTGGCGCGTACAATTTCAGTGGCTTTCACTCCCAATGCTATTCCTATGGGGAAAATAAGCGCTCACTTTGGGCAGTAGTGGCAGTGCAGCACTGCTGATGTAAATCATCTTTTGACATAGTTAAAGCATAATTTCCACTCAAGTAACTATGATACTTGATAAATATAAGTGTTTACCTTCCTAAAGGTGGGGAAATGGAAAAAATTGGGAAAATTTTTAAACCGCCCAAATGGCTCACAAAAGTGGTAACGCACCTAAAAATGGTCCATTTGTGGGCTTATAGGGTGGGAATAGATAAAAGGCCTTATTTGTGTCTAAGGGAGTGGTCATTATTTCTCAACAGGGGGGGATGGTGGGTTTTCGCGCTGACGCGGGAATATATTTTACGCCCCCCCCCTCGACGGCAGTCAAAATTTTTGTCGCCCCCCCCTGCGCCGGAGGCGCGGAGACTTTTCGCGCCCCTCTTTGATCTATAGTAGCGGGCTTTTTTGCTGAAAAGAGGGTGAATTTTTTTTAGCCCCCCTCAAGAGGGGTCAAAATTTTTTAAGCCCCCCCTCGGGAGGGGTCTGAAAATTTTACGCCCCCCCCTAAAACCCACCACCCCCCTGTTGATAAATAATGACCACTCCCTAAAGAAGTGATCATAGATCTATTCTATGGGAGTGATCATTTTTTAACAACAGGGGGGGCTGGTGGGTTTGCGTGCGGCCATGCGAAAAAAATTTTGACCCCCCTCGAGGGGGTAAAATTTTTTTTGACCCCCCCCAAAAGGGGCAAAAATCACATGCAAACGTCCCCTAGTAACGCGCAGGGTTTTCCATTGAAAACAGGTGAAATTATTTTGACCCCCCCAGCAGAGGTGTTGAAAAAAATTCTGACCCCCTGGTCAAGGGGTTCAAAAAATTCTGATCCCCCCTCAAACCCACCAGCCCCCCCCCCCTGTTAATAAAAAATGATCACTCCCTAACAATGGATGAGGGGTGGTGGATTTTCATGGTTATATGGAAGAAAGAATTTTGCCCCCCCTTGCAGGGTCCAAAATTTTAGCCCCCCCCCTTTCTCTAAAAGGCCGAAAAATGTATGTGAACACTGCAGCCTTTTAACCTTTTAAAAGGGAGTGGTGATCATTTTTTAACAACAGGGGGGCTGGTGGATTTAAGGGGGGGCAGAATTTTGTCACCCCCTTGACCGGGGGGGCAGATTTCTTTCACCCCCTTGATCAGGGGGGTTCAAAGTAATTTCACAAGGGGGACACCAAGCGTTTTATTTTGATATGTGACACTCCCCCTAACTCAAAAAATAACATAGGCTGATTCAAGGGGGTGTGGGGGGCCCTAGCTACACATAGCTTTTTGAATTCAGTACAACCAAAGTTATGATTTTTTGATTTTTTTGACAATATTCTTCAACTCTAGGTGTGCCTTATAAGCGAGGTGTGCCTTATACACGAGAGATTACGGTAGTAGTTGATACTTTTTTTATGAAACATCATGGATTGGTTTTCGTGCCTTTTTTATGAGAACACTTTAATATCCCCCCCAAATTCCATACTCAAACTGATTGAAAAAGGTTTTCCCCTCAAATCAAACCCAACCCTATTCAGATGGACGTCCCCACACACAGAGCTCCTCCTTGACTACTGATCCAGTCAGATGACTGAAACAGTCCGTTTGCGGTCAGCTTTATTGTTCAAAGATGATCAATGCCTAAGGGTGTGGGCTGGTTGGGTTGTGTTTATGTGTATATTAATGTAGTCTCACTTGTGTAGTTATTATCAGCTCACTCCACTGATCTCACGTATTGGGGAGACTAACTCTAGTGGTATGATGTTGGCCTAGCCCATTCTTTTAACCAACACCAAGACGCCAATGAATCTGGATTTTCTCCCTTCAGCCCAGCTCTTCCACGATAGACACCTGAAAAGAAAATAAGACCTGTTAATGTAGCCTGTTACAACAATACTTTTAAGAAAATACTACCCTATTTTCATGAGAGCATATTTGGATTAACTTAATGACAAATAGAAGATTCAAAGGAAGGTGGATGTGAAACCTGCCAAAGGCACAGGGGAACTTTGGGTCCAAGGAGTGCATTTACTGATATTTTTCCAGGGAGATAGCAAAGACTCAGGGTTTCTTTCTTCAAACAACATCTGGTTGCACCCTTACAGTTACAGTGGTCTGCACGCACAACTATGACACATTTTGGCAATTGTAACATCATGAATGCATCAGATGCACTTGCTTCTCTGCACTATATTGATACATGTTCTAATAACCATGCCAAAATCATTTTATTTGAACTAAAGGCCATTAAAATACACTATCATGAAAATATGGTAGTGTTTTCTTTAAGGGTCACATGATTCATCATATGCATCAGATGTCATGATACATGACTTTGCCAGCAATACTGTACTATATATATCATGATAAAGAAGGAGCAAAATTCCTTATTATAAAATGAACCTTGAAACTGGATCACAGAGATATTTTTGCTTATGCTTGTTTTGTGTAACAGTGTTAGTGACAGGTAGAAAACTGCAAAGCCAAATCTTTCTCTTAAATCTATTCTTAAACTCATTTCTTTATGTTATTTGCTCATTAATTGGCACTTACCAAATTCAACGTTGTAAAGGCTGCGAAATTCAACTGTATGATGAGTGCAAATTCCTATTTCCAGATGAAACGATAACTGTGAACACTTATACAATAAGCATCTATTGCATTGTTATATGCAAACTGTGAAATGGGCTTATATCTAAATTCTTTCCAACTGAATGATCCTTTAACTTCATAATCACTTCTTTAGTTCATGTATTTCATATTGAAGTCCATTCAAACTTTTAATGCTCTGGTCACTAAGATTACAATACCATGCAAATCTTAAACTAAGGGATTTCATGCAGTTCAAGCTATCAGAGAAAAAATGTATATGCAGAAAACATAAAGGTGCGTATTTGGCATTGAAGAGCTTGCTGTACCAGATTGAACGCACTTGGAATCATGTCTCTAGCTCAATTATTTGCTGAGATATTGATGATCAAAGATCTGGGATGTGACAATATTACAAACATTGTGACCTTGACCTTGTGACCTTGACCTTGGCCATTTTGAATTAGAACACTAATTGTGTATATTACTATTGTCTTGATTGCCATGCAGACACTGATGTTCGAGGTTGAGGATTTTTTTTAAAGTTTAGCCTTTAGGGTTGTGACCTTGACCCCACACAAGATCATATTGTGACCTTGACATGCTTTCAAGGTCAAATATGATCACTGTCAAGTTTGTATGTATATTGCTTTTCATAATAAGTTAATTATGAGATCTGTAACCCTTAATACATAGGATTTACGTCATTTGACCTAAAAAATTAAGATGGTGACCTTTTGACCTTGACCTAAAGTCAAGGTCATTGTCACCCGGCAGACAGGTAGCAGACCTATAGTTGGGTACCCTCCGAAAATTTCAAGTAAATCCCTTGAACGGGTCTTGAAATATATGATAGATTAGAGGTATATATTTACAATTCTGTATGGTTCCTTTGCTTGTACATTACCCAGAATCAATTTGTGTGCCATGGTTGGGCTCCCTTATGCATTGGGAGCTTGTCTCCAAATGCACCCAAATTCCAGACCTTCAAACGTCAATATCTCAGTGAATAATGCGAGTAGAGATTTGATTCCAAGTGCATTGGACTCCTACAACTGAGCTCTACAGGCTCCAATAGGTTTCCAAAGGCCCTGCTGTATTTAGAAAAATCACCTAAACCCTCTACCCTTGCCACTTTCGTAGCTCTATCTACTCCCGGTAAGAGTCCCGGTTGAATCCCTCCCGTCAATGTGAATGATGCTCAGTCAAGAGTGAAGACACCCAAGGAACATAAAGTGTCTCTCTATATTCTTTGAGACACCCCAGGCCCGGTGGTGGCGGTGCACCTGCTCACATCTGCTCCATCAATCACGTAAGTGGAACTCGTCTGCTCGATCGCACTCAACACCTTCCGCCTACAAAATTTGCCCTAGCGCACTTACCTGTATGCTGAATGATTGGTGCCTACTCAGCATTGTTATCATGGGTTAAAGCATCCGAAATTCCCAACACGTCCACAACGGCGGCCCCGTTTCCACCCACTGACGGCTGGACGTTCGACAAGCGATGGCAAACGGTGGGAAACCCCTCTATATTGAATATTGCACGGCCTAGATGGCACCACATGCGGGCGCGGAATACCCCAAGATTTGCCAACGTGGGTTCGAATCCCATTCACAGCGGATTGGCATGCGACTACCGTAATCTCCCGCGTATAAGGCGCACCTCGCGTATAAGACGCACCTAGAGTTGAAGAATATTGTCAAAAAAATAAAAAATTCACTTTGGTTCAACTGAATGGATTTTCAAAATTCAAAAAGCTATGTGTAGCTAGGGCCCCCCCACACCCCCTTGAAACCCCCTCTGTCATTTTTTGAGTTAAGGGGAGCGTAACATATCAAAAGAAAGCTCTTGGTGTCCGCCTTGCATAGGCACTGAAATACCTCCAGTATGTGAGTCTGCTGCAGTAGAGGTGTGAAACTGTGATAAAGCTGAAACTGGGTAGTGTTAAACTCTCCTTTCTTTGCAAGCTTATTCTGAAACTATTTACTGGTGGATCTTTACAAACAAGGGCTCATTTTAACAGGCTTGGCTAGACCTTTAAAATGAATATTTTTTGTACAAGGTTGAATGCAGGAAATTTTGCCTTTGACCCCATTGAAGTTCAACCAAAAGTTTAGAACCATTTTATGATGAGAAGATCACTGAGCACCTAAAAATAAATGGTTCCCACCTGTTCTATGGTTAAAAATGATCTAGAAAAAGTCTAGCTTTTCTTTTTCTAAGGGGCTGCAGTATGTTTGACAGACCCTGCAAAATTTTCTGCGAGAATATATTGAACACTTGCCCCCAACTCTCCCATGTTGGGCACTTACCCATCAACCAAGCCTTTATCCTATGCATCTTATATGATGAGAAATTGATAGATGTGATAAGTGGTTTTGCTTATTAAATAAAGTTTTTATGACAATTAGTATGGAACTTATGATCATTCAAACATCCTGACTCAAAGACAATATTCAGTCATGGTTCTGTCAGAGCGCGCAGTTCAAGGGAAAAGACGGCATCAAAAATTTTCTTTTACATTGTTTGATTATGATAAAATGTATCATTATTTACATTCTTGGGGGTATATCTTGCTTATTTGAAAAGAAAATTGCCCAAAATAATCATTTTAATGATCTAGTCTACCTTGGATTCATCTTGCTTGATCACAAAATTGGATCCAAATTAAACTCTTAACCATGGCAGAATTCTGGGTCTGATTTGGTACCTTTGACTGGTCATAATTCCACTTTAAATTGACAAAGAGACTTCATTTAAAAAGTAAATCCACTTCTTCTCTTAAGATCTATCCATTGCCCATTAGATAAGTTTAATGGAATAAAGTCTTGAAAAACTAGTTAAGTGCCTACCTTGCGGATCCAGGAAGTACTAAAATCTCGCGTATAAGACGCGCCTTATATGCGGGAGATTACGGTAGTAATCGTTTTCAAAATTACTGGTACAACATGTACCATGATTGTCACAGGGATTGTCATGAGGCGTGCCTAAATACTGTTTTGGTTTAGTGCTAATCTACCGGGTTATATCAAATCGATTATACATGTATCTAGAATTTGAAACGTAAAGTATAAGGATTAAGGTGCCCCTCAGGCTCAGTCCACGAACCCTCCCACTTGGCAAAAAAAACACGTTGTTTTCAACGTTTGCAAAGGTCTTTATTTGGTTTGGGTAAAAGCATTTAAAAAACCTTATTTAACAAAAAATACGTTTGGAAACATATTTTTCAACCAATTTTGAACAAAATAAATACTTTGTTTTTTCAACCAAATAAAAATGTTTTTTTTTTGTTATGTTTCTTTTTCGTTAAAAACGTATTTTTAACCTGAAATAAAAATGTTTTATTAGAATGTAAAAAAAAACAACTATGTACAACGTTTTTTTGACGTTGAAAAAAACTTTTTTCAAACTTATGAACCAAATAAAAACGTTGTTTTTTTTTTTCGTTAAAAAGCGTTTTTCTGCCAAGTGCGCTCTTTAATATTGGAAATTCAAACAGGTGCCAAGCGCACGATTGGGACCTGTGATTTTTCTTGATACAATATGACCACTAACTACCGATGGCTGAATGCCCATTTCCATTGTATAACTCATCTGCTCCCTGGGGGATAAAGGGTTATTGGTCTGAATATTTGCTCCATTTTAACATTCATATTTGTCCCTATTTATGTTTTCATGGAAGGGTTTCGGTGAACAAGGGCTACACAAAACGAGATCATGATGTACCTAGACTAGGTGGTTTACATAGTAAAGCTCTCCCCACTAGGTCCTAGTGGGGAGAGCTTTACCACATGCTGGCACTGGTATTTAAACAAGGGGATGTGTATTGGGATCAGGTACCTGTCATAGACCATGGCATGTCATGTGGTCTTGGACAATCCAAAATATAAAGAAAGTACCGTAATTCTGGAGTTTTCATATTTCGACATATTTCTCAAAATCAATAATGACTATATATAAAAGAAACATTTTCTATAACAAAATTTATTTCTACAGTAGAATAGCCTTTGTTCAATCCAGGGATGAAAATACATGTACATGTATACGACACTCGGAAGAGTGTGTGTGTCATTCCCAATATACAGTCGATTGACCTCAAAAGATATCCAAAAGTACTTACAATGATATTGAATGATGGCAGAAGTGACTGCTGAGTGTAGGATTAATCAATCACACACAATAATAGTGTAGTTCTTTGAAGACTCATAATATACCGTATTCTCTAAATATGTACAAAATCCATGTATTTTGGTATGTGATATCGCATATACCGGGGTACTACTGTCATTAATCCACATTTGACATCAATTTAAGGGAACTAAACCAATCCGCACAGGAGATGGTAACGTTTCCGTCTCCAGTGGACACTTCCAGGTGTCTCCGTGTGTTACCCAGAATGTCAGCGTTCCTATCCTCTACTACAGAGCTACCTATCAGCACACCTGGTGGTTGTAAAAAAAAAGAAGAAGATAATACTAGTTAACATTTATTGGCATATGTCTCCGTTTGAAATACAACAGAAAAGAATCATATACCGGCTATTAGCATACTAAGTATAGACTTCTTTTCATTCTATCAGTAACAATATTTCAGCTAGCTTTAGTCGCCAGAAGTCCAGTTGATCTATGTGCTCATTTTCTTGGCTACACAGAAAAAAAAAATTCAAAGCATTACTTTTAAAACTGTGCCTCAATCCACTGTATTGAAGGACTTGCAGTCAATCTAGGAGAAGAGGTAGTTCTATACCATTAGTACTTCAAAGTACCATATTTTACTTTCCTGCCCTGCTGTCATGCCACTTTTCTTACCTTTGTGGTGAATTCCATCTTTGTTCTCACTGCTCTCATGGTCAACAATGTCGAAGTCGTTTGACAACGTTACTTCAGATGCTTCCACGTTAAAGTTGGTCTTCAGGGATTCTGACAGCTTTAGATCAATATTACCTATAGAAATTAACCATATTGTTACAGACTATTCAAGTAAGCAAATGTGGCTGTGAACAAAGTGTTAACATCAATGAGTCTCGGTTAACTATTATACAATGTACAATGGATGTGAACATCAATGAGTTTAGGGCTGAGTCATTTATGCCAGCTATGGGGGGCTTGCTGGATTTTGGCGGATTGGCATTTTTCTTTTACATACCCCGACCAATATGATAAAAGTTACCGCGACCCCCCCCCTCCCAAAATTCAGATGTATACACTTGTGGAATCACGTGTCACAATGAGTATTTGAATTGCCTAGATTTAATAACCTCCCCCCCCCCCGCACCCACCCACCAGTAACAGTCTGACGCTTTATTGGGGTTTGGCCTCCAACCAAGAAGCAATTTTTTTCGAAAGGACCCCCCCTCAATATCTAACATGCCCCCTGCCTATCTATTAATAACAATATCTAACATGCCCCCTGCCTATCTATTGATAACTCGGCCCTTATCAGTCAATCACATCTACTGTAAATCCTCACGTATAAGCCACCGGTACATGCAAGGATGGCACCAGACACATCTTACAGATGTGCCTGAACTAAATGTGCCTATTGTAGGTGATGCCTTTTTTGTCTACAATAAACTACTAAATTTCTCCAGATCAATGCTAATATGTGCCTTATCTTACTTGCTTCCCCTAAGGGTGTTTCTTACACCTAAGGGACGCCGCCTTAGACAGAAAGATTTACGGTAAGTATAATTCACCTACCCTTTTTGGTTGCAATGTTTACTGCTTCGTGGCGAGCAATGTATCCTACGGTGACATCCCCACTGTTTGTGTGTACAGACAGGTTACCATCGAGAGAATCTACAAATTATATGCATGGACACATATTAAATTAATATCTGGTAAATCTAGATGTAAACTGTAGATATAAGCCATATAATATGGCTTGTTAAAGTGATAAAAGAATACCACACCTCCATTTGTCATTGAGAATGACTCTTCAAAAAAAAAAAAAGGTGTCGTGGGATCAAAGGCCAAAGATGCTTACAATGTAACCGTGGGTTACCTATTTTGACACTGCCACTCTCGGTAGCTGTAATAGAACAATGTCTGTGACATGATCCAATGTACACATCGCCTGTAACCGTTGTCATCTCTGTGTTATCAGCATAAAGGGCTTTAGCTTCAATACCCCCGCATCCCGTCTCGGCTTGGAATGTCAACCCTTGTATTCTGTGAACCTTGATATTCTGAAACAGATAAACAAGTGTTTGAAAATATTGTCCTCTATTCAATTATCAAGTAGAAAATGTCACAATCTGTGCTACATTTCCTTGACGCTTATTTCAGACACCACAAACCAAGAGTAAAGGTTAGATAGTACAAAGCGTCCTGTTCATAGCATTGAAACCCATGGACAGTACTAGAAAGGTTAACTGTATGCGACAGACGAATAATCCAAACTGAGTGCTTTATAGATCCTGCAATACTTACTCCTTGTCCTGTCGTTTTTATGGAGCTGTTTCCTTGTATGACTCCATCACAGGAGATGTCACCATTTTGACTTTCTAGGTTGACCGTTCCTGTCTGTGTAAAACCAGAATAAATATATGTATACGAATCGTGAAATGCAATGTGCCGACATTACATCTGTGTATAACGGGGAATGACCTATCAGATCAATCTACATGTAATAGGAGTCAGACTGCGTGTGTAAACTATCACAATTTTAAATGCCTCTGTTAGGCACTGACCTATCTGCTGTGTGCGGGTCTGCTAGTGCAGGTGTGAAAGTTGTGATCAGCCACAGCTGTAACCTCACTTGTCTTTCCTAATTGATTTTAAAGCTATTCATAGGAGTATCAGTACAACCAAGGTACCATTTTAAAGGGCTTGAAGAGATCTATTGGATGCATTTTTTTAAAATTTAAGATCAGGTACAGAGAAGAAAATCATTCTCCACACTTAAGTTGTACCAAAATTTTAAAACCATTTATGATATGAAGATGACATAGCACATAAAAAAGAATGGTTTGCACGTGTTTTCTGGTTAAAAATGGTCTAGAAAATGTTTAGATTTATTTTTTCTAAAGGGCCTCCAGATGTTTGACAGACAGCCCCAAAATTGTGATGTGTGGTTCACTCAGAGATTCAATCCAGCTTCCCAATGTTAGGGAGTTCCCTATTTTCTAATACTATATCCTATGTATTATATCTGTTTTGCAATGGGTAGGTATGAAAAAAAGAAGGGGATTTGCTTTTTGAATGAAGTCTTTATGTCAATTTAAAGGGAAATTATGACTATTCAAACTCTCGGAAAGGACCCCACAATTCTGCTGCGATTCTCGTTGACTGCTAAAATTGGGGAAAAACTTGAGTCTAAATAAACCATTTTGAATTATTATACAGGGATAATACCCATCAATATCCATAATATTAGGCATAATCTAGCCTCTCAAAACAGAAAATCATTAAAAATAGTGATAGAAGTGAACTACATTCTCCTGCATTCAACTTGCTTGATCACAAATTTGGACCCTATTTAAACTCTTAACTATGGCAGAATTATAGGTTCGATTTGGTATCTTTAACCAGTCATAATTCCCCTTTAAATTGACATAAAGACTTCATTCAAAAGACAAATCCACTTCGTTTTATTAGCTCTTTCCATTGCTGAATAGATAAAATTCAAAGAATAAAGTTTTGTAAAATAGGTAAGTGCCTTCCTCTGTCTATTCACTTATTTGATACGTGTGTGAAGGATCACTAAGAAATAATCCTTCTGTTTATACCACCATCTGGCCTAATACACAAGTTTCAATTAGTCTGTTTTTTTTTTTAAATAGAAATAGTTAAAATGAAGTATTATGTACCGTACCTGAATATTTCTCAGATTGCATTTCCCATTTTCTGTCTTAATATTGATGTCATCATTTTCAAATGTCTGGACACAAATGTTTCCGTCATCCTTAATGTGTGCTTCGATATCTGTGGACAAAAAGATGCGTGCAAATGGTTATTAAACATAGGACCACCAGACAGGTTTACGTTAATATACGGTACATATGATTAGATATGGATTAGGCTAGCTTGAATACAGTGAACCCCTCTAACTTCTGGCTTCAGTATACTCTTCATTACAATACTGCGTTTATGCTTAAGCCTTAACATATTTTGATACCCTTCTGATGGTGAGCCAACAATTTGTAATGAAAAGCACGGCTGTATGCAATGGATTACAAAAAAGAAACAAGTGGAAGCGATTTGGAAACCTAGAACATAGAACAACTTGTGCTATGACGTCCAAAAATAGACTAAATCAAGCCATTTTAAGTTTTAGCGATACCAGGCCCCTGGCCCTGGCCTGGGGTACCTACCAAACTTAATGGGCAAACTGGTAAGGCAAGAGATAGATTTCCCAGCAAAACTGCTCCTAATGATCAGTTTTAGGTCATTGTTATCTTGTTCCACCTGAACATCTTTGGTGTCTAATTTTATGCCCTCTTCACTGTGCACAGAAACAAGTACCTTGTTCTGTAAGGGGTACTTCTGGGGGTCCAGACATTTGATCTGTGTGTCTACTAAACCAACTGTATGTAATGCCAAGTTTCCAAATGGACCAGCATTGAGTTCAAAGTTTTTATGGTCACATTGTCTTGAGCTGGTGGATAATAATCTCCGTGGTGCTGATGCAGTGGCTGACCTAAAACAATTTACATGTCTTGGTAATATATGGGCACTTTTCAGTCTCAAACTACAAGTCAGACCCTGACTCAGACTCAGAGTCTGAGGAAGGAAAGCTTGAGTTTGACATTGATGGAACCTTGTACAGCTGCTGTAATAATTGCATCCTCGAGCTTCTGCATTCTTTCCGATATGTAAAATAGATCTAGGAACACGACGGAACATGACCAACACGTCGCTTTTGATGCAGATTAGACCTTTCTGAGGAATTTCTTGAAGAAACTTGGGTAAATGTCAAAACCGGTGTCCAATACACGTTTCATAAACAAGCGGGGATCCCCGGAATCCCTTAGCCTCGCTTTGGAATAAGGGATTCCCCATCCCTAAGGGCTAAAACACTTTCTCAGATTAGCGTACATAAATACTAAAACACAACTCCACTAGGTGTTTTAATAAGTAGAACTATATTTGAGTTATTGATTGTTAAGAATTCTATCATATTGATTTTCTACCAGAAAAAAAAAAGCGACTGCGGAGCGACCGGAAGTTAGGGGTGCAAGGGACGAAAAGGCAGAGCAAAGGCAGAAGATTTGTGTATTTGGGGTATTTTCAAAGAGGATATGGAGGTCAGGCAATAATACACTGTATTTTAGTACTATTTATCATCATGGAGGCGATACCAGACCACGGACACATAGACAGTTGTGTTCTAGGGACAGAACTGCCTCAGATTCTTGCTGTATCGGTCATGGACCCCACTGCCACTGGCACTGGTGTCAGTGGTGATGTGAGTGTAGACACTGACACAGGTCCAGCTGACATGGCATACGTTACACCAGAGAGACAACCTTCATGCAGTGGTGTGGCAGCAGCAACACTTGTTTCAGGAAGATCACAGGGAGAGGTAAATCACGGTGATGTGCTGCGACCAGAAGATTTAGGTCATGACCCTACCGTGTCACTGCTTTCGGCAGCTGATTCTGATGAAGCTGTGGGCGTGACCAACCAACATCAGTATGAGATTGGTCATGGACTTCAGGAGAGAAGACCAGAGAATGGGGAAGGTGAGCTGGATAGGTTCAATTAACAAAATTCAAAATTCCTAGATCTATATGAAGGAAACCATTCAGAAATTCCAATAAATTAAAAAATCCCCAAAATATTAAAATGTCATAAGTTCTAAAATAAAATGTTATGTTCATGTAACCCAATCTTACCTCGCCAAGCAGGGGCGCAACTAAGGGTGTGGTAATTTTTTAAAGGAGCTTATTGGCGAAGTCGCCGCAGTGCAAAAGTCGGCAGAGTTAGTTCCTTGATTCGGAGCGCTTTTAACAACATGGGGGTTGGTCGATTTTAATTTGCATTTACAGTGAAAATTTTTCTGTCTCCCTCCCTCGGAGGGTTCTAAACCTCTCCCCCCCCCCACCTTGAAGGGTATCGCTGAACATATCGGTTAGATTATAAAGACTATACCATCATGTTATTGTCTATTATTAGTATTAAAACATTTCCCTGTTTTAACAAAACATCAATTAAAATGTCTCCAATCATATCAATTCACAAATTTTCTGTTTCACAGATGCACCAGAAGTTATTTTTGTGTACCAAGATATCTTCACCTGTGGAGCATGCAGCAAACAGTTTGTAGACTTGACAGAGTTCCTAGAACATAAGACCCACCGTAAGTAGGCCGACACCTGGAATCTAAAAATCTTAACACTTACACTATGAGGCCACAACAAATTAAATAGTTGGTCTATGGATTTCCCGCTCCTTATTTTCTGAGATGTAAATTTTATTTTTATTTGAAAAATTTCATGTGAATGGATCCCGCCCGCACCATTTTCTGAGAAATATGATTATCAAGGGTCAACCAAAGAAGGTACAGAAATGGCTGACCACTCATTGGATAGGGAAAAGTCTGCAAATGTTGATTCCAATATCTATGGTGCGAAGAAGTTGAAATAGACATCTGAGCAAAGGAGAAAAAAAAAATCGCCCTCTCCACATCTTGGCTATGCAAAATCCATAGACAAATAAAATTTTAATTTGGTGTGGCCTGAGTAGGGCGGGGCAGATGGGCGGGGGGTGGGTGGGCTACATGTAACACTGGGCTCGATGCCAATGGCTTACATTTTATGTGGACCCATATCCCTCTTGACTTGTTTTTGGGGGTCGAGATGACAATGCCAAGGAAGTCAAACATTAAGTGATTATGTTTATCCTAATGTTATTGGGGGTGTAGGTTAAATGGCTTATAGAATGTTCCCAAAGTCAGGGTGTGGCTTGTTTGCAAGTGTGATTCATTGGCGTGACAAAAGACTCAAACTATCCTCCTCACTTGAAGTACCCTCTAATACAAGGTGCGAACCTAATTCATTGATGTGTGATTAATCTTTCTCCTTACAGATACTATTGGGTCTGTCTTCCACAAGTGTGACCTGTGTCAGATGGTGTTCCGGAGTCAAGGTCTAATCGCTGACCACTACCAGAAGGTGCATCAAGTCACCTTTAGTGAAGAAGATGGAAGCCAGGACCAGCCCCAAAATGTGTCAGATGGTCAAGAACAAACACTTAATGGTTCAATTAGTACCGACATTGAGCATCTAGGCATGAATGAGAAGAGTGGTCATGTAGAAAATGTGATGATGTCTGGTGGGTTACCTATTGGTATCGACCAAATTTGCGCTAATGGAGGGGGCGATTTGCAGGAACCGGACCGTATTAAAGGGGCTGTCGAACAACAAGTCCTATTTGTGCAGAATGGGCTTGCAGCTGTGCAAGACGGTTTTAGGACAGGATCGATGGCCATTGAAGGATTGTCTGCAAGTCAAAGTAGCCCAGGAGGGATATCGTTGTTGAAATCAAATAACAGAGAGGACAATTTAGTAGACAGTTCACTGACAAATGGCATGCACACCATATTGCAGGACAGTTCTCTTGTTACAGATGCACTCTCGTCTCACGAGGGTCATACAAGTCTCCCAGGGCCAAAAGTTAAAGTCGCAGACAGTGAACAACAACCCACTCCAGAGACTGTTCCCGAGGTCGAACCTAAGCCAGATTTCAATTTTATCCTGCAAACAGAAATGGTCAAAGGTAGTACCTTTATGTATGGGAAGACTTGGTTCAAATGCCTTCACTGTTCTTTTAAGACCAATACAAAGCTCACCATATCCAAGCACATGCAGGAGGAACATGTCAATTTGATAGACCTGCAGCAGAACATGGATGTTAAAGATGTAACTGGCAATGACAAGCGTAAAGTTATGAAGATGTCTACATATGAAAATATTTTTGGTAGGGACTCAAGGTTTCGAAGGCGTGCAAAGAAGGCAAAGCGTGCAGAAAAGCCTGATGTGCCAGCAGTATACAAGTGTGGTACTTGTGGTAAGGTTTTCACTCGCACGCGCTACTTACGGAAACATCAAAGCACACACCGCACAGAGAAGAAGTATCTATGTGATGAATGTGGTAAAGCTTTCAAATCACGGACATACTTACGGGTGCACCGACGCATTCATAAAGAAAAGCTCTTTAATTGTAACCAATGTAATTTCTCCTCAAAGATCAATGCTGCCATCCATGCCCATCGCCAGGTGCACAGTCAGGGGTCAGTGCTCTGTGACATATGCGGTTATGCCTACACCGACAAATCTACGCTCAGCAAACATAAGCGAGTGCATGATGTAAACCGGCCTTACAAGTGCAATTTTTCTGGTTGTACTTGGCGCTTTAAGACAGAGGTTATGTGCAAGGCTCACATACGTGCACACACCACAGAGGGCAAGTTCAAATGTTCCTTTTGTGGTTATTTATTCAGACACAAGCATCACTTACAGCGACATGAGACAAGCATGCATGGAGTACAGCATACAAAAACAAGGACTAATCAAACTACCAAGGGGCCCAACATATCTACCAAGAAACCTCCAACTAGTACCACCACCTTAGAAGGCGAACTCGCTGAGACAGTAAACTTAGTTATCAATGCAGACGGTGATACCCCGGTACATCTCCAAGGTGACGTCACGCAGCATCTAGTTGTGGCCACTGACAATAAGGGCACACCCATTGCCTTTGAGGGTACTGACATATCCGCCTTGAATGTTGCCTACCAAACTTTGTTCCAAAACCAGGAGGGTTCTGCACGGACACTCATCATGACACAACCCGACACACAGATCATCTTCAAACAGGGTTACTGAGGCCGGCTCATTCCTCTGTTATTCACACCATGCATGGTATTTAATTTACATAAGAGACACCATAACACCCAGTGTAAAAGCCGCTGATCACAGATAATATAGCAGAAGAGGTATTCTCTAATTCCCCTCCAAGGCTTTTTCAACACATACAGCCACAATGGGGGATGGGGGGGGGGGGGTCATAGCTACACATGGGCCTTTGAATTTTGAAAATCTATCAGATGATATAAAGTTCATTTTATAGTGCATGTAAGTCTGGGTGCGGCTTATTCAAGGATTACAGCTCATACATACACTTGGGTTTTTTGGTGAATGAATTCTCACTGTGTATATAGCGCCCATCTCTAGACATCTATGTAAACATTTCTCGTACAATACATCTCTATTGTGAAATTCATCACAGCTTTGTTATCAATGTCCGCATTGAGAGGATCAACAATGATTATTGCACGAGTATATTTTTCTAGTTATGGTAATTTACAAACCATCGGTTTGAAGAAGAATCATGGTCGATTTATTTATGGAGTTTGAACTGTTTTTTTACTGACTAGAAGTATTGTGGGGTCGTGTAAAGTTTTTAGATGTGTATTGATTATGTGTATTACCCGATAGTTGCAATATGCATGTGTTATGTATCTAAAGGGACTAGAGCAGAATTTATAAGGACACAGCTGAACTGATTTGATGTAGATTGAAAAAAAGAGTTTCATCCTCGTTTCTCAGGCAGTTTAACCCGAATAACTCTTACCCTGAAAGGCATCATTACTTACTACCAGTATCAAGAAAATCCTCACACGGAAAGATGTCTTAAATCATGCTTAAGTATGTATGATGCATATAGAAAAGGAGAGCGAGAAACGAAATACACATTTCAAGATAGATTCATTAGGTGATATTCGGAAATATGATTGTATTTCAAGAACTTCAACTCTTTGAAATATTCATCTTCAGGTAAAAAAAATTCTCAGCGACCTATCCATATTCAACCATTCCACAGAAAAGAAATAAAAAGTGTACTTCCATGAGCTTGTGTCTGATTGTGCATGATTTTGGTTAGGAAATTCTATGAAATTTAGCTCTTGTAGTGTTGAAATATCTGTAAGTCGGAACTCTCAGTAGTCGTGTGGACCAACAAAACTGGACCCTGTCTTTTTGGACCCCCTAACCTTTTTAACCACTTACACTTTCTCCCAAGATACCGTCTCTGGCCCTATATTTGAGTCACGCGTCCTAGCATTATTACCCTCCTCTTGGCAGGGTTATGTTCGGCAACACTTTTCAAGTTTTAAAAGCAACAAGAACCAACAAAGTAAACTCAATCATAAATGCATTTTATTTTAATAAAGTGATATCCTCATTAAGCTCTTGATTACTCCCAACACTTATCATTTTTGATCCCTTAGTTGGCTCAGGAAATGGTAACTATTGGCGAATGTTCAATTCAAATGGTCCGAAGCATAACCAATCAACACAAACACCAAGACAATGCTCCACCTTGTGTTCAGGTCATTAGGCAATACAAAAAACTCTTTTGATTCAAATTCTTAACAATATAGACAGCTGGAAATGAATATTTGTCTTGCAAAATCCAACATGAGGTGATCCCCTTCTTCCCGACCCAATCGAAAATAAAAAGGAATCCTGTGGCACTACATTTCCAAGAAAACTGAATAACTTTGTTATTTCTTGTCTCTGTAATAAATGAGTCTCTAGAATAAATAAATCTGCGACCTATAACTTAAGGTACTGGTATACATATATTTGATTCTATAAACGTCACTGATACTCCTGTAAATTATTGCTTATATGACTACAAATACCGTAAACTCCCGCGTATAAGACGCGTCCTCTACGCCAAACAAAATGCTCAGGAGTCTTATAGCTTTCTCTCAAGTTGGGGGGCGTCTTATACAAGGGGTAATTTTACTATTGAACAGTACTGAATTTCCAATTTTGGTACCTAAGAGGTGCGTCTTATACGCGAAAATGCCCCTGCTGAGTTTGGGGTGCGTCTTATACGCGCAGCGCGTCTTCTACGCGGGAGATTACGGTAGCTCAAATATGTTTGAAAAAAAATAAACGGTGGTATTCAAACTGCAAAAGTTCAAACCTTTTGGGTGCGATTTACAGGTCTTTCCCTAAATCTAGGTACAACTTATACATAAGATGAGGCGTATAGCGGAGAATCTACGACAAAAACGAGTCAGGAGAGATTTGCGTCTCTTTTTTCCATGTGCATTATTAAACATTAATGCATTATTTTCATTGATGTAGGACGAGTTTTACATGTAACAAGTCTATGACATTAGCTACGGTATCAGTATCTGCCAATGTGTGGCCTTGTACACATCCATCAACATACACACTAATCTTATATGCCCCATCACACATCTAAGCAGCTCAACTGAAAAGATGCACCACACATGCGTTCAGCGATAATCCATTCTATCTGGCTGCTTACAAGTACTTTTCTGACAGTAATCCCCCAATTAAACCGCATGTAAGGCGCACTCTGAGTTGAGAGGAAAGCTAACAGTATAGGTTTAAACTGGGACATAGTTTTGGGCAGCTAAGTTCTAACGTTACCTAATTTCATCCCACATACAAGGCGCACCCTGACTTCAAGCATACTCTATGAGGCGGAGGATGGGATCATCTTCGCGGGTAAAGCGCGCCTTATACACGTGATATTATGGTAAATGATGTCATAGACCTACACAGTGTATTGTACAGATCCATGATGCTGTCGCACTTCAGTTACCACAATACCAGACCTACACAGTGTATTGTATAGATGCATTATGCTGTAGTACTTCAGTTACCACAATACCAGACCTACACAGTGTATTGTACAGATCCATGATGCTGTAGCACTTCAGTTACCACAATACCAGACCTACACAGTGTATTGTACAGATGCATGATGCTGTAGCACTTCAGTTACCACAATACCAGACCTACACAGTGTATTGTACAGATCCATGATGCTGTAGCACTTCAGTTACCACAATACCAGACCTACACAGTGTATTGTACAGATGCATGATGCTGTAGCACTTCAGTTACCACAATACCAGACCTACACAGTGTATTGTACAGATCCATGATGCTGTAGCACTTCAGTTACCACAATACCAGACCTACACAGTGTATTGTACAGATGCATGATGCTGTAGCACTTCAGTTACCACAATACCAGACCTACACAGTGTATTGTACAGATCCATGATGCTGTAGCACTTCAGTTACCACAATACCAGACCTACACAGTGTATTGTACAGATGCATGATGCTGTAGCACTTCAGTTACCACAATACCAGACCTACAAAGTGTATTGTACAGATCCATGATGCTGTAGCACTTCAGTTACCACAATACCAGTATGCAGACATGTCACAGACTGTGACATGTCTGCAGACACACACTGTCACAGTAAGCATATCTCATGTTCTGGAGGGAGACTCGTTCCATTTATAAATTTAAACACACGGCACACTTATGAAACACGACCCTTGATCACTAAATTGGTATGGGTGTCTAAAGGGGATTATTTTCCTGCGTTCATCGCTCCGTCATTATCCTGAGATTCTCATACATTTCTGTCATACCCACGTTACGTAACAATCAATAGTGCATGATACATGATTAACAGCAAAATGCCATAGTGATATTTTCACCAAAATTTTGTCACAAAATGTTGGCACTTTGGCTATAATCTGATCTTTAATCTGATGCATCATCAATAGATAAAAAAAAAAAAAGAGAAAAATACGACACTAGAAAACTTCAAGTACTCTTGAAAAATTAGCCAAAATAAACCCGTTAATACTTTTTATTTTCAAAATATAAATGTATTTCCATTTCGAATATGGTATGTGACAGTTTGACAATTCTTTTTCCGAGTGAACTTACACTGTCAAGTTTACAACTTTTGTACATTTCGATTGTGTACACATCGAGCAGTACCAATTGCGTGTAATCTTTTGTCACTACAAAGCCTGTTGAGCGCCTCAGGCTCTGTGCATAATTTAAATAAATGGGTATTGCCATACACAGTAATACATGGATACATCATATGCCACTTTCATCTTAGAAGGAGGCCATCTTGGAATGAGGCCTTCCCAAGTATAACATACTAGAGGTCACTAAGAGCTATACATTATGTACATGGCCTTTTTTTATATATTTATACATATGACTGTATATGGACTTATTCATTTGTCCAGCTATCACATTCTGTGCTCTCCTATCTCTGTCAAAACCTCTCAAATCAAGGTTACTACAAGTCAATTCTAAAGTAACAACAAATCTAA
Source organism: Acholoe squamosa (assembly GCA_949317995.1). NCBI lineage: Eukaryota > Metazoa > Annelida > Polychaeta > Phyllodocida > Polynoidae > Acholoe > Acholoe squamosa. Next base: position 42,132,119 of record OX439038.1, read on the forward strand.
GGCATATCATTCATTTCAACAATGTGCAATGTCTCCTTCGTTTCACTGTAAATAGTTTGGTGATATTTGCAGCACAACCAACAATGCCGAGTTTTGATACACATAATACAGAGATTCAAAAGAGAATAAAAAATAAGAAAATAAAGGTCTTAAGAATATAGAACTGAATGATGAAAGTAAAGTGATATATGATCACCAAATCATTCCATCTCTGACGCTTTAATTAAGCACACATCTGTCACAAAGTTAACCTTGTCATGTTTATGCTTTTATGACGCTTTTCTTTTCATTTGTCCCAACCATATCGTTTCACCATTCGCTCAAAAGCATGCCGTGCTTCTACTTCATCGTATTCTTTGTCGGCGTTTGAATCCAAACGTGCCTTGTCATCAGACATAATTTCTGCACGGATTTGTACAAGTATACTCTGAAAAAGAAATAGATATTGATGATTCGTGTTTCACAACATTCTAACTGTGTCTAATTACTGTGAATCTTACATTGAATGTTTCAAGCTTTATGTTTTCAAAATTCTTTTTGTCGTCATATTGGTATCGATGAACATAGGTTTATTAGCAAAAAGGACATATCAAAAGAACAAACTGATCTGTGAAAACCACATACTTCTATATCATTTGTTGGCCGCCACCCAGACCGTGATAACATCTCCATGCACACGCTGCCCCCAATTGTGACGTGACCTGGAAAGGCAACACATGTATATACATTTATTTTCTTCTTATTCTTCTGGCCCTTTTTTAAAGGTTCTATCCTGCACAGACAGCGGTGAGTGAAAGGGATATCAATGATCACAATTGGTAATACATTGTACATGTACCGTAAACTCCCGCGTATAAGACGCGTCCTCTACGCCAAACAAAATGCTGGGGAGTCTTATAGCTTTCTCTCAAGTTTGGGGTGCGTCTTATACGAGGGGTAATTTTTCTATAGAAATGTACTAATCTTACAAATATCAGCATTAAAATGTGCGTCTTATACGCGAAAATGCATGTGCTAAGTTTGGGGTGCGTCTTATATGCGCAGCGCGTCTTCTACGCGGGAGTTTACGGTATATCCTTTATCAATCTAGCAAAGCGGGTCCCTACATCATGAGCAAGCATATAGAGAGTTCATTTGGTAGCATCATTATTATACACAGATATTGGAATATCAGAAAGGACATGCATCACTAAAACGAAGTTTTTTTAAACAAATATTCTTTAAGTCAAATTTCAAATCAACCTCCATACCTGTCAGAAATTTGAAACGTGGACGTAGAACTCTTACAAAAGGAGGAACCATGGGGTAGTCCTTGGGAAACTTCATTTCTAGATAAACTACAGGCTGAAAAGGGAAAATGAAACGAAATTAGTGATTTGTTTTTGGTGAATTTTATTGTACTGTATTGTATGTAAATTAGCAATTTTTCTAAGTGACGTTTATCATTTCCATGTAAAAGCATACAACTAACACAGTGGACTACGGTCATGCCGGTCAGCCGTCCGGGCATATTTCTTGTGGCGAGAGGGATAGTGAAGAAATGATCGATCTCTATGGCACTGGTGTATTTTAAGAACATGCTGTTACAGTCAGGAAACTGAGCGCTCTTATATATATTGAATTAAGGGATAATTCGCAGTTATGCTACAATGTTTATTTCTATATTGTGTTGGCAATGCCACAAATGTGATTCAATACATATGTACTGTGTAAAAAATATGTACTTCTCGTTTGTGTGTCTTGGCGTATCTTTGAAGATCACTTCCTAATAATGATTCATTCGGAATGTGCAATTTGACATCCTGGAAGAAAGCAAATCAAAGGTTCATGAATAAATCCGATGATCCTTAAAGCTTCATCTTGTAATATATTTTGTCATAATAATATGCCTTTGCAGTACCAGCAAATAACATGACAGCATTCTACATTGTCCTGAAGTTTGGCGGGAGGTCTGCTTCTGAAAGAGGTTTTATAGTACGTACCCACACAAATAAGTTGTCACCCCTTGGTCCACCTGACACACCGAACCGCCCTTCAGACTTTTTGAAGTTTTTCATGTCTGAAAGAGATAAAATTGAAGTTGCTTAATGAGAAATTACTGCAATGGAACCATCAGTTCATTTCATCTCTTAGTCTTGTAGATGAGTAATGCATGTACCAGGCATATGCGTATAGTTACTACAGTACACGTATAGCCTTCGAGCGAGACAAAACTGATTTATGGCGTCATGCATTGATAAGTGCTGATAGTTTGGGGCCCAGCTTGTTTTTCAGAGAAATCTATTCGATTTGAATGATTCATTTCTGCTGTCGAAAAATTCTCACCTGCAAGCAATCGATGAACTGCAGAAGAACTTCCATCTCCAGTAAAGAAATTATCTGCTGTTTCTAGTTCTCTGAACATTAAGGAAGCAAAGTAAATAGTCACATCACATGATCCATGCTATGATTACCCTCCAGGTTATCAACCGTGACTAGGTATTACACCTCAGAACCAACAACGTGAGTAGTCTAATACCTAATTCCCTACTGGAGAAGCATACGTTTAGAATTTTACCCTATGCCTTGTCCTGTGAACGTGGACTGGATGGGAAAAAGAGATATCTAAAGTATCTCATCAGCCAATTGGAGTGCAATATCGCCAGTAAAATTTATCTAAAACGCACATGTCAATAAGCAAAATATGGACTACTTGTTAACAATCAATACATGCACTTCAATTAGTGATCATATCAAGTCCAAGTTTCCTGCCCGATAAATCCTGCAATGTTTTACAATTTTGCCACCCCCAACCAACTTCTTTTCTAATTTTGTGTTGAGAAAGAAGTTTTACAAAACAACTTACTCAACTACAACTGCATTGGTAGCTTCATCGGTTAAGGCATCTACGTCATCATCTTGGTAATAGCCCGGATCATCGTCAAAGTCATCATCTTCATCGTTGTCAATTTCTCCACCGCTGTCGATCTCGTCATCTGTGTCGCTGGATGGTCTAGCAGCAGAGTCAGATCCTCCTGACACCTTATAACAGACGTCAAGATAGGTAATACGTTCTGAGTTCTAACTGTAGCTATTCCTCCAATAGAATACATACCTATAGAATACATACCTTAAGGTGATTAGTGCTGACACACTCACAGGGACTACATGTATACAACAGAATGTTATTTCACTCTTCATATAAAAGTAAAGTATTATGACACCATAAAAATAATGGTGGTCTAAATGTCTATTCCCAAGTTTCCATGATCAATTAACGTAAGAGGGATATAATGAAAACGTCAGCATACCTGGGTAATTAAAGTGATGCTTTGGTATGTAACACGATACAAGATATAATTCATATCAATAAATTAGACATTGTACACATACTGGGGCGAGATCCTTGTGAACAATATTTAAAACCTCTGTGAGCGAACGTTCTTTACATGAACCAAGTGAATCTTGTGTCTGTGCAAGATAACATAAGATATCCTCATTCTCCGTCCACACGTGCTGAAAAAAACAAACAAAAAAACACGTCATTAAGACTGAACTCTCATCACCTCTAGAATACTTATACTTAACCGAATTTATTTGAAATTAACCGACTGAAATTAAGATTAGATCAAAACTACATGTATAACGCCAGAAAGCACAAAATGCCCTACGACAACACATATTAGAAACGGATCAATATTACCAGGGCCCTTCGTTTACTTAACCTCCATGGTACAGTGCTACCGTCGTTGGGTATCTAGGAGAGAAACCCCTGAACACTTAAGTGGTTAACAAGAGATGTGTATTCTGATTATACGTCCGGTGCCATGTTTATTATTCTACGTCTACCAACAAAGCATTTTGTAATGTTGTCAACTAAACCAAGGACTTTCTACCTGGTCATGATCTATATAGCCTCGGTCGGCACTCGATCGGACGAAAATTAACATTTCTTACACTTAATCTACAGTTTTATGGGAGTAGGGCTTTGGAAATCGCCTGCTGTTATTGTTATAGGTAGAATCAAACAAAAACACAACTTGTGGGGCACACAGACGTTGCATGCCCAGGCAAAAAAAAAGAAAAAAAAAGTTGTGTTTCCAGGTATAATATGCCTCAAATATCTAGGGTTGGTAGGTCGGATTTTTTTTTTTAATTGATTTTTTTTTTTGATTTTGTATAGAAGTGTATGGGCAGACATGTTGGATTTTATGCCTAAAGTTTGCCAAAAGATGTCAAAAATTCACAAAATAAAAAAAAATTTCAGGATCAGCCCTATTTTGGTAGGGTCGGTCGGGTAACTGGAAACAAACCTTTTTTTTAAGCCCCCTGGAGTGGGTTGATCCTGCTGCGGGCACCCTAAACAGCAGGGGCAACCCACTCATGGACATACAACCTCTGTATGCCCCACTCGTTGTGTTTTTGGTTAGTACATTTTTGTATATTCCATCATACACCACGCCTACTTCCCGTATATCATGGCCTGGTGAGGATATGGAGACCCTTCCACTTTGTGGGGGAGCATCGATGCATTTATTAGATTATTCACCGTGGCTTGTGTAAATAATGGATACCTCGAAAGCAGAGACCTTTTGGAAGGAAACATCTCGGTAGCAGGCAAATGGACACCTCGGAAGCATGGACAGCTTTGGTGCAATTCAATCCATGATAATAGCCCTCACTTCTTTAAAATTTCAAAAGCAACTACCTACCTTAGTGATACTGTCTCTCTGCTGTAGAATCATGGGATCAATGGCACAAATCTATTTTAAAGTTGTTGAAATAACTATTTAGAAAAGTCATATGATTCCAAGATGTCTGCTTCCAAGGTGTCTAGTTACGACTTATGCTAGTGGACATAGACTCAGGCACTAGTCTCGATAGTGGAGGTCTAGAGTTATGACATCTGGTCGGGTGCCCTAGACTATAGTAGACATGGATCTGAATGGAGTGAGACAGAGCCTCAGGGGGTCAGAAATGTAGATTAGAAATGTAAATGTAGATAAGTTACTGGACTGAGTGACTTATTCAATGACCGGATGAATGGGTCTCTATTATTGTATATATCTTTTCATACATGATCTATACATGTCGTTTGTACATATTCGTACCCAATACTTGCCCAGCTTTGAAATGTCATATCAATGAAGCCTAATCTAGTTTGCATCATTGGCTAAGCCTTAGGTATAGTCATACTTTGATTGCCGGATGTAAGTTTAGGTATGGGAGTACCGTAATCTCCCGCGTATAAGGCGCAGCCCGCGTATAAGGCGCACCTAGAGTTTTGGAAAATTCTCAAAAAAATGAAAAATTCATAACTTTGGTTCTAATGAATGAATCTTCAAAATTCAAAAACCAATGGCTAGCTTGGGCCACCTTGGGCCCTCCTGGGCCCCATTTTGTCCTATTTTGACCAAGGGGGCATGTAAGATATCAAAAGAAAGGTCTTGGTGTCCCCCTTGTGGATCCAATGAGAACTAAAACCCCCCGTATAAGACGCGCCTTATACGCGGGAGATTACGGTAATCATTTTTGACAAGAGGGGGGATGTGTGAAAAATTTTTTCTCGAGGGCCAAATTTTTTTTGACCCACCAGAGGTTCAAAAATCACCTGCAAACGCACCCTTTTAACCTATAGTAGAGAGCGGGCTTTTTTTTCGCCAAAAACAGGTGAAATTAATTTGACTCCCTGGTGAAGGGGTTGAAAAAATTCTGACGCCCCCTGGTGAAGGGGTTGAAAAAATTCTGACTTCCTCAAACCCACCTGCCCCCCCCCCCCCCGTTGTTAAAAAAATGATCACTCCCTAAGATAGGCACGGACATAGCTCCCATGGGCGGCTCTGCCGTGCGCGGACGCCCACAGTGTGATATAGCAAAAGTGGGGGGTCTTATCAATTAGGGTATCATTTTAACGGCCATGAAGTGGGCTTTAATATGCATGTATTTGCTCAATAGTTTGGAGAATAAAAAAATATGTTTCCCCCAGGTGAAGTTGAAACTTCACTTCAGAAGCTTTTTATTGTGTGAAATATGCATCTCACATATTTAAAAATGGTACTCACATATTCCCTGGTTAAATAAGGTCTAGAAAATGTCTAGTTTTTCTTTTCTAATAGGCAACAGCATGTATTCTAGGTAACTACAAAATCATGACCTATTAGCTCTGTGAGGGGGAGTGAGAGATTAGCACTCACAAAGTCAAACCTCTCCCACTGCAATACACCTATAGGCCCAACACTGAAGGGACCACCTGGAGGTGGCCCCTACTCAGTCTAAGAACTCAGGGTAAGTAGGACAAAATACCTGCCTGCTTACAGACAGGATCCAAAGGTGTCTGTTGGTAGTCTATCTACTCTGCCGGATTGGCAGAGTGCCCAGTTCTCATAGAAGTACCTACTGTCAGGTCCAATGCTTCCACCAACACTTCCCTCAATGTATGTCCAAAGATTCACAATACACAAAGCACTTGAAATACTTGTGATAATTAATAATCCAGGTGATTTTCAAATCGGCGCCTTCAAATCTCCCTCCCTTACTCCAAAACATTGTCAGCCATCTTGAAGCCAGGTGTAGCCACCTAGTGCCATAGAGACTACACTAATCTTGGTTGGTTAGCCCTATACACTGTAACCTATGGGTGTTCCGTACCTCCACAATACCCACAGGACTCATCAAATCAGTGACCTTTACACTGGTTGTGTATTACACCTAATGTTTGTATTGCTCTTAATTACCCACTTTGATCTAGATAAGAATCTGTTTGATAGTGGATGTGTATTGGTCACGCCCTTCCCCCTCTCTCACCCCCACCCCCCTCCCCTCTTTCCCAGTGTAAAACACATAGCTATTACTACTAAGAACTCTCCACCAATCAGGTGGCCTCATCCTTCCAGAGCCATCTGTGGCTGCCTCACTGCAGCCGTTCATTGCGGGTAATAGCGGAGGCAGACCGGAGCACCTGTGATTTGACATAGCGTTTTAGCCCTTTGTTTCAAAAGGAGGCTAACACCAGGTAGCACCCCCAGCATGTTGACAATGAAGGCCATTGAGGTAGTGATATCTAAGCTCAAGATAAACATGTCAGATTTATTGGACATATCTCATGCTTCAGTCATTATAAGCTGATGTACATGAAAACTACATGTTTGTGAGAATACTGGACACCTAGGAAGCAGAGACACCTCGGAAGCAGACATCTCGGAAGCAGACATAAGGACACCTCAGAAGCAGGGACATCTTGGAAGCAGACAAAACCAAGATAATATCCCTCTCTTCTTATAGAATTTGAAGAACTACAACCCTAGTGATACTGTCCCTACGCCGAAGACTCATGGAATGGCTAAAATCTGTTTTAAAATTGTGAAAATTATTATATATTAAAGTTATTTGCTTCCGAGATGTCTGCTTCCAGGGTGTCCCTGCTTCCGAGGTGTCTGCTCCCGAGATGTCCCTGCTTCCGAGGTGTCCAGTTACCGTTTGTGAATAGGAGGGACAATTTCCAGGAACTAACAGTGAGTACTTAGTTAGGACTAGCCATGTGTTTGTGCCACTTTAGACTTGTATACATCTAATGTCATCTTGGATCCTGCCTGTAAGCAGGCAGGTATTTCGGCCTAAGCCTAAGATATTATTAAAAAAAAGCTCATCTATTAAAAAGGGGTCCAGCTTTGAGGAAGACATTATATCAACATACCCATGACTTCTTTCCCTTTTCTGGACACACGACAAAAAATGTCACATCTTCTTTCTGGTTGCTCTTGAAGACTATCCTCCTCTCTTCCTGATCAGCCAGAAGCAGTGTGTAGCCATTGGATTTGCACCAAATTTCTGCTGTTTGCTTCATTGTTTGGAAGTCCATGACGATGCCGTTCATACAGAACCTTCCTTATAGTTTATCTGTTATCTTGGCAAAGTGTAATCATGTATCACACTTGTTACAACAGCATATTCATGATATAAACATTTGTAAGACACAAAAGTTGAAAATGACAACTGCAACACCGGAAGTGTAATTTAGCTTCCGGTTTCGGTTTCTTGGCCAATCAGAGGCCCAGAAATCCGTTGGCGCGGAAGTATAAACACAAACCGCATGGGCGCCAGAATAAACCGGCGAAGGTAAACACTGTGGACCGATATTCCCATTTTCTCGTGATTATCATTCAAGATCGAGCACCAGAAGAGTTCTGCTGCTTGGCAAGATGTCGGAGATACTCGGTAGCATCCACATTACTCTGCTTATGGCAGGACTTACCCGCATTTTGTTCGTAGCATACGGAGAATGGCAGGACAAAAACATGTTGGTCAAGTTCACTGATGTCGACTACAATGTTTTCACGGATGCAGCCCGCTATGTCACAAAGGTATGAGGGGAGTGATCATTATTCATCAACAGGGCCAGGGGTGATGGGTTTTCAGGTCAACGCATTTTTCTTTTTACTCCCTTCCCTCGACAACGGCCAACAATTTTTGTGCCCCCCCCCCCACGGTAGGCACTTACGGTACCTAATATTTCAAGACTTTATCCCATTAAATGATTAATTGATTAAACCTATCTAATGATCAATGGATGGATCTTGAGATGAGAAGTGGATTTGCTTTTTAACTGAAGTCTCTATATCAATTTAAAGTGGAATTATGACCGGTCAAAGGTACCAAATCAGACCCAGAATTATGCCATAGTTAAGAGTTTAATTGGGATCTAATTTTGTGATCAAGCAAGATGAATCCAAGGTATACTAGATCACTAAAATGATTATTTTGGGCAATTTTATTTTCAGATAAGCAAGATATACCCGCAAGAATGTAAATAATGATACATTTTATCATAATCAAACAATGTAAAAGCAAATTTTTGATGTCATCTTTTCCCTTGAACTGTCCGCTCTGACAGAACCACGGCAGAATATCGTCTTTGACTCAGGACGTTTGAATGATCATAACTTCCATTTAAATTGACATAATAACTTCATCTAAAAAGCAAAACTACTTATTTTTATCATAGCTATCAATTTCCCACCATATAAAATACATACAATAAGGTCTTAATTGAAAGGTAAGTGCCCAACATTGGGGAGGTTGGGATAAGTGTCCAGAGATAATCTTGCTCAAAAAGTTGCAGGGTCTGTCAAACATACTGCAGCCCCTTAGAAAAAGAAAATAAAAACATTTTCTAGATCATTTTTAACCATAGAACAGGTGGGAACCATTTATTTTTAGGTGCTCAATGATCTTCTCATAATAAAATGGTTCTAAACTTTTAGTTGAACTTTGATGGGGTCAAAGGCAAAATTTCCTGCATTCAACCTCGTACAAAAAATAATCATTTTAAAGGTCTAGTCAAGCCTGTTAAAATGAGCCCTTGTTTGTAAAGATCCTCCAGTAAATAGCTTCAGAATAAGCTTGCAAAGAAAGGAGAGTTTAACACTACCCAGTTTCAGCTTTATCACAGTTTCACACCTCTCTTGCAGCAGACTCACACAGTGGAGGTATTTCAGTGCCTACCCACGGGCCACGACTGGGCTGAGCTAGGCCGAAATACCTGCCTGCTTACAGGATCCAAGATGTATACAAGTCTTTAGTGGCACAAACACATGGCTAGTTTGAACTAAGTACTCACTGTCAGTTCCTGGAAATTGTCCCTCCTATTCACAAACATGTAGTTTGCATGTACATCAGCTTATAATGACTGAAGCATGAGATATATCCAATAAATCTGACATGTTTATCTTGAGCTTAGATATCACTACCTCAATGGCCTCCATTGTCAACATGATGGGGATGCTACCTGGTGTTAGCCTCCTTTTGAAACATAGGACTAACCAACCAAGAATAGTGTAGTCTCTTTGTCACTAGGTGGCTACACCTGGCTTCAAGATGGCCGACAATGTTTGAAGTAAGTGAGGGAGATTTGAAAATCACCTGGATTAATAATTATTACAAGTATTTCAAAGCCATACCAAAAAAATAAGTTGGTCTACGGATCGCCCTCTGCACATTTTCTTTGAAAAAAATCTTGTCTACAGATTTCGCTTGCTTCAGTTTCTACAAGTTTTCTCTTTGTAATGTTTGGCAAAATTAAAAAAAAAAAAATTTGTTCGCTCGCCTCAATTTCCCAGCAAGGAATCCATTGGACGCCAAAAAATTCTTAAAAAGAAAAATCGCTTGCTCGCACTATTTTTTCAAAACCAAAATCCGTAGACCAATTTTATTTTTATGGTGTGGCCCAAGTGGTTTGTATATTGTGAATCTTTGGATATACATTGAGGGAAGTGTTGGTGGAAGCATTGGACCTGACAGTAAGTACTTCTGTGAGAACTGGGCACCCTGCCAATCTGGCAGAGTAGATGGACTACCAACAGACACCTTTGGATCCTGCCTGTAAGCAGGCAGGTATTTCGGCCTAGGGCTGAGCCTGAGGCGTGAACAATTTTTGCGCCCCTCGTTGTGACGTTGATTCACAGCCTCAGTGGCCCTGGTGGAGATCCCAAACATAAACAAACACATCACACTCAGTACCTTCTCAGTTGGAGCAGGCATACTTGCCACTTTCACATAAAAAATTAATATCTATATATATATAAATCGGATATTCATTATTCTTAGTTCCGCATGCTTCTCTATACTATACGGTACTATACCCCTACTATTACCGTAATCTCCCGCGTATAAGGCGCGTCTTATACGGGGGGTTTTAGTTCCCATTGGATCCACAAGGGGGACACCAAGACCTTTCTTTTGATATCTTACATGCCCCTTGGTAAAAATAGGACAAAAGGGAGCCCAGTAGGGTTCGGGATGGCCCAAGCTACACATAGGTTTTTGAATTTTGAAAATTCATCCAGTAGAACCAAAGTTAGGAATTTTTCATTTTTTTGAGAATTTTCCCAAACTCTAGGTGCGCCTTATACGCGGGAGATTACGGTAATTGCGAAAAAGATATTTTGATCAAATAAATAGGTTAGGAGAAAATCAGGATTTTATAAAGGGTAGTACTAGTAGATCGCCACAGCGAAGCTAGCCACTCAGTGTCAATCTCGCGCATACCATCCTTCCACATAAGAAATTTAATATCTATATGAATGGGATATATATTATTCTTAGTTCCGCATGCTCCCCTATAACTCTGCCATTAGTTGGGAAAAGGATATTTTGATCAAATCAATAGGTTAGGAGAAAATCAGGATTTTATGAAGGGTAGTAGATCGCCACACTGTAGGCACTGACATATCTCCTGTCCACGGCTCTGGGCGCCGCAGTCGCGCATAGTGATTAACACTTTGGGAGACACTTTTTACCTCACCCATCTTCAAAAATCAATTCTGAAGCTATTAGAATATCAAGGCAGTTAGGGTGTCATATTAAAGGGCCTGATGAGATCTATCACATGCATATAAGTTATCAATGATTGGTTGAGAAAAAAGTAAGGGTTTGGCCAAGTGAATTTAAGGCCCAACTTTAGAGGCATTTTGTGGCATGAAGATAAAGTTGCACATAAAAATAACTAGTTTTCACATGTTCTACGGTTAAAAATGGCTTAGAATATGCCTTAACATTTCCATTTAGACATGGAGCACCATGTTTTATAAGTGACTACAACATCCTCACCTACAAACTCTGGGAGGGGTAGGGAACTTCCAACACCCCTCCACTGAACCATTACTCCAGGTCCATCACTCCAGCTGTGATATATCATGAGATATGTAATTTTAATACCTTTTCTTAACATCGACCTTGGAATGACCTTGACATGACCTTAATCATGCCATGGTCACAATATGCATGGTGACCTTTCTTTTGCTGACCTTAGACCCACTTTTTCTCAAGTTTCTAGCCTTAATATATCGTGAGATGTGTTAATTTTACTCATAATTCATTACATTGCCCTTAGAATGACCTTTACCTTGGACAAGGTCACCACATGCATGGTCGCCTCTATTTTTTTGCTGATCTTAGACCCACTTTCCACTTTTTATCTTAAGTTTCAAGCCTTGATATATCATGAGAAATGGTAAATTTACTCCCACTTCATAACATTGACCTTAGAATGACTTTTGTTGTGGGTTGTCCTCTAGCGATTTCCAAAAAAATGGAAATTGCCATATTTATTGAAATATAGGAGTTTAAAACCTGCCGAGTGAAGCCTTGCACTTCCGGTGGCCGGCATATTTGTTTTGAAAACGCACAGTGGCAAGAAGGACAGGCTTACAAAATATCCATTTTTCACATCCTAAAATGATTGTAGAGCCTCCAGATTTTCAGTACCTCTTCTCCTGGTGTATATCTTTCATTGTTGTAAATTTTAAAAGGATTAAGTAAGGGAAAGGGTTGCGCGGAAAAGCTCCCCCCGCTACTGAAACATTTGGTATTACAACTCTCCTACACCCATACAGAACGATCTTGGGAGTGGCAGACGGGTGTGGATTCCCCACACTAATCTCGCACAGACCATCCTTCCACTTCCACAAATGATTTTCAATATTTGTTTAAATTAGACATTCATAATTTTTAGTTTAGCTTGGTTCCCCTAAATCTCTACTTTTAGGTGTAACAAGGATATTTTGATCAAATCAATAGGTTAGGAGTAAATAATGATTTTATACAGGGTAGTATATCGCCACAGTGCATTGTCTATAAATAATGACAACTCCCTTAATTAAAAATGTTTTATGTTTCAATAAAGCATTTGAAGGCCACCGCAGACGGGTCCGACTTGATCGGTAGTTAAGGATCGGTAGGCCAATCGAGTCAGGCCTGTCCGCAGTCCCCTAAACAGAGGTTGGATTTGCGCACAGACACACAAAAAAACCACTCCCCACAATCTGGGCTCACAAATTTCTATTCCCAGTAAATCTGGGTCAACTTTAGTCATTCTGGATACTGTGTTAGCCCTCACCCAATGCGCTCTTATTATTCTTTGGGCATAGACTGCCCAAAGAATACCTACAAGAACCATGTTCACCGATGTTGAATCGCCCTTCTAGTGTAGACTTGCTATAGCCTAGCCACATATTGCCCTTTTTTCTTACTCATAGGATTACACATAGGGTTGCACAGGGACCAACCTATCCTTTTAATATTGGCTGTTAGTGCTTGGACAAAGAAAGTCTACTCACCCTGGATATAGCTGTGAAAACCCATTTTAACCCTTTAATGCACTGGTGTCTGTTTCTATAGGGGTATACATAGGGTAGTACATAGGGTTTATGATGTATTGATTCACACTGTGATCCTTACAGGATTAGCAGGCTGTCCAGGGGCCACACATACTTCCCTATGATGCATTGATGCACTTTAACCCTTTATGGATGGCATGATGCATTGATACACAGTCAACCCTTTATGAATGGCATGATGCATTGATTCACTTTAAGCCTTTATAGATAGCATGATGCATTGATGCACATTTAACCCTTTATGGATAGCATGATGCATTGATACACATTTAACTCTTTATGAATGGCATGATGCATTGATGCACATTTAACTCTTTATGAATGGCATGATGCATTGATGCACATTTAACTCTTTATGGATAGCATGATGCATTGATGCACAGTTAACCCATTATGAATGGCATGATGCATTAATGCACTTTAACCCTTTAAGAATGGCATGATGCATTGATGCACTTTAACCCTTTATGAATGGCATGATGCATTGATGCACAGTTAACCCGTTATGAATAGCATGATGCATTGATGCACGGTTAACCGTTTATGAATGACATGATGCATTGATGCACTTTAACCCTTTATGAATGGCATGATGCATTGATGCACAGTTAACCCGTTAGGAATAGCATGATGCATTGATGCACGGTTAACCGTTTATGAATGACATGATGCATTGATGCACTTTAACCCTTTATTGAAAGCATGATGGATTGATGTGCAGTTAACCATTTATGGATAGCATGATGCATTGATGCACATTTAACTCTTTATGAATGGCATGATGCATTGATGCACATTTAACTCTTTATGAATGGCATGATGCATTGATGCACTTTAAGCCTTTATAGATAGCATGATGCATTGATGCACATTTAACCCTTATGGATAGCATGATGCATTGATGCACATTTAACTCTTTATGAATGGCATGATGCATTGATGCACATTTAACTCTTTATGAATGGCATGATGCATTGATGCACATTTAACTCTTTATGAATGGCATGATGCATTGATGCACATCTAACCCTTTATGGATAGCATGATGCATTGATGCACAGTTAACCCATTATGAATGGCATTTTGTATTGATGCACTTTAACCCTTTAAGAATGGCATGATGCATTGATGCACTTTAACCCTTTATGAATGGCATGATGCATTGATGCACAGTTAACCCGTTATGAATGGCATGATGCATTGATGCACGGTTAACCCTTTATGAATGACATGATGCATTGATGCACTTTAACCCTTTATTGAAAGCATGATGGATTGATGTGCAGTTAATCCTTTATGGGTAGCATGATGCATTGATACACAGTTAACCCTTTATGAATGGCATGATGCATTGATGCACATCTAACCCTTTATAGATAGCATGATGCATTAATGCACATTTAACCCTTCATGGATGGCAAGATGCAGTGATGCACTTTAACCCTTTATGGATGGCATGATGCATTGATGCACAGTTAACCCTTCTTGGATAGCATGATGCATTGATGCACTTTTACCCTTTGTTGGTGGCATGATGGATGGATGCACTTTAACCCTTTATGAATGGCATGATGCATTGATTCACTTTAACCCTTTATAGATAGCATGATGGATTGTTACACAGTGAACCCTTTATGAATAGCATGATGCATTGATTCACTTTAAGCCTTTATTGATGGCATGATGCATTGATGCACAGTTAACCCTTTATGAATGGCATGATGCATTGATTCACTTTAAGCCTTTATGGATGGCATGATGCATTGATGTGCAGTTAACCCTTTATGGATGGCATGATGCATTGATGCACAGTCAACCCTTTATTGATAGACAAGGCATTGATGTGCAGTTAACCCTTTTATGAATAGCATGATTGATTCAATTGTGCATCCTCCCTTTCCCACAATTTGTCAGATATTAGTCAAAATATGTCAGTATCTATGGACTATTTGTCAGCAATTAGTTAAAATATGTTAGTAATTGTTCACTATTTGTCAGCAATTTGTCAATATATGTCAGTGATTATGCACCATTTGTCAGCAATTAATCAATATATGTCAGTATTTACTCACTATTTGTCAGCACTAGTAATTGTTCACTATTTGTCAGCAATTCGTCAATATTTATCAGTATAATTTTACTCACAATTTGTCAGCAATTAATCAATATATGTCAGTACTAAGTCACTCTATATCAGCAATTGTCAATACATGTCAGTATTTACTCACAATCTGTCAGCATTTAGTCAATATATAACAGAGAAATAGCCATTGATTCAATTGCGCATCCTACCTTGACTGGTATGTGTCAAAATATGTCAGTATATATGGACTATTTGTCAGCAATTAGTTCATATAATTATGTTAGTAATTATTCACTATTTGTCAGCAATTAGTTAATACATGGTAGTAGTTCCTTACATTTTATCAGCATTTAGTCAATATATGTTAGTAACTGTTCACTATTTGTCAGCAATTAGTCTATATGTCAGTAATTGCTCACTATTTATCAGCAATCATTCAATATATATTAGTAAATACTCACTTTTTGTTAGCAATTAGTCAATATATCTTAGTAATTGCTCACAACTTATCAGAAGTTAGTCAATATATGTCAGTAGTTACTCACTCTTTGTCAGCAATTATTCAGGATATGTCTGTACTTAGTCACTAGATATCAGAAATTAGTCAACACATGTCAGTATTTACATACAATTTTCAGCAATTAGTCAATAAATGTCAGTATTTTACTCACCTTTTGACATCATTCAGTCAATATATGCCAGTACCTCCTCCTATGTCAGGAATAATGCAGTATTTGTGAGCAACTATTCAGTATATGTCAGTAATTACTCACTATTTGTCAGCAATTAGTTAAAGCATAGTTTAGCGTAGCACATAGAAAGCAGTTTCCCATAGATCATTTTAGGGCAATGCCCTATCCTTAGACATTTTGAATCAATGCATATCATACAAATTTGTGCCAGGGGGATAGGGATAGGGGACTGCAGTTTTCTGGATTGACAGAAAAAATTATGGTCAGCCCTGTTTTGCTGGACAGGGTCAGACAGGTTACCCGAAACAAAGAATTCATTCATTTTTTGGCCTGATTTTGAAAATAATGGATAAATTTGTGTTCTTGAATGAATAACTACAGGTGGACGAATACATTGCCCTGTTGTGACCATTATGTAAATATTGATACATGAGGCCTAAAATCAAATTGTTGTGTTCAGGTAACGCTACCTACCCTAACTTTTTTATGGGCAATTTGAGGGAAAATCTGATATTTTGGCACTAATCGAGACATAGAAGTGTAGGGACCGCGTTTCCGTATCCCTAGGCCTATGGGCTGACTGACACGTAGCTAGTAGGTGGACTGGGTAGGAGCGGACTCATGGTGTAGTGGTTATCATTCTGCACTTTTAAGTCAGTGACCGGGGTTCGATTCCCCGTGAGACTAGACCCTTTTCACCGAACCCTACACTGGTAGTCACGCGGCGCAGATCGTCGCAAGGGGACACATATTGGTGTCAGTGGTGTGTCAGTCACTTGGGTGTCTGGTGGTGGGGAGTTCCAACCATGGCGTGTTGGGATTCCTACCGAGCCTACCACCCGCCATGCTTGGATCTGGGGGAGCAGTGTAGGGAACCACGTTTTGGTATCCCTAGGCCACCAGACTGACTGACATGTAGCTAGTAGGTGGTTATCATTCTGCACTTTGAAGTTTGCGATCGGGGTTCGATTCCCCACGAGATTAGACCCTTTTCACCGAACCCTACAGAAGTTGTTGTTTTTTAACGATCTCGCACATCAAATTCTTGTCGCTTTACAGCCAGCCTAAAAAAAATGTCCAAAATAAAAAAATTTACCTACCTACCCTAATTTTAGGCGTGATTGGAGGGGGGTATAAGACTGACCTCTCTCATTAAAGTACATACATACGCTGTATCATTGGTATGTGCTCACTGGTACCTTATTGTAACCAAGATTTACTGTGCAACACTAATATTTTTCCAGGGCCAGTCACCATATGAGAGGGCAACATACCGATACACGCCGCTTTTAGCCATGGCGCTAACTCCCAACATCTACCTCACACCTCTCTTTGGCAAGCTACTCTTCATAGCTCTGGATGTTCTGGCTGGTGCCTTGATCTACCTCATGGTAAAACAAAGAGGTCATGGCAGCCGACTGGCTTGTGGCTGTGCTGCGCTGTGGCTCCTGAACCCGCTTCCCATGACCGTGTCTGCCCGGGGAAATGCAGAATCCCTCATGGCAGTCCTGGTACTTGCCACCCTGTACTGTCTACATTGTAGGGGAAAGGTCATGTCCGCTATAGGCTTTATCATCTATGCTACCTCAGTGCATGTCAAAATATACCCAGTGACCTATGCACTGCCCATCTACTTGGCACTGTCTTCGGGACACGACTGGCGCCTCCTGGGGATGGACATCCTGCCCAATAAGAGGAGGTTCGCTTTTGTTATGATTGCTGGCCTGACCTTTGTACTCCTCACTGGTGGGTGCTACATGTTGTAAGTATTCAGATTGTTCTACCTCAAAAATAAAACAGTCGTTCTTTAAAAACATTAGTCAATATTACACAAATAGATATTATATGATAAGCTCGTACTGGGCCTAATGATATTTTATTTTTGATACCATTCTAATGCCATATACTAGTATATACCCCACCAACCCCTATATTCTGTTTTATAGTTTGGCGAATCCTTTAGAACGAATAACTGCCATCTCCATCATCTTCTCCGCCATCGCCATTGTCTGGGTGTAAATGGAACTATACGCCGTGCCTTGCATGCAACATCCCTTTTAATGACTGCAGGGTATGAAAATAAAACCTGAGATCATTGCCAGGGTATCTAATAAACCTGTGGGTTAAAGAGTATCTTTCCATACTGTAATCTGCCTCATATATAAGACAAATGCCACGTATACGACCCTTTCATTAGGTTTGATACAGTAGATGGCGCTAATGGCAGAGGGCAGTAGGAGGGTGGAGGGTAATGAGAGGTTTGATGATTGATGTGTGTTATTGTTGGGGTTATAATGCTTCTTTAAAAAAATAGCTTGTCAAGCTAGCGTCAAGTGGTACAGCTATGTCTAAGTCCCAATGCCCATTTGGAAAGAAGACACATGGGTGAATAATCTCCAAGGTTTTATTGACGTCTCACAGGAAGTAGTCCAACAATTACAGTCTGTTTAGATACTCAAACGACTCCTTATAACTGCAGTGCGCGACAAGCCCATGGACTTTGCTCTACCAAGCCATGAGCCCCACTCCCTGATCCTATTGTTACTTCCTTTTTTTTAATTCCCACTACCAGTCTCATATGTCCTAGCTCTCTGTATAGGGGCATAACCCCTTGGGTCTACACTATAAGTGTCTAGTTTCCAATCATTTTCAATAGCATAATTAAAACATTTTCTCATAATGGTATTTCCCCAATTTTTAGTATTATTCCCCAATTCCTCTTTTGAATTTATGCCTGTTCGATACCGTTTTCCAGAAATCCCCCTAACTCAGCAGCCATCCCACTTTGCTACTCGCACAGGGGCATGGCTGGTTTGGACTCCAGTACCTGTAATTGGTCCAAATGTTTGTAATGGTCTGTCGTTTTCTTTGAATATCGATCACTAGTTTAACCATACTATCTCTCTGTGTACAGTTTTGATTCCTAAGACCTGAATCTTTATTTCAAATTGGAAATTGGCATTTTAGTGAGGGGTGTCTGTGCACTAAGGATAATCCTATGGGGCCCTGGGAGTGGATGCTGGATATGCCCATGTAAGCAGCCGGGCTACTGTAGGGCCATCTAGTGTATTAACCTGGTAAAACAAGTGTATAGGGCGCACCCTAAATTGAAGAGAAAGCTACAAGGCACATCTAGGACTTGATTCTGAACATTTTAATACTATTTCAATGTAATTATACCCCACCTATCATGTGTATGAGACGCACCTTATAACCAGGAGATTACGGTACTTTAACTCTTCCTTTACCAACTTCGCATTAATGCGTAGTTTTGGCCGATTTTTGACCGATTTTGAGTACACTATAACTTCCACAAAATCCATTGAAACTTCAATTTTTTTTGTTAGACTTAGCTTGAGTTGGGTTCTCCACAGAGTCCAAAGAGTTAGTCTCTATCTCTTATACCTTTAGTATGGCAGTTTTACAAACTTGAGACAAATCTTAAATTACCCTAAAAGTTTTCCATAGATTTAATCAATATTTAGACTAAAAATCATGAAAAATGTCAAATACTGTAAACTTCCGCGTAAAAGACGCGCTGCGCGTATAAGACGCACCCCAAACTCAGCACATGCATTTTCGCCTATAAGACGCACATTTTAAGGCTGAAATTTGTAAGATTAGTACATTTATATAGTAAAATTACTCCTCGTATAAGACGCACACCCAACTTGAGAGAAAGCTATAAGACCCCCCAGCATTTTGTTTGGCAAAGAGGACACGTTTTATACGCGGGAGATTACGGTAGTATTGTTTTTTTGGTGAAAATTGATCTTGTACATTTTTTCATGCTCAACAAAATGGCATGGGCATTATTGGCCATTTTCACTGGTTACCATGGCAACAGATATGAAAAAATGCTGATTTGCATGGTTTTGGTTGCCATGGTAACCGAAAAAGAATGTCTACCAAAATTCATTATCTGCCATAATTCCAACAAAATTAGATATTTACTAAAATTTAATATGCACTTTATATCAATGCAATTGATAAAGGGAGTGCTAAGATATTGCATTTTGAAGTGAACTCATCATGACACCACCTTTGTGATGATATATTTCAGTAATTAAACTAGATAGAGAAAACTTGGGTGTTGTTCTATCTGACTGGTTAGCCTAGCTTAACCAGTCAACATTTCCCTTCTAATTTGAATATTCACACAATTCCAATGGTTTTAAACTGAAACCCAAAAATTTGCTCTGAAATACTCTGGAAAAGGAAGAGTTAAAATACCATAGTCTATAGCTCTCCTAAATTATTGCCCATGTCTAACACTGTTCTTACCCATTTGACTCCCTCAGGTATGGAGACAAGTTCCTCCAGGAGTCTTATCTGTACCACCTGACACGCCGTGACACACGTCACAACTTCTCCGTCTACTTCTACCTCCTGTACCTGACCGCGGAGACTGGACTTGCAGGTCTGGTCGGCCTTGCTGCCTTCCTACCTCAAGTAGTTCTACTTGTGGCCTCATCGTTTAGGTATTATAAAGACCTGTCCCTCTGCTGCTTTCTACATACCTTCATCTTTGTCACCTTTAACAAGGTCTGCACGTCTCAGGTAAGGCTCTATTAGATAGCACCCCAGGGGTCTGTTAAAATAAAAGAATAACGTTTTTGTTCGATGATGGACGCCAGCATGGACCAGTTTGATATTACATGTAACATTAAACCATAGGAGTGTTTCTGCGAATGCACTTTGTGCAAATTACCCATAAAAGAGATTACACAAAACCCCAGAAATATTTGCCAGAGACGACATGTTCCCGGTAGTTGTCACTGAGATACTACATGTTCCAGAATTCTGCTATATTAGCTGACTAGATCTATTGTAAAACACCCATGAGATGTAGTGGTAGAAAATAAAAACTTGTAGACGTCATTTTCTGTTACATTCTCCAAATATATCGTTATTTGAACTTACTCTTTTCAATACATTTCTTCAAATTGATTATTCTCATTCAGTCAGCCTT
Source organism: Acholoe squamosa (assembly GCA_949317995.1). NCBI lineage: Eukaryota > Metazoa > Annelida > Polychaeta > Phyllodocida > Polynoidae > Acholoe > Acholoe squamosa. The sequence goes on from OX439038.1 coordinate 42,153,017, forward strand.
TGCTTCCTCGAATTTAGAAAATGCAAGGAAAATGTCTGAGGAAGCAAAATATTCGAGTACCTGTATTTGAATCCAAATATTACAGAAAACATAGAGTAAGGTGCACATCATTTGTCTAAGGTTATGAGGGGTGTGATCAAGTAAGGGGCCAAGGAAGTGAGGACTGGCTGTAAACAAATGTCATCAAGCTTGAAAAAAAAACTAAATGGTTGCCATTGTCATTTTTTCCAGTATTTCTTGTGGTACCTCTGCTTGCTGCCTGTGATTGTCCCATACGTCAAGATGTCTATCCACAAAGCTGCAGTTCTGATTGCCCTCTGGGTTGCTGGTCAGGTAAGCTACATGTGCTTTGGTACAGATTGCAAGAATTTTTTAAAAAAAAAAACAATATGGCTGCCAGGAGCCTAAAATGGGTATTTTAAGCACACATACACACCTAAATCAACAAGCAACAATTGCAATTATGAGTAAGGTAAGGTCTAGGATCATAAGGAAAGCATGATAAATCAGATTAAAATCTATTGGAGCCCTGTTTGGGTCACTATATTACATATACAGGCTCATAAAATAGTGATAAATACGATTCTAATTTTATATAACGTAATCTCTCGCGTATAAGGCGCAGCTCGTCTATAAAGGCGCACCCCAACTCAGGGAGGTCTGTTATAATGTATAAGGCGCACCTCTGAGGGCAGATTTTTGTTAGTTTAGTGCTGTTCTATAGTAAAAAATACCCCCCTATAAGGCGCAACCCAAACTCAAGGCAATTTACCTCCCACATATAAGACCCAGCAGCATTTTGTTTGGCCTATAAGACGCGCCTTATACGCGGGAGATTGCGGTAGTATAACAATTGTTTTAAAAGTCATAGTAAATGGGTGTTTTGGTAACTGCTACTCATCAATTAAGTAACATGAGGTACACAATGATGTCAGTAGACAGTAATGACATGTTTGACAGATATAATTTGGCTGCCAAGACATCGCTCTTGCATTACATAGATAATAAGATACCAAGAAAAATACTAGAAGTTAGGCATTGTGAACTATGCCCGTTTTCACTGGGTAGAATTTGAGGACTTAATGGGAAATGGGGAGTAGCAATGTGAGAGAACAACCTGTTGCCAATAGTAGCTTAAAGAATAATATGCATCTTCAATGCATTTAAAGAGAAATGACATGGTTCCTGTGGGACATCTGCTTCAATTTGCACCTACTCTCTTAATCCCTGTAGTTTGTTTATTTAGCCACTCCATTTACCATATTTAACTAGGAAAGAGTTATAGGCACCACCATGGATTAAGACGCTTTTGGGGGTTCCCAAAAAGAGGGAGATATGGATAAACTCTGTGGAAATAAACCATCAAAGAAGTGTAATTGTAAAAAATGTCTTTATATACTGGTAGAATAATATGTTGAGATCATAAATATGGCAGAAAGGCGACACTTTCGGGCTCCAATTGTGAAGAATAGACATTCCATTGGGAAACCTTTATTCCCGCCATTTTTGATAGTTTACCCACATATTAACCACATAGAATAGGCATTAACTTACTCTCCAAGCAGATGTGCTGTGTTGTTAAACAGAAAGAATAGGACTCAAAGTACTGAACATCTGCTTCGAGCTAGTTTGTGCCTGTGAAATGCAGTGCTGTTGTCATACTTATAGAATGAATGCCCAAGGTGGCACCACCTTTCCGAGTTTTGAGTGTTTTAATGCTTACCTCTAGTATTCTTTTGGCAGTATCCATTTTTGGCCCAGGTTCACCTGGGCTAGTGGCGGTGCCTTCTCAGTCAAAAACTGATGGTCATGAATTGGAACTTTAGATGGGAATTGCTTACCGAAATTGGGGGATAATTAAACAAAAAAATCATGGAAACATATTTTTTAGAATTCCTCAAAAAAGACATTTGTTACCTATGAAAAATGCTGAAGAAAAAACCTGACATCTTTGACCTACTTTCTGATGAAAACGAGGCTCCATAGGATAGCATTGGGCGGTCAATTTTGGCGGTCGACAGGGGGTCGAAATAACACATTGGCTCCCATGGGAATTGGGCAATTAAGACTCTTTTTTTCAGCAGGTAAAATGTTAAGACCGTTCATATATGAGTGTGTAAATCGGACCACCATATTTTTGTTATGTCGATCGCCTCACTTCTGGCCTGGAGACTTGACGCATGCGCGCAGTCAGATTTGATTTTTTGTATAACAGTAAATTGAGGGGTGTATTCGATTCAATTTCGATTGATATTGCCAAAGATGCATGGATTATATTCAAAAAGCCATTAATTTCAAGTTAAATTGATAGAATCTATCGTTTCTCCGTCAAAAATGCGAGTTCCGGCAAGGAGCGGGTCGCACATGTGCACAGAACATCAAAATCCAAAATGGCGGACAGCGAGACGATCGCCTAACGGTGTCATCGAAACTGCTTGATTATAACAAAATGGAGGAGAATTACAGTGTCTCATGCCTTTTTATGGTTAATATGGATCCTTATTCAACACCTGCTGATATTGTGCAATGCTTAACTCGCCAGGAGAGGAGTCATTCACCAATGAAAAATGCAAGCGATAATGGGTGCATTCTCCATAGCCTTAAGCATTGACGACTCGGACCACTGCCACTATAGTGACAAGTCTCATATGGAGGGTAACCTGGGCCATTAGTGCTCTATAGCACACATCAAATCTTAATCAAAATGCCACTGACACTAATTAAGGAAACAACACATATATCTTTCTGATGAATTTTAGGATGCAGCAACTTGTGAATGCATTCATGAGTCCTCTCATTGACATTCCTCTTTAATTACTTTGCATGAGTGCCAGAGTAGCAGATCTAGCTGAACTTAAAGACATATTTCTATCAAAACCCTCAGAATCCAATCAACTGTTGATATTTCAAAATATGGTCAATAGTCATGGATCATCGTCAAATGGCTGGTCAGAGGGGCCCAAAAAAAATTTTGCAGTATGGTAAAATCCTTTTGTTTATATAATGTATATATGTTGGGCTACAATGCCCATATACGAGGGAAGGTTAAATATATTTCATAGGATGCCCACAGTACAATGCCTTATTACATGGTAGTAGATGTGTCCATGCAATATATATTCAATGCCATAGCTCAGAGTTGCAGTCAGGCAGAATATCCTCACTAACATGCAATGTTCCTTTAATATCAAGGAACAACTAACATATAATGGTTTTACTTAAATACAAAGCAGCTTGCTGTATGACTTCATGAATGGTCGTAGACGTGTCCCTGGTCGTAGACGTGTCCTTGCAATTGTATTCAGTGTCATTGCTCAGAGTTGCTTTAAGACAGAATAATCTCATTAACATTCAATGTTCCTTTCATATCAAGGTATAATTCACACATAACAAGGACAGTCAAATATCAAGCATCTTGGAATATAACTGTAGACATGTCTGTGGTTGTAGACGTGCGCTCAGTCGTAGTGTCCTCGTCAATACTTTTTTATGATATCTCTGGTTCTATCTGGAATCTATTAACCAAACTTACAGGGCTTTTTGCTGTCATATGAAGGTATAAGGCCCACATAATAAGGATAGTTAAATATAAGATACCTAGCAGCTATGAATACATACATGGTCGTAGACGTGTCCTTGCGTAAACTACCCCAAAGTCATATAATAGCCTCTGGGACATACAGTTTGCAAGTTCAAACTTTTTTGTGGGCTACATAGGTACATGTAAGGTCTCTACCTGGTAAATTTTATTAGTCCATCCATAGTGTCTTTCATGGTGCAAAACAACCCGAAAAAGGTCGTAGACGTGTCCTCACGACAATTACACCAAAGGATTTATGCACCCAGTGATCACAAAATGCATGGACCCCCAACTGTTACACAAAAATATTCTCTACCCCAGGGGGATATCCCAGATGAAATAAATAAGGTTTTGGCCCTTTATTTTTTCTTTGGTAGCAAGGGGACAAAATAGTCCCTCATTTTTACCCAAAAAATGATCCTTTTTGGCCCTTTGCACCCCTGTAGCTCACTTATAATGCATAGGAACTAGGCAAAACCATGGTTCCCCTTCAAGCTCTGAGTGTTAAGAACCAGAATACATAAATAACACAACTAGATCTCTTATCTTGAACAATTCATTGAGTGGGAGGCAACGACGACCCATTTGACGATGATCTGTGACTATCAGTCATATATATGTATCATTGACAGAAACTATTGTAATAAAACAAAGTAGAAGCCACACCGGCGTAGCAGCTGTACACTGACTTTGGAAGAACGCTATAAGCTGCAGCTTTGGCTTAAAATTGTTCACATTGCTTAGTATAGTCTCCATATACAAAAGTCCTTGTTTAAGGTGCACTCAGAGCTCGGAATGATCCTAAAAGCTGTACTAATGGTCGGATATGGTTTACCAATCATGGCTTTTATGGAGGGTCTATGGTGTGCCTTCTATTCTTTAGATGGTCATGATCTTTAGGGCTGCTTATCTCACCACCCAAGCCTTTAATGATGCCTATCTGCCCAAGTTCAGCTAAGGCTCCTCTGCCGGTGCCCTGTTAAGCTATGGTAAAATCTATGAACATACAGCAACTTAATAAACCTTGTTAACTTATAATAGAAATATTTGGACTTGTGTTATGTGAGGACCACTGATTTAACACCCATGCCCAATTCACCAGTATACGAAAACAAAGACTTTGAACAAGGCTTCCAGCTGAGACATAACCCTGCTGGTAATTATCAAACAATACCTCTTGATGTAAATCATCCTGCCTTCTGGTTTACATGCAGAGCAGTTATCTAGCAAGAGATATCTATTTAGCAATAACTTATTTCTATATAATAATTACCCAACACCATTGATAGATACATGATTGCTCGAGTCAAAGTAAACTATTATGTTGTCTACTTGATACACCAATGAGGTTACTTTCCTCCACTACTGCTCTTTTGTATGCGCTGAACCAGTCAGGTTCCCATTGTGCACTTGAAGCTTGATGTAGGCCATAGAGCAACAGAGAGGAATGAATTTGATATTTATCTTGTTGCCTGCAGCCATTTTGAATTCTTCACTAGAAGAATAAGTACCTGTTCCCTTTAGTATTTACTTCTTATTACTGATTTGATGTGTAGCAGTTACCAAAACACCCATTTACTATGACTTTAGAAACAGCTGTATACATTCCTATATGCAATTGGAATAGACTTGTCTGTATTTACCGCTATTTTACCTCGGGAATACCTCGGGTATTTCCGTAACCGATGAGATACGAACGAGGGCGGTCACGTGACGACAGTTTGGATCGAGCGTCCGTGTTTGGCAGACGGTGTCAAAACTTCCAGGTGAGTGTTTGGTTGATTTTTCATACTTTTCTGCCCTATTTTCGGGCAGTTTTTGCCCTATTTTAAGGGTTTTTGTTCTTGTTTTCCTTCTAGCCAAGGTTACGCCGTTGGGGTACCTTTTTAGTGCTAGAAAATAAAGTTTTTCTCTCAAAGACGGTCGTCGTGTCGGCGGGCCGTAGAGAGAATTTACATTTTTACAAATTCCTGGAGGAATTCCGCTGGAATTCTCTCGTTACAGGAATCTTACAGGGGTCTTTGAGCTTTCCCTGCAGTTGGCACCCTTTTTGCCTGCATTTTGCACGGTTTTCGGGCAGTTTTTGTTGATACCGATCGAAAAAATTGTCCGTTAGCGCTCGGCGAGTTTCGCCGTTACCGCTACGCGGGTCTACTTTAGGTACACGTTTCTAGTCCTGCTCTAAGTACATAGTGCTCGGCGAGTTTCGCCGTTACCGCTAAGCGGGTCTGCTCCAGGTACACGTGTCTAGTCCTGCTCTAAGTACATAGCGCTCGGCGAGTTTCGCTGTTACCGCTAAGCGGGTCTGCTCCAGGTACACGTTATAGTCCTCCTCTAAGTACATAGCGCTCGGCGAGTTTCGCCGTTGCCGCTAAGCGGGTCTGCTCCAGGTACATGGTCTAGTCCTCCTCTAAGTACATAGCGCTCGGCGAGTTTCGCCGTTGCTGCTAAGCGGGTCTGCTCCAGGTACATGTTTCTAGTCCTGCTCTAAGTACATACTGCGACCAGGAGCAAGTCTATAATCTTTTATTTCTCTCTTTTTTCCAGGATGGCAAGTACATCTCAGTCCAGTCCCACTGCTGTGGAGAAGGGAAAGAAATCACATAAGAACTCTAGTTCAAGTTCCAGCTCTGCTAGATCTTCATCTAGGCATTCTAAGGATAAGGGTGCTGAGAAAGACACTGTGAGTTCAGTAAGCTCTGAGAAGGAGCCTGAAGTTCAAACTACTGAGACTCCCAGTGCTCCTGTGCTGTTGGTCCAGCAGCCACCTCAAAGATGGGCTCCTCCTATGCCCTACTACCAGCAGGGTTATGATTACTATCAGGACCCTTATCAGCCGATGGATTATGCCTATGGTATGGATCACATGGCCTACCAGTGTGAACCAGTAGAGGAGGAAGGTCAGGGTTATGTGGTGCTAGGACCACATGGACAGACACATGCGTTGTCAGTCGTTGATGATGAGGAGGAAGTGGCTTCTGTACAAGGTGATTTTGAGGCACAGTCGTCAAAGGCTAAGCCACCTCCATTAGACCATCTCAAGGGGCTAACTGGAAGCCTAGCTGAGAGTATCCAGTCCTACAGACGGGAAAAAGCGGAACTAACCAAGGAAGGCCCCACCGTACATGAAGCCCTCTCCGATGCCATCAATTCCTATTTTGAAGAGACTTATATTGCCCAGGACTTAGAGAAAGCGGCTAAAGAATTTCCTAGGCCTTCAAATGTGCAGAGACTGGTAGCACCTAAGTTAGAGGAAGCAATTTTCAACTCTGAGGCACTTTCCAAGAATGCGGCAGTGCGTATGCTGGATGTATCTCTTCAGACCCTGCAGAAAGGGGTGGTCTCGGCCATTGCAGCTATGGCACCGTTAGGCTCGATGATGTTGGAGAAAGGGCCCGAGGACCAACAACTGGATGCCTTTGGAAGGGATTTCAATAAGGCAACCAGACTACTGGTCAATGTGTGCAATGGGCTATCGGTAAAGAGGAGGGACTTGCTAAAACCTTTCCTTGCTAAGCCCTATGCTAAGGCGCTCACCAAGACCAACATTGATGGGGACCCACAATGGCTGTTTGGGGGCAACCTGGAGGCTCGTATTAAACAAGCTGAGGAGGACAAGAAGATCTCAGACAAGGTTCTAGCGTCCAAACGCCCAGGGCCTCAGGATTCTCATTCCCAGTCTAAGAGGCAGAAGGTCATGGGCACAGCACCTGCTCAAGCCTGGGGACCTAGGCACCCTTATGGGCAGAACCACTACTATGTCCAGGGCCCTAGGGGCCGCTACCCTGCTCCGCGCCATCAGTACGCTCAGCCGAGATTTCAAGTGGCTCATGGCTACAGGCAGACTTACTCTCAGAGTTACCAGACACAAGGCCAGGGTTACCGCTTCAAAGCACCTCGTCCTCAGGGCCAAGGTCAGCAGCAGCAAGCCCAACGGGGTTTTTCCAAGAAGGGGCCCAAGTAGGGCAGGTGAGTCCCTTCCCACTACATAACACTGTCCAATCCTTTCAAGGGGGTAACATTATGAAGTGTGCTGATGCTTAAGTTTAAACTCACCAAGGACCCTTGGATCTTAGCCATGTCTCAGGGTGTCACCATTGACTTTAATGCCTTACCATCCCAGGACTGGGTGCCTCCTCCATATAAACTTGATCTGGTAGAGGTGGCCTTTGTGGATAAGGAAGTAGAGAAAATGGTAGCTAAGGGTATTATTGAGTTTACAGTACATGAACAGGGCGAATTCATCTCCAATGTTTTCCTGCGTCCCAAGCCCAACGGGGATTACAGGCTTATATTGGATTTGACAGATATGAACAAGCAGGTCATGTATGAGCATTTTAAGATGGCCTCCCTACAAACTGCTGTGGACCTTGTCACCCCTAATTGTTTTATGGGGAGTGTAGATTTAAAGGATGCCTATTACTCTATTCCTGTACGAGAAGATTATCGTAAATTTCTGAAGTTCAGGTGGAATGGGGTCCTCTACCAGTTTGTAGGGATGCCAAATGGTCTTTCATGTGCACCAAGAGTATTCACTAAGTTGCTCACTCCCCCCTTCGCAAAGCTAAGGGAGGAGGGACACATCTGTTTCCCCTACATTGACGATTCTTTTATTATGCATGAGTCAAAAGAAGGTTGTGAGCAATCTATCAGAAAAGTGTGTGAAACCCTGGATGGGTTAGGCTTTGTAATTCACCCAGATAAGTCAGCCTTTGTAGCCTCACAAAGGGTGATCTTCTTGGGTTTTTGGATTGACTCTGTGGATATGTCGATATATCCAACTCAGGAGAAGGTAGACAAATTCATGTCAGATTCCTACTTGCTGCTGGGGAAAGTCAAGCCAAAAATCAGGGAGGTTGCATCTCTCATAGGTCTTATGGTAGCTTACTCGGCAGGAGTTCAATATGGGCCTGCACATATTAAAGGACTTGAGAAATGCAAGAATGAGTGGTTAGCCTACCGAAAAGGGAATTTTGATGCAAAAATGGTACTTTCCAAGGATGCTATACAGGACATACTATGGTGGCAAGCCAGCATACCAACTGCTAAGAAGGCACTGGATGTAGGTCCACCAGAGTTTGAATTGTATACGGATGCATCGGATGACGGCTGGGGTGCACACAGGGGGAATGTCAGAACTAATGGAAGATGGCTTCCCTCTGAGGTGGACTTCCACACCAACATCCACGAGACCATGGCAATAGAATATGGGCTAAAATCGTTGTGTAAAGTGAGAGGGGCTCATATTAGGGTCATGACAGATAATACCACGGCACTTGCATATGTGAGACATATGGGAGGGCTGCAGTCTCCAATGTGTAATTTGGTATCAAGAAACATCTGGAACTGGTGTGAGTCTAGAGGGATCTGGTTGACAGCGGCTCATGTGCCGGGAGTGGATAATGTCATCGCTGATCATGAGTCACGCCATTTCCAAGATGAGACTGAGTGGGAGATAAATGACTCAATTTTTGAAATCATTTGTGAAAGGTTTGGGAGGCCTCAGGTGGACATGTTCGCCTCTAGAACAAATTGTAAAGTTCAATGTTTTGTGTCACGTAGGCCAGAACCAGAAGCATGGAAAGTTGACTCTTTCTCATTTACATGGCCTAATAAGCTCTTATATTGTTTTCCTCCGTTCAGCATTGCAGGCCGAGTGCTTCAACGCATATTGAGGGCAGGGGCAAGGGCAATCCTCGTGATGCCGGATTGGGAGAGTCAACCCTGGAAGGCAAAAGCCCACAAGTATGCGGTGGACTACGTACGGTTCCGCAAGAGAAAGAACAACCTACTACCTCATGGGGCCCCTACAAGCCTACAGTTCATAGGAAGTCTACCAATTATAGCTTTCCTTTTCTGAGGCGACGCCTCCAAAAGGAAGGGTATGACAAGGCTTCCATTGACCTTATGATAAAAGCTTGGAGACCATCTACAAGGAAACTTTATACAACTTACATAAACAAATGGATAGTTTTCTGTGTTGAACGGGGTTATAACTGGATGAAGGGCACAATGCCACAAGTGTGTAAATTTATGAGAACCTTGTATGACTCGGGAGTAGGTCACGGAGTTATGAATGTGGCACGATGTGCTTTGGGAACCCTGCTACCACAGGTAGATGGGGCGCCTATTGGGCAACATCCAAACATTTGCCATATGGTGAAGGGTACATACGAGGATAGACCTAGTGGACCAAGATATGACACGTTTTGGGATGTTACAAAGGTATTTAAGTTGTTCAAAAGTTGGGGGGATAACGGTTCTCTGTCACTTAAGAAGTTATCATTGAAACTAGCTGTCTTAATTCTACTTGTCACGTCTCAAAGAGGGCAAACAATCTTAGCGTTAAGGACAGATGAACTGTCTTGGGAGGACAGAAATGCTGTCTTCAGACTCAGTACTCTGTTAAAGTCTAACAGGGTGGGTGACCCTTTAAACACTGTGGTCTTGAGACCCTACATATTAAATGAAAAGCTCTGTGTGGTCAGCACCCTCAAGGCATATCTCACTAGGAGGCAAAAGGTCCGTGAAAAGTCTGAACGACTTAGGAGGAAGCTGAACCTTCCACCTCTTAAAAATCCACTGCAGCTCCTTTTGAGTTACATTTTGCCTCATGACGGAATCAGTAGGGATACCCTGGCCAGGTGGACCATTGCCACTCTAGACATGGCTGAGATTGACACTTCACGTTGGAAGGCCCACTCTACTCGGGGGGCCTCAGCTTCAGCTTCCACCAAGGTAGGATCCTGCTTAAATGCCGTAATGCACCTGGCAGGGTGGAAGTCAGCTGACTCATATCGGAAATTCTACAACAAGCCCATCGAGATTGATACAGAGCATGTAGCTACAAACTTGCTGAGACTAGCAGATTAGATTTGTTGAACGTTCAAATGTATGGGTTATCTGGTGTAGTTATTGCATTGGTTGGTTTTTTGACTACTCCAGATTACTAGTGTACTGTGCTTTAACCAAGTTGGTGATGATAAAGGTCAGAAAATTAAAGGTGTAGAATTGATTCTGTATTGGTCTTGGTCAATTATTAAATTAATAATAATTGATAATAGCCAAAAATCTTTATGACTAGAAAAACACATTCGCTTTCAACATCTCATCGGTTACGGAAATACCCGAGGTATTCCCGAGGTAAAATTTTGGAATTTTGGGAAACTTACCGTAGGGTACCGGAGGGAAGTTGAAGTAAAACTTCTTATTTTACCGAGGGAATACGGGGTATTGGAGGAACAGATGCCCTTCCCACCCTACCCGTATTCTTTCGAGGTTATTATTATAATATATAAAAAATTGAAATGTCTAATCTGGTTTGTTTCCAGAAAAGTGTGTGTGTTTTTCTACTCATAGATTTTAGGTTTTCAAGTCTGTCGTCACGTGACCGCCCTCGTTCGTATCTCATCTGTTCCTCCAATACCCCGTATTCCCTCGGTAAAATAAGAAGTTTTACTTCAACTTCCCTCCGGTACCCTACGGTAAGTTTCCCAAAATTCCAAAATTTTACGAGCCTGTATATGTAATATACTGCCCCAAATAGGGTTCCATTACAGTTTAATCTGATTCAACATGCTTTCCTTATGATCCTAGACCTCATCTTACTCATAATTACATATTGTAATTGTTGCTTGTTGAATTAGGTGTGCATGCATGCTTGAAATACCCATTTTTGGCTTCTGGCGGCCATGTTGGATTTTTTTTGAAAAGTTCAAAATAATGTTATCTTGACTTCTTTATTTTTTATTGCTGATATGAAGTGCATTTTTAGGTGCCCTAGAGTGGTGGAAGCCCTCTGATTGACCACTAATAAAATATTTTCAAACTTTTTAACTTCGGAGGGGGTGGTCCGGGGGTTATAGTGCCCAAAATCAAAAACGAACCCCAGATTCTTGTTTCTTATGATGAGTAGCATCTTTTGCAGGTGTACTCCAATTCCTATCATCAATTTGACTGAATATGCTCCCCCCCCCCTACTCTGGTTGAAATCTTCAGTTATATGTTTTTGTCGATAAGAGAGTGACATACATGTTTGTCCAATTGAAAAAAATCCCTGATCCATCGTATGTAATGAATTCTTGTTGTAACTGTTAGTTGTACCAATCGTGCTTGCTGTTATCAATACCAGCTTAAGTATTATGCCACGCCTCAAAAGAGTCCCCCCACAATCGGAAGAGCAGCTTCCCATGTATATTGATAAAAGCTGAGGTAAATTAAGAAGCCTAAAGCCACATGGTGAAGCTGCAGAACTCTTTATTGCACATGCGCAAACTCACATTTTCCCGCCATAGTATTCGTAACAAGAGTGTACATATCTAACACATATATCATAAATGCATATGGACATTTCAGACTACTAGTGATAAACTTTGAGGAATATTGGGCTCTTTAATTGAAAAACCTGTATAACAAGTCATCAGGTCTCATGAGAATGCAAAGAATAATTATCCCATTTCTCATTTCAGGCTATCTGGTTGACCCCTGCCTATTATTTAGAGTTTGAAGGCAGGAATACGTTCGTCCTCATATGGCTAGCTGGAATCATCTTCTTTGTTATCAACGTGTTTATCATCAGTACCATTCTTGCCTGCTACGATTCTCCAGAGTTGCAAGAGAGGACGCCATCTGCGAAGACAGCTAGTGAATTATCAGCCTCCTGCCTTGCCAGGAGACCCATAAGACCAAAGATTGAATAATCTTGGTGTTGTATGTCATCACCACTGAAGCTGCTAATATGTTCTATTATGAAATACGGATACTGTCATTCTTAGTCATGTGTTTTACTCTATAAAGTAGTACTCAGGGAATATCATTTGCTCAAGATATTTTACAAAACCATATTGCCCTGTAGGATGAATTTCATTCATCTGCGAAACAAACATAACAAAACTTCCTTATGACTGATAAAGTCCTGTTAGAATAGTGCAAGAAGGAGAAGCTATGTAGCTGTTAGAGGCAGTGGGGAGGAGCAGTGAAATTGTGTTTGGCGTGACCTGTCTAAGTTCTACGATATTTCATTATAATCTATTAAAATCTGTAAAAGTGCCCCACCACGCTGCCATTATCTAACAAGCGCTGTTAGAGGGTGGTCATTAACAACAAAGCATGGTGTAGCTGTTAGAGGATGGTCATTAACAACGAGGCACTGTGTAGCTGTTATAGGATGGTCATTATCTAACAACTAGGCACTGTGTAGCTGTTAGAGGATGGTCATTAACAACGAGGCACTGTGTAGCTGTTAGAGGATGGTCATTATCTAACAACGAGGCACTGTGTAGCTGTTATAGGATGGTCATTAACAACAAGGCACTGTGTAGCTGTTAGAGGATGGTCATTATCTAACAACGAGGCACTGTGTAGCTGTTATAGGATGGTCATTAACAACAAGGCACTGTGTAGCTGTTAGAGGATGGTCATTATCTAACAACGAGGCACTGTGTAGCTGTTATAGGATGGTCATTAACAACAAGGCACTGTGTAGCTGTTAGAGGATGGTCATTATCTAACAACGAGGCACTGTGTAGCTATTAGAGGATGGTCATTAACAACAAGGCACTGTGTAGCTGTTAGAGGATGGTCATTATCTAACAACGAGGCACTGTGTAGCTGTTAGAGGATGGTCATTAACAACAAGGCACTGTGTAGCTGTTATAGGATGGTCATTATCTAACAACGAGGCACTGTGTAGCTGTTATAGGATGGTCATTATCTAACAACGAGGCACTGTGTAGCTGTTAGAGGATGGTCATTAACAACAAGGCACTGTGTAGCTGTGCAAGGATGGTCATTATCTAACAATATTGCTCTTTGACAGCTGAACATAGTTTTCTATGACGTATACACGTAAAATTGTTGTACTGATAAGAGTGCAATAATAGGTAGAAATAGAAACAACATAATGATACTTTAGTTTAGAACTGTTAGTAATATAGTTATTCTTAACGGTAGATCTTTTCTCAGAAAGGTAGGCCTCTGAGCAGAAAGGTGATGTACGTGGACATATAGAAGCATCCTCTCTGACTACTCACAAGTCTTCTGTTTTCCATTCGTCTATCATGGTTAAAGAGAAGTGTATTTTATAATCTACATCATGCACATGAATCAGTGTTCATTTCACCGATCAGTATTTAGGTTTGATTTAAATTGTGAATGACGGCATGCCTCTTTTTTAAAGCTATATATATTTTTATCTCTTCACGTGACCTAAAAATGAATGGATGTATATATGATGTGTGTATGAGGGTCATTTAAACGTCTGTATCCAGTTGTATGATACACACGTTTTTATACTATCGGTTTCATCTGGTATGAAATCGTTATTCTAGTGATCTGAAATTACTCTGGTTCTTAATGTGTCAATCTGTATTGATGTTGATACGACATTCCGGTACTAACTTTACATATCAACATAAGGTTTATTGATAATGTGCAGACTGCCTGGAATATATTATATCTATGGACGTTATTTGTGGGCTGCTATTATCCAAGAAAGATGGTTTTAGTATAGATTGATATAACATGTAAATGTATGCTGTAGTCTCATCAAAATATCATACGTTGCAATTGTACATATCAGATCTGTTTTATCTTGAGAGGTTTGTGTGTTGGATACGGCATTAGCTATATACCTATATTAGCAACACCGTTCAACGTGAAGTTTGTACACAGTAACCCGACATCTTCTTTTCTCCTGCAAGGAAATGTCTAGTCTGATTTAGTAGCACAACTATGTGACAAAATATAAGCAATTACAAAATCTCAATTTGATTGTCCCTTTAATTATTACTGATTGGAATAACCAATTGGTATCGATAATCATCATTGCTGATTGGGTTTATTCATGATGTAGGGTTTGAAAGAAGTACTTTGACGGACTCAGAACTTCTATTGTAGACATACTCATTCCCATAAGCTACTGGCACAACGTTGAATATCCACAGAATTACTGTCTGCATATAATCCTTAGATTGAATGAACTGTAGCGAGATTAGAGTGTGTAGACAGCCATAATATTAAAAGAATATTTGATTCTTATTCAGTCATTGACCTAATGGCGCTGAGTACATCTGTATGTGACTTTTAATCCTCCACATCCTCCAGAACCACTATCCTCGTTTCAGTGTGTGGTTTGCTACGACATAGAACTGCATTCAATAAAACAAATAGAAATGAAGTACAGTCATGTCTCGGATTATCGGTCTTCAAACTCCCAGTCGTCACACTTATTGGCCAGAGATTGGCTATTACCAATTCAATTACTCTTTGTCTGTATTCATCTGGACGAAAAGTCGAGGTGGCGCCCCCTTTTTACAGGGGGCGCCACCTTGCACCCAGGGTAGACAAATTTTGGAGGTGAATAACAACGCACTGCACAGCATTGGCAGGATATGTGGTGCATCATGGAGGTGCAAGAAACACAAATTCTCTATCAAACTATTTTATCAAATTATCTGAAACTATTAGCGAGTGATCTAAAGATAGAAACCAATATTATGTGCGAATTTGATAGGGATTCTCAAGGTCGAATTTGATAGAATGAGTTTTGAAATCATTATCCCATTGCACTTTCACCTGTCAATCCCGCACAACCTATATCAGCGAGTAATCTTCACTTATAGTTTCTAAAGTTTGAAAGCATTCTGACCAGGGGCAATATTGAAAATAAGAGTTCAAGCCAATGAGTAGTGTCTGCCTTGCAGTACCCCTATGGAAGCCCTGTGCGAGGATTCACCTCCTTTAAATGGAGGTGCTACCAGTTGCAACGAGGTGAAGGCAACTTTCCCTTCATTCAGCTTGCTTTTCGTCCGTACCAATACAATAACCCCGCCATTCATGTTTCCGGTATCTTCGGAAACAAAGTGTGTATTTAGCAATAAATCCCCACCACGCTAAACCGGTCGGCCAACCCCCCACACTAATCCCGCCCGCATGCCTCACCTTCTATCCACAACTCATTGTAAAGCAGACCGCTGTCTACACTGTACACTCAACATTGGCTTCCTCCTGAATAATTAGTGTAGGTGAAATCAACCAAACCAAAGTTTGTCAGTGAAGGGAATATTTTCGTGGGTGTCTCTTTATTCAGTTTGCATTGAGATTACTGGTGACAGTGAGTCTTCCGATTGGCATTGTCACTCTGTCTTTCATGTTTTTTGTTGTTGACAGTGAGTCTTCCGATTGGCATTGTCACTCTGTCTTTCATGTTTTTTGTTGTTATTTTTGTACATGCTTTATTTCTTTATACACAGAATTATCACGTTCTCCTTTAAAGTTTCTCTCTGATGGTATATCATAATCCTATATTCAAGGGTGTTATGGTGCGACCTCAGCTACTTCATGTCAAAATACTTTCACGTGCCTGTAGCTCGCACCACTGATGAACCTGTGGCCCAAACACTGATGAAAACTCCCAAAGCGTTAAGGTCCAAAATTCATCAGTGCTGCATGCTTGAGGCTGTTAGTAAGTGTCCATAGGGGACGAATATCTCAGTTCATAATAATAAAAAAGATAATAATATTCGAAACATTATATAAACTTTGGTCATAATGTTTGCATCATACTCTGATACATGAGCATGTATTAGATAGTTTAAATAATTGCTCGGCAGTCCCCTGTTTGACCCTAGTCTGAGGCTTCCTACACCTTGTATAACCCTCCAAAAGAAAGGGTACGCCTTATATGTGTGGTATATAAACAGAAATAGGAGAAGTTAAGGAAGCTATAAGGTGCAACTAGGGCATGATTTTGAGCAATATAGCACTTACTGTTTTATAGTGTAAAATCCTCGCCTAGAAGACACCCTGACCGCAGAGGGGTCTTTAAGGCAGCGCAAGGGAATTCTTCGTGCATAAATAATTTGTGCCATGAAGGCGATGTGCTAAAGTAGTCATGGTAGTCTCAATTAAAACCACTTTCAAAATTTTAAAGAAAAGTCACAAAATATATTTTGAGCAATGGTCCTACATATCTATATTCCATTTAGAGTGATAATTCTATGTGTAAGAACACTGTTTATTGGTAGTAGACTGCAATGCGTGGCCTCAAAAGAGGCCTAGGAATCATGTAGTACTTGTCATGTTTTCTGACTAAGATTTTATATTTTTTTCTTAATGTGTATGACTTACTGTCTTCCCAAAAAAATGTTCCAGACAGGGTATGGCCTTGTTTGGCCATTGTGACCGTTTCCATGGCAACCGCCTCTAAAAACCAGATTTTGCTCTTAAAAGTGCATTTTGGCTCTTAGGGGACTGTTTGAAGATCACCTATTCCCCCTAAATCAGCAACTAGCTTTTCAATGAAATTATTGTTGTGTTGGTAGGGTAAGCGGTTGCCTAGCAACAATGCATTTTATGTCATAATTCCTTAAAAAACTTAGGTGCCATAAGTACTGCTGTCTGACAATATCCAAAGGGTTATATGAGGCTGTGTTATGGTTTCTCGGGTACTAGGGCATGATATTATGTGAGGCTGTCTAAGAATTACTAGGGGGTATATTTGAGGCAGTGTTATTATAACTAAGGATATGTAAGGCTGCCTGAGAATTACAAGGGGTTATATATAGGGCTGTGTTTTTCTTACTAAGGAGGGTTACAAAGGTTATAGCAGGATGTGTAATGGTTATTAAGGTATAAATAAGGAGCTCGATGGGGGTTGCTAGAGGGGATATGGGGCTGTCATATGGCAACCACAGGTGGTATGTAAGGATGTCTGATGGTAACCAGAGCATATATGAGGACTGGTGATGGTTATTAAGGGGAATGTGAGGCTATCTGAGAGTTACTAGGGAGATAAATGAGGCTGTGTTATTGTTACTAAGGAGTATGTGAGGCTGTCTGTGGGTTACTAGGGGATATGGGACTGTGTTACGGCTACTAGGTGGCATGTGAGGATGTCTGGTGGTAACTAGCGGTTATATGAGAATGAGTTATGGTTATGAACGGGTATGTGAGGCTATCTGAGAGTTACTAGTGAGATAAATGAGGCTGTGTTATGGTTACTAAGGAGTATTTGATGCTGTCTGAGGGTTAATATAATATATAGACCCATGAGGCAATAAAGGGTGATTGTTTCATGAATAAAGTTGTGTTTAGGTCAATTTTGGTGGAATACTTGTAACATTGCTTGTTGTGACTACATGGGCAAATGACTTACACAGAGGGATTCACAAGACAATTGTCGTTCCAATAATGGCTATTACATTGTAGGCCTGACAAGGGAAGTTTGCTTTCTCAATGGTTTTTCTTAAAAGAAGTCCAAAAACCTTATCAACAACTTCTCTGAAAAATCATCCTTTCTTTGCATATTTAACTCGGAAGGGTTTTAGGAGGCAGGATGGGTTCAGACGTTTCAGTGAGATAAACAAATACACTAAAGTTGAAATTATTTGGTCAATGAAGCTGTCTTAGCAGTGATTATATATGTAGGTTTTGCGTTCTGCAGGTAGCCTATAATGTATAGATCATGGAGGTATCTATATTATTGTTGATTTACCTTTAGATAAGCTGATATCAGAGAGATGCTGAAAAGGTACCTCCCATCACTGCAAGGCGACGCTTTTTGGGCTCAGTGTTAAAGTATATGCATACCATTGGGAAACCTTTTTTTCCCGCCCTTTTGAGATTGGTAACCCATGTGTTAACCAGTGTGAGTGCTGATGTCATGCTTTTGGAATGAAAGTCCAAGCTGGCACCACCTCTATCACTAGCATATTACTGTGGGGATCAAATGATAGAAGAAAGATCCATGTTACAATAATCTATAGACATTAGAAGCAAGATACCCCGTATACCAGTAGTCTTGCCTCTTCCGAGTCAGGAGCGATTATGGCGCTTCCCTCTAGTGATCTAATAGAGGGGATATGGGGCTATGTTATGGCTACTAGGTGATATGTATAAGGGTGTCTGATGGTAACTAGGGGTCATATTTGAATGGGTTATGGTTATGAAGGGGTATGTGAGGCTATCTCAGAGTTACCTATGAGATAAACGAGGCTGTGTTATGGTTATTGGAGTATGCAAGGCTGTCTGAGGGGATATGGGGCTGTGATATGGTTATAGTTGATATGTAAGGGTGTCTTATGTTAACTAGGGGTTATAGGAGGCTGCATTGTAGTACCAAGGCAGTACATGCGGCAGCCTGAGGGTTACTAAGGCTGTCTGATCTAGATGGGATCTGATGGTAACTAGGAAGTATGTGAGGGAGTATGATATGTGTGAGGATTTCTTATGGGATCACTTATGCCTGTAATGCTATACCCAGTGGGTAAAGTATCAGGATTTCTGATGGGAACTAGATTTCAGCTAGGGCATATGTGAGCTGATACAATGGGAACTAAGATATGTGAGGCTATCAGATAGTAACTAGGCAGTTGGTGAGGCTCTCTGATAGTAATTATGGTGTAGGATGAAATTAGGTAGGTGAATCTTTCTAATAATAGATGTATTAGTAGGTATGCCTGACTTTCTTGCTGTTTCTGATAAGCTTTTTGATTCTGCCTGGTAAAACATCAGGGATGTTGTAAGAGGTGACTTTGTGTCTGCCCCCCCCCCCCGCTATCCCAGACACGGTCAGTGAGAATATAATATTTTTACCATGCCCCCATTTGAAGACCAGTCTCCAGTAACATCACGAAGGCATACCTTTACTTATGAGTTTTTCTTTTTTCAGAAACTGACCTTGTATACAACCTAGATACCATTAGGCAGCCTCACATATCCCCTAGTATCCATAACATATCATTTCATAACCCATAGTAGCTCTCAGACTGTCAGCATTGTATTATAAACATAGCAGGAGGTTTTGGGTTTTCCCCAAGAAAGGCTTTCAGGTTTTAGACTTAAAATAGTGCATTTTGAGGCCTTGAAGTCAATAATTATTGGTAGGCTGTTGGGCTATACTAGTTTGGCAGGTTGGGGGTGGCACTATCATGTCTAGCTGAAGCTAGTTATCAGCATGTACCTTACACTGGTTTTAGGGTGCAATTATGTCATACCCTGAGATACTGGTCGGAATCCAATTTCTCCAACCTTACACACAACATTACTACTAAATTAGGACTAATTAAGTGGCTCATGGCTTAAGAATGTATAATTACAGCTTTAAAGGTATGCTCAGTATAGGCTTTCACTCTTCACATCTCCAGGTGTGAAGTCTTCACACCTGGAGACTCACCCATGTATAGACTGGCTTCAAGTCTTGTGAGAATGCATGTTAAGTAGGCCTGAGCTGGTAGCTGCACTGTAGGGTACATGCACCCACTGAATGACACTGAATATTGGTATACATCTACCCCCACAGCATGAGTAGGCCTATAGGAGATTAGATTTCAATGAAGGATTCTAAGGGGATGTGAGGCTGTGAGAAGAATCTGCCATAAGGGTGTATTTTTGTATCACTAAAAGTAGGGTGTCTGTTTTCCTCCCAGAAACATTAAATGTAAAAAAGTATGTTCTGACCAGGCTTTTTGATGGTGGCTAGCCCCCCCCCTCCCCCATACTCATATAAATCACCAAAATGCATCATTTTACTTCTAAAATTTCATGACTTTCTGTATCATGGTGGCGGGATGTCGTAGAGACCGACACTTTATGGATCTATGGGGTTAATCTGAGTGGTTTATTGTATTAGTCTATAAAGATCCCTTCCTCCCTACCCCAGGACAATTCTTTGAGTTTCCTGAAGACCTCACCTTTTCAATGGCATAGAAAACACATGTTAATGCCTAACTTCCTGATTGCTCCTCCCCCCTCTCCTTTTTCTTTTTTTTTTGGGGGGGAGGGGTAAGACCCCCAGCCCTCCTCGATGTGCCACTGCACATACCCCCTGGTAAGCCCTTGCACACTCATTGGTAACTATAAAACAACCTCAGATACCCCATAGTTACCATCATAAAGCCTCAAGCAGATACCTCCTAGCAGCAATAACACATCCTCACACACCCCTCAGACAGGCTTGTATAACCCCTAGTAACAGTATCACATACCCCTTTGTAACACTCAAACAGCCTCACATAGTAACCATAGCAAAGCCTCAAATACCCCGTTATAACACTCAGACCATACATACCCTAGTAACAGTAGCCTATCCTCATACATATGTATATCCACTTCTGCCCCTTAGACAGCCTCAGATAGCCCTTAGCAAACATAACACAGACTCACATACCCCTAGGGAAGTAGGAAGTACCCCATATCCAGCCTCATATACACCCTAGTAACTATAAAACAACTTCATATATACTCACTAGTAACTCCCTGACAGCCTCACCTATCCCTTAGTAATTCTTGGGCAGCCTCATACACCCCTTAGTAACCATAACACTCCTAAGTAAACAAAGTACAGCCTCATGTATATCCCCCTAGTAATTCTCAGTCAGCCTCAAAGGCATCCTTACATACACCTTAGTAACCATAACACTGCCTCATATAACACCTAGTAACCTTCAGACAGCCTCAGATATGCCCTTGTACCCTAGTAACCACAGCCTTATATAGCCTTTTAGATATTGTCAGACAGCAGTACTTTAGGCACCTATGATCATTTGTGTGTAAATAGCACATTTATATTGGGTGATAGGTAGGGTCGATTCAGGTAAACCGAACCATAGGTAGAGCGAACCAGTTGGAACATTTTAAATCATACAAGCCACAGACTTGCACAGGTGATATTTCTTTTGCATAGATTTAATCATTCCTCTCATGACTTATCTCTAAAAGTCCAAATTTGTATCTTGAGTCATATTTTCCCTGTATAATGGCATGCTGAAAAAACATTTTTTCATGCTGCCGACCTTTTATGGGCTAAATAAATAAAAGTGCTAACAAATCTTTCAAAACTCAGAGATATTAAGTAAAATGAATATGTAAGATTGATAAAGTAATGGATACTATAAAATAGCTTGATAAAACGGAAAATTATTCTCATAAATTCAACAGAAAGGAAACATTTTGTCTGGTTCACTTAATCTCAATTTTAAGGTAAAGTGAACCAGTATATTTAGATAAAGCGAACCAGTCCTAAAATAGGGCTATTGGCAATATCAGAAGGCCAATTTTTTTCTCAATTTGTAGATGAAAACACTCACTTTAGTCATGTAATTAATCATGTAACTTTTCAATATTACAAAGTGATGTGAGAATTGGTTAAATCTATTTTTATATATTGGCTAATGAAAATGTTGGGGATTCCTTTCAAATTTTCCTTGGATCTATTTTCAAATACAATGTACCAAATTAATTTAGGTACTATCTCGCATACTTTCTTCAAAACTAGTCCTATGCCTGGGTGGCTGGATGTTATTCTATATTTTCTGTGTAAATGCCACCGGTCTCATAATTCAAGCCATGTGCTCTCGCCTTAGCAAGGTTTTATGAAGAGCAAAGGGACACCAGAAACGGCCTATGATTTACTAAACCTCCTCTACAAGGCTAGAGACGAAGGTGTGATAGCCTACGCCGCCTATATTGTACATTACATCGATCCAACTGATGAATTAAAAACAAATCTACATATATCAGCGATTCTATCATACATTGCATTTATTTACGATATTTCTAGGAATACAATAGACACACTGAGTGGGTCCTATATAATCCATGTACATCCATAGTAATAATGTAAATTAAACTTTGATCCAGTAGTGACAGGTGAAATCAAACTATAGATGAAGGCGTGATTGTGAATACCATTATTAGTGCCTGCATTGTAAGCTGTTAACAATATATCCATAGACATGAAAATCAATATCATTCATTTGACTTTTTTCTCAATGTAGATGTGCACACGTCCATACATATTAATTCAATTTGACATGGATGTCACTGTCAGGATAATACCCCCAACTTGTACATTGATTCCTGGACAAGATCCCCTCGGCATAACTCTAACCCTATTCTAGGAACATGTTTACAGTTTTGTAATTGTTGGGGATAGGATAGGTTGGGGTACAGTTAGGGATGAGGTTAAGGTCAGTATAAGAGATAGAGTTAATAAATTAGTCAGTGAAAATATGTCGTTGGAAAAATTTGGGGGAGGGGGTTGAGGCACTTCATGTATTGCTTTCAGAAAGAGGCCTATTTTGCTTATAAAGGTCGTGCACACATTCCTTACATAGAGCAGCTCATTAAGTAATAAATGTCACAAGTCGGCATCTCTCTTATCTCCCTCAAAGAGAGGGTGCCATAAAAAGGGGGTGGTTGTGAACTCACATGGTACATTCTCCAGGGGTGTGTGGCACCTTCTTCATTCAGTTTGTATTGGGCCCCTGACAGATCTCTGTCAAGGTAATGTCTCTATAGCTTTGGTTGATATAAATCTTTGACAATCTAACCTGGATTTCTAGCAAGGTGACATGATGAAGAGAACACACAGTGAGGGAATTACAGGAATACTTGTAATAGACGCTGTACCTATGAGTAAACCAGGACTCTACAGTCAGTCCCCTACAGTGTACAGAAGGGGCAGTGAATGTTCCTCATGTGGGTGTGGCAGGGGACATGCAGGGAGGGCTGGGGAGAAGAGAGGGGTAGGACCGGGCCTCTATATACGTGCTGAAGGCACCAGATCTATTGGTGCAACTTATTAAATGCCTGCTCTTCAAAACGTGCACGTTGGGCTCGGTTTTATGAAGTATATCCATGAAAAATCGGTCGCAATGTGAGAGAAATGTATAGGAAGGGAAGTTTATTCACATAATTGTTGCAAACTGCTACATGACAATATTTTTGGAATAGACAACAGTTAACAATAATCGTTAGAGTAATGGTGTAACATAGATATAGCCATTTCCAATATACAGTACAATGGGATAAGGTAAAGGACGCAGTCTAGACATACCACGTTGAGATAAAATTAATTGTGACAACAAAGGCCTAAGTAATAAACATGAATAGAACGTTATATTAGTGCGCGCAAAATAAGAGAAGTGTTGAAGGTTCAGACTTTTAAAGGATGACAGTGAATATGCATCAATGGATGTGCACATTACATATAATATATTATTAGCTTAATCAAAGGTAGATACCCATCTAATGGAAAATGTATGCCTTAGAGGGTACCCACTTTCACACAAAAACGCTAGTTTTACGTTTAAAAACGTTTTTATTAGGTTCCTAAGTTTGCAACGTTTTGTTTTAAATGAAAAAAGAACATGTCAAAACATACACTCCAAAACATGGGGTTGTTTCATGTTCTATAAAAAGGGTTTCTTTTAGGTTTAAAAAGTAATTTTAAAGTGGAAATAACGTAACTTGAAATAGTTTTTACAGACGTTGAAAAAAAGAATGATAAATGTTTTTATTATGTTCAAGAGGTTTTATAACCTGTAAAACGTTTTTTAACATATAAGAAAGACGTTTGTCAAAAACGTTGTTTTACCCAAACCTAATGAAAACACTTGCAAACGTTAATGATACGTTGTTGTTTTTTTTTTGCCAAGCGGGTTATATCTTAGCATACATCATCATTTTCGCCATGGAACACATGCAGGAATAACCCAAACACGTCCTTAGAGCGTTGCATTGCAATTGTTATAATGTCCACTAAAATGTCATTATATTCAATTATTGATTGTCATGAATATTGATGACATTGAGTGCTTGTTACTATTATAAAGACGACCGATCATCATAAATGGAGATACCTTTACAATTTATAGTCATGCACTAGAGTAGGCACATGGGAACATTGCATCGAATAAAATTTCTTCTACTCTCATTATCAAAATCACAATACATCTTATTATGTATCAGACCGTTTATGGATATATACTCCAAAGAAGGCCAAACATTATGGGATTGCCTCAAATACGTATGTACATATATATATATATATATATATATATATATATATATATATATATATATATATATATATATATGGGCAGATGAGGGGAAAGGGCCTTCCCTGCGGTAATTTTAGTTCTTAATTTGGCCATATGGGGAGCTAGAAAGAGAAAATAAATGTGAAAAATAGACCCAAAATAGCTTTTATGTACTTTTTTACACAGAAAAAGGTGATTATCTCAAACACATTCTATTTCCTGGCACTTTCTGTATATTTGGAATGTAAATGGAACATTTTGAATACAAAACAGGGCCTAAATAAGGGTTTCAGAGAATTGTGTTGCCATGGCAACCAAAAGTATATTCCAAATAGAAAAAAAATAATGTCAACTAGTAGAATGATTTATGGAGATTCATACGCTGAAAAAAGCATAAAGATACAATTTCTAGGGCCAAATTTATGGCCAAATGTATGGAAAGGGATGGTTATTTTTTAATTGATTATTTAAATCATTATGCTGATTACATGCCGGATTTAATAAAACAATGAATGATAGAGCTTATTGGCTGTTTTGATACAGTCATGTCATTCCATTTTCGTGAAGCAATATCTTCACGACTAGACAGGCTATCTACAAGTGTTGTAACTCATTTTAAAGCTATATATATATATATATATATATATATATATATATATATATATATATATATATATATATATTTATATATATATTCGGTTGCTGAGTTTGTCAAACGTTTTTTAAATGTAAAATGTACTAAAAAAAAAAAATTGTGTTTTTTTAATGTTCTATAAAAGAGTTTATTTTAGGTTAAAAAAGTTTTTGACGTAGAAAAAAAACTTCAAAACGTTTTAGGAAACTTATTTTTTAACATTGAAAAGCTAAATGTTTTGTTTTTTTTAAACTCAGCTGAACCGTGCATGAGGATCGGCTGATACCGTGACAGATCTCTATCAAAGTATTGGGCCAGACAACTAACTGAGTAGAAATACAATTCTATACAACACTGATACGACAGTCCTTACTTCAGTCCATAGGGAATTACGGAATCCCCAACAAATTAATGCATGACCAACAAAAAACACAATCCTAGACAGAACCTGATACATTCATGTTGGGCCATCCTTCAAGGCTCCAGACTATCATTTCCGACTGGAGCCGTACCATTTGGGAACATTCAGCGTTATGCCATGTTATCTACAGAACCAGGAACTGTTGACTCCTGCCAGTTATTTTCTTCGCTTTTGGTCATCTTTGACTTGTGTTTAGGCTTGTCCTCATCTGTGTCTAGGAGCCAGTAAGTGGCCATCGTCCCTTTCCCCTGTAGCAAAGCCAGAACACAGTCACTTTATTTGGAAATATTTTGTATAATCCCACTTTCATTCATAATTCAACTTTTATTTATGATTTTATTTTCAATTTCCTGATTGATTCAAACCTTATCAAACTTCACACAATCACCTCCACATCTTTTGTCCAAAGTTTCATCCCACCCAAATACAATCTGTGGTTTAAAGGTTCACACTAGGAATTAAGTATCGGTCCACAGCTATAGAAGGAGAATGGGTGTTGTACATTGGTAACCTGTTATCCTATTCTCCTTTCCACCAACAAGAAAGATCAAAGTCTACACATATATATCACATTAGATCAAACTACTGGGTACGTAAGTCGTTCATAATGTGTACGGCTATGAGCAGAATATCTTAATTAAGCCTCCCGGGAAAAGGAATACCTGGTACTTGAAGTAGTTCTGGAGTGCGTTGTGTTATTTTGCTATGGAGCTGTAGTATTGTAGCACATGCAGTTTATGAATTACAGGTCCTCGACTTTTGTTTTCCTCCTCTATCTATGTCATTATGTAATATTTTGGTTCAATTCATTTACCATAGTGTCCTATGATGGTATATCTAAGTGGATGCAAAGATTTACAATTATAGACGAATATTCTCATGGATTTTTGGGCAAATTTGCTTCAGGATTTCCTCCTTGCACCCTTTATCGCCATACTTTTGCCATTCACTTCTATAGTTAAATCATGTCCGCTTATTCTAAGTGCTCTACAGCACACAGTTCTCATTTTTTGTTAATTTTTCTCCATATATGTGATGTCATTGAATGGTTCTGTAAGGGACAGGTATACATATGGATATTCAATTGAAATGTGCTTTTGAAGGCTGTTAATATGGACATCATTCAGGTTTTGGTTTAGCAATGGTGTATCCTTTTCCCTAAACATGTATGTGAATCATCAAGGCAAAAGGATCCTGTATGCCGCCTCACTGATGTCCCTTTTGCCTTGTTGATCTTCAATGTGGAGACAGAGCCCCTACAGGTAATTCAAATGGGCAGATGCAATCCAAATGTCCCAGACAGAGTGGCAGCTCATATTACTGTAAGTAGGGGCAATAGGTTCAAGTAGTTTTCCCTTATAAATTGGGTGAATGGGGTCGTCAAGTGAGATGGCGTAGGGGGAGGCACTAATTGTCCAATATCCAGGCCATATAATGACCATGAACTGCTTATATAATCCCATAAGAAGTACAGTCTGGTACTTGGCCAGGAACTCGTTCTTTGCCTTTATAAGACCCCAGTAACAGAATCAATTTAATTACTATTCTCTACATGATGTATATATCCCCTACACATTGTCACAGTGCTTCACAAGGCGCCAGTAACATAATCAATTTGATCATATTCTCCTCAGTATGCTTATATCCCCTACACATCACCATAGTGCTTCACAAGGTGCCAGTAACAGAATCAATTCGATCATATTCTCCTCAGTATGCTTATAGCCCCTACACATCGCCATAGTGCTTCACAAGGCACCAGTAACAGAATCAATTTGATTATATTCTCCTCAGTATGCTTATAGCCCCTACACATCGCAATAGTGCTTCACAAGGTGCATGTAACAGAATCAATTTGATTATATTCTCTACACGATGCATATAGCCCCTACACATTGTCATAGTGCATTTAAGACAGGGGTATCTATACTATATAAAACAGGACCATGCTTGCAGCTATGAACTCCTGAACATCATCATAATTATCTGCATATGGTACTGCTAAGGTGGTTAAGTTGCCTTAAAGCATCATTTAAGTCCCTTTATGGTTGAATAATAGCATCTCACTTTTTTATTCTTTGTCAAATTTGAAAATAAAGACTGCCATGATGTTTGCCAGATCGAGCTACCCTCAATCTATGGGAAACTCCTATTATGAAGGGAGATATGATGGTTCCTTCCTCAAACCTGCCCTTTTTCGCCCGTGACGCTTTAAACAGATAGGTTTTGGCTGGAGGTGCACACTAAGGGCACAGGTGGACCGGCTGGGGCCCAAAAGGTTCCTAGTCAAAGAAATTATTTCGCTTATTCTTTTTCTGAAACAAATCTTTTAGGGGGACGAAACACCCCAGATTGATACCAAACACTCAATATCCATGCATATTATTTGCATAATTGGCATAATCATGCAGTATCTTGGTACTTTTTAATATATATAGATATGTTCCATTGCACCCTTATAGAATTCATATGCTTGCAAGTATAAACTAGAAATGGAATACCCCTCCCCTACCTTCCTATAGTATGAATCAAGTTGTTCAATGGAGGCAGCCATTGCTTGATCAGGTGTTTAGACTTTTTAGATCCAAATGGTAGTTATGAATGAATTATCACTGTTGATAAGCTTTACACATCAATACCTGCATCCACCCAGGGGACAAGCCCTGTTTGCATTGAATGGAGGTCTTTCCATTTCTCCATTCTCTAGTGTTTGATTTAAAATGTTGATGTCATTCTGTGTTTTAATTTGTGTTTCAATCTGTATTTTTATGGTACATGTATTGAGTTTAGGGCTATAACAGGTTAGTGTTAGTGCTATGGTATGATAGTAATTACTCACTATTTGTCAGCGGTTAATAAATATATGTTAGCCATTACTCACTATTTGTTAGCAATTAGTCAAAATATGTCAGTATTTACTCACAATTTTAAGCAATTAGTCAATATATGTCAGTACTTAGTCACTATATATCAGCAATTATCAATACAAGTCAGTATTTACTCACAATCTGTCAGCAATTAGTCAATATATAACAGAGAAATAGCCATTGATTCAATTGCGCATCTTGCCTTGACTGGTATTTGTCAAAATATGTCAGTATCTATGGACTATTTGTCAGCAATTAATTATGTCAATAATTACTCACTATGTGTCAGTAATTAATCAAAATATGTCAGTAATAATGCACAATTTGTCAGCAATTAGTCAATATATGTCAGTAATTACTCACTATTTGTCAGCAATTAGTCAATATAATATGTCAGTATTTATTCACTATTTGTCAGCAAATAGTCAAGATATGTCAGTAATAATGCACTTTTTCTTTGTAATAGTATTAGTCTGCCATCTTCAAAGATTAATCTGAGGAGAAGTTACTGCATTTACATTGATGATGCATTACTTTACCCCCTCCATCATAAATGTCCTTTAAATCAAAAACCTTTGAATCCTCGTGGTTGAATTTAGACAGTTCAAAAAAATTGTTTGTGTGATTTCCCGTGTTTTTGGATCCAAATGCATAGTTTGAGACTGTCCCCAAAGAAAAGTAGACACTTTTTGTCAGCAATTAGTCAATATTAATTTTTGTCATTATTTTCTCACAGTAGTTCTATTTTTCTATATTATAGCTCGATTGTTCTATAGTTCTATTGTTCCATAGTTCTATAGTTATAGTTTCACAGTTCTAAATGTGTGAGCAGGCAGGTAGAAAGGGACATTCGTGTGGTTATGAAATCACTTCCTGCTACTAAACTTTAGCTTATAATAATGGACATATGCACTCACAGTTTTGATATATACACATATAGTACCATGGACTGCTATAGAATTGAGCTGCTCTATATTTGATTTTGGGATTTGAATGTGCAATGTATAACATGCCTATAGATCCCGGCTATAGATGAACTCACCTTAACAGTTATTGTACCTCTCTCTTCACATGCAAAACCTCCGAAAATATCAAGTAGAGCTTTGGTGTTCCCACTAACATGAACACGGCAGGCTGAAAGATATATACATCCATGACATAATCATGATCACGTAGAACGTAGAATCTTATTAAGTAATTTATGAGAAAGTTCAAGATGCTTCCACATATAAAAATGCTCCTTGGGATATAGAACAGGGTTCCTTCAGTCAGGAATAGTCGGGGAAAATGAAGTGGTTGGGGAAAGCCAATGAATTTTGCTATGAGTCAGGGAGAATATGCCAAAATGTATCAGTTGTGTTTGATTTGAACAAGTCTCCCCTGATGGCATTCAAAATTATTTGCAAGGGCAATGTTTTTCATGGAAAATAGAATTTGACGATTTACGATTGATAACTGTGAGGAGGCAAGTTAAAAGGACCGTCCAGGGGGATTAGTACGAATTCTGGCCACCAGGGGGACACCACTATGGCCTAAAAAGAAGAAAAGATACTACCAAAAATAGTTATATACTACTTTTTTTATATAGATTACAATAGTCCTAAAGGGAAATCCCCATTTTTGAGGAAAACCTTCCAAATTTGGAATGTAAATAGAACGTTTTTGGGCATTTGGGGGCAGAAATCAGCACTTTTGTTGACATTGGTTGCCATGGAAACATTATTTTCACTCAAAATTGAAGAAAAAACCCACAAGGATTGATGTGTTGAAAAAATAGTAAAAATCCGATTATCAGATCAAATTTTATGAGAAAAAGAATGTGACTTTTTCCCTGCGGGATACTTATCGCTTGGCTTTACACAGCAGTTGTGTTTGTAATTGCTGTTCCTTGAGTATTAAATTCAAGTTTAAAGGAAGATGTGTTGTATTCTGTGGCATTATAATTTGGTCAGGGAAAATAATCATTTTTGGTCATGGACAGTCAGGGCATTTTGGTGTGTGAAACATTGTAGAAGCTACGACAGGCTACACTATTTTCTTTTTAATTTGTTCATTAAATGGACAATACCTTCTGAAGCTGAGAAGCTAGGGACATGCCCTGCATTTGGGTGTTACCCACGGACATGGTATTCATTGTGGCATGGCTCATCAGTAAATCATATCAGCCATAACCCAATTCAAAATGGTTAACCGACTGGGTATCTAGGTCGCATCCCACATGGCAATTTAAGGCTCCATCTCTGTGATTTGGGTCATTGTATTCTAAAGGCTGCACCCATGCCTAACTCACAGAGACTGGTAGTGTTTTACTGTTGCATTCAGGTTGAGCTGAACAACCTTTATATTATAGAGGCTATGCAATGCAAGAGATCAAAATCGCAGAGATACCGGAGCCCTAGATCGTCATGTGGGGTTCTATAGCTTAAGGGTCTGGAGTCTCCTGTGCCTGAAGACTGTAGGTTCTACTCACCCAAGCCAAATTTCCAGTCACCAGGTGCACCACCAGTGGCGGATTTAGAGGGGGCGCTCCCCCGCCCCCTTTTTTTTCCCAGCACTTAAGAGTTTGATTAGATATTTTGGACCCCAAAATTTGCTCAGAAATAGGGGGTGTGCCCCCTCCTTTTCCAGATCCTGGACCCGCCACTGGCCACCACTGTAAAACCTCAACTCGTCAGCCCTGGTATAAACCATGCATTCATATGGACAACTTCAGGCTTGCCACTGAAGTGTCACCAGGGGTCTGCTACTCCAATAGATGCGAATGGTAAGTAGGGTGATCTTGTTTCAGCAAGTATGAAAAAGCTGTAAGTACCCTTCTTACCATTTACAGATGAATTCCTACGAGCAAGTGCATACTTGCAGAAAGTCCAACATCCAAATGAAAATGTACAAAAAAATGCATAATCAATTAAGTCAGCCCTTTCATATTTTTCTATATTAATAATTTCATTATATAGTCAATTAAAAAGAATTTATATCCTGTTATCATCCACTTACCACTTACAGGTGATTTCCTACTAGCAATTGCATACTTGCAGAAAAGTATGACTGGAATAAAAACAAGTCCAACATCCAAATGAAAATGTACAAAAAAAAGTATAATTGAATAAGTCAGCCCTTTCATATTTTTTTCTATATTATATTAGGCATATAGTCAATTAAACAGCATTTATACCCTGTTATCATCAATATAAAAAAAAGTCCTAGGACAGCTAAGGTAGCTGTCCTGGATTCTCTGGCAAGTATGCCCCACTTGCAAGTGTGAAACTTGCAAGTATGCTCAAAAGTTGCTAGTGTGGTACCAATAGCCAGATTAAAAGCACAAATTCATAGTACTACTTACAAGGAGGCTGGAATTGCATTAATGTAACTGTGTCCCATGCTGAATGTCCCATGCTCACATCTTTGCAAATTTTGGGCAATTACCTCTATTATCACTCACTATGCTCTGTCTCTAGTGTCATAGTTGCGTTAATGCAAGTTTGCATACTTTTGTCAATGCAAGTATGAAAAAGGTTGTAATTATGCTCAGAGTAACAGTCTCGAAATGTACTTGCTGGGTAGTAGATAATTTCCATTTTATTTACGTTACCACATCCCCATTCTTGCTACTATTGGAGTAACAGACCCAGGGGTCTGTTAATCCAGTAATTACTTGCGTTTAAGCAACTCTGGGGGAATATGCAAGCAGGAATATAGGGTGCTACACAGACCATACTTGCAAGTCTTTTTCAAACTTGTATTAAATTATGGAAACTTGCATTAATGCTACTATGACACTATGGGCAGAGTTTAGTAATTAATAATACAGACATTTGCCAAAGATTTTACAAAGCTGCTTTTTTTTGGCATGGGAAAATTTGCTTTAATGCAAGTTCAGCATTCATGTAAGTAGTAGTGTGAGTTTTAATCTGTCTTTAAGTACTGTATTACCAACCTTTGACCATACTTGCATGTTTCAGATCAGCAAGTAGGGCATACTCACCAGAAAATCTAGGACACTTACCTGGGCTGTCCTAGAATTTTTTATGGATGATAACAGGATATAAATTCTTTTTAATTGATAACCTAATAGAATTATTAATATAGAAAAATGTGAAAGGGCTGACTATACACTTTTTTTGTACATTTTCATTTGGATGTTGGACTTTTTGCAAGTATGCACTTGCTCATAGGAATTCATCTGTAAATGGTAAGAAGGGTACTTACAGCTTTTTCATACTTGCTGAAACATGATTACCTTACTTACCACTTGCCTCTATTGGAGTTATAGACAACGACAAGGGCCATCTAGATACTAGTGTATGGACTATAATCTGCTCTGTCAGATTGACTGAAAAAAGTGCATACATGTAGGGCCATACCTTCAAGAGTGTCAAATTATATTTGGTAAAATCAAAAACCAGTGGTACTTCTGTCTGTTCTTACCTTCTCCTGTAGATTCCATCCTGGAAGCTGTGTTCACTGTATCCCCAAATAGGCAGTACCGAGGCATCTTTTTCCCCACCACACCAGAAGCACAGGGGCCTAGTTTGGAATATATTCAAAATATTAAGGTTCAAAAGTATTTGCTAGTAGACCTATAACAGTTACCCTCAGGGCACAATATGGAATGGAGACAACCAGATACCAATGAGTAACAATAGATGCACATAGGTTTGGATTTAACTCAAATCTGCATAGTCGGCCAGCTATTTCTTAAGTAGCACCCTTTCAACTTACCTGAATGTATTCCACACCTGATCTTGATGTTCTCTTCAGTGTGTGGGATGATAAAGTTGCTGGATGATTTCTGAATGGTTAGTGCCATACGTGCTATATGCCTGGCATGCTCATTCCCATTTCTTTCTGGAATGCCACTGGCCACCATGTAGGCATCTCCAATGGTTTCAACTTTGTATGCATCATACTTGTCAATAATCAAATCAAAAAGGCTGCAATGAGAGGAGAGATAATATTATGATTTGCACGAGCAGGGTCTCAAATGATCCTGCCTCCTCTCAATAATGATCACAATGAATACTTCAATGTCTAATTCACTAAAAGGATTCATTAAAAAATCAAAAAGAAATCATCATCAAACTAAAAGTCAGTATTTCACACCTCTCTCTAAATATGGAGAGGGAAGTGACCATGCAAATACATGTATACTTCACCAGACGATGTACCTGAAATGAAGTAAGAAGATTCTCCACTAACCTGTAGAGGGCATTTAGGAAGTCAACCACTTGGTGTGGGCTGAGCATGGCAGAGATGCGTGTGAAGCCGACAACGTCACTGAAGTAGATGGTCACCATGTCATAGTACTCAGCCTCTACCTCCATATTCATCTTGAGCTTATTTGCCACTGTCTTGGGCAGCATCTGGTCAAGCAGCTCCTCTATCCGTCCGCGCTCAGTCTCTAACTCAACGGTCTTACTGTTGAGACCCCTGGCAATCTCCATCATACTGGCAGTCATAACATAGATGAGGTATACAGTAGCACCTGAGCAGAGCAGCACAAAAATAAGCACAGAGGAGTATACAATCATCTCGGTATTAGCTGTTGTGCGCATGTCTATAAGACTGTCACTGAGGTCATCAGCAAGGTTCGCCATGATGACAGCCAGGTGATTGATTTGGAGAGTCATGTTATCAAACCAAAAGTTACTCATTTGAATACGAGTTTCCATAGACTTGTTCTGACAAATGACATCATATTCGACATCCATGAGGTGCTCATTGAAGAACTTAAGATGCATTTCCATGTCCTGATTTATTATTTCATCATTTTTTACCTTGCTCTCTGGGTGGTAGCGGAACGTGAATGCTAAGTAAGTGTTAAATTGAACCTCCAGGGAACTGAACCACCTCCTATGGGCTGGAGAAAAGGTGCATGGTATGTAGTATGTGGACCCAATTGCCCTCTTAATGCCTGAGATATCCCTAGCTAGGAATAGGGAATTGAATGCAATAAGCCACCGATCAAAGCTGGGAACAGTGATACTCTCGGCAATCTCTGACAGGACAGCTCTGTTAATATCAGTATAGAAGTTCATGTTCTCTTCAAGAGTCACCAGGGGCCAGCTTAGGTCTGCACGTGACCTGTGTCTGCTAACATATTCCTCCAGATCAGTTTTCGTCCTCAATGTGTAGTTGTTCACCACTAAGGTAGGCATGGTTCCCAGCTTATACAGCTGTAATTCTGTATCCGATCTGGCATCCATGAGACCAGCAAAAGCATTCAGGTTGGAACGGTTGGAGCTGAGGAACATTGAGGTGTACCCTCTCTCAATTTGGAGCTTGTTTACAACATAGGATAGATCGATGGCTCTTACAACGGCGTCACTTGCGACGGCAGCCGTGTTGTAGGCTTCTATTGAGAGCATTAGAACATTGGTGGTGATGCCAATAAGGAGGATGATTGGTATTGATACAACTAAACTGACCCTTGTGGCCTGTTTTGTACCAGAAGTCTGTTGTGCATTTTCCAGCGCTGCTGGACTAACCTTGCCACTTTTGAGGTCTCCATTCATTTGATGCATCGTGTATGGACGGCCTCAAGGGCACCGCCTAGAGATCAGATTACCACACCTACAATTATAGAGACATTGCTGGGAAAAGTGTGATAGATTGAAAATGAAATAAATAAAACTTGATGACTTCATTGCACTTATATAAAGTATGTGATGTAATTGAAATATAAAGTAAAAAGCTAAGGTAGCAATGCTACTTTTTGCAGTCTTTTTGTAGGATGCTAATACTTAGGGGTGTCAGAACCCACTTTTTAAAACTTTTTTAAACGTTTTTTTAAGCAATTTTCAACCAAATAACCAACAGGGAAACCAATAAATACGTTTTTTTTTAAACGTAAAAAAACACGTTTTTATGCCAAGTGGGAAGCTACGTGACTTTGGGACCAACGCGGGTCAGGAGGGTGTTGCTCCCATTGTAAAAAGAGCTGTGAGTATATGCCCTCTTTTTAAACAAGTCGTGCACTGCTTCACCTCAGTACTTGCACTCACCACATAAGTCTGAAAAGTCACCTGCCTTGTTTAAAATAGAGAGAGCTGCACTACCAGGTACCTACTCATGTCACACGCTCTATAGTTTATTATACTGACTGACTTCTCCCAACTAGGTACCTACTCAAATCCCCCTTTTTAAGCACCGTACTTGAGTGACAACTTGTGAGCAACAAAAGGGACAAGTTATAGCTACATGAAAAGAAAGGACTGGAAATGAGGGCATTTTTAGCCAGCTCTTCCTTTTACTATAGGAGCAACACGCTCCGGGTGGGGTGCACCGGCGATTTCAAGCACGAGTGAAGCACTTTGATAATTTTTGGCATGCCCCTCCCCCAATTCCAGAGGAGGTGGGGTATGAATTTGTCAAACCATGATGAAATGCAGAGATTGTCCAATATCTTTCACTAATATGGTAGCAGAGTGGAAGAAAAATGGGAGCCTGGGTTTGGGATTAGGGCCGCCCCGCCCCCTATTCTGACATCCATGAACACTGAATGCAATGGGCCAACAGTTGGGTTTTGGGTTGGATTCTAGTGCATAATTCCCAAACTGTTCTTTAAAAATAAAAGTCAAAATATAATAAAAAAAATAAATATATTAGGCCGGGGGCTGATAGGGCCCACCATGCACCCCCCCCCACATCCCAACGCACCAGGTATTTTTTCGATCCTTAGGGTCCCCTGAACAAGATTCAAGATGTTAACATTGATTATCTTGGGATGCACTACCGGTTTTTGCTCATTATCCATGTGCGGGTTCAGACCACTTTTGAGTCAATTTTGCTACCATGTTATTAAAGGGGTATGCTCAATCCCTAAGCTCTAAGACTATCTTACCTTGTCTGGATCTTAAAGCTATTGGTCTTGTTGGAAAGAAGACATGATAAGCTTTTCATTAAGCCCTTAAACATGTTTTTAAGTTCAGATTTGAGTGTACCAGATGGTCGGGAAGATGGAAGATTGAATTGAAGTTCCCATTTTTAACTGAAAATTTTAAATGCACTACAGATACATGTATAAAACCTGCTCTTATCCCCATCTAACCACAATATCTAATATTATTTATGTTGGCCAAACCTCTCTGAGTTATATGAGACATTTTGCAGCATTCCTTGTTGATTATGACCCATGTTGTTGCCTTGGAAGCAAAGACACTACCTTGAGCCAATACGATGCTTTTCCATTTCAATAATCTCCCTCTTTATCTAAATGGATGTTTTTCCATGCTAAATCCTTATCAATTCTCCTGACTCTTATGTAAAAAAGGGTGCTGATTAAGAATATACTTGTTTCTACTTCATAAAGTTTAATGGCAAGGCTGTATAAGGCTGAAAATAAAAATGGCCGACAATAGATTCAAATGTCACTTTGAATTACATATATGTGCAGTTTAGAAAGTATCTGGTGGGTCCTACCCCCTATAAATCAGCTAAGTAGAATACAGTGTACTTTCGTGTTGTTGCTAGGTGGTCTGGTTGCCTAGCAACAGTAGCTTTGCATAGCAACCAAGCCTGAAAATATGCTCGAATGTGCATATCTGCATGGTTTCCTTTCAGCAACATACTCCCCTGATGTAAACTTGCATATAACTCTTCTGTGACTTCCATCATAGATGAGGAATATAGGTGATAAAAGGTTGCTAGGTTGTGTGGTGGGCTAGCAATAGCAGTTTTGCATAGCAACAATGCCTAGATTCATACCTTTAGGCATGTACTATGTCTTGTGCATAGTCTCCCCTCAAGGACATAGTTCAGTGATTTCAAATTGCATATAGCTCCCTTGTGCACATCACACAGTATAAACATAGGTAGTAAATGGTTGCTATGTCATGTGGTTGCCAAGCAACTGCAAACTTTACATAGAACCCTATGTCCAAATCTAAGCAGATAGCCACAGATAAGTGTATGGTCTCGCCTCGAGAACTTGTATGTATAGCTCCCCTGTGCACATCTCAGCATATAACTGGTTGCAAGGTCATGTGCTTGATATTAGTCTACCTTTTAAAATCATCTAATTGACAGAGACCAAATAATGAGATAGTGCTAATATGATAAAATATCTGCTACATCCACACCCTGTGTTATTTTGTATAAACATATCCATGCATATGTATCTCAGATCATCCATGATTACACAGGATTGTAATTCCTAACAACTCTCCCCTCCCCCCATATCAAATTCCTGTAACCACTGTCCTATTATCAAAATTTACCATTGCTGGTACTGATAACACACATTTAGAATACAGAAGATTGGCTCTCAGCCTCATAATGTACTGCATGCCTTATTGATTATCCCAAAAGCTTGGGCAGCCTACAATTTTCAGGATATTCTCTCATCTGTTACCTCTTCAGAGCATCAGGCCCAGTGTTATCTATCCTTACATATTGATAGCCATCTTTAAAAGTAACCCAGGGTTAAAACATTGAGCTGCTCACCATAGTGCCAAGTCATCTATTCCATCTTTTAAACAGCAATCACAGACTTGACCACTAGCTCAGTAATAAATTTTGCAGGAATGTTTGATTAACGTGGGAGAGAAAAAAAAACATAGCATGTTGAATGGGTGTGATGGATACATAACTGCAGACGGACAGAATACTTAATGGGGTTCTATTGGGTGTGTGACCACTATCAATGACATCTGACAGATATGGACAAAGGAACAAGTAGCTATTAAGATCAAGCTAGCCATTCTAGAATATTTGCAACCTGCCTGTATATTGGAGACATGATACAAGAAGTTACCAGTCAATCATCCCCTGTTTTCGTCCTCACTCACAAGGGGCACCCTATCACCCAAATGCTTTACCTATCTCTCCTATACAGATATTTGGAATATAAAGTGTGATTGGAGATCTAAAACTCCCATCTAGTTGAGTGCAAGTGAACTATTCCCCAGGGTCTGGGGAAAAAATAACCTCTCCGCCCTATCTCTAACTTGGGCTGGGATAAATAAATGAATTGCAACAACAACAACCCTTACATCAGCCAAACACATATTCACTACCTTGTTCTTGTGACCAATGATTTCACACAACTAGACTGATTTTCTGGGATTGATCTTCTCTTAACCCAGCCAGACTCTCACTGATCTTCTCTTAACCAAGCCAGACTCTCACTGGTCCTAATACTATAGGTTTACTTTCAAAGATTATCTGTCATTTGAGGTCTGTCAATGATCTTAGCACTCATTGTCCCCAGTAAGGGTAAGTAGGCCTGTAGTTCCTATCCAGATCTCTGTTCTATTTAAACAATGCTCTAGCATAATCATGACTATAGATGCACTTTACCATTAAGATTCCTTTTCAGCAACATACTGTACTACTACTGAGGTGAGACATGGGCCATTTGGACATAGGGTTCTATGTAAAGCTGATGTTGCTAGGCAACCACATACCATAGCAACCATTTACTACCTATGTTTATACTGTGTGATGTGCACAAGGGAGCTATATGCAATTTGAAATCACTGAACTATGTCCTTGAGGGGAGACTATGCACAAGACATAGTATATGCCTAAAGGTATGAATCTAGGCATTGTTGCTATGCAAAACTGCTATTGCTAGCCCACCACACAACCTTGCAATCTTTTATCACCTATATTCCTCGTCTATGATGGAAGTCACAGAAGAGTTATATGCAAGTTTACATCAGGGGAGTATTTTGGTGAAAGGAAACCATGCAGATATGCAACCAGACCACCTAGCAACAAAACAAAAGCACCACTGTATTCTACTAAGCTGATTTATAGGGGGTAGGACCCACCAGATACTTTCTAGACTGCATATATATGTAATTCAAAGTGACATTTGAATCTATTGTTGGCCATTTTGATTTTCAGCCATATACAGCCTCGCCATTAAATTTTATGAAGTAGAAACACATATATTCTTAATCAGCACTTTTTCTTTACATAAGAGTCAGGAGAATTGATAAAGATTTAGCATGGAAAACATCCATTTAGATAAAGAGGGAGATTATTGAAATGGAAAAGCATCGTATTGGCTCAAGGTAGTGTCATTCCTTCCAAGGCAATAACGTGGGGCAAATGTCTCATATTACTAAGAAAGGTATGGCCTACATAAATCATATTAGATATTGTGGTTAGATGGGGATAAGAGCAAGTTTTATACATGTATCTGGAGTGCATTAAAAATTTTCAGTTAAAAATTGGAACATTGTGATTTCAATCTTCCATCTTCCCGACCATCTGGTAAACTCAAATCTGAACTTAAAAACATGTTTTAGGGCTTAATAAAAAGCTTATCAGACAAGGTAAGATAGACTTAGAGCTTAGGGATTGAGCATACCCCTTTAATAACATGGTAGCAAAATTGACTCAAAAGTGGTCTGAACCCGCACATGGATAATGAGCAAAAACCGGTAGTGCATCCCAAGATAATGTTAACATCTTGAATCTTGTTCAGGGGACCCTAAGGATCAAGAAAATACCTGGTGCATTGGGATGTGGGGGGGGGTGCATGGTGGGCCCTATCAGCCCCCGGCCTATATCATATGGTTTCAACGCTACTTTTTCGACAATATGAGAGCATAATGCAAGAAGGATGAGCACTCTAATGCATACCCAAATTTGGATTATGATCAAGTTTAAAAACATCCCCCTCACTAAAGAGCTCCACTCTACTCGCCCCCATTGCATTTTGAATAATTGGGCCTAAAATTTGAACTAATAATAGATAGAAAGATTCTTTAAAAAAAACTGGCAGGATCCTCTCAACAGTTGCAGCTGAATGCTCCTGTATTGGCTGCTTGGCTCCTGTCCTCGCCCTCGCCTTAATTGAGTGTTCCTGGAATTGAATTAAGAAGAATTGATTGCTCTATTATAAACTGAGCAAAAGGACTCCCTTTTGAATACTAGTACTCGGTACTGTATGATATTCTAAATGCAATATTTAAGGAGCTATGACAGTTCAACTAAGAAATAAAGTAGAAATATGCCTAGGATAAATTTTTCTGAAGAATGTGAAGGATCTCTTTTGGTTCTAAAATGATTTCAAATTATGGTAAAATACTTCTGAACTTTGATGAATTAAAAGTAGTTCCGTTTTTTGTGTGTTAACACTTCGATTCTTAAGGCCTGCAGACCCATTTGAATTTCTAATTTGGAGTAACTACTAAAGAAAAGAAAATACTCTTATCACTTTAGAATAAACAAAATTGAGAAATGTATCAAATACAGTGTATCTATCCCCTAGTGCTATTCAAAGCAAAAGAAGCTAAAAAGGTATGTTCTGTTCACAGAAAACCTAGGCTTGTTCAAAAGTAATCGATGCAGATGAATTTTGGTCATCATTCCTCATTGAAGAACGAAAGTCATGATTTTTATCACACCATTTCTTCCACCAGAGGGCCCTACTATACCTATAATATGGCATCTCTTTAATACAATCCAGGTCATTGCCTTAAAATGTAATCTTGAAATTACACCCATTAAATACGGTCATAAAAGTGTATGATAGCTTCAGCTATTAAAGGGCATCTTGTGGGTTAAAACTCACTTTGCAGAAATATAATCGACTGTTTGTCTGCATGACAATGGAAGTAATATGGGGTGACATTGTTGTATTCTAAATAAGTTATGCTCAGTTTAGTAGTCCAGATGACCACGCCCCCCTCAAACAGACTGTTCTTAGCTCTAGGGTGTGTGACGTGGCATCAGGGTCTCCTTTCAATGTGGGAAGGTCTACAGTATAAGGAAAATACTACAATGGGCTAGGGCTACCTAGAAAATGCTGTTATTGAATGAAATCCACATGAACATATTATATCCATATACCAAATACATTTTGTCAAATAGAAGGGTATATCAAAAGTTATTTAAATTGTGCTTTTTAGATAGAATTCTATATGAAAATGTGCAGGCCAGTGCTGTATATCTGTAGAATGGGAAATGGGGTGGTAGTGTTGCTGAGACTGAGACCTGACACCCCTGTGGTTTTGATGTGAGGACCGAGGAGAGACAATAAACATCACAGGACCCAACCTATGTCCGGTGACCACAGATAGGCCATAGCCTGGTAGATGGGTCTGTGGTATCCATTAGCACCCCAGCCCTGTCAGGTTAAGGACCTTTTAATCATGTTGATATCCCCAGTACGCCCTTGTCTACAGTGGCTGGCTAACTATTTCAGACATAGTTGTACAGAATCTCTTATAATATTTCATGAATAATAACAAATGCAATACACACTTGATGATAAATATTTTTCATTTTTTACCTCACAGAACAAACGATTGTAAAGTCTCTGTATTGGGCAATATTTAGTAAGTATATTCATAGCAGACAGATGAGCTGTATTGTAGCAAATAGATGGGTATATCATAGTGCCCCAGATGGGGTTAGGGCCTGATGTGACGTCAGCACACCTAGCCCCCAAATCCACCTGTTCTACAGCCAGAGTCAAATTCTGAGTATACATGGTGTGATTACATGCATAAAGGATATGCGTATGGACTAGAAAATATCTACACTGGGGTAAATTTAGTATGCAAAATACGAATCTGACATTATCTTATTGAGATTTTAA
The DNA here is from genome assembly GCA_949317995.1 of Acholoe squamosa. Taxonomy (NCBI): domain Eukaryota; kingdom Metazoa; phylum Annelida; class Polychaeta; order Phyllodocida; family Polynoidae; genus Acholoe; species Acholoe squamosa. The sequence continues at coordinate 42,194,899 of OX439038.1, forward strand.
CCCACAAGATGCCCTTTAAAGGTTTCCTTTAAATAATTGGGCTAGAGTATTCTAGACCATGGTCATTTTGGGAAATGAATGAACTGACTTAAATATTGCAACACAGAAAATAATCAAAGTTAGTAATTCTAATCTAACCACCCATTAGGAAAAATATTTAATATGTTATTAAAATCTTACTTAGTGGTATTCTTGTCAATTTCCTAAATCACAAGGGTTCTCACCCCACTACTCCCTACTCTAAGTCCCACTGCTAGCCAATATTGGGCAGTACATCTCTGTGATTTTGATTCTATTGCTGCTTTTGACTGCTGGATCTCTGTGATTTTGGTTCAATTGCTGTTATTGTGCAGTAAAGCATTGTGAAATACATCTCTTTGCTGGTAAATCATGACCTCAGACAAATTCACAGAGATTTCTGACCTTTTCTGAAGAAAATATCAAAAATATTTGATATGTTTTAGTCTATAAAAATCAAGACTTTGGCAAGGCTCCTCAGCCATTATAGGCCCTCCTTAGACAATATTATACCTCCAATAACGGCTAAGTAACACTGCATGCATAAATCACAAGGATTCTATGGTCATTTTCACATTGTGTGATTTTGCCTCATAGTTTAATGATTCACGCTCGTTGTCAATGCAGCAACGCTCAATTAGTTTTTCTTACTTGTTACATGTATAACATCACGCTGCATTCTTTGCCTTCTATGTTGATAATCTCTAATTCCACTGTAACACTGGTCGGGTGGTTCGGAATATAGGAATATCTCATATATAAAATCTTTAATTATCTGGACAGAAATAAAGGACATTGACCCTTTGCACCGATCCAATCCTGCTAGATATAAAAATTAGTCACCAGGGCTGAATTCATGCATCATGTCGACCCCTCCATGTAACAACCAATCCTACCTAATCTCCCGCGTATAAGGCGCATCCCGCATGTAAGGCGAATCTAGAGTTCAAGAATATGGTCAGAAGAAATAGAAATTCATAACTTTTGTTCTTCTAAATGGATTTTGAAAATCAAAAAAACTATGTGTAGCTCTGGCCTTCTGTACACCTCTGGAGCTTTCTATCTCATATCACTTAGGAGGAGTGTAATATATCAAAAGAAAGTTCTTGGTGTCCTCCTTGTGGATCCAATGATAACTAAAACCCCGCATATAAGATGTGCCTTATACACGAGAGATTACGGTAGTTGACACAGAACGTTAAATCAACCTTGAAAAAAACTTTGATAATCGGTGATCAACATTGTCTCAATGTTGATTCAAAGTTTTGAACCCACTGGTTAAGGATCCTACGGTGTGTTGCACCACTGCGCAACATGATCAAACTGATTCTATATCGGGGATGCCCTTCAGAAACATGTATTTGAATTTGCTCATATTTACTTTGAAATAACGCAGGTGGTGAGGATTGTGCGAGCTTGGTATTTCGACATATCAAGGGCACACATCAAATGGTATTATTATGTAAGTTAATAATAGATAAATCAGTCTTTGAAATGTCTGCTTATTATCTATGTCTATTAAAGTCAATAAAATGCATACACAGAGTATAGTGGAAGACAGCAGCAAGTGACTTTACATTTTAAAGACAGGCAAAGGAGATTCATCAATCAATGTTATGATTTTTGTTCATTTCACAGAGCTAATAGCTCCCTATAGGCCAAATCCCACAATGCGAAAATAGCCAGAGAATCCTTGTGATATAGGACATGTGGTTACTAAGCCCATATTGGGGTGGCAATATCATCTAAGGAGGGCCCATAACAGCTAAGAAACCTTGCCAATGTGTTGTTATTTCAGGAGTGAAATACATCAAAAGTTTTTGATATTTTCCTCACAAGAGGCCAGAAATCTCTGTAATACATGGAAATTCCCTGTGATTTAGAGAAAACAAGAATCTCTAGTAAATCACAAGAGGTGTATACTGTAGCGAATTAGACGAACACAGGAGTAAGTCGTTCAATTAAGCTTGGGGAAAACTCAACCCGTATATTGTGTGAATAAAGGTGTACAAATATCAAGGCGTGTCTCTTCTATTAATCAGATCTCATCAGTTACATAGTCAACGTCGTTCCTAAAGTCTACATAGGACTCTGCTGGGGAGGCTGGGTCACGTCCGCACCAGACAGCTGGGAGTCATAGACTGAAGGGGCAGCGGCCCCCGCGGGCCTTATATAGCAACCGCGGGCACCGCGCCCCCTCGTGGTGCGGGACCGAACCAGCCCAACCCGCAGAGTCCCGCGGAAAGCCTAGCGCTTCCCGCCCCGCCGCTACACTCTTCCCTCCTTACTTTAAACACTATACATGAAAGAACTATGGGAAGGTGTACAAAGTAAAGCGGCTATGACATCGCAAAAATGGCGCCCCCATACGCCCTCTACCAGGTGGGGTTACTAGAATTATAGACAACCAGTTACTAATGTGATATAGAATAATAAGTACTACAATTACTGGCCCTGCGACATCAAGCGCACTCAGGCTCAAATATAAATCAACAGTCGTAATAGCTTCCACACGAATCTCGTCAACAGCTTGGACGGTAACAACTCGGTGACCTAGCAACCGCAACACATAAACGAAGCCGGAACCCACGGTCCCATCCGTAGGGTGGTTACACAGTCCTGACACATGGGGGGGACAACGGTCCCGACCCGGGGGGAACAGCAATCCCAACAACTCGTAGGGGGCAACGGCCCCAACACCTCCGTACTCCTGAGCTCAACCTCGCCCTGGGAGCTCGGGCCCGCCCTCGGGCCTACCTTGCTGGGTCCCAACCTCAACAAGTCCCGGTGGGAGCTGGGGCCAACAAGCCCAGCCCCCCTCCGGAGGAGCCGACCGCCGCGGCTCGGAGGACCCCGCACCGGCCCGACTACTCGCCAGTAGTAGGCGCGTGCTGCAACAGACGAGAAACAATAGGTGATTAGGTGGTCTGCAACAGCTATGCGGGTGTCCAGTGTGCTCCCCTCTCGCATCTGGGGGAGGCTTGGAGTGGGCTTTTCCTGAACCTTCTCAGTACTGGGGGCCCGAATTACAGTGAAAGGATGAAGTTTGCTTACAGCTATAGACGAACTGAGACGGGTACGAACAAGACGGTTATTACATTCATGATGACCACCACTTCTCCCCTTCCCCGCCTCAATTACTGGCGGGGGAGGGGGCTCTGCCCGAAAGGGGGCACTCGGTCTAGACGTGGAGTAGTGTCAGGCGGACTTACCGGAGCCGGGGAGTCCTCCTGCGGTGGCGGCGCCCGCTCGGGTCCTGCTGGGGGTGCTCCCTGAGCGGCTGCGGCGGCGGGGGCCGCTCCCTGGGCGGCCGCTGGTGCCCGGCGACCTGGGACCACCCGCCGGTACGTGGTGGCCGTGGTGTTGGACACCGTGAAAGTGTCCCTGTCGTGGAAGCGGACGCGGCTACTGATGTCCCCGGTGAGTGCCCCGTACCCAGGTCCAAAGTCGCGGGGGGGAACCAAGTAAGCCGCATACCGCTCCAGCGGGTCTGGATCCCTCCCCCGCACGTGCCACCAAGGAGGCACAAAGGACGCCGCCCCTGTGGGTCTGGCCGAGGGGGCCGGGGCTCGGCGCCGACGACGGGCACTCGGCGGTGTATGCCGGAAGGAGGTCCACGCCGGTAACTCCGGCGCGGGCGGCAGGTCGGCGGTGGTGTCCCTATCCTTTGCCGGGTCCCTGGAGGGTACCTTCGGGCGACGAGGGGGGGAAGGCGGTGGCGACTGCCACTCCACGGGAAGAGGACGCCCCGTCTCGTCATCCGAGGGACATAGCCTGGTACTGGGTGTGGCCGTGGCCACAGCGTCCAAGGCGGCCCTTTCCTCCGGGGTGACGGCCCCTCCGGGCCAAGCCCGTACCGGCTCTGACCGATCGGTCTGCGTGGGGGTGCTGGCTACCGGGGTCATGCGGATCAGCTGGATGGGGCTCGCTCCGTCCCACTCCCGGTTTAAGGCCACCATATCCTCCGCCGTGAGAGTGATGGTAACGGGGAGGGTTTCCGCCGTGCCGACTGGGGTGCTACTGGCGAGCAGGTTACGCACGGCGGTCGCTGCCTCGTCCTCGCCGACGTTGTCCAGCCGCACGCCCCCGAAGGTGCGCGAGTCGCCGCTGTCTCTTGCCTGAGTGAGGTTGGGTGCCAGCGCAGCCTCACTTAGCCGCGGGGGGGTGCAGGCCGTGAGTGCCACCTCCTCTGCGGCCGTAGGAGACTCGGGCTCACAGGTGGGGGCAGGGTCTCCGGAGGACACGGTCTCAACCCGGGCGGGAGCACCGGTCGGGCCTGGGTCCCCGGGGGCCCCTCCGGCTGCGAGCTCCTCCTGGGGAGGCGCTGGCTCAGTACGAGCCCCCTCGTCCGAAGTGCCAGGGCGAGACGGTAGTGTGGGTAGGGCCTGGCACAAGGACTGCAGGTCCAGCTGGTCCTTTTCCCTCGGTCTCTCGTGTGGGGCCTGGGCGGGTGAGGGCACTGGTCGGGTAGCGACCTCCCCCTCCCCGTCCTGAGGCAAGGCTGCTGCCTCCGGAGCCTCCACTTCCCCACCGGGGGTCTCTCCGGCAGGGGACTCCACCGGTGAAGGTGAGTCGGCTCCCGTGGGGGGAGCGGTGGACGCGGTGGGGAGCACTGGCTTGGTACTAGCCTCTCCCTTCTCCTGGTCCGCCGTCGCTTCCCCAGTGGTGTAAGAGGTGGGGGCCACTGACCTCGTAACGGTCTCCTCCCCCCTCAGCTCTACCACCTCCTCTTCCTCAGAGGAGAGTGGTACCGACTGGTACCTAATGACCGACTCCGGGGCGGGGGTACTCCCGGTAGTTACCGCGCCCATCGTGGTCGGGGAAGAAAGGGCATCCGAGGCCACAGCCGCTTTAACTGGGGCACTCTCCGTAGACCGCGTAGAGGCCGCCAGGGGGGTCACCACCGGTGCTCCTGGGGGAGGTAGGCCCCACATGGTGAGGAGGTCCGTCATCCGGCGTGCCATCCCCTCCTGGTTGGCGCCTCCCGCCACGTAGGCCGATCCCATAGCCATCAAGGCCTCGCGGTCCAGGGGAACGCCTGCCGAGGCTCCGGTAAAGGCTCCCGGTGTCCCCCACGCCACGGTCGTAGTCACCGCCGGTGTCGCAGCCGGGGAGGTGACTCCCAGTCCTCCAGAGGGGGGTACGGCGGGGGTCACCGAGGTAACCGTGGAAGACGGCTTGGGGGAGGCGGGGGTAGCCGACCGCCTCTGAGCCTTGGTGAGGGGGGGCGACTTGGGGGAGGCGGAAGCGCTCCTCACGGAGGCCCTCCTCCTCTTACCTCCGGGCTGGAGGGTGGGGGGCAGGGACCCGCTCCCCTCAGCGGCAGGCTGGAGAGGCGAGACGGCGCCCAGACTGAAGGTGGGGCTGCTTCCCAAGTCGGTGGCTCTGGTGTCTGTACGGCTCCGGGGCCGCGAGCGGGAGGGCGAGGCCTGCCGATCCTTAGGTGGACGGCCACTGGAGGTAACCGTGGCGGCGGGGGCCTTCCCCTTCTCCCTAGGCGACTTGGATGGTGTCCGCTTGGTCGAGGTCCCGCCGCGGGACCGGGAGGGGGACGAGGCCTTAGACTGCCGTTGTTGTCGGCCCTCCTTGGCGGGACGGCCCGCCGGGGCGGTCACCCGCGCCGCGGGACTCGGGCTCTCCTCGGGGGAGGAGGGGGCTGAGCCGTCCGACTCCTCTCCGGAGCTCTCCTCGGACCCTTCCGAGGACTCGGCCTCCACAGGGATGGCCACACGCTTCCTAGGGGATGGGGATTGGGCGGACAGCCCTGGGAGCGGACGAGCAGCAGGCATCCTCTTGTGGTCCCGCACCCACGGGTGATCTCCTCCCCCCTCCGACCTGTGGCGGGTCCTGATGTGCCGCAGCACGTCCTCCGCCCTGTCCGAGGCATACAGGCACCCCTTGGTTCGAAAGGGGCAGAACCACCCCTTCAACTCCCCCGTCGGATGTTGCCGGCTCTGGTGGCGTTTCAGGGCTTGTCGGCGGGAGAAATCCACCCCGCAAATGTCACAGGGGATCCGCGACGACGCCATCACACCATGTGAACACGTTTCTGCGGGACTGCGGGACCTTCCGCGGGGGCTGCGGGACCTGGCTCTTCCAGGGGCCCCCCTCCGGCTGTCCCGCGGCGGGGTGCGGCTCCGCCTGGGGCTCGCTGAGGGCTTCCTACGGCCTCTCCTGGGTGAGAAGCGGTCGCTTCTCTCGCTGGACTTGCCCCGAGACCTCCTGGGCGAAGCTTTTCTGGGGGGCGCCCTCCAGGTGGCTAACCTGGGACTATTGCGGGTTGGCTCTTCCGGTTTCCTCCCTTCTGATCCGCCGCGGGACGCAGTACCCGCGGTTCTGCCTCTCCTACGGCCGCGGGACCCGATTGGGGTGGTATCCCCCTTCCCTATAGCGTCTCTGGCTCCCCCTCTCACCTTGGGGATAACGTAAGACGCCAATTTTCGGCTCCTTTGTGGCATTTCGGGCGTTAATCCTAGCCTGCTCCAAACGGACATTACTTCAAGGAAAGTCTGCAGTTGGGAACCGACGTCACACCCCGCGTCCCGCCGCGGAACGCTACGTAATCCGCGGGACCCGACGCCGTCCATGGCTTCCCGCCTGGCCGTCCCTGACCAGTCGCCGCGGCACCCGATCTCATCCCCACCATTTTTCCAGGCTGACCCCGACCAATCGCCCTGGGTGTGCAGCTCTACCCAGTTAGTCGTTGCCACCATTCTGACTACGCCGCGAGCGTCCTCCCTCTCGGTCCCCACCTCCGGCGGGGCCGGTGGCCGGGGGGGGAGGGCCCCCACTCCGGCTGGGGGGGTGGGAACAACCTTGATTGAGTCACAGTGTACTACTTTGACTTTACGATCCATCTTTATTTCATAGACGTGCCCCGATAGGAACCTGGTCACCACCCACGGTCCTGTCCAGAAACGTTGCATCTTAGGGCAGACCCCTTTCTTATGGATGGGGTGTAAATAGTACACCAGGGCCCCCACCTCGATGGTCCTATCCCGCGCATGGAGATTGTAGTTGCGCTCCTGACGAGCAACCGAGGTGCCCAGATGGTCGCGTGCAGTCTCGTGAGCTCGTGCCAATGAGGTCTGGAGTTTAGCTACGTAGCCGACGGCGCCCTCTCCCACCCTCTCCTCCTCCATGGGATAGAGGACGGTCAGCGGTACCATGGTCTCTCGCCCCAGCATCATCATATTCGGGGAGACGCCGGTGGACGAGTGGGCCGACGCTCGATAGGCGGCCATGACAAACGGCAGTTGTAGGTCCCAGTCGGACTGGTCCTTGGCGACCACAGCGGAGAGGAGGGCCTCAATGGTGCGGTTGCAGCGTTCCACCAATCCGTCCGATTTCGGATTGAACGCACAAGTCCGCGTCTGCTGAATGCCCAACAGGCTTACCACTTCCCGAAAAAGGCGACTCTGGAAATTCCGACCTTGATCAGAGTGTAGGGTGGCGGGCGGCCCCAGGCGGCAGACCACCGTTTCCACAAATGCCCTCCCGACCGTGGCCGCCTCCTGGTCGGGCAGGGCCACCGCCTCTGCCCACTTGGTGAGGTAGTCCACAATAACTAAGATGTACCGGTTCTCTCGGGGCTCCGGTGTGATAGGGAAGGGCCCCATTAGGTCCACAGCCATCCTTTCCATGGGTAGCCCCACCGGGACGTGGCCCATGCGGGCGCGGTGAGGACCGGGTGGGGGCTTCCTTTCCAGGCAAACCGGGCACGAGGCCACCCAGTAGGTGATCTCTTTCCTATAGTCGGGCCAGTACCATCTCTCCGAGCACTTCCGGAGTGTTCGGGTTCTGCCAAAGTGGCCCACTATGCCTTGCCCGTGGCAAGACTCCCACACCTCCCGCTTCCTCTTTTGCGGCACTAGTAACTGGAAGTGGCGGGCGCTGCCAGGAACGAACCACCAACGACCCAGGAGGCCCTCTTTTATTTCTAGACGCTGGAGCTGGGCCGCGAGCGACCGCAGGGCGTACGGCTTGTCCCGGAGTTCGTCGCACGTGGGTGTGATGCCCTCCCGAATCCAAGCAAGAACTGGCGAAAGCAGCGGATCCTCCTCTTGGTCGCGCCGCCATTCCTCTCTCACTTCGGAAGCCCGATCTGGGTCGGAGGAGCCCAAGCGGGTGAGGGCGCAGACGTGTCCCGTCACGGGGGAGGTGGACTCATCCCCTTCCCCAGCGAGTCCGCATTGACGACAGGGGATACGGGAGAGACCGTCGGCGTTACCATGGCGACTACCGGGCCTATGTTCGACCGTAAAGTCGAACATGTCCATCACTTGCAGCCACCTAGCTATCTGCCCCTCCGGTTCCTTAAATGACATCACCCACTTTAGCGCTGCATGATCCGTGCGGATGAGCACATGCCGACCCAGGAGGTAGTGCCGAAATTTTTTCAACCCAAAGATGACTGCCAAGAGCTCGCGACGCGTGACGCAATAATTTCTCTCCGCTTTTGTTAGGGTCCGGCTGCCGTATGACAAGACAATCTCTCGGTCATCCTGCATTTGCGACAAGACTGCTCCTAAGCCGGTGTCCGAAGCGTCCGTGTCCAGGACGATCTGGCCCTCCTCTTGGGGATAACCTAATATGGGTGACTCTACCAGACATTGCTTGATCTCGCGGAAGGCGGCGTCACAGGCATCTGTCCAGGTAAAGGTCCTCCCCTTGTCAGCGAGTGTAGTCAGCGGCTTGGCCCGTGTGGCGAACTGGGGAATAAAGGCGCGATAATAGCCGGCTAAGCCTAGGAAGCTCCTCACTTCTGTCAAGGTTTCCGGCGTAGGCCAGTCTCGCACCATAGAAACCTTGCCAGGATCGGTGGCTACCCCATTGCGATTGACCACGTGGCCCAGGAATGCCACCTCCTGCTTGGCCAATTGGCACTTGCCTGGCTTGACCTTCAAGCCGGCGGCCTCCAGACGAGCCAAGACCTCCCCCAGACGCGCAACGTGTTCCTCGAACGTACGAGAGAAAACTACGATATCATCCAAGTACACCAAGCACGAGCTCCACTGCAAGCCACGCATGGCCACCTCCATAAGCCGTTCGAAGGTGCCCGGGGCGTTGCAGAGCCCGAACGGCATGACAGTGAACTGGTAGAGGCCACGGTGCGTGGTGAAAGCCGTCTTCTCTCTATCCTCTGGCGCCATGGCGACCTGCCAATAGCCACTGACCAGATCCATCGTGGAGAACCACTCGGACCCGGACAGGGTATCGAGGCTGTCATCAATGCGCGGAAGGGGGTACGCGTCCTTCACGGTGATTTTGTTCAGCCGACGATAATCCACACAGAACCGCATGGATCCGTCCTTCTTCTTGACCAACACGACCGGGGAGGCCCAGGGTCCCTCCGCCGGCTCAATCATCCCTGCCTTCAACATTTTATCCACCTCCTGGTCTACGAGCGATCTGCGGTGGGGTGCCAGACGTCTCGGCGGCTGTTTCAATGGGGAATGGCCACCCGTCCGGATGCGGTGCTCCACCCTAGTTGCCCTGCCGATGTCCCCTGGTTCCAATTGGAAGGCCCCGGCATGCTTCCTTAAGAGCGAGGACATCTCCTCCCGGCGATTCCCCGTCAGTCCGCTTACCAGGCCCTCCACTACCTCTTCTACCCGGGGGTCCCCAGGCGACACCACCCGGCAGCAGCCCGCGTCTAGGGTGTCGCTCTCTGTGGAAGGACCGCATATTTCTTCTACTGTCGCCAACTCCATCTCGCGATAGACGACAAGGGGGTCTTGCCCGGGGTTCAACAGTCGCAGGGGAGCCTCCTTCACCCGGGGGTCAATTAAGCCGCGGGCCACCAGCAGCCCTCTCTTGGTCTCCTTCTCTCGGAGTCCTTCTACCAGGCCCAAGTTATCAGTCTCCCATTCTCCCACCACATAGCCATCCACCACCGTTTCCGATCCCGGGGCCAACACCGTGGTGTATCGGCTTACGATCCGGCAGGACGCGCTAGTCGGTAGGGAAGGCGAAGCCTCCGGCGCCATGAGGAGCCTCTTCCCCGCCATGTCCACCATCATTCTAGTGTTCCTCAAGAAATTGGAGCCCAAGATGACCTCCGTCGGCATATCCGCCACTTGTAATACTATGGGCCACGTGTATGGGCCCAACTCCAGGGAGGTTACCCACTCCCCCATCAGCTGGAGCGGTAGTCCCTCTACAGAAAAGACTCTTTCTTGGGATGGAGGCAGCTCCCTGCTACCTCCGTTCTTGTGCCACCAGGCCAACGAGACGAGATTGATGGTCGCCCCGGTGTCTACCAAGCACTGCACCGGCTCCCCCTCAATCCGCCCCTCGACCAAGAGGCCCGCACCCCCCATCTCGAGTCTCCCCTGTATTTCTAGGTGATCCGTCGTCCGCGACGGCGGCCTCCTCGCTTCGGCCCTGCCTTGGGAGTCAGACAGGACCGAGTCTAGTTTTCCGATGGTTCCTTCGTTGTGCGGGATTCTGCTGATTCCGCTTCCCGGACCTTGGATTGCCACTCCGGGCAGTCGATGCGCATGTGGCCCTCCTTAGCACAATGGAAACATCTGAGGGGGGGGCGGCCCCCAGGCCGATCGCCCCTCGGTCGCTCTCTCCTCCTGCCCTCAGATGGCCTATCCAGCTTCTTGAAAGCCGCGTCTGTTCGCGCCATCACAGCTTCGGACTGTACCCGTCCCTCTTCTACCTTCTTGCGCAGGGCTGCCAATTCCTCCGCCATTGTAGTCGAGGAGACCCTGGCTGCCGCCGCCCCCCGATCACCCTCGCCGGAGCGCAGGCACGCTTCCGCGTGGAGGCCTACCTGAACGGCCCCCGCCAGGTCGTCGGGCATCGTCTGATGAATCCACTGACGGAGTCGCTCATCAGGTAGGCTCTCGACGAAGCGGTCTCTGGACATGACATCAATTGTAGCTTCGTCGGCCCCCGGGTAGGCCAGACGCATGTATCGTTGTATCTCTTCGGCATGGGCTTGAAGGCAAGCGCCCTTCGCCCGTTCCAAGGCCTTTAGTTTGGATTTATAGACTGCGCTCTGGTTGGGTGGCTGGAACCGGGCTACGAGGGCATCACGCAGGCGCAGGTAGCCGGTTTCCGTGCCGGGGTCGATACCCGCCAAGAGGCGACGTGCGATGCCGGTGAGGGACAACCCTAGAAAGACGCCAGCGTCCGCGTTCCCCCATCCGTTGGCCCGTCGACAAAGGTCGAAGTGAGACAGATATTCGAGAAGATGGCCGGAGCCATCGAACTTGCCCGGCATAAAAATGGGTTTCGTCAGCCGGTCACCGGGACCCCATTCCAAGGAGCTGCCTGAGAGCCGATCCCTTGCGGAAACCCCTGCCCGGGGATCTCCGATCATTCCCCCCACTGCCTGACGCAGTCGGTCACTCGGGGCGGGTGTGGTGGTCGCCCCCCTGTCCCCGATGGAATCCCACGCTCGCGGGGTGGGAAGTGAGCTGTGTGCCGAGATGGATCTTTTCCAGTCCGCCAAGGCGGGTCCTCCTTCTGGGACCAGTTCCCCCCCGGGATGGTGGGTGGTCATCCCCTCCCCTGCAGGCGCGGGCGGTCTGGTGATCATCAAGTCGACTCGGGGCCTAACCTCCCCATATTCTGGCCTCACCAGCCCTGGGTGCGTTATCCCCTCCGCCCGTGGTAGTAAAGTCGGTGGTGGGGCGGGGCTGCTTTGCGGGTGGCTGGATAACGGTTGTGGAGCCGAAATAACCGTATCCCGGCCATGGTGTGGTGAAGCCGTCATACTCTCGGACCTCGGAGGAGCTCGAGCCTCTTGTCTCCGAGCCTCCTCCCTTCTCCGCCATTCTCGTACCCACTCGGCCTGTCTCTGCTCTTCCTCCCGCATGGCTCGCATGCTTTCCGATGGTCTCTCCTCCTCCGAACTGGGGATGGGGAGGGGATACGAGGCGTCCGGTGCTAAGTCGCCTCTGGAGGAAACTACGCTGTCTCCTGACGGTACTCTGGCCTCCGGCAATGACGTGGAAGACCACGGGGATGAATTGGGAAGGGAGGGGCGAACCGACTCCCGGCAGGGCCGGTCGTCCCGCCAATCCAACGACGCCGACGGATCCCCCCGGCCGCCGATAGGACGGTAGGTAAGAGCACCCTCCCCGGTGGTCACCGGAGATGGGTCAACGTCAATTCGGCCCAGGCGATCGGCCAAAGTCGTAACGGATGGTCTCGGCCGATCGGGTGGCACGCCCAAGGGTCCTGATTCGGCGCTACCCGGCTGGGGGCCCGGACTCGGTGGCTCGGAGGGCAGTCCCCCCCAAGCCCCTCCTGGCTCCCCAGAGATCTGCATAGTGGATTCTCCTCCCGAAAACTGGGCCCGCGGCAGCCGTGAGTGGTCCAGACGATCATGCAATTCCTCCCGGCGACGAAACAGGGCGCCCACCGCTTCTGCAGGACCTTGCGTGACTGCGGGACCTTGCGGGACTGCGGGACCTTGCGGGACTGCGGGACCTTGCGGGACTGCGGGACCTTGCGGGACTGCGGGACTCCGAGACGAGAGTCGGTTCTCGGGACCCAGACGAATCATCACGTCTTCATCTATCTGCACGAGGTTCCCCCTCACCCCTGCCATCATTTCTTCTCTCTCTTCCCTAGTTAAGCCGTCACTGGACATATTTCCCCACCTGCGCCGCCTAAATTAGCCGTTATCGTGGGTTCCGCTCAAGATCCCACCGCTGTCACCAATGTAGCGAATTAGACGAACACAGGAGTAAGTCGTTCAATTAAGCTTGGGGAAAACTCAACCCGTATATTGTGTGAATAAAGGTGTACAAATATCAAGGCGTGTCTCTTCTATTAATCAGATCTCATCAGTTACATAGTCAACGTCGTTCCTAAAGTCTACATAGGACTCTGCTGGGGAGGCTGGGTCACGTCCGCACCAGACAGCTGGGAGTCATAGACTGAAGGGGCAGCGGCCCCCGCGGGCCTTATATAGCAACCGCGGGCACCGCGCCCCCTCGTGGTGCGGGACCGAACCAGCCCAACCCGCAGAGTCCCGCGGAAAGCCTAGCGCTTCCCGCCCCGCCGCTACAATACTTTTTACATAAATTCAGACCCAAGTTTCACACACTATAGTCATAAGAAGGTTGTACTTGTGAATCAAAATTGCAACTTGTCAGTACAGTGATGAATTTCACAAACATTTCTCTTCCAACATTGGCTAGTAGTGGGGTTTGATAAAGGTAGGGGTGGTATGGGAATCCTTGTAAAGTTTGTTATTGACAAGACTCCAAGGCTGCCGATATCCAGAATCACAGGAGTTTTAGACCCATTTTATGCGTAGTGAAATTTGGCCTTATATATGCTAATTGTCTACCATATGTGACCAGGCAAGCAAAACCACCCCTCTGCAGGGAAATTCATTATCAAAGCTAATCTCAAGATCTTTAAAATGAGACATAATTGGCTTAAAAATTCTTAGTAGTTATGTCAGAACCCCTCCTTGAACATAGGTTGTTATTCATATCTGAAATCGACGATTAATCTCTAAATACATCATAAACCATAATAATGTCTAAAAACACAATAAATCATCATTTTTCATAAAAAATACATAACATTATGATGTTTTTTATCATAGATTTTTATCTAGAAGGACTTTTCCATTTCTGTTTGCAGTTTTGGGTTTTTGGTGAGTTTCATTTAAGTTGATTTCGCATGAAAAATGTTCATTTTAACATCCAAATATGGACCATTTCTATCGAAAACGGTGCATCTTAAATGAAACCATTGAATTCTGCATAAAACAATTAGCTGAATGTTTTTATTATGATTTTAGAATAATTTTGCCCCTCCAATGCCCCCTGGTGACCAAATGGTGAATTAAAAATCCCCCGCAGAGGGGTGTTCTACTCCCTTGGTGGATCACATATATCTGCCCTAGCCATTTCTGTTATCTAAAGGCAATTTTCATAGAGTGTAGTACATCCTGGTGGCCGGCACTACTTTTATGGTAGAGGTGGAGATGGGTGCGCTCTTAGTTATGGAGCACTTAGAAAATGGTTAGAGAAAGATGTGCTAATGATAAGAGTAATTAATCATACTTACCAGCCTTGGCCTCACCTCAGTAATGATCTTTTTATGTCCCCTTCCCCTCTACATAGATGAAACAGTCAGACACGACTGGTTAGCTTCAAGGATGAAGCAAAAACTGCTCTGTGGGCTGGTGGTTCTGTCAATATGTATGTAAAAGTGGAGGTGAGAGTTGTTCTGTCGATTCCTGCCGCCCTTATGACATTATCATTACCCAGACCCGACGCTTCTAGCAGGATGAGACTCGTCTCCTCCTTGTGGCGATCTGAATAATCACCCAGCAAATTGTCGTTATCTGTTGCCATGGTTGGTCATCAATGGTGACTACTTTCTGAGTGATAACTCACTGCGTCATCTTTGGCCACTGTGTGTCAGTCTCACATGGCATGGCAATTTATCACAACAGTCGCCAACATGATCTCACTCACTGCGTGAGTATGTGCCACCCCTTGTCATCTCTCACAAAGCATGGTGACTTATCACCACCATCGCCAACATGGATCTCACTCACTCCGTCAATATGTGCCACTGTCTGTCAACTCTCATTCAGAATGGCAACTTTTCACCTGCATTGCCACATGGCTCACACTCACTGCGTGAGTTTGTGTCACTCCTATTTAATCTTCTCTCAAAATGGCGACTTATCACCACCATTGCTGACATGGATGTCACTCACTGTGTGAGTGTGTGCCACTGTCATCAACTCTCACACAAAATGGCGACTTATCACCACCATTGCCAACATTGGTCTCACTCAATTGGGTGAATTTGTGTCACTCCAAGTCAATGCTCTCTGAGGGTTGCATCATCTGTCACTCACTCTCACTCACAGTGGCAACTTATCACCACCATTGCCAAAGGTGTTGAGACAGCACCACTGTTCAACATGTAGCCTATCTAGGAAGTGTGGGCATGAAGTATAAGTCCCATGTGTATCAACTGTGCTTTGTTTCACACTGCTTTCCATGTTATACTTCAGAGTTGAATCAAACAAGATTATATAGAGAGAATATCAATTGAATTTAGATAGATGTATCTCTAAAATGAAAGCAACTATCCATAAACACCTTTTCTCTGGTTACAGGAAAAATACATAGGGAAATATCTACATGAACACCTTTTCTGTGGTTAGAGGGAAGATACATATGGCAATACCTTCTCTGGCAAAACATACTTTGATCTGGCAGATGTGAGGCTGCATGATTACCAATGTCAATGATCATGAGCTTTTCATCTAGCAAGGTGAGTGATCACCAGCGTCGCCATCACTGGTGAGTCTGAGTGATCACGACTCTCGCCATCCATGGTGAACCTGCACTATGGCATGGTGTGCGTTTCATCTAGCGAGGTGAGTGATCACTCGTGTCGCCATCCCTGGTGAGTGTGGGTGATCAAGATCCTCACCATCTGTGGTGAACCTGTGCTATCCTGAGGTACGCGTTTTATCTAGCGAGGTGAGTGATCACAATCCTTGCCATCCGTGGTGAATGTGCGTTATGACATGGTGTGCGTCTCATCTAGCGAACTGAGTGATCACTCATGTCGCCATCCCTGGTGAGGATGAGTCATCACGATCCTCGCCATCCCTGGTGAACATGCGCTATGACGAGGTGCGTGTTTCATCTAGCGAGGTGAGTGATCACCCGCGTCGCCATCCCTGGTGAGTCTGAGTGATCACCATCCTCGCCATCTGAGGTGAGGCCATGTGATCACCACCATTGCTATTCCTGGTGATCTTGTGCTATAGCGACGTCGTGTTCCATCTAGCGACATGTGTGAGCCACTTCACACAGGTTGATGAGGAGTCATGACAATTTGCTGGGCATGAAGTAGAGCAGCCAAAATGCCGTCATTACTATAAATCATAGCTTTATGAATATGAATTATTTATTATCATTCTCTACCACGAACCGACAGTGAAGTTGTGCAGACATCAGCCTGTTTCGCCTATTGTATCAAAGATGTATCATATACAAATACAGATCTGTGAACTGTGAAGAATATCTACATTGATTGGACATTGTAAGCCTATCATTTCATGAAATGTACTCAAAGATTGGAGGTTTTGGGTCATCATTTTCCATCACATAGGCATATACAGGATAATCCTTCCTTCCTCAGATATGGAAAATGCAATGGAAAATGTCTGAGGAAGCAAATTATCCAAATATAATAGAAAACATAGAGGCAGATGCAAATCCTTTGTCTGAGGTAATGAGGGATCTGAGGAATCAAAGGGTCAAGGAAGTGAAGGTTGACTGTACCTATTTCTTTTCCACTCAGCCTATCTTACATAATAGGCCTATCCTAGACCAGGAGCGTGTTGCCCCTTGTAAAAAGAGCTGTCAGTAGGTACCCTCTTTTCAAAAGAAGTCACGCTCTGCTTCACAGTTCAACTTGCACTCACCACATTAGTCTGAAAAGTCACCTGCCTTGTTTAAAACAGAGAGAGCTGCACTATCATGTACCTACTCATGTCACACACCCTATAGTATATCATACTGACTGACTTCTCCCAACTAGGTACCTACTCAAATCCCCCTTTTTTAGCACCATACTTGAATGTCCACTTGTGAGCAACAAAAGGGACAAGTTGTAGCTACATGAAAAGAAAGGACTTGAAATGAGGGCATTTTTAGCCAGCTCTTCCTTTTACTATAAGAGCAACACCCTCCATGGATCATACTGTTTACAGAGCCACCCTCTACTGGAGTGTAGTCACTGTCTTGGTGCCGACCATGGTGTACAGCTGTACGTATATCATTGCACAAGTGACAACGCTGAGTTGTTAGGCTGTATCCTGCAGCATTATATAGTTCCTTATATTTTCGCCCTAAAACTCATCAAAAGACTGATGTATGTATATTTCATCATAGGATTTGACCTACGGCCAAATCCAAAGAATCCTTTCATTGCATTACTATCATTTTTGAAGAAATAAAAATATTTGCCAACACTGTCACTGAAAGCTCTGGCCACCTCCTCGCAGATAGAAATGCATTGTTGTTGTTCCAGTTAAGGTATTTACAGAGATCTTTGGCAATAATGAGCTCTATGAGGCTCTTTATCTAATCTGTCACAAGTTATTTGTATTATACGACAACATACTTTTGCATATATTGCCAGAAATTTAGCCTCAAACTTAAAAACTAAGCAAAATGCTATGGCTGTCATGGCAGAGGTTTGACCTGGTTCCATTTCATTGGTCAGTTTAACAAGTCATCACATAGACCAGAGTACCACGGCGTCAGAGACGCATTCTACGTAATGTGGCTCTGATGTCAGAACGGACCATGGACCTGTAGAGGATACTACTGAAGTACCCCTCCTCTTAAGAGTAGTGTTGTTAGGTGAACATCTTACATGGCTGATGAAAGCAAAAGTTGTCAGATTTTCGGTCCCATTCATGATCCCATCCGATTATTGATCTTCTTTGTAACTAGTTCATCTTGTTTTACATTCAGGGTGTTCCTAAATTCATTTTGCATACATGATGAGAATTCAGTAACAGGTGGCCAAAACTAATACTAAAAATTCCCGTGGAGGCATGTTTTCCCCCTGATATCAACGTTGGAAAACCCTAATATCAAATTCTAAAAGGATGATATATTGTATCAAATAAAGAAACGCTGATATCAGGGGGTAAACATTTGGCTTGCCACAAACCTCTAAAGCAAACTTCCCAGCCAGCACGACCACATGGGCCCCAGATGGGATTTCTCTGGGTCTGTGGGCCTGGCCCAGATGGGTAAATGCTGGTAAATGTCAAGGAAGCCAGCTGAGGCCCACATGGGCTATCCCAGTTCACTATATGATCTGAAGGTCGATGGATCTAGTCCGAGCAGTGATGGCTACTCTTCCCATCCTCTCATAGCATTACCAATGTTCCTAAATATCTCTTTCAATCCCATTATACTTGAAAATAAAAGAAATGAAAATACGAAAACATGAAAAATCATGTGTGTCTTTAGGTGACTAGGGAGAATTTTACTATGACTATCACAGCTGTCCGGTTAGCTTAGTAGGCTGAGCACTGGACTATTGATCTGAAGGTCGGTGGAACTAGTCCCAACACATCAACACCATTTTTTTCAGCTTGAGACCCTTGCCCACTTTAAAAAGAATGGAACAAAATGATTTTTCATGCTTTGGTATTTTCATTTCTTTTATTTTCAAGTATAATGGGATTGAAAGAGATATCTAAAAACATTGGTAATGCCATGAGAGGATGGGAAGAGTAGCCATCACTGCTCGGACTAGATCGATTGACCTTCGGATCATATAGTGAACTGGGCTAGCCCACGTGGGCCCCAGCTGGCTTCCCTGACATTTACCAGCATTTACAGATATGGGCCAGGCCCACAGGCCTGGAGAAATCCCATCTGGGGCCCATGTGGTTGTGCTGGCTGGGTAATTCGTTTTTCATAATGCTGTCCTGTCACTTGTCACATGTCATGCTTTGTGGCCACATTACCAATTGATTTAGGTACTTTTGTTACTGTGGAATATGTGCCAGGCCATATTATGATGCAGGTGATGCTAATCAGAAGGGAGTTCCATGTCAACTCATTTATAATCAGCTCATCTGAATTATTGACCATCCTAAAAAAGAAGCTTATTTCAGCTTTCGACCTTGTTTTTAATGTCGTTGCTTGATTTAGAAGAATAACTCATTTTGCTTCACTCACACACCAACACGTAAACGTAACCAACAAAAATTTACTAGGCATGAACACTATAAATGATGTAGTTGGCAAGGTTTCACCCGGACCAGCATGTCGGTGGAGGATATTGACTCAACATCAACATATGTAATTTATGCATAAAGAGAAATACATGCATCAATATAAGGTACGCCTATGTATTGATAATATGGGTATTTAGGATTCAGAATATCTAAGGTATGGGATTATGTTAACAAGGGGATTTTACATTGGTCCTAATATTATGTATACGGAGTACTGTCATCAGGTGCCGCTCTCCGTGATTTGCCAAGTCCGGCGAATGGTGGTTCCTTTGTTTCTCATCCAAAGGTCATATAATGGTTAAATGTTGCCCAATAAACAAAGGGTTGGTTTCCACACAGATGGGGACCACCAATCAACTCATCAGGCCAACAACTTAAAGGTGTGTTATATATACATACATGTATCAGAATGAATCTTAGTTTGTAGTAGAACAAATGACTATAAGAAGTATACATTGTGAAACCGTTTTGAAATGGCGTATTAAGACTTAAGTCTCGGAGTACCTGCATCTTTGAGTTTGAAAATGCCTTATTGGCCATAAATAGTCGTATATAAACATATGTTTTTTTTTCATTTAAGTCAATGTACAATGACGCAAACAAGCGGTACGCTGCTGAGATACATTTTATTGACCAAAATACATCTTATGATCTTAATCTTGAGATGATAGGTAATGGAAATGATATAAACTACATTTTTTCCATAAGAAATAAAAATGAATTGTAATTTCGGCCAATTTTGGTTGAAATGCCTGAAACATATTATTTTTTCTTACCCAGCATATATGATCCCTCGTAGAAAAATGTGAATCTCAGTTTGTTTAGCTGTGCTGAACCAAATAATGATTCTCATTGAGTTCAGTATCGAGCCTTGTTCGGACGTGGAACATTATTCAAGACAAAATACATTTGAGGGAACAGCATGTATCGAACGTTATTGTTGTAAAGGGGGAGAGACACACAGACACAGTCCCCCCTCCCCCAATAAAACATGTAACGGTCGATTTCTTTGTGTTGGGTGACGTTACGCACAGCCTCCTAGATGAAAATAGATGACACCCCCCCCCCATAAGAAAACATATGACCAGTCCCTTGTAAGAGCAACTCGGGACTTCCGGTAGGCTATATAAGTTATGGTGCCTGAGGCGTTCCTGTGCCGCCTGGGGCGCCACTGAGCTCACTGTGCTTCTGGCCTTGGTGACAACCTCAGAAGTACTGGAGCACATCTGTTATAATATGGCACCTAGGTATGGGCACTCACTGCCTTTAAGATAGTTCTGCCATCAGTTGACGTCATTCGATAACTACATATCGTTGCAGATTTAAGTGAACTTGCTAAGACGAAGAAAAGGACACAAAACCAGACACAGTCATATAAATTTTCATTTGGCAAATTTTAATGGTCTATAGTGAAACATATGTTATAATGATGGTAGGAGATGCATGTGTGGATTGTAGATGTGATCAACGTTTCGACACAAATAATGTTCATCAGAAAAGTGAACATGCTTTGGTTATAATTTAGGTTATACAGATGGAATTGCACGTAAGTGGAATGACTTCCAAAGAAAACTTCACTATTTAATAGATAAGGCATGGTGTCGTGAATTTTAATCAGTGAGCTGTATAAATAGATATCTTAGCCCCTTATCATTGACATGTATACATACGTGATATTTCATTGAACTTCAGATAAACATAGAGTTATCATAAAGAAGCTTAGGTAAAAGGTCTTATCCAATTTAGGCGGATTACATCTATATAGGCTATATGTTGGCCGACTTTGTTTGGCGAATAGAAAAACTGAAGTGCCCCTCCTTTTGCGAGAGGATCCCTTGCATTTAGATGTATAAAGCTATATATTAAACTTTAGCTCCCAGTAAGATTTGAAATCTCCATAATCAGGATGAAAGGTACTGGGGAAATCCTCTTGCAAAGATAATTGGACAAGGTTCCGGGAATATACATGACAGAGCATCAGAACGTTTTCCCCTAGTGGATAGAATACATCTATTCGTAGTTTTACGGCTTGCATTGTTTATTAGATTGATTTATGATACATTATATTAACAAAGGATTCATGGTAGTTACTTACAGATCCAAATTCTTCACTTTATTGAAAAAAAGGGAAAAAAGCGCACACACAAAAAGCAACAGACACACAAAACCTATACAGTTTGTGGTTAGACGGAAGTATAGTTCTGAGAAGATAAGAGATAAGATAAGGAATTGAAGTCCCCTTCTTCTGACCCCTGATTTACAAATCTCTATTTTTTTCAACCCCTTGACCGGGGGGGGGGGGCAAATTCTTTTAACACCTCTGATGAGGGGGTCGAATTTTTTTTTCGCGCGTCCGCGCGCAAACCCACCAGCCCCCCTGTTGTTAAAAAATGATCACTTCCTGATCAATGATGTTGTCTTTGTTCGTGCTAAATCATAGAGTAATTTAGAACCTTATAGGGTTGGGAATAGCCAACCTTCTTAAGTTCAGGAACAACCTATTTAGGTGCATCCTGAGTAATTCATTTAGTCTATGTATTGCTGCTCTGTAGTGTCATTTTAAAAACTGCATAAAATCTTGTATAAGACCAATCCCTAACTTGGGCTGCTTCTGTAAGGCACTGAAGGGATAAACCGCGGCTTATACATGGATTATCACGGTAGATCTTTCTAGGATTTCAGGCCATGTAACCTGGAACACATCATCTTATATATAAACCATATTTATAACCACAGAATATACTGCATATAGAGTAAAGGGGAATGCCTACATTGTCATATGGCAGTATTATTCCTGAACCCATTGTGTTTACATATATATTACCGTTAACATACACACGGAGACAAGCTGACAATGGATCACTGAATAAAAGGTAGTCATACATAGGGGTATTGATCAATTCAGGCACTGTTCGTCTAAAAAGGTAGGACAGAACACTGTCCCCTCTGGACGTGTTTTTCCACAGGGACCGTTCATCATTTATGGCAGGAGGGGGGGATGAGCTTTTCGTTCAGCGAATACCAAAAAAAAAGAGCACCACCCTATGTAAATACCCCAAAATGAAGCGCCACCCCCTTTGGAAATATTATAAAATAAAGAGCCCCCATGAGAATTACTATATAAGAAATGTCCCTGTGCATTATTTCCCTGACTAACTTGTACACTTAAATAAACAGCAAACCTTGATAGATGAGATACAGGTGTCAAGCGTTAAGCTCAATCTCTCCTTCTCATAGGCATGAACAGTGTGGTTTGTCAAGTGCTTTATATTTAAGAAATCAAGAAGTAGTCACTTACCGACCTACAAACCATTTACGACATTCTAACCATTTGCAGAGTATGTATACCACGTACAGACACAGTAAAGAATCTCATCCAGCACAAGACACTGTGAGCTACCACACAGAGTAGTCATTCAAACAATTATACCTGATTGCTGCGAAATAAAGCTGACAATGAAAGTAAAGTATAAAATGCCTTTTCTCAAAGTGAATACCCATAACCAAAGCACCCAACAAAACGAATACCTAAAGGCAAAACAAAGCAGCCTCCCATGGGAATACCCCAATATGAACTGCCCTCCCCCCTATAAATACATGAATGATCCAAAATGAGATCGCCCCCTCATGAATACCCCAACATGAACCACCCCCTCTGTCATAAATAGTAAATGCTCTTATATCATAGATGCTCTAGATTTAATACTTCACATCCCTGTCTACTATAGTGGTCAGGTGGTTTTTGTTTTGCAAACTGCCACCAACCCTAGGATTTACTGAAGATTGGATAGGAACCCATGTTCATGAGTAAGTTTGATTTCTCGATTGCGTCTATCTATTCTGACACTGGCTTTATAAAACTTAAGTAGTAATTATAATAGTAGCAATAGTAATCATAACAGTAGCAATAGAATTGCTATCATTAGCTGTACATTACCTAGAACTTGGAATAAACATTTATGCTGCGAATAGATATGTGTATGCTATATCACCTCGACAGCAGTCTTTTGGATGCTATACCGCATGTACATAAATACCTACACAGAGAGAAGAACACTGATCGCTTTGACGCATACTGCACAGGTCACAATTTGTCTCCCACATGACGTGTATGACGGCATGTTGAATGAGGTTGACACTCTCATATTTGGTTCGTCAACTCCACTTGACATGCATAATGAAGACACATCACATATTTCTGATCCATTCACCTGAGTGCTAGGTAATACTGTGAGACAATTATGTAAGGGTCAAGAGCAGTCAATAGCTATGTACCAATGGTTCAACAAGACAGGCCTATAATAGAAGGCAGGGGATATCATAGTTCCACAGGCCTGCAATAAAAAGGTACTTTTTCCTCAATACAGAACTTCTACTTGACTGAGGACCTCTATGCAGTCCATAAGACAAGGGCATGGAGGTGCATGGCAATGCCATCTGTCTCTATGTAATGAAGATACTGAGATTATAGACTGTGGGTTAGCATACAATCTTTTGGTATTTTCACTGATCCACACACAAGGTGTCTAACCTCCCCAGTTGAAGAATTCAGGATTGTGGGTGTCTATTTTGATATTCAATAACAAATGCAAATTTAAGAATGAAATAGAATTCACTACCATTCATTGATAGTATTTACAGACTTTAGTGATCTATTCTTCATGAAAACAAAATCACACAGATACATCAAATGTCTCTAGTGTTGGTAGTACCTCTTGGTAGTGAATAATCCTGGTACCAAAATGGTTGTTTGCCCCATCTAGTGGAATATCCTATAACAATTATGTATGTCAAACCATCACATGTCAAGTGCCTTTGACATGGCCGTGACCCTAGTCAACTCACAGATGACGTGGCATTTAAAGGCATGTCAAATCATATGAGGATTACTGTGTGCTACAGTTGTCATGGTGACATATGTGCACATGTCCAAATGATGTGTGCTCTCTGTGTCAAATCAAGTTGACATGGGCATACATGTCACTTTGTCAGGAAGACTTTTTTCAGTGTAGGCTATATCGAACAGATGTCAGGTACATCATACACAAAATATGATGTTCGGTTTGTATAAGCAGTCCAAAGTCAGGATTATTATCTCTTCATGCATTTCATAGTCTGTCAATCTATCTCTCTCTATATATCAATCTCTATATCTATCTATCTATCTATCTATCTATCTATCTATCTATCTATCTATCTATCTATCTATCTATCTATCTATCTATCTATCTATCTATATGTATTCCCAAGCTTTCGCTTTTTTTCTTTTATTCTGACCCCGTCAAATGAAATAAACCGAGGGAGTGTTAGTATGAATTAATGAATCAATAGCGGACCGATTCGTTAGAGAATAGTATCACATAGGCTATAAAAAGCACAGTAAAACAACAATAAAGACAAACAAAAATTTGGTACGATGTAGTGTGATGACCTTCATGCTTTGCTTGTCTCCCTTTTTTAAAATCATTTACTTATACTGGTTAGCACTAGTTGGCCTGTGGTTCCTAATAAACGTGTTTCTATCTAAATGAGAAAAGATGGCAGTAAATACAGAAAAGAACAAATTCCAGTAAATAATTCTCTCTAATAAATCGTCACATCTCCAATTTGGGCGTTAATGAAAATATTGAGGTTTGGAGATGGTGATAGAATGCCGGCCGCAGGATACAACTTGTTACATCGGACTATGCCCTAGGGGCATACTGATTGCCGCGTGGGAGTGACGCGAAAATTACGCGGACAGCAGCAGCTGAGGCGTGTGCTTTCCCACACTCCCCATGGCAAGTCTGAGAAAATGCCCCCAGGGCATCCATGGTAAGGATGATGCTCCCAGGACATGTAGGCCTATATAGGGTATTGGACTATGCCCCGGGGGCATCATTTAGTACATGGATGCCCCGAGGGCATCATCAATTATTTTTATGCATGTACGATTATCTAAGCTTACTATGAATGCCCTGGGGGCATTGTCCCCCATTGTTCTCTGTACCATGCCCCTGGGGCATCCATAATATGGATGATGTGTGATGATGCCCCCAGGGAATGCACTGATAGCTAAAAATATTTTGACTCCTCTTGAGGGGGGCGGCTAAAAAAATCTTTTTTTAGCCAAAAAGCCCGCGCGCTACTATAGATCAAAGAGGAGGCAAAAATTCTCCACCCCCCCTGTTGATAAATAATGACCACTCCCTTAGCTTAAAGTCCAATATTCCCTGAGGGCATGCATGGATGTCCCAAGGGCATACCCTTGTTTAATACCGCTTCATTTATCATAAAATTTATGCCCTGAGGAGTAACATTTGTAGACTGTAGAAGGAACCCGGGAGAAGGAAGATATATGCCCTGGGGGGTATGCATACTTAGGCCCTTCTTGTAGCTAGCCTACAACTTGTGGAATTGTACTACATGCCTGGAGGGCATGCTTTGGTCAATAATGCTTTAAAGAAGCAAGAAATATGCCCTGAGGGTATGTTGCCCTGACGGCATGTGCATGTTTTTCTGGTCAATGCCAGAACATCTAGATCTAGAGGTCAGGAATGGTCCTGTGTATGCCTATGCCCTGAGGGCCGATACACGATGCCCTGAGGGCATAGACTAGCATGGGTAAATTGCTTATTTCTGGAAGGCCAGCAATTTGCCCTCAGGGCATGCATAATTCTGCGCGGCAGTCCCGAAAATATACGCGTCACCACAGGGGGCGGCACTGAATGCCCCCAGGGCATAGACCGATGTAACAAGTTGTATCCTGCATAACGGCCAGTGTCATATACCCCACCTGGTACCAGAACACCACACTAAGTTTCAGGTTCCCACTAGCACTACTGCCACCTAGCAGTGCATGAGCAAAGAGTCCACCAGAAATAGTAACTACGGAGCCCTGGAAAGGACATCTGTTTTCTACACATTTATTTCTAGAGTTTGTTTCCGCAAGTAGTATTTCCACTTCTACAAGTAGTATTACGGTTTCCGCAACTTTTATTTTTGTTTCCGCAACTTTTTATTTCCGTATCACAAGTTATATTTCGTTTCCGCATGTTTATTTTTCAGTGAGTGAGTGAGTGAGTAATGGTTGTTTAACGCCAAGCCGACAGCTAAGGTCATATTCATGGCGGGGTTGTTTATTTTTCATTTCTGCAACTTAGATCTTTGTTTTCACAACATAACATCCACAATTGATTGACCATGCACAAAAATGCGAAAATAAAGGTTGCAAAAACGAGTATGAAACTTGCGAAAACGAAAATAAAACTTGTGGAAACGAACTTAAGAAAAACAATGTAGAAAACGGATCTCCTTTCCAGGGCTCCGTAAATAGCTGCTGGTCTAATATGCAACATAGGCCCGATAGCGTGTCATTTTGAGCTAGTTGCTAGTTTGTAAGTGAAAAAAAAATCCATTGCCAATGGCAACGTCTTTATAGTTGGACTACTCATTAAATGAGACACCCTTCCCTACTAAAATTCATCTTTATTTTACATTCAGATCACCAGAACTATGACAACCTGAGGTGAATGTACCCTTGCTAGTTAAAAGTTAACTTTTGATGGGACAAAAAATCAAGCATGACCAGACACAGGGCCGGAACGACCAACCTGTGTAAGTAGGATTTACCCAGCAAACACAAATATGTTGTACAAACGTCAATCTATTATTTCTTTTTTTTTGTCCAAATCACGTTATCCTGCTACGCTGATCAACCTCAAAATGGTTTACATGCGTCTGTCAAACGTTTGGGGAGGTTTCCTTAAATCTACACAGTCGTGACATAACATGATGTAATAAGTGTAGATGAATTTACGTTTTATAAGGCTTCTTTGTGCAGGTCAACAAAAAAGGGAAAAAAGAGAAATGCATGAAAAAGGTGCTTCACCCTACATTGTTTCGCTTGTTGCAAAGAAACCCTATAATACATATGACTCAAAATAAGATTACCAACAGATTTTAGGAGGGGTTTATTTAGTTTTAAACTCAATTCATTTGGGGTGCCTAGGATATTGGAACGGATTTCAAACGACTAGTGGACACTAGTAGGACCCTGAGGTGCTCTTTGATGATCAATTTCAGGGGGGGGGTCACCTGTTTATTGATTACAGGGCGAGATTGATCCTCACCTGAAGGGTCAATACACCTGGGGAACAGATGTGTCAAACTTGACCACAGAATGTTGCCCCCGAGAGGTTACATCAATGATGTACATCAAAAGGCGTACCTGATAATCGGCGATGTGGTGCCCATAATTTTAAGACCAAAGACGTTTCCTAATGATGTAAACTAGATTACCACAGAAGATTATACCTCAAAGTCAAATGGTATACAAATGCACCAACGACCCCATCATTGACTGCTGGGACCCATGTAATGAGTACTGGTCTGCGGTCAGCTATCATATTAGCCAGGTCGATTTTAATAAGTTACTCACCCAGGTATTTGACAAACTTTTGAGAATTTATGCAATTTTTCCCAAGGAATCCAAATCTGCCAGGGGACAGCAAATCTTGCATATTAAGGTTCCTAATTAGCATATTTGAAGTAGGTAGGGTAATTAAGAGGTTGTACATGATAAAGCAATGCAAAATTGGCCAAAAGTCTTTAAAATGACCACAGACTTTTTACTATGGGTGGCGATCAATCTTGCATTGTCATGGTATTATATTATTTTCACATAGAAACCACAGAAGATTATACCTCAAAGTAGAAATATTGGCATTTTGGCACTGTAAGCTTACCAGGGATTGGGAACCTATGTATTCCTGATGGAAATAAGTCTGAATCTCTCTGACAGACCCAACAAGTCTTGGCCCGCAATCCTACTTGTCAGGCCAATTCAGATTAACCAATATGACAACCATTTTTTAAAAATGGCTGACACTGAAGTATTCAAAACTGTGTAACTCTGCTTCTAATCAACTTATAACCCCAATTTCAAAGGCAAAATCTATGTATCTAAGGTCAAGGAATCCAATAACAATGCTTTAAAAAGTATACCTGGTAGCCATATCGAATTTCAAGTAGGTCAAACAAGGAATACCTTTTCAATTCATGCCAGGATGGGGCTATCCATAAATGACATCAGTCTTTATTCACACTTTTTGACCCCTTGTCATTTTTTATCATTTGCCCCCCTCTTTAAATGACATCATGCAATTCAGCCCCCCTCTCCATGAGTGCCATAAGATGTAACAGTGAATTCTGTAAACATAATTATTAATTTTCATGCAGTCCATATTTTCAAGCATTTTATGCACCAGGTGAAGTGCTTCCTCTTTGGAGTTGGGGGTGAGGGCATGAAGAATCAAAATGGCTTCATTGGGACTCCATGAAAGAGAAATCCCCTTCCATAATAACAGTGTAGAAACCAAATTATTGAAGTTGACTTTGATTGTAAGCCGGACCCAAATATAAGTATGCCTTATTTATAAGCTTGGTCAAAAAGCCCACTGGGGCTAACAGAAGCTGGGTCCTTAGTATAAGCCTGTTCATTAGGAAAAAAAAAACACATAGAAATAGGGCATTAATAATAGATATAGGGGAGAGTAGACCTGTGCATGGGATTGCTGAAATCTCACCTCATATGTGTTAACCTTTCAAATGAGTTAGTCTAGTAGTTTTGAATATGTCTGTAACACTTAATACTAGGATGAGGCTTCCCATTTTGTATATTATCTGGATTATGGTAATATATCTATACCTCTCACTCTAATCAAACCCAGGATATTACGAGACAAAACATAACACAAAACATAAAGTAAATGATTCATGGGAGCCACATCAGTGGCTGCCATGGGTAGTCTATCAGATCATTTTCATATCACAATCATATTCAGCTCATTTTCATATTTCTTTCCGATATATAAAGCTCAGAGGGCATATCCTCTATGATGATTATCCCTATAAGAAAATAAAGTTTCGATTAAGCATCATATTGTAAGAATTATTTCAAGAAATGCTGAGAAATAGTGGGAAAATGAAACTAAAATAGGGTTCCCACAGTGATTTCTCCTAGTATGAAAATATAAGCCTACCATAAACCTGCCCCATTTATTTGCTTGACCAATGGACAAGCTCCTCAGTATGGGAAGTGATTCATAAATAGCTTGAGCAATAACAGTTCCTCCTCAAGATATATTTGAATATGGAGACCAACCCCCAGATGTATCAAATGGAGGTATCATGTAAATAGTTAACTATAGATACTTAGAATCTTCAGTTTCTATTATTTTTACAAACAGTCGCTACAAAAACTGCTGCATTTCTCCGTCTATTGGCCAGGGCTTATACAAGCAATGAGTGGCAAATGATTAAACATAGGGCAGGCTTTCATTTCAATACTGAAGAGGCACACTTCCATCTTGTATATATCTCAGAATATTTCTTAGAATCTCATAACAATACTCCTAGTTATTCTCTGTTTGATTTATGTTTAGAGGGGTTTCAATATGTGAGGCATAAATATGAATTATACAAATGAAAAAAAATGTCCAGGTGCCTTAGAGGTGGAGTTATGTCCTATACCCTAGCGTCTAACATCTATTCAACATTTATAGTTGCCCCAGCTAATACAAAGTCAGTATTTTTTCTCTGGTGAAAGCATAGGGCAGGCTATCAAACAGGGCCCATCCAATACACAGAGAAATAGGGTGTACAGCTTGAAACTGGGATGGCCCTCTACATTTAAAGGCCATGCTGAAACCCTGTCCATTCCCACCATTACTAATTCTCCAGAATTCTAAGATGGCTACAATTCCTCCTCTTAATGACAGGGGTACTGCGTAGTTTCCTCTGAGAAGCATATCTGGCAGAACCAGAGCGTGTAATTAAGGTAGAACAGAAAGGCTGCAATACAAGTATGTAAGTATTCAAAAGAATTTCTTTCAATTCAAGATGGCTACCCCAGGTATACTTTTGAAAGTATTGGATTCCTTGACCTTAGATATATATATATATATATATATATATATATATATATATATATATATATATATATATATATATATATATAGATTTAGCCTTAAAAATTGGGGTTATAAGTTGATTAGAAGCAGAGTTACCACTTTTGAATACTTCAGTGTCAGCCATTTTTGAAAAATGGCTGCCTTATTGGTTAATCTGAATATTGGCCTCACAAGTAGGATTGATAGCCAAGACTTGTTGGATCTGTCAGAGAGATTTGGACTTGTTTCCATCAGGAATACATAGATTCCTGATGCCTGGTAGTCTTAAAATGCCAAAATGCAAATATTTTCAGTTTTTTTTGTAAAAATTATGCTAATTAGGCCTATGTGAAAATAATATATGACAATGCAAGATTGATCTCCACCCATAATAGAAGGTTTGTGGTCATTTTAAAGACTTTTGGCCAATTCTGCATTGCTTTATCATGTACAATCTGATAATAACTTACCTAATTAAAATTTGCTAATTAGGGACCTTAACATGCAAAATTTGCAATGTCCCCTGGCAGATTTGGATTCCTTGAAAAAAAAAACGCATAAGAATCAATTCTCAAAAGTTTGTCACACACCTGGGTGAGTAACTTCCCAGCCAGCAGGACCACATGGGCCCCAGATGGGATTTCTCTGGGCCTCTCATAGCATTACCAATGTTCCTAAATATCTCTTTCCATCCCATTATACTTGATACATTCTTTATAAAGTGGGCAATGGTCTTGAGCTGAAAAAATGGTGTGGATGTGTTGGGACTAGATCCACCGACCTTTGGATCAATAGCCCAGTGCTCTTCCTACTGAGCTATCCAGGCAGCTGTGATTGTCATAGTCATGATGTGATAACCAATGTTTCATATCTCAACCATCATCACATGATTCGGAATATTCATCTGATTATCCAGAACAGGTGGTGTAGGGGGACACAGCCAAGGAAACCTGGTCTAGGGGGAGCACAGCTATGAATTCAGTACCATTTTTCCTATATTTAAGGGTTTAAACAAGGCTCCCCAGGTAACAAGAAACGTTAAGTGAACGTTAATCAACGTTCACTGATGGTTAGTTGGACTAACATTTGTTGAAAAACGTTGTTTCAACATTAATTTTCGGTTTTTAAGAAAACATTTTTTTCATAGATGTTGGTTTAACATTAAAGAAGGTTCAGCAGACAACGTTTTTTTTTCCAGATAACCCTTGATAAACATTGATCAATGTTCAGAATGTGGTCTCGAAACAACGTTGATTTAACTGGTTTAAAAAATATTGAATTAACGTTATTCTATGGTTCCCAAATAACTCACTAGATGGCAGGAAATGTTATGGTAGGACTGGGATGGATGCTGCACACAGGTATCTGTCTTATATGTAGCAGAGTGATGACAATATGCTAATTGTGTTAACCTCATCATCTAGATCCCATGTCCAGATATATCTTATTGAAACATTTAGAATTTGTATAAGCCATTCCTGTTCTGTCTTCCCTTATGAATCAATATGCTGCTCCTCTAATACATGGGGCACATGGTCCTTTTGCAAAAGAGGATCTGTGTACCATTGGAGCATCAGGAGATGAGGGGGATGAATCCTATTCTATGAAATATATAAGAAAAGTAAAAAGAAAGTAAATATCCTATGCTAATACACAGGTGTCATAGGGGGCAAGATGAGGTTGGTTCAAGGTTAATCCAAAGTCACTTTAATGCCTATTTTCATTAGAATTCTTGTGTTAAATCAATGTTTTTTCAACATTTATTCAATGTTGTTTTGAGTTCACGAAATGGAGTTAAGCTGAACCACTGTTGAACGTTTTTTCTAATTGAAATTACATCATTTTGTTACCTGGGTCATTTTCAGGTGTTTGCAGGGAGTGACACAGTCTAGGGGAGCATGTGCTCCCTGACCACCCCCTGGATCTGTTACTGTTACCTGAAAGCTAAAATGTTGGGGTACCTTTTCAACATGATAAAAAGTAGCGAAAATATGTACGGCGTGAAAATTAATACGTTTACAGTGTATATATATATATATATATATATATATATATATATATATATATGTATGTCTCTTTAGGGCATCTGCAGGGATAAATCCACATTGTGAACACGTATACCGCTTCTTCCCTGTATGGGTCGTCGTGTGTCTCCTAAGGCTAGGTGGACAGCTCAACCCTTTACCACAGTGTGAACACACATGTAGTTTCTCTCCTGTGTGGGTCATCCTGTGTGTCATAAAGTTATGTCTATCTGTGAACCTTTTGTGAACTTACATGGGCTTTCTTTCCTGTGTGGGTCATTATGTGTTTCTTTAGGTTACCTCACTGACTGAATCCTTTACCTCAGTATGAACATAAATGAACGTAAAACTTCTAGTGGAATGTAATGTAAAAAAAATGCATCATTAGAACGTACATATGATGTAAAAGAAACATTGATTTACATCTCTAAGGTTACATAGATGCACGTCAATCCTTTTATGTATATAAACGTTTAATAATGTTCAGTAGATATCTACCCAATAGATGAGATATGTTTTTATTATGTTGAGATATGTAAAAATATCACATATATATTACGTAAAGATCACGTTCAGAGAATGTTCTGCCGACGTAAATCTATGTTACATTATGTTCAGTTACCTAAAAAAAACCTTACATTTTTACGTTCAGAGAATGTTAAAAAATTACGTTATTTGACCCCTAAAATTACATTCCCTGAACGTTAATATACGTAAGTGTGCTTACTGGGTTCACTACCCCTTTGTTCAGCAATTTATCCAGTTCTACTGACATAGCTAGTCTTTCTTCAGGCTTCAGTCTATACGGTAAGGGTACCCAGTGTTGTAACGGGTAGTCAATAAATGATATTGTTACACCCTTTACCATGCCAATGACCCACGGATCTTGTGTAATTTTATACCATTCATTTAAATTTCTAGCAATAGCACCTGCTTTAAAATTTGTGGACAGTATTAATCATGCAAGGGGAACTTACCTGCCCTTCTGAGCTCCCTTGGCCACAAAATCCTGCTGCTTTTGCTAGACACCCGGGGTCTGACCTCATGGTTTCTGCTGGTGCGATCTTGCCAGATCCTATTGCAGGTTTCCAGGCCTGAACTTGGAGTTAGCATAGTAGATATGGCTCGGGATCTTGAAATTGTGGCTCTGGCTGCCCCACCATAGTGCTTGGATTTAGCCTTACCCGGGTTACTTCCTGGGGCATCTTTCTTCATACTCGCAGCTGCCTTTCTGGCCGTATCCAACTCCTTTGTGGTATCCACAAGATTTCCTCCAAAGAGCGTGTCGGGTGAACCTGTCTCATCAAGTGTTCTACAGAAGTATTTATATGTCTCTGGCTTCAGAGAGAGCCTCAACTTCTCCCTTCTCTTGCGTGAAATATAGTTGATCACTGCTCTAATGACCTGTACACTTTCCAAAAGGTTCTCGCTCAACTTGTTCAGTTTCTCATCCCTTTCACCTCTTTTTGCCATTAGATTAGCCACTGGACCCATAGCTGACACCGCTGCAACCAGATTCTTCGGAACATTAACCCTTTGGTGCCCTAAATTATTTGACAATTTTCTACTTATTTCACATGTATACCACTCTGTTGTTGAATACCATATGCTATTCCAATCTTCTGTTTTGATAGGGGCCTCTTATCACATTTACTGAATGCCCTTGCTTTAGTCTTTCAGCTCCGATATGAGATATCAGGTTGAGTTTGGTTGCCATAGCAACTAAACATTCTATTTGTTGTTAATTGAAAGTATTTAGGCCATTCTGTGCATAATCTCCATATTCCTATCAAGTATTAAGCTTGAATGACTATACTAACCTAAGCTTGTCAATGTTTTGTTCCTACTACTTAGGAAATAGATTATGGTAAAAACCATGAAAAGATTGTTATGGATCAGAAAGATTTCAATCAATGAATAACATAGAACAATGGATAACTTCTAATTCTTGTGGGATCATTAGGGTAATATAAGCCAGCAATAGCTTGGTGCTATGTCAAATCCTTGTTGCTTGGCATGCTGACCCTCCAATGGGCCATATATTTTCATGTTTTGACTTACTGTTTTAGAACTCATAAAGAGACAGTCACATGGATGATCTCATTGGAATTGTGACGTCATGGCCATTCTATAGAGGGTCTAAACTTGCAGATTGGACCAGTAGAAGTATCTCAATGACAATTATGCTTCAGTGTACATGTATTTAAGCCCAAAACCGCGCATTTAAGCGCGCTTGGGCACCTAAGGGTTAAGCCAACGTGCGTCTTCATCCTTAACGGCCTTGGCTGTTGTGGGCGTCATCTCTATGACCAGTACTACTTCTCGTTCTAATGGTGGGGCCACTAACCTAGTGGTATTGTGTGGTTTTGGGTACTTTTTGCATAAGTCCGCCAGTTCTTTGGAGGTCAGTTTATCCTGTAGGTAGATATCTACCATGGCAGCCACATTTACATCCACCGTAACCCCAACTTTATTTTCCTCCTCCTTTTTTATGCATGCCTCTGCCTCATCAATTCAGCAAACTTGCCCTCCACTAAGTTCAACAAGTCAAACTGTGCAGCTTTAGGCACTAGCAGATTTTTCCCCAGACAGCTTGGTAGATTTTTTTTTATGTCCTATAAAATAGGCATTTATTGTAACTGCACATGGTGATTTTCTGTTACAATATGAAGACAGGATATACAAGATTGGATACATTTGTTTCCTGGAGTAGATATAAAAACTGTTTCACAAAAAGCATATTGGCATCATGTTGGTATGTTAATTCCAGTAAATTACTATATAACATATCCAATGGTGTTTCTATGAGTTTACAAGCTTGTGTTTGTGTATGATTTCAAGAAATCTCTAGTACAATATAATTCTAATCACATGTATAGTCATTTCAATTTACCTGCCTGCCACTTTAAGAGGTATGAGGTTCTGATGGATCACTCTTCATCTATTTTGGACTAATAATGACAGTTTTGTGTGGGGCATGAGTTAGTGTACATTACAATATTCAGCATTTAAGAGCAAAGACTCATCAGGTCTTTAATCATAAGTGAGTTTACTGCCTTCTAGTTCTCATCTCTTGTATATATTTCTCCTTCATACCTTTCATATCTGTACCATTTTGCTTTTCGATCTTCTTTTTGAATTTTTCCTTCACTGATATATACTGGACCTCACATGGTAATTTCGTTTCACAATTGTATACCTCTATAAAGTGGACTTTCTTTGAATGATTGAAGACTATACCACCTTTTAAACTATCTTATCATTCTGTCTTGTGCTCCTGTCTGTATGAGTATACAATTCCTCTGAGACTATTTTCTGTATCTGAGCCTTCCTATACATTAATGAAGTGAGCAGCTCCTTTCTCCGTGCCTCCAGCATTGGTACTTCACATCTGGCATTCAGCCCTACAATAGTTTCATGTCTCTTTTTCACCTTAAGACAGATTCTTAATCCCTGGTTTTGTATTGTTTGTAACCTTGCAATATCTGCTACATTAGCACAGTCTGTGATAAAGCAAAAATAGTCAAATACGGGGAGTATACAATGTTTGTAGATCAATATGCTAGCTTTCTCCTTTAGAAGATGTCTAATTTTCGCAAGCTTAAAAATAGAGGCTTCCGTCATTTAAGAAAGAGGACATAGTGAGTTTGCTATCAATGATGACCCCTAGATATGTGTATTTGTTTACAACTTTAAGTTTCTGTCCCTTTATATTTACATCTAGATTTTGTAAATTTGGTGCTCTTTGGGGAGAGGAGAACCATGTGCACTGAGTCTTATCAACGTTAATAGTCATAAGGCTGTTATCACACCATAGACCTATTCTATTAAGGTCCACTTGCAGGTTTCTGATAGCCATCCTATCTCTTCTTTCATTTGCATAGAGTACAATATCATCTGCATAAATAATGACCTTTGAGAAATGTATTTCCTCTGTGATAAGAAAGAGAATAAACAACAATGGACCCAGTACTGACCCTTGAGGTGCGCTGAAGGTCAGTTTTTCCTCAGTAGAAGCATCATTGTCAATTGTCATTTGAATAGGTATGGTTTTGGAGATGGCTGTGTAGCCATGATAATGTGCTGTGGTGGAAACCAGCCTTTTCAATATTCTGCAATAATATGTTATGATCTATGGAATCAAATGCCTTGCGCATATTTATGAAACAGGCTGCTGTGACATGTGACATGTCTTTGCACTTAAATAAATCAGTGTCAAAATCAAAAACTGCTTCTCCTGTTCACCTGAATTTCCGGTAACCATACTGGAACTTCAACAATAAGTTATTTGAATCAATGTGAGTCATCATATGTCTATGCATTATCTTTTCCATCATCTTTCCAACCAGAGGCAAGATGCTTATTGGCCTCCAACTTTTTATGCTTGTTAGATCTCCAGACTTAGGAAGATGATTTAGAGGATTTACCTGAGGTTGAGGCTGATTTCCCTTTTGACTCTGCAGGTTTCCCTGACGATCCAGAGGGTTTAGGCTTGGTTTGAGACTTGGAACCCGAGTTTTTTCCACTCCCCTTGGATGTAGACTTCCCTGAAGCCTCAGACCAGCTTTTCTTAGAGTAAGCATCTGTAGACGTACCAGCAGAATACATTGACGCTACATCCGACCTACCCGATCTCCCTGATGGTGCCACTGAGTAGATCGACTCCTGCCCCGACAACACAGATTCCCGGCCAATCTCCTCTCTCCCGTGCCTCGACCGTTGAAGATCAGATGCCAGTAGTATAGTATGTATCGGAAGGGGACAATAGTTAAGTACTGTTTATTACTCACTCGACCTGCAGGCAATCAGAGGCCTCCCTTTTGGCAGGAAACTCAAATCAGCCAATCAGAGGCCTCTCTTTTGGCAGGAAATTCAAATAGGGGTCACGTGACCTGTGACGTCACAGGTCACATGACCGGACCTGCAGCCAATGAGAGGGCTCCCTTTTGGCGGGAAATTCAAATGTGGGGTCACGTGACCTAGACCCCCGTGGTGTGGTGGCACCAAAATGGACCAATCAGAGCCTTTCCTTTTGGCAGGAAATTCGAAAATGGTCACATGACCCTTACCCCCTGTGGTTTCCCACCAAAATGGTGCCCTCTGATTGGCTGGCTGTTTAGGTCATGTGACCTCTATTATGCAAATAAGGTCACATGACCCTAATTTGAATGGACCAATCAGAGGTTAGCATTTTGGTTGCAAAATTGAAATTTAGTCACATGACCTCATTAGCATAAAGAGGCGTGGTTTATTATGTAGATAAGAGTGTGACTTATAGTGAGATATTTTTTCATATATGAAAAAAGACAAGCTGAAAGCTTGCCAAAGAAAAAAAAAAGAAGGGGAAAAATATTGGGGGTCCCTAATAGTATGGGTAGGGGAGGGGTGGGGGGCCCTTCTGGTGGGGGGGCCCTTTGGGGTATTTAAAAAAAAATTTAACCAAAAGACCTGCCTTGAAACAGGGGCGGGTCTATTGGAAAATTTCTTTTAAAAAGCTTACATGATAAGGTAAGGAATACAACAGAAACCGCATTACACATTATCATTTTTTTTTTCTTATAAATGTCATATTTTTATGTATACATTTCAATTTATTTGTTATTTTCATATTTTTCATTTCGTTGGGTTACGATGACAAGTCGGGGAATTCAAGTTGACACTCTCTACATGTTATTAAATAGACGGTTAACACAAACTTACATACAATTAATCATGATACGTTGCGATATACCAATATATATGTTGTGCCTCAGTTTTTATCTACTGTGTCCTCTCTTCCTCCATCTGACTCTACGCGTGCAAAAAGAGATCTGCAACTGGAAGTGGTGGGACAAGAAAAGAGTCTGACATTGCTTTCCATCGATCTGCTGTGCACCGATTTGATGAACTTCAACTCGTGCTCTATCAGCTTTATCTCCTTCAGGATTTCTGTCAGCAATTTTCCAACCGTCGGAGTTAGGTTCATAGCCTCCATGGCCAACGGACAGTTAAAAGAAAATCTGAAATGTTCCACAGCGACTTGATCGTATTCTAACCACGTGTGTATGGTGACTCCACATTGGTAGCATTGAACAGTGTCCTTACTTCTGATGTAAAAAATCCATGGGCAGCGAGTTTCTCTGCCAAAGGTTGGTTCTTAGGCCACGTGAAATCGTTGAAAGTGCTGAGTCTCTTGGATAAATCGTTGAAAAGTGTGTACTTGGGCACCATTTTCTTGACACACGAGGGACTTAGGTAGACTGTAGGTAGGTAGCCCAGTAGGTAGGTGACGACGATGGTGTTGCCTATGTGTCGATTGTGGACGTATACCAGTGCCGGGCAGGTTTATATATATAGTGGTGTTTAATTCGCTTTCCAGCTGTTTACTCCCTGTTTTTTTGTGTAGCGGCTTATTTAGCTTACCTCGCCACTCCCTGGATAGAACTTCAGACATGACATGAAGTACCTCTCTATTAAAAGCGGGTCGGGGTTGTTGTAATCCAGGTTGTGCTCCTTCAAAAAGTTCTGCGTCCCAAACAACAGGTCTAGTCGACGAACACTGACATAGGCACGGTGAAGTTGACCCCATCTGGCATGAGGAGAAGCTTTAGACCACCAAGCTTTAAACATCACCATACACATGTCCTCCGACGTCTTGATAATGACCATCGACTCCAGAACTTCAGAGGGAAGCTCCAAATAGATTCCCAATTTTTTCCAAGATCCAACTAACTGCCTTCCTATTTCATGTAGCAAATCGTCGTCATATCCCAAATTGTTCTGGTACGGTCCCATAATACAGTGGTCATCCCGTACACTCACTTCACATACGTCAAGAGAGGGAGCCAACGGGGAGGGTGGTTGAGTTTCAAGACTCATCTTGTCTGCAAAATCGTCGAAAGGGGTCGGTAGGCAGGTAGGCAGACAGTGGTGGGTGGTAGGTGTGGTAGTCAAAGTGGTCAGCAGTGATATGGTCTTTCAAGAGAAATTGAGCTTCTTTATATAGCTCCAGCTTTCAACAAGGAAGACGACAAGAAGAACCAAGAGTTCTTTGTCTTCGCCTACTGCTGCTGCTGCTGATGTTGCGGGTGCTCCTGCTGCTGCTTCTGTGGGTGCTGCTGCTGCTCCTCCTGCTGCTATGGGTGCTACTACCCCTGTTGCTGCTGCTGCTACTGCTGATTACGGTGTTGTTAGACTTGACGGGCAGGCTTCTTACTGGCCACCACCATTTTATAACCCTGTTCCTACTGTTACCACTACCGATGTAAGTCCTGGTCCTGCTGGTGGTGCTGGTGTTGCTGGTGTTGGTGCTGGTGTTTATGCTGTTGCTGGTGGTGCGGAGAATTTTCATGCCTCTCTTTGATCTACAGTTGCGTGCTGGCTTTTTTGCTAAAAAGAGGGTAAATGTATTTAGCCCCCCCCTCAAGAGTGGTCAAATTTTTTTTAAGCCCCCCCCTCAAACCCACCCAAAACAATTTCAGCTGTTTTCAGTGGAAAACCTTGCGCATTTGCGCACGATTTTCGTCACTAAGTTGTTAAATAATGACCACTCCTTCAGAAGCTCCAAATTTTTTACGACCCCTATCAGCCTGATCCAATCCCAGCCTGCAGACCAGGAGTCACAACAATTTGCTGGGTAATATGAGTTGGGCGGTGATAAACTAACTCTGGAACTAAGGGAGTGATCATTTTTTAACAACAGGGGGGGGGGCTGGTGGACAAGCGAAAAAAATATTGGCCCCCCCTCTTGAGGGGTAAAAATTTTTTTTGACCCCCCCACCTTTGTTTATTCTGTCAGGGGCTGGAAATCGTGTGCGAACGCGCCCTTTTAACCTATAGTAACGCGCGGGCTTTTTCGCTGAAAACAGGTGAAATTATTCTGACCCCCTGGTCAAGGGGTTGAAAAAATTCTGACCCCCTGGTCAAGGGGTCGAAAAATTCTGACCCCTGGTCAAGGGGTTGAAAAAATTCTGACCCCCCTCAAACCCACCAGCCCCCCTCCCTAAGACTGTTCGGACTATGTCCGGGTTGGGCGTAGACTGTTTGCATGATGTTCGGGTTGAGCGGGGATTGTTTGGTGGATGTTCGGGTTGGGCGGGGAGTGTTCCGTGGATGTTTTGGTTAGGCAGGTTGGGTGGATGTTCGGGTTAGCCGGAG
The DNA here is from genome assembly GCA_949317995.1 of Acholoe squamosa. Classification (NCBI taxonomy): domain Eukaryota; kingdom Metazoa; phylum Annelida; class Polychaeta; order Phyllodocida; family Polynoidae; genus Acholoe; species Acholoe squamosa. The sequence goes on from OX439038.1 coordinate 42,234,789, forward strand.
AGTGTTGGGTGGATGTTCAGGTTGGGCGGGGAGTGTTGGGTGGATGTTTGGGTTGGGCGGGGAGTGTTGGGTGGATGTTCGGGTTAGGTGGGGAGTGTTGGGTGGATGTTCGGGTTAGGCAGGGAGTGTTGGGTGGATGTTCTTGTTAGGAGGGGAGTGTTGGGTGGATGTTCAGGTTGGGCGGGGAGTGTTGGGTGGATGTTTGGGTTGGGCAGGGAGTGTTGGGTGGATGTTCGGGTTAGGTGGGGAGTGTTGGGTGGATGTTCGGGTTAGGCAGGGAGTGTTGGGTGGATGTTCTTGTTAGGAGGGGAGTGTTGGGTGGATGTTCGGGTTAGGCGGTGCCAATTTTGGGGACTGGCTTGGGGCCAAAATGGCTACTGCCTCTATTTTTCCCAGTCCAGATCAGGCTGTCAGTTGACTAAAAAATACAGTGGTTTGCACTGATATTTTGTCAATAAAACTAATGAGGCTATTTTAATTAAAGTCATATCTAACCATAGTGCAACTTTAAATTGTGTAACTTTGTGCAGATAAGGCATATTTTACAAAGTTTGGGTAGAAACAGGGACCCACGTGCGTGACCGGTTAGGGAGTGGTCATTATTCATCAACAGTGGTAGGTTTTTGCGCAGATGTGCAAAAACTTTTTAGGCCCCCCCTCTCGATGGCAGTCAACTTTTTTTGCACCCCCGCGCCAGAGGCGGGGAGAGTTTTTGCGTCCCCTCTTTGATCTATAGTAGCACGCTGGCTTTTTTGTTAAAAAGAGGGTGAATTTATTTAGCCCCCCTCAAGAGGGGTCAAAATTTTTATAGCCCCCCCGTGGGAGGGGTCTGAAAATTGTACGCCCCCCTCAAACCCACCTACCCCCCCCCCCCACTCCCTTACTTCAGTCCCTGTCCACAAGTGACAGGGTGAAGAAGGAAGCTGGAGCGCTGTCACTGTTTCATCAAAAAATACCCCTAAAGTAAAAGATACAGACTAAACAAAGGTTGGTAGGGGTGCCTAAACTTCCAGTCCACCTCCCTGGCTATGACATAAAAGATGTGTTAGTGTAGATTTGTGAGATTGATGCGGGAAAGAAGGTCACTGCATGGGCGAAAATAGGGGTAACTGCGGACAGGGCTCCCGTGAAGAGTGGCAGATCCGCAGGGAGAGGGCTGGGGCAGCCCAGCAGCCGGGCATATTTGAAAAGTGGAGCCATCATTTCCTCAGCCTTGGCCAGCGGCTATTAATACCAGTTTAATAGCCTAGGAGCATCTCTATATTGAACTGGATATGTATTCTATTTTATTGTTTTATTGCCCCCTTTGATCTAGATAAGAATCTGATTGAACATGGATGTGTATTCACTCTCTAGCATATGTTAAGTAATGATAAAGTGGTATTGCCTCTGCTGTGAGAGCTAGCTCGCCACCTGGGAGACGATCTACTCAGATGAAGGTCTGAAGCCAGCCTGTACTCTGTCAGGCTGGAGGAAGTGAGCCTGTCATTTCCTTAGGATGGGATCATAGTTCCTCAAAAGGTGGGATTATCGTTCTGTGATCATCTTTCCTTGGGATCATCGTTTATGTAGAGGCTAAACTGACATTGGGAAGTGGCACAGGTAGTAAAGTTGCAGTACGGGAGACGTTGACCAATCAGAGAACATCACAGATGTCCGCAGTGCAAACAGCGCCGAGTTGGGGTTCTCTCGAGGACTATTTCTATGCCCATAGTTGGATCGCCTGCTGTGCAGCACCTGTAGGGACTATAGCTCCCACTTGGCAATTAAGAACGTCAAAAACGTTTGTTATAAATAGGTTTGTAAGCTTTCCAAACGTTTGTTGTGAACGTAATAAGAAAACCATGTCAAATCATGGACACAAAAAAACTTTTTTTATGCTCTATTAAAATGTTTTCATTTCTAGACGTAATTTTGGTGTAAACCAAATGTAACTAATAAAAGTTTTGTTAGGTTGAAAAACGTCGAAAACCTGAACGTTTTTATTTTGTCAAAAAGATGACTTTTGTCTAAAACGTTTTGAATGTAATAAAACGTTTCATGTTTTTTACTCAAGTATATTCCAAATGTTCGGAAGTGGGTACATACTGGTGTTTTGATACGAGCTGTCAATACAATCACCTTAATTACCTTTTGTACACAAAAGGACAAGATAGGCTCAATAAATAAACAGCAAGAAAGCAACTTGGTTGTGCACCCACCACGTCATTAAGTCACTTCTATTTACGGTCAGCTATAGTAATTGCTCGTGCCAAGTAAGGAGAAGAATGAGACAGGCAGCGATAACAATAATAACCCGCGGCAAATGCTATGTTCTTATATGCATACAAAGACATGATGTGCATGATATTAGATTAGCATGATATAAATAAAGAAATCTAGACAATACAGTATGACATCAAATCATCGTTATATCACATGTCATATTAATTAGGTTTATGACATTTATTCTATCGGAGGCATCTACCGGCATGTTAATTTCAAAAGGTATCAACTATACCCATTTAAGTATGGTTTAAGTGATGTTTTGTCCCACTCACCCTTCAAGACAGATTAAAATACCCGCCCGGCTCGCTTAAGGGGGAGGGGGTTGTTAGGAAGATGAACTCTCCCTCACAAACAATTATTTTTTCATGGTTATATAAAAAAGGTTTAGAAGTACCGTAAAACCCCGCTTATACATGGGTAGGCTAAATGAAGCAAGCCCATATAAAGCGTCAGAGACTGCTGAGTAGGGCCTTGTAGATATAATTCCTCGAAACAAGACACGGGAAAATCCTGTGAACGACTGGTGAATCTGTGAGCACATATTCTCGGGAAGATCCTGGGAATAGTACCTACAATCCCGTGAATTACCCCGATACTCCCCAGTTTTTAACAGGGCCCTCTAGTGAGATTTATACACATAAGTCTGATTCTTCAGCATAAAGTGAAGATGCCAGAGTCCACCAGGGGCCTCTGTGTGAGCATGGAATCCTGGTTTGGTCCAAAGAACAGAGAGAGGGAGTGAGATGGAAAGAAATGAGAGGGCAAGAGAGGCACAGAGAGAGCAAGAGAGATAGATATAAAGAGAGAGAGAGAGAGAGAGAGAGGGAAAGGAGAAAGAGAGAGAAAGGGAGAGGGAAACGGGAGAAAGAGAGGAAGGCAATAGAGGGAGGGAAGAGAGAGAAAGAGAGCAAAAAAAAAAGAGAGCGAGGCAGAAAAAAAAGAGGGAGAGCCTTGCCCCCCCCCCAAAAAAAGGAAAATTGATTGACTTAAGCTACTGACAAAATTGATACATGAAGTTGATTGAATCATAATATTATGTGTCCCATTCTAATATGTGTGTGGTGCACATATGCACGGGCACTGACACATTCATCTGTGAAGATGTGTAAAGTAGTTCTCGCCATGAATATGACCTCAGTTGTCGAAATGGCGTTAAACATTTATTACTCACTCACTCTCCCGTTCTAATAATTATGACCCTTATTGATATCTCACTAAATGTGCATGTTTGCTAGACATGTCTTGAACAGAGTTGAACCCTTTAAGGGCTAACCCTAATGGATTAATGCATTTTGGTTGTCATGATGCATTAATGCAGCCAGGGCTACATTCAAGCGTCATGCTTACGCTTTGGGAAGATCAGCATGATGCCCCAATGAAGTGCTGGCAAGCAGACTCCCCAAGTCTTCATCGGTAAAATATGCCAGCCAATGGGCACGTTACACTACTGCATCAGCAGACCTTAAAGAGTTAGGTAGCATTTAGAGGCCTGGCAAATAGGCACTCAATGATTATAGGGCATGCTAAGTTGTTTACGGGCACTAGGTAAAGAGTCAGCTAAATTTAGACTGTCAAGGTGGTAGGGTGCAGGCAAACCACCTGTGGTACACACTTACAGAACAGGTCATTTTAGTCAGATGGGGAGGGGGATTTCTGGGGCATAAATGGGTGAATGTGAAAGCATATCTAAACTCAGCCTCCCATGAAAAATATACTGGCATCATTTAACACTGTCTGTGCTGTCTACTTAACCGTGTAAAAGCGCCCAAAATCTCACTGTGCCTTATTCACTGTACTAAATAAATACCCAGACATTTGGTTTGGTATTTACCCCTGGTCCATATCCAAGACAGGTACTTATGAAATTTTAGTGCTGAAGAGTTATTTTAACACCTCCCCAACCCCTACTAACCACTGGTACTTATATGAGACCAGCAATCATTGCTGAGTGTCAAGAATTGATCTTCTCAAAAATGAGCATCAAAATAGTCACATGGAAAACTTTTCTGACTCTCTTTTGTGTCATTTTTGGGGGAAAATATTTGGGGAAATCTCAAATTTACACCAGACTTCCTTCATATGGGATGCATGCCATAGTTCCATCCATTGAAAATACACTGTAACAGGTTTATGCCTAGGTCCATCTCACCTATGAACTATGTGATATTTAATGGACTATAACTATGTGATATTTAATGGACTATTAACACATAAATACCATGTTATGACATGTGTCCGTCAAGAACATAGTTGAGTATGATTTGAAAAATGAATGTGACATATCAGATGGAAATAGAACCACCCCTGTGCCCCCTCACCCCCTGCTGATACCTACTGAACACTCCCAAACACCAACAGGACCAACCAGTTTGGGCTACACTGCCCCACCTCAGCTGTCATTTCTACCTGGCTCACCTACACACAAGACCTGTCTCCAAAAACTGAGGGTAACAGTGGGTAAGCATAAATTTGCCATTTTTCACCATTTTCTATTCATTATGACATGCAAAGGTCACCATTTTCTTGCTGCTCTCTTCATAAGGGCACTTACAATCCTAATAGGAAATGGCACTAATATCTCAATATTACCAATGGCATTGTACCTTGTTGTGTGCAATATTCATGAATGCTAATTCAAGCACTTTACCAGCATTTGCAATGATCCATAAAAGAAATCCTAAGTACTTGACTGGATCTGTATTTGCAATAATATACATACATGTGATATTGTACATCTGAAGGCATGATTGCAAACCTATACATGTAATTGTGTGGCCACTGGCTGTGTTCAGAAATAGCCCTCCTTATTGCAGCTGCATACTACTACTATACAACTAAGTGTGAGAGGCAGTCAGACCCTTTCCCAATCCAGGTCATAGTGGGCCCACCTTGTGTACTGATTACCTTACCTCTTATACAGTGTACCCATTCCCAGCCAGCCTAATTTGGGTAACTCACACAAGCACCTAGCAGAAGGTGACTTTACTTGTATGCAGGGTTGTTGTAGATTGCAAAACTCATGGTCAGATTCCCCTTCTGTCCCAGTATATTTACATGTCTGTATATGTGTCCACACTCACATCCATCTATGTACATACATTCCCTTTTATCCACATACACTCACATGCCTCATGTCCACATGCACCCCCTCACACATCCACATCCTCTCTATGTCCACATCCCCTCTAAGTGCACACACACCTCCCTCTATATACACACCCACCTCCCTCTGTGTCCACACCCACCTCCCTCTATGTCAACACCCCCCTCTCTCTGTGTCCACACTTAACTCCCTATATGTCCACACCCATCTCCCTCTGTGTCCACACACACCTCCCTCTGTGTCCACACCCACCTCTCTCTATGTCAACACCCAGTTCCCTCTGTGGTCACACCCACTTCCCTCTGCGTTTACACCCACCTACAGTGGCCCACAAGGGTCAAATTGAAGTTGAAGTAAAGAGTTGACTTTCACAAAAAAGTTAGAGTCCAAAACCAATATTAATGTTCAAAGTCACTTTCATTTCATTGCTGTCATACTGTCAAGGTGTCAACTCATGAAAACCAACTTGTGACAGGTATCTTTTAGCATTGCATGGCGCACTCTATGACTTTCTATATGAACAAAGTTTATACCAGCAACTACTGGGTAGCTATCGGTTCCCTCACACAATGTCTGATGGTTCCACACCAAGTAGTTGGTGGTTCCAGCATCCTGTAACTGGTGGTTCCCACCCACTGTAACTGCGGTTCCACACCTATCCGCTACTGGCACTGGATCCCATACCAAGTAGCTGCTGGTTCCCACACCCAGCACTTGGTGGTTCCCATGCACATTAGTTGCTGTTTCCTGTACCCAGTACATGCTGGTTCCCACATCCAGTAGCTGCTGGTTCCCATATAAAATGGTTCCTAACCCAAGTAGCTGCTGGATCCCACACCCTTGCTGGTTCTTGCACCCAGTACCTGCTGGCTTCCACATAGAGTAGCTGGTAGTGGTTCCCACATCCATTAGGTGCTGGTTCCTGCACCCACTTCCTGCTGGTTCCCAAATAGAGTGCCTGCTGGTTCCTACATCAGGTAATTGCGAGTTCTTAAAAGAGTAGCTGTCAAAATAAGTCAATTGGGTCAGGATAGGTCAAATTAGGTCAATTAATATGTTGAAAATAGGTCATATTGGTCAAAAGTATGTCTATTCGGGTAGCATAGGTCAAACTATGTCAAATATGGTGAAAATAGGTCAAATTGGTCAAAAGCAGGTCAATTAGGGTAGGATAGGACAAATTAGAGTAAATATGGTGAAAATAGGTCAAATTGGTCAAAAGTAGGTCAATAAGGTCAGGATAGGTGAAATAAGTCAAATAGGGTGAAATTAGGTCTAATTGATAAAAAGTAGGTCGATAAGGGTAGGATAGGTCAAATTAGGTCAAATATGCTGGAAAAATATGTCAAATTGGTGAAAAGCAGGTCAAATAGGGAAGGATAGGACAAATTATGGCGAAATTAGGTCAAATTGGTCAAAAGAAGATAAATAATGTCAGGATAGTTGAAATTAAGCCAAATAGGGTGAAAATAGGTCTAATTGGTAAAAAGTAGGTCAATAAGGGTAGGATAGGTCAAATTAGGTCAAATATGGTGAAAACCTGTCAAATTGGTCAGAAATAGGTCGATAAGGTCAAAGTAAATCAAATTGGGTCAAACATGGTGAAAATAGGTCGAATTGGTCAAAAGTAGGTCAATTAGGTCAGGATGGGTCAATTAAGGTCATATGTAGTGAAAACAGGTCATATTGATCAAAAGTAGGTCAATTAGGTCCAATAAGGTCCGGATAGATCAAATATGGTTGAAATAGATCAAATTGGTCAAAAGTAGGTCAATTTTGTCAAAATGTAGGGTATGATAGGTGAAGTAAGGTCAAATATGCTGGAAATAGGTAAAAGTAGGTCATTTAGGTCAAATTATGTCAAAATTTGTCAAAATAAGATCGACTATGACTATTTTTGACCAATCTGACCTACTTTGACTATATTTGACCTAATATGACCTATTCTAGCCTACTTTGACCTAATCATGCTACTTTTGACTGATTTGACCTATTTTAAGATATTTGACCTAATTTGAACTATCCTTACCTAATTGACCTTCTTCTGAACAATTTTACCTATTTTCACCATTATTTCACCTTATTTAACCTATCTTAGCCTGATTTGACCTACTGACCTACCTTTGACCAATTTGACCTACTTTTACCATATTTGACCTGACCAATTTTACATGTTTTAACCAAATTTGAACTTATTTTACCTATCTTAACCTACTTTGACCTAATTGACCTACTTTTGACCAATTTGACCTACTTTTACCATATTTGACCTGATTTCACCTCATCGGCCTCCCTTTTACCAATTTGACCTATTTTTCCTATATTTGACCTATCCTTACCTACTCTGACATAATTTGACCTTAATTGACCTACTTTTGACCAATTTGACTCATTTGAACCCACTTGGGCCTAATTTTGACCAATGTGATCTATTCTTACCACCGTTGACCTAATTTGATAGAATTTGACCTGATTGACCCATTTTCAACCAATTTGACATAATTTATCCCAGTCTGACCTAATTTCATTCAATTTTACCTACTTGGAACCAATTTGACCTATTTCGACAAATTTTAACTATCTTGACTTCTTATGACCTAGTTTCACGCAACTTTCCCAATTTGCCCATTTTTGACTTATATGACCTTTTTCATCCAGAATTTATCCAGATCACTCTTTTGCTACTAGGTATGGGAACCGGTAGCTACTCTATATCGGAACCAGCAGCTACTGGATATGGGAACAAGTAGCTACTGTATGGGAACCAACAGCTACTGTTTTCAGAACTAGCAGCTACCTGATGTGGGAACCAGCAGGCACTCTATTTGGGAACCAGCAGGTAGTGAGTGCAGGAACCAGCACCTAATGGATGTGGGAACCACTACCAGTTACTCTATGTGAAAGCCAGCAGGTATTGGGTACAAGAACCAGCAAGGGTGTGGGATCCCCCAACTACTTGGGTTAGGAACCAGTTTATATGGGAACCAGCAGCTACCTGATGTGGGAAGCAGTAGCTACTGTATGTGGGAACCAGCATGTACTGGGTACAGGAAACAGCAACTAATGTGTATGGGACTACCAAGTACTGGGTGTCAGAACCAGCAGCTACTTGGTATGGGATCCAGTATCAGTAGCTGATTGGTGTGGAAACACCAGTTACAGTGGGTGGGAACCACCAGTTATGGGATGCTGGAACCAGCAGCTACTTGGTATGGAACCATCAGTTATTGTGTGAGGGAACCAATAGCTACCCAGTAGTTGCTGGTATAGACATATAGAAAGACATAGAGTGTACCATGCAAAGCCAAAAGATACCTGTCACAAGTGGGTTTGCATTCATGAGTTGACACCTTGACAGCTTGACAGCAATGAAATGAAATTGAACATTGATTTTGCTTTTGGACTTTTTTTGTGAAAGTCAACTCTTTGCTCCAACTTCAATTTGACCCTTGTGGGCCACTGTACCCACCTCCTTCTGTGTCCACATCCACCTCCCTCTATGTCCACACCCATTTTCCTCTGTGTCTACACCCACCTCCCTCTGTATCCACACCCATCTCCCTCTGTGTCCACACCTGCCCTCCCTCTATCTTCCTACCCATCCCCACTATGTCCACACCTAAAGCTCTCTGTGTCCACACCCACCTCCCTCTGTGTCCACTCTCATGTCCCTCTATGTTCACACCCACCTCCCACTATGTTCACACCCACCTCCCTCTATGTCCACACCCACCTCCCTCTATGTCCACACCCACTTACCTCTTTGTCCACAACCACTGACCTCTTTGTTCACACACACCTCACTCTTTGTACACACCAAACTCCCTTTATGTCAACACCCACCTCCCTCTATGTCCACACCCACCTCCTTCTGTGTCCACACCCCCATCTCCCTCTGTGTCCACTCTCACCTGCCTCTATGTCCACACCCACCTCCCTCTGTGTCCACACCCACTTACCTCTTTATCCACACCCCACCTTCCTCTGTGTCAACACCCACCTCCCTCTGTGTCCACACCCACCTCCCTCTGTGTCCACTCTCACATCCCTCTATGTTCAAACCCACCTCCCTCTATTTTCACACCCACCCCCCTCTATGTCCACACCTACCTCCCTTTGTGTCCACTCTCACCCCCTCTATGTCTACATAAACCTCCCTCTTTGTCCATACCAACTGCCTTCTGTGAACACTCTCACCTCTCTCTATGGACACATACACCTCCCTCTTTGTCCACACCCATCTCCCTCTTTGTCCACTCTCACCTCCCTCTATGCCCACACTCACATCCCTCTGTGTTCACACCCACCTCCCTCTATGTCCACACTCACATCCCTTTGTGTCCACTCTCATCCCCCTTTATTTCCACATACACCTCCCTCTCTGTCCACACCCACTGCCCTCTTTGTCCACTCTCCCCTCCCTCTATGTCCACATCCATTTCCCTCTGTGTCCACACCCACCTCCCTCTATGTCCACACCCACCTCCCTCTATGTCCACACCCACTTACCTTTTTGTCGACACCCACTCACCTCTATGTCCACACCCGCCCTCCCTTTGGGTCTACCCAAATCCCTCTATGTCCACATCCAAATCCCTCTCTATCCACACCCACCTCCCTCCGTGTCCACACCCACCTCCCTCTATCTTCCTACACATCCCCATTATGTCCACAACCACCTCCCTCAGTGTCCACACCCACCTCCCCCTGTGTCCACTCTCACCTCCCTCTATGTCCACACCCAGCTCCCTCTACGTCCACACCTACCTCCTTCTGTTTGGTTTGGCATAACCTAGTGAGTAATGGATATACCATTTGTCTTTATAAGTGCATGAAGTTGGACCAATGAAGACCTGGAGGCAACATCCTACAAAGTGGTTCAAGAGGACAACACATTCTACTCCATATGATTTTTTCAAAATTTTCAAAGGTTCTCTAAAATTGTTATTTGACATGTATGCACATATTTGCCAATGATTTTTTTCTGATATCCCAAGCAGGAAATGAACATTTCTAACACCCACCAGTGAAAACCAAGCAAAGAATAATTGCTTTTCAGTGACCATGATCACTGAATGGTTGATAGTATGGAGAAACAATGAATTTCTACAACATGCTTGGCAAAGTCCTAGATTTTTTTTTGGTTTTTGTGGCCCATAGCCTTTAACCATTACAGCTATGTAATAATGCTATCCGTAGTATCAAGCACATCTAACAAACTGTGAACAGGTCAGCTTGACTCGTACACCTGGCCTTCAGAACTGGTCATGTGACCATAGCACTGAGACACACACAGAGGACCTGCCCTACCCCCACTTGGCCCTTCATAGGATGTGTTACAGTTACTGATTGTTAATATCTATGGGTCTTTTCAGGCAAACAAACCAATGCATTAAGTTGACCTTTGGGTAAGATGACTAGGATGCACTTACCTGAAAACTATACACACATTGCAATTAGATCTTAATCTCTTGTTGTACATGTTAAATCATGTAATTTACATAACAATCATAGGAGCATTCCATATAGTCATCTAACAATATTCTATCTAATATATTCTAATATATTGAGGAACTTCTACTCATGGTGTAGTCACCTAACCATGTGTTGCCAATGTCTGCCTGCAGCTAACCACCTTGTGACATCACAGAGGCCTAACTGTAACACACCCTAATGGTCACGACTTTGACAGCTCTCACACCCCCTCCTCCACAGTAGGGCCGCACACACCTCTTAACCCTTCAAGGGCCTCTGATGCATTAATGCATCATGTCCATTGGACATCATGATGCACCAATGTATGAAGTGCATAGTAGGAGTTCAAAGTGACATGGCATTAGTTAATTGGAGTCTTAGAATGGAAAACAAGCAACTCATTCCCATATTAGGAGCCCAGTCACATAGTATTGTTATATTTGGAGCAGTTACTGCTACAAATACACATGTTGCAGACTGGTAATACCTACACAGCCGTTGTTCTGTTTACTGGTGTCTATTTTTACACATCCCAGGTCACTTCAGGTACATACAGAGTGATTGATGGTTTTGAGTTTTAGGTATTTAACACAAGGCGATCCTGGATAGTCATTGGTAGGTGTCACACACTGCTATTTTACAGGCTGGGTTTATATGTATACATGTTTATTTTAGTAATTGTTAATGTGGGTTAGAGTTTTAGCACAAGGTGATCCTGGACAGTCAGCAGTACCGGGGTAGGCATCACACACTGCTATGTACAGGCTGGTTCTATATTTTAGTGGTTGGTAAGGTGGGATTAGAGTCTGCATGCTCTCCAACACTTAATTGGAGCATTATGCCGACCCTTTTGCAGTGTGTGTATCAACTCATATGGTCGTCATGATGCATGAATGTAGCATCATGATGACCGATGGACATGATGCATTAATGCATTAGTGGTCCTTCAAGGGATGTAATGGTTGGTGAGTTGGGATGTAGTGGTTCAGGTTGGTGAGTTGATGCATGGCCATCAAAATTTATATGATGCCAAACTATAGTCCATCCCTGATTACTTGTCACTTGTACATATAATAACTGCAACCTATAGTCCATACTGAACACATGTAAACAGATTCATTTCCCTTGGACTATGGGCAGAAGGAGGGGTCAGCTAGTGCTGGAGGAATGGATAGGCTTGTAGCTTACTGCCGGTGGGGGACCCATTCATATTTTTGAGATACAGAACCTTTAATATTATATAGGATTATGCAGTAATTTGTCACATTATTCCCCATATTCATATCCAAAAGTTGACAGATTTTTTCATAACTTCCTGAGCACTTAGATTATAAGCGTATCTTTGTAATGAATGAAGTATCAACATATAGTCCAAGTGGTAACACATTTGACTCTATATCAAGAGATCTTGGGTTCTATTTTATGCCAGGGAATGTAAGAACATCTGTGAGCCAGCAAGCAGAAATGAGGGTTCCTGCAGGATTTAGTACCTGTTTTAGCCACCAGTGGGCACTACTATGGGCTAGAATAGGAAAAATATGCCTAAAACTGCTATAGGCTACTTTTTTATGGACAATCCAATGATTTTTTATAAAACATTCTATTTTTGGGAAAAGGGTCCATATTTGGCATTAAAAAGAATGTTTTTGGGCCAAAATAAGCATTTTTGTTGATTTCTGTTGCCATGGAAACATTATTTTCATTCTAAATAAGAAAATCGATGATCCCATTTGAAGGAACATTTCATAAGGTCCACTATGGTGTAAACAGAATGAAAATAACATTTCTACATCCAAAGTTATGGGCAAAAGAATGAAAATTTATGCTTATTTAGCTAATTAGCATAAATTATGCTAATTACAGATGTATCTCATGACCAATGGGACTTATGGCTTATTGACATTCACAAAATGGTCATACCTACCCATATTTAGCAAGCCATTCCTCCAAAACTAACAGGAGTATCTTCTCATGCAATATATCACTGTAAAGCTAGTGATCTGAATTTTAAAGTTGTCGTCTAGCATGGAGCACCCTTTCTCCTTGCCTCTACACATCTATACAAATATTTTGGGAACATTACGATTTTCTTTTTTTTAATTTGGCTACCATAAAACGTTTTTTAATTCTATTATTTTCAGGAGATTTTCAATGTGGAAAAACGATTCAAAAGTGCATGGGACCACATGATGGTAATATATTTTCTGGGTACAGAAAGTTGATGAAAATATTCTGGGAAATCTCTTTAATGAGATTCCATGCAAATTATGGCAAAACACTGTATAACCCTATGGTAGATTCATAGATAAATATCTCATAAACTAGCATGGGACCCTATGCTAGTTTATAAGACTGCTTTCTTTGTACTATTAGAAAGAGAAAGTTATTACAAACATGGTAAAAATCTGGCGAAAATTTAGCTACTTTTAGCCTATGGGCGCCATCCACCTTCCCCATTTATTGCCCCATTCTAGATGTATTTATTACCCAAATAAAGGCTCAAATCAAAATATAAGTCAATGTGTCTAGTTTTGTGTGAATCTCTATATTGCTCAGAATCTATCAATCAAAATGATGGCATTTCAAGGCTAGATCTACATCAAAGACAAATACAATGAGGAAAGTCTCATCATAGGAATACAAACTATCGATTTCAAATCTTAAATTGAGGTTAGAAGTGGGGTTTATTTGCAAAAGTATTTTCAATATTCCCGTGATATCACGTGAATTTACTGTCATTTCACGTGATCCCGTGATATCACGTGAATTTCTGCTCACAGAATCCCGTGAATTCCACGTGGAACGACACCAGTTCAACATGTGATTTTACTGGTGAATTCACGTGAAATTGTTTCAAGGGAAAGGTTGAATCCCACATGGCAAAAAATGCCTCAAACATCTCTGCGATTTTGAATCTGTTGCTTTTGTGGGACCGACTCTAAATGTGCAAGGGTTATACATAAGGTAGGGTGTATAAGGTCGAATCCCACATGGCGAAAAATGCCACAAACATCTCTGCGATTTTGTTAGTTGGGTTTTATGGCTTTCCTGGTGGCCTAAATCGCAAGGAGTGCTAGGAGCAGTGTCCAGTATCAAAGTCACACTGTAGACTGTGCTAAGGTTTTATATCCTTGCGATTTTAGGATCTCAAACATGTCAGACACAGATATACTCATTCACCGGGACAATAAATCACAAATGCTTCACAATAAAGCACAACAGTGTCCTTGTGTTCTATATAAGGTCGAATCCCACATGGCGATTTAGGGCTCAAATATCTCTGCGATTTTGTCCCTTGCGATTTTGGGGTCTTCCTGGGCCCCTAGATCGCAAAAGGTCGAATCCCACATGGCGAAAAATGGCAGAAATATCTCTGCGATTTTGTCCCTTGCATTTTATGGCCCTTGTTGAGGCCATAAAACGCAAGGACTACTGCAAAGTTGACCCTTAACCACTGTGGGATTCAGTATTAGTTGATGAATCCTTGTGTGTTATGGCCCCCACAAGGGCCATACAATGCAAGGGACAAAATCGCAGAGATATTTCACCCATTTTTCGCCAAGTGGGATTCAACCTATAGATTATTCAACTTATACCGAATCCAACAGTGAATCAAGACCAATTAAGCAGTTATCCTTGCGATATAGGGGCTCAGGAAAGCCCCAAGAGGGCAAGGGACAAAATCGCAGAGATATTTCAGCCCTCAATTGCCATGTGGGATTCGACCTATACCCTAGTGTATTATGATCCTTACGAATTTGGGGAAGGTCTCAAATTCGCAACAGTTCCAAATTCGCAGACATTTTTCGCCATGTGGGATTCGACCTATAGGACACTGTTGCGTTTTCTCATGTATTCTTTAGTATATTTTGCCTTTGTTCATATTTATAAATATCTCTGAGAATTATACATTTTCTGGCCTAAAATTGCAAAAGAGTGCTTGTGTTCAATGCTCCCTGCTGCATTTATAACCCTTGCGAATTTAGGTTAGGTCCCACAAACGCAACAGATTAAAAATCGTAGGGATATTTGAAGCATTTTTCGTCATGTTGGAACTTGCTTCACTCTGAATGCAATGTTAAACTTCTGTCCACACATGGAGATGCGCAAGTAATGTTGGGCAAGTATTGTTGATAATGTATGAACGATCGAAACACTTACATCTTGGGCAGACATAACAAGTTTGACCAACAGGTAAATCACATCAAGGCGTCCACGGCCTAAAGCTCACCGCAAACGGCATGTTTCGATCAGTTATTTGGATCAGGTGGGCGCAAACAGTCTCATGTGCGGGCGAGTGATGAAAGCCCAAGTTCCAACCATCATTACACCGTGATCAGAAACAAGAGCCACCGACCTTGACTCTAATTCAGAGGAGAAAGATGACAGGGAGGAAGAGCCATTGATCAGAACGTAGAATGATTTTCCCTTTTTCTCAAGGTCGAATCCCACATGGTGAAAAATGCTTCAAATATCTCTGCAATTTTGAATCTGTTGCGTTTATAGAACTCACTCCAAATTTTCTAGGCATATAAGTACAGTACGGTGTATAGAACACAAGCACTCTTTCCAGATTTTAGGCCCGGAAATATATGATTCACAAAGATATAAACATCAACAAAGGCAAAATATCCCAAAGACTATGTGATAAAACAGGACAGTGCCCTTTTGTTTTATACACCATACAACAGTTATATGCCTTGCGAATTTTGGAAAGGTCCCATAAACGCAACAGATTCAAAATCGCAGAGTATTTCAGCCATTTTATTTTTTGCCATGTGGGATTCGACCTTTACAGTTGAATAGCTACTTCAAGATGTCACTGGGGTATGGGGATCACTCACACACATGCAAGCCTATTCACTAACACTGTGGTATTCATGGAGCTCCTACATTAAACACTCAATTTTCTTTAGATTTCAAAAGGTCAAATCCCACATGGCGTTAAAGGGATCAAATATCTCTGTGATTTTTAATCTGTTGTAATTTTTGGACCTACCCTAAATTTGCACTACAGTGGGGTGAATAGAACACAAGGACACTGTTTTGTCATGTACTCTTTGGGATATTTTACCTTTGTTGATGTTTATAGGTCTGTGCATAATCCCTGGCCCAAAATCACAAAAGAGTGCTTGTGTTCTATATTCACTGCTGTACCCAAAAATCTGACATATATAATGCACAGAGATATAAACATCAACAAAGTGGAAATATCCCAAAGGGTTCATGGGAAAACGCAGCAGTGTCCTTGTGTTCTATATACATGTACCATGCTGTTTTTATATTCCTGGCAAATTTGGGGCAGACTTAAACATAGCAGCAGATTCAAAATCATAGAGATAATTAGTAGCATTTCTCTCCATCTGGGATTCAACCTTCTGGAGCACAACTCACTGAAAGTAAGAAAAATCTATCAAAATGATAAATGAATTGGATGAAAACATAGTATCATGATACCTATAAGGTTGAATCCCACATAGCGAAAAATGGCTGAAATATCTCTGCGATTTTGTGTGTTGCATTGTATGGCCCTTGTGAGGACCATAAAATGCAAGGATTGATCAACTAATTCCGAATCCCACAGTGGTTTAGGGTTAAGTTTGCAGTAGTCCTGCGTTTTATGGCCTCAATAAGGGCCATACAACACAACAGACAAAATTGCAGAGATATACAACGCAAGGGACAAAAACGCAGAGATATTTCAGCCATTTTTCGCCATGTGGGATTCGACCTATACACTCATAGCACAGAGTGAGCAATGATGATAAAAAATAAAAAAAACCACATAGAGAAAGTTGCCGAGAAAACTCGTACTTCTTTTGCGTAGGCGATGAACATCTAAGTAAAGCTGTATGTCCAGTGCGTCTGTCCAAAGCACGCAAGCACTAAAATTATGGTGACAGTCCCCCCGACTAGTTGGGTGACTTGCCCCTCACTGTGGCCCCCAAGGGGTAAAAAACGACATGGCGACATTTGGCCATTTTGAGGTAACATTCCAACATTGTACCCTTTTGAAAGTGACATGTTACATGTTCAATCCCTAAAAAGGTGACATGTGATCTGAGACCTTAAATTTTGAGGTTTTTAGACATGTTATTTTCCCTAAAAAATGAATGACATATGACCTGAAGCCTTGAATTTTGGCGACATTGTGACATCAGGGGGGCCCCTGACAAGACCACTCGACTATTTGGTGCCCTATGTCCAATACCTATAGACCCCTAAACTATATTATTAAGGTCTACAGTGAATGTTAAAGTAGAAAAATAGGTAAAAAATGAGGAAATTCACCAAATTCTGAACAAAAAAGGATTTTCTTCCTTTGCAACCCTTGTAGACCTGAATAATGGAAATATCCACTGAATGAGACACTTGTAATGGTGTGAGTTCTTGTATAACTTCAGTTAAGTTCGAGATATATTAGTATCAAGTGAAACCAGACAAGTTAGCTCGGGTTAGTGCAACTGGCACATGTTTATTCATGAATCACATGAGTTCGAAGTGGTGCTACAAGGAGAGCTGGGTGCTCTACAGGTGTTGCTCTGGCCGTAGCCAGAAGCTGACTGAACTCTCTACGCGGTCCCAGGTAGGGACTGGAGCAGCGATGACCAGTGCTGCCACCACCCCATAGTGGCCAGAGATCAAAGCGACCTCTGGTCCTACCGGTGGTAACCGCACCGACTGCCCTGCCCTCTCGAATAGGGAGCTAAAACATATAAGACGCTCCACGAGCCCCTACACACTGTTCCCTGGTAAATTGTCTCTAGATTACACTTAAATCATCAGAACCATCAATTTTAATGATATTCCATCCTATATGGCTGTTAGAAAAAAGTAACATGAAGAAGACTGTTTTTTGTTCCATTAGCATTCTGTTCCTAGCAACCAGCCTTCTAATGCCGGGAAACTGAAAGAAACAAAATGTGCGGTCAAAATGAGGTATGATTTCTGAATCTCTTATGCAAATTTATAGAATTATATGCAATTGAATATTCAGAGGATGTAGAAAAGGAGGGGGTATACACTACCCTTAACATGCCATGTGGCACTTGCATTTAGTACTAGAATGTGTGTGAGGTTTCAGATGATTGATTCCCCACATGTAACTCATACATGATTCAATTTTACTTGATGAGCATTTCACCTATTTTGTGATTTTTCCATGAGAACAATTTCACCTCCTTAGTGGTACCCTATGCCAACCTGTCACCGGCCCATGACTCAACCACTGAAAATATGCTGCACATTGTACACAGACCCCTACTAATTACAGGCCACTCAGGCAGAATGTCTCTGATGCCTCAGCTGCCCTACTGACTTAGCCTAGAGTGGTCGAGTTAATGTCCCGGGGGTACACTCACTATATGCCACAGACAGGAGTGTGCGGCTGCCAAGGTCACTTTTTGGCCAAAATCCCTCTCACTAAGGGTCTGGTTGGACCCCTGGGCTATTGGAGCCGGGTTTTCAGACAGATCCACAAATTTGTAATCACCAACTTTAGGGTGTAATCATTCAGTGATATACAGTTAGTTTACACATTTTTTAAAAGCCAAAGGAAAGTTTCAAATCTCATCTATCAGACAACTTTTTGTCCTTTATGGTGAGTGATGTCTTTCTCTACGAAAAAAGCTGCTGTACTTACGTCATGTTTTTGGGAGCTATACTGACTACAAGTTTTTTAACCATTGGGTCTATGGGTCAGATAGATTTTGGCAATGAAATTAGCACATGGAGTCCTATGGGTAATCACCAAGTGAGACACTTTTTTTCAGCAGGCAATGTTTACAGTGTCCAACATAACACATTGGGGACTGAGCAATAAACTAAGCATGCTAAGGATAAAGTTTTCTGTGGGGGCTAGGTGTCCAGGGGGCCAGGTTTCCAGGGGGCCAGGTGTCCAGGGGCTAGGTCTCCAGGGGCCAAGTGTCTGGGGCCAAGTGTCCAGGGGCCAGATGTCCAGGGGCCAGGTGTCCGGGGGCCAGGTGTCTGGGGGCCAGCACACCAGGGGGCCAGCGGTCCAAGGGGTTTAGTAAGAGAAGATTATGCCAGACTGGTTTCAGTACATGTATAGATAATAGTCTCTATTTGTAAGTAATTAGTCAATATTTCGCAAGTGCTGATTCCTGTGACCCTACAGGGTTGATAGAGGGTTTTATGGGACCTACCCTGAGCCCTCTGTGCTTCAATGCACAACGCCTAATTTTTATATTGGCGGGGTAGTAGACCCTCGGCCATATGTGATATATATCACACGTTAAATCTTTTTGGTCAAAATCCCTCTCACCAAGGGTCACTTCTAGCCAAAATCCCTCTCACCAAGGGTCACTTTTCTCACCCCTCACGTCCAAATGAGTGCCAGTTTTTGGGATTTTCATCAAAATTTCTGCCAAATATGGTCAGTTCTGATAAAAAATTCCACACATCAAGGGTAAATTTCAAAATAAAAAACGTAACTGTGCATATTTTTTACCAAAATCCCTCTCACCAAGGGTCACTTTTTGCCCAAAATCCCTCTCATCAAGGGTAAAGGTCGAATCCCACATGGTGATTTAGGTCTCAAATATCTCTGCGATTTTGTCCCTTGCGATTTTGGGGTCTTTCTGGGCTCCTAGATCGCAATGATTGTTTAAATTATACCGAATCCAACACTGAATCAAGACCAATTAAGCAGTTATCCTTGCGATATAGGGGCTCAGGAAACCCCCAAGAGTGCTATGGACAAAATCGCAGAGATATTTGAGCCCTAAATCGCCATGTGGGATTCGATCTTTAGGGTTGTCAGAGGCCCAGCCGCACACCCCCGTCAGAAGAAATCTTAGTGTCCCCCCGGGGTTAATGATTACAGAGTCAGGATGTCAACTCTAGTTTGACATGACACACACATATTTTACCACTTATAAACTCTACCTCATTGCCTTTGTGTTGTGAATAGCAAGTTCATTAATGCGTCAAATCATGTGAATCAGTGTTGAGGCGATTAGCAGTTTCCTTTGATAAGGTCGAATCCTCCTTGGAGAAAAATGACTCAAATATCTCTGCGATTTTGAATCTCTTGCGAATTTGGGACCTTCCCCAAATTTGCAAGGATATAACTGCAGTAGGGTGTATATAGAACACAAGGGCACTGTTGCATTTATTCATGTACTCCTTGGGTTACTTTGCCTTTGTTGATGTTTATATCTCTGTGGAGTATGTATTTCCTGGCCTAAAATTGCAAAAAAGTGCTTGTGTTCTATTCAACCTACTGTAGTTATATCCTTGCGAATTTCGGGAAGGTCCAAAAATCGCAAGAGATTCAAAATTGCAGAGATATTTGAGTAATCTTTCACCAAGTGGGATTCGACCTTTAGGAAATATCTTCTCAAAGTCTATGCTGCAGGGTATAGAAACTTGAAGTAACCGAGTCATGGGCGAGTTACCCTATGTTGAAAACGGCACGAAAGGTACTACTCATAATGAGAGTGGATAAAAGGAAAGTTGGATGAGTGTCGACAGGTGATTGTGTATCTGTTAGAACTGTGCAAAGTACATGTGATCTATGGGTTTGCCTGCACAGGTTGCTTCAAACATAATGTAATTGGCTTAAAGCTAGCAGCAGATGTAGGAGAAACCAATTGGATTTATATACAAGGAACTAGCTGTACAGTACTGTCAGGGGGAGGCTCTGATGACTGCAGATGGTATGCAGTTCATGATTCTAGATTTGACACAGTAGCCGTTTAGACCCGCTAAGGAGTGGTTTCATGCAATCATTTATAATAGCCAATATAAAAGACTGAATAACATATATTTTTTATTGTCATTCGTAAATAACCACTAATCAAACACCTCGTACGACGGTAGTGACAATAACATTGACCACGCCCGACTATCGCCTTCACTGCAGATGCCAGTCTCGGTGGCTCAGGTACTTTTCCCTAAATTTCCAGGATCTAGGTGCTCAAAAGGTCAAGTCCCACGTGGCGAAAAATGCTTCAAATATCTCAGCGATTTTACATAATCTCAGCGATTTTGCATATATTTTGATTTGGGGTCTACTCCAAATATGCAAGGGTTATAACTACGGCAGGGAGTATAGAATGCAGAGCTATACGGCCTAAACATCAACAAAGGTAAAAAACAATCCAAATAGTACATGAGAAAGCGTCACAGTGTCATTGTGTTTATACACCCTACTGTAGTTGCGCACGTTGTGAATTTGGGGACATACCTCAAATCGCAACAGATTCAAAATCGCAGAGATAGCTCAGCCCTTTTTGCTGTGTGGGATTCGACCTACATCACCACTAGAGGGAGGATCCCCTATCTGCAGCAAGAGGTGGTGTACACAGCAGATTACATTATCATATGGCTACCACAGGTGAAGGCGTGACGTCTACAACTGCTGCAAAGACACAGTCAACTGCTATAACAGTGCTCAGAGTGAGGACGGACCACACATAACGGAACAAATACAAGATTGTATTGTTAAGAAGAGCCACATGAGATAGAAAACATAGGTATGTCAGCTCACTAGAATATCACAGATAGATACACCATTGATGTGTTGTTTGAACGGGGAATCCTGGAACATGGTAGTTCTAAGGCAATGCCATCTCCTTTTTATTAGAATTTCAATGTTTTCGCGGTTGTGGCGAGGGTAGTCATAGGCAGCATGCACATTAAATGCATAACAAAATTTACAAGAAATATCTGAACTTATAATGCATATGCACTGTAAATGAAGTTGAGCTGAAAAAAAAAAACTTTTCTGATGCGACAGCAAAATGTGATACCAAACATAAATTGGAAAGAAAATGATACATGTTACCGTACACCTTAATAGCATTTAAACAACAGAGACAGTGTAAAGGAAAGTTTAGTGCTTCCCTGTCATAATAATGTATTTGATCGCATAACAGTTTTGATTCTGGCTTGAAAGTATTACGACCACTTGGTACAGTCACACATTCTTCTCAATGCATTAGTAAAACCATAATCTAGCCTGCCTTCGACTTGAGGGATTTTACTCTTGTCACGGTGTTTCTGTCAGCATTGAATCATCTAACTATTAACATTCAACCAATATAAAAAAAATGACTCAATACAGAGTACACCAAGTGAGTACAAAGATATATCGGTATCTTCAATCACCACTGAGGTGTAGTTGTTCAATTATATTAGTCAATGTGCGGGCTCCTGTGGCTTGCTGATCAGTTCTGTCATACAGCACCTGTGGCTTGCTGATCAGTTCTGTCATACAGCACCTGTGGCTTGCTGATCAGTTCTGTCATACAGCACCTGTGGCATTCTGATCAGTTCTGTCATACAGCACCTTTGGCTTGCTGATCAGTGCTGTCATACAGCACCTGTGGCTTGCTGATCAGTTCTGTCATACAGCACCTGTGGCTTGCTGATCAGTGCTGTCATACAGCACCTGTGGCTTGCTGATCAGTTCTGTCATACAGCACCTTTGGCTTGCTGATCAGTGCTGTCATACAGCACCTGTGGCTTGCTGATCAGTTCTGTCATACAGCACCCGTGGCTTTCTGATCAGTTCTGTCATACATCACCTGTGGCTTGCTGATCAGTTCTGTCATACATCACCTGTGGCTTGCTGATCAGTGCTGTCATACAGCACCTGTGGCTTGCTGATCAGTTCTGTCATACAGCACCTGTGGCTTTCTGATCAGTTCTGTCATACATCACCTGTGGCTTGCTGATCAGTGCTGTCATACAGCACCTGTGGCTTGCTGATCAGTTCTGTCATACAGCACCCATGGCTTGCTGATCAGTTCTGTCATACAGCACCCGTGGCTTGCTGATCAGTGCTGTCATACAGCACCTGTGGCTTGCTGATCAGTGCTGTCATACAGCACCTGTGGCTTGCTGATCAGTTCTGTCATACATCGCCTGTGGCTTGCTGATCAGTTCTGTCATACAGCACCCGTGGCTTTCTGATCATTTCTGCCATACGATACCATTATTCATTTTGGGGATAGCGATGGGTGTAAAGTGCTTTGCGGCTCTAGATTCAGTCGAGCTACTTTGGACTTCCTATATACTTTAGCATTGCAACATATGTAGATCTACCCTAAAGCAATTGCCAAGAAGTTGCTAAAATCTCTATACGTGCGTGATAAACTTGCTATAACTCTCGTGATACGCTTTCAAATGGAACTTTTTGTATGTTTAGTAACTATTGTTGTTCCCACATTTATGCATTGATTAAAAAAGTGAACATATCTCACTCATATAAGTGATGCATAAAGCATTATGTAGATATAAGCATCGCTATCCTCATAGAGCTTTAATTAAGAATCGAACCCTTTTTCAAGGGGTCCACCACTTCACCCCCAGGCCATCCCCCAAACCTTTTGGGCTGCTCTGCCAACTTTGGAAATACAGTCAACTCTCTATTTATGGTCACCTCGCCAATGTGGTCACTATAAGGTCGAATCCCACGTGGCGAAAAATGGCTGAAATATCTCTGCGATTTTGAATCTCTTCCGATTATGGGACCTACCTCAAATTCGCAAGGATATAACTACACTAGGGTGTATAGAACACAAGGAAACTGTTGCGTTTATTCATGTACTCCTTATAATAGGTTATTTTGCCTTTGTTGATGTTTATATCTCTGCATTATGTATTTCCTGGCCTAAAATCGCAAAAGAAGTGCTTGTGTTCTATACACCCTACTGCAGTTACATCCTTGCGAGTTTGGGGTTGGTCCAAAATTCGCAAGAGATACAAAATCGCAGAGATATTTCAGCCATTTTTCGCCATGTGGGATTCAACCTTTTGAAAAGAAGCGAATTATTTTCCTCTTTGTTCTTTTGCACGGAACTCTCCATAATGTGGTCACCTCTTTTTGAGGTCACAAATTTCAAGTTAAAAAGTCGCCTTTACTCTCTCAAATGTGGCCAGGTACAGGTAAAAGCAGCCTGCCTCAGCAGGAGACCCACTGGTTCTCCTACCTGGCAATTTACTCATTGTATAATCGGTAGGTAGCGTGTAGTGATACGGGAATGATCATTATTTATCAGGCCCTTTTTTGCCCCGCCCCTACATACACATGAGGGGCTTCCCTAGCACACTTAAAGGGGTCTATATCTCCTCTTTACTATCCCCTCAGGATGTGTTTGGTGCACATATGCGTGGGCACTGACACATTCCTCTGTGAAATTGTGTAATGTAGTTCCTGCCATGAATATGACCTTAGCTGTCGAAATGGCGTTAAACATCTATTACTCACTCACTCACATACACATAAGAGGACAACTTTTCTTACACCCCTCCGCCTCACCCCATCCCCTCCGGGTGCACCCGAGGTATAATGACCACCACTCCCTAAAGGTCGAATCCCACATGGCGATTTAGGGCTCAAATATCTCTGCGATTTTGTCCCTTGTACTCTTGGGCCCTTCCTGGGCCCCTTTATCGCAAGGATAACTGCTTAATTAATTAGTCTCAATTCACTGTTGGATTCGGTATAAGTTGAACAATCCTTGCGATCTAAGAGCCCAGGAAGAGCTCAAAATCACAAGGGACAAAATCGCAGAGATATTTGAGCCCTAAATCGCCATGTGGGATTCGACCTTTAAACAGCCAGTGCCATGTTCCCCACTACAGTTATTAGTCAACTTAGACGTGAACAGCACAGTATACTGTATGTGGTTGGGAGATAATGGTCGTGTAGGAAGTCTGAAACAAAGGTAGCCAGTCATGTTGTCAAGCACACAGGTGCGAAAATGGCTACCTGGGGAAGAAGGCGGATGTTACGTCACCAGCAGTAGGAAGTGAACGGCATTGTGGGTAATGGATACAATCTGTAATAGATACATTAGTATCTTATACCAGCGCCTACGGCGCTGTGATTATAATAGGAAAGTTCGCTTTTGGCTGAATCCTCAGTTGCGCTATATTCACAACAATGGTGCATGACAGGACTGCCTCAATGAGCGTAAAGAGAGATCTGTGGGTTGGGATCTGAACCAAAGATTTACCTGAAAAACTATCTAAATTATTATTATCCTTTAGAGTCAAGTTAGATTATTGTTCAAATTGTGAGTAAGATGAGCAGAAAACAAAGATAAAATATTGAAAAGTGAAAAGGTGACATAAATTGGGGGCAGAATTTGGTGGAAAAGTTCATGTCAGTGCGTGAAAACAGCAGACGAACAGACAGACTCTAGGTCCACTGCCGTCGGAGGCGGGGGAGGTTTCATAGATAAGGGGGGTAACTATGGCTTAGCGTCTAAAGGTAACCACCAGAAAACTGTTATCAGTGATAAGAGCTGGTTCAAAGCTCTTATCACAGTGAAAAGTTGGTGTTAGTTCATTGGCTGATAATTAAACCAGCTAAATCGGTATAGATCAGTTTTTGCCCTGCTTTAGACGGGTAGGTGGGTAGCCTGATAGTGTGTGGGAAGCCTGTTGTGGGTGGGTAGCCTGGTAGTGGGTAGCCTGGTAGTGGGAGGGTAGCCTGGTAGTGGGTGGGAAGCCTGGTAGTGGGTGGGTAGCCTGGTAGTGGGTGGGTAGCCTGGTAGTGTGTGGGTAGCCTGGTAGTGTGTGGGTAGCGTGGTAGTGGGTGGGTACCTGGGGAGGAAGGCGGATGTTACGTCATCAACAGTAGGAAGTGAACGGCATTGTGGCTAATGGATACAACCTGTAAAAAGTTGCACCACCAAATATTATAGATACATTAGTAATCCTATACTATGGCTTAGCGTCTAAAGGTTCCCACCAGAAAACTTTTATCAGTGATAAGAGCTGGGAACCATCAGGCACACTTGGAGTCCATCCTCATATATACGACACACCTTATTCATATGCAGGTTATTATGGTACCTTTGTTTGTTAGCCCCCCCCCCGGAAAAAAAAAATCTAAAGAGAATCGATTTCTAGACAGGATTGCTTAGCAACCAGTAAAGCTCAGAGTGCTCTTTATGTAAAGTTGTTGATACATTCATCTCTAATTCTGTGATGGAGTCAGATTCTGAGTATGTGGTTTTATTATACGTTTTAACGTAAGAAGGTCACCAAGATGCCCACTTCCGGTATAAAGAAGAACAGTAAGAAATTACCGGGCAAATTATTACCATATCGATCTTTAGACTTTAGAAAATTAGTCATAAATTTTCTTAATTTGTATAGTTTACATGCTTTTTCGCCAGTTATTTCTTCAATTGAAATCGTTATTTGTGAGTTTAAACTTAGGTGACAAACAAGTTCTACTCCTAGATTGGTATTTGTAACACATTTTGCAAATGGTAAGGGCGTCCCTCCAAAGTCAAAACAAGGGGGGGGGGAGCTTTTTAAACATATGTGGACAGATGAGGGGAAAGGGTCCTCCGAGGTAAAAAGTGATATTTAAAATTGAAGTCATCGGCTTTAAAATGAGGTATAACACTTGCAGATAACCCCTCTGGTCTCAGAGATATTGCTTCACGAAAATGGAATGACATAACTATACCAATACAGCCAATAAGCTTTATCATTCTTGGTTTTAATTAAATCAGGCATCTAATTAGCATAATTATCTAAATGATCAATTGAAAAATAGCCAACCCTTTCCATACATTTTGGCATAACTTTGGATCTAGAAATGGTATCTTAATTCTTTTTTCAGCGTATGAATCTATATGAATCATTCTATCAATTGACATTAATATTTTTTCTATTTGGAATATAATTCTGGTTGCCATGGCAACCCGTATCTCTGAAAACGATTATTTAGGCCTTATTTTGGATTCAAAACATTCCATTTACACTCCAAATACACAGGAAGTGCCAGAAAATAGAACGTTTTTGAGAAAACCATCTTTTTCTGTATAAAAAATTACATTATAGCAATTTTTGGTCTATATTTAATGTTTTTAGCCTCTGTAGCTCCCCTAGTGGCCACATCCAGTACTAAAATTCCCGCAGGGAGGGCCATTTCCCCTCATCTGCCCACATATTGGGCGAAATACCAGGAAGTTAGAATGAAAAGAAACAAGCAAATAACAAAAATGAGATCCATCCCTCCAGCTTTCATTTTGAGTGCTAGGGAAATTTGAAACTGGGGGTGTGATCATTTTTTAACAACAGGGGGTTGGGGGTGGTGGGTTTCTGAGCGGATACGCGAAAACCTTTTGCACCCCCCCTCTCTCTTGTGTCAACATCGCCCTTTTGAGTGGGGTACCAAGTGTATAGAAAGTTGCAATCGCGACAGTCAGGCAACAACAACACCGGTCCAAAATGGCGGCACCCAGGCGAATGAGAAAAAGACCTTCCGGCCAGTCAAGTTGGTCTTCAATAACATCCATACAATTTCCGAAATGATGAAGTTACTCAAAAATCTGAAGGGAAAACTGCTCTACAAACATGTGTCAGTGGGTGGTGAACTTGGGGAAATGGAACAATGTAAATTTAATGATCTTAGGGCCATGCATTATCTGGCAAAACGACTTGGTTACAACACCCAGCTCAGGCAACGACATAAATTTAATCCTTGACAACAAGTCCTATGGACACCATCAACTTCACCAGCTTCCGTATCAGGATCTGACAATGCAAAAAGCCATGGAGGCTGAAACACCAGATGGTATTATGTTTAAATCACATCACCACAAACTGTCAAACCTCTATTACTGTCAAATTAACTACCATGGTTTGGATCACAACAGCTCCAAGTCACCAAAGCACAGGAATGTGGGTACAAAAAACTCGTACGGGTACTGATGAGGATGGAGGATCCAGTTCAGATTATGCAAGAGGTGAAGAAAATTCGTCCTACCCAGGCATGGAACAAAAAAGCAGAGGCAGTAATGCAGGGGTAAACAAGGCCAAATTCTCACTCGACTACATGAAGGACTACATCATCTCAACAAGGGGCAAGAACCTAGATAAAGCCAGTTTTCACCCAATATGGGCAGTCAAGATGCACTTTGGCATGGCACAGCAGTGTACTAGAGACAATTTAAAGGGTGAGGATCTCAAGGGTTTCATTCTTCAACGTGTCAGGAAGGAACTGATCAATGAGGCTGGTATGGAAGAGCAGGAAGAACTAGACAACTCGAGAGAATCTATCCCTCCTCTGGAGGAAAACTAGAACTGTGAACAGTTTACCTACAGTAGTGTCATGACATGTAAAAGGGGATGGTACTTGAAATCATACTGGTACTTATGGCCATTTCAGTAATTTACACATGTATTGTTCATGTATTTTGATGTAATTGTCCTTTTTCCTCAAGGTTATGGTTTTGTTTGAATAATTCATGTAGTAAAAGATGACATAGGGTGTCTCCATAGTCTCAGCACCAACTGAAAACCCATACAGTTGAACACACATGGATGGCCATAAGAGCTGGAAGCCTGTGTTGGGAGGGGGATTTTTTTTTATTAACTCAGGGTGCTTCGTGTTGTGGGATGGTTGTAAGCAAGTAACAATTTTCACCAGTGAGAGTGATCTGTGTGGGGATGGAAGGTTGTTACCTGAATCAGAAATGTATCTTAGGGTCCAACTACAGTTGATCAACATGATGTCTGTGTATAATATAAAATGAGTCTAAAGAAAAAAAATTAAAAAGGGATTTACTGTAGTGCATATGAATGCCAGAAGTGTGCAAAAAAAAAAATCACAAAGATCACTCAGGAGTTAAATAACAACAATATTGACATTATCTTATTTTCTGAGACTTGGCTTAATGCCTCAGCCTGTAGTGACCTGTATTCCTTCCCTAGATATAATTTATACCGTCAGGACAGAATTAGTATTTTTAGGGGTGGAGGTTTGTGTGTCTAACATGCTCAGTGGATTTCTTAAAACATTTAAATCGTACCAATGAAAATATTGAGATCCAATGGCTTTTGACAACTAAAGGTACTAGTAAAAAAAGCATTGTATGTAATGTATATAGACCACCGTCTGGTAACTTACAGTTTTTTTGTGACACTATCAGAGCTTGGACTCATGTGATGTATTTGTACTTGGTTACTTTTATGTAAATGATCTGGTAAATGCACCGGGAAAAAACCAATTAATTGAAACTTTTGAACAATTCCATCTAGTACAGTTGATAAATGAAATCACAACCACATCTGGTAGCAATACATGTATTGATTTAGTATTTTCTTACTGCGACACTATTATATCGAGTGGACCTCTGAACATACATCTGTCTGTTCATCTTCCTATACACATTAAAAAACGTCAGGTGCATGTTAAAAAAAGTCGTAGAGTATTTCTTGGTAGATCATATAAGAATTTTGATGTCAATAAATATTTTATAGACCTAGAGAAATGTGATTGGACCATTTTTAACCAAAGTGATGACCCAACATTATGCTGGGATGTCTTGGAAAATTTAATGAAACACATGCTTGATTTACAATGTCCTGTCAAGAGTTTTAAGGTAACTGACAGACCCAGCCCATGGATGTCCAATGAATTATTGGAAAGAATAAATGATAAAAATCTTTTGTTGAGGCAGGCTAGGACAAATATGGATATTTTATCTTGGCATAGAGCTAGGGTCTGTCGTAACCTTTTGAATCAGCAAAAGAAAATTATTATTTAAATTTATCTGAGGTATATAAAAAGTTTTGGTCCACTATGAAGGAAATTTTACCATCAAGTAAAGGTACTTCTAAGTCTATTTCCCTTACTGATGATGGTCCAAATAGATCACAGGCACATAATTGTCATACATGGCTAATAAGGCATTCATACTGTCAGAACATAGCAATTCCTCACAATTGTGTACATGGATGGAATCAAAGGGGCAAAAATTCACATCAGCTAGCCCATCTCTGGCTTGTACCTGAGGACCTGAAGAGGCCTAATAACCCTGTTGCTGACTGATGTAATGCGTCTAGTTTCCTACTGTGCCCTGGTATTGGTGATTGGACTGGTTTTGCGGGTTTTTTGCCGGGTGCGAGCATCCCCCACACACCACGCATGAGTACTGCTTGGCACAGTTGACAAAATCGCACACAGTGAAATTAAATTTTTTGCACAAATGATCTGGGCAAGAGATCATGAATTTGGACTGTGAGTGACCTTGACTTTGAACTTGACCTTGGCAAGACTGATTGGCAAATTTTAATTGCTGTGGTAGCTTCATGGCTTTCTCTAATTCTTGCTGCATTTTTATATATGCTAATGTTTTCTCAATACCGAGATTCTCTGCCACAGACCAATGCTCTCCCTGCTAGCACAACTCATCCAAATGATGTCTTTTTACGTAAATCACATGCGTTTTCACATAAGAATGATGTAAATTGCACAAGTTGTGCTAGCTGGGAGCTACTGCTACGAAACCAGGGATTTCTTTTTTTAGAACTTTATCAGTCACATTATATTCATACTGCCACATGGCTTTCATGGAATATGTGGGCCTAATCTCTCTGAGAGCGATAAACTTCATATCCTGCAGGTAGGACATAGCGGTTAATTGGGGGTTGTTGGCAAGCAATAAACTCTGTTCAAGCACATTAACTCTTCCTTTACCAACTACGCATTAATGCGTAGTTTTGGCCAATTTTTGGCCCATATTGAGTACACTGTAACTTCCACAAAATCCATTGAAACTCTTTAAATTTTTTGTTTGCCCTAGCTTGAGTTGGGTTCTCCAGAGAGTCCAAAGAGTAAGTCTTTATCTCTTATACTTTTAGCATGGCAGTTTTACAAACTTGAGACAAAATCTTAAATTACCCTAAAAGTTTTCTATAGATTTAATCAATATTTAGGCTAAAAATCATGAAAAATGTCAAATAGTATTAATTTTTTGGTGAAAATTGACTTTGTACATTTTTTCATGCTCAACTAAATGGCATGGAAAATATTTATTTTAATGCATTATTGGCCATTTTGGCTGGTTACCATGGCAACATTATGTATCATTATGTATCTTTCTGATTATCTAAGCTACATCACTATTGGTAATTATGTAAGTGGTGTAATTAGCTTAAACTGCTATTTTGACTATGAGGTGGGCTGGATTCGCTGAGACAGGATACTGGGCCATCCAGTCCCTATTAGAGTGACATTAACATTCGCTAACTTGTGTGACATGTTCAGGGCAGTGGATCTATCAAATAGTAACCATTTTGTTATGTGGGCTTGCATAGTTTTGAGCTTTCACTCATTACTGAGAAAAAGTAACTTGGTACGAAATTCATTATCTGACTTGTCAGGCTACTTCTTGAAAAGGAAAACAGTCACCTTTGACCCATGGGGCATGATGCTTGAGATTAGTAGCTCAAAAACAATTCAATATGGCCAGAGAGTGCATGTAGTTCCCCCAACCTACACTCCTGGTTCACCTTTCTGTGCAGCCTCCTTGTTTCAAAAGCATATGATTGACACTCCTGCTTCACCTGGCTCACCATTATTTTTTATTCATAAAGGAGGGCGAGAAGTTCCCCTTACTTGGTCCTGCTCAAGTTCCTAAAGGGACTAATGAAGAGCATTGGGGTGAACCCTGAAATGGCTGGAGTGCATAGTTTACGAAGAGCGGGTGAAGTTTTCTTCCATGAGTCAGGCATTCCATTGGAAGATAATACGGCAGTCAGGGGATTGGGCAGGATTGACACTGCGCATATACCTGGCAAAGCCTATGGTTACAAGTTATATCGTCCGCCTTATTGAAGTGAGAGTCTATTGACTTTATATTTGCGATTGACTTAAGACTCGTCATAGTTCTGGGTATGCCGGGTCACTCTGGAGGCCATTTCTTAACACACTACGACTGCTGTCCTTTAAATCGTAGTGAGAACCTAACAATTTGACCATAACAGTACCATGCACTAGTAGTCCCTAATATCTGCACCAGTACGACTGCTTTACCTAACCTTATGTAATTACTGCATAGCTGCTAATCGTAGCGAGCAGTCGTAGGGCAGTTCCTACGATAGCCTGGCTTATTCTTGGCATTTTTAAATAGCAGTGGCTGTGTGTAGTCGTAGTACATTGAGAAATGGGCTCCAGTGATGGTTGGCTAAATGGCAGTTAGTGACTTGGTTATCTGTCCCAGAGCTTTGACGAGTCAATGGTCCAAATAGATCACACGCGTGTGATCTATTGGCCTATTGACACTAGCTGCTACACTACCACCATCTGGTGTAGAACAGTTTCTCCTCTCCTTTGTCTCACTCTCTCTAGTATATATATACATAAGAATTATTGGGGGGTCAAGGTGTAGGTACTGCACCTGACCAGGGTAGGGGGGTTTACATTATGTTGTACTTAAAGTAGATATATGTGTCCCACTTGTTCCGTGAAAAGAAATGTCACTACAATGAAGTAAACTTATGAAGTATGGTAATGTTTTATGGTTAGGTCAATCAAGCCTTCTTTGAATGATGGCCTAGTCATTAACTGTTAGCCATGTTATTGTAACAACATACATCATATTATTATATTTGCTCTAGATGGACATTATATATAATATTATAACCAAACTATTGATTATCATTCTTATCTGATATATTATATTTTGCTTCAACAAGTTTGTTGTATTTTCTCAGCGTGCAAGAGATTGATGGAATGATGTATGGTCACTTCAATACCTGATTGTACAGAAGTATGAAAACATTTTTGGCTAATAAAGTTTAAAATCTGTTAAAAAAAAAGAAGACAAACGTTACATCCTCAGATCCATCAGATAAACAAACTGCTCTCCTATTTCCTACAGAGATTTCAATAACCATGCCAGAATCTTTTTATTTGACAAAATTAATAGGCCCTCAAAATACACTGTCATGATAATTGGGTAGTGTTTTTCTTTAAGTGTTTATTCATTTGGACTATAGTTTGATGTCATGCATCTATGACTATGACTTGTAGTTAGTGACTATGACTGTGACTAGTAGTCAGTATTCCTATTTAATGGTAATGGTATGGAAATTTCAAGAGTGCACTTTTTTTATACTGATGACATCTTTATCTCCTATCCTTTTCACATATTTTGATTACATTGATATTGGGTATGACATCCTATTTATGACATTATGACATCTGTATCCTAAACAGGATATTACCAAGATAGCCATCTTTTTTATATGATTTAAAGTAGATCATATTAACATAGTTAGAATTACATATCACAAAATTGATTTAATGAATATTTGCATCTCCTGAAAAACCCAATTAGACAATATTATGCCAAAGAGGGGCAAATATAGATATATAAAAGACTATTTTACTTTGACTTTAGTAGCTATAAGGGTGTTAAGAATGCTGGTATTTCAAGGTTCTAATTTCTGGCAGATAAAGACATTTTCCTAATTCTCCACACACTTATTGGTAGTGCTCTCCACTTCATTATCTTTCGCTTTTACTTGCAGATGTACCATGATTTAGAACTGTCGCGCAGACCGTCCAGAAACCATGTCCATGCATGGGGGCATTTTCAAGAATGGTGCAA
The DNA here is from genome assembly GCA_949317995.1 of Acholoe squamosa. Classification (NCBI taxonomy): domain Eukaryota; kingdom Metazoa; phylum Annelida; class Polychaeta; order Phyllodocida; family Polynoidae; genus Acholoe; species Acholoe squamosa. Next base: position 42,268,029 of record OX439038.1, read on the forward strand.
CAGGGAGCCAGTTCATCACCTGTGATGAACGACTTGGTACAAAACAGGCAACAAGGGTCTGCCTAGTTGTCTCCATCCCAATCATCTTCCTGGTTGGTATAACCGCCAATGCTCTAAGTCTTTCCATAAAAGCCTACAATGCAGCTGTTCTTGCTGATAATTCTGTAGGCCAAGCCATAGATTTGTCTAAATTAGTTAATAACATACAAGTTGAAAGAGGATACACATCAATGTTCCTTGGATTCAACCGCACCAACCTGCGTTCCTTTGCTGCTCTCTTTGACGCCAGATCAGAGACAGATATACAGCTGTACAAGTTAGGACGTTTACCTCCCTTAACAGTTAACAACCATTCCTTAATCACAAAGGCTGACATGGAGACCTACATTAAAAGGCATAGATCTAAAGTAGACACAGGTTATCCCCTTTTGAGTCTTGAAGAGAACATGAGCTTCTACACTGATATCAACCAAGCTATCCTGGCAAAAATTGCAGACAGTATCAAAGTACCCAGCCTTGACCGATGGCTAGTCGCCTTCAACTCTCTCTTTAAGGCCAAAGACATTATAGGAATTAAGAGAGCTGTTGGATCCACCTATTACAGTAAGTGTTCCTTCTCTGAAGATCATGAGGCATGGTTCTCTTCCCTTGATATTCAGTTTGATACATACTTAGACTTCACATTCCGCTACCATCAGGAGAGTATGGACAGAAATGAAAGAACCATGGACCCTAACATTAAGCGCACCATTCTACTCTTCAATAAACAGCTGATGGATGCTGCCTATGGCACAGCTTGTCTGAACAAGTCCATTGATGCCCGCAACCTTATGAGTGAGTTTTGGTTTGGTAATATGACCATCAACATCAACCACTTGGGTGTCATTATGAAAGACCTTGCCAATGACCTGACACAGAATATTAACAACATGCGCCTCACAGCTCAAACTGAGGTGATCATCTACTCCTTTGTCCTCTTCTTTGTACTGCTTTGTTCATGTGTCACAGTCTATCTCCTCTATGTCATGACTTCCAACATGCAGGATATTGCCAGGGGACTCAATAGCAAGACCACAGAACTTCAGAGTGAGCAGCAACGGATGGAGGAGCTGCTAAGTCAGATGCTGCCGAAGATGGTAGCCTACCGGCTCAAGATGAATCTAGAGGTACCAGCTGAGTATTATGACATGGTGACTATCTGCTTCAGTGATGTTGTTGGCTTCACACGTATTTCTGCCAAGCTTAGTCCACACCAGGTGGTTGACTTTCTAAATGGGTTATACAGGTGAGTGGTATTTAGTAATTGCATGGTTATAAATAGGCAACTGTTCCTTATTCAAAATTGTAAGCTGATTCGTAGGCCATCGCCTTCTATATGATAAACATGAATCATTAAGAGTCTCACTGAAATCATATTGACATATTCATAAATATAACGTGCATATTTTGCTGAACCCAATGTCTAATACAGTAATCACAGCATTGTCTATTTTGATCTTGACCACCTAGAGATACATATTTATATATATATATGTACTCTTTCTCTCGTTCTCTCACAAGTCTTTTTGACATGATTATCGAAAAGTATGATGCTTACAAAGTGGAAACCATTGGAGATGCCTACATGGTAGCGAGTGGAATACCAGAGAGAAATGGGCATGAGCATGCCAGGCAAATAGCACTGATGGCACTGAACGTTCAAAAGTCTTCCAGTGGCTTCATTATCCCACATACAGATGAGTACATCAAGGTCAGAAGTGGAATACACTCAGGTAGATTTCTAAAAGATTTGACATTAATACCTTTGCAGATATATAAATGTGAAGACCTATACAGTTCTGTTCTTTCCACACTCACTAACTTAAGGTGGCTGGCGGGCATATATAGACTAAAAGTAAATAGATCTTTGCCATTTTCTGAATGGAGTCCAAAGATGATATGTACATTTTATATGTATATTCAATTAAAAAAGGATGGGGGATAAAAGCATATTTCTGAGATACAGACCCTTCAACCCATATAGAAATATATAGCAATTTGTCGTAAAATCTGCAGATTCATATCCACATTTAATTCCATTTTTTTTAAAAAATTAATCCCTCAGCACTTGAATTATAAGCACAACTTTCGGGTAAATACAATACTGACATGGTTCTAGCCATATTTCTAATTTTTTAGATTATTGAAATAACAAAAGATTAGAAAATTGGGAGATAACGAATACATCAATGGCTATGAACTCAGGGTACCAGAGTACACTAGTGCACTGGTCCATAATTCCAGATGCATATCAAATTGTATGACATGTGATGTTTGTTAGTAAAAGGGGGTTCTATTTACTTAAATCTGTCATCATTTGAATGCACATATATACAATATGCTTGTGAAAGGTATAGCACCTGAACTTATTGAAACTGAAGGTAGGAACCAGTATCATATAGGCAGTTACATTAAATGGACAGATGTCATTGAGGGGGGGGGGGTTTGTGGCTGAACCTTGACATGCACAGTCTGTGAATGTCAAGGCCATTCTGAGAACCCCTCACCTGTACTCGGGGACCTTGTCCGGTCATGTTAGAATATGGCCACACCCATGTTGAGGGTAGTGTGACACCCAAGGTGAGTGGTCTCACACCCATGGTGAAGGCCATCTCAATGTCACCTTCAGACTGGTAGAGGACATAGAGCCTCATGTTAAAGACCATGTATCTGATTGTTGGCTGTCTATTGATATTTGGATGCTGTATGTGTGTTGATCAGTGGAATAAAAGGACTTCAACTGAATTTACCTCTTGGACTTTTACCTGTGTGTCCTGAGAGCTGACCGGGCATATAGAAGGCTACAGAGTGATTCTACCACATGAGCATGTGTAGGCAGTTTGGACTTAATATATCTACATAGAAACATACAGTTCCCCTAAAACACAGACCAGTTCACTAGAATCTGTAGTACAGTCGTAGTGTGTTTGACCGGCATACAGGAGGTAATCAACTCTCAATGCCACACTGTGGAGTTTTTACTAACATGGTCATGTATAGATCTAGTCTGGCTATGTATGGAAGAGAATTGAAGAGCTACTTTTCCATACCCACACAGAAAACCTGCGAAATAAAGCTCTTTGTCTTCTCCACCAGCTAATTTAACCAAAATTTTGGATTGTTCACTTCATTAAGTGTCATTTATTAGACTGTCAGCCTAGGACACCAGTTTTACAGTGGATTGCCTATTTTTCGGGTCTACACTGGTAGTTGATGTTAGTACAATCTTATTGACCCGGATTTGGGTTGTAGTGCATGTACTACACCGGTATGTACTGCCCATTTACAATTCGGACTGAGAGTGTAGGGATTGAGGGCAATTATAACTATTGATTGTGACTAATCTCTAAATAATGGCCTACCCAACCATTCCTAGGTCAGTGTGATAAAGAATATGGCAATGTAGAACTTCTTTTACAATGTAGAACGTCTTTTACTCCCTCTGTAATAAAAAAGAACTAAATAATAATATTGTGGATGAACACGGTAAAAGGTACGTCCGCGAGGGGGTACACGGGCGTACCTTTTACCGTGTTGGTCCACTAATATTTTTTCTTTCACATTTACCATCTAGGTCCCTGTGCTTCAGGTGTAGTAGGGACTAAGATGCCTCGGTACTGCCTATTTGGGGATACAGTAAACACAGCTTCCAGGATGGAATCTATGGGAGATGGTAAGAAAAACTCGAATATCAAATGATGTTTTTTTTTCTTTCCTACTCACACCTGGAGGTTAATTCAAAACAGTGGTAAATTAGCATTGTTTTGAATTAACCTCCAGTGGAGGCCTTGCTATGGGCCCTATTCTTAGAACATCGCACAGGTGCAAGAGCAAGAGGGAAAACAAATTTAGGAGTGTTGAGAAGTTCACAGCCGCCATCGCTTTATTCGGATAACACTTGATTTTATTATTAATCCAACATCGATAGACACAATAAACAGATTCAGGGTGCTAAATATTACACTGCATATATACTCATCCTCAACCTACTTGCTATGCCTGAAACTCTTACCGCAAGATCAGAGATCTCTGTTGTTTTATGATTAAATATATACCGTTAACTTCAGGTAGACATAGCATTGCATGGTATTTGATATCCCCTTTAACCCGATAATTACCGATATGATGTATTTGTGCTTCAGCTTGCCGCATCCATATCAGCTCCAAGACCAAGACCCTGCTTGATATGGATGGTGGTTTTACATGTGAGGAGAGAGGTGCAATAGATGTCAAGGTGGGTTTCATTAAAATATGAAAATCTTTGTACAGAATATCCACTTGGCAAAAAACTTGTTTTACGTTAAAACCGTTTTATTGGGTTCCTAAGGTGTTTTCTTTTAAACCAAAACCTAATAAAAACACATGTAAACATTGAAAATAAGTGGGTATGCATATCAAGATGCAGACAAACTGTTGTAAAAGTGTCTGGCTCTGTGCTATCGAGAAACCTTCAGGTATCACAGCACATCATAATTGAACCAGTTTTTTCCGTATAAGACATTCTAGTTACCACACTTTGACTAGTTGGATTATAACTTGGAGCTTTGTTATCTGGTTCTTCTTTCCACCTATTTCTTTCAAGTTTCCATGGAATAGCCTGTGACTTAACCAAAAGTATTTAAATGATATAGACCTATTTGTTTAAAATGAATCCTTTGACTCTCTTGCAGGGTAAAGGATCTATGTGCACCTACTGGTTGATAGGTTCAGATGGAGAACGGCCTAAGACAGATACAGACACAAATGAAGCAGTCTCATGGCCAGAGGTAACACTTCCTGGTACTGTATATGACAATGGGACAAAGGAACATTGCTACAAGGTTACTAATGATTAGATTACATGGCAGTGTGTCGGAATAGAGGGGCGGGGTGGTCCCTGCACTCTGATAAATAGGTGACATCCGCTCATGATTCACACTCTTTCATTCCTATCAAAACACCCCCTTTTTCCATGCTATCTTTAGATAGAAAATGACCACTTGTAGGCAGGCCTAAAGCATTTTTTGGCATATTTTTTCAGTGTTTTACCCCCTGGTGACCAAAATCAGTACTAACCCCCCCCCCTGGATGCACGTTTCTGCCCGTTGGCCCACATTTATTTAGCAATACAAAAACGTGCACGTTTTATTTTTGGGTTCTTGTATGCTCTTTAGCAAGACTCTCCTGGAACCTCTGAATCTGTGAGGTATCATACGTTAATCATAAACTAAATACAGGTCTCTTATAGATGAATAAATGTGCAAAGGAAAGGCAACACCCTCCAGGGGGGTTGGTGAGTTTGCGTGTGGGTGTGTGAAAAAGATTTTGACCTCTCCCCCCTCTCATGGGTCATTTTTTTTAGCCCCCCACAGGGGACAAAACTTGTGTGTGATCACGCCCTTTTCACCTATACTAATGGGCAGGCTTTTTCAATGAAAAGGGATGAAATTATTTTGATCCCCCCCCCCCTGTAAGGGGTTGAGATTATTATCAGTCCCTAAGGAAGCACCGAAATCAAGTTTGTGCGTGGGCATGTAGGACATGTATATACTCTCCTCCTGTTTTTTTTTCTTGTTCTATGACATTTCCATGATATCATATGGACCTCTCTTATTATCTCAGAGAAAACTTAGATCACTGATTGTCAGCTGCAAACAGATGCTTTCCTGTTGAAAATAATTAGGACGTCATACAAATAAAGGAATTCCCTGATCTTATGATGTTTTCCAATTCAGAATGACAATGGAAGATTCTTTTGCTTTTACATCTGTTATGATTCTCACAAAAAAAGGTTCGTCAGAAAATCCCTTCATTCGGCTATGTTTACAGAATTCTTTACATTTTTTTTCACCCATCTTTATCAACAAAATTCGTATGAATTGTAAAACGTGACAAATGTGAATAAATCAATTTTGTGATCCAGCTTCAATGACTTTCATTCTAAGCAAAGAGAACTTTATCATTCGTTTTTGTGCCCAGGATTATTTGGTCATTTCTGTTGAATTCTCATGTGACTGCCTTAATTTTGAATACATGTATACATACTGATTGCATAATATTATCTTTAATGTATGGTTCAGATTACATATTCTAAACGTTTTGGGGTGACCATTTCTTTGCCATCTGTATATCAAAAGTACCAAATGATTTAGAATGGCAACCAAGACATTCTATTTAATGTCTCCATAGGCAGAGTTCTCTCAACAAATTGCTAGATAAAAAGACAACAGGGTCTTTTAAAAATAGCCGCACCAATCTTTTTAGAAACAGGAGGGTGTTGCTCCTATTGTAAAAAGAGCTGTGAGTATGTGCCCTCTTTTCTAAACAAGTAGTGCACTGCTTCACCTAAGTACTTGCACTCACCACATTCGTCTGAAAAGTCACCTGCCTTGTTTAAAATAGAGAGAGCTGCACTACCAGGTACCTACTCATGTCACACGCGCCATAGTTTATTATACTGACTGACTTCTCCCAACTAGGTACCTACTCAAATCCCCCTTTTTTAGCACCGTACTTGAATGACCACTTGTGAGCAACAAAAGGGACAAGTTATAGCTACATGAAAAGAAAGGACTAGAAATCGGGGCCTTTTTTTAGCCAGCTCTTCCTTTTACTATAGGAGCAACAACCTCCTGGAGTGCTGTGGTGTGTGCCTTGCCTGATCTGAGAGTGAAGCAGGTGGAGGGCACTTAAAATATGCTTACTCACTGTGAGGGCTTTCTAGGTCAGGTTGACACAGTCGAGGCGTTCGGGCAGCGGTTTTCTTACCATATGCAGTGCATTATGGGTAGGGGTGACCTCGAACGCTAACTAAACAACCTTAGCTTGTTCCCTCCTCCCCCTTCCACCCCAGCCAGGTCCGGCTAGGTACCAGTCCCTAACTATGCTTGGGAGGGTAGTAAGTTGATTCAGGGATCAACATTGACCCACATGGGGCAGACCAATACGGGGTGGCCTTACAAACCAGCATTGATCGCTCGGCCATACCACGAACACCTCGACTTACATACATACAGGGCTAGGCACTGCTTTGGGCCTAGGACCTTAGTTTACACATGGCTCACCAGAGGGCATCATATTAAAACATTGTAACAACTTTGTACATGTATAAGGGAGTGGTCATTATCTATCAACAGGGGGGGTGGTGGGTTTTTGTGCGGACGCGCGGAAATTTTTTACGCCCCCCTCGACAGCAGTCGAAATCTTTTGTGCCCCCCACACGCCGGAGGCGCGGAGAGTTTTCACGCCCCTCTTTGATCTATAGTAGCACGCAGGTTTCTTTGCTAAAAGGAGGGTGAATATTTTTAGCCCCCCTCAAGAGGGGTCAACATTTTTTTAGCCCCCCCTCGGAGAGTGTCTGAAAATTTTACGCCCCCCCTCAAACCCACAACCCCCCCCCCTTTTGATAAATAATGACCACTCCCTAATGTGTATGCTTACACCTCTTTGTACATCTATAATGTGTAAGGTTACACCTAGGGTCATTAATATTTACAACTAATTGAAAATGGCCCCCGGTTGATGTTAGGCCAGACTGGTCACATACCCTCCTCGCTGGATCACCTATTTGGATACATTTAAAACGATTAACAGATAAATGAATATAAGGGACTGACCGATGGTCCATAATTTGAAAATTATACTCTTCAATATATCAAACATAATATAGCAGGGTAACATGTGCATTTCTATTTGATCATCTAGATGTCAAACACATATTCGATGATGTCTTTACTTAAATGAATCAATAGAACAGACACAATCTCACAACAACCAAAAGACATTTCCTTCCGCATCCCTGTGGATTTAATATGACACGGACAAAGGATATATACGGCACAAAGGACAAAAAGGTTCACCTACAAGCCTCTATGAATAACAATTTAAACAATAGAGAACCACAATTTACAAAGGCCTTTAGGAGACAAACGTACAAGGCCATCTATTCCTTTAACCCCTTCCATATGTACTGGTATATGTTATTCCAGATTCTCCAGGCCAGTTATAAGTTTAAATCTCAGCGCCCAATACCAATAATGTCGCATTCTCAGTGGATATCATCAGTGTGCATAGTATTATAGATATTAATCAACTATCTTTTATGGTGAATCATGACAGGCACAATAATATACGATGTTAGGTCTATGTACTGTGGGAGGAATAATATCTGGCAATGTTAATTAAAATGGCGCTGTTCAATGTCTGTTAGACGCAACATCCATTCTCATTTACCTTTTCTCCATGTATATAAGACGAATAAAAATATTACATTGGAAAATAAAAGTATCATACGCATACTAAAGTGTTAAAGAAGAGATTAAAGTTGAGAAAGCATTTCTTTAATACTCGATAATAGAGGTGTTAAGCACAGATACCCCACCTGGTGTCTCACCATGACATTAAATTCTGATCGACACTACCACCACCTGGTGGTAGTGTTGATCAGAATTCTGCCTGTGTGATTATCATCTGAATCTCGGCATATAGAATTGCTTGTCTAGTTTGAGAATTATGCTCCAAAATCCCTTGAAGATCGAAATTGCTAAGGTCGTGGTCCACTGGATTCAATGTTAAAACATACTTTAAAAGGTGGCTGGTACCAAAGAAAGTGGAGTTGCTACACCGATTTCTTTTTATTTGATATTTCAATTGCATATCTTATAAAGAACACCTGTAGCCCATGTCCTGAAAGGTAACAAACCCAGGTAATATTAAAAACGTACAAATCAATATCATACACGAAGTCTAAGGTACACGATCCATGAGGAGAGCAGTTGAGTGTAAAACTGTGAGAAGCAATATCAATAATTGGTTGGGGTATTAATCAGTAGGGGGCACCACTCTTACCACTTTCCCTACAGAGGAGCTTGTTGTCTAATATCTTTGCTATAGGTCACGGGGAACTAAATGTATTTCCTCTATGTTTTTATATAGCATAACACACAAAAACAGCCGCCTAAAATGTTTGTTGGTAATAATTTCCACCGTAGCATGATTAAACCATCCCTCATACACAATGTGACAGAATGTTGTATAGGCTTAACCCTGAAAATCTTAAAAAATGGAACAATATGTGCAGCGAGTGCCATTCCACCCTATTTTGGGCTAGAAAATCTCCATTGGCCAGATTAACTTTTGCCTGCCTCATAAAATCCCAATACCCTGGCATAATGTAAAAACGCACCTTATATTCCATTTATCAACTATTTGGCAGCACCTGTGATGTTTTTCATAATTCTACCAATATTCCTCTATTCCAATTCTAAACCAATCAGCAGCCAGTACACTCTTCAGTGCAGGCCTAAATACTATATTATAACTCATGAGAGGGCAGCATTTACGTCCACATAACCTATAGAGAACAGAGCCATTCCTGTATGTAGGTGGCCATCTTGAAATCAGTTAGGTAACTGCCCCCCCCCCCCACAGCCATCTTGGATCTGGCAGAGGATTGTGGGTAATCTCTCATCTTTCCCTCCACCCACAGAAAACAATGGAGATTGATAAGACTGATAAGCTGCCACTGCCTCTGTCTTCATCATCTTAAGTACCTGTCCATTGTTTTAGGTGTGAATGGAGGGGATTACCCTGATAGGGAGACAATGGCTTAGTTTTACTCAGCCTGGATTATATGTGCCCTCTAAGAAAACTTTAAGTTTAATTTCTCTTGTATTTGAAGTACTAAATCTATATAAAGCTTAAATTGTTTAAGTTTAATGTATTTGCTATCCAAAGGTATAGATTTTTAGCATATATCTTCATATAGACTATTAGGAAGGGCCAACCAAAGTAAACTGTACAAAGAGGCCAACTGCTGATCTAGCCCCCGACTACATGAGCCACCTAGCTAATTTATTTGGTAATAGCAATGGCTCTGTCCCGTATAGAAGCCTCTCGTTTCAAACTACAACCTGCTAGTATGGTAAGACACCTGATAGAACCGTTTTCTTTTTCTTGTTTCTGTCGGTGATAGCACTTTTTGATATGCGCCATTTCCAGGGCAATCTGCCCATATTTTGAATTTCTTTCCGGTCATGGCTCACAAATTGCTATAATCCTTACATTGCCGCATTCCTTTTTATAAAAAAAATAAACACAGAGAGAAAAATAGTGTCAAATGTGCAACAAACATCCCTTTAGCTTGGTCACTCTTCATAATCAAAATGGTCATTCATATTGCATGTACATGTATCTGAACACCTACCGTCCTCTCGGATGAGGCGCGGCTTATACGCATCTGACTGCACCTACACTGATGCTATTTCAGTGTTGTCAACCGTCACCTATTTTGAATATATGGCAGACTTATCAATCTTGAGATATTGTTCTCAATTTCAATAGTGATAAGTTAAACAAGTATACATTTTGCCACTACATTTATTGAATCAACACTTCCACCTTTACTGTTGATTTAGCATTCACATAACATTGAATCGACCAATAATTATTATCAATATTGAAAAAACGTCATGTTAACAATGATTCAATATAGAGCACATTGGCAGTTCTAATTAGAGAATAGACAACGATCTTCTTCACATCAAGACTGTCTGTTGTCCTATAATGCACGAATGCATCTGAGTGCATTATAGGACAACAGTCAGTCGAGATGTGAAGAAGGAGTTGTCTATTCTCTTTATAAAATGTTGCACATTTCATTCCAATCACTTAAGTACCCAGTTAAGGTATATCTAGACCAATTAATGGCCCTTGACTTGTTTACAGCTATGGCGACCTTGCTCAGGTGTGCACTACACTCCTATAATGCACTCAAGGTCACTTCTATCATACAGCAGAGCACTGCCAGCCATTTTATAAATACTGATTATGCACATAATCTAGGACTGTAAACCACATCCAAGATCAATGCATGAGAAAGTTTACCCAGAAAAAGGGCGAATTCTAAGAACATTGAATAAATGAATGATTGATTTAATGAATGGTTGCTTCATGACCACTTTTTATGCTAGGTTGCTAGATTATTGTAGTATTTGTCCGCTAGGTGTCCCTGACCGCTCTCATTATCCTCCATCATGTCTAAGTAGTTCATAAATCAGCGCCAAAAACCGGGCCCCTCTGCCCCGCGGCACCACCGAGCAGAAAATTCCGCCGATTGACGGAAACTCCCGAGTGGCTCCCGAGCGACTCGGTCGGGTGAGAACAAACAATGGTGAGTAGCTTCCCCGTGAGGGAGACTGGAAATGGCATTCAAATGGAAAGTGTTGCCTGGGGCCATACTGGTTCATGAAGTGTTGTGGGGTGCATGGGTTTAGAGGGAATGGGCCAGAGAGGTCGGTCCACGCTTCTAGGTACAAAAAAAAAGAGAGGGAAAGGGAGAAGCTAGGATTTTCAAACTGGATCGTGATTTAATTATGATACTATAGAAATTATACATTCAATATTTTAGAAAATAATTCCCGGATGTAATTGACTTGGCCTAGTGAAAGCCAATATGTGAACTTTAGATTAGTAACAAGGCATAACAAACATATAGTTTGTCTGGGCTGACGATTTACATGCTGGTCCGAGTTTTCAGTGTTCTTAATGTAAAAGGACCTTCGAACTCTCAACAGTTTTAAGTCAAAAATTCATGAATTTCTGTCTAATATCATAAAGCCTCTGGTACTTACAGCCCAAGTACAGCCTTTCTCTATACACAGTTATAATTGATAATGGCTGTTGTTTGGCACCTAGCGTTAAATAATCCTCTTTTATTCTCTTATTCATATTTCTTTTTTTTTTCTCTATATACCTCCACATTTACTATGAACTGTTACAAACAGGAAAGTGTAAACCATTTATACTCATGCACACTGGTGTTGATACTTCAAGTGTAATCCACCTTGCAGTGTACGGAAAAAACGTCCTTCTTAGGACGATTACACTGCAGAATAAAAATCTAATTTAATCTAAAGGAGATACTGAAGGATCGGACCCACGGTACAACAGAGGCTATTGGATTGGAGGAAAATTAGAAAGAAGTGTATAGGCTAGAGTGGGTGCATGGTATTGGATGCAGCTAAATGATTATTATCTATTGAATGAAACAGTGGTCATGTACCTCAATTTGGATGTTTTGATAAAACATTTAAATTATCTAGAGCGTCAGAAAAATCCCATGAGACTAGACTAGACCCAGGCCTTTCGCAGAATCGAAAAGGGAAAAGAGGCGTATGATGACAAGAGGGTGGGGAACTGCAAAATTAATGAGATTTGACATGATCTTCGACAAGTGATATGGGGCACTTATATCTAGACCGCCTACCATCAGGTGCCTGAACAATTTAGATAAAAAGGTGACAAAACATGTACTCAACACCAACAACTCTTATTTTATATAGAAACACGCGCTAGTGCAGTTGGTTTAAATGGTGTGATGAGAGAAGCTTTTGCAGTGGTTTTAAATCTGGAGGGGTCTTGGAATGGACCCGGCCTGAAGGGCAGAGTTATGATTACCAGAGTGTCACGCCGTGTCGGGCGTAATCAGGATGGGAGAGAGGAGGGTTGGGGAGGCCAACACATCACCAAGGGGCACCCCTCCTCCCAATCTCCACTTCCCAGTCACCCCTGGAGTGGTATTAGTGTCAAGACCCATATTAATGGATGCCGCGTCCACCCGCCAATTTGTGACCGCCAGCACTAGGGCAAGGGGGTAGCATGGCAAGTGCTTTTGCCCATTTCAACAGCTCCTAGAAGTGGCATCCAACACGGCGAAAATAACAGGCCCTGCATTACAAAGGTTGTGTTTTCTGCCCTCCAGACGAATTTCCTCATTGCCTCCAGGGATACTAGAACTGAGGATTAGCCTACACCTCTCACGCATGCACTGCCATGCAATCTCGAGGATTCCCAGTCTGCCAAAAATTTCTTTCTTTCTTCATATCTTTTTTTCTTCCTTCCTTCGTTTCTTTCTTTCTGCCGTACATCCTGTCTAGTTTCTATATGGCCCCTTAATCCTTAGCCCCCCCCCCCTATTCCTTCTGCATCTTTTTCCTTTAAAAAATACGACTTTCCCACATTAAATCTTTAATGCCTGTTTCTAGCCATCGGTCCTCTTTACACGCCCTGGAGCTGCTTCCCAGAACGGCCGTTATGGCACCGACCTGTCGGTGTAATACCTATAGTCCACTGGGCCTCTTCGGCCAATTTTAGCCATACATTCCCTACACAAAGGTCGGCAGAAGAGGCCCAGTGGACTATAGGTATTAGCAGCCAAAGGAAATAATGTTTCACAGCTCTAAGCATGGGCATGTACTAGTTGCCAAGTTGAGTCTGTGTAGTTGTTATCTATATACTAATGAGGGTGTGACACTCTAGGACTGATGCTGCCCTCTGGCAGCTCTATTCCTATACATAGCCATTGGTGACAGAGGTGAGGGGGGACTTTGCCAATGTCCCCCCTCACCTCTGTCATGGCTATATGTATAGGAAATAGTTCAAAGGGTATCTACCAGAGGGCAGCAAATGTCCTCGAGTGGCCGACCCTCTCTTAGTATATGGATAACACCTACACAGACTCAACTTTGTAACTAGTACACGCCCATGGCTCTAAGGGTGAACGGCAGTGGTCATAAGTAGCCCCAACGGTACTGGCAATGGACAAGGGGAGAATGTGCGAGCTGAGGGTGGACAGCAAAAGGTGAGAAGTGGCAATCATGAGGTTGATGGGGTTAAGACCTAGCAGTATTGCTGGCAGACAGGACATATTTAAAAAAAAACACGTTGGGATATGGGCTTGTCTTGTCATATTCAACTCACACGAGAGCGATTTTAAGCAAAGTTCTGAATAACCTGATGACAGTCTTTCCTAATACATTTGTGACCAGGCAAGCAAAAACACCCCTCTGCAGGGAATTCATTATCAAAGTTCATCTCAAGATCTTTAAAATGAGACATCATTGGCTTAGATATTCCAAGTAGTTATATCAGAACCCCTCCTTGAGCATAGGTCGTTATTCATATCTGAAATCGATGATTAAGCTCTAAATACATTACAAACCATAATAATGTCTAGAAACATGATAAGTCAGCCTTTTTCATAAAAAAAATACATAAAAATACAGTGATTTTGGTCATAGATTTTGATCTAGAAGGAATTTTCAATTTCCGTTTTCAGTTTTGGGTTTTTGGTGAGTATCCCCAAAAATTGACATAGAAATCTGCAAATTTAGATCATTGGAATGGTTGCCATGGCAACCAGGAACAGGCATATAGGTAAATTTCTCATGAAAAATGTTCATTTTACCATTCAAATATTGGCCATTTCTACCGAAAATGGAGCATTTTAAATGAGATCATTGAATTCTGCATCAAAAATTAGCTTAATGTATTTCTATAATCATTTTAGAGTTATTTTGCCCTCCAATGCCCCCTGGTGGCCAAATGGGGAATTAAAAATCCCCCATGGGGGTGTTCTCCCTTGATGGGTCACATTTGTGTTTAATATGGCGCGATTTTGGGTGTTATTTATTTGGTCTTTAATAGATCACTTATGTGACCAAGAGCAAACCTCGCTAATTCCTATTACTATGCTTAGGCCCAATATTTCTAATTATGAAGATTAATAGAGATATGCAACGTAATTAGGCCTGGAGTTTACATAAACGGGTGCATTTCTTTCATAAGAGGGTTTTGATAACACAAGTTTCACATCTACGTGTAGTTGTCTCAGCATTACCACGACTCATATATTGAGTTGTTATATTCGACTTCCCTGGACAAATAATCATCCTGATATTTTAAACAACTCAAGTCGACATATAAATATCAGCAGTATGACATTTTATAGCAAAACATGACATATACACCTCTTCTACGCTTACACGTACTCCATTTAGGAATATGCTGCACTCTCAGCCCCAATTGTAAATGGGCTGTAAAGACCGCTGTAGTAGCGACAGAACAACCCACACCAGGCCATAGGATTTGTATTGACAGCAACTCACACTGTTTTCCAAATAAAAGAAGCAATCTACGGCAGAACACTTGGCGCAGTCTAACAGTGTGTAGAAGAGGGTGCAAGTTTGGGAATATATCACATGTACATGCATCCAAATTAAATTTCATGTAGGGGGGATATCCGTTTATGGGTCTTAGTCTATAGTACACATCATTTATAACACTGGTATAGCAGAGCACGTCACCCGCTTAGTATGTTCTATTGCATATATAATACTCACTCAAAGGAACATTTTAAGCGGGTGACGTGCTCGGCTATGTAGATCTAAGACATTGTGTTCGGGCAGCCTAATTTTATATTTAGGCCTACCGGTAAAGCAATAACAAGAAGAACACTAGATGCAATTGACAGCAAACAAGGAACAAATATAACCAACACCAAGAAGCCGTCAAGACATCTGTCTTATTGTAATAGCGTAATGACTTTGGATAGGTTTACGCTCATTTCCACACAATCGACAATGTGCACATCGCCCGCGCCGTGTGAGACGCCGACCAGCGTCTCATTGCTGCACGCGCATGGCTAAGCACGTGCACATTTCTGGTTGCCTCGCCCCTCAGACTTGTCTGCTCGTGCGCTGCAACAATGACTTTATTTGCGTTTCTCGCCTCCTGCGTTCGCCGTGCCTGAGTCCGCATTCATCTCAGGGCACAGGCAATGTTAACAATGCAAAATGAGAAGCGTGCATACCCAAACTTGGGCTACTACTTGGATTCGTGTCTGGTTCTTGGACAGAAGTAGAAAATGTAGGGTTCTTCTGATGCTTGGTCCTAAGCAAACATGAATCGTTCAATGCCGTAAATATTTCTCCATCTGCATGAATTGTAGGCTAATTCAAAACAAGAGTGGGTTGCAAATAATCGCATATCGACTTGAGTGTCTTGTGAAATGAATACCACAGGGGCCCATACCCTTTTCTTCGTTTATTCATCTTTGTGTAAAAAAAAAAAATGAATAGAAGAAAGGAAAAGGAAGAGAAAGATGGAAATGGCTGGATTGCATAATCATATAAAAGTCATGTGCATCAATTTCCAGTTCACATGGGTGGAGTATAGGTCATCAAGCGGTGGGTCTTATCAAGAAATGAGCCTAATGTTACTGTTACCTCTTGGGGAATACATGTAGGCCTACAATGATATGGTCTTCTGCATTAATTAACGCGCAATGGTAGAAATAAATAGGTAGGCTCTTAAATGGTGGATTTGCTTTTACAACAGTCGGATGTTCCATGTGAACTAAACCATACAACGACCAGCGGGTGGCGACATTGGACCATTGGGAATCTTCATGTAGAATCTTCTATTCCTAATTAAATCCTTTTTTGCGGTCCTTTGTCCTCAGCATGAAGTGACAAGACTGAGAATGTGAACGACACAGGTGGCGCTCCTGATGCTGATCCAGGCGGGTCCCTGCATGGAACAAGACCCCCTGTGTCCCTACACGTGGAACCCTGAAACAAAACTTGCTGTGGGCTCCATTATAGAAAGGCTTTAGTGTCCGTTTCAAGATCTGTGCTGCTGATATTCAAGTTCACTTTCTGGAGGTCGTTTCTATAAAGTTCCTACATCCATACACCAGCACTACGAGTGTGATGGTCCGTGCTTAGTCTATAAGCTTTTGGTACAACTCGAAGTGGTTCGATAGGTATCTTTTTGGGTTTGAAATAGACCTACGCAATGTAGAGCCTATTATGGTTTTGAGAAAGGACCTCTGGATATATGCTAACTTGTTTCTAAGTGGGAAAAAGGCAGCCCATACAAAATTTGATGGATGAACCGGCCAAAGCGGCATCTACTTGCACATAAGGGAGTGATCATTTTTTAACAACAGGGGGGGGGGCTGGTGGATTTGCGCACGGACGTGCGAAAAAAATTTCGACCCCCCTCTTGAGGGGGTAAAATTTTTTTTCGACCCCCCCAATAAGGGACAAAAATCGCGCGCGAACGTCCCCTTTTAGCCTATAGTAACGCGCAGGGATTTCCACTGAAAACAGGTGAAATTATTTTGACCCCCCCATCAGAGGTATCGAAAAAATTCTGACCCCCCCGGTCAAGGGGTTGAAAAAATTCTGACCCCCCCCCTCAAACCCACCGCCCCCCCCCCTGTTGTTAAAAAATGATCACTCCCTAAGGCTAGGTGAGAGGCACCCCCTCCCGGTGTATATAGCTGTATCAGCTATATAGCTCACATAGCCATTATCAGCTGGGGGCCGCCATTAGACCCCGACTCCACTATGACTAACACCTTCAGCCCCCGACTCCGCAGTTTATGCCAGGGATGCCTCCCATTGGTCAATGATACAATAGCCATGTGCCGTATACATTATAGATACAGGCAGCTAACGCTACACTGAAAACCTGGAAAATCCGAAACTAGTCAGCGGTGACGACTTTAGGTCCTCCAGTTGACGATACCTAAAACTACAGCTTTAGGTAGTCAAAATGATGACTTTAGGTCGTCATCCTGACGACCTGAGTCGTCAGTATGACAATACTGACAGTACAGAGTTGTCATACTGATGACTTAGGTTGTCAGGATGATGACTACCTAAAGTTGTAGTTTTAGGTATCGTCAACTTGAGGACCTAAAGTGGTCACCGCTGACTAGTTTTGGATCTTCCAGGTTTTCAGTGTACGCAACCAATGAAATAATTCCCTCCATTCACTGCGGAATTCTTAGGGTGTGATGATGCACATTGTGGTAGCTGTTATCAATATTTATCTCACGAGGTACCATTAGTGATCATGCAAATGAGGAATACATGTATATGAAATATCCCGAATTGGTGGTTTGCCCTTCAAACCGTGCCAGAATCCGGGGCCAGAATCGTCCATCCTGCACTCGTTGAGAATGAACATGTTGCAGAGTGACTTAATTCACTCATTATTTCTGGGGGATCCGAGAAAAGGGCGACGGACATACAATCACAACAGCATATAATTCAGCACCTTTCACTGATATATAACCACTGATAAGGAGGCAGATGCAGACCTATACGTTTACTTAGGCCCGATAGACTGGCTGGACCAAGGTCCAAAAGATGCCTGGAAATTTTTCAAGATGACTGGAAATTCAACTGTAGATAAGGGAGGTAGCGATAGATGTCAATCCTTATCTGTGACAAAGTCCGCTAATTAAAAATATATCATTGATAGAGGTGGACGGCATAGTATAGGGCAGTTGAAAGCATCTCATCTAAAGCAAAAACGATTATTGTCATCTATTAAGTTCCACAGTGTATGCTTTAATACTATTATATATAGAAAGGTAGTAAGCTGATATCAAATTTACACACTTCACTAGTTATATTGATATAACACCAAAATGCCCTTGGCACATCTATACCTTCCCCCAAGAGGACAAGGGGATCAGCTTATCTCACCAACCCCGGCGCAACCGTCAGTCAGGATTAAGCAATATTTAATGAGAGAATTCTTCCATCTCGCGTGGAAGGCGCCAAGAGAAATATTGAATGCTAAGTAGTCGCCATCTCAATTAGTAATGACACAGAAAACACGGCTAGTCATGGACGATCGAGTAATGTGCAAAAAAAAAAGATCTGAAATGTGTCAATATAATTGTTTTTCACGGGATTGCTGAGCAACTTGATAATGCATATATTGTGGCGAATCATAAGTATGTTGTAAAGAACACAAAAGCAACTTAGATTTTTGGTTCTCCACAAAGTGTCGTGTAGCCTCATTAGTACTCATTTTCTCAATATATACACGTATTGGAATTTCAGAAGTCTATAATTATATAGTCCCACGCCCATCCGTGAATGGCAGTCTTGAGCCTTGTCTAGTCAAGATGGATTAATGAACTGCTAAGTTGGATGATGCATCACCCTCCATAGGCTGCTGACAAAATGCACATGGCTGACCACATCACACCTGACCTAACCTATATCCACACCCTACTGTGGTGTAAGAAAGGAGGCGTGCATAGAAAGGCAGATGGGATCATATAATTGTATCCACCAAGTTCTTAACAATCTTCAAATGGTAACACTTGCAACAAGCATATTCAATAGAAATGAAATCCACTAGGTCGTGTAGATACTTGGTGTATGACAATATTATCCTCGAAATGGTTCCACTAAGTATTAAGAAATTTTACCTAAATATTATATGGAGAGATGTTACCTGAAGTGTGATACTCTGAAACCCGTGATAAAATAGGTCTATGTATATGTAAATCTTATATTTCCTTAAGCATGCATGGCTCAAGATAGTGAATAACTACATGATATCTCCCCATAGCTTCCTAGACAAACAATATACGTTTGAGACTACAGAATAATCCTCCAGTACAACCTCATCTTAGGAGAGGCTGGTGGGGCTGGGCAGAGCATCAGTAGATGATGAATCATGCTCCTCTTCAGGCAGTGGGGAAAAGGAACAAGAATGAAATATTGACAGGAACTCAGCGTTCCTCATCTCTCTAAGTAGGTCTCTCGTGAAATGAAACTCCCGCATTCATCATCGTTTATCTCGCCGGGTGCACTGTCTTTCGAACAAATCCATACATAAACTCTACCAAATTTGTTATATTAAAATGATATATCTTTTACTGTATTCCAACCAAGGGACTTTGTAGTATTATACCAGTACATGCACAATGAAAGATTCGTGATGCAGGGAAGGGCATGCGTTATTAGTAATCTCCGTCTGTTTGGACCAAATCATCATCTATATAAAGAAAAAAAAGAGATCCGCTGTGCGTCTAGACTTGCTCTCAAATATGCCATCCTTTCCCCAATTGGCATATTTATTCTCTAAAAAACAAAAGGAGTTTAGACTCCAGACAACGCATTTTAGCAACCTACTAAGGCGTATACGATCTTTGGGATAGAGACATGGACTCATGATGGAAGATTCTTGCATTATTTGCGTAGTGTTTCCTCTCCCTCCCATGCCTCTTAACCCACAAGGACCAGAAGTCAACGAACCGGCCCATCGGGAGTAATACACTTCCTCTCGGAATTTCACGCGAGAACGAACGCGACAAGCGAAGTCTCGTAGCTTCTCGTTAAGGTCGGACCCCTATGGGACCCAGTGGGACATGACAAGGAACCAGTGAAGGAACAAACGCGGCGTGAAGGCTGGTCAAGAGGAAAGAAAGAATCAGGAACCAGACAGGGGTTGACACCCGTGAGATTTATACAAGAGGCACATCAAAGAGGCAAGACTGCCCAATCTTCTGATATGTTAGTTCGACCTGATGGAAGCGGGCGTGGCAGATGGACGATAAATGAAGGTCCCCCTACCCATGTCCCTTGCTGGTTTGGGTGAGGGACAAGGAGGGCCATAGGGTAGGTGACTCTTGGTATACAGCGGAGAAATGTTTTAGTCGGCCTTCTCTGTTCAGTAAGAGCTGTGTACATGGAGTATCAAAGAGAAGCAATTTGACACGGCGTACTATCAGCCTACACTAAAAAGTTTTTCATTTAAATTACAGTGATTCACTAGCACGTTATTAAAATGATGAAGGTCTGGCAACCAGTGCTGTCAGTGAATCACAGTTGTATCTTAGCAAAATACTGTCATTTTGATCGGATATCAAAGTATGAGATGCTTCAGTTCACGTGAGAGCAGCATAGAATGCTTTTATCACACGTTGTAATCCAATCCATGGTCAGAAATCACTCTAGGATAGCTACAAAGCAACTCCCATATAGCAGTGGTTACATGGTCTGTGGAGAGGGGCCTATATTTGGCTATTAATACTTCAAACTTCAATTTTACCACATGCAGAACTGCACTGTAAAAAAGGTGTTTAGAAATTAACACTTATCTAAACACTTTCCTGTCCCACACTTGTTATATAAGTTTGTAGGGAAGTGTTTAGGCAAAAAGTGTTTAGACAAGTGTTTAGATAGCCAAAACGTGTTTAGATAAGTGTTTCATTTAGAAGTGTTTAGAATCTAAACACTTATCTAAATGTTCTAAACAATTTTTGAAATGTGTTTAGAAATGAAACACTTTTCTAAACACTTTTTGTGAAGTGTTTAGTGTGTAAACACTTTTTGACCAAACACTTTTTGCTAAACACTTTTCAAAAAGTGTTGAGAATCTAAACACTTTTAAAAATAAGTGTTTACAATCTAAACACATTGTTAATATGTGTTTAAAATCTAAACACATATGAATGTGTTTAGGTTACATGTGTTTAAAATGTAAACACCTATGCAATGTGTTTAGAAAACTGGGACAAATAAGATTTTACAATCTAAATACTATTTTACAGTGTGTCTGGGTAGTATAATTCCGAATAAAGGAAGGTGCCACCAGGTGGGATAAAACTAAACGTCTATTTAAACCCATAGGGCCTACATTGTACTGAACCAGAGAAGAGAGGGAGGAACGGATTGAATGCGGATAATTTGTGAATGTATACGGAACATTACGATAAATGAGGCCAATGATTGTAAAAATTCATGATAAGTGGCGTTAGATCAATAATACATAGTATGATAACCTGACGGTGATAGGCCTAGACCATCCACTATAGCACTATTTCGAACAACTTGCTTCCCAGTATTCCAAAAAAAGGTGACGGCTGGTCTCTAACTGTATACAGAGCTCAATGTACATTACAGGGAGGGCTTACAGCAAACATGACAGCAACCCCAGCTCTCTCTATACGGATCCGAGAGGCTGAAGTACCACCCC
Organism: Acholoe squamosa; assembly: GCA_949317995.1. NCBI lineage: Eukaryota > Metazoa > Annelida > Polychaeta > Phyllodocida > Polynoidae > Acholoe > Acholoe squamosa. The sequence goes on from OX439038.1 coordinate 42,289,680, forward strand.
ATCACGTGTGATGACCGAATCACCGCGAAATGGTGGATTATGGCCCTCTGCGTGACCATATAGTTCTCATGTCTGCAGCATCCATCTAGGTTAAGGCATGACCTATGAGGTCTGTGACGTCACTGATAGATATTGATGTGACTTTTAGTAGACGTAATGTTTATTTAAGGCCCATCTATGTAGTGCGATGAAGTTGGAGTAGAAGAACCTAGCTTATTCTTCACTTATGGTATCTAAAACGTGGTGTTACAGATGAATTCAGTTGTAATGTAGGGCAAGCCAAGATAAGGTGTACAGCATGGAGTAAATTCCGGACTGCTGATACAGATTACCGGTAGATAAACACGTGCGTAGATAAAAGCCCTGACCAACAGGTCCATTTCCATGTGCTACTACCAAGCACATAATACATGTAGTACGTGTACACATGTATAGCTTCGCAAAAAGGCCAAACTTGTCCGGCTATCTGACTCCAATATTTTAAGCTTAAAACGGTGCTGGAGCAGGTTTTGGCGACATGCATAAATTAGTAACAACTGATGAGATGGGGACAGGCAAATCCCTTGAGGTTTTTACAGGGACAATTGAGTTATCCATCATCATGCCAGTAGGGTTTATCCAGTGAAAAGCATACAGTTAGATACGCAGGCTATACGTCTATACTGATAAAGGGACATACCACTTAAAGGAAGCTTTAACCCTTCCACCCCATAAAGCAGGATTTGCATGTAAATCACATAGAGTAATAGAAATTCAGGGGTGAAAGGGTTAAAGTTGACTGTTCTTCATGAGAGGATACTTGGTGAAAGTGGCACTTTTCTAAAGCACCAGTAACATCGCCTAGAAGTACCTGGCCCTGGGGACCAAATTTGTATACTACTTACTCCGATGGTCAGCGGCAACTGGTTATATTCGGTGATTTCCTTTAAGAGGATAACACAAAAGCGGTCTCCATATTCGATACAAAGTAAACCCATTTGCCCTTTTCGATGCTGATTAAAGAATGGTCTATGCAAATCGCCCCTGAGTGGCTGCAGTGCATTGGTCAATTCATGTGATATCCCGAGAGCTTTCAACTTTCACACTGCTTCATAAACTCTTGCAAAAGGACATGTGGAGCCACCTCCCTTTATTGTAAACCTAGAAGCCTAATCACCAATCTGCAATTCTACTACCATCGAATAGCAAGAAAACAGGTCCCAAATGAATCCAAATGATACCCTCTATAGCGAATTCACGCCTTGGGTGCAGCAGACTCAAATGGACGGTGAATAACTTTCCTGCCCAAACTGCCTGAACGCTGCAGACGACATTTGGCGCATCAGGCGCATTTTGGTAGAGAGCGCCACCACATCCACCCCTAATCCAGCACGGTTTACGCCCTGATAGAAAGGGTGAAGGTGGCCTCCTGGGTCTGCATTGACGTCACTTCCGGATTTGGTCTCGATGGTTTCCGGCGGCCAGCACTCTCTCGTTGTCTCTGGTGTATAGAGATATTGATGCCAGACGCCCGGAACAGGCGGCTTCGTGATGAGAATCTATGGCACTTCCGGTGTTTTCCCCTAATGCGGGTCAAATTGGTAATCACACTCTCCAAGCAGTTTCCTTGTAGCGAATGGAGAGTGTCTAGGGCACCAGATATTCGTCCGACGCTCTTGAGGATTTGCTTCTTTAAGGGCTCTGGATAGATGGGAATATTTTTTTTTATTATTGTTGATGTCAAAATAAGAGATGGGAAGTAGAAGTCGAGGGGTGAAAGTGCACCTATGATAGGAACAGGAGAGGAATTTTAGAATCCATCTAATAATTCCAAAGTCAGAATATCTGTTTGTCCATGAAAGCGATCGTCCAAATCAGTTTTTCTTTTGGTTTCAAGTTACCTAGAAGCTGAGAAAATCAAATTGAAAATATTGGATATGGGTGTTTTGGGAACACTAGTTTGTAGTGTGAGTGGTGTCTGAAACTGTGATCTGGGAGTTGGTGTCTGCAAGCAGTCTGACAAGGCCAGTTCAGGTTGAGTAACAACTGGGCCTGCATACTCCAGCTAAGAGTAGGCAGGGTTGTTAGCACACTAGGGTCTGTAAATAGAGCATGTCCTGAAAGAGCAGTCCACACAGGTGCAGAGGGTTGTCTGGTCACACTGTAAAAACACCAATTAAGACACAATTAAGAGTTTGCCTGTACCAAAATAAACCATAGAAGGCAACCCCCGGGAGACCCCTCACAGAGGTCCCTTTTCCTGTGTTGATCCACATATGCACATTAAATCCTCATTAGCTTGTAGGGGCTTGCATCAAATAACTTGTCATAAGATATGTGTTGTAGGTCATACTTAGGTACACTGTTATGCAGATAGTATTGGATGGTGAATATTGGGTTCAGTATGCACCATGAAAGGTATACCAATTGATAAATCACATTCAATAGACTAGATAGCTCAGCTTGATCTTTTTACAGATGGTTTATTTTTGGCATCCAGTTCAAATAAGCCAGATAACAATCTGTAATCTTATAAGTTAAGGTCACTGTTAGACCAAATTCAGGGGGTGTATGGGAAATCCTCTGTGCACAAAATATAGAGGCCTTACCTGTTAGCCTGCCACCTAGTGCCCTCTCCTGTAATTATCTATGACTGTACGCATAGCCTTTATATAGGGATTCAATCTATATTATAATCTGCTTTAATTCGTATTACCAATATCAACCCCAATGTCGAAATGCCCTCTGAGTAGATATGTATTCTCGCAAGACTGCCAGAGTAAATAGTATTTTGACAGCACTTGTTAAAGTGAGCATGTCCACTACCCAGGTAGCAAAAATGGTGTGGCCCGAGTCTGGGCCAGAGTGGGCTCCTGATGTGGGCCACACTGGGTTAACACAGTGGGCGCCCGATGGGTTTTGTCCTCAGCAAAGGGTCTGGGCCACACTGGGCTAACCGATTCGGGCACAGATCTGTTTGAAATTGGGCTCACCGATTTGGGCTCAAAGTGAGTTTAACATGGGTTTTTGGTGTGGCCTAAAGTGGGCTGCCCGATTTGATGAAAAATTAGTGGTGACATGTTAAAAATTTTTTTTGAGAAATTTATTTAAAATCTTTTCTTTTTTTTAAAGGTCAATAAGCAACAAATCCTTGAGCTAATCTAACCCCCCCCCCATCACCAAAGCAGTAAATGCAATATCTACCCAAGTGGAAAGGCAGAGCAGTACCATTCATTTGAATCAAACTCATTCAGCCAACACAAGGCACTTTGATTCATTAAAGTGACATTCTGGCCTCAATCTTCCCCTACTAATTCCCTATGTAGGAGTAGAGAAGAGAGCCTTCAAGTTCATAATGACTGTACCTCTGCATATCTGCTCTTGTTCCAAGTTCAGTGCAATAGAAATGGTGTTGCCATTCCACTACTACTCAGATGACCTTGATTTGCACTTTTGACTAGAAACATCTAAGTATTTCCAGACTATGAGAAAGTCTGCACATTATTACTTCATATCTGATTTAGTAGTCTATTCTAGTTGTCCTATGTCTAAAAGAAATAAGTTTGGTATGGGTAGTAGAATTCTGCCTGGAGTGCTGTGAAACCACTTTGTAGTGAGTCTGCCATGGACTGGCCTACAGGGGCAGGGGATATTTTTGGTTTCTCAATTGCCTCTATATATAGTCCTCTTATACCTGGCCAAGTGTGGGACCTGTTTGCCCCCACACCACAAATACACCTTGCAAGCCTACTAGTACAAAAAAAGACATGAAGCTGTTCTTTCCAGGACTAGTCAGTATTGCCTTTTACATGAAATATCTGGATCCCTACTATGAACCTACCTGTGTATTAATGGTATAGGGAAAGTGTCCTACAGCAGTGGTGGAGGGAAGGGAGGGGGGAGGGCAGGGCAGGGTGAGAGGAGGGCAGGGCAGGATGAGAGTAGGGCAGGGCAGGGCGAGAGCAGGGCAGGGCAAGGCAGGGTGAGGGCTGGGAGTGAGAGTGAGTGAGTAATAGATGTTTAACACCATTTCGACAGCTAAGGTCATATTCATGGTGAGATCCTCATTACACAAATTCACAGAGGAATGTGTCAGTGCCTGCGCATATGTGCACCACACACATCCTGAGGGGATAGGAAAGAGGAGAAATAGACCATTTTAAGTGGGCTAGGGAGGCCCAGGGAGGGCAGGGTGACAGAAGGGCAGGGCAGAGCGGGGTGAGAGGGGGAAAGGGCAGGGCAGGTTGAGTGGAATGAGGAGATGGAAGGGGTAGGGGATGGATAGGGGAGGGACGAACAAAAAAGAGAGAGGGAGGGGGAACACTCATCACAGAGTTTAGAACAGTTCAGAAGATGAGGCTGCCCTGTCCAAACCCACTCTCACCCCAGACTGGTAAGACTTTATGCAGCTAAGTACCCATCTTGGGATGCCCATTTTGAAACCATCCTGGGCCCAATGTGGTTGCCCATTTTAAAGCTGACCAGTGCCCAAATCGGGCGGCCCAATGTGGCCCAGACCGTATGCTGAGGACAAAACCAGTTGGGAGCCCAACGGGCTCAAGTGGGTTTGCCCGATTTGGGCTGCCCTGTGTGGCCCTGACTGGAAACCCAGCATCTGCTGAACCTAAAACCCATGTACTGAATACTGCCCGCTTTGAACCACCTTATCTCGGGTAAAACCAATTTGGCCCCGAGCGGGCTTGCTACATGGGTACTAGAGTAAGAAATTTGCAGTTTCTGATCAATCACCAACACTATCTAGACAACATTCTAAACCATGTGTTGCTGTGGGTGAATAGCCAGTCCTAATTTGCAAGGTGTACTAAATACTACTCAAAACCTGTCAGGAATGTTAAGGGCCATCCAGTGAAGTGTACTGTGTTGTGATTAGACACTTCATTTTGAGGCGCTTTGGGCAAGCAGTGATTGGAACAATAGTGTGAGTTACAGTTAGGCCTCTGCTATGTCACAGGGTAGTTAGGGAGCCTTCATTATTTATGGCGGGGGGGGGTGAGCATTTCGAGGGGGGGCAGCTCATTTTGGGACATTTGCGAGGGGGAGGCACTTTATTTTAGGGTATTTCTGTGGGGAAGGCACCTCATTTTTTTTATATTCATGTAGTGGGAGCGCTTCATTTTAGGACATTCGTGCCAGGGGATATTTCATTGTAGGGCACTGGTATTTGTCATATGCCAGATATTTTTTCCTATTTTCAAGCAAAATCGGCTTCTAAATCATTTTCTCCCAAAGTCTCCCCTGGCTTATGACCAAGTTTTTTAATGCTATAAATTATAGAGTTTTCCTAAACCTCTCAAAATTTCAACCCAAAATCAGCTCATGATATTTTTCCAAACTCTAGTCCTGGCTTATGACTAAGGTCGGCTTATGAACAGGGTTTCACAGTAATTCCTAGTCTAAAAGAGGGGGTGTGCACTTATTAGGGTGTGTGCGCTAATTACATTGAAAGCGGTGTAAAGACTTTATTAGGCAATCAGAACCTTATCAGGCATCAGGTGCAACTTATAGCATTCTTCCAAATTCAGACTATCTACTTTAAATGTAGATATTTTTGTGTATATGAATTTTTGCGGAAAAGGTAAAAAAGACATCTTCGTGTGTACTTAAATTTGCAGATTTTTATTTCAAAAGTGTGAGTAGGCAAACAGAAATGATCATCCAAACGCCCCCGCATGGATGTCCCTTTCACCTGTGTATAGCATTACTATATGGACTTAGTAGGTTTAATTATTAGCTGATGAGATGATCCCAACTGTTCACTGCAGTCCTCTCGGGGGCCAACTGGTACCCATCTGGTAGGTTTTATCTGTAGAACTCGCTGGTAACAAGCTCCAGCAATGACCACGCCCATGGGATAACCTGCTACATCGGTAGCAGGTTATCCCATGGGTAGTGATTGTGTCTACAGGAGTTTTTACACCTTCTACTACACCAGCTTGCAGCAACATAAAGTGATGCAACATAGTAAGGTGCTATATGCCTTCAGGTAGCCAGCATTGTTGTTCAAAGGAAAATCCCTTAGCACAGGAAAGTGCCATTTCACGTGCTAAGGGGAAGAGTGATTTTAGGATATTTCTACTGAGGGAATCAATTTTAGTGTATTATAGTGAGCGGTAATGAGTGGGGGGGGGGCGGCGCTTTATTTTGGGGTATTCACAATGGGGGGGGGGGGGCACTGCATTTTGGGGTATTCACATAGGGGGGATTCATTTTTGGGTATTTCTGTGGGTGAGGCAGTTCATTTTGGGATATTCACATGGGGGGGACGCTTCATTTTCAGGTATTTGCCGAACGAGATTCTCACCCCCTTCCTGCCATAATTACTGAACGCTCCCTTAGTTGCAGGCAAACATTGCCTACAATTTTAGTGTATTATAGTGAGCGGTCAGACAATCAGCCGACCCTGCACTGTCAGTAATAATCTTTTACAGCACTTCCTCATTAAAAGTGGGAAATGAAGGCCTCCATGCGTTGTATAATTCAATAATAGTCTTCTCATCCGCTACTGATCACGTGGTGGTCATCGACCAATCATCATCCATCAAGGAGGCAGCAGACAACCATTACTTCCGCTGTCCGACTGTCTTTGGCTCCCTCTCAATTTCCAGCAGGTGCTTGGTTTTGTTTAGCCACAATACAAAGGACAAGGCTACGAGAGAATCGCACCGTTTGTGCCTGTGACGTCACAGATGTTGGTGGTGACGTCTCATCAATCGTTAGTGTAAACGAGGCTTACAAAGGCTATTGTTGTATAGTGTGCACAAGACGGTAATAAATCACCCACCGCGAGCATTGTTTAAGACCTTCAAGACAATGCTAATGATCTAAGAAAATTTGATACATCATAAAGAATGAGGGACCTCAATCGTTTAAATTCTAGGCCTATATCCTTCGAAGGTAAAGGACGTGCACCCATACACAGAAAAACGTAAGCTGGTCAGAGTGACTCACATAAATGAGTCCAAATTCTATCACCAGGGTGACTCTGTTTTTGACTGATGGGGAAGTGAGCCAGAGCCATTTGACTAATTTGTAAATCTGAGTTGATTTGACTCAGTTTGTAGAAGAGTCAACTGATATTGACTCAGTGGACTGCTAGTTTGGATGATCAGTCAGTGGAGGGTGACGGGGGGGGGGGGGGCTATCTCTTTATTCATCAATCATATATTCGGTATGCTATCCATCCTCCTTCCTCTGTTGAACTCAGATTGGCTTCGCTGTCTGCAATATGATAGAAATATACTATTGAAGTTGATGTGTAAAACACACTTTATATAATCATAGAAAATGAGGATGATATATCCATTGACTGAGATATCTCACCAAAATGGAAAGATAAAATAAGTACATGTACAATGATGCAGATCACATTTTCAATGGGCATAGAATTGAAATTAAATTCATGTTGAAGTCAATTTGAATTCAAAGTTGATGCAACGTTCCTCGCCAAAATTTTATTGCCTTATACTGTATACATCCATATATAATCTCATTGGCAAGGAATTATATAATGTAGTCTCATCCCCCCCCCCCACCCATGACGTGTAACATGTATTTGTAAACACATAATGCAATATCTTTCCCCCTGACTCTGTGTGCAGTTGTTTATGCATACAGATCTCTGCCACTTCCATATGTGATCAAGATTGACTCACCACAAGAGTCAGATAGCCTTTGACTCTGCTTGTGGCTGAGTAAAATATATTTTACTTTGTCATGTAAGTAAGTCAATGGATGTAAACGAACCATTTGTAGTTTTACTCAGTCATGAGCGGAGTCAACTCGTCAAATAAGTGAGTCAACCAAAGGTTTTCTGTGTGTATGTATTTGGTTATTGAGACTATGCATAATGCCAAGAAATGTGCGTTTCAGCATTATCTATCCGACCCTTTTCATAAGATCTTGTCCCTGAGGGCCATTTCCAAAATGAAACGGGATGCCTAGCCCTTCTTCTGATCTCATAGGTGATGGTCAGAATGGAAATGAGTATTGATATTGCCCATGGTAAGAACATGGCATTTCCAAGTACAATAACATGGTGTACATAGGTCTCTCTCATAGATAGCCATAAGGCATATGATAAGAAGAATCTCTTTTCCTTATCGACAATATGTCTGTGAGAAAAGAAAATCCCACTGGTAGTCTACAGAAAGCCTTGCTCATTTACACCAACCCTCCTTATCGATAAGACATCTGGGGGGGGGGGGCTACGGCGACACCGATCGATGAGTTCCCATTCCGGTCTATCTCAGGTTTTATGATGGGACGCTAGAAATGTGATGTATGCTGGGACTGGAATCGTCAACGTGCGACGGAACGGATCCGGAGAGATGCCAAAAGATCGATCAGGCAGATGGGCGTTATGAACAGAGCAATTACCGGGCTTAAATATCGTGGGATCCCATCAACATGCAAAAATACCACGGCATAGGCCTATGCAATGACAAGAACATGCATGTATATATACAAAACCATATGAATTAGGCCTAATACATTGTACACATCAGAATATAGCAGGAATGAAAAGTTCTGTGTTCTATTGTATTCTTCTTGTAAGGACAGAATCTATAGCAATACACTACTTGAAGAAGGCCCATGATAGCTTGTGTATAACCCAACAAATACATGACTTTGGGTTTCAATAGCAGCCAGATGGCGCCAGCTGCCCTCAAGGATTTCCAATGGCACTTCCGGTCCTGTTTCCGGTTATAAATTGTCGTCTGCAAAAGGCAATGTGGAGCTTTTGAGGGCAATATCGGCGTTTTGGGGAAACTAAAGGGCAATACGACTGACTGCTTGCGGCCAACAGGGGTTCTGATTTCCGGATTGGGTGGAGGCCATTGTGACCGATCTGCAGGCAGTATGAAGCACCCACGGCTGTGGGAATGGCGGCCTATTGGTGGCTGGGTTGTACTAGGTCGAGGTGTTTGAGGCGGCCTTCCGGGTTTCCCAATGGGCTGTGCCTGGGAAGTGGGCCTGTTCTATAGAGGCTTTCATGTGAAGGAGAGTGGTCTTAATTGGTTCCAAAATGTACATGTGGACCGTGAATACTTTCTTACTTCATTATATTTATATGTAACATCACTTTCCGTGTTTATTCGAGAAAAAGATTGACTGTGGTACATGTATGTTAAAGAACACATTTCTCGTAGATCTACGGAGGTGGCATATCTCTTTAGCAGTGAAGCCATTTGATTTCATTGTTTATTCCAATGCAAGTTAACATTTACTGGATCTTGCTGAAGAGAAGTTGTTAAAAATAATTTCACCATCTAATACTGGAGTATATGTGTAATAGCAATTCATTATTGGGAATAAGGCCAAATAAAAAAAAAATAGGTTTGTTTCCAGTTACCTGACCGACCCTAGCAAAACAGGGCCGACCCTATAGACAATTTTTTTTTTATTATGAGAATTTTTAAGAAGTTTTTTTTTTAAATATTTTTGAGAAATTTTGAGAATATTTTTGTATTTTTATGAATTTGTCATGAAAATAACTTTTTGGTGTACAGTTAATAGCTTTACTCAGCATATATCTTGTAGATTTTTCACATTTCTCATTTGTTGTCCATGTTCTTACCTTGAAATCAAAGAACCAGATAGATCTGCCCATACATTTCTATACAAAAATCAAAAGAAAAATCTGACCTACCGACCCTAGCTCTTTGATTCATGTAACCGGAAACACATGAAATTTCTTTTGGCCTAATTATAGGATCACGCAACCCACATCCCCACAGCCATGAAATACAATTATGTTGTAGTGTTTTAAGTTTACCTGATAATCTGGTCCATTGCCATATACTAGTAGCACTGACTTACTAGTAGTATACTAGTAAGTCAGTGCATAGGAACAGCTACTGAAATCTATTTGATCTACTTACGAACTGGAAGTGTCCTAGTTCCGAAGGCAGGAAATTTGAAATCTCGAGCTTTGATTGGTTGAGAGACCGGAAGTGACGTCATGACCTAGTTTCTTGAGCTCTGATTGGTTAATAGATAGTCTAGTTTAAAAGACGGGAAATTTGAAATTTTGCAATTGAAGGCATGAGAGACAGTTGCCATGGCAACAACAAAACATAAACAAATGTGTTGTTGTCTTGGCAACGTTAAAATGTAAACAATGATGTCACCTTGACCTTGACAATGCCATTTTGACCTGACACCTAGTGGAAATTATTGGAACTATTTATAGCTTGGTTTAGTGGAGTTTAAAAAACCAGTGGTGCCCTCACACCTAGCAGATATTATTGGAAATGCTTTTAGCTGCCTGCCCCTTTTTGCCCCTAATGTTTTCTTCATATCTGACACCTAGTGGATATTATTGGAATTGCTTATAGCTGGACTTAGTGAACCCCTTTTGTGGTTAAAAACAAAACTAGTAGCGATGGTCTTACCACCTTTTCTAAAATTTGTGCAGTGCTGTTTGTGAATTGCGCTCTAACCTTGTGTAAATCGGTGGCAGGGTAATGAATTTCACGCATTTTGCACTGGAACAACGAGGTAGCAACTCAGTGAGCTGTAAACTGTTGCCACCGCTGCCGCCGCCGCCACCACCACCGCTACCTGTGCACAAACAACATGAGTGCGCCTGCTTTTCACCAGGTGGCCACGTTAGAGACGTCGACCGCCTAAGCACATAGTGTTGCTACTTTTTGTCTTTTTAAGAAAAAACTGAAAAAAAGTGCCTCACTGACCCTATTTTCGGTTTCAAAATGAAAATCACAATTCTTTAAATTTGTAGCAATAGAATAAATTTGACAAAACACAACAGATGGTTTAGATTATTCGCTTTTTATTTTCACACTTCGTCGTTGGATACCTTAGTTGTGTGTTCTACATAAACAAGGGGTATATAAACACGGTTCACCCCAATGGATATCGAGGAGGTCCGTACCCCATCTGTTACGGGCTGCAGTTCAGAACCCATTCAATCCCGGTGCCTTGTCCCGGTGGCACACTTAGCTCCTCTGTTTCACGATCCTCCTTTGGAGCATCTAGAGACATAAGCTGTCAGCTGCTGCTGCCAGCCTATGCCGTCACGAGGGCACGTTTGCTCCAGGCTCTGTCACTGTGTGTTGGTTCACCGCTGTTGTCAAAGTCAGACCTGGTATCAGGAAAGATCCAATGCATTTCTCCCTCTCTCACTCACACATCAAAGTGTTCTCTCCCTTCACTTCTCCCTTCACTTGGTGACTCGTAGCTTACTGTTGTTGGTGACGGATGTCCCCACAGGTGGCGCTCCTCGTGCCGTGTTCGGTATGTTGTTCAATCTTCGCCTCCTCAGTCCTTCAGTCCTTCTATTCCTGCGCTCAAAACAAATGGGTGACCAGCGGCAGCAGCAGCAGTGACTGTATTTTTTTAAAGCAAATCAACTATGCCATCCACCATTCTTTTTTCGTACGCGGCCTTGTCCACTGCTCCCAATGATTCCTCCACGTAACAGCTTGCCTTTTTCAAGTTGAGTCTGCGTAGGACGTCCACTAAAATAAACGGCGGCGATTTTTTTTGTATTTCCATATCCTCAACACTTTTACAAAAGGTTTACGACCATCAGCTAGTTTTAAGATGGGTGTGGCCAAAGCGGTAAGTTCTGGGTCAGTCAAACAAAGCTGCTTTCCCAATACCTTCCAGTGTGGTCCTATGCGAACGGCTGTCACGCTGATAAAGTCCTTTTTCTCTCTGGTGTTCACCACTAAGTTGAAATCGTAAAAGAAATTTCGACCTAGACCGCATTCCTTCTCTCGGACTGGCCGCGTCCCTTTATCTGACTCGGCATCATCGCCCATGCGGCGAGCTAGTTTTCCCAGCAGATGCTTTACATACAGAGTGACTTACCATCAGCTGGGAGAGTGAATACACATTCCAGATCAATTAGATTCTTATCTAGATCAACACAACCAGTTGAGTGTAGAACTGATCCCAGGCTATTAAACTGGTATCAATAGACACTGGCCGAGGCTGCGGTGGTGGTGGTGGTTGGGAAAATGTTATGATGATGGGTACGCATGTCATGGCAGGGTGTACCATGTAAAAGGTTAATTGGAACATGTTGATAGGTTCATTCATGGAGAATGTTATGATAAACAAACAGGGAGGTAAATGCAACGTGATCGTAGAGCATGTGGCATAGACATGGCTTGCCAGACATTTTTTTCAGTTTATACATGGAATCGTTTTTTATGCAAACAGGGTGTAATCCATAAATTTGAACATGTTGATAATGATGAGTAAGCCGGGAGGAGGTAAAAGCTAATGATCCTTCATGGTCAAATCTTACACCTGTCTTTTTTTTTATCCTGGAGCACAGGCATCAATGGCAGCCTTTTGATCTTTTGGAGCATGTAGCACAGATGGTTGTGAACAGCCTGTAACATGTAAACAGCATGTAAACTGCTAATTTGTACATGGTGATATGCAAAATGCAGGGTTTTTATTTTTTAACGTTGTGGTAAAGAGAGTGTTATCATGAGTGAGTGAAATCCAACATATTTACGCCTGGTCAGACATGTGGTTGGTTGGGGGAAAAGGGGGGGTGGGGAAAAGGGGGGTTGTGGTAAAAGAATTTTATGATGATTGGGACTAGAGGTAAGAATGAAATCCTGGAGCACAAATGGTAATGTCAGCGGATCCATTCCTGAATTGTTTTTTTTATGATGATGATGATGAGTGGAGTTAAAAGGTATCACTGGAAGTGCTGCTGTCTTTTTTTAATTTCTGGAGCATGTAGCACAGATGGTTGTAAACAGGGTGTGACGTGTATTGTAAACAGCGTGTAAATGGCAAATGAGTAAATTGTACATGGTGATATGGGGCATTTATTTTTTAAAGGTAGGGTGAAAAGAGTGAGTAAATCCAACACATTTTTTTTCTTTTGATTCTGTCATGCCTGGCTTTTACCACCCTTCATGTTAGCTCAAACATAAAGGCAAAAATCGTTTATTATACAAGCATGGACCAGTGTGCAGTGGTTGTTTTTGTTGTGTGGGGTTGTGGTGGGAAAATGTTATAATGAGTGGGACTGGAGGTAAGGATGAAATCCACACTTCTCTTTTGATCCTGGAGGACAGACGCAATGGCAGTGGTGCAGCATGCAAACAGGGTGGGGTGTAAACTACTAGTTTTCAACATTCTGATGGGAACATGTTTTTTTTAATTGTGCACCATGTAAAATGATGTTCAGTAACAAAGACATTTTTCTTTTTTCAAAAATGGTGAGCGAAAAAAAAATGTAAATTTAACCTGTGGAAAAGTACTTTACAGTGACATGGAAAATAACCATTTTTTTTCTTTAAAAAAAAAAGAAGCCATGGAGCATGTGGAAACTTACCATTTAGAACCCCTTGAGATTTAAAAAAAAAACTGCGCTGTTAAACAAAAATTTAAAAAACTTATTCTTTGTTAAATTGGTGGTTTCTTTTTTACTTTTTACCAAGAGGTTTTTTGTCTTTTTTTTCTTCAGTAAAGGGGTAAAATGGTTAACAGGATAAGCTGTGACAACTTTGCGTCCTTCAGCGGATATTTGAGTTACCACCCTCACTCTATGACAAGACCCTGGTGAGGAGTGGTCAATTTCAGTTCTGAACACCCTTTCGTAAATGATTCTGTTTGGGACAAGGGGCATAATGTAATTTTGTCCGCCTGAAATAGCGTTTTTATCAACGCTTCTACCAAAGTGGGATCAATAAAAACTGAATTTCCACCCTTTGGACTTTTTTTGGAAACAAAGTTTCTGCCCCCGCGCGTGAAAGAGATTGAGGACGCGCAGGGTATGGCGTGACGTCTCATAATGTGCATTATGAGTAAGCTCAATCCCTGCTACCTGCCAATTTTTACTTTTTGTGATCAATTTTTTTATGGATGGCCAAAAGGAGTGTTTGCCATTCTTTATCAAAGGTTCTGTGTTGTTTTGCAGGAAACACTCTCTAAAATTTAAATTGGGAGGAATACGTGTTAATGTTCAGGACAATACCGCTACAGTTGAAACAGCTTACCTTGTTCTACACCACCCATTATGTCTGAAATAAAAACCTCCATTTCTCTGTTGTGAGAAGTGGATAAGCTCAGAGCTAGTGAAGCAGGAGTCATGATCAGCTGAGCAGTGAGTGAACCTTGCACCATTAATGCTCACAGTGGCAACTCGATGGTCAATTTAAGTGGGGTCAATACATACTGGGGAAAAAGGGGTGGGAGGAAAAGAGCTGCTCAATGCACCGCACATGGTGGCAACTTGGCGGGCAGTCTAACATAAACAAAACAGGGTTGCATATACAGGCACATTAGGCTGCTACTGGAGGGAGGGGGAAAGTAGGGTTTATAAAGAGTGGTAAGTGGCTCACTGACCATCACATGAGCGCTTTTACTGCTTCCGCTGCTGCTGGAACCACATCCACCACAGCTTCACTACACCGCCACCACCATTTCCACAGTCATGCCAAACTGAAAACGAGAGCTAAGAGGCTACCACCCATTAAACTGCAGCGCTCTTTTACAGAGAACTGTCCCTCTGCACCTTGTTATAACGTAGTAGCTCATACACTTACCCTCTCATGACTCAACCTAAGGTCATTGACTCGACCAAAGAGGTGGGGGGGGGGAGGAGGAGGAGGAGGAGGAGAAGGAGGGTGAAAAGAAGCCAATGGTGGTGGTGGTGGCAGGTGTTAACCACCCTTTGGACGCTTCACCCCCACTATTGACTGATGAGAAAACCAACTCGAGAAAGAAGAAAGGGACAGCGTCAGGCACAGGGACCGGTTTTGAACCGGTGGAAAAAAAGAAAAGGCAGAGAACCTCTAAAGCAGCAGCAGCACCACCACCACCACCACCAGAGCCAAGACCGCTACATATTAGGTCTGTAGGCGGAAATGAGAGCCTCGAATTAACTTCCAAGAAATGGCCTGTGGAAAAAGTGAGCAGGCAAAATATTACACCTGCTTCTAACCAAATTTTCTACCCTGAAGGTGACAAGAACACACGCATAGAGGTGTACAAGAAGTCCACCGTGAAAGGGTTGGCCATTTGCTCCTACATAGATAAGCCCTTTGAAAGGTGTGTTAACCTTTCACCTCCCCAGGTCAAATGCCTCATCAGCAAATGTCCAACTCTCCTAAAGCACTACAAAGATATTTTACACCAAGCCTACCAGAGAGCGGTGGCCGTTTCTAACCTCATAGAGGATTTAGACATCCGCACTGGTGCACCTTCTTCATGCCCTGTTTTGATTCTGGTGAACCATTACAAGGTTGCAGGTAAAATCCATGTTGGCACTCAGTCCTACATAAATGAAATGAACCTTTCTGTGCCTTCTGCCATATGCCACCCCATCTGTCCCTCACACTGTGGGCACACCATCACGCCTCAAGTGCTGGAAACTCTTCATGACAACAACGCATTTGTTTATGTTTTGTTGTTGCCATGGCAATCGTCTCTCACACCTTCAATTCCAAAATTTCAAATTTCCCGCCTTTTAAGCTAGACCATCTCTAAGCCAATCAGAGCTCAAGAAACTAGGTCATGACTTCACTTCTGGTCTCTCTACCAATCAAAGCTTGAGATTTCAAACTTCCTGCCTTTAAAACTAGGTCACTTCTGGTTCGTAAGTAAGTCAAACCGATTTCAGTAGCTGTTCCTATGTGCTGAGTTTGCCCCTATATACTACTTATACTACTTCCTAAACTGCCCCGGGCATGGTATGCTTGAGTGGTAGAATGGATGTTACCCTTTGTAATGATTCTGATCTACAGATATGTTCGTTCATACATCACATCAGACAGTATGACCCTTATGCTAACATGTAGTATAGGGGCTAAGTGGGATAGATTTTAGACCTGTGAGATAATTTCTCCTTCTACTCACTACAGACATTTCAAGGTGAGTCATCTGGTACATGTACTCATCATTATGTCAGTTATAAGTGTTCATCTGTCATCAAGCAATCGAGTAAATAAACCTTCCTCTCTGACAATGATAATGTATACGGAGTAGACTGCAGGAAATACCTGTGATATTCAATTAGGGGTGAGCATTATAGTAGTCATATATCCCATAGCAGAGCAAATGAGTAAAGGAAAGGGATGTCTGCATATCATGAAATGAATTTTGTTGTAAATAGACTCAAATACAGAAAGAGAAAATGATAATCAGCGTGAATGATTGACTGACTGCATATGAATTTTAATGTCGGTCTTTCTAAATGTTGAAACAAAGCTCTGCAGTATATATGTAGCTAAGTTAGCCAGCTTATGGTATTCATCATAGAGTGTATCAGTGTATACAATGTACATGTATATGAAATTTACCTGTAGCTTCTCTTTCTTCAAGTATGCATATATACATAATTAAAGACTATTATTAAACAACATATCTTCCAACACAGGAAACAATAAAAAAGTTTAATATCATCAAGAAACACAAGGCAGCATTTTTTGTGTGCTTGGCAGTTTTCATTGTCCGAACTCTAATCATAGCATTCCACACATTGTTGATGTGTCAGGTTCTTATTGGGTCTTTCCAAACCAGCTTGGATTTATTGCTATGGCCAATAGTCATATACTATCGATGGTGTAACCAGTCCATCACATGTGTGGAAGCATGCCTTTAAATGTTCATGTATTTGGTTGTGTGAACTGAGCGATACACAGGATGTACATGTACATGTACTCCCTAGCGTTATGCTAGTCGCGGAACATGTAGATGTATGGTCATTACTCAACTCAACGTAGTCATCTGTTCCCTTTTGATGTATAACCCCGGTATATGTAAGAGTTTAGCGTTTTATGTACTGTTTTACATTTTCTCAGTCAATGCTCAAAAAAATATCTGAAATGAGGATTTTTTGACGAGGGGAGTGATGAGAAACAAGTTTATTTTGAGTGGCCTTATAGTGACAAAGGTAATCATTTCATCGTGTAGCTTCTAATGTATTTTATTGGCGTGCATTAAATATCATTGGAACAAACTGACACAAAGATTGCACATTGATCATAGATTCCAAGTACTTACATATACTACTAGATGGCGTAGCAGTACAAGTATTGTACCGCGCTATTGTACCTAATATGGCTCAGGCTCTGACCCCCACCCGACACCTCTACGCTTCTTTACGCTCTTCACCTGGTAGGATAGACGTGGACCGAGGCTGAATGTGGCTCTGCAAAGGGATTGGTAAATACCCCGGGTAAATACTCTCTATTCTGTACTATATAGTAGTCCCCGGGTAGTAGTCCTAGTGCATTGTACTCCTACAATAGGTCTATACCGTTCCGCTGAAATGTTCCTCAAGCTTCTAATATCAACTGCTTTCAATTACCGGTAGAAGTCATTGTGATGCTTTAAGAGTACCATGACTAAAACTTGGTATGGGATTGTGATTGCTCATTTTAGAAAAGTCTTAGTAGTGCAGGGGCACTCCTTAACCAATCAGGGCGCCGCGATTTTTCCGCTGGTTCCCGCGATTTTATGATCGCTGTTTGAATCGGTACCCATGTTGTTAATGTGCGGTGCCAGGGCCCCTTTAAGATAAGGGGCAGGATGCAGCTTATCAGTGTTATCACTGACCATTGTGCTGGAGGCTGATAAGAAATTTACCCACAATACCCTGCTCTGGAGTCGGGGGGCTAAACCAAGATGGCGACCTCCATAGCCTGATATGCTAATGCCCTATAGCTTACGAGTTGACTAGTTCCCGAGTGGGGCGTCCTTTCGGGTTGAGGCTGGTTACGCCTGGCGGATGGTGGCAGCACTGTCCTCCAGGCTTCCTGGCTTAAACACAGGGGTTGCCATCCAACCCCTGTGACTATATAATAGTCGGGTCAGAAGCTAGCGGGGCAGAATCCTTCCGGATTCTGTACAAACACCTTAAGATCTCCCTGACTCCGAAACCTTACTTGGTAGTCATTAATAAGGGTTATATGAACAGTGATACCACCAATCGGAATACCTTTAGCTTCCTGTATGTTAGGATATTGAATAAAACTTGTTGCCTTCTGAACAGGACATTCTTGTATTCGTGATCCTTTCCGAACAAGTAGCCAGCAAATCTGAGATAGAACCATTGCAGTATCATGCACATGAACAAATCCCTAAAGGTGTTTGGTGCGCCCGCAGTTGGATGTCTATGTATCAAAATAACTCAAAATCTACTCTGATATAGGCCTATAATGACATTGTATTCCCGCTTAGCGGATTCCTTAGTGGGCTGACCCCTGCTGAAGCTGATACCTTGCGAGATAAGGACTGATAACAGCGAGCTGATGGGTACCAGGTGTTACATAATGCACCCTCAAAAGTCGGCACTGAATGAAAGGAATTTTTCTCATTGGTCAATATTATATCCCGCTAGGTTCCTATAGGCCTCATGATATTAGTGAATATGAATATATATTTTTTTTCATTGTGACTAGTACTTAAAATTGTCTAATCGGGTGAGATTGGAAGAGGTTTAGTCCCCACACTTTTTTCTTACCTTTTCTCTCTTTTTATATCTAAGGGAACCAAAATGGCCCTTGCTATCATACACAGATCTTGACTTTGCCTTCATAGCAGCCCTCCCTCACCCCCTACAGCTTCACCACACACCCTTCAAAGTCACATTGGATCCTATTTCCCCCACGTGGCTTGAATCTTGCTACTCTCTGTTCTCTTTGCGGTTGGGGACGTTTGCCTCTTGCCCTCAAACATAAAAGCGTGAAATATTTATTCTTGCGGCAACTTCAAAGGACCGAGGCAGGCGACCAATGGAATGTGGCCAAAGGAAGCTGGCAAGTTGACCAATCAGAGAAGTTTCCACGGGGAGGATCTGCCACCGACGAGTCCACTTTACGGTGAGAGAAAGAGAATGGGGTGGTAGCATTATAGGTATGTTTTGTTTTGATCCCCATTTCATGATAAAAGAAGTGAAATATGAATTCCCGAAAATACATATTCTCTCCCCCCCCCAAAAAATGAACAAGCGATCAAAAATATAACTACTGTTCCGGTTCTTGTTGCCCAGGGTCAGGGAGAAACCATTCTGTTCCCCCTGCAGTAAAATAATGGATTCGTCCGCCTGTCAATCAGGGGCCACGCTGGCTGCTCCGCCCCTTGAACTTGAACCCGTGTTGTGGCCTATATTCGCCGACCAGAGCTTGCACATGCCAGCCTTGTGGTATTCCAACCAGTCTCCTCTATTCCCATACTAGCGGAGTACACTGTTTACAAGCTCATTATTGAGAGGATATTTAAGAGGATATATACCCTGGGATGTGAGTTTAGTGTCCATGTGGGCATGTTATTCCACCGGACATGGGCAAACTGCAGAGCAAGCACGGTGAGTATATTAAACTATATGAGTCCAGGAGAGACCACACTGTCATTGTATGATGTTTCTATCCAATCATCCACTGCTATCAGTCTACTGTCTAGTGATGGCCTGTTTCAGGAAGGCATTGACTGAGTAGTGAATCGGTGTAGTACATGTATATGGACTATAGACAACTGGTCGGGTGGTATCCTTCCTAAAACGTACATACCTAGGTACTAATCATACATGATATATCCCCTTGTCATCTCTGGTATATATCTCTCCCAATCGCTGTTCAAGCTGTTAGTGTTACCACATTAGTGCTCAGAATCCCTTTCCACAAAGATCTCATTGACATCAATGACAACCAACAGTCTTTACCATCATATCATAAAAATAGCCAGTTAGTACTTTGACAACACTATCTCAGTATCTGGTTGTTTACTTGTAGTTAAAAGTAGCCCACTTTATTTGCTCTGAGCCCCAGGTTTAACATTGTTACATGTAGTGTATTGTAAGCTAATTATTTGAGTTTTTGGCAATTGCCTTAACAGTAAAGTGAAAAGCTGAGTTAGTGTTTTGACAGATTCTACTAGGCCTGTATGCTCCCAGTGAGGAGGCTGTGTGGGTCTTGACCTCATGTAGGGCTTCCCTAGCCCACTTAAAAGGGTCTGTATCTCCTCTTTCCTATCCCCTCAGATGTGTGTGGTGCACATATGCGTGGACACTGACACATTCCTCTGTGAAATTGTGTAATGTCGTTCTCTCCATGAATATGACCGTAGCTCTCGAAATGACGTTAAACATCTAATTAGAGAATAGACAACGATCTTCTTCACATCAAGACTGTCTGTTGTCCTATAATGCACAAATGCATCTGAGTGCATTATAAGACAACAGGCAGTCTTGATGTGAAGAAGGAGTTGTCTATTGTCTTTATAAAACGTTGTACATTTCATTCCAATCAATTAAGTACCCAATTAATGGCCCTTGATTTGTTTACAACTATGGTGACCTTGCCCAGTTGTGCACTACACTCTTATAATGCACTCAACGTCACTTCTATTGTGCAGCAGAGCACTGCCAGCCGTTTTATAATACTCACTCACTCTTGACCTCATGTACATGAATGGTATATATTTTTGTTTCATGTGCTCTCACCACGGCTGTCCACTGTGCTCCTACCACCATCCTCACAACAGTTTGCAAACGTCAGGGGCCTGAGGGTAAGTAGGCTGAACATGTGTTATTTCTAGGTCGACCAGCTGCTGGGTTATAGTCTATCTAGGTTTATCTAGCCTGCATCCTCTGTTTACAATGTAGCAACCCTCACATTACCATCAACAATAGGGTAATTAACAGTATAAAACATGTTAATGAGGCATAAGCTTTGTCTCGTATTGCATCACCACGGGTGATATATCTCCCACCTCTACTGTGTGTCTTAATGAGGCTGATTTTGTGTAGATTTTCCCAATAGGTGATGGGTAAAATATAGATGGGTGAGGACCTACCTCAAAGGAAAAAGCAGACCTCCTCTGTTACTAGTCTACTGAACAGAACACCCCCCTCTCTCTTGCTCCTCCTCCCATCCCCCTACACAGGGCTACAGTGAGTAATGGGCCACAGGACTCACCAAGATATACTTCCCACATTGGCTATCTAGATTAGATGAACTCCCAGGGGATGGCTTTTAAAACACTTCAAAGGCTGGCCCCAGTTTCAGCTGTCAGAAGTTGTAAATAAATCGACAGAGCATTGGTGCAGGGTTACCCCTTGGTTTCTATTATGGCAGGGGGTGTGGAAACTTGTCTTGGGACACTCCCAGCACTTTTTATTTTTGTATTGCAATGACGGAAGTGTATTGATCAATCATAGGATAAAGTTATAAATCACATGAACACTAAAATGAAGTTAAGGTTGAATCCCAAACATGGCGATTTAGGGCCAAGATGTCTCTGCGATTTGATCCTTGTTGTGATTTTGGGGACTACTTCAAAATCAAGCACATGTACACATTTTAGGACAGGAAATATGGGATACACAGAGATATGATACCTCAAATGGTTTATAAGAAAATGAAACAGTGTGTTTGTGCTCTATACTTCCTGCTATAGTTTAATATACTAGTAGCTTTTGCGATTTTGAGGTAGTCCCCATATTTGCAACAGGTAGTAATTGGCATAGATATCGTCCATCGGGACTTACTTCAATAATCATTCTTTCATGATAAAGACGGATCATTGATTCCATTAACAGAATACTAAATACCTGAAATAGAACTATTATTCCCTACTTAATTTTCTTATTATCTATGTGACTGCCATTAGTATTCAGGGGCTACATATCATGTAAACAGCAATTGCTGTCAGCTAATAATGGAAATACGACATGGGGGGATTCATTCGAGTATTTAATAGATGGGTTTATTAAGTCTATAGTGTTCAAAATTACACACGCACGCACGCACTGTCTGGAATATTTACTGTCTGGAATATTTACATTTCGAGTCCTTTCAACCAGTTTTTGAATTAAAATTTCTTGAAAACCTCGCACATACAGGTTTAAATCGATGGTCTTTCTTCTTGTGAAAGAAGTCTATCAAGGACTTCTTATTTACCTGCTCCTCCATTACCCATTCATTCCTCGGACCTAAATCTTTCATTATCGCCCTCCATCTCTTAGCACCTTAGTCCCTGTGACGGCCCCATACAATGCTACACCCCTCACCTGGTGGAGGATAGTGCTGCAATGTTTGGTGGGGTACAGGAGAAGATAAAGGGGAGGGTAGGGGGTGTTCTCAACCGTGTCGTGGGGGAACGATCAAGATCTTGGGGGTCCAACCTGTCTCACCTCTGCATTGGGATCCTGGGTGGTGGGATGAATGTTGCTCAACCCTTTACGGACGGCAGAACATCTCAATCCTCATGTTTATCTGTTGTCATGATGCCCTTATCACCAGTGCTGCTTTGGTACTTCAATCATATCTACTGGCAGGGACTTTGTTAATCGGGCTTCCCTAGCCCACTAAAAGGGTCTACTTATCTTTCCTATCCCCTCAAGATGTGTGTGGTGCACATATATGCGCGGGCACTGACACATTCCTCTGTGAAATTGTGTAATGTCGTTCTCGCCATGAATATGACCTTAGCTGTCGAAATGGCATTAAACATGATTTGTAGACGATGTGGCCAAATGACGATGTGGCCAAGACGATGTGGCCAAAGTTGTGGATGATGTGGCCAAACAGGGTGGACAATGTGGCAAATGTTTTTTTAAGGCTATCTACCATAAGAATATGGGTCTCCCAAGTGTTCTATAACGAACCCATTTACTTACCCTGGCATTTTTCTTTTTTCTCTGGCCCATATGCATGCATTTTATTACCCATATTGTACCAAATCTAATCCAAATTGGTGGACCAATGTCTGTGGACAATGTGGCCAAAAGACTATGTGGACAATGGACGATGTGGCCAACGTTGAAAAGATGTGAATTGGTGTAAATCTGCTTCTAAAATGGCCACATCATCCATTTTCTCAAATTGTCCACATGGTCCACTTTTGGCCACATCATCCAGAAAATTGGCCACATCGTCCTTGGTTTGGCCACATGGTCCAGTGTCCACACCGTCCATTGGCCACATCATCCATACACCTTAAACATCTATTACTCACTCACTCACTTTGTTAATCAGGTAGGACCGCCACGATGGATGTGGCGGTGGTGATTAGGGCATAGTTGTTCAAAGCACAATGTATCTATCTTTCTATAAGGGCTAACACCTTTAATATGATGGATAATTCTTTATCCAGGACAAAAGGCTGTTAGTATACACTAAGGTATAGTGCTGATTTTGGTCATATATATATATATATATATATATATATATATATATATATATATATATATAGGAGGGGCATGTAGGATGTAGCTCATCTATAAAGGTCTATTATATAGAATCACATGTATATATGCAGTAGTGGAACATAATAGCAAATATATAGCTTTAATGACTATAAGAAAAATAGACTTACCGTAAAACTCCAAGTGTAAGTCGCACCCTGAGAATGTTGCAAGCTGGAGCCTGAAATGTTGGTCATTTCATGAGTATAGTCTATAATGTAAAACCACAGCGGTAAAACCCTTCATATAAGCAGCACCCAGATTGCCGGTTCATCCTACAAGCTGCATGCAGGGTCTTACGCTACTGAATGTACAATCATCGACCTTTAATAGATTCCTTGTAGGCTACGTAAGTCTTGATGCCTGAGAGAATTGATCTATAGGATGGAGGTTGTTTGGACCCATTCAAAAAGAAATGCAGTGTATGAATCAGGATCCATTCCAAAACACAGAGGATGAACTATATCTCCACGAGTAGAGCATCTTTTCTGTGTGACTGCTTACAACACCACTACTGTGTAAATAACAAGTCATTCACCCCGTCGTCTTTCGCCCCCAAGATCCTTGGTTCACCTGTGTCTAGTCAAGTATATAAATCAGTGACAAGAAATCTGCTTGAAGATGACAGAGGTACAAATGTCGTCTGGTTCTTTCATTCCTCGTGATCATTCGCCGCGTTTAGCTGTTTACATCTTGTAATTACAGATATACTTGACCCCCTTCCTCTTCACCCTCCCTTTATCCACCCACATGTCTCAAAACTCTCACCCTATCTGACAATACCCCCAGGCAGAAACTTTTACATACCCCTCATTTGTAGGAATGCAGGTGTGAGCTTGCTCAAGTGATACCATTGTAAGGCTAAAGGGATAGAAGGGAGATGAAAAAGGAAGGGAAATCTACAGAAATAGATAGCGACTGAGACTCCAAAATGTCTTCAAGATGAAGGAACAGATTCTGAGAGTACCATGATTATCTAGAGCACTAGAAACAATGAATAATGTTATATTTAATAAGAGTCCTCATTGAATGACATTCAGAATCCTCATTATTGCTGTCAAATGGTAGTATACATTACATAACTGTTACAAACAGATCACCCCTATAGTGAATGTCCTTGAGATGATTGATATTTGGCATTTTTTCCCAATATTGCCTTGAATGGGAGTCGCTTGAAATGTTCTACTTGTAATAGTAAAAGACTTCCAGGGGTTTTCATAAAGGACTACTGCCCCTGGCAATAACATGCATAGGGTACTCTGAAGCCATCATTATAAAGTTTAATGGGACTTTCTCCCTCACCACCCATAGCAGCTGAAGGAAAAAAGAACAGATGAGTTTTCGATTTATCCCCTCCCCTTGGAGGTCTCATAAAATGGAGATGACTCTAGCAATGAAGTTGGAAACGCTGCCTGGGGTGCTCAAGGGTGGTTTGGCATGTTCAGAAAAAGGAGGTTATGTTTCTACACTACAGTTGATGCTACTGTCATGACAGGGCTAATGAACAGTTTCATCTATCTTAGATATCCTCACTATCTTAAAACATTTATTCTCTCTCAGACATTAATCATGATACAGGCACATATATATAAAATGTAACACCATATGTTCACATTATATCAAAACACAGTATTCCTTTATTTAACCCTTGCATTACTTTGTTTCAGGTGAATGTATATTAGTGAATACACAGTTTGGATCAAGCCTGGACAAATTATCGGATTTCGATAAGTTATCCACAGACGGCGGCTGGCCGGACTTCAGCTTTGACCAATCGGTAAGTAGAAACAAAGCAATAAATATTGTGACTATATACAGCTTTCCTTTTTGACATGATAATGAAACTGAGTTGAGTGTCTAGATGAGGGTTCATAAGTAAACCAGACTAGCACATCTATTTCTGCTGTTGAACCTAGAGTGGTCTATGATGAATCTGCCTGGGGGCCAGCAGTCCTACTCGCCAGGCCACTTTATTTAGTGTACTCATAGTCCTTCTACAGAATATCCTTCCGCGAGCGGCGACCCAAATAAGGGTTTGTTTTATGTCCTAACAGTGTGTCTGTTCAGTGGTTGGAGTGTTGGTTCAGCACAAGTGTCAATATGGTCCACCTCTCTATGCAGGGCCTAATGCATTATGCCCTTCCCCCTCGTATCCACTTCCAGAATTTAATGCATATAGTCAGGAAATGAAAGGATGTGAATGGAATAATGGGTCAGAATAAATGTCCATTAAGTGGATAATTGACTCTGACAATGAATTGGTAATGATCTAAATATCGTCATAGACAGTTTCACTCTGCCAAAGACAAAGGAAAGAGGGTCACTCAAAACATTTGCATTTTAAATCATTTTAAATTGTTGTGTTCAGGCAACGCTACCTACCCTAATTTTTTGGTCCTACCCTGACTTTTTTTTGGGCATTTTAGGGGAAAATCTGATATTTTGGCACTTATCACGACATGGAAGTTTTTTTCACGATCTTGCGCATCAAATTCGCATCTTGTAGGCGCAAAAAAATTACAGCCGGTCTAAAAAAAATTCTAGAAAAAAAAAAACAACCCTTACCTACCCTAATTTTTTTCGACCCCGTTACCTGAACACAACAATTTTTTTAGGCCCTAGCTCTATCGCTTTAGTATATCATTAAATGTCTTAGAATTAAGTCAAAACCCTAGAGAAATGACAATTACAGCAAATAAGGCAAATATCCTCATTTAGTTATGTTCAATGGATTACTGGCTGTTGCACTATGCCAGTTCAGCCTACTGGGGCTGAGTTATGCTATATTATAAGACAAACCGGAAATTTGACCAGTTAAGGTCCTCCTCAGGCAGGTGTGGAGGTACACATGCCTACACCTAACACAGCATACAACATTAATCCTATGGTCAATGGGAATTAACCACCAGAAGAGGATGGTACCTTTATATAACAATGCTGCCATTGTAAAGGAACAATACCACCGATTTAATGTCATGAAAGGGAACCCAGAAAGGATTGTTCATCGGATTTACAGGTTAGTTTTCTCTACAGCTTAACATCCATTCTTCAGTAATCTCCTTGAAAGCTCCGACCGCTTCTTTCTGTCCATGGCAGGTCAACAGTTCAGACAGAAGTGAGTGCCCAGTGCAAACAAAGAGAGAAAATGCGAAGAATAAGATATACAATTTCACATGGAAAAGGGGAGAAATTCACACAAGGAACAATGATAGCTTATTCTCATCAAAAATTTTGCCCCGGGTTGATAATATCTGTCCACCAGGATGAAAGGCGGAGTTGAGGAGGGGAGGGGGTTCAGTTTTCTTTCACTTTCATTATTTAACCTTTTGTGGTTTGTTCTCACCACCAAACAAAACCACTATAGCCCCCTCCCATCCACCAAACGACAAGTTGTGCTACAGATCGACAGACAAGCGCGGGCCCTAACAAGAAAGCTTTTGATTCCTGTTTGTCACAGTGGGTTTAGACTTAACCTGCACACCCCCTAGGGGAAGTGATGGTGTAGTGGGGAGGGTGCTGGAGAATAGCTGGTGGAGATGAGTGGCTGAGGTGTAGATCGGACAGTGACGATGTGGTTGACTTGTGAGTACCACCTAGTATTATGGTTTTATAGATTGGGCCATTGGGTCAAGGCAGTCTAACCTGGAGATGTGTTCCGGATGCCTAAAGTTGTGAAGAAGTATGGATTAGATATATGTACCATTATGGATGAAAAGTCTCGTAATTTAAATTGCTATGTATAATGATATGATATACCTGTATCAATAGTTTTATGTTGAAGAGATTTGTAAAGAAATGTTAGAATCTCCACTTAATCTGCTGGTTCGATGACCCGGATGGCCCTGATAATGTGATGCTTCCAGGGTTAATGCCAAAGACTGTACAGCCACAGTTATAATATGGGTCCAGATTTAATACTAAATATGTCTGCCACATTGGACCTTGTGGCCCTATCCAACAACAGAACAGTCTTTATTGCCCCTGAGCCCCTCAGGGACTCCCACCTTTATGTATAGTCAATTAGGTTTTGTTTCCCCGCTACCGTGCCAGAAAAAGATCAAAGGAGCCCGTGTCAATGATTTGCAGGACCATGGGGCTGCCAAGACAAGATGCCTCCAAGCGGCAGGACTGAGAATTAAAGGTGATCCTACCATGGGTCCCCATAGGTGAGTTGGAGGGCGTTGTCTTGGGGCCCTAAGGGAATGGGGGGGGGGGCTATGACCCCCAGCGTAGGACACAGGTAGGAGGTTTGTAGGTGACAATGGGGGGCTATATACATGCCACAATGGTTGCAAGAGAAATAGGAGTGGTAAAATTACTCTGGTAATATGGGAGAGGGAAGGTGACCGGTCGGGTGGGCACCATGATGATATGGTAGTCCAGGCCAAGGTGCAGAGGGAAAAAGCCGAAAACCTGGCACCCCACGGGACCATATTACACCTCCCACTAGACGAGCCACCGACCTGTCATTACAACCCCTTCTAATTAACATTTCTTGTCCTCCAACTTAGGTCTATTTTAGTGGAATAAGGGTGTGTAATTGTGGAAAATGACAACGTCTCTCCTTCAATGGTCTATATTTTCTAGTCTTTCCTCTGCACATGTATATACAGGTACATGGTGTATGAGTGTGCAACGACGAACCCATGATGCCAGGAGAGTTGAGATAAAAAGATTGCTAAAGGATATTAGATATAAACTTCAATGTATAGAATACCTATGATCCCTCCAAGCTATCGCTTTTGTTATAACCAACAGCTTAGAAGTGAATTGATGAAGAAATAAGGATAAAGCAATGTAGTAGATTCATTCACACACCCATGGAGCGAAATACACGTGTGCAATTGCATTACCTAGCTATATTATTTAATATAAAACAAACATAAAAGTAGAGCCCCCTTCATTCAGAGCTCCCATTCAAATATATCAAAGGGAACCTGTAGCTAAACACTTGGTGAGTATATTAATCTCACAAGTTTGAAGGAGTTTTTACACAAGTCGGCAAAGAGTTACAGCCAGGTGAACTGACATAAAGGTGGCTTTGATGGTCTCAGGTTTGATATAAAAGGTTCAGGTGTGGAAGGCTAGATGACTTCTGAGGACCAGCCCCTTAGCCCGCCACAGCAGGGGGTCACGAGAGCAGACGACAATTCTGTCAAATTGTCTCCTTTTTTCAACCAAGTGTAAACAATCTGACCTCTATTATAGAATATGCTATACGCAAGTGGATGGGCATTTAAGAGGTAGTAGGTAGGGCTGTAGTGTAGGGGAAACAAATGCACCAATCTACACCTGTGGATACCGGTATGAGGGTAATGACAGAATACACAGATAAATAATGAAGAGTCACTCAAGTCAGAGTCATAACAGAGTCAGACCATCACTTGGGGAGTCATCCCAACTCAGTTTTAATCGAGGTATCCTATTCAACCATAGAGTGTGAAGGACTCTATAATTATAACCTCTCTGATTCAAATGAGGATGTTTAATCAGATCTCCCAAAATGGTGTGATCGATTCCCCAGTATACTTGACATTCAGATTATGAGTCATATGTAAGATATCGTCAAAGGAAGATGTATGTCCCCAGATTAAATGTACACATTCTAACGCCTAGAACGTATGTATAAACGTATCTGAGCTAACGTTAGAAGGTCATATGGTCTTGCCATCACTTCTTCCTTCTATTTTTGGCTATACTGTATCTCCCCGACCAAACAGACAGATCCCTCTCCCTCCCCACTCCTCATTCCCGTGTTATCAGCGGCCCTTTGTGGAATTATCGTGCCGCACTGTTGTCTGATAGTATAGATATCATTTGTCAAAGAGAATATTCCCGCTCCTTATCTAACATTAGGTAATACATGTGACTTATCAGTCGATGTGTCGGCGTTCCTTCATTGATACCAGGGAGTTTATGACCTGGAACCCAAGTTGTAAAGATAAGGATCCCAGTCTTTGTGTACTAAATACCCTGAGTACTGTTGTGATACCAGCTCTGCTAATATATGGCAGTTGCAGAGGCCTAGTGTAACTCGATTCTGGAAACACAGAGAGCCAGGTCCATACATTTTTACATGGTTTGCATAGTTCCCATGCATTCATGGAAGGAAAAAGTTAAAAACTTCTGGAAAACAGGGTTCCAGAATCTATATAACTGGGTCTAAATTAGCCGTATTAGCACAACCATAGATACTGGCAAAACTGTTCGGATGCACAGGGAAATCTTACTTTGCAAAGGGAAAATTCACGGGAAAGCACAGGGAATCTGAACTTAAAATGGATTTTGACTTCAAATCAACATTTTGCTGGGGACTCTATTATTCAGTTTCCCCACTGTTGAGTTCACCATTAGCCCTCTATGTATAATGCTGGGACAGCTGTCCCACAGTGCACTGGGCGTTGGGCCGTGTCAGGGTGGCTGACTGAGGGTCTGGGAAGGCAAATACTGCTTCACGTACAAGTGTTTTCCTAAGAGATGGGATCTCGCATTGCCGGCCATGGCTGGACGGCTTTTTGAGGCCAAGATCAAAGGAGCCGACGCTCTAATTGAAATATCTCCTCCATGCCTGGGCCTATGTTCACACAAAAGCCGAGCTAGAGAACGTAATACTCACAGGCCACCTAGACTTATACTGTAGACGTGTTGGAGTCCTCCAGACCACCATCTAGTCTTCAGTTGTCAGGATCTGTGTCAGCCCAAAGAAATGGGTAATGCTTCAATGAAGTCAATGAAGATATGAGCATGTCTAATATTAAAATTCACCTGATGGTACCGAATGAATGCAGTCTGTTGATTTGCAAATACAGTAAAGTATATTAAAATGCACACAGATTCATATAAATCTATCCCCATGCAATACGACCATTTAATTTAATGATCCGGCAATACACTAAAAGTATTAGTACTTACAGCAATTATGGACATTTAGATAAACTAACGGTAACTTCAGAACGAATCTTGACACAATACTAAAGAAATATCCTATTTGACAAAGGTGTCAATATAGAGACAGTTATACGCATCAGACCCTGTTCAACCCAAGATCAAAGGTATATATACCCCAATTAGGAAACCAGGATCACCTTAATGGTATGTACTCTCTCATACAGGAGAGATAATTGGGGTTAATTTGGGATTACGGGTATTAGGTTTCTGACCTCTTCTTAACAAAGGTTAACCTTGGCATGCTATCATGTTTCCATTGTTTGATGTGGTTTAATAACATCCCTTTATCCCCGCCAAAATATTATGTAGGAATAATGGGAGAGTAAAGAAAATAGCCTCTCAACGGGAAAAGGATATGTTAATTGTAAGCCATTCGTATAGCTATTGGTACCAAGATCTAAAAGCACCATATCCCAATTATTACAAAATATACTGACTGGCTTGTGTTTCTTAGAACATGTGGTCCAAATGGATCATATCAAACCTCGCCCCTAATGATCCTAATGACTAGACACACTACCTCTGAGCTTCAGCTACTTGAAGGGCAAAACATATTTTTGTCACAGCAGTGTCAACATCGTTCATATGTTCAACAACATGAGGGGTCCATCTCCCATATTAATAATATTGGTCGCATCGACCTTGGTTTGACCACATCGATCTCTACAAGTTGTAGCTTCCTGATTCACATTACCGGTAGTGCATGTACATGTACATATACCGCGTAAATTAGTCCAGGTCATGAATGCTCAGCACATAATGGGTACTTTGACCTTTCCCCTGATCCCCCAAGGGCTTTGAGAAATTAATGAACTTTCACTGGAGGAAGCACCTGCTAGGTCCAACTAGGCTGGGGCTTCATTTACCTGTGCACCCCCCCCCCCCACAACATCATCTCATCCCATCCAGCCATTGTTTAATCATTAGCATTGTGTGTAGTCACCCCTCCATGGTAACGGCAGGCTGTTCTAGTTCTGACACCAGAATAATCCCTTCCCTCCTCCTTCAGTGTGCATAACATATGGGATTGAAGGTCTGGGATTGTGGAAGCTGAGGGTGGAAATTGCTTGTGCTGGCTGCATACAAATTGCGGTAATTAGAGCAGTGTCAGCCTCCCCTGGGTGCTGGAGGAAAGCCTCGTGTAACCCTCAGGTAGTAACCTCTTATGTGGTACAGGGGATTTAAGGCTAAAATGTCAGGGACACTCACCAGTGTGTGAAAGTAGTGCAGCAGGGCAGCAGCAACAGTGCTGAAGGTGTGTCAAAATGGTGAAATCATTATAAAACTATATTATAATTGTATATTTTAGCTTTGCTCATTCATTTGGTAGTTCAGCATGCTCCCAATTGAAGTGAAGTATTGGTGAGGGTGATTGTGTATTTTTTGTTTAGAATCCCTACTGAGGCAATACATTAGTTTGTATAGGTAATTACAAGAGTTGATGACAGAGCGATGGGGTGGGAGGGGGCCTGAAAGTGGTCCAAAATGAATGATGTAATCTTATCAACGTTGCCTCTATAACCTTTCTCCTTTTCGTCTATACGAGCCTTGTGAAATCTATGGGAGACCATTCCCACCCTGCATTCGTTCAGCCATTTGTCATAAATACAATTGGTTGTACTGGAATAACGACCTTTGTCTTCTTTCCTGTTTATTATTCTATTGATAAGCCTCTCAGGATGTGACCCACACAACAACGTGGTACAATCTCACACTTTGATATCCAACACTAACATTGTGATAGTGAAGTATCCTGGTATAGGACAAAAGGGAGGGATGTGGAGCATTAGATCTAGCTGGAGCAGGACCACACCCTAACACAGATAGACAACCTCCCTTGGGTACACACCACTATTAGCCAATTAGCTGAGCCCCATGAAGGGCAGCTTAGCCCTGGAGGCAGCAGGTGTGGCTACTCAGTCACCTTCCTCCTGTACATTTATATTGGGTTGGTCAGTATACAAATTCTGCCCTTACCAGATGGCAAATTCCGGTGGCAAATATACCTTGGTCTACATACAGTGCTTGCTTACTTCCCTCATGATTTTCTCATATCCCTGTGGTAACAAATAGTAATTACATTCACGTATGCATACTTGCATTTTCTAATCATTCAATTCATCCATAAAACCCCTTTGCAGACTGTTATCCCTAGTCTGTTAAGTACACCTTTCTTATGAACTTAAATTATATTGATGGTTGAAATTCTGATTTAAGTAATTCACGGTAAGTCCTATTTCAGGAGAAGCTTTCTTAGCACTATAAAGATTTTCTTTGCTCAGTGTACCTTTTGCTTTTCTTATGTAATCCTTTTCACCGTAATCCTTTAATGGTGTTTTCTTTTTTCTTTTTCTTTTTACACTGAAAAGGCTGAAGATAAAATCTATCCACCAATGTGAATAGAAAGTATGGATCCTATTACTTTCACTTAGCAATTACAGCCTTGGGCCTTACATATGGGCAAACTGAGTGTACACCTGGTGGTTTTAGACTCATCCCATTCATTAAAGGTTCAGGTGACTACAAGTCAGGTGTGAAATGTTATATAAGTCAGAGGAATAGCCAACATCCTATACCCTAGCACCCCTGTAATTTCCTTGCAAGTGACCCCCCCCCCCAACGTTCTGGGTTTGATCAAGTGGAAAAAAAGCTAAAAGCGATGAATTTCTCTGAGATCTAAAGGTGAGATATTCCACGTCCAATGCAAAATAAAGAAGGAATGGAACTAAATAATTTCGCCCCCCTTTTTGGCCTCTAATAGTTCATGGACTGCCACATATTATACTTACATTTTGATGCTGAGTGGAAATGCAACCTTTTTTTAAAAGAATGTTTAGGGAATCAGTTGACATATAAAACATTATAAAAATAAAATTGCTGAATCTGTAGGAGATAAAGCTAAAAGCGATGAATTTCTCTGAGATCTAAAGGTGAGATATTCCACGTCCAATGCAAAATAAAGAAGGAATGGAACTAAATAATTTCGCCCCCCTTTTTGGCCTCTAATAGTTCATGGACTGCCACATATTATACTTACATTTTGATGCTGAGTGGAAATGCAACCTTTTTTTAAAAGAATGTTTAGGGAATCAGTTGACATATAAAACATTATAAAAATAAAATTGCTGAATCTGTAGGAGATAAAGTATCCAAATAACCCTGCTAACATAATTTCCTGGTTTTGAGGGCAGGGAAGCAGGGGAATGAGATCAGGCCAGGGATTGGAATTAATACTACCGTAATCTCCCGCGTATAAGGCGCAGCCCGCGTATAAGGCGCACCTAGAGTTTTGGAAAATTCTCAAAAAAAATGAAAAATTCATAACTTTGGTTCTACTGAATGAATTTTCAAAATTCAAAAATCTATGGGTAGCTTGGGCCACCTTGGGCCCTCCTGGGCCCCATTTTGTCCTATTTTGACCAAGGGGGCATGTAAGATATCAAAAGAAAGGTCTTGGTGTCCCCCTTCTGGATCAAATGAGAACTAAAACCCCCCGTATAAGACGCGCCTTATACGCGGGAGATTACGGTATTAGTGTAATGATCTGTACTGCTACAACCACCCTTAAGCTCTGGTATATTCATTACTCCCCTTGCGGTATATAATCAATATAATGTGCTACAAGGAGACGGCCATCGGGGTGTAAAACACAAGGGAGAGATATATAGCACAAGCATTAAGAGTGTAGTAGATCAACTACAGGAGCTGGTATCTAGGATGGCCACAGACTGATTGCTACAATTTTGGAAGAGCAAAATCGAAAAATGTCTTTTTGCCCCCTTGAGCTTCATTAATGTTTTTCCTTTCCTCCAAAGCTTGTCAACATTCTATTCTTCACTAGCGGTGTTTTCTTGGGTTCATAGGTTCGCTCTATAAAAAAAAAGAAGAAGTTCAGAATGTAGGCCATAAAAAGGGAAATTTGATGTATGTGCCATAGGGATATGCTTACAGTATATAAGCTTTGTGGTACAAAATGTTAAGGGGGGTATTATTATCTTTTCGGTGAGTATTGGGGTCGTTTCTGATTGCGTATTATAGTATTATATATAGCCCTACACCAGATTCTCTTCCTTTATGATATTCATTTTCTGTAACTTATCAAGGAATATGGTATGTTGGCTCGTAAATGACTCTTCGACCATTATCCGTTATATATCGTTATATTGAAGTATGCGAGGGGTGGCCCCGGGGATGACCCATCAAGTGCCAGTGGCCAAAGTCTTACCAAAGTGTCCTGAAGTATCTCGAGCAACTCGCCAACTCATCTAAGGCCTGGAATTTCTTGAATCAGTTAGTGCAGTAGATAGAGCCTGGATTTTGACCAACATTGGCACATTTGGCAGCAAGCATCAAAGTTTGCATATGTGACGTGTACTGGGAATAGGGACCTTAATGCACCCTGCACTAAGGGCCCTTTTTGCAGATTGTATCACATACAGGGGCTTTTTGATGTGCTGAATCCATTTCTAAGAGGAAACATCATTTTCAAATAACGTTTCTGCTCATAAATTGACATTGAAAATAAGAAGTATTGATTAATTATTTAATTTCATAAAAAAATACCCAACAAATTTTACAAGAAGTTGAAAGGCTTCAAACCTAGAAAGAATAGCTGAAATACATCTGTGTTTATCATCTTATGTCCTGATCAGTCATTTTTGCATCCATTGTCTGCATATTAATGACCTAATTTGCATATTTTTATTAGGTAGCTTCACAAGCTGGCCTGAAGCAGTAAATATCTTAGAGACAAAGGCATAGTGATAGCTTTACTATATAGTTCCAATTTTGATACAGTCATGCATATTATTAGACTTAAACACATATACTGCTAACTCTAATTAGCATAATTTATGCAAAATAGAACTAAGTATGTTCTATCATATACCCGGTAGTAATCATAAATTAACATATCAATCCATCTCAGCTTGTACCATAATTGGATACTTGAAAATACATTCCTTGACCAATAATTGATTTAATTTAAGAAGAAGAATTTAGATAAACATTGATGATAAACATTGATCATGATGAGGATTAATACTAATTTATTGTAATCTATGAAAAATACTGATAAATACTAAATAAAGAAATTAAAAGTTTTAAGGCATTCAAAATAGTTGGACCGGACCAACAATCTTAAGTCCAAATAGGTATTATGTATGTTGATTGTTTGCAGATTAATGACCTAATTTGCATATTATTATTACTTAATTCCACATCCCAACCTGGACCGCCAGGCTTTCTGGAAGATTAAGGCAGAAAATATCTATTTCGCTAGCATTCTTTTACTTTTACCATTTAGATATTGTCTTTGCATACTGGCTTAAGTTCTACACATAGATATTGCTAACCTTAATTAGAATAATCTATGCAAAATAGAAATTTAAGGACTATTGGGTAAATGTATCAAGCTTTCAGCAATACAGTAATCACAATATATCAATCCATCATAGCATTTTATAGGAGAGTAACTAAAGATGAACCTCATGATAACCATGTTTGAAAGGTATGTTAAATGTGATATACTTAATTTGCATAATAAATGATCTATGCAAAAAATCACAGGAATCAGTATTACATACTAACATCTTTTGTATTTCGCCTTTATACCCCTTATCAATATGTTCTTTTACTGTCTGTATATTGATGACCTAGTTTACTATCTGTATATTGATGACCTAGTTTACTACCCTACAATCATACAGTATAGGTCTGCCTGATACATCCATGGCCATATTTCATGGGTTTATTCATCAACTGGCAGTATGAATGAACTACCTAAAACCATGGTACAGATTCCCATAACAACAAAATGATCCTCCATTGGTGCTTGTCTGAAGTAGTCTGCTAAAGCTAATGTGATGATAGGTTGTACTATACAGGTACCACAGTTCAAAAGAGCTGCTCTATGGAATGCTTCAATCTTCAATACAGGGCACACACTCTCCTTTTATGAGGCCACTTCCAGGATGATGTACAGCTACTATTTATAGTCACCTGCAATTATGTATAAAACATTGAAGCCTTGGGTGGGAATCAGGGCTTCCCCACTATCCTAACCACTGGGGATAGAAAATCAGGGCTTCCCCACTCCCCTAACCACCTATTTGGTACATAGATATGCAATTTGGAGGTGTTGGCCTGACTCTCCTCCTCACTTCCCCACTTTTCTAAATACCCTCGAGCAAGGTTATATGCAAACTGCAGCATTCAACATCTAATAATGATATCATACTGTCCTTTACTTTTACCTAAGTAAGGACTCACAGGCAGGCATCAGCCCACATACCTTTCATCAACTATAGTAAAGTTGTATATAGTTACCTAGGGGAAATACCCATCACATTGCCTCACTTGAGTAGTGAGAAGTTCAAACTGCTAAAGATGTCTCCAGTGAGGGAAACATACCCAAATAACAAAGAGGAATAGGAATGCCATTAGTGGTGACCCTTTTTCAAGCACCAAGCACTCTGAACCACCTCTGTCTCTGTTTCAAGAGAGTGGCTGAACAAATATGACACCTTTCTACTTTATTATGATCCCCCAAAAGAATTTATAGCTTATATTTCATTTTCATTAGTGGGGTAGAAAATCATCAGGAACCTACTCTGCTCAATAACTTGGGTCCAATACAATTTTGTTTTAACTGGGGTCAGCTGTCCGGAGTGGATAGTATATGGGTGCTGACCACTCAACTTGACTCAAATCTGTAAATGTCATAATAATAGGGATCAAAATATAAAGTTATAAAGTAGTTTTGAATCACCAAAAGGTAATGAACAAATTGATACAAGTAAAATACCTTTCGAACAAAGTGGTTGGGGCAAGCAAAAAGTTCTTTGTAAAGGAAAGCCTTAATTGTGCCACCATATACTGCTATACAGGGGCCTTATAAATATTCAAAACTGTCTTGAGACTTTAACCTTGGGTAACAGGGGATGGAATAGCTTCATATGACCAGTGAATTGCAAGAAGACCCCCACCCTCTTTACCTGACCAAGGTCAGAGATAGGGGAGAAACCCTGTCCTGCATATGTTCCCTTGTTCTGTGGACCTGCCAGTAGATATCCAGCCTTAGTAGGAGAAGCCCCTTCACTCAACTGACCAGTGTTTGAGGATAAAAGGGCAGAGGACCCCTGACTCAAAGGCCTTGAGTCCAAGAATAAAAGTTTCAGGCTTTCAGGGAAGCAGGCAGATGGGCATGACAGTAAGACTTCCTATAAACCTTCAATCCCCCCAGCACTAACACACACTGTTATTTTTGGCACATACTGACCCTTACTAATTAATCCCCCCCTCTCCCGTCACCATCCAGCAAGCTGTCATCACATTACCCCATTGTTCATATATACAGCACCTCTAATATGTAATATGGGGGGAGATACTTTGTTATAAAGAGATCTATTTACTATAGAAGCTTTTATTTTGTCTGCTCTACTACTGTTTATGCTGAATATGCCTACCAACAGTTGTCTTTCGAAATACATGAGTTCCGAGTTACCCCTGAACGCCCCTACAGCCGGAGATTCCACCGTTTGGTGGCACTGTATATGACCGGAAGGAGGGGCTAGAAGACACCCACAGGGAGTGAGGGTGGGCTGACCGGAAGATAGGCCAGGAGGCAGCAGCAGGAGGAAGGTACACTCACTGTCTCACCTAACTAGGTCACTGTGTGTAACATTAAAGTACTTCTATCTATTATATCCACCAAGATATGACTTATTCACTGCAGATACAGGACTATACATGCATGGTGTCTACCTGTATGGATTCCTTAGCAGAATTTTGCATTAATGCCCTCAACAGGAGGGTTTTAATTTCAGAGCTAGTACATTTCCTATATGGAAAATCTACTCCAACCCCTCTTTGCTGTGAGCTCACAGGCTGGGTATCAGCGAAGTGAGCACGGGAAAGCTAACTCGGAACTCCTGTATTCCAGCTGACATCTATACTTTCTCCCTAGTGTGACATATAGGGCTACTTAATCACAATATGCAAATTGAGTCATTGATATGTAGACAATCAATATACTATGTGAAGGAAATATTTACATGCCTTAGTTTCTCATACCCAATGGTATCTATTCATATTGCAACCTTTCATGCTCTGACCTTACACATTAGCATACCATATTTTCCCCATGATTTTACATAAATTATGCTAATCAGATACAGAATCATGAAATAAATCAATCAAATAATCATTGGTCATCATGGAATGTATATCCAAGCTGAGATGGATTGATATATTTATGATTACTATATGACTTAAAAGCTTGACACATATACTTAGTCCATTCTATTTTGCATAAATTATGCTAATTAGGGTCAGCAGTATATGTTGGAAAGTCTAATTATATGTATGACTTTATCTCAATTGAAACTGAATGCTAGTTAAAAAGCTACCACTTTGCCTTAGTATCAAAGAGAGGCTTTGAGTGACTCAGGTTTGCTTGTAGAGCTACCTGATTGAAATATGCAAATTAGGTCATTAATATGCAGAGAGCCAATTAAAACATTACTGATTTGGACTTTAGATAATGGATACTGATGGGTTGTAGCTATTCTATGTGGGTTTGAAGGCTTATAAATTCTTTTAAAATTTATTGGGTATTTTTCATGGAATTTAATAAATTGTGTCAATTTATGAGCAGAAACGTTACTCGAAAATGATGTTTCCTCTTAGAAATGGATTCTTTGTAAAGGAAAGCCTTAATTGTGCCACCATATACTGCTATACAGGGGCCTTATAAATATTCAAAACTGTCTCGAGACTTTAACCTTGGGTAACAGGGGATGGAATAGCTTCATATGACCAGTGAATTGCAAGAAGACCCCCACCCTCTTTACCTGACCAAGGTCAGAGATAGGGGAGAAACCCTGTCCTGCATATGTTCCCTTGTTCTGTGCAAATTATATGCAGAGAGCCAATTAAAACATTACTGATTTGGACTTTAGATAATGGATACTGATGGGTTGTAGCTATTCTATGTGGGTTTGAAGGCTTATAAATTTTTTTAAAATTTATTGGGTATTTTTCATGGAATTTAATAAATTGTGTCAATTTATGAGCAGAAAAGTTACTCGAAAATGATGTTTCCTCTTAGAAATGGATTCAGCACATCAAAAAGCCTCTATGTGCAAACTTTGATGCTTGCTGCCAAATGTGCCAATCTTAATGCTCTATCTACTGGACTAAGTGAGAATTTATCATTCAGATTACCAACACCTTTAAGCTCCCGGGGGAAAGGTACATCAGCAGAGCTGGTTTACTAGACACTTCCCCTTACATGAAGAGCTTTGCATGTGAACCAGACGTCGCCAGACGAGGGCCGAGCAACTCGTGTCCCGGGAAGCATATAAATGTTGACCGGGAGCAGCTAATGGATGCCGGGGTAGTAGTTTGTCTGCTGACCTGTGGCACCCACGGATAGAGTCTATCTGAGACTTTTAGCTAACCTCACTCCCCATCCTGAAAATTACTCAGGCTTTCCTTATAATGCCTTTTGGTCCCCTAGTGGTATTTGCAAGTGTGTTGAAATCAAATGGACCTTTTGTAGTATCCTTTCAGACTAAACCTGGATTGTTAAAGGATAGGTGATTTTGTCCTTTGCCCAGTTATTTGCAGATAGACCCTATACTTAGTAGATGTGGATAGAAAGTCCGATCACCCCGTGCAGGAATTCTCTGACCTCGTGCCATTCGTCAGCCAGGCCTGTGGCTTCAGCGCTGGCTTCAAGGTTGGCTTCAGCGTCTGAAGACTCTTTCAGCAGTTTCCCTCAAGCTAAGGGGAGCACAGGACTTCATTACAAAGGGTTGAAATGTCATTGCTTAAAGTAGACGATAGAATGCTATGAAACCACAATAAGCTGAGGCAATTGACTGTTATTGAACACAAAGCTATGTGTGTATTTTTCCCTCCAATTTGGCTTTCTATATGACAGGTAGATACGCTGCTGTCGTCACTATCTAAGCATGGATGAAAAGTTTACTTTTACCATATTATATAATATTATTTTGACCATCTAGTCCTGTCAGCATTGATACGCAGCATAGAAATTTATCGAAGCAGGCTCCTACAACACTGAACAGCCTAGATACCCTGGAGTAGAAGTTAATTGTGGAGGATACTGAGATGATTAGACTATAGTGCTTGTAGCTGGTACCAATGACAGTTGGGTGAAGATAAGCACGGCCCCAGTGCCTGTAGAGATAAGCACTTGACCCCACACACACACTGACCACTACAAGTACGTGGTGAAGAGCACGTTCTATCGGCTAATGGTATCCTGTTAATTGGGTCTAACTCTTTAACGAACAGCTAACGATTTGCCAGACAGCACGGCGCCAAACTGACTGTATCTTATCTAGAATTTTGGTGGTGGACATCACTCTAGTTCTATCCCTCATTTTCCCTAAAACAAGGAATTAATAATGTATAGTTGGAAGGCATATTGATAAGACATTCAGAATGTTTTCTCAGTCTTCTCGTAATCTCTTTCAAGAATCTCATTTTGTATTCAGATACTGAGAAGGGACTTTGTAGGTTTTCCCCTAGAGGCCAGAAATCTCAATCCGCAAGGATTCACGTACAGACGTATATCAAATCATAGGGTCTGACTGTAGACATATGGAAAATATCTGTCGAATGCCTGTCCACTCCTGAGGAACACGGATGTCAAACACCTTGTGTGCAGCATGATAACCAATTCCCAACCCACTTTAACTGTCACCAAACATATCTTATATATGTCCAGCTTTATTTTTTAAGTCCACCATTACTTGTCAGTTGTGCAGTCTTTAAGAGAAATGTCATAAAGATTATCCAGTCTTTTCTTTTGCAACTATGAAACAATTCCAATACCCATCTGCATTCTGCAACTGATGCCCTTGGGGATTTGCCTAGTGGCATGAATCTAAAGCTATACTTTGTGCTCTCTGCCCATACCAATAATGTGTTTTAACATGTTAAATGATATAATAAAGCATTTATTTAATTCCCGTAGATAATATGCAGCAAAGATAATGGCTGACGAAATATTCAATCATACCAATCGTCTATTTATTGTTTGTGCATCATGAATTTGCACATTATGCACAGACGTTCCTTGACCATCAAAGCGATGATGCCTTTCCATTTCTTTCTGGTCGGTATGTCGCCCCCACTCCTAATGCCTCCACACTTCTCTGAACTGGTCCAGGATTCCTCAGCCGCCTGTACAGATGTGTGTGCTTTGCTTTTACCTATCATTGCTTGTGTCAGCTGGTAAGGAAAGGTAGATGGCTTTAGTGCACATGTATAAGCCAAGCCGAAAAGGTATTCATAGGTTCTCCATTTTCTTCACATCTCCCCATCGCTGTAGTGACCATTGCCTCATGTTTGACACATGAGATCCCTCTTGAGGTGAAGGAAATGGATGTCTTGCCAAGTTCACAGCACGTTGAATTGCTATATCAATCAAAATGAATAATATGGTATCTTTCAGATGTGAAGCAAAGAGATTCCATGCACCATCGATACCTCATCCCCTATATGATATAAAAAATGACAACAGACATGAGATTTACATACCCCTATCTATACTGACATGTCGGTACAGCGAGAACTACAGTTTATGCTGTCAGGCAATATAACCTTTCTACATGGCACATGGAGAGCAGATAATGGTATTTGATTACTGTCCCTCATAACACGACCGTGAAGCATGGTCAATCCATCCCTCATGTTTGGCTGTCCAGCAACTGACGTGCATAATAACCATGATTGTGACCATGGTGTCAACTCAGGACTAGAGTTTGTCCTGCACCAACTGACTCTACCCTTCTGAATCCATCTGAGCTCTAGGCTTTGTGTGTTGCCATTTAGGTGTTTGCACACTACAGTTTATAGGCATCATTAGTTCTGTTACAAACCCAAACAATAGCTTTTTGGGGTTCTGGTCTTGGTAATGGTTTGAGAGTTGATGAGTCTGTAAAGTGTGGCTGGCCCCCTTTTCAATTTCCCTCTTTATACTGATGGCATCCCCAGATAATAAGCTAGGTCTTGGTATTATCAGATAAATAACTGGTACTACCTGGAATTACTGGCTGGTCATAATCTGAGTTGAATCTATTACCTCTGTGACATTTGAACCATTCACCATTGTTGTGTAGATTCCCAATGCAGCCAAGAGGTGGCCAAACTGAGTATAATGCCACCTTGTGAGGTGTTGGAAAACTGATACATGGGTCATTCCATTATAGATGGACAGATTCTAAGAACTTTCCCTGTATAACCCCCTCAGATCTGGATAATTTGCCTTCCATATTGAGATGTATATATGTTATGGCCAGATGCAAAATTGTAGCCTCCAACTCCCATATATACAGTAACCTATATACATCTCAATATAGAAGGCAAATTATCCAGATCTGAGGTGGTCATGTGGGGACCACATGTTGAAATACAGTGAAATGACCCATATGCAAATAAGGCACAAAGGAGGTATGTTGTGATACGAGTTCTACTTCCAGATCCTGTGGTGGAGACTTTTGAAAATGCAATTCTGAACACTTGCTCAGGAAACCTGCCTGAAATTCAAGTATTCATGCTAGATATTCATTATAGGAATATGGAGAGATATAGAGGATTGTTTCAGGATGTATATTAGGGTTAGCATTATAGGAGTTCATGCTGCCATTCCTGAGTTTGGAAAGTGTAAAGTGTAAAAGGTAGGCATTCTGACTTGTTGTTGTATGGAGAAACCAGTGCCTGCGGCGCTGCTCGCACGCAAAGAAGTGGCGCCACCACGTGCCAAAAGCATTGCAACTTCTACCGTTGCAACTCTGTACTTGACACACAACTTCTACTGTTTTCTTATTCACTGGGTCACTTTCGCTGGTTGCTATCAGATAGAGTGTGAGTGGCAAACTACAGGAACATTCCACATGAAAGCGGACAACTTCCGGGGTAGCCGTTTTGGATAAGTAGTGCAACCAGGCCTATGATACAGTGTACTTGTAGGCCTAAGGCATGATGTGTGTACTGTATTAAGTTCAATGATCTTAAATGGTCACGGTGGTATTAGTATGGCTAAACTCGAAAGTTGACGTTCTTGAAAATGTGACATAGTCAGAGACCTTACAACGTTAGTGGTATATAAGGTCTCTGACATAGTTTCCACAAAGGACAAAGTTCCTCTGCTCTGCAGCCTTTTCACTCATATTCTATCTAATCTTCCCTAAATCTGGAGGTAATCGTTCGATTTATGCCACAGGTGCACATTTTGGAGGGAAGCATTAAGTTGCACCCAAATGTTATGCATAAAAAAGGGCCTTTTTCTGGATCAATACCTACACATACTACCGGTAGTACATTATGGGTAACACTTGATCATCACCCATCCCAGCAATGTGATATTGTCACAGTCTGTAAACAAATTGAGGTAGGGGGTAGGAAATCAGGATTAAGTCAGACGTTTCTGAAACGTCCCCAGCGGGGATGGTGATGTGGGCAGAGACAGTGGGGCTCTAAACACCTTGGTATCAGAAAATGAGAGAAATTTTAACAAAGTCACAAAATCATGAAAGGCTATAATAAAATTGCACAGAAAAATCGAAAACAAATCAAGAGTTTTTAAACCTTAGAAAATGTAGAAAAGTCCAGTCAATTTAGTGATAGAAATTACCTATTTTGAAAAAAAAAATACAGAGATTTGTAAACCAGGGCTCAGATGTATGGAGCCTCAATTGGACCCTT
This sequence comes from Acholoe squamosa, assembly GCA_949317995.1. Classification (NCBI taxonomy): domain Eukaryota; kingdom Metazoa; phylum Annelida; class Polychaeta; order Phyllodocida; family Polynoidae; genus Acholoe; species Acholoe squamosa. Next base: position 42,333,550 of record OX439038.1, read on the forward strand.
ATCTTATCTCTTATCTCCGATCTTCTCAAAACTATTCCCGTCTGACCAATTACTGAAAATGAAATATTCGGATTTACAAACGTTCAATCAAAGTCAAAATTATAATTGTCATTCTGACACTCCAGACCCGTGATCAGATGTAGGTGGATGTGGTTTAGTTGTTCCTAGGGGTGGTTCATAAAACCTTGGGGGCCCACACCAGGAGATGAAGACCAGTGGAATAGTAATATGATTTTTTTTCTGTATGGAATGTGTAGCAACCCTGAGGTCACTGGAATCAACAGGGGAGGGAATTGGAGGTTGTGAGAATACGCTGACCTTGACTCAAACTGGTCAGTTCATTTAACCCTAGTTGTTCCAAATAAACTGAGGTTAATATTATTGAGCTGATACGGGATATGGATTTTATTTGTTTCATAACAGCTATCATATGTATATTTTTTATTTAGCTAAGAGCATGTAAAAAAGCGAACTATATGCCCCGTTATATGTGCATAGCAGTGCCCCTGCCGTTCATTCTTACAGTTGATTTTTAGTTTTCGTATTGTATTTTATACAAGAATTAGGCATAAAATATATGATATTGTCAGGGAATGCTATTCATGTATATATCTTTTCACTGGAGATGCCAACAGAGCCTGGCTCTATTACTCATACACAGATGACATATACCTGTTTCAGATTGGTAGCATTTCGAAGATGCTCATTTTCCATAGTATGAAAAAAAAGACAATGCCAGACATACCAAGTGTCTGATGTGCATGGAAATTTGATTTATATCATCATATGGGTCAGGTCAACATGCATATATTTGCCTTTACAGAATCTGACTTGCTAATTCTTGAACTAAAGAAAAACATATAAAACAAAATTGCTCTAAAACGGAAATGAGTGTATTGCCCTCTGGGTGACTCTTTGTCTTGTACCCAGTGACCTCTCCCTTTGCCATGAGGGAAAGCACCTTGTGTCCTTCTGTGTTTTGGGGCCATCTCATTAACCCCTGACCTGCTGTCTGTCCCCATTGCCCACCTATAATGAGAGGGTTAACAGGGACAAGGGTAGAAATGGGTGGGGCCTGGGGTTCAGAGAGTGAAATAGGGTATGACTGCTATTCCCTAATCAGGCTAGAAGAACTTAGCAGATACACGTGCTGATAAGAAAAAATGGACGCAGTATACTTAATGGCGCGACCAGTGCAGTTTACTCTGCCTCATTTCAACATCATGTCCTGACATATTTGTATCCAGAGTAGACTGCTACAGAGTCTGATGATTTGAAACAATACTATTCAACGAATTAAAAGTGTAGAATGATGGGAAATATGGATGGGGAAATAGACGTACTGGTTGCAATCATGATCTGTGAATTGCGCATTCAACACACATCCCCTGTCAACAGGCTTATTGAGAATCAAATCAAACAGCAGCACATTCGCAATTTCCACCACATGTTATAGAATAGGAGAATTTTACTACTCCATCCCATGGCAATCTGAGTCACTTTCAGGCAAGCTGGCAATATGTGATAACCAGTGCCCTGTGCTTATCTGGTGTTGCCTAGTCCTGTGGCTATCACCCTACTACCCTCATACCATAACACCCCTAAATTTTGGAGCAGCTCTGACACAGATTTAATTTAGATAGCCCAGGCATGGTCGCGACATATATCAATTGCCCCCCTTCCCACCCCACCCACTAGGGATCGAACTGTCAAAGCCGGTGATTGATCTGCTGTCATTTTGAAATTTAGCAGACAAGAGAGTTAGCAACTATTATTTTCTAACTTGATTAATCGATGCAAGTATTGAGTATTACTTGCACCACTCTACATTAAAGTACATGCATTAATGGCCCTCAAAAGTTCTTAGGAGGGAATCTAAATGCTATTACATGTCTAGTTTTAAGCAAGTTACTGCCATTACAGAGATCTAGCAGATCTTTATTTATTACATCTACATGTATACAAGTGTACAACCTTAGACTGTAGGCTTATGACAGACCATTCATGCTCACACCGTCCTGTCAATTGGACAAAATAGGGTTAACCCACGAAAATATGAAAGGACTTATCATTATTGATTTTTCAGAGCAGGGGTAAGGCTAAAGGGTGGGTGACGGGTGACGAAGGGCTATTAGGGTTCTGGAGGCTAGAGGTGGAGGAGAGCGGGCATGAGAGCAGTCGGAGGTATTGGAAGGGGGGCGGAAGCATATTTATTGCGATCAAGTCTTTGACCTTGGGATTTGGTGATGGGGGAGGGTAGCGTCCACTCCGCACCGTGCTGTCACAAGCTCTGACGGCAAAACAATGACAAATGTCCTTTTGAGGGTCTAACATTAGTTTGACATCAGGGCCACCCCACTCTCCAAGCAGAACATTGATTGGGTCCCCAGCCCACTGGACACTTGAGTGCCAAGGGACCCCGCAAGGGACATATCTGCTTGGAGCTGCTCCGCCGGCAGCTGTCCACGAGAGGGAGCGAGGTCGAGGTGGGGGCAGTAGGTTTCCTGTTTCTGTGAGTGACGGCTTGGAAATGGACCCTCGTCACTAACAATGCCGCAATCATTCAAGCATCCGCCCTTGTCGCCTTTTGAGCCTGTATCAATCATGGAAATATAGCTTTTTAGGGGAAGGTGCACTTATAGGCAGGAGGGGATGTTCTGGTTTGTCAATGATATTGAATAGGAATATGCAATATTTCCAAAAGTCGGAGTGGATCAATTGTGTACATTGTGATGGTTGCAAATCAGATTTGAGCTGATAAGTATAATAATATCAACAGGATGAAAAAAAAATAGATGAAAAAAGATACCAGTATATGAAGATGAGTTTGGGTGGGGGTGGCTCTGTGGTGAGATAGTATAACTATGTCAGGAGGTGTGGCCTTCGGCGGCAAAGGGGAGCTGCGTGGGGTGAGAGGTGAGAAAGATTTCAGAGGTTTATAAGACTCCAGACTAAGAATTATTCATTCACTATAAGCAGTGTCATTCATACACACCCTACGTGCCTCCAGAGGGCTGGCAGCCACTAGATCTCCTCCTATTGACAACAAGAGTGGCAAGGTGGCTGGTTGTGGTTTGGGGCGGGGCAGGGTGTGGGAAAAAGGTGAAAGGAGGGTGAGCATCAGTGAATAGGGCCTCTTGGATGGCCTCAACAAAGCACAGGAGAGCCCCCTTCCCTCTACAGCAGCCTCACACCTTAGGCCCTGTTGGGAGGCAGTGGCTGATCAGGGAAGCCCTGTAGCCACAAAGGCGCCAGACCATGCACAACCTCCACGCCAAGGCGCATCTTTTATTCTGGGATGGAAATAAAGTGTACTTAAGGTTCCGCCCTAATGACCAGGAAGGGCCATTGGGCGATGGTTGCTGCAGGTTTTTTTTCGGCGTGTCAGGAAGATCATTTTGGGCTGAAGAATAAGAGAAGTTTCTTTGTTCACTGAAACTCAGATTCTCAGAGTGGATTGACGCAGTGATTTTGAGTCCCATGGCAGTGTCGGATTTAGAGGCCCCCGCGCCCCCCTCCCCCTTTCCCCAAGTACATAAGAGTTTGATTACACGTTTTGGACCCCAAAATTTGCTCTAAAATAGGGGGTGCGCCCCCTCCTTTTGGGCCGCGCCCCCTCCTTTTTTTTCAAATCCTGGATCCGCCACTGCATGGGGATAGTGTTCATACCGACATTGAGCGTTAAAAAAGGATATGAAAGCATTCATAATTGAGATAGAACAAAGAAAGGGGGACTCACGTAAGCAATGTGAAGAATTGCAGCATACACCAAGTTATCACCACCGACATTTACCAAACGACTACTTTCCTGTTAAACCATGGAAATGGGGAGTATTATATACAACAGCGACTAGGTGCTGCATACTGTGGACACCATGTTGCTTTAGACCACACAGCAAGTGCTGCATCTTTCGCTCCAAATGTGGCAGCATATTTTTCCACTTCTGGGTCAAAGTTGACCCTTAGAGGTCAGGTCTAAGGTGACTTCTCAGTCTCCAACCTTATACCTTGGTTCTGGACATATGTCACTGCATATGGAGGCATCATGGCTGGAGAGTGAAGACATCTGTGAAGATTTAACATGGCGTATGCCCCAACGAAGATGATGTGGCGACTTCATTCTCCAAATCGTAGAGCCCTCTCACAGAGCCATCTAAATATGACGCTCCTTTAACTGTATGATATATAATTTGATCAAGTACCCTGGGAATTATCTGAAACTATGGCAGTAAGGACTACCAGGTAGCTTATTTCGACTTCTTTTAATGGGAAGACCATTTTATCTAAATAGAGAGGATTGAAGCAAGTAAGAATAATTTTTTTTTCTGTTCACCATCATAACCTCAGTCCGTTTTGAAATCTCACTCCTATTTTCTTAAATCACATTGCAAACTAAGCCATGTTGATCTGTGAACAAGAAAAGGAAAGGCTTTTCCCCCAAAAGAAAGGCTCTATAGGCACCCACGACTTAACACCTCATTTCGCCTTGAGGTCAGAAATTCTCCGTCTAGGAAGTGAAGATGAGAAAAGTAACAGGGAATAATATAAAAAGGGGAAAAGAGGTAGTTGTTGATAGGACAGGTGTGTGAAACTATCCATACATCCATGGGAAAGTAATTTTGCTGTAGTGCCTATAGTGTACGAGCTAATGTAAACAGCTCAGTATAAAGTGGTCATTAAAGTTTTGCGCAAAACAGTTCTTTAATGCTGTGGGGACAGAATAGCCCCTTATTATTTTTATATACAATATTACAATAGTAGAAGTTAAATAAAGTTAAATAAAGGCGGGCCTCCCCAGCCCCAGGCCGTCTTTAAAAGGGGTCTATGTCTTGCTTTTCTATCCTCTCTGTTGTGGGTGGTGTCCATATGCGCGGGCACTGGCACATATTCGTTCCTTGAATCTCCTCTTTCCTGTCCCCTCTTTCTTACATGTGTCTGGTGTCCATATGCACGGGCACAGGCACATGTATTCCTTTGTGACGTGATGTCTAATGTACTTTTTCCGCCATGAATATGACCTTAGCTGTCGGCTTGGCGTTAAACAACCATTACTCACTCAGTTAAATAAAGGTATAGATCTGTAAATATATATACGTGAATCGTTTTGGGTTGGGGAATAGTAAACTTATTTTCAAAAGCAATGATAATTTAAAGCAATTAAAACCCCACATCTATACAGTTATATACATATAAATGTAAGCCCTAATGCATTGTGATGATGATGATAACAAAAACGTGGACCAAGAGGAATAGATCTACTCGTCTGAGCATGTGAATAGCACATTATCACAGTACATGTTTATCATTATTCATCTTCAGGGCTGCACTGCTGACCGGGATTTATAGGATCAAACATGTCAGAGTATGGTGGCCTTAGGACGGAATCGTGGAATGGATCTAGGCGAGGGGGGGGGGGTCCATACATTTATGTCTGGTATACATCTGCTCTATGCAGGCGATTCTTGGGTTATACCATCCAATTTGTAATGTATGAACACGTCATTGGACACTAGAGACCAGATATGAGTGATGTACCATTCAAAGAGAATCAATATAACCATGTCGACGTTCCTTGAGTTATAGACTCTATTATCTGTAATGACTATATACAATTTGTCTCTATCTCGGTGGAGACACTCATTTATGTTCTTGGTCATAGTAAAAGGGTGACATGATGAGGCAATGTATGGATCTCTTGGGGTGTAATAGATTGAGCTATAGCTTATAGAGGAGAAGTATTACTCCTGTCAGTTGACAATGACTTATATATCGAAATCAGTCTAGAAATGTCACACTACATGTACTAGCATTAATAGATAGATACTGCCATACATGATTATGTATATACAGGCAATACATAACCGGTATACACTGTAAAGTTCTGTAATTTGATACCTTTCAAACCTATTCTTGACTTTTAACACTAAACTATCAAATTATACCTATCCTGGTGTTTTGAAACACCATTTTAGACCCAAATCAATAACTGTCCACATCTAACCTTATTCACATATAGTAAACCACAAAAGTGACAAATAACCACAATGCATCACACGTGCTGTAAATCTAACTGTTTAATAAGGGTTCTTGTCAAGATCCCTATTCAGAATTTGTTGACAATTTGCCACTTTGTGGTCGGGTAAATGAATATTTTCTATGTAGAAGGTAACCACTGAGATTCAAACACACAAGTGTAGACTATAAACTCTAGCCTCAGGTGTGCTGCAGCTGGGGTTACCTGTGGTGGTTGGATCACTTATAAATGGTGGTAGCCCACCTGGCCAAGCGGCAAGGATCAAAGAGAAGATCAAAGTGCCGCCTGTCAGATCATCCCTAGCCAGGCTAATCTCACCTTGCCATTCCGCCGTCGTTTGTGCCTGGCTTTAACTTTAGGTTTGGCTGGTGCGAGAGGATTGAGGGAGGGTGTGGGGGTCAGGTCGATGGGTTCTATATGGAGGCTTCTTAGATCCTTTATTGAGAATGGAGATCTTTCCAGGTAGGGTGAAGCAGGGGACAGACCAGGGAAATAAAAATGAAATTTGGATGATTCTCAGACCAAATAATGTGTGGTTCTTAAAACATCCCACCATCTGAAGTCAATGGGAGAGTTCACGGAAGAGCTAATATTTGTTCATCCAATGATATTGAATTCAGGCAGATATGCATTAGTTTCACCCACTCTTGGACCTCAAAGTGGGGCCGTTAGGGAAAAAATTAAAAGAACCAAAGCAAGAGATTTCGTATTCAACTAGCACAGTTATGTGAAATTGTACTAATTTAAATATCAATAGTTGCTTTCATCTCTGGTGTACGGTACTCAGCTTCAGTTGTTGATTTAACAAGTAACGTATGAAAAAAGAACGATTTGTTTGTGAACATAGTAATTTAACATGCTGTTTTTAATTGAAAAGTACAACGATTCTGATTTAATGTGGCATAATTTGATGTAATAGACTTAAGTGGTGCACTTTGGTATAAGGTATTTCAATAGCACCCCTTACACATGTAGCTAGGTTGTGTGTGGGTCTTATGTATAGCGATGTAGTCAAAACCTTGTATTAAACCCAACCCTGGGATTCAACCCTATTAAAGCAACAGTATTGAGTTCACCACAACGTTCAATATCTAAAGTGAGAAAATTTGAATGCATAGCCTCTTGAATCTCTTAAATGTAAAAAGGTGTCTGCTGATAGTTATGAAAAGTATACATGTTGTTGATTAATGCCATAGATCAATGGTAATAAATTCGCCCCACATCAGAAATATAGATCTGTTATTCTATAGTATCAACGTTAAAGTCCCTAGGTTTGCCCATAAACCATATAGGGCTTTAAGTAGCCTATAATTATACAGATAAAAGGGCTTTGTTGTGGACCACTCCCTGTTTCGACCTAGGCAACCCCACATGGGTGCATTGGCCCGTGGTCAAGCTCAAATTCCATTCCCCAGCCACTGGACATCTAACCAACCGTGTTGTACCAAAGTGATACAGGGATAGGGCTTGCGGCATACGATGTCAATGTCTACCTGGTAGATGTATTCTCCCTGGCATGTAATAGGAGTCTATACTTTTGCCCTTTGGAACAGAATTGTACAGAAATTTCCAACATGCCCCCTTATCCATCATAAAAAGCCCTCACATATCCATTTTACCATTGCATGGTTCTTGCTGAGGCAATACTTCTTGATGGCCTTGCCATAAACTTGAACTAAGTTGCACGTTAATTGGAGCTGTATCTGAATTAATGACTTAAATATGTAATGGGCCATACAGTATGAGGTAGCTGATGTACTATAGATACATACAGTATCAGAGGTTGGACCACCCAGGTTCTACTGACCACACCTGGTCACAGACACCACTGAGGCTGGCGCCCACCATTGACCACTGACTGGACACTGGAGTGGACACTAAAGTGGTCAGCAGAGTGGACGGTAAAGGGGTCTCCAGCCTTTGTGGGGCACTGGGTATGTGGACTGTCTCCTGTCAGATGGTCTGTGTTCAGTCCCTACTTGAGTCGGTTTTACAACCCATAACATACAAGGAATGTTTGACTAGACAGCTAGGTACCTGAACCCATGATAATGCAGATCGATGACCTGCTTTTTGTAAGTGCAGATGGTCAAAACCCATATCTAACAGGGCATGATTTGATGGACACAATAGATGAATATAATGGTTTTGAAATATATAGGGTATAGAGCCTAGCTATTGTAAACAATTTTTAAATTGTACGTTGTATGGGTGGACGTATATTTACTACATTGATTTTCTTTTGCAATCGGGATTGCAAAGAATGTACCTACTGGATTTTGTAAGTGTCTTACTTTAGAATCCATATCACATTCATTTGTGCATTGCTAGGCTCAAGTCCCAGATTAATACTGTAGTTCATCTAGGCAATGGAAGTCTTTTATCTATATGACGAAACTATGCCGGAAACTATGCCTTTACATGTAGCCATGGTGTCACTCAGTGTGCTCTGTTGGCCCAGAAGTGAGATAATTTACCTTTAAACGATGATATCCTGTATCAATCAGTCTGTATCAAAAAGTGGGTTATATTTCCCCATCTGATGAGAAACCCATATACAGTGTTATCTCTCCCAGTTGTGCCTTATGAGCTAGAAACCTTGATAACGATATGCCACATAAAACAGAGGTTGTTTTCATTGACGAACTCTCCAAGCATATCTCAAGCGCACTCCTTACGCTCAGATAGAACCAACTGAATATCCGTCTGAAGAATGTGATCTAGCCTAGTTCATGGCAAATTACAGCATTTTTGATTGGTTCGCGTGAGCAGCAGAGCGTACAATGGATAAGAGGGTGTCGGTGATTGGTTGGTGTGATAGGGAGGTGCTTCAAGATTAAGCCATGCGGGAGGTGGCTTCAAAGCAGACAGATCAAAGGGTTGAGGCCGGATTAACGGGACACCAGAGGGCGGATAAACGGGGATTATAGGATTAATTAGCTACAGTGCGGATCAGTATGACTCATGTTGGGTATAGATGACTGAGTGGGGGTTGGGGGAGGGGGGTGACTCTACCTGTACTTTAGGTGGATGGCGCCCATAGGCTAAGAGTAACTAAATCTTCACCAAATTTTCGCCAGAAGACTCAAATGACATGTTCTTTCGAATGGTGCTAAGAGAATATAGGTGATTTTTTGAGATATTTACACATCATGTTACCAAAGGGTTATGCAGAGATTTATCAAAATATGCATAGAATGTCATTAAAGAGTAACTAAAATTTTGTATAACTTTCCCAGAAAATGGTGATCAACCTTCTTCATCTGGAAAATGTATTTTGATCAGGTGATCCCATGCACTTTTGTATGTTTATTTCACGTTGAAATAAAAATCTTATGAAAATGGCATGACTCTAACATGCAGGTTTGAATATCACCACTACACCATGCCCAGACAGCTGGCTCTGTGGCCTCTTAGGTAGGAGCGTCAGATTTGCAATCTGTAGGTTGGGTGTTCGCCCCTGACTCATGACAACTTGCTGCTAGGATTTTGTCAGTCTCTCACTAGCCATGAAAGAGTACATATGCTCAGAAACATGCGCAGAGGACGAGTTTGCCATGGTAGCCATCCACCTTAAGCGGCTAACTTTTATCATTTTATTTATCAATCCAGAGATAGAGTGGTATAGTTATGTCTGACATGATTAAAATGACTCGGATGACTGAGAATAAAACACTGTATATGGAATTCCCATTCCTATCACCACAACACCCAGACAAGTTGTCGCGAAGTGCTTTTTCAATTCAGGAATCAAGAGTTGCAGCTTCCTAATCCGGCTTCTCTCCACAAAAGAACGCCCTCTGTGAAGCTGTTTGTCAGACATTGGTCTCCCTAGTGGACATGCCAACTTGAAAACGAGGCCTACTGTGATCAAAGCGAGGCTGGCCCAGAATGAGCCCAATGCTGAGCACATTGATGACTCCAGATGGCGTGTTGATCGCCAGGGGTAATGGGAAGGTAGGTTGGGGGATGCCTATTGATAGGTGGGGTATGGAGGGAGGCCATTCACATCTGTGGTAAAATCTATGACTTTCAGAAAAAGGAATGCCAATGCTATAGATGTACAGGCTCACTAGCTTTAGGAAAATCTCCAACATCTGATAATCTCTAGCTGATGGTGGGAGAGCAACAATTGCCAAAGAATGTTGGACGTAAGTCTATGATTAAGTCCTCTATTATTGCCATGGACTCTTAATCCCTACACTACATGACATAGAATAGAAATAGGTATTCCTTTGACTCAGGATTATGATTATTCGGATTACCATTCTCTCTGTGTGCCCCCACTTATTCTTAACACCACCCACACACCTTTAGGTATGTGTGGATCCGGTATGGGAAGGTGTTTATTAAGAGCTGAGTTGGAAGCTTAATCAGATTGACATCAGATATTGAAAAGTAGAAGAGCGTGTTTGTGCTCACCTATAAACCCGTCCCCAAAATAGTAGTGTCTAGGCTGATTCCAACACACCATTCAGGAAGACCACGATAAAAAGAGCATAAGAATTAATATTCTGCTAGATGTTTAAACATTTTGACACTATTTTTAAAACATACATAGTATATCTTGGTGGAAAGTATGCATTTAGTGGGAGTAAAACCACTGAGCAGTAACATGGAAGCTGCTAGCACTGAGGTGATATTCCACAGAGGATCAAAAGGAAAGTCTTTTATTGGGAGAATACGTCGTCAGTTTAAGGTACCCTCATTACTTGCATTATCTACCAATAATCTACGATGTGAATTCAATTTCTCTTTGTATTTATAAATGACTGCTTTTGGTGATACAATACCGCTATAGATTGTCGTTATATTATATGTATGAGTATAACTACACATGCAATATGTAGCTAGCTGTTGCCAGTTCATCACTCTCATTTTTCAATACATTGCATCCTTAATCAAAGTAGCCTGATCCTATTAGCCGTGGTCTCTCAGAAGTGAGCCTCTAGGGCGTCATTACCTTTATATCTCACTGAGCAAATTGGCCAGCCCCTCTCAGAACGAATAGGATCGATTAGAAAGAAAGAGTATTGGGGGGGGGGGTGGTGGCCTTTTTATATGGTGCTCATTTGGGCTGAGAATAGATATTACTCTTTAGGGTCTTTAGTGCCACTTAATCATAGTGTGAGTAGACTTGTACACTTTAAAAAACAATAACCACTTGGGATTAATCCAGCGGAAATTAGCTCATTACTTTTGCAGGTAGTTATGCTAATCTTGATCCTACTATAACACAGTATCCCATTCATGTCATACACTTGTATCTCGGGCTTCCCTAGCCGACTTAAAAGGGTCTATTTCTCCCCTTTCCTATCCCCTCGAATGTGTGTGGTGCACATATGTGCGGGCACTGACACATTCCTCTGTGAAATTGTGTAATGTAGTTCTCACCATGAATATGACTTTAGCTGTCGAAATGACATTAAACATCTATTACTCACTCACTCACTCACTCACTCACTTGTATCTTGATGATTTACAACAAACGAGTATATCATTCAGAAAGGATGTATTTATGGTTCCATAGAGCCAAGCCGGTATATACATATATGGTCAATTCTCACAAAAATGGAGCACAGGCTCACTATACCTTTCCCCATCCATGTACACTTAACAAGGGGTCTAACTGCTATATTGTTTATACATTCACATTGCTGCTAACATTATCATACTATGGGTACCCACTTTTGCCCATGTAGTGATCAAATCTATGTCAATAACAGGGTAAAATGTGGATATTTCAAAGGTTTTCAACTAAAAAAATATAAGTAAAACACATTAGGTGATTTATTTGAGGTACAATAAGGTCCATAATAACACTTTTTATATGGACTATTGTAGAATTGAAAAACGAAAATTTTGACACTATCAGAGCTCATTTTCAATCATTTTCTTGTTATTTATAAGGAAAAATGTAGTTGTGTAACATTTGCATCACCGTACGTAGGTACACTAGAATGAGTATAATGTCAAGGAGAAAATCCTCTTGTTATATATAGATGTCTCAGTTTTTATGGCTCAATGGGGGGCAATATAATATTAATATAAAATATTTCTAACATGCATATGTCAATGACCTATAGGACTGACAAGCATGTGGTGTACCCCTTAGCATCACCGTACGTAGGTACATTGAACCACTGATTAAAGGAGAGTAATTAATATTTAGTAAATTATTTCATAACATGTTGATATATGTTGTCCAGGGAATATCCATGCAAAATATTGTCATAACTGGATGAATACATTACAACCTATTCAGAGAAATCATGGAAATATCACCGTACGTAGGTACATCACCATGCATAGGTCCATGATTGAAACCTATGCCATAGAATGATAGAAATAGCTAATGCTATCTTTAAACCTGTTGATATACTTCAATTAACTAAGGATGAATACTATGGACCAGTTACAATACCAGTAATCAATAAATTTGTGAAGATAATGACTGCAATGCATAGACATCACCATACGTAGGTACATCACCATACGTAGGTCCAGCTCCATAAGTGGGTATAATTAATTGCAGCATAATCTATTCTTATCATATATATAAATGATAAAGACCCCTAGCCAACATGTTGTTATGACTGTATGAACAAAATATATTAGTTTTCTTGCAAATTATTCTGTTTTAAAACAACCCATGTAATTTGTTCATATACAAGATTCATCACCGTACGTAGGTCCACCAGTTTTCTTCCTAAAACTGTCATAAAATCTTTAATTTTCATAGTTAGTGTTCCCAATTAACATTATATGCTGCCTTTCAGCCCACAAGAAATACAAAACATCTGAGCAGTTCAGATTTTTTCTCCTCCTCGGCCATGTGCTCCATTTTCATGAGAATTGACCATATATGCCTTCTACGTAGCTACCATCTAACTATGACTTCTATGGTGAAATCTCGGGGGTGAAATGCATAAGAAACCTGACAATGGGTCCCTGATTTTGTGCTTCCAAAAGAGGCAGTTTGCATGGGCTGGTATTTATGCTACTCAAGTCATAAAAGGCTTGCGGGCATGCAACAGGGATGTTTTGCCATACACCAGTACAGGTTCTCATGAATGGGAACTTGGCTGGAAGGTAGTTGTTTGTGACGATCCGTTTGTGACTGCGAGGTCGACTCCCACCTGCCAGATTCCCCCAAGAAAGAAGATACATGTAGAAGGCGATATGTATTTCCCACCACTAATACTGATTCTGTACTCCTTGAAGGTTGTAAAACATGTGTGTGTGTTTGTGCTCTTCGATATAAACATCGATGATGTATGTAGAAACATCGTTGATGTATGTTTGCTCAATGTACATCCTGAATATCATCTACCAGTGGCATCATTTATATACCTCCACAGCATCAGCCGAGTCCTTAAACGAGCATCCTTCATATCCAACAATAAACAAAGGAGGAACAGACCAGAAATGAGCCATCTCCCACGGTACACACACCGCTCCTCCTGTACAGCCCTACATTAGCTCCTTCCTCTAGTCCACCGTGGAGTACATGTAATAGGTCTGACCAGTGTAAATGTACTTAGGGGCCTTCATTGGAGCGGCCAGTTAGCCAGGATCAAACATTACAGGTCGCCCTGTTTACCTTTCATTACAGCCTAGCTGTGGTGGCCGTGTGATCGTGAATAGTCAAGCAGTGGTCAGTCAGCCTCCCCCAACCCACCCTGCTGACCTTACCTGACCCTACCTGGCCCCTACCGGCTGGACACACTTTGATAAGGACCCAACCCACGTGAACAGGTGATAAAACTAACCCCTACCCCGTCACCATGGCAACCGATTCGTGGCCATGGCAACGGAAATTGGGTGATTAAGTTGGGGCCATCGGAGGTTATAGGGTTGACCCGGGATACATTATCAACCAATCAGATCATTCCGTGGATTCAATGCAGATTTTTTTGGGTACATTATGTCACATCTGGTACCTATCATTCTGGTTCTTATCAGTGTTTATCTCGCCAGGTGACAGATCCAGCAATGGTGGACTCACTAGGCCTGCATACTAAGAGTAAAACATAGTCCACCCCCACTCCAGATCTCAAACCCTATTGCTGTGATATATTCCTTCATGAAACAGCTATTAAATGCTAAAACCATACATGCTGGCCATAGTTGATGCTGTCTGCATTGCATTGGTGAGATCAACGACCATTCCTACCTTCACTCCCGAATGAGGAACAGTTTTCTATCATTGCTATGCCTTGTATCTTGCCTTTAATTCCAATACATATACATTTGAAAAGGGATGGACCCCTACAGGGCTTAGTACTGACGCCTAGTGGGTCCGCCATTGCTTTATCCGGCACTAGGTGAGATAAGCACTGATAACCACCATCATGATGGGTAGGTACCAGGTGTTACATAATGTACCCAAAAGATTCTGCAGTGAATACAGGGACTTATCTGATTGGTCAATAATGCACCCCGGGTCAACCCTATATAAGTCAGAGCCATTTATCTACATCCTACCAGATACTTTGTGATCTGATGATGGCAACTTCACAGACAGCATCATACTTGTTCACGACTTGGCTATATCATTACACAAGCCGTATCACTAGATCTATCCACGGGCGTGGACTGGTTACCTGTTTGAGTCTGTGTAAGTGTTATCCATATGCTATAGAAGGGTGAGACAGTAAAGGAACGGTGCTGCCCTCTGCCAGCTCTATTTACTATAGATAGACCATGATTACGGAGGTGAGTGGTTACTTTGCCAAAATCTCCACTCACCTCTGTAATCATGGTCTATCCATAGCAAATAGAGCTGGCAGAGGGCAGCACCATTCCTTTACTGTCTCACCCTTCTATTAGCCACTAGCTGGTCTGGAGCTGGTTCAGGCGACACCTACTGATAAGAACTGATAAGATGGGACCAGCATGTCCCTGGAAGTGGGTGTTAACCAGGGACAAGGTACCCATCATGGTATGTGTTATCAGTGGGTTTTACCTCAACCAGCGAAATCCAATATGGCGGCTCCACTAGGCCTCCATACGGAGTCCTATAGCACACTTACACAGACTCCTGGTAACCAGTAAATGCCCATGGATCTATCTATGCAGATGGATATCGCACACCGATAAGCATATTTTACAGTTATTCAATCATAACAAACATTGTTATCAGAAAATGATCAAAATGACTAGTATTCTCGGCCAGCATTATAGCCGCCGATATTACTAATATATCAGATTACAACCATTTATTTCAGGGTTTGATTTAGAATCAGTTCACTGCTACACTTGTAAGGTATGACTGATGGCGTCAGATCTAAGGAATAGGACTATTCTATGAGGGGGACCCTACTAAGAAGGGGCTCTATGGGCATCTATTGATATAAGTGTGCAGTGTGTTAAGGTTGGAGTCAGATACATAGAGTACAGACTGTATAAATACCAAGCAGCTTCAAATTGTCTTCATGTGTATTTACTCTGTCAGGAACTGAACTAAAAGCCCAATATTTTCAATTCCACTCAGGTCTGTGTTCTGTTCATATGTCAGTTGCCATGTGTGAAAAATGATCCCTTATAAACCCAGACTGTAACTGTCTACTTTGAAAGTAGCCCATGGAAGCTGTAGCTGCCCATTCAGATAGAAGAGCCGACTAAATCAGGGGGAATGTCCCACTTCCACAGGAGCTATACCCGAGGAGATTCGAGCAGCTCACAAGTGTTTTAAATGTGACGTGTGGAAAGGGGTGTGGAGAAATGGACATAGTTAATATTGTGGCTTTGAGGCCTTCATGTCGTGCTGAAGAACGCGTATGCATAATTCTATAGTTTAATTTGGAGTTGATGTATCACAAATGTACCTGCAAATGGGGGGGTCACATAAGAATTTGAGGGGTCGGTATTTTTCTTGTGTAGAGTTTGTAGTTAGGAAAGTTGTCACCTCCTCCTACTGCTATTTAACCTAGAGCCTATAGGGTATCACTTACTGCCATGTGGAGCTAAAGGTAACCACCACCTGCCTAGAGAGGATGAGTCTTTAGACCAACACGGGTGGAGGAAACGCGTTCTCCACCACCTGCCTCTCATCTACTTTAAAAGACCTTAATAGAGCCCTGAAATAATGTATACTAGACATTTTGCTAACCCATGGCGAATTCTTTTTGAACATAACGTGTTTATTTTCACGATATTAAGTCACTTAAAACCCAGTAGAGTGAAAGAACAGTTGGCAATTTTATTTTAAACCTTTATATCGACAAATCAAGTGGGACAAGTTGCAAGTGGGGCACGGTGATGTGTGGTCCCATATGGAAGAGTTGAAGAGCTCTTTCAATACCCAAGCCTGTCTGGAGTGGTCATTTTATGATCAGTAGCCCATGATTTAAGGTGCCAGGTGAGAACAGATGGACACTGGTCATTAGAATGATGATGATTGCCATGGTGATGCTAACGACCCTATACTGACCCCCTGCGCTAGCTGCCAGAACCATCTAATAGGAGAGTTAGGAGGCCATATATTTCCTGCATGTGCCTATGTATGCGTATGTATTTTTTGTTGTTGAAGAATTTGGAAAGTATAGAAAACCGTGGTCAACCATGGCACTCTAGTATAAAATTTTGATAGAGTCCTCTAAATATAAAAAATGTAATTTGTATGCATCCGACATTTAAGCTTCATGATACTCCACTGCAAACGGCATCGTACACTACCAGGGGCGTAGGAAAAGGGGGCCCAGGGGGGCCTGCCCCCCCCCCCCCACTCATAAAGGAGGTGGGGCCTGAGTATGTCTAGGCCCCCCAAAAATGTATCAAGAATTCATTATGAATTGAACTAGAAGCTAAATCTTTGCATTATCAAAGTAGATTGATATAGTAATGGGATAGGGGAAATGGGGGCCTGAGCCTAAAAATTACTTTTTTACAAATTGTATGAGGTGCTCTTGCGCTTGAGTCGACAATACAAGGTGGCCATGGTGGGGACCCGCCCCCCCCCCCCGGCAATGAAGATTTGCTACCTACGCCTCTGACTACAGGCTTACCTGCCGTACACAAGGACACCCAAGGTGGTCTTACATCAAAGGATATAGACCATCTGCTTGGAGAGTACTTACGATCCGACCTGCTCCACAGTGAATACGGGGTCATACCCTGCAGCGAATGGCTCGTGTGGTTAAGAGCTGAGGAAATATTTGCAGAGCCCGATCATTCGCCTGCTTGGGAATTTTACGGCGGGAAGGACAGCGTTTTAGGGTTTCCACCCACTCAGGTTGAGTTATGATACTCATTATGACCCACAACTGGGTCGGGCTTTGGATATGGACTGAGGAACGTTCAACCATTATGATTATAATTTATAGGGCATTGAACTGACTGCAATTAGTCATTCTGGTCTAAGGTCCTATAAGCAGTTATCATGGCAAAACGAGCAATGAGGATTATAAAAACGGCATTGCAATTGGTCGATTGGATCATAACATTAGCGAGAAACAGTTATAGTTCGTACAACGGAACACATCAATATGCAATGTGTTTGATAATCTCCTTTAGTTAGGCCTATGCCTACTCCATATATTCATCCAACTCCATTGCACTGTCAGTTTGGCGAGGAAAGTTTTATGTGGTGCTCTCCATGTAAAAATGAAGTTTTCATTTTCACATGTTTAAACGGGTACTTAGTACTAAGATCCACAGCCAAGAGTTCATACTATCATAGCTGGATGTTAGGCACGAGCCTTCAGGGACAAGACAAAAAAAATCTAGGGTTGTAAGCCCCTGAAGAAGTGCCTCATATTCTATGAAGCGAACAATGAAAATGTTCCTTTCATTCCTCCTGACATCAGGCTTGATTTATCACCCATTAAAATCAGGAGGGCCATCATCTAGATTCATAAAGATAATGAGCATTATCCACTGGAGCAGTAGAGATTGCGAGATCGTAAAAGTTCAGGTCGTGGTGGGGGCTTTACTGGAAGATCCCTTCTCTTCCCGTCATCCGTCAGCAACGTTGTCATGGCGACCAAGCGGACGCTAACTGGGCGATAATTGGCGAAGATATTGCCGTGTTCCTAGCTTGACCTTCCCGGCATCCATCACGACTGCTGTGCGTGATCCAATTGGCTGGGACCTAGGAGATAATGCCCCTCCCTACAGAGTCTTTGTCGTCTGGTCCCCATGCTCCCATTGGGTGAGATCTGCGTGGGGATAGGAGATAATGGTCTCGTGTTTGGGGCAGATCTGTCGTTGTACAGTCTCATCTCCGTATTGGTGGCAGGTTGAGTTTTTGGGAAAGGCTAATGGCACGTCGGTTGCTGCTGGATGAGATAGGGGTCACCGACATGCTACAGGTACACATTTTTAGGAGATTTTAAAATGGGTGATAAGGGTTTTAAAGTGATTTTGGTGTTATTAACGATTAGAGAGTGGGAGACTTGTCCTACTGGCCACACAAGAATAAGAGAATACCCACGGGGCTGGATGCATTCCTACCCATCTACTCTGGAATCTCCCCCTGTGGAGTGGGGACCTTCATGTGAGGGCATAGAGGAGCAGAATAACTTCATTGGGAGTCCACAAAGAGAAATCTCCTTCCATACTAACAGTGGGAGATTCGTAAAAGGCGACAAACTCGGGGTTTCTTGTGTCTTGGGGTGAGCATGTGGGCAACTGGTGTCCATATGTGCGGGCCGGGGCTTACATGCTTGTCTTTTGCCATGGGATTCCCCCTCAGTGAATCACGTCTGAGTGATCAAAGGCCGTGGTTTGTCTGGCCCTGCCTATAGGACCAGGCAAATAAAAGAACACTTGCTATCCTTCGATAAGAGTAGGCGAATGAAGCCCCGATAGTGGTTTTCCTCCTCAACCCTAATCATAGATTCGGTCATTCATAGATACGGTCACTGCTGCATCAGGCAAGCAGCACATGAATACACTGCAAAAATGGTGTTTAGATTTTAAACATGTTTAGGTCTAAACACGTTTAAAACCTAAACATATAGGTCAGTTAGGTGTCTCATCGACTACACATTTAGGAAATGAACACTTTTATTCTAACTACATAAACATTTACGCTAAACATGTTTAGATGTTTAGAGTTGAGACAGTTGAATAATAGGTGTTTAGATTTAAACATCAATATGTTTAGATACTTGGATGTTGAATCCACACCAGGTGGCAGCACTACCTTTGACTGGACTATCTGCACACAGTCATAGTCAATTGTTGTGACAAATGTCCCAAAATCCCATGTTTATCATGGTTTCATTTCAGAGATTGTCATGTGAATAGAAAGGGCAATAGCAAATTGACTAGATTCACCTCATGCCACCATCATTACCATAAAAAAATCTATAAACTCCATGACTGACACCTATTTGATGTTATTCTGGAATAGATAAGGCAAATTCCTTCCTGCCAAGCTGTTGTACTTTCTCAAGTCTCTCATTCTGATACAGTGTGTCATCTATGTACACTTATATAGCTGTGGCTGACATCTTTGGAGACTTTGACAAGTAGATACCTGCTGATGTCCCCCCCCCCAGTAAATGAAAAAAAATAATATATATATCTCTGTTTTTTAATGCATACATGTCTGCAAACCTTAAATCTCCATCAAATCATTTAAACATCTAAACACAAAAATTCATAAACACCTAAACACAAAAATTCATACATCTAAACACAAAAGTTTTAACCTAAACACCTACATTTCTAAACACTTGAGCTAAGCATATTGTTTGGCTAAACATGTTTAGGAAATTAATGTGATTACAAAAACGTTGCAAGAATATGTTTAGAATTGTGTTTAGGGTCTAAACACCATTTTTGCAGTGTACCTGTCCAAACAGAAAAGAAAGGACTTAATGTCCAAGAAACCTTGAATGTCTGAGTTCCTCGATCGCCCCCGGACGTAAAACTAAACAAACAAACAAACAAACTCTGGAATCTATGAAGAGCATGTCATATACACTGAAATGGGCTTACTACAAAAGTTGTAAATTCATGGGATACGATAAGACGTGTCAGTCTGAGATGATTCATCAGGGCTATATTTCAATAGTGTAGTTTCAAGAGTCTTCTTTGTGTGCCTGTCCTGATCTGTGAAGAGCGTATATTTGACGTAATCACATGTGAAACATGTTAGGATCACAGGGATTATTACTTGTAAAGATCTAGATGTTTTTTTTTTATGATCTACACTTTGTTCTATCTAAATGACGCTCACTGCTGTCCCTATAGCGGTGGTGTCACCATCTTATTCACGTTACTGTAGTTAAACTTGCCCTGTTCATAAACAGTGTGATGTAACTCTCTATGGAACCAGGTGATGGATCATTGTTGGCAAAAGTTGCAGCTGGCTAATTACGAACTTAGAGAGGATATATCGGGTACCTTCCACCTACCACCCATCACCTCTTGTGCTGGGCCCTTGTGACAGATCTATCACTATAATATTCCCCCTTAGGGAACCTGTGACTTGTCTCCCTGTCTCATCTACCAACGCCTTCGGTAAAACTCTTCAGTGTCCTTCACCTAATTGCTAGGCTTCAGCTGCTTCCCTGTGTATCTCATAATAACCCCCTTCCAGTTAATAGACACCAGGCTGACTCTAATAACGTATTGTCAAAGTCGTGGGTCTTAAAGTGGATCAGGTTAATTTGTGAGAGTGATTGGGGATATTTTCTGGCAATGTTTTAGAGCAGTTAGAGCGGTGAGCATTTAATGAGTTACATCATGTGCTCAGCAGTGTGTTTGGCGTTGATGGATGACTTCAATAAGATGCCATTTATTGTTCTGTTGAATAATTTACTCTCCTAGAATTAAAGCATACTGTCTGGAGATGGTCAGCGACAACGAATACTTGGGAAGGGGAGGGGGCAATACTTTATATCTTCATGTGCATTATATTTTACACTATTGTGAACATGCCTATTCAAAAAGCAGGACATAATAATGAGTCCGGATTGATTGATCCCTGGAATGTAATAGGTATATGATAATATAACATGAGTATACAATGTGTTAATGTAGACAGAAAATGAAAAAAACATGCATTAGTAAAATACCCCCCCCCCCAAAAAAAAAAAAGGAAGAATGTGGGTTATTCAACAGATTGAGAATGAATCGCATACCACCTTTTCAATTGCTGCCTAATCAAATT
This sequence comes from Acholoe squamosa, assembly GCA_949317995.1. Classification (NCBI taxonomy): domain Eukaryota; kingdom Metazoa; phylum Annelida; class Polychaeta; order Phyllodocida; family Polynoidae; genus Acholoe; species Acholoe squamosa. Next base: position 42,354,711 of record OX439038.1, read on the forward strand.
CCGCTCAGTATATCACAAACTTGACCACAATAGCTTTGGTGGAATTTCAATGAGCCTAGAGGACCATAGAATGTGAACAGGACCATTGTCTGTCACCACACGGGAGTAACCGCTCCAGTGGGTGTCAAAAAGTTCAGTTATTCCAAAATGGGCCCTCACTACAGGCCTGATGAGGGTTGTCTCCACGGTTGGCTGCACTGAAAACTGATCCTACCTCAGGTTTTCAATTTGTGAAACTTTATCCCTGTGTGTATGTGTTAGAAGCAGTCTGGTGACTAATGCCCATGGTACAGACTCCACATGATAAATGATCTTTCTTTTCTTTCTATTTTGCAGGTCTGGCAAAAAGTGTTGAACAACCAGGTAGGTGCACACTTCCTCTCCATGCTGGTGAATCATCAGCACTTTGTGTCTGATTCTTTTTAATGTCAGCTATTATGACACGGGCATATGGATTATGATGTATTCGAGGCTAAATCGGTTCATTTTCTACTTTTAGTTTTACCCTAGGAATCGATGACATAATGGATTTGAGCAAAACCCTTTACCAGTGATATAAAATGAAGTCTTTTATGCCTAATTATGTAGTTGTATTGCGGGATTTTATGAGTTATCATTTGACAATGTTAAATGATACTTTATCATACATTTGATAATATGGTCACATGGTAGAATTATATCACATTAAAACGTACTTTGGCATCATTTGTGAACCTCCCCTTGTGTCGTGTGTGAGCACCATGTGGCTGTAGGTAGAAACCTACCTGTTTATCGGTGTATACACCCTCCCTAATACTCAGCTTCCTTTCATCTCCACTTTCTAGCAATAATACCGTTGTTGCTTTCGCTTAAAACAAATGAAATGTTTTATAGAAAGACCTTTAAAACAAAAGCAATAGAAAATGAGCTTTTTGGTTTGCTGTGCAGGCTAGTCCACCTGTAAATACTATATTATGTTTCTCCCTCGGGGGATATTAGTCATGCCTATGGCATACACGAAGGTAGAATACAATACTGCCTTTCGTATACTTGTCCATGTCCCCTCCCCCAGGCCGCTTAATGGTCTCTCCCAATGCCTCCACTACTGCCCACCCCATACGTTCTCTACATGTATCAGTCTCAGTATTGGCCTCCCTTCACCCCATCCTGCCTGTTTTACTGTTGGCCTCCCCAGTACCCACCCTGCCTGTCCCAATGCTGGCCTCCCTTTGCACCCATGTGAATTCATCCCTCCATGCCTTTGTCAGGTGTGGCCCCCTTTCTGTCCCCGACCGAGTGGTTACCTGTCCCCTAAGACCTCATTTTCCTCCCTATGCCTCCATCCTCACCACTCTCCCTCCATCCCTCCCTCTATCTCCCCTCCCCACCATCTCCTCTCCTCTCTGATGCTCACCTGCCAACTTGACCCTTTGATCATGGCCACCTGTCGGTGTAAACGCGCGTGACTTGCCCAGAGGTCATAGGTGACACACGTGACCATATTCCCCATGTCATGTGATTTGAGGGATCAGCCGTACATAGTGTCTTAACTGTCCACCAGAGGTCAGGTTTACAGGGGGTCGGGTAAAGGGACAGATGTAACATACGTACCCAAGCCCAGTCTTTCTAATTAATACTTGTAACTATGTTTCACAAGGAACAATGTTAGGCCTATCATACTGTCTACGTGTAGGTGTGCATGATGGTTTATGATCCAATCCACAATGTATATCTTTAATGGAATGTAATGCACTGTAGGTGACAATGGTTTGTGTACACTGTAGCTAGTGCAGTGGACACCTATAGTTTACTTTATCGCACATCTTTCTGGTTTTATTATCCTGGGATTGACCAGAGAGTTGACAGGGCTGCAGACAGCAGAACTTCCGTTTTAAGGTAATGCCTTGGGCCTTTGGATCAACTGACGTCACGTCAAACACGAAGCGTGACAACAGTCACGTGACGGTGTCAGCGTCCGTTGTCAGGAGCGCTAAGAATGTCGGGAGATCAAAGCATGGCGCATGCGCATTTCACGGATTATCTGGATACCCGTGTCAGACGCTGCCTAATTGAATTTCCCTCCTCAAATGTTCTTCATTAGTGGAGGCGCGCAAGCAGCCTGATTCTGACAACATGAATAGCACTGAGTAGCACATGACAAGTGGCTCGAGGTGCCATGTGGTGAGTGGATCTATCTGGACATTTTGAATGGAATGTATCATAATTGATATTCACTAATATGAAGCCACATTGTTATTGATTCAGGGAAATGACTCGAAAGTCAGTAGGAGTGGCTATAGAAAATATTCATGGTACAGCAAGAAAACTATATACACTGTATGGCCATCCAGGTGCGGGTAGGACTATAGGGAATAGCCGTGGTATGCATGGATTTATGGAGATGAAATCTAAGCCCTTACAACCCCCAGGTCGGCTGATCCAGATGATCTAAGGGTGGGCGGGGTGGTGACCCCATGACCCCAGGGTCAGATTGGGGAATGACAAAGAGAGCAGTATTGTGGGTAGGGCGGCGGAAATATCAATAAGGCACATGTGCCCTTCACACCCCGTCCCCACATCAGGCCTAATCGGGCTGAAAAACTGATTTCAGCAGCAGGCCCCTTCAGTGCTGCCTCTAGCAGAATATCGGCATTATAACTGCCGAGATGAGCTACCAAGGACTGCTACCTAGTTCACTATGGCAGGTAAAGAGGGAAAGATATGATAATGCACCATAATGATATGCTGGTTCAGGGGTTCAGGAACCATTCGCTAGTCCACGAAACATTATATAGGCCTATACATGATTGGTAATCGTACATGCCGGGCGTATACGTCTTTTTATAAAAGTAAAATAGGCTCCCCTTCCTTTTGAACAGAATGGAAAACTATGAGCCGATTAATAGAAATTGATAGACACATGCCATGTACAGTAGATACTTGGAAATTAAGGGTCCAAGTGTCTGAGGAGAATATCCCCGGCTATGAGCCTGATATTTGGACAGTATGTGGTATACCGAACACCAATTAGGGGTGAAGTTGGGCCTTATTAAGGACCATCATGAATAGAACTCTCCGTGAAAAGGGGAGAGATCGACTGGTATATATTGAACTTCCTGTCCACCGGTGACCGGCTATCACTCAGTCCATCCGGGCCGAGTTGCGCTGGTGCTGTTCTAATTAGTGAACTAATTAAGGAGACTATAGAGGGCGAGTGAGTGAGTGCTCGTGGGTTGGTGGGTGGGTGTAGGGGGGATTCACTTATGTCAATCTCAGCCTCCACGGGTGGGGTTGAAAAATGGGCGAATATTGAACACCGACGATGGCGACACCAACAGAAGGATGAAGAAACGATGCACATAGGCCTATATGTCCTTCTCACCCGTAAATCCTTGCGTTTAGGACGCCATCGGGTAAAAGACGCACCCTAACTTTGTGGACTTACCAGAAAATGTGACTTATTTTTTCCTTCTCAATGGATCTTCAAAATCCAAAAACCTATGGGTGGCTCAGGGCGAAACATCTTTCCCCATTTTGATAGATCGGGGATGGCTTGGGGAGGTGTTATCGTGGCTGACCCTTACTGCCTCCCCTTACTCCCCCCCCCCACCACCCCCAACCCTCGCGTATAAGCCACACCTTACACGTGAGGATTTACGGTATATCCCTGTTAAAGTGACGGCATTCACAATACTACAATGGCTGGAAGCAATGGTCAGTGAATCAGTAAACAGTGAGGTTGTACCTAGCTGCAGCAAACACCCTGTACTACTGATACCCTATACTACTATGACCCTATACTACTACCCTGTATGCAGTGACCGGTATCACCTCTCCGACATCTACGTGTGTCCTCGCCATCCACCCCGGGCCATCCACAAGCGTCCACGGGATATTGAACGTGAGAGAAGCATGAGGTGTTAAAGGACGAAGTGCAATGCAGGGATTAAATCCTAGGAAATAACGATGGTTCAGAGCACAGTTAGGGTGGATGTTAGGGGCAGAGAGGACGGGTTATCGCTGGATTAGGAACCACCACTGACAGGTGCACCCCCTGTATAGCTGGTTGCTTTCTAATTGATCACTTTATTAAGACAGATCGTTATTGGACGGGGTTGGTAATGGAAAAAGTTGAGCTAGGGGATAAAGGGGAGGGGGTGTTGGATGGGTGGGTGAGTTAGTGACGTGGATGGTACTTAGTGTCCATTGGGTAAAAGGATGAGGGGGGGGGGGCGGGGCATGGAGAGAACGTATGCCTACCGCTTTTCTCATTTCCACTCACCGTTGGGGCCCGGGTTGGGGCGAAATTCTCCATTTAAAAACTCACCCCCGCCTTAGGCGTGTTTTAGGCACCATTCAAGTTGGGAGTGGGCTATAATGGTCATTTTATTCATGGGGTAATCAGGCAAGCTGCCAGGCCATAATCTCGATTAAAACTGCTATTGTTACCACACCCAATACGATCCAGGCCAAGCAGCCACCCCTGCCTCAGCCACGCCAAACTTCAAAGGGACTAATGATTTACGGGTGGAACCGACCGCAGCGCGCGCGGCGGGGAAGAGGCGAACCACTCCAGGCAAAACCCTCGCCTCCTTTGCAAAAGGGGGAGGAGAATCATTTCCGCTCACCGCCACGATTTTAAATCGCACCGATTCAGAAAATGTCAGTCATACTGGCATGTTCACTCTAAAGCCTTTTCTTCTGTGGTTGTAAAGCGGAGCTCTCCTCAGTGGAGGCGTAATTATAGGGTAGAAGTGTTTTTTAGCTCGGAAACACCCCATACCTACGCTTTTAGCAATTAATCCAAGTGATATCCACTCCTTCTATTGCTGACAAGAACTTTGAAGCTGATGAATTCAAGCGTTCCTTAATAGTTTACATATAGGCTGATACGATGTCAGCTACTTTCAATGTGAATTCAAAACGTCCTGTCCACCGGTGTCCGGCGAAACTTGTGCAAGCGGTTTCGCTATGGCATGTATGGGAGAAGGGGGGAAAGCACAAATACAATATATTTCTACACACTCAACCAGATTATGCGACAAAGTGGCAGAAATAGGGGCCTACTCAAGACTGAGCCTCAATGACTGCCACTGTTGGATGTGGAGAGAGGTTGGTAAATGAGATATAGCTAGACCCTGAGAACGCTTAGATCGTTCTTCCAGATGTTGACCAGAGTACCGGGCCAGAGTAATGAACAATTTTTGGCGAAGGCTCCAGTTTTTGCCGATTGGTCTCAGATGCTTTGATAAGATCCTTACTGTGCCTGTTACTAATGACATGCCTAGTTCACTGGCGGGCTTTGTGTGTTCTAGCATTTTACATCAATCATGAGCATAGCGCCTTTAGTTTCTCTTTTCTTCACACCGGTAGGCCTATCAGTGAAATGGTATTGGAATACCCAATACGTATAGATTATAATAACGATAAGCGGAATTTTCACGGCACCAATAAATGAGTTGATATTCCCTATGTGGGGAATTAAAACAGGGTAGTAGGCCTAATCAAGGCCTAACTACTAATCATGGCCTAACTACTACCCTGATATGGTGAACGCACGCGTTGTAATTTTCTGTGACGGTGCCAGATTCGGGGTCGGGGAGGGTCCACATCAAAGGCAGTCGACAGTGGATCAACCATTGTACCTAGCAGACGCACCCTCTAATGGTTTTCCTCACATCGTCAGACAAACAGATTTTAAAGCATTGTTCACCCTAATCAGGTAGGTTAGCGCGGGAAAACGTGGACCCTGGTTTAAGATGTCGTCTGCTGCATGCTTGGCTAATTGTATCAGAGGAGATTGACCACTGGACAGGACTGCTGTTGTGATGGTTATTGTGTTATCATTAATCTCTGAGAGGAGACGCCTGCTTTGCCTCAGGGCATCACTGCTGGGTCTATTCAAAGATTGACTGACTGAAACCCCATTACTTTCCTTAGCTCCCAAGTCGCTCTCTGTTGTAAATTTAGTTTAAGGTAAATTGCAATTGGATCCCAATTACAAATTCGGTAGGTCATTGGACTACATATTTGAAATCTCTAGTACTAAAATCAGTCATAATATCAGGAATTCGTGATGCAAGGATTGGATACAGAGAATAAATGGTCAGGGACATAAGTCTGGAAAGAATCCATATTGTGCATGGTGCATGTTTACATTGGTGGTAATTGAAAAATTGCCAGATAATGGAGCCGAGGCGGGAACTGGACACTAGCGCCACTACGGCGCCACCAAGAACTAAACACACGGTGCATTCTGGGAACAAGCGTCTCTTCCCTTTTTAAATTTACCGTGGGTTTTGTTATGTTACATTTTTCACGAGTGTTTGTCTAGTAAATCTCACTGACTTGTGTATCAAAATGTATCAACTTCATAACTACTATGAATGTGACTCTAGTATAATTGGTACTGATTATATTATAACTTTGAGGTAATGAACTTTCTATTCTTAATAAATCTAGGTCATGTTGCCATGGTTACCAGATATATAAAGACTCACTCACATGTTGCCATGGTGACCACAATTCTTGTCTCGAGTCTTCATTAAGAACTAATTGAGTATATGTGAGGCAGTAACGTCCCTCCCCTGAAGCCACACACTGAGTATCGTAACATCCCCAGTCGTACCTCCATAACCAATGCCTCTCAGCTATGGACTGTTTCTTACTTTGGCTGTAGAAACTAGGTGTTTTGATCAGAATGTCTTGACAGAGGCATCCAGGCTACTTTCCCAGGGAATCATGCTTCTTCTTGGTTCCAGTGAGAATTGAAACTTATGAATGTGACCTACAAAGGGTAGTCGATTTGAAAGATCATTATTCGGTTAAGGTTCGACTGGCTCTCGAGCCACTCACTCGCTCAACTTCTCTGCTCAGATTTATAGAAGACAAAAATTTTAGACTATTTATCTGACACCATAGTAGGATTTCATTGTATAAAATTCAACTACATGTACTGGTTGTTGAGCAGGTCTAGGCTGAAGATTTTCTTTTCTAAATAGCAAAGGCTTCGTATTCGAGTAGACTTCCGTGAGTAGGCCCATATAGTCTCAGGTAAGATCAGTTAATTCCAATGATGGGCAATAAAATACTTTTTTGAGATAATTGAATCATAACCCTTCACCGTTATTAACTATCGTCATATGCATGGACATGTGGTGAATATTTTCTTCTTATTTCTCAAGAAGCTGCTGAATATTATATAAATAATTGAGACTAACAGGTTGTATATTACTCATATATGAAATTCATGGCATATAAGACCCTGCATTAGCCTCACCTTTCTCACAACGACCACACACACTCATAACACGAGGTCCATGACGCATATTAAGTCTACCCTATATTGTCTAATTACCTGCTCACTCACAAGGTGTGTGCATTGTACACATTGCCTGTTGACTTCATAAGCAGTTCCATACTTCCACCACCTGCTCCAGGTGCTGATAACCACCGTGCTATATTGCCACCAGTATTACCTCCCACAGAGCTCGTGGCTCCTGACATACATTCACGTGAAGGTCTTGTTAAGACAATTGTGAAGAAAGTGTACTTGAATATTGGATTAGGTACAAATGAATGTCAATGTGTGCAGCTTACATTTGAGACATCAAGTATATGTGACCCATCCTTACAAAATGGTTCGGAAGTCGCACATAGAAAATGTTGAGATAATACCATATTCATTTCCAGCTCATCAAGAGCTTTAATTTGATATATAGCACTTGCATATTTGAACCAGGTTGCTGTCTCTGGATATTCTAGCAGTTAACATAGTCAGATCACTTGATTAAAGATTAAACTGAGATAATTAATATATTAAACATGTAATAATTTATAAATCCTATATAATCCCTATGTAAATCTATATAAATTTTAACATCAGAGCTCATTTTCAATTATTTTCTTGTTATTTATAAGGAAAATGTAGTTGTGTAACATTTGCATCACCGTACATAGGTATACTAGAATGAGTATAATGTCAAGTAGAAAATCCTCTTGGGATATATAGATGTCTCAGTTTTTATGGCTCAATGGGGGGCAATATAATATTAATATAAAATATTTCTAACATGCATATGTCAATGACCTATAGGACTGACAAGCATGTGGTGTACCCCTTAGCATCACCGTACGTAGGTACATTGAATCATTAATTAACAGAGAGGACTACATCGTAAGAGAGAACTACATCGTAAGAGGGACGTGGTCTGGCCATTCTTGGTGTCTGCCTTGTTCGTCCTCTGACCTACATACGGGTCACTGACACAATTCGTTGGAGGAGGAGGTGGGTAGGAATGGCTGCACTGCGACTTGCTTATGATGGAAAAATCATTGGATTCTTCTTTATTTTGAATATATTGGACATAATAACCATGGAGGGATCATCTAGAATGTCTAAGGATGTGTATGTTTTAATATCTTGACATGTCATGGTTGGATTCATTATGAAAAATGGGTGTAAACACAGCAGTACCACTAGCGGGTAGGTCCTACAGGTGGGGATCGGTGAGGATCGGTGGCACTTACAAAATGTCTTCTACAGCTTTTATTCTGGGGATATCAGGTCGATAATTAATGTTATTATGGAGGAAAAGGTGGTATAAACGCATTATTGCATAAATATGACAGCCCACGGTTTGTATATTGACGATATTGCATGAGCCGAAGGCTCGTGCAATATTCGTCAATATATAAACCTTGCGCTGTCATATTAATGCTATATTGCATTAATATCCCTAGTTTTAATTACTAGGCTATACTACCAGTGAAAAACATGAACTATCTCTACCTTCTTTGGTCCGATATAGTTTGCTGAATTGATTACATGTGGTCGAAAATCATAGAAGGTTTGCATATGACGAATTTGGAGGTATTCCAGCCCCTACTCTTCGAATTTTAATTTCCCCCTCTATTTCTTTGGCTCAAAGTGTCAGGCTGGATGAGATCTTCAAGTTACATATGGGTTTTGATGGTCCCATATGCATATTTTGGGCTCCAGGGGGGTAAAATGTGCCCAAAATGACGAAATTGTGTCTGGGAGAATGACATTTGAGTTACAAGCCATGTCGAGGGCTTAATTTCCTACAGAAACCATCTTCATACCTCCATGAAAATCTTAGGTCCAGACTATTTTGACCTGTAGATTAAGAAAATCACATTATCATCTATGTCAGATGTGTCCTTACTATTGTTAAAGATGCGTATACTTATAAGAATTCTTTTTCTGGGCACATGTCTGGGCGAATGACATGTAAGGCCCCATATGCACACTTTCTATGATTTGTGACCATGTGTTTTTTTATGCTCTAGGTAATACTCTTTGACACTGGAGATATAGCAGAGACTTAAGCGATAATTCATGGGTAATGCTCAGATCATGTGATCTGATCACACAGCCTCGATCTGGGTCTAAGCGATGAAGCCACCTGGATACGAAGTACGAAACTAGATAACTCATTCTGTCACGTGATGTGTTCATGAGAAACAACGAGACTAGACTTACCAGCAGCCCCTGCATCCTTGTAGGGCATTTGATATTCAGAATGGAAACGATTTCAGGTATATAATGCTATCATTGTAGACAGTATATATAGGCCTACGAGGTTTCGAGGTTTAAGGTGGATCAGGATTAGTTAGAATATTTTTGTGTTCGAGAAAATGAATGAAGATCGATATTTGTTGACCAACCACAGTAAGACGGATTAGTCGGATTAGTATTAGCATCAGGCACGGATTGGGCATCAGTAAAAACATGAAACAAATATCCAGACATAGCCCGTACACTAAATCCTCAAGTATAAGCCGCGTCTTTTACGCGTAGCTGCGTCTTATAGCATGTGGCTGACCTCAGGGTGCATCTTAAAGGCAAGGATTTTATACTACAGTCAAGTATTGAAATGACTAAAATATGGACTCAGATGCGTACATTACATCGTTACCTTCAACCGAGGGTGCGTCTTACACGCAAAGTGCGTCCTCTACGCGATGATTACCTGTACAACGAAAATGTGTGGATGAGGACGTTAGAAACTCTATGGTCCTGCTTACAGACGACTTTTGTGTTCTCTCCCCAGCAATCAGGGAGAGGGATCAGCAGCCTTGGCCAGCGGCTATTAATACTCTGTCGGGCTGGAGGGGGCGAGCCTGAGGGATCAGGCGTTAGGGCGGAAGTACCAGACCGGAAGTGGACGCTACGTCTGATGCTCATTGCCACTTAATGCAGCTTGGTCAAAAATGGTGTTTGGTGATGTCCCCTTTGGACTCAGGCAGTTTCCTCTGGCCTGTGCACTCCTATGCACCGACTGTGCTGTATATGAAACGAATTGGGAGAATTTACGGTAGTTAAGAGCCGATAATGTGTAAATATGAAAGAAGTGTCACATTTTTAGCAGTTATGGCTTATTTTGATAATACATGAAAAAAAGAAAGACTAATGAAAATATTTTAATCTGCATCCTAAATTCGGGGAAATATGTTTTATTGATCCAAGACAAGAAAACGTCATCTACTCATTTCCTTTCTATAATACCCTTTAGTCAATGTGTTGACAGATCACAAACAGGCAAACAAGATTAATGAAGTCGACTTCAAAGCGAACAGAAATCTATAACACAAATATCACGATCAGGTGAGAGAAGAAGTACATGTATGATCACACAAAAAAAGCAACAAGTAGAAAGACCGAACAAAGAAAATGGGTCACGAAGTCCTTTGGTGGCCAAAGCTGGAATTGCCTGTTATGAAATACCAGCAGGTTTCTTATCAGCACACATTAGACACGCTGTGGAGAACATAGTGGTTGGCTTGGCTGGTTGATTTTTGCGTGTGGTTATGAAGGTGGGAAGGTATTGGGTACAGGTGTGGACTAAATAAGGTGGACAGGTGGGTGTAAGGGTGTGCAGATCAGCACAGGTGGGCAGCCTTTGATGTGTGCCGCCAGGTGGGGCTAGGCTCGTGCAGGCTCTTTATACTTGTAGCAGCACATAATGAAGAAAGGTTTTAAAAGTACTCTATTGGTGTTTACCTTTGAGACTAATAATTAGCATGATACACACGGAAGTTAATTTGGTTAATGCTTCTTGGAAAATTATGTCCATGTGTTAACGTTGGAAATTCCGTATCATAAAAAGTTCACTTTATGTATTTTGTCACGTTACCCCTTTAATGACAGTTATGTGCCAAAAGCACCATGGTATCCATTCAGGAGTATATTGGTATATCCCTGGCATGGTAGGCCTACATTGAGTGATTGTGACACTCCCAAATGTCAGATTAGCACGCATCTCATCATATATCCACATAATCTCATCACCAAGCTATTTTGAGTTTCCAGGTCTCAGTTTCCAATTTCCAGATTGAGGTTGTTTCTTCTCTCAGTAGGATTACACCTAATGTCATGCTAATGAGGATATCTGTTTGGAGAACGGTTGGCGCATGCTCAGTTGGTCCCTTCACACCAGTCCTGTCAAAGAGACTCTTGGATGATCACCAAAGACAAAATGGCGTTACCTCGGCCAAGAAGTTGTGTAGCAGTGTAACCTTGGGCGGTGGATCATTTACTGTATGTTTGACTTGGGTGTGATGAGGTGTCTGGTCCATGGGGAGGTCATTATTTCGATCATACCTGGGTGGGTCTTCTTCACCTGTCTTAAAGGGAACCTGCTGAACCAGGTAGCCATAGAAGATACACGACAAACACATAGGTTTAAAAAGGGAGAGGACGTAAGTAGATGCAAAGCACTCAGCAGAGGCCTATAAATTAGGTCGACTTTATCTGTACTAGTTTATACGTAGGCAGGAATATTCAGCCCTTGAGAAGAAATCGGTGATTAGGAGACTGAGTAAGAAGGGGAAGGCGCATTGAGATACCATGTTCTCATCTAGACTCCGCATGGCCCCTTTCAAGTCAACTGGTTGATAGATAAGCACGAGAGAAGAAGGAACCCTCTCTAGTTCCCTTGCTAGATTGGCTACACGGAAGGAATGATAATTCCTGAGTTAGATGATAAATGATTCTGACTCAAAGCCATTCATCGTCAGTCAAGGGCATACATGTGAGGGCTTGGGGCATGAAAAATATCCCGTTGATTAGCCCTGAGCTGTCGGCGTTTTGTTTACATCACATCACACTTGCTAGCATCTTGTTTAGTAGTAAGCCCCAGGAAAATATTTTCTTACCTTTTTCTTTGTACCCTGTGATTTATACGCTCAAATCAGCAAATCATCCATTGGCGTTCCCTCATATCTCGGGCTATCCGAAGGTGGTCTGCTGTCTTGAATGACAGATCCGACCAGAGGTATTATTAGCGAAAATATGAAAAATTAGCAACTGTGAAAAAAACCCACCTCAGATTGTGGTATGAGCTCGAGGAGGGGTAATAAATAATAACTTACTGTGAGTAAGTTAAAAAGGTAGAATCTTTGAAGAGGCCATAGCAGGAGTGTGGCGGGGCGGCAAGGGGTCTGCTTCTTCAGCTTTGATCATTAAGTTATACCTTTGATCCGTCATGAGTGTAGGGTTTACCACAGAGAAAGGCATAGCATTCCCTAAAGTCCACCTCTCATACATAGAACTCACTCTGCAATATCCAGACTTATTGTTATATATTGGATAACTGACATTCATCTTTTTATGAGATATTTCCCTGTTAAGCCTCGTACTAGGCAAAAACCTAATATGAAAAATAATCAAATTAATGTTGTGTTTCATCTTATGATTATGGCCTTTCTTGAATTTAAGGCTATTTAGGTACCGTCGGCGAAATTTTGTTTTTGATCTATTGTATTACATTACATATTCAATTTGTTGACCATAGCAGAAGTTTTCCATATCTATGCAATAAGCTTTTTTCTTTTCTTTTAGAATTGGCACTGAAAGTACAAATCACGAAGTCTGTCATGATTTCTGATTAAAGCGTTTAATCTGAATACTTAGTTCTGCTAGTTCATCCTGTCTAAAAATGTTCATCATCGTTTTCTTCTCCTTTTGCTCTTCCCTTGATAAACTTGATATCAGTGTTTCCATCTTTTCTATGTCTCTGATGGTTGGGAATGGCTGTCACTTTTGTATCCTATACTTTGATAAGTACAAAGTGCAAACTTGACAGATGGCACCACTAATAAGTGATAATCATATGACGACTGACAACACCGTTTTCTGGGTGTTTACTCAACTTGTCAGGGTCTCTGTGTGCATCTATGTCCCACTTCAGAGATTACGTAGTGTACATTTTATATTTAATCCATCTTTTGATAAAAGAGAGATTAGCCACCTACACCTACTAATATCTAAAAGTGTGTTGTTATCTATTTTTTCTCTTATAATATTATTTGATGTTGATTAGCTGAGTGGTTGTCAAAATAAGGCTGAGTTAGAGCAGGGACCTGAAACAAGTCTAAAGGAGTCCGTTCTACATGCTTGGTCACTCTCCTGAGCTTCCGGAATCTGAGCAGCTCGTTTGGGGCTCAAAGTGCAGCAACTGTGAGCTGCCCACTTGGATTTATCTTGAGATACCTTTCTTTCTGTCGGTGCTAGAATTAGACTTAATCCATGTGATAAAAAACAAGTTGTTGTGGGGGGGGGGGGGTCAGAATATATAATGCTTGAACACGGAGGATCAGCGAACCTTATAATATCACGTGTATATAAATCGTGTTCCTGATGCTTCTGCCATGCATTAACTCATAGCAGAACCCAACAACCGTTAGGTTCTGGTTTAATCTAGCAATTATGTCCGACCACGTTTACAATCCATTTTGTACCTGAACATGAATTCCAGAATCTGCATCACTCCAGTCAATGATGGGCATATTGAAACACACCTTGCTAGACATAACAGAAAGAAAAATAGGTGCTTGGACATGTTAGTATCCGTGGGCTAAACTGAAGCCATTAATGTCTCCTTTTGTTATAGAATGTAACCATGTTGATGATGGTGGTCACTTTGACCACTATCATTATAACCATTATCAGCAGTCAGTACCTGAAGGGGTGCCTTCCTGAATCAATTTATCTTCACTCTGCTGCTCATCCATCACCAGCCAGTCTAACACATGAGCAGCTCACTGAGCGATCCCAGAGGCCGCCGAGCTGCTCACACTATGGACCATGTATATCTAGGTATGTGGCTAGAGCAGAGACCAGTATATTTACTGCATAAATACACTTTCTTTCATGCTTCATGGAGGTATAAATATAGGAATGTAGGGTGTAAACATTCGATCATATTTTACATGGCACCAAAGTGCGACTTTCAACTTGTGACAAGGTTCCGAGGAAGCCTATGAAGCAGTATGTATACTACTACTGGTAATGTATGTGCATTACCAACCTCAGTCACTAAGACCCATAATGCCCCCGTATACAACCATATCTCGTGGAACAATAACGATTCCATCTCAGACTCAATTCCAATATCTTATTTCTTATGCATCCCAATATTTGACTAATTTAGTTTCACTTAGCATGACCTACATGAGCAGGAAAAATATTCTCCTTGAAGATCTTAGCTGTAGTAGCACTTCCTTTGGACAGCTGCCGAACCCGCTTCCGGGGCATCCAGAGATATCCGAGCTTGAAAACGAGGCAGGCCGTGCCATCTAGTTGCCCCAGGGTGTTGGTGTAGGCCCGGGGCATGCCGGGGGTAGCCGGAACCGGATATGGGATGAAAGGGGCCCGACTTATAAACAGGAGAGGGAGGTTGTGAGGGTAAGAGTGGGCAGGGGTTGAGACTCCTCTCCCTAGCATTCCACCTCCAACTATGACTTTTACACCTTAGTCAGGTATCCTGACACCTTGCATGTTACGTGTCTAAGTGAGAAGACACCCACAATGAATTAGGTATACCCCCTCTGTAACCCACCATTACTGTATGCATTTCTCACCCACACCCTTTTACTGAGTTATACCTACCTCTTTTATCTCCCCACCTTTGACTCCCCTTGTCAGCGAATGAGCGGTGTCAGTGCAATGTATTTCAGACTGCATCTAGCGGAATGCACGTTAATTGTATTTAGTGTTATTGGCCTTATACCCAGAGTCCACTGTAGGTCTTTATCGCCAGATTCTATATGTGCCTTGTATTGCTCATTCGTGAGATAGAAGGAAAGTGGACTATGGGTTTTGGGCACGTGGTTTTAGGTCAGTACAAGGCAGATTATCGCGTTGTTGAGTTGCCTCTCCATGTCTGCCCAGAAAGCCCCCCCCCCCCGAAAAAAAGAAGAAACTGACATTCAACCCCCCCCCCCCAAAAAAAAAAAAAAAACAAAACAACAAAACAAAACATTATGAATCGGTTCACTTGTGGACAGGTGGATACAGAGGTACCAGGGCAGTCAAGAAGGTGGCTGATCCATTGCCAATTACTGTTGGAATATGTATCCATATGTCGGTTTGGTTTGGGATTGCTGACCAGATCATGCACAAGAGCAACTCACCAAGCAAAGGCCTGAGTTGTTTCAGAACCGTGCAAAAGATAGCATTGGAGCAGATGCTGCTACTATTCCCCTCAAATCTTATTAGGAATTACTAGGATGCTGTCATGAATGGGGTTCTTCATTAAATAGTGCTTGCGGCCTGTCCCCCGAACACACATGAGGGTCTGTACATGACCATACATTAGGATTCGAAGGTATTCAAGGGTGTCATAGCATCTTGTGCAGTACGCTCCTGTACACTGATTGCCCCTGATTAGGACAGATTTGTTGTAGAGGGATGTCCCAATCGAAATCTTTGGGTTCCAACTTAAGTCGGCCTATGACATAGCTTTACTTATTCGCCAAGGCCAAAGTTAAATGAAATCTTAACGCACAGCGCATAAGGTTAATAATTGGGAAAAAATACAAATTCCTTAAATTGTACTTGTCATGTGCTATTCAAAAGATGACTTGCCTATCATTTTCTACCACAAACTTGTGACGTTGTCAGCAGAAATCCCTGGGACTGGTTGGATCTATGATGGACGGTGGGGGGGGGTCCCCCATTTCCTATATCAATTTGAAGAAACGGCTACGGGTATGTCCCCCTGTCGATTTTAAGAAATGTTGTGCTCCCTGTCGATGTTGAGAAAAGTCCATGTGTCCCCCTGTTGATTTTAAATAAATGTCCGTGTCCTTTAGCACTAAGCACTAAAAAGCCAATGTCCTCATATCGATTTTCGGGGTCTAGTACCATACATCATACTAGTACGTGGTTCTACAGGCATGTTCAGTAGTCTCTGGGCGTTCCGTCAGGGGGCGTACTGAGCAGATCACGTTGGATCAATGCTGACACCAAAGAGACCCGACAACATCAGTCACACCAAGACTCGAGGTACACTAAGTCCTGTGGTGTAAAATAACAAATATAAATTCAGGACGATAACAAGTCTACCACCATGTAACATGACTCTGGGCATTTGCCATGAATCATATGCCAGTTATATTTACATGTAAATGCATAACATTACAGTTAAGCTTTGGTGGAGAACATATGATATGATCATAATAATGAATTGGATCACAGAAAGCATAGTATCATATGTTTATCATTTATACCTCTGATTAAAGAGAATTATATCACTTTATATCAGCTAGTCGACGAAATAGGACTACGATCTGGACATTGATGTCAATGCCTATAACAAAAATATTATGCTTATGGTTAGGCAGATATACCGGGGTATCCATATCTAAAAGATCGACATGTTTCCCTCTCTTTTCTATGTAACAATAATACTGACACAAGCATGATGGGTGCGTTGTCTCTTGGGGACCTACGACGGCAGAACAATGGTATGAAATCACAGACGACTTTTCGATTGTTTTTTCCGAAAATTGGCGCCAAAAACTGGCTGCATCCCACTCTAGTCTTTTCACTTCACAAGTTTGGTCATCAGGGCTTCAACAATGCTTGTCACCGTCACATTCAAACCGTTTGTGGCAAAGGATTGCACATCATAGATGGCTATTATCATTAGGTTGGAGATTCAGCCCCCCTCCCCCGCCCGTGGACTGACGGATTACACCTCACATAATATCAAGGCAATACCAATACATTATGCAGCTGTATCCACTCTTGAATTTCCATGGCCGTATATATGCAAGTATGAAGATGATTATATTTGACCTATATTATGTATGTAATAACATCACCTTAAAGCTGTATTTTAACAGCATGTGCACATTCAGTGTGGTTGTGGAGTCTAGATTGAGCTATTGTCATTTTAAGCCTAGTACATTATACAACTAGCATCCCACAAAACCAAACAATAACGACCCCCATGCAGGTACAATAAGGTGGGAGCTAATTACAAAGTCTAGTAAGCTTATAGAAAGGCGCCGACCTTGCCACCTGTATATTAACCCTCACACCCCCTGGGTCGTGGCACCTGAGGTTTGTGACACCCTTGGCTGACCTGTCAGGTGTGCCAAACCTCCCCTAGGGGGGTCAGCGGGGAGGCTGGGGTTAAATCCTCCTTTCCTTACCTGGGATGGCTGAACTTTCCCTTCTGCCTCAGGCTTTCCGCCACTTACAAGCTTACATCCCCTACATCCCCAAGTGTGGTGTGTATTGGATCGCGTATTGGGGAAGTAAATTATGAATATAAATTATGCGGATCAAGAATTTTTAGATATGACTCCTTGAGGGGGTCGGGGGTATCATTTTTTAATCTTCGGGTGGAGGGGTTCTCTAACATTATTTGTTCCTTATATATGGGGATTTTTTTTAGCAAAACCCTCCACCTCTGTCATTAAATAAGTATTAAAGGGAACGTTCAACAATTACGTCATTGCTTAGGGGGTGGGGGCTGGGGGTCTTTGGGTTCCGGTGACAAGGCTATACAGCATTGACGGAGGTGGGTGGCTCCTCAAAACTGAAAAAAACCCACCTAAAACAGTGACATATTTGTTGAACATTCCCTATGTCAATATAATATACAGTGCTCATAGGTTTAGGGCTTTAGCCTCTTCGCCAATAACAGTGTCTATACATGGCCCATGGGTGTTAAAATGTTCAGACTGTCACTCCTTGACTTTTCATGCATATGTACTGGGCACTTTTTAAACTGTCTCTGTCCGTCAACTTAAAACCGCTCTGACACTAGTGTCAATTTTATAAGCCCTTGAGTTATTTTTTCCCCATCTGTATAGACCTATTCCTTGTCTAAGCAATTTGATTAGAATTTATTACTGAATAAGGAGTGAGTGAGTAATAGATGTTCAACGCCATTTCGACAGCTAAGGTCATATTCATGGCGAGAACTATATTATGCAATTTCACAGAGGAATGTGTTGGTGCCCGCACATATGTGCACCACACACATCCGAGCGGATAGGAAAGGGGAGATATAGACCCTTTTAAGTGGGCTAGGGAAGCCCGACTGAATAAGGGAGTGAAAATGCCTATTTTAGTGTATATCAATTTGTACGGTTTATCCTATACTTAACAATAATAATAGGTAATAGGCACATACTGGTAGACCTTTTTTTTTTGTTTAAGCAATTTCATTAGAATTTACTTCAGAATAAGGGAGTAAGAATGCATCTTTTTTATTGTATATCAATTTTTATGGTTTATCCTATATACCACTGAATTGAAGTAGAGATGGCGCCACTGGTAATTGGAACGCACTTCTGGTTCTCTGTGGTTTCTCTGTAACTCTGTAATACCAAGACAACACAGGCTCTGCACAGGGAACCAGTAAAGTGGGACGCTGGCGGGCGATTGTGAGTTGGGGCGCCGTGAGGGGTGGTGGGCGGCGAGACGCACAGGACTGGCGGGTGAACAGTAGCGGCAGAGCAGAGAAGAGGAGCACCATAACTTCCGTCTCACACAGAGTGGGACCTCCATCAAACAACACCCAGAAAAGTGAGGGAGTACTAGGGTTTGTTGTTTACCCTACTTCATATAGTTAGGGTGTGTAGACTGGCTTCAAGTTCAAAGATGCTGCCATCGCTGGCGTGAATACACATCGTAAACACAGTGGATTGACCGCAACGTGTGACTGGGCACACAACAACAACACTGACTGAGAGAAAGGGGGTAGTGTGTGTGTGTTCAGTCACTAGTCTTGAGGGTGGCTGCCGATCTAGATGCCAGTCCGACGGCGGAGCTGGCAGAGAGGGGCAGCCGTTGGAGTTCTAGGCATGGGATACACTCAGCTCCTCAGCAGCAGAACACACCACAACTCCTCCAGGAGAAAGAGACATCACAAGAAGCACCACAATAAGGATACAGTGGTGGCTTCTTCTGTAGACAACGCCCCTACAGCTGTTGAACAACAGGGACAACAGCAAGAACCCATGAGGAAGGCAAGTTCTTAGTATACATACATTTCAATACGTGTAACATCACACTACGTCGTAGTCTACGATGACCTTTTTCTTTATGCTAAACCTGACACTGTGGCCCACAGTGTGGGTTTCTCTCCGGGGTTTCTCTGCACTTCTTAGGTACCTACAATACATACATGACGTAGACTACCTGTCTACATCTATAGGCCCTACGTATTGTATAATCGCTAGTCACTTGAGCCAAAGCAAGAGGGATCTAGCATGCTTAGTCTAATTGTGGCAGGAATGTGTTGTTTACACTAGTTTGGGGGGAGGTAGTGAGTGTGTGGATATGTGTATTGTAGGGGATACACTGGCTGTAGGTGGTTACTGTGGTTGTAACTTGTAAGGCCATGGTAGGCACTTACTTAGTTTTTCAACACTTTATCCCATTAAACTTATCTAATGAGCAATGGATAGATCTTGAGAAAAGAAGTGGATTTGCTTTTTTAATTAAGTCTCTATGTCAGTTTAAAGTGGAATTATGACCGGTCAAAGGTACCAAATCAGACCCAGAATTCTGCCATAGTTAAGAGTTTAATTTGGATCCAATTTTGTGATCAAGCAAGATGAATCCAAGGTAGACTAGATCATTAAAATGTTTATTTTGGGTAATTTTCTTTTCAGATAAGCAAGATATACCCCCAAGAATGTAAATAATGATACATATTATCATAATCAAACAATGTAAAAGCAAATTTTTGATGTCATCTTTACCCTTGAACTGCATGCTCTGACAGAACCACTGCAGAATAGCGTCTTTGACTCAGGATGTTTGAATGATCATAACTTCCATTTAGATTGTCATGAAAACTTCATTTAAAAAGCAAAACCACTTATTTTTATCACAGCTATCAATTTCTCACCATATAAAATGCATACAATGAGGTTTTGATTAATAGGTAAGTGCCCAACATGGGGGAGGTTGGGACAAGTGTCCAGAGATAATCTCGCCAAAAAGTTTGCAGGGTCTGTCAAACATACTGCAGCCCCTTAGAAAAAGAAAAGCTAAACATTTTCTAGATGATTTTTATCCATAGAATAGGTGGGAACCATTTATTTTTAGGTGCTCAATGATCTTCTCATCATAAAATGATTCTAAACTTTTGGTTGAACTTCAATGGGGTCAAAGGCAAAATTCCCTGTATTCAACCTTGTACAAGAAATATTCATTTTAAAGTTTTAGCCAAGCCTGTTAAAATGAGCCCTTGTTTGTAAAGATCCTCCAGTAAATAGCTTCAGAATAAGCTTGCAAAGAAAGGAGAGTTCAACACTACCCAGTTTCAGCTTTATCACAGTTTCACACCTCTACTGCAGCAGACTCACACACTGGAGGTATTTCAGTGCCTACATGGGCCATGGCAGCATATTCAATGTTCGGTGTCTTCTGTCAAGTTCTGACAGACATGGAATTGCAAGCCAGTGGGAGATCCGCGGAACGATTTTTGATCCTTCAGGTGTTACCAAGAAGTGTCAACAAAAAGGTCTTAAAACTGTGTCTACTTCAGGTAATTCGACCACATGTACAACCACTATCTGTGTAAAGGATAGTCTCTGAAGTACTACACATAGTCTTAGAAGCTGACCATCCAACTGCTACATGAACATGTATAGTGAGTGAGTAATAGATGTTTAACGCCATTTCGACAGCTAAGGTCATATTCATGGCGAGAACTTTATTACACAATTTCACAGAGGAATGTGTCAGTGCCCGCACATATGTGCACCACACACATCCGAGGGGATAGGAAAGAGGAGAATTAGACCCTTTTAAGTGGGCTAGGGAAGCCCGCATGAACATGTATAAAGATGGACACTATCTGTAGTACCCATCCAACCACTATCTGTGTATGTTAACGCTATCTATAGAAACTTTTCCATCAACATGTTAAGTCACATAAACAATGTTGATGCACTTAAGGTAAAGGGGGGGGGGGTCTAATTTGTCTTTGATACTGATATCAGCTGTTTGACACACTAAGTTTGATACATAGCGTTATTTCCACACAGTGGTTTAGATGTCAGCCTCTGACTGTCACACTGCAGATGGGAGATAGGAGATAAATGATGGTTCTCAGAATTAGACCCATACCTCCGCAGATAGTGGCTGTTTACACAGATAGTGGTTGTACACCCCACCAAGCAAAACAGGACCCATCATAATTTCAGTGTCTTACATGAAACAAATGTTTTGTAAGGCCTAATACAGAGAAACCAGTAACCATCCCACGGTGTGGGAACTAAGGCTAAGCCACCCATGCATCCGAACAAAGCTGGAACAATGTGACAGTGAGGATTGGATTGAGTCTAAGATAGAGGAGAAAGTTTGTAAGTGTAGCTTGGTGAGATGGTACATGGTTGTTTCTGGTCGTGACCCACTACTCCAGTTCACCACGTCAGTGTCAGGGGCTCTGTGGCCAGTGTTATAGTGTAGATGTAGAGTATTGGGAGCTCTAGTTTCCAGTTCACAAGGCCAGGCAGATTCTTTAGTTTAGGGTTCGTCTTCAGAGAGGATGCTGCCTAGATGTGTCAGTCTCATCCTTTAAAGATCCGCTCTGAACATAGAAACCTACTGTATGTCTACAGTACTAGAACTTAGTGGATGGATGCTGTCAACTGAGAAAGGTCTTGTTATTCAAAGACCTCCGACATGGGTATAAATAATACAGTTATTGCTAAGACCTTAAAAAAAAAACAGGTTCAAGTAACAGGGTTGAAGACATACATTTTAATATGTAGGGGGGGGGGAGTTTTTTATTTATTTTATTCTAAATTTTATGGACGACCAACTTTTTTAACCTTTTGACGCAAACCTCATGCGTGTGATCCTAAAGAACACAATTTGTCTTTTGGCCTAACCCCATTTAAGAAGCTAGATATGAATGATATGTTGAAATTGATGGATATCTTTCAGGGTTGTACTTGTATTTCGTGTCAAGGCTCTAAAATAGGATTTGAAATAACTATCACAAACCGCGGCTCATCATTTGGCAATCCATTTAGATAAATCCTTGATACAGTATCAGTGTAAAGGGTATCAATTGTCGTCCCCATTTGAATGTGGAAAAATAAATCCCACAATAATGGTGATCGTTAGCACATACTTGATGCACTGACTGAAGCGTAGCCATGGTCTATATGTGATGTCAAATAGATGCCGGTAGTACATATGATTCCCATCTATACATCCATCTTGGAAGAGGGTAATGTGACATCACACAATACTATACAATTAACACAAGTAAATAGACGTTATCTCCACTTACCCCTCGGTAGGTAACAACATGACTGGTCATAGCACGCTTAGTTTTGTGCAAAAAAGGAATAGAATCTCGGCAAGTGGGAGTTTGTGGTCATAGGCGATATATATGATCTTGGCAGTCCCATGAGGCCTACGACCTTAGGACGTTAAACAAATCAATCAATCAATCAATCAATCAATCAATCAATCAATCAATCAATCATATGTGATCTTGAGCTATGCCATAGATATCAAACAACCCACATTTTTCATCATTAAGGAACGCAGGATAGGATGGCCTCATGCCATATTGTACATACATGTATACGAGAGAAGGAAACTAGGAAAAAAAGAAAAGCCTATAAACAAATAATAATGGTCACAAATGCATGTAATTACCTCGTGACACAGAATATAATAATCTGATTAAGAACACCCAACAAAACAAAACTCCCAACAAAAAAGGGCTACATACTGTCGTCAAAAACGAGAAAAAAAAAGCAAAAAAAAACCCAAGAAAAAAACCCAACAAAACACTAATACATTGAATGTTTTTTTTTCTTAATATTCTTTCACACTTGAAGCAGCAAAGCTAGGGTGTGTGATCACTTCTATATATACTTCAAGGTGTGTTTAGACCAGTGGAGAGAAAGGGGTGTCAGACTTCATGTACAGGAGGGACCTGACACAGGGGGACAGGGTAGTAGTGGTGTTGGCAGAGAAGAACCTCGTGACAGCACCATCGTCTACACTGAGTGGCTCTTGTGCTGCTCGCCCTGTCTGAGTCACACCCAAGGATGAGTAACCCTTCTCTGTCATGTACAAAATACATCATCCAGAATCATCAAAATGGGTTATACGGTACCAGTTGTGGCTTCCCTATCCCCATATTTTCCTTTCCTTTTTTTAGAAAAAGAAAAAGAATTGACCTTGTCAATCACAATGTAGTACCACGTACAATATACAGCTACTCATGCACATATTTCCCTCAAAATTCATGGACCATTGAGTGCAATGGAGATACCGATATGGTGCCCTTTGAGACAGGATGATATATCTACACACTACAAACAACACTTGCGTGCTACCCTTTCATATTCAAAGAGATGATTTTGTGGATTCCCCAAAGGATAATACAGTCCTTGGTATAGACTGGCTGCATTTCCTTCCTCTTTACTTCACGGCATCAGACAGGGTAGGGAGGATGGAGGGGGGGGGGGGTTACAGTAGAAGGAAAATATCACTCCATCATTACATCTTCATGAATACTATTTTCTGACAATATAAAATAATCATTATCACTATTCAGAGACTGAAGCCAGTCTACCCTTGGTAGGAATGTGGTAGGGTGCTTACAGGAACCACCGCCCCAATTTCAAGTTCCTAGTTCTGCTTCTAGGAATGGTAGATAGGGGCAGCCCCTTATGTCTTCCAATGATCTATCCATCTCCTTCCCCCACCATGCTTCCCTCCTCCTTCCCCCAACACACATACTGGAGACATGAGCATTAGCATGCACAGGAGGCAAACACCCCGTGTGCCTGGGGGGCATGGCATCAGATCCCTCCAGGTGCCACCAGCCACTTGGTGTTTATAAACATTTGCTAGGAGGTGACCTGGGTCATTCGCTATATTCCACCTACTTTTTTCTGCCACCCTCAAAGCCACTGCTCGGAAGTGGGGAGGCGTGTTTTTTTCTTCTTCTTTCTGAGATAGTGGGTCTCCAAAGTAACATTAACGCTGGTGCTATCTATCTGTTACTTCGCCCCCTCTTACCCAGTACTTCTCATCACTAGGCGAATTTCTCTGCAGGCTTGTGTAATAAACACTGAGAAGACTACATCACAACAGTATAAAGATAACAAAAAAACACCCATGGAAGACCCCGCCCACGCCCCTCTCCCCTCCCCCACCCCAAAAAAAAAGAGAAAAAAAAAGAAAAGGGAAAGAGAAAAATACAACGAAGAATATATGATAATACGATAAGAGAAAATGCAAAGGCAGAATGATTGTAAGAAGAGCAATACATAACTGACTGATCTGGCCCTGTCTTCCTGCCATACCTAGAGGTTAACAGGGTTATTGAGATAACAGTAGTCGGTACACATTCATCTTATACTCCTGAAGCACAAGGCTAGTTTTATAGCTTACCAATAGTCCTTATCAGAATCAATATCAGCACTCTGTGTTTTATGCATCATGTCTTTTTTTTCCTGGCCCAAAACCAACTTCAATGTGAAGAAAAGAGGGGAAGAGCCTTTCATCGAGTAGATTAGATATTCTAGCTAATGGAGTGGGACACCTTTTACCCCAAGGCAGTGTTCCTTTATCACCATGGTACATCAATTGATACCTCAGTGCATCATGCAGACCCTTGGTAGTGTAATGGCACTGATTGACATTTAAAGTATTGATACATGGGGAATTCTGACAAAAGCGGTGAAGAGGCTATGGACTCAGTACACTGTCCTTACATGGTCAACATTATATCTGTCATTCTCATCTTCGGCCAACACTTGCTTCGCAATCATGGGATCATAGTAAGATATAAAGTCATTTTTGTTAGAAAGTATCATGACTGAAAGAACGGATGAAACAATAGAAAAAGGTCAATTGGATGTGAACCCCTCTTACATGCATGCAACTTCCACATCATGGGACTGATATTTGTTCATGTACCTACATGTACATGTGCACTTGTGGTGTGGTGAGCCTCTAGCCTGCCAATAACATCCTGGCTACCTTTGATATCGCAGCAGGCTGTAATATATAGACATAACTTGGCGCCAGCCAAATTCGTACAGGCCCATCTTCAAACTAGTTCACATCCCTCCAGCCCTTCCCCGCGCTGTGGCCGAGCCAAGGCATAAATCCGCTGTCGTGTGGGTATTTAAGGCTTCTGCGCGGTTTGATGTTCAGTGCCAGTGGATCTATGGACACACTGCATGCTGCTCTGTTCCACTATTTATGATATGCAGAGGATATGGCCACAGAAAAAGGGTAAGGTTATGGTTTTAACCCGGGGGCTCTATAAGCTATCTTATAGCTTAGCCTTTAGGACTGCCGTTAAATGATGTGCCGTCAACGTTGATGGCTATGGGATGTCATCTTAAGCATTGTCTCCATATTTAAGTACAGCTAGTGGAATGACATAAAAGAAATGTCAATTTCTACATTTCCAAACAACGGAGGATGTATCGGGGGTAGTATTGACCAAACAATAAATGTTCATATCATTTCCCTGTAATTAGTGATACAGATTGTGTATTGTGTGTTCGATATTCCACATTATGGCAAAATTATGTTACATTATTATGCTGTATCACCCTGTCTATACTAAATAGTGTTTGATTACATAAGATATATATGCAGGTATTGGTGTATATACTAGTATCCATCGCCATGTCCCACTCTGCCCAATAATTGTACAGAGGTGATAGAATGTAACAGCTGCACATTATAGGCCCATACAGGTTAGCTTTCATGTGAGCCTGCATGAATGAATGGGGTCAGGAGTTGGTTGCATGTCATACAGCCAGACCATTGCATACTCTGCTATTGCAAACACTCCACCTCCTGAAATATTCATTCCCCAAAGGCCTACCATTGTAGCATAGCATTTCCATTCAGATACTGAGCAGTGGAATTCCCAATAAAAAGTGTGACTGATTATATTGATCAATCCCTTCAGAATGATTTAAATGGTGTGGATATTTGGATCAATGGTTTGATGGTGAATATTGGGTGGCATGGAATTGTTCTTGGATTAGGCTTCCCTCAGGGGCGTGGGAAGCAGTTTCAGAGTGGGTGGGACCAGGGGGGGGTTCTGCAATTTTTCACCTCCCTTTGCTTGACCTTTTAGTTTTGACCTTTTGAGGAGTTGGCCAAAAGTGGGGGGGGGGGGCATGTCCCTCCTGCTTTCCACGCCCATGTCCCTTGAAGTAAAGTGTGGGAAAACCCTTATACTGATTGTTGCCACATGAGACCTTCTTAATATAATGCATGCAATTTTATAGACTGTTAAAATGAATCAGGGAGACATAAGTTAAAAAACATAATTATGGAGTTTATTTCAGCCCAACGTTAGCCATGCAGTCAGTACCTTCCCAATACCTAAACTAGAGAAGCCAATGGTAGTGTTTTTAGCACTAAAAGGAAAGGGCCTCTTTACTTACAAACCACAGGTCGTCTTCATCAGCTTTGTCAGAAGACGAGTGGTTCCTCCAGTTGTAAAGACAAAGGCAGTGATTCAAACAAGGACACAGTGATGGTGCATGAATAAAGCAGAGGGTGCACTAACAACAGGTTATAAAACAGGCCCTGAGTAGGGCTTAGGGGACACACGGGGGACACTATAGTAGATGCTGAATGGTCTGTTTATGTCTCACTCCACAGAATGTAACCTGTAAATATATAAAGGTACCTAGTGGAAGTACAATGTAGTTGTATGTGGGTTCCATTAGTAGCTACGATATTGTAGTAGTGGGGGTGCGGGCTTCCCTAGCCCACTTAAAAGGGTCTATATCTCCTCTTTCCTATCCTCTCGGATGTGTGTGGTGCACATATGGGCGGGCACTGAAACATTCCTCTGTGAAATTGTCTAATGTAGTTCTCGCCATGAATATGACCTTAGATATCGAAATGGCGTTAAACATCTATTACTCACTCACTAGTAGTGAGGGTGTAAAATGTAGTGTCCACTTTACTATAGGTGTTCTTGATGAGGTACCCTGGAGGGTGTTCATAGCATTATTCCTGTAATCCATACAAGCATATTTTTAGCAGCTCCTGGTGAAGAGGAAAGCGAATTTTGTCTCTGGCCTGCGTGACTGGGAATTTATGGTGATTGCATTGTGTTTTGTTTTACAAAAAGGTGTCAGGCATGAATAATTAATC
This sequence comes from Acholoe squamosa, assembly GCA_949317995.1. Classification (NCBI taxonomy): domain Eukaryota; kingdom Metazoa; phylum Annelida; class Polychaeta; order Phyllodocida; family Polynoidae; genus Acholoe; species Acholoe squamosa. The sequence continues at coordinate 42,382,141 of OX439038.1, forward strand.
CATTTTAATATTTTACCTTTTTGGTAACACCTCGTAACGGTCACACCCCAGAGGAAGTGTCTGCATTTGAAGTGGTGATCGAGGGAGCATTTGTGACAATGGCCTATTGCTTTCCCAATTTTATGGCCATCAGTAATAACCTAAACACGCACATTTTATGCTAATTTATGTATTATTACTATGATAATAATGTGAGGTGGGATGAATAGAAATTCTGTTTTTTTCCTTCTCTCACTAGTCTGACCCAAAACATAGATAAAACAAGTTAGAAAAATATTATAGTTTGACAGTGGGAATGGGGTGGATGTGTTTGATTGGCATGTCTGTTATGGAAGGCTAACACGCGAGTCATAGAGGTTCACAGTGACCTGAACCATATCCCGTGCTCTTTATTGGCAGCTGCATGAAGCACAACCAAACAATGCCGAGTAAAATTGTCAACAATCTCACATTAAACAGATTTATATGTATACAGGGGCTGGATGGGTGGATACGGGCGTTGGTGTAATAAGACCTCAACCAGTTGAACATGATGAGGGCCTCGAATTTGGGCCTCGACATTTCATTTCTGTTCACAACTAATTAAGTGTGCAGGGATGTAAGTCTTCAGGATTTATCAGGATTTCCTGATTTCTGAAATTTTTGAATGACATTTATTTTCCTTACATGAGTGGTAAGGAGGGCTATTTGTGAAAAATAGAGGGCTTTTATATCAAGTAAATGTATGGCTTCCTGATTTTTGCCTATTCCTGACTTACATCCCTGAGTGTGATCGTATTCTTTTTACATTGTATTTTCTACCTTGATTTCTCCTAGCTACAAGGTGATTTGTAATTGGAGGCCAATCTTCTTGGAAATTTCGGTTAATATTTTGATGCCGGTTTTCTTTATCTCTGTTTATGTGTCCAAATAGTCGCATCCTTTTCAATGAGAGTTGATGTAGAGACTATTGCCCAATAAGTGCCCACCTACCTAGAGAGGCTGCAGACAGTACATTATTCCGAGAGTAAAAAGCTTGATAACACCTCAGAGGGCCTCGCTGAAGTAACAAGGCACACTGTTTATGGCAATAAAACAGGGGCCCCTCACAATCCCATTCAGAACCTGCACATTTATGGCTTTGCCCAACACAAAAGACTCAATACTTTGTTTTGTCCTGTGTTTTACTAGAGAGACCACTCTTTCTGACTGATGACAACCATTATCCCATGCCCCTGGCTGCACGATCTCGCTGCCTTTTGCATTTGAGTGTGCATGCTATCGCCGCGGGAACAGAGGTTAAAATTATTTTGGGGTAAATTGCCCTCAGATTGGGGTGCGTTTTGTGCTAGCCAGCGGTGAGTTATGAGTTATATTGGGGCTGGAGGTGGGGGTCTTTTTTATGTGCAGGTAGGGGGCTTATGATCTGAATTATGTGCGCGCCATCTGCTCTCATTTGCCACTAATGACAGGGGGTGGTGATAGGCTACAGGTGGGGGGGGGGGGTATCGTACTACTATAGGTAAAGAAAATTGCATGTAAATAATTGATATACCTCAGTAATTAGCAAAAAAGTAATCTCGTGCAGGTGCAGGGTCCAGTAGAAATTCTACCAATTTCATTTCTATCACAGGGCTGTCCATGTAGGTGGTCACATATACTGGGAAATACTGTGATCCTTCTGGTCAAAGTTAAAGGATCTAATGTCCCTCAATTCTGATACCAAACTTGATTACAAGATATACAACAGTTAATACAGTTACATGTATATTTTAATATGGGGCATACAAAAACGGCATGTGGATATTCTACATTGTTCATAGTAACTAACCCCTCCCATATCTACAAGTGCGTGCACCCAATTCTCTTACCTTCACTGAACAGGGTTACATTAAATGAAGCTGAAACAAGCATGTAATAAGATGTAACGACCTGCACTAACCTCAGTTCACAACCACACATGTACCGATCTCTTACCCCACACACAAGTGTTGAAAAGGGAATAAAATAATGAGCGTTGTACAATTGACAAGCCCTCATGTATATCTATTTATTTTTTAGGTTTTCCCCCATAGGCCCTGAATATCATTCGTATCAACTTAATTACCTGGTGGTACAGCTTCCCATTCATACCCAGCTAACCTCTTGACAAATACCGTAGGCTGTCCTCTTGGATGGATATGAATGATAATCACTCAATGGATGCTTCAATGCATTTTAACTCCCCATGAAGACTCTTGGGCAGAGATCGTTAATTACAGTAGCCTCTGGGGTTGAACAGGGCGAGGTAGTATTGTAGACACGGTTACATGAGGAAGACCTCTCAGGACTTTATTTACACTGAAAGTAGGGAGAGGGTTTAGGATCAATAGAAGCGTGGATCCAGGCCATTTTGTCCCTTAACTTGGTCAATATCATCCCTACAGTTAAATATAGATCTACCTGTGTTCCTACAAAATATGCAGGACTCTGACATATTACTTACCGTCGAGTGTTAGTGAAAGATTCCCTTTTGGAGTAGGCCTATTTAATAAAAATCTGTTTTTTTCTAACGCATATACAGATTCTATGAGATCCCTGCACGAAAAAAGAAAAGAAGCCAAAACTGTAGCTCATGTTGTATAATTCAAGGGTAAACCTTCTTCACAAAGGACCATGCCCCTGTGGCCTCCTGTCTCTTTCAAGTAACCCAGATCGATGCAGGTAGGCGTGAAACCATGGTAACCGTTCCCACACCATTGAGACCAGTGGGCACACTGCCATGACGACGTGCACGACCCGGTGGCCACCCACGACATGATGCCGTTTACTAATGAATAAATGATGATGAACGTCTACCCAGCCTCCATACGGACCTTTCGGTTGAACCTCTCCTCTTGGCACAACCTTACCCTCATGTGTCCGGGTTGTCATGGCATTAGCTAGCTATTGTGATAGCAATTGTAAATTTGGCCGAAGATAAATTGAATGGATGTCTTGAGAGGTCCAATATTTAATTTAGAGAATATAGACACGCAGTAAGGGCCATTGTGAGAAAGGTGAATACACAATCCAAATTACCCCTGGAATGCAGTATTTAGCTATAGCAGTCTGTGAATATACCCCCATAGAACATCGGTAACTCCACTCTTACTGCATAGACAAGCTGTCTACCATCATAGCTCCTGTATAAGCACCACTGATTGGCCATCTGCCACGTACCAGAACATTATGACCAAGGAGATAACCTCCCTGGCACCATTATTAGACGGACGAGCCTATCTATTGTGGACAGGTCCTTGGGAATAATGGGGGGCTATGATGACAGGGCTTCGAACCCTCTGTATAGAGGGAATATAAGGCCAGGGGCATGGTTGGCAGCTGATAGGGCTTGGGCAGGACGTCATCATTATGTCAGTGACGTAAAGCCTTTATGACAAGGGGCCTTGGGTTGGTCCCTAACAAGGGATATGGTAATAATATGAATAGTGATTGACATATGGCTTCTGGTAATATGTCATAGCAATGTAACTGATGTGCCTTAATGCCATGACTCTGGCCCTCCGTATTGGTGTAGCCCAGATACGCCTTAATCAGCACAGAAGAACTGCAAGGTTACAATGGCTTTATGTGAGTTTACAGGTACCGGTAGACCAGTCTTATAGGATGGTCCGAGGGTGCACTGTGAATATGCCTTTTCATCTGTGTGGAGATCGAAGTGCATTTTTCTGATGAACATCGCTATAGGCCTTAAAAGACCGGATGTAACTCAAGCCAGGACAAGCCTGATATCTACGCATAGAGCTGTAATCCCACCCTCAGCCTTGACCAAACTCCACAAAATATCTCCATAAGGTAAATGGAATGTCCATCCCCTGGCACCAGAGTTTTCATACACTCAGTGAACCTGTTGTGTGCACCAACTTTGATAAGATATGGAGACGCCTCACCGGTTCCACCTGTCTTGCTAGCTTTTGCCCAATGTCAGGTATTCATACAATACGACGGAGACAACCTGGTATCAGCAATCAGCTACCTGGTGGCACTGGGTGAGAGACATTCCTACTGGTTGGTCTGATTGGAAGATGACTTATCTGATAGGGATTGCAGTGTTCCATTTCGTGTTAAGAAATAGTTGTGTTCGCACCTCTTTTTCAGTCGAGCAGCCCAAAATTGTTGGCGATGTGAGTAAGCAGGGGTGCATGGGAAGTGGTATATATAAGGCCTACTTGCTAGCTGCATTTGTTACATCTTGACCTGTTATAGACCCGTTTGGACACTAGAGTTTGTTCTCTTAATATTAATGTCACCATATTATTTAATCCAAAAACAGTCCAGGCCCAGTAAGCCTAAACGCACACTCAGTGGATCATCAAATTAGGTTTAATATGCTGTTGCAGTGGCATCGACCTTCTCCTGAGTAGTTTGCCTTATTGGTAATGTTAGCGATATTTTGGTCAGACACATATACTCAGAGCACTGTTGGGGGTGGGGGTGGGGATGGTATAGATATACCAATGGTGATGAATCTCCCACCCTTCCTCTTACACTCACACTCTGTCTATCAGCAAATACTTGTCTCTCAAGTCACAAAGGAGTCGTCTGCATGCCAACAATTCCGGGACCCACCCTCAGGATTTGTATCCATGGCAACTCATCCCAACGATGAGGGCCTGTCGGTCGCTTGCTGGTTTCCGACTGCCGCAAACGCTCAAAATGGAGCTACCCGGGATCCCACCGGGACCCAGCGGCCGACTACTATGGCAAGCGATATGTTCAACCCCTGATATCAGTTTCTTCATTTGATATCACAGTTTTTGTCACTGATATCACAGTTCTAGTATTTGATCTCAGAGTTATTCTAGGAAAACACCTGTATCAGGCTGATAATGTAGTTTAGGCCAGAAATTGGGGTTAATTGACTGATATTTCAGTTAATCAGAGCAATCCATTCATTATTCTTCATATTTTGTAAACTCCAGTATCAGGGCGAAACATCAGTTTCTCAAAAACTTTGATATCACAGTTTTTAACTCTGATATCAATGATTCTAGCTGTGATATAATAGATTTCATCTTTGATATCAATTTTTTTAGATGTGATATCAATGTTTTAATTCTGATATCAGAGTTATTTACTTTGATATAGGACTTATTAACTGTGATATCAAAGTTTAAAACTATGATATCGAAGTTTTTGATAAACTCATGTTTCACCCAGATACTGGAGTTTACAGAATATGGGAAATAACAGGAGATATTCAACAAAAGGGATAATCTTCTATGTATAAAATGATAAAGAAGGCGGGGAAATGAATGTACACAATATCAGTCTGATATGGCAATATTTCAGAAAAACTCTGATATCAGACTAGGAAACTGTGATATCAAAGTTAGAAAACCCTGATATCAAATTTAAAACTGTGATATCAAATAAAGAAACTGATAACAAGGGGTGAACATTTGGCTTGCCACAGTATGCTGCAACACCCTCACTGGGCGGCTCTGGAAACTAATGAAGACGAGCCTCGATGTCGCTGCCTGTAGTCTCACTTTGGAGGAGTAAATCTGGGTATTCCCATGCTGCCTTGCGCCTTCCGGGTCAACATCTTGTCACCTGAAGAGGAAATGAGTGAAAAGAGACAAGACAGTTGTCATCTTTATAGTAATGGATGCATTCTTTATTGGGGCTACGTGTGGGTGTCTGTATACGGGGACATCCACAGAAATATTGTGTTAAGAATCTTAAGACTTCACCGTGTTGAGTCTCCATAGATAACAAGCCTTTAGGAGGAAACAGCCTATGTCGCATAATGTGTATTGAACTCCCACTTTCCGCTTCGCAATTAGCTTGATTTTAAGGGCATCATACTGAGTGAGTGGCCTCCAAGAAAGAGTGACTAGCCCCCAAGAAAGAATGAAGATCGAGGCGGTTCACATGATCTGGCAAGTCACACCGAGAGAAGGAGGGAAAATTAGACAAAAAAAGAGAAGAAATCCAGGACGCAAATTCATTATATCCCCAAAGGAGCTCCACAATGTGCAATGAACGTGTGCCGTAGAAAACGCTACCCCAAAATAGTTAATTATCCCCGTAGTTCATTATCAGCAGCCAAATACGGCTTAGGACATGGGAGCTGATAATGATTCCCAACTCCCTGAAGAAGCAAAGGCCTAGATCTCACCCACCATAGCCCTATAACAGCCTCTGACAGAAAGTGGGGGCCTGGTTCCTTATGAGAAGCCCTGCATACTGTCAGGAGGGTGGAGGCTACCCAGTCCAAACCGTACTCACATGAAAGACAGGATGGGTTAGGTTTGTTTAACGTCTGCTTAGCTGCTGTTTTCACCTTCAAGTGAAAGGCCTGTCAGATAAAGGTGGTATGGCAGAGACCCTCTGTGAATTCAAGGGTACGTGATGGGGGTAGTGGACCAGTGTGGATGGTGGAAGTGGAGGGATAGGGGATAAGATGTTCTCTGTTGTTTCTTTTTAGAAATTCCATTCTTGGGATTTCTAAAAGTCATACAAAGACCATGTCAGATAAGGTGCAATATTCAGAAATTGGGTGAAGAACCCCCAAAAAAGTATTGGGCAAATCAGTGTAGGGCCTATAGCAGTGAATGAAGGTTGCACCAGTCACCTCGTATAATGCCTACATACATACACGTACGTATAATGACTATATTGCACTGCGCAGTGGTACATCAAAGCATTCCGAGTATCCCTTGTTACAAAGACCTTCCCATCTACCAGTGTCAGATAATGAGCCCAACCCATCACACCTCTACCTGAGATCCCATAGACCAACTTGATCTCAGAGTACATGTTTATGTTTGCGCTATCTCCCCACCAGTGGGCTCAGTGCTCATCTGTATCATATTAGCTGTCACTTTGAATGTTTAATATTGTTGGTTAATTCTCTCTGTTTAATCCATAACTACTACTAAAGCCCAAATAGTCAAACACGCTGGATTCCCCCCCCCCAAAAAAAAACAAACAAAAAAAACAAAAAAAAACACATGAAGGACAATCATTCCAGACCACATATCAGCATGACTGGACAACAACATTTCCCAGAACGCACCTGGCCTCTAGTCATGTGCTGACAGATTGTGTGATTTTCAGTTCCTGAATTTAGCCTACAACACTAAGGTCCTCTTTCATAACTCACGTTTAGGTATTAGAGCCCAGAGTTTGCTAAGGGTTTACATAACAGAGGGGACTCTGTCTTGTACATGGTACGTGCTATCCAATGTTTGGGGGTCTTAGTTAAGCTGGAGAAGACCCAGCAAACACACGTTTATTCCTGCAGAGAAGGAGGTCAGAAAAAGAGTGAGCATCGGGGAGGATGGAGGACCTCACAAGGTAGGATCAAGGGCGATACGTGTGTGCTTCCATTACATTTGTGTGTAAATATTTGATTTCTATGTACAATATCAAGTTGACACAGCTCTAGAGTAACGTGAACTTTTGGGGACGTTCACGTGCAAGCACAGTGCCGTTTTCAAAAGGCAGAGGTATTGTAAAGTTATTGACTCAACTGATTAAACTTCTTTTTTTTTATAAAGAAAAGGATGGTATGTAAGCATTGAGGGTCCATATCCCTTCATCTAATATAGGGAACAATAAGATTTATCAAAACAATTGAATCTAAAAGTGTGAATACTTTGATGTTTACTGGACTTCCAGCCTTTCCACATTGCTGGCTCTGTCCATACAGTACTTCAGGCAAAGTGTCAGATAGGCATGTCACTACGGTGTCAGAAAGACAGTCCAGAATTGACAGTCAATTTCACCCTCCCTGCCGAGGCATAGTCTATGGCTACCCCACCCAGCCTATAGGGATGTGTTTGGCTGTGGGTGGAGGTCAATCAGAATCAGTCAGAAGATAGGTTAGCGGCACTGGGAGAGGAGAGGGGTTGGCAGGTTTGAGTGTACTGATGTCCTGTCTTATCACCTAGCCTTTAGGTGGTTTGGAATGGCATTAGATCACATAATAGAACTCTGCTGGTAGTGAATCAAAGCAGTGTACCTGGGGACTAGTTATTTCATGCATTCTACATAACGTTGGCGCGGCCCATGTCTTTCTTTTGAGTTCAGTTGTCAAATTTAACAAAGCATTATCATATGTACAATGTTATGTATAGCCAGATGAACTTGGTGTAAATAATTGAAGGCAGGAACTCTACTAGTATACTATTTTGTCTGTTTGAGCTGCTCACAAGGCATATTGGGAGTAGCAACAGACTGACAGAAGACCAATGAGCAGCTACCGCTGAATGTAGGTACAGGAGAACTACCTCCTGCCCCCACAGACTAGTTTTTATGTGGAAATATGGGAGCTTAGGGTGCCACCGCCTGAGATATGGGGCCAAAGGTGAGAAGTACCCTTCAAACTCAAGATGATCCTAATACCAGGTCATCTTCTCACCCCAACCCCATCTCAAGCCCCCTTCCCTCCATCTCCTTGAGTACTGCTGCTAGACGACTCATACACATCCCCAATGCTTAGTAACTTAGTCTTTATGAATTTCATATCACATCAGAAATGCTACAAGGCTATGTTCGCTATATAGGAGCAGCCAGACAGGATGGATGGCCCGATGCTGTCCCACCCGGAGCATCCTTTTGTGTGGCTTCTCACATAATCATTGTAATTATGTCCACAATGTACGAATTAGTACAATGTGTGGGAATTCCTTATTCTGATGGACTTTTTTTCGATAAGCCCTGGTGAGATGTAGCCAGACAGTAGTCCCCTACCCCGGGGTCCCCTACCCCGGGGTCCCCTATCCTTCAGCGTTTAGTATCATACTCAGGCTCTCAATATTCCACTGCACCGGAGTATGTCAGGGATTGACCGATGGTCCATACAGCTGCGTTTCAACTACATTATTGATGACGTTTGATGGCTTTATGTTGTGGACTTGTGTCCCAGCACGCGCCACCAGTACTGCCGTCTTTATACTATACAACCATGAATAGATGCGTATTTAGATCCCAAGGATGCGCTGCATGGTGCCCTGGAGTACCATGAGAGGGAATTAATCTCCCAGGATAAAAGTATTGATTACGCGACCTTCTGCTATAAAAGGTGATACGCATATATTTACTATAATGAGTGATACCTCTTGTTCAGGGTAAACCTCTGTCTTGCCAATATTATGTTTGATAAGTCTTAAAGCACTATTGCACGGCTTGTTTTCTTCTAATAAGTTAGGTAGACATGGGAATACAAACCAGCGTTTGAGCACCTCCTCTTGACATTTGGAATCAATGATCGTGGTTCTCAAGAGTGAAATCAAAGTTGATTTTGGCCTCTCCCCCAACAGCTGTCTAACCGATATCACACCTGCACAGGGTAGTAGGTGTTTGGTATTACAGGTGGCTACTCTCACATGTCCCTCACCCAGTCAAAAACAAAAGATAATATTAACCCCCCCCCCTCCCCACACATACACAGAAGCGTACCTCTTATAAATCAATCCAGATGGATCAACATTATTATGTTCCTTTAAGCTTATAGTAAATGATATATTCATTGGTCATGCCATATATATTCATGGCTAATAAAACATAGAACAGGAGGGCTTAAAGATAGAGATTTTTTGCCAGTACTTGCTTTGTCTGCTTGGGGTGATACTGCGTAGCTATGAAATTAGAGAGGTGCTCCTTCCAGCATAAACACAACATACTTATAGGATCAGGGCTTACATTGAGTGAAAATGGCTGTTGTACTTAAGTGGTTCTCTGCTCTAAGCTCCTGCTTCTGTACTTTAGTTACCTGCCTGCTTACTCACCTGCAGGATATATGGACCTGATGTTAAGCTTATCTCATAGGTAAGATACCCCATCTGCTTAAGGAGAGATGGTGACCCAATGTCAGTATTATTGATAGTAAAGGAGTAGTTGGGGTATTTACAGTATAAGAGATAAGTTAGTGATCTCAGTCATCTTGAAACCTTTGGCTTACTACCAATGTATAAGGAAATAGGTACGTACTTGCTATGATCATATTAGTAACTACTGATATGTGTGGCATTTATGAGTATCAGTTGTACAGTATCACATGGCATTTGATTAAGGTAATGCACTTTACCATACTTAAAACTGATGGATTATCTTATCTTCATATGAGGTGCACCCTTTACTGTTGACAGCATGCCTGATGAAAAAGAAACCAGACAACATGGATCCCCATGAGGAAAATTTATTCAGGTGCCGAGTTATCTAAAAACACGAGTGGAAATGATAGCCTAATGAGAACCTTACATTGCAGGTCGATGTGGGGATGGGGGTAGGGGGTCTGCTCAGCATTGGTAGGGACTTCAACAAAATTTTCAAAATGAAAACAAAAAATTCTTTTTAGTCACATTCGATTAAGCTCATTGGGAAATTTCCAAAACTTTTGGAATTAAGTTTCTAGCTTATCTAGAACCAGAGATATAAAAAAATAGTGCCCATAATACTGAGGCATGTAGCACTATAGAAATGGTAGAGATAGGTGTCAGCTTTTGTGATGTGAGTGCAGCCATGCAGTTTCCACTCAGCCCACTGCCAGTGGCCACCTGTGTGGCTGCCACTATTGTGTGTGTGTTTTTTTTTTCAATTTGTAAGTGTCTGGGAAATGAGGTTCCCATGATCCATGCTTCACAAACTTTAGAAATGTTTGAAATCTCAGGTTTTGAATGGTATAAATGGATAATTTTCTCATTTATTCCAAGTGGGCTTAGATTACTCCTGAAAAATTGTAACATAGCAGTATCGCTCCCCAAAAATTGTATGAAACCTGACAGATTTTGTACCAGTCAAAAATGGTACTATACCACCTCACACATACATGAAATTTCATATATTAGTCATTTAATACCTGATTAAGATGTGTGGTTTTTTTTTTTAAATGTGGGCACGTCTTGATACTTTTTTCAGCCTTTGAAAATTACATTTAAATCAATTTTGTTATAACTCTTGTCAATAATTGGTCTTTTTAAACCCAGATTTCGCTGAGGAATAGCTTGAAATCTCTATTTCGAGAATAGCCAAAAATACCTTAAAGTATCAGTAGAATATCAATAGAAATTCCCCCAGAGCCCAGCAAATTTTGTTCACACCTCTGCCAGCTCTCCTGACCGGCCACTGCAGTGTTATCAAAGTCCCTTGCATTGGAAGTTACAGGCTTGTGCACCTCCACTCATATCAAGCTTACATACAGTCCAGTGGGTTCTAAAAAGGGACCACCAACGTGCACTAGAAGCGGGCGATTTCACCGGAGAAATTATCCTCTTAACGAGAACCACATACACCCAAGGGATAGAGGGATCTATCGCTTAGGCTCTACCCCAGCAGTAATCCTAAAGGGAAGATGGGGTCCTGTAATGCAAGGGGCCTCCAGGGTGGAAGGGTAGACAGGTTTGAGGTGGGGTAGAGTCTGGCCACCACCTGGAGGGGTGGGCAAACTAGGGCTGAGTACAGGGCACTAGGGTGGTCCGAGCTGCTGACAGGCAGGTGTGTTATCACCCCCCCCCCCCCACACACACACCTACAACACACGAATCCTTACATTCCCACCTGTCCAACATTGAGAGATCTGAAAACATGAGATTCATATCTGAGTTTCATATCTCAAAGAAATTAAAGGAATTGTGATGGGTTGGTATCAATTGGTAATAATATTAAAGTTTAGAATCTCTGAAAATAGCTTCTATGGTGCATTCACGACTCGTTGTGTACATTCATCTGGCTGACTCAGAATAATGCTCAAATCCCTGAATGTTAGGGATCCTATTATCATATAAATGCCTCTTAATCTGTCTCATATCCCGATGTCAGACGGGCAATTATCCCGGGCAATTATAGATTATGCAATAGCAATAATATTTGCTGACTGTGGTGTAGATGCGTAACAGAGGGACAGAGACTCTTGGCTGTGAATAAAATCCCCAGGTTAACTAAATAGAGAAATAAGATAAGTTGTGCCTTACCTGGTAAATTGGGCCAAAAAAAAAACAGGTTTGTTTCCGGTAACCACTGGTAACATGGTCCAAGAAGTTGAGGTGGGTAGGTCGGATTTTTCTTTTGTCCAAAGGTCTCATATGGTCATTCTTTGCGGGACTTTTCACAGTTGGGTGTTAGAAATGTTCATTTCCTGCATGGGATATTAGAAAACCATTGGAAAATATGTACACACATGTCGAATAACCACTTTGGAAAAGAATCTTCGAAATTTTGAAAAAAAAATCTTCAAGAAATCAGGAAAAAATTGAAAAAATCTTTTAAAACATTCTGAGGTCGGTCGGGTTACTGGAAACAAGCCTTTTTTTTTGGCATTGGTAATTGAAAAATGCAAGTTGTAGTGATATCCCCTACAGAGAAATGTGCTTTAGTGGGATTATGTGCAAAATGCCAATGGAAGCTCATTTATAATTCAATCCGCTGCCTCCATTTCACGTGCATGTTTAGCTGACATAGATTTACCTATAGAATTGCTTTGGCCCAAATGGAATTCCTCCATATGCAATACAATGTAACTTCTGATGGTGAAATGACAGCAAGGATTGCTATTGCTATGAACGAGCAAGCATTAACCCAAACCTGATTGTCATCAGATTTGAAATCCCGTGTGTGCATCCTCTATGTACACATAATACATCATCCCCCTGTGTATAGATATGCATAGGCCATAATATATCTCAGGGGGCGGAAAGGGGTGTTAAAATACCTTAGGCAACCCAAGGGATTGCTGTTCGGATATCTCTTCCACTAACACAAATCCCAGGTGTGGTGATCCTCCATGGCAGAGTTAGAACCAACACCACAGATGTGACTGGGCTGAAATGTGCCATTACTGGACACAACACCTGTTATATCACATCTATGTAATACTACTCATTGACCACCAATGGAAGTTTGGTGACCCAACTCTATTGGATGACCACTTGTGGTCAGGCTGTTCACCAAACTGATACATATGGCCAGTGCAATAGGCAGGGTTCATTAGGGGACGTAATTACACAATCAGCCTGGTATATTTCAGGCAATTAACACTAGAACATCTTGTCCTTTTGTAGCTAATGCTTCCTGTTTCCTGTATTGCTTTCCTGGTTCCTATAAGGCCAAAACAAAAGTTTGGTTTCTGGTCACCCGACCTAGCTCAGCCAAACAGGGCCGACCTCAGGTTTTTTTTCAAGAAACTTTTCATATTTTTTTTCATATTTTTCCATTTTTTTCTCACATCAAATTCATATTTTTAATAATTTAAGATTTTCCTTGCATTAAAGTGAAGAATCTAAGATTATTACCAAGGTTTTCAATGTTTTGGCTGGTATAATAGATAACATCGATTATCTGTGATGGTTATCACTAATAACAATTCCATATTTCGGCTAAAATGTGACTGAGCAAAAGAAGAAAAATATTTAAAAAAAAAAAATCCGACCTACCTACCTCAACTTTTTGGACCATGTTACCGGAAACCTACAATATCTATTTTTGCCTATGCTGAATATCAGATGTGTCTATAAAGGGTCTGCAAATTGTGCTGTGGACGACATGAGATGAAGCTGGAGGAAAATAAATAGATATACCTTTTGGTCTGGATTATTCATACCCCAAGACATTTTCATAACTGCATACTCTACCATAATGGGATTCCGTGAAGACCCAATGGTTCCAAACTGAATTTATTCAATGCATTTGAGCTTTTGTGTATAAACTGCAATGTATGCATGTCACACGTCAACTTTCAAAGGCCAAGTGGATTTTTTAAACTCTAGTGTAAGTTCCTATCATTTGTAAACACAGCCGTCACAGCATTCTCCATTGTACCATAGGGATCTACTATATTATGGGAATCTAAATGAGCTCAAATCCCTTGTTGTAGTCCCCTAGCTTGAGGCATGGTAGTCACGCTTTTCTGGTCCCATGACTTTTTGGGGGCATTCACAGGGGACATCAATCGACTTTACCAGTGTGGTCTGACTCTGACTCAGAAATTAAAAGGGAGCTCCCGACAGGACTCCAAAATCACAAAAACCGTCCACGAGGAGTTCAAAAACACCTACAACAATATAAGAATTATGCTGCTACTCGGCACAAACACCTTGATGTCCCCACTTGGTATTGTTATCAGGTAGTGATTCATCCATTTAAGATGAAGTTTGGGGGCGGTATATTCACCCTACCTGTTGCACCCTACACAAGCAGGGAGGCAGTTGGATGACCCCCGGGAGGTGGCTGTCCATTACCAATTGAGATACCGCTGTATGTAGCACTATATTGGCCCATATATCTCCAAACAGAGATTGGATTGGAGGGAAATTAAAGTGGTCTTTTGTTAGGGGGTGACAACTCAAGTAGAGATGGTTTATTCCCAGATGTTTTCCATGAATAGGTTCAGGGGTATTTTACAGTAGAAAAAAGCCTTGAATATGCAACAGCCTGCACTGATTTATCATATTACTTCTGATATTGTGTCTTCAAAGATTGCGGCAAATGAGTATCAGATGGGGCTAGATGCTATTAAAATATTTGATATGTAATTTGTTCCTTTGCTGTCTAATTAAGGTGGGTCTGTGTGCAGTCGAGTGCATCCAGACCTACATTCTAGCACCTAGTGTTCCCAGGTCGAAAGGTCATTGAGGACATCACGTGCAGTTTTAGTGGTACATTCCCTGGAGCTATTGCTGTGTGGGATTCCACGTGATCATTTGTATGAAAAAAAGACTATATGCATGTGATAGGTACACTGGTAGTACCTAGCATAGAATGATGGGACATAGGACCTGGTTTAAATCTAGAAAATTTAAAAATTCTGATTCAATGCCAGAGTATAAGGACAATTCCTTAAACGTGGACCCTGCATCACCCTCTTTTCCCTTTCAACAATCACATGTAGCCTTTAGGGAGACTCCTACGTTTCTTATCAGAAGTTATTGGCCGAGAGACTTGTCTCCTCGGCCATCTATACGTCGTGTAGGAGGGGGACAGCAGGTCATGTCAAAAACAGCCAAAAGTCCTCTACTATAGATCAGCTACTGAATTCAGTCAACCATGACAAAGACTGTGGTGTACCAGTGTACAGATGTACCAGTGTACCACACTCACTGATCAGCAAATACTACATAACCTCTGTCATGGCATTAGACCTTACAGAGACCTGTGGTACTGCCTGCATATATAATTATGTAATACCTCTGACCTATAGTGAATTGTTTTTGTCAAGGGTCGTTCTGCAGTGGCCTCATAGCTTCCACATCAGTACTAGGCACCTCCAAATACCTGTAGTGAATTGCTATTGTTCCAGGTCATCCAACAGCACCACAGCTCTGTCCCCTAGAGTCTCTGAGTGTTTGTTCAATCACTTCGTAATTAGACATCTCTACTACGATCTCTCGGCCATTACATCTGTGATGTACAATTCACTCTTAAAAATGTCCTCGACCAAGCGTGATCTCGTAATATATATGCATATGAGGTACCAGGAGTCAGCCCTAGGACTATGTGATAATGGTTATACCTTTCTCTAGCCCCTGTGGACCTGTGGGACACCCCAAAGGGAGTCTTGACCTGCCATCTGGCAGGAGGTGGTAAATTACTAAAAACTGGGGTCAGTGTCGGCCCCCAGCAGAGGAATGGTCCGGGGGGTAAAATGACAGATCTGCCCTCTCACCATTAAGGTTCCTCTGGGACTGCATGTATGCGTGGGTCCAGTCGCATATTCTGTGCAAGTGGCTATCCAGTTGAACAGGATCAAATTCATTGTCAATGTGTAAAAGCATAGGACATATACTACGCTTAAAAGCCATAGACCTGCCAATCAAAATTCATGCTATGATCTCGAATTTATCTTTACTTGAAACCGAGGCAAAGCTTGGGTCTGGGTAGCCAAATAGGATCAAACAACTGGCTCGATAGCTGAGTCAATGGAACAGAGCCACACGCTACATGCTTGATACATAAGGCTTCTCCGAAGAGAATGGAGCATGTAACCAATATGAAGTGTCGTGTTACTTTTTAACCAAATAGCGGCCATGGCAACAAGATTATAAAGAAATTAAGCGGTAATTTTCACAAATCATTTTCCCTGCCCTCTCAAGGCCAAGTGATGTCAAGGGGTTTGTTAGTGATTGTCTGACTTTAGACAGGTTTGAATCAGTTAGCACTGAATAACTCACGTCTACCAGTGAATAAGTGCCTGGAGCTACCCAAAAGACTCTTACAGGGTTCTCCTACAAAGCAGCGTCAATGTCGTCTGCTTCCCTTTCCTCTTGATTACGGCTTATTGACCTTTGGCCCTCAGATGAAAGCTAAGTCTGGGACGTGGGCGATAATTGGGTAAACGACGGTAAAGACTACAAGGACTCCGCTCGGTGGCGCCCAGGTGGCTTCGCCTCGCCTTATCTCGTGCTATCTCGGCTGTGAATAAGAACAAATCCTCAAGAGCTGACACCTGTCGGAAGTTTTTAGCGAGGTTCTTATCGACTGGGGAGGAAAGGCTATCTCTGGCACTCTCGTCTTTCCTCTAGTTGTCCTCCAGTGCTTTCTTTTCAAAGGCATTTACCTTCTATTTCATGTTTTTCTTTAGTTTCAATCACAGCTCCCATATTACAGGCGTTGAGGAGATAACATTATACAAACTAGTTCTACTTCATCTACTAGGGCCTACTCTCTGCTCTTTGGACTTCACAAAGCTTAGGCATATAACCCCAAAGACCAGACATTTGTATTGTACCTGCACCAACGAATGCTGGTGGTGTGGTTATGCACGCACATTTTTGGAATAATGTAAATTTACCAACCCCATCCTTAGATGTACCCATCTCCCTTCTGTCACCCTCTGTGCTCCCGCCCACTTCCGTATCCCGACATTAGGGTGATTTCACCATGGGTCGGATACATGTATACCCTGAGATCCACCCATGCTATGCCCACAATTCCTGAATAACATCACATTTGAATTTAAATGCTGGTCATTCCAACAACAAAATCGGCGACTCAGTGTATATGGATAACTGCGATTTTGAGCCCATGGCTCAAGATTTTTACCCTCTCATGGCGAGATGAGCCAACTGCAGTGAGGCCACCCTTAAAATATGTTCGTTTCCTGTCCAGAGGCCTGGTGGAATTTTTTTCGAGAATGGGAATTTTTTTTCTTGAGTTCTGAAAAGAAATTTTTTTTTCGTCCATTAAGCACAAGAATCTAGGTTTCCAATCATTGAATCCTAGAACGCGATGACAAATTCAAGGCGACAAATAAAAAAATTTTCTAAAAAAAAATATTCCCCTCCCTCATAGGTCTGAAAAATCCCACCCTCTGGACAGGAAACGGACACATTTTTAAGGGTGGCCTGACCCACAAGGAGTAACAACAAAACAGAGACGACCCACTCCCAGTTCAGGTGTAAGCTACTGAGCCTCACTTCACGCTGTGTGTTTTGACAGAGCGCCCCTTGTAAATTATACTATTTACAGTGGTCCTTTTGTGTGTTTTGGTTACAATAACTTAACATTTCTTTCTCTCTTTCTTTTAAACAGGAGGTGTCGGTGTGTCTCCGGAACATGAGTCCCGGCCACCAGACGACGGCCATGTCAAGAGCGGCCACCGACTCACAACTCCCTCTCAGAGGTAGGTTATTATAATATTACTTTGCACAAACTATCCAACAATGAGCCATTTTTTGAACCAGTCCAATGAACTCAGTTTCAGATCATTAGTTTGATGCATTACCTAAATTCTCCTAGGCTTCTGTCAAGTCCGTTTCCTTTCCTAAGTCACAAGACCGGAGGGTTGCATTTTGTAAAATTCAATGCAGTTACAGAATAGGCAATTAATATAGTTTGTCCTGAGCATATAATTATGGACAAAGTCAAAGTGGTTAAACCTACAGAGGAAAGCTGTCTTTTCCTCCTATAAACTACATCGATGACGAGGATGGTGTTACTTAAAAAGGGCAAGGGGCATTTCATTTCTCTATACTTCCTCCAATCATGTTGTGCACTCTACTTTGCTGTGCTTGGAGAATGTGTGAGGGACACTGGGGTATAAGATACATGTACGGTCCTATCACATCCCCATTAAGTCTGTTACTATTGGGTCTGACTCCTGGTACGATAGAGAATCTGGTATAGATGATCAGTCCATTCCCTGCATGCTTTGCTCCAGTGAATTCCCCTCTCCCAACCGAACTCAGCAAGATTTCTCGTGCTATGGATATACCAGAGACTGTCCAGGAGAGTGTAGAGGGGGAGGGTCGCCATGCTATGCTGGTGGTTCCATGTGGCTTCCATTGCGTGTGCCGTCACCGGAGAAATTGGTGCCGCGTCGTCCGTCGCGGCCCTACCTCTAGAGATATCGCGAGGTCTCGCGGCACGTGACGAGGTATCACGACGTCCTGTGACATATGATCCTTGACGTGCCGTACTTGGTGACGAAGCCCTGGTGACTTTTTGGATGACAAGAGAATATACAAAATTTCATTATAATATAGAGTCTGTCCGTATTGTTGTTGCTTTAGTAGTATTACAACCTGTACATCTCAGATCTGTTTGCTTGAGGGGACCATATCACTGCTACTGTAAGCCACCATAACTCTAGTCTATATAGGTCTATTCCACATTATGTTGAAATTACCTGTATGTTTGACGTGAAATTTATTTTAAAATCACCATGCGAATATAACAACACCACATAGAGCGCATTGTGAAAAGGATTATGAGCTGAAAATATGAGAATGAATGTTAATACCGGTAGTATCTCTTCTAAAGAGTGAGTGGCTGACTGATGCCTGGTTGGTGGTACATCACCAAGGGGTACCAGGGTGGTATAATAGTGGGGTTGCTGCCGGGGGTTGCTGACAGGTTGCGTTAAACAGCACTCCTACAGCACTATACCCTTCACAGACACAAGTGCACCGACCAAGCTGTTACCATCTAGCAGTTTCATGCCTAATTGACTAATTATGCCACGGTAAAAAGCCACATGTTGGCTTAATTGTAAATATCTGATTATAAAGATACAATTTGGAACATGGTGGTGCCAGCTGTTGCTATCACTCATGTACCTATCAGTTTAGAGCCACAACCCATCTTAACTAGAACCAATGCCCTAATAGTAACTTGGGATTTGGTTTGTGGTGAGCCAGTATCATAATTATTGTGTACCCTTTTGATACTTCAACCAGGCTGCCCAGTTCTCTTAGTCCAAATGGATATGTGGTCTGACAAAGGACAAAGATATAAAGGGCAAAAACATGACCTCTGTAAATAGACACCATCATGGTGAAGCAGCTTTAGTGCTGAATAGGGTTTAGCTGACAGTGGTGGGGTGTGTTGGGTGTGGGTTACTGTACAGAGCAGTTCATTACCATCAGCAGCAGTTGGGACCTGTCTGTGAGCAACTCAACCCAAGATGTGCCATCGGTCTGGTGGGATGATGCAGTATTGTAGACTTGAAGGATCCTCCTCTTAGTTGGCTGTCTCACACGTCAGTTCTGACGTATACACAATCAGGATCCTATACAATAGTTGGTTCAGACGAGGGTTATAAATCGTTTTAAGGATCAGAAGTAGACAAGTGTAAAGTTTAGAAGGAAAAAAAGTGAAAAGACGATAAAAATGCAATGTGACTTGTTAGTACATCTTTTGTAGTACATCCGGGGTAGTACATGAACCCTGTCTAAACACAATCTATAATCTAGTGTGTCTAGTATGATCCTGGTCTACTGTACTACTTCTGTGACTGGTTCCACCAGGGGGCATGGCGTCCCTTCACCTCTGACCTGACCCCTGTGCTGCCCTCTGCCCTCATGGTACTTGGCATGCACGAACCCCAGTACACCCAGTATACATGGACCAAATATACACATTTGTAAAGACTATGTGACCCATACATTTTCTAGTCAGCTTCAGAAGTCGCAATCCGGTGTCCATTCACCATAGCTACCATTTGTAGCGTCAATTAAGTATGATTGACAGGTTTGTCCTGTCATCAAAGCCGTGTATGCGTGTTGATGGTCTCCTGCACGCAAGGCAACATTAATATATGTCCTGAAAATATGCTACAAGCACCGGTGATTCCCAGTTAACTCATGGAACAAGCAGAGCAAACAAACAGACTCATTCAGTAAATGGAACAACTGTGGCACTCATTATATGTCGCCACATGCAGTGATTGAACAGAGCGGAGAGAGTTGAAAAGGGAGATAATAAAATTCCTCTTGAATTAATGAATTTGAGTTTTATTGATCTTTGCACATTGTTTCCGCAATGAAAAGTCCACCAGTTTAATAGGTGAAACACATGGCATTTTACCCTAAGCCATGTATCTGACAGTTAGCCGAGAGCAGTCCCTGGGCCAGCACAGATCACACCAGTTATGTGTGGAATGTGCAGGACCTGGAGTGAGGAATGTCAACGGTGGGTCATCCATACCACCCTGGAGGACTGGAGGCATCTACCTGTGCCTGACTAGCTGTCAACAAGAGACAGTTGTGTCTGACCCCTCCAGCATCCTCACTTTAAAATGTATAACGGTCAGCTAGCTAGCCCTCCTGAGGCTCCTCCACACATGCTGGAACTGATTCTACCATAGTATGGAGATCAGGACGGTGACTGAGTGGTTAAACCTGTTAAACATAGTATCACATGTGAAGAAATTGTTTTTGTATTGATATATCGTTTACATATGAAATTCATTAAAAAAGGAGCACAATTTTTATGCTGATGTGTGAACTTTACACGCTTATCAAGCTAATGTATTTGATAGAGAATCGGTAAAAAAAGTTAATATCGTATACAGCGAAAATGTTCAATTTTCAGTATGAGAATTTTAGGGCTATTTGAGACTTATGCCTACAGGTAAACCATGAATTTGCCAATTTTGATATGTGATATCTATTTCTCTAATTGCAGTGGTGCTACCACCAGAGAAGATGGCCGATAACAAGTCATCCCGCCTCCTGACGTTAGATAAGGACTGCAATAAGAAACTCAACGACTCAGAGACGACGGACGATAACAACAAAACTCTCAATGTAGAGGTAGGATTCTTAATCTTATCACAAGAGTTTATACTATTCTTTCAGTCCGTGATTCTTTGATATCCAGAGGATATCCAGATTGAATGAAATTATGTATGAAAATATGGGCGTATATGTAGCAGATGGACACACAATGAGTGTTCTATTGAAATCTTTTGTGTAAAAGACCTTGCATACCAATCCTCGCTAGTTATATTCCACTTCCTACCCATCCCAATCTGTGCCCACACCAGAGACCTTAAATACCACTATGTTACTAGTGTAAGGTCTCTGCCCACACATCCACTTTCCAACCACTCCGGCTGGTCCTCACGGGTCAGCTGCACCTGTGTACCCCCATACCAACTGTAGGAGGACACCCCCGACATTCCTCCAGGGTCAGGCTGGGTCAGGACAAGCGGCATGTTCTGGATGTGGGATAATTTCTGTAATTTCACTTGTCAAAACTCCTAACTCCCCTCATTGGTGGAGACTTGGGCGACGTTACTTGGTTCTTATTCTGCCCCTATATGCGGCCCTCCATGTGCTATTGGTTATAGGGTTGCCGTGGTATGGACACGCATAGGAGGATACTCTGATGTAGTTTGAAATTCTCTATTCATATGTGGTTCGAACCTAGAGGGACACATATCACCCTGTCTACATTTAATTCATTTACCATGGAGTAATTCAGATTCTATATTGGGATCCAAACACAGGAAAAATCAGTTTGTCGTTGTAAGTGATAAGAAATTAGATTGTGTCATATAACAATACTCTTATGGACTTCAAATTGGAAAGATCACTTTATGAATTATCATAGATGACCATGAACTTAATCTAGGAGTATGGAACTGGGCCTGTCTGCTAGTTAGGATGTATCTCTCTGCAGTAGAAAGAGTCAGTAAAGGTGTCTTGAAGAATTCTCAACAGGCGTGCCACGATGGGCATATCCATCTGTTCCTGGTGGTGTTAGGTGTAGAAGGGTGCTGAATATAGGGGTGTGTAGAGGGGTGTGGTCACCTCGTCTCACCCCACAGACCACAGTCCCTCCCTCAGCAGTCAATGATACACTGCTGCTGCAACTTAACCCCCCCCTCTCCCCGACCACACTACTGACTTAGCCCACGTGAACCCATGTTAAAATGAAATAATCTACCCGATAGGTACAGAAAAAGGAAAGAGTACAAAACAGAACAACAACATCTAAGTTGACAAACCAGGCTGCTCAGTGTACTATGGTCCTAGCCCTCCGACAGCATGTAAATAGAACACATGAGACAGGAGTTCACTTTAGGCATGCTATCACTGGCTGTTCAGGGTAAGGATATATGTGAAAGTTTTAATGGCCGCATACCCCCCCCCCCTCTTTTTTTTTAAAGATTAGTAAAATACAAGGGGAGGAGGGAAGAGGGGGGGGGGTACAAGGTTACAAAACAAAAATATTGACAGTACAAAATGTATAAGCTTTTAGTGTAAGAGCCTCTGGACAAGTACCTCGTTCTGAAGGGGTGTGTGTGTGGTGGGTGGGGGTCCAGGGTGTGATTTACTGACGGGAGCAGGGCGCATGGATCCCGGGTACACCCCCCACCCACTCGGCCCCTAGGGTCACTGATCAAAGACCCTTTGGCGCAGCACGGCCCGCTGGACACAGTGACAGCTCCGCCTGGAGCTGTATTTGGGGGTTGTAGATGAATGGTGTTAGGGTACGGTCATAGTGATGGTGGAAATCAGGATCTATCATCCACCTATTCACCTGTTCATAAGCTCTCCTACCATAGCTCACGATCTTGTGGAATTCCAGGTAAACAGTAGCGTTTGGAACCTTTTAGAGGTTGGGGCACATCAGTCGGTGAAGACTTCAAAACCCATTTACTGCTAGGGAAAATAAAGTGTCCTAACATGTGCCTATGACTATCAAACGTACACTACGTGTATAGTGTACAAGCCAAATTAGAAACGTTCAGACTACAAGGATGTGGAAATATAATAAGAAAGTATAATTTTCCACCAAAATATATTGCAATTTACCCGTTTTACCTTGAATTCCAGAGTTGGCTTGACATTGGTTTGACCTTTAACGTTAACCCACACCTCCCCATCACGCATGACCCTGTCCATGATAACCCACCTGACTGCCTCCCCCGCCTACATCAAAGCCACCTAAGGACCATGGGTTGAGGGCTATATAGCACACCCGTGGTATGACTCTCCCATAGGGGTGCAAGAGGTGTGAAAATTGTAAATTCTATGAATCAGAAAGTGGGTGCATGGCAGTATACAGTTAAATGCACTCACATCATGAAATGCTTATCAAGTGAGGCATTTTCAGCATCAAGGCATTTCTGGATAACACCAACTGGTTTAATGTTAATGTCGTCAGGAGATAATATTTGTTTTAGAATTAGTTACCGACTGAATCTTCAGTATTCCCCGCTTCTGGCAATAGAATAATAGACCTTCTGTGAAATTACAATCGCAAAAAGTGAAAAAAGACACAACTGAACGGAAGCGGAGTTTTACTCCTCCTTTTATCTCCAATCTGCTGAAATGCCTCCAGTCATTACCACATACAACTTTACGCTTGTAAACAACACATTCATACAACCAGCAGATGACTATTTTTTTGATCAGCCTAGTTGCATTCCCTGGAGTGTTTGACTGTTCAAATTTATTCCTGTTCCACCTCCTGTAGACGGATCTGCCCCTCCCCCCCGCCTCTAAACCAAAGTCCCAGCGTCCATTGTCTCCATGGTAACGTACGGCCATCGATCACGTGTCTGACATGTGACTTGGACGATCGCTCATTGGTACCTCCCCCTCACACCCAGGCCTACACCTTGGGGATTTGTAGGGGGGGGGGGGGGTGAAAGTGGGATAAGGGGTGGTTGTATGTATTAAGACCTAACACATCTGTTCTGATCATAAATTTACACATCAGACACATCACCTACATGCATGTAAAGGGATGGCTGTATAGGAACAGATCCAGGACACATAACTATAGACAGGAGAGGGGGATCTGGCCTTTAAAGAACCATGCAGGATGCATTATCAACTTATGAAATAATTCCCTCTATTCAGTCCAGAGACGTACAGTAGACGTATAGTAAGGGATGTGTCTCCTGTATATCCAGTTGAGCCCATCATGTAAGGCAATCTACAATTGGTTGCTCCAGCCTTTCTCCCGGGGCCTTTCTACTCCAGGGTCTGGTCCAACACCCTCCTCCTGATCCCGACGGTGCCCTCGAGGGATGTTTGCAAGCACTGGTAAGAGCTGGGTTTTTGTGGAAGCGATCCCACCTGGGAACTAGCTATCCCAGGATCCAACCTTTAACAGTAATAGCCCGGGGTTCTGGGTTTTTAGAATGGTCCTATCAAACGTATGTAATTTCTGTGGATGATCAGGTCTATGGAAGCTTATATAGGGTTCTGGTAAATAATCTGGCTTCTAAAAGTTCTGAACAAAGGGGTCGTAATAATCATCCCATTTGACAACTAGGACACAAAAACAGCTAAAGAAGAAATTGTCTGTATTGTTAAGTCTATGGCTTTACTTTCACAGGAAGTAGTAGTACACAGGATCTTGGCGAACTTTCCATAAGAATTGAGCTGAAATGCTTCCGCTATGTCCATCTTTCATGTCATTTTACCTTTGACAGAAAGGTCCCCGTCTCTGACTCACATGTAATGCTATAAAGGCTTTCCATAAACTTCACAAGTTGCACATGAAAGATTTATTGAAGACAAATCCTGTCTGAGTTAATGCCTCCTTTTCTATGCACAGTCATATTCAAATGACTTTAATGATGAAGTTTCCTTTTATCACTCGTACATCAAACGACATAGGACATCACCTTTTTATTGATGGCTCTTGTCCTCTAAAATGGCTTGTCAGAAAGTGAAATGCGATGAATGCAGAGGTTATAATGTCTTCTTATAAAATAATGTTGAACTTTGGAAGGTAGATCAGACCTCAAATAATCCCCATTCACTGCCCCTTTTGAAACACAATACAGACTCCCATAAGGAGTTTTTAATTATAACAAAGCCAAGCCTCAGTCTTTCATCTAATGTGGTCTGTGTGAGAAGAGCGAGAAAATGCCCGTTCAAACGTTGATTCAATACTCCTCATCGGAACATGACAATGCCAAAACTATCAGTTGCTGCTGTATCTCATCTCACAAGGCTCCACAGTCTGTGAGTAGATCTACAGGCTGCACACTTGCTTGATTGGATTCAGAAAGCGATATACATAGCATAAGGCCTTTTGAGTTTGTATCGTATGGATCCCTTTGTGTCTCAGTGTCAGTGTGATTGTGAGCAACTCAGGATGAGCCCGGTAAAAGAGAACAAAGCTGATTCACATCAGGTAATGAGCAACTCAGGATGAGCCCGGTAAAAGAGAACAAAGCTGATTCACAGCAGGTGATGTGCCTACATGTAGATAGCTAGCTGGGCTATCACATTGATGCCTCCTCCAAATGTATTTCACACAGGAGAAAGAATTGTTGACAGGCTTTGTCTCACAATGGATGTGTGGAGATTAAACGCTCAATGCGCCCCTCCATATTTGGAGTCTTGCATCCTATGAATCATTTCAAAGTAATGAGACTGTAACCCCAAGGAATGGAAAGGGGCACATACCTTCTGAAAGGCACACATAGCTGGCATGTGAATCAACATTTTGTACCTCTGCTCTGAAGATAATATATATATATATATATATATATATATATATATATATATATATATATATATATATATATAGTCACATTGCTCCTTGGATGAATGGCACCCTACCAATCGTCTTGAATCAGCAAACCTATAATGACCATGGCTATCGGGTGTCGATGGCAATGGTATGCCAGGACTGACACTGTATTCTCACAAAGTGTACAAAGGGCAATAGATATGTTTAGCCCAGAAGCTCTTGTTAGCACCTCCCCATACAACATACCTACACTAGTATGTCTACCTAGTCATGTATTACCAGATCCTCGTTGAGCAACTTCCTATTAGTCCACATGGAGGGAGCCTTTATGAGCCGCTCATGGATGGAGCAACCAGTATTGATCTTCACACCTTAGATCTAATGGGCCTTCACTGGGACTATGAGGTAGACTGTAGGGGGTTGTATTGTGAGTGTTGAGGGGTGCCAGACGCGTGTGGAGGTGTGCTGGCATGGTCTGCTGATGGCCTGTTTGCCCATTGGGGTTGGTGATTGTGCAGTATTGATGTCCCGACAACAGCTGTGGACTTCCTCAACTTGTCTGACACACTGTAACTAGTTTAATTCCCAACAGCCTGGTGGCTAGACCCATTATGGCAGATGTACACCCTGTGTGCCGTGTAGTACTCTCAAGGTAGTGGTAGAAATCCTTGATCATTTTTCAAAACGACTATAAAGGAATCACCCATCTATACAGAAGTAATACCACGCACACGTTAAATGGTCGGATAAGGATTGAATATGATGGTCAAGTCATAGGGGCTGTTATGTTGAATGATACTTTCCATTCGTAGACCAATTCCTTGAAGTTCAGTGTACATTTGTAATAATATCAAATGGGTATTAGTGATCTATGTGTACACTTCTGGTTATGCAGCGCTTAGCCTTAGGATCATATATTTATAATGGGGAGATTTCTGCACAAGCACTAATCAATGAATGATATTTTATTGAAATACCAACCTTAAACATTGGGCTGGCATAGATTTATATAGTAATTAGTGTAAGGCTGGATTTACGAGGCTGACCAATTCCTATTAGCCTCATGGCAGCTATTATATTAGACTCTGTGTTAGTGATTAGCACTGGTCTCTGTGGCTTAATGGCCACACAAAAGGATCAAAGGCAAGCTAATCAAGATCCAATTTAGATCGTTCCTCACCCCGCAGGCCTGTTCTGTGGGGGCATGGACTCCTGGGGTTCATCTAGCTGTGCTGAAGGTGGGGAGTTTGATGGGGAGGCAAGGTCTGGCGTCTGTCAACCTCTGTTCACTGCTTCCTACTAACACATGGCACCTAATAGTTGATGATTAGACCAGAAGTTGAGTTAAACCACTTCTAAAAAGTAATATATTTCATACATATTATAACACATTATAGAATGACTCCCCTGGTGCGATGTCAGATCTAGCTTTGACGTTACATATTTGCTCTATCGACTTTAAGATCAATGTTATAATCCTTTATTACATACACCAAAGTAGGTTTTACTTCATTTGTGGTCTGTGGCATCCAATGTGGCTTCCATTTAGAGAAGCCATGGACAAAATTGCTTCACGCTACCAATTTTGTAAATTCGATTTGGTCCTCCCTAGTGGAACCAATAGGGACCAATGCCTCCCTTAATTATGGTTTTGAAATACTGTTATGTGCACTGCAGATTGCAAGTAACTAACTGTACTAATACAATACTGCCAAAGGTACAGCAAGGGACTTTATAACGAATACATAGTTAAGCCTTACTTATGAATTTCGAATGGTTGTTATAAATGCACTAGAGGGGTGTTTGATAGATATGTAGTGATTATGGGATTGTAGATATCAACAAACACTATCTATGAATAAACATCTGTAGCACTGAAGACTGAAGTCATGCACATTTACAAAGGATTCCGTATACGGTTATTAAGGACCCAAGGTGCTGTTGGTGCTAAAGAGAGGATTAGTTCCCCTCGGCTCCATCAGCGAGAGGGCGATAGGCAGCCAAAAGAATTCGCAATGGGCGATTGTCGGCGACAATTTGTTCCTGTTCCGACAGGGGGCTTTAGGCCTGATTGGATCCGGGAAGAGAAAACAGTCCCCCTTTGTTTGTCGGAATAATTGCCACCGCCAGGAAGTCGGCGCCACGAATGACAAGCGGTAGTTACAGAAAGCAGCTCAGGTTCGGCAAAGAAAAAAAAAACAGAATCACACAAAACTAAGCAAACCAATGGGCATAGGGACCTACACAATGGAGATTTGCGAAAGAATTCATTATGTCTGAATAGCGGCTGCTGGAAAAGGCATTGCATTGAAGGAATGCCAATGGCATATCGAGAAAGGGCTTTGTGATAGGGTCTTTGTCTACTCAAAGAACACTGATAGCAAATGAAATCACGTAGTTCCTCCTTTGTGTATTCAAAATTAGCTACACGCGATGAATTTTTTGATTAGTTAGTTTTACAGGTCCCTATTTTAGACACAAAGTTATGACTCTTATGATCAGCACTGACACCATATTCGGCAGCTGCAAGGCTGCAAAAGTTAGTGTGGAAGGGAGGTCATGAACATGATCAAATATGAAAAGAAATGTCTTTTGCTCTTCTCCGGGTGCGCTGTCTGTTGTATGACACAAGTCCCATCTTATGCACATATTATGATGTCCTTAGTCTGTGCAAGGGCGCAAGCCCCACCCATGTTATGACCTAATGTCCTTATATTGTAGCAGCACACAAGCCCCCCCCCCCATGTTATGACCTGAAGGGCATTACAAAATGGTCACAATTGCTAATAGCCATATCCCAATGTCCCTAGCCCACTTAAAAGGGTCTATATCTCCTCTTTCCTATCCCCTCAGGATGTGTGTGGTGCACATATGCGCCGGCACTGACACATTCCTCTGTTAAATTATCAACCTGTGAAGCACGGGATAGCCACTTAGTGCCGCTAAAGTGCTGTAAAACACAAATCAATCAATCAATCAACCTGTAGCAGGACACAAGCCCCACCCATGTTATTGCCATATCCTGATGTCCCTGTAGCAGGACACAAGCCCCACCCATGTTATTGCCATATCCTGATGTCCTTGTAGCAGGACACAAGCCCCACCCATGTTATTGCCATATCCTGATGTCCTTGTAGCAGGACACTAGCCCCACCCATGTTATTGCCATATCCTGATGTCCTTGTAGCAGGACACAAGCCCCATCCATGTTATGGCCATATCCTGATATCCTTGTAGCAGGACACAAGCCTCACCCATGTTATTGCCATATCCTGATGTCCTTGTAGCAGGACACAAGCCCCACCCATGTTATTGCCATATCCTGATGTCCTTGTAGCAGGACACTAGCCCCACCCATGTTATTGCCATATCCTGATGTCCTTGTAGCAGGACACAAGCCCCATCCATGTTATGGCCATATCCTGATATCCTTGTAGCAGGACACAAGCCTCACCCATATTATTGCCATATCCCAATGTCCCTGTAGCAGGACACAAGCCCCACCGATGTTATTGCCATATCCTTATGCCCTTGTAGCAGGACACAAGCCTCACCCATATTATTGCCATATCCTGATGTCCTTGTAGCAGGACACAAGCCCCATCCATGTTATTGCCATATCCTGATATCCTTGTAGCAGGACACAAGCCTCACCCATATTATTGCCATATCCTGATGTCCTTGTAGCAGGACTCAATCCACCCTACCCCAGATTAACCCCAGATGTTTATATTTCCTCCTGGTTACCACACACAACCCCACAGGTGGTGTGGTGTCATGTGACACTGGCTTGGTTTGAGCTCCTCTCAGTCTGCAGTGCCTGTGAGTGATACCCCGATGTCCTTGTAGCAGGACACAAGTCTTTCCCACCTGCACTGCCTGAAAGCCTCATTTACCACAATATGGTATGTCCACTGCTCGTTGAGCAGCAGCTGGGAGGACGTTTTTGGGCGTTGTGGGAGCAGCGTGGGAGGCTGGGCGATAGCCTGCTACACGTACCATAATCTCACCAGCACACACTGAACACTGCTCTATCTCAGGCACGGAGCCCCAACATTCAGGTTTCATGACAAGGATGTTCCTAAAGGTCCTTGACCTTGATGATTCATTAGAAAAGGAAAACATGTCCTATTTTCTACTGTGCATTGCTAGGTAATTGATCAGCAACTAGACAGGTATAGCGTCTACGCTTCGTATCATATTGGAAGCAAGAACCTAGTTTATGTGAACTCAGTAATCCCCAAACCTAAAATAGACATATTTGACATTCTGAAGATGGTCACTGTCCAGCAGTTACACTGAGAAAGTGTAGTGAGTCATGTTGCCTACCCACATAAATGGTAAAGATCTAAAACGACAAGAAGATGTCATCCCTCAGCACTGGCAGGCACATAACCCATCACCATCACCTGCCTCCTACATTGGGCAGGATATCAGCAAATGCACACATTTAATGCACGTCGGTGCACCCCACTCCCCAAGTACTATACCCTACTCTCAGCCATATCCAACAGTGGCACGGAGCCAGCCTCCACGCAACTCGCCGCAAGATCAAAGCTGATCCCCTCCACTCTCCTAACGGACCTAATACCACTTTCAGCGGCCATTAACTCACTCTACTTCTGCCTGGAGAATGGACTAGGCCTGTTAGCCTCATTGGCGGTCACACAGCCCAGCAGCTGCAATAGAATTGTGGCTCTGGGTTTTTGCATGACAATTGTCATATTAAAGAAAAGACGCACCACTCCCAGAGGAAATAGTGACAATTGAAAGGTCCGCTGACTGAAAGGCATCAGTCGTGCTCAAATGCTTCTACCCTGGGCACATGGGCTGCGCTGAATATGGCTAGTAATTGTAACGTTGTAGCGGGTAGTGTGCTTACTTCCCTTTGACAGCTGATAATGCAGTCTCCATGAGCCCACCCTCTTAACACATACTTTTTTAAATGGGACTGGGATTCAGATGGAATGTGAAAGTTACAAACTCCAACTGGTCATTCGCGTGTTGGACGATTGCTTGCCACAATACATGGATTGAGGGATTGTTTGGCTGATTGCTGGCTGGTTGGGCTTGTAGGTTGACAGTATGATTGCCTATATGAGAGATATCAACTGAGTCAAACTCTATGCCAGATTGGAGAAAATCATTTTCAAATGATGTCATGGACTAATGATTCGTATTTTGATGACCTTGGGTATCCAGGTTTTAACCGGTGACTAAGAGGGAAAGGGGAAACAACTAGTGATAATTTGTAAATGCTGCCTTATAGTCCACTTGTTTTGGTCACGAATTCAATCCATTGAGCACAGTTCTTTCCATGATGTTTAACATGATACGCCATGCAGGAAAGGCTGACGTTAATGCACCGTGTTGAATGTTGTCCCACATACATCCTATGGTCTCCTAGCATCATCCATGGAAAGAGATTAAACAGAGACAGAATCACTGAGCTCTTCACATGGACCAGCTTACACATGTTTATGGGAAAAGGCTTGTGGTTTATGCAGCCAACAACGAGATTATTGCATGAAAATTAGTAAAAGCATCAGCATGTAATCGGTTTCTAAATTATTTCTGTCTAGGTAATAGTACATGTACTATACTAGCACTTGTACTTCTACTGAGTCGCTCCATCGTATCTTGTTCGTAGTAGATAAATAAGCTGCATTTTAAACATAGGTGCATAACCCGGGTGCATAAGCATGTGAATAGATCCAGTCCAACTCTCATTAATCTATTGATGACATTTACTGTGGCAATGTTTTACATATCTCTCTAGTCGTGTTGACTTTGAATGTCAGGTTTATGGTGGATATGGTTGTTCGTCACCAGTCGGCTTCCCTAGCCCACTTAACAGGGTCTATATCTCCCCTTTCCTATCCCCTCAAGATGTGTGTGGTGCACATATGTGTGCACTGACACATTCCTCTGTGAAATTGTGTAATGTAGTTCCCGCCATGAATATGACCTTAGCTGTCGAAATGGCGTTAAACATCTATTACTTACTCTCACTATTCGTCATAAGCACCCGACTAACCACCATTTACACTATATTCTATTGTTGAATTTAAGCAAACATTAAATCCGTTTGTTTTAATAGAGCTCATGTTGCCATTAAGATATGCTGAGGTTTCATCCTGGATGGTTTAAGATGACAAGGAGCTATTAAGACAGTGGCAGTTTATCATAGTTAGCAGAGTAGCCACCCGGCTGAGCAGCTCCCTTGGAGCCCCCTTAATCCATTCTGCTAAAGATGTATCACCATTTTGCTCACAAAGTGCTCTCAGCCTTCATCTATACCCTGCGGAGATTTCCACTTTGAGATAGTATAATTATGAAGCCACTGCGTAATGGAACTCCTCGGATAGGATGTCATTTTAGTGAAAGCTATGTCACAAGTTATGTCCTTTTCAAATGTTCGATAGACTGATATCATGTTCTACTATGCTTGTTATGGATGAAATATTCATGATAGGTCATGCTTTCTGCAGGTCTTAATACTACTTGTAACTCAGGTGTATTGTTAACGTGTGACTTATTAACAGGAACCTCACATCAAGTCGTCTAGATGCGGTGTATCTACATTTGGGGATTTATTCCCAGCTCTTTCTAATATAGGTTTGGCAAATGTGCATAGATTTTCATTGATTGTGGGAACTTTACAGATGTGAGATTCAGGGTCTATACAGGTTTCCCATCCATAAGGTACCCACATACATCTATTCACATTGACCTCAGTCAAGATCCCCTTATCCACTTTGAGAAGGGGTAAAAACGGGTCAGCTGACATGATTACCATCGTGATAACCACCCTTATGGTGGTTCAGCCCCTTACAATCTGTTAGTTTAGGTACTAATTCTGAGTCATATACCAAAGATCATACCTGCTGCTCTGCTGCATACAGCCTCATGGTGTGTGCATTTGGTATAACTATAGATTCCTGGGCCCATATTCAGTGTGGGTAGGGCCAGATCCCATACATAGGCATACCCGATACATCGCATTGGTTACATAGAGAGCGAGGTTTGATTTAACCTATTTGATATAATAATAATAATGGCCCATTTTAAAGTATAGGCTAGCTAGAGTGTATGAAGCATTGTCGCTGTGTGGTTAGAAATGAAATATTTCTTACGATTTCCCTTGCTCTTTTCAAATTGCTGGTCTGAATCCTAATAACATTAGGGAGTAATCATTTTTAGCGCGGCGACTCTAAGTCCTACTAGTGAGACTTGTAGACTAGTCAATGGTTCAGAGTCGCCACGGTGTAAGGGATAGGGGAGCCCTGATTTCTATTTTCGTTCACTGTTCTTCTCCTATGGACTATTTTGGCACAATATTGAGGCATTGTTATCAGCATATGTATGTACTAATGGTAGATAACTTATTTTTGTGATATACGTTCACTTTTGGTTTTATGATTAGATTAGACATTTCAGCTCCTGGAGCTCTATGGAAGATTAGCATAAGACAAAATTAAGATTCACCAATACATCTCTGTAGGCTTTATCTGATAATTCTGTGGTCTGAAATTGCTGTATATATGTACTAAAGGTTTCATCTCACGGGGTTATGGTACATTTGGATCATATATTCTGTATTTGAAGAAAATATTTACTGTTTAGAATCTCTATAAATCTCTATGGAGAGACAAATGCTAAACTTGGTGTACCCTGTCTACAGAGGGGAGGGGGTTACCAGTTTGGTGGGGAGGGGGTTGTGACCAGCTGTATGCTGTTGGGGTTGGTAAGACTGCCACACACAACCCTAGTCATTCTGGGGTCCTTGGTGCATATGGTTCTGGGTCATTGAACATGCCCACCTCTACCATTTGTAGTGGTCATCTATGGGCAGGCAGAACTTCTCGGTAGTAGACCTAGTAGTACAAGGCAGCACAAGAGTTACAGGGTGAGCCAGATGGTACAACCTTTAATTGCCTTTGAAGTTAGCTTTCCTATTATTCTATCACTAGACACAAGATTACAAGTTGCCGCGCTATGTCTCACAGGTCTATTCTCTACTATTCTATTAAAATCTACAACACTACGGTTTTTTTTAAACGGGGGGGGGGGGGTAGTGGTTTTGTGTGCAGACGCACGAAAAAAATATCGCCCCCCCTCTTGCTGGGTCAACATTTGTTTTACACCCCCCCCATCAGGGGCCGAAAATTGTGCGCGAACGCGCCCTTTTAACCTATAGTAACGCGCAGGCTTTTTCGCTGTAAAACAGGTGAAATTATTTTGACCCCCCTGGTCAAGCAGGGGCGTATGAAAAGGGGGGGCAGGGGGGCC
Source organism: Acholoe squamosa (assembly GCA_949317995.1). Taxonomy (NCBI): domain Eukaryota; kingdom Metazoa; phylum Annelida; class Polychaeta; order Phyllodocida; family Polynoidae; genus Acholoe; species Acholoe squamosa. Next base: position 42,416,119 of record OX439038.1, read on the forward strand.
TGCGCCACCCCAATCATGAAGGAGGTGGGGCCTGAGTATGTCTGGGCCCCCCAAAATTTGCCAAGAATTCATGATAAATTGAACAAGAAGCTAAAACTTTGTATTTCAAATTAGATTAATATAATGACGGGATAGGGAAATGGGGTCCTGGACCCCAAATCAGATATAAAATTCATTAAAAATTACATTTCTCCACAAATTTTATATAGATATGTATAGGGGCTATTGCACTTGAGCCGACAATTCAAGGTGTCGAGGTTGGGCCCCCGCTGGGCCCCCCCCCCCCCCGATGGGCCCCCCCAAGATTTGCTTCCTACGCCTCTGTCAAGGGGTTGAAAAAATTTAGACCCCCCCCCTCGAACCTACCAGGCCCCCCTCCCCTCCGTTGTCAAAAATGACACTTAATTTGGCCCATAAACCTTCTACAGATTCAGTTCTTGACCCAGGTCACACGTGAAACACTTGAAAACACTTGCTGCCTGTGACCATCAAGGCTGCCCCTTGGTGGCACCACCCATGCTCGTCACGTGCTTATCACGGGGTTGGGAGGGGGGAGGTGATAGTTCCGGCACAACACACAGGGGGCGCTCAACCACCACCTGGCGGCAGATGGCGGTATTAATGGGGAAGCCATGTCGCTGTTGTGAGTAACTGATGGAGAACGGCACTGTCCAGGCACAGGTTCAGTGTGAGTTCCTATATGGAGAACCATGAGAGGTGCACGGAGAGTGTGTTTGGGATAGCATAAAGAAGCTAAAAAGGCATTAAGTCCATTGTCAAGAGTTCCAATACATTATCTGGCCTTTACTCTCCTTTTTGCTTAAGTGTTTTCCGAAGCATGGAGGGCCGACATATCTCTCTGAAATGGCCCCTCCGAATCTGCACAGATATTACTCAATCATTCAGGCTCCCATTGACGTCCACACTTGAGTGTTTTCCCTTGCACAGAGGCACTATCTCACCTCATAGAATGATCCTGCAGAGTCCACACAGTCCTATCCATATGAAATCCCCACCCCTAAAGTTCTTCTTTGCACGTAGAGATTAATGCAGTCTAACGCCATGGACCTGAAACAGGACACGGAATTGATATGAAGAGACTAGAACATCCTTATTAGAACCAACTCCTTCCACATATGTATAGAGAGCAGTCAGGTCGAAAGAATGCTCTGTGCCAGGGTTCACTGGGAATCCTCTCTGCTTACTCCCCACAAAACAGGAGGTGAAAACAATCAGGTTGGTGGCGGGAAGAGACAGGGGAATACCAAGTCAGATTGGACAATTTATCGCTGCAGCTCGCACAATGGCGTGGTAGCGCGCCATCCCTGATTATGGGAAGAGATCGATCGGAAATGTGATCCCCGGGATAAAACACGTTCTAGCCCTAGGTGTTGTTTGCCTGCCCAGGCCCTACTGGTAATTAGACATTGGGATGACGTCATTTATTGACACTGACCCTAGACATGCTGAAATTGTTGGTTAAGAATCTTTAAAAATATTTAATGGAAAAGAAGAAGACAAGAACATCTAATGAAGATTGATAGATCACTTCGATGTAGTAGGGTAAGATTTAAGCGTAAAGGAGGCATTGATTATATCAACAAGGGGGCTTGATAATTATCTTTGCATCTTAGGCAAATGGTAATGATAGGCTTATAGATTTAAGCCAAATATCGATCCATATTGTCCTTATCACCGGTGTTAGAATTAGAAATACAATAATATGAGTAAAAATCTATTGAGTTTAATCAACATGTTTGAATTCTTGATTAGATTTTCCATGGCCAATAGATACATTATAGAGAGATACCAGGGGGTCGGGAGAAGTCAACCAGGCCTCATCTCTACTGAGACAGATATAAATACTGATATGAACTACTGTGAACATCCCATACACTCAGCAATAAATCGAATGTTCAATTCCAACACAACTTCTGCATAGAGATTTACTTCATGCCCCTGCTGTCTGCATCAATACGATGAACATTAATCCTCATGAGGTCCTGCCTCGCCATTCCCTCCTCCCGGCCTACCTCTAACCATATCTCATTGCACAACCCCTCGTTGAGGCATCCTCCAATAGTGAGGAACTTAATGATAGCCGTGCCCTTTAGCCCTGCATTGTCTCCCACTTAGGCAGTAAAGTATTGTCTGGTGGAATGGCAGTGAGTAGAGGGAAAGGTGGCTGTAGTGATTAGGGGGTGGGGCGGGGCGCCCAGGGGTGGGGCTGCGTACTGCGTGCGATGGATTGCCCGTAGGAGGTAGTGGATAATTGAAGAAATGTTGGTGATCAGTTTTAGTGAATGGAAAGGGAAAGTATAATCTCCTTAGGATAGTGGTAATGCTGGGGATAAGTTTCTTATCCAGACCTAAAATTTTGGAATGCTTGTTCGGCGCTATTAGATTGAACAAGACTTTTAGTCAATGACCTTTTATCAGCGTTTCCGTAGATCTGTTATGACAACTGAGATCGCCATGTAATAGTGGTAGGGGTGTTGGTGAGGAGATTGAATAGATGGCGGGTTTCTGGGGTGGTCTCTGCTAGGGATGCAGCACTGGCAGCAGCAGCAGCAAAGGATGGGGGTTCCAGGTGCTCATCATGAGTCATTGCGATCTGCTCACGTCATACATTGAACTGCTCTGAGCAGCTCACCCGAGACCGATTCACCGACCAGGCAGCCTGAGGCAGGTTCCTCCATTTCGCCCATCTTACAGTATCTGCAACATTGCGTTGTGTATCTCATTTGCCCCCTTAGTATCCGACACCGGGATCCGACTTTAAGCTGCTAGATTATACAGTGAGCAACTCGAGCTCAAACAATAGGGGTAAGAAGAACATACATGTATCAAAGTAAATGATCGACATTGTTTTACATATTCAGATATGTAAAGAAGACCTTCTGAATCAGGCACTTCCTGTCTAATCGTGCCTCTTTCTTTAGCCAGACCAGCAGCCCTTATGTCCTTTTCCAGGGGTGTCAGTCCTGACAAGCAATCCTCCCCTCCTCTCCTCCCCTCCCCCCACTTTCCATACAATGATGTGCCAAACCCACTGTGGGGATGATTTAATCTCATCTACTGCGGCCCATTACACACAGCCCAGACCTGGCATTGTTCCCTTACACCCACCCAGAGGCTGAGGGTGGAAGGTACGTAACAGGGGAAGAGGGGGGTGAGAGATGGAAGATACTGTATGGTCATACTGTTGTTATTTGATCCTCAGAACACATTATTAGACATTAATTTTGTGCAGAACTTATGATCATAGAAGTAGACCTGACATATTATTTTAGGCTCGAGGTTTAGCTTATTTTTTTTTTATCATATTGCATAAAAAATTGTAGTTTGTTTAGGAATCTTTAAGGAAGGGTTACAGTGAATAGGGCTGGATTATTTTGTCTAAGTCTTCCATGTGTGTGCTAGGGAAAGAGACCACACACAGGCACACCTTGGCCTGCTATGAGTGTCCAGGCACGCTTTGCATACAAAATTGCATACAAAACATGTCACCTCCAGCATACCATGGTGCCTACCATGAGGGGGGATGCGACAGGGTATTTAAGTTACTTCACTCACCCAAAATGCTCATTTAGTAATAGGTAGGGGTCTGTATAGATGTGATAAATCCTTCCATTCACAATAAAGTGAAATGCAGATTCTAATTATAGAATGAGCAGAAAACATCCTCTTTTCAGTTGAACGTTGGCATGTTCTCTCTAAACACCTGCACATAATCTTGCACTATGACCATGATAGTGATATTAGAATTATAGGGAAAGCAATAAAAGAAAAATGAAAATAAGTATGTTCCATACAAAGAACATGTTGTCTTATAAAACAATCCAGGACCCATAAAACAACCACAACAGCAGCTAGCCTCACGAAAGCCACTCCTTCAAGAGCTTGATAAGGAGACAAGTGTCGTTACTGGTCTGAGACGGGTGATAATAGGCCAATTTGTCCCACAACGGCTATACGGGGAGAGTGCTATACTGACAATGTCTTGTTATTAGTAAAGACATGCATGTCAGTGGTGGCCAGGAAAACAGAGCAGTCTTTGTGGGGCAGAATTCAGACCCTCGGTTACCATGTGCAACAATGTGACCACCACTATACACAAGGCCCACTGCCACGTTGTACCGTCATGCAAACTTGGAACTCTATGCCACCAACACCAAGCACTAACAGGGGGCGATGTGCTTATATATTCTTATCCATGTACATGGCGTATGGATATTGAATTGTCATGTGTCAAAGTAATGATTGATCCCTATATTACCCTCTTTACCAATCCAAAATGGTTGTGTAGTGATTTGACATTATGAATTATGCAATTGGAAGAATGAGGATAAGGGTCTACCATACTAATAACATCTTTAATTAACAATGCCAGATTAAGACCTTAACTGCAATCTTAAACATTGCTTAAGCACCGATTTAAGTCTCTGGTCATTGACGTTGACTTCTGACAATAGACAAAATTGTGAATCCTTAAGGGGCCAAAAACGACCAGGCTCATAATTTACAAGTGATGTGTTCTTAAATTCCTCTCTCAGATATGAGGCTCATCTCCAAAGGGCATATCCATTGGTTTCTGTACTATGTTGAAATATCTGAAAAGATTGCAGACTACCTAATGTCAATATAAACTGAAGCACATCAACCGTTATTTTGACCTAAGACACCACCCAAGATATGCTTCATGCACACAGGGTACCAACGGCTCTCCCACTAATTACCTTAATGAGTTTTAATTAGGACATTACCTGGAGGCCTCTCATGTCTGCCTAAGTGGGCTGGTCACGGTGCTGTGTCAAGGGTTGGATCATCTCTCACCTGTCTGCCTCTGGCCACGCCTAGTTAACGGCCCACAGGTGAGGCCTACCTCAGATAACAGACTGCTCTGTGATTATACTGCGGAGCAAGGCAGGAATGTAGGCGTGGGTCTGTTTAAGGGGAAGATGATCCCATTTCTGTAAAGACAATGACATACCAAGGACGCGGTGACTGGGTGTATTATGTTCACACTCTCATTATGCTCTTTGTTAATGAGAGGATTCTCAAGATATTTATCTTTGTGGCTGAAGATCACACACTGAATCGTCGGGTACTGAAGCTGAACTTCATAACATCGCAGCTAAGTGACTTTTATAGACCATAAGGAGATATAATCGAAGTATAATGTTTTATGTGCAAAGAAAAACAACAACATTTATACATATTCCTTTGCATCTAGATCTATATTACAGATTATACCCTTACTTTTATTCTTCGCCTTCTCATACTCAGTCACTCACCTATCCTGGACTCTATACAACTTTCAGACCCATCTATGCATGGTCTGACAGTCACCCTTGGAGGTATGGAGGTCAAAGTAAATTCTTTTCAAGACGCACAATAACACATAACAGTTTTGTGATAGATGGAATGACCATTCCATAACTGTACGAGTGCTACATGTATAATGAATGTTATTGAGTCCAAGGGTAGCACTAATCGGGGCCTCTCTCTGAGCTAATCAATATACCCATAGACTCACTGATTGCCCATATTAGATCCCACACTGCCTACCATAACGACGGCATGGATGTGTGATCAAAGGGAGGATGGGCAGGTTGGGAGGGGGCATTCAGGGGACAGTTATAGGTCAGTAGTTAACATGAGGCCTCCTGAACTCTACATGGCCCCGATGTACTGTATACTATGAACCAATTATGGCCTTATGAACTGGCTGAGGTTACTGCTGATAGTATTGTAGAAGATGCCACCATGCATGGGTGTAATCCTTTGGTTTAGATTTGAATATTCCTGGATCTTGGATCAGTAAGTTCCAAGATATGTCATGATAATTTATAGCTGTAGGTAGAACCAATTTCTATAATATTTGTGCCAGAAGTTTGTAGATGAACTATAATGTCTCGAAACTAATTGTGTAGGGAGCAGTCTAATAGTAATGGTGGCAATAGTTGTCAGCTCAACCTTAGGGGACTTCCATGTATAGCAGCATCAGGTATGTTTATAACATGGAGGTCTGAAGGAGGTTAATGATAACTTGTGTTTATGGCATAGGGGTCTTGGTCAGGTCACATGTATGATGTCTGGAAAAGATTAAGGAATGAATAAAAATAAATATAAGGTACTGGGCTCTCTTTTACGGTACATGTCGATGCTTAGTTGCTCTACTATTTCATTGTGTACAACCCAGCGTACAAAGTACTGCCATTCCTGAATATTGCAATTCTATGTACTGGTTATATTTTCTTTGTATTTAACAAGCATCCTGACCATCTTTTGTATATGTTATGTTTTGCAGGAATTTGAATGTGGAGTCTCAGTGGCAGGATCAGACAAACAAGAATGGTCGTTTACACTTTACGACTTCGATGGCAAGGGAAAGATTACCAAAGAGGTATGTGTATACGGAGCTGTCCTTGTAAATCGTTTCTAGAAATCCACAGTGGATTTTGGTATATGTAACTGTTTTAATGCACACACTAGCCTAGGCAGCTTAATCACAGCTCCAAGTAATAAAAATTATTGTGAGTAGCTTGGAGTAGATTCCCTTTTCTAACACTGCTACACAGAGTCATAGTTAAATAATTACATAAATTTCTAATCAAGAATACATTTTGATCTTTACACATAGGACCTTGGCAGTTTACTGCGGTCGCTGTACGACGCCGTGGGGTCCTCCATCAACCTGCCCAAATCAGGCAGTAAGACTCTCAAACTGCGCCTCACCGTGTCCCCTGACACGTCCAAGGTAGCAGCAGGAGGGACCTCCAGGCAGACCACGGAGACCCACAGCAGTAGTAGTAAGGACAAGAACAACAAAACCAAGGAGAGCAAGCTTAACAAGGACTTGGACAACTCCAAGCTGTCAGGCAAGGACCTGAAGCTCGATAAGATCAATAACAGAACAGAGCAGCTCCACTTGGAGTCTGTATCTGGGGGAGCAGCTCAGGAGGTTAAGATACACCATAAGGAGGTGAAGAACAATCTGTCCAACCCTGGCAAGCCTGTAACTGGCAAACACAAGCTGCTCACCACAGTAGAACAGCGGCACCTGGCGGAACTAGTACAGAAGAACATGGAGCGGCACCAGCAGCGCCAACAACAGCGCCACCATCAGAGGGCACGGTGAGTACTTGAACTATGTGTTGTATGACACAGGTCCTCAGATAGACTGGCATTGTAATATGTCATAGGGAACACCCAATTTCAATGACACCAATAAGACAAATGTAGAACACCTTAAACTTCCAATATTTACAATCTCATGCTAATCTAAATTTAAGGGAATTGATGATTTAACTGTCTTCCACGAGAGGGGCACAAGAAGCGTTGTTAAATATCCTGACTCGGCTTACAGTTGATACCTGAACTAGGTACATTTATAAATAAAACATGTGTAAAAACTTCCATGCCAGGTTTCCAGTGCCATCTTGACACTAGCTTTGGCAAAGCGAAGCCAAACGATCATATTTCCTTTCTTTTATTGGCCCTAACCCTTAGAATCCCACTCCAATCTGAGTGGAGGCATGAACGCCTGAAACCACAAGGGTATTGCTGTTGGCATTAGAGCTTGTGAAGGGTGGGATGCGTGAAACAGCCGTTCTTCACGGCTGGATGGACACCATAGGCAAGCTTGTGGCTAAAACTGTTTTGCTTGGACGTGGTCGGCCTTGATTGGGGCGGGAGTAGGGGTGGGGCTCCTGCTGCTGCTAGGGCCTAGCTGTGCAGTCATGACTAATGCTTTGCATTGATGACTATAAATAATAGTAATAAAAGAATAATTCATAAAAAAATGGGGAGAAACTCGCAGCTGGAAGCCTCATGGCTGGTGGACAACAGATGAAGCATGGAGACGAGGGACCTTTATTTTGTATTGGGATTGGGTTAGGTCCAAAAAGGCTCAGCATTATTTATGACGCTGAGAAAGGACATAATCTGATTGTTCTCTTCATTGGGCCAGGGTCCGATTGGTACACAAAATCCTCACCAAATCTGACATTTCATAGAATTTGAAAGAAATGAGGGGGACATTTATTATGTTTTAATGTGCCGTGTGGAAATAAAAGTTAATAGATTTATCACGTTCATTGAGGTGTGAATGATCTTATGGGGTGATCCGGTTATGGTGTTGGTTTTTGTTAAGTTGATGCTCACCATAACATTAACCGTAAAGGAGATTTCAAATGTTTTGTTATACTCCTAATTAATTCCTCGTTAAATACGGCCAGTCGTAATAGGGCCGCCACATTGATTTCGAGTCACCCGTGCCTTGATTGCCAGTTGAATGAAATGTTTAATTTCTTTAATTGGATTCCACTTAATTATAGAGAAAACAACACATTTCTTTACTAAGAAATATATGCAAAGTTCTGATAAATAGTATTGGGTTGTATATTCCCTCATCCTTTGCACTTACATGATGTTAATACCCTATTTTCCTTTTTCTTTATTCCCTACAGACGTGACCATAGAAAGCACCACTCGTTTAACGCTGGAGGCGCCAACAACATATCATCCACAAGTAACAGGACGACCATTCATACATGTGAGGAGAGCCGTGACCGCCGCAACTACTACCTAGATCTAGCTGGTATAGAGAACGACGACCCCACCAAACTGCTACACAACACTTCCGCCCCCGCCGACCTTCTCAGTCCACGTCTCTGGAAGCGGGACCGCGACCACCGGTCACGTGACGGCAAGCTGCGCGCGCGCTCCTCCCACAATGCACGTCGGCAGCAGCACGCGGCTGATCTTCAGTCTTCTGGTGCAGTGGTAGACGGTGGATGTGACGTAGCGCATCAGCGTTCACGTTCCTATGACGTACCGGCAGAGCACCGCTGCTGCCCTCTGACGGCTGAGGAGGAACAAGCAGCGGATGTAGCGGCACACCGGACGCGGGTCATTGAGCGGGCAGTGGAGGAGAAGGCAGAGAAGTGTAAGACAGGTGGAATGACCGGAGCCGGAACTACCACAACCACCATAACATCGTCACCCGATTCACCACCGGGGATATCACCGAATACAGCGACATTGACGTCACCCCCGCAGAACGCGTCAACTCCCAATAAGAACCACCAGCACAAGTTACTCCGCCCTGTCAGCTTGCCGCCCAACGTCCCCGACAGTGTATCCCCGCATCACCACCGCCGACACCGCAACCGCGACAGGAACCGGAAGTTGGCCATGCAGCAAGTGGCAGAGTGGATTGAGCGGGAGCATGCCTGGAACGCGGCAGCAGCGGCGGCGGCCAATGGTGGAACAGGGGAGAAGACTGCTACCGGAAGTGGGGCTGCTGCACCCGGAGGAACCGGAAATGGCGCGGCGGGGGGCATTGGGAGTGCGGCAGGGGCTGCAGAACAGCAGCAACGTGTGATTGTACAGCGGCACGAGCACCACCACGTACACGAGCACCACCACCACCACCACTACCACCACTACCATGAGACGTAGTGGCGGGCTTGGCCGTGACGGTGGCGACCCTGGTGAGCAAACCCCGTGACTATCGCTACTGCCGCCATCCTGGGGGGCAAATATAAAGTCACTTCCGGTTAAGACTTCAGTTATAAATGTTTATTGATATAATGGTCCTAAAAGGTGTATGATGGATGGTGAACTTCAGCTTGACTGCCCCAAACATTGATGTGTACATGCAGTCTCAGGGCGTGGCTTGTGTGAAATGGACAAAACATTATCAATCATCATACATATTTCTGTATACAACCTTTGTTGACCATGGTGTACACACCCCATTATAGACCGGAACTCAAGCATCAATTGGAAATCATTCAGGCTCAATATTTACAGCCGATCCTTTAGCAGATATTGCTTGACAAAGAATAGAAGAGAAGTGAGAGAAGAAAAAGACTTTTTAACCATATCTTACAGAGGGTGTGCATGGAGAAAATGGTACGGAGTCAGTACTGTATTGAATATTCTAGGGTCCAGATATACGAATCTGCTATAATCCTGATATCACTCTTGTTACCCATCCACTGGAGGAAGGCCAAGGTATCCTCACTCAGGGGACATGCTTTATACCAGCTACATAACAGTCATCCCACCCAACAGTACTCAGGGTTGGTGGTGGAATATAGGGAGCAGAGAGCGGTGGTGGCCAAGTTTTAATAATTACTGACATCAAACAGGTCTGTGAGCACTGCCGCCCACAGGAGCAGCTCCAACATGGGTCACAAAGTAGGCCCCGAGTAGGTCAAACCTTGCCCAAACTAGGTTAGACACAGTTTAAAGATTATAGCCATGTATACAAATGGTGAAAGTTATGATACAAGGGCATAGAGAAATTTGTCTGTCGACCAGTCCATACTGTAGAGATTCCAAAATGTGAATAGTCCAGGCACATGTTTGACATTTTAGAACATATGGGTAAGGTGGTATGGATGGATTCTGTGTGTACTACCTTTGAGTATGACTACACGAGACCATCTTACTAGATCTTTTTTTTTTCTTAATGTTACGCATATATATCGTACAAATTTTCAAACACCATTCTCTCTTAAGACAGAAACTGATCTTTTGTTAGAGACATTGTTTTGGGAATGTTGGTTAACCAAAATGGTGCCACTAAGGGGAAGGGTTGTGTGATTTGTCTTGTGTTCATTATTGTGGATTTAGGATGACATAAAACGTGTACCTAATTGTGATAGGCCCATAAATATTAACGTGTACAAGCAGGTGGAGAAAATAGCACAGGCAATCAGCAATGATCAGATATGATAAGGACAATAGTGGACAACTTTCTCAAAGCACGAAGTACTGTGTTTCCCATATGTTATCTTTGAGTTGAGTAAGTCACACTTATTTATCATATTTGACAGCGTTTGGGAAGTGTTGGGTGGTATGCTGAAATGTACATGTATACAAGAGGGCGTGTTATTGATATCAATGGACAATAACTATGGGGTCAACAAACCTCTCAAGCCAAACTACCTCAAATAATGATTTGTCTTCAGACGCCAGCTAACCAAAGTGGTTTAGTTTTATTGACACAGGTTAACTCTAGGATTAGGAATGCCTTTCTATTCAAAAGAACCATAAACTTGATATTAAACAAAAAATAAATTTCCCCCAGTTGTCAGTGATGGGCAAAGCTAATAATTATAGTTTTACATAGAGAACAGGAGGGGAGGGAATGTATATTGTGAAATTATATGCTGCCTCCCCCTGCTGTTCAACTCCCACAATAAAATACTTTTGAACGATGGTGCCATCTGTGTTATCACTGAGAACTACGGCCTGTTTTGGCACAAGCGGTAGTTCCCAGATATTTTGCCCTGCTGTAATAACATTGGAGGCATGCATACTAGATTTAGGAAAAAGGAAGATACTAATTTTGGTATTTATAGAGTCTGTCTCAATACGACAGAGAAGAGTACCCACTTTGGAATGACCCCATTTACGTCGCACAAGCACACTTATATATGGTATGGTAGGAATTTCTTTATATCCAGGCTGAAAGGCGTATGTTGTGAGATACTACGAGTGATCCCACAAGGACGCACCCATTGTAACATTGTACAGCTACCACATGAGTTATTATTATCACTACAAAGATTCATTTTGTATAGATTGTGCTAAATATTGTTTTGTGTTACATTTATATTATTCCCCTCATTTTTCATCGTTCATCATCAACTCGTGTATATGTACCATGGTCATTTCTGTTAGCATATTTATGGACGGAGGTATTATTATTGTTTTCATATTCGCCCACTCATCAACTCACTCATTGTAGATTCATAACTTTACTAGGGATGGGGATAGGTTCATATTACTGCGATAGAGGGCACCAGTATTGTAGTTTTAGTTGCCATTCTGTCGATAGTGGCCACAGTGGATTAGGTTGAGGAAGAGTGTAAATTTTCTAGATGAATGCATCCTTGTGTTAAGATAATTATATTTATCGAGTTGGTACATTGTAGTGTCAATTGACAATTTCGTGTTTTCTTGGGAAGTTAACCGCCAAATAATGAAAAGGAAAGTTCTTATCCTTTTATGAATCCTAATGAAAGAAAGGTTCTATTTGATTGAACAAGGAACAAGGGAGGGGAATCTGTATATCAGTACTGTTTACAGAAAACCAGATTTACCGATTTCATAATGGTCTATTTATCAAGATTCTTATCTGGGTAGTAGAGTATATTTGGCTATAGAAGAACTTTACATTTCAATTAGACCATCTTGGTACAATACAGCTGTTGTTGCCCTGTCATGAATCAATTATTTTGCATTGGTAAAAAACTTAACAAAGTCCAAGATTAAATCTGTATTTGTAACTCATGTTGTTACTTGTTGTATGAAACAGTTATTTCAGGAAATATAAGGGTTATTTAATTGGTAAAAGATATTACAACATATGTGTGTACGTGTACATGAAACGGAAACCTAGAAAAATTGACTGCCAAAAATTGTTTATAAGTGTAGACAAAGAAGAGTGTGCGCAAATATTATGTGGATGTGAAAAAGTGGATTCCAAAGAGCCTACAGATGTACAAATTATTCTGTATTGTAGTGTGAACTAATGTATGACGATGTATTATAATAATAATTAAAATTATGTCCTACAAGCAGTGATATTGGGAAAAGGGACATTGAATCTTACAATTGTCTAAGCGGGTAGGCTGTATGATATGCATTGTATCCTAGTCTCATCCCCTTTCAAGGCTAGAGACCCTTCTTTATTCATCAACTATACTAGGTGCACATACATCACTGAGGACCCCTTTTTCATGACTGTGAAGCCACTGTCGTATATCAATTAAGGCTGTCAGAAGAAATTCATGTGATGCTAATAAATTTTGACTACAGTAAAATAAATTCTAGGATATATTGTCTTTATAAATTATAATACTTCTTTCTACTGTGAAGTGAGTCTGAAGTGATAGGTAGATACAACGATAAATGCTATTTACACTTGTGAAGTCAGTAGATCTGCCAGGTATGGGTGTAGCCTAACCTAGGATAGTCTTTTATTTCTGCTTAAAACTCCTGTAGTATCTAAAGCCAGCCCCTGAACTGATAATAGGTGCCGTGCTATCTCTAGCTACTCTGCTAAAACTCCACACTCCCATGTACAGCTATCGAACGAGTATTACTGTTAATAAAATCTTCGTCAATGAAAAGCTTTTGCTGTTTTGTATACTTGACAACAATTGTGATCCGTCCCGAGAAAACGCCCAGGGGGCGGGGGACTTTAAGTCACGCCTTTGGCCACCAGGGGTGTTAAACTGCCGAAATAGAGAAAGTCAGACCACAAATTGCTTAAGGGTATTTTTTTTTTATGTGTGTAGAATTCAATAGTCTTGCTTAGAGCATTCCGCCTCCATTTCTTGTATTCCATATTTTGAATGTAAAAAAAGTTTTCCAAAGATAATTGGCATAGGCCTATATGACACTTCCTGGTAGCCATGAAAACAATTCTATGGCTTTTTATAGAATGTTTTGACTTGTTATATCTGGGATATACCATCAGCTACTCTAAACTGAAAACATCTTGGGTGTCCCTTATAGAACGAAATTTGTGTATAAAATTCGTATCACATTAGGGTATTTCCAATAAAGCAATACAAAGCATGTAGAGCCTATTTGTCATTTCCAGCTAGACAACTTAGGGTTGAGAAAGGATTCCCTAATACCAAACGTCTTTGCCATTGATACCGCATTATAAAAGCGGTGACATCAATTTCAATCAAAAACTTACCCACGGATGGATATTTCCACCTGCTTGGTTACGATTGTAGACACACCTGTTTAGTTAATTCACGGGAAGCACCACTCTTCAAGCAGAGGCGCTTCAGAGAACACTAATAAAGTATAATAAGGGAGTGCGGGCTTATTTACCTCTAGATGGCGCAACCATCAATATCAATATGTATACACCAGATGGCACTACAAACTGGCTTTCAGATGTGAATAAACAATGGTACATGGACATGTGGCAAGTGTATGAATCTATGCATTTTTCCTCCATGCACTTTAAAAAAATGATCTACCACATGTGCTGACATAATTAGACATCTAACAGGCTAAGAGATATGTAAACATGACCAATTGATGGAGCATATTGTCTGAATATCTTCATTTGTCCACATGGTCCATTTCACAGGAAGCAGCATGTGCCATGTGGAAAATGATCAGGGTTTGTCTTTGTTTGTTGTGGCACAGGAGATTGTGCCACATTGAAATACTCTACTAAAAAATATGTGTCAACCTAAAATAATCACCATTTAATATAGCATACTCGTATTAAGATCTGGTAGCCCCAGTAAAGATTTCAATAATTTTATTTGAATCTGTTCCAGTCATGGGTATGGGGAATGAAAGTACCAGCAACATGACACAGGAGACTGTGCCACCCAGCCTGCAGACGCTGACCTTACATCATGCATCAGTCCATATGTACCGGAAGTGCTGATGCGCATGAGTTAATTCACAACCGGTAAATAAGAATCTCCTAGAAAATCTTGGTTGTCGGCATTTCCTTCTGGGCCAGACTTTTACGGTGCTACCACCTGGTGAAACATGCCATAACTGAACTAAGCCTATAAATCTGCCTCCTCTTATTATTGCCTCAAACGAGTAACACACAAGGTGGCAGCACTGGCATACATTTCTCCATAGATGTGTGTATAAGTAGCATTACCACACTTCCCTATCTTGTGCATTGGAACATATTCAGTGTATTATTGATACTCCCACATGGGCCATTTTTACAAAACCCTGACAGATATTCACTTGAAATCGTGTCACCTGGGGTTTCCTTATGATGTTATCACAATCATTTTTGTCAATGAGATAAGTTCTCTGGCATCATTTTAGTATACTTGCTTTTGGGAGGAACTTCCCCAAAATTGAGTTACCAATATGGTAAGCATGGAAAGTCAGATTTCTTCAAACTGCTCAGAGATTTGTGCTTGTGGCCTCTTTTTGCAATATCCATGTGAAAAAAGAGAGAGAGACTTTCTTTTTATTTATACTGAATAATAAGTAGGCAAAGTTATTTTGCCTGTATTTGTATCATATCCAGTCATATATGAAAAGCTTTCATTTTATATAAAAATTGTGTTCCTGAATTGTCATTAACTCTTGCGGATTTGCAAGTGTTTGTAGGCAATGTTTGCCCACAGGTAACCACCCTATGACATAGCTATATACCGATTTGGCTGGTTTAGTCATCAGCCAATGAAATGACTATTCACTGCGGTCCTCTCGGGGGTGGGGTGGGGGCAGTGGTACCCATCAGATATAACTGTTATCAGTGATAAGAGCTGGTAACCAGCTTCAGCAATGGCTGGGGCTATGGGGCCTATGGGGCTTTACCTCCAATACATGGCAAATTCTCAAGGTCCATAATCTTCAATAATTTCGGCTCTATATAGTACATGTATAGAGGCAACATTCCAACAGTTTTATGATCCTTGCAATACTGTGCAACACAAGGAGTAACAGCAAAGTTTGCGTGTATTTGGAAATAAGTGTGGTAATGCTAGGACCTGAATTTTGACACTACTTTGGAAAAATGGTTTAGCCATCCTACCTAGGAGGTTCTTATACGATTGGAACTGTAAACTATCTGTGACCACATCTCCATCCCTCATACTACTTTTATTTTATGCAAATAACTTCTTCCCATAGAGGTAGCATTGCGGGGCCGATCACCACACCCCGAGTGGCGTAACATGTGCCGATCCACTACTGTGGCTGATCCGGTACTGCAGCCTCTTCTGGGTGCATGTAAACATTCAAAATGGTGGACCGCCGCTCATACAGGGAACTACGGTAACAGATTTTTGTCAATTTTTATTCAATTAAACCTTCTAAAAGCATAAAATAAATAGAGAACTTAACTCCCCTGGTGTCCTCAGTGGCCAATGCCATCTTGTGGTGGATCAGCCACCTCGAACACCATGGTCGTTTAGTTCTCTCTATATACTTCACCCTGTCCCATCTAGGACTACACCCCCCATCTCTTATACTACGTACAGTGTACCATGCCCTATCTAGGACTACATACCCCATCCCTTATACTACTTACATGTTGCAGACCTATTTAGCCCTTCCCCCGGGTTAACACACGCCTTAACGATGTGAGCGAAAAAGAAACAAAAGTGGACAAAAGGAGTGTACATTGTTGTGGAACCCAAACACCGCCACCCATTTAACAAAAATTGTTATAAACCGTTTCAAAACGTTTTCTCTATAGTTCCTTATTTGGACCACGTGCTCTCTTGTATGATTTTCAGTGGAAATACCGTATTTCTGGTAGCTAAGGATTACTTGGTTGTACCCATACAAAAGGAAGCAAATACTCCTGTATCTTTGTATGCTAGGGTAGCAATGTACCAATCTGCAGAGAGTGCAATGAATGGCGAATATCCTTTGTCCTGTGTATACAATGTACGATATGGAACCGATAAATTTAGTCGTGCATAACTCGGTCTCCCTCTGCATCACTAAAATGATGACAGAAGGCCTCTCTCTGCAGGCTTTACCAACCAGGCGACTCTGCTCAGTGCTACCACCTTGTGGAATATGATATACCTAAAGATAGCTATGATTACGATGATAATACACACACAAAAAAACGTACCCAAGAAAACTTAGTCAAAGTGACTTATTATTCTTACTTAGTACTTATGACTAACAAATGACCATGGAGGTCTAAGTTTTCTTAGTCATATTGACTACCCAAATCAGTTTCACTCTCCGAGCACTATCTTGAAGAGGGTATCTGCTGGGAGTTTCAGGCAAGCTAACATATCTTAGTCACTTTCACTAAGAGATCTTAGTAATTTTGACCAAGGTCCCTTAGTAAATTTGACTAAGGGATAGACACATGGTGTTACCTTTACCCACCAGATGGCAGCGTGGTTTTAAACAGGATTTTTCTGGTGGGTGGGTACAATAAATAGTTCCATGGATGTCAAAATTATGATGATTTTCAGAAATGACATGTATTTGAGGCTTTCAAAATTCAATCTAACATTACACTTGGCCAAATGTACCAAATAGGTTGATGTCTTGTCAAATGAGATAGGTTGTCAGAGAGGAACACCTGTTCTGTGGTAATCTAGATAAATACAATATCCACATTTGAATTTGCTTCTTTGTTGGAAAACCAGAGTACTTTGGCTCAGGGGTTCTAAATGAATATGGTGTGAGGCATTTCAAATACTTCCTCAATGAGGAGACTGATCCGTCAGGTGTGAATCCTACATAGAGCTTAACACAATCACCAGTTGAAATGAAGTAAAAATATCAAGTAGTGTACTTAGTCAAAACAACCAAGGAATCCTAGTCAAAATCAGGCAAGCCAAGGCAATTTGGCCGCTTTGTCTAATGGTTAGTCATATTCGACCAAGAAAAAAAGGGACGTTTAAAGACGGCGTTTTGACTAACTATTGCTAGAAAGTTAGACGATTCGACTCGTATATGACTAACATTTGGGACTTATTTTTTTCTGTGCACTCACGTTGCGTGATCTCTATGACAAAAATGGTAAAAATTCTCTTGGTCTCCACTTGAAGAAATTAACACGAGCATACAATTAAAGATAAGTTTGAAGTAAACGACGAAAGGAATGATAATGGTCTTCAAGTTTAAAAAATATAGAAAGCACTATCACAGACTCATGGTTCTATGGCTTATCAATAATTGATACCCTGGGGAAATCCTAAGATGGATGTAAAATGCACCGCATTAAGGACATAAGGTCCATTTTTCATGTGGCAGAATCCTACACACACGGGTACCAAAC
This sequence comes from Acholoe squamosa, assembly GCA_949317995.1. Lineage (NCBI taxonomy): Eukaryota > Metazoa > Annelida > Polychaeta > Phyllodocida > Polynoidae > Acholoe > Acholoe squamosa. The sequence goes on from OX439038.1 coordinate 42,433,910, forward strand.
AATTCACACTGCAAGGAGTATATAAACCTTGTTTAAACTCGTCTTCACAAATAAAGACAGAGATGACGTACCTACTAAGTGTCTCTCTCTATCTGTCTGAATGTCTGTCTCTAAGATATCTCTCAGTGGCGTAGGAAAAGGGGGGGGGGCGCCAAGGGGGCATGGGTCCCCAATAATGGGAAGTTCCTCATAATCAATGTAAAACTTTATATTACTGAGCAGGCAAGCAGAAAGGGTGCTCCTCGCGGGATCTAATTCCTAATTTAGTCGCAGCACTATCGACAAGAAAACTAAAAGTAGGCCTAAAACTGATATAGGGTAGGATAGGGTACTTTTTGATGGAGACTTCCATGGTCTTGGATAAACCGGTCTATTTTGGGTGTAAAGGTTCCAAATCTGGAATGTAAAAATACCGTATTTTTAGGGCCTAAAGATGGACATTTTGTCGATCATATATATCTGTTGCCATAGAAACATGATTTTTCATTCTAAATACGAAAATCAAAGAACCCATTTGAAGGAACGTTTCAGAAGGTCTACTATGGTGAAAACAAAATGAAAATACAATTCTTAGATCAAAATTTATAAGCAAAAGAATAGAAAAATTATGTTGATTAGTTTTTTACATAACTATGTTGATTATAGATGTATAAATGGGCAATTAGACCTAGAGGTTATTGAGGTTCGGTATATGGTCATACCCACCCATATGTAGACTGACTAGCTGCCTGCGTGTACCCACACTACAGACAGATCTCAGCAGTGGAGTGGGCCGCCCAGAATGACCGGCTGACCGGACCACCCAATCCCAATACACATCCAACTACACAGAAGTTCTTATCTGCATCAAAGAGTAATCCCTTAATTGATTCCAACACACATTTAACTACACAGAAGATCTTATCTGTATCAAAGAGTAATCCCTTCACGACCTTGACACTCACTGACCTACTAACTGCCTGTTATCTGGGGGAGAACGCTTAAGCCGACCGCAGATTCTCAGGGTAACCCATATGTAGCAAGCCGTATATCTCCATAACTACTGGGAGTATCCCCTCATGCTATATCTTACTGGAGAGCTCGTGACATGGATTTTGAAGTGTTTTAGCCCATATTATCAGAGCAATCTTTCTTCTTGCCTCTTCGGCAGCCCCCCCCCCCCCACCGAGACCCCTGGGCTCCCCAATAAAAGTTCACTTCCTATGCCTCTGGTCTCTATAGTCCTCCCGTTCTCTCATCCCCCCCCTAAAAAAAAAAAAATCTCCCTGTCTTTTTTTTGTCACTTTCTTAGAAGATTTCTCGACGTTTCGCACCCCTTTTTAGTCTAAGCTATGGTCTGTCAAACTCAATCATGCAGATGATTTGATTATCAAAACCACCACAAATTCCAGGAAGACGGAAGGCCTCCCATGGAACAGATTTGACAATCCTATACATTATCTATTCACTTGTACAGAACCTAATTCTGATTTGTATTCCTCCCTTTTTAACTCATCCTCGTTTATTTTCTGGGAGAAATCAACCGGGTTACCTTTTTATCTATAATCTGTCTCCAATTGCATCCCTCATAGAGTTGGAGGATACAATCCCCGCGATACAACTCATTCTGTTTATTTACCTATAAACTAATTGTCAATCTAGTGTTGTAGGTGTTACCACTATTACCACCTCTCCCCCAGCTACGGCCAATGAACGCACACAAAACTGGGCCATAAAAACAGACCCTAACCATTTGTTTTCCTCAAACTATTCTCAACTTCTCTTCGTCAATATTTTCGCTGCTGAGCACTTGCCTTTAATTGATTCGTCAGACACTGACTCATCTTAACCCACAACAATTTGCCCCTCGGTGTTGTCAATATGTTGCCCTTTTCACTTGTTCAGAAAAAAAGAGAACAGACGGAGTTGGAGAGGAAGACCCTCGTTGATCTGGGAGGAATGGAGCACAGAGTAGTCTGCATGAATCAGAAATTGAGTTGGTTTTGTTTTGAGAAGATGGGAGTCATTGCCTAAGCCTGATGGTGTGGGTCACATTATTTCCGGCCAGACCCCTGCAGTACTGTGGCTGTCTGACTTTTGTTTTGACTTAGGAGAGGCATTTTCTTACATAACAAGGAGAACATGCATTGGGCAAAGTGTTCGACTGAAAGGTTTAAAAATAAAATGCAACCTCAATATTCAAATAAGAATAAATTGGTCAGTCCTCCATATTAACTAAATATTTAATATTTACTTTCCCCAGGCCATGTCTGGGTGCATTCGTACTTGAGCGACTCCCTCTTTAATCCCTATTGATAAAAGAGACTTTATTTCTTGTGGGTTTTATCAATGGAATAAAAGGCTGTGGGTATGTTCGACCAGAATGCCAAGCGGCAAGTGGCTTCCGTCTAGATCCGGCGAAGACGTCGTCAAAAGGTCGCGTGTGACACGTGAATTACGTGTCAACCAATGTTCTGCCTTCTTTGACGTCAATTTATAAGAGGGGAGGAGAGAGGGACCTCTGGTGTCGGTCTGACAAACCACACACCCACTATAGGAGGCCCATGTTGGTATTTACTCATGATGCCTCCTCTGCCAAACTCTGCTTCCGCTGACACAGGGTCCTCCCCCATTTCCTTGTGAGAAATGATGTAATTATGAAACACAAGGACCCGTATAATGTCCCATCCCAAGAAGAATTTGTCATAATAAGGGAGTGATCATTTTATAACAACAGGGGGGGGCCGGTGGGTTTGAGGGGGGTCAGAATTTTTTCAACCCCTTGACCGGGGGGGTCAGAATTTTTTCAATACCTCTGATGGGGGGGGTCAAAATAATTTCACCTGTTTTCAGTGGAAAACCCCGCGCGTTAGTATAGGCTAAAAGGGGACGTTCGCGCGCGATTTTTGTCCCTTATGGTGGGGGGTCGAAAAAATTTTACCCCCTCGAGAGGGGGGGGTCGAAATTTTTTTCGCGCGTCTGCGCGCAAACCCACCAGCCCCCCCTGTTGTTAAAAAATGATCACTCCCTAAACACGGAAGGGCTATTTAAAACTGGTAGGCTGGGATACACATGCAGTGAGTTGACCCTTATCTACTCATTTGACATTCTCTTCATGTAGGTCGGTGTGCTGGGCCGAACGGAAGGAATTGGTAGATGTTGGGTGCATTCCTCCTTGAGATTGTTTCATCTTCTGTTTAATCAATAACACACATCCTCTAAGAAATCTGTGGGGAAATGAAACTTCTCCATGGTTAATTTGCATGATTCCATTATGTCTCAACAGCTGCAATTACACCTTTTTGAAATATCGTTCCTTTGATCAGAATAACCAAAGCTGGCCACTTTCACTTTTTCCTTCATCACTTTTCAGAGTTTGTCTTAATTAACAATTACCTTAGTTAAATGTTAGATTGCAAAGGACGCGAATCAATCTCTTAAAGGTCCGATTAGCTAAGATATTGCCATAATAATGTCATTCTGGGTGGTCATAGTCTTTGCGGAAGGCTAAGGAATCGGCTTGCCCAAATGTTAAAGCTCATCTTTTAAACAGTGGTAATTTAGTCAGGTAGTTGTTTTGTGAAATAACAATGAAGTCCACAACCTTACCGTAAACATGTCATTAGGTATACAAAGTTACACTTGTGTATACCCTGATTAGCCTTCATTCAATTACCTATTCATATTAAAACACTTTCTTCTGTGAATTCAGAATATTCCTTAGTCGATTCTGGGAAGTAATATTGTGATACTTATGATAATTATAATGAATGAGAAAAGACCTGGACCCCATGAACAGATGTAAAAACTAATATAAAACTTACTTTGACTTTGGCTTACCACAGCGGTGATCACTCATGACACCACCACTTACTCTTACAACTCTGACATCCTATGGTGAGTGGTCTGCTTTAATACAAAGGTCATTATGTCATTAATAAGTACAAGAACAGTAAGTGGCACATAGCGGGTTCATCATAGGGACATGATCCCGGAATACACTCCTTATTACTATAACTGTTTGCTGATTCCAAAGAAGCTCTTCATCAAATGATTCTTGGAAAACATCTTCTTTTTCTTTTTCTTTTACACAAACTTATATAGATACGGAGGAAATGTAAATATTTAAACCCTCAAAAAATAATGTATATTATGATTTAATGTTTCAGTTTGCCATGGTAACCAAATTTAGAATTCCTTCAGATTTTCTTTGAAAGGGCAAATCCCATAGCTTTTAGGAAATTAGAATCAGAATTAGAGAACGAAGGGGACTTCATTGAGGGGCCTCACAGAGATACTCTCATGAAGAGGGAGTTCAGGTTGTTTTTAGAAAATGCAGAAAAGATTTTGAGTGGAATGGGGGAATCTAGAGTAATGAACACTAAAGTAATCGTGATTCTCCTGTCATTGGTTCTCTTTTCATTCGCTGTTCGTTGCAAAAAGTCATGGGTTTTGCAGTGACAGAGGCCCTTTGAGTAAGTGATCCATGCTTGTGGTTAAGATCTAGGCACATATGAATGCAGTGCAAGAACAGATATCGACATTGTCTTGTAGAGTATAGTGCCTCTTCTTAGTCAATATTCATAATCAATGTCCTAATGAATCGTTTTGATACTTCACGGGTACCTCCCTGCATGGGGGTTGATTTATTCATTGTTTCACTGGTTCCACCCGTTGAATTCTGTACAAGGAATCAATCGTATCTAAACATGGTAATCGTTGATAATTATTCAGGTTAAATGCATTACAGCATGTTGTAAATAGCATCAAAAACGATTATAAGTTTTACATTTACCAACATGATCCTTTCCAAACAGAATCTATAACTGGTTGTTGTCTAACTATGAACCGCCTACCTGGTTCCAGTCACAGTTGAATGGGTAGCTGCAAGCAGGCAAACCAGCTTGAAACTGCCTTGAGGCCATCAGTTTTGCTCATTGTATGCTTTTTATTGTAGGACACATAGACTGTGAGTTCATTTACTGCACCAATTGGGCCCGCACATCTTACATACGATTCTTACTCCAGTGAATTATCCCACAGAGTGGCATTCAAGCCAGGGGGTAGCTATGGTATATAGCAGGACCTCGCTTGCAGGATTTCTTACAGCGACCGCCATGGAGGTAGGAGCTAGGGTCCTTCCCCTCCACAGCACAAAGCTTGCAAAGAGGCTGGCCAGCAAGGCGACCTCGACGGAACCTACATGGCCTAGGCCGGTAGGGGCCTATAGGGACTGGCCCTATACAACCATACTACCAAGGGTGCCTGCAAATACCTGGAAGGCCATAAAACGCCGCCACACAGTGTGTGTGCACCCAAGTGCAACCAACGGCCACTGCACTGAGCAAACAGAGCTAGCAAGCTCCTCCCTCTGATCCCAGGATCAGAGAAACCAGGTGAAGGGCCATAAAACTGCCCACCTCCTCTCCCTCCTGATCAAACCAGATTTGTAAAACCTCATTTGATTGGAGGATGAGGAATCTAATTAAAACAAAGGATGGGGCGGAGAAGATGAATAAAAGGCTGAACACAAGATGCTCAGCATCACTTCTCAAAATGGAGCACCAAGCTACCATTCCGAACTCAGGCTCTACCATCACCTGCGGACAGGGTACCCCCCAGGGGGAACATACCCAAGCAATGTGTCCAGTCACACCATCCTGAAGGACATTATAGCTGTAAACAGGGCATCTACGGCCCAACTCAGCTTTGGATCTGACGCCAGCACTAACGCTGAATCCCAGGGCGAGATCCCAACACAACAGTTTGACTCAATATCTGAAGATGGGATAGAACCAGGGAATATGGGAGGGAGATGCTCCGACTGCAACCACTGCAGGAACCCATTGACTTCCAACGTGAGCCACTGGTACAATGGCCACAGGAAGTGTGACTTGACCCGAGATACTCTACCAAGAGGGTAGCTGAGACGGATGTTGGCGCAATAGCAGAAAACACTGGAGTACAGTAGAAGAGGCCCAGATATCTACACCTTACACCTTACACAGCACCAACCCCACCACATCAAGGCAAGGTGCACCAGGTACACACCTGACTCACCAGTGCCAGATGACCCTAGGGGCAGGGTGGCCTACCAGGTGAGGCGACCTACATTTGGAGACCACTACCCAAGGATGCCACTCTGGGGCTACAGGGACATCACCTGCGACCACAGACACAGGAGCTTCCCGGCCCCACACTACAGCAACCAACAGGAGGAAGTTACAAGGAGACCAGTGCACTCTATCTCACTTGAAACAGATGTGGAATACTACCTTATCCCTAGGTACATAGTGGATACAGGGTACACTGTCACACACAGGAGGGCCATGCCCCCCCCCCCCATAATCGACCTCCACAGCATGCCCCCTGCGATAGGGCCGGCAGCACACAACCTGGAGGCCCTCAACTGCCACCTAACGGTGCATAGAACTGGACCTAATGCCCCAGCCAACAGACCAACCATGCCCACTCAGGATACGGTAGACCACAATGTAGGCACAGGGGAGCTGGAAGAAAGGGAAGTACTGGACTCACCCCTAACAGCAGTAAAAATCCCGGAGGAAGAACCCATGGATAAGACTACGGGACCTGTAAGGGCAAATGTGAAGAAATTGATCAGTGACATATACAAGGCGCCCCTGGGAAAGACGAACACAGCAAACCTGTACGAGAAATACCCTAGACCAGACAACCTGGATAGCCTACACAAAACTAGGATCAGCCAAGAAATTCACGATGAGCTGGAGGCCAAGGACCCTAAGTACAAACGCAGACTGTAAACAGGGATGCACCCTATAAGTCCATGCAATGGGCCCTGCAGTTTGCAGCCAGACCGCTTATATCAGCACTCAATAGTCTGGATGCAAAGACACAGACCCAAAGGAGATGGCGGTGAAGATATCTGACTCTTTAACGCTCATTGCCAAGACCTCCTAGAGACTCAACAACATGAGGATATCACTCCTCAAGAACACAGTTGCAGGCCCCACCTCACACCTGGCCAAAGACAACAATAACCAAGGCTTCCAATACCTGAAGGAGGAAGTCACTACGCACAGTAAGCTGCATATCACCTTCAAGGAGGTCTTCCTCACACCAAAAGATAAAAGGAAGCCTACAAACCAGGGAAACTCCAGCAAGGGCCCAGCCCAGGGCTGGGGTCAACAGCGAGGGCATCAACAACAACAAAACAAAATGCACCACCAAAACAACCCACAGTCACATAGAAACAACAGCTACCAAGGGAGGTATGATGACAAGAGGAAACAACACACCAATGGGGGCAAATACAACAACAGCAAACAACACAAAAACAAGCAATAAAAATGCCAGCACAACAAAGACAGCACCAACAACGGGCATTAAAAGTAAGTCCACTTCCTCCTACACACCTACAAGTCCCATCTTCAAGGCAGGCGGATTGGGCAGGGAGGCTAATAACTGGTCTCAATACACATCAGATGGATGGGTATTGGACATGGTATGGGCTTGTCTATAAGTCTCTACTCCCTGCCTACACAACCCAGACAGCTTGACTCTAGGTGCTTGGACCCAGTGAAAGACAGAATCATGAGTGAACAACTCGAGAAACTGCAAAAGGCATAATTTAGAACCTGCCTTCCAATCACCTAGAGCCTTTGTAACAGAACATAAAGGCCCATACTAAACTTGTCAAACTTGAATGAATTCATACACATCATTCAAGCATTTCAAAATGGACCACCTGTCAGTATTTATGAATACGGTACCAAAAGACAGCTACCTAACCAGTATAGACATAAGGCATACTTTTCACTACTGGTAAAACTTAGGGACATCCCACTCAACAAAAAATGTTATTTAACATAAAAAACAACATTTTAAACATTTTTAAACATTTTGCCATGATAAGAAGCCATAGGGAAATGTTCTGAAACGTTTTGCAACATTTTTTGTTGACTGGGAGGGACCTCCTACAGCTAATGCATCATGGTAAAAGGTACAGGTTCACCTGCCTCCTCAATGGCTACTCCCCGGGGCCCAGAATATTCACAAAAATCATGAAAGCACTCATGGCACACCTGAGAACAAAACATGGGGTAAATCGGGCTTCACTATTAACTTTGACAAGTCAGTACTAGAACCAACACAAACCATTGAGTACATGGGTTTCACACTGCACTCACCCACACTAACACTCACAATACCAAACAAGAAACAGGCCAACATCACACAAAAGGTGGAAAATATCCTTAAGGTATAAATATGCACTATAAGGAAATTCTCACAGGTTCTAGGAGCCCTAGCAGCCACAGAGATGGGTAATGACAGAGCAAAGGTCCTTACCAAAGAGTTTATCATTGCGAAAAAACAGGCCCTAATAACTACACAGGGCAACTATGACAATTTCATCCCCCTCAGAGGGTTCATAAAACCAACCCTAAGAGAAAACCTACAAGAAAACCTACACAGAACAGTGCCCCCACATAACCCTGTACACAGACTCCTCAGACACAGGGTGGGGTGTCTACATACCTGAAATCCACTCAGAATATGGGGAAGAATGGTGTGGAGAGATAGAACCCCTTCACATAAACATAAAAGAAATCCTAGCAGTTTACAAGGCACTGCTACCCTTCAAAAAACGGGTAAACACATACACATGTTCATAGACAGCCATCAGCTGCCTCAACAAAGGGGAATCTAGCCAATCTATCCCATGCAACAAAGCCACTGAAAGTGTATTCAGACTAGTCTGGGATATGAACGTAACTTTCAAAACCCCATACATTCCCTCATAGGAGAATGTTGAAGCAGACAGGGCCTGAAGAGCCTTCTCCACTGTGGGAGAATGGACACTGAGCCCTGAATGCCAACAGAAAGTATTCAAAAAGTTCCCGTAACCCGACATTGACTTTTTTGCCTCTCCTTCCAATGCAATATGCAAACACTTTGTATGCCTACACCACTACCCGAATGCATATGCAACGGATACATTCTCAATAAGCTGGTCAGGCCTGTTTGTAATCATATTTTCACCCTTTGGTATTATTGGCAGGGCACTAAGGAAACTGAAGGAAGACAGACCCAGGGGACTGCTGCTCGTACCTGACAGGAAGACACAACCCTGGTACCCCAACGTCAAGAGACTATCAACCTTCAAGGACAGATGGATCCTAAAGGTCAGCACAAAAGGTCTCTTCTTTTTTTCTTAAGATTGTCTAAAAAATGGAATCAATCATTGTTGACTATTATCCAGTGTTGTATTTCTTGATTGTAAATATGTTTGTAAATATGTTTAATATGTTGCTATATTTTAGTATATTTCAATATGTTAGTATATTGCATTGATTCTATTGTCTCTGTCATATTTGTTTTTTTCTCTCTTCTTTTTCTTTGTAACTTTTATTAACTTTTAGTCTGTTTTAATATCATTCTATGTCTCCTTGATCTTTGGGACATGAGAAAGGTATTTCTCTAAAGCTTGTTTGTCAAAGTAGTTAATCTTATAAGAGTTTAAAGTTGTACTGAAATTATAACTCTCTGAAAAATATAATGTGCGACATATATACTTTATTGTTAACCTGTATAATGTTGAGCTGCAAAGCATGCTCATGTTTGCTAGCCTACTGTGAGGCACACCTGTTATAAACCATGTTAGTTATAAGATGTAATTTTGAACTTGTAATTATTTTGTTTTTTTCAAATTTTGTAGTTATGTTGTGGGTCTACCTAAATTTTTGGACTGGGGGGTCATCTAGGTTCTAGGATTAGCCTAGAGCCTGCTTTGTGTCATTTGTGTTATTTTTTTGTGTCTATTGGTGTTGAGTATTGGTGGATAGTGCGGCTTGCAATGTCAACAACATTAGTTAAAGATTTTATTTCGATGGAGGGTTTTAAAATGGTACATCTCAACACACGAAGTATGTATAGAAAGAAGGATCAGATATTCAGGAATTTGATGGGTACCGACATAGTCACTATGTCTGAGACATGGCTTCATGATGATGTTGATGCTGACCTGGTTACATGGAGTGGTATGAAATTGTATAGACAAGATAGACGAGGCAAGAAGGGTAGAGGTCTTGCTGTTTATCTTAGGCATGAATTAGCTCCTGCTGCTAATCTTGTGGATGATTTATGTGTCAGAAACTGTAACATTGAGTCTATGGTACTGGATATAAATGTTCCAGGCCAAAAAATCATGAGATTAGCCACAGTTTATCGTCCACCTTCTGGAAAACTGGATGTATTTTTCAATTATATAGAAAAATTGTATAAAACAGTGATACCTGACAATATTGAACTTTGGTGTCTTGGTGACATAAATATAAATACATTGTCCGAAAAAGCTAAATCTACGAATACGATAGTAGACATGTGCAGAAACTATGGTTTACATAAGCTAATACATCAGTGTACACGGCCGTATAAAAAAAGAGTCTCTTGTCTGGACAATATAATGACATCTTATGATGACACAATGTTGTCAGGTACCTTGAACTTTATGGTTAGTGATCACTTGCCCGTTTACTGTGTTAAGACGAAACAGAAAAGTGTACTTACTATAAAAACAATTACTACACATACTTATAAGAATTTTGATGAAGAGCTGTTCTTAGACTGGTTAGCTGAGGCAGATTGGGAGGAGTATTACGAACTAGAAAATCCGAGTGATGCCTGGATGTTTATTCAAAATCATATAGAATGTTACCTAGATAGTGTGTGTCCTCTGGTCCAAATTATTGTCAAAGACATGGGTAATAAATGGATGACAGCTGATATAAGAAATTTAATCCATGAAAGGGACACATGTGTATCCTTATTTCTAAGAATGCATGAAACACATTATCTTGAACGTGCCAGGTGAAATGAAAAGTAATGCTGATTCAGTCGATTATATAAATAGATATTTTGCTTCAATAGGTTCAAAGTTGAACAGTGATTTGCCTCTACCTTTAAATCTTCCAGTAGTCCAGGACAGTCTGGTTGAGGACTGTAACCCCAAGATAAGTGTATGTCAGGAGGAAGTGGAGTATTTGATAGATGAGATTAATGTAAATAAGACATCAGGCATTGAACATATTCACTGTGACATATTAAAACTTGCACTAAAAATCTTTTACCGCAAATGACTTGGCTGTACCAAATGAGCTTTGACTTAGGTATTTTTCCTGACAGCTGGAAGTTGGCACGAGTAAGTCCGATCCCGAAACCTGGCAACGAAAAGATTAGTTAGCAATTGGAGACCCATATCAATGTTGTCGGTTCCTTAAAAGATAGCGAAGAAAATAATGCACTCACATTTATATGACATTATGGAGAAAGCTGATTTTTTGCATTGTAATCAGTTTGGTTATCGTCGTGGTCGAGGAACTGGTGATGCCATCTTTAGATTTGTTAATGATTTATATGATGATGTTGATAGGTCTCATGTAACTGCGACATGTTTTTTGAATCTGAGGAAAGCATTTGATAGCGTTCCTCATAATCTCCTAATACGCACACTAACTCGTTTAAAAATTCACCACAGCACCTTAAGTTGGATTGCTAGCTATTTAAAGAATCGTGTTCAATACACAAAAATTGGAGATTATAAATCATCTGTTCAGTCAGTTCAGTATGGAGTGCCTCAGGGCTCTGTTCTGGGGCCGTTGCTATTTATTTTATATGTCAATGACATTGGGTCCGTGATCACTGATTGTAAATATATTATGTACGCGGACGATCTAGTATTTTATACTTCCAGTAACAAATCAATCTTAGTCCATAACCATCTGCAATCTGATATTGATAATGTTTACAAATGGTGTTTAGAGAAGCGTCTAACAGTAAATGTTGAGAAAACAAAAACACTATGGTTTGGTTCTAGGAGGAAGTTACCTAAAGTTGTGTTGGGTACTTTTAAAATGGCAGAGACTGATTTGGAAACTGTACATGATTATACTTACCTAGATCTACACTTAGATAATTACCTAACCATGGAATTGGCAATGAAAAATGTTTTCCAAAGGGTTAATAACAGGTTGTTTAGATTAGCTAAATTGCGTCATTTACTGACAGTTAAAGTTGCAATATTGGTGTATAAAACGACTATACTAAGTTTGTTTGATTACTGCAGCTTTGTTTATGCAGGTTGTAGTAATGAAGATAATCTTGTCAAGGCGCAAAGACTCCAGAATCGAGGTCTAAGAACATGTTATAGGTATAACAGGGAATATCTCTCTGTGGAGGATCTCCATACAAGGAGCAAGGTTTCATATTTGGATAGAAGACGCGATGAAATGTTATTAATATTGATGTATAAGTACTCTAGATGTAATGATATGTTGGACCATCATAGAGGTGACAGAGTCACTAGGTCAGATAAAAAAATTAAATTCTTGGTTAAACAACCTAAGCTAAGTACATATAAAAGGTCACCCCTATATCGCGGTGCTGAACTGTGGTCGCTATTAGGAACCTGGTATCAACATACTGAAACAAAACTGAAGTTTAAGCAGAGAGTCAGACGTATTGAAAATCTGAGAGTACCAAATGATGGTCCTGGCGATGATAGTGACGAGCATGATGATGACAACTCCATTGATGAAGTCGGGAGCTTGTTATTGATCAGTGACGATGGTTTGGACTCTGATTCTGATCCTGAAATAGGCTAAGCAAGCTATAATAACCAATATCAGTATTAGTATTATTACTATTATTAGTATGCCTCATGTAAATGTGAATGTTAGTGTGTTGTTTTCTTTCTTACCTGATCCTACTAGTTTGAGCATAATATATTTTTGTCTAGAATTTGTACAATGGTAACCCTCCTTTATAGAAGCTTATGTGCTTGGTGTATGTTGTCAGTCGCTATTTCAACAATCCTGTACATTTCTCTGCCTTAGCCTGTGTTACTTTTGTTCTTGTTTGTCTGGGCCTGTTTTGTCTATCATTATTGATCATTATTACATAGATTTCTCATGATTCATTGTTGTGTCCATAATTGTTTGTATTGTTATAAAATTGATATGGTGTACAATTTGATATGGTATCTAATTTACCGTATGAATATGATTTGTAGCTTTTTTTCTTGATTGTATGATTATGTTTGACTTACTGATAGATGTTTGACTATAATCCCAGTTGTGCTTCAATTACCACGATTCTGTAAATTGTGAGAGGCTCAATAAACTTTGTTTTCAATTAAAAAAAAATCAATGCTGCAGTGGCCAGGGGATCAAAAGAAAATATTCCCCATGGCCAAGAGGATGAAACTCCTATGCCTGTCATATAAATGAAAAGCAACCCCTGGAGACTATCAGGTGCGATCATATAGGGATATCCAAGACATCCTGGGAACTCCTTATGGCCTCATGGTCAAAATCTACCATAGCCAGCTACGCAACAGCAGCAAGAAAGTGGCTAAAACACACCAGGAAGAACAATATCATCGTCACCCACCCCACCATACATCAATGTGTAAATACTAACGGAGATCTCCAACAGTGGGGTTGGACACTCATCAGTAGCTTCCACCAGGTCCCTCCTGTCATGCTTTATCTACATAGAAGGCAGGCCAATGGGTGAACATGCACTAAACCAAAAACTTGTTATGGGGGCAAAAGCCCTAAACCCACCACAGGAACCCTACACATACATATATGGGACCCAGCGCCAGTGATAGCAAAACTGGCACAGTGGGGTGACATAGAGGACTTAGACCTGGACAAGCTAACAAGAAGAACACTACTCCTCTTTGTGATAGGAACAAGTCAAAGGATACCCAGTGCCTATGCCCTACTAAGAACTGACCTTAGACTCTTAGAGGATAACATCAGGATCAAATACTTCACAAAGCTGAAGTCAAACCACCCTAAAAAGAATCCGCTACTACTCAGGTTTGATGAACATATCAAGGTATATCAAAGTGACCTTAAGAGACCCAGGAATACAGGAGCGTTGGGGCATATAGCACATGACACGCCGCCACCAGTGCAGGTAGAGGAGTCAGGCTTGCAGACAGTGGACCACACGGATATCAAAGTAGGAAGTTGACACCTCCCAGAATAGAAAGGTTGCTAAAAAAAGAAAACCAATTTCGCTTAAAAAGTGGCTAAATTGAAGCGACTGACTGTGACATTTCAAAGCATATGACATTTACCGACAAAATAAGCAAATGAGGAAGGCAGGCTCCGAAGCATTTACTCAACAAGAAAAATTAGGCCAAAGGAGTATGGGAAGGTATAGAAGGGAAATTTTATACATTCATACAGAGTTATCCACTTCTTTATCTATTCTAGGGCGAATGTTCTTCTCCGAAAATCATGCTCCTCTTTTAGATCGCTCTCACTTTTTGTATTACAATTGCACCCCAAATAAGCAGCAATGCCTTTAGTGACAGTTCCTACATAATTATATTCTACATTCACATGATATTATCTAGCAATTATTTTGGGAGTATTATCATAACATAACAGGGCAATAATGGGTTTATGTGGGATGACAGGCTCAAGTGTGAATTATCCTCTCACTGTCCCTACAGTATCCTATATATATATATATGTCTTTGATCTTCTGATACAGCAGTGTGCTGAAGACATTCTCTATATATCAGTATAGGTCCATGACCACTTTATTGTCATGACACACTAATGCAGTAATAACGTTATGATGTTGAAATCTGTCAATTTCATCTTAACTCTGTGGCAGGTGCCACATGCATGCTAGAAATCCAAAAGTATGGCTTTTGATTCTAATCGATGTTTTATTATGACAAGGGTAGGTCCTGTAGTATAGTATCAAAACATCTGGTAAATAGGTTCTGTTCAGCGGTCTGGGTGCAGATTTCCTTTGCCAAGTGGTCGCAGATAAAGATTATCTACTACACCTCGCACCCACCCATGGAAGATTGCCAAGTCGTAATTCATCTCCATATGGTCATGTCCCTAGAGCATGTCCATTTCCATATGTGGTTATCTTTCCCCACTTGACATCCTCCAGCATGTATGTGTGCAGCCTGCATTGACCTATTACGTTATTCATTAGGACTTGTCTAAAGTAAGAAGACACCTCTACACATCTCATTTGGTGCTTGGGCCTCCCAGACTAGGAACTAGTGGGTGTTAATATCACTTTTAATATTCCTATGCATGGTACATGTCTTGCAAATGGTTGGAAAATGCATAGGAATACATTATTGAAAGTGTCCAGCTGCTTTCCATATTGTATCAATATAAAGCCATATAATGAAAAGGGCTCCCCCAAACAGAATTGTAACATGGCCCCCATTAATGTGCTGACGATATAAGGTTTTGGAGAGGGATATCATTATAAATTATTGTATACTATTCATGCCAATGCTAATAAGGTCTATATGCAATAGTTTATTAGCGACATCTATCAAATTATAACCGAAATAAGCCCTAACTCTCATAGTTCTCTTATAACCAGCATAAATCGACATAAATATGCAAATTAGGTAAATAACCATATTTTTTTTACATTCCTTTTGCCACAGAATCTGATCTAAAAATGGGATTTTTATCATTTTCTATCACATTGATCCTTGTGAGTATTGCCATCAATAGGCTTAGAATTTTGATTCCTCTATTTTCAATGAGAATTATGTTTTCATGGCAACACATATCAACAAAAACAGAAATCTTTGCCCTCGAATGCCCAAATCATTCTTTATTATATTCCAAAAAAGAAAAAGGGTTGGATTGAAAATGGAATCTTCTCTAAACAACTTTTTATCTACATGTATTTCTTCCCTTTTATGGCATATTGGCGCCCACCTGGTGGCCAAAAGAGGTACTTACTCAGCTCTGTGAACATACCATCTAACCTAACAGGCCTTGCTATGTACCCAAAGCATCATTCTCCATATTTGGCGGGCTCCCTGCCTGTGCATTGAGGACATTTATACAGGCAGGCCATGCCTCAGAAGCTACCTGTCAATCATCCCCTGTTTTCACACTTACTCACAAGGGGGGACCCTTTCACCCAAAAGGTCCTGCATGCCTCTCCTATACAGATGTTTGGAATATAGTCTACAAGTGACTGGAGATCTTAAACTGCCATCTTGTGGAGTTCAAGTGAACTAACCTTCCTAGAATCTGGGGAAAAAGCCATTAGGCATGGCATGCAGGTAAAATGCCCACAATACCTGCAGGGTACCAGCGTATCTGCATATATGGGCAAATGAGGTTACCATGTCAGTGTCCGATAGCTGGTAACAGTTAGGGAAGCCGATACCAGTGGTTGAAAACACAAACCAAATAAATTTAAATTCAAGGTATGATCCAACCAGAAAAAAAATAATCATATTTTGTTTTCTATTTGTTTTCCTTGCTTAGTATAATAGGACTATTTGATTAGGCCTCCTTAGTAGGTGCCTACCACATAAGCATGCCATTAGACTCAAGCCAGGGCCTTCTACGGATGTGTTTTGAGGGGGCCACTTACTAATTCTCTCTTGGACAGTCCCTTGTGCTCACCTGCTCACATAAGCTCACTGTGTAATTGTCCCCTCCTTGGATATTTCAAAATAATTTTGGCCCTTTTTCATCATCATCATCATCATCATCATCATCATCATCATCATCATCATCATCATCATCATCATCATCATCATCATCATCATCATCATCATCATCATCATCATCATCATCATCACCACCACCACCTACCGCGGCGCTTCCTCCAGGGGAAGGCGGGGGATGCAGCATTACCTGCTGGCGGTGGTGGCATTCAGGTGAACATTACAGCCTGCTGGCACACCATGCCCACCTAATCACCTCTTCACTCAGGATGTCAGTCAGAACAATTATAACCAAATAGTGACAATTTCTGTTTGTCTTCATGCCCAACAATCAAATCTATGAGTGGCTATTAAGAGGAAATAGTGGGGAATTTGTGCACATAATGAAGACCCCCAATACACTTCAGCAAACCTGTTGTGGCAGAAGAAGACAACACATTGAAACTGCCGCGTCTTACTTCCGTAATCATGGGCCAGCGGATGCTATCATTAGCTCACTTACAATTGACCCTAATTTGAAGTTTGGTATGTTTAAAATTGCCCATTTTCTGCTTTCCATCTCAATTTGCCCTTCCTCTGCTCCTTGAATTGAATTTCTTCCGGGATCTTAAGCCTACACCATTTAGATGGGAACGTCAGAACCTATAAATAATCTAGAGTTGCCTAATTGTAATGCTATCTCTATAAAGTTAATAAACTGTTACTGAGGCAAAGATGGCTAGAGGATCTTGGCCAGAAAGCAGTGCGAATTCTGGAGGGTATGACTACTCCTTAATCATAGAGGTTAAGCCAGGAAGGTGTCCATGCATTAGATACAGTTTGAGCCAGGGGGAGCACCTGTAGTGCCTCTTCAAAGCATTGGCTAAACATGATGCTGCCACCACGATAGTCTGAGATTTCTTGCAGCATTGTATAAATGGGGGTAACATTCACCAACGCTGTTTACGACTAATTACGACCCTAGATGTATCTTAGTCATACGTGCCTGAGAGATGCGAGGACGGGCTACAGGAGGACGTATACAGCGTTGGTTTGGCTGGCTAGATGTATCTATGCCTGGACAGACAAGCAAGATTCCTATCACCCCCTTGAACACAGGCCCGAATGTGGCAAAACGTGGATACTGGATTTGATATTCTAATAATTATTGTAACTTACCTTTTGACTTAAGGTATAGTTTAATGGAGAAGCCATCGAACTCCAATAAGCATTAGCACTTCAAAAGTTTAAGAAAATCTTTTTCAATTAAACTCATTTTCATCAACCAAATGCTGCATTCTAAATTCTTCAAAGCACAACCCAACGGTAAACTCTACCAAAATATTAAGATGCAATTATCGTAAATGAGCTATTCATGATGATAATACACAAATTTTTACTGGACAATAATATCATCATCAATGTTCTCATTATGTTCCTCCAAAAGAATGTGTACAAATTTAATTTTTAACCCATGATAGATACCCGTACTGTAAGAAGTAGACAGGGTTATTTTACAGCAAAATCCCTTGGCAACTTTGGTTCCAGTACATTTTGGTGTAAATGTACAGGAGGTGAGTCATTGTAATTTTACAGAATAATTCAGAGTAATCATACAGTAACAACCACTGTGATCATACAGTTCTGGAGAAACATATGCTGTAAATTAACAGCAAAATGTGTTGTAAAATTACAGAGAAATACCTTGTAAATAAACAGCAATATGTTTTGTGAATGGACAGGACATTTTGCTGTAAATGAACAATAAAACATACTGTAAATTCACAGAAACCTTTGCTGGCAACTGAGGTTCCAGCAACTATTGCTGTAAAATTACAGAAGCTCAAATAGTAGAATTACAGCAAGGGGTTCTGTTAATCAACAACAAATGTATTGTTTATACAGGTATGTTATACAAGACACTGCTATATACTCTGCTATTGGTGTCAGTTCATGGTAATCATCCCCATAATATCATTTATGTGTGCACTCCATACATGCATTGATACTATAAACTGTGCATGCCTAATAAAGACAAAACTGTCTCCAATCCCAATGAAGTAAGGTAGAGAACCATCTCACCCAAACCATTTAATGGTCATTAAGTTTTAACACTGAAATAACCTAAAGGCAGGTAGGCCTATGTTAGCTTCAACCCCAGAGTCCAGGGACTTGTTCCTAGTTTCTTCTCAGGTAACCTTGTACAATAGCATTGGTGCACAGTGCTAGATTGAACCTGCTGAGGTTATTATCATATTGCAATTCATTATTAAGTTCTGGGGACAATATTGGATTGAGGTGTGCAATATAAGACTATACATTCTAGACATATGGTATACTACTGGCCTCAGTGGGGGAAGTACACCGAAGTACTCCGAAGCCTATTTTGGTAAACCCTTTGAAGGGCCAATAGGGTGACTGGCTGACCTAGGGCATACTGCATACAGAGTAATTATACAGGATCACTTGCTGTACACATATATCTACACCTGCAAAGCCTTGGTATTACAGTAAGAGTCACAGTATTTTAGAGTACAGCACTTAAGTCTTTCCCCTGTGAGCTTACATGAGTCATCTCTGTTATAAAACATAAACTTCTCACAGTGCAATTAGCAACATTAGATTACCAATATACATCCCTGTCCGAAAACATTTTAGATCAAGGCACTGAAGCACATAATCAACACTAGACTATATCTATGCCTATACTTTTTGACAGGAAGTACATGTAGATCTATACGTTCGCTCGATCATGCCAAACCTTGGGCCAGGAGTTCATGTTTATAAGATGTTCATGAGGAGAATGAAATGATTTGATATTTACGAATGGACAAATATATCAATAGCACGATCTTTGTTCTTAAACACTTTTGGCAAATTCGAGAAGGCTTTAGCTAGCTTAAAACGATTCATGCACTTGTACAAGTATTCTGTAATAAAACTGTAATGTTTTAAAACTAAACACCTTTGTAAAATGCATTGTCACTCTGTTTTCAGGTTTTCAGGCTTTTTTGCCCTACTATTGTCCACTGAATAACACAATCTAGTTAAACATATCTGGCCTTTCTGTTATAACCCAATTACAACCAACAAGTATACAGCTTTTGATATTGCATCAGTTAATGTACCTGCATCCAAAATGTAATAGTTATGCAGCTCTCCTTATAAATAACAATGATGACCTTATCAGATTGGCACCATGTCCATGGGAGGGACTTGTTCTACTTAAAGCATCACTAGGCTTAGCACCTGATAATTTTTCCGACAGGGATAGTAGACCCTCATATCGATTTTCTTTACCATTATGGGGTCACTTACAGCTCGCTTCACAATCACAATACTGTTTTCCAGCCTCTCTATAGGGAACTGTGTAGAAGTGCTAAGATTGTCCTCTGCACAGAAAAAAGTAAAGGTGTCACTGTGACTCCGAAACCAAGCAATTTTATTTTTCAATTGACAGGGGAAATTATCATGTTTGACAGACAGCAATATTTCTCTTAATTTCATCTCAGGGGTAGTAAGAAAATTATGCTAGTTTTGAAGTGCATGTTTTTGATGGTGTGACCCTTCACGACTTCCATACATACAAGTTATATCATCAAAATCTCCTTCGTCCTAAAATCCAATTCAATTGACAGCCCCCCTTTTCCCTTATCGATGGGTCGACAACCACTGCTCCATGGGGTCGGTACCAAAGTTGGTACCCAAACCGAGGCTGAGTGCCCCTTCCCCAGACACCGAAACGGGAGTCCAGCTTCTATTACTCAGATGGCACATTTGTGACGCCTCTCTGGATAATTAAAATTAGGGAGCCTATACATTTTTTTTGGGTACAAATATTTTATTGCGGTAATTTACAGGTCAAATCCTTGGAGATAACAATCCACTATACGCAACCATACGAACATTACATCCGCAACAAAAGCTGGAAAGTCTGGTAACTGGTAATAACCCCCTCCAAATATTGTGTTGATTCCTTAGGAACTTGGAGTCAAGCTTATTTGACTCACTTTGATTACTTTGTGAATGGAGTCAGAATAATATTTAATTCTGTATTGAAAGAGTAATTTATAATTTCTGGTCTATCTTTTTTTCTTTGAGTTCTTCAACATATATTCCAGGAGGAATTCTGTCCAAAGTGGCTGTGACTCATTTGCTTTCTTTTACCTTAGTCAATCAGGACGCTTTGATATGACTAAGTAAACACTGTGAATAGTTTCAGTTGATATTTCAACCACAAAAATGGTGTTTTGGCTATACTGCAGCTTTTGCTTATCTATTGGAAAAAGTTCAGCATACCACCTTATATCGCACGTGTGAACAACTACTACTTTTGTATTAACCTAATGCTAACTTCTCCAGATGACTAGCAATACCCATGAATAAACCAAATGAAACACCATATGATGAGCAAAGCTATAAAAAATGTATTCTGAGGTACTCTGGTGCAGGATCCCCTAAATCCTATCTTGTCTCTCTTTCTATTGGTTTGACTCCATTTCATTTCTCTTTGTAGTAGAAAGCATGTTAAACATTACAGGGAGTCAATAAGGAGTCGCCTGACCCCAAATTGAGCTATGACCCCTTTGACTACCCCTCCTGGAGAATACCAAGCTGTAACTCGTTCTATGGGAGGCAACTCAGTAGGACTCTATACGGCAAGTCTCAAAAGGTCTATCAAAGATTTGTGGGATAGGGGCCTTTGGAGATATAGGGCCCACACAAAGCGACTAACCTACAAAAAGTATCTATCCCATAAAATTTTGCGATGTAGGGCCAATGTCCAAGAGGCTCCGATCTCACAAATATTTTGAAGGTCTAAAGTGGACCAATCAAAATGCAGGAGCAAGAGGTCACAGAAAAGGATAAGTGTTAAGTGTGGTTTTAAGAACAACTGGAGGCTGGTGATGCTGAGTGGGAACTCGCCCAGCTTCACTAAGTATCACAATTTGCACTATAGAGACTTTTTGTCTGATACTTCATCACTAAACATCACTTTGGATCACAGCAAATTACTGTTTTTGACCCAATTTTCTCAACCTGAGTCCCCTTGCTTTATTCTGACTCAATCTCTGGCCAGTTGGCCAATCTTGGGCTAATTTGACCTATTTTGACCATAGTGTAATGGGCAAGGTTACGCGCTGTTTAATTGTTCTATAAATTAACATGTGTTTCTATCGATATATCTTATCGACCGGTAATATAACTATGAAAAAGGTACTTATCAGTACAGACCGGTAACATATGTTTAGCCACAATTTAGGCGCTAAGCCTGTGATGTAAGGGGATTAGTATTCAACGCACGTTAACTGTAAGGTTCCCGCTGTTTCTAATTACAATCAATATGCTAATGATGTCACATGTTAATTAACCTACTATATAAGGGACAACATGTTCCTAGTCCGGCGAGTGTGTCTTAGGTGCTAAGACCTCTCGCACCTCCATACTATTTAAATATCTATTGAAAACCTACTGTCTATGCTTAGGCAGATAGAGTCATAAGGTATTACTCTATAGTATCGATAAGTGTGTATTCTACTATCGAACAAGTGATCTATGTTCAATTCAGTAATGAAGCCTTGGAAACTCTAAGTTCCTTGTGTTGTTGTCTCTGGTATTAGTGTCACATCAACAGAAAACCCGACAGGCTTACCAACGGGTGGCCCGACGGTTACACTGGTGCCGTGACCACTGGAACTAGTCTGGCAACCCATGATTTGTGCTATTAGTAAGAGAACCAAGCTTTATTTATCGATATGGACTACATCTGAAGTCTTTATCGATCATTCACATCTATCGGGCAATGGGATTCTTCATTGGATGAGAGGCATACTGCTATATAACCCCAGAATCCAATCCACCAGTAAAGGTACCTGGACAGAAAGCACCTCCGGCAGAAGAAGTAATTCCTGCCGGCCAAAATGAGACTGTTATTTGAAATACAGGGTACTACATCGACTCCTAATGTGAGGAAAAGGGAAGTGGAACGTTCAACCCTGAACCAAGTACCTATCAATTATAGTAGTACTTTAACCATGGTAACGCCTGTAGCAGAAACCCTCAGTAATACCGGGATTGACCGATTCCTAGATATCAGGCCAAAGCCTGCCGGTCCCGGTTTGTTTGGTAATACATCTACTGAAGCTCCTTCTGGTTTACCACTAGATGAGTCAGTGGTGGGTCAAATGCTAGACAATGATCTCCTGGTTAAACTGAAACAGTTGAAGAAAGCAAGGGCCTAGGTGGTTGAGTTGGAAAAGAAGAAGAAATCTTTGAACTCTACATGGGTTAATTGAAACTGCCACTGACCTTCTTGTAAAAGTAGGTGAGGCAGACCCGAAGGCCCTCTTGTGCAAATGGACCGAGAAGCCTAAAGAAGGGACCAGGGTCTTTGGGTTTGCCATACAAGAACTTGTTTCTGAACTAGACGCAGGTTGCCGACAAGATGTACCTGTAATAGTTCAAGAGGCCACCACATGATTCATAAATGGACTACGAAACCCTGGTTGTCAACAATATATTAAAGATAAATGGCAAACTGAGATTAGTATGTCTGAATTGTTTGACCTCGCAGACATCTATGAGAATCTATGAGACTAAGAAACCTGTGTTTCCCACACTAGGGACAGTGGCCGCTATTGTACTGACTGACAACCTAGAAGAAGGTATTGGTGTTGCGGCTGTCAGCACCAAAAAGAAGGGAAAAGATACTAAACAGTCTCAGAAATCTCTCAATGTTAGTTCCAATACCGAAATAGAGACTTTGGTAAAAGAACTAGTAGTGAAGCAGGTAAAGAAATCTAACACTAGTAAGAATTCTCGCAAGGCATGGAAAAAGAAACAGATCTGTCATTGGTGTCAGGTCTTGGGACATATTGCACCCGAGTGTCTAGCCCCAGCCCCAGTGCCTAAAGAGGATTCCACAACTGACCAGGAAACTGCTCAGGAAAACTAGGCCGGGGTGATGCTAATGGCATAGTATCACCCCAAACCTCAGTAAGCCAAACCAACCCGATCGATGGCGGGAATGCAGTTGTTGCTAACCCAGTTGACAGTGTTTCAACGGGGTCTGATCTACCTTCAAGGAACACTATCAACGGGACCGAGCTCATGGGAGCTGGTAATGAGGAGTCATGGGCCCACACTATTACACGGATAGGTGGTGTCGACATCTCCCCTGACGAACCATGTTTTCAGTTTTTGAAAACGAAAAGGATTGCTCAGAGCAATGGGGGTATTGAAACATTCAAGTATTGAAGTGTATCCCATTAGGGGGTAAACGTTGGTATGTATGTTTGTCCGTCTTCGGCAGAAACGTGAATTTCTTCTCGACACAGGCGCGTCTCACAAGCTAGTCCGGAGGCAATTCATGTCCCTGTTAAAGAGAAAACTGCATTTGCGACACATATGGGGTTGTGTGAGTTCAATGTCATGCGATTTGGACTTTGCAATGCCCCGGCAACATTCAAGGTGATGATGGAATCCATGCTTAGGGATTATCTATGGAAGAAATGCCTAGTGTACTTGGATAAAGTCATCGTCTATGGAAGAATATATCAACAGTGTCTTGATAATTTCTGTGCTGTGCTAGATCGATTGCAAACCAAAGGTTTGAAACTGAAGCCTAAAAAGTGCAAACTATTTAGGAACTCAGTAGAACACCTAGGACGTATTGTATCTGGACAGGGCATTGCTGCTGACCCAACCAAAGAGCAAGTAGTAGAGAATTGGCCCCTACCGACCGATAGCAAGAAAATCCGATCCTTTATTGGATTCTGCTCTTACTACCGAGACTTCATCCCCAATTTTTCACGAGTATTGGCTTCTTTACAGAAGTTGATAATTCCTGAAAAGAAGAGGATAAAGGTTGAGTTGAGTCAGGAAACCATCAGTACAATTAAAGAACTGAAATGTCTCTTTAGAGAAACCCCAGTTCTAAGTTACCCTAAAGCCAGCAGCAAGTTCATCTTGGATACCGACGCCTCCAATGGAAGCATTCGAGCCGCATTGTCACAATTCCAAGATGGGAAGGAGGTACCTTTAGCCTTTGCCTCCAGCAGCTTGAACAAGGCTCAACGCAATTATTGTACCACAAAGAGGGAACTCCTTGCTGTGGTCGTCTACACGAAGAAGTACCGGTATTTTCTCTATTATGGAGATTTTGTGCTGCGTACCGACCATTCCGCACTCCAATGGCTCCTTAATTTTAAAATGGCGAAGGAATGATGGGGAGATGGCTGGACCACCTCTCTGAGTTTGGTGTGACCAATGCTCACATTGAACACAGGAGTGGTGCTAAGCATATCAATACTGACTGTTTGTCACGCATCCCTGTACGGAAATGTCATTGAATAGACTGTACAGATTGTGGGAAACACAATGTAATCACTGCCTCGGTAACTATGCCTATCCCCAACTGGACTCACCAGGATTTGGAAAGGAAATAGTTGGAATATCCTATCATTTCCAAAATTAATCTTTGAATTGAGAATGGTGAATCTAAACCAACAAGGCTGACATTGTCTATAGAACACAAAGAAACCCAAGCTCTAGTAGCTCAATGGGATGACTTGTGTATCAGGGACACTGTATTGTGTCGATGGAGGACCCGACCGGGTAGAAGAAAGAATTTACAAGATGTGGTTCCTTATGAATTCCGCCTGGAAATAATGGATTTCTGCCACGGACACAGAACCTGGGCACATTTTGGAAGGGAAAGAATGGAACACAAGATCAAATCCCACTACTATTGGCCGGGTATGACGAAAGACATCTGACGTGGGTAAAATGTGACAAATGTTGTCTGGCTAAGCCAGGACCCAGCCTGGGGAAGCTTCCGTTAAGTCAGGAGATCTTTGGTGTCCGTTTTGCCTGTATAGCTGTGGATATCATTAATAGATTCCACACTACCCCAGCAGGTAACACATGTATGATGGTAGTGAAGGACTACTATACTAAGTACGTCCAGATATATCCCTTGCCTAACCATACTGCCGTTACCTGTGCAACAGCGCTCTTTGAGAATTTGATTCTCAGGTGGGGAGCTCCATTAATGTGTCCCTATCGACCTCACAGTGATGGTCTGGTAGAAAGATTCAATCGGACACTTATAAGCTGCCTCACCACTATGGTGAATGAACATAGAGATAACTAGGACGATCAGTCTCGCTATGTGGTGCATACTTGTAATGCTACCGAGCATGCATCGACTGGGTGCACCCCTAACCTACTGGTTATGGGAGAGGAAATCCTCATGCCTTCTGACATGGTTTATGGAGTCCCAGGGTTAGCTGGTGAGCAGCCCTGTACTGTGACCTTTGTCAAGGCACTTAGACAAACATTACAGGATGCTTACTCATTGGTACGAAGTAATTTGGAGCATTCTGCCAAGTTGCAGAAAGTGGCCTATGATACTGGACTGAAGACCCAACAGTTTACACCAGGGGACTTAGTAGTTCAGTATAGCACTCCACAAGCCAATGAAAAAGTCAATTACGATTGGTTTGGACCTTTGGAAGTTTTATCGGTGATCAATGAGACCACTGTTCTTTTAAAATCCACCCGTGGTAGGAGATATAACTCTCATGTGGCCCGTCTGCGACCCTAGAATGGGGTACCGGCCCATGAGTTTGACCTACCAACCAGTAATGAGGAATCACAGATACCTGAATCCACACCGCCCGCTACACCATAGCAGGTCAAGGTCCAAACATAAAAGGAAGAAAGGTTGTAAACGTGGTAGGAAGGCTAAAACAAACAAACCCCTGCCTGTTGTATCAACTACACCTACGACTCCTTACTGAGGTGCTAGGTTGAAGACAGGATTGGCCCGTATCAAGCAGGCAGAGCTAGAGAAATCTAGGTCATCTGGCTCGGATATGGCTAGGCCGTTATGGCGGAGTCGACGCAAAGCTAGTGGTGATAAATCAGTTCCTATATAAGGCTATACTCCAAAATGCTTTGATTGTCTTGGTTTTATTTTTGATAACCCTACCTTCCCCCTTCATAACCATATCGGTAAAATATGGTCCCATGGATGGAATAAAAAATTACAAAACAAGAAGTACAACCTCATGGTGACTGCAGATCTTATATCCAGTCAGGGAGTGTTATATATATATATATATATATATATATATATATATATATATATATATATATATATATATATATTGGAACAAGGGTGGGTGGACAGGCGTCACCTGCATTCATCATTTTATGAGAATGTTTTAACCTACATTTCACTGTGTCTTTCATTATACATTGTGAACCGACTTGGGTCCAATCGATGTTGACAGCACCATGGCCAGACGCAAATGAAACACTTTGCCCGGTATCAAGGAGTTGATGATCCGAGGCGACCCGATGGGGGTGTCAACAATTATAATTATCTCCTTATTTGGTCAAGACGCTTTGGCGCCAAACACGGGTGGCCTTATCCTACGGGGCGCTGATTGGCTGTTCACACCGGTTCCACGTGATAGCCCCCTATAAATAGAGGCGTGGTGGCGATCAGACTTCAGAATCGTCTCATGATTCTATAGTCAACATCTCCTAGCAGATTTGACTGGTGTTCTGATATGAACAGCATGGCTTCAGCAGCAAACTTAACGCCAGCAGAGGAAGAGAGGTTGTTGGCATCGGATGGGGAGGAAGGTACCGATTGGCACTCTACCGACCTGGGTACCACACCTCAGGCCATACCGACACTCTCACCTCCCCCTCCACTGCCGGGGCAGGGGGTACCGAAGCCGGTAATACTCAAAGAGGAGGCCATGGAGGTTGACTTTACTGAGACTACCGACACTGAATCCAAGAAGAGGCCTATGAAAAAGAAGAAAAAATGTTCTTCTGACTCTGAAGCCCTTCAGGAACACGGTACCAACCCGATCGATGAACCTATCCTCAAACCCATTAGCTTGGTTGGGAGATGAACCTGCGGAAGAAGAAGAAGAAGAGGCAATAACTACTAGTTATGGCCCATCCGAATCCCGCAAAGACAGATGGCACCGTGCTAAGAAAGCACAGGAGGCCGCTGCTGTCAGAGCAGCCAACCGGCCGAATGTGACGCCAGAAAGTCTTTAAGACAAGAATGGCCGTCACTGGGTTCCGAAGCTAATCGACCCAGATACCGGTCTGTCAGAAGACGAGGACTGGATGAGTGACACGGACCATCCAATAGATTGGTATGTGGAGGAACTCATCTGGCTTCTCGACTCTAACGACCCGACACTGGGTCATGAGCTTCAGATGAAGCTCAACTACTCGTGGAGGTACTACGCCCCAGGCGACCCCTGCCCCTTTCAAAGTGCCAGGAGCGCTCGGGTGCTAGACCTGCAATTAGGTGGGTTAGCATGGCTCGCTTCGCTCGGCACCTATGCGAGAACCACCTCCTAACCCACCTCCTCATCTATTGTGTACCAGCAGATGAGGGCAGGACGGCCTGCCGGCTGTGGGATGATGGTGAATACCACCGAAATGCTCGTCGAGGGATAGTGGTACACCATCTGATGAAGAATGGCTACCACCAACACCCTCTACCTAGAGCTCTCGGTATGGTGACAGAGAAGATGGAATCTACTCGATACCTGGAAGGACTATACTGTGACATTGACTTATGCCATTTTTATCTTGTTATTCCTGGCTGATATTTTATTATTCTCTTATGTGTGGTTTATAGAACTGTGTAAATAATGATACCAAGGCCTTTTTCAAAAATCCTGTCCACATTCTTGTGGGGGGTAGTGTAACGGGCAAGCTTACGCGCTGCCTTATTGTTCTATAAATTAACATGTGTTTCTATCGACCGGTAATATAACTATAAAAGGTACTTATAAGTACAGACTGGTAACATATGTTTAGCCACAATTTAGGCGCTAAGCCTGTGATGTGAGAGGATTAGTATTTGCTGCACGTTACCTGTAATGTTCCTGCCATTTCTAATTACAATCAATATGCTAATGATGTCACATGTTAATTAACCTACTATATAAGGGACAACATGTTCCTAGTCCGGCGAGTGTGTCTTAGGTGCTAAGACCTCTCGCACCTCCATACTATTTAAATATCTATTGAAAACCTACTGTCTATGCTTAGGCAGATAGAGTCATAAGGTATTACTCTATAGTATCGATAAGTGTGTATTCTACTATCGAACAAGTGATCTATGTTCAATTTAGTAATAAAGCCTCGGAAACTCTAAGTTCCTTGTGTTGTTGTCTCTGGTATTAGTGTCACATCGACAGATAACAGACTTACCAACGGGTGGCCCGACGGTTACAATATTGACCTGATTTGACTTAACTTCCCCATCTGACAGAACCCCCATCTGATTTGACCCAACGTACCCAATCTGACTAAATTTGGTCCAATTGACCCTAGTTTAACCCACATTAACCTTAGTACTAAAACTGGGTCAAATTGCCAGAGATTGGGCCAAATTTAGTCAGATTGACTCAAGTGTAGTAAATTGGGTCAAATCAGGTCAAAATAGGTAAAATTAGCCCAAGGTAGGTCAATCAACCAAGCTTGGCCCAAATTGAGTAAGACAGGCCAATACGGGTAAAAATGCACGAGATGTGGTCAACAGTATGTGGGAAAAACAGAATGCCCCATAAAAAAACGTATAGGGGAACACATGGGAGCCATAGACAACCAAACAGGAAAAACAGACGTAGCATGGCACTCTAATCAGAAGGACCATGCACAATCAGGAGACACAAAGTTCTACATTGTAGACTTTGTGAGTCGACATCCTAATAGTGAAGAGGGGATGAGACTCCTCGCACTCATAGAATACAAATGGATAGAGAAACTTTGTACCAAATGCCCACAAGGCATGAACACGAAGGACAGCAAATACAGCTAATCACCCACTAAAATGCCACGTTAATAAAACCCATCAAACCACAGGTGAGTAGCCATTCACTACTAAGAAATGACCCCTGGCATGTACGGAGCCTCACTCACATGTACTTGGGTACACAATACGAAAAATAGGGGAGCTACCCTACATTTTAAAATATTAAGTTTCACCAAATAATATTTTATTGACCAGCGAGTCACTAGAAAATGGCTGAAAAATTACCTCTGTCAGTTCCACCTGACGAGACGCCGATAGGGTCGAAACCGCATGAATAGAATAGGTCCAGCAAGACCTAGGAATACGGGAGATCACAATGATGATTCTAAACCCCGTATAGACCTTTAAACCCCACCAGTAACTTTGTGAAAAAAGGGCCCCTGTCAAGCAACAGGGAGAGACCAGGGTGGCACACACACCCCCCCCCCTACGGGGGGAAGGCCTCACCTGATCAGGGCACACACTGTATGGTAGAGTGTGTTGACACACACACCACACTCTTCTACAGAGTCCCTACCAACCCACATGTAAATAGTGCTAGCACACACCCAACTACACTGGTGGGGTGGGAGTGAGACAAACCAGTGAATGCAGAGGCAGCTGGTTGGTTGGTCATTCACGCGGTAGTGTTTAGAAGAGGTCAACGCCACGTTACACACCTCAATACAGGTAAAAACCAAAATGGCCAAAGACAGGTCAAATGGCTTGAGATTGTACCAAATGAAGTCAGTTGGGCCCAAGATGGCTAAACTGGGTTAAAACAGCTCAATATGAGTCAAAATGGGTCAGATTGGCCCAAGGGCGATCAAGTTGGCCAAAGATGGTGGCATTGGTCCAAAGTATGGTAAATTTGGTCAAATCAGGCCACTATGAGTGAAAAATATACCTATTTAGGTCAAATTGACCCAAAATAGGTTATATATGTCTCACTACAGATGATTTTCATCTTTACTCTCTCCTCTAGAGCCAATAACATCCCGTAGAAGGTCGTTAATCTCACATAACTCGCCCTCCAGATCGTTAATCCTGTCATCGCCCATCTGGTCAACGAGTAGACTATCCTCAAACCCATTAGCTTGGTTGGGAGATGAAGGCACCTGACCTCCACTAGATAAGTCCAGCTTGCTTGAATATCCTAAGTTGGCCTTTTTTAAAGCAGTTTTTGCTTTAGAACTTTTTGTTGGCTTTTTACCCATTTTTGGGTATATAATTATGAGCCACAATACTTCAATTAAAATTTTTACCAATCAGGGAAACACCTGGTGTGGTGTTACCTGTACAGGTGAATCTGGCCAAATGACGGTAGATTTAAAGTTGCACCTTATATACTGGAGGACTGTTTACCGTGACGTCACACTATGTCATCATAGATATTACTGCACCATGAAAGTAGTCCCCTAACCGTCCGCGGCTAATTATATATATTTACTCGTGGGTATATAGTTCCATATATATATGTCTCACTACAGATGATTTTGAGAAGGGGCTTTTTGAGACTTTGGGGCCTCTCATGGGGTGGTGGGCGTGAGGAGGAGTGTGAAAACCTTCCTGAGAGGGAAGGGGCGCAAAACTGTCAACCTCTCTTGAGGGGGGGGGAGGGCACAAAAAAATAGCCTCTTGTTAGCAAATAATCACGACTATAGATGAAAGAGGAGCGGACAATATTACACAGCTCTAGCGTGGGAGTGGGGGACCAAATATTTTGACCAGCTTTGAGGGGGGTGTAAAAATGTTTGCGCATCTGTGTGAAAACTCACCACCACCCCTGTTGTTGGTAAACAATAACCACTCCCTTATATGTGTATATGGTATTTATAATATACATACACATACTCCTAGTATCCTTTGGTTTGACTGGACCCCCTATGAACCAGCAAGCAGAAATGGGGGTTCCTGCGGGATTTAGTACCTGTTCTAACCACCAGGGGGCACCACTATGGGCTAGAATAGGAAAGATATGCCTAAAACAGTTATAGGGTATTTTTTATGGAGAATTCAATGGTCTTTGTTAAAACATTCTATTTGGGTGGAAAGGGTCCAAATTAGGCATGTAAAAAGAACGTTTTTAGGCATAAATAGGCATTTTTGTTGATTTCTGTTGCCATGGTAACATGATTGTCATTCTAAAAAATGTTTCTCCAGGTTTACTATGGTGAAAACAGTACAAAAATACCAGTTCTAGATCAAAAGTTATAGGCAAATGAATAAAAAATAAATTATGCTAAATTTCCTAAAATTATGCTAAATTTCCTAATTAGCATAATTTCATGACCAATATTATTAGACGTAGAGCTTACTGCCATTCAGAAAATGGTCATACCTACCCATATTTAGCAAACCGGTCATTCCTATCAGGAGTATCTTCTCTTGCAATATACCACTGAAAAGCTAGTGATCTGACTTTTAAAGTTGAATTTTAGCACGGAGCACCCTTTCTCCTTGCCTTTACACCCCCTGTTCACTCCCATTTCACCCAGTGACCTACCCGCATTTTGCCTGTACTATCTATGTCATGACATCTGTCGGGATGAGCGGGAACTAAGTCAGACCGACTTCTGGTGTACCTCCAGGCCACAACTCACCCAGTCAGTGACCGGGGGCTACATGGAAGAAGGGGGTGATCTGCCATCACAGGAGGGTGAGGAGGCTGAGGATCCAGATCCAAAGTGAAGCTTGAAGCATCGAGTCTGCCTGTGGAGGAGACCTGATGTTTCACTGTTTGAGGGGCTGCTGAACCCACTTGAGTAGGAAACTGGCGCATGGGAGACTAGCGGGGGAGGATCCCCTCCTCCTCTTAGCCCCACCTAGTGGTGGAGCAGCCCACGTGACTAGTGGTAGGTGGTGGTGGTAGTCAGATGGTGGTGGTGGCGTTGTGGGTCCCCACTCATTCTCTCCACTCTCCCCAGACGACTACATAGTAGGACGGCCGTCCGTGGCCACTGCATGTTGCCGTTATGGCTGTAGGATCCATGGACAACAGTTGCTCTGATATCTAACCATACCTCTAGACCACTGCCATGTGCGTCTCCTACCAACCATTACCAAGAGGACAGGAGGCAGTGTATAGACACTGACTGACACACTTCTCTGCTGACTCTCCAGCCCCTAGATATACACCCTCATACTTCTATCGACATTCTCTGCCACATACATCCACTCTTGCTACAACAAGTACCAAACACGGCCTACATTTGGCCCACCATAGAGAAGATCACAGAGACACATCATTGGGTGCCATCATCACCCTTATTACACCATTGTTCTCTCTCCAACAACTAATTGCTGCATCTCTCTGGTTTCCAATAAGCCAAAAGCAATAATACGAGCCGCTGCAAAGCTGTAGTAGTGAGTGGTAAATAAGTAGTAAAATAGAGTTTTGTAGCCTACTACTACCACTAGTCTCTTTTCAGCTGACCTAGGCACGCGGCCAGGGTAAGGTTCGTACTACCAGGTCAGCAGTCCCAGCGGCCCCCAGTCACTTTCTTTCTCGACTCACGACGACGATGGGGTACAAGGGAGGGGCGTGGTCTGACCCAGTGCCTGTTGGGCCAATAGGAGCAGGAGGACGCCTAGGACCCATTCCGCAGGGAAGCAGCAGAAG
This sequence comes from Acholoe squamosa, assembly GCA_949317995.1. NCBI lineage: Eukaryota > Metazoa > Annelida > Polychaeta > Phyllodocida > Polynoidae > Acholoe > Acholoe squamosa. The sequence continues at coordinate 42,466,841 of OX439038.1, forward strand.
GTGCAGATCAATGACTTTAGGCACAGGAGGAAGGGCTGAAGGGACATCAACAGGACCACGGCCAGCAATGGAACGATTCATAGAACAAGTCTCTGCCTCTGCAGTTGCAATAGGTCAAGGAACGGGCGGTGGTTGGCATAGTAGCCAAAGGACTAGGGCAGCGCCCTTACGATGGGGAACTTGTGCATTCAAAAGCCCTTTTCATTGGGCGCTGCTATCTCTGTTGATTGCCCTTGCTCTACTTCCCACCTGTCGCCCTGAGGGCTTCTCCTCCGGGCCCTTGTCTCATGGTATTGTGATCGACGCCGGAAGTTCCGGCACGCGAATGCGCATCTACGAATGGCGGGAAAGCGATGAATGTACTCAACTTCCTGAGTTTCAAGAGCGGTCAAACAAGAAGAAAACCCCGGGGATAAGTGCCTTTGTGGACAACATAGATGGTCTGGGTGACTACATGGCTGAACTCTTGGACATTGCCAGGGAGAAAATACCTGAGGAATACCAGCCCACCACACCTCTGTACGTCATGGCCACGGCAGGTGAGTTATTGCTAATTGAGCTGCTCATTATTGATTACTTTCATTTGTATGTGAGCATTCTCTGTCCTCTATGGGAGATGTCTTCAAAGAATTACATGTATCAACAGCAATATATGCATTCTTACGTCCACATAATGTACTATGTATAACCTGATATGTGTTTAACAATAACAAGTCTTCTATGCCCATCGCCCTTAGTATTGTGGGGGCGGTTCGATTTTCTGATACAGATACTATCGTTAGTTTGGGCCATTAGGGTCCGGGGGTTCGTTGTTAATCAATATTCAGAGAAAGAATGTGGAAAAGAAAACAATTGAGGCTTTTTTTGCCAAGCATGGTGAGATAATGCAGCATATGATATATCCATTAGCTACACGACATTGTATAATGTAGGACAACCGCTGATCCAGACGCCGTTCATTACGAATCTTCCCATTCTTAGTTTCCATGCCCATTTTCTTTCCCACTATCACCGCGAAACAGCAGGCTTGTATGAGCATCTTGAGGCGTTCTTACCCTGTGAACCCTCCCAGATTCCCATTGCTATTGCCTGTTGAGCACCATTAGGTAACCTAATGCTACTCAGAGGCCATTCAGCAGAGCAAATTACGCTCTTCCCACGCAATGAACTGCTCTGCTGGCAAAACCCACAGTCAAAGACCAGGGTAATAATGGAGAGAATCTAGGAGGTGCTCTCTGAGCTAATTTCTTGCAGTTACAACTGGAAAGAGCCTCACTTTAGGAGTGTTTGAGTTGTGATGCCCCATGCACTATTGCTTTCCCTGACTGAGTGACTCATACATGTAGTGTATATAGGGAGCCGTGTAACCAGAACCAAATACAATGCTGATCAATGCCCCACTGTCCAGTTGAGTTTGATATAGTGTGTCATTAGGCACTCTACACTGAAAAGCCTATCATTTTCTATGAGCTCTGTGCATAGGACTCAAGGTCCTCTTTTAGGGTTAGTGGCCCTAGTTAATCAACCTAGACGTGGGTCATCATTTTGAAGGCAATACATGCCCTACTGTAGTGTAGTTTACATCTCAATTTTACCTTTTAGAAATGTAATATCTAAAGCTGAAATGTTAGAATCCAAGGTTGAAATCGGAATAGCCACTTATGATATGTATGTATGGATCAGAGCTATAACAACCCATTTTACTCATACCTCTATACATGCATGAGAGCCCCTTTTGTGTCCGAATCCCTTATCAGAAGTGTAAGGATTGACTATCAACTGTTAAGCACATGCATACTATCTTATGGGGATGAGCAGAAGGGCAGCACCTATAAAAAGGCCTGGCAATTTGGAGTGGTAATTATGAAATTAAGATATTTATCATTACAATGAATAAAAGTTAGAAGTGGATCAGCAGTCACCGAATTGACCATCTAGACCCGTTATGTTGACCACATAGCTTTCTCGTCAAAGGTTTTCAATGTGAGGACTTAAGTGAGGACCTAACCACTACTCCCCTGGACCAATCAATTTGAGGACCAAAAATTGTGGACCTGAAGTCATCTGCACAGGCGAGCCTTTTTACAATCAGGTTTTCAGTGAACATGACACCCTGAGCTACAGTTAGAAGTCTGCGACTCGCTCCCAGGGGGTCTGGAGATAGATGTACCTCAAAAGAAAACTGCCCGTACAGAATGCAGTGGAAAATCAGCACTAAGGCAGTGGAAAGTAAGTGGAGTCTGTCAGAAGTTTTTCAGTCTCAAACCAGTATGAGAAACAGTGGTGCAACAGTGAACACTGCTATTCCACTGCTAAACATCACAAAACAGAGCAGTAGTGACCAGGCAAGCAAAAACACCCCTCTGCAGGGAAATTCATTATTAAAGTTCATCTCAAGATCTTTAAAATGAGACATCATTGGGTTAAAGTTTCCTAGTAGTTATGTCAGAACCCCTGCTTGAACATAGGTCATTATTCATGTCTTAAATCGATGATTTAGGTCTAAATACATTTTAAACCATAATTATGTCGAAAACACAAATAAATCAGCCTTTTTCATAAAAAATACATAATAATATGGTGATTTTTATCATAGATTTTGATCTAGAAGGAATTTTTCATTCCTGTTTTCAGTTGTTTTTTTTTTTGGTGAGAATCTCCAAATATTGGCCTAAAAATCTTATTTTTTGATTATTGGAATGGTTGCCATGGCAACCAGGATCAGGCATATAGGTTGATTTCTCATGAAAAATGCTCATTTTACCATCCAAATATGGACCATTTCTACTGAAAATAGTGCATTTTAAATGAAACCATAGAATTCTACATAAGAAATTAGCTTAATGTATTTTTATAATGATTTTAGAGTAGTTTTGCCCTCCAATGCCCCCTGGTGGCCAAATGGGGAATTAGAAATCCCCCGTGGAGGGGTGTTCTATACCTGTTCTCCCTTGATTGGTCACTGTAGTGGTCCAGGAGTAGAACAGTGTGATATCAGTTCTAAGGCAGTGGTAGATCAGTACGTCCCAAATATTTAAATGAGGGTGCAGTAGTTGATCAGTGGTCTAGATATTTAGTACTACTGCAGCAGGCAGTATCTATTCAGTAGTAGTAGCTGCTATAGAGAACCTGGATTGGAGCAGTATTGAATTAGTATTACTGAGTAGCTGCTGCTTTAGCAGTAGATGGACAGTATACTACACTGATCAACCACTGCAGGAGCAGTATAGTATCAGTAGCACTGATTCAATGGCGACCCAGTTGTGGTTCTAGTGTGATAGACAGACAGTGGATTGGTGAATACAAAGTTGTGTAGAAAAGATTATTCTAGATGGTTTCCCGGATATAGAAAAACTATAAATGTATCAGAACAAGCCATAGGATCTCTACTCATAAAGCCCTATTGTACTAATGCTCAACTGATAATGATGTCTTTTCTATGTAAATGATACAACATACCCCGACCCTCCCACAACCACAGTGATTTATCCATATGTGAATGTCAAGGATATATAGACTGATATTTAATGGGTCATTTACTTACTCTGGTGAGGTTTGAACTCAAATTCAAGTAGTCCAGTGTAGTCACAGGGTGTTCAATGTAATTCATCACCATTCTTATAACATGAACTATAATCTGTGAGTGTATATTCCTGTAATATGGTCCCTGTGCATTTCTGTGTTAAGACTCAGTGGAGCTTCCCGCCTTCCGGTAACTGCCAAAAGTCAGCAACCTGAATGTAAAACTGGGACCAGTGTTATGGTGACCCTGACAGCTCAGTATTGAATCAGTTGACTGCTGAAAGCATACTGACATTCATTCCATAGACCATGTTTCAGAAGTATTGAATCAGGATTGTTCAAGATCTTCCATCAACTTTCAGTTGAGAGTCAGTGGACAACTGAATCTAGCCTGAATAAAGCAGTTGATGGTCAGTTGTTTTGGGAGCAGCTAAACAGTGCATACTGAAATCTACACTAGCTAACAAGTATTATTTTCAGTATCCACTGATTTGATAAGTAGATACTGCCTTCTGGTCCGTGTGTGAAGATATTGACGTCAGTTGGTACCTCTGGTACGTACTTTAGTTTACTTCTTATAGTGATATTCTGATCTGTCACAAACTCATGCTGTGGTATATATAGGTAAACGATTGGACTGAAAAGAGTTAGCCTATTTGGCCTGGTCGAGGTAGTAGACACACTTGTGTATAGAAGAAGTAATTTATCAGGCTCAACAATTGTTTGATGTCTGCAACATAATTCTCGTTCATACGGGGTTTATAGCGTTTAGCGGATCAAAGAGGCAGGAGAGCTGCAGAGGAAAAGATTCCAGGGACCTAGAGGGTCGAAAGCAATAGTCACAGTGGGGTGAAGGCATGGGACAGAGGCTATTTTCTCAGCATGATTGTAAGCTGATTTCTGATAGTAGTCTCCTATGTATGTAAATAGGCAGAATGGTTGCAATCTCACCATTTGAACACATTTTACGTGTTGACTCTGTGTTAGATAGATGCTAGGCTATGAGTTTTTATGTAATGTCCTCAGATTTCAGTTTATTTCTGAACGATTAATTAAAATTTTTTTTTTAAATTCTATACAAGCACAAATAGTTATTTGTATGCTGATAGAGAAAATGGACATAGGAAATACTACCTGCAAGCATGGTGCATTCAGGCAAACAATACATTGCAAGCAATTTCTGACTCCTCAAAGTTATGAAAAAATGGGATTTTTAAGGGTTTCATTTCCAAAAGCTTAATTAAAGGTATATATAGTCCATTGATTCATGTCAGTATTGGATCACCACTAGCCCTCAATAATATTTACCTGAAAAAGATATTAGTGGGAGAAGGGAGGCATCTGAACAACTTTATTCAAGTTTTTCCATAAAATTTTCATTTCCGAACATTTAATTATACCTTTTAAAAACCACACTTTTTCTCACATAAATGCCTCTAAAAGTATTAATATATGATATACATAAACAGTAGTGGTACCAAATTAAAGCTGATGCATAGGCAGACCTGATTTTTATATTACATTTCTGGCTATCATCATTATTATTCTCCTTTTGGGTGTGTAAAGTCAAGTACCATAGTTCCTCTTGTATGACACAATGTGACATGCTGTGCCTTCAAATATGACCCTCAAAAGAAAGACTTAACATGGAATGTGCCTCAGATGAAAGGACGTCCAGGACCAGTGGGCTGCTCGCCATCTGCCTGTTTCACACGCCAACTGTGAGGGCAGCTCATGCTGCATGCCTTCCTATCTTACCCCATCATATCAGTAACCCCCCCCCCTCACCCTCAACCCTCACACACACAGCCGTCACATACATGCAGTAGTCACCCTTCATGTACCCCCCTCACCAAAAGGTTGCTGTCTGGTCACGTCCCCTTATATATAGCAGCTCTGAGCTGCTCGTCCCCCAATGTCATGTCACTGTCTACAGGATATGACATGTTTATGTCTCACCATGCTCTGCGCCCTATGACTATGTGGTGGTGTGTCCAATCGCTCCCCCAGGACTACCTACCACTTGTGGATGATAGCCCTACCTGCATGATACCTCTCAGTCTGCCACCTGATTGTCATACCTCCATCCTCTCTCAGCTCCCAGGGGGTCAGTCACCGTGTTAAATGTCACCCCTTTTGCCTGTACCTATCTCCCTACTCGGACTCCCTTCCTCCATATAACATTCTAGAGCCATACCCAGTGAGTTCTTTTAAAAGTGATAAAACACACTAATAAGACATGGTATGATGGTTACCTTGTCCACCTCCAGGGAAAAGCTGGTTCCATCTTACCAGCTCTTATCAGTGTATGTGGCCAGAAACCTGCTTACACCGGTTTAGGAAAATGGCTCCAAACCAAGAGGTTCTTCACGAGTTAACATGGTAGCTATATTCCAGGTGTTTCTCTAATATCGCTGTTGTGGTTCAAATCATACTTGTATTGGAGGACCCAAACTACTCTTGCAAATAATCATGAATCTACTGGTGCTAATATTACAAGTGGAGTGCACCAAGGCTGTTATTATTTGTTATCTACATTAATAGTATTGTATCTGTTATTAAGTCATGTAGCTATTGTCTTTATGCTGATGATTTAGCCATGTACTATAGTAACTCCGACCCCGCAGTTGTATTGGATAAAATCCAAAGTGATTTAGATGGTATAAGCAAATGGTGTAAAGCATTTAGGTTGACAATTAATACTGATAAAACACACCTATTTTGGTGTGCTAGTGATTTGATATTTGCAAGAAATCAGCTTAATGACAAAAGTGTAGACCTAGATGGACATCGTCTTCAGGTGGTTACTGAATTCAATTACCTAGGTGTAATAGTGGATTGCAGTCTCACCTTTAAGAATAACTTTGAAAAGGTCAGGAATAGCTTTCACAACAAAATGTATCAGCTGCGGAAAATACAGAGATATACTGACAATGATTTATGCACTAGGTTGTATAAACAAATGGTGCTCCCTGTGCAAGAGCATGCCAGTTTTCTACATGATAGTGGGCCAAATGTAGGGTGCCTCCAATTAATGCAGAACCACTGTCTACAGATATGTTTGCATATATTCAGAACTAGGGATATTTCAATCCATGATCTTCATATGCATACAAAGTGTAAGATGCTGAAGTTTAGACATAATAAGAGCCTTCTTTCTGTTATGTATGATGTTTCATGCGACCTTACAAACCTACATGTTCCCACTAGGAACCTGCGGGGGAATAATAAAAAGTGACAAATCACCACTGATGCACGGCTCAATATTATGGGATAAATTGTCCGTGGTGACTCAACATATAGGTGATAAGAAAGTATTCATGAACAAGATATGAATCTGTCACTGGATAGATTCTAAATGATGTTATTAATATTGGTCACTACCTACATGTATCAATTCTGTTATCTAATTCGTCTTGCCAATGTCACCATGTCTACTTGTGTAGTTGTTTCTGCAAATGGTATCTAGAATGATTGTATAGTTATTTCTGTATTCCTGTGGAATAGTCCTCTCATGATTACATATGATGCCTTTTTGTCTATCTGAGCGTGATGTTTTTCTTGTTTATTTTTTTTTATCTTGTTCAGTGTTTGGCTGACCTGGAAAGTGTATGTACATATGATTTTTGCCAAATAAAAACTTGTTAAGCTCAAACTCAAACTCATGGGGCAGAGCTGAGTGCAATACAGTTCGAGGGTCAAGGAGTGAAGAAATATTCTATTTGGGACAATTCGAGTATTAGTGTATAGCCAAGCAAAAAGGGTCCCCCAGGGGAAAAGTCAATTTTTAAATTCAGGCCATGAACTTTCCAATGATATATTACATGAGAAAATATGTCTGCTAGTTTTAGAGTTACGGCTCTATCAACTTAGATGGTTACCGACCTATTCAAATCCCAAATAAGGTCTACCTTGTATACTTCATGAGATATATCAGATGATATGTATAATTAGGCACAATTCTGCAAATTAGGGAAATTGTCATATTCTTCACATTCTTTTTCTTATAAGATTTGATCTGATTATCAGATTTTTACCATCTTTTCAACACACCAATCCTTGTGGGTGTGGCTACAAATAGGCTTTTTTGATTCCTCAATTTTGAGTGAAAATAATGTTTCCATGGCAACCAATATCAACAAAAGCACTGATTTCTGCCCCAAATGCCCAAAAACGTTCTATTTACATTCCAAATTTGGAAGGTTTTCCTTAAAAATGGGAATTTCCCTTTAGGATGATTGTAATCTATATAAAAAAGTAGTATATAACTATTTTTAATATATTTTCCCCCTTTTAGGCCATAGTGGTGTCTCCCTGGTGGCCAGAATTGGTACTAATCCCCCTCGAACGGTCCTTTTAACTTGCCTCCTCAATTACCTGTATATTTTTCATGTTATTCTGATGGAAAAAAACAAACACTTAAGAGGATTGCTGTCTGATAAGGGGTTCGAAGCCTATGTTACCGTTTTTTCTCTCTAAGGTTCTGTGTACAATGGCGTTTCCCCATAGAAATCTATAGTTCTTGTTGTACCGTAAAATTACAAGAGTCCTTACCAACATGAAATGAAGCACCAAGGCAATATCCACTTCCTGATCCTTTGCCATTGCCCACTTCTACCTATACCTGTTCTATTTTATTTCTTTGAATACCCCTCTACCTATGCACCACCTTCTCCGCAGATTATTGGTGGGGAACGATTATTGGCAACACTTGTGATCCGATAATGCTTACTTCCTTTGCATCAACTTACAGCTTACTCTTCTTACATGTTCCATCCGTCAGATGCAATTATTTACAGATATCCAGATTCCTGATTCAATCTTATCTGAATACAGGTTCGAAACATCCTGGGCAGGTGTGAGGAGATGATACGATATCATGCTTCTATATTACACCCAGTCTGTGTTTGTATCCTCTAGTCTAGCCATAGGCACTGAGCCAATGTCCATAGCCTAATCTATCTAATCCTACCACACACCCGATAAGTTATGTCCAGGATTAACCTTTGGAGCGTTACTATTGGATTGTGTGGGAGCAGGATAAAAATGGTTCCAATGCCAAGTTATAAAGGAACTCTCTAAAAATAATATAGGTCTATCTAAACCTCCCTCGTTTAACGTCGTCTCTCTTTGGTAAAAAGGAACTTAGCAGAAAGGAAGTAAATGCCAGCGTTAATTAACCTAAAGACATCATTGATCTTAACTATAAAGTATTTCTAGTTTAACTATAATCACTAGTGCAGGAACTCCCGTTGTGTACAGTCTGCATAACATGTATATCGATCAAAGATTAAAAGCATCTAATTGCATTCTTTTTCCATTCTGAATGCATACACATTCTCATCCTCTAAGACTGGTTAGTGGTGATATTGTATTTGCTGCATTATCACCATGAGAGCTTATGATAGACGAAATACGATGTGGGTCGTGTAGTGAAACCCTGCAATATAATACCTTAGATAGTGAAAACGTATTACACTTGTATCTTAGTTTATTTTCTAAAACCGAGTTTAATAAAGATTTACCCAAACATGTGCAAAGTAATGAAGAATGGCGGAAGGAACTCCTAGAGTGACTATTTCTGTTTTATCTAATTTGGTTTTAGAGTAAACGGTTAAAAAAAGAATTCCCAGCCTTCCAAGCCACGTCCTCATCTTCATGTATTCTATTTCTGGTCTTTTGCCGTTCATGATGCCACCTAGTGCTCTCTAAGTGCTGCTATCACATTCCTCCTGGGCCTACTGACTACATCAATAAGTCACAGGGGTGCTGACACTGGTCCTGAGCTGATAGCCCTATATCGATATGAGCCCCTCCAGAGTAGGTACCGTAGATATTAACCCTTCCAGGGCCGTGTGCCTCCAGCTTTTATTGCCCTTGCTTGTCATGATGACGCAATGCAACGCTGGTTAGTTTGCGTGCTAGCACAACAAGTTAATTTCATGCACACCCATCGGCACTGGATAAACCCTGTAGCGCCGGAATAAGGCACGAATGTAATAAAACGGCAGCGTGGCTGCATCGATACACCATGCACACCGTTGGTACATATTAAAGCAGCGTGGTCCTTAATGAACTACACCTTAATAAGAGTAACATTTACACAGACTCAGATATCATGAGGAGCTCAAGGTTATTTATAGCTTTGGCACTGGTAAGTATGCCGGCGTAGACCAGTTTATCTTCATTGTAGATACATAAATGTATGTCCTAACCACAAATGGTGTGCTATCGAGCCACAAATCTCTCCTCTGTGTAACCCTTTGCCTCTGTATACGAGCTGCCCATCAAAGCAAATGGCATTGTTTCACTACATAATACGCCATGCTACCAGGCACGCCATCTCTGCTTTATTACATTGTACTTGTACGATCAGATATACAGGAAACATGGAAGTGCAGCCCTGAATTGTCTCTCCCCTCACAACGATATCAGGGGATTTAGGGAAAACATGATGATGAATATAATCTTCCACACTGAAAGGCCAGGCCCAAAATCCCATTCACATCATCTCATTGATATGATCCCATCACCTAGGTCTTGATATCAATATTCCCCAGCTGGGATTTCCCATGGTAGGATCCATGGAGGAAAAAGAACTAACGCGAGCGGAATGAAAGGGAAGAACATTCCTATGAAGTCTAATATTCTCCACCGCTGCTATCTATCACTTTTCACGCTCAATTATCCAACATTTTTTTTCTGAATAGCCAATAGCTGTTGGGTGACACCAAATGTAATTCCTACACAACCATGTTTATATATATGCACAGCACTAAAAAATATCAGAAAGAGCCGCTGACAGTGCTAACACGTCTGGGCTATGATCCCATCATGTAAGAGGGCTGGTTCCTGTCGGAAGAAGGGTTCCCAATTGATGTCAGTAGGATGACATGATAATGGTAATACATAGGCCTAATACCATGTGTGTCAAGGGGTATTACAGTCATATGTGACCTATTCACACCCCACATTCCACTGTTATACACAAGACAGCTGTTATTATAACTATAACAACTGCCATCGATTCACTATAATTATACCTACACACTGCTACGTTCCCAGCAAATTGATGTCAAAATGTGTCAGGCTGTGTGATGGATATATAGGAGTATAATGTATTTGTTACTTTGCGTAAAATAACCTGGTGTCCCACTATAGTATATAGCATTGTTACCTTTACCACTGTTCTACTTTAATGCCTGGCAAGCAGTTTTCAAACCCTTCATGTAGTTGGTAATATTCCTAAATGAGTCTACTAAGGGTGATCTGTAATCCATTTGGGTATTTCAATTAAGTCTGTAGCCCTATTAGAAGTGGGTCTTGAAAATGTATTAATGTATAGAGATTGATAACAAGATGCCTAGTATATTCCGTGCCAGTACTTCTAGTACGATTACAGACTTAATCCAAATGCCTAAATGAAGCTCTCTTCATGTACTTGTTCAAAGATGTTGCCAGCCTGATAAAGACGTTTGTCACCTTCCATTGTCAGGTAACCAACAGGTGCGCTGTGTTAATCTACAAAGGATGCAGCGTCTAGAGGAGAGACTGTGACCATAGGTTGCCATTTATTGTTTTTTTAATTTGTATGAACGACCTGAGACCTTCCTAGCAGAATTTGCTGCTGTCGTGATCATGCGGAACGGAAGGATTAATGCTGGCATTGTACATTCTGCAAGGCTACATTTAATCTTTGTTGCTTTTTCCCATTTGGAAAGGGTGATGCCCTGGAGACTCCCCTGTTCTTATCAAGTCATTAACTCCAAAGGGACGGTTTGATCTTATTATAGCAATTCAGGTTAATATCATATAGGTCTGTTTTAAAGGACAGTGCAGCCACCTCCATGTCCAGAACTACATCTCAATGCCACACTTCTTAATGGTGGTATACATACAGGGCCACCTGCGCTCCTCCAGGGCATCGCTACAGACTGCCGCAGGGCATGCTTCATCCAGGGTCCTGTCGACCTTACCTGCCTGTTCATAGAAGTCTAGTTCTGTTTTTGAACGCTGTATAACGTATTGTAGCTATATTTCTACTCCACCACAACCATAATGTACTATACGTTAACCTAGAAAAAGAAATAAAAGGCACGGCCACCCCAGCATACTTTCCTTAATTTCATCAAGAGAAAATCGGCTAATTTAGGATATATTTAATAATCCATGAGTTGTAGCCATGAGTTGCAAGTGGTCAAAACAGTTTATGTGCTGATTTCTTGGTAAATTGCAGGCCTGGGTACAAAGACAAAAAAATGAAAAGGGAAAGAATATCAGACATACCTACACTGAAAACATGGAAGATCCAACACTAGTCAGCGGTGACCACTTTAGGTCCTCAAGTTGACAATACCTAAAACTACAACTTTAGGTTGTCAAAATGACGATTTAAGGTCGTCATCCTGACGACCTGAGTCATCAATATGACAATACTGATAGTACAGAGTCGTCATATTGATGACTCAGGTCATCCGGATGACGACCTAAAGTCGTCATTTTGACTACCTAAAATTGTAGTTTTAGGTATCGTCAACTTGAGCACCTAAAGTGGTCACCGCTGACTAGTTTTGGATCTTCCATGTTTTCAGTGTACCCTAGGGCCATTTTACCCGAAACATACAATTCCCTTGTACACATACATCGATAATGGTACATAAGTGTGGTGTCACCTTTTCTGATACTATGCCAACCCAACCCCACCCAACCCCAGATCGCCAGTTCACTATATCATCAGTGTGCATCATATCATACGACTGGCACAGAACAAAGGACAATCAATAAGGCTAGCATGTATACTGGGTGGCTGAGTATGGTCTAGAGCCTGTATTAGAGCCTGTGGTCCTTTGCCAGTGCAATCCTACTTTATTTCATGTGTGCTGATGGTACAGTCTATTTGTGTATGTGAAGGGAATGCTTTCCACAAAGGGGACGTGTCCGTGGTCTATACAATTTGAATCTTCTGCCTCAGGACTGAAAATGGCAGTTTAACAACTATTGTATTTCTCTAGAAAGAAATATACATGTATTGAATTGCACTCGGCAAATCAATATTTCATTGCTTTTCACTTTTTTAGCACTTTACCACATTTTACCCCGGTGCAGCTTGTAAGGTACCACCAGTTCCCAACTCAGAGTGAATGTCAGTGCCAGCACTGTGAGTATCAGCTTTGCATAAGTGTATATCCTTTTATCCTATCTGCCTCAGTTAATACTCTCTAAAGGTTTCCCTTGGTGGGTTGTAATATGTGGACAAGGAAGGAACTGATCAGTCAACCCTGATAATTGTATCTACCCAGCCAGCACACCTATATAGAACTCAGAGCTGGGCTGACAGCTGGGGGCCAGGTGGGTTAGCCCAGTAACCTCTTCTATATGTGATATCGGTTTCCCTTATCTCATAGCATTAGTAATATTCATAAATATGTCTATTAATCACATTATTTCAAAATAAATATAAATAAAAACATGAATGGTAGCGCTTAAAGGTAGGCACCATTGCCTCATCACATTACATAGGGCTAAGTCTTGATGCCCCAATATTTTATGTGATATTATAATCAATGATGCAGTTAGCTTCATATCTAAACCTTCATCACATGAATCTATTTATCCTCAATATAATTCATATTATACAAAGTTCTGATTATCCAGGTGCGGATCCAGAAGAGATGGTCTAGGGGACGCAGCTAAGAAAATTTAGTGAAGCAGGAACACAGCTATGAATCGATATCACTTTTCCTTTAGTTAAGGGTTTAATCAAGGCCCATTTTTAGGGGTCTGTGGGGGGCAGCCCTCAGGCCCCCCCCCCTGGATCCACTACTGTTATCTGAAAGCTAATATACTGGGGCGCCGACTAAGCCCTATTCAATATAATGAAGTATTACTGTCCTCACTCATCTATCTCTAACATTTTAAATATAACTACCACAGCTGAGCATGCCAAGTAATCTCAGTAGAAAGAGCACTGGACTCCAGATCAGAAGGTTGATGGATCTAGTCCTAATTAAGGTGTCCTCACCTTTTCTCAGGTGAAGACTAAAGCCTACTTTATACAAAATACAACAAACAAAAAGACAGGTTTTACTTCTTTTTATTTTCAAGTAGGCTATAATAGGATTAATAGATATATTTATGGATATTGTCAATGCTATGAGAGGAGGGGAACAGTAGCCATCACAAACAGTGAAAAGAGGTTTCTGCACTAGCCCACCTGGGTCCCATCTGTCAGCCCAGACATTTACCAGCTTGAGCCTACGTCTGGGCCAGCGCAGAAAGGTCTGAGCAATCCTGCCAACCCTGCAAACAATAACTACTACAAACGGTGCCGATCACCTTGTAGCGACTCACATAACAGTTCTACCCCGTTAGCACATAGTATCCATTTATCATGTACTTTGTCTGTGGCTAATCTACCTGTCCCAACCAGGATCCTCAGAGGCCTAAAAAAAGCTGTGTTTCCGATAACATGGTCAACATTTTTTTTTTTGTATCCAAGGTCTCAGAGTGCCTCAGGGCACACCTTAATCTGTTTTTTTTTCACTGGTAATTGTAAGAAACGTTGATTTCCTGCTTGGGATATGGAAAACGATGGGGAAATGTGTACATGTGTACATGTGTCAAATAACAATTTTGGAGAAAAAAATCAGAAATGGTAAAAAAATGGGGGAAAATTAGAAAAAAATCTGGGGAAAAATCTGAGGTCGGCCCCTTTGAGCTGAGGTCGGTCGGGTTACTGGAAACAAACCTTTTTTATTTGGCCTAAGCGTGGGTGTAGTTGCTGCTTCTTTTGGAAACACTCAAGCTAAAAACAATTAGAAGCAAATCAAAAGACAGAGGGTACTGTAAATGGGCCTGGGACCTATCCATTAAGGCAGTTCGATCATTAGCTGAAAATTGCCTGCTAAATGCTACTGTTAATGATCTCTATGTCGTATATCAAGTAAGCATGCTGAGAGTCCTTGAGGATGTTACTTCCTACTGGGACCGATAAGCGAGCGGCTCGTGAGGATAGGTGAGCTGCTCATGGCGACCTATACACAGAGAGAAGCAGACTGGTCGCTTTGACATGTACTGCACACGTCAGGATCTGTCTCCTATAGGCCACAGGTGAGCCACCAAATTATGAAGTTTCGTTCCAACAAGAGGGGGAGTACAAAATTTTTGTGGTTTTGTATAGGTAATGACCCTAGGAATCATATATCAAAAGTTCTCCGCTAACCTCCCTGCAGTTTTTGCGTAGGTCAAGGTCAAAGGTCGAGAATTTCCCTCTTTATTCCTATATAAATCTGTAAAACCCAGTAATTAATTGTATGTTATCTATGGACTAGGCTAAAAGGCTAGAGGAGGGTATTATGGTTTATGCTAAACCAGAAAATCATGCTGATTTCAAATATAATTGATATATTGGTGTATCTGTCATATCTCTGGTTCTAGGAGGGCTTTCCGCACAATTTTAAGTTCTAAATAGGGATTTCTGACATAGAGGAATAGATTGGACTAGGTTTAAACCTACTAGGATGCATTTTCAAGTCTCAAAATCTGAAATCAATATTGAATGTCCGTGTGAATACAGATGTGTGGTCAGAATGATTTAAATAGATAACATCACAGGTAATATTGTAATATCCCATTTGTGATGGATAGAGGGCCTAAAATAATCATATGTAGGCTGGTAAGTGTTTAATCAGGTTGCAATAATTAGATTGTTAGGCCTTGACCTATATCTAATTAGGTCAAAGGGCACAAGAAACATGTTTGCAAATATCTCTGGTTCTAGCAGAGCTTTTCACACAATTTTAAGCTCTAAATAGGGGTTTCTGATATAGAGGAATCCATTGGAACTTGTTTGAACCTCCTAGGATATGCTGTCATGTGCATAAATCAGAAATCAACAATTTTCCCACCTTTTGAAGAAGCTAAAAGCTAGTACATGAAACCTGGAGGGTAAGTACTAGGGAGGGGCACTCGATTCACCTTTGATGGGGGTGTACAGCCTGGCCTGTGACAAACCAATCAATGGTGATAGTGGTTTTGGGATAAAGGTGACCCTTAATCCTGAGGTACACCTATGATCAGAACGGTTTACTTCAAAAGGGATAGATTTTCATGAAAACTAGAACCTAAATGAGATGGATTGTCATCAAAAAGTGGCCTTGTCAGCTGCACACACCTGTCTCTGACATATAGTGAGTGCCTCTGTTTTTTTTGTGCTGTTCTACAAGGTTTGTTTTCAGTACTAAGGTATTTCTTATGCTGGACTAGCATGACATTTGCACCTGGGGATCTTGGAATCCCTCCCCCCCCCTTATAGCAGTGTATGCTGGTAAAGGAGTCTTGGAAAAGTTTGAGAGAAATCCCTCCCTGTACCTAAAAGGTGCACCAGGGATCCACTTTTTAGTTCAAACAGAGCTGTATACACAATGTATAACAACAGGATAACTCCTTAAGAGGGGGTGCCTTAATGATTTACCCCTTATGCTCCCCCACAAGTGGCCATTCCACTCCTTATAATAGGTCAGCCCACCCCAGCCCCTATTCTTGGATTATTTTGGGCAAGACCAAGCCTATACAAGTGATTCAACAGAGTTATATGATCAATACAACAGGGGGCACTACCAACGAAAATTGAGGCTGAAATTACTTATGTCAATTAAGATCATTGGATACACATGTAACACTACTTGGATGGCACAATTTGCCTTCTTTCCCATTCAATCGCATGTATATGGTTGGAGACACAGTTGAATATAATTCCATGTTTAGGGCTCACATAGACAACAGTGCATTCTAGGAGGTTAAAACATACACCAATAAATTCCCCTATGTCAGAAACCTGTATTTAGAACTTAAAATTGTGTAGAAAGCTCTCCTAGAACCAGAGATATCGGCAAATATGGTTCTTGTGCCCTTTGACCTAATTAGATATAGGTCAAGGCCTAACAATCTAATTATTGCAACCTGATTAAACACTTACCAGCCTACATATGATTATTGTGAGCCCCTCTACCTATCACAAATGGGATATTACAATATTACCTGTGATGTTATCTGTTTAAATCATTCTGACCACACATCTGTATTCACAGAGACATTCAATATTGATTTCAGATTTTGAGACTTGAAAATACATCCTAGTAGGTTTAAACCTAGTCCAATCTATTCCCCTATGTCAGAAATCCCTATTTAGAACTTAAAATTATGCGGAAAGCCCTCCTAGAACCAGAGATATGACAGATATTGTGTCTGTGACCTTTGACCTAATTAAGTAGGTCAAGACTTAATAATCTAATTAGGTCATGCTTACTATGCTCCTCACCCACCATCTAACTTATTTAAGTGTTAGGTGGATTATTGAGGGTTTATTTCATATTTTACTGATTTTGGATATTTTAACATATTTTTCAATAATATTTTTATTTTTAAACCCCATTTTTCGGGTACTTCTATTATACTCACACCAATATATCAATTATATTTGAAATCAGCATGGTTTTCTCATTTAGACTAAACCATAATACCCTCCTCTAGCCTTTAGCCTAGTCCATAGACAACATACAATTAATTACTGGGTTTTACAGATTTATATAGAAATAAAGAGGGAAATTCTCGACCTTTGACCTTGACCTACGTAAAAACTGCAGGGAGGTTAGCGGAGAACTTTTGATATATGATTCCTAGGGTCATTACCTATACAAAACCACAACAATTTTGTACTCCCCCTCTTGTTGGAACGAAACTTATTTTCTAAGGACATTATTGGGGCTCACCCTGTGGCCTACTACATGACATGTACAGAGGCATGTCAAGTCAGGTTGAGGCTCGCACATTTTGTATATATGTTCATGCACCTGAGTGCCAGGTAGTACTGTGTGACAATTATACAAGGGTCAACAGCAGTCAATAGTTGTGTACCAGTGGTACAATTAAGGTATATGAGGTAGGGGATACTATGGTGCCACAGGCCTGCAACAACAAGGCCTATATCCCTATCAGATACATAACTTCTCCTTGTCAGGGGACCTTTATGCAGTCTATAAGACAAGAACATGGAGGTACATGGCAATGCCATATGTCTGCATGTATTGTAGACATTGAGGCTATGTATTATACATTGGGTGTTAGCATTGGTATTCTTCCTGGCCCACAGATAGGGTGTCTCATCTCAACCATTGAAGTATTCAGGATTTAGGGGTTTCATTATATTATTATCAAATAATACATGCAAACTGAACGATGAAATGGTTTTCACTACCCTTGAATGAAAATACCAATACATTTTGCTGATCCATCTATACCGAGAACAAAATGACACAGAGCTACAGCAAGTGTCTCAGGTATTGGTAGCACCTCTTGGTAGTGGATAATCCTAGTACCAAAATGGCTGTTTGCTCCATCTAGTGGTATATCCTACAACACTTATGTGTGTCAAACCTGACATACTATCACATGTCAATGTTTCTTTGACATGACTGTGACCCTTGTCAAATCACAAGTGACATGGAATTTCAAGGTATGTCTAATAGTAGGAGGTGTAAGGCATGCTACAGGTGTCATGGTGACATATGTGCACATGTCACAAAGACATGTGCTATCCACATCAAATCTAACTTGACATGGGTATACATGTCATTTTGTCAGATACAGTTTTTTCAGTGTAGGGCCTAGTTTAATGGACGTGATACTGATCCTCTAAGGAGGATCCAGACAATCACCTATAAATGACGTCCCATCGGACACATGCTCCTCTATTAGTATAGTATTAGCTACTTAAGTATGGCAGTGTGCTAGCTGCATTTTGAAGGATAATGCCGGTGAATATAATATACGTTCAGCGTTATTTCGGCAGCTATTTAATAGATTCATGGTGAGTTCCAAGGCATAGCTCCTGCTATTCTGAGTGCACGGTGATTAAACTGAGTAGGGGTGGAACCACGTCATTATACTGCTTAACTATCCATGATAACAACATGGTACTCGTTTTTAAACCTTCACATACATACGATCGATGTTCCAGTCGACTTTCATGTACATGTGACTGTACCTAGAACAGGCAGGGACAAACACCCAGACTAAGACTTCTAATGAATTTAGGCGGGACGTGTTTTCCTTCAAGAATTAAAATCACGAGACTAAATGTGATAATACTGTCTGTAACTATAGCCTCAGGGTACACCTTAATCTGGTATTGTATTTTTGCCACTAGTTCTTTACAGCACGGCCACCCCAGCATGTTTTAGATCGATTTAGTATAGAAGATGGTAGGCAGTCCTACCTAAAATGTTATAACATCACTCACAAGGCGCAGCATAAAGATGGCTTTTGATATTGATGCAAAGTAGAGATTTTCCGAATCTATTGATCATGGCAACACTTAAATTGAATACAAAGTCGGACCAGGCAGCATCCATTAGAGGTGTTCCTTTGTTCCTAACCTGTTAGAACCTGGGGTCATTTTACTAAAAAAAATAGAAAAAGAGAAAAACAACAAAAAAGCAAACAACAATAATAACCAAAGGCCCTGGATTGTATTTAAAAGTGTATATAACTCAATATGACTATAATATAGATATCCTTCAAGAGGTCCTGCATATATTATACTCTGTGATAGTGTGTATATGGATGTCCCTCTTCTCACAGTGCCCTGGATATATAACAGTGAATATGACTCTATAGATATCCTTCAAGAGGTCGTGGATATACTCTATGATAGTGTTATAAGTATGTATGTGCCTATACTGTGTAGTAAACAGCTGGGGGCTATTATGATGGTACACGAAGTGAATGGGGTGGAAGGATCACATGTACATGTATGGGAAATGGGATGCTTGGTGGGAGGGAATACAACAGGGCCTGGCTTCTCGCCCTGTTGATTAGGACTGAGGCAGAAAAGACCACAGAATGACGCATGGCAATTTTCAGCTCATGTGGATCATGTGATAATGGTGTTTGGGCGTTTGTGCTGTGGGAAACAGTGAGGTTATCCAAGTGCAAAGTATGCAGGGATGGATGATATAAGAAGGCAAGTATTCACGGGACCTTTGAATCCTACATATCAACATACCCATGTAGTAGGTACATAGGTTCAGGAGGGCACTACATCCCGGGAGGGGGGCACTGGGGGGCACTGAGTCTTTGATTGGTGCTACCAAATGGGAAACTACAGCCCCCCCTTTTTTTGCCAAATTACTGCCCCTTTAAATACAGCTCAATTTTTACAGACCCCTTTTTTGAAGAAGTCTGTTAACACCCCCCCCCCTTTGGGGCCCTTTTCCATGTAAATTAAGGTTCTTTGACAATAATACTCAGGAATTTCACAGCTCTGGAGTGATAACATGGAATATTCAAGTTACTTCCTTTCCATGCAAGGCATGAACGGCATTAACAGCCCCCTAATCTCAAGATGTAATTCAGCTAACAGCTCCCCTTTTTCTCCCCTTTGGTGCGTCAACAGCCACCGCTCTGCAGGGTCAGTACCACAGTTGGTACCCAAACCGAGGCTCAGTGCCAACCCCTGGGCACTACATATAATATAGTGATGCAATTGATATCATTGTAATGCAGATCATGCGATGACCCGAGCTAGTTTCTGGACTTTCTATGATATGTCTCTCAGGAACAGGCCCGGAGGGGTGGGAGAAACCAAAATGGTCCCTACCCAAAGCCCTCCCACGGGGCTCTCCCACACTTTGATTGGAGATAGGGTTTTTGTAATTTGCTTGAACACAAGACTTTTTAAGTTCATAATTCTTTACGAGGTACTACCCCGTTTGTAAATGAGTGGGCCTGATCTGTCTGGTGAGAACGTCTTAGTGACCTAGACAGTGGCTGGTCTGGACAACATACAAATGAATCTGACTGGCCCAGAAAAGTATTTGTATATCCTCTTCAGCTAAATTCCACTGCACCGCATAAACTCACTCCTCCCTTCCCTCTGACGCCTATTACTATTCATCACTAAATACTACCAATAATCTCCAACAATGACAGTAGTGGGGGTTGCTCACCACTCACTGGCCAGTTGTGCAATCTAAATATTAGCTTAGGCAATTATACCTCAGCTACCAGGCTATCCTAGATGACACAGTGCAATGGGCCCCACATACTTAACACTGTCTCCATGATCTAGTAGTGCACTACATATCATATCGTATTTACATAGTCGTGCCATTGGCATAGCCTCGGTTGACAGAGGGCCCCATGTCATCCATGTCCCGGGATATCCCTTATACTGTGTAAATTGGGGTTTATAGAGCACCATTGTTTAGTACAGGTTCTCCATGGTCTTACAATAACGTGTTTATATTTACCTTACACACATAAATTATTTATAGGAGGCTGGCTATGTGGTTGAACGAGAGGAGGAGTTGTGGCATGTCTGACCTGTCAGGGCTGTTCTATGTACATTATTTCAGCTACTCAATGTCTCATACAAGATTGCACTCCTCTTGTGTGCCTCATGTGGATATGTATGAACTAAATGGCCTCTGCAAACAGCAGTGCCTAAGAATCCAATGGTTCATGCATGGTTTTTATATGCTTTTTAAACTAACGACACTACCTTGTACTCTAAATGACCTCCTGGGTGCATAGACTCAGTGTTCTGGGATAGGTGTGAATCATGGGTTCTTCCTTATAGGTCAGAGAAAATATTTTTCTTGGGGTTCCCTCTCAATATTTAACATAGGCTTGCAGACATTTACTCACTAATAGTTTACACAGCCTTGTTCAGATGGTGTCACTGTTTGAATAGGACTGGCCCACGTAAAAGGGGATAGGACAGGCATTTGCAATAGCCCAAGCAGCCCAAGATTTACAATCAAGCTTTAAAGGTGACCACGTCTCATAGAACTGTTCTAGAAAGTTGTCTCCCTTCGTTGTGTCACCAACCTACCCCATATCATAGACATGCATTGCCCCCTTGTTGCTTAGCATTTGTTGGTTTGTTATGATCTTTTGGAATTCATTTCTCTATTAAAACACTCTGATCAGGTCTGATTTATATATGAGAGTGCCTATCCGGCAGAAGTAAGAGCTTGCCATGACAACCAGGAAAATAAAGCTGGTATTGATTGATGTAAACCATTTGAATAATGTGGAAGTATATGCAATAGGAGCTGTTAATAATTTATTTCATCAAATGGCACTCAGTTCAATGTCTTAGACGACTGCAATTGTAGTCCATTTCCCATCTAATTTTGAAATATCAAGACGTAATTTTGGTGTTCATACCTAAAAGGTTTTGAATGTTCATAAGATATAGCACAGCAGCTGAGCTGGTGACAGTAAAACCAAACGTTATTCGTAATGGTTCATTCCCACTGTATGCTGGCCTCATTGTGCCGCTACCCTGATAACGACAGCTGGACATCCTTCATTGTAAGTTCATCCTTTCATTGCCAATCCTGCATTCTAACCAGCCTCTCTCTGTGGCATTGTGCATTAATGCATACCCCTATTTGTCGCCATGATGTGTGATGCGGATCTACGGGGATCTACTAGTGATAACATAGGTTTATCCTTGTTAAATCTTAATCATGGGATGTAGATGAAGATCAAAGGATCATCTGATTATCTGACGGATGGCTCAGACTTCAGGATCCCACTTATTCAGTCATCCCTACCATAATGCTCTTTACTGTAACAATCTAAGTATGCATTAATATTAAAGTGAATTTAATTATATTAACTACTAGTCCTTGTGGCATTCATGCATAGTTAGGTGGCAGACTATGCACGCAGGAAGTTTCCGACAGTTTTACTATTAAACGTTCAGTAGGGCACCGCCTAGAATAGTAGACGGGACGAGGCAGGGGTGGTTGATTCTCTCAAAAAGTTTTTCCAATCCCCACGATATGTTATCTTCCCAATAACGACTGGTATTTTTAAATGATGTATTGTCTATACCAAAAGTTGATTCGCCCCTTAATGTTATCATGCACGAGACATGATCTAGCATGAACTCCAACCACATCCTTATATGACAGTGTATTGAATATCACACCCCAATCACTTCACCCCGACTAGTTCCTGTTCAGATGTCATGAAGCTAGACCGGTATTGCCTGACACACATCCTCCCAGTGCCTAATATCTATATTCTATACTCTCTGCATTCTATAGAATCTGTGTCTTACTAAAATGACTGAGGACTGACGACTATAGTGTTGATTAACAATAGGAACAATTCCTAAATCAAATTAGCCAAATAATGACTACAATTATCGGCGGTCATGACTGTGCTTGTGGACGTATTATGTAAATAATGAGACACCTGTAGATCTTAACTATATATGTTGTCTGTTCACCTGATTGAAATCATATGATGTACACTGTCTATGATTATATACATATACCTAAAAGGCTTCCTGTGTGATGATGTTCAATTCAATTCATTCATAAATAATTGTTTGAATGTCTTCTTCATGCTAAGCCATATATACGGCATATCTATGGAGATCCAGGGGTGCTGTTATGGTTACAATGCATTTGACCTCACCAAATGTCAAATGCCATGTGCTGGTCTTGCTGTCATATACCGTGCACACACATGACAACATTGTTCTATTACTCTTGAGTTTTAGAAACGGTCATTAGAAACACCCCATGACTGTCTGACTGTAATGGTGGCATTTTGAAATTGACATTCTACTGGCCTATCTAAGTGCCGGCTCTCTCATTGATTTCAAGCAGTCTAGATATTCGTGGCCGGTATTCAAGACTCAAATGTAGCATACCCATAATGGGCTTATCCTCTTTAAATATTGGGGAGGGTGTTCACAGCCTCCAGCATTATTCTCTCAGAGGTTTGATTATAAGAGAGTATCTATGGAGCAATACATAAGACATTCATATATGACGTATCAAATTGAAGCTCTTGATGCATACAATGTGGATAAACTGCGATTGATAAGTTTCCTCTTACGATCATGCAGGTTGATGGTTTCTATGTAACTAGGCTATAGCATTCTTTTCACTGATTATTTTTGGGAAGTTCAATTCTAGGAATTAGGATGATAGGAAGCTATTAAAATTTCTATGACAATGAACATGAAGATATAATTGTTACTAAATTTGTGGAGAAAATCGAGCCAACCACAGAAGAATCACCTATCCTACTAGTAGATAGCCTCTTTTGCATCATCTGATTCCTGGCTAGCATTCAAATAGATTTCAATCATTTGTGGTACCAGCAGCGAAGCCACAACCCCTCTTTATATATATGCTAAATAGCCCTCTACCTCCAGCACTTATTCTAGACCAGCGCTTATGTGAATGACCTAATGCTTCTACAGGCCATGCATTCAATAAGCAAGCTGTCTCTTAACGCTTTCGGAATTAGGGAGGATTTCTAGGGTTAGCCCTCTTTTCATAGATTGGGCCATACAGTTTGTATCAAATCACTTAACTGTAGGCACAGGGCCAGCCTGCGGCCAACCTATGGGATTGCTGATATTCAATTCTGCCTCTCAGGATGTGGGGAGTGTTGACCTTGGGGTAATTACTTAAGAACCTGCCCCAGAGAGCTGACTTATGCGGAAAGAGAGCATTTGGATGCAAAGGCAATACTAACATTCCTTCCCTAATTTGAATAAATCTAGATGGGGAACTGGAATGATTTCGTCTGTGTACAAAATCTTGCTGTAATGACATGCTGGGAAATAGAGCTTCAAGTAGCTAGGGGGAAATGTCAAAGGATTTAGCATCGATTTAGGGTCTATATGGAAAGACACAGAATCACCCAGTACACAATGATATGGAAAGAGGCCCCTGAAAGGAAGGAAAGAATGATAGGGATTACCTACACTGCTACACCGACCATCACAGAATGACAGCTTACCCCACCCCCACTCTCTTTTTAATGCAGTTTATACTCCAAAAGAATGGGAGTCAAATTATGTCACTCGACTCCCCCTATCTGTGTCTGTTGAGAAATAGAAACTGTCACATGCTACCCGTGTCATACTCACTTATACTTCTTTCTTTGTGTACATTCCCCTCACTGTCTACCTGTTTCTCTGTACCTTTCACCCAATGAATTACCCACAGTCACATGTAAATGTAACTGCTGCTGACCAGGCACCACATGCCCTTTGTCAAGCACAGCACACTCATGTGCTACTACAGTGTCTTTTAATTGGAACCCTTCTCAGCAGCTCTAGACTATTTAAACACCAGAAACGGAAATCAGCCAATGCTACACAAAACGTCTTCCAGGCGTTACAGCTATTTAACAGCTGTACTGACCGTATGACATCCTCCAGCGGGGGAAAAGAAAAGCTAACGCTTTCAAGAATAATAATCAAATCCATGGATTGTTTCCCAAAGGATCCTTTTATAAGATGGTGGACTACTAGGTACAAATTATGCAACACTCCATTGTCACCACCCCTCCTTGTTAAACTGGACACATTTCGCTCTTTTGATTCAAATCTCTCAAAGTAATATCGGCTCTAAAGTAATTTGACCCTCCCCTCGGAATCCCCATTCTGAATGAAACAATATTGGAAGCCCTATGGCATCACCTAGGCTATCTGTTTGTGGTGTAGCTAAGTAGAGATGAACAGTGGATAGGTTTCTCAGGAAACAGGGCATTAGACAGATGTTGAAGGATGAACGGGAGAGGAGGATTGGTGGAAAAAGGGAGTTAAAAAGGAGATGCTCTCATGGGGCTAAAAGCACAACTCTGGTCACGAGAACTGACAGGACTGTGTCAAATGTCACAGCTGTGTCATGTGTTGTGAGCATATCGAGGCATATAAATCCATGTTTTGGTAATAGGTCTGCTGTAGTTTACAGCCATGCAGCAGCATGTACATGTATATATTTTTTTTCATGTTGGTATGCCCAAGATACTGACAGCCCATAGCCTTACCATTGTAGCTCCGTATCGCACACCCCCCGTGCGATAACCCGCGAAAATATCACACGCCGAGGTCACGTGACCATTTAGTGACGTCATAGCTCCAAGATGGCGATGTAAACAATGCGCACGGGGAGTCATTCTGGTAAATTCTATTGTAATTCAGCAGTTTTAGATGAAAATAACATGAAATAAATGCAAAGGCACACTCATTGAAGGGATTGTCGGGGGGTTATCGCACTTGCCGATCAGTCGGGCGCGTGCGATAACCCCCCGACAATCCTCCAACTCGTGAACCTTTGCTTATATATATATATATATATATATATATATATATATATATATATATATATATATATATATATATATATAGCCCATCCAAGTTTATGCTGTTGTATGAAGAATCCTCAATTCGTCATATGAACTTTTTTTTTGTACCCCTTCTATTTCCAAATACACTGAAAAAGTCTTCCTGACAAAGTGACATGTATACCCATGTCAACTTGATTTGACACAGAGAGCACACGTCATTGGGACATGTGCACATATGTCACCATGACAACTGTAGCACACAGTAATCCTCATATGATTTGACATGCCTTTAAATGCCACGTCATCTGTGAGTTGACTAGGGTCAAGGTCATGTCGAAGGCTCTTGATATGTGATGGTTTGACATACATCATTGTTCTAGGATATTCCACTAGATGGGGCAAACAACCATTTTGGTACCAGGATTAATCACTACCAAGAGGTACTACCAACACTTGAGACATTTGATGTATCTGTGTCATTTTGTTTTCATGAAGAATAGATCACTAAGGTCTGTAAATACTATCAACAAATGGTAGTGAATTCTATTTCATTGTTAAATTTACACTTGTTATTGAATATCAAAATAGACATCCACAATCCTGAATTCTTCAACTGGAGAGGTTAGACACCTTGTGTGTGGGTCAGTGAAAATACCAAAAGATTGTATACTAACCCACAGTCTATAATTTCAGTATCTTCATTGTATGGAGACAGATGGCATTGCCATGCACCTCCATGCCCTTGTCTTATGGACTGCATAGAGGTCCTCAGTCAAGTAGAAGTTCTGTAGATAGGAAAAAGTGCCTTGGTGTGCAGGCCTGTGGAACTATGATATCCCCTGCCTTCTATTATAGGCCTGCCTTGATTGAACCATTAGTACATAGCTATTGACTGCTCTTGACCCTTACATAATTGTCTCACAGTATTACCTAGCACTCAGGTGAATGGATCAGAAATGTGTGATGTGTCTTCATTACGCATGTCAAGTGGAGTTGACAAACCAAATATGAGAGGGTCAACCTCATTCGACATGCCTTCATACATGTCATGTGGGAGACAAATTTTGACCTGTGCAGTATGCGTCAAAGCGATCAATGTTCTTTTCTCTCTGTGTAAAACCCCAAAAAGGTTGAATATCTAAGTGCTATGAATACACGTGAAAGAACATAGATCTAATTAAACATTCTGTAGTAAGTGTGTGAAGTTTGAGTTGATTGAGGGAATCAAATATTAGTTTATCAAAGATGTCTTTTCTTTTTTCATATGATTTCCTTTTTGCATATACCGTTGAGCACGCCATACCGAACCCGTACTTTCATAATCCACATTTGCCAACCATTTTCTATTTGCCTTCTATCTGTCCAGGGCAGCTTCATGATCTCATACAATTAGGATTAAAACCATAAATTGATCTCGGCCAACTTGGATCTGAACCAAGGGATTGCTGATGTTCACCTTTGCCTCTCATGAGAGGAAATGGCCTGGGGGTAATTGCTTGAGAGACTGCTCTGGAGACTCATTTTTATGTAAAGAGAGTATTGGGATGCAGAGGCCACAGTGCCATTCCCTCTGTAATCTGGATGAAACCAGATGGGAAACTGGAATAACTTCACCTGTGTATGGTTTGGCTGATGGAACAGGTTAATTGCGTTTGGAAGAGGACAGAGTTGAAGGCATGTTCACAGACGACATTACCAACCAGCTCCTGACGGCATCATGGGATTTAGTGGTGAGCTTTTATTGAGTCTATAGATACTTGTAAGTGTAAAATAGGAATATAGTAAAAATGGGCTAGCAGGGATGTTGATGAATGTTAGGAATTTATTGACAATAATTATGGGTGGTCCTTAAACATTGGCTCGAGGACTTTAGCAGCAAATGTAAACATCTGAAGTTCCCTCGGATATTAGGCCTGCACAACCCCAACTCAGGCAAACCTGTCACGCGCATCTGAGACCAAACTTTGGTGATCTTAGGACTGTATCTGAAAATCTTCAAGTATAAGGCACACCCGAACTTTGCTCAATTTCATAAGATGCACGTGCTGCTCATCCTCACGTATAAGGCGTGCCTGATACGCAATGTACTACGATGGTATAGTTCAGCAGCCCATTTCAGTGCCATTTTCCCAATCCCACTGATCATAATAATGGTTAGTCTAGTACGAATGGTGAGTTGTTGGAATGTTGTACATTATAGCACAAGCTTATGACAACTGTTGGGGCCAAGCCATGTTTGCCCCTGCCCTATAGGTCCTGTTGGAGTACCCTTGGATATATCCCGGACTTAAAAACAGGTGCTGGTCATGAAACACTATAGAGTTGCCCTTTGCAAATGGATAACACAGCATTAAATAGATGCACTAGGCCACATCATGAATCTTATAGCTTTACCTATATTATTCAAAGTAGAATAGAGTTCGCTTGGTCATGTCTGAATTGTCCTAACTATATTTACTGCTAATGATATTTCCTAGGAGGAATGTTCTGAGAATCGGGTTCTTTTTTTTAGACTGATACATGTATACCCAATTTACTGGATTGCTTTATATAGTAATAGGGAAGCACATGTTCAAGCAAGTAAACCATCAACATTAAAACACAGCATAACAAGAATTAACGTTCTTGGTACGTACACGTACCATAAAAAGCATCGCATAGGGTCGAACAAAATAGAGCATAATATTATAAGGAATCTGTAGTATGATGATACAGCGTTACCTAGCTCTTCTAAAAAGTAGCTGTGAGAGGAGATTAGAAGGGACCACATGCAACGTTTGGTCTCACTCAGGCAAAGTATGGAATTGCAATTTTCTCAGTGATTGACAGGTGGCAGTTGTGTGTCCGGGTACGGCATGCAACATGTAGAAATCCCTTTACAAAAGACGTCTGACAGCAGCATTTCATGTAGAGATAGTAGATTAGGATAGTTAGCTTTGACGATGTTTTAATGTCAGACTTATTTACTTATTTGATGATTCAAATAGCCTTATAAATGCATTTTTATCCGTAGACTTTTCATGTCTTCTTATTCGTCAGATTAATTGAAGACAACATCTTCCCAAAACAAGTAGAGAAAAATATGCAAGTTATAAGCCGATTTTAAGAAAAACACTTAATACATTGTGCTCTCCAATCCCATAATTATGCCATTTTATGTGCGTTCTCGCGCCATTGGCGGGTGGGGGCTGTTTGGCTACCATTTACTGTAGCACTCTCCTCATTCCTGCACGCACATGGGTGTATTGTCCCTAAAGGCTGCATTCTATAGCTCAACCCTCTCAGGCTCATATCCATCGGCCGCCATGATACATGAATGCAGCCCTGGCCAGTTTATTCATGCTTTATGTGGAGCTTTCGGCATTGCCTATCTAGCCAATAGAGTCAGCATGATACATGCATTTAGTCATGGCGAGCACACCTGCTTAGTATTGCAGCATATAACCAGCAATGTTATGGTTCATGAAGATGATATGTTTCTGTTTAGTATCCATGGAAGTTTGTATATCCATGTAGTGGCCATTGACATGGTAGTGACAGATCTGTGAAACCCCCTGGGAGAGTTTTTCACTAGCAATATCACAGGTTATGAATATTCCATTCCTATACAACACATTTGATATGTTTACTTTATAGGTGCGCCGCACTTATACCATAAACTATTATCGTCATACTTCACAGACCACACCTTTTATTGGTGTCCCTTTGTACAATACATGACATAACTCTCAGATGAATACATATTCCCATGTAGCAAGCCTGCTTTAGGCCAATTCAGTTTAAGCTTGGATAAGCTGGTTCAAAGCAGGCAGAATACCATTCATGGTTTTAGGTTGGGCAATTGGCGGGTTTCCAGTCAGGGCCACATTGGGTTGCCCTAATAGGGGAAACTGAACTAAGACTGTTGGGCTCCCGACAGTTTTTATCCTCAGCAAGTTCTGTGGGCCACATCAGGCTAACTGATTTGGGCACAGAGCAGCTTCAAAATGGGCAAACACTTTAGGTACATATTGGTTTCAAAGTAGGCACCCTGAATCAGGCATAGATCAGTTCCAAAGATAATTCCCTAGACAGGGCTGAGGATAGGTTTGCACAAGGCATACTCAGCCATGAGTTCTGAACTTTGACACTAGATGACCCCACTATGCCTGATGTACAGCTTTCCCCCCCAAGTCAGTATTGATTTCCTTGGTATGATATAACAGAAATAGCCTACTGAATCATATAAATTATAACAGTACGCACATTTTGGAGTTTGGATCTACTTGCAAAGTACTTTTGAAATGTGCAAAGTTAAGTGATGCCAGCAGTTTTTTATGTGACTACACCATTCCTGTGGTAATCATTTTATATTGAAGTATGCTACCCATTGGGAGGAACTATGAACTTAAAGGCTAGCAACTTACTGGACTAGGTCCGGTAGACATGCCTTGACCAACTAAGTTTGAATTGATGCTTCTACTGTATATGTAGATGGAGAGAGTCAGCCCACTTTCAGCCATACCAAAAACCCATGTTGAACCCAAAGCGGGCAACCCCCTCTGACACTGATCTGTGCCCATATTGGTTAGCCCAGTGTGGCCCACACAACTAATTGAAGACAGAAACTGTCAGCAGCCCATCTGTTAGCCCATTGTAGCCCACATCAGAAGCCACACCAAATATAGTGTGGGCCACAGTAGGGCCACACCACATTTGCTACCTGGGTTACTGACATCAAAAGCAAGATGACTAACAGAAATAAATGACACGATGAATATAATCTGATAATGTGCCAAATGAGCCTTTCTTATACATCTTCTGAGGAAGGATCATTAATCTTGTTACTCCGATACTACAGTACTGCAATTTCAGCTAAGAACTATGTTGCTCTCCAATCCCACAGCCCCTTTTAGTCAACCATTTATTTACACTTTATACATAGTGCCGATTAGGTCAATAGACCAACTACAAACTTGGTTTCAAGACATACTCCCCTTCCTCATTTCCTCTCATATTAATATTCAGAATCTGATGATCTTTCACTTCCTTAGAAAATGGATAGAGGTGGGATTGTCAGGGGCCAAATGAAAACTCTTCCTTTACCACCTCTATTCCTGCGTCTTACTTTTTACAATTACGGACAGAACAGCTTTATAAGTGAATTCTTATTGTGAACTAGTGATGCAGATGATTCTCTCCACTTTACAACTCTAATATGGGGTTTCGGATAAGGTAGGCCCAGATAACCCTACTGTCTTACATGTAGGGTACCTGAGTGATATTATGAGAACAGGTCTATAAATTTACAAGTAAAATTAACAGATATTGAAGGAAAATGTTGCATCCTAGTTCTAAGTCCAAAGCGTCCAAAAATGCTCCATATAGGTCTTCTTACATACTTCTATGACATCACACACATGTCCAAAAACACCTTCTACTTAGGAGATTTCCTACCGGTATAGATTTTGACCTTCACCAAGGGGACAGACGCCCAAAGTCCTACTGCCCTACATGTAGGATGGTACTTATATCTGGATCCACTGGTTCTAGGGGATTTCCCCCTGGAAATTTCCACCCCAGGAATTCTCCCCCGGAAATTCCCCCTGGAAATTTCCCCTCATCACTTCTATATAATACAGATACAGTCAGAAATGGCTACATTTCACTTTTATTGCCGAATAAAGATTCTAACCCTATCCCTATCCCTAACCCTAATCCTAACCCTGACCCTATAACTAACTCTAATCCTATGACTAACTCTAATCCTATGATTAACTCTAACCCTAACCCTAACACTGTAACTAACCCTAATCCTTACCCTATCCCTAACCATAACCCTTACCCTAACCCTAACCCTAACCCTATCCCTATCCCTAACCCTAACCCTAACCATATGACTTTAACTTTAACCCTAACCATATAACTAACCCTAACCAGATCTTATTCCTAACTGGACCCCTAACCCTATCATTAACCCCATCCCACACCTTTATTAAACCCTATACCTTTTCAAAATTAGGGGGGGGGTAATTTCCTGGGGACAAAATTCTTAGGGGGGAATTTTCCAGGAGGGAAATTTCGGGGTGGGAGAATTCCGGGGGTAATCTCCTGGCACCGGATCCACTATAGATAAAGCTCCAAAATTTCCTGTATTGCATAAATGGCCATATTGAAGCCTGTTTTTTTTCAGTTTCTGGCACTCTCCTGCAGTAATTGCAGTTTCCATGGCAACTGAAAGAACACAAATTTCAAAGGACAGTAGTCCTAGGTTCTACTGTCCTACATGTAGGTCTGTAAGCAAACCCTCATATCTCTAGACACAATGCAGGTAAAGCTCCTTGGGTAAGCTTTGTACAGGGCATATTTGGTCATATATTAGCCTACTTATCAGTTTTCAGCACTCTATGACAAAAATTGCCACTTTAGGGTTAAACTAAAGACGTCCACATACATTGAGAGTTCACCCCAGAAAATAACTATATTATTGGGTTCTGCCGAATCAAAATTACCAACTGGTTTATCTGATACTCATCAACGATTTGGCAACGTTGACTTTGGCGCAAATCAATTGTTATGGACAATTTTCAGCGTTGACGTCTCAAGGTATGTGGGCGTCTTTATATAGGTTATCTTGCCCGAATTCCAAAAGTTTATCTTAGTGTGTAAAGAGACCCAACAATCCAACAAAACACAGACAAACACCAACAACAGCAGCAAGCAAAAAAAAAACACAACAAAACAACAACAGTAGATTCACTACGTCAGTCATTCATTTACCACAAGCATATTTAAAGTCATCGGACCGGTTTTTGCTAATTTTATCCATGATATAGGGAATGCGAGAAGTTGGTCGGTCACCCTATTACTATACACACAATCGACCCTTACTGGATCTACCGCTTAACGCGCCATCATTACATTGTAGTATCAACTCTCAATATAAATCCATGCTAAAGGAGGGTCAGGTTATAAAAGAATATATAGTAATGTAATACGTTAGCGACATGCCTCGGCTGGTACTGGGATGTCACATCCAGCTGCTCATCTCCTTTAGCTCACATCCCTGACTCCATTATGATTACATCTATTTATAAGTGAGGCCACACTTTTTTTTTAAATCTTTGGGTTACGGGCACCCACAACAAAAACTCCAGGACGGAGGACGAAATTAAAGAAAAATAAAATAAATAAAAGTTACAATGCTGGGATTCAAATACTGTAAAACGATGCATATAGACATCCCTGACTTTTATAAATACTAATTGAACACATCGTGTGTTTTAATTTAGCTCTCAATACAATAGACATCACGTTTATCAATTTAATACCAAACATGGCTTTACTTGGTCATTTGTTACAAAGGAGGCAATAAAAAAAGTTGATTTTTCAACTTTTATTTTTATTCTGGTTGTTGACTTTTGCAGTGCGGGCGGGCCCGTAACCCAAACAATAAAAGTGTTGCCTGCCCCCACCACCCCCTGTAGTTGTTGAGGCTACAGGATATGTCAACTGATGGGGGAAGTCGGATTCCAATACTTGTATAAATACATTTGGCATTTGTTCCCATATCATCTCACAGGGGGAATGAATGTGTGCTCTCGACTCGAACACTATAGAAGCTCTTACTGGCCCCATGGTTTATAAACAGTCTTAGCTTTATTTTCCTTCGTGGAAAACGCAAATGTCAGAGTAGAGCTAAGTTATTTATTTCAACGAGCGTGCACAGTATTAGTGACGTGTTAACCCCTAAAAATCGGTATACGATGTAAGATGTGTCTTAGTCCCATACTTGGAAACTCCCGCCTTTGGAATTCAGATTTTATCAAACAGGATAAAGCCTGTTCTAGGTTATCAATTAACGCTTTTTTTTACTTATAGTTTCATTCATATATATGCACTGAAAAAAAAGAATCTTAATCTCTTCAGTCTGGATTCAGACTCAGGCAATGTCTCCAAAATGAGTATGGTGTGAGGCAGAGCCAGAGTATCACCAAGGGATCTGCCAGAGTATCATTTGTGACACGATCTGTGAAAAGGGCTCTTAGTGCAGGGTGCTTTAAGGTCCCTAGTCCCAGTACATGTCACATACTTTAAGGATCAGGCTGAGTCTCAAAATATACTCATTTTGGCGACATTGCCTGAGTCTGGATTAAGTCTCAAGTGAGTAAGAATTTATTTTCAGTGTGATTTCTTTCTGACAGCAGGATAATATCCATATCGTTCTATTTAGCTAGGTCGAAGGAAAGGTAGACAAGTTATTGATATGAGGTGAGCTCCTTGTCCCAGAGGAGCAGCTCAGCGGTTTAGACGCACCAGGATTTTACTTGGAGTGTCGATCTATGGCCTCTAACACGCTGATCTGTAGAGCTATTCTGATAACATAGTTGTATCCAATTCTACATGGGAACAGATTTCTATGATCCAACATTTGATATCTTTCAGTTTAACTTTTCATTTATGGGCTACATACTATTCTGATCCATTATACTCGCTTGTTGTCATAGTGCATGACAACAGCTGCAGACAGTAGCTAGCCAAGTACTGCATTGATACACTTTCACAATCCTAACCTGAACCTGAATACAATACTATAGACATTCATTCACTGGTGCTGCTATGCAGGACACTGACAAGATGGTATAGATTGATAAATATCATGACACGAGAAGTGTATTATCATAACTTGTTACACCACCAGAGTCTATGCTTACTCAGCTTCCATGTATTACATAATCCCATATAGATAATATGCCAAGAAGTGCCAAGTAGATGTGTGTTACGTATGCATCCACCAAGCAGACCTATCACTTAAAAGTGGTAGCATACTGCCCAGGACCATAGCACAATCTTTGTTTACAGAAACCCACTTAAATTCTGAATCACATTATATACATTAGTCATAATGTTACCACACAAGGGCAACTTGCGTGCAGTTAACTTATTGCCTTCGCTCATTGACCATGGTTTATACTCATATTAACCCTTAAATGGTAGCATGGTTCAATGATACTTCATTCCCAATGATCAGCGCCATGTATATATGAAGCCCTGGAGAGTCTAGTCGCCAAGACTGTACTCATGCATCATGTCGACCTTATGGGGTTTACTACCCTCCTGCAGGTTAGGCTTAGAGGTATCATGCTGTGATCTGAGTGCCCTACCCCTTCATGCCTCCCAATAGGCATAAACATCTTAGGATGTCCACCAATCACGTACTCAGCCAATGGCACACAGGGCGCCGACCAGTTACCTCCGCATCCAGCGTCATTATTGGCTACATTTCAGCTTAATTCACGATGCAATATGGTATGACTGCATGAACATGATGAAGAAAGTCTGTAAGCAATGAAGCTAGGTGAATTAAGGTAATTAGTCATAAACAAAACCTATACTGTGGGTTAAAATTCATTCTAATAATTTCCATGTTAACCCCGCAAAATTGACATTAAATCTGTCTTGAGCAATTTAGGAAATTACCATCAAGGTAAGCATCTAAAGAGCTGCAGACACTGGGAGTGGAGCAGTCCCCCACACCACACTGACCATAGGAGCTGGCCAGGGAGGGACTAAAGCAGTTGAGCAGCTCACATATGTGGGATTAATATTGTAATGGACCAACCCACTTAGCTATCAGTACTTATCAATATGGAGTATAAAAAAAGCACAAAAAGTCACCGACTGTATTGTAAAATCAATATGAAGTAGGGGACGGATGATAATTATTATAGGTCTGTGATTTATTGACCATTTCGAATTATTCATGCAGGAGAGAGGAAGAGGAAGGGCAGGGGAGAGAAATGAGTAAGTTAAAAAAAGAGAGGTAGGTAAATTGGGAATACGAGGGGGATGAAAGAAAAAGAGAGAGGGGTACCAGAGAGTTTCCCTTTATAAGATCTGAAAACAACATGCATGCCTAATAGCGGCTCAGAGCTCAGAGCCTGCATGATCCCTGATCACTGTCTACCATGATGTCTACCATGATCGGCTTTGTCACCACATGTTAATAGGATTCCATCCCCATCCTCTAGGTAGTACATTGTGTAGGCTCCCTACGGGGCTTTATACACAGGCTATTTTGTTTTTCCTATCGCTAATATCAGGGATATGATTTCTGACCCATCCTAACAAAATGATACGGAAGTCGCACAAACAAAATGTTTAGTTATTGGCATATTCATTTACAGCTCATCAAGAGCTTTCATTTGGTATATAACACTTGCATATTTGAACCAGGTGGTCCTCTAAGCATCTGCCGTCGGTTAATTTAGTCGGATGAATGAAAAATGGTTTAAACTGAGATAATTGACTTTTTAAACATATAAAAATTTATGAATCCTATATAATTCCCATGTAATTCTATATAACCAAGAAAACTATAGCTATGTCTACTAGGCATTTGGGGCTTAAATTCGGTTTAGTAGGCAAGGTTTCTGAAAGAAATCTACCCATGGGTTAGAAAAATGCTAAAATATCAATTTTAAAAAATCTGATATTTTTGACACTATACCACTTGAGAAGCCTATATCTAGGCTTCTAAATGTGCGACTTCAGTACCACTTTGTTAGGATGGGTCACAATTTTGTTGCATGACCTTTAATTTCTACCAATGTCACGTTTGGTGGATTGCTACAGTCTTTCATTTTCGGTGTTTTTCAGGAACAGTATAATTCTGTAGGA
This sequence comes from Acholoe squamosa, assembly GCA_949317995.1. Lineage (NCBI taxonomy): Eukaryota > Metazoa > Annelida > Polychaeta > Phyllodocida > Polynoidae > Acholoe > Acholoe squamosa. The sequence continues at coordinate 42,503,195 of OX439038.1, forward strand.
CATAGATTATAGGTCTGCCCACCACTGGGCCTTCCACTCTCAGATTTAGGGATAACCCCATTGCCATTTCCTAGATGAAACAGCCATAAAAATATAGACCAAACTCAGAACAGAGCCTGTGCATTAAACAAACATTAAGTAATGGCATGACGACCTAAATGGAATCTCGATATTGCTGCAGGGAATTCTTCTCTCACGAACACATGAAGAGAACATCACCATAGACATGAAAGTGAACAGCACGTCACCTATTATAGAATGGGTTTCTTTCCTGATATGGTATTCAACTCTCCATGGGCATGCTTTCTCCTAGTGCCTGTTCTCCCCGCCTTTTATTTTCTATAAGGTTACATTAGTTTCTGGGTTTTCTTTGAACGACAGAAATTGTAACAATATGGAATTTGGTTGCTAGTTTCTGGTCTTAGTATTCCTTCAGATCGATGTGTTCCCCAAGCTGACTGTGTTCTAGTCTTCTCTTTTCCCCTTTCCATGTACATGCATAAGTAGACACTTCTAACACCTCATCCATTTTCCTCTTTTCTACCATTGCAAATTCAAATAAAATAACTAAAGCAAATTAAATAGCTACATCAAGTAAAAATTAAAACACCACACACCGCTGACTTTTCGTTTCTGCTCATAGGCCATCCACTACAACATGAATTCGATTAAGCTTCCCTATAAGACACTTTCCCGTGTTTGGCTTTAACCGTCTGATTTATTTCATTCCTCTGGAAATATACACCAGGAACATCTTTATCACTTGTCTGACATAATACCCTTCTGAGACAGTATGTATACACTACAGATATAGGAGAAACATGTACGCTTTACCTTTGAGATTCCTGTACAATCCCATATAGTATACATGTACCCATGTGAGCCAGCTTGTGTATATATACACAAGATTAATGTTTATCATGGATCCCATAAGGGTAGAGATAGGTAGAGGTCCATATAAACATTATATAAGCAATAGAAGAGCCAGCACAGAGCCTGGTATCAGTAGTTAGCAGTGATAATTGGCGTGTGGGGCAGTTCTGATCACTTATATAATACCCAAGCATCTTCTGCCGAGCTCTTACATACTACTGTTACATACTGCTAATGGTTCTGGGATTATTGACAGAGGCCAAATATGTGTTATATAATAGAAGATGGTTTAGACATCTCCAGGTAGCTCTAGACATCGGAAACGTAATAGTATCTTCATAATATAGATATGAAGCTGATGATCTATGCTTCTATCTATGCCACTTAGAAATGTTTAAAATTCCAGACCAAGCACCGGTAGAGGGTTAAATAATGATGCCAATCAATCGTACGCTTAATGGCAGAATCGTGATTGATATCGATTCTACCGAAGGCAGTTCAGTAATAAAGGAAGGTCTTTCAACTATTACGAGCTTACATTGCATGGCATGTGAGTATGCTAATGATAACACCAATGGTAGAACTATCCAGGAGTCATGCCAAGCCATTCAAAGCTCTATATTGGACATGATTGATGCAATAAAACGGTAGACAGCTTTGATTTCATTTCTCCTCTTTGTGATACTGTAAATCTATACGAGGATACATAGGGAAAATAGAAATTATATGGAGTGCTAGGGCTATGACACTTGTTAAATCTTTATTGACTTTTTCCAGGATTATCTCACAGTTTAAGCTATTAATAGTAGGTCCTCACTACACTTCTCACCTTATAAACTGGCCAACCATGCCAATGAATCTGAGGGAAAGCAGGAATGGTCCCGTCTAAAGCAGATAATGAAGGTAGAGCTACAACAATGGTGCCTACTGAATATCGATCTCCAATAGAGGCGTGCTCATTTCTTTACACACAAGGAGACCTACTTGGTTTACATCTTACTCTTTATGGGTGGCGTTATGCTTAAAATTTCTAGCCCTATACAGTAACTCGCATTTTTATCAAGCTGACTGTATCAGCGTGCCTATAAAGAAGTTAATTTTTTAATCGAGTGAGCTGCATCGCGAGGAGCAGTAAACAAAAAAAAGGAGAAAAAATAGGGGGAGGGCATTTTTCCCCCGGATTTGAAAAGTATAGCCAAAAAGGGTCAACTTGAAGCAAATGGTCAAACCGAGGCTTATACGCAGGCTTTTACGGTACTATAACCCCTCCACTCGTACATCATGCCGAAGTGGATATCAAACCATGAGCTATCATGGTGTTATAATACTAATGATTCAAAAAGTAATTTTTGATAGTAGTCCTTGTATATCTATGACATTGTTATAAGATATTGCTTTGATGAACTAGGCCACTGAACCCCCTGTGAGATAATATTAATCATCACTGCTCGTGACTTTAATTTAGAACCTTATATATTGGGTTTCATCACTGCTAACTAATGTGGACAGCTACTTTTAAATTTAGTTCAACTCTATAGTAAATTCCCATAATTACACATCCTGTTTACTATGTTTGTAAATGCTGGAGACAAAATAAGCTCACGTGTGCTAGGAAGGAGGAGGAGGGGACTTCATTGACTGACATTACCTTGACTAATCCTACTCATCCTGTGACTTTTTCCACCATCATAGATTATGTTCAGTTCAGGAAAACACCTAATGACCTTTGCCCAATCGAAGGCCAGCAGAATACTGAGAAACATGATGGCTCTTCTATAACACGTTCTAGCACTTTGCCTTAATACTTTCTTTGAACTGCCTGTTTTTGTCTTTGCCCGCTAAGGTTAGTGGGACATCATAATAGTGATTAAAGCTGATTATTTAGATGAGCTGATGGCTAATCTTCTTTCTGAACACTACCATTTGATGTTTTGAAAGTCTTGGGTTACACTATTTCAACATAAATCAATGTAAAATAACTTATGATCATCTGCTCCCTTTATGGTAGGAGTTAATCAAGTCTTTTCACGTAGAGAATCCATAGATACAAGCCCCAATACAAAAAATTACAAACTCATTGTCTACCTTTCAAACTGACCATCTTGTTAATGTGTTTCATTTCAGGTATGAGGCTTCTTCTGGAGCCAAATGCCAACGCTGTGATGGACAAAATAAACACCTTAATGCTGGACACTACCTTCAACCCCTTCCTCTATGAGGCCAGGAATTCACGTATTCTGTCTGGAGAGGAGGAGGGCTCCTTTGCCTGGCTGGCAGTTAACTACCTCAGGGGTGTATTTTCAGGAGGTAAGTTTTGGGCAATGTCTTTAAAATGTCTTTATTTCGTTACTGTGTTTGGTGGCATACTCAAACAGTTATGACATTGATTGGGCCCCTTCAATGATTCTAGTAATAGAGATCTTCCTAGGGTCATAATATTCAAGGCCCGTGTAGCTAAGATGATTGAGATAGTCAATAGAGTTACTGTTACACCTTCGAGGTTCTTCTCATATCAGTGCAGTCTGGTCCAATACATTGTCTCATAGTATCATAGTGTAGTGGATTATCAGAGAGAACGGATATTTCCCAAGCGACCATCCCAGAGCCTTACACACTACTAATCCTACTTAGAGAATATCCCATCCCACAGGACCTTTTATTAGGCGGTCAATGCCAGAAGGGGTTGTGAGGCTCTTTTCCTTTTACATATAAGTTGCCCATATCTGATTAATACAGGCCTCAGAGAATGACTTCCTCTGACAAAGGTCTCATTGATTCATCATGATACTGCCCTTATCTCTAAACCATGGACCGTCAGCAGTGGCGGAGCAGCCAAAAAAAAGGTGCGGGGGATGAACTGTCTAATTTTGGTAATTTTGGGTTCAGCATAATGATGATTGTGCCACATTCTGTATTAGTATTCACTTTTGTACTGGTATTTGCATACCAGTTCTGTGCTGACTACGCTGGTTTATTTCATGTTGAATTGTGATATTACAAACAACATCCCAAGTTGCCATGGCTAATGATGATAACAATTATGCTTCTATGATCCGGGTGTATCCGGGTATGCTAAATGAGTGTACATACATATGTACATTATTGAGATTGAAGGATCCGGGTTTCATTGAAAGATTTAGGTCAAATCATTATGCATTTAAGTGTATGAACAAATTTCCTTATATAGCTAGCGCTAGTGTGGAATGGACAGTTGTTAGATTCTGGAACCTATTTCCCATCAATAGAATTACCTTATATAGTGGAAAACAAAACACATAATGGCCTCTCTCTTCATAGTATAGCAGAGCCGTATCCAAAATCTATTTAATGTAATTTTCTTACAAAGAGAGAACTTTGCCCTTATCTCATGGTGCTCATGTTATTCCTGGAAACATCAACTGGATTCACTCAACGTTAAAGTTTCTTCAGAGCCATGAAAACTGCTTTCAATTCGAGAATATTAATATGCAGTTCTTGTAACTCAATGAGCCATTCTTCCCCATACTCAAAATTGCCTTGTTGCCAATAGCAACCCCACCCTGTTTTAGAAGAGTCTGTGTAGACTGACACCTGTGGGCGGATTTCTGCATAAAGCACTGAGGTGATAGGGAGATGTGACAGCCACCGTTTGATGTAATCATGAACCATGTCATTTAGGTACATGGTTACATCATAGTTAGCTAATGACCTGGCGAGAGCCCAATATTTAACTCTTTGGAGGAGTTTGATATTGACCTTGGCCCTGTTATTTCCAGGTTCAGTGGCTGCCAGTTTTCCTATGACTGCTGCGAACTGTCTGATTGACAGCCTCCTGACTTTCAGGATGTCACATGCCTTTGCCATCAATATTGTCACTTTCTTGGGTGATATGTGTAATGTCAGTGTGGTTGAGTCAATGGTGAAACCCAGGTATTCAATGGACTGCACCAGGGTCAAGACTGATTTTCTGAAGTTAATTGTGAAGCCTGCTTCTTGTAGGATTCTGAGAGTGTGTTTTAAAGATTGTTCTACTAATTCTGCAGTGTCTCCAAAAATAAGTGTGTCATCAATGTAAAATACCAAGTTTACACTATAATGTACTCTCAGATGTGAAAGCAGTGCCTTCATGATACGTGTGAACAGTCTTGGCCCTGGTCAGTATCCATTTGGTAGGCATGTATATCTATACCGTTTACCATGGAACTGGAATTGCAAGAAATCCCTGTCCCTTTCCTTAATGGGTAGGATGAAGTAGGCTGACGTAATATCTACAGAACTCATAAAGGAGTGTTGAGGCAAAATATATGCATGACAGACGTGAGGTGATCCATTTTGAAGTGTTTGTAGACTGTGAGCTCATTTACTTCTGAGAGGTTCAAAATAGGTCTGAAAGTGGCATCTGTTTGAGGTCTTAGATACATGTGTGAGACAAATGCCCTCGTGTTATGTTCTGCAGGCTCTATGATACCTTGACTCAACATATCTTGTATTTGTGTATCCAACTGAGCATCTTTTACTGGTTTAATAGGGATTAGGTGTATCCACAACTGAGAGACTTACATTTATTTGTTGTTGCTGTCCTTGTTGTTGGATTTGTTGCCGCCTTTGTAGTGGTTTTGTTTGGACTGCTTACCCTGCTTGCCACCCCTGGAGGTGTTGCTGCTGGACCAGTTGTCCTGCTGGCGGTTCGACGCCCCCTGGTGGCGACTGTGGTCGTGATTATAGTTGGGACGACCCACTGTGTGTTTGCGGATGGACCCACTCTTGTTGTGTTGGCTGCAGGCCTGGCCGCCCCAGTAGTTTCCCTGGCAGTGGTTCCATGACCTGGGGGCAGCCACTACATCACGTAGGGCTTCCTCCTCTTTCTGTCTAACCACAATCTGCTCCCTGGCATCTTCCCCGAGCAGATATTTAAAGCTTTTTTGGTTTTCTGGTTTCTGTGCTACCTCTAGCCCCACACCCTTTAAGCCTGCATACACATTATTGCGCCTATAATGTCATTAGTTTTTCATGAGGACTTGGCTATCATTTTCAAGGAATCAGATAAGGTTGTGACCAGTTGTTTGGGATTAACTGTTTTGCTGCTGCCCAGGTGGTCCAGTGCATTTACTAAAGGTCTGGCTGCAAATGGTTCCTGGAAACATCAACTGGATTCACTCAACGTTAAAGTTTCTTCAGAGCCATGAAAACTGCTTTCAATTCGAGAATATTAATATGCAGTTCTTGTAACTCAATGAGCCATTCTTCCCCATACTCAAAATTGCCTTGTTGCCAATAGCAACCCCACCCTGTTTTAGAAGAGTCTGTGTAGACTGACACCTGTGGGCGGATTTCTGCATAAAGCACTGAGGTGATAGGGAGATGTGACAGCCACCGTTTGATGTAATCATGAACCATGTCATTTAGGTACATGGTTACATCATAGTTAGCTAATGACCTGGCGAGAGCCCAATATTTAACTCTTTGGAGGAGTTTGATATTGACCTTGGCCCTGTTATTTCCAGGTTCAGTGGCTGCCAGTTTTCCTATGACTGCTGCGAACTGTCTGATTGACAGCCTCCTGACTTTCAGGATGTCACATGCCTTTGCCATCAATATTGTCACTTTCTTGGGTGATATGTGTAATGTCAGTGTGGTTGAGTCAATGGTGAAACCCAGGTATTCAATGGACTGCACCAGGGTCAAGACTGATTTTCTGAAGTTAATTGTGAAGCCTGCTTCTTGTAGGATTCTGAGAGTGTGTTTTAAAGATTGTTCTACTAATTCTGCAGTGTCTCCAAAAATAAGTGTGTCATCAATGTAAAATACCAAGTTTACACTATAATGTACTCTCAGATGTGAAAGCAGTGCCTTCATGATACGTGTGAACAGTCTTGGCCCTGGTCAGTATCCATTTGGTAGGCATGTATATCTATACCGTTTACCATGGAACTGGAATTGCAAGAAATCCCTGTCCCTTTCCTTAATGGGTAGGATGAAGTAGGCTGACGTAATATCTACAGAACTCATAAAGGAGTGTTGAGGCAAAATATATGCATGACAGACGTGAGGTGATCCATTTTGAAGTGTTTGTAGACTGTGAGCTCATTTACTTCTGAGAGGTTCAAAATAGGTCTGAAAGTGGCATCTGTTTGAGGTCTTAGATACATGTGTGAGACAAATGCCCTCGTGTTATGTTCTGCAGGCTCTATGATACCTTGACTCAACATATCTTGTATTTGTGTATCCAACTGAGCATCTTTTACTGGTTTAATAGGGATTAGGTGTATCCACAACTGAGAGACTTACATTTATTTGTTGTTGCTGTCCTTGTTGTTGGATTTGTTGCCGCCTTTGTAGTGGTTTTGTTTGGACTGCTTACCCTGCTTGCCACCCCTGGAGGTGTTGCTGCTGGACCAGTTGTCCTGCTGGCGGTTCGACGCCCCCTGGTGGCGACTGTGGTCGTGATTATAGTTGGGACGACCCACTGTGTGTTTGCGGATGGACCCACTCTTGTTGTGTTGGCTGCAGGCCTGGCCGCCCCAGTAGTTTCCCTGGCAGTGGTTCCATGACCTGGGGGCAGCCACTACATCACGTAGGGCTTCCTCCTCTTTCTGTCTAACCACAATCTGCTCCCTGGCATCTTCCCCGAGCAGATATTTAAAGCTTTTTTGGTTTTCTGGTTTCTGTGCTACCTCTAGCCCCACACCCTTTAAGCCTGCATACACATTATTGCGCCTATAATGTCATTAGTTTTTCATGAGGACTTGGCTATCATTTTCAAGGAATCAGATAAGGTTGTGACCAGTTGTTTGGGATTAACTGTTTTGCTGCTGCCCAGGTGGTCCAGTGCATTTACTAAAGGTCTGGCTGCAAATTGTAAGCACCACTGCAGGGACATCCCACTGTACCACAGCTTCCCTGTTTCTTTTAACAATTCTTTAACCTTCACAGTTGTTTTGTTAGTTTCAGCATCTTGTGGTTCTGTGAATGACAGCTCTACTGCAGCTAGAGGGCAGTCAAATGACTGTGGTCCATATACAGGTAGTGGGTGTTCCTGCTGCTGATCACCCTGCAATCCTCTCAGTGCTGGGTAGTTGTACTGGTCTGGTATCATCACCTCTGGTTGGCACTGTTGTTGTACTACTGTATTTGCAACATGGTGCGCTGCCGGGCGCGTGTCAATACACGCGGTATCCGCGGCCACCCAAGTGGCTGCCGCGTCCTGCTGCACGACATGACGCTGGGTGTTGGCTGTATGGCACGACCAAAAGTTGTGGGAGGGTGATCTCCCCTGGTGGAGGGCGGGTCAGTAATCTCGTCTGAGTGCAGGTCTGGTTATGGATCTGTTTGATTCAGCTCTGTTGTTGTCAGAATACCACCCTGAGCTCTCAGATTCCTGAGAATAAATCACCGTGCTTTGACTCATAGCACTATGATCACTCTATTGGCTAGTGCCAGTCGACACACTGTGAGCTGCTCGCTTAGGAGCCTGTCGAGCACCTGCTCCACCTCACGGTCCTTTGTTGATCTGTAGCTCTCCCCGTCCATTAGGGCGTGGTCAGGTTGGTTGGCATACAGGGGTATGGCCAGTTTTGGTTCACCCCTGCCCCTCCTGTGCCTAGGCTGGTGATCTCTATCTTGAGAATGTACAGTTCTAGGGTCTGAAAGTGTAATTGTCATATAGACCACCTTGTTGGGACGGCCCATTCTGTACTGTTACCACCCACTGGGCACATCAATGTTGATTCAGCGTTGAAACAACATTCGCAATGTTTGCATATCAACATTGATTTAGGGTTGAAATAGAGTTGAAATTGTAAGTTGAAACAACATACTCAAAATCAACTGTGATTCAACATCTAACCATCAGCGCTGATTCAATGTTTGTGTTTCTATGTTGACTCAACATTGTTTCAACAATGTTGAAACAACATTGACAGTTGTTTTGTTGACATATCAATGTTGAATCAACATTGTATCAACATTGAAATCAATATTGTTGATTCAACATTGACAAATCAATGTTGAATCAACGTTGAGTTGACAACAATATTTCAACATTGATATGTCAACTGTTGACTGGATGTTGAAATGATGATGGTTGACAACGTTGAAATACAACTATTGAAAAAGTGTTGAAAACAGGTTGATCAACACCATCAACATAACATCAACTGGTTGTCAATGTTGATGCAACATTGTGTGCCCACTGGGCAGTATTAGCCGTCTCGGTTTCAGTCTCTTGGCAGAGTGACTGGGCATGTCTGCCTTCCTCTTCATTGGTGCCAGTGGGGCATTGTGCTGTGGAGACCTATGCACAATTGGTGTAGGGTGATAGACCACTCCTGATGAGTTGCTCTCATTCACTGCACTTGAGGTAGAGGGATCATTTGTGCGAACTATTCACCCATTCATATCAGGTCTAATAGGCGAGTACTATGTGATGAACAGTGGGTCTGATGAGGGCGAGTAGTGGTTCACTGGTTCACTCCTAGCTGGAGACTGCCCATCTTGGATAGAACCATCGTCATAATGTGTATCACTTGGCGAGAAGAGGTCTCTGACGGTGCTTGGGGCGTCCCTGGGGGCGCACCCCTCCACTTGTGCTAGTTGTATGGCTTCATTCAGAATGTCACCCCTAGGAGGTGTGGAGGGTGATACTGGTCTCAGGTCAGGAGTCTCCATGTCTGTTGCGAGCTGCTCAGCAGTGTGTTGAAAACAGACACCTGTTGCTACTTAAGTAGCCCCCTGGGGTCAAGCCCTCAGGCGTGGGGTAAAATGGGTTCAGCCAATTAGAATGCCGATGATACTCAATTAGGGCATGGTCAAACAGTAGGCCCTTCTGTGATTGACAGGTCTGTGTTGGCGTCCCCCACCATCTGGTACTGCCAGCTTGCCCATCTCATTGTAGATGGACGTCTTGACGAGAGCACTGGTTCAAGTGACGATAAGCTCACCATGCCTGACCTGTCTCTCTGAGCCTACCCACAAAGTCAGTGGTCGATAAACGGATATCTAATGGTAATAATACTTCTTTTGAGACAAGCTTGTTAACCTTTCAGAGATCAGTTATTCAGGAGAGAGACACAAACTTCGAACTTGCTGCATAAAAAATGGATAGTGTCCTGATGCAGTGAAAATGTACCATAAATACCCTGAAAGGCTAATGCAGAGGATATAGGTCGTGTCTTTGGCCAAGTAGCCCCAAAACTTACTTAACCAAAATTGCGTGTCAGTCTGATTCATCTTTCCCGGTACCTTACCAACGAATCCTTATTCCTTATAATACCATAAAATCATTATTCCCCAGAATGACACACCCAATCCACTGCTACACCTGACACCAGTTCTGTACTGTATCTGTGGATCATCCACGTCTAGTACCTGTTAAGAGATGCAGTAAGAGGGCATTTATAGACTTAACCCCATGTAACACAGACAGGCAGGAGGAGCTCAAGTAATGTTAAGGGTGAACAGAGCATGGAGGGTGTTGCTCCTATAGTAAATAGAGCTGTCAGTATGTGCCCTCTTTTCAAAACAAGTCATGCTCTGCTTCACCATTCAACTTGCACTCACCACATTAGTCTAAAAAGTAACCTGCCTTGTTTAAGATAGAGAGAGCTGCACTATCAGCTACTTACTCATGTCACACACTGTATAGTTTATTATACTGACTGACTTTTCCCAACTAGGTACCTACTCAAATCCCTGTTTTTTTAGCACCATACTTGAATGACCACTTTTGAGCAACAAAAGGGACATGTTTTAGCTACACGAAAAGAAAGGACTGGAAATAAGGGAAATTTTAGCCAGCTCTTCCTTTTACTATAGGAGCAACACCATCCGGAGCATGTTGGGGGAGCTAGCCTCTGAGGTCTTGTCTTCAAGTGGCCCTTCGTCAGAAGGCCAAGTGCCCTGTCCAACGCGATAACCTAACCAAGGATGCCATTGAAAGAGGTTGAATGGGAGAGGGGTCGTGTTCAAATCATTGTCCAATTGTAGCATTGTCCAATTGTAGCATCTTGTGCGCTTCGTCCTGCATACAGTAATGATATTGCAGTCATCAGGTATTACTGAACACTCATTTAGCCATTAGCCATTTCCACAGGACTAGCCCTGGGCTATAAGGAAGGTACTTCTATAGTCATCACATATTACAACATCACCACTTTAGTTATTGATTCTTAGGGAAACCATTACCTTATGATAAGGGATGCCAAGATAGAAAACTAAAGTATCACAGAACACGTGAACAAAAACAATAGTTTACAGTGTACAATTATCTGAAATCGATTAAGTGGTTACTGCTATAGAGTTACTATGCTCCAGTACAACTACACCTTTATAATGCATTACACGTGTGTATTTACTATACGTAGCTTCAATAAATTATCATATTAATCAAAGGAACTATTAATAATAATAAAAAAAAAAAAACACCCAAAGAATAACTATTGTTAATTGCTGTATGATATATTGCATCTCTTCGACCACTCAACAATTGTTTTCTTGGGAGGGGGCAAATTATGATGTCAGGACAATAACCCCCTGGACATTACCCCCCTAGAACTCCCCCCCATTAGAAATATCGTTAGGGATAAGGGTTGGATAGGGTACAGTGTAGGTTTAAAGATAAGGTTAGGGATAGGGCTATAGATATGCATCAAGGATAAGGCTAAGGGCGGGGATATGGTCGGTAAAGATACGGTTAAGGATAGGGGTAAGGGTTAATAGGCGTATTCCGACCTAGCAGGATGTATTATTGACCAATCATAAAATTCCCTTCTTTCAGTGCAGACTTTTTATGGTCCCCATCATGCTGGCTGTTACCAGTCCTTATCTTTCAGGGTACCAGATTCAGCAGGGGTCATCCCACTAAGGAGCCTGCTAACCAGGAATAGGGTTAGGACTAGGTTGGGTAAGGGTTAGGGATAGCGATGGAGTCCTGGTAAGGATAAGGATAGGGTTAGGGTAGGGGTAGGAATATGGTTGCCATCAAGTCAGGGTTAGGGTTAGGGATAGTGTTAGGCTAAGGGTAAGGATAAGGATAGGTTAAGGTTATAGATCAGACTAGGGTAAGAGCTAGGGTAGGGTAAGGGTAAGGGTAAGGGTAAGGGAAAAGATAAGGATAGGGTTAGGGTAAGGGTAGGGGTAGGTATAGGGTTAGGGATATGGTAGATGTATAACTTCTTCATTAGAATAGGGATGGGGACATGCAGAGGGAGAATTGGGGGTATGTTGTTCATACCATTCTTATCTATTCATGATGGGGTAATGTCTTAGGGGGTAATGTCCTAGGAGGGGTAATGCCCAGGGGGGTAATAACCGGGGGTTATTGTCCGAGTGGACAATACCAGGGGATATTGTTCTAGAATCGCAAATTATATTCTCTCTACTTATATTGTTATGGGTGCTCTGCTGTATAGCTAGCTAGCTATACAGGACGACCCCCATTCTTTACACAGGTGTTTTGGCAAAAAATTAAGAAAAAGTTTGCACTGAATAGCGAACATACCAAGATAAATTCAGTAAATCTGAGAATAGTGTCTGAAACTTTAAACATTTTTGGGACCTACAACTTTCATGAATTGTTGAAATTTGATAGGAAAGGTTTAGAAAAACAGAGGTTTGTAAGAGGTGTCCAATTTCCCCATACATTTCTATAGTACATCGACTTCTTTGCTACTGAAGGTTGGAAGTTGCAGGTGAGATAATGTTGTTAAAACTAGGCACAAGTTGAAACATGGCTGGTTGGTTTGGCATTGAAGACCAGGGAAAGCTATGACTGATGTTTGGTTGGTCTAGACACAGCTAAAATTACCTACTTGTCACCACACAATGTAAGCCAGTTTGATGTGAAGGCAGATGGGAGGGACCAGTGGGTGTAGTAAGCAGGGGGAGGGCAGATGGGTTGTTGTAGCTATAGGCAGCCAGGCACACCACTGGGTGTAGGAGGTGGGGGACACTCAACTACTTCTCAGCAGTCCTGGGTGGATTGAGGACTACTCATGCAGTCATGCCTCAGTATTCCTGGTTGGGCAGGAGTAAGGTCAGTGGCTTAATAGATGCCCACAGGAGCTATCAGAGTAGCAGTGGTGGGTGTGGGTGGAAGGGGGAGGGTCTTATCCAGCACCAATCTCAGATCTCAGTAAGAGTGTATTAAGAGAGTAATGAATGGGCTATCGGGCACCGAGTTCAGTGTATCGTAGGATATCGTAACGAGTGGCCGTAGGCTCGATCCATGTACCTCTGACGGCTGAGCGTGACGTGCTAACCACTAGACCACCGCGTCTCCTCCTTCTGCTCCCGGCAGCGGACAGCGACAGCGCACACGGCGAAAAAAGACACGTCTCGCTGTTATGGCTTTGTATCATATCCAGATTTGGTTCGAACCGAGCGTATCTCGTCAGTCCCTGTGGCGCAATGCATAGGGAGTTGGATTTGGGATGTGAGACTGCAGGTTCGATCCCTACCCTGGCCTGGACTATTTCGTGGGTTTTAACATGTGACATATGACATGTAAGGTGTGCTGATATCCATGGATATCAGGCACTAGTGCCTGTTATCCATGGATATCAGGCACACCTTACAAAAGTCATGATGCATGCATCATGGTGTGCAATATCGACAGGTATCAGAATGGGGATATCCAGAAAAAGCACCCAAAATCACAGAGGTCGTGTAATAAAAATATATACATACTACAGGTGTAGATTGATGTTAAGATATCAGTAAGACTGTATATGACTATAGGGTCGGACTGATGCAATCCTGGGTTTACCCCACTTTATCTGCTCTCTTGTTCCACGGCCCTCTATATTGGTAACTGGTCTTCATTGGGGGGGCCCAGCGGCAGTGGCGGATCCAGGATTTTGAAAAGGAAGGGGCGCGGCCCTAAAGGAGGGGGCGCACCCCCTATTTTGAGCAAGTATTTGGGTCCAAAATATCTAATTAAACTCTTAAGTACTGGGAAAAAGGGGGGGGGGGCGCCCCCCTCTAAATCTGCCACTGCAGCGGGGACCCCACCTCAACCACCTTGAATTGACGGCTTAATCGCAATAGCACCTTTACATACATTATAATATAAAGTTTGTATAGAAAAATGATTTTTGATGAATTTTAGATCTGATTTGAGGCCCAGGACTCATTCTCCCTATCCCATTACTATAAAAATCTAATTTGAGATGCAAAGTTTTAGCTTCTTGTTCAATTCATTATGAATTCTTGGCAAATTTTTGGGGGGCCCATACATACCAGGCCCCACCCCCTTCATGATTGGGGGGCCCCAGGACCCCCTTCCCCCCCTTTTCCTTCGCCCCAGTCTGGTTACCATTTGAAGTGCTCTCACTTAAAATTGTTATCTAGTTTAATAATACATCACAAAGAATAATACATTCTCTTTGTTTCTTTTTTGCTTTTCCAACTGCAGACGGTGTGGAGAGTGCGGGTATCCTGGAGTTGGGTGGGGCGTCTACTCAGATAGCCTTTTTACCTGATGGAGCTATTCTTGCTGATAAATGGCCAATGAAGATAGCCAAGAAGTCGTACGCCCTCTACGTCCACAGCTACCTTTACTATGGACAGGAGCTTACCGTTCTATGGGCTAAACAGTACCTGGTGCGGACAGGCGCGGCCAATGCCACCCAACTCATCAATCCATGCATGTTGAGAGGTAAAGTACCCTAGGGTCTGCTGCAGAATATGCAAGATAAATTTATTGTGTAACAGACCCCTTGTCTTATATTGATTCGCCTATGCCTTGACGTATTCACTCAATTACATTGATTGACTTCTTGTCTAAGACGAAGTAACAGCATTGGTCTAGAAAGGAAATAGGAGCAAGCCTATAGGAAGGACTTGTTATCTGGGATAGATAGATGGAGAAAGAAAGAAAGAGAGAGAGAGAGAGAGAGAGAGAGAGAGAGAGAGAGAGAGAGAGAGAGAGAGAGAGAGAGACGGAGAGACCTAGATCAGAAATCGGCACAGCAACAAAGATCTGAATGGTGAGGCCTGGGTCTCATATCTGTCCAAAGATGTCGGACACTCCCTGATTTGTGACATTATATACAAGATGCCATCCCAGGCCTACATAGAATTGGCAGATCTGATTACTGAGGATCACCCCCTTAAACTGGGACCTCTTGCTGGTGTTAGTGTAAAAAGAACCAGCTCTTGAATAAATTCACCAACAGGACCCTACAAGGTTCTGACAGATATGGAGCAGGACTGAAATGGAATCCCTGGGATATGTCTCAAAGCCCTATACCTGATACTAATTGTCATTAGCTTCAAACATAATCAGACATTCCATACAAGTCAGATAATATAAAAGATGATGATGATCATGGCTTCTACATGACAGCAGCATATTCAGTTCCACAAACGCTCACGAATGGTGATAATCCTCGGTATGGAGGCTTGTGTTCTGCAGATCTATACTTGTTGCGGTGGTCTTGATCCTTTAACATAGGTTCATATATAACAAGGTTGCCTAGTTTCTCTCAAGTCTTTGTTTACCAACGGATATGGCTGCACTGAGGTTTCTAATATCTGCAGTGGGCTGGCACCTATAATAAATGACATCGCTCCCAGTTAGCATTATGATAATGGCTATGAAGCTTGGGTAATGTGATAATACGTACGTTAAATACTGGGTTAGGTCTACTCTGACTAATATCTAGTGTTGGTCCTGATCTTGCCAATCCATTGGAGGTGCATGTAGCGTACTATCTGTAGAACATTAATATATCTCAAACTAATTACAATGACATTAATTCAATACAAAAAGGTTCACATATCAATTTGCGTCCATTAACCATCGATATTGTTGTACATTGAGATTTAAAAGGATTACGGTACTTGCCGAATTTCATAAAAAATGCGGCGCATTTATAATATAATCATAATGTATCGTGTAGTTATATTCATGTGACGACCCATGATGATCAGATATTTTTTAGTGCACAGGCAACATCCTCATCTGGCTCACTAAAATGCATGAATTACCTATAATATGAAACAACAAAAAACAAAAAAGAGAAATGACATTTATAATTTCCCTACATTTTTCGTATTCCAGGGGATAATAGGACAGAGACGATATTGGGTCGTGCAATAACTTTCATTGGGACAAGTGACCCAGAAGGGTGTCAGAAAATCGTCGACGTTTTTGTATATAAAGCTGCAGATTACAACTGTCACCCTAAGCCTTGTGCTATAAGTACTGTTTACCAACCCACCATTAAGCCTACAAAACAGTTCTATGCTTTGTCAGCCTTCTTATTCAACCTTCGAGACATCAATGCTCTAGATGGTGAAGGGCAATTTACTCCTGCGGGCACCATATCTGCTGCTAAGATTTATTGCTCTAAGGTAAGTAAAACCATGTGTACGTAATATCTTTAATGAATATCTTATTCATATTTTTTGGTTAGGTTTTGGTTTTTTGTTATGATTATTTTTCCTATAATCATTTCCAGTAGAGGGAAATGTGGAATTAGTCGACATGAACGCCAAAACTTTACTTTTATCTCAAGTTCTGGCCAAATTCATTTATGATAACACAGTTGTGTTTACCAAGTAATCTGCTGATGTCCTTCCAAATACAATTTCATATTTGTACATATTCTGATGGTTGAGCATGCAGTGCTTGGGAAGGCCGGAGAGGCCAACTAATTTCGTCCAGGAAATGGTGTGGTAATTGCTGTCAGAAGAAAGGTTGTTTGGAAATATTCTAATGTTCCCTCGACAAGCGTGCTCAGGAATCTTGCTCTTTAGATGGTTATCATAATTATATCAAATTTCTACAACATACCAGCATAATGTAACAATAAATTGTTAACATTAATTTCAAATGATATTGGTCAAAGTACCAACTGTCTCCCTATAGGGGGGAATTATAGTGAAATGTCTTCTACCAACCATAGGTATAGTACTATAAACGTCAATCACTGAGAGGTCTGCCATGGGCAGTGTATATAATTATAGTGAACCATGACAGTCCCTTCCCCTTGAAATGTGTTAATACGCCATCCGATGTAAATGCTTGTGTCTTCTTTTCAGTCATTTTCACAAGTGAAAGAGGAGATTGGAGGGAATGAAGCTTTCTTGTCTTCTAATTGCTTGATGGGATTATATATGCCTACATTGATTACAAAAGGGTATGGTTTTGCTGAAGATACCCAACAAATCATAGCTGTGAAAAAACTAAAGGATACCTCTTTAGGTAAGTACTTATGATAATACTTCTGTGATAACATACCAAATCTAAGGAAATGTAGAATGAATGTATAATACTCTATATATGTATAGCACCCATTCTTGCAGTGGTCCATAAAGGAACAATTGCAGTTCTGGAATTACAAAATTGGCAAGATAAACCTAATGGGAAGTATGGTCTCCATAACGTGTCACAGCCATTGGGATGTTACACTCTATGTATAAGAAATGTATTCAGTTGAATGACTATAGATTACAATTAGTCACCTTTCTTCAAGGGTTATTCCCAATAGTACAAGGGTGTGCCTTTAAGACTAATATCTACTTGCACCTGGAGGTGGGTTCTGGATCATCAGTTATACACCTTCAGATGCACAGCTGTCGTCTGTATTAAGTAATAGGCCTCCAGAGTCCTTAATGCCACATCTTAATGCCTGCAGTGCCGCTGGAGACATAGCCATCCTTATGAATCCTTCATGTCGCATAGTCTAGATGCTAGCGCCCCTTGCAGACATGCAGGGTACCCAAGACTATCTCTCTCCATCTTTCACTGTATTTTTATATACTGTTGACTACAAGGCTGCTTCTTCTCTCTCTGTCACAGAATGGTCCCTTGGGGCTATTATTTATGAGCACCAGAGGAAAGATCGGGTATGTCACCCCCGTGAGTCGGCGGTATGTGCCTCATCGGCGGCGACAGTGCAGGACTTGGTGGCCCTTTGGGTGGGGCTCTCGATCCTACTGTCTCTCCAGCTTCGGCGCCATATCTAGTTGTACACAGGGAACCACAGTGGGACAAAGGTCATGGAGATCAGGTGTTATTACAGTGAAACTTGTCAAATGGGTTTCCTCTGTCTTTGGCGATCCTCTGGTGGGGGCTGTTAACTGTCAAAGCTGAAGAAGCAATGGATGTGCTTTACAAAAGCAATGTGAAATAAATCGGAACGGAATGTGAAGACCCCCTTTCAAAAAAACTGGGAGTCGATGATACCTTTGTTTTGTAAGCATTAGGTCTATGCTGGGCTTTTAAGGAGTGGATTTTACATCTGAACACGTTAATGAAGGCATACACCTTCCAAGGTTTATGCCAATTTGTCGTCATGATGCATCAACGAAGTACTGACAACTGATTGGCCATTCACTTGTGGTCCTGTGAGAATGTGTGAAGCAAGTGATGTCAGCATAATGAACTAATAACCAGCGCTGCATTCATGCATCATGGTAACAAATGGCTATATTGTGCATGAGTGTCCTTGGGGTTGACTTCTGTAAGATAGTTCAGAAGGGATAGAACCAATCACAATTTGTTGCATGTCTAGGTAATTTAATAATGGGGGCAGGCAACAGCATATTATACCTGTATAGAATTACATAAAAAGAAGGGGCTATGTCTTGAAATACGAGGTATTAGTTTATTCGAAGAGTATGCATGAAGTGTGATGTGCATATATGGGTACACAATTGGACTGCATTACAGTGAACTGAAGAAACAGTACTCTGTGACCGAATTTTATATTGCATGATCATATATATATCATATTATGGGGCCATGCATGTATAGTCCCAAGACACTCGAGTCGAACACACTGGGAGGCAGCGAGGGGACAAAGGAAGTGGGAAAGGGGACAGGGGGCGTAGCCATGACATATCCCCAATTCTGCTCACATGCATGTACTAAAAACACTTGTGACCGCCAGTACTGGTTCCTAGAGGGAACGATCCAGTTCCGACGGTCGGGCTGGTCCTTTACCGTGCACGGGCCAGTGTATGCACAGGGCGTTTTTGTGTGTTTGCAAAAATGTCATTTTGGCAAACAAGAAGACTGACGAACGAGCCAGCCAGTGCGCCACCGTGTGGGATTGGATGGCACTAGACCTGCCCTGGTACTAGGCCCTCCCAGGCGGAATAATCGCCTGATGATACGCGAGGAAACGCGAGAACGCGAAATAGTCTATAAAATTATAGTCTAACCGTCCGACGGCACAAGGCAGGCCAAAAGAGTCAGCGAGTCCCCCTTCTCCTCATTCATTCATTCATCTCATCAAGCCAAATGGTGGTACTGCCCGCGGTAAATATCATAAGGAATACTCCACAGACTGATGGACTCATATATAACGGTGTGTTGTTGAGTTGTATAGTGTTGATGATGCATGTATACATGTTAATAGGGATACTCACTTTCAGATATAGGAGTTAAATGCACCTTTATCTGTTTGTGTATCTTAAATGCAGCATGTTAAAGACTTTTGCAGAAAGCCCTACCAAGCTTTTCTGTCTAATGTTGATATTGATTGTATGGCTCATAGAGATATCTACCATATGAAATGATATATGAAGAACTTGAAGAAGAGAGGTTTGTTTTATCATAGTAACCTATATTTTGTCATGAATATTTGTTTGTTTCATATGCCGTTATTACACCTTATTTCATCATCATCATTGTTACCACATCATGCCATAGTTAAGTGTTTGTCAAAGTATTAATGGCAGACAATCACACGCACCTATAAAAGAAAAGAAAAAAACAAGAAAAAAGGTAATTGAACCAATGTAATTAATTAGGTATGTAAATATCTAAAGCTCTCAAAAATTGAACCTGGCACAATACTTTTCACTCCTTTTCACCACCTGAATTGGAATCTACCTAATTATACATGAAACATGTTTTGGTGCCGTGATGCCCCCCCCCCCACCCCGCACTGGGGAACTGTGAAAATGACGGTAATACTCCGCATGTAAGACGCTACTCACATGGGAAGACAGTACTAAACTGATCGAAATCGAGCCCCAGCTGCGCCTTTTAAGTTATAGCATTTCCTTCAACATAGGGTGCCCCTTCAATGCGGGATAATATACGGCATATTGTTTCCCACTTCAGTCGATGTAGAGTGCATGGGTTGTATCCATAAACAAGGAAAATAGTTCTGGAACGACTTAAATTGGTGACAAATTTTATGGATTTGGCGTGAGAGAATGTTAACAGTGCATGATACTTCAGAGCTAAGCTAATTCTTCACTGAAATCTCATTATTTGTTCATAATCATACTTGGAACACCTGACAATTGGTGACTTAGCTAACTGAGATCGCGCCATATATACTGAATTTTCATGTGTGACATTTTCTGGTCATGATTTAGAGGCATTGAATTTTCGAAAGTGAATCGGGCGCATCCTGTGTCAACATTCTTGAGAGAAAATACAGATACCATCAAAAGAAATGTATCTAATGTAATTTGTCCTATTTTGATTTGATGTACACAAACTTTATTTTTGTCCTTTTGAAATCAATTTAACAAAATGTCTTAGGACCCAAATGGTCAATCGCACATATGATTCAGTCCATGTTGAAATAAAGAAAAGGTCGTCCCTCCTTTCACTTTGATTGTTAAATAGCAAGCATTGTTTATTCATGCGTATGTATACCTTGTATGCATTTAAGACATGGTTTGAGACCACAGCTAGCCCTCATTATGATATTCTCTTGTAACGACTATAATGCTGTGTTGCCAATACTCATAGGCGTGGTTTAATTGTTTGTTTGCATGTGTGATATTAGCAGAATGCACGGTAGGATAAAAAAAGATGAACTCAGGAAGAATACACTTTTCAAGCAACCTTTGGCCAAAAGGAACAGCCTTCCCAGATCCTTAACATAATGTATCAATTAAAAGGTTCATTGTCTACAATCGTTAAGAGAATTGGTTATGAGTTTATGACATAACCTCATAACTGAATGGAACCCCTTACTGGATCTTTTAAGTGCATAATACCAATTGAATGTGTGCAGTGGGTGGGCCGGTGTCTGATCTTGGCTAGGATTCTTCATCTCACTCATTGTGAACGACCCTCAGTGAAGCTGATCCACTATATTCTCAAACCAATTGATCTTTGGCTAATATTGTTTACTGCCATAGGGAATTGTACCAATAATATGAATATGCGCTCCACACACATGGTTCACTCACATTTTCATTACAAGTTGTTTCCCACTATGAACCAGAACGAGCTATGGTCAAGATAACCATTGGGTATAGTAGTTTCATAAACCACATACAAATAGTCTACCTTTGTGTTAACACTACAAAAGAAAACACCATCCGCATTGATACAATATTGACGATTGTTTTGTCATCCCAATGAAAAGTGGACAAACAACGATGAGGGGCTTCTCCCTGTGCACAAAACCAGGATTCCGGGGCGGCTTTGGTCGTTCTGTTATGTACAGTGTATGTGTGCGTGCCGAGACTTGGTATTTTGTCAATAAAATATTCACCTGGATATATATGGTTCTCTGTTGTTAATTCATTTCAGTCTTGTCAAGATCAGGAATCTCACCAGCTAGCTAGGTGTGTATTTAGCATTAATGGTAATCAAGACCTCTTGTGAAATTCCCTTTAGGTCGAATCCCACATGGCGAAAAATGCCTCAAATACCTCTGCGATTTTGAATATGTTGTGAGGTTGGGGTCTACCGCAAAATTGCAAAGGATATGACTGCAATATGGTACATAGAACATAAGGATACTATTATGCAGCATTTGCGATACATTGTCCAGGTTAATGGGTATATCTATGTCTGAGATGTTTCCTGTCCTAAAACCGCAAGGATATGAGACCTTAGGACAGTCTGCAGTGGGACTTTGATATTGTACAATTCATCTAGCACACCTTGCGATTTAGGACACAAGGAAGGCCATACAATCCAGCTGACAATATAGCAGAGATATTTGAGGCATTTTTCGCCATTTGGGATTCGACCTTTTGGTACAGGACATTATTGTACTAATCTACAATGTGAATTCAACTGTAAATCATTCCTGATACATCTTATCACGAGGCTTTTGCCTTGGATTCCTAGTTACAGACCTGAATGTGCATTTTAACTAGTCAGTTGCTCAATGTCTTTAACACAAGTATCCCATTACCAGTCACACACACAGTCTGAACAATTTGGATGCATGTTTTTAGTTAGCAATGCAGACAGAAGTAGTCAGCCCACAGGGGGAAGGTCTTCCCATCTGAATGTGGTAGAAGCAAAGCGGTACTCAGTGGTAGAGTGTTTTCTCCAGGTGCAAGAGGTCTGTGGTTCGAAACCAGGCAGAACTAAAACACTTTATACTGGCCACTACAATAGTAGAGCAGGCAGATGATGCAATAAGAAAACAGTCAGACAGGCAGATTAGTGTGATAGCCCAGTAGCCACAACTCATCCAGATGAGATTCTTCATGTCAATAAGATGAGTTTTCCCATATTATGATGGTGTAAATTGCATGAGTTGTGCCCACTACACTACTCAACCAGTTTTGACTACCACCTCAGATCTAGATGTCTCAAGAAGTGAGCTAAATATGTTTAGGTGATTAATCACTGAACACCTAATGTTTAGACATTGAACATTTGTAATGTATCCCACTAGGTGGCATTGATCGTTAAGATAGGATTTTAAGCACACAACTAGATACATGCTAAACCATATTTAAACAAGTCAAATTAACAATCAATTTCATTATTTGCAGTAATAAAGCACCCATACATTGTAGTTGGTTCTTTACCTGCTTCTCTGTCTTCCTTTAAGAGGCAATGTATTGAGAGGTATATATTATGTTGACGTGCCCACTCAGAAACAGTCATGATGAAAATTACTTGTATATAAATAACACTGAGGAACTGTCAAAGAACAGCTGGGATAAAACCAACTGATCTTGGTCAATTCAAGGGTGCTGAATTCAGAAATCATAATGGAATTGCTGGGTTTTCTCTCATTTTCGAGCCATTTGATTTTAAAGATGCATGAAATGAGATAAAACAATTGAAACGAGTGGCAGGAAGCTTATTTTTTCCATCGTCAAATTCATGTATTCTGGATATGTGTGTCTTCAACATTAAGATAATGTGGTATATAGTCATTATGAACCTATTCATTGCCTATAAATAAACGATTTTCCACTGATGATTCTATGATTCATTATGATTTCTGAATTCAGCAAGATCATTTGATTTTATCCCAGCTGTGGTCCGGTCCGAAAGAGCAAAAATGTTCCTCAGCGTAATGTTACAGCAACAAACACCAGAAGCTCTTCATATTACTAAGCATTTCCCAAATAAGCAATTTTGCCAAAACAAGGAAGGTTTTTAAATGTTTGCTAAATATAAACACAATGGTATCTTGACATTCTTTGTCTTAACATGTCTAGAAATTAAACATGTTTAGGTGGGAAAAAGTGTCTCAAAATGTGGGACAAGATAGTGTCTCCAAATGACATTATAAAACAAGAGAAAAAACGCACGAATCTAGAGACGTCTTCAATGGTTATGTGGGCTACCCGGTATGCAAATCATTCACACAAAACCCCAAGTTAGTCAGTCTAACTTAACTTAACAGCTAAATAATCTTAATTAGTGCATCTGACTAGTAGGTGACTAACAATGATTAACTTATGTAAGACTCATTTACTACCCAAAGGTTAGCCACTTTGACTAAGGTGGCAGCCTGGTTTGCAACAGGAATTTTGTGATGGGTGTGTACCATAAACCTTTCTATGAAAGTCAAAATTATGGTGATTTTTGATTGCCCTATGTACTCACGGCTTAAGCAATTCAACCTAACATCATGCTTACCAAATGATTTGATGAGTTTTCAAAGGAACCAGGTAGTCAGATAGATAACACCTATTCTTTTGTAAAATAGATGTATACATGTATGCACACTATAGCACCTAAACTCCAAGGCTCTGGCTCAGGGGTTGCAAAAGAAAAAAGTGAAGTATTTTTCATGATTCCTAAATAATGGCATTCTGTTTTACAGTTGTGCAAATCCTACACTGTTAAAAAATTCCGTAGATTTTACAGAGAATCATTGTTAAATTTTACGGGTTTTCACTGTTATTTCTATTACAATGAAACACCCTTAGATTGAGTGATGGTGCAGTGAATCTGTGTAAAACACTACAGGACAGTACCATTATTTCTTTAACAGTGAATTTTTGTCTTTTTTGGAAGTTTCATATCTTCCCACTAGGTGGCCTCAGGCTAACTTTGAGACTTTCTACAATGTCATAAATACTAAACAGACCAAACGGTCACAAAATTCAAAGAGCTTTCACTTTGATTCATGCACCATGTTATTAAACTGCAAGTATATTTCATTATTTTCATTATGAGAAATCTGTGAAACTACAATCTATCTCAATGGTGAAAAGGGGAGTAGCAGAGGTATCTTAGACACCCATTTAGTGAAAATAGAAAAAAGATACATAGGCATACCACTGCAGTTCCTAAACTATATCACAAGGCAGAGGTGATCTATGTTCTTAGATTGTGACTCTATCAATGAAATGATGTGTCTTCCAAAGACTCATTCATGATCATAATGATTCTGTTGTCCTGGCACTAAGATATCCTGATGAATTGAATGTGGAGCCAAAACATATATGAAGATAATAAAGTCCATTGTGGATTTATAGTGAAATCCTTAGAATGACATATCATATGCTGAATATTCATATGAAAAGCCAATTTTAGATGACATTTAAGCCAAAACAATGTGTAATTAATTACCCTTAGTCATTTTTTAGAAATAATGTTGAAAGTCTGTCAAAAAATATGGTGAGTCATTGTTTAGAAATAATGGTGAAAGTCTGTCAAAATTACGGTGACTTTTAAAAAACGGTGACCGTTAAAAAAAAGATGAAAGATTGGCACCCGTTGTTGCCAATGATTCTTTGTTTTTTCTACGGAAGATTTTTAACAGTGTATGTAGGCTTTAGAACTACCTCTCAAATAGAAGTGTGTGTCAAAATATTAGCTTATTACTGTTAAATCTAGCATATGAGGTACCCCTGCGGGTGTGCCCTGCCTGTAAGCCTCATACTAAGTTTAGGACAATGCTATAAGCCAAAGTAGGCCTCTTAGATGGTCTATAAGCCAGCAGTCAAAATCAGACAAATTAAGAGAAGTTGGTCACTGTGACTAAGAAAAACACTCAGGCACATGCTTTTGACTAACTATTGTTTAAAAGCTATCCTTTTTGAACAACATCTTACTAAGATTTTGAAGATTATTTTTTCAGTGTAGATGTGCAAATCCTACATATACGTTGGCTTAATTGAGCAAATTAAACCTCTGTTTTTCTTTTCCACTTCAAACATTTGATTTTAAAGAAATATTGAATTGAAAGGAGCAACGGGAAATGAGGTATATCAGGTAGGCCCTAAATATCCCCTATATTTTGTCAGGAAGAAACTTCAGTCGTGTGTGTTCCTAGATTCCTGGCGTAACACAAAAATATAACATTTAACCCACCCCCACATGTCACCAAAGGTACATTGATCATCTTTAAATAGACGGCGGCTCGTATGCCCAATGGATGGAATACCAGGAAATTGATATAAATGATAAAATGCCTAAATGATCGGTGGTCTATGCCAAGGCAAAGGGTTTTTGTGAATTTAGGTTTATGCTCAGGTAGGTGCCACGCAGGTGTGTGGATATGGACTCGTGCTCACCTGACACCTCTGGTCCCCTGGAGGATGGCATTCAGTCGCCCACACCATGCACCTGAATCGTGTCAGGTTCCTCCATGGCGGGGGCCCTTGATGGGGGGATCCCCATGTCACATGTCGATTTTAAGAAATGCCCTTGTCCCATGTCACTAAGCAAAAACCCATGTCACTAGTGTCACTAACAGAGCTAATCTAATTATCAATTAAGCATCCCCGGTACAAAAAACACACAATCCGATTACTTGGTTGGGGTAGCTTATTTAACTTTGAAATTGGCTAAAATACTACATGCCAAGTCCAGACATGCTAAATAACATGTTGAAAGAAAATATATTCCATTGGAAAAAGTGATTTATGAAAATAGGGGGTCTGGGAAATTTTATTTTGAAGATTGTGAGACCATAAGGTGCATTCTCAAGCTTTATGAGTATATTTGAGACCATCTCTAGACTCTATTTTTCATGTCACTAAGCCCTATGTCAAATGTCAAATTTAAGAAATGGCCCTGTCACATGTCACTAGTATAGCCATGTCCCATGTCGATTTTAAGAAATGGCCATATCACCATGTCGATTTTAAGACATGGCCATGTCACTGTGTCGATTTTAGGGGTCCAAGGCCATACGGCGGGGCATCAGTTGTTGATCAACAGACCCACAGAATAAAAATACATTTGTTTTCAGGCTACCCGTCCTATCCTA
Organism: Acholoe squamosa; assembly: GCA_949317995.1. Taxonomy (NCBI): domain Eukaryota; kingdom Metazoa; phylum Annelida; class Polychaeta; order Phyllodocida; family Polynoidae; genus Acholoe; species Acholoe squamosa. The sequence goes on from OX439038.1 coordinate 42,529,450, forward strand.
TCAATAAGTCCAGGCAACCCTTCAAGTCCACAGATGTAGTCTACGCAGAGATTCACTTATCTAGGGCAAAGGCATAGTCTTTTGCTATTACCTGAATTGAAAATGTGACCATCTATGATTATTGGATCCAAATCCCTTGTTTCAGAAAACAAACCATCCCCCCCCCAACCCAACTTTCAATGGTCATATTGAAAGAACAAGCATATCCAAGAACAGCCAAACAAGTACATAGTATTTTTTTTTGTATATAGTTCCCATAAAGAGGGGTGGGTGCAGTAAGTAATGCTTTTTGCCTCCTATCACATACCAAAGGTACATCATGTGGTTCTCTTTGTCTGGACCCTCCCATTGTAGCCTGAAACGCAGCTTTTAATCCCATGAGCCTCAGATGGTATTCTGAGCCCTTCCTGCCATAATTATGATTACTTTATCTTCCTGCACACTTCTAAAGGGTGCAGGAGAGAATCAGAGCTAGAAGCAGGCAATTTGTCATGACTGAATCAAAGGGTAGGCATCCCTCACCTCGCACGTATCATCTTTTATAGACCCACTCTCAGACATCGGAAAATAGGATCTTTTCCCCAAAAGGTTGTGTTTACATCAGAACATGGTTTAAACCCATCCGCATACAACGTTCTGATGTCAGGAAATTCAGCATTTAAAAACACAAAAAATGCGATTGGATATTTATATTAAATTATAGAATTCCGAAGAGAAATTTTCGGCAATTATCATTGCAATTCACGTGTTATTATTCACCCCCCTCATCCCCTGGGCAGTACTTTCAGTCAGAAATGTGTTCGAGTCAGAACGATCTGATTGAAGATTTACATAAAGTTGATAATATAGAATACACTATTTAGCTCACGCTAATTATTGTTTTGGCTGATCCCAATTCAATTCATGTGACGAATTTGCCTCAATCCAAAGAGAGTCAAGGTGAATGGTGTGTGCTGTTATATTATATATTTTGTACAATGCAAGATAATGTGCACGTGAGCATTGCATCTAATGATAGAGAAGCTAAATGAACTTGGTACATGGGCTAACGTGAGCATTGACTCTTAAATGAAAGAGAAGCTAAATGAACTTGGTACAAGGTTGGTTTAAGGTTACCTTACTGCACCTCTATGCAGGTGCTGCCATCTATTTTTACATATGAGAATCATACCTAAGAAGTAACCTACTCCCTCTTATTCAATAACGTACAGGGATTGCTAAAGAACGTTACAGCATTGCCTTTATTCAATCCCTTGATTTCGTTCAATGAATGATTTTAGTTCAACCAATTACTAAGCAACATCCATGAATCGGAATTGCATGGCAAATTTAATGTGAAATAGCCAAAAGGGACAAATTGGGCGTCTTTAACCCCTCTTAACTAAAGGGATCTACCGTTCTCATTGGTTTCCGCTGCATACGATCAGTGATTTATTTTGCTCAGTAACATACAGTTGCACCATGTTCAATTCACCTATTTGATTCAATATTCTAGTGCTGTCATTGAAGCTTTTGGTATCGTTAACATTCTTATCAATAGGGTTGGTGGACTACAACACTTTAGCCTGTACAATTTAGGAGAAATGCTTCCTGCATTCCTGTACACATCACCGTTACGACCTTATAGTGCCTTGATCAACTGCCTTGTACATTTTATGCATTTCCATAGTAATAGAATGCGAATGTAAAAAAACAAACAAACGTGTTTTAGCCTCTTTTGCTTTGAACAGCACTAATGGATAGAACTTAATACATTTCCTAATTAATTAATTGATTGATTATTATTGATTTCCAAGGATTTTTTTTTCTTTAATCATATAACATCCCAGGAGGGTTACATTAGGTATCTATTCATGACATTGCCTTTGAGGCTATGCACTTGTGCACTTGGTTGTACCAGTGTCATAATTAGGTCATACCACAGTGGTACCATGGTCATATCACAGTTTTTACCATGGTCATACCAGGGTTGTACTGTGTACCATGGCCATACCACGCTTGTACAGTGGCCATACCAGGGTCTTACTCTAGCCATACAAGGGTTGTACCATGGTCTTACTAGAGTCATACCATGGTTGTATCATGGTCATATCAGAGTCTTACTCTAGTTATACAAGGGTTGTGCCATGGTCATACCAGGGTCTTACTCTAGAGTCTAGTCATACAAGGGTTGTACCATGGTCATACTAGAGTCATACCATGGTTGTATCATGGTCATATCAGAGTCTTACTCTAGTTATACAAGGGTTGTGCCATGGTCATACCAGGGTCTTACTCTAGAGTCTAGTCATACAAGGGTTGTACCATGGTCATACTAGAGTCATACCATGGTTGTATCATGGTCATACCAGAGTCTTACTCTAGTTGTACCATGGTCATACCAGGGTTGTACCATAGTCGTAACCAGGTTGTACCATGATTATACCAGAGTTGAACCATAGTCGTACCCAGGTTGTACCATGGTCGTACCATGGTTATACCAGAGATGAACAATGGCTGTACCATGGTTATACCAGAGTCTTACTCTAGTCATACCAGGTTGTACCATGGTCATACCAGTGTCTTATAAACAAGGGCGTGGGAAGCAGTTTAAGAGTGGGTGGGACCTGGGGGGTTTCTGCAATTTTTGACCTCCCTCTGCTTGACCTTTTACTTTTGACCTTTTGAGGAGTTGGCTAAAAGGGGGGCCTGTCCACCCTGTCCCCCCTGCTTTCCACGCCCATGATAGAGGTTATACCAGGGTATTATAAGGGTCATACCATGGTTGTACCATGGTCTTATAGTCCATTGTCATACCATGGCGGGTAGAGATTGAGGGTAACAACCTTGGTACAACCCTGGTACAACCCTGGTACAACCCTGTCACAATTGGCTTACAATCCTGTTAAAACCTAGTTACAACTCCGTTACAACACTGTTTTCATACCTATTTCCAGCCCTCTTGCAGTTTCATTAAAACCCATTCAAACTTGGTTACAAACCTTTTACACTAAGACCATGTAATTATGAAATCTTGGATCTGGAGTTTTTTTTCACTTATCTTCATCGATTAAAAAAAAAGTTCACTAACCCCTGTATCTCACCACCAAACATCCCCATTGCCGGGAGGCAAAATAAAAGTGGCATGGAAATCCAGTTTTAGAACATTTTTGGGATATCAAGCAAAGGAATATTATAGAGAAATTTTGACCATGGGAAGGCAAAAAACGAAGGTTGGAAATTGTTTTTCTTTTAATTTGCCAAAAATCACGTCACCGGATCTGTAATCCAAGTTATTAGAATAAAACGACCTAATGACTAATTCCTGGCACATAAAAATTGTCACTCAATAGCATGACTATGCACGGACACAATTAGATTGAAAACTAGTGACTAACAGTGACATTCTTCATCTATTCTAAGTCTACGTCTTTTTCTTAGCCTCGTCTCAGACCTGATAGTTTGATATTTCAAAAGGCAGCCATCAGTCAGTATATGGGACGACTCACTGTCTGGTGAAAACTGACTTTTGGCTGCAAGTTCACTGATGAAAAGTGATTCCACTGCCAACTTTTGGGTAGAAGTTGGTTCAAAAGCCGGCCAAAAGTTAACTTTCTTGTGGCACCTTCATCTCATAAGTCTTGGTGGATTTGGCACTTCAGGAGGGTGTTGCTCCTATTGTAAAAAGAGCTGTGAGTATGTGCCCTCTTTCCTAAACAAGTCGTGCACTGCTTCACCTAAGTACTTGCACTCACCACATTAATCTGAAAAGTCACCTGCCTTGTTTAAAAAAGAGAGAGCTGCACTACCAGGTACCTACTCATGTCACATGCTCTATAGTTTATTATACTGACTGACTTCTCCCAACTAGGTACCTACTCAAATCCCCCTTTTTTAGCACCGTACTTGAATGACCACTTGTGAGCAACAAAAGGGACAAGTTATTGCTAAATGAAAAGAAAGGACTGGAAACAAGGACATTTTTAGCCAGCTCTTCCTTTTACTATAGGAGCAACACCCTCCAGGGTGTGCCTTATCGACGATGACGTGCATTTGACTAAACTGCTCAAAATCAAACCCTACCTGTGCCATATATACTTTCCTTCTACTTACGGTGTGCCTTATATGCAAGGTGCACCTTATATGTGAGGTATAACGGTAATACCTGATTTTTGTAAAAGGTGATAATATCATTCTTCACCCACAGATGACATTATAGGCTATGTGCGACCCTTTGGGTATCTGAAGCCACATGCCTCGGTGGCCTTTTACTAAATCAAGTTAATGACAACCTGGTCTGTATTACAGCACCGTTTGGCCTCAACCAATCTCACCCCAGCAATTAAGGTTCCTTTTCTACAAATACCACCCGATTCATTCATATCAAAGACGATATTAGGGTGATGATGAAGTTGAAGCCCTATGCATAAGAAAGTTCACTAAGGGTTAGTAGGTTGGAGAATGCGAAATTCCTGCCCCCTTGTTTGGAAGGATTTAACAAAAAAGAAATGATGAGGGAATAAGTGGTACATTAGGGACAACATAAATTCTGAGATGAGACAGGGCCACAATTTGGAGCTTTGAGTTTGAGGCAATTGGTGAGGCATCCCCCCTTGATTTTAGTATAAAATAGTGGTAACACTTTGATGGTAGGAGGGGATAAAAGATATTCAATCTTTGTCAGTAGTATATAGGGGTAAACTCAGCGCATAGGAACAGCTACTGAAATCGATTTGACCTACTTACGAATCGGAAATTACCTAGTTTTGAGACTGGAAGTGACCATATATGGCCATGTGACCATCTTGCCCAAGTCTGTAGTATAAGCAAATGGTAGGGAGCGTTTATTATTAACAACAGCGGGGTAGGTAGGTAGGGGTAGGTAGAAGTAGGTAGGGTAGTTAGGTTTATATTTGGTGTGCGTGTGTTATACACGCGCGTGTGCAGCCTCCCCTCATAAAATACTCAAGGGGTTCCCCCACTCCATAGCCTACCTTACCCTACCCTTCCCTACCCTACCCTATTTTACCTACCTACCTACCTACTTTAGCCTAGTTTAACATACACGAAAACAAACCTTGCCTGCTGCTGTAGCAGCCTGCTGTAGCTTGTTTATTTCTATAGTCACCATGGAGTGTGGTTGTACGATATGTTTTGCACCTACAACTCATGGCAACACCTAGTGGATATTATTGGAACTGCTTATAGCTGGGTTTAGTGGAGCCCTCTTGTGGTTAAAAAAACTAGTGGCCCCCTTACGCATGACACCTAATGGATATTATTGGAACTGCTCATAGCTGGGTTTAGTGGAGCCCCCTTGTGGTTAAAAGAATTAGTGACGCCTTTACGCCTGACACCTAGTGGATATTATTGGAACAAATTTTGTAAAATTTTACAAAAGTTTTGCAACATTTTAGTTACATTTCTTTCATTTTGTGAAAAAATACATAGATTAAAACCGTTTTCAACACGCATTCAGTGTTGTACATAGCAAATAACCGGTAACTTTGTCATAGACACGCTTGGTGTCAAACCCATTACTCCCGGTGAAGGCGAAAAAAAGTCATTTTTCATTTGAGCCAGATTTCAAGGAAGGCTACCTTTCAGGGTTTTTAGCTTCAGTGAAAAACCCGTCTACTTTCTGGCTCAGGCTAATGCAAACATAGCTGGAATCGGTAGCACTTGTTATTTTAAAACCTGGCCTAAAATTCCATGGGTATTACACAAATGTCAACAACCAATCGAAGCTTAGATCATGTATAAAGTATCCAACAAGCAATCAGTGCTCAAAAAACTAGGTTATACTTTCCCCTACCCCTAAAACTTACATGGATATTACATGTCACTTCCTAACCACAAGGTGACCATATATGGGCATGTGACCTACTTTCTCAAGCTCTGATTGGCTGAGAGATAATTTATCCAAATTTATGCTATGACGTCATCACATGATCACAAAAAAATGTAAAGAAAAACAAAACCGACCACGTGGTCAGTCACAGAAGAAAACGTAAACAAAAACAAACCTTCCAGCTATGTTTGCAATAACCTGAGCCAGAAAGTAGACGGAGTTGTTTTTCACTGAAGCTTGAAACCCTGAAAGGTAGCCTTCCTTGAAATCTGGCTCGAATGAAAAATGACTTTTTTTCGCCTTCACCAGGGAGTAATGGGTTTGACACGAAGCGTGTCTATGACAAAGTTAACGGTTATTTGCTATGTACAACACTGAATCCGATGTTGAGAACAGTTTTAATCTATGTATTTTTTCGCAAAATGAAAGAAATGTAACATTTTACTAAAATGTTGCAAAACTTTTGTAAAATCTTACAAAATTTACCAAAATATCATGAAAATCATTACAAAAAACTTACTTTTACACTTTGCTATGTACAACTTTGCTATGTACAACAAGAAAAAAAAAGAGAAAAGAGAGATTTATTCTTAAAATGTCCAAGGGTAAAAGTGCCTTAACCATATTTTACACACACATAGGTAGGTAGGTAGGGTTAAAATTTAACGACTGGCATTAATCCTGGAACACTAGTACCATTGAAAGTGGCGTTGTCTTTTGATCCTCGACGATGTAGCACAGATGGAAGTAAACAGAGTGTAACAGGTAAACAGCATGTAAAATTGTAACTTCTGGAGTAGACAGGTTGTCTGTCACAGGATAACCACAGGTTGTCACAGGATAAACAGCTGTCACACAATAACCAGTTGCTGCTACTGCTCAGAGTAATACAAAATTGGTTTTAAAAGGATTAAATTGCAGCTTAATTGACCCAGACTACCTTTATACTCATTGTAGCTACATGCTTATAGCTGATGATGTGATCAACATGGCCATTTGCTTATCCTGAACCACATGCTCATGGAAAACGGGGTTATTGTCAACACCCCTTATCCTTGACACAGCCACGACAGCCTTGCCATGGAAAATCATCAGAAACAGACACAGAGAGTGTCAAGAGGAAATGTTTTGGTATGAGGACCCATTTATTTCACCCTTTTTATAGGTGCAGCAGTCCCTTTGGTCGCACTCATTTTCATCTTCATGGTGCACATACTACACTCCGACTCACAGGATCGCATTTACAACCAAGGGACTTTCTTTAAACCTAATTATGGTGTTTTATTCACCAAACTGTCTCAGACATTGCTATCTGAACATAATTTATGGTCTCTCCCCTAGTATTAATCACTCTGCTTACACTGACCAGTCACATACTTGCCTGCCCACCACCATCACCACAACCTTCCTGTGCAAATAGGGTTCATGGTGTATCAGTATGCCAAATTGAAAATGCTGGCCTTCTACTATGACTTCCTACTGGAAATCATAGACGAAAGAAACTTTGAAATGTGTGAAATGGACACTGAGTTTCTATTTTGCGTTGAGCACTAAACGTCTAGAGGATTATGCCAAACCTGAGAGACGAAGAGATATCTTCAGAGAGTGTCATAAATGGTTGCCCTCAGAGTCGTGTGACATCACTTATCACCTGGAAAGCTACATAGAATGTAAAACCCTGGGGTACACTTGGTTCCCTCTGCTGTGTTGTAAACAATGTCTGACATTCAACAAGAGAATTCCAGGTCTTTTCAAAGTGGAGTGAGAAGGAGAGGAGATGATGGTCTTAAACTCCAAATGTTACATAGGAAGTGGGGAAGGGGTCGAAAAAAAAAAGAGCTGCAAAGGAGTAATTCAAAAACAAAACAAATTAACAGTTGAAGACTACAAAAAGGTTTTGCAAACCGAAAAAAGTGGTATGGTGACCAACAAAGGCTTCAGTGTGGTAAACCATCAAGTCAGTACTTATTCGCAGAACAAACAGGGATTAAGTTATCAGTATATCAAAAGACGCATATGTCAAGACGGTGTAAGGACTTTACCCTTGGACATTTAAAAAAATCTCTGTTTTTTCTGTTGAACACAGCGAAATCTTGTGTGTAAAAGTAACATTTTTTTTGTAAAATTTCCATAACATTCTGGTAAATTTGTAAATTTTGTAACATTTTTGTAAAATGTTACATTTCTTTCATTTTGTGAAAGAAATACATAGGTTAAAACCGTGTTTCAAGGAGAAATCTTCTGTGTAAAAAGGAGAATTTTAGGTAAATTTGTAAAATTTTTGTAAAATTTTTGCTAAAATAAGGAAATTCTTGTGTGTAAAAAGTAGAATTTTTGTAACATTTCAGGTAAATGTTAGATTTCTTTCGTTTTGTGGAAAGAATACATAGGTTATATGTTGTGGTCTTTTATTGATGCCACTAACATAGATAGCAAGAATATGACCTATCACACTGTTGTCAATGGACGATTTTGTGTATTATAATTATTCGATATACATTTACTTTTTCACCACTAAGCTTATCCAGAGTTCTGCCTACAAGCCTACAACCAACCCCCACCTTTAATCAATTATTTATAAGCAGAGACTGCTCATTAGTGAACAATAACAAACCTTGTCTTCCCCAGTGGGACCCATGGATTACCCCATGTGACAACACTGGAGTATACAAACAATCTTGTTGCTAATCACCATCTCACTACAGGTATTGCAACATACCAGATTGTCAATGGACTATTCTATCTTTTATAATTATCAACGACATATTCAAACCAAGCTTCCCCCTGTAGAAACCAAGGCTACTCTATTTTTAACCTGACTCACTCACCCCCGTCTGACTCACTCACCCCCGTCCTCCTCCAGTGAGTACCCCAAGGTCCCATCTGCGGATCCCCCACTGGACGACATGATATCATATGCTATTTTTAGCCTCACCTGCCCCGGTGACTCACTCCTGAGAGCAGCTCCCTCCATCCTACTCCGGATTGGACTGGATCCAACCAGATAGGGGCTGAGCTGCTCATCCCCCAGACTGAGTCACTGTGCACTTCCAGAAATAGCACATGAGTAACACTGATTGGAACTCCCTTTATAAACAGGCAGAACCCACTCAGGGTACCTTATTCTTCTCCAAACCTAGACCCTATGACACTCAGGTGTCTTGGCCCCAGGATATAGCTTGGTCAGACTGGCGAGTACCATACTGTTATACCATATTGACTACTCTCATGCCAATCTTACAATAAAGCTGAATCATCAAATGAATTGTCTGGCCTCCTGTTACCTCACTTCATGACATGTAACGACCTGTTGACAAGATCATACCAGATCCAACTGGATCATACCAGATCACGCCAGTCACAACCAGTGAGCAGCTCGCTGCCTTGTGCAATACAGATTGTGACATCCATTGCTACTCTCCTGGGTACTTAAGGACCCAGGAGCAGCTTGCAGACATCACTGGCTTTCTCTCCATTGCTCCTCACACCTAGAATCTACATCACCTTATACCAGGGTATAGGCTCTGTTCAGGCCCCACTACTGTGGGGTGGATAGGCTTGGTGACTGATCATCTTGTAACACCTATGATCACTCTGTACTACCAAACTGGAATAAAGCTGAATCATCAACTGAACTTCTCTGGACTCAGTGGTTATCACATCACCCACATGTAACGGTTCGTTGACATGATGGTGGAGAACTCCTCAGAATATCCCACTACAATTACCTCTCTGAGCAATAAATAATAGTGAGACAACACCCAAGGAGCCAGCTTCTGCAGCTGCAGTACACTATCACCAAACTCCTCTAGTAGGTTTTACTCCAGCACTCACACCCACCTACCATCAACCTCCTCCTCCAGTATTTAAGCTGCCACTCTCACTATACAGTATACACACAGTCTACTAACATACACAGGAGCTTACTCCCTGCCACCACCACTACCACCACAGTAATGACCATGGTGACCGATTTTGTGGTCATTCTCTGTAAATATAAGGAATATCTTCATCATATTTCCCATGATCCTAAAGACACATAAGGAGTCTCATTCACTGTTATTGGCATTAAAATTGATATATGTCTTATACCCTAAAATAGGTCACCATCCCACCACGGGCGGGGTAGGCAGGCATTTTGCCATATCTCGGCCAATTTTTGGTGTTGGAAACTTGCATTTCGGAGGTTTTTAGTCATGAAACGATAACTCTAGATCATGATACATAGCTCACCACCATCAAACTGCAATTTCTGAGTGAAATGGGGAAAAAGTGTAAGGAAGTTACCCCAGGTTTTTTCCGAAGTCACAAAAATGATATGCATGTTTTTTTTGTTGTACTAAGACATATCAGAATTCTGCAATGAGGCACAGGAATGATTTTGGGGAAAAAAGAGAAGAAAAATCTGGCCACAAGTACTCCACCTCACTGACCTCTGTCCATCCTCACGAACCTCCCTCCTTCCTGACCAAACTCGTTCCCTTTCCCCCCACCTCCCTCCATCCTAATCCACCTCCTTCCATCCTAATCAACCTCATTGTCTCCTAACCTACCACCCTCCCTTCTCATCCACACCCCTCCATCCTCATCCACTTCCTTCTCTTTTCACTGACATACCTCTTCACTGACCTCTCCACCTACCTCCCCTCTCACCAACCTCCTTCCCTCATCACCAACGTTCCTTCTTCCTTGCCAACCTCCTCAGTGACCTCCCTCCCTCCTCACTGACCTCCCTCCCTCCTCACTGACCTCCCTCCCTCTTCATCCAACTCCCTCCCTCCTGACCAAACTCATTTCTTCCTCATAAACCTCCCTCCCTCCTCCCCAAATTCCTTCCCTCCTCATCCACCTCCCTCTGCCTTCCCTCCCCCACTTACCTCTCTCCTTACTTATATCCCTCCTCACTGACCTCTGTCCATCCTCACCAACCTCCCTCCTTCCTGACCAATCTCGTTCCCTTTTTCCCCACCTCCCTCCATCCTAATCCATCTCCTTCCATCCTAATCCAGCTCAGTGACTCTTGACCTACCACTCTCCCTTCTCATCCACACCCCTCCCTCCTCATCCACCTCACCCTCCTCATCCACTTCCTTCTCTTTTCACTGACATACCTCTTCACTGACCTCTCTCCTTCCTCACCCACCTCTGTTCCTCCTTACTAACCTCCTCCCAGCCTCACCAACCTTCCCTTCTTCCTTGCCCACCTCGCTCCTCCTCACCAACCTACTTCCCTGCTCACTGACCTCCCTCCCTCCTCACCCACCCACCTCCCTCACTCACCCCCTCCCTTCTCACTAAGCTCCTATCCTCCTCCTAAAACTTCTTCTATACTCTCTGACCTCCCTCCCTCCCTCCCTCTTTCCTGACCAACCTCCTTCCCTCCTCACCCAACTCCCTCCTTCCTGACAAATCCTTTCTTCCACGTCCACCTCCCTCCCTCCTCACCATACTCCTTCCCTCCTCATCCACCTCCCTCTGCCTTACTCACCTTCTCTCCTTTCCTCCTCAACCACTTGCTTCTGTCCTCACTGACATCCATCCTTCCTCACTGACTTCTGTACTTCCTTACCCACCTCCCTCCCTCCTAATCCACCTCCTTCCATCCTCATTCATCTCCGTCTCTCCTGACCTACCACCCTCCCTTCTCATCGACCTCCCTCCCTCCTCATCCACCTCACCCACTTTCTTCTCTTCTCACTGACATCCCTCCCTCTTCACTGACCTCTGTCCTTACTGAACTCTGTCCTTCCTCACCCACCTCCCTCCTTCCTGACCAATCTCGTTCCCTCTTCACCAACCTCCTATGCTCATCATACACCTCCCTCCCTCCACACCCATCTCCCTTCCTCCTCACCAACCTCCTCCCCTCCTCACCCACATCCATCCCTCCTCACCCACCTCCCTTCCTCCTCAAGAACCTCTCTCCCTCTTCACCCATCTCCCTCCCTCTTAATCCCCTTCTTCAATCCTCATTCACCTCACCCATGTCCTCCCCTCCTCACTGATTTTCTTCCCTCCTGACTGACCTCCCCCCTCCTCATCAACCTCCCTCTCTCCTCATCATCCTCCTTCCCTCCTCAATGACCACCCTCTTCACCCACCTTCGGCTCTTCTCAAAAATCTCCTTCCATCCTCACTGATGGGAGTAAGACAGATTCATTTTAGTCGGATTTTTAAGAGCACTCACCATTCAGGGGCAGCATGCTGAAATGTGTCCCATTTAAAGCTATTTTCGGCAGTTTTTACCAATTGAATTTCCCACCTACCTTGCATATAAGGTGCACTCACAGTCCCTCTGCCTTTGGTTTTTACGCAAATACCTGGGGCATTGATCTCTTTTCTCTCCAAATACTAACACTGAACATACTGTATGAAACTATGGAGGAGGTTGGAGCAGCTTCAATTGATGAATGCTGTAGCCAACTCGGACGTGTCAGTACAACACAACAGGTATTCTCCATAGATACTCCTGAAGAGATTAAGTTGAATGTGATAATACGACTCTGACAGACCGTTTTGTTTATGAAGGTGCGAGCACATGTCGTATGACCTGTGGTCAGGCCGGCAGATATGACATTTGACCCACAATAAGGGTTCCCATGAGAGATCCGCCATCTTGTCAAATCAAACGTGGTGGTGAGTGTCGGTGCGCTTGGATGACTCGAAGCCTGTTTCCTGCGCGAAAACCTATTTGTGAACTAAGAATCTCGGTGCAAACTGTTTGTTAAGTAGAATACCCATCATACTGACGTACCTGTGGGTATTTCTGTTTCTGGTGTGCGTTGTTATGGCACAAAGTATGTTGAGTTCAGAAGTTAAGATGGAGGTTGAGGAGACCTTGGTGAGTCTCTCAATTCTGAAAATGAGAGACTGTTGGAAGATGCACAGGCGGTTAAGGCTTTGGTTTCACTCAGAATACGACGGGAGAGTCGAGTGAGATGGAGATTAGTGAAGGTACGAATATGGTAAGCAGTCAGGATACGAAAGTAGAGACTGGTATTCAGAATACAGAAACAATTCAGAAGGGGGATATGGAGAAGACGCTCGGAAAGGATGGAGGTGCGGAAGCCAAGACTCCGGAAGGAGAGGAGGTGAGCACCACCATCTTAGATCCTGCATCTGAACAAGCTGTGATTAATTATGAAACTGGAACAATAAGATGGCCAAATGGGGATACGATTTACATTGAGAAGGATAGGATTTGGGATGCAAAACTGTCCAAACCCCATAAGATCAATAAGAAATGGAGTAGAATGATACTGGAAGCAATTCCTAAGCATATGAAGGTTCCGGATCTGTGGCATACCAACTACATGGATATGGCTACTGGTATGGCTATGTGTTTGAAATTTTACCAGATCTGTGTGACTGCTAAGAAGAAGTGGGACAAGGATCATCCGAAAAGGGAATCTTGCGATACTCTTTTCTATTTTGGTGGGAATACGGCTAAGACTGTTACGAAGAGTTTAGATGAGTTGGTTACAGAAGCAACCAGGGTAGGTCTGTGTACCTGACAAGGCTAACATCAGAGTACCTCATAAGGACTCATTCGGTTACTGTGTTGTGTGTGTGTACCTCATAAAGACACAATGTGATTGTGTGTACCTAATAAGAACACTCCTTGTAACTGTGTGTACCTCATAAGACTAACATCTGGGGGACACTGCCCACCTCGCAATGCCCTGGTAGTGCTTTTGGGGACTTATGATTGGTCAAGGAGGAAAGGCTGAGGGACCATGCAGGGCCCTGAGACATGTGGTGTATGTCCCCTAAAGTGTTGACACCTCCAGGGTCAGAAGTCACAGACCAGAAAAGTAGCAGTCGGGTTTGAATCTAGACACCAAAACAAAAAGCTGTTATCTTCTAAACAGCCATTATACCAGAAGGACAAATTTTAGAATTTACACCATTCACCTCATGCTAACACATATATTTAGGTGTGTGAACATGACAAATCACTTCTTAGTCCTTAGTTAGAACTTAGCAGATTTCTATAAGGCTGTGCCCAGTCTCAGGCATCCACATGGTGTTGTGTATGTCTGTGATATTGTATACCATACAACTAGTACTGTTAGTGAATAACCAATCAGGGGGGACTACTCTGTGTCTGCCTGTCATTCACATATACAAACGGTTTTCTGTCTAGAAAGATTTGAATTTACATCTGCTATTACCTGAATATAAGCTAACAATATGAAATAAATTTTAGATAGCATCATTTGCTTTAGGTTCACTCATACTTGTGCAGTTTTAAAAAAGCACGAATGAGATATGTCCTTAGTAATCTTAGAACTTAGCCCAATTTAATTGTATAAGTGGCCCAGCCACCGTATATAATAATTTTAACCCTTGGAAATCATTTGAAACCGGTACACCGGTTTACCATGTCAAAAATATTTCCCACCCACCATCCCTGAATGGTAGGTACCGCTAAAAATTATTTATGATTTTTTTACACTGTTAAAATCTTATAAATAATTTTATTTCAATGCAGTCTGAAGATCCCCACAGGTGAAACCGCCACTTACTCATAATAGTACTCTGTTGCTAGAGTAAACAGTACCCTGGTTACCCCCACATATGGCAACCAATCACTGCCCCCAGTCACATCATGAGACAAACTTCTATCTCATGATTGGTCAATCTAGGTCACATGTCAAGCACTATAAATGGGCAGGTTTTCAAAATTCTTGCCATTCCAGCGGTAACTGCCAAAGCATCGGTATACCCCGTACTCCAACACCTTTTAACTATCAACGATAGCCGTTACCACTGTGTAAACATTCAGTTCCCAAATGTCGTCTAACGGTCGACACCCGCCGCCGCCTACAGAAGGCGCCGCCGACAACACGATCCCGGTTGACTCCGACATCGACAACGACGTCGGGACAACTGGGAATGGAGCTCCTGCCGACGATCGGCTCCAAACCAATCGCCCGCCCCAACAAGTGAGTATTTCTAGATTTTTCGCCAACACATCTGCTGCTGATCGCACAAACAGTGAGATATTTGTTACGCCGGTCAACAGCGCAACAGATATCACTCAGAGCGCAACAGATTCACTAGAATCTATAGATCTAACAACTTTGTTAGAAGCCGCGCTTCACGACACTCAGGTTGCTAAGCAACCAGATGTGGCTGACGACTCTGTATGCATTATTGACGTTCAACAACCCAATAAACGCAAAAAGACAAGTTCAGGTTCCTCTATAAATACCGACAACCAGGCAACACTGTCTGAATTGTCACAATTTATTAATAACCTACGCGAGGACCCCGCTATGGGGAAATGTCTTCTGGTTTGGAACGTCTAATACATACAAAGATCAGCTCTCACTTAACTTTTCATAATATATTGTCTAAATTCCAAGGAGGATATCAAAAAAACAAATCGACCCTAGATACTATTACTATTTTAGTTGATGATATATTAAAAAATAATATTACTCTAGCAGCATTTATAGATATAAAAAAAGCTTTTGATTCTGTAAATTATAATATCCTCCTGACTAAACTAGAACAATACGGTATAAGAAATAGAAATCTTACACTTATAGAAAACTACCTTTCCAGGAGGCAGCAGTGTTCTGTGGCAAATCATGTAAGATCTGGGTATAAGAGTTTATCATGTGGCGTACCACAAGGGTCAATATTAGGTCCTTTATTTTTTTTTATTATATATTAACGACTGCATTTCTGAAGAAGATACCCATAAAACGTTGCTATATGCTGATGACTCAGTTTTATATGTATCAGGCAAAGATATAGATCTCTTACAAATTCAACTTGAAAACGCTCTGAAAATTTTTTATTCTTGGTCTACTAGTAATAAATTAACTATGAATGAAAATAAAACAAAGATCATGACCTTTGCCTCTTCAATAAAATTGAAAAATCTGAGAAAACCAAATATTGTTATCAATAATAAAACACTCATGAATGTATCTTCCTACAAATATCTAGGTGTTACTATTGACCCTGAATTGAAATTTAATATGTACCTACGCACTGTGATTAATAATGTAAGATACAAGTCGTTAATTTTGTATAAAACTAGGAAATATATGACTGAAGAAGCAAGATTAAGAATGTATAAAATGCATATACTACCATTAATAGACTATTGTGACATTTTGTATAACGATGCTAAGTCAGACTACCTGTTAGAATTACAGCGAATACAAAGTAAATGCCTGAAGACCTGCTTTGATTATCATATATTAACACCCACTCAGACTGTACACAATAAGGCTAATTTACCTATGTTAACATCTAGAAGAATTTATCATATTAAGCTTACGGCCCATAAGAGGTCTTGTAATAAGGATTTTATAGAATCTAAGGTAAGAGATACCAGGTTAGCTGCTGCACCGGTATTAAAATATCAAAAAATCAATTGTAAAGCATATGAATCGTCACCTGAAGTCAAATGTGCTCAAACTTGGAACAAACTACCCATAGAAATAAGAAATATTAAAGAGAGGGACAAATTTAAACTAGAATGTAAAAAAGAATTGTTATAAATTAGAAATCTCCATAATTATTAATTAATTTTCAAAATGTATAGTGTCTTTACTTGATTGTACACCCTCTGTACATATTTAATTAGTTATAATTTCATTCGATATCTTTTGGGTGAGGGAATTTGTTATTATATAATGTTTAAAGTAGAGAATAATGCTGCTGTTCTTAAATAGACTGTTATTATACCTCTTGTTAATCTTATGAATGGTATATATATTTTGTATGGCTTGGCCGAGACAACATCCTTAGGATGATGGTCAGTCATTAACTTGATAGCCTCGTAAAAACTAGTTTTCCTGATGTTATAAATTATCAAATCAGTTAATTTTCGGTTACTCAGTACCTGGTAATGCCTCTCTTGTAATCCAGGAAAATGATTATTATATTTATGACACCGTATGAAATGTAATACATCTTAGGCTAAATAAAGTTTAAATGTTTCAAAAAAAGAACAGCTCAAACTAATCCACTCAAATGCATCTTGTTTACCAACCGGCACTGCTTCAGTGCAAATTATAAACAAAGATGAAAATTTGAGTTCTGGTGGAATACTAAAAAGAACCCCCTCTGGGTTAGGTATTTCTATTAACAGTGACAACATAAGAACTGTTTCTTTTTCCACCCCACAGGTGGCGCCACCACAGTCGTCTACACAACGCCGTTTGACCATGTCAGAGGGCGCTGAGAGGGTGTGGCGGCAGGCCAGAAATTCAGCCCTCTGGCATGCCAGATGCACTGAACGAGCTGAATGGCTAGAGTCAATAACCCGAGATGGGATCTATATCCCTTGGGCCTTGGGGGAGGCACCTCTCCCCAACTATCTCAGTGAAAGTGCTAATACCACCCTCAACTTCGAGGTTGGTAAAATTCTACGAGAAGCTGCAGGTCGTATTCAGTTAGCCATGGCTGAACAATTACGACGGCGTGCTGCCACTGATGAAGAAACCCGAAACACCCTATTGGATACGGTTTCCAAACTACTGTCACAAGAAGGCTCCCCTGATGTGATGACCAGGGCCCCCCAGGGTGCCCCTTCCTCCACAACAACCCCACCCGCCATCAGTGCCCATAGTGCTCCTCCACCTAGGTTCACTAACCCCACTGTAGCCTGGCCCAGGGCTAGAAGTCGACCCCAGGCCGAATCCAATGACCCAGCTCCCGGCTGCTCATCCTGGGATGAACAGGCGTTGGATGACTGGCTCGACCCAGGATTCCCACCACTGAATGCAGGCGGGTTGCAGGCACCCGCCCCACAAGAAAATCCCCCCAACCCAAACCCCAAGGTAAGGGTAAGGGAAATAAGGGTAAGGGCAAAGGTAAAAAGGGAAACAACCCCTCTAGATCTAGATCCCCCCTCACCAATGAACACAGGCCCAGATCAGCCTCCCCACGTGCCCCACCGACGAGTTTTCAACAACCCCGCGACGCCCAAAGCACCAATGCCCAGGGCAGCTCCGGGGGTTGGCAGGCTGCCCCACGTGGCCGCCGTGGAAGAAACCAGAACCGGAACCAACAAAATCAAGAATCAGACCGACCAGTAACCATGTCGGATCTGAGAAGAGCCATAAGGGAAGCTCTGATGTAAACTATTTACCTCTCAAACCTCCAACTGCTGTTAAAGTTGTAGCGCTGGCTACCAATTGTTACAATGACTCATCAAATTTTGTTGTAAATACCCTTGAATGTTCAAAACAGGACTTTGACTCTAGTTCAACCAATGTTATGATGTGTTCAAAAAATGTCACTACCAATAACTCGAATATTGACCCTATTGTCAATTACAAGAATAAAATTGCTGACATCAGTTCAATTGAAACAAATTCAGTTGTCAATTTATCCAGCCATTCTCTAACCAAAAGTGAGCAATCATTGTTAGAAAAGGGTTTAAATTTCTGCCCCACCCCAGGTGAACCCAACATGGGTGGCCTCCGCAGAGACATGGATGAATTTCATCGGAGATTAAAAATCAAAACCTTCTTTAATCCGGTCAACAGTGATTTACAACCACCCTGGGTAGATTGTAATCCCTCCACCAACGATAACAACCCCGACTTTGACAATGATAGCCAACTATTGGTCGACATTGCTAGATCTAAAGTTATTAAACGAGACACTACATGGCACCCAGGTGCCATTCCAGTTCCATTACAAGCATATATCCTAGCGAATGAAAACGATCTAAACAATCTGATTGTGACATCACCTTCATCAAATAATATATGTAAACAAGAAAAAACTTCCCTTAAAAACTTAATGAAAAATCGCAAGATAGTCATTAAACCAGCTGATAAGGGGGGAGCTATAGTCATCCTAGATAGATCTGATTACGTGGCAGAGGGTCTCAGACAACTCTCTGACTCAAGCTTTTACAAAGAAGTCCCTGAAGACTTGACCCAGATACACAATGACTATATAAATGATCATATCAACAGGCTACTCCGCCTGAAAGAAATGACTAAGTCCTTCTCTGAGAAGCTCAGAACCACAAAACCCAGAACAGCACAAATGTATCTCCTTCCTAAGATACACAAAGGTAAATCCCCACCACCTGGTCGTCCCATAGTTTCAGCAAATGGATGTCCCACTGAAAAGATATCCTGTCTTGTAGACTATTATCTAAGACCTTTTCTACCATTGACAAGGTCATATTTACGTGACACCACTGATTTACTGTTAAAATTACAGGATTTGGGTACTCTACCCAAGGGCTGTATTCTAGGGACCTTAGATGTCACATCACTCTATACCAACATCCCCAACCATGAGGGGGCAATGTCCATTTACAAATATTTGTATCTGAACAGAAAGCCCCCAAAAGGTGAGTTGTCAAATGAGGCCATCTACACTCTATTGTGAATTTTCCTCACAAAAAACAACTTCGACTTCAATGGTAAACATTACCTGCAGGTTGGATGCACCGCCATGGGCACTAGGGTGGCACCCACTTATGCCAACCTATTTATGGCCCATATAGAAGAAACAAAGGTCTACACCTGTAAGTTACAACCATTAATTTGGCTGAGATTTATAGATGATATATTCTTTATTTGGCCACATGGCCAAGAAGAATTAGAGAACTTCCCCCTCTACTTGAACAGAATCCATGATTCCATCAAATTCACCATAGTAACCTCCACTACTAAGGTGGATTTTCTGGACACCACTGTTCAATTAGACGCTGAGGGCAATATCTCGACTGATCTGTACACAAAACCCACAGACAGTTCCAATTACCTTCACTACACCTCGGCCCACACCCGACATAGTATAAAAGGTATCCCCTATGGCCAATTCTTACGGATTCGGCGCATATGTTCTGACGATCATAAATTCTTAGAACACTGTATCAACTGAGGCAAACATTTTGTCCGACGTGGATACCCACCTGCCTTTATTTCACAGCGCTTCCTAAAGGCCAGTGAAAAGAGTCGCTTGGAACTCCTAAAGGCAAAATCCAAAAAATCACTGGAGAAGGAGAAAATTAGGGGCAGTTTTCTAGTTTCCACCTTCACCCCTGGTTTTAATGGATTACATTACATTGCGAAGAAAAACTGGGACTTACTCGGAAAATATTGCAGTACAAGAGATATCTTCCATGAAGGCTTTAGGATGTCACATAGACGCCCCAAAAGCCTGAGAGACATATTGGTAAAGTCCAAGCTCCCACCTGGTTCCCAGACCAAATAAAAACAGGTGTCTTTCTTGGCCGAAATGCAACTATTGCCCCCTGTTGGACAAAAGTGGCAAAATTAAGTGCACTGTCACCAATCGAGAATATACCAGTAAATACAATGTGTGTTGCTCCAGCACTAATTTGATTTACTGCATCACCTGTAAACTGTGTGGCATACAATATGTGTAGAGGCAAGGAGAAAGGGGGCTCCGTGCAAAAAGTCAACTTTAAAATTCAGATCACTGGCTTTTCAGTGATATATTGCATAAGAAGATACTCCTGTTAGTTTTGGAGGAATGGCTTGCTAAATATGGGTAGGTATGACCATTTTGTGAATGTCAATAAGCCATAAGTCCCATTGGTCATGAGATACATCTATAATTAGCATAATTTATGCTAATTAGCTAAATAAGCATAAGTTTTCATTCTTTTGCCCATAACTTTTGATCTAGAAATGGTATTTTCATTCTGTTTTCACCATAGTAAACCTAGTGAAAAATTCTTTCAAATGGGATAATTAATTTTCCTATTTAGAATGAAAATCATGTTTCCATGGCAACAGACATCAACAAAAATGCCTATTTAGGCCCAAAAACATTCTTTTTACATGCCTAATTTGGAACCTTTCCACCCAAAATAGAACTTTTTATCTAAAATCATTGAATTCTCCATAAAAAAGTACCCTATAATAGTTTTAGGCATATTTTTCCTATTCTAGCCCATAGTGGTGTCCCCTGGTGGCTAAAACAGGTACTAAATCCCGCAGGAACCCCCATTTCTGCTTGCTGGCTCACATATGTCGGTCAAACTGAAAATGCCATAAAAACTCGTTTTTCTGACCATTTCGGAAAAATAAAGCGCAAAGAATTCAAGAAAAGTGAGGTCTCACGTCACATGAATTCATGCTCGAGTCGTGGCCAAGATTACAAACACAGGGACTTGACCATCCATGTGGTAGACTTTATCCATGCAAATTCAAAATCCACCAGGGCCAAACACCTGAGGAACCTGATCGAATATAATTGGATCCAGAGACTCCATACAAATGCCCCCAGAGGACTCAATGTGAGTGATCCAATGGTACATTAGACGACACATGAACTGGCCCTTAACTGGGTTTTTGCCAAGTACAAGAAACTCATTTTCCTCACAAGGATATTACCCAGCACAGGACCATGTGTATTATATAGTGCCCTGGCCGCCATAGGCCCTGTAAAATGACATGTTAGAAAAATTAGTCCCTTGACACTAATTTCGGACAATAAATGTCTGACTCAAAACCACATTTTAAATCAGCTTCCACTAATTTTTTACCACATAAAAAATTGCAAAGGGCCCAATTTAATTGTATAAGTGGCCCAGCCACCGTATATAATAATTTTATCCCTTGGAAATCATTTGAAACCGGTACACCGGTGTACCATTTCAAAAAATATTTCCCACCCACCATCCCTGAATGGTAGGTACCGCTAAAAATTATTTATGATTTTTTTACACTGTTAAAATCTTATAAATAATTTTATTTCAATGCAGTCTGAGGATCCCCACAGGTGAAACCGCCAGTTACTCATAATAGTACTCTGTTGCTAGAGTAAACAGTACCCTGGTTACCCCCACATATGGCAACCAATCACTGCCCCCAGTCACATCATGAGACAAACTTCTATCTCATGATTGGTCAATCTAGGTCACATGTCAAGCACTATAAATGGGCACGTTTTCAAAATTCTTGCCATTCCAGCGGTAACTGCCAAAGCATCGGTATACCCCATACTCCAACACCTTAGTAATCTTTGGATACATTGCTGACCTGTGTACATCAGCTGGCACAGAGGGCATTTAAAAAGGGGTGTGGAATGCAGTTCAATTAGTCCAGTGGGGCCTTTAACTACAACCTAGTACAGAGTGTAACAGATAATAACTTGCTCTGATTAACACAGAGTCAAATGATATTTTGTAGAGGAAGCTATATAGTTTCCCCTTCTGTTATACACAGTAGTTCGAGTCTCATTCTATACAGGTCAATTACCCTGGTGTGTACCTCATAAGGACTCTGTTTGTAACTGTGTGTGTGTACCTCATAGGAAGATACAGTGTAATTGTGTCTGTGTACCCCACAAGGCTAACATCAGAGTACCTCATAAGGACCCACTGTGTAACTGTGTCTGTGTACCTCATAGAAACACTCCGTGTAACTGTGTGTACCTCATAAGACTAACATCTGGGGGACACTGTCCACCTGGAAATGCCCCGGTAGTGCTTTTGGGGACATAATTATGATCGGTCAAGGGGGGGGAGGCTGAGGAACCATGCAGGGCCCTGAGACATGTGGTGTATGTCACCTAAAGTGTTGACACCTCCAGGGTCAGAGGTCACAGACCAGAAAAGTAGCAGTCGGGTTTGAATCTAGACACCAAAACAAAAAGCTGTTATCTTCTAAACAGCCATTATACCAGAATGACAAATTTAGAATTTACACCATTCACTTCATGCTAACACATATATTTATGTTGTGAACATGACAAATCAACTGTTAGTCCTTAGTTAGAAATTAGCAGATTTCTATAAGGCTGTGCCCAGTCTCAGGCATCCACATGGTGTTGTGTATGTCTGTGATATTGTATACCATACAACTGATACTGTTAGTGAATAACCAATCAGGGGGGACTATCTGTGTCTGACTGTCATTCACATATACAAACGGTTTTCTGTGTAGAAAGATTTGAATTTACATCTGCTATTACCTGAATATAAGCTAACAATATGAAATAAATTTTAGATAGTGTAGGGGTTCGTTCCCCCGTCGGGTGCGCAGAGCCTTCAGAGGGACTGTTCACTTGATTGTGTCACTCCCCCTATGTATACCATACCGATCCAGGGTAGTTGGAAGGTAGAGAATGTCAGGCCAGGGGAAGTAGCTCAGGGGTAGAGCTTCCGCTTCGAAGTTGGAGGGTCCCGGGTTCGAGTCCCGGTTTCTCCATGACATTTTCCGCTGACCACTACAATAGCATCATTTGCCTTAGGTTCACTCATAGTGTGCAATTTTAGAAAAGTATGAATTAGATATGTCCTTAGTAATCTTTGGATACATTGCTGACCTGTGTACATCAGCTGGCACAGAGGGCATTTAAAAAGGGGTGTGGCATGCAGTTCATATAGTCCAGTGGGGCCTTTAACTACAACCTAGTACAGAATGTAACAGATAATAACTCGCTCTGATTAACACAGACTCAGATAATGTTTCTGTAGACGAAGCTATATAGTTTCCCCTTCTGTTATACACAGTAGATCGAGTCAATGCAGGTCAATTACCCTGGTGTTTACCTCATAAGGACTCTGTTTGTAACTGTGTGTGTGTACCTCATAGGAAGATACAGTGTAAATGTGTCTGTGTACCTCACAAGGCTAACATCAGAGTACAACATAAGGACCCACTGAGTATCTGTGTCTGTGTACCTGACAAAGCTAACATCAGAGTACCTCATAAGGACTCATACGGTAATTCTGTGTGTGTGTGTGTGTACCTCATAAAAACACAATGTAATTGTGTGTGTACCTCATAAGAACACTCCGTGTAACTGTGTGTACCTCATAAGACTAACATCTAGGGGACACTTCCCACCTCGAAATGCCCTGGTAGTGCTTTTGGGGACACAATTATGATTGGTCAAGGAGAAGAGGCTGAGGGACCATGCAGGGCCCTGAGACATGTGGTTTATGTCACCCTAAAGTGTTGACACCTTCAGGGTCAGAGGTCACAGACCAGAAAAGTAGCAGTTGGGTTTGAATCTAGACACCAAAACAAAAAGCTATTATCTTCTAAACAGCCATTATACCAGAATGACAAATTTGAGAATTTATACCATTCACTTCATGCTAACACATATATTTAGGTGTGTGAACATGACAAATCAACTCTTAGTCCTTAGTTAGAACTTAGCAGATTTCTATAAGGCTGTGCCCAGTCTCAGGCATCCACATGGTGTTGTGTATGTCTGTGATATTGTATACCATACAACTGGTACTGTTAGTAAATAAGCAATCAGGGGGACTACTCTGTGTCTGCCTGTCATTCACATATACAAACGGTTTTCTGTGTAGAAAGATTTGAATTTACATCTGCTATTAGCTGAATATAAGCTAACAATATGAAATAAATTTTAGATAGCATCATCTGCCTTAGGTTCACTCATAGTTGTGCAATTTTAGAAAAGCATGAATTAGATATGTCCTTAGTAATCTTTGGATATATTGCTGACCTGTGTACATCAGCTAGCACAGAGGGCATTTAAAAAGGGGTGTTGCATGCAGTTCAATTAGTCCAGTGGGGCCTTTAACTACAACCTAGTACAGAATGTAACAGATAATAACTCGCTCTGATTAACACAGAGTCAAATAATATTTCCGTAGATGAAGCTATATAGTTACCCCTTCTGTTATACACAGTAGATTGAGTCTCATTCTATACAGGTTAATTACCCTGGGTTAATTACCAGACCATAATTTCAATATCTGTTTGGCACATTTGTCTGAAAACAGACCATCATCTTTTAATTGTGTTTTTATTTTCCTTTTCTAAAAGCTAGATAATTATCCCATAAATGTAAGATACTGAAAGTGAAAGATGAACACCCAAAGAGATATTGAAGGTATAGTGTGGTAATTAACCCTGGGTAATTAACCTGGATAGAAGGAGACCTGATCTACTGTGGGATACCATTCTTGACTATAGCCAGGGCTCCACAATACGGTATGGAGCGGCAGCGTTACAGGCCGCATGCCAAAATCCATTGTTCTCAGTGACACATGTAAACAAAAAAAAAAGGAATATCTGTGCCACCTGTCATGCTCTGCCCCATGCCGCCTATTGGAGCTTGGGCTTATTGTTTTGATTGTGGACATTTCCCTAGTTTTTTTGGCTTTGAGATGGATGCAACCCATTTCTTTCAACTATTCTCCACCTTGTTTTTCTTATTACACTGAACAAAGTAGAAGCCATTGCATACCAAATCATCACCTGATATCTGAATTGTTGGTGCTTTGGCTTGATATGGTTCGAGGGTAAGAATCGGTTCAACAGGGGCACATTGTCATGTCATCTACTGAACATGCAGCATATTTGATACAATTATCTAAGCTAGAGCTAACACTTTAACACTATGGGAGTGGTCTTTTGAGAGGGGTGTTGTAGACACTAAATTGATCCAAATTTTGAAGGTAATTGAGTTACAGTTGCAAGAAAACTAGTATTCTTATATCGGGTCTTTCTTTTATAGATCCTCATCAGTCTGTCTCTTTACCATAGCAGGTGAATTTAGCAAAAGTCATGGCTTACATACTTTTTTCCAAGAGTGTTCTGACATTCTTCCAGTCTCTTCCGGAAGAAACCTGGAAAAAAACATACAAAATAGGTTTTCTTCCAGGTTTTCTCCACTGTCCAGGTAGAAATATCTTTCATCCAGCCCTGAATGAGTGTAATACTATGAAGATATCGAAAAGGGTATCTCTACTTTGAATCAACTTAAAGTTCCAAAAGTGCATTTCTCAGGTCATTGGAACTATTTATGCTAGTTAATTAATTAATTTGAGTTATGCCCTGTCTAATGAGATGAGATTATTCCAATGCCTTTTGGTGCTGGTAACAGTCATTATGCAATGGATGCACTATTCAAGGTTCATATATCCCTTACGTGCCCAGAATAGCAAAAGTGCGCTCTCACCCATGTATCTATGTTCAACAGACCACCATGGGTTTAATATTTATCAGATTAAGATGATTTCAACACCAGAAGACTTGATATATCAAGGGCTTTCAAACGATACCAAATTTGTTATGGTACAATAAGTATGTAATTATTAGTAGGCACTATTGCATAAAAATAATGAATTAAATATAGCTTTAAATGCATGGAAAGTGCACGCTCTAGCCATGGGGATATATTAATTACAGAAAAAAATCACAAATATCACAAAAATAATGATAAAAATTGAAAAAATAGCCATAAAATCTTATTTTCATAACTTTTTCCAAGGATTACAATTATGCTATTGATAATTTTCGATTTTCATCAGAATACCCTTATTTAGAATGGCAGATTGATGATTTATAATTTAAGAATAACCGATTTCCTATCAAAATTGGCAAAAATTGTATTCTGGGCATTTTGTCCAATTTAGCTCTATTCAGCCCCTTCATAATAAAGTATTCTCTGTAATTTCATAAATCATTCTGATATATGTTTCATATCACATTTTCTAGAAGCCTTTGGAATACACCTTTCACCCCTATGCAAATGGGTAATTTATTTTCAATATAACATGGATGAAGACCATACTCTGCACACTATGGTCGAGAAACTATCTTTCTCAAAATGAAGAGGCAGCATACTATGCATCACAGTGCTAGTATATCTAATAGCATATGGAGTGACATGGCTGTAGATGGCACATGAGGCTTTAGTACAGACTAGAAGGGATAATTGGTGCTACTCCGAAACCTAGGGAATATCTGAAACAAAACAACTTCAGAAAATTCAGCATAAACAAGAAATAATACCAAGAATCGAATCATACTCAAACGACAAGCAAGTGCTACAAGACAAGCTTGAATTGACCCTCTTAACATTCAACATTATGATGGCCTCGCAGTCCCTGGAATAACCTCTCTCAGACCATCCTGACCCAGGACGTTCCCAAATTACATCTTACATCCCGTGGTGCTGTGTGTTTGGTGACCAGGAGGACACATTAACACATGGGGCTAGTTGGGTGTCTCCCCGCCCCAATGTTAGAGGGGGATACACAATACTTTCCACTTCTTTTTTTTCAAATAATACCTCTGCTAACTCTACATCTGTAAGTTTGATTACTTTTGGCATTTTTCCCCATATTTTGTTAACAATGATGATCTCAAATCTTTTAAGGTCACTAATGCATTAATGCATCATTCCCAGTGATTGTTATGGTCATGAATGCAGCCCTGGAGAGTAACTCGCCAGGGATACACTCATGCCAACTCTATGGGGTTGATACTGTCCCAGAGCATCAGCATGATGCTCTGGGACTGTGACTGGCAGGCCCAGAACTTCATTACAGCATCATGATGACTAATATGCTGAATCACTCCTTTTATGAAAAAAAAATATGTAAAAAAAATATTTTTCAAAAAGTTATGGACATTTTCTTGACAATATCTGAGATATTTAAATGTAGTAGTGAGCCCCACGGCCCACTAAGGTCATGACACTGGTGTCAGATGGCTATCTTGCACTCTTGAATATTGCTATAAAAAGGTGGGGTACAGGTAGATCTGTCTGTTAATGCAGGATCAGCAGGAAGATTAAACAGATGGATTTGAAAAGACTTGACCTAAAGGATTTTTTAACAGACTCAGTAAGAAAGTTTGTAATGACGTCTCTATCTTATGAGCACATAAAGATGGCTGATCAATTAAAATGTGTATGACATTAAAATGATATATGATAGAGCTATGGGTCTTCACAAAGACATTGATGGCATATCGGCTATATATGTTACATGTACTGGGAATAGGGACCTTAAAGCACCCTGCACTAAGGGCCTTTTTCGTAGATCATGTCACATATAACAAACTCCATTGACCTCCATTATATCCACTTAAAATGACTTACTTGTATCCAAGGACTTGTTTCCCATCCACCCTGAGAAATGCCCGCCCGCCCCGAAAACGCCCGCCCCCCCAAGAAAATGCCCACCCGCCCCGTGAAAATGCCCACCACCACCACCACCACCAGGTACTATCACCCCCTACTCCAGCATACAGTACCACAGTACCCCGTGTATATACCACCATCATGCTGTCAGGCAGGACCAGGAGGACCTTATTAGCAACTCATTTTCAATGAGCTGCTCCTCCTCCAGTTAGGTACACATACCCTGTTTCCCTATAACCTCAATGCACCATACATCTCTATTTGTTGTGAAAGATTCATGTTATATTGCCCAATAGTTCACACCCCCTGCAATCAGTCCCACCCCCCTCCCTACCTACCCCAAACCAACACCATCTCAGTCAGTTTATTTACAAACACCCCAGCATGGCACCACCCCTTTCTCATCCCACCAGGGATATTATTATACACAAACATACTACACTATACACCACATTGTAGACCAGCATCCAAATCAAAACCCAAGCATTTGTAGGCCCATTCTCACGACAATAGCCATCCAGTATCAATCCAAATTAAAATCCCACAATTTTAGGCCCATTCTCACGACAATAGCTATGGTATATATCAATCTAAATTAATCCCAATTAATCTAAATTAATCCCAATGGAATAAAGCTGAATCATCAACTAAACTTCTCTGGACTCTGCACCCACATGGAACGTTTTAAAACACTCCACAACCAAAAGATTTTACTCTTAATTAAAAGGACATACTCACACTTAAGGATGCTGCAGCAGGAATTCAGGATAGATCCACAAACCTTATCCAACAGTTCAACAGCACACTTGGAATATCACTTGGAATTTGGTAATTCAGAAATTTCCACTTGATTGTTGGGTCCTATATGAAACATTGTGGTGTGTATATATATCCTTTTGTGTCACACTTTTGGGTGTTTATACCATGTTCCTAGTTGTGTAGATGGTAAAGTAGGTTTATAAATTAATCCTAATGTGAGTGAGCAGTGTAGAAGGCTATAGGTGTAATAAAGCTAACTTTTGCTTGATCTTGAAGGAATTTCCACCATGCTGATTTTCAACATGCAGATGGAGAAAGCATTTTTAATAGCCTTACCATAACCATAGCATACAGTACGGTGCCGACGCCATAAAGTTGACATATATGGAGGGTCGCCATAGAGTTAACATAGGGGCAAAATATACAGCGGGCGCTATAGACTTAACATTACAAAGAGGTTGTGGTGAAAAAATGTTATGATTGAGTAGGACTAAAGGTAGGAGGGGGGTTAAATCCGATGACTAGCTTTGATCCTGGAACACAGGTACCATTGGGTGTGATGCTGTCTTTTGATCTTTTGGAGCATGTAGCACAGATGGTCTTGAACAGCTTGTAACATGTAAACAGCATGCAAACTGCTAATTTGTAAAATGCAGGGGTTTATTTTTTTTAACGGTGTGGTAAAGAGAGTGTTATCATGAGTGAGTGAAATCCAGCACATTTACGCCTGGTCAGAGGCGTGGTTAGTTTGGGACACGGGAAAAAAAGGGGGGTTGTGGTAAAAGAATGTTATGATGAGTGGGACTAGAGGTAAGAATGAAATCCACACTCACCTTTTTGATCCTGGAGCACAAAATGGTAATGTCAGTGGATCCATTCCTGAATTTTGTTTAGTTCATAACTTATGATGATGATGATGAGTGGGGCTAAAAGCTATTACTGGGAGTGCTGCTGTCTTTTTTAATTTCTGGAGCATGTAGCACAGATGGTCGTGAACAGGGTGTGACATGTAAACAGCTTGTGAATGGTAAATGTGTAAATTGTACATGGTGATATGGGGCATTTATTTTTTAAAGGTGTGTCATGCCTGGTCAGGCGCATGCCTGCTTTTACCACCCTTCATGTTAGCTCAAACATAAAAGCAAAAATTGTTTATTATACAAGCACTGACCAGTGTCCAGAGGTTGTTGTTGTGGGGGTTGTGGTGGGAGAATGTTATGATGAGTGGGACTAGAGGTAAGGATGAAATCCACACGTGTCTTTTGATCCTGGAGGACAGATGGCAATGGCAGTGGTGTATAGCATGCAAACAGGGTGGTGAGGAGTGGCCAATTTTAGTTCTAAACACCCTTTCGTAAACGATTCTGTTTGGGACAAGGGGGGCTAATGTAATTTTGTCTGCCTGAAATAGCGTTGTTTTTATCAACGCTTCTATCAAAGTGGGATCAATAGAAACTGAATTTCCACCCTTTGGACTTTCTTTTTAGAAACCAAGTTTTATGCCTTATGCGTGTGAAAGAGATTGAGGACATGCAGGGTATGGAGTGACGTCTCATAATGTACATAACAACATTATGAGTAAGCTCAATCCATGCTACCTGCCAATTTTTACTTTTTGTGATCAATTTTTTATGGATGGACAGAGGAGTGTTTGCCGTTCTTTATCAAAGGTGCAGTGTTGTTTTGAAGGAAACACTCTCTAAAATTTAAATTGGGAGGAATTAACGCGATTGAAGGATGATGTTCAGGACAATACTGCCACAGTTGAAACAGCTTACCTTGTTCTACACCACCCCTTATGTCTGAAATAAAAACCTCCATTTCTCTTTTGTGAGAAGTGGATAAGCTCAGAGGTAGTGAAGCAGGAGTCATGATCAGATGGGCAGTGAGTGAACCTTGCACCGTCAATGCTCACAGTGGCAACTCGGTGGTCAGTTTAAGTGGGGGTAATACATACTGGGGAAAAGATCCTTCTACACTGGGGAAAAGGGCCTACCGTAATCTCCCGCGTAGAAGGCGCAGCTCGCGTAGAAGGCGCACCCCCAACTCAGAGAATGGCTTTTCACGTAGAAGGCGCACGTACCTCTTCTGGATCGATTCCTGGAAAAACCCGCGTATAAGGCGCCCCCCCAACTCACAGGGGGGCTGTTTCGCGTAGAAGGCGCCCCCCTCCCCACCCCCCCCCACCCTCACTATTGTACACCTCCCGGTCTGCCGCGGTGCTGGGTCTATGAGTTCAAGCTGTCATCGGCACACGGTCGGCTTGAACCCGCCGAGCGCCCGTCGACAGCTCCCGGTCTGCCGCGGTGCTGGCTATATGAGTTCAAGCTGTCAGCGGTACACGGTCGGCGTCAAACCCGCCGAGGGCCCGTCGACAGCTCCCGGTCTGCCGCGGTGCTGGCTATATGAGTTCAAGCTGTCATCGGCACACGGTCGGCGTCAAACCCGCAGAGCGCCCGTCGACAGCTCCCGGGCTGCCAAATTGCTGGCTATATGAGTTCAAGCTGTCATCGGCGCATGGTGGGCCTTATCCCCGGCGAGCGCGTCGACACCTCCCGGTCTGCCGCCGTGCTGGCGCTATGAGTTCAAGCTGTCATCGGCGCATTTTCCCAAATGAGATGTTGGAAAAACCCGCGTATAAGGCGCACCCCAAACTCAAGGCAATTACCCTCCCGCGTATAAGACCCAGCAGCATTTTGTTTGGCGTAGAAGAAGCGCCTTCTACGCGGGAGATTACGGTAACTAAGATTTAAAGGTAAACTAGGCTAAAGTAGGTAGGTAGGTAGGTAAAATAGGGTAGGGTGAGTAAAGGAGGAAGCAGGGAGTAAGGGACATCAACACTGCCCACTCACTCACTCACTCAGTGTCCAGCGTGCGTCGGCAGCAGCAGCAGCAACTTTGAGTAGCTCATCTCCAATTATATGGTCACTTCCGGTCTCAAATCCCCCTTGCTCAATCCCACTTGTCTAGGCTAAATCCCACTTGTTGAGGCTCATATCCTATAAACTTTTGCCCAGTGGATCATTTTCAGTGTGACCAACTTGTCTTTTTTCTCTCTATATCTTTTGTCCAACTATGATCATCTCCATCAGATTCCAGAGATACATGTAAGACCTCCAGTGTGACTTACATGGCTTTGTCCTGTATTTGTTAAGGTTATGTAATAGATTGTGCAACCATTCCATTTTATGTTTGAGAGGGAGGTACCTAGAGGGAAAAGGGTTTTGCAAGTTTAAAAAGCTTGTGATTAACAACCATCTGTAAAGACCATATCAATTAAACACCAGCGATCTCCATGGTTGAAAATAAAGTGTTATTAATTCTCGCCCCTTGGTATTTTTCTGGTATGTCATCAAAGCCCGAACACCAACGCCTTTTGATTTATGTGCATGGTTGAAGTTTAGACCATTTTAGTACAGCCATTATTCACCAGATGGGGACTCTGTACTAGTAAGGCACCAGAAAACTGTATCACTCATTTTTCAATTTCAAAGTAGGAATCACACTATGTGTCAGAATGGTATGACAAGCTTGGTTCACATGTATACCATTCTCATATGCATATATTTGACTACCTTGAACATCCATGGGTTTCCCGAGACCTCAAAGTGTACCAAACATGATTTCATTTGACTGTAGGCCTATCTTCACACGCAAATGAGACTTTTCTGAGGGACATCCTGGAGGTGTGGATCCTAGGCCAGCACAGTTCTATTTGGGACCAATGTTTTGGATACATTCTTCTATCGTCTCTGCTTGGTGACTTCTTATCGGCCATATCTGTAACCTTACTGTAAAATAACGAATAACTTTTAGGAAAATGGACTTTGGCTTCCTGTATATAGATGCTTGGGGGCTATGGGCCCCTGCCCTCCTTATTCCGCCAAAAACTTTGGGCTAGGTTTTACATTATATGGGGCTATATTAGCCATGCACGGTACTTGAGACTGAGTTGAATAGGGTGGGATCCCATTTAAACGTGTACAAAAAGACACAAGAAGACACTTCATACATCTTCGTTTCCGTACATGTAGTATATTTACATGAAGATGTAACAAGTTTATTGTATTTCCTTCTCATAATAATTTAAAAAAAGAATATATCCAACAAACAGAAACATATTAAACAGTAACACGCCCAGGTAACACGTCATCGGAACATATTAAACATGTGTAAATGTCAGAGGAAAAAGAGGTTAGTGCAACAAGGTCATTTACAGAGAATTAGGCATTGCTTCAAGTGTGCCTTATTCAGGAAAGTTTAGGTCGGTCTATGACTGATAAATACGATGCTGTAGACAAGGACAAGGACTGTGAAGGCTGTGCTACCAAATCTCATTTAAAAAAAACACGCTGTGTAATCTGTGTACAATTGCATCCGTAGTCTTGAACACTGTGCCCTACTGAACCTGCATGGGCATTTTCAACATGGAAAGTCTCATACTGTCCCCTTACCTTCTAATCCACTGAAATGATTAGTCAGGGCATGTTTGTCGTCTCTGCGACAGGTATAGGCTAAAGGGTAAGTAGTGTATGTACAAGAAAGAGGGATCGGAAAAAAGAACTACAGTACAAATTAGTCATTATCATTATATTCTCTATGAAATATATAATTGTATAATTTTGCATTAAGGATACCTCTATCCAATGAGATCTCATTCCTTTTGCATGCCGAATATGAACCTAAGTCTAATGTTTTTGCTTTGTTGGAGGATGTGTCCTTTACCTCCCCTTCTGTAAGACTCATAATAGCCGATTGCATTTTATGTTCTCTTTTATAATACCCATAGATGATGACACAATTCACATTCTCTTGGCAAAACACATGGCGCTCCTAAAAGAATGCCGTACTTGGGAAGCAATTCACACTTATCTTATGACCAGTGATTAACGCCCCGTGACGATGTCCATGTCCTTGCATCTTAGCTAAACCCCACAGAATCACAATCAAGGATTAGTATCCTGTCTGATCATCCAGACGGTTTCTGTATCCTTGGCAGGCCCATTCACTCAAGAGATCTTGTCACCCGTTTAAAACAAGAACACAGCTATAGGTTCAGCATGTAGCTCCTCTGATTTCTCTCCCTGTTTCCTCACTCATCCTCCAGGATCCACCCCAGTATGGGAGCATGATACACGAGTATGACGTTATTACAACAACCAGGTTATGACGTAGAATTTACGTCGTCAGGACTCATCTTCCTGGATGCATTCTGTAACTGGGCCCAGGTAGCTCGGCGTCGTTCTCTTCCGCAACGCGCCTTCTGACGCCGGGAACGACGTCACTCCACCTACCAGCGGTGGGGGTGAGACACTTCCGCTTCCGAATGAAGTGGAGTCTGCAACGTAGGTGTACCCTGGAGGCGATACCGTCTGTGTAGAAGCCACCGGTACTGTTGGTGTCACCGAAGTCTCAAAACAGTCTCGTGAGTCCTCGAGAAGCTCGGTAATATGAGTGTTACTGCGCTGCACACTGGCGAGCCCCTCCCGCAAGGAGCTAACGCCATCTATCACCTGGGACTGCTGCATGAGCAGCATGTCCAAGTCCTTCTGTTTCTGCCTCACATCCTCTTGGAGTGAGGCCATTGACTGTCGAATAACATCGATATCTCCTGCAACAGATTGAATAAATTTCCCATTGGCTTTACCACTTAGATACATGAACACATAACCTTGCTATCCACACTATTGATGTGTTGTTTTATTCACAGTGTTACACTACTTCGAAAGAAAAGAATATTCAAAAAGAGTGAATCGAATTTTTTACGGGAAGCTTTGCCTTTAATCGACGTTCTGTAAACTTCCTGTCTAGTTCCTTGTCTCATGAAACATCACTATGTATTGTAGAGAAAGAGTACCCTGTGCGTTAGAGATCTATAGACCTACCTTCATTTGATATTGCATTTGCTTGAAGTCTTTCGAATATATAACGTCTAACCACCTTTTTAACCACAGCCTGAAACATAGTGAAAAATACTTTGTGAAGTAGCTTCAAAGGTTCAATGGAGAAACATCTGGATTCAAACTCTTGTCTAGAAGGAAATCTTTTTAACTGCCGTGTTGCGCATTTTAAGCAGAATGCAGTGGTCTTAAGAATTACTACCACATATATCTAACATCATGTATCAGACTTATTTCACTGATAGGACATTTAGTTAATATCATGGGAAATATAAATCACCCGTGAACCTTCTTGAACCTCTTGAACTTTTGAGTTTATTACAAAAGAAATGAAAAGAAAATTGATATACTTTGTATCCCCCTCCACCGTCTGCCTCTGATGGTGTTTCCCTGTCTATGTTGACGTCCCTGAGTGGAACAAATACAGTGTCGTCTTCACTGTAGTTACTGCGGCCCTCACAGTCGGCGCTGTAGTTCTGTTGGATAAAGATGTAACAATGTCAAAAACTTCTTTTTGACACTCTGGTGTTAACTGCATCCCTTACTCCATACTCCTGAGTTGTTGGTTTAAAAATGTTATGTTAGTGGTAATTTATGACTTAAGAAAATGGAAATAGGAGTACTTTTACACAGGTGAATATATAGACTTCTCCATTATAAAAGCAGGATGCTGCACACCATACGACTGGATAGCCTGAAATCGCAGTGAGACTCACAATAAGGGTATTAATAGTGTCCTTCATCAGTGACTGCAGATCTACGACAGGTCTATATAATCCTGTACAATGCTGACATACCACATTAGCCCATTTAAACGGCAAGGTCTCAAATAAGCGGTGAAGTGGTGTCGAAATCTCTAAGCGCCATAAAATACAGGGTGGTGCTCTTTGGTGGCCTGCTGTTATTTGGGGGTGTCAAATCGTGACAGCAAGCTACAGCAGCATCTTGCGTAGTGTGCTCCTTAACACAAAGGAGCAACTGGAGAAGGACGGAACCAAACACCTTCCAGTAATGCATTGCAGGTTACATGGACGTAAATGCTGCTCTCTCGTGAGTCATATGGTATTCAGGCCTGCACTGAAGGTGATCTGGGTGCTGATTGGCTTAGAAATCATATGCAAGAAATATTGGTAAAATTATGAAAAAAAACACAAGTGACCCCAAATAGTTCCTAAATGGAACAGTAGCTGAGTTTTTATATTATGCCAAGGTTTGGGGATTTTATCAGGTCTGCAAATGTTCATCTGGCCAATGGAGGTTTTGAGGCCCAAAATAGGGTAGAATGGCACTTGCTGTACGTATTGCTCCCTTAGTTAAGATTTTCAGGGTTAGGTCTATCCTATATTCTAACACACTGTATGTGAGAGATGGTTTAATCTTGCTACGGTCGAAAATATTACCAACGAACATTACGGGGGCTGTTTTTGTGTGTTATGCTATATAGAAACATAGAGCATAGAGGAAATGGAATTAGTTCCACGTAACCTGCAAACAGCCATTATAGACCTAATACTCCTAGTCGTTCCTAGGTGGCAGCATTAGCATGCCTCCTCTACAGAAACGGGTTCAGAAGAAGCCCCTATGCCATTACTGAAGTAATGATAGATCAGAAATGTATATTGGCTAGATTTTCTGGGCACGTACAATCGGCATTTTGCACACTTTTGTATGCTTATGCACCTACAGAATAAAAACTTATGAACCAATATCCTGCTTTTTGGTCCCATTTGGAAGAGAACACCATAACCTTTCAAATGCATGTACTCTCTTGCATATCCAACCATAATATTTGCATTAGTTGGCTTCCAAAGTTGAAAAATGGTGAAAAAAGGCAAATTTGACGAAAAAGCAGGTTTTTTACAGCCCTGGCATATATCCCAGAGGGGTTCCAGAACCTCATATATAGCTTTTTCTCATTGATATATCTGTTGTGTTAATGATTCAGAAGGTTTTTGGGTATTGTAGAACATAAGTATTTGTTCGTGTAACATTCAGTGTAAAATGACACTCAAATGTCCATCCGACAGTAAAACTAAAACCCTCCCATATTCTAAACTAAGACAGTTAATAAGCTATCCTTACTCTGCTCAGAATTGAGGGGCACTAGGGTGGTTAAGCTGCCGAAAAGATTTTTTTGCTGTAGCCTAAAGTCTTCCTCTTGTACCAATGAGTGCATCCGTATACACATTTTTCTGTCGGATGGACATTTTGCACTTTTGCTGTCAGAAGGACAAATTTCTTAATCTCAAAGTAATGCATTTGGATGCATCCTTTATGTTTTAAATCAAGCACAGTCATCCCTTTAGCACTATTAAATAACATTTGTACCATAAGTCTCTCCATAAGTGTGTTTTATACATTGTAATATGAAAAAAAGTGTCCATCCGACAGATAAAGTGTGAATTTTAGGGTCATTTTAAGCTAATGCTGTGCCGAGTTGGTGGTCCATTAAGTTATGATGATCATTATTTCTTAGAGTAGGCATGCTGAACTTAATGTAGATTGATTTTAATGAGTATTTAAGCATTTTCTAGAGAACTAGAGGGAAAATTTTTGACAAAAATTTTCATTTTTTCACAAAATGGCTGAATTTCATCAGCCTATATCTCAAAAGAATTTTGAACAGTGATGTTTATTCATGAGCTTACTAAACTTGTATACTGTAAGAGCTGGTAAACAAAATTAGAAGTTTCTGTGGTGTATATATTGGTAACAAAATCATATCACTGATTAAATCTGTCGGATGGACACGAAAAGTAACAAATTGTTATCACACAGCTATAAAAATGGAACCGGTAGGGATAACTGTGTATAATTGGTGGTTCCAAGGAGCCAAGACATTGTTCTTTCAATGTAATGAAGTGATTAATTCCTTTTCTGACTTTCATATTTAGGGCCTTCTCAGGGAGATTTGTACGTCCCCAGGAAATCTGGCCCATATGATAAAGCATAGTTTTAGACAAACGGTCTGGGTATGTTGTACCAACTGTAGACAAATAATATTGTTTGTAAGCCAATGCATGTTCTGATAGGGGTCCCCATCATAAGGTGGGGAGACTGAGAGTAGCCAGAGAAGATCAAATATTATCCTTGCACCAGACACATCAATCGCCCCTTACAAGTTGATTGTGCGCGGAAATAGAATCGTGTTGTCCACAGTCCCTCTCCCATAGTGAATTCTAGATTTTAAAAGGTTGTTTTTTTTCTGTGATGGTCCCAGGGGATCTCCTGATGGAAATGAGTAATTTCGACTTAAAGATGGACATGATAGGGACAGCGTGGAAGGCTGTAAGAAAATTGAATACACTGGCATGGATGGTACAGATGGAATCATATGGCCCGGTGCAGAGTTCCTCATTCCTATTCAGTTGGGTTAGCTACACTGTGTACATTCGATTGCATTGTTTCCGTGTTAAGTACATACTTGTATGTCAAAATACTGAATGACAGTGAGACATCTAGTAATTAATGGTACATCGGCCCTTTTCATACAAAAGAAATTATGGAAATACTCCTTTTTAAAGAAATTATGGAAATACTCCTTTTTTGTTATAAATCTTCTCTGCTTACAAGACCTATTCATGTAATATTAGCTACCTATTAATCACATTTACACTGCGACTATCATTTTGCAGTATTTATACATTATACACCATTCTTACCTTGCCCATCTTCCTCCCCAGTATGCCGTTCATCTCTGTGCCGTCGTCATCTGTGTCGTTGTCATCACAGAAACTGCGACTACACATGATGTAACTCACAAACTGACAGGTGGATCTGATAATGTTGGCTATAGACTTTGGGGTGGGAATAATGTTGAAGGGAACAGGTAACGTAGAACCCTGTTTGATATATTCCATGTAGAGTTGTGACCTGGCGAACTTCCACTCCACGTCCTGTTCCCTCTGAAATAAAAAAAAAATTACCTCTTTATCGACATCATCAGTAACTGTTTTTAATTGAATCATTTGGTTATTCTACAGCAACCCTACCTTATACACATTAACAATTTTAAACATCTCACAACACAACTTTCAATTTTATCAATCTATATAATCTGTTACTGGATGGTAAGATTCCCCATACTGTAACATAAATTAATGTACATGTATTATTGCATTTGTACTGGTAAGGCCACTTAATTTTTTTTCTTCAGCTTTACAGATAGACTGGGCCAAATTTTTGAGAATGGTACTTTTAGCATTTTTCAGGGGTTTTAAGCTTTTCCTACTAATAGGGTCAAAACCTATGGACTTGCCTGGTGTATTTTGGTTTCATTCAAGAGAAAACATCCTAAGCTTTCAAATGAGTGTAAACTTTAGTGAAATGGACCATAATTTTTTGAATTATGGGTCTACTGAGTTGAAAAAAAGACCAAAAAGTGTGTACTTTGCTGAAAGAATACAATTTTCACACCCCCCACATACTGCTTATACTGTAGTACACCCCTAAAAATCACTTTTGGAATTCAATACATATGTTAACTCTGAGATCCAAAGGGTTTTAACCTGATGTACATGATAGATATTTTTTCTCCCCCTTCATACTGAATAAAGGCAGCATTATGTTACTCCC
Source organism: Acholoe squamosa (assembly GCA_949317995.1). Lineage (NCBI taxonomy): Eukaryota > Metazoa > Annelida > Polychaeta > Phyllodocida > Polynoidae > Acholoe > Acholoe squamosa. Next base: position 42,568,402 of record OX439038.1, read on the forward strand.
TGCTCAAAAATAAACCTCCTCAAAATACCATTGAAATATTCTGTTTCTACCATTCATGTTACACTTAATTTTGAGGGACATTTGAGGGGTTTATATAGTATAAAAAATTTGCGGCCACACCCAATATTTTTTAGTCCTGGGCCTAAAATGTATTTGCATACACATTTTTGAGCAGGGAGTAACATTTAACATTTTGGTTAATGAATCAAATTCTAATGCTTCCATACAGTAAATTTTTGCTTATTATAGAGTATTGGCACCTCCTAATTAATCATGAACACAAATTGGTCCAATATTGACTCATTGTGCCATTTGTAGACCATAAAATATGATTGGGTGTTACTCTCTGCTCAAAATTCTAAGTTCTTTGGCGCTAAACCAGATGACATCTCTGGCATCCCTCTCACGGCGCATCCATATTGGGTCTTTTCGAATCATAAAAAGGACACTTCTGGCTATCATTTGATGTAGTTTTTGTCCAATTTTACTGACAATAGTTATGCCTACAGCAAAAAAAAATGTAAGGGATTAGCCAAAATTTCACCGTAATAAGATATACGAAGGTCTAGGGCACACGCCGATGTACTTTGTTGGGGTCCAAATGCTTTTATTTTGACAAAAACCCATGTTGTTTATTGGGGAGTGGTGGAATTTTGCCACTGTTTCTAAATGACTGGGCATTATACGGCGTTGAAGCATGTCGACTGCCTGGGCCCAATGTGTGTTACTCCCTGCTCAAAAATAGATTCTGCCGCTAAATCTCACTCTCCTGTCCCTCAGTTATCAAAATGTGTACATATGATATCCTGATGATAGATTATACACTCCTGCATCTTCCTGGAGTTTTTGGTTATGATCCCAATACTGTAAGTGTCTGTTTGAGTGTGGAAATTCCAAAAATCTGCATCAGACCCAAAGATTTATCCCACATTTTCACATCTCATGTCCTAATATTGTTAAGATTACTGTTTTTTGTGGATTTTATGATAGATGCACCTCTCACTTATTCAAAATATGTGTCATATGTTACCTACATGCAGTTATTTAGCCCCACTAACCCAATCAATGGTGGAATTTAAATTTTGAGTAGAGAGTAACATGCAATAGGAAAATCATGTAATTTGTTCACGGAATATCCATCAAACTCCACCTACTACTGTTTCATTTGCTTGTTATGGAGTCCCCCTAACCTATTTATGTAGATTTGTGTACATAATTTACATTTTGTGCTATTTGGGGGGTGAAATTAATTTTGAGCAGGGAGTAACGCGTTACTCCCTGCTCAAATTGGGGTCCAACTTGTGACCAGTTCTATCACAAACTACTGCTAGATATGGAACAGATGGTAGTTGCATATTAAAGTATACATATTGAAGTTAATATAGATGAATTTTGGTAAATAATTGACAACTTTGGACAAAGCTAGATGAAAATTGGGGTTTTAGAAAAAATTTCTCAGAAAAATCAGTCAATGACAAAAGTTCAATATGCGATATCTTGAAAAGTTTTTGAAGGTACATATTCATTTTTGGAATCGTGATACATACTTACTAGTAGATGTTATAAATGGATTTAGGAGTCACTAGGATTTAGTTAAGAGGTATATCCAGTTGGTCTCTGAATTTCGAGCAGGGAGTAACACAAATTACAACAGATTATCTTTGAACGCTTATAAAAAATGGACCCACTAGGAGTTGCTGTGTATGTCAGGTGTTTTTACGGAGCCAAGACATTGCCCTTTGAATGTAATAAAGTTGTTTTAACTTATATTGAGTTTCACTGTTTTCGCTTTGTCAGGGCCAAAAGTACCACTTTCAAAATTTGGCCCATCTGCCCGTACCATATAAAAAGGCCCGCATTATAGCTTTTTAGGAATATTTCCCTAAAAAGAAGTGTAAAAATCCAGCATCCACTGAGAAAGAATTTCCATAGACAAAATAATTCATATCTCAGAAACCATTTTGAGTAGATGGTCAAAAATCATAGAAAGTGTGCAAATAGGCCTTGGTGGAGTTTTGAGAGGTCTGAGAAAAAATTATGTAGTATCTCAAAAATATTTTTTTGTGGATAGTGTATAGGTCTTGGGTAACTGCACATGAAATATTATGAGTTAAATATGAAAACCGTTGCTATGGCAATGCCCAGAACCTATCTACCTGGAAATGATGTCCTCCCGAGTGACCATTTGGGGTATTTTCCCTTTATTGATTCAAAATGACCTATGATATGCTTCTGATCCACTGTTTTTATGTTTTTGCTTGTAGTACTGGGTCTAATGGTTGGGTTTGGAGTATTGTAGTCAGACATAATGGGCTTTTTGTGTTGCCCTCAGGTCATTTTCCTATAGGGCCTAGCCTGAAATTCAAGTAAATCTCAGATTCTAAGATAATTATTTCTTTCTGTTCTATATAAAAGCTGAACAGACTACGGTAGGAACTATTGATTACATGGAATACAATGTCCATGGCATGTACTTTCAGGTGGTATATAGTTTGATGGGGAAAAAAATCTGTAATTTCTGTTCAAAATACCTTGTAATTCATCACTCGCCTGGACATTATGTTCAGAATTGTGATCAAAATCCATTAAAAGTAGGCTCATTTTATGATAGCAAGGAATCAGCTGACATAGATAACAATGTGATATCCATCATCTACTGCTTAAGATGGTCCAGATCTGTGATTTTCAATGAGATAAAATGATTATTTCTGTAGGAAACCAAACCCTCAACATGGCATGTTACTCAATGGTCACTCGCCCGGACACAATTTCACCTGGACAAAAAAACACTTCCCATCCCTGATACTGCAAAGGTTTAGCAGCAATCAATTATCCCATACACTGAGTACTAAGGTATATGTAGGGGGTAAATAACTGGCATAGTTAGGATATTAGAATATCCCTATTGTGCAGAGGAGGGGCAGGAATATTGAATTTTGTGTGAGGATAAGAAATGTAGGCAGAATCATGGTAAAAACCGTTAAAAGAATTCTCATTTCATGATAATAAGGTCACATCTGACATAAAGAAACATGTTATTTTCATGATATACAGGTCAAAATGGTCTAGATCTGATATTGTCATGGTAATATGACAATTGTTTCTATAGAAAATCAAGCCCTCAACATGGCATATTACTCAAATGTCATTCGCCCGGACATATGCCAGGAGTCACAGACATTTATTATAAGTACACTCATTTTATGATATAAAAGACATATCTGACATACATAACAATGTGATTTCTGTAATCTGCAGGTCTAAATGATCTAGAGCTGTTATTTTCATTAAGATAAAATTTTTATTTCTGTAGGAAATCAACCCCTCAACATGGCATGTTATTCAATGGTCACTCGCCCGGACACGATTTCGCCCGGACAAAATAGCACTTCCCATCTCTGCTACTACAAAGGATGGAGAGTAATCCATTGTCCTATACATTGGGCACTTAGGTATATGTAGGGGGTAAATAACTGACTTAGTTAGGATAGTTAAATGTGTTAATCCTACACAGGAGGGGAAGGAACATGATTTTTCGCCCGGACAAGGAAAAAGGGGGATTTTCAAGGAAAATCACTTATTGCCCCCTCACAGTGAAGTTTATGGAGGAAATCAAATTTTATTTTCAACATATGTTACCCCCAACATGTAGGAAATCTTTTAAGGCATAATTGAACCCATTTCACTTTTAGATATTTAATGGAGGGAGGCCAAATGACCAAATTATCGCCCGGACAGCCCACTTTACAAAAAGTAAAATGCTCGAGAAGAATAGAAAAAATCCAACCAGGAACATAATTTTTGCTCCTATTTCACCACAAGACTCTATAATTTACATAATAAAAGTGGACAAACACATACCTAGTCCTCATTCTACAAAAAATGATGAAATATGTCGATTTTATTGATTTTCCAAGCTGAAAGGGGTCAATTTTAGGTATGTTCAACCCCCTGAGGGTCAGAATATTGATATTGGACCACTAAAACCGATATATAACATCAAGAACTCATTGAGCCCAAAAATGTGACCCAAAAAAAATTGGGGAAAAATCAAAATCCTAAGTGTAGGGGGCTGACTTTCACCAAAATTCCCATTTGCACACCTTCTGTGATTTCAGACCAGAAACATAATTTAAAAAGGATATTAATAAAAGGTATTGTATTGATGATCCTTACTGTAATTTTCTCAAATGATCTGGTCATCATGGCAATCAGCATGTTGAGTAGGATGATAACAGCAGCCCAATTGTAGACAGCAAACACAATATAGCCAACACTCTCTGTGAAGCGGCTTTGGAAGCCCTGGCCTATCTCCACCGAACGGAACTCAGACAGCCCAAACAATGCCCAGAATACTGTCCTGAAGGTGTACTCAAGCCTGCAAGAATGGTGTCAGGAGAGAGGTACAGACGTGTTATGTATGTACTGCGAACAGCTAAGGTGTACAAGAAGATTGGTGTGTATACAGTGCTATTAGGCAATGACAGACCTAGGAGATCTGAGAGCATTCAAACATTGATCAGTTGAAAAACTATTAGTTTTTAACATGTTTATTACAGCAATACAAAATCACTTATATCCTTCTGTGTAATATTTTCACAATAACAGATTTATTCCTTTCTATCGCTCTCTGGTTTAACAGTAAATTATTCGATATGTTTTTATTTTTATTTGAAGACATTGCCATCAGGTCCATGTAACCAAACACATAAAGTTATTTCCTCATCTAAAGTGCTACAGTTGATCTTGGTCAAAGGGATCTTTTCCCCAGATCCATCTATCTAGAAAATGTATGCGAAAGCGTCCTATTACTTCTTCTGATGAGGTTCCAAAAGGGTTATCCTCAACATTTGCTTTTAAGGGCCAAATGCATGTTACCATAAGCAATACTGGTGCCAGCTGACAAAGACCATTAGCGTACAATGAGTTTGTCAGAAAGGTTGTGCTATTGATTAGACAAATAAATACTTGGCTCCATGTTGTGACAAGGGGAAATGTGCCTCTGTAACAAAATGGGCTGATAACTGATAACCAGACTGAGTACTGAACAACACACACACAGTCCTATATTACACTGATAAGTAGACTCTAATATATATGGGGACCACCAATTCAGACAATGCGCTTCGCTTATATAAAGTTCCCAAGTCTTTTTCTCATATCTACATCTGGGCCCTTGCGGGTAGCATGGTGGTATCTTATGTCAATACTTAGAACAAAGACGCATTATGTATTCTACCCTACATGTCTTTCCAGTAGTTGTAGCCTGTGGCCAGGATTCTGTGGTTCTCTTTGGGGATGACAGATGCTCAATAAGGGGGTTCAATCCTAAGTTCATCAATTGTGTAATTTATACGGCGACTATCTTGGGTGGGCTATATTGCGGGACTTGCCTGGTGACTTAAAAATCTATTTTAAATATTACATCTATAGCCTCGTTGGACTATAGCAAAAAATCTGAAACTACAGAATATTTTTATCAATGTCTTTAGATCAGGGGATGCTCATGAATCTGATGCTTGGTTTTCATCAAATATAGTAGTAACATAGATTGGTGACCAATGATAGTGCCAATTAATCCCTCATCATCAGAGGTTCCGGAATTTAGTTTTTTCCTATAATGGAAATAATGTCCCACCAAAATGTCTAACCATCCAAATTACACTAATTGACCTACTATGAAAAAGGATAGATAACCTTGCTATGCTTAAGAGAGAAGAGCACACAATAACGACAGATTATCAAAAGAACAGAACGCTGCAACTATGGGAATTGGACTCTGTGCTTAACTTTACTTATCTAAGCGGTGTACAGAGCCATTTTGGGGTTTGGAATGATAACTATAAAATAAAGAATGGAAAAAAAATGACATGCCCAACAAGGAATTAAACCTGCGCCTACATGCCGATGTTTTTGTTGCCGACAAAACATGCCGGTCTCCCATCACTGGAGAGAATAAAGGAAATACATTCATTAAATGATACCAGCATAAAATATTCTACAGAAAGGGAAGCACTGCTGCTAAAGTGGTCATTTAATGAGATATGGGGTAGACCAACAGACAAATCAGAGTTAATCAAATTGAATATGATAAACCTGTGAAATAGGTCTATGCAATGTGAAACAATACCATACGTATTAAATATAGTTAAAGGTTAACCTCATAAAAATATCAAAATGTGACTAATCGATTTGATTCTGGCAGAAAAGAAGCCAAAGGTGAACAACCCATAGATTACACTTAAAGTGAATGTAGAAAATAACCATTCACTTCTAAAGAGTAGACTGAAAATTGTAATTCTTTAAGATGCATGTTCACAAATCAAAGCTCATCTGAGGGTGCATTAATGCTTTATGGCCGACAAAATGCATCATATCCGATATCCGCGATTCTAAATACTGCAATGGCAAAATTACCAAGCTCCGACCAATCTAGGCCTGGTATTATCTATGTTAACACAACTTATGATACAATTGCAGGCAAGGAGTGAAGCTGAATCATATAGGGCCAACATTTAGTACTCTAGGGAAGTCTGCCATTCGACATAACACCATGCAATGGAAACTAATCAATATAGGATTTCAGGTGTCTCTGTTGCCATGATAGATGTCTGTCAGTTAACCCAATCTCTATTGCATCAATATGTAAATGTGTCATGAGAATGAGTAATGTATACTTACGTGCCAAAGTTCTGCTCGGCCCGAGTCTTGATAGCATGGTCCTTCATTTCGACAGTGCCTCGGATAGACGGCTCATAATACCAATAGAGGTTGTGGAGCCCCACCATGAACGCCAAGAAGATCAGCACGAAGGTCACCATGAATTTCATCACATCCTGTAATGGGGATATTGTGTTAAAATTTACTTAAAAATTTAAGATGGCAAAATAACATGGTCAAAGGCATAACGGAACATCTCAAACTAGTGAATTAACACTGCATATGAATGTTCATGTGGAGACATATCATTCCCCCTATGGTAAAATTTACAGAGCATAACAAGTGCGAAGTGTGGTTATGGTGCCCCCTCCCGAAAACTGTGAGTATTTATCAGCATGAATGTCTGATAACTATATTAGTCATAGGTTTCCTTTTCTATTTGCTCATGCACCTATCAGGTTTGAGGAAACAGTGTAGAAACAATGTTCATTACCCCTACTACAATACGTATATAAGCCTCTCCCATTACATGAGATCAAGGACAGTCCAGTGCAAAACGTTTGGCTCACTAGACATCGAGTCCTGAAGATAGGATGGAATTATGTATGCTGGCTTCGGTAATATCTGATCGTAGGAGCTCACAAAGAGGAACCAGAGGGCGATTGGCTGACAGGTAGGAATCTATCCATTTCTGTTATAGTTTGGAGGAAAAGGGACGGTGAGGCACCTACCAGATCTATTGCTGTAACATCAATAATATTGATATAGTGTGCCTATACATGGGTGCTCAAAATTTTCAGTATGTCACGCTGTCTCTTTCTAGGAAGGATGGAGCATCACTCCATCACTTTTTATATATATTCCAATATACTGGAAAACTTTGAAATTGCCGGTGTCCGTCATTTTCTAAAACCCCTGCATCACAACCATCACTTTTTAAAACCCCTCCAAGCATCACGAATGTTACTTGTTACCCATGTACATTTGTATAGGCATTATAGTGTTACATTCCCATGAACAGGGCAGGGGGAGCTTGTACACAGAGACACACTGCTGTATGTCTCTATAAAATATGTTACCTGTGAAGCAATGCATAAAACCCTTGCCCTTAAGAAGGGCAAACGATACTCAGGGTCGATATTTCATTAAACCTAGCAGTCTTTTCATAGTTCTGACTATTCCTTTATCATGTAAATGATTGTATTGACAGAAACATGTGCAAAATTCCCCTTATGCTTTCCGGCTTTGAAGCTCTGATTGTTTAAAGCCTTAGTGATTTTCTAACAATGCAACAGCAAGAATGCAAAATCTATTCTTTGTTGTAGATATCCAATTTCATAGGCAGTAGGTCGTTGTCTCTCCTATCCTACATTCTACACCACACTCGAAGCTTAAATAACGATGCCAATTAGGTGTAACTAAATGGTTTCCATGTGGTCACTGAAAAGGTCACTTGAAATGTGAGTTGAGGAGAGACTAAAACATCCCACAGATGGTAGAATCATCAAAGGTTACAGCTATTATAATATTTCTTTAATTGAATGATACGATATCTAATAGCAATTTACTCAATTACATTGTGAGAGCAAAGGTAAATAGACAGAGTTCAATGATGATTTGTCATTTCATGGTGTTTCTTCATGCGTGGATGTCAGGCTGTCTCCCAAGACGCCGGAGGCCGAGTGGGAGACAGCCTGACGTCCACAAGTGAAGAAAAAGCCTGCAATCACAAATCTGAGTTGAACTCTGTATTTATTTCATGGTTTAACATTGTTAATTAGACAGAAAATCACTTTCATTAATGTATGTTGGGCCAGGGCGTGGAGAATGGCCAACAGTGGAGAATAGATAAGTGTTTCTCCATGCCCACCTCAGGAATGGCTTTCTAGTACTAATCTATAGTAAACCACGTTGCTACCATGAAATAATACTATGTATCCACCTCGGTTGAATCCTTGTAACAGACAGAGCCCCGTTCTATATTGCATTATAGGTGGCTAACAGGAAAGTATTCAGTAAATATTAACGCTTGAGATATATGACAGAAGTCAGAAATAAAAGGGGATACATGACGCCTTTTTGGTGCACTGTCCGACCAATTACATTTAAGTCTGTTTTCCAACTAAGCTAATTAAAAGAACCAAGCCGATTCAAACCAGGACAAAGAAAAATGTGAAATTTAATGATTTTAGGGGCGAATTCACGACGATACCCAGTACCCTCAAATACTTTTTGTTAAAACATTTTAATTTCATCAGAAGGCATGGGGAAATTGAACGCACTTTCATTTAACACCAATAGTCCAGTCGGCCAATTCGGCTGATTTTTTCTATACAATTCCTACACAAATGTCGGCCGATGGGGCTCAGCGGACTATTGGTTTTAGTCAGCAATTTGTATCTGCTTTGTACTGTATCACTCTGAACAGATTCACAAATCGTGCAATAGAACAATAAACATTTCACACACGAGCTTGTAGAACAATTAAGTGCTCTCATTTTGAACAAAGGAACCATCAATTTACCTTTATCATACGCTCTAACGAGATGAGCATCGGCCCGAGGTGCTCGTTGATGGCTAATAAATAGAAGAGCCGAGCGAATGTGAGCACATTAGCTACAGAATAGAGTGCCTCACAGACGCTCGTAGGGTCTAGGGTGTCCCAGTAGAATCTGTCTGGGACGAGCCAATACACAAGATACTCCGACTGAGGATCCTCGTTTATAAGCGCCAGCCAGGACTCCTTCCTTAGAAAGTGCTCCGTGGCGTAGTATATCTGTTTGGGTAAAGAAATTAGGAGAATGAAGATTTCATTAGAACTCAATGGTGAAATGGATTTTTTATTGGATTAATTCAAACGGGAACGTTTATAAAGCTTAAGATTGCTGAGATAGCGATCCCAGGACCTTTTGAATTAACCTCCAGCACTGCATTGTTACTTCACGGTGTCGTGCAATAAGAACATGAGCCAGGAAGCATCATATAGAGCCCCTAAAGGGTTAACATAACTGCCTCACCTTGAGATAGGTGATGAACCTAAGTGTGAAGGAAGCAATGTACAGGTGAAGCATAAAGAAGTCCATGTGATTATAAACACTGGAGAAGTGACCCATAGCTCCTTCCTGGTAAAGCTGTTTCAGTTCCTGCCAAAGTAATGCTGCAAATAGAAAATATTCCTCTTATCAATTAGTACTTGTCACATCCTATGAGAAAATAATACAGCGTTAGCATTTTGATATTAGAACCCAATTATGTAGTAACCCCAAAGCCAATTTGCAGGGAACACGAATCAATATCAAATCACATATTCCAATTATAAAACAATTCTGATTCAGAGAGCTGTGTCAATTTTGCACAAGTCATCATAGTAGTCAGAGTACGTGCCAGTCCTAGATATATTGGAAACAAAATGACCACTGTTAGAACATCTCCATAGAGAGTTAAGTCACCAATCATATAGATTTGCATGGCTATCAGTACCATCTTAATTTCCCACCTTCCTTAATGGATACTACGTTATAGCGCTGATTCCATATCCGCCGTCCCACCCGTAAGCAAGGTCTCCTGTAAGGAGTCAATCCGTAGCATTCAAGCCCAAAATGTAGGACACCTGTGTCTTTCCGTATACTTTTCCCTACTTTACGTTTTTTTTGGCTTCCACTGTAGGTCTGTAAGGCTTGATCCATATACTTTTCCCATAAAACATAAGAGGCAGACATGTCTTTCTATTGATTTATTATTGTAATAATTTTTTTTTATCAAGTCACATACGTCATGTGACTGTAAAAAAGGCACCTGTTTTGGTAGAGGCAAGACTTAAGTACCATGTCTAAAAGACGTTTTATAGACCTAGAGCACGAAGCTGCAATGTCAAGGGTTAAAGTAATATCCCTGGCAGTCATCGTAGCTATGCTCGATGATGAGGATGATGACATCATTGTCCTTGGAGGCATGAAGAGACGACGTACACATGCTTTCTGGATGTCCCCTTACCTCAGAGCTAGGACAGATCCGGACCAGCACAATACATTGGCCAAATTGGAAGCAGATTTCTTGAGGGTAAGGAGCTTTATAATGACTGTAATAAATAATAAATAAATAAGAAACCGCAATGTCTTGTCCTTTCCCGTATGCCAGCTCTACCTTTTCATTTCACTGTATGTAGACCTGTACATACCGATACACCCCCCCTTTTATTTAATTATAAGGCGCACCCTAGTCACAGGACCATTCTCTTACTTGTTGTCACAATACCCTGTCCTTTTTCCTCAGTCTGGGTGTTATTGTAAGACAAGTGTGAGTGTGTGTACTTTCTTGTAATTATTTTTTTATGTTATTTTTTTATTTTCAGCTTGGATGTCAAAGGGAATACAAGAAGACTACCAAATGCCACCAGGACTATACAAAGAACTCCTGGACCTGGTCAGTCTGTTAATAACCGTAAGGACATGTACTGGAGGCAGTGTATAACAGCAGAGGTTATTTGACAAGAGGTGAGTAGTCTACACAGCATCAATGAAATGAATTTGACTTTCAGGTAATAGATTTATTTTTTATTATTAAAATTACACTTAAAATTACAAGTCTCTTTTCATGTCTTCTTGGTTTTTTTTCATTACATCCCCCTAACCTTCCACTGTGGGAAAGACATATGCTTGAAATACACTTGCTCTGTTTCAGGAGACGGCGTGACAACCTTACACCAAGGCTACCTGGTGGGTGACAGTACTCTGCTTCCCTTAGTCCGTGACATATGCAAGGCGATCTACCAAGCCCTACATGAAAAGTACATGAAGCTATGTTTTCCTTGCTTTCCTACCATAGACTTAGCCCTCCCATATACATGCAGCTTCCTGAACCTGTACAGATGTCTGGCTCTAGGTGACTTAATAATAAAGTGGAATCTAATAATACTGATGCATCCTTACCTAATCAGTCACATGTCGGGAAAATGAATTTCAGGATTATACCAGGTAATGAGAGAGTGCATTAAGAGCTTCAAAATACTTTTTATTTCATCAAAATATCTTTATTTACCAATATTTGCTGAATTTTCAAAATTATAAAGTGGCCAGCATTCGTTATGAGAAATACAGCTCTAAACATAGGCATTTTATCTAATAAAAACTCATGCAGAGAAGTGGAAGGCATCTTTGTATTGGTGTATAGCCTTAATCTTCCCACTACACCCCTAGCCAGGCTGGTACCAATTTAAAGAGAAAATGTCAAGCTACATGTGGATATGAATATCTTTTATCTTAATTTGTTACAAAATCTTCAACAATACAGGACAATTTGTTTAAATTGTAAATTTATTGAGGAAATTTGTCACCGCAAAAAGTAGCGATGATTATCAAATCGGCCAATATCCATCATTCCTACTAATTTCTTGCATTTATACTTTTACCAAATCATAGGAAAGATATTAAGGAAAGCAACCATATAGAAATGACAAAATCACTTTAATCTTTTTTTCACCTTTTGACCTCATTATCTCTGGTCTATGAGGGCCGAGATGTGACTGATTTGGTTAGGATGCATCACTTTCTATTTTTAGATGCATGACTGTTAATTGTTTTCATGATCCAATATTTCAGTTCAGTCAAGGATATAATAAATTTCCCCCTTTCTTGACCTTTTCAGACCCCATCTACTGAACAGGAATGAAGGGACATAGCCAAACTCTTCCATGATTGTTGTTGGAACCTTCCACACATACTGGGTGCTCTAGATGGGAAGCATGTGAGGATAAAAAAACACCTAAGTCTGAAAGTGTGTACTACAACTATAAACACTTCTTTAGTGTTGTGCTCTTTGCCCTGGTTGATGGGGACTATCGCTTCAGGTACGTATATGTGGGGGCGGAGGGGCGCTCGTCTGACTCCACCCTGTGGAAATATTCTACTTTCAAGGAGGACCTTGAGAGAGAAGACAACCCCTTGGGTGTACCAGGTCCTGAGCCATTCCCAGGGTTCGAAGGTGACCTGCCCTTCTTCTTCGTGGGGATGATGCCTTTGAGATGGCGGAAAATTTGATGAAAACATACCCACAACAGAACCTCACATTGAGGCGACGGATTGGGTGGACAAAGATTACAACCAACACAAGGGCATCTGGCATGGAGAAGCAGCTCTGCCAGGCAGAGAGGCTACCAAAGCCAATAACGCCAAGCAGGAAGTAAAGGACCTACGGGACAAGCTGTCCAACTTGTGTCTCACCCTGGAGGGCGAGCTACCCTACCAATACAAGGTAGTCCTGGGAGAAGAGTTCTTCTTTGATCATTGACTTTCTGTGGGACTTACATAATGGAGACATGTGTATGTTAAGACCTGTCTTATTCAATTCACAAGACATATTAGGAGAAAACAGAACTTTTGTGACTTCCTTTGATTTATTCTTTGCCTTATGGGGAGGGGTCTTACGTTGGGGTTGTTTATAACTTTTCACTGGTGTCTTAGATTTACCCGACTTTACAGGAGTTACAACCTTTACTGGGGTCTTAGGCTTGACTGGGGTCTTAGGCCTATGCATCGTTTCTACGGTCCCCCATGTTTCCCGCTCAGAATCCGTACAGAAGAAAATCAAAAGAATAAAATATTTTGAATTACGGGAAAAGTAGACTGGATCCTTAGGCAGTATACGGAAAAAAGGACTGAAAACTCTTCCACCTAGGCCCATAAGCTGTACCTGTAATGAAAAGTATACATTTTCCTTCTTACTTGACGGGAAAAGTTCAAGTGGAAGCCGATTTGTGCTAAAGTAACCCGTAAATCCTTACAGCTTATGGATCATAATCACTTCCACACAGCCAAAAAAGTACAAAAGTATACGGAAATGCACTGCAAAAACCTTACGGAATGGACCCTTGGCGGATATCGGCACTTGAACCATCTCCAAAATTGACTTAGCCACATTGGCAAAGTTTACAATATCTTACTCAAAATGATAAGAAATAATATTGATGCTTCCATAGCAATTAACTCCTGATAATCAAAATGCCATGGCCCTGAAGACTGATTTTTAAGAAGGAGCCCTGGCTGATATCGATCTATGGCAGCGACTAGAACCCTAAAACAGCCTCTACGTTATCGATCAAATGGAAGTTTCAAATGATGTTTTGGGAAGTCCAATGTCCTTGGATCAACAAGCTAGAACCCCTAAAGGCTAAGAGACTTGTTAATAAACTGTCATGATATCATCACTTACCAAATATCCAGGTTCCTATGCACATCTGTATGGGAGCTGTGTGATGCGTCCGTATACATGAAGTCCCAATACCAACATCTTTAAAACGTTCTGTAATATTCTCTCCAAAGGCCTTCCAATATGTGGAAATCTCCTCATTGTCACGAAGTGTTGTGTCACACAGTCTTTGTCTTTCAGCAAAACTGTTGCTGACTATCATAGCCAGGAAGATAAAGAATGAAGTGGTCTCGGCCACAAACTTAATACAGGGTGTCCTCACAAAGGTAGCCACCTGGAAATGAATGCAAATTTGCTAAGCATCTGCGTTGGGTGCTAGGATGATTCATGTCATGGTGAATTTAGGCATGCAGTTATTTAGTGAAATGCAGACTGAAGGTTTGATATAACCTCCCATAACCCCTGGATATATGATATTAAGTGAATTTCCACTGGATAGGAAATCCATTCCAATATAGCTATAGCCCTGTGAGGTAGCGCCAGCTCTGCTTGTATACGAACACAGTTTACTTCATTTCAATGGTAAAGTTTTATGTTTCATTTCATGAACACGGAATATGTACGGTGAATTTATCACAGTTATACCCTACCATCATAAACTGCAATAGTCCTTTTTTCCAGAAACGAACCTATCACACTAGTGTACCGTATGTTTGTATTAAAGATGGGTTAGGAGATTCATCTTTCTGACATAATAACAATGATTTTAAACAGATTATTTGAGCTCAAGAGCATGTTATCTATTCAACAAATGTGCTTTTGAATTGTTTACCGTTTCTAATACGGTAGAAGGCATAGAGATGCTTCTCACCACGGCTCTGGTAGAATGACTGAGCTAACCTCGAATCAGATCTAACCTATTTGAGTACATGTATAGCATTGAAAAACGCCATCTGGTCTATACAGTCACTGACAGGATCCCCAGAAGGAATTACTGGCATGTCCCCACATTTCCTGACGATATTTTTCTCTGCTATAAAAGTACCAATGATAAGTAGAAAGATTTTAAAGCATTGCATACATCCATAGTGTCAAAATGAACATGTTTATACAGAAAACTGTAAATTGGCTCTTCAAAGAAGAAAGGACTTCTGAGCGATTTTCTGCCATATCCCCACCTCTCCATGGAAACACATTTTTTCACCCACTCCCATTAAGCAGCTGGCCTTTCCAGAAATAGTTACTTTTATGGTTATATGTGAGATTAAGACCATCAATAGAGCTGATTTCCTTTCATAGAAATACAAGGAAAACTGTGTGTCAGAAAGATACATATACTAATAGTATGTGACCGTTCGTTCACTTGGAGTTTGCACTACCCAGTGAGCACAGAATAGCATCAACGTTGACAACTGGTTGATATTGTGATGATAGTATTCATCAACCTGTCTTCCACACGTTTTCAATGATTTCATTTCAACTTTGTCAACCATCACTGTTTTGACCTCAGATCAACAGTTGACATATCAACATTGAAATATTGTTCTCAATTCAAGATTGATTCAACATTGATTTGTCAATGTTTAATCAATGATATTGAATTCAATGTTGATTCAACATTGACATGTCAACAAAGAATCACCCTACAACAGTAAATTACTATCAAACAACATTGAATCAATGTAAAGATACAAATGGTGGATCAACGTGGATGGTTAGATGTTGAATCACAGTTGTTTTGATTAAGTTGTGTGAACTTTCAAATTCAAACTTATTTCAACCCTGAATCAACTTTTGATATGCAAACATTGCAAACGTTGATTCACCGCTGAATCAATGTTGATGTGCCCTCTGGGCAATCACTGTTGATGGATTTGTAGTAAAAGTCGCGAATATAATGATGATTTACACCTCACAAGAAGGCCCTCACCTCTAGGCTAATCATTCATGAAATGATCAGCTGTTAGTTCTCAAAATCTATGTAGAATACATGTATATGAACAGGTAATGTACTGTGCGTATGGGACAGGGTGCAATAAGAAAACAGCATGTAGTACTTGGTAAATCTTTCTAAATGGCAAGAAAATAGGACTGCAGATTCAAATGGTACATATTATGTCAAATGAGAAAAACAACTAAATGTAAATCCCCAAATTGAAAATTTTCAACATAGAAATGAGACACATTCATAAAAAGTAACAAGGTTTTGAGGCAAGGTGGAGATGGGCTGATAGAGTTTATGCTAAAGACCTACTACACAATCCATGGTAACAATAGGAGGCATCCCCATGAAACCGAGCTCCATTTTTAGGTGGTGATATTTAGCCTATTTTATACCAGGGACTGAGCAGCTGCCACAAAAGACTGCCCAGCCACCTCATAAATTGCTACAATGGAGTTCAGGTAAAAATATTTTCACGACCTTTTGCGAAATATCTGGGAATGACGCCGTATGCATGAATTGTGGAGTGGACATTTGTCTTTAGCTATGGTTGTTTGTTTGAATGACAAACAGACCAACAGGTTTAAGTGTATGCCCAAAAGGCCAAGAAAACATTCCAATTTATCAGAGAATTAAATAGTTGCTGATGGTACTCACTTGCCTAGGAATATGCCCCTGTTAAATGTGCAATTTTATATTGAACTCACATATATGTAATATTATAAACGGATGCATAATTATAAACAGGGGGAATGAAGAGTACAGCAAATTTCTAATGCATATACAAATTATAGAAAATATTTACAATGGGTAGGTTACCATATTGCATAATTTCCTATGGTACCCTAAATCCTCCAGGACACAGCTTTCCATTTATGGTATAAAAGAGTTAGCCCTATCACACAATTTCACCAATTGGCAACACCTGACATGAAAACAGATTTGCACACTTAGCCGTTCTTGAGGTCAATGGAATGATTTCATTTTCTCCTTCCTTGTTTTTAAATAATCCTAAGCTACTACGGCACATTGCATGTAGCTTGCAGTTTATTTACACAGGCCAGTCTATGGTGTGTGGTCCAGAAAACGCATTATAGTTCCAATGGCCTCTCGCCGGACAGTACCTGATCATTTTGACTAAATTCTGATGAAAATATAAAGTGGCTTCTACACTGAAAGCTTTTCCACGGCTTTTTATAGCTAATTACAACTCAAGGCACTGGAATGAACATATGCTGATAGGTCAAATATAGATACAATTATCACTAGATACTCTAATGGCACATATTCTAGTAGTCCTGTTTAAAAATAATGTTAATATTGTGAGCATCGCAAGTTTATCAAAAGTCTATATAATGGAGCGAAACCTACCTTAGATTTAGGTGCTACCATGTAGAGGATGGCTAGAAAAGGGTAGGCTAGAGCAATCATCATAATGATTCCCATTCTTACTCCCCACGTCCTGTTCTTTAGCCATTCACAGTTGGCATACCACATCGTTGTGAGCTTCTTTTGGCAACTTGGATGGGCGACAAACTAGAAATTTAAATTCAGAGGGAGACAAAGAATTAGTGAGATTGATTTACGTGCCAACACAGGTAGTGGTTTCTTTTCGTATCGCGAATCCTGAGATCTGGGCAAAGATGGATTTTTGAATTATTCTTCATGATGTATATTCAATGCATTTTGATAGTTGCATGGCAGTCACGACTGGCACAAAATAATACTAGAAAATGTGGATACAATTGATAAACCTCCAGTCTCATCCGAAGGTATACTATGTCTTTTATGGTTTTACCTTTTTTTCCTTAAAACTTATGGCTAACTGTAGTCGAGCTAAAGTCCTATTGTTCAATGTTTTTTCCAGTCCACCTTGGTTGTGTAGTATAACGTTCAGTTCTTCATTACCTTGGACTTTATCCAAGAGTTTCACAACGTACTCACTCAGGCGGCCTGACAATTCATTATAATCGGCCTGTAAGGGAAAATGATAAAAACGCCATAGGCAATTAGCTGTTTGTAATGGAGCAGACTGGGAGGAGACAAGGATAGGAAGCCATACACTAAAAAAAGTCTTCCTGACAAAGTGACATGTATTCCCATGTCAACATGATTTGACACAGAGAGCACATGTCATTGGGAAATGTGCACAGCACACAGTAATCCTCATATGATTTGACATGCCTTAAAATGCCATGTCATCTGTAAGTTGACTAGGGTCATGCCCATGTCGAAGGCACTTGACATGTGATGGTTTGACATACATAATTGTTCTTGGATATTCCACTAGATGGGGCAAACAACCATTTTGGTACCAGGATTAATCACTACCAAGAGGTACTACCAAGACTTCAGACATTTGATGTATCTGTGTCATTTTGTTTTCATGAAGAAAAGATCACTAAGGTTTGTAAATACTATCAACGGATGGTAGTGAATTCTATTTAATTTGCATTTGTTATTGAATATCAAAATATACACCCACAATCTTGATTTCTTCAACAGGAGAGGTTTGACACCTTATGTGTGGGGCAGTAAAATTACCAAAAGATTGTATGCTAACCCACAATCTATAATCTCAGTATCTTCAGTACATGGAGACATATGGCATTGTCATGAACCTCAACGCCCTTGTCTTATGGACTGCATAGAGGTCCTCAGTCAGGTAGAAGTTCTGTAGATAGGAAAAAGTGTCTTGTTGTTTGCAGGCCTGTGGGACTATGATATCCCCTGCCTTCTATTATAGGCCTGCCTTGATTGAACCATTGGTACATAGCTCTTGACTGATCTTGACCCTTACATAATTGTCTCACAGTATTACCTAGCACTCAGGTGCATGGTTTAGGAATGTGTGACGTGTCTTCATTAGGCATGTCAAGTGGAGTTGATGAACCAAATGTGAGAGTATCAACCCCATTTGACATGCCTTCATACATGTCATGTGGGAGACAAATCGTGACTTGTGCAGTATGCGTCAAAGCGATCAGTGTTCTTCTCTCTGTGTAGTTGTAGTAGTAATTGGGAGAAGATCTCAATGGAAACAAGGGAAGAAAACTGTAATCTGATCATAATATACACTTCATATCGACCCAAAGTAAATCTAATTACAAAGGAAATGGGGACGATTCTTCCATGTGATATGATTTAATCAATAAAACAAAAACCATAAAATCACCACTGATTACCATCAAAGTGCCACGGCTTCTGCATTCTGGTATCCTGATTAATTGCTCTTTGGATGAATCAATACCCACGCCAGAGCATGTGTATAATATCTATATATAATATAGAGAGGGAGAGTTCTTATCCCTTCTTACTGGCTTATCTGCCGAGGCAGCTCATCCCCTTTTTAATTAACTCACCAGGCCTGAGCAGCTCACTTTACCAACTCACCGTGTAATACTTCTCAGCTGTAGCCACATCATGGAGTTCGTTTCTGAGCTCAAAGCTTGTCAAAATGGGGTCCTCACTGGACAAAGAAATATAAGCCTCACTGGCCATGCCCTTGTAAGCATTCAAGCGTCCTTTTGCAAACTTCAATTCATCTTTCTTCTGCTTTTCACAACACTCAGAGCAGATACAATTATACTTATGTGGCTTCTCAATCAGTTGTCCTTTCATCAATAAAGCCATAACCACTTCATATCTGTTGTTCTGAGCGGCTAATATGAGTGGAGTTGTCTCATCTGTGAATTGTGAGTGGTCATTAAGTCGCTCAAAAAAGTCTGAGTCCTTCCTCAAATCGGCGTTGATCTCGTCATACTTAGGGTGCTCCAGGATCATCTCAGCTATCTCATCATGGCCCAGTTTGATGGCCAACAGGAGAGCATCGTAGGCACTCTTGGTGTCCACATGGTCCAGGAGAAGCTGCACGACCTAATAGGGAAAGGAA
This sequence comes from Acholoe squamosa, assembly GCA_949317995.1. Taxonomy (NCBI): domain Eukaryota; kingdom Metazoa; phylum Annelida; class Polychaeta; order Phyllodocida; family Polynoidae; genus Acholoe; species Acholoe squamosa. The sequence goes on from OX439038.1 coordinate 42,588,039, forward strand.
CAGAAAACAGTCAATCTTTACATTATATCTAAACACGAGATTGCATAGGACTAATTTAAGGTTTTTATTTTTGGTATATCTCTATTAATATCAGTATGGCGGCTCGGATCAATAATACCATATTGAAGTATTTTAGTTTCAAATCTTAGGGCAAGGGTAAGTAGAAATTCTCACAGACCGTCCAAAAGGTTAAATTCCATGCACCTCTACAAAGAGTATTATGCTAGAAGGTAGCCTTTGCTGAAGCGTCATAACCTGCCCAAGACCCAATGTGGCGCTGCTGCCCACCGGACCTTACAACATGGCAGCAACTACTAGCATTGGCCCACCCTGAATGTTGAACCTCTAGAATGAGAATACCTATGGCTAGTGAAGGCTCACTGATGCTGTCATTTAATTTCCCTATCAATATACAGTCTTCAAAGCCCAAGTTGCATTACCAAACAGTGCCTTCAAAACCATCTGAGGATGACAATCTCAATTTGTGTACTAGATTTACTTACTAACTAGTTTCTGGTCCTATGTCCGCTGGTCCCCCATGGCCAGTCCACTGGCAATAACGCCACACAACTTCAAACAATAGCTGGTAGAAGGAAGTTTTACCGGAAATTGACATAGCAGCAAAGGGCTTTATCACAACCATTCTATCTGGTTACATCTTGTGTTTGGACCAATCTATTTGATTAGGCGTTTCATCGTTCAGTTGCAGCAACGGCGCCCAACATAGAGAGAATCCCCAATTCAATTCCACTCCATCAGGGCATCTTGGAAATGGTTTAAACTGGGCTTATTGAGGAGCGATTTGACAAATTGCTATATCGATCTCCAGGGTTGCGGGATGTTGGAAGCCATGGTGACCTAGTGCTTTCACCTCACGCTACATTGTCCCTACTCAGTGTCATACAAAAGAGTTGTACCAGCAAGTGTGGTGCATGGATCGTTTTTTACTGTTTAGGATAGTCTAACCAATAATTTCAAGCATATCCTTCATTCATCAAAAGTAATGAAGGCATTCTAGTCCTACACTCTTCTAAGTTCCATTATGTCGCCGAAATGCGACATAATGGAACAAAATTGATTGCTTCTTTTAGATAAACATTACTCAAGTACATTGAGGCTCCCCCCCAAAAAAAAAACAACTAGCAATGTAGCAAATAGACATAACTAAAGCAAATAATAAGAAGAATTACAAATGAAACATTTATCACCATCAGTAGGAACTGCACAGAAATGCCCTTTCAAACCAATAAGGGAAATTCAAGTACTCTAAACAAGTGTATAGAGACAAAAGGGCCTACCTCCTGGTGCTCATTGGCCACGGCCAGGTTGAGTGGAGTCCGTCCCAACATGTCTGTGCAGTTGACATGGAGAAGATCTCTGTCCTGGAGGAAGATGAGTCGGCGTAGGGTGGCCACATCCCCTGCCTCAGCCGCCTGGAGCAGCTCCTGGTCACGGAGCTTGGACTAGGGAGCAGATAGAAGTAAGGGAATGAGCAGCTCTGTGTGTGGGTTTTGATTTAGTGGTATGTTACCACGTCATATCATAGACATGGCTCACTGCTTCTGATAAGGATAGTGTTCGTACAGGGTTTTCGTGTTTAAAATTATGGATCGTTGAGTTCTAGATACAATATTGGCTTTAGACTCGACCAGACTGTTATATATGTCATGTATGGCAGGAAATTTGTTCAGGGACGTCTACCTTTCACCATTCCACATTTTTGGTAGTGCCCCCCTTCACATATGTGTAAAATACATAGCTTCAGAAAACATAGCTTAATCCTATCTTAACCTAGACATTGACTTATCCAGTTTACACTAATAGATGCAGGACCTAACTTAACAGCTTTTACATTTCAGTGACATCGAGATACAGGAGAAGAACCAACAACAGCTTGTAGAACGCTTCTTACTGTATCATCTTTTTGCTGCCATGTCTTTATAAAAGTACCTCATGATTGCCCTGATGAACAAGGAGGGAAATACACTTCATGGCCTATACTTTGTCCCTTAGAATGAAACAAATATATGTCTACGTGTTCAGGAAGAAAGGTTCAAATAACAACGGCCATGTCATGTTGGCATAGAATACACCAAGATCAACTCATCTGCTTATAATGAAATAGTTGACAATGTCTAGCTCATCATTTGGGCATAAACCATCTATTGCATGTACTAAAGCAGTCTTTATGTCTTAAAGTATGTGTTAGCTTTGCACATTCAACTGCTGTCAGATTCTCTAATTGAGAGTATTCACATCATCGATGTGCATTCATGGAGAACTTAACGCATACCTACAAACTCTTAATTATAAAAAAGATCCTTTCCTATATCATATACGACATTAATGTATAATTACAAGACCTGTTTGCGTAATTTCTCCTGTTTGACAGTCATGGAAAATGAATTGCATACGAATTCTTAGCAAGAATTACAGAATTGCAGTGCCCATTTACATACCATAAGTCAAATGCGCAAGTGTGTAGACCTCAGAAGTAGAAGCATATATTTCCCACACCCCCGGAATATAACCCATCAAACGCAGTGAAATAATTCTTTTTGACACGAACATAGCATATTTAATATGATTATATATTGTACAAATCTGTGGATTATTATTATTTTTGTTTTGACATCAAACAGTAAAACTACCCCTGGTGGATATATAGTTGTTTATGATCTGCAGAAGTAAAACAATGCTCACATTGAAATTTGAATAATACACTACTATGATATCTTTCTCCTTCTGAGGCTACTGTACAGAACAATCATATTTTTGGTTATGTAGACTCATAAAAGTTTATTGAACTGATCATGATTTTCAATAATAATTATATGTTAGCTGTTATGACTAGAGGGAGACATAGAAAGCGTGCTATATATACCTCGCTATCTCCTACTGCCCGGCGACGTCCCTTCTCCAGAGACAGGATGGAGTTGGCCAGACACGACAAGGACATCTTGCGCGTCTTTCGGTTTGCCGAACGGTCGCCATTGGCACTTATCTCTTGGCCATCCAACGAAGTGTTGAGGGACCCGGCCCGCTCCGTACGGCGCATCATCATGGGCCGGAAGTCCTGGTAGCGCCCAGCGCCTGCGCAAAGAGAAACCGGAAGTAGGAGTTACTACGATGCATGACGTGATTATAGATACTGTTGATTATAGAGGAGGCGGGAATAGAGATTTGACATACCGTCTCCAGCTGTTTAGCCGTAGGGAACTATTCAACTCCAACCTAATATAGGCACGCACAAAAAAGGAGCCAACGATGACAATTGTTAGATGAAGTCAAAAGTTGGGCCTAGGTGGGAGTGTTGCATGATGTTACACGTTGTCAAACAGTATGCCACTAATTTGGAGAATCATAATGATGCAGTACAGGTAAAAACGTGTTTGATAATGATGTCCAACATGGTTGGTATATGTTTACACCTTGCGGCGAGATGTCTGTGTGTATAGCTGATCTGAAATAGAAACATGCTCAACTAGCTGTCAACATCAAGAATCCCCCTAGTGTCCACGTAAAGCACAATAAAGAGTAATGTAATGTAAATAGTCTTTGTTTGTTGTGTTCTTGAACCTAGTACACTAATAACAGTGGCACTAGAAATATCAAATAAATTTCTTGCCTGCATCGATTTTGACCCTTGTACAGTCCTTGTATGCAGAACAATCATGAATTCTGTCGTAACATATTCTGTCGCCCTCTGGAGACAATATATATAGTACATGTGTAGCAGGACTGCTCTAGGGTACATTGCCCTTCTGGCACTAACGTAATAGGGTTGTCAGGCAGTTCTACTGGTAAATCTATCTATAGACAAGGTGCCCTATAGCCCTCCCCCCCCACACACACATACACTCATGGGGATCATGGAGGTTTAGACTCTACCTGAGTGACCCTATGAGTAAACAGTCTTGTAATGGGACACTTTCTGTTTTTTACTTAAGCCATTAAACATTTTACCTAATTTAAGAAGTCAGTACTATATCTCAAAATGGTATAGGTGAATGCTTGTATCAATTACACATAATATAGGCTATAATTAGGCATGTGTTCCATTACTAGTAGTAGGCACAGGAGAGTGCAGAAATGGATAGTGTCTGAGTTTTGGTCTTTTAGCACCATACAGCTGAGCAGCTGAGATTGCAGGCTCACTGCATGGTAGGGATCCAACAGCCACCTATATAGCATACCTATACAGATCTATACATGTAAGCATTCCAAAATGCCAGAAAAATGTTGTGCATGGAACACATGCAATAGTGATTTGAGATACTGGTCTAAAGAAGCACATGATAGGTGTGGAGCTTTTTAGATTTCCCAAACCAAACTTGTCTATTGACCACATGGATCCAGTAACAAAGCAATGATTGTCTTGAATGGATCAAAGCCTGTAGTAAAACTGATGATAGACCGAATCTAAATCGGGTTGCAGAGGATTACAGAAAAAAAAACACAAGATACCTTCATATTTGCTCTAAGGGGAGTTGGAGTGTAAATTTGGCTAATGTGTCTATACACTTCTTTGTTACTGGTAGGTTAGATTCAGTATAAACACTTAACAAAATTAATCTTACTTTAGAGAGCGACAATTTTTTTTTATAACAAGGGGGGGGGGACTGGTGGCTTCCAGAAGGTTGGGGTCAACATTTTTTCAGTCCCTCTGAAGGGGAGGGCATGATAATTTTGCCTGTTTTCAGGAACTACAGTTCAAAAGGGCCAGTGCCCTCCAAAATAATTGGCCCATGTGAGGAGGGGCCACTTTTTTTTTGCACTCTGGCCCCAAAACTCACCCCCCCCCATTGTGGTTAAGATATTATCACTCCCTTTTGCAAAGAGGTGTTTTGTTGATGGTTTTTGTTGTCCAACTCATAGAACCTAATGTGACCTTGAGGGGACAAGCTTTTTTATGGGGCATACTGCAGGTATATTATGATCCACCCATATTTAGGCCATAAGTTCAAATACAAAAACATTTTAGGTTATTCAGACAGACATTTTTGAGGGTTTCTGACTTTTGAATGGAACTCCATGATGCTGGAGCAGTGTGAGACTGGAGGTCCACATGTTTGTACAAAGATAGACCTAACGTATATGACTAATGCACAGTGCAGACAGTGTTGAAGTTTACCTGAATCTACCCTTTTACCTGCATGCACCACCCCAGACCAGCAGTGTTTGATCCCCAATCAGGTAGGGTAGTTATAACCACTAAGCCCCAAATAGAACTCCGCAGGACCCTTATTACAAGCCACTGGGAAGTGGTTTATATGTTGTGTGCTGTGCTCTGGGATCTCTACTTATCAAGTCATCGACTTTTACTTCGGTGTCCTACATCACCATAGAACTGTACAAGGACACAATGTACATGTCTATGCTATGACATTTTATACTTCAAAATCAATGTTAATGACTGGCCAGTCCAGAAGTTTAGGCCCGATGAGTTGTTGTGCATTGTTCAAGAGAGCATGGAAATCAAAATTGGTATTTTGCTCACCGTGATGGTCTCCTAAGTCTAAAGGTACACACACATATTTATGGGATAATGGCATTTTTATACTGATTCTTTAAGACTCAGGGCCCACCTGAAGTCGCTAGCTGGTGAAAAAATCATCTTAAACCCCTGAAACGTATAGCGACCATGACCAAGCAACCTTTGTTTCTCAAATATCTGTTGGACAATTAAGGGCCATTTGCAGGATGGGGACATATCAGGCCCCCGTGTCTCAAACCGCTCTTTAACAAAGGCATATCTAATGAAACTATGATTCATTATTATCATGATGAAGATCAACCACAGCTTTCTACTGCAACATGCATAGAGTCAAATACCATGAGCAGACCTCCATAGGGTCATTGCAAAAAAAAAATTGGGACTTAGGGACCTGACATGGGCCTTATGTATCAAATGTCTTTGAGACCTCGGGACCTTTTGACAAATGGGGAAAATTTCCACGCCCCTGTTTAATCTATTGTAGCGCATGGGCTTTATTTGTCTAAGCTAGATTTTTTTACACCCCTCCCCTTTTGGTATAGGTAATCCCCTTTGTGTTGAGCTAATATTCTCTCACGTGTATAGGTGATCGTATAAAGATATACATGTATACGTACAGCCCTATAATGTAGTTTGTCATCAATCACGTGTCTCCAGCTTCGATTTCCTGAATCACTTTGTCTCATTCCAGGGCCCTAATTCTAGGACTGGGTATTGGGTTTATTAGCACATCGAATGAAGCCTTAATGCTAACGTAGACATCTGACTAGAAACCTTGTATATGCAGCGGATGTTTATGCTGACCAACTTATATGATTGCAAAACTGGTACCATCAGCACAGTATTTACTACTTCCACGTAATTGATTCATGGGCGGATTCAAGGGGGGCGGACGCGGCGTGCCCCCCCCCCCCTTCTAGGGCGCCAAGGAAAGTATTGAAATCAGTGAATTCTCAGCTGCATGCCAGTTTTTACGGTTTTTAAATCGAACTATTATTAAGGATTTTACAGTCTAAAACATAAAAGAAAGTAACATTGCATTGGGCAGGGTACATGGTACTGGGGACGGGAAATGTGATATTGGGGGCGTGAGACAGGGTATGGTTCATAAAACTGGGGACGTAGACAGGGTATGGAACACGATACTGCGGGCATAGACAGGGTATGGAACATGATAGTGGGGTCATAGATAGGGTATGGTACATGATTCGGGAGGAATGGCCAGGGTATGGTAGGGCATGAAACAGATTATTGTTTATGATACTGGTGGCACAGATATGGTACTTGATACTGGGGGCGTAGACAGGGTACATGATTCTGGTGGAATGGACAGGGTATGGCACATGATACTGGAGGTGAAGATAGGGTATGGTACATGATTCTGGGGGAATGGACAGGGAATGGTACATGATACTGGGGCATAGATAGGTTATGGTACAAGATACCAGGGCATGGACAGGGTATGGTCATGATACTGCGGATGTACTTAGGGTATGTGAGCCAGGGGGGTGAGACAGCTTATAAAATAGTACATGACAGTGGGGGCTGGGACAGAGTATATCAGAGGAACCCCACAGTACATTTTTTTAAATCAAAAGTTCAAAAATCCTTACTTATAGCTGTCAGAATTCGCCATCAGAATCCACAAAAATGCACCTTTGCCACTCTAGATTTCAAAGTTTTCTGGGGGTTTGCCCCCAAAAGACATTTTTAAAATGTAGATGGGAAAAAGTTTTACTTATAGCTGTAGATAACTTGGTCAGGAGAGCCCTCAGAGTCTACAAAAATGCACCTTTGCCACTCTAGATTTCAGAAATTTCTGGGGGCTTGCCCCCACAAGACATTTTTTAAATCTATCCGAGAGTGTCCACAAAAATGCACCTTTGCCACTCTAGATTTCAGAAATTTCTGGGGGCTTGCCCCCACAAGACATTTTTTAAATCTATCCGAGAGTGGAAAAAGGTTTACTTATAACTGTAGATAACTTAGTCAGGAGAGCCCTCAGAATCCACCAGAATGCACATTTTCCACTCTAAGATTTCAAAATATTTTGGCAGCTTGCCCCCACAGGACATTTTTAAAATCGAAAGGGGAAAGATTCTTACGTACAGCTGTTGTTAACTTATTCAGGAGAGCCCTCAGAATCCACCAGAATGCACATTTTCCCCTCTAGATTTCCAAATTTTCTGGAGGGCTTGCTCCCATGCAGGCCTTCCTAATACAATCACTAAACAGCACTTGCAACATCACGGTCCTGAACTTATCGCCCCTTATGTCCAGAGCCCAAATTACGCACCCTCCTTTCTGAAAATCCTGGATCCGCTCCTGTAATGGGTGTAGTCAATCCATACTAGTCCTGTGGGACACTACAATCCTCACACAGTTCTTACACATGAAAAAAGGTGTTAAGACAGAATCGGACATAAATATTATATCGGCAAAATGACTTCTGCAGGTTATTTCTTCAGGCGCTAAATACAACCGCACACACCCACTACAATTTGAAACTGTACGATTGGCACATAATTATGAAGTAATTACATAAGGATCGATAGAGCGGTTATAGTCGGGCAGGCATTAGTATAACCAACAGTGTATAAAACTATTAAGCTAATAGATCATGGATATTGGAGCCCTAGGGCCTTACATGCTGTATATACCCAAGCCACGTACCACAATTTCCTCCATTTTGTATTAATTTCTTACCTGAAATCCACAGAATATAGCCAGGAGAAGATACTTTGTAAGTGCAAGCAATACTGCCCGTGTCCGCTCTGTGCGAAGCCATTGTTTTTGTTCCTTGCCGGGAGAGGTACCGCCGTGTTTACACACACTTTTCGTATGGAATCCAACCATGACAAGTCTCCAAAATAAAACATACATATCCTTAGACATTCTAGATGATCCCTCCATACGTTTTATGTCCAATATATTCAAAATAAAGGAGAATCCATTGATTTTTCCATCGTGAGCGAGTCGCGGTCCGGCCATTCCCACCCGCCTCCTTGTCCAGCGAAAGTGTGTCAGTGGCCCGGATGTAGATATAGGAAGACGCCGAAAATTTCGGACCGGATTGGAAAATCAATGAATTCTTATTTATTTTGAATATATCGGACATATCAAGCATGGAGTACTCATCTAGAATGTCTAAGGATATGTATGTTTTATTTTGAAGACTTGTCATGGTTGGATTCCATACGAAAAGTGAGTGTGAAAATGCGGTATCTCTCCGGTCAAGGTCTTATTTATTTTCGCATTGGATTTCATCACCGTTCAGTGTGGTGCTATGGCTAAGGCCTTCTCCTACCACCACTGCAGCCGGGGTTCAATTCTCATACGAGTTGGTACGATTTTTCACAATGGAAAATGGCTAGATTAACTTTGTATAGCTGCCATAATTTCCAAAAGTCCAACTTGACCCCCAAAAAGTATATACCAAAAATTTCAAAAATGCACATGAGTGGTATATGCAGAATATACCATGAATATATCGCATATAAAACCACCAGAAGTGCCAGAATCGTGGTATAATATAGCAATATCCCTAGGCATATGTCTCACTACGATTTTAAGGAGGGCAGTTGTAGTGTGTTAAGAAATGACCCCTTGAAAGTAAAGAGTTGAAAAAGTGTAGCATCTATAGTTCCTCTCATCAAGTCTACTTATACATGCTGAATATAAATCTGACATTTTGACATGCTCTATGAACTCTTCCTTTACCAATTACGCATTTATGCGTAGTTTTGGCCGATTTTGACCGATTTTTGACCGATTTTGAATGGTCTATAACTTCCTCAAAATCCACTGAAAGTCTTGGATTTTTTACAGTGTTGCGCCTTGTATTGGGTTCTCCCTGGAGTCCAAGGAGATAGTCTCTACCTCAAATAGTTTTTATATGGTAGTCTTGCAAACTTGAGATAGATTTCTAAATCACTATCAAAGTTTCCCATAGATTTAATCAATATTTAAGCTAAAAATCACGAAAAACATCAAATAATATCATTTTTTTGGTGAAAATTGAATTTGTACATTTTTTCATGCTCAACAAAATGGCATTGAAATTTTCAGTGTATTTTGGTGCATTATGGGTCATTTGGGCTGGTTTCCATGGCAACAGATATGCTATAAATGCCAATTTTGCTTAGTTTTGGTTGCCATGGTAAACAAAAAGAACATTTTCTAAATTTTGTCATTTACCAAAAGTCCAGCAAAATACTAGATCTCCTACAACATGCACCTTATTTCATCACAATCGATGCAGCGAGTGTTGATATATTTCAATTTCAGTTGGTGGTCAGTCGGGAGTAGTTTTGAGGAGATCGGAGATAAGAGATAAGATAAGGGTCCAATTGAGGCCTTCTACTCCTTGCCCCTGGTTTACAAATCTCTCTGTTTTTCTTAAAAGGTAATTTCTATTACTAAATAGGCTGATTTTTTTTCTATATTTCATCAAGTCATTTCCTGATTTGTTTTATATTTTCTGTAAATTTTTCTTATAACTTATCAATGATTTTGTGACTTTGGGTAATTGAAAATGGGAGAGAATTTTCTCAGAGGTTTAGAGCCCCACTGCCTCTGCCCACATCACCCTCCCGGCTGGGGAGGTTTCAGATACGACTGACCTAGGCCTGATTTGAAGTTTTGTTCAATGATCAATTTTTCTCATTAGAACCCCACGTTTTTCATCCTATGTCTCACAAACTAAAGTAGATAGAGAAACCTTGGGTATTGTTCTTTCTGATTGACTAGCCCAGCATAACCCATCGCCATTTCCATTCTAATTGGAATATTCACAAACTTCCAACAGTTTTTGAAAGCTTATGACACTTACTACAACGCAAAATCTGTCTTGAAAATAGGCTGGTAAAGGAAGAGTTAAAGGGGTATTTAATAAATAATTTAATGGTAAAGTTATTTACTATATTTCCATATTGTCTTTCATGCGTGGTAGCGTTGACAGGATCACACACTGAAAATACAATACCCCTATAAAAAGAGATGAAAAAATGAAGGAAGAAGAAGTAGATGAAGAAAAAAGCTGCATAGTGCCTGTGTTCTGTCTGAATGGTGGAGCCAAGAGGACACTATAAGCATGTTATTCAAAAGTGATCCCTATTGATTTCAAGCTCAATAAACTAAACTAAGCCACCAAAGCGTATTACCAAAGGTTGTGTAGGTGCTTTGCCCCATTGAGACCCTACAAAGCCCTGGTGGCCCAATTAGCACCCTTCACTGTACCCTTTTAAGACTCAGGTGCAAGGACTGTAGGTAGGCTTTTAAGCAATGCTATCCTATTTTTGTATCATATATCTAGAAGCCCTAACCATGGTACACCTTTATTGTAAGGAGCTCATTCTCCATAACAGGAACAGTCAAATGTCATGCAGGAATAGAAAGAAAATACAACAAAAAGCAACTACAAGCCAAAGAAAAACGACAAAACAAACAGTGGTATACTTGGGTATTCACTGCTATTAGAATTAGCGTATAACTTAGTGTCCAAGAATGTCCTTTATAGGCTTTAGCTTATGTTTACATGTAGCAATTCATGCTAAAGGTCGAATCCCACATGGCGAAAAATGCTGCAAATATCTCTGCCATTTTGAATCTGTTGCGTTTGTGGGACCTACCCCAAGTTCACAAGGGTTACAACTACAGAAGGGTGTATAGAACACAAGCACGCTTGGCGATTTTAGGCCAGGAGATACATAACATAAACATCAAGAAAGGCAAAATATCTCAAAGAGTACTTGATAAAGCACAACAGTGTCCTTGTGTTCAAAGTGCCCTTACACCCATAGTCCACTAGGCCATTGTCACAGTAATTTATATTGGAAATGTATGACTCAATTGTGCGACAGAGGCCAAGTGGACTATCGACATTAGTCCCTTCTCATAATATATGAGACTAATTTGGTGGGGCGCAGTATCCAACAAAGGAGGGGTTGACCCTTTATTAAAGACACATTTTTCCTTCAGGGTAATCTAATGTGCTTAGCAACTGTGTATAATGACTAAGATTGAAATATCGACCAGAGACCCTCTTTAAAGGCCAACTCCCACTATGTGAAAAATGGGTCTAAAACGCCTATGATTCTGGATATCGGCAGCCTTGGAGTCTTGTCAAAAACAAAATTCACAAGGGTTCCCATACCACTCCTACCTTTCTCAAACCCCACTACTAGCCACCATGGGAAGGGAAATGTCTGTGATATCCATCTCTGTACTGACTAGTTGCTAATTTGATTCACAAGTACAACATTCTTATGGCTATAGCGTGTGGAACTTGGGTCCTGATTTATGAAAAATATACAGACCTCTTGTGATTTACTAAAGATTCTTGTTTTCCTCTAAATCACAGGGAATTTCCCTATATCACAGAAATTTCTGGCCTCTTGTGAGAAAAATATCAAAAACTTTGATGTATTCCACTCCTGAAATAACAACACTTTGGCGAGGGTTCTTAGCTGTTATTGGACTTCCTTGGATGATAATACCACCCTAAATATCGGCTGAATAACAACATATCCTACATCACAAGGATTTTCTAACTATTTTCACGTTGTGGGATTTGGCCTTAAGGGCCTAGGACTATATTTCCCTGAGATTGACATTGCACAAGGAAGCTGAAAAAAGAGGGCGCCAGGTGGACACTGTATAACAGACACTGTAAAAAAAAAGAAGAATCATGGGAGACCAATTGAAATCTCTGTAACTGCAATAGCATAAAATCTATGTATAACACATTCAAGAAGCGTGTCATAGCAGTGTACACTATATGCATCCGATAGCTACCCTTATTACACGACTTCCGTGATTTTGAGTGCTTTTTCTGGATATATTCCCGTTCTGATACCTATCAATATTGCATGTTCTAGGAGTGCTGATATCATGGATATCGGCACTCCTAGCATGTCCTTACATGTCATATGTTACATGTTAAAACCTACGAAATTTTCATTGCCAGGGTAGGGGTCGAACCTGCACTCTAATGATCCCAAATCCAACTCCCTATGCATTGCACCACAGGGACTGACGAGAAAGTGTGGGTGTTTGCCTGTATATGTCTAATGCCATAGCCCATACCTGGATAGTAGTGACCCCAGCAACTCTCACATGTGCAAGGTTAGAATAGCATTATAATTATAGAGGACTGCTGGATGCATTCAAACCAAACCAACAGCTGTCGGGTGCCGAGGTGTGTGTACCAATGGTCTAGTGGTTAGCGCATTGCACTCAGCTTGTACAGGTTGGTGGGACGAGTCCCAGTCCCAGCAAATGTTTTTGTTTCACTGTGTGTACACACACTATGGCAGGCTTCGAGTCCCGGTGGAGGGGAACGATTTTTGTTTTCAACTTGTATTTATTGATATTCTATTGATTATTTATTGATTTTTTTATTGATTAATCATGTAATAAAGACAGTAAGGAATGGGCTAACGGGCACCTCATTCGGTGTATCGTAGGATATCAAAACTCATGGCCTACGTCCACTCGTTTTGATATCTTACGATACACCGAATGAGGTGCCCGTTAGCCCATTCATTACTTTCTTACTACTCCTGTCATGACGTGTGAAGGATTCTGGTCTATATACAAATGATAATCGATCCTCTATATAGAGTACAAAGGGCTAATAGGTAGACAGTGACCCAGGGTTACATGTACACCTACCTGCAGCACTTGTCTTCATACACACTGTTGGGGGCAGGGTGGACGCCGATAAACTAATCTGGTACCGGCCACTTCCGTGCCTCTGGGTTCTCATCGTGGTCACAGACACAACGACACCAGCGAAATGATGTACATCCACTGCCAGGACAACATCAAGTCCTCCCCAGCCTCCGCCACCCCATGTCCTCCTCCCTCCCCTGTGCCTCCAAATTAACCCAGGAGCTTTTAAACAATTCCCATCAAGATGATATCAGTGGAGAATAAAGACCCATTCCCCACTTTTGCCAATGGGACTGATGGTAGGGCGTGTCTGGGTGGGTGGCGTCTAAAGTTGATTGCCTCCAATTGAGAAAAGTAATAAGACAACTCAAGGAACCTGGCTTGATGAATAATTGATTTTGCCTGTTAGCCAAGGCTATGAACAGATGGCAGGGATTCCTGTTCATGTACGTCCAATACTGCAATCCTGGAGAAATCCTGCAATTCTGGAGAATCTCAGCAAACACAGACATCCACGTGGGGGGTATGGGGGAAATGTTAAGCTCTGTACCTGTATATATGCTGCCACCACACGTTAGGTAACACTAACAGGGGATGCTGAAGGCGAGAGGCACATGGGAAGGATCCGCAATAGTCATGGGTATAAGGCCAGCATCCCGTGGTACAGTGCACTGGATCTATTGTACCTAAACACTGAAGGGTCTCATAACTATCTCTTCGACTGTAAAATACCACGTGAAAGTACACCCCTGCAGACTCCTCCTACTGTCCACCTCTCTCCGCGGTAAGGATAAGAAGCAGTACACCAGCACAGTTGAGAAGTCTCTGGAGCGAGACTCGCCTCACCTTCAGGTACCTATGGACCAAACCCCCACTGCCCCACCCAGCCAGCGGCCCCACCCTACCCTCTCCCATCGCCCCAGTACCTTCACGATACCACTGCGTCATGGCAAATGACAAGGACGCCCGGCCAGTAACAGCTTTGAGGTCAGCAGGGAGGAAAGAATTCCTATAAGTAATAAGAGGATAGAACCAAGAGGAACAAAGAGGCAACTTCAAGAGGAGGTGAAGGGGACAATAGACAAGAACAGGCTTAGTAGACACAAGGCCTTGGGGAGCTAATTAGAAGAACACAGTTGTACATATCTAAAGTACGTGGAAAAGCTGAAAAGAGAAATAAAAGGAAAGTTTGTAAAGGGATGGGATGTGGAGGAGAGAAGAAATACCGTGAAGTTTAATGATTAAGTAATACCGTCATGGGAAGATATGGGATGAGGTATCTAATTTATAAGTTGATGAAATGGGTAAAAGAAGGGTTTGTGGATATAAACAGGGGTCAACTACAACCCTCACAGCCCAACCAATCACAGCACGTCCTTAGCTAGTGTCAGAACAACGATCGATAGCCTTTATCGAATCTATCCTCCACAAGCCCAACCTGCAAAGCGCGCCCAGGTCACACCCTTTGGTAGTATTAGTATAGCACCATGAGGGTCCAAAGCGGCCAGTGTTTAATTTAGATTTCCTTTCTTCCTCCCCTCTCAGGGGCATAGATATTGGTCAGCTAACTTGGCCAAGATGCTGTTGGGCAGAGTAGGGGAAAGCCCTCTAGCAGTCTTTGATGTCTGCCATGGATGTGTCCACTGGGTATCTGAGCAGAACACTCGAGATAGGCTGTGTCAGCTCTAAATTGTGGGGCACTCAGTTTTATACGTATGCTAGGCAAGGGCTCAGATTTCTACTTGATACCCATAAATTATATTTAATCACCCATTCACTGTAATTCATTGACGGAATTATGAGTTATATTATGTGATACAAAACCAAATCTAATACTAGTATGAGTCATGTTGCATAATTGAACATATAATTTGGCCTATACATAACTTTCCGGACATGTATCGTTAACCAATGAAGTTAATGATTAGTAACACCTATAGGTCTTAGTAAAAAGTGATATTTCCCAGCAGTATCGTGAAAAAGCTATACTGCATAGAAGTGGAAGTGCCGCCAGCAAGACCCTATAGCAATAGTGAACAAGTAATCAATGGATAATTCATGACGAGTGTGTGTTAGCAAAGGATAATTACATGAGGGCATAGCCCGAGTGTAATTATCCTTTGCTTACACACACAAGTCATGAATTATCCATTGACTACTTATTTTATTCCACGATACCAATAGATAATCAATAGAATACCAATAAATTCAAGTTGAAAACAAAAATTGGTCCCCCTCCCCAGGACTCGAAGCCAGCCATAGTGTGAAGCCAGCCATAGTGTTTAGCTGCCTGGCAGCGGACAGCTACAGCGCCCGTCTCAGCTTGCTTTGAATGCGTCTCGTGGTTATGTATGTACACGATCGGTACACACACCTCGGCGCCTGGCTAGGCTTGGCTTTGCCTTTGTTTGAATGCGTCTCGCGGTTATGGCAGCCGCACATGGCGAAAAATAGTGTTTGTACACGATCGGTACACACACCTCGTTGCCGAGCTACAGCGCCCGTCTCGGCTTGGCTTGCTTTGAATGCGTCTCGCGGTTATGGCAGTGACACACGGCGAAAAAAAGATGCGCCCGGACCGGGACTCCATCTGCCTACCTTTGACGGCTGAGCGCAATGCGCTAACCACTAGGCCAGCGCGTTTCCCATTTCGGCGCCCGGCAGCCGTTGGTTAGGTACTGTGTGCGACTGGCCTGGTTATGGGTCAAGGTGCTGGACGCGTTCACACTACACTACTGCTGGGTGGCTTTATATCATAGAGACATGGTTATAACCAAGCTTCTCTCATCAGTCCCTGTGGCGCAATGCATAGGGAGTTGGACGAGGTATCTGAGACTGCAGGTTCGAGCCCTGCCTGGTCATGACATTTCGTGGGTTTTAACATGTAACATATGACATGTAGGGACATGTAAGACGTGCAGGTTATCCATGGATAATGGCACCGGGTGCCTGTTATCCTTGGATAACCGCATGCCTTACAAAAGTGATGCTACAGCCTTCATGGTGTGCAATATCGACAGGTATGTGCATGGGAATATCCAGAAAAAGCACTCAGAATCCCAGAAATCGTGGAATAATCTAAAATAACTGAATCAATTCAAATAGAGGATAGACTTCACGACCAACCATAACAGACTGAATATATGTTGAAAGACCATAAAGCTGACTTTCTTTCTGTCCACATTTAGAGGTAATGAGAGGTCGCCTCCAGACGTTAGCTTAGGAAAAAGAACCGAATTGTCAGATCTCCCCAACACAATATTAGGGAGTTAAAGATTTGGCTACTTGTAATGTGTAGGGTAATATGTCGCCCATCCTTCAGCATTGCTCTAAACGTACACATTGCCATACACGTCCTAATCTTAAACTCACTGTTGTTTTATGCTTGCAAGGACTTATAATATGTCTCTGAGGTTGGAATTTTGTTACTCTACGGCACCTTTGGGAAAGAAGCACCGGCTATGTATGTGTAGCATAATGCGAAAATTGTAACATCCAAAGACCATTTGAACCTTTCTTATAGTCTAGATAAAGTCTTAGAAACCTGCCTTTCATAAGCTGTATACCCTTACTAATGATTTCAGAGGGCATGTGTTGGTGACATGAATACCATATTACTACAATGATATCTCATTTGTCTCGTTTACTCCTTAATTACTGGCGGTTCATACAATCTAAGCCGTCACATTCACCTGCATTCACCAATATTGCCCTGGTTATATAAAAATTCTTTGTGTGTCATGCTGTGCATCACATCTAAAGTGGGAGCTAGACACAGATGTATTTACTCCTTCCTCATTTTCAGTATTTTTGTATCTTGAAAAGGCATACTGTTTAGGATTGATCAAAGGGAAATTAATTATATGTAACAAACACATTTTAGCAATCCCATTTCTACACTGTTAGTAGTAGCCAAGGTTATTTTACAGCATATTCTGCTGGCAACTTTGGTTCCAGTACATTTTGCTGTAAATCTACAGGAGTTGAGTCACTGTTATTTTACAACACAATCAACAGTAATCATATAGTAACAATTATTGTAATCATGCAGCAAGATCATTTAGATCTAAAGAAACATGTGCTGTAAATTAACAAGAAAATATGTTGTAAAATAACAGAAAAATATCTTGTGAAATAACAGTAATATTTTCTGTGAATAAACAGCGAGTTTTGCTGTAAATGAACAGCAAAATATACTGTAAACTTACAGAAGCTTTTGCTGGCAACTGAGGTTCCAGCAACTATTGCTGTAAATTTACAGAAACTAGAAGTTTAGAATTACAGCAATAGGTTCTGTTAATCTACCACAAATACATTGCATACAAAGGTAGGCTACAAAGGACACTGCTATATATGCTATCATTGAGGTCAGTCCATGGGGATCATCCCCATAATATAATTCATGTGCACTCCATGTATGCATTGATACTATAAACCATGCATGCCTAAGGAAGACAACAATGTCTCCAATCCCAATGAAGTGGCATTATTGAGGGTGAGAAAACTAGAGAACCATCTCTTCCAAACCATTTTATGGTCATTCAGTTTTAACACTGAATTGACCTAAAGGCAGGTAGGTCTATGTTAGCTACAACCTCCTGGTCCAGACACTTGTATGTCAGCTCTAGACACAGATATGGTGTCATCTATGCATATTATTAGTTGTTCCTAGTTACCTTTCAGATGACCTTGTGCACTCTCATTTGTGCACAATGCTAGATTGAACCCATTGAGGTCATTATCATATTGCAATTGATTGATAAGCTCTGGGGACAATATTGGATTGAGATGTGCACTATATGAATATACATACTGAACAGATGGTTATACTACTACCCTCTAGTGGGAGAACCTACACAGGTAAGCTTACTTAGGTAAACCCTCTGTAGGGTCGAGTACCTGCTATAAGTATGTACTCCCCATAGCGGGATGACTAGCTGGCCTGTGGCATAGTGTATGCAGAGTAATTATACAGGATCACTTACTGTCCACAAGTATATACTGATACAAACATGTGCCTCTACAATAAGACTCTCTGTATTTGAAGATATTGTAATTTCTGCTGTGGATCTATTGGAAATGTTTCTGTTAAAATACACAAACTTCTAATAGTGTAGGCCTATCATTTCTTATACACCTTAAACGAATATACACAAACACAACTATATGTTCATCAGACGTGAAAGGTCCAATCCCACTATATAGGCGTCCTACATCTCGGACACTCTGTGTTTAGCTCTATTACGTTTTACAGGCCCCATTGAGTACCCGGAATGCTAGAATTTGTGCCATTTGGGCTTCAATCCACAGTTTGATACAAGATGAACTCAGCAGACCTTGCTTTCTAGGGGCTAGGTAAGATTTTTGAAATGCTACAGACTAAACACAGAGAGTCTGTTAGCTTAAGACATTCAGTGAATTTTAGTAATACCACCCACCAGTCCCTATCATCTTGAACAGATCTCTGTATACAAACACCTGTACCTTTCACTGGTCACTGGCCCTGGTCCTTCCTCTAGCATTGGTGTCTCCAATTGAAATAGTCTCTCGTGAAAAGGTACGTTTATGGAACCTGGTCACACTGCTGAGTCCGATCGTTACATGTCTATGTAATTCACTGTCTGTGCATGTACACCCTGTGATGCTCTGACCAAGGGTAGAGCAGTGGCTCAATCTCAATAACATCAAAATTATTGATGAGAGAGGCAGGGATATAATGTAACTGAATCAGCGTACATGTTGGATTAAGGCCAGGTGGGCCAGTCAGATGCATCAAACCATGTCAGGTAGAATACTTAATTAACCAGAACAACAATGTACGTTGTCGAGAACAAATTTCTATATCAAGGAAACGTCAATCTCCATATACCAGATAATGTAAGAATGATAATGAACCACTTTCGAAAACCCATTTTGGGTTCAATGACTGAACATGATTTATTATGATCAAAACTAAAATATGTTTGGCCATAACCCATTTTATAAATCCCCCGCCCCTGAAACGCCTACGTGCTTTTGAGTTAACTACTTGAATCTCAGGGCATTAATACTTGGCAAGCAGGCGCGGATTCAAGGGGGGGCGGACGCGGCGTACGCCCCCCCTTTTGAGGCACCAAGAGGAGTTTTGAATTCAGTGAATTCTTAGCTACATGTCAGTTTTTACTGTTTTTAAATCGGACTATTATTAAGAATTCTGCAGCTTAAAACATAAAAGAAAGTAGATTGCAATGCATAGGGTATGGTACATAATACTTACTAGGAGCTCAGACAGGGTATGTGAGGCTGGGGGCTGAGAGAGCTTATGGTACATGATACTGGGGGCATGGCCAGGGTATGGTGCATGATACAAGGAGCGTGCACAGGGTATGTGAGCTTGGAGGCTGAGGCAGGGTATGGTACATGATATTGGGGGCATGCACAGGGTATGGTACATGATACTGGGGGTGTGCGCAGGGTATGGTGCATGATACAGGGGGTGCATGCACAGGGCATGTAAGCCTGGGGGCTGAGACAATGTGTGATATATGATACTGGGGGGGGGGGGTGTAGATTGGGTAAATGAGCCTGGGGGATGAGACAGTTTATGGTACATGATACTGAGGGCTGTGGCAGGGTATGTGATGCTGGAGGGTTATTCATGTTTGTCTTTGTTTGTGGAGCCCTAGAAATACACTAGAATGCATTATTTCCCCTCTAGTTATCAAAATTTTCAGGGGCATGCCCCCACGGGAAATATCTGAAATCAAGAAACGGGAAAAACCTTTCTTATGACTGTGGGTAACTTAGTCAGGAGAGTCCTCAGAATCCACCTTTTCCCCTTTCTAAAGGTTTCAAAATTTTCTGGGGGCATGCCTCCACAGGATATTTTTTGAATTAAGACAGGAAAAGCTTTAATTATAGCTGAAGATAACTTAGTCAGGAGAGTCCTCAGCATACACCAATATGCACCTTTTCCCCTCTGGATTTCGACACTTGTGACATCATAGGGCTGCACTTTTGTCCCCCCCCCCATGTCCAGGGCCTAAATCACGCCCCCCCTTTCTGAAAATCCTAGATCCTCCCCTGCTTGGCCAAAACCCCTTACGAGTTTAGCGCAGGGTTCTATACCCAGTAGCTGTCCACTAAATGCAATAAGGGGTTCAAGGAGGGACGGAGGTACTCTATAAGTAATGAGGTCATGCAACGTTATTGACCAAACTTTAAATGTTATTCGCAGAAGTCGTTATTTATGAGAAAATTACTTTTATGAGTACTAGAAAAATCAAAAGCTAAGCTAAAACGCTATTTGAACATCCCCTTGCTTTGCACAAACCTATACTGTAGGATTGGTGCTTTTACATATTCGATACTTAACGTAGTGTACTGATCAGATGATATAGATTTGATAAGGGATGATTTGATAACACCAGTACCGCTACTAGAATGGATGGAAGCAGTCAATATGTTCATAGATACAAATTGAGAGAGATTATTCCAAGGAATTACTTTCCTTCCAGTGAATATACTTAACAAATGTTATTCAACGAAAGTGCCCTTTATTTACCGAAGTCTCCATGCTTCGATCACACGATGGGCATGGCCGTACAAAACACAATCTTCTCACCTCCCGGCCATGGCGCCAACATTGAGTCTAAAACAAGAGCATCTATTTGCGATAGAACACCATCTACTATAGACATTGTTGCCACCTCTGCAAACCCCCTGCCTTGGGGGCGGAGAGCATTCAGCATTAACCATACTGATAGATAGCCCCCTTGACATTGGCGCCCCAGCCCACATGTCGTCTGCGCTTTTAGACTCTTCCCGCCAATTTCTCAGTTCCCTCGGCAGACGACATTTTGTCCAGAGCTGTGGCGGCCATATACTGGGCATTGATGCTCTCTGTATGAGACTGCCTCCCCTTTCACACCCTTTTATTTGCCATATTCACGGTAGGCTGTGGGGCATTTTATGCGATTTATTGATATTTGAGAGAGTTCCTAGCAGAAGGGCTAGGGTAGAGGCACCCTGAGACTGACAGATACCTAAAGTCGGACACCTTGGGATTGAATTATATAATCAAGGTGCACATTTCACCTATGATAACAATTGAACATGAAATCTGACCTATCATTCTGTCTACTGCAGAATATTATATATAGTCTCTCCATACCTTGCTTTACAACTGTTCAAACGTGGGGTGTTTTTGTTATAATCTGACGGTGAGAAATGACAAGTGAATGGGGCAATTGACTTGATTGGTGATACTATTATGTACAAACGTCTATGTGTATAACAATCTTACATCTGACAATCAGAAGATATACACTTTTGCCATTGATCTGGCCACACGAATGTGTCACACAAATTACATTTTGAGAGTTATTTTTATACCACCATTGAATAATACCTACAGTTGGACACCTATTATCCCCTCATTCGTACACTCTATGTCATGTGTCATCTGGTCTTTCAATGGATATTTTGTTACAGAGAGAATCCTGTATATCAAAATGATACATGCAGCCATAGACATTATCCTTCCTTAAGGTTAACTTATCATCCATAGCCTCAATTCTATCAGTAGTGTATTTGTCCTTTGGGAGCCGTGTTCAGTTCAGGTAAAGAGACTGCTCTGCTGCAGGTGTGTAAAAATAAACTTTTTGGTATACTCTGGATAGCAATATTGTATCAACTTGGACTCTTTTGCATTGTGTTATTTACCCTTACAGTACATTTCAAATACAGTCATCCATTGTGTCTATAGCACTGAGATAAGATACTGTCCAACTCTTGGGTCATATCTGACAAGAGCTGTTTGAGTGTAGGTGCAATTGGATCTTTTAAAGGCAATATATTTAAAGTTCATTTATCAATACATTTAAGATAGCACTATCAAATCCATTCTTAAATATAAATGGTGAAATATCATATTTTCATTGCTGCAACAGAAATCAAAATTCATAAATCCTGCAGGTGCTAGATTCAAGGAACAAATATGATCACATCTTGTGTGGTCAGGAGCGTCCGAAATGGATGCCTCTACCTACCCCAGGGGCATCTATTCACTTCACAAGGAGATGTGGACAAAAAGGGGTGTCTGCCTTTTGGTGAAGCTTTAATTGACAAGTGATCCTGAGAATTGGTGGTCGATACCATCTGTCAGAGTCGAAACAGCAATACGATTCTCCCTCCTTAAAGATGCCGTACATATAGAACATGGTATCTAGAGATAGTAGACGCTATTTTGATGGTGCACACACGATTCCAAGTGTAGATACACTCCCTTACCTATTAGGATATTGCAAGCCATGCACATAGAGATTTTCGTCAGGATCCAAAGGTCATTTATAGAGTACTAAATAAGTTGATATCTGTTATTTCTACATCCGTTTCAGTGACAATATTTTGGCATATACCATACAGCATTTATGCATATGATTTATAATCATAATTGGTGATTATCTGAAATACTTGCATCTAAATGCATGGTTTGACCACAGAAACATGTTTGTTTTGATAAATCTTCATTGTCCTTAATGGTTGATATGTTCCTGATTGGTGTCCTACCTACAAGTCCTAGTTTAATATGAGAACTGATCTATACAATCCATACTGTATCAAAATCTATGCACGAGAAGAAGTTAGGGCCAAGAAAAATAAATGTGTGTTTCCAGTAACATAGCTCAAAGAGCTAGGGTCGGTAGTTCGGCTTTGTTTTTAAGTTTTCTTTTTACATTTATATAGGAAATGATAGGGCACATATCAATGGGTGAATCAAACTTTTTGATTTCATTGTAAAATAATGATGGGAAAATCACAACTGTGAGAGAGGGGAAGAACAAAAAGGATACAGGAAAAATCCTCAAAAAGTAATGAAAAATTCTTTAAAATCACACACAAAAAAAATTTTGGCCTCTGTTTTGCTAGGGTCGGTCGGGTTACTGGAAACAACCTTTTTTTATTTGGCCTAGGCCAGAGGTCACGATGTACCTACATAAATGATTATTATGGTGGTGACTATAAATCCCCGTAGCATCCCAGGCTAGATACTTGGTTTTGAATGTCAAAATACCAAGGCTATATTTGCTTCTGATGATTTTGAGACAAGACAATCAACTCAGTTATTTACAGGAATCGATCCATTGCGATTAACTAAGATAAAATAATGGCCCTGTAGGTTAGCCTTGAGCATTAAAACATAAAGCAATAAACCACTCAGATTACCTGTGTGTTGACTATTACCCTGATTAACACGTATGGTATGAGAGGCGTAGGCGGATGACGGGGGGGGGGGGGGGGCGGCTAGAATGTCTGTTGGATACCATAGGGCACTAATTCTTTTTATAAACATTACTGAAAATATTGGGGAGCTCCCCCCCCCCTCCAATACTGCATGGGAGCGGAGCCCCTCTCCCTTTTGTCAGTACTCATCCAACAGTAACGTCTCTAGACTACACTCGACAGCTGCCCTCAGACACTGGTGTCTCAGAAGGGTAGTAGGGGCAGAGGCTGACTCAGGAGTCCGAAATTCCTTCCCTGTAGCATACATGGTAGTATTTTGAATTTGCATTTTCGATATTGATTCACAGTCAGGCCTTCCCTATTACCTTTGTCTACCCCAGCGTCTCTCACGTTCCTTGCGGGGACGTTGGAAGTAGTGCATGAATTGTCCGATTTACAGTGGCCATCATCCCTCTCCTTTTAGTTTCTCTGTGCTTGCACATACGTTACTTCACTTCCATGTTTTTCCACCAGGTAGCGTAAGATGCTGAAGTGTATTACATCTCCTAGGAACAATACAGATTCTCTGCGATAACTGCTTAGTGGAGCCATATCTGAATACTTCTGTTCAATATTAATCGCTGCCCCAGTTAGGCATGTATCTTAGTCAGGTTTATTTGAACCTCACCAGCGTTCACCATTCTTCCCCTCCTAAGGATTCAGTTGCAAACAAAATCTTGTTCTTCTATTTCTGCTTACATTTCATTTAATTCACTTTTCTATACATGCTATGTGAGATTAGTTTAGGCGCTAAAACCTGTGGGGACCTGTTGTCCCTGTAAACTTCTTTTTATCTAATTTAGAGGCCGGTAAATATTTACAATTGTTAGCGCACATAGAAAACGTCAACCTCATGAGGGAATCACTTCAAGAATAAGCCTCAGGCTGCCAAGTTTAAAGGCTAAAAGGTCGCCACATATTGCGGTTGCTATATTATGTGAGTAAAAAGTGAATATCTTATATAAATGTGGCGGCGACCAATACAACTACGGGGTGTTTGATAACTCGGAATATTTTAGATTGATGATGCACGATTGAGAATTTAAAGTGACCTTTCAAAGAGATATTGCGGACAAGATATTTCCAACACGCCATTATTCAATGGGTGGATATAGCTATACACCTTGAACCCTTGGGAGTAATTTCTCAAACACCAGTGAACACTACAGATGTAGACTATTCCTGGTACGGATTGGAGGGGCCATAAAATAGGGTTTGGGGTTGGCACTAGGGTTTGCACCCTATATATACTTCACACTGAAGTAAAAGCTACTTTGTTGTGTGTTTCAGATAGTATATCTGAAGACCAGGGTGGATAGGATGGTCACCTAGTTTATTTAACAAGGAACCTGCAAATTGTTGAGTCGATTCCCATGGCATAATGGAGTGGTCATTTTTTAACAACAGGGGGGTTGGTGAAATTCCGCTTGTGCACAGCGAAGATTTTTCCGTCCCCCCCTCCAAGGGGTCTGAAATATTTCTGTCCCCTCCCCCTTGGAGGGCTTTGAATTTTTTTCATCCCCCTTTTGTTCTTTAGTAGCGTGCAGGCTTTTTCGCTCAAAAGGGGCGACATTTTGTCCCCCCCCCCCAAGAGTGGTCTGAATTTCCCCCCCCTAAGAGGGGTCTGAATGTTTTGTCCCCCCACACCCACCACCCCCCCCCCTCTTGATAAAAAATGACCACTCCCTAATGCTTTTTGAGTTTTAGCTGTACGGGTACCATAGAAAGGCTTACCAGAGTAGGTGGTAGCAGTAGCGTGCAGGCTTTTTCGCTCAAAAGGGGCGACATGTGTGGGCAGATGAGGGGAAAGGGCCCTCCCTGCGGGATTTTTAATACTGGGTTTGGCCACTAGGGGAGCTACAGAGGCTAAAATTGTGAAAACTGGGGCAAAAATATTATAAATGTACTTTTTTACACAGATGAAGATGGTTTTCCCAGAAATGTTCTATTTTCTGGCACTTCCTGTCCATTTAGAATGTAAATGGAATGTTTTGGCTCCAAAACAAGAGCTAAATAATGGTTTACAAAGAAATGTGTTGCCATGGCAACCAAAATTATATTCCAAATAGAAAGAAAAATAATGCCAGTCAATAAAATGATTCATGGAGATTCATACACTGAAAAAAGCATATAGGTACCATTTCTAGATCCAAAGCTATGCCTAAATATGTGAAAATGTTTGGTCATTTTTTGATTGATTATTCAAATCATTATGCTAATTAGATGCCTGATTTAATCAAAACAACGAATGATAGAGCGTATTGGCTGTATTGATACAGTTATGTCATTCCATTTTTGTGAAGCAATATTTCTAAGACCAGAAGGGCTATCTGCAAGTGTTATACCTCATTTTAAATCTGATAACTTCAATAGTAAAGGTTACATTTTACCTCGGAGGGCCCTTTCCCCTCATCTGTTCACATGTTGTCCCCCCCCAAGAGTGGTCTGAATTTTTTTCCCCCTAAGAGGGGTCTGAATTTTTTTGTCCCCCCACACCCACCACCCCCCTCTTGATAAAAAATGACCACTCCCTAATGCTTTTTGAGTTTTAGCTGTACGGGTACCATAGAAAGGCTTACCAGAGTAGGTGGTAGCAGTAGCATGCAGGCTTTTTCGCTCAAAAGGGGCGACATTTTGTCCCCCCCCCAAGAGTGGTCTGAATTTTTTTCCCCCTAAGAGGGGTCTGATTTTTTTTGTCCCCCCAGACCCACCACCCCCCCCCTTGATAAAAAATGACCACTCCCTAATGCTTTTTGAGTTTTAGCTGTACGGGTACCATAGAAAGGCTTACCAGAGTAGGTGGTAGCAAATACCTAGTGCATAAAGACCATTGAATCGGTTGTATTGTATTGACAATGTTGATCAACGCTAACCTATCTTGAACAAGGAATCAGTATTGTCAATACAAGTGTGCTCAATGGATAGAGGGAACAATTCTCAACCTCCCCCTTCAAGGGTATTGCCAGAAATGTTGGGGTAGTATTGCCTGATACAAACCTCTTCTCTTTTTGCCTAATGACTATTTTGATCTGACTACAGGTAGGCTTTGTTTCTCTTACAATCACAAGAGTCAGGCACACTGTGAAGGCGTCAGTCTGGTATTGATCCAAACACACTCAGGTCACCATGCCTGTCATTTCTCGGGGTAACTATGATGTCAAGAACAAAGAGAAGAGCCCCTCCCTCTGGGGTACTAAATATATCCGGACTCTTCTGCCTGAAGCCTTGTTAACTTCCACTTGACACACGTCGTCCTGAGTCAGATTCTCAAATTCCCAGTACAGCATGTAAATCTAGTCTGTATGTTTTACTCTTTATTTTTTCATATTTACTTCGTGTATCGTCAAGAATATTCTCCAATATACCTATCTGGTTCTTGGTAAAATGGAGTACGTGGAATAAGTGTTCTTAGGAAACCGTTGTAGAGGTCATTTATTTCCGTCAGGCTAATGTCTGAAGAGGACGTTTATGCAAGAGAGGTTACATGCTTGCTGGAATTCTGACCCAAGTATGTGATAAAACATCATCATTATGTGATCACTACATGTACACCCATAAAGCAGTGGTAACACAAGGCAGCCAGGTCATTGATTTTTTTTTGTTACCGGTTGCAATTAATTAACCATTCATAGACTATGCCTGTAACACTGATATAGGAAAGGGGCTGGGCGTGGGGCCCATATAACTATTTACTATATAAAGGGGCCCATATATAATTATTTACTATATAAAATCGTTCAGATCAGCAAAAATGGCGCTACCGACCCAGTGAAACCAGCCCTTAAATGAACTTTTCTAGTAGAGCAACCCTTACAAAACAACATGATATGATCTCAACTATGCAGGCTGTGTGGGATATCTTCCTTTTTAGTACATTTACTACATACTATTATGCATTGAACCAGTCACGTTCTGGCACAAGGTCTACAGCTCCTTCTTCTTCCTTCAGCTGCCAACTTTGGGTATTTGCCTTGGCAGTGCCTCAAACCTCAACAACAAATGAACAGTGGTTCAAATGTACACAGCTCTTAGCTTTTGTAAATATTCACTAAGGCAGATAAGGTTTCATTGAATTAATAAATGGAAATTATAACTATACCTACTACTAAAGAGTATGTATATACGCGAGTAAGCGACAAGAAGTATCCTGTGTGTACTCTGTTGCAGGTATAGTAAGATTCTATATATTTATTTCTAATCATTTATTAGAGGCACCCCATGAAGCAAAAAAAAGGAAGAAAGTTATCAGATGGCCGGCTGTGATGAGAAAATGGTTTGACGATAATGATATTTAGGTATAAAAAGGGTGACGACTTGAGTGCTTTAGGGAAAACTTCATGTTGTTACAGAAAAGCAAATTCCATTTGCGTGTTACATGCATGGCCGTCCCCTTAAAGGGAATGATGGATGGATACTGGGGTAGTATAGATCAGGCCGCCCTATGCACTGCCTACCTAGCGTCTCCAGGGTCCCTTCCTTAATACACTCCATGCCATGGACGCCAGCAAGGTCAATTCTAAGGTCACTCAGCGACACACTGCCCTTCAACTGTCACAGGTCAATGATTCTACTGTCAGGTCCTCACTTCAGTGTACTTTGTAAAATAACTTACTTCACAGAAATCTAATTTAAATTGACTCTGGATCTGAGTCAGGGCTTTGAGCAGCCCAAGGAAAATAAGGCCAATGTGGTCCCAGTAGATCCAGTACTAGTAGGAGAGGTACTCCCTTGACACTCACACATAGTCAACCTCAATCTCAGTATCAGCCTTAGATCAAGTCAGTCTGCCCAGCTGTGGACAAAGGCAATTCCTATTTTACATTTCCCACGTACCGTAGAGCACAGACTTGCCTACAAATGTCAACATGAACACGTAAAGTATGAAAACTGCAACCACCAACAGGCTATTCCTATTTGGCTTTGCCATAAAGAGTGAGCAAAAGGAAAAACAGTGCACTATACCCAAGGTAGTGATTCAGAATGCTCATTCCTGAAAATGACGTTTGGATGTAAAATCCAGTTTGCCACAGCACACTGCTACACCATCAATCGACTGTGGCTCCCATTGCCAGTTGACATAGAAGTATTAGCAGCTCACACGGCATCAGCTTTGACACATTGCTGCTAAGCAAATAGGGAACATGATATCCAAAAGTTATTCAATTGTCCATGATTGAATTTGACCCTCCTAGTTTCAAATTCTGAGTTCAAATGGATTATTTTCTCTATTAAAACTGAGCCCAGGTCCCCTGACTTTCCAAACAGTCGATTCAGATCAACTTGATTTATTTTACTGAGAAACTATTCCCTTTCCGCCACCCAATGTGCGTTTGTCTGGCTCTAGTGACTTTCTGTACCAATGACATAACCTTGATTCACAACATGAATCGGAGAACGAAATACTTTCAGTAGATTCATTTCTTGGTATAATATGATTAGCTGTTGCGGCTTAAACGCTGGCGACTGCAATGTTATTACATGAGGCTGTGCGATCAGTGAGTATAATTGAACCAGGAGCAGCTCATGTAGTAATACGTCTATACAGTGAGCAGCTTACCAGGGGCACATACAGCTCCAGACAAAGTGAGGGATCAGCAGGCCCTTGCTCCTGACTGCCCCCACTGAAATAGAATGGCCAAATTAGATATTGAGAAGGGCCCTCTCGGTGCAAGTCCTGCTCACCCTTGTCTCTATAGGTTAAATAGAATCAATATGTCTCCTGTATTGGCTTTTCTGTACTATTTAATATAGAAGATCAATGTGATGCAGGCTGATGGGGTTTTCCAAACTCTCTTAACCAATTCTGGCAAAGGACGATTTACTGGCAGTAATTCAGGAAAAAGATTCCATTGAAGAGGAGTAGAGCGTTTAGATTAACTACTGTGTGGTCATGATATACCAAATGGGTAGACTCTCTGTACCATCAAGAGAACTGAATATGTCCGTCAAGCACGTGCTGAGCCTCCCTAGATCTAGTATGATTTAACAACATCTTCGATCTTTTACAGCACCCTACAGCACCCTACCTTCTTTAGGGTACATTCTTCTTATACTTTACCATAGGAAGCCATCGATGACAATGTTTCAATACAGAATATGAATGGCGACACAACACATATTTGACACAATATTTGAAATAATCTATGTTCATCTTTGCTGTCTGTGATATTGGGTAATAATGTCCCACTAATCGGTATGCACATGCGTGCCAGGGGTAGACATATATATTCCTTACATCTTTTTCTGTAGATAGGATTTTCTTGGCTCCTATATTTATACTTAATGTGCTGTGTTATTGCTGGGAGTGTTCATCATGCATACTCTGCATGACAAATGACACATGGCAGTCTCTGGGTCTTAAACTCGTAGTTCAATAGAGTCAAGGATGGTCCACCTCCAGATCGTTGCGAGAGTCATTATGGTGTTGCCAACAGTAGATTAGTGCCTTCATTGCAACGACTGTTGTACTAAACCCTACATGACGAATAGATGAGTTTCTGTCACAAGGACATAGAGTGAATTTAGTAGTACCATTAGCAATGATAGCAAGTATGGAAAATGCCCCCTAGGGAGGATAACTCTTTTTCTCATATGTATACCGTTAGCTGCTTTTCGGGTTTGTATGAGCCCTTGTGGAATATAGATTGGGGTGAGTTAGGGAGAGCCCAGAGAGGATTTAACCCTCGTGGTTTGTATTCTCAGAACACAAAGGGACACCTTCCCAATATGTCTACCTCCAGTGCTGCCCCTATGGGCATGTTACATCTGTGCCGAACGTGTTTTCCTCTTATCAGCTCATATCAATGGTCTCCAGAGGCTGTACCTATAGATAGGGGCTACCAGAGGGGTGTTACATACCACCCATCCTATATGGATTCTCTTCATATTCTAGACATATATGAAAGGCCCTATGTATGCTGAAAAGTTCCAACCGATCACATCAACTTCCGTAAAATGAGTGTCATTTATGGTAACCAGGAATTCTATACAGCAATAATATGAGAGATATGTCTGTGGCAGAATTAACCAAATGGTGATGTTAATGTCAAACAGTGTGACTCCATAGCACCATGTAACAGCGGTACACAGCATGGGACACCAACTTGTTTTGTGTCATGATGTTATATACACCATGTTTTGTGTCATGATGTTATATACACCATGTTTTGTGTCATGATGTTACATACATCATGTTTTGTGTCATGATGTTATACATCATGTTTTGTGCCATGATGTTATATACATCATGTTTTGTGCCATGATGTTATATACATCATGTTTTGTGCCATTATGCCTGTTGGACGCGTCCCGTACATTTGGATATGGTGTTGTGCTAGTCTGCTATCTTGTATAATCTCTGCATATCATAACTCACATCCTTGCATATCATTGCATGTCCTTTATATTGCAATCCATACTCCACTTGACCATGTCAAAACTGAACTTTCCAAATATCCAGCAAAAGGATAACACAACCATACCGAGCCAATCTCAATGCAAAAAAACGGTCAGTGTCAACGTGCAAGTTGAGAGACAAATAAGTACATACAAGAACTTTATGTCCATGATAACAGCGTAGCTAGATTAGCAACAGGGATATCTGTCACTCTAGTAGCACCACGCTCGTGCTATCTGAGATGAGAGGGGTATTATAGGGGAACCAGGGTTGTGTGCGGAGATAGTGTGAAGTATTGCTGTAGTGTGGGAACAAGGTTCTGTTTGATCTGCTTCTATGTAGTAGTGGTATTCCATACCTGTGTTGTGATACCACACTGAAAACCCACCGCTATTGGAAAGTCGTCATATATGACAAGTTTAGGGTCGTCAGGCCATTATGACTACCCTAAGGCATCACACTGACCACCTTGGCTTTACCAGTAGTCTATTAATATACCATAAGAGGGCCCCACTATGCATTCCTGTAATATATTTGATGTTCCATTGGGTGTAGAGAGGCTCAAATATATACATTGTACTTATTGCATATTCTATCATGAAAAGGGGAAAATAAGTATCATTTGATACAACATAATTGTAGAAAGATGGGAATGTTTTAGTAGATATAGAAAAGCAGATAGATCATTCGGGTAATGACACTTCTCTTATGGCTAGTGCTAGTGCTATAACTCCTTACTCATTGAGTGTGCCTAACATATAGTAGATCAGTGTACTCCGACAGTTCTATGTTAGGTTCAACTAAACCTCTGATAGTGGGTTAGGACGCCCCCCCCCACTGCCAATAAATACTGATTTATGGGTGAGGGGTTGAATATGTTACAAACAAAAAACAATTGGGAAATCATAGAAGGCGAAGAGGGATACTAGAATATCTATAGTTTCTACTTTCTACTCAGGTTGATGTGGCTTTAAAGGGTGGCCATACTGACAAGTTTAGGTCATCAGTGACGACCTTAAGTTGTCATCTATGACTACTCCATGACGACCTAAAGCTGTAGATTTAGGTATTGTCAACCTGAGGACCTAAAGTGGTCAGTATTGACGAGTTTGGGTTCCTGTAGGTTTCCAGTGCAGGTGCCAAGTTGCTCACCACTTTGACCTTGTACTGGGAAAGCAAAGGCAGATAAACCTATAGAACTAGCCTGGAGTGTAGGTTCATGCCCCCCGCCCTCATGAGACTGGAGAAAAAGCATATAATATTTATGAGGAGCAAACAGTGGCATGTAGTTAAGGGCATTGTGGTTATTCCTAACCACCCCCCCCCCTTCTGCTTGTCCGACATGTACCCATGTTTCCGATATAGGTGTAGCTATAACTGATACTAGATAGGTTTTAAATAAGTCACGAGGATTAATTATTTAGGTATGGTACTTAAGTACCCATGTGCCCATGTTTGTATCACTGTCCTTTGAGTACATATATCACTGACAACGGACTGAAATTATACCCCAAGCCTAGGTCATAGGAATGCAGTTATTATTTGCTTTAGCATAGACATACTTATTTCCTACATCGTGGGAAAGATATTAATCTACGCCTATTTGGTATGCCTGCATGTTATGGTTACAAAGAAGGGCCTACTTGGAAAGCAGGACCTGGTTCAAATGCTTCTTTGTGGATTTTTCTAATGCTTCAGCATATCAATGCATATCTAAAAGCCTAAGCTGCGAGAGTAACACCATGCCCCCTACCCCCTTACAATACAAGCAGACTCATTAGGGCTACACAATACAGGTGGAAAGTTGAGCCATGGCCTCACCCACGACTAACTTCAAAAAGGCTCTTAACAAACCAAAAGGCTCTTAACCAACCAACACATTGATAGATCGGAAATAGACCCTACAGAACACAAAGCTTGTCGAGGTTAGGATCCCGAATCGATAACCAACACAGTTACCATAGTTACCACCAATGTCAATGGTGTGTACCTAAGGAAAAGTCCTGTACATGCGCTCCCTTACTAAGATATATTGAACATTTTGCACTCTGCCATGAGTATTGATTTGGGTTATACCTCTTATCAGTTATACCCAAGCAAAGAATACCTTGAACAACGGCTAAGGGCAAAAGCTATGTCAGTTGATAAAAGGGTTTGATTGTAAATGGCAGGAAACAGGCAATGCATGGAATTCCATTGTGTTTCATTTTTGTCAACTGCAACCGTTACAGGTATGAGAACATGTAAATATTGACCTCATACATCATGGGTCTTTTATCCCAGATCCCTCTATGAAAACATTGAATTACTACTATAAAATTATGTGGTAGTCTTATTTAAATATTACCACCCCTGAAATTGATAAGATAAAAGAAAAATAAAATGAAAGGTATGTCTAAGGAAATGTTGGATATAAAGTAAATGGCTTTGAGCATATGATTTCTCGGTGATGTTAATTGGCATTATTGAAATGGTTGTCTTCGGCTTGTTGTTCCGTCAGTCATAATCTCAATGTCTTACTGGCGACATCACTATGTGATTCAGCACCCATTCAGGGAACCCTATTTCATTAATGGGGCTACAGGCCGAAAGCAAGCCTTAAAGGGATTTGGGGGAGAAATTACCTCGGGGTGCTTTGATACAATGTTGTCTTCATTGATAAAGTATCCCAACTGCCTC
Organism: Acholoe squamosa; assembly: GCA_949317995.1. Lineage (NCBI taxonomy): Eukaryota > Metazoa > Annelida > Polychaeta > Phyllodocida > Polynoidae > Acholoe > Acholoe squamosa. Next base: position 42,621,548 of record OX439038.1, read on the forward strand.
AAGTATAGCCAACAGCCCTCCGGACAACAACACATTAATGCTAGATAATACAAGAGTAGATATATTTGAGCAATTCAAAGAAAGTGCCGCCAATCCCTTATGTATACAACAAGGAGTCAATGTGTGAGATAACGGCTAGATGAGCAACCCAGGGCACCAGCAGTGAGCTGCTCCCAGCCTGAACAAGGACATATATACACAGCGACTGCTCACATATATAACCACCAGTGGCTGACCCCTGTGTCAGGACATCGCATTTTTTATTTGGAAGGGCATCCAATAAGAATCCCTTTACTCAATCTAAGGCTAACTGCCTTGTTTTATATCCCACATCTCTGTATGGAGTACGTAATAGAAAAACCAGAACCAAACACGTTTGTCTATAGGGTAATAAATGGGTGGCTGTGATGGGGAATAAGGAGAGCACGAGGCCAAGGGACAATAAATTCAGCAGGCTAGTCCTTCATATACAATAGAGAGTCAATTAGAAAGACCCAAGGTTTATATACAAAGGATGGCATCACTGTGATGGAGCCTGGCATTGTCTGCCATAACCACTATTAATTCAGCACTAGACCTTTATTACAGTTAGAAATTTATCTTACTCAAAAAACAGGTTCAGGACTAACCTGTTTCTTAGTACACCCTAAGATTCAATGATAGTCCCTGGATCATGGGGTGTACTAAGAACTTAGTACACTGTTTTATCATCAAATTTCTCTCACTTCTTCATCAAAATACATAATTCTAAAGTCATCTAAAGTACATGGGGACTATATTTTACATATGCACTTTTTTACAGAACTAATATCAGAATATTCTCTGAGAAATGGCTATATGTATAAATTTCCCCTTAGTCCTGGTATAGTAAAATCTATTTGCTAATTTGTTGTTAAATTTGCTAATAAATATGAACCCACAAGATTAAAGAATAGATAAATGCCTACAAAATGACGTTTTCATTTTAGCCAAGTGTTATTTAATAAGGGAGTAAATGTATCATTTAATGTAAATGTAAGTACAAAATAGTGGAGTGGTTTCACCATCCCACCTTTGACCCCAATAATGTATGCACAGGTAGGTGTCATGGTCCAGTGACCAAGGCTCTGATTGGCCCATACACCTGCAGAGGTGAGTGTCATGGTCCAGTGCACACACAAGTGTACTAAGATCCCAGTACATCCTAAGACTGTGCATGGTATCAGAATCTTAGTACAGACTAAAATCAGACTCTTGTACTATGATCCTGGTGTGTCCTAACAAGATATTCCTGTCTCTAACCTGAAAAAGGCAGACAGATAATATGCCAAATTCATGCACAAAGGGCATACACATAGTACTTGTATGCCTTGCATGTTGCATAATGATAAACTATTGGAATGGGTCAGCATTCTCCAAGTCCAAACAACCTGATATCATAAAACCCTGTGAATAAGGTCTAAAACCAGTCTCAAACACGTGCAGAGGACTGTTGCCTCACACTGTGATAATACCTTTGAACTAGAGTGGCGTCACTCCCTTTGTATTTTCGATAAGTGGATGTTTATGTATAGATTTTCACTCTGCCGAGGGTGTTCAATGTCTGACAGCGAATTCAGTTGGAGCTGTAGGTACCAGTCTGGGTGAAACAGTCAATGCTGTGAAAAGTGTTATGAGCACGTACATTGCTCCAAAACAAAACAAGATAACATCATTATAGACCCATTACAATAAGCAGAAAACCCACTGCATGCAATCAGCCCCTCCGTCAGTCACCATTCCATCACCATTCTGTGGCACTTTTTATAGTTGGAATGCGCATTTCCTCAGCATTCCATCAGCATTCAGCATTCCATCAGCATTCTAGAAAAGGATAAAAGGATTGTGGCTGATGGAAGGGCTAGCGGCAGTGGATTTACCGCTTTATTCTCTTCACTGTATACAGTTTGAATGGAACATACATATACAATGTGAGCAATGATATCACATGCACCCATACCTTGCTTATAAGGCACACCTTGTGCATATGGCACACCATGAGTTGAAGGAAATTCACTGCCTATACAGCACCCTGAGTTCTAGGCGCGTATAGGCTGGGCAAATACCCAAAGTACTATATGGTAGATATGATCTTGTTAGTCAAACATCTAAAAGTTTGTGCCAAAAGGCTTTATGGTTTCAAGAACCAACTTGCCAAGAGCTTTGCCAAATTAAACAAGAAAAATGTGGCAAGGACCATGGATAGGAGTTGCGCTCATAGATCATGGCAACATCACTAGCCACTGCGGGTGACGTCACTGAGGCAGCATGACGTCCCCAATGACGTCATAGGTGACAGGGAGAAAACCGAAAACATGGAGTTGCTACGGTCGCTATGCTCCCGGCCGCTGACGCGGCTTGCAACTCCAAATAAACACCTTAAAACACAGGGATCTTGACTGTACGTTTCACGTTGGCGCATTCATCAATGTGTACCCTAGAACAAGCAGATCCTTGAACCACGTTTTCTCTCACATGGAGTATAGTGTAAATAAACAGGCATTCAGGGGTTGTCTCTGTTCCACTTCTTTGCTGGTTCTGCATATAAGTTTAATTATTTAACACTATCCCGTCCAACACAAAAAGTCCATCAATATTCCCCCTAAATCGATCCACTTAGCAGGTGCCTGCTTACCTTAAGAGGATGCATTAAGAAACAGCTTTAACCTTGACAAAGGCCAATAAAGGCCAAGGAGAAAGAATTTGTTTCAGATTGGTTCAATTCTCACCTATAGGGGAATAGCCCCCGTGCATATTCACTTTGAGGAGTGCCCCAGCTTTTAATGTTCTGGACAGTATTTATGTATACCATTTTCTTTCCTGATGTAAAGGCTTAAGTCCATGAGGGTGCCCCCCTTGAAGAATCCTGGATCAGTGTTAATGTGCACATTAAAAAGGTTCTAAATATTTGGCAAAATATCATAAAACAGGTCCCCCTTCCCTACTCAGGGCTAAACCTACAACTATGTGGCTGCGCTAGTTTAAATAACTCTAATATGATATTGCCTCCTATTCAAGATGAATATATAATGCAATCATGCCCTATAAGTTTAGTTCCATGGTTCCAAGGAATCTCGACTGGACGTCCCACGTTCACTGATAGCATCAATATCACTACATGGATCAGCTGTAAAACATGTCCGATGAAGGCAACTATCTACCCACTTGGCAACTTTAGAGAGCATAACCCTAAATGTGTACTTAATATAGGGCAAGCTTATGAACCAATTACAGTTTAGGTCGTGGTATTAATGCCATGCCCTACATATCCCCAAGAGGCAATAGAGTTAAGCCCCGGCTCACTTATTCAATTTACTTAGGCATATAACCATAAGCTTATTGAGAACCATGCAGAAATGAATTTATGTGTGTGTGGGCACGCCAAATGTTACTCAATGATAAATCAATCTTTGTGGGAAGGGCAAATCATGTAGACTCTACTCCATCCGTACATTTTATAACGCAAAGCATGACATGATCTCCCTTTATATAATTGCAATAAAACTATTGGCATGGATGTGTGTATACATACAAAAGAAATGTCCTTGTCAACTCATTCTAAGGCATCATGTCCCTTTAATGCCACAATTGGACTGGTGCAATATCACAGGCGATGGCATGATTTTGTCTTTACATTTTGATCTATGACCACACGATAAGGTTTTAGTGAAATTTAGGCAAAGGGACTTGGTCATGAATCCCCCGGGTAATTCCTTTCATGCTGACTATTCAAAGAGGAACGTGTTCATATCTTTATAAGGCAAGAAATAACTACGGTTAGATTGAACAGATTGCTCAAATTGCCATATTTGTCTAGGTATATAGACAAGGAGAAGTCTGCAATCGTGCTTTTCTGTGATCAGTCCGTTTAGCATTAAGATACCGGGCCAATCAGACAACGGAAAAATCCAAGTTTACATTATTATTAAGACGTTAAATAAAATTAGTGCATATGGTAATCCATGTTTATAATGTATTACATGTTACACCAATACAGGCAGGTTCACTTTTGTGATAGTAATCATTTGTTGACCGGACACAGACTTTATTAGCGCAATGATCGATAAAACCATCCCCCATCACCAGGCTCTCAATGTCACAAACCCTATATTGATTTTTTTGCATGATCCCATGGTTTCATGGCTCTGTACACAGAAAGAGACCACAGAAGCAGGACCCATTAGCGTCCAAACACTTGAGAGAACAACTTGCCAATTTGTCAGCAAGCACAGGATGGTTACTTTACCTCGAGCTCCTCGACCCTGTCGTCGGAACATCAGCAGCTCTTCCTTGGTAATTTCCGATGCCATGGTGGCGACACTTGGAGTCCAGCAGCGGCCGGACGTAGACATGGCCACCAAGGTGGAGAAAGGAGGGGTTGGGTGAGTAGAGGGGTTGACCAGTCAGGGCCCCAGCTATAATGGCATTGGTGGTCAGCGTGGTAACCAGTGCTCCTGGTCATCCATCGCCTGCAGGAGCAGGACCCTGCCTCTCGGCCTCATCCGCAGTCAAGTGCAGGACAAAGATAATCGCCGACCGACGGTGACTGTGGCGCTGTAGACCAGACGGCATAGGGTAGCCTAACCCCCTACCTCCAACTCCTCCACTCCTGAAACGTCCCACAGCAGACAAAGTGTGATGCACTCCTCCTGGTGGTTGGACTTTGGGTGTGAGATGGACCATTCGGTGTGTACCACGCCCATTTAGTTGTAAATCCTCCTCCAGTAGGACTGGACATTAATCTACCCCTATCTGCTGCCCTAACCCCATTTAGTACAATCCGCCCCTCCAGCACCATGCGCTTCTATATCCTCTAACTACTAACCACCCTGCCTCGGAGTCCGGGCATAGTCCCCACAGGCCCTGGGAAGTAGATAAAACAGCAATGATCAATCTCAGATTGAAAACAAATTCTGAATAACCCTGAGACGACGCAGCAGCCAATAGTGGTAAAACCCAACTACGCGGGGCTCTATGGGCTTTAGCAGACCTGGTGTTTGGATGGTGGTAATCTGTTACATCACACTGGCTTTAGTGAGCGGATTTGTGATTAGGCAGAGCAGGCTTAATGACCCGAGCAGATAGCAAGGGAGCTGTTCAGAGCTGGTAGGTCTAACTCAAGGGTGGGTGACACAGAATCCAAGTGGACTGATAGCAGCCCATTGTGGCTTCATGCTAAACAGGACCTGACTTCGCAATGATATTCAGTGACGTTGCTATTTTACGATGCACAGATTATCATTTCTTTTTCTTCCATCTATGGATCTACTGAATACAATGACTGCAAGTTTGAAGCCACCCACTGGCTATTCAGCGATTAATATCCTGATATGCCAGCACCCTGAAATATTTCTATCTAATTTTGGAACTGTCAATATGATGGCTTTCGGTGTCAAAGGGATTGAGCTTAATGCAGGGACATTTGATATCAAACACAATATGAATGTATTGGTTCATCCTTCACAGTTTGTAATTCCGTGTGCAAGCTTAAATCCTGACTATCATTTCCAATAGTGATCCACTTTCAGCAGTTCTGTCAATAAAATCACCAGCAGTGTCGTCTTCAAAATAACTGAAGGATAGATGTCACTGATTGTATATACCTGATCCTGTAAGAAGTGATGCGAAATACATTTTCATCTAAAACTGCTTCTTATACAAACAAAAAAAAACCCGTCTCGATTGCCATTTCAATTGCTGTGCTAACTTCTGTATACATATAATCCAATTGAAGGGTGTTGATCAGATACCCCGATATGTATATAGGCTCCAGTTCTCCTTGTATGCCCTGGTACAAATGCCTTAATATCTGCTATTCCTGCCGAACTTGACCTTACACACATTATACCAAAAGTGGCTTCACAGTCTACGTCCATATACCGCACAGTGTCCTCACGCCTCAATGTGTGATACAATCATCCTGCTGCAACACATACCCTACACTACTTGCACACCCAATGCCTCCTCCAGTGGGTGCACATTAGGCATAGAGTTACAGCAGAAACCAGTAGCAGTTCCTCCAGGCCATAAATGTTGTAGCACGTGGTGGTGGAACCCTTAACTCCAGAGAGGGGACCGTGGCGACTGCCAGCGGCGTCAGCGGCCAACAAGCCTTGACCGCGGGGCCAGTCACATAGACCCCCTCTCCCCCCTCCTCCCAACTCCCCCATACCTCCTCCAGGGCGAGCCAGGAGGGGCTCACCAGATTACATCCTCCAGCACAGGGCTTATCGCGATTGCTATACCACCTCCTTCTGCCCCTCCTCTCCATACCCGTTATGCAACCCCCAAAAGATCGATTTTCACCCTTTTCCTTTGTATGTTTTTGTCTCCTGTGGTTCCATTCGTGCCTTAGTATAGGTGTACAACAACAGTCAACCAACCATCAACCATTATGTATGATCGTACGTTGCTTTTGGGGATTGTAAGACTTTGTAGGCAGTGCATTGCAAGGCCTGATATGGACGGCATCTCTCCCTTCCTTGATACTATTATTTGAAGTACACATTTACCTAAACTGGAGGATATAGAAAGTAAAACATTCTATCTGTACTACAAATACATGAACCCTCACTGTCCTTATCTTCTTACATACTGGATGAACACTTACCCAGAACCTTGTTTCAATAGATTCTACGACAGGTTCAGCCAGCTATGACTGGAGATGGGCTAAATCTTACCAGCTGATCTTAGGATTTTGGCCATAGTGTCCAAATAGCTGGCTACATTACTGGGTGATCGCACTGCCTACTGCCTAAATAGCCACCAGGATCGTGTTTCAATAGTTTCTACAACAGGACAGCCTCAAATCGTAGTGGGAGGTATAAGAAATGACTCCATACCAGTGACTACATAGTGAGCTACAGTACAGACCTCAAAATAGGAGCTGATAATTATTCAACTACTGACTCAATACACAACACTATGAAGTCATAGCACCCAGTCGTAGGAACCACTATCGGCTAAATAGTGACCAGTCATACCTCCCTCATGGTCTAGTTTGCACTCCTGTGAGCACAGGGCTGCAGTAACTATATGTGACACGATCTGCAAAAAGGGGGCTTAGTGCAGGGGGCTTCAAGACCCCTTCTCCTAGTACATGTCACATATACTGATAGAAAGGTGATCCCACCTGGTTACCCCCACTTAAAAATCTCTTACATCATAGACCTAGCTGCTGGGGCAACTCACAATGTTAGTACAGGGTGAAAATGAAGATTGAGATGTAAGGCTGGTGGCACCATGTTTGGAATCAGGTTATAGTTACCATTGTATACTGTGGCCAAAAAAGGGGCTAAAATGGAGGAAAGCAAAGTATAATGGGTGGGGGGTGGTGGGTTTGTCATTTCAACCTATATTAACATGAGGGCTTCTGTCTGAAAACAGGTAGATCATTCCCACACCCCTGGGTTTGAAAAATAATTGCCCTCGCCCAAGGAGTGAGATGCAGAGTGGGCAGAGGGTGTAGGAGTGAGACGCAGGGTTGACAAAGCATGAAGGAGTGGGTGGGGGCAGTATAGGAGTACCTTATCCTTTTTACCAAATACAGGCCCCCCGGGCCACTGTACCCATAATCCCAGGGCCAAATGCGCTGGTCACAGGATTACAGGTAGTAGAGTAAAGAGAACAGATTGGGTACATTTGAGCAAAGGAGTGCAGAGGGCAGCAGCTAAAATTACCCACTAATTATTCACACAGGGGGTTGTCATACCAGGGTCCTTATTGAATCACTGCTGTGGTGGCTATTTAGCCAGCAGGCAGTATGATCACCCACTAATGTAGCCAACTATTTAGTCACTCTGGCCAAAATCCTAAGATCACCTGGTAAGATTTGACCCATCTCAAGTCATAGCAGGCTGAACCTGTTGTGGAAACTATTGAAACAAGGTCCAGAGCAGTGACTCAATAAAGGGTGCTTGTATGATAGCCCTCTATGTGAATAATTAGTGGGTAGTCTTAGCTGCTGCCCTCTGCACTCCTTTACTCAAATGTAGCCAATCTGCTTTGTAATCATATAAACATTCTCTATATATAGACTAATGATTCAAAAGGTCTTGACCCATGGCAACTCACAGAGGTCCAAGAGCCTTCCTATAGCATCCATGGCCTCAATCATCCTCTTAGAGATTGCCTATGCATTAATTTTGCAAGATTATTCCAAGGAATTGTGTAGTACATTATAATTATAAATGGGCTCCTAGAAAAAATAAGCAGTATACAGAATCATGACCATTGACCTTATTTAAAACTATGATCCATTTTCATTAGAATTGACCATGTATGTGACCATGTAACATGAGATGGGATCATCTTTATATAGTTAGGGAAGAGTCATTTATTGCCAGGTTAGAATTTTAGTGGATTGACAAAAATGATTGCTACCCCCTAAGAACTGATTTAGCAAAATGACCCCCCCCAAAATCAGATACACACATGGAATGATACGTTGTGATGGGTATTTGAAATGGCCCCACCTCCCAGTGTGAAGGTTTTTTGGGTTTTGCCCCCCCCTCTGCCAAGCTAGGGGGTCTTTTTTCAAAATAACCCCCCCTATATCTAACAAGGCCCCCCCACCTGGCAATAAATGAATCGGCCCTTACTACAGCCCTATGCTCATTTGAACACAGGAGTGCATACTGGACCATGAAGGAGGTATGACTGGTCACTATGTAGCCAATGGTGGCTCCTATGACTGGGTGCTATGACTTCATAGTGGTGGGTATTGAGTCAATAGTTGAATAAATAGCAACTCCTATTTTGGTGCCTGTACTGTAACTCACTATGTAATCACTGGTATGGAGTCATATCTTATACCTCCCACTATGATTTGTCATGGAAACTATTGAAACACGATCCAGAATTACCTGGAATGTTGCTTGCCCTAGCAGATCACTGTCCTTGTGAGGAAAGGACAAAAAACACACACCAGAGGCAATCTGGGGACTATTCTATGTCTGGATCGATCGCAGAAACGAAGCCATAGTTAGCTAATTCAGAAAGAGACAACAATGACCATGAAAAATAACAGCAGTGAACCCGTGATTTTTCAATTAGTGGTCCAGACAGTTTTAGCTTTATTATCTACATAGACTACCTCTATCTACTTACAATTTGCCGAATGGAAATGGGACTATGCAAACACATATGGCATATGTACCATTACATGCAAACCCATACAAGCCAGCCTGAGCCCTAGCTCACTTCTAGAGCTTGGTCCCCTTTACCAAATGACGGCAGTGCACCTGTGCTGTGCAAACCAACATACACCACCTCTTGCATGGTCCCTAAAAGGATGTGCCTGCAGGGCATGATGTGTAGGTTACTCTAGGGTTTTGGTGTACAGTTAATTACTCTCTCCCGGAGGATTAAGTGAGAGGAATAGTTGGTGTAACGAAATACAAATTTGTTAGGTAAGGTGGGGAATGAGACTATATTGCATTTCCTGTTCCTTCATCTCCTTTCACCTGCATTTCCAATGCCTTTCCTGCCTCGCTTCTTTAGAGTTGATGTCTTTCTTAAATTTAACGTATGTATATGTATCTACCCATTTGTATCATTTCCTCCTTGTCCCTTTTCCTTTCACTTCCTCTCTTCTCATCCCTTTGCAGGGCGCTATTCCCGTCCCCTTCAAGAATATAGTCCAAGTAAAGCCAGCCTTCTCCTGTCAAAATACAAACTACAGCCTAGCCAAAGAGAACACTTTGAAACCACAACCCTAGGGGAAAGGGATCAGGCATAAACCAGCTGGCCCCGTGACTGGGCTCAGTACTAAATGGATCCTTAATGCTTTCCTGTTCCACAAAGAGGAGGCATTTACCATACATAAGGCCAGGATCGTGTTTCAATAGTTTCCACGACAGGACACCATCAAATCGTAGTGGGAGGTGTAAGAAACTATTGACTCAATACACACCACTATGAGGTCATAGCACCAAGTCGTAGGAGCCACTATTGGCTAGATAGTGACCAGTCATACCTACCTCATGGTATAGTTTGCACTCCTCTGTTCAAATGAGCATAGGACTGCAGTAACTACATATAGGTGATCCCACCTGGTAACAGTGTCACACACATGGTCAATGAATAATGTACATGTACTACAATTGCAACATATTATCATAATTCAACTGAGCAATCACACGAATGGAAGCTCCTCATTTCTTCTGCTACTATATATATATAATATCATTAAGATAATATGAAGAGTTTGGTTCCAAAACGCAATAAAGAGTTTGGTTCCAAAACGCAATAAAGGTGGTTACTTGTTAATGATAAACCATTTCCTTTGAAAAATAAAATTTGCAACTGTCCAGAGTCTTTACATTGAAGATTTCATTAGCATAAATAATAGCATAAAAATTTACTTCAGGGGGGGGCCTTCAACCATAGGTATATGCTAAAAATCTGGAATGGATTTGTTGCGTTTTGGAACCAAACTCTTCATGTAATATATTGTATTCAATCTCAGACCCATATTCCACCTTAGAATGCACCCCATGTGTTCCAACTGCACTGAAACGCAAGGCATACATCACAGAGGTTGTCACCTACCTGTACATGTTTATATGATAATGAATCCATTACAAATGCACTTTGAAGAATACATCACATCAAAGCTGGAAGAGGGATACTGTAGGTGCTCAGCCAGTTATAATGCATACTGGTCATTGTAAGCTAATAGCACATGAATAACCATAGCAGAATGCCTTCTTTAACACTGGCCTGGGGTCAAAACCATTTGGATTAGTCTATATAATGAGAGTACTAATATGGATACAAAGAAAAGAGCACAGATTGGGTACATTTGGGTAAAGGAGTGGAGAGGGCAGCAGCTAAGACTACCCACTAATTATTCACATAGAGGGCTGTCATACCATGGTCTCTTATTGAGTCATTGCTCTGGTGGCTGTTGCTAAACCCTTGGAAGTCACTTCTGTTGGAGGTGTACTTCCAAAAACGGAAGGCAATCATCTTTGGTAGTCTTTTCTCTATTGCATTGCCAAATAACACTTCCCAACAGAAGTGGTCCAGAAGTGGTTACGAACAACCCCTCAACTGGAAGTTGCTTCCTACACTCTGTCGCATAAGTATGTAGGTGTGGGCAGTATGGGAAGCACTCAGGTGTGACCACTTTTCGAAACACAGTTTGATTTATGGGAAAGTGACTACTTCTGGACTATGGTGTTGGAAGTGATACTGAGTGGTTAAGTAGAGGAGGGACGTGAGAAGTGAGGCACCTAACCTGGAAGCAACAACTAAATCTTTTCGCAACAGCCTCCTGGTGGCTATTTGGCCAGCAAGTAGTACAATCACCCAGTAATGTAGCCAGTTATTTGGTAACTATAGCCAAAATCCTAAGATCAGCTGGTAAGATTTGACCCATCTCAAGTTGTAGCTGGCTGAACCTGTCATAGAATTTATTGAAACACGATCCAGATTGGCTAGCTGGTCCTTTGTCCCTACAAGTGCGGTCAACAATGTTATTAGGGAATTTATATCATCATTCATGCGTATACATCATGAAACTCCTCTGTCACGTTTTATTAATTTTGTTCGATATTCACAGCTTATATCCATGGATTTAATTTTGAAGTTGCATGAGAAATGGCAGCAGAGAATGTGCGGTATGATATCGAATAAATATGTTACCTAGAATGTAAGAGAGGGGATTTTTATATGGTAGGCCTATATTGCATTTTTATCATGCTTGTCAATATCAAAGACTGTACGAGGTGATCCCACCCGTCCAAAGTCAGCGTGTACATCCTTTACAGCGACGGGGCACCCACAGTCAGCTTATAGGATTACACTGACTTCATTGACCGTCACTGGTCAAAACATTAGATTGAAAATTAATACAATTAAATTTCTTCATTTTAACGTCTTCAACCTCAAAGTGATATAGGGGTATTGGTAAACCCAGTATGTTATAGTTTGCCTGTATTCTCTTGAACATTTCCATTACAAACACTCTTTAAAAGTGACCAAAAAGTGCTGATTGGCCCATTGAACTCATTATCAATGTTTATTTAAGGTTCAGTGTCCGCTGTGGACTTGTACTCTACTATGGGTCTAACATCTACTAATGTGCTTAATATTGTATTCAATATGGGCAATTGACCATTGTACAATAATTCACAGATAAGGAACTTATAGACAACTAAAGCGGGTGCACCAAAGCTGATTTGCTCACGATTTGGGCATTGGGCTGCATCGGGAGCCAGCTGCAGCAGATCACGAGCAAAAATCGGGTTGGTGGAACAGGTGTGCTGTACCTCCTGATTACAATCGGGTCCCATTTGGGAGAGGAGTTTTCTGTCAAATCGGGTGAAATAAAAAAGTTCTTGTTTTGAAGCCGATAGCTGCCCAGAATCGGACGGTAAAATTGGCTTTTGTGGAAGAGATCTGCAACTACCCTGATAATGGCAAAATGATACCTGCTGATTTAGTTTGTTTTGTATTGGCCTGATGATGTTTGATTTGAAAACTCACACCAAAGCTGAGACCGTAAATCCATCTTATCTCAATAGGGACCCGATGCAAATGGGCTTTGGTTGAATCAATACTTAAGGCACCACAACAATCTCATTGGCTCAATCGGTCCAAAGCACTTTCTTTAATGCAGAAAACATAGTAATAATACTTAGAATGTTAACCAAAGTCTAAATCAATCGAAAAGGGTAGGGATGTGGGTTGATGTCCGGAATCTTGACTCTCACATAGACCTAGATGTACCCCACACAATGATCCTCCCCCAAATAACGACAACAACAACAATAGCAACAACTAAATTAGCATTGATTTATCGATTTTCGTGTTCACTGGGAATACCTGGTTCTTAATACTAATAACACTGTATATCTTGTTGCATGTGTACACGTACACCTAGGTCATAATATATGCCTGACGTATGTATGCAAAGAGGTTACATCGATTTTACTGTTCTCATCCTTGAGAATCTCTATAAATCTGCATTAACAATGATCAGCAAAGAGAGAGAGAGAGAGAGAGAGAGAGAGAGAGAGAGAGATTAGTTCACCTGGAGGGGTCTTGCAGATACGCTAAAGAGAGCACTAAGCTATCTTTAAAAAGTCATGCTCTGTTTCAGCCTTCAACTTCTACTCACCACATTTATAGAGTAAAACGCCACCTGCCTTGTCTAAAGTATTGTATAAAGTGGTGCTTTCCCGTCTGACCCTCATTTGTCTGCTATCATTTTGAGTAACTATCACAGTTATGGGAAGGTTCTTGACTTCTCCTGAAAGGTGACCTGGAGGGTGTTGCTCCTATAGTAAATAGAGCTGTCAGTATGTGACCTCTTTTCATAACAAGTAAAGCACTGCTTCACCATTCAACTTGCACTCATTACATTAGTCTGAAAAGCCACCTGCCTTGTTTAGAATAGACAGTGCTGCACTATCAGGTACCTACTTGTGTCACACCCTCTATACCATACTATACTGACTGACTGACAAAACTGCATATTCCCTTATGTGCCAGAGCCTCCTGCACATAAAGCAGGTCCATTTTAGACACACCGTGGAACAGTAACCGCGTGATAAGCACTCTGAAGGATGTTGTACATAGGGGGAAATGTCACGCAGTAAGTTATCTACTTTACAATACACACTATTTTTAAACAAGGCAGGTGAATTTTCAGTCTAATATGGTGAGTACAAGTTGAATAGTGTATCAGAACATGGCTTTTTATATGAGAGGGTACCTATTTAGCAGGTTTGAGACTGCACTCCTTACGGCCCCAGTCATAGATGTAGGGTTGTGGCCATTTCTAGCCCTGAATACAGTATGATAATAGGGCTGTGGGCAGATTTAACCCATTAAGGATGGTTTTAAAATGACATAAAAAGTGTATTTTCACCATATTCTATTACTTCCATCATTTTAGTATTGGCACTACAGGAAAGAGGAACATATATTTACTCGGGAACAGACTCAACATGACAAATTACAGTATAAGTCTTAAGTAAATAATGGATTTTGGCACCAAATGACCATGTATACAATCTACCTCTATGAACCACTGAAACAAATTTCCGATTTTCGTGTTAGATTTCCTAAAGAAAATTTCAAGCCCATGTAAAAGTTCAAGGCCTTTTCTACAAGAAAATATCAAAATATTTCAGATATGAACCCCCATAGCCAAGAAATTAACAATTTTCTTACATAAAACATAACTAAATGTGGTTTCCCTAAGAGTACAGTAGCTAATGGTAGATGGATAAGGGGTTGCCTTCACACCTGAGTACCAATACCACACTGATATCCACTCATGTTCTGCTTGAATGCACTCCACTGGAGGGTGGTCATCGTCCAGTGATCACAGGGAAGTAGGTACAGAAATGGCCATGGGTGTACTTCTAAAGCTGTAGACAGATATTAAGAGGGTATTGAATGGGCTATCGGGCACCGAATTCAGTGTATCGTAGGATATTGTAACGAGTGGCCATAGGGCACTGAATTCAGTTACGATATCCTACGATACACTGAATTCGGTGCCTCATAGCCCATTCAATACTGTTTTTATTACACGATTAATCAATAAAAAATCAATAAATAATTAATAGAATATCAATAAATACAAGTTGAAAATAAAAATGGGGCTGGGACTCGAAGCCTGCCATAGTGTGTGTACACACGGCGAAAAAAAAAGGTTTGCCTGGACCGGGACTCGTCCTGCCTACCTCTAGCAGCAGGGCACAATGCGCTAACCACTAGACCTCCGGGGCATACACCTTCGTGCCCGGCAGCTGTTGATTTGGTCTGAACGCGTCCAGCAGTACCGTATATCCTTGTGTTAAGGCCTGGTCAATTTACCACTTAGTACTAATACAAGCCTGGGCGTATAAACGGGGAAATATGGTAGCTATGGGACAGGCAGCTCTGACCACTGTGGTGTAATTCTAACTTAATTTTACTGCTGCTGTTCTCGTCAGTCCTTGTGGCGCAATGCATAGAGAGTTGGATTTGGGATCTGAGACTGCAGGTTCACCCCTACCCTGGTCATGAAAATTTCGTGGGTTTTAACATGACATGTGACACGTAAGGATTGCTGATATCCATGGATATCAGCACTCCTAAGAGTGCCGATATCCATGGATATCAGTACTCCTAGGTCCAGCAATATCGACAGGTATCAGAATGGACATGTATAGAAGTACATGTATAGATACTTCTGAGTAAGGGTATGTTTGAAGTCTGGGGTTTCTTCCCAGCCTCGTCTCAGACCTGTTTAGTGCTCACTTTAGCTTATGTGCAACGACCTCCTATGATCACTGACTATTGCCGGCATTCGGGTATGTGCGCCATTGATCATTTGAACACAAGGCAAGACCTTTTAACATCCCTTCCTTAGATATCAAATGCGGGTGTCATGCATGATTTTTTTTTATTTTCGTACCAGCTGTGTAGTATAATGGTACTCATTCCTGTATGCGTTATACAATTCTCCTCTGGAGTTTCAAATTGGAGGTGAATGACACCACGGTCATATGGCCATTTGTGACTCTTTTGACTTAGCCCTATATCCTTGACCTTTTTGTAGGCTGGGGGCAGTACATATGCTACCCAGCTACCACACCCATGGCCATGGCGAGGTGTACAATTCTTCCCATCTCATACCCAGTTATCTTTCTGAGAACGTTTAATGCCTAGAGGTGTTGAACCTCATGCCACTGCTTCAGCTCTCACCACCGTCCCCTGTAGGGATGGTCTCCATACGTGTGACCTAGGAGTGATGGAAGCCTCTCCTGCTGCTTTTCCGACGATTAATATCAATATCTTTCCATGACTAAAACCACTTTTCAAAATTTGCCAAATCAACTTTACAGCTCCTTCCCATTAACACTTACAAGTGGCTTAACCCTATTTTATGGATAAGAATTAGGGGTTGTCTTTCCTGATAATAACTGACGCTGACAGGACGGAAGAGAAGCAAGGAAAATAATGTTATATAATTAAAGAGCAGTAAAGTGTTCACCTACGTGTTGGCCCTTCCATAATGGCCGTGTATAAAGGACTGTTATTCCGGAGCGGACTTAGTGTGGCTTCCTACGGTCAGGACGGCTCCATGAGTACTTGCCAGAGTTAGGAACTGGTGAGACTAATAACATCCTGGTCCTATCTCGTTACACATGTGGGCTTCGTAATATGGAAATGTAGACCCTTTCCAGACCGCTCATTTACATACTTTGGCCTATAATATAAGCCACGCCAGAAGCCCAATAGTTATTAAGCATATATTAAGCTTGTCATGGGTGGCACAAAGTTTCCTGATATAAGAGTACCGGGTATATAGTGTGTGATATAAGAGCAACTAGTTGATTAATTTATTCGTATAAGATATAAAGAGCCAGATGTGTCGGCAGGCAGAACTATTTTATTGAAAGTGCAATGCGGACGGTCTAAAATACATGTGATTGTTTGATTATTAGCAAATCAAAAGCTAAATATGTTTAGTAAGCTGTGACAATATGTTTTACATTTTACATTCCGTGATTCCTAATAATTGACACCAGACCGGCATTAATTGGGTACAATTGTATCACCACACATGAACAGGGAGAGACAGAAAAACTGGAAGACTCATTTTCAAAGTCGAATGCTTCAACGTGGATGGATCAACACTGCACTCATGAGGTAGAGCCTTCCGATTACAGCAGGGGATTTAGAGGGGCGCGGGGACGCACCCCCCACCCCTTTCCCCAGTACTTGAGAGTTTAATTAGATACTTTGGACCCCAAAATGTGCTCAAAAATAGGGGGTGCACCCCCTCCTTTATGGCCGCACCCCCTCCTTTTCCAAATCCTGGATCCGCCACTGAAGTCTTTCCAAAGGGGTCCAGCATTTTATTGACACCATTAACTCATACTTAAATTACTTACGAAGGTTGTCCAAAGGAATACCACTGTTTGAGGCTGGATATCATGCATGACTGATGGTTCCATCAATGGTTATGTAAATGTACATGGCTGAAAAAAATATTTATAACTAATTATTCAAATACACAGATCCACCGTCACAGACGAGATTGGTACACACGTGTGAATGAACGTAACATACCAGGGGGTATGCGTTGCGTTCATTAGGTCCACATGAACACAAAAGTTACAATAATACTTGCACGAGGCAGACTCACCATCGACTTCATTGGCGCTGAAACGTCGTGTAGGGCATGGCTCACTGTCACGACGTGTCTCAGAGAAAAATGGTGGTGGTTCCATGGAGACATTACTGTCCCTCTGTCCCCTGCCCTGTCCTTCAGCATCTTCATCTGTGTCAGACATGATGGGTTACCTGTTGACGTCGGTTGATGTCTTATCACGTCGATTGATGTCGGTTAACGTCCCTTCACGTCGGTTGACGTTGCGTCACGTCACCCACTCCTCCCTATGCAAGTCCTCTTGCCTCAGTTCACCTCAGCTCACCTCACCACAGACCTCTCATCCCACCTCACCTGTGCTACCTGTTTCCATGTACAGGAGTCAAATAAGGTTGGGGAAGATGGGGAGGAGAGGGAGGCAGTGGCAATGGGAGTTGGGTGTGGTGATGTGGTACCAGGGTTGTGAGCTGCTCAGTGAGTGGATGGGGAATGCTCACTCACTCACCTGCACAGAGCTGCTCTTACACCTTGCTGGATTCTAATGCTGGATCGGTGGTGCTGGCACTAAAAACAAAGCAAGGGTGGGTCAAGGATGGTAAGTAGGGCGAGGTGTTAGGTGTGTGTGTGTGTGGGGGGGGGGGTATTAGAGCGCAGCTGCGATCTTGGTGAAAGCCATGGTAACCGTTGACGTGGCTTTTCAGAGCCAGGTCCCCCGTGTAGGGCTAATTAGGGAGGGCTTGTTTGTTTGTTCAGGTATGTCATATAGGACACAGCCGCCTCCCCCGGTTAGTTCCTTTTAGATCGAATCCAAGAGCCAAAAGAGATAGGGTCCTACTGGCAGCTTTGAATTGGCCATGTACCACCAAGCTACTCATAAATAATCGATGCAATTAGCTTAAAGCTATAGCAGCATACACAGGTATGTGTATCTCAAAGAGACAACTGCAGCGCAGGTGCTGGGGAAATGGCCTTGCAAAAAGCCATGTATGATAGTGTTCAGGTAAAGCTCATGTCGATAATAATGTAATACCTGCTGCTGGTCCATAGAACCGTTATAGATTTTTATCTGGTGTTCGGTAAACATGCATCTGATTAGCGTATCACGGAAAGTTACTGGTAAAGGATCATCTACTTATCATTTAAGTGCTAATGAATTGCTATTCGTTTCACTGATAATGGTTATTAGTTTGAAAAGAAGAATATTAGGTGGAAGTAAAACAGTACTCCGAATACAGATTACGCACAATAAGAAAATGGCATTCCAGAAGGTGTACAAAACCACGGTACAAAACAGAAAGTGATTATGTGTGTGTAGTTCCATCAGGTACTATAGATGTATCAAAGTCTGCCTTTGATAGCTCATTCTATTAAAATGATTGTAGACCTAATCTGGCTATTCTACCATCTCCCACTGTGCCCTAAACCATGATTGAATGTACAACACTTAAATATTTTTTGTACATATCCAGTGGCTGCTTTAATGCTAAATTCCTCGATATAGTGGTACATGTGACACCTTTTAACAACGTATTCATTATGGCTAGACACGCATCATAACGTACACACCTAATCCACAATATTATACATGTATGTATCGTGTTCATGGTGGCATGAATGTTACTTCACATGGCATACCAATCTGCTGTGATTATAATTATCTTGGGAGAGGAGGCATAATATGGCCAAAAATCGATCGATGCCCTGATTGCTCATGGGCATTCGAGGCCAAACACCACCGATCCTAAACCCAAATATTGATTCTCTACAAGAAAGTGTGAGTGTTCTAATACTAATACATTGATCAGGACGGGGGTATGTATTTATCCCACTGATTACATAGTAACCACAATGTCCCTAGGCCCTGATCTGTTAAACAATCTCATGTGAAATCACAATGTTAATCTTTAACTCCTGGTCTTTCTTTCACCCTCTGCTGTGCATTCTGTATTTACAAACACAGTTGCAGTTAGTAGAAATCCTCAGGTGTTAAAATGGAATTCGCATTATTCTTTGCAGTGAAATTGGAAAGGGGGAGAGGGCTGTGGACTCTCTTCTCTTACTTTAAACCAATATGTCTGTCAGGTTATTTTCCTTTTATATACTTTACGCATTATTTCATACAATGTGCAGTCCTCTGCATACACGTCTACAAAGTGATTGATTCAAAATAACTATACAAGCTCGGTGATGAATATTTAGGCCTAGATTCTCCATCATATGCCCCTATAGTCACTTGAATTCAAAGTATTGTATTTCTTTTTATTTATTTCAAATCCATCTTCATGATTTTCGACAGATTTGTCCAATGCACATTCTCACTTGGCATGTTCTCAAATTATGCAAATAATATATGGTAATAATATCCAAAAATACCATTGTGACCTAATTAAGTATCAAAAGTATATCTAAACTAATTTCTAGACTAGCCACAGTCACGATTAGCTCTAGTATTGGTTTATATAAATATGATTATGGGTGACCAGAGTATGTAGATGAGGAGGGATGATGGTGGGTTGTGGTTTGATGAACTCACACGGGCATCCTATAGGTCTAACACGTACTGTGTAGGACTCTAATAGACAACTTGATATTTTTCCAACTCTTATATAGCCATGGGCAGACTTCTGCAGTATCGGCTCCTCAAGCAGACCCCTCTTCAATGTACTTTTGGTAATATTTATATTATCAAACAATAGGTGAGGCTCCACTACACGTTTTTTTTGGTACAGTCTCACCTAATTCTATCCCTATAGTGCCTAAGGTATAGGGTGTTGACATTCCTATATTGTAAACATGAGATTCAAAATTGTAAACATGAGATTTCAGGGTTTATTTTATGGGTGATCTCTCTCCTTGTGTGTCATATTTACCAGCTAACCTGCACCTGCACAGACTCTGTGATTGGGTGGGAGTTTAATATGTAAACATCAACACAGCAAAATATAAATAACAACACAGCAGTCACACAGATCGCAGGGTCTTGTACTGTAAAAATCAAACCTGTCTGATATTGAGTTGCAGAGAGTCATCAGTGTGAAAGTCTGCAATATTTACTTTAGGTTAACTTGATTCAGTAAACAAAAACATCTTTTGGCAACAAAAATGTGCCTGGGATTGTACACAAAGCCTTCCCCACATAAACATAAAGCTCTCTCAATCTTCTATATACACCTTGAAATAATAACAAATACCACTCTATAATCTGTGTTTGTGTCTGCTTTTGTGAGAATAGCTCCGATTTTCAACAAAAATCGCGTAGTGGAGCCTCACCTTATGGACTTCGGGGAGAATTGACAAGCTGGAAGGGTGTCCACATAGACTAGAAGGACAGATGGAAGAAGGCAATTATCATGGGCAAGCTATAAGTCTACTCGTCTAGTGTTTCAGGGTCAAGTGTTTTTTTACATCTGTTTTTAAAGGCAGCTACAGATCCCGCTGGTTGAACTTCAGGCTTTATGCGCACCCAGAGAATATGCCCTCTATACTCTGGGCCTTTTTTTGAACCTTTGCTTTTTACGATGATAGAAAAGAAATCTTATCTTCCCTATACCCTCTTGTTCTTGGGTTCACTTCAGGCTGCAGGCCTAGTTTCCTTGCCTGTTTGTACATCAGAACAGCAAGCAAGCTGCAACTCTCGCCTTTCATTCAACATTTGGACTCCAAGATCATTGTGTATGTCAGCCATTCTGTTTTCAATATCAAACTGCTTTGTAAAGATTCGCAGAGCTCTGTTCTGCAGTGTCTGTAACCTTTTAACTTCTTTTCTTATTTCCACCGTCAACCAGACAAATACAATAGTCTAGATATGGTAGTATGGTTTGCTTGTAGACAAGCAGGGCTGTGTCCTGACTCATAAAATTTCTGAGTTTTGACAGCTTTAACAGCTTTCCCCTAACTTTAAGCTCAGTGCTTCTTAGCTGAACATCAAGGTTTAAATAGCTGTCTAGCTTGACTCCCAGGTATGCATAGCATAGTCAGAGTAGGGGATGGCCTCTAATGCTGATGGTGGCATACATAGTTCTATAAGATGGAATTCAAGAGTGAATGCATACTATCCTAAACCACTTCTGACTGAGCATCTGAGGGACTCGAATGTGAGAAACCAATATGAATCAATCATTTCAAGGATAAGGACAGAACCAGATTCTTGATCCACCACACCTCACCACCACATCACCCTATAGAGCCTGAAAGTCAGAATCTGTCTCCATACCCATCTCCCTTCTACACCTATCTATGTCTAGTCTTATGGCGATTTACATCCAGTAAACACCACTCTCTTTGACATTGTGTTCCTGGTAAATGCTCCTTCAACTTTGGCGCTGTCGGCCAGCCAAGCATGAATTGTAGCGGCTTGTCCACTTTTTAAAGTGAGCTCTTTTTTTAAAGCTCTGCAGTGCTACATGTCCTCCAGCACGTCATAGCCCCTGGTGTGTTGTGGCTACTGGAGGTTGGCGCTGATGGAGAAGAACCAGATTCTCACTGGACCAATTCAGACCAAGTCCCTATCAGCGAGCTGCTCAGGCAGTCTGGTCTTGTCTGATGGCTGATATAAGTGGGTGTCTGGCTATTGTCATAAACTGTGTCTGTACTGTACTAAATTTAAATCTAAGATTGTGCAATATAGCCAAACCTAGAGAGGAAATTGGTTATTGGATTTTGCTATTATAACGGCTCCAAATTGTGTTTTACTTAGATCTCGTAATATTGCGTATCTTATCAATTCAGATAACGAAGACACTCTGTCTACATCATATCTAATTAATAGTTATAAAAACATCCAAGTTATCTCAGTATGTGTTGAGAAGGGGTTTCAAGAGCAGGGATGGTGGGGACCCGAATCCTTTTTCAAAATCCAGGACGATTGATTAAAAGACGACATTATATGAAAAAAAGAATCAAGATTCAGGTAGGTTTACTGTAGTCCATCCTTTGGTATTAATTTCTTTGGGGTGAAAAGGTTTAAAGGTTCCCTTTATCTCACAACACGTTTTCAAGTTGGCCAAAAAAGGATTCGCGAAAAAGATGCTGACCTTACAACGGAATATTTTTTTCAAGAGCCTTCAAAGCATCTAGTTCCAGCCTTTCTGAAAATATAATCGCCCTTTTAGTGCTATGAAAATGTTAAACACGCTTTGCGTTTACAATGCAATATCTTGACTAACCCAAATGATAACCATTTTACCTCACTTCATTAAATTATTCCAATGCTGGACAGGCAATAGACGAGGCTATTGTAGCTTAAGAATGCTCCACACAAAGTCAGGAAATAGTTCTCTACCCACCAAGGGCAGCCATACATTATAGGCAATGGGAAGTCATAGAATGACTCTATTCTTACGCCCCTTCTAAAAATGCCCTCATTTCCAGTCCTTTCTTTTCATGTCGCTATAACTTGTCCCTTTTGTTGCTCACAAGTGGTCATTCAAGTATGGTGCTAAAAAAGGGGGATTTGAGTAGGTACCTAGTTGGGAGAAGTCAGTCAGTATAATAAACTATAGAGCATGTGACATGAGTAGGTACCTGGTAGTGCAGCTCTCTCTATTTTAAACAAGGCAGGTGACTTTTCAAACCAATCTGGTGAGTGCAAGTTGAATGGTGAAGCAGTGCACGACTTGTTTAGAAAAGAGGGCACATACTCACAGCTCTTTTTACAATAGGAGCAACACCCTCGAGGAGAACTAAAAGGACGCACTTCATGCTGGATCTCATAGCAGTGACACCCCTGGAAGGACCAGGAAAGCCCCGTGGAATAAGACATACCGGTATATATGGGCCAATAGCAGTGGCCGGCAAGCCACTTCCCGGAAATGAGCATTTGGGAATGTCACACTACGGTAGCTTCACACATAGTGTCACTTCCACACAATAGCCACAAGATCTCCATACGAATTGAGCATTGTGATTGCTGGTAAGTATTTGGCATATACAGGCACATCATTTCTTTCTTCTGTATTTGTTTTCTCTTTGCTGGTGTGGTGGCAGTTGGGGGGAGGGTATCAGCATTTCGTATTCACCTCGCTACACATTATTGAATATAGGCATCACATATCACCCCATGTGGTTTCATCTTAAATACTTAAGGATATTTGCTCTTTGTCCACATTAGGAATATAGATATACGTATTAACATGACGTAATTGTCCAGTACATATGTAACTAATACATTTCCCAGTGCCTAGCTCGAAGAATATTTTAAAAAACCTGGCAAAATAATTAGAGGCACATAATTACATCCCAAGCCAGACTGCATGGCTGGGAAGCCACCAGTGGTTAAAAAAAAGAGTAGTCAATGTGGCCATTATGCAAGACAGGCCCCTAGCCTAATCTGATCCAGTATATAAGTAAATGAATTACGACCAACAAACAAACAATATAATTCCACCAATGTGGCCATAATCATAGTTTAGGGGTATTGACTAAGGGTAGGACTTCTAGTGGGGACACACATTTTCTGGCAGGGCTACAAGCCCTTCTCCTTTATAATATCGTGTGATATATAGTTGGCATTTAGTAATTGGACATTTGACAGCTCCAAAATCTTACAGGGTATATTTACTATGTATGGATAATATTATATGAGCACCGACTGTATGGATAATATTATGAGCACCAAATACCTAGTATCGCAGGATATCAAACTTTGCCTCTGGCCTCATTTGATATCCTACGATACAAGGTATGAGGTGACCATTATCCATACCTTACTAAGTTTATTACACGACTAATGCATCACAATGCATCATGCATAAGTACAATGCCCTTTACACCTTGCGCATGCTGCAAAGCTGGGATCGGTCCTAACATCGAGAGTCCACTTGGCCTCTAACGCAGCAATTTACATAGGAAATGTATGGCTCATTCGCCGGCAAAAAGCCAAGTGGACTATGGGTCTAACCAGGCTGACACTATGGGATTGTATGTATAGAGGCAAACACACTCATTTACTCGTCAGCTTGTGTGGCGCAGACCATAGTGCGCTGGCATTCAGATCAGAGGGTACGGGTTTGACCCCGACCTTTGGCAATGAAATTCTTGTTTGTTTTAACATGTGACATATGACATGCCAGAGAGGTTTGCATCTATCCACCCGACTGAAAGTACAAGTTCTTAGTTCTCACTGTCAGGTACTGCCAGCCTCTGGCAGTACCTGTCATTAGAACGTCTCCCTTGATTCCACTCAACTCCAGTGGAATCAAGTGAGTGTGATCAACTGACCTCCACTTACCTTTAGTCATTCCACTCAACTCAACTCAACCCCATCCACTTTACTCCATTCCAATCCATTCCACCCAATCCATTCATTTCAATTCAACTCCATTCACTCCATCCGAGTCACCTCCACCACTCTACTCCATCAATTCCCTTTCTCCGTCCCTCCCCCTGACTCACTTGTTCCCTCCCTCCATCCCTTTCTATCTTCATCATTCCCTTACTCACTCATTCATTGCCTCCTTCCCTCCACTTATTCCCTCCCTCCCTCCCTGTCTGCCTTTTCCATGCCTGCCTGCCTGCCTTTTCCATGCCTGCCTGCCTGCCTGCCGGCCTGCATGCCCCCCTGCCTGCCTCCCTGTCCCCTTCCTTCCTTGTCTATCTGTCTCCTTCCCTCCCTCACTCTCTTTCTCCCTCATTTAGTACTTCCAAGCTTAAAGAATACCTGCACATTTAGTACTTCTAAGCTTAAAGAATACCTGTCACAAGTACCAATAAGGACATTGACAGACAGACAGCTAATATTTCCCCTTGACCTCAAACTACAATACAGTACTTGACAGACTAACAGCATATATGTGACCAGATGGGGGAAAACCTGCCTCTAGGGGGGAAATGGCTTTTTAAAGTTGGAGTCATGAGCTTTAAAATGAGATATCTTAAGCTAAAATATTCCAGGTAGTTATTCTGTATATGCTCGCCACACCTAGGTCTGTGTGAGCAATTAAAAAATGCAAATAAGCATTATATCCTAGCTTAAAATAGTGATAATGTAAAAAAATACACTTTTGTGGAAAAAGTAAACAAAGAAATGTGATTTTTTTAAGTCATAAAATCGGTTCTAGAGGGAATTTTCTGGGTCTGTTTTTGGTTCTGAGTTCCTTGTGTGAATATCCAACACATTTGTGGCAAAAATTCCCATTTAGAATAATGGAGTGGTTTCCATAGCAACAAGAAATTCCCAATTATCTATGTTTCCATGACAACAGATGTCTCCTTTGCATTCCATAAATGGAACGTTTTCATTAGAAATGGAATAATTCTGAGCATACCACTGAAATCCCCATCAAAAATTGATGTAAGCCATTTTTTGGTATATTTTTCAGTGTTTTACTCATACACTGCCCTCTGGTGGCCAAATGCAGAACTAAAAATCCCCCCGGATGCATGTTTTCTCCAGATGGGTCACATTATTTTTACACTTGACAGCAAACACACTCACATATTTATAGTCTCTATACTACTATTTATGACTTGAGTAAAAATCACTAAGAGGCATAGGCATGTCTACATGGTGGCCCACGTCGGCTTCCGTATTATCCTATACTGGAACTTGTACCTCTAGCCCTTGGCGTTCTCGTACAGGTACACGTTCCTAAATCTTAACCTCTCTTGTGTCTGCTCCCCCATCTATATCTCTGTACCCACCTCTCGACAATGTACTCCATAATAAAGGGTACCATTTATAAGACTATACCATTGGAACCATCGTCAAAGTTAGTCCTGGTGTCTAGTCACCTACAAGCCATGGCAGAACCTATTGTACACCAGTCTTCTTCCCAGCATCATTATTACCTCACCACCTAGCTTTGGGGACAGCTTTGCCATCCCCACACTATCCCATCACTACTACCCCAGCCTCTCTTGTTGTCGTCTGATTGTAGTTTACAGACCACCCTTCACCACATCCCATTTATGCACAGTGAAACCTTCCATATCCGCATACCTCTCCTTGTACATACTTTCTCCCTTTGTGCTTCATCGAACATAGAGCAGTTTCTTTTCCCAGATACCACTTGTTTGTAACATTATAAGCTGATGAGGCCTTTCTGTCGTATTCCTTTCCCTTCGTTAATACAATTTGATCATTGTACGGCAACAGTAGAGATTAGACACACTAACGCACAGATGCCTCTTACCGCTACAGCCAAGAGGTAGGCCTAATATTGTTATATATGATGTGGGAATGACCTCTGGGTGGCTCGTAGACGAGAGACAAATTAACATAGGAGATGTGCCAAGCCAGGGGGAGTGGGGAGGAGGCATCCACTACAGATACTGATAGGAAAGAAGAGGAATATTGCTCAAGTGTTACTGACACAATATTAATGTTGCAGTCTCGGTCTCCTATGGGTGATCCATGAATCCTTATTCATATAATATTATGATGCCGATTGCAGGAAGTCCCCTGTTCCGATTATACCCCTTGTCAGACATACGTCTATCATTCGGAAAGCATACCTTGGTTTGCAGAGGAACATTGACCATTTGTCTAAAGAAAATGCTGAAAATAGTTGATATAAAAAAGTGGAGTAAAGTGTCACTTGTATAAGTTAGAGTTTCTTATTGTGGGAGGCCTTTCAGTTTGGAAATATTTTGATTTGGTCTAATCTTTCAAAAAGATATTTGGATATTTGCATTCCAGAACGAACTTACCATCAGAGATTTAACTTAATGGTGAAATTTAAACAAGTTTCCATATAGTAAAGCATACCAATTGCGGGGCTATTATCCAGCTCTTATAGGTCAAATCCCACATGGCGAAAAATGTCTGAAATATCTCTGCGATTTTGAATCTGTTGCGATTTTGGGGCGAACCCCAAATTCGCAAGGATACAGCTACAGTGGGGTGTATAGAACACAAGAGCACTGTTGCATTTATTCCTGTTCTCTTGGGAGTATTTTGCCTTTGTTGATGTTTGTATTATGTATTCTCTGGCCTAAAATCGCAAAGAAGTGCTTGTGTTCTATACACCCCACTGTAGTTATAACCTTGCGAATTTGGGTTGGCCTCAAAATCGCAACAGATTCAAAATCGCAGAGATATTTCAGCCATTTTTCGCCATGTGGGATTCGACCTTAACCCTCAAACAGGTTTCTGTTGCTCCAAGTGCCATGTTTTAGGGCCTTATTGGGTCTTATGTCTGCTACGCCACAGTGTGGGGGACAGCTAAATTACATTTTCGTAGCTGTGGCATCTTATTGAGATTATAACCACTATTCATCAGCGCACATCGACTGGCCATTACACTAAACTGTTTATAAACAAGGCTACATATTTCAGGTCAATAGTGGATGCCTGCCTGCCTGTGTGGAAGACTTCAACGTGTTGACCTTTACATCGCTGACCAACCACAAATTCGTCACTACAACTACCTTCCCCATTCGGATCATTTTCCTTCCTTTTCTATTTACATCGTACTTTCAAGTAATGGTGAAATAACCTTCAAGATCACAGAAAAAAATGGGGCTCATTCATTATTTAATTAGGGTTGCAATTCACAGATATGCCACGCTATTTGACAACTAACGTTACATACCTTTCAAGGTTTTATAAATACATACTCTTTCCTAAATTGTAAATACCATAAAGACTAATTATATTCTATGCTTCACTACCCGATGCAAAGGCCCATTGGATGATATTAAATGATACAGATATAAGCATAGGATAAAGAAAGATGCATATGTAGTTGAGTAAAACAATACGTCATGGGAATATGGCGCATGAGAATATGGCGCATGGGGTCAGAAAAACAATTAAAAATGACACCTTGCCCATCCACTGAATCCTACTGTAATCATATATGATATATCCCTCATATGCACTCTAGGATTATCGATTGGAGTGTGTATCCAACTCCCACTTCATCCATTAAAGAACGAACTGATGTATAAATAAGTCCAGTTGCCTCAGTGGCAGCAGGGTATTCACGGTTCTTTTCTGAACAGTAAACTTACACTTTTTAAATTGAAAATAAACGCCACACTGAATGGTAAACCAACATCATTGTCAGTGGAGGAAAGGTAATAAAGCAGATGAGCCTTTATCATTCAGCCGCTCAAAAGGGTTAGGAAATAATCTGGGTACATTGCCCTTAAAGGAGTCCACGAACCAGCCTGCATATTTTCACAAGATTTCATCGCTTCAATACACTCAACTTACTGCTGAAATTGGTTTTCTCATTCCTCATCCTAATAATGATTACTGCAATGTGACATTGATGAAGAAACAGTTACTGTTGCTTAGGTTTGATCTATAGGCCAACTCCCACTACGCGAAAAATGGGTCTAAAACGACTGTGATTCTAGATATTGGCAGCCTTGGAGTCTTGTCAAAAACAAAATTCACAAGGGTTCCTATACCACTCCTACCTTTCTCAAACCCCACTACTAGCCACTATGGGAAGGGAAATGTCTGTGATATTCATCTCTGTACTGACTAGTTGCTACTTTGATTCACAAGTACAACATTCTTATGGCTATAGTGTGTGGAACTTGGGTCCTGATTTATGAAAAATATACAGATCTCTTGTGATTTACTAAAGATTCTTGTTTTCCTCTAAATCACAGGGAATTTCCCTATATCACAGAGATTTCTGGCCTCTTGTGCGAAAAATATCAAAAACTTTTTCACTCTCCAAATACCAGCACTTTGGCAAGGGTTATTTGCCCGTTATAGGCCTCCCTTAGACGATATCCCCACCCCAATATCGGCTAAGCAACCATGTGCACATATCCTATATCACAAGGATTTTCTGGCAATTTTCACGTTGTGGGATTTGACCTTATATTCAACCGACGCCTCACAACCATCTTACCTTTGGGTATGATCTTGACATTTTCCAGGGAAATGAGACGATGGCTACCCTACAGTATAACCCAGTGGCTTTGGTTTGTTACCCAGTGCACAAAAATATATAGTCTAGGTTATAAAAACAGTCGCTCAAACTCCTGTTCGACTACAGCTTTCCACTTACTGCGTATAGATATGCCAAGCAGATTGTGAAATGCCACTGCACTGATATGATTATAGACATAGCTGCTATCTCTCTGTATACATGGTATATACGAAGCTGCAGCAGTCTGTTTTCTGAATATGCCAAATTCATGAATTGATGAACAGACAGTCTAGAGAAATATGGCTAAATCATGGGTCACTGCTAAACTGTATACAGAGAGTGTAAGTGATATCTGACCAGAAAAAGGGGAAAGTTCTAGACACAGTCTTGCAAGACACAGATCGCCGTGATATTCTTCTAATATTTACTGAAATAAGCATGCCCAATTTAATACCACTTTATAAACATTCTATTTAGGTCATATGAATATCAGTCTCGAAATTCACAGACGAATCATTATCCTGCCTTGAAAATGACCTTTATGAAGAGATGAACCAAAAATCCATGTATGTTAATTACATTTTGACTCACTGCATAATAATAGCATAATAACTAATTTAAACCCTTTAAAGAATTAGATTAGCCCTACCCATCTTAGATCACATCTTAAACACAGTAGATATTTCCACGAGATCGATAGAGGAACAGACATTATCGATGTTCCCTATAGTAGTCTCCTATTAGACATCTTTATGTTGGTTCACTCAACGATAAAGAAGCCACTCCCTCTTAAGGTAATGGTGAAGACAGCAGATGGGGAACCCCTAGCTTTCAAATAAAGTTCAACTTTAGTTACGTTGATTGATACTTTCATCTTTCTTTTCTAAAACCTGCACCATCGAGGAATCTGATGGATATTCGTTTTTACTCCCAATTGTAGGTATACTGCAGTTACACTCCCAGGTTCCCCACCAGTATTTATAAAAAAAATATATCTATATAATATGTAAAAGGTACTGTGCTTTACCCTTGGTATAATTTGTCTTCGTTAGACTTCTTTGCAATAAGGTAAACCCACTTGGGCTATCATTTCAAACACGGTAATGATGTAAGCAGACATGATTGAACGATATATATATCACGAGGAAAATATGAAGCTCACGATTATGATAACTATTCATAGGATTATGATATTCATTGTTTGTTTTTATCACCTTATATAAACTTTGACCCCTGCATCGAGGGTACATCCTCCTTTTGCTTTTGTAACATATACCCAAACAATAAAAAAGGGAAAAAGGGCCTTCCAAGTAGTTATTTCCTTTCTGGTACCCAAAAGCAGCTTAAGCCTTAGGTGGAATCTCATCAACTTTATGTCATAACTCTATCGACCTGTTTACCGGAGAATTCAAGCAGGGCAAAGACCTCGAACTGAAATACCGTTATGACTCAAATAAGGGGACCATTGCCTTACAGAGTACTTGTTATCCATATAGCAGAGAGCGGGAGTTGGTGAGATCTATCGAGAGTTGTTCAATAGCACTAATAGCCAAACGAAAGCATTATTGCATGATCCATAAACAAAAATATCAACTTCAAATATCAATAAAACAGCAAGGGATTCACGTTCTCTCGTTGCCAGAGGTAGGGAATATAGGATTTTTTTCAGACTTTTTTTTCAGTCAATTTTTAGACTTTTCCAGTCAGTTCTCAGACCTTTTTAATCAGTTCGCAAACATCTTCAGCCCAACTCTGACTTTGATTTTTGATTTGATTTTTATTTAACAAACAGCTACGCGGTTTGCACCAGGAAGTCTCATCTGATGTGTACAAACAATAGTATGTATACATATATCTAATGGAATTGGTAGTAAGGGTGTTTGAATGTAAGCCATCCTACTATAATTGGTAGTTATAATAGTCAAGATAATGGCAAGGGTTAGAGATAAGTGTGAGTCTGGTCATATCTGACCGGATGGGGTTGCCAAGAGGAATACTGACGGCCCTACAATCTTCAAGATATACATGACAATGGTGAACTCTGCTTTAGAGTACTGTAGCTTCATTTGGGGAAGTGCCCCCCATGGGTCACAGACAAGATCCAAGTTCTCCTGGAGCTTAATTCAAAACATCCTGGGATCCCAACCCCAGCGATCTTAGTGTAGGCACATATCATAAGACCTGGCTGGTCTACCCTATGTAATGCAGTGGTTGCAGGCTTGTCCAGAATAGCTAGTCCTGGGATCACTTCACTATTCCATTTCCACCACTGAGATCACTGCGATCTTAGTAAAAGAAATGCATAGTGGTTTCACCTGAGTACAAGTGCACTTACAGGGAACACTCCAGATCGAAAGAGGGAACAGACTGCTGATTACATAAACAGGGGACCTTGAGGGCCCTTAGGCCTATTCATGCATTAAGGGCACTCTAAGGTAATTCTTCCTTCTCAAGTTTTGAAGTGAAGTCCTACCCCACTCCCTTTGGTATCCTCTTGCTGCAAGCCAGACTCTGTCTTTGGGGAATTTCATCTGTCTCTCTCTATTGAGGTAAGATATTTTTAATTTATACTGGTTTGCATTAAAGTTACCTTATTTACAGATGGAATCTAATATATTTCTTAGCCCATATGGGGACGGGGAACGATGGTATAAGCACTCTTGTGAAGAAGAGTGACTCCACAGCTATTCCTTTATTTTGGGTCTCTTACCCCTGTGCCCAAGTAAGTACTTCTTGGAATAGTGTAGGAGGGCTGAGGCTAAGATCGATGCGATCTTAGTGCTGGCTAGGATATGTGAACCCAGTCAACTCTTAAGATTGCTTAATAGGATAAGGCTGATTTATTCCTAAGATCGCTGGGGTTGTGATCCCAGGATGTTTTGAATTAAGCTCCAGAATGACGTATTGTGTCTATGTGAGGGGGTATTAAAGAGACGGGCGAGATGCCCATGTGCCTGACTTACATGCACAGTACAACTTGGAAACCCTAGAGTCAAAAAGGGACAAAGTCCTCCTGGGCCTGATGTATGAATATGTTCAAGATGACCACAATCGTGTTGAACAACGAATGGACTTAAGGGGGAATATCAAAATCAAGCCAAGGTTACAGAGGTCAAGAAGGTGTATTTTTGAAAGGAGCCCGCTAGCCCGAGGGAAGGTATTGTGGGATACACTAGAGGCAAATGTACAACACGCTCCAGACAAGGGCATGTTCTTGAGGCTACTATGTTTTTTTTTGTGGACCCTAAAACAACATAAAAACAATCAGTGTTTAGAAGGATGCTTTTTCTTCATAATTGCATCGAGATGAGACGATGAGAATAAGTTCATGGGTTTTGAGTAAAACTTGGTTTGGTAGGGGTATTTTTATAAACTCATTTTCTCGTATGAGAAATAGAATGCCACCATTATGCTTATATTCAATGCGACAGAGCATATACTGTATTAGGCTGTATATAAGCACTGGGACGGTCATTGCTTTCAAACAGGCTTTCCTCCCGCCCCTTACAAGACCGCAGCTTATTCAAGACCTAAGTCATTGTGAATTTTTAATTTTCAATATTCTTCATTCAAATACTTGGCACCTATACAGACCAATAATGGTAATACGAAGTCAACGCTTAAAGCTATTATGAAATGCCCCCTGATAAAAACCATAACAAATTCTGTGCAACTGTCTAACCTTCTGAAGTGAGGCTGACCGAGCTGCTCTGGAGCAACTCGATGGAGGTGGTACAACCTGGGTGAATCGGTGCTTGCATCCTGAGGTGCCACAGTTCACACTCCAAGGCACTTATGGCATTAGGCCATAATAACCAGCAAGACGAAACCTCCAGGGCACAGGTTGTCTTTGATCTAGGCACCAAGAGCACAGTTTCACCGACCCATCCCCACGTGTGTACACTCAGTATACACTTGTATTTTGGATAATAGGTGCACACCTGCATATGGTCCTACAAAGGTTATAGGTATACCACCTTGGGTCGATTGATCATTTCCGTTTTTAAATGTGAAGTTTTGATAAAGGTATTGACCTAGGCCCCCACAGAGAGATTCCCTTTTCCTTTCTTTGTGATCCACATGACACCCATCTTCAGTGTATGAATTATAATGATACCACGCCTTTGGGTGGTGCCACCAGATCCTCAGATCCTAGTTCAATGGCTTCGGGTATTGTATAGGGTCATGGAGTTCAGTTTACAGGGGTGTATACCTTTGTCTACATCACTTGGTCAGTGGGTCGTTCCAATAATCATAGGAGCTATATCGGGTGAGGGTTGTTTGAGGTGAACCGTATCTGACTCATGAATCGATTATCATCGTGAACTAAATCAACCCAACTTATACCCAATATATCCTCATGTATATACATTGTATTATTTTTGCAACGTTATTTCGAGATAGGTTCATTTCACATCCAATTCAGCGGTAAGTTCATTGTTCGAATGGAATAGATATCACAAAATTATTAGAGAACAAATGCCACTGCATCAACAGATAATTATCTAAGATATATGCTGCGTTATCTCCTTGTGAATGACTAGGATTGTTCGATCTCTCCAATGAAACATGAGTTTATATGTATGTTATTGCATTCTTGCCTTTCTGGCAGGATGGCCTCAAATCATAGTGGGAGGTATAAGAAATGACTCCATACCAGTGACTACATAGTGAGCTACAGTACAGTATGAAATAGCAGCTGCTATTAATTCAACTACTGACTCAATACCCACCACTATGAAGTCATAGCATCCAGTCGTAGGAGCCACTATTGGCTACATAGTGACCAGTCATACCTCATTCATGGTCTACTATGCACTCCTGTTTTCAAATGAGCGTAGGGGTGCAGTAAGGGATGAGTCATTTATTGCCAGGTGGGGGGCTTGTTAAAAATAGGGACTTATTGGGTTTTGCCCCCCCCCTGCCAAGGGGGGGGGGCAAAACCCAATAAACCTTCATACTGGGGAGGTCAAAACTAAATAATTATTTGCAATTCAAATACCCATCGCAATGCATCATTCCACATGTTTTTCACATCTGATTTTTTTTTTCGGGGGGGGGGGGTCATTTTACAAAAAATCAGTTTTTAAGGGGTCACAATCACTTTTGTCAGAAAAAAATTTGCCCATCCACCAAAATCCATCAAGCCTGCCCACCACCTAGCAATAAATGACTCGTCCCTAACTATATAAAGGTGATCCCACCTGGTTACATGGTCACACACATGGTCAATTCTCATGAAAACGGATCATTGTTTTGAATAAGGCCAATGGTCATGATTCTGCATACTGCTTATTTTTTCTAGGAGCCCATATAATATATGTAATGTACAACACAATTATTTGGAATAATCTTGCAAAAGCAATGCATAGGCTAGATCAAAAATGCATAGATGTTATGATCCCACAATCTCTCAGAGGATGATTGAGGCCAAGGATGCTATATATAGAAAGGCTCCTCGACCTCTGTGAGTGGCCTGAGGTCAAGACCTTTTGGATCATTAGTCTAGAGAATACTTATATGATAACAAAGCAAAGAGCACAGATTGGCTACATTTGAGCAAAGGAGTACAGAGGGCAGCAGCTAAGACTACCCACTAATTATTCACATAGAGTGCTATCATACAAGCACCCCTTATTGAGTCACTGCTCTGGTGGCTATTTAGCCAGTAGGCAGTACGATCACCCAGAAATGTAACCAGCTATTTGGTCACTATGGTGAAAATCCTAAGATCAGCTGGTAAGATTTGGCCCATTTCCAGTCATAGCTGGCTGAACCTGTTATGGAATCTATTGAAACAAGGTCCAGGTCTTTATTTTGCAAATTCTCATGATGAAAATGGCTGAAATAGTGCTAAATCATTTGCCTACACCTCAAAATATTTGTTCTAGCAACTATGGCTCTTGGAAGGATTCTTTTATAGTAGAGCCTGTCTGACTCACTCCACAGATGAGGGCGCCTAGTTTAACCCCTAGGTGCCCAAGCGCGCATTTAAGCGCAGTTTTGGGCTTAAATGCATGTATATTGAATGACATTTTTACCCAGAAACTTCTACTGGTCCAATCTGCAAAGTTACACCCTCTTTGGAATGCTTATGACTTCCTAGTTAGGATACAACCATCCATTTGGCTCTATCTCTATTATACCAGGAACAGGGAGTCAAAAACTGAAAATGAGCTGTCATTTCTTTGTGATTTATCCAGGGAGCTAACATCTGACATGTTACCAAAATGATGATGGGTCATACCCACACAATTTCCAATACTCCCATTAGATTGTACAACAACTGATCATATCAGTAATGATATGCCATGCAGTGTTACCAACACATTATGTTCCCTAATTGGCAGTACCCATGCAGGCAGAATTTGCTTTGCAAGTTCTCTAAGCTCTCAGGATTATAGGGATTATGGCTATAATATATGATTATATAGCACAAGACAGACCATATACTAGAAAATAACAACAAATGGAAGGTTTTGGTAACTATGGTTACCAGACCTGACCAGAAATTATACCCTGCCCTTAACAGAAAGTCTTCAGCATTGTTCACTGGGTTATGAGTATTGGGAAAATGTACTGCAGAGCCCATATCAGAGGAGAAGATCAAAGTAACACATGGTCTTATCAACAAGGTGATACAATTGAGAAATAATGTAAAAACTTCAAATAATTCTGGGCACAAAATGGTTAAGTCGAATATTTTGACTCCTAATTGAGAGAAGACCCATGTATTCAGCACATTTCAACCTTTGAGTCCACCTTCAGACAGAACTGATCTGACTCAACAAACAAACCTCCCTAGCCCTCTGGACCTTGTTTCAATAGTGTCCACGACATGACACCCACAGATCGTAGTTGGAGGTGTATGATAAATGGCTCCATAGCAATGACTACATAGTGAGCTACAGTACAGACCTCAAAACAAGCCCTGCTATGTATTCAACTGCTGGCTTTATACAGACCACTATGAAGTCATAGCACCCAGTCGTACAGGCCAGGCACCCATACTAAATGGCTAAATAGTGCCCAGTTGTACCTCCCCCATAGTATGGTTTGTACTCTATTGTTCAAATGAGCATAGGGCTACAGTACAGATCTATATATAGATGATCCCACCTGGTTACAAGGGCGCACACATGGTCAATTATAATGAAAATGGATCATATTGTTAAAGGTGGTCAAATATACCTACAAATATCATAATTGTACAGAAAGCTTCCATTTGGCAGCAGGTTCCTCAACCTTCAACATGAGGTTCAAGATACATAGCCTCCTCAACACATTGCTATATATATATATATATATAGTAAGGCCCATCAACCTCTATGAGTGGCCTGAGGTCAGGGCATTAGTCTATATATAGAGTACATACATGGTTACAGAGGAAAGAGTACAGGTGGGGTGCATTTGAGCAAAAGAGTGCAGACAGCAGGACTACTCACTATGTATTCACATAGAGGGTTGTCATACCAGGGTCCCTTATTGAGTCACTGCTCTGGTGGCTATTTAGCCAGCAGGCAGTACAGTCACCCAGTAATGTAGCCAGCCATTTAGTCACTATGGCCAAAGTCCTAAGATCACCTGGTAAGATTTGGCCCTTCTCAAGTCGTAGGGGCCTGAACCTGTCGTAGACACTATTGAAACAAGCTCCAGTGCTTTCTGCTGAGGTGGTAAATTCCCTGTTTTTCCCACAGTGAATGCCAAGTGACGCAATCCCATTTTTGTATTAGTTTTGACTGTGGGCACTAACATAACATTATATTCTTGCTAATAGAGACACTCGCCTAATTGGTCCCATCACCAGTACTCAATTAATGACAGCACAGGGTGGGTCCAGACGGGATAACATTTAGAATAGTCGATAAGCAGGGGGTGCTTGCTCTCCAACCTAATGGGAGGATAATGTAACTTTTTCATCAGTGAATAGAGATATTAGCAGCAGACACCCAGATGTGAAAAGCGGATCTTCTGTTTAGATTAAGTAGGAGGGCAGTGGTGTAATTGTATAGGGGCGAAGTGAGCTGTGGTTTGGAAAGGGTTTTCTTTTCTTCGTTAATGTATTCCGTGCTGGTAATGTCAGTGTCATTAAGGCAGCCTCTAGCAGGAGACGGAGACCAGCTTTCTGATGATGAAATTAGCCATGGCCATTTGAAGGCAGCTGAAACTAAAGGTCACATATCCATCATTCAACACAGCAGCTCCTCGTTATTGTTGTTGATGACATAATTTGCATATCATCGAATCCTCAGCTCTTATTATTTTACTTCTGGAAATCATTTCACTTCTAAATAATGAATATGTACCTGGCAGTAGTGAGAATGTGGTTATGACTATCATAATCGTGGATGGCCCTTTCCCTCTTGCAGTCCAGAGAACATAGTGACAGGATCTGCGAAAAGGGCCCTTAGTGCAGGGTGCATTAAGGGCCATATTCCCAGTCACATATAATGTAATGTTCAGTTTACAACCAAAGGCTATCCTCCACTTGTCACTAATTGCTTCCTTTAGGAGGTTATGCAATTAACCCTTCTGCCATAACTCATTCTTTCGTTCTCCAGTAGCTGCCGTCAGGATTAATTATTCGGCCAGAAAAGTGTAGACATATAAACAGAAAAATAGAAGAAGAAAACACACATCACGCAGACCTGGTGCCCCTGAATGTGATGGTCTATAGTCCCCGGTCTATAATGTAAAATAACAAGAGAAACTCAGAAAAGAGGTACAGCAAGGATAGCGTTCCTTTTGTTGGCCTGTATATTTTCATATAAAACCAGCCTTTTTGATTGGATGGTAGCTATTCCATTCAATGTCTAGCCCTTACTTTTGACTGCCTCTTTGGATTTAAGCAAAACAATTCACCTTCCACATTATTCTCTATTACCCTCTTCCAAATTTTGTGATCTCCCCTGGCCTTTTCTCATGCAGACTGCTTCGTACTTTGTGATCATCTTTACCTCCACAAAAAGATTTCTTTCATAAATCTTGACACTGAAGAGCAAACAGAAGAAAAACACAAGAAGGGATCCTAAACAGAGGCGCTATAAAACAATCTGACATTTGGTCGATCGCGTTTAATGGCATTGCCACTAATAAGACAGGTCTGGCCGTAAGAGTGAAGGAATCTCCTTCTAGACCTTTAACCCATGTATGTATTCAATTTCCATTCTATTGATTCCCCGTGACCACAGTGCTTGCCGTCAATGGGGTAATGTCAGGCTCCCAAGTGATCTCCAGGACGACTTCTGGTCGCCTGGGGGAAGACCATCACTGACCATCTGCATACATAGGCGTGTTTGTAGAGCTGGGAGGGGGCCTGTCATGGGTTTGAACATTTACATCTTCATTCATGAAGGTCTTGGTGTTCATTCTCTCCACCCTTCTCCTCCCACACCGATGTCTGGGCCAATGCAGTCAGATAGGAGATTGGTTCTTAAATTTATGTCCTACCCAGGGCTAGCATGAGTTCTTCCAGGGGCATGGGCAGGTTATCTGTATTTTGCCACGTGATTGTGCAGGGGAAAAAGGATGTGGAGGTGGACGGGTCTCTGGCTGCACGCAGAAGAATTATATGGCTATTGGGAGGGGTGGTATAAGCCCGGGTATAAGTTTGTAACAGTGATGGAGAATGATGTATGATTGAAAATGGATCAACCACCTTCAAGGTAAGACCTATAGGCCACACTACATGTATGCATACCCTTTAAGCATTACATTTAAAAAATCCCTTAGGTCCTTCAACTCTATTGCACCCCCCCCCCACAAGGAATGTTCTTGGTCCCGATCAGAAGTTATTTTTAGCTATCCTATATATTAAATGACAACACAAATGTCTTTTCCTGTTGCTTGCCGTGCTCCTCCCACAAACATACACACATCGCCAGCCACCTTCACTCAACCCCTTAAACAACAAGAAACAATACCCCGACGTAGTACCTTCAAGTAGGGAGTGTCCCGACATCCCAAATAGGTTGGGACAACTCAGCCTGGAGATATATGGCCACTCCAGGGACCCTAGAGTTGGACCTGAGTTGACCTGCAGCCGCCCTGGAGGCACCAGCAGAAAATCCCCTGGAGGGGTACACAAAGTGTCCGCATCCATACAGCAGTAGGAAGACTGGTTACTATAGTAGTGATAGTTGTGATGATACTAGAAAGGGGGAGGGCCAATAGCTGAAGGAGGTGGGCAGGAACCAGCAGGGAGGTGCCCTGGTGCCTGAGGGTTGCAGAGGGTGCAGTGTGTATGGGCCCTGCAGTCAGAATCCTAAACTCAACTTGAGAAGGAAAGCCCCCCTGATTTCCGGTTAGTCGGCCATGCGCACTGATAGTGGCTGCTTCACTATACTGCAGGAGGGGTGAGGAATGGGCAGCCGTCATTATTGTGTCCGTCATAGGTACTTGTATCCCCCCATGGCGATCATGGCTGTGCAGGGGCAATCTACACTTGTCTGAAGCCCTTCCGTGGGCTCAAACCCCCACCATTGAATAACTACCTGAGGTATTCGCAGATAAAGAGGATTTGGAATAGGGTGGCTCAGCGAAATAGCTAGCTTACTAGAGTAGATATTCCTACTCTTCCAGGGCGGAGAACCATGATCATAGCTCATACAAGTCGGATACAGTTCCATCCAAGCAGAATCAGATTGGCATTGCTATGTTGCACAGCAGTCATACAAAAATAGATGGTCAGTAAACTGAGTGCATCTTCTGATAAGAAAAGCTTAGTTGTATACAATTTATGAACCAAATGACTAAACTAACGATGTCATGTTCAAAGGAATATAACCTTTGCCTACTACAGACACACTCATATTTTGATTCAACCGCTTCTAATGCCTTGAATTGAGTTTTTTTCTTACCAACAGTGATGGTATTCCCGTTCTCCATTTGTGAATGTTTTATCGGAATGTGATTGTGGGTGTTTCCATGCAAGTACAGCAGAGAGTTATGAGGACAGTTGCAATAGTAGACCGTAGATCATTCCAGAGCCACACATAAGAGTAGACTTGGATCTGTGATCATTCCTGAGAACACGGACCTGAAACACGTTTTTCAGGTCCGTGCTGAGAATAATCAAAGTCCTGAGAGTTCCAGACATACAACGGTGCAAAAGTTGTAAGAGTTGCAGGAGTGTCTGCTGCCAAGATATATAATTGAGCAACTTCAGGAGATAGAGGAAAATCAATCGTAGACCAGTGCAGCGCTTGTACTGTGGTGGAGGAAGTTGAATAAAAAAGAAAACACAGGGTACATAAGGCGAGACGAGCATATGATGAGCAATAGGCGTGTTGAGAAGTGAAGGTTGAGTTACTCACCAAGTTGTGCTCCTATCTCCTGCTGCTGGACATAACTTGACCAATCATCTCTATCATCTCCAGCCTCCTACTCCAGGTAAAATCCCTCTGTGGCTTCAGTAACTGACAGCAGGCAACACGAGTCATTGCTCTGGTCTGAGTTGCTCCGCCGACCTTTGGTGAGCAGCTCTTCTGCAGGCCTGATAAAGTGAGCAGCTAATCAGTGAACAAGCACAATTAATTAAGCTTGGCTTAGTCAGGTCTGCTGTCTACGTGTGTTCTCAAACACTCACGTCCGGCTACCTTTCCCCCTTTTGCAATTTGGTTGATTTGCTGTAGTTTTGCTTATTATTTTTCTTTCTCCTTTTCGACCCACCCTCTCTATACTTGCTCACGTGGTTGAACCCCCACCCCTACTCTTACTATCATTCCAGAGCAGCGCCTCAAGCCAAAAACAAAGCACTATCGGTCTCTGCGCTACGCATGCACCCCGCCCCCTGCTGGTGCTCACGTGGCGGTTCTGTGAGACTTCACGAGAACTTGCAGCGCAGCCATTGGCTGGCGCCTACCGGCTTTTACAGAGTGTTCAGCCGATCAGGACATGGGTGCTGGGAAGATGGGGGGAGGGGGTAGTGGTCGACCGGTGCTTTATAGGTATCGGCAGAAGGTAGCATCTATAGAGCAGCACAGCTTGGATCTTTAACATGCTGCCGACGAGGTCGCAGCTTTTATGACTCTTCAAGGACAAAGCAGAGTGCTTATTGAACAGTCCGTCAACGATCTACAGCGGTCAGACTGGGTCCAAACTGGCGTTGTTCAGCCCACGACATACTATATAGACCATAGTTCTAAGGTACTTGGGGGTACTTTAATCCTGAAGAGTCATGTGTTAAGTTCTGCAATTGTTTGAAATGCTTACCATTGCTTTTATTCGCATGGGGTTCTCGCATGGCCATTAAAGACAAACTACGTGTACCCACACTACAGTGCTTAACAACCGGTCTTAACGAGCACTGATATGGATTAACTATTTGCTGTTCAATGGTATTAGAGAGTGAAAAGTGGACAAACGTCTTCCAGACCTTCACTGAACCAAAGCAATTGGTATACATGGGTATCGTTATGGCAGAAATGGTTACATGCACATGCATGATTAGGTGTTACCAGGGTCCCTGAATCATTAATGAGTAATCAGCACAGCCGTGGTTGATATCGTTTCACATAGTATTAATCATGTCAGAATAAGTGGCCCAGTCACTACACAATGTTATGTAAGTGCCAAACACTCTCAATATCATTTTCATAACGTTGTCAGTATAAAGTTGCACTTTCACAGAGATTCTTTGTGTTTTTCCAAGAGAACGATTTTATCAGAATGTATATATATATATATATATATATATATATATATATATATATATATATATATATATATATATAATGTTTCCCCTGAAATAACTGAGAATGAATTCCTTTATGATCTAGGGAAGTATAACCAAGCGAAGTCATATTTCATCACAGTTATTTTTGTTCATTACCTATAGCATCTTTCAGTCTCACAGACCAGTGATTCCCAAAAGGGCAACCTCCTCAGCTGACATTATGACAATACGCACATGTTACATAAAGCCATAAACCAATGTCGTACTTGACATACTTGAGCCATAGCTCAACACCCTCTATGGCTGCCCATGAATCACTTCACTAGGATGCCAAACCCTTCCTCTATCTTCAACAGCTGTTAGGTGAATCTGTGAAGAAGGGGGAGGTAGCCCCTCCATGAAAAAGACCTGGCAACAGTTGGGGGTCTAGATGGGGGGTCCCCATGTCACATGTCGATTTTAAGAAAAGGCCATGTCACATGTCACTAAATTTCTATTTCCCCATGTCTCTGTCACTAAGCTCCATGTCACATGTAGATTTTAAGGAAAGGTCATGTCGCATGTCACTGACTTTTTCATTCTCCATGTCCTTGTCACTAAGCTCCATGTCACATGTCGATTTTAAGAAATGGCCATGTCACCCTGTCAAATTTAGGGGTCTAGACCCATACAGTTTGGTACTTTGGGCTGAGTAAGCAGGTTTTCCTTGAGCAAATACAAGTGGCTCACTTGTTACGAGCTGCTCCCTGGGCGGAGTGAGTTGCTGACAGACACATTTCGAGCTGCTCAGAGAATAAGCTCCATATCTGACCTAGGTAGGTGAACTGCTCTGACCGATATCTGTTTGACCTATACCCAATTCTGCCTACTCTGACCTTCAAAAAGGGGTATCGGGGTATATTCTTGTACTGACCTGCTTATGTACCCAAGTAACAGGTCCGACTGACCATGTGGTCAGTCAAACATGACCTGAACTTCGAGGTGAAGTTTCTGTGGTACATGCATGTTATAGCCCTTTGGCTAAGGTGTCTGAGGAATATTTAGTCAGTGCTCAAGGGGCTGCATTCGAAGAGGTGATGAAAAAAAAAACAACATTTTACGGGGAAACGAAAAAAACAACAACAAAAAACACACATAAATACAAAATACATTGCAAGGAGATGGTGGAAAAAGTTAATTATTCAGTGTACAGTCGACCCTCACTTCCTCGAACCATTGATTCCCAGATCCCTCATTACCTAAGACAGAAAATTTGCAACTGCCTCTATGTTTTCTATTATGTTTGTACTTAAATCTTCAGATAATTTGCTTCCTCAGACATTTTTCCTTGCATTTTCAATATCTTAGGAAACAAGGGCTGACTGTATATGGACATTGAGTTCTTTTAAGGGAGTGGCATTTCTTTTTTGTGTGATACGTGAATATAGTTATACCAACTATTTGATTGTATTGATTTATAGAGATGGATAGATACTCATGCTAATGATTTCTTTTAACAGCGTACAAAAGGGTTGTATGTACCACGGTACATATAGTGCATTTCAGAGATAGAGGAGGGACGGATAAAGCAATGAGCTTCTCTCAATATACCTGTGGGTCCACTATGCAGCAATAGCTATGTAGGGTGCCATTTCGAGCTATAGTGGTTTGCACTTAATTGGGATCGACATTTTTAATTTTCCCCTGTTTGTTTTGGGAGATTGTTGATCATTTCACGAGCAATGCACCTAGAGTGGCGATCCAGATATCTGCATGGAGCTAAGATTAAGGGCTATCTGACTGACTGGTTGTCATGTCCATGTTTTGAGAGTCATGTGACTGCACTTGCCATGGAAACCATGTCCGAATTTTGCCGAAATCTTAAATTTTTCCCTACTTCACATCACTTTTACAACCACTACAGAGAAACTAATATCACCATTTGCAAGGCAAGTGGACTGAATTCTGCTTCATCTAAATTCTGCATCATCTGAACCTAATTTGATAGCTCTACTCTGGAAAATGTGGCCCTCCAAACAGGATGACAAATCAGGGTAAATTGACACTTTTTCACAGGGAAGCTGAGATATTGTTTTTTGAAACATTTGCAAGGGAGATGAGTGAGCTGAGAGCAAGCAGGATGCGTGCTGGAAGTATCGTAAGAGAGCCCCCATCTAAAATCGTTGATTTTGCAGATGTATGGGTGCAGGGTGAGCCAGAAAGGGTCCAGGAGGGCTAGATTGCACCCCGGGGTGAGCCCTGAGTGAGTGTACTTGGAATTTTGGGGACCAATCCATACAATGTGCCGATGCAGTAGTAAATTTGGTTCCCAGGCAGTGTAGGAATACAGGGTGATTTTTTGTTTGATTTTCGGAAGCTGATTGCAGATGAACCACCAGGCCTAGCTGGTAATGGATTTTACCAGCATGTTTGCCACACTACAGGCCTTCTCTCAAAATAAATAGAATTCACAAGAAAGCATTATTTAGCCATAAAAAAATCATGATAGTTTTTTTTTTCTTTAACTAGCTCTCTTG
Organism: Acholoe squamosa; assembly: GCA_949317995.1. NCBI lineage: Eukaryota > Metazoa > Annelida > Polychaeta > Phyllodocida > Polynoidae > Acholoe > Acholoe squamosa. The sequence goes on from OX439038.1 coordinate 42,665,711, forward strand.
AACTGCTTAGATTTTCTTCATGAAACTTGTTATTCTAAAAGTACACATCGTTGGCATTATTTTGACATCTTAGTCATGACTTTTGGTTGAAAACCCAATATTCTTTTAAAATTTTTTATTATCTGATAGCGTTTTCCTGATTTTTGGGGCCAAATATGTCGGTTTGGACTACATCTGACAACTTGGAAAGTTAGTTGAGGTGAAAGCCAGTGAAACTTTGCACAGAATTGATCCTTATGCATGTAAATCGGATGATAACTCACGATATGGCAGCCGCAAGAAGAAACGAGTGTGATCAGGACTCCTTGGATATAGGGAGAAATTGGCCCGAATGAGTGAAAATAACCCCTGTTCGGGACAGTTTTGAGAGTCAAATTAAAACTGGGTTTAAAATCAAATTTCTGGTCATATATCCATTGTATATGCTTAGAAATGAAGTTCAGACATCCTACTGTGTGGTCAGAATAGAAAGAAGTGGGATGGACACACTCAAACTAGTTATTTCGTCCACTGACAACGCATGGTTTGTCCGATCACAACTTACTGCCAATGACTATAGTCTTATAGCAATAACACGGGTCATTGAGTGTGCCAAAGCCAGTGGCTGTCTGGCATTGAAATGTACATGGTGCTGGTATGTTGCATAGTTGACCCTACAATTACAATTATCATTCCTGCAATCGCTTGAAAGCAAATAGTGATACGATCTGCGAAAAGGGGTCCTGGTGCAGGGTACAATAAGGCCCCCTTTTCCCAGTACATTTCACATGATTGTCATACATGAGTTAGTCTGATGCTGTACGATGGTGTAAGAGAAATCCATAATGGATAATAATGTGTAACCAGCAGTGCTGACAATGATATGTAAAGTAATTTAGTAGAAAGGCGAAGAAAAAGGCAGTAAGGCAAGACAAAGTGATTAATGTTTATTGACAAACAAAAGAGTTGATGGCATGTTCCACAGGAATTAAGATATAAATTGTCATGTTCAGGTCCATAATGAGATTTGAGACGGAAGGCTTGATGGCTCCAGTCGACAGATGAAGGAGATAAACTCCCGAAATCCAATCTGAAAATGAAAGAGATAATTAGTTTAGGACCAGTAGAACTGAAGGGATTAATGATGAATAATGGAAGAAGAATATTAGATTAGGACATAACTACTTTACAAAATTGAGTAATGAAAAGGGAAATAAATGAGATGGTGATGTCATGAGACAAATACATGTCTCTGCGCAGGCGCGCCGGGATAATAATAATACTCGAATAACATATTTGTGGAATTCAGAGTAGGAGACGGGGAGTTCGTTCAGAGGGAGCATGGAGACAGCATTGAAAGTTGGGCACTCATATCTAAGCTAACTGTTAACAGCTAGATACCATTTGATCACAACAGGGAGTAGCCTATACATGTTAAGGAAAGGAGCATTATAGTAGTGGAGATCCAACATGCACTTGTTAGTGGTGACATCCTCACCTTTCACAAGCTGAGTAGATCTGGAAGGTTACTCAGACATAAGCAGTTGGGACTTAGAACAACACTGCCTGGGAATGATGGTGTTTCAACTTATGAACTTAATACAAAATGGAGATAGAAATTAATAGCAGTAATTAACATCGACGGACTCCAGGCCTGGGAAGGGACTCTCCCTCTACATGCAGGGATCCTCCCTGTGTGGACTTAGGATCCACATTAAAGTTGGATTATTATAACAACAATTAAGACTCTCCATGTGAGTACACTGCACTGCTTAATTAGAAGTTGAATTGGGCCAAACTTGTCTGTTGCCTTGCCTACTGTATGATAATATGCGATCTTAGTAAGTGGGAGTTATCGCTGATGAGACTTGATATGAAGAGGAGATAAAGGTTACTGTGTTACCACTGTATGAACTAGAGGATATGATGGAGCATTGATCATCGAAGAGTGTCGGAGTATTTGATGAACTATTGTACTCTTGTTGTGCTTGACGTGTTAGTAGCCGAGGAGGAGAATCAATAAAAGTCTTCAGTCAGGAGGTATCTCTCACTGGTTTTATTTGAGTAGGATCACTGCACAGCTTGATATGTGTACTGGGCTGAGGTAGTGGCACACTCTACCATTTATAAGGAGCTAGCTCAAACCCCAAAATGCACTTTACTACATCTATATGCAGCGATTAGAAAGCAAGGTCTAAATAAATTCAAATTAATAGAGTAAACACACAGTACAATGCAACTGCGTACCCCTTGCAATTTATGCTTGCAACAAGGTTTAGTCTCAAAGTGGACTCACGCATTATGGAAAAGTCATTTTGGGAAAGACGACCCTTACAAAGTCCTTACCCTAGAGGAGACAGGGGCAAACGCATGGACAAGTACTAAGTCCTATATTCAAAGGCTCCATCCAGACTTTGCTGTACTTCCCATCGTTTGTCTGGAGATTAAAGGCGGGTAAACGCTGCTCACGTGACCTGTAAGTTCCTCTGATTGGCTCAAAATGAGACACGTATTGATCCCTGACAAAAGGACTGCTTACTGTCACTGTGGGAGTAGACATTCTTTGAACAACAGTCAGGGTGGAGGGAGTGTGGAGAAAGGTGAGCTGAATATGTGGACTGAGAGCCCTACACCGCAGCACAATTCTGAGATACACTGGGTGTTGGTGGCATTGGTAATAGGATAAGGTCAATACAAATGCTTGCTGTCAAATACCGTAGTCCTACCTTTTTTGTGCTGTACACAAGTGGTCAACCTGAAAAGGTATATGACAAAAGTAGGTATCTCATAGTGCAGCACACACTATCTTTTTAGCAAGGCAGGTGCCCTTTCAGACTCATATGATGAGTGGAAATTGAATAGTGAAGCAGAGCGTAACTTCTTTGGAAAAGAGGGCCCCTACTCCCTGCTCTATTTAGCATAGGAGCAACACCCTCCCGGGATTGGTAATGTATAAGAGAATCAGTATAAGAAGTGCAGGGGTAGGTACAAGAGTGTAAGGGAGTCGCTCAGTAAGTATAGTGCTGGGGCAGCAGTGGGGTATGGACGGTAGGGGCATAATAGATGAATAAGGGTATAGAGAGGGGATACAAAGGGGGCAGAAAGGTAAAAAATGGGGGGACTATAATTAGGGAGACTAAGTGCAAAGAGGAAATAATGAAAATTCCTGTAGTAAATAATACAAAAAAAGAAAATGTACTTTCCAAAAGATCAGATCGGAAAGTCAGGGAAATAGGAGTGCTCAACTTTAGGGAATAGTTCAAATGGAGATGAAATATATCTGAAAGGGGAGGGGTTTCCCATGCATAGAGGTTGGCCTAATGGAGATGGGGCTGTCCCAGGTCGGACAGGGTAAACACTAGGCTGAACAAGGCACACATAGCCATGACAGACTGCAGGTCGCCAGGGGGCTCCTGCCCTGCAGGGTGGGCATTCCTTAATCAGCCCTCCAGTGTACAGATTGTCCCTTTGGCCCTGTCTAAATGGGGCCCGTCTCCACCAGGCTTTTCTGAGCCCCCGGCAAGATAAGCAGTGCCATCAGGCGGCTTGGCAGTTGATGGAGACACACAGATAAAAAAAAGCCAGAAATCGGGGAATTGATCAAAGAAAATTGATAAAAGAAAATACGACGACATCGAGAGAGAGAGAGAGAGAGAGAGAGAGAGAGAGAGAGAGAGAGAGAGATGGGGGAAAGGGAGTGGAGAAGAGAGTGAAAGAATGAGTGAGCGAATGAGCGAACGAGCAAGAAAGAGATGGAGAGGGAGTGAGGATGGGAGACTAGGCAGGCTACACTGACCAAGGTTGACATATACCCCTGGGAGAAAAAGCCTCTATTTGACTGGTGTATGAATACCTCTGTGATCGATAGGGTATAGAGGGGAACTTCTGTCAGAAGCCTTATATCGGGTATCCACTACACAGCAAAATTTGGTTTGCTGGTGGCTATGAATCACCATGACCGTTCTATTTTCTTTGAAATAAAACCCATGCTTGTTAGGGAATTGCAAATGTAACATTAGGGAAGGGGAATTTCTTATTAGCCGTACAAATTACTTGGGGAGCTATCCATATTGATAGTCTTAACATCAGGATTTTTGGTTGAACACCATTATCCTTGTAGGCATTGCCTCATTAATGTTGATGGGCATTATTTAGAAATGCACTCCAGCTTTCTTTATGTGTACCCTACTCTGATACCTAGCTCAACATTGAACATACTGTTCATAATTTCTATTAGAAAAAAAAGAAAATCATAGCATACTCCATAGCAACTGAGAGTGACCTTTAGCAATGTTTATACCATGGTAATGGCTTATTTGCATATTTTTGCATTCAAGTTTAATGATACACAGAGTTCATGTGTCCAGGCTATAAAGAACGATGTTGACACTGGACCGCGACATACTTTGACAGCGAGTTGACTCGTATTCTTTACCATAGTGGACAGCGGGCTGTGCATCTACGCCGTAGTGTCAACATCCCCTGCCGCGCTGGTGTATAGATTAAGTACTACCTTTCTTGTCGGACGGGGAACCGGGACTGATCGCAATTTCACCATTTTGAGGGAATATAGCCGTAAAATCATCTATTAAAACATGGAACATTAAGAAGAAGGTCTATTCTTGGTTCTGTGAACACTAGGAGGACTCTCATGCTATATAAATGGTGGAAATTGAATGTTATTCTCAGCGGATCGCACGGCGTGTTGACAAGCAGAAATCCAATATGGCGGAGGCCCTTTCTTCTCCTCCATGTCAACTAGCATCACAATTCATTGATTTTAAAGGTAAATACTTAACATGGTCTATGGGGGTACCATGGTATAAAGACCATATTTAACATTTATTTATGCACTTGTTGATGTTAGCCATTGGATACAATCCATGACTAACATCAACACGTGCATAAATAAATGTTATAATTATATCCTCTAAATACTACTGGCATAGTAGGTACATACTACCATAGATTTAAAAGCGTATACCTGCTGGGGTCTGTATAGTTCAAGGGTACAGGTCCAGCATGTGTTTAAGGTTTTCATTTTAAGCTACCAGGTAAGTAGCATGCAAAACCCCTTGCCCCTAACAAGCCTTTTATATTCTAGTGCAAATGCAAACCTCTTTACTGAGGTCACTTGCAGTTTTCTCTCGTGGTATCTATATCGCGAAGCTGTAATATTGTACATTGTATTAGACTGTACTTTTCTTAGGTTTCCAACATTTATCATTATTGTGAAGTTCCCTACGGCTAACATACAAGCTCTTACAACCACTCCCATGCACTTGCTGCGTACACTGAACCAACCAATGTAGGCAATGTTCAAATACCACCTCCTGGTGTGCAAGTATGGCACAAGGAGGAAACTACGTGGTACCTACCAGCACGTATTGGCGAGTGAAGATAAAGGTTACATCACAGACCTACATTCTAACCAAGATACATTTATTTTGTACAGACGGGCTTGAGAGTTTTCTACTGTCATTCCTATGTCATGTGTGTGAGTCGATCGATATATTATCTATTCACTCTTAGAAATAATAATAGAATGCAAAAAGAGTGGGACTGTAGCAGTCAACCGTGAACGAAATGCATAATATATTATTTCCTCACCACAGTAAATCTCTTCCATTAGTTCACTTCTTGGTCTCAGACCGACTTCCTGCTGAGCCCTCTGCTCCACCCCTAATAGAAAGTTTCAAAGGGCTTGCACGTAGAAAAGGTCAAAGTTTGGAGGAGTAGGTGTAACATCTTTTATGGCCCTCTAAGTATAGCCTTAGTTAATGATGAGCATTCCTCTGTAGATCCCAGTAATACGTAGTGTCAGTATACTGTGCAGGAGAGCAGCTCGGGGTGCCTTGAGCTGCTCTAGGTCGGTGCACCCCAGGCACCACCACCTGCTCTGCTACACCCGGACTATAGAACAGATTTGGGGACATACCTGTAACATAAGAGGGTGCTATCTGTGTGGGTACTATGGCATTCATCTACTTCTGCAGGTAAAGGTATGCGCCTGTATCCCACCGTTACCATAGAGACGAGTGAATGCCATCTCTATTAAAAACTTCTTCCCGGCCAATCGATGCTATCATCTCTTTATAGCAGACGTAGCATAAGGCGTGTCATTACAATTTAAAGGATGTATGAATAGAACCCACTGACCTTGTGGAGTATTTCATATGGGCGTATACCCCCACACCCCCACTCTCATTAGATTCTACACACTAAGGTCATTTCATTAGCAATTAGATAATCCATGCCTTGTTGCACTGAGGATCCTTTCTGAGTGGCAGTACACATGACTACTTTCAGGCATCAGCTTTGAAAGTTCTGTAAGGGATAAGGCTTGAAGGGATTATGGATATATACCACAAGAGAGACCAAATATACCAAATGACAACAAATGGAATGTTTTGGTCACTATGGTTACCAGACCTGACAAGAAATGCCATGTCTTAATTAAATGTCTGGGTCAAGAGTTTTCAGATAAAGTAGTGAGCTAGACCATATTAAAATAGAAGATCAAAACAACACAAGGTCTTATAAATAAAAGTGATGACCTTGTTAAATAAGGTAAAATCTCAAATAATACTGGGCATGTAAAAGGTTAACATAATGACAATCACTTTTTGTACTTCAGAAGATAGTAGGCCTAAACAAATAGAAGCGTTGCTCATCTGATAATCATCAACCCCTCTATGTAATAGCTTATAAACATTAGTTTGAAGTTATTAATAAATATGTTTGTATGACAACCTCCTACTTCAATTAATAAAACGGTTTCCCAGTAGAATCGATACTAAATGGTTTGTTTCAGAAATACTGAACATAGAAAAGGTTTTGACATGGCTCTCTATCTGCAGAGTACAGCTTTGTCTTTCACATATCTGTTTCAATGGTTAAGTTTTCTCGTCTATGTGGCCCTGGTAAATGGAGGTTAAGCACTTTTGACTTTCAAATACCACCGGCAGATTCCACAAAGGGAGAGAACATGCCTAACAACGATGGTACCCTTGTGATGAGTCTGTCCTGTACATACATACCCCTGGTGATGAGTCTGTCCTGTACATACAAACCCTGGTGATGAGTCTGTCCTGTACATACATACCCTTGGTGGTGAGTCTGTCCTGTACATACATACCCCTGGTGATGAGTCTGTCCTGTACATACATACCCCTGGTGATGAGTCTGTCCTGTACATACATACCCTTGGTGGTGAGTCTGTCCTGTACATACATACCCCTGGTGATGAGTCTGTCCTGTACATACATACCCCTGGTGATGAGTCTGTCCTGTACATACATACCCCTGGTGATGAGTCTGTCCTGTACATACATACCCTTGGTGGAGAGGGGGACCAGGGGGTCAAAATAATTTCACCTGTTTTTAGTGAATAGCCTGTGTGTTACTATAGGTTAAAAGGGCCCATTCATACGGGATTTTCGACCCTTAGGGGGCGTCAAAAAATGTTTGACCCCTCAAGAGTGGGTGCCCAGAATTTTTTTGGCGCTTCTGCGCGCAAACCAACCATGCAGTCCCTTAGTTGTTAAAAAATGATCACTCCCTGATGTAACAGTCTTCAAGTCACTAATAATCTGCCATTGTTGTGGTTATGATCGCCCTACCAAATTCTATACATGTATGAATGATGCCATATGAGCACGTCATGCAGTGCATTCGTAGGGGAGTACCTTTGACCACAGGCAGACACTATGAGTCTGCTACATTAGTCCCTTCTTAGATACCCTTATACTATTCAGGACCTGAAGTCGTAACCACTGACGAGTTTCGGACCTTCCAGGTTTTCAGTGATTGGGATTAACGTGGCCAAATATGAACTATTCTTCATCGTTTCATGTAATGCTTATTGATTTAAAATGAATATTGAAATGGAATGACAGTCTATAGGAACAATGTAGAGAATGGAAATAACCAAACAATACTCGTTTGTGCGTGGATACTTTATTTACGGAAATTCATCCGGTACCGCTGTGCAACAAACTAGAAGCAACACCAAAAATACACTTATTTATATAATGAATTAACTATTTGAAACCTCAATTCCCTTACATCAAAATAGCAGATGGCCTGTGGGTGTCCATATGACCAGCTTCATACAGTTTATTCCCGGAGTTTATTCAATGGAATCTCATTTTTAATTGGACATGAATAATATAATTGTGTTCGCAGATGATACTAATGGTATTGTTAGACGTATATATCATTAGCCGACTCTTCACATTGATGAATATATATAGTGTTCCTATATTATACCAACGAGAAACCCTATAACTTCAGAAGGGCAATGACTTCATATTCTCTTGATGTACATATGAATGTGTAAATCGAACCTTTACCGGAATAGAGAAAAGAAGATCCACCCTAGATAAAATCTAATGATACCAATGATATGACGGATAAAAAGAGGCAATTAAGGAAAACCCTTCCAAAACTTCATAAATGCAGAGAAACGGGTATTCTCAAGAATGCAAGGTTTGCAAGAAACTTCTAGATTACTCATGGTAAATTGATCAGGGATCCCAACAGTAGACATTGTCACAAATCACACAGGAGGCATCCTGGTCCATCGACATCGTAACTCACACTATACATGGACCGTTCACTAGCGCCCCCTGGAGAAAATGTGGGAAGTTCAGGCCTTGCAAGTTGCAGCCATCATGGAAACAATGTCTACACAGGAGGCCGCTAGTGGAAAGTTCTGGAAGTAATTTTGGAATGAATTACACTGACTAACAGGACCTTTTGGTGTTGGGAAGGATTATCGATGCACTCAATCCCTCTAACATAAACTATAGCTGTAAACTATAGAAGGCGATCGTGTTGTAGACAAGGCGAAGAGAAATGGTCGGGTGGGAGATGCCGATCTACGCACTTAATAAGTTAATATCGTAGGGATCTCAGATCTTTCTGATTTATATCGCATCAACCATGTAATCTGTTCACATATCCACAGTATTGATGCCTTCTTCTTCTTTACCAGTAGTAGTAGGTAAAACCTCTTCACTGAAGGAGTCGTTATCAACTTCTTGTTCCATGGCCTTCATTGATACATGAGACAGAACAAAATGTGTCGTCATTGTACCTTTACCCTGTAAAGGAATGAATAGGTAAGCCACGTAACAAGTATTTGAACAGGAGAACAGAGGGAGGTATTCTTTGAGTGATTTTAGCTGAAGCATACTGTATTTAATTATAATTAGAGTATAAGCTTAGACACTCTACATATAACTGGCGGCTAATGATGACAAACCTTTAAAATGTCAACCAGATTATAAGCTCTACTTTAGAATGTTTCCTGATAATTAGGCTGTACAGAGAACAAAACACTTTATGACAGTACCTTCACTGCAATTGTACCGCGAACCTCTGTCTCAAAGCCCTCTTCTTTCTCAAGCAGTGCTAGTGTTGTCTCGCTTATGTGGATCCTCAGTGCTACAAGGATAAAGAATGGTTTCAGAAAATTTGCTTTGATCATATTCTCTCTTTGGCAAGTATTTTTGCACTTATTAGATAGGGAGTCTATCCTTCTTGTAAAGAATGACCTGCTAGACTGTCTACAATCAGATATAAAGGGGCCAAAGATGGGGCCCCCTCATGTCACATATCACCATGATTCCCGTATCCCTCTAAGAACTTTCATTTCCCCATATGTCACATTTAAGAAACCCCCAATTTCATGCCACATATTCCTTTCTTCATGTCACTGATGTTACATGTCGATTTTGGGAAATGCCCGTGTCACCATGTCGAATTTCGTGTTCCAGACCCCATTGATAATGCCCTTTTTGGGCATACAAAGGCAGGTACATCGGGTGAGTTAATGTTGATACCTTCTCCAGTTGATTCCATCCTGGAGGCTGTGTTAACCGTGTCACCAAACAAACAGTACCGTGGCATCTTGATCCCGACCACACCAGCTGCACATGAACCTGGGGGAAAGAATAGACTAAAACTGTGATCAATTGCCTCATTAAACTTACTAAGACAATACAGCTCAAAAGGCAATTTGCAAGAATTAAGGGGATAGGATGGGGTTTGAAATAAGAGGAGAGTATATATAGGAAGACAGGGAGTTTTATCCCGCTAGCACAACCCGTGCAAAATGTCATTTTACGTAAAACTCGTCAGATTTGTACAATAAAAATGATGTCATTTGGATAAGATGTGCCATGACAGGCTAAGGATGTGTAGGTCACGTGAACGTGAATGCTGCCCTCTCATGAGCCATTTGGTATTCAGGCCTCCACTGAAGGTGTTCTGGATGCTGATTGGCTTAGAAATCATATGAATGAAATATTGGTAGAATTATGAAAGGAATCACAGGTGTCCCCAAATATAGTTCCTAAATGTAACAGTAGATGAGCTTTTATATTATGCAGGGTTTGGTGATTGTGCAAAGGTTAATCTGGCCAATGGAGATTTTCAGACCCAAATCAGGGTAGAATAGGACTTACTAGACATATTGCTCTCTTAGTTAAGATTTGCAAGGTTAGGATATCCAAAATTCTGACACATTGTGTGCGAGAGATGGTTTAATCTTGCTGTGGTCGAAAATATTGCCAACGAACATTACCTACGGAAGTGTTTGTGTGTTAAACTATATAGAAACATAGAGGAAATAGAATTGCACTGTAGTTCCACGTGACCTGTATGAGGTGCATTCAGCTCTGACTGCTAATACAAGATGGCGCCGCTGTATCTAAACTGCTCCGTTCTCAAGGCTTTCCCACAAAGTATCATGTCTTACACTGGGCCTATTCAGCAGACTTTTATGCAGGATTTGTATGGTCAAAATCGACCAAAGGGACCCGCTAGCTGGGGAGCCAGCCAGCTCAAATGTTGTTATTTTCAAAAGACCTAGTGTTGAAAGCAGCACAAGATATAAGAGTTGGATCTTGGTAATTTGATAGTGCTGATTACAGATATGGGGTGCGTATCTTGATATCTAGGTCGGAACAAGGTCAAATTGAAGGTCAAAGTTCACCATACTATTGCAATGGGTCCTAATCAACTTAATTGGGATACATATGAATAGGGATTCCACTGTGCACTAAGGACCTCTAGTGTTAATGAGTGGAACAAAGCCCTCTGTCTGTTCTATACCAGATCATGACCTTTGACCTTTAATTTGACCTTGCTCCTACTTAGATATCAACACAGCTAAAGATATTTTTCTTGATTTAAGAAAATAAGATAAATTATCTTACTTGGCAGACAAAACTACCAGTTTTAAGAAAATTAAAAATCTTAAAACTGGTAGTTTTGTCCATCGGGTAAGATTATTTAAGATTCCAAGAAAATTATTTTAGCTGTGAAGATATGCACCCCATATCTGTAATCAACACTATCAAAGTACCCAGATCCAACTGTGATAGCCTGTGCTGCTTTCAACACCAGGTAATTGACCTGATCCCAGGCTGGCTCCCCAACCACACTGGACTTACCAAGTCCAAACTTGGGAAGATACATTTGTATGATATTGCATTTTTTTTAGAGGGATATAACATTCATCATATTTTTTCTATTGTCTGCAAAACATAGCATTGAGCTACACAGGGAATTGTATACCTGTGAAATATTCTTTCTCGGTATATCTCTTTGTGCAGAAGAAGGAGAGCCCAACAAATTTAAATCTCCCTCACAACCTAACCAACTTTATGCACGGAGACATAGGCGTACACTAGACAACCTAGTGATATACATATCTATTTTATCATCATGTGCAATTGCCAATTTTAAAATAGTTTCCCTTCACAAATGAAAATTCCAATGATCACAACACCATTAGTGTATAGATTATCTATGTACTGAAAGTGATATTTAACACTCCTATATGGGTAAAATGCCTTCAATATTTAACTCAGTGGCGGATGTTCGGTCCTATTCATGTATGAGGTACTACAAACTATTCAGTGAGCCAACTACCCATAATGATACCGCCATGGTAGCTTCTTTTGACCTACTTTAATAGGTGCCCCTGGTGGTGGGCCCTTTTTCACTTCTTTCTTTAGTCGGCCATCGGTAAAAAAAATAAGATAAAAGTTGCCCCATGCCCCTTCCATCGGCCAGAGCAAAAAAAAAAAAAAAAAAAGGGGATGGAAAACTCACTTTTAGACCATGAAATGTGTTAATAACGAGAACCTTTTCAACTTGAAAGTTTGAAAACTTAAGGTTTATTGATGACAATATACAATTACTTATCCACAATCCAAGTTATTAGAATAAAACGGCCTTAGACGACATAATGTTAGGATACAATTCTTTTCGATGAGTCGCCTGCAGGGAAGGGCCAGTGAGCGACGTTTATTCATACTGGTAAAAGGAAAGGGGAAGAAAAACTAAAATGCATTATCCCTCCGTCCAAGTCCAGAAAGGTCGCGATAGTCTTGCCTATGCCTCTGAATTATTTAATCTTCACTGTCCTGTAGAAACGTGACACCTAGGATCTAGCACCACAACCAAACAGATTGGTCTAAACGAGAACATTAATTGCATTATCATGTCCAGCCATTCTCTACACACAATACAAATTGATGTGATAGATTCAATAGTATGCCACCTTACTGTCAATTATATCAATAGTATTCAGGTCATACGTGTAGTTCACTACATTCTTGAATTTGACAGCGCTTTGGATTGGTAACATTACTTAAATGGGTATGGGTATGCCTCTTAAAGTTGAGTGTTGAGGTCATACAAGTATTTTACTATTGTCAGTTGATAGTAGACTACTATGTACAATGTATAGATTGTAAAATGAAAGAGCCACATGTTATGGCATGCGTGTCCAAGTGGTATACCCAAAATATAGCATACAAGCTATACCAGGACTGACATATAGCTATGTTATATATGTCACCCGGACTGTCTTCGCACCAAATAGCCCAACCACTGTTCCTTGCATTGGCAACTGTTTTCAGTGTTCAAGCTCACCAAAAGAATTCCATACTGAAATTAAGTAGTTGTGTCTTCAGAAATAAGGTGACGTTCGTCTTTGGCATAATAGAATGCGACAAATTATTTCTTTCATTAACCAGTGCATTATTTAATTAACATACCTGTGTCTAATCATAAGTCTGAATTAGGTTTAGGGCTATATAACACGGATACTTTTGTATACACCTATGTAGGCCTTCCAGGCCACAGTGGTTAAAGCCAGACATAAACATGTAGACAAAAGCTCAAAGAATAATAAAGGGGGGGGGGTGGGGACTCCACAAGCCCATATACATGTACGTCTGGGTTTGAACACTGGGCGATCAGTCAGTTGTCTAACTTGTGTTTATTTGAATCGAATCGGTGATCGTGCAGCAGCATGTAATTGATTAATTTTAATTAGTTGAACCGATAAATCTCTGTTTTTAAAGTAGTCCTATGAGTGGTCCCTATATATATATATATATATATATATATATATATATATATATATATATATATATATAGCACCGGCAATACTATAATCTGTGGGTAATAGAGCGAAAACTCTACTTCTGTAAAGATGTTCTCAGTACATACTAATTACTATACGTCTTCTACATCTCTACATCTGCATGATCAAATTTATCATTTTCATATATAAAAGAGGCCACAATATAGTATACCTGCGGCGCTGTAATCAAAGCTATGCCTGCACAACCGGTCTTGAATCAGCGATATAAAGAAATAAAATTAACTGTCATCAAGGTCTCAGTAAATACCTGTCTCGCACAGGTTCTAGCCAGCCATCAGAATTAATATGCGACAGGGGTCTTAAATGAGTCAATACGGTATCTAAAAGTAGGGCCTTCATGTGTGACTCATCCCCACCCAAACCAGGACATACTACAGGTAAGCCTCCTCAGAATACCATCAAGTAGTATCATATTCCTATGGGAAAACGTGCTTGGCAACATACCAAATGAATACAAGAACAAGTAACGTTTTGAAACCCTGTACTTTATCCTTATTGTGTCCTATTTTTTTTCATTATTACAAGCATCAGCACTTTATTCTCCTAAGTCTTTTCAAAATAATTACCTATATAATATGCTTTTAGGAATCCCATGTGTTTGACACGATAGAAGGAATAACACCACAGGTAGGGTACATCTGCACCGCGTTTACGATCTCAACACCGTTCATATAGTGTGTTGTTATTCTCTTTTCACCTGGTGAACCTTTGTCACTGTAACCTTTCTGAACGTTGCTGCTGCTGCTGCTGCTGTACCTGTCATGTGGCATGGGTCCCCCCTCCCACCTTTCAGAGAGGAGGCGGGTTCATTCAAGGGTCATGGGAAGGCAGGGTGGCCGGATCAACTTGGTGAGATCGAATGATGTCCCCTATATTGCAGCAAGCGAAATATTCAACTTTTGATATGGAGGTATTAAAACTTGGATATTGAATACAAAGCTCCCCTGATATCAATGTGTAATTCTTATTTAATCAGCTACAACTTTGTGACCAAATGATATATGTTATTGTATCTCTAATCTTGATTGGGAAGGTCAGGTTTATTCTAATGATTTCAAATTTGATATGACTTCAATATGCCATATCGTGTTTAAAAAGATTGATTTCTAATGCAGAATCTTTAATATCAGGCGGGGAAGATGTTGCTTTCTATACGCACTGTGATAGGGTTATTGTGGTATTTTCCCTGGGCAGACTTATAGTTATACATAGGGCAGACCTATATCACCGGGTATTTTCTCTACTTGAAGAACCATCCTGGCACCTCCTTTAGTTTTCCTGTTTTTGTATATTGGATACAGTTTGGCACCCCAGGCCTATAAAGGGAGAGGCTTATTAAGCTATTAATGTATTGATATTCTAGGACGAGGTGAGGTTTGCTTGAAATATTCGCCCGCGAAGCAGGAAGGCGAATATTTCAAGCTAACCTCACCGAGTCCTAGAATATCAATGCATTAATGCATTTATCGCACTTATTCATCCATTATGTATTAACTTCTTACCTGATAACCCCAGAATTAATCCAAGAGAAGACATTTTGTAAGTGCATGCGATCTGCTCGGTTTGCCAAGCCACCTTAGCCATTGTTTTTACTCCACCAGTCATACCCTTGCCTTTCCAACGAGTTTTCGGGTAGAATCCAAGCATGTCAAGTCCTGTACTTCTAGCACTGCCAAATGTACGATCTCTAGTTGGTGTTCGCATACATTTTGTATCCATTTTCTTATAAAGAAATAAGAATCCATTAATTTTCCATAGGGATCCAACGCACACGGCCCGGTACACAGCCATTGTATCTTGTTGGATGAAGCGGGGAGGTGCCCGGATTGAAGAACTAGGTCAAAGACGCAAAGAACAAGGAATGGCCGGATGGGGCGGGTCCCGACCTGTATCGCTATGGAAAATCAATGGATTCTTATTTATTTTGAACAAAATGGAGAAATTAGGCATGGCATGTGCATCTAGGATATCTAAGGATGTTTCCCTGTTAATAACTCCACCAGGTTCCATGGATTCTATGCTAATGACGTGTGTTAACATCAGGTACATGTCGGACAACTTTTTCAAATCCTTGATGTACATTGCTTTGTATCACCGGTCGGCTTGGTATAGTGGACAGCGAGCTCATCTCCTGCCACAGCGGCCGGAGATCGATTCCCCATTGAAACCTAAACAGTTTTATCAGGAAATTAATGGCGTAGTTGACTTTGTATACTTCGTCAATTTATTAAACATGTCCAGGTTGAAACCAGCAGCCTCTTGGAGAAGAATAAAAGGTCTCAGAGTGCGGTTAAACCCCGATAACGGAACAGGGTTATGACCAAAAAGGCACTGTAGAGGCCAGAATCGTGAGATAAAGAACTATCCAGTAGGCACAGCTTTGAAACAACGTTTGCATGTTTGCATATCAACAGTTAGTTCAGGGTTGAAATATGTTTGAATTTGAAAGTTGACACAACATAACCAAATCAGCTGTGGTTCAACATCTAACAATCAGTGCTGATTCAACATTTGTACATCTATGTTAATTCAATATTGTTTCAATGCTGAGAGTTAGTTGATATATAAATTTTGATGTGTCAATGTTGAATCAGCACTGAATCAACATTAAAATTGATATTGTTAATTCAATGTTGACAAATCAACATTGAATTGAGAACAATATTTCAATGTTGACATGTTCATCAACTGTTGATCTTTTGTTGAAAGGCTGATGGTTGACAAAACTGAATTGGAATGACTGAAAAAGTGTTGACAACAGGTTGATCAACATTATCAACACATATCAACCAGATGTCAACATTGATTTGATGTTGTGTGTCCACTGGATATGTATCCTTTTCCTACGAGGCCTGGCTTATACAGGAGGAAATGTAGTGTATATACAGGTACCTATTTTTGGCTGCGTATATAATAGTACAAAGGGGTTATGGTCAGAGTGCTAACCAGAGCATATCCGTTTGACTTTGTTCAATATACGCAGCTCTAAGTTGCTTGCAGATGCCATTTTCTTAGTAAATTCTGTATTGAATATAGCTACAATACATTTTCAAGGAAGGGAAACTGGAGGATGAAATGTTTTAATATTTTGTATTTTTTAAGATAATTGATATGTCATACCAAATCAAATGAATATTCTCTTTCCAGCTAGCACAACTCAATTTACGTCTTTCTTAATATGATTTACATAAGAGTTACAGGCAAAATCACCCCTCTGCAGGGAAATTGAAAATCATAGCTCACCCCCAAGGTCTTTCAAATGAGACATAATTGGCTAAAATATACCTAGTAGTTATGCCAGCACCTGATATCGAACATTGGTTTCTACTCATAATTATCAGAAAATGACGATCAAGCTCTAAATGCATTACAAACCATTATTACCTCTCATCTTACTACCTGGGGCCCAACCGGACCCCAGGCATCTAATTTCTTGTGAAAAGCATAGAAGTAATGTTCTGATCTTCACTAAATTTTATCTAATTGTCACAGATACTGTTTTATTCAAAATGCCTGGATATCATTTATAAGCATATCTCAAGGATCTTTTACACTAGAAATGACAATCCATACGGACCCCAGTCAAATCCAACATAAAAGCATAATACTTAAGCTGCAGAAGAACATGGACAACGGGTCCCTTGCTTTGTATTTTACTTCTATTAGACATCTGCATGATTTTGAACAGCACCAGGCTAATTGTAGGCAATTTTTAGTGTCATTTGTGTTATAATTGGTAGTTTTTCTGGTATGTGTAGCTGTAAGCTCTTGATGCATTATGTTGATGTCTTCAGACTCAGACCACTCAATTTTCTGTTTTGACTGGGACCCCATAGGTGTCAATATGTAGGAAAGACACTTGGTTCTATGTTCAGAGGAACATTCTGTACAGAACAAAAGACTAGATGAGACCATACATATCTGTCTTCCAGCGTTGGCCTAAAATTGACTGAAATATTTAAAATCTAACTGAAATATGTATCCTACCCATGGGAAATACTTTTACTCAAGTATGAGTTTCCAAGATGGAACTTTTGGAGGCTAATTAAAACATCAGAGCCATCAAAATGTTTTCTTTTCTGCAGGAATAAGGTGGAAAACAGTACTGGGGTCCACACGGACCCCACCAGAAAATGATACATTTTGTTGATTTATGAAAAAATGACCCATGAAATCTGGTAGCCATGTAGATATGTGGGGGTTCTACCATATAAAATAGAAAAATCACTTTCTGTCACTTTATATTTTGATTGACACTATTTTGTCACTTTTTCGTTTTTTTCTCCCATTAATTAGTATCAAAACTGATGTTAAAAACATGATTTCCTCTTGTAAAGATACCTAATATCCTAAGGAATAAACATGCAAAAGATCAAGTTTGCATCTTTAACCATCACTGTGTAGCAATATTTCTTAGTCTGGGGTCCAGGGGACCCCGGTTAGTATTAAACCTGATTTTTAGACGTAGTATAATAAAGGCTATAGTTAATAAATCACTACTGTATTAATCAGCCATTTTCACAAACATACCTAAAGATACGTTGATTTTTATCATAGATTTTGATCTAAGAGGAATTTCTACCATTCAGACAGGTGATTTAAACAATGAGTAAGTGATTTAAACTATGAGTATGATTCTAATACCAATGCAAGTTCTTCTCTGCAAAGACAGACATATTTATTTTTTTGTAATCTCTCTTGTACAGCGATTAAGGACAATAAATAGTCATTGCCTATGTTATTTAGAGGTTAGCATTCGTTTGAAAGTCTCTGGAGGGCCTAGCCAAAAGGTGACGGAGAAGGACCTATGGATTTCTTCAGAGTGTAGGGGGAATCGTGAATGGTCTTTTTCCATAGTATTGACAGAATTATATGGAAAAAAAGAACGCTTGTCTAGTTGTAGGAAACGTACATGTGTCATCTAAATAGGCTTATGGACATTTATTAAGCTCTGCATGTTTTATCTCTTGCTTCTCGTTTCCTTTTTTGTCTAGACCCTCCAGACCCCCCCCCCTTCCCTGCCATGCGCACCAACTTGAGTCATTCTCCATACAGAGGTTGTGGAGAGACGGTTAGGACAGTGTCAGTCACTGCAGTTCCATGTCTGCTTTGAGCCTACCGTCAAGCAGTCTGTACCAGTATGGCGGCTCTAACAGTGTACTACCCATACTCTATTTAGCCTCCTCCTCCTCCTACCCCCACCACGCCCCACCGTCATCAACCACCTACACATGCAGTTTTCCGGCGAACTCCTCCAACGGGCCTACTCACCAGCTCACCTGCATATGTAATACCATAAAGTATGGCATAAAAGCTGCTTCATCGAAGAGGCCTCTATAGCTTAAAGAATATCCCTTAATTCTGGGTATTTCAGTCCTAAAGAACAGAACTATGAAACATCCAATTTCCAATCCTCAGGTACGGCTTATGGAGAGCTCCCCCAAAAGCTGAGGTGTGGCGTGTATAAGAGGTGCTTATGCAGGAGGATTTACCAGTCTGTTTACAGTAGAATAGACAGAATGAAATGTCATGTTGGTTAGATTGGCACAAACCTAATTATAGTTTTTGGCAAATGTACCTCTTGGGATTGCAGTGTTATGTTACTGACAGCACTGTGAGCAATCTCCGGTCAGCAGATATATTTCGCTCCGGGCACTCATTGTATCTCTGCACGAATCTTCTCCATCAGAACTTTGACTATGGGCAAAATGTCCCCATTGCATTTTGTGAGAGAAATATCTAGTGGACAAGTACAATTAATCCTGCAAGTTATAGACATGTCAGTCACGACATATAGTTGTAGAAATCAAACACAATGCCAATGCCTTTCTCTGGTATAGGGGAACTGGCATTACATGTATATCATGTAGATTGGACACCAGACAAGCAGTACCACTTTCTCACGTTCTTCCACAGAAGATTTGGTAGAGTCGAGGTAAGAGTCTGCACGGGAGCGTGCGCTGTCAGCTGTATTGATTTATTAACCTGGCATTTTTCTCAGTCATTTTCCGCCCACCACCTCAGAGAATAGTCATTTACAGCTGGTTCGACCATCGAATACTATAACCAATAGGCCGAACTAGTACTTCAGCAGGGCATTCCAGAATGATAGCAATTGTTATTGTTTTGAAATGCTCTCCAAAGCATATAGATTGTGGTGTTAACTTTGAGAAATATAAGATCGTCTGGGGATGGACATACAGTAAAACTTAGTTACAACGAACCCCTTGTTACAAGCTTAAAAAGTTTGTTGTAACCAAATTTCGTTGTAACCAAGTTCAGCATCATGGGGGGGGGGGGGTTGGCACTATACTGTGTGGTTCTGCTACTTTTGGTAATACAGGTGGCATACCTCTGCCATAGAAAGTGGCAAGGGATGGGGGCTTCTGTGTCCAACTGTAATGAACCCTTAGCAGCAGTAGTTGCCTGAGAGATCTGAGAAGTGTTGTGGGGTGTGATAGGACCTCTCTACCCACCTCTATTGAACCCTTAACAGCAGTAGCGGCCTGAGAGATCTGAGAGGTGTTAGGGTGTGTGATAGGACTTTTGCACCAGCCAAGCATTAACTTTTATGTCATTTTTTCCAACCTGGGGTACCTATTACCTATTACCTATAGAAATGTACAGGAGAGGATTGTGACAGGACATTTTTGTTTGTTATATCCAAATTTCGTTATAAGGAAGCTTGTAATAACCAAGTTTCACTGTAATTGTAAGTGCCATGTGGTTTAATGCACACCTGTAGTAGTGTTGACGGCTCTCACCGTGATGTAGACTCCACATTACATACACGATGAAAATAAATCTATGCTACTGGTAGTTCCAAATGTATCAAGATAACAGGTGTACATGTTAACATTTGAGAAAACATGAGAAAAAAAAAGAATTCTGCAAGTTTGATTCTTCCCTAAGGATGCTAAGTATTCCATGATGAACAGAGTCTTCGGTCCAATCATGCTTATTACATGGCAAAAATATAAATCTTTCAACCCTATTGTATTGTCTCATTAATGCGGCAGCTATTTTAATCCCACATCCAGCTGAACGTAACGGTACTTCATGGGTACTATGGCATTCCCTATGAATAACAAAAAAGGAGAAAAGCCCACATGCAGTTTGCTCAAAGATTTCCACTCACTGAAAGAAAAGAAGGAAAAGACAAAACACACACACTATGTGTGGAAGGCGGAAAAGTAGGAGGAAGAAAAGACTGAAAGAGGATGTGTGTCTCTGCCTGTAATCAGCCTATGTGATACAAGAACAGCTCACCTGAGTGGAGACCAATCCTGAGTTTGAGTGTCTCGTTGGGCAGGTGTGCTACAGAGATGTTGGGGATGACACGGAGCAGGTTGAGGGAGACTAGGGCAATCTCTGCAGCATGGCGTGTACCATTACGGTTAGGGAGACCTGATACCACCATGTAGGCATCACCAATGGTCTCCACTTTATACACGTCATACTTGTCAAGGATCCTGTCAAATGTGCTGTTTTTATATTCCATAAAAGAGAGAATACATGCGGTCAGATCATTAAATGGAAAAAAGAGTTGAGTTTGTGTTAGTCGTGTGACAAAAACACACTGTGCGTGAGGGAGCTTGTATCATATCATGGTACACTTTTGAAATGTTCTATGTTGATATTCCACAACAGTACACAGTACTGTAAGGTAATAAAAAGCTGGTAGCACACAGCTCTGAATGATTATTACCAATGACATTAGATGAAAAGAAATTTGTTCGAAGATGTTTCATTGTATGTATAGTGTCAAGATAGCATCGTAAACATTTTTGCTATCACAGATACTCCTTAACACACGTTGATTTTTGACAATAATGTGATTCGCTAATGATGTGTTCCAATTGTAAAGACGAGTGTACAGGTCTTTTTTCTTTTCAAGAATTACGTTTATTAGATATCTGGATTTGCTGTTTTATAGGGAATTCTTTGTCTAGGAATTGGCCTGTGAATGAATTTAGGTTGTGGACGCGTTTCATTCACTCTTAAGTAGTCTACAGGGGACAACTGCATTGTCAGGTATAGCATCCATATTGTATTAAATGCACCGGAGTCTGATGATGCAAAAGAGTGAGGTGCACGTGGTGGTGGGAAGAAATTAAGCCTCTCTAAGGGAGTGATCATTTGTGGACAGGTGAGGGGAAAGGGTCCTCCGAGATGAAATGTGACATTTAAAATTGAAGTTATCAGCTATAAAATGAGGTGTCACCCTTGCAGATAGCCCTTTTGGTCTTGGAGATATTGCTTCACAAATATGGAATGACATAACTGTATCAATATAGGCGATAAGCTTTATTATTCATTGTTTGCATTGAATTTGGCATCTAATAAGCATAATGATTTAAATAATCAATCAAAAATGACCAAACTTTTTTTTATACTTTTGGGCACAGTTTTGGATCTAGAAAAGATATCTATATGCTTTTTTCACCATATGAATCATTCTATCTATTTTGCTATTTGGACCATTTATTTTGGTTGCCATGGTAACACATTTACCTGAGAACCCCTTTTTTTAGCCTCTTTTTGGATTAAAAACGTTCTATTTACATTCCAAATAGACAGGAAGTGTCAGAAAATAGAACGTTTTTGAGAAAACCATCCTTTTCTATGTAAAAAAGTACATAATAGTAATTTTTGGCCTATTTTTCACATTTATGGCCATTGTAGCTCCCCCAGTGGCCAAACACAGTACTAAAAGTCCTGCAGGGAGGGCTGGTGGTGCGAACGTACCCTTTTACCCTATAGTAACGCATGGGGTTTCCACTGAAAACAGGTGAAATTATTTTGACCCCCCATCAGAGGGGTTGAAAAAATTCTGACCCCTGGTCAAGGGGTTGAAAAAATTCTGATCCCCCTCAAACCCACCAGCCCCCCTGTTGTTAAAAAATGATCACTCCCGAAGTGCCCTTGTTATGAGGACCCATACAGGAGGGCGTTGCTCCTATGGGAAAAAGGTACTTTTGCCTAAGAAGTGCCTCACCTGCAGCAGTCTCTTTCTTTGTAGTCCTAACTTTATTTTTGGAAAAGAGGGCACTTACTCCCAGCTCTATTTAGCATACGAGCAACACGCTCTTGAGGGTCTAATGGGAGGGTAGGGGGCGGTTCTGGTAGGATGGGCCGGTTGGTGTAGAGGCCATGGACCTGGATGTATCTGGTGCTGGTCCAGTGTGTGTCAAAGCGCTATGAGTCTCTGTCAACATTGTATTGGCTTGCCAAAACCAAAACGAGATTATCCACTTTACAGTATAACACGTGTTAACTTGAACGTAAACTGTGGCATTCATGTTTCAATTCTCTTTCCAAAAGTAACCCAATGTATCCATATTGAAAGGTGTACATAATATCAGCTAGTGAAAACCTGCTCAAGGAAGTAACTTGAGGAAGAATTTAGGAGAATATACCTCTTATCAAGAGTATTCTCCTTTCATATTCCGAGCATTTTTGCTTTTTGGCAAGACCCTCATAGGTCATCAGATGGGTAGAATCTCAGGTTTGAGTGGTAGTGTAGTTGCATCTCAACCTGTGGGTGGTGGTGGTGGGGAGGGGGCAGGAAGATTCTACCGGTTGTTTAGTCTTAGTGATATTTAGAGAACGGAGGAGGTGGCTTGTGCTTGCCTCCTACATGACCAGGTGACTAGTATATATGTGTGAACTAGATCTGAAATGAGCTGCTCGTCACTCACCCATATAGAGCATTGAGTAGGTCGATGATCTCTGAAGGGCTGCTTCGGGCGGAAATAGAAGTGAAGCCTACCACGTCACTGAAGTAGATTGTCACACTGTCAAAATACTCTGGCTGTACCTGTTGTCCTGATAATAATTGGTCTGCCACTGCTCGGGGCATCATCTGGTAATGAAGCACACAGAGGCCATAATATTATGTATTTAACCAGCCCAACAACATTAAATAGTATTCGTACCTCGTTCCAATATTCAATATTGTACCCCTGGAGCTAGTATACTGCAGCCATTAAAAGGAGCTATATAAACTTTGTCAGTGCATCGAACATTGACTGTATCTTTTCAACAATGAATGACCAGATAAGCAAAAGGGACGACAATCATCTGAACTGGCTAAAGATGCTTTCTCTCCCCCCCCTATATATCACCAACCAGACATCCACCCTATCTGCTGTCTTGAGGACATTCCAACCTATACAGACACAGAAGAATACTGATAGGGAAAATACACCTACTTGGTAGAGCAACATTTCAGTTCGGCGCTTTTCTCCTGCAACTTCATCAGTCTTGTTGAGGATGTCTGAAGCATACTTCTGTACACGGCTCGTTAGACGGTAGACAATGGTCATTGTACCACAGGTACACAAGGTTACCAACACCATGATGCAGGAGTAAATGGTTACCTGGATAACAACAAGTAGACCAAAGGGATGGGTTTCAGGTAATGTGGCTTAAAATCTCTTATCTTATATTTCTTTGTTTATGTATACCTCAGATTTCCCCCCAAAACTAACCGGCTTCCAAACTTCTTTGATGAGTTGAGAACAAAAGAAAATACAAAATTGAAAGAAAGCTGTACACGTTTTGATGTTTTGCTGTTATTCTTTTAATTTGATGGACCCAATTGATCATGCTCGTTTTCCACTGCAGACTCATATAATTTTCACCAAGTGATACCAGGTTATTTAGGTAGTACACATATAATGTTACTCACCTGGAGGTTATCATTGGTCATCTGTGAGCCGAGACTGGAACTCAGGTTGTCGGTGATTAACATTCTCACCTGGGCCAGCATGTTGATGAAGGTGGTCATATTGTTGAACCAGTGAAGACCCATTTCTAACCGCCAAGGTGTTGGCCGGTTAAGGCAATCTGTGGTCATGTCACTCGCCACAAGGTACTGAACCATGTCATCGATGTCTTGTCGAAGAGGTCTATTCATGGCAAGGAAGCGCAGATACTCAGTCTTCAGAGGTGGGAAGTAGATGAAAGATGATTCAAGGAGGCTCTTGTGGTTGGAGTAGCTCTCCAGCACCCACATTCGATTATGAGAGACACATGGAAGCCAGAAGGCAGCCCCGACAGCCCGCACAATTCCTGCCTCTTCTGCAGCTCGTCCAAAGTTATCGAATGCCACCAAATAGCGGTAGTCATTGGGTGCTGTGACATCTTTGAAGAGGATGCGAAGAAGTTGGGCATTGAGAGTGCTAAAGAAGCGAACGGAATCATCAACACTCATTTTTCCAATATCAGCCAAGTTGCGGAACTTTCCAAGATTCTTTGTAAAGGCAAGACCTATGGCTTCAGTGTAGTTGATAAGCATATCTATCTTAACAAAGGACCAGTCTTTGACCATCTGTGAGGCATAATCAGTGTTGTCCCTTGACTTGAGCAGATTGTCGAAGACCAACATATTGGACCTGTTAGTACTGAGGAACATGGACGTCCTTCCACGCTCAATTTGGAGGTTACGAACAAGCTCAGCGATATCAAGGGACTTGTTAATGGCCAGCATAGTATCAGTGGTGTCATGAAGAGATTGTAGGGAGCCAGTTAAAGCATTCACTGTCATCCCAAGCAACATAAGCATGGGGAAGAGTAGCACCAGGGACACTTTGGTGGTCTCCTGAAGGGTCTGCTTTTGGCCCTTTGTGACCTTCTCTGACTTGAATAGGGATGTATTAGTCTTTGTGCTTGGTGCTATGCTGGGTACAATGGAGGGATTCCTTTCTGAATGGGGAATAGGGGTTAAGAAGCTGGGGGAATCATTCTTTATGTCAGATGCTACACTCTTCCGACTTACTGGCGTCACCGATGCATTGGACCCCAGCCCCATCCTGAAAAAAAATCCATCTTTTAGAAATTATCTCTCATTTAAAGTCAAAATTAAGCTTGTCCGTCGGGTGACAAATTTCTTGAAAACTTGGTCGTGTCCAGTTTACTTGAAATAGATATACAATCTTAAGAAAATAACTCTCGGCTAAAGGGATCTCTTCTCGAATTAGGATTCAATTTTAATGTTTGTTAAAGCAATGAAATACTTCTCACAAAAGAAGATTATTTTCTATAAAGCTACTGATACCTTTTCTTAGAGTATGTTTTCTTCTCATTTTCAGCATTTGAAAAAAGCCCATTGATATTCTTGTCTGTGAAGCAGATATGCTGTACTTACTTTATAAATTACAATTACATTGAAATCTCTAAAAAACACTTAGGGATATGACTGTGAGTACATAAGTTTTAGCATATTGCAAAGGCTACCAGCCTAGGCTCGCTGGGGATAGAGGGGGCATAAATTATTGATTGTTTTGGCTGATCCCACTAAACATGAATCCAGGAAGTTTATAACAACCTGCCCAAAATAGTGCTCAGCCCATAGTTGTATTTAAATTGTGGGAAGAAACAACTCAGTCAATTTGAGGGTGTAGGTCATAATCGTTATGGAATAGGTGGATTTTCAAGATTTTTGGCTACTTGTTGTCTTGGCAACCAGCTTTCGTGGCAGCACTGTCTGCTCGTGTAAGAGACTATTGTAAAGAACAATTTGATAGGGGGTATCAGAATTTTCTTTAAGATATCATCCAAGGTAAAATAGAAGAGACAAAATCACAACGTTAAAGACCTAGCCTGGTAATAATTGTGACTAGTCCAGCTTCTATTATCGAGAAAAAAAGGTCATCATGGTACTTGGCAAATGTTCAAAATGACTGTTTTAACGAGATTTTCTAAAGAAAGTTAATCTTAAAATCTAGATAAAAAAGGGAACAGAAAGCAGCTCAAAATCTGTTCTAAACTTGCTTTTCCTAATGTCAAGATGGCTGTAAAATCTTATAACTAGAGTTTTCCTCATAATTAGTTTAATTTCTTGGACAAGGAAATAAATTTTATCTGTGAACGGAGGAGCAATGCTAGTTTCAGACATAAATTGAATTTCAAAGTTGAATATTCGACTCGGGGTTACAAACATCTTCGTTAATATTGTAACCCGCTTTCAACATCACTGACGTCTTCTAATGCAGTAAATGTAACGTGACAGTTATCAATATTCAATTAACAAGGAAATCTGTAGGATTTTTCAAACAATTACACTTACCTTGAATGAAGAGGGGAGCCTGGATATCTTAATGCCCTTCCTCCTGCACACTCTAAAACAATGTGAGGCGCCTACAACACAGGACTGAATGTATTATGCTTCTTAAAGGTTAGGATCGGCAATTATCTATGTCCTTGGTGTTGGCATTGGGTTCCTGTGATGCTTTAATAGTCTCATCATAGACCTTCAGAGTTGTTTGATAGTCGCGGCATAAGCCAACATGGGTGAATGTTGAAGTTACAGTTACACTCACATAAAGCTGATGAACAGATGGAGTATGTTAATGATACACTTGGGGGGGGGGCATCTCCTTCAAAAGACCTACTACGTTATCTACAATGAGGGTAGTTGTGAGCCAACACTAAGATGTAAAGGCTTTGCAAAGCCTGGTGGCCTGTAAAAGCCCGGGCTTGAATATGCATCAGTGGTAATAAGATGGGAAAATTCACTATGATGAAGTTGCGTTCTTGTAAGAGCACCAGGGGTATTGAAATCAATCTTAAACTTTAAAAACAGTATTTAAATAAGTAAATGCCTGTCCCGTATAAGCACCAGAGGTAGAGTGGGATTGAAACCAGTGAACAATCTGGCATTTATACGGGCCACCACGGTATGCTTTACACAATGTGCTTCCCCTTTCCAAGTTTCTCCCTATGTCCCAATTCACAGAAGTTAAAGAAGTTTTAAAGAATGATGATGTATAGATTTTCTATGAAAATGGTTAGATTTGTGAGGAAAAGACTCTTGGTCATTTTGATACTTTTCAGAGCATACTGCACTTGTTTTTGCCATGAAAGATTTTCGTTTCAATTAAAGTGTATTATTGTCAACATGGAACGATCATGTCAATCCGATCACTTTAATGAAAAAAAATCTTCTTTTAATTGTTATGAATTAACCCCCAGACTTCTCAATCAATTCCAAGAGCTTCTCTATGGTTTAGCATACGATGGTGAATCTATCATTCTGTTTTTAATTGCCTTATTGATTACCATTTGACGCATCTTATAGCCTCCACCTTCAATTCCTCTAAGGATCGTTTTGACCTCCAAAAATTTCCAAAGTCAGGGACTAATGAAGTGATCAATATATTAAACTAAGGCAAGCTCCACTAAGTTTGTACTCAAGGCAATGTAATCAATGTCCAAGGATTTCGTCAGAAGTTCATCCTTTGCCTGTCCTCTGCGATATGCTGTAGACCGATCACTACCTTTTGGTTTTTGTCATCATGTCACCACTGCCATGGCATTATTTTTCTAGTTGTCATTGATTATAATTATTTGGCAACATCTAATTTGCTTATTGATACATCAATGAAATATCAATAGGTTATTTTACACCTTTATTAACTTCTTCGCCACACAGGCCTGAGCTCTGCTCACACTGTAAGAAGTAGACAGGGTTATTTTACAGCAAAATCCCTTGGCAACTTTGGTTCCAGTACATCTTGCTGTAAATCTACAGGAGGTGATTCACTCTAATTTTACAGAACGATTTAGAGTAATCATACAGTAACAGTCACCCTGATCATACAGCAAGCTCATTCTGTTCTACAGAAACATATGATGTAAATTTACAGCAAAATGTGTTGTAGAATTACAGAGAAATTTCTAGTAAATAAACATCAGTATTTTCTGTGAATGCAGAGCAAATTTTGCTGTAAATGAACAATGAAATATACTGTAAATTTACAGTAATATTTGCTGGCAACTGAGGTTCAAGCAACTATTGCTGTAAAATTACAGTGACTTGATCTGTAGAATTACAGCAAGGGGTTCTGTTAATCAACAACAAATGTATTGTATATACAGGTATGTTATAAAAGACACTGCTATATACTCTGCTATTGGAGTCAGTTCTTGGTAATCATCCCCATGATATCATTTATGTGTGCGCTTCATGTACATGCATCGATACTATAAACCATGCATGCCTAATAAAGACTATTGAGGGTAAGAGAAGTAGAGAACCATCTCACCCAAACCTTATTTAGTTTAAACACTGAAATAACCTAAAGGCAGGTAGGCCTATGTTAGCTTCAACCCCAGAGTCCAGGGACTTGTATTTCAGATTGAGACACAGTTATGGTGTCATGTATGCATATCATTGGTTGTTCCTAGTTTCTTCTCAGGTAACCTTGTACAATATCATTGGTGCACAATGCTAGATTGAACCTGTTGAGGTTATTATCATATTGCAATTCATTATTAAGCTCTGGGGACAATATTTGATTGGAGTGTGCAATATAAGACTATACACACTAAACATATGGTATACTACTGGCCTCCAGTGAGGGACAGTGCATGTAAGGCTATTTTGGTAAACCCTTTGAAGGGCCACTAGGGTGACTGGCTGGCCTTAGGCATACTTCATACAGAGTAATTATACAGGATCACTCACTGTACACATATATCTACACCTACAAAGTCTTGGTATTACAGTAAGAGTCACAGTATTTGAGAGTACAGCACTTTCCCCTGTGAGCTTACAAGAGACATCTCTGTTATAAAACATAAACTTCTTACAGTGCACAAGCCTACAACTCACCCCCCCCCCCCCCCCCGCCCACCTTTACTCAATTATAAGTAGAGACTGCTCGTTAGTGAACAATTACAAACCATGTCTCCCCCAGTGGGACCCGTGGACTACCCCACGTGACCACACTGGTGTATACAAACAACATTGTTCTTAAACACCATCAAACTTGAGATATTTCAATATACCAGACCATACCAGATCCAACTGGATCCAACCAGATCCAACTGGATCATACCAGATCACATCAGTTGCAACCAGTGAGCTGCTCACTACCTTGTGCAATGGATTGCAACATCTGTATTGCGACATGCAGTGGGCAGATTCCATCATGCTGTGAGCTGCTCAATGGGTATATAATAAACCACAGGAGCAGCTCATATCATCTCTCCATATCCATACCTACACCTTACACCTAGAACCTATGACAGGTTAAGTCACAGGCTCAGGGGCAGAGCTTGGACACTGGCGAGTGTATCATTGTTACCACCTGTATGAACACTCATGTCAGCTATGCAATAAAGAAGATTAAATGAGAGCAAACTGAATCATCTAAAATTGTAAATTTCCAGTAGGTATACACCTCTAATGTTTTCAATGTAAATATCAACATTGGAAAAGTTCTATGAAGTGTAACCACACTCATCAACTGTCATAATGGACACTCATGTCTGGTATGGCAGACCATTGGTGACATCAGTTTAAAATAACCCATATAGCAAGAGACAAAGACTGATAGCGTGATGAAGCGGCAAGGGTATCCAAACAGCCTGAAAATAGCGTCCTATAGCCAAAGACTGTGGTATTAAAAACACCCCCTAATTGATATGCTGCAAGAGCTGAAAAATACCAATCTCTCATTGTGTTTTAAAGGAACAGGTTATGGACAAACATTGATAGGCTTGACTAATTGGGCAAGCACATCAATAGAAAAAGAATACACATTAATTCCATCTATTTCCACAGAGGGCCAAATAATGTATTTGTAGCTCTTTGATTAACAAAAGAGGTATTGTTTTAACCTATGAATAGTTGGCACGGTCGGCCTTCCATAATAACAAAGAGATGAGACCACGTATGCGTGAGTCAACTCATAACAATATATGTTATTTGGAGCAGTGTGTCAACGGACGGTTACAAGTGGTGAAGTGAATATACACGGAATCCAGAGAAGTTCATTTGATCCTTTTATTGCATAGCTGACATGAGTGTTTCATAAAGGTGGTAACAATGATAACACTCGCCAATATCTAAGCTCTGCCTCCGATCCTATAGCTCAACCTGTCGTAGGTTCTAGGTATAGGTGTAAGGTGTAAGTTGGGAGATGTTTGGGAGCTGCTCAAGCTGCCTTTTATATTAAGGGCTTGAGTAGCTCACAGTATTGCGAAATGTTCTATACACGTGGTTCAATAAAATAGAGACACGTGTCATAGGGAGAGATTGCCACCTGTGGGTTAATCATGTTAATGAGGATTGAGAGGAGATTGTGAAATATCCTCTCATTCCAAATACGGCACCACAGGTGGATCCCACATCCTCCAGCGGGGCTGTGTGGGTGTAGATATGATTGGACTGTTATTACATCCGTGTATCTTATGTCACAGAGTCTCATGGAGGAAGTGGGTTCGTGATAACTTATGGATCCTGGTTCCTGTTGGGGAATACAGGAGATTGTTGAGTGTGGATCGTGAGCAGAGCCTAGGTTTTATATGGCAAAGAAATTAGTAAAAATGAAAAATAATTATAATACCCAGAATGGTCCATTGACAAATCCCCACATTCCTACTCGTCTCTGCACGAGTGTAAAGGGAGAAAAAAAAATAAGTAGAAAAATAAGGCTTTGCCAAGTCCATTGACAATTATGGGTATTATGATACAAATACCGGGTTTTTGTGAAAACCTGATGAGTTTGACATTATATGCGGTATAAAAATAAAATAGTTCCTTTATGGAATTACAAAAATACGGTTTGTGTGGATCAAGTGACTTAATCTATGTACAGGTTATAAATGCAGGGATATGTACAATGCTTATAATATATGTGTATCGGTTTGTCATTGTTGAAAAATGAAAAATTTTCTGGTTTGATGACAAGGTTGGTTTTACACACAAATATGCAATTGATATATCCAGGTGAAAATTAGCTAAGTTCGGTAATTCTTGGTACCGTAGGGTCAATAACCAACACAAGGGTGATAAGTTTTTGGCTCCACACTACCAAGGTTTACAACTGAAGTTGTGTAAGGTTTGTTTACACAGTTGGATACAAGGTATAAGTCGAGGTGGTATCCAGTGTTTGACAGAAACGTGATAATTTCCACGAAAACATACGTAAATGGGATATATAAGACTTATTGCTATAGATAACTAATTTGACTAAAACTCATAAATACATGTATGTCATAGCTGAGTTTGAAAAACAGTGGTGAAGGTGATGAACTTTATAGCGCCTAGAGAGGTAAACCAGAAGGCCATTTGGTTTGTGTCTCATAAAGTTCAACAAAGAAAAAAAAATCTTAAACTGATATACACATTGGCCTAAGGAAAACAGGTTAAAAGAATCCAGTGAAAGAAATTTGACATGCGATACAGAAAAAAAAATTTTACATTTTCAGAGAACAAGTAATATGTATAGGCATAGGGGGGGCTGTATACAATCGTGTTTCAGCGATTTGGATTTAAAAAATAGTTGTACAATAATTGATTCTGAAAAATGTCTATTTATGTGTTCTGAAATGTCGATGTGGGTGTATACTGTTGGGAGGTAGGTTTTGATGTTCTTTAATGTTGAAATTTTTGAACCTGCCCTCAGCTTTACGATGAGTCTTGGATCTGATGAGCCTGAATTTTGAGATCTTAATGTCAGAAAAGTCCAAGTACACTGATGCTAAATCACCAGCTGTGGCCACATCTGAACCGCTGTCTGAGTTGGATTCAGACTCTGGAGTGGTGGTCGGTTCAACTGGCATGGGCCTCCATATGGTTCTGGGTGTAGGTCCTTGCCTGTTGCCGCTTGGTTTGAGTTTGTCATCATAAGCACAAGGGCATAGAAACCCATTTGGTTGATGGTAACATGGTATACACAGTCTGGCAGCAGATACCTGCCCATTGATGTGGCGGCAGTATGTGTTGTTGTGCTTGAAGGTTGGTGGCATGGGTGTGCCAGGCCTACAGGCTGCCGACACATAGGTTCCCCTGGGTGTTAGAGGGGGCTTGCTATTTGGCTCCCTTCACTGGTTGGTGGAGGTTGCTGCTGGGGCTCGGGGTCTGCGGCTGGTGGGGTTCGATTTTGTTTGTCCTCTTTCCTCCTGCTTCTTCCTTCTGTTGCCCTCTTTAATGATGATTGCCCCGGCTCATCTGTGCACTTCGGGGCTGGAGGGCCGACGGATGGTGGGGCTGCCAGGTCTCCAGAGGAGGGGTCTGTAGGGAATAGAGCCGTGAAAACAAACCATTAACAGAGGTGTAAAACCCTGCTTGGGTCAGCTGGTGGCCTTGTTAATACAGGATAACCAATAGGTGCAATAAATTTCTGCTATTTGACACATAATATTAACTAGACAGAGCTCAATTTGATTGTAGGAATGGGACGCGGTAAGTGTAACTAAGCAAGCTCAGTTAGTTTATTTGTAATACGCTGGATGGCGGTACCGAGCTGTCGCTTCACCGTGCCAAACCTGATTATCCAGATAAAAAAAAAATTCTGAAAAATATTTCAAACAGCGGCCTAAAGTTCCGGAAATTTGTTGAAAGGTGTTGAAAATGGTTTGAGTTTTGACATTCTAGCATAAAACTTGTTAGTTGAACCCTAAAGGTGAGGATTGGAAATTTTCGAATTAAATTTGAGTTTTGATGCCTATAGCCTTGGCCCTATATAAGGATGGGTGCCGGCTATCTTATCAGTAGTTACGCAAGATGGATATCATACAGGGTGTCCTGTACCTTCCGGATGGTCGCGGCTTGCTAATTACTGGGTTTATCAATGAGGATGGATCGTAAGTAACTTTGAACAAATGGCTGTGTGAATTTTTCTTTGGGATTTTGATTAAGAGAATCGTATGTGAGTCCTTGGTTATTAATTTTGGATTTTGTTATCTTTCAGGATTCAACAAGTCACCTATCTATTGCTGGCACTGCAGGTGCCGGCGATAAATGGATTTTAGGAAAACGTGAGTAATCCCTTTGATTATGATGCTCAGGTTATTGCACGTGTTGATGTTGTTGTTTTCAGCTAGTGTATCAAGTCAGAACGATCATGTGACTGAAACTAACCATCATTTGCATTTCACAGGCCCTTTAAAAATGGCGACGCCGGGTCGCGACTGGCGCGGAAATTTGTGCAGACGCTATAAGTGCGTCTATAGGTTGTAAAACGGTTTTGCGTCATCATTGATAAGGTTTAGTGAGGTTTAAAGTGAAGCAATGGCGGTTTCTTGCTATTTGTGGGCATGGTTTAGGTATTAGGTCGGGATGGGGCCCTATGGGGGGTCTTGGGGGGTCTCGGGGGTTTCGGCGGATAGGAGGGGGATCCCCACATCAGCGTCTCACATGGCTATCCGGTGTGCTATGCAACACGTGTTTAAGCACCTGCCATCCCTACATGAGGGTGGTGGTACCATCTAGTGTTGTAGTGTCGAGCCTGTGGGGGCCAGGGAAAATCCATTGTGGGGGAAACCTCGGGGGTGGCTGGTGGTGGTCGCTGAGGATGCTGCGCGTCCCCAGCGATCCCCACATCAGCCGAAACTAACGGTCAAAAACATGAAAAACCTACCATTTACGGTGTCAAAGGCCCTCTCAGCCAGTGTAGGGTCGAATAAATATAGGTCCTTGGGAGGTTGGGTTTCCCTGAACTGTAGCAGAGCCATCTCTGCCGGAGTTGTCCTACTGGTGGATGCTATAGGGGCTCCCCTCCTGGGTAGGTCCTTTCTCCGTGTCATAGGCCGCACTGGGTTAAAACCAGCCGAAAGTTCATAGTCACTTGGTGTGAGTTGGAAATCAGGTTGGCTTTCTTGTACAATAGCCAGGGTAACTGTGTGGGGTTTGGATCTGAGGACAATTGAGAGGGGGATGCGCCAGAGCAAAGGGCAACTAGCATGAATCTTGGGGTGCCGGGGGCGGGGTCCTGTCTGCCGTAGGGCCAATGCCTAAGACAGCGTCTCCCTGCGGCCCTGATGAGTAGCAAGATGAGGATGATGCCCAGAAAGGCGATCATAGAATCATACCTTCCTGGCATTTGAATCCAGTCAGGTGTTGTTATGTCCTGGGGTGTGGTCCGCGTAGGCCAATTTTGGTTGGTGTTTTTGATCATTTCCTTTAGCTTGTTCCAAGATGCTGCGTCGGCCATCGTTGCTCTACTGTGAATGGTCATTAATTGGGCTAAGTACACCACGCGCATGTGCACACGACACGTGATCAGGCAGCACAAGATGGCGATGGCTGGCAACAACAGGTGTAACCAAGGGGAAAACTCCAGGTGATATCCTAGATGTATAAGTGAGTTGGTGCTCAGGATGGATGATTTATCATGAATTTTGGTGGCAGCGCCTTTTAAGTTTAAAATGTCTTTGAATAGGGGTAGGAATTTTTTGTTGTGAAGGCGCTTCAGGCGCTGAAAATTTGGTAGGTCTAAATGGGTCGGGGTGGTTGCTATGGTTACCCCTGATATATTGTTTGATGGGTTACCAAAATGCCGCCACAGTGGCAAGTTGACGGGCACCTTGGCAATGGGTTCTAAAGTAAAATTCTGGGCGCAGGACAAATTGGAATTAATCATTATCATGCCTTTGTTTTTAAGTGAGCAGAGGCATGGCACTGAAATAATAGAGTAGGCTGCATTTTTGATTTCGATTTGGCCTGAGTTCGAGCATTGCATTATTGATGGTGAAGTGCTAGTGATCAGCATGTAGGAGCTTTGGGAGATGGGCTTAGCAATGTTGGGAATTTGTCCTGTCATGTGGGCCTGGAAATTGCAGGTGTGATGTACAGCGTCTGGTAGGTCTAAAAATAGAGATAAGCCGCAGGTTGGGTACCTGGGAGATAACATGGGCAGGGGCAGATTGCATGTAATAAAAACATTTACATCACATAGATCTAAGTCGGTGTGGTCAAGCTCAATGTAGTGTGACTGGGACACAGACACAGCTATGTAATCAAGCAAGGGCTGTACTTGTGTAAACTCAGTAGTGTTTACATTGGTGGTATCAAATGGGACTGGGAAGGCTTCCGCCCTATATATGGAGTAGATGTTGTCTCCTATACCTATGGGTATAGGTATTGTGATGTAAAGTTTGTTTTGGTCCTGCCAGTGCACATGCACTCTCTTCTTGTAGTAGAAACCGGTGGGTACATTTAGAATTGTGATACCGTTATGGGCTTCATACAAGGAGCTTGATAGATTATTAAGTCCATCTTCCATGACTTTATGGGGAATTAATTTTGGGGGTAGCTCACCTTCCATTAGAGAGGTTAGTGAGTCTAGAAGTGTGTCTAAATCATTTTGCAGATTCATTAGCGCTTCAATTTGAGAGTTAGCTGCAGTAAATAACATCGAATAATAGGTGTCTCGTCTGCTTTGTTGTTCCAGGTTGAATAAGATATTTGATACATTATTACTCAAGAGCTGGAGGTTAGAGCTGAGTAAAGACAGGGCGTCATCCGTGTCATTTTGTATGCTGGAGAAAACGCTCAGAGATTGATAATTAAACTCAGAAATGTTCAGTATAAAATGCGTGGCTAAATCTACCACATGCATTTTAGTAGCTAGGGTTCTTTCCAAGTCTGACATTTCAGAATTTAACAAATCTACTTCAGGTTGTGTGCTCAAGCCAATTGATGCTCTCAAAATATCACCTATGATCTGTCCTGGGGCGCCTCTGGGTATTCTGGTTTGGGGATGCTCTCAAAATTTTATTAAGAGGTCTAAGGATTTTTGTGATTTCTGATAGAGGTTTGCCAAAATTAGATCCAAAGACTGGGCGGTCTCTAAGATGAAACTTGGGGCATTTCTGCTGATTAGGGAGGCTAATTTGTCGGGTCGCTGCAAGGTTTGATTAAAAGATAGGTCTAAAGCGAGAACCAATGGGTAATCCATATATCCTGAGATCATTTTCTGGGGCATTTTAGTGAATAAAACGCCATAATTTGGCCTGAAGATGGTTTCTCTTTTGGTTACAAAATCCTGTGCTCCCGACTGTTGGGTCTGGATGCACGTAAATAGGAAGAGTGCTGCCAAGGAGGCTGCTATCCTAAAAAAAGAAATTTAGATAAGCTTATGAGAAATAGTTCAAATAAAACTGAGATAAGACTGTATGGTTAGGCTGGGGCGGGTCTTTAAGGGGTTGGCGTTGGAGAGTGAGGTTTGTTTGTGTTGTTTGCGCGGTGGGCGTCCTATACATGTGGGGGGGGGGGATGCGTTGGGTGTGTGTAATGTGATTGTGGCGCTTTGGGGTGTGTTACTTAAAAGGTTATCAGGTTGCTAGGCTGATATCTTAACTAGCAAGGATGTCTCTAGCTTAGTCATATATATAAAAAAAATTGATATGAAGAAAAAAAAAAAAAGGAATTGAAGAAAAAGTAATTGATTCTTCACATTGTGAATATGTAGGGGAGAAATGGGTCAATTCAGGGTTGAGAGCTTTTGACTATGTAAGGGGCGTATTTGACCATTTCAAACGCTGCCAGCTGAGTCTGAAGATTTGTGGTTTGGATTATGACGTTATGTCTGCCAATACCTGTTTCATATCTTGGTAGCTCGTTTAGTGGCTTCTCTCAGGTAATCAGAGTTCTGGCACATAGAAGTGCAATGTAGCTTGATGTTTCCTCACTGAATCTATCCCATAATGGGACTGTGGGGAAATCTTTGCATAAGTCGAATATCATGGCCTTGGTGGCCGATAATACAATGGGGTCTTGTAGGGTGAGCTCCCTTTGAACTGTTTTGTTGTTTAGGTATACGCCTAGGTCGTTGCTGGATATATGTTTGATCATGTCTTTTTGCTCCATGATAGTTATTCTGATCTCGAACAGATCCATGGTCTTACTTTTGATGCCGTTTGGGCCTAAAAGACTGTGGATGGTCCACCCTGAGTTGACTCCATGTCTGATCTCTGGGGCTCTAAGGCTGTGTGAATAAATGGTTTGATAGGTTTGTGGTTAGACTAAGGTAGATGAATGGATTGATGGGGGGTTTTGTCAAGAGGTTGATAAATAAAGTTGTGAAAATATCAGGCTGCCATACGTGGTTTTGAAAAAGGACTGCAAATTCAACTATTGCATTTTACAAAGCACTCTGGGCGCACACTACCATTGGCATGTAATGGGTATCTGGGCAACACGATGGTAGATTCCATCATTGTCATGCTAGAACGATTGATGACGCTACTAATGGACACATAAGACCAATCCTACCTGGGCTTGTTGCATGGCAGTCTCGACACTTGGGTCCTGTGGTCTCCAGATGCTTGCTCCATAGCGGCTGCATGTGGTGAGTCTGGTGTATTTGATGAGAGTGGTTAAGATGTGGGGTGGAATGAGGCTTATAAGCACTTCATGAGGTTGGCTAATTCCTCATTACATGCCTCCCGATGAGGTATGTCTCACCCATATATGGCACGAGGTTTGCATATAAGATATCTGTGGTATGCAAATTTAAGGGACCTTAGCCGAGGTACGGATGATCATAGGATGATCTGAATATTGTAGTATAATTGGGGGGGGGTGATGGCTGTGGCGCTGAGATTAGTCAGCTTACTAGGGGTGCACTTGTTCCTGTTGTGTTAACACAGCAGGGAACCGTGCTAAATTATTTGATTAAGTGTCTCACCAAACATTCCAGTGCTGATGGTAAACAAAGGCATAAACACAGATCAGGATGTCTAGGTGCTGCTCTCCTACAATAGGCGGTCATTTGGTAATACCTTAGGGTATAGAGGAGCCCTGAGCTTGTAACAAACCGGCGCATGCATGTTCCTGAAAATTAGGATCCACGAACCGAGAATACGCTGTGACCTTGGGTAATTTATGTGGCGTGCCAACCTTAATCAATCATTATATGACTGTCTGAGTTTCAAACTCTAGATAAAATTCTTGACAATGTCCCATCAGTAAAAATAAGCCAGAAAGCTTTTGGGGTTTGTGTAAAAAAAAATTTGAACGTTAAAGGGGAATTGTATATGATTTTGATAAAAAAAAAAATATAATGATGAAAAAAAAAATTAATTTGTGGGGGGAAAAACATCATTGCACGAAGTAACATGTGACCAAAACTGTCACTGGGTGGGGACAACAGGTAGAGATGTATGTGTGAGTGTGGGGGGGGGTAGGGGGGGTGGAAAGGGGAAAAAAAATTGCGTGTGTTCTGAAAATCTACTTCTTTTTCCTGGACTTTTTCTTTGCCTTCTTTATTGGGGAAGGGGCAAAGATGACAAGTCCTTTCTTTGCAGGTCGTCCTCATTTCTTTTTGACTGCGGGGGATTCTGGTTCACCAGTGTGGGTGAAGTCTAGATCAGGGTCATACAAGGAACTAACTGGCCCAAACTGCAGTCTTTTGATTACAGCCTTGGCGCTAGCCTTGGTGATTGGTCTCCTTAATCTAGATACATGTATTGATTTCTTCAATTCTTTACCATCCTGAAGCCTTTTTAACTTTGCAGTTACTGGTGAAGTCATTTTCATGATGATGTATGGTCCACTGTAGGTGGGCTGCAGCTTCTTGCTTGTTTGCTTGACCAGCAGGTTAGGTATGTGTAAATACACAAGCTGACCTGTGTCGTAGGTGCATGGAGAAGCAGTGGCGTCATATCTGGCTTTCATCTTTTTATGGTATTTAACCATGCTATCAGCTGCCTTGAGTTGGATGTCATCCCTTAAACTGAGTAAGGCGGTAACCAATTTTTCCTTGTCTTTGATCTCTTCAGTTTGTTGGACCAAGGAGAGGGAGGACTCAGTTGGGAGATGTGTTTGCCTTCCGAATACTAAAAGATTGGGTGAGTATCCTAACACACTGCATACAGTGTTGTTAATGCTGAATGCTATAGCCTGTAGGAAGGTTGACCAATGTTTCTGTGATTTGGAGACAAAGACTCTGAGTGAAGATTCTATTGTCTGATGTTGACGCTCACATAGACCTTGTGATTTTGACCAATGTACACTTCCTGTCACATGTTTGATGCCAAATTTTTCACAAAAAGATGTGAAATATTTGGACACATACTGTTGTGCATTATCTGTGTTCAGGACTGATGGGGTCCCAAAAACACAAATAACCCTTTGAAAGAATCCTAGCGCTACTTCAGCGCTGGTGTTATCCTTTGTGGACCAAACAGTGATGAACAAATTTAAACTTTATTTGGTCTATTGGTACATACATCATGTACTCCTGGGCATGTAAATATAGTTTGTCTTTGTGCGTTAGAAATACAACACCTATGTAAGTTAGCCTAAGTACATTCGTTGATATAATACACAATTACCTCCTTTACCAGGTAATTCATTTTGTTAATAACACGACCAAACAGTTAATGACCAGATCGTCATTTCAAAAATGTTGTTATGATCTGACCACTTAAATCGTTACAGATATTCATACAATTATACGGTATAATAACAATTATTTTGTACAATTTGGGGCACTTTCTATCTACTTTAAATACAAAAATAATTGATCCCCCCCCCCCTTATCATAAATATGGTTTCATTTTGTACAGCATGCGCAGATACTATCCAATATGCTAGCCTTGACAAATCGACATAGTCAGTCAGGTTTGACAGGTTTGACAATATGTATGATTATTTTACAATATGTTTTATGTGTCGATAGATTGCATCATACATTTCTTTGATAGAGCTTTGAATTTATCTTTGTCTCTAGTATTTCTAATATCAGGTTCTAAATTATTCCATATTTGAGCACATAGACATTCAGGAGATTTTGAGTACGCTGTGCAATTAATTTTCATATACTTTAATACAGGAGCATTTGAGAATCTTGTCATTCTAACAGTGCGTTTAATATATTCTTCCTTAGTGGATCTCTTATAAGCCAGCATTTTTATATGGTGTAGTCTTCTAGCTTCAAGTTTCGGACTCATAGTTTCTCTATGTACAAAATCTGTTGGAGTCAGTACATGTACATCAAGGCAGGTTTTTAAACACTTATTTTGCAGTCTCTGCAGTACTTGTAACAATTCAGCATTAGCTCCATTATATAAGATATCACAGTAATCGATAATTGGTATTATATGCATTTTATACATTCTTATTCTTGCTGCAGTTGATAAATATTTTCTTGTTTTATACAAAATTAATGATTTGAACCGAACACTTTTAATAACATTTCTCATATGCATATTAAAATTCATTTCTTGGTCAAGGGTGACCCCTAAGTATTTGTATGATTGAACATTCATTAAAGTTTTACCATTAAGGACAATCTTAGGTTTTTGTATTTTCTTCAATTTACTTGCTGAAGCAAAGGTTATTATTTTATTGGCAGAGGACCAGAGAGAGAAGGAATTAAGTGCAATAGTTAACTGATTTGTTAAAGCTTCTAAGTTTTTTCCAGATACATACAGTACGGAGTCATCAGCGTATAACAAGGTTTTATGAACATCATTGTCAGAAATGCAGTCATTAATATACAATAAAAAGAACAAAGGACCCAAAATTGAGCCCTGTGGTACGCCACATGTTAGACTTGCTTTATCAGAACGTATGTGGTTAGCTATAGCACATTGCTGTCTCCTTGATAAATAATTCTCAATTAAGGTTAAATTTCTATTTCTGACTCCATATTGTTCTAATTTCTTTAATAATATTAAATGATTAACCGAATCAAACGCCTTTTTTATATCAATAAAGGCAGCCATTGTTATATTCCCTTCATTTCTATTTTTTAATACATCGTCAACTAATACAGAGATAGAGTCTAATGTAGATTTACATTTCTGGTATCCACCTTGGTTTTTCGATAAAATATCAAATCTTTCTAGATGTTCACTTAGCTTGTTGTGTATGAGTCTTTCTAGGATTTTTCCCGGTACCGGTAGGACACTTATCGGTCTAAGGTTAGAGACATTGGATGGGTCCCCCCCTTTGGGGAGAGGAGTCACAGTAGCAATTTTCCAACTATCAGGGATTTGGCCTGTATTCGTAATCAAATTAATAATTTTTATAAATTTTTGAGGGAACTTTAACATAGTTTTTTTGAATATATCAGTAGATAAATAGTCAATGCCAGATGACTTAGATATGTCTATGTCAGATAAGCATTTCAAAATTTCTTCATCTGAAAAGTTCATCTCAGGCATATCCACCTCACATCTTGTACCTTTAAAATTAAATATGGTTTGATGTTGTTCCGCCAGCCTAGGACCAATTTCTGCGAAAAAATTATTTATATAAGTAGAAGTATCATTAATTGAAATTACATGGCCGTTTTCGTCTGTTAACATGATTGACTTGCTATTAGCTTTATTAGAAGGTAAAATGTCCTTGATGGTACTCCAAAATTTCTTAGAATCTTTCTTGAATACCTCAGATAGGTTGGAATAATAAGTTTCCTTAGCCAATTCAATGTCTCTATTTACCTGGTTTCGACTCTCTCTAGCCCTATGCCACGATATAATATCCAAACTTTTCCTGGCTAGTTTTAATAATGCATTTTTGTCATTGATCTTTTCTAGCAGCTCATTAGACATCCATTGGCTAGGTTTGTCTACCACCTTGAAACTTTTTACCGGACATTGCAGATCTAACATTCTTTTTATCATATTTTCTAGTATAGACCAGCAAACGTTTGGGTCATTTGATTCATTAAAATAATCCCAATTACAATTTTCTAAGTCTAAATGAAATTTTTCCATATTAAGTTTATTATACGATCTTCCGAAAAATGTTCTAAAATTTCTCTTTGTGTGTATTTGGGCTTTTAAGATATGTACCGGTAGGTGGTCAGATAGGTGTATGTTCAATGGACCGCTAGAGGTAATGGAGTCACAATTTGAGAAGATTAAGTCTATACACGTGTTGGTACCTGATGTGGTTGTGACCTCATTAACGAGTTGTACTAAGTTAAAATGATCAAAGGTTTCTATGAGTAGCTGCTTATTTGGGGTATTTGTTAATACATCTACATTGAAATCCCCAAGGATAAAAATATCATATCTATCCAAGTTGTCTATTTGTAGTAGTAGGGCTCGCATGGTATTACAAAATTCCATAAGGTTTCCCGAAGGTGGTCTATAGATATTACATACAATACATTTTTTATTTGCACCTTTAGCTGATAGTAGCCATTGAACTTCTATATTTTCATTAGACCTGTTTAAAGCTTTGAATCTGTCTACTGAACATGATAGACTTTCATCGACGTATGCACAAAGTCCACCTCCTCTATATATACTGATACGGTCTTGACGAACCGATATAGTGTCATAGTCCTTGAAATTCAACCAGGTCTCAGAAAATAATATAATATCTATAAAATTATTATTCAGCTCCTCTTTGATTTTGGTGAATTTATTTCTCACACTCCTGACATTCATGTGTATTATTGAAAAACCTTTCCTGAATTTATTTTTTAAAGACATATTTGTATCAAGTAAATACATATAGGCTCGATATAGTCAACCAGCTGCACAATGTGTACTACATCAAGCCATGCATTATAAAAATATACATACCCCCCCCTCCACAGGCTTACAGCTCTTCTGGCTACCCATGGTGATCAATGTATGAGTCGGCAGTTAAATTTCAAGGACTATGACACTATATCGGTTAGGAACTAAGCTATATAATTTACAAGAAGATATTTATTGATTTTCATCTGTGTTTCCATGTACTCTGGTTAGCTGCTCACGGATTTTTTGAAGAATTTGTCCCATCAGGTTCTCTCCCTTAACATTTCCAGTCGTACATTGATTTGCTTGCCCGAAGTGCATTTTCACCCCCCATATAGGGTTGAAGCTGGCCTCATACAAGTTTTTGTTTCCAGTAGAGATCAGATAGTCCCTCATATATGGTATGGCAAATTTCTGCTCGTTGATCTCTTGCATGACCGTGGCAGCCATCTTGTTCCAATCCGCTGTAGGTTTGATTTTCCTTGCTTCATACATTATATGTACCGGGTCTTCTAACTTCTTTAAGGATAGTGCTAGATTGTTCTGACCACAAGCTTGGGCCTTGGACACTTGATAAGCCTGTTCGGAGCTGTTGTATTCCACTCCTCTGTATGATATTTGGCAATGGAAAAGATTAGACAGTTTATGGTGGTGTGATTTGAACATTAAACCATCAGGTGTTTCGGCTTCATTGGCTTTTTGCATGTTCAGGTCTTGGTATGGAAGCTGGTGCAGTTGACTGTGCTCGAAGGGTTTTTTATCTATTATAATTCTACGTTGTCTCAGCTGGGTGTTGTACCCCTGTCGTTTCGCCAAATAGTGCATAGCACGTAAATCATTGAACTCCTTCTGCTCCACTTCTCCAAGTTCATCCCCAATAGATACATGCTTATATAGAAACTTGCCCTTTAAATTCTTGAGGAGTTTCATCAGCTTCGGTTTGGTGTATACGTTGTTGAACACAATTTTAATCAGTCGATATATTTTCTTGTTTACTTCATGGGTGCCGCCATCTTGGTTTCGTGTGACGGGTGTTCCTGCGCGACTACAACTTTGAACACTTTCGATGCCAAAATCCGCGCGCACATCCCTGAACAGTTGGTTAATCTTTTCTAATAGATTTTCGTTGTCGGATTCTTCCAGGCCTTTTACAACGACAATTTTCCTCTTAATGTCTTCATCTATCTTCTCAAATCTCTGTGCATGTTTTAATAGCAGGTCTGTTTGCGCTTGGATATTTTGTGTGTGTGCCGTCATGGCGTCTCCAGTCTCTTTGACAGTGGTGGATACAGAATTTAATGTCCCTTCTGTGGAAGTTAGCCTAGTTGTTAATCCGTCCAGAGTAGTATTAATGGATGTAGAGGTCTTATTTAGGGTATCTATAGAATCCTTGAACCCATCGAGACTAGTTTTCATCTCAAGTTGAAGTTCCTCCACTGATTTAACCCCTAGGTGCCCAAGCGCGCCTTAAAGCGCGGTTTTGGGCTTAAATGGGGCTTAAATAAATGTATATTGAAGGAAACTATCATCCAAGTACTTCTACTGGTCCAATCTGCAAAGTTAGACCCTCTAAAGAACGGCCATGACCTCCCCATCACAATACAACCATCCATTTTTCTCTATCACCAATATACCTAACACAGGGAGTCAAAATTTGAAAATGATTCATTAGAGGGCCACCCTCCAGGGGGCTAAGACCAGACATGACACAATTATTACGCTAGATCATATACATCCAATGTCCCATACTCCCATTAGATTCCAAAAGAAATGTTCATATCCAGAGAGATAATCCATGCAT
Source organism: Acholoe squamosa (assembly GCA_949317995.1). NCBI lineage: Eukaryota > Metazoa > Annelida > Polychaeta > Phyllodocida > Polynoidae > Acholoe > Acholoe squamosa. Next base: position 42,710,179 of record OX439038.1, read on the forward strand.
TGTTACTAGCACATTATGTCTCCTGAGTGGTAGTACACATATCTATGCAGAATTGAATGAGGCCTCAGAATTACAGGTATTATGGATTGGGGGGGGTCTATATTGTACACAAGAGAGACCAAATGCTACCGATGATAACAAATGGAATGTTTTGGTAACTATGGTTACCAAACATGACCAATAAATTTTATGTCGTTAACTGAAAGTGTTCACTGAGTTATGAGTATTCAGGAAATGCAATACAGAGACAATATCAAAAGATAAGATCAAAATAACACATGGGCTTATCAACTAAGTAATATAATTGTGAAATAATGTAAAATCTTCAAATAATTCTGGGCACCAAAAGGTTAACTCTCCTGTCAATAAAGTTGACGGCGGCGATGACATCCTTCAAGGTGGCTTCCGGTGGGAGCATTTCGATCTCTTTTCCTCTCCTTCTAGTTTGAAGTTTGTCTTTAGCATTTGACATCCTGTATATATCTGCTTGGAACTTTTATGAAGTAGTATGTCAAGTTTGACAACGTTCCTATGTGTATATCCTAATAAATAAGTAGTAATTCTACAGTCCAGTTTTCAACCGCTCAACCCTGTGCTGCCATCTTGTCTCATCTAAACATGAATAAAAGAGGATCCGTCATGAACAACATGAATAAAAGAGGATCCGTCCACAGCAGGTGTGAAAGGACCGATGGTATCCATGGTTAGGTGAGTGTAGGCTGTTAAGACAGGGTCTCTCAGGGTCATTGGTGTTCTCAAGTGTTTTGGTCTTTTCTTTGTTGTGAGACATGTATGGCAAGTGCCACAGTAGTCAAAAACTTGTTTGAACATGGAACGCCAACAATACCTGGATCTGATTGCTGCATATGTTTTAGTGGGACCAAGGTGTCCTCCTAATGGCGAGCAGTGTGTGGCCTCAATTAGTGAATCTGCCCATTTTTCTGGCATCACTATTTGTAGTGTAGGCTCTAAACTGTCTCCATAGGTTGACTTGGTGATCCTGAATAAAACTTCGTCTAAAATCATGAACTGGTCATGGTTTAGCAGTATCTGTTTGCTAAGGCTGGGGTCCTCTGGTAATTCACCCTTGTTGATGTATGACAACATGGAGTTTGAGAAAACATCCTCCTGCTGTGCCTGTATCAGTGTCTCCCTGGATGGGGTTAGGGAGTGGTGTTTACATAGCTGGCTTATCGCTCGCTCAGCCATGGGTAGCACTTTGTGTGATAGCTTAGCCCTTCTGGTGTTAGTTAATTTCACTGATACTCTGGGTGACCTGGATTTGGGTGGTCGGCCCCTTGGTCTGGTCTTGGTGGCCTTGACCTTAGGGGGGGCGGGTCTGTTTACTTCTGGTTGATTTGCTGGGCTGAGGGGGTGTGGCCGGGTCTGGTAACTTGGCTTTAGAGCGAGTCAAAATGCACAGCTCAGGCTCAAATTGAATGGAGCTGAGTTTTTCTCTCTCAGAGCTACCTTTCTTGGCAATCACACCTTTTGGCTTCTTTGAGGTGCTACCCCAAATCTGTCCTCCTTTTAGTATGGACCTCGGTGGTCCCATGAGGATTGGATTTTTGGGAACTGGGTCATTTGATTTGAAGACTTTGGTCATGGTAATGTCAGAGAATTTGACTCATTTAGGAGGAAGTATTATTTTACCCTGAGACCTGATGGGAATTGGGTCATCAGAGCCGGGCAAGTATTTCCTTCTGGAAAGAAAGTCTGCCACAATATTGGCTCTGCCTTGCAGGTATCTAACTTCAAAATCATAGGACATGACTGTGTCAACCCACCTGGCTAACCTTCCATTGGTTATATTTTCCTTTTTATTGAAAAGGGAAAGCAGGGCGCTGTGGTCCGAGTATACCTTGAAGTGAGTTCCATCCACATAATGGTGGAACTTTTTGACTGCAAAGACTATTCCCAACAGTTCTTTATCAGTTATCCCATACCTAGACTCTTGAGGTGTCAAACCTCTTCCTGCAAATTCAATTGGTCTATAGAAACCATAGTCATCTACTTGAGTGATTACAGCTCGTAAGCTGTAGTTGCTCGAGTCAGTAAAAATGACAAAAGGTCCGTTATAGTCCGGGAATTTAAGCACAGCTTCAGTACAGATAGCGGCTTTAATTTTCTCAAAGGCTCTCTGACATTCAGTGGTCCATTTAAAGGTGATTTTTGTCGCCTCATAAAGGGGCTTCATGACATGAGCAAAACCTCTGATGAACCTCTTGTAAAACTGCCCCATACCATTGAAACATCTAAGATCATGGATGTTTTTAGGTGGGGGGAAAGTTTTGACAGGTCCTATTTTGTCCGGGGATGGGGACAAACCATGCTGGTCTACATTGAAACCCAAAGATTCCATTTTGGTAGTCCCAAATTTGCATTTTTCTGATTTCAGTTTGATGTTTCCTTTGATAAAAAGTTTCAAAACCTCGTCTAGATCTTGTAAGTGCCTTTCCCACGTGGGGCTGTAAATGGCTACATCGTCCACATAAGCTACAGCATTTTTATACTTGCATTTCATGAGGAGTTGTTCCATTACATTCATGAAAGACAGGCCTGAAGTTTTGAGTCCCATGGGGAGAACTTTGGCCATGTGTCTCGTGCCATTGGCAGAGAAAGTGGTAAGTGGCCTAGATTCTTCTGCTAGGGGAATCTGGTGATAGGCGCTGTAGATGTCCAGTTTGGAAAAATAATTGACGCCTGTCCTGCCTATCTGCTGCATGAGGTCGTCAGCTCTGGGGAATGAGAAGGAGAAGGTTTTTAAATTCTCATTTACCCATCTGTAGTCAACTACAATCCTCCAACCAGAGGCTACTGACCTGTCACCTTGTGGTTTTGGCACTAAAAAGGCAGGTGAGTTCCACTCACAGGGTTTGGTACACTCTTCTATTACCCCTTGTTCTAAATGTTTCTTTAGAAGTTCCCTTTGAAAAATTTCTTTGTGAGGGGACATTCTATACGACGGTCTGTTGCAGGGTTTGAAGTCTGGTTTTAATTCCAATTTAACTTCATTTTCTACATTGAGACCTACAGCGCTTTCATTTAGGACAAAAGCTTGCCTGTTGGCCTCAACAATGTTTTTAATCTGCTGTCTTTGACTTTCAGAGAGCTTGTCACAGATTTTATACTTCAAGGGTTCATTTCCTTTGGGGAGTTGGTCCATGGGGTCCTCTCCACAATTAATTGGAAATAAGTCCTTTTCTGTTGTAACACTGTTGAGTGAGTGGGCGCTATTGAGTGTGCCAATGGGTACAGCCTTTTTGATGTTAAAAAGTCTAAATACACCAAGGTCATGTGTCTTTTTATCTTGATGGGGAAATCATTTGGGTTAGCTACTGTTACTGGTACTAATTTAAGATCTGACCTAGGTTTAACTATGGCATGCTTAATAAGTACCGGTAGAGTAGAACCTGAGTTCTCAGTCAATCCAGTTTTCTCCACAATGTTGCTATTCCCTACCACAACAGCATTGAAAGTGGCTTCAGTGTTTGGTGGAATATCAACATTTTTGTTAGCCCTGATGTAATTGTGTGATGGAGGAGTAGGTCCAAAGGAAATTTTTGCTTTATATTTGGTCATGAAATTTACTCCTAAAATTAGGGGATGGTTCAGTTCAGGTACCACATGGAATCTGGATCTGAATTCATGGCTACCAATGAGGAACGTTACAGTCATGGAGTGATTTACTTGGATGGGGGTTTTATCAGCTAATAAAACTGTCAGTCACGCGCGTCTACCATGTCTAAAACTTGGTGTGCTTGCGATTCTGTCAGCCATTTTTTGGCTAATAAAAGAGAGTGAGGCGCCAGAATCAACAAGAGCTCTATGTACAAGTGGTTATTTATGTCTACAGAAACTGCACCTTTGGTTAATTCTGTACCAACATAAATGGCCTTACCTTCCCAGCTAGCACTACTCGTGTAATTTATGTCATTTTTACGTGAAAACTCATCTTATTCACGTGAAAAAGACATCATTTCAATGAGTTGTGCTAGCAGGGTTGCTGCCCATATTGCTCAGATTTGATCCTCAGTCTCAGGATTGAAGTCCTCTGGCTCTGGTCCTCATAATTGTCCTCGTCATCACTGGAGTCTGAGTTCTCATTGGTATTCAGGAAATTGGTGTAACTGGAACTGGATGATTGAGAGTCTACTAAATTCATTTCTGCATCAGCATTTCGAGAAGTGTCCTTGGATAATCCAATGGTCATATTCTGGGTGGGGTCGGGGTCACTAGGTGCTGGAGTGCCTTCCCCTGATCCCTATTCATCCTGTATGTTATTGAGATTGTCATTGTCGTCGTCAGACTGAGATCCTGAACAGCTCCTGGAGTAATTCCTGCCTGGGGTTGGATCTCTGGACTTCTTTAATGACTGTTGTACCCAATTATCTGGGATGGTGAAGTCAGCTGGGACCATGAAAGAGACATTTTTGTTGTTATTTGGCTGCCCAGCAACTGGTATGTAGACAAAACTCTTGTTGCTTTCAGAGGATCTTGATCTTTGTTCTGACCTGTCTCCTGACCTGTCTCTTCCTGAGGACTTATAGTCAGATCTATTTTTGGAATTGGATCTGTAGTCCTTGGGATTGGACCTGTCTGAAGACTTGGACCTTCCTCTGTAACTGTTTTTGAATTTATTTTCATACTGCTTGCTGTAATTACTACTGGGCAGTCTGTCTTCTTTCTTGTGGTCGCGCTGATATTTATCCTTTCTGGATCTGTTGTCTTCCTTGTTGTAGCCTACTGCACATAACTCTGCTGAGCTGTTCTGAGCAATTTTTATTGCCTCAAGGTTCAATTCCTGATTTATGGCTAACTGTTCAGCTTCCAGCAAGGTCTTGGGAGATTTAGCTACAACGACATTCTTTAACTCGGGTCTGAGGCCATTTACAAGGTAGTCCACCTGTGAAGCCTCATCCAGGCTGCTGTTGGACAGCAACATGGTCATGTCTGCGAGGTAGTCCTCAGTGGTTTCATTTGGCTTCTGTTTTCTGGCTCTGTACCCTTTGAGGATGGTACTGAGGTCGGGGTTGCCAAATCTTTTAAGAAAGCCTCGTAGACTGCCTCCTTGTTCTGCATGATTGGCTTGTCCATTATGTTGCTGAAAAACCACTGGGCTGCCCTCCCTTTGAGAAAGGTGTACAGGGATGTTGCATGTAGGTCGGGCCTCTTGGCATGCACATTCCTTATGAAAAATTTGAATTCAGTCAGAAATTTTGCTGCAGACCTGTAGGGCGTCTATGTGGGGATACCTAGGAGGATATGGTAGCCTAGAGTGGTTATCTGCCTGTCCCTGGGGGCTGTAAACACCATTAACCACATGGCCACAATGTTGGTTTGGATTAGGCGCTGTGTTATATGACGCTGTCGCCCCCTGGTGGGTGTTTGGTGCACTAGCTGCTGGAGATTGGTGTAGTGCATGGGAGGTGGAAGGGGCGGCGGCTGTGTTCTGGTTACTGCTGTCCATGAAGGTATGTGGTGGGCTCAGTCTTGTTTCTGTCATGTTATTATGGCTGGGGCTGTAGCTAGGTGCCGTGGGGTAGGGAGGGGTGGACTGCATGGGTCCTAAATCACCCTGGGTGCCAGTGGCAGTTTGGTTGGAGCTCTTGGCGTTGGCATTGGTAGACTGGCTCTGAATAGCCCTCATGAGGTCAAGCCTCATTGAGTCCATGTTTCTGCTAAGCTGGTCAGTCATCTGATATGTGAAATCTTCAGATCTTCTGAGAACTTCCATATTGCCTTGTTCTGCCTGCTTGGAGTTGTGAGCGGTGTTACTCTCCATATGCTCCTTTCAGCGTTCCATGTCATCCAACCTGAGGTGTACCCTAGCCAATTGACCTGAGTGTTCCTGTCCATGATTTTTAATTTCAGTGGATAGGGCGCTCACGTGTTTGGCTAGTAGCTCAGAGAAAGATTCACTAACAGCGTTAGTACAGTCCCTGACAAGACTTCTCCTCATGTCTTCATGGTCATACTGAGGGGGCTGACCTCGGGACATTGCCATATTAGGTCGGTGGGGAAAGGTTACTTCAGTATCTTCCCCAGGTGAACCGATAAGGTGAGGAGAGGTATAAGGCATTCTATTGCCTCTATTGAGTAGTGGGGTTGTAGCTACGAGGTGGGATCTGCTTGTAGCTCCGTCTACACTTCTCAGTAGTCTGTAACCAGTGGGGGTTCTTCTTCTAAGAGGTGAACTTGATTGGGCCCTCCTTCTGAATCTAGCGCCTTGTCTGGATGGTGAGTCCACTGACCTGGTCCTAAGTGGCTGTGTGGGTGTGTACACAGGTGGCGGGTACAGGTCCTCCTCTTCAGAAGTGGATTGGCATTGGTTAGGCTGGGTAACGGTAGGGTCAAGCCACTCATCCAACAGTCTGTTGATGTTGAGTGAGAAGTTTGGATTGTCTCCTACCAGGTGTCTAGAGTTGTTATTGGAAACCCTGCCTATACCGTTTTTATAGGCTGCTCTCCACCTAGAAACTGCTGATCCGATTCTGTTTCTCCATTAATCAGCGTCTAGGGAAGTGTCAGAGTCTGTGTCCACAACCACTGGCTCCTCCCAAACCGAGGGTTTATGTAAAGTCACACCTGAGTTGGTTTGTGCTGTAGATACAGTTGCGCTAGGTGTGGTGGGTTGTGGGGGAATGATATCCTGGAGGGTGGCTTGAAGCTCTGGTGGTCTGTCCTCCAGGTGTGGGTCGAGGTACAAGTGGTTCTGTGTATTGTCCACTGGTACTTCAGAGGCTGGGCTAGTTATACCAGAAAGTCTTAGTGGCGGTGAATTTACTTGTGAGTAACCAGGTAAGATGATGTCTAATCCTGGTGCAGGTAGTGATACTGGCGTACTGGTGTGTGTTCCAGTATTGTGGTCCACTATCGTAGAGGAAAATTGCTCAATACTGGTACTCACAGGTTGTAATACGTGGGCCTGCAGTGCTATAGGTAAAACTGGATCCAATGTCAATGCGTCTGAAGATGAAGTTTGCCTCTGGAGGTGGTGTGTAGTATCACTTGTGGGGTGGCTGGGTGCGTCTAGCCCAGGTGATGTAAAGGTGCGTTGTTCTGAAGCTGGCTCCTTGGGTGATGTCTCACTATTGCTCATGTTTAATGAGAGGTTGGTAGTGGGATATTCTTGGAGGGTTCATCCACCATCGTGTCAACGGACGGTTACAAGTGATGAAGTGAATATACACGGAATCCAGAGAAGTTCATTTGATCCTTTTATTGCATAGCTGACATGAGTGTTTCATAAAGGTGGTAACAATGATAACACTCGCCAATATCTAAGCTCTGCCTCCGATCCTATAGCTCAACCTGTTGTAGGTTCTAGGTATAGGTGTAAGGTGTAAGTTGGGAGAGATGATTGGGAGCTGCTTAAGCTGCCTTTTATATTAAGGGCTTGAGTAGCTCACAGTATTGCGAAATGTTCTATACACGTGGTTCAATAAAATAGAGACACGTGTCATAGAGATTGCCACCTGTGGGTTAATCATGTTAATGAGGATTGAGAGGAGATTGTGAAATATCCTCTCATTCCAAATACGGCACCACAGGTGGATCCCACATCCTCCAGCGGGGCTGTGTGGGTGTAGATATGATTGGAATGTTATTACATCCATGTATCTTATGTCACAGAGTCTCATGGAGGAAGTGGGTTCGTGATAACTTATGGATCCTGGTTCCTGTTGGGGAATACAGGAGATTGTTGAGTGTGGATCGTGAGCAGAGCCTAGGTTTTATATGGCGAAGAAATTAGTAAAAATGAAAAATAATTATAATACCCAGAATGGTCCATTGACAAGTGCCAGCCAGTAAGGCCAAGAGTGGAAAGATAAACACAAGAATTAGCCAGCTCGCGTTGCCACTCGGTGACTACCAATAAAAAGTGAGATATCCAGTATAAATAATAGATAATAGGGCCACTCAACAAGGCCTTGTTAGCATAACATTTGACATCAGTTAAAAGATTAGCCATCGCTGTTGAACCATGGCAAGAGAAATGTTCCAGTGGGCTCTGGCCAACAGGTGAGATTTTGTGCACTTGCAATAAGTATACCACTCAGAGATTTTGAAATTCTAAAGTTTAGCTTTGAACCCATAGTAGTGCTCAGGTATGGAATAATTCCCTCTAAGACCAAGTCCTAACCCCATCCTATCGGTAGTCCTCTATATAGCGGTTTGGTACATGTATTACATAGACAGATGTCATTATTATGTTGCTAAAACCAATATAAACTGGTCTGAATTATTTCAGGCAGGAATAACCTTGGACATAAAATTATAACAACCATATTATTTAAAAATTATACCCATAGCTAAAGGCTTAGCTTGCTTAGTAAAAATATCTCATTTTTATTTTTATTCTTAGCCACCAAGAAATCAAACACTACCCCATAAACAGTAGCCGTTTATGGGAACGTCCATGCCCTGGACAGTTGAGTCATTAATTGGCCCTGAAGGACTATGTGCCTTCGACCCAATAAGCGCAAAGCAATTAATTTACGAGAATCAACATCTATTCATCAACATAGATGAAACCACACTCGAAGGAGTCTTCACCCACCCTGTGGTAATTAGAAATGTAGATCTATGCAAGCCGGTCGACTCAGCAATAGTTTATAGAGAAATATCGAAACTAATAAGGGTCGATCCGGTCGAGATGAGTCTAAAAGATTGGAAGGAGCCCATAGCCAAGTTGGTTTCCCTCCTAACATTGGTTTAAAGCTTCAAGATAAAAGTAAGGGCGGCACCTTGGCTAAACGGCATAGGCCGCCAAAGCCTATCCTTTACCTCGATGTGTAGTATGGTTGCGACATACAGAAGGCAGTACGCCTACTGGAAGTTGCGATCCGAAGGCACTTGGCACCGTGCCTTTGAAGACAGTTATAACATTTAAAAATCTAAATTTCTTATAACACAATGTTAAGCATAAGGCATGTTAAAGGAATTCACATTATAAATAACCAAACCATCTTTTATTTGACGCGTGGAATTAGAAATAACAAAGAAACCCCATCCACCCCCCACTTCCCCCCCTAAAAGCCTCACACCAACCACACATACATATACAGACACCCAATACAAATCTCAATCATTCACTCACCAGCAGTCATAGTGACAAGACACATGCACACAGCATGCTACAACAAAATACACAGTCTATTGGAGTAATATAGACACATTACGACATCATACATACACCATTCAAAATGGTCACCATTCAGGTTCTGGTAAGTCTATTGACTTTATTACACCTAACATCTTGGTCAGATGTTGTAGTTAGACAGAACTATGGAGTCATCTTCAGGAAAGAGGCAACCCCAATGTTACACGGCGTAACATTGCTAGATTTCGAGTTTGTAATTAACTTCAAAATATTCAGAGCAATGCCAAAACCAATTAGACTTAGTGAAGCTTTGCTAGACAGAGAACACTACAGTCTAATCCACACAAAACTATTCCAAATTGACGATATGATAGAAGTAGAGTATAGAAAAATGCTAAGCTATCACAAACAGCTAGATATCCATTCTAGAAAACACAAGAAAGTAAAACGAGCAATTCTGCAGCCCATAGGTGATTTATTAAAATCGATCGCAGGCCTGGCAATGCAACCAGAGTATGAACACTCGCCCAAAAGGTAGATCAGATCAGCAATGCCGCAATGCTCGAATTCAGAACTTTTAAGGAAGTATCCCAAACCATTTTCGACCTAGCAAACTATAACTACAATTTGTTACTATCTCAAATCAAAAGACAAAATTTGACAGACATGACTTTGGATTTCTTGCAAGATTCTATCAATAAAGTAGAATACAACATGACCAACCTCTACAATTCACTATTGAAGAATATATATTTCAATGAAAGAAATTATATGCTAGTCTATTCAGGTAAATAATGAAACTGCTCACAATGAAATGCTACAATGACAGATTAGAAAATCTATTGCATCAAATGGAACTGTTAAAGAAAGGGGAACTATCATCAATAATAATAAACACCCTAGAAGCGACTCTGAACAGACTAAACGGATCATTAAGGGACAGTAACATCAGCCTAAGAATCTGCGATCTTCCAAATTCATACTATTATAAAAGGAACATGGTTACTGGACACATTAGACATAACTCCATACACCTAATACTGAAATAACCACTTTGCTCGAAGAACGAATTATACGACGTATACAAAATAGAAATCATATCAGTACCAATCAAACCACAACACAGTACAAGCGACAGTTACACTAGATTAGCTACAGAACACAACAGCCTAGCGATATCTAGTAAAGTAGGACTGTACGCAGAAATGAATAATGATCTTGAATCTCTATGTCACACGGACAGGACAATGATATGTCCACTATCTATTCCCATTAGGAATGTTAGCAATCCCACAAGATCACTCGCACTATTCTTTGACCATGCAGGAATGATTCATGAATTATGTAAATTTGATATAATTCAACCCCGCACTACACTAGCAGCCACTGCAACGCCCATAGGACTAGACAAATTCGTAGTAAGAACTATCAAACCCATATCTGTAATGACTTGCAACAACGAGTCAAGAATAATTCACAATCTAGGATCATACTTTATTATTAAAGTTCCATGTCAATGTAAAGTGTTGACTGGTGGACTGATATTAACAGGTAACAACATATCATGTGAAATCAAATCATTCAAAGGACAAGTAGTGTACCATACATACAATCTGCATATAATACATCATTTTAGCAACAGATTGTTGAATATTTCAGGATCAAGAACATCCTTGATACCCTTTATATTCAAATCAAAAGAGTTATGCATGCTACACGAACACCTAGACATGGAGAAAGCAACCCTCACCTCACACTCATTAGATTTAAGAAACATAGCCGAATCTATTAGAAATAAGGCTCACTCTTTGGACCGCTATAAAGGTCTATTGTCAACAATGGATTCCAAAAAAAAATCACACCCATTGTTGGAAGGTCTAAGTATAGCTTTATCAGTGTGCTCGCTACTGATATGCCTGTACTTATGGAGAAAGATAACTGGAATTTGAACAATTTTTCTGCTCAGCAAACATACCAAAGGTATGAACATAACAGCATGGGAATCAATCTTTAAATCGCTTGACACAGTGAATAAGAAATCTGACAAAACTCTGAAAACTGAACTCTCGATAATGGAGATCAGCAATAAATACAATGATTTCACAGTAGTGTTGGTATTGATAATGATTATCTATATCGTAACGAAGATAATGAAATGTAAGATAGTCAAACATATGACTGTAATGACAGTTAATATCAATATGAAACTGTACAGAAAATGGAATAGTATTATAATTCCATTCACATCAATTAGGTATGAACCAAATATATTCAAAATAAACTCACGGACACCCATGTTGAACGTTCGTCAAAGCGGCTGTCTGAAGCAACACCTCAAGCTGATCTGGCCACATGAAAACAAAATCTTATTAACATTATGTTAAAGGTCAATCATTGAAATTGTACTACCTAACAAGGTGTACATCTGATTTAGGCAACGATTCTAAATATGGAAATCATTAAGGGACCATGAAGACCCGAGATTTGGAATGGTGATCATATGCAATGGTAAACACCATCAACAACCCCCAGCAATGCTCAACAAAGTAGTCACAGACAGCAATGTATATTAATCATATATTTACAAGGTAAGAACCAGTGAGTTCACAAAATGCATCGTCCCATAGACGTTACGGCATACAATTATATTACATATAACTGTGAGCTCATACCAGTTTATTTATTTTAATATAGCGATGACCAAACCCCAGACTACCCCAGTATTTGGTCTAACCATCGCGGCCGTGGCATTCAAACAGATGCAGACATAGACAGCGAGGTAGACATGGTACATAACCGGGACGTCTTCGGGGAATCGTATCTGATGAGAAGACCCAACTAGGACGCCCTCCAGAAGACATCACTTTGCCTGAAAGCGTGGAGGTCAACCGGAGAGAGCCGGATGCTTGGGACAGGGACATGGCACAGGACTGTATAGACAGTCCAATGGGTGTGACCTCACCCAGTGGCTCTCCAGAGGGACCGCCCATCCTCTCACCAATAACAGTAAAGGATGAGAATGAAGACACTCAAGAATCCTGGGAGGCAGAAACCCCTGCCCCCGCAGTGAGCAATCCAATGACCTTTACTGGTATCCTATCAACCATCCCGGTAGCGTCGTCACCCCACAAAAGATGTTCACAGTCGATGACTGGGGTGAAATCGACAGCTATGATCTCTTTGCGGCATTCGATGACTGCGAAGAGAACGTCCATGCATTAAATCTGCAATGAAAAACATGACTTTGAAATGCAAGACAATATTGACATTTTTGTTTTTCAGCACAGAATAGGCATGTACCTACATTTATTGACTTATACATATAAGTCAGGAATAAGAGCTTACCTAGATCATGGCTGATTGAAAGCCCGAAATGTATTCAAAAGGGTGTAGCTGTTAAGGCGTGCTTGGTAGACTTGTGCGAAAATATATGCATACATACATGAATATATATGTATTGCTCCCGAAATACAATATACAGTCAATATAATATCCATGACATAAAGCATAGTGAAATAAATAAGGCCATTGTTTATGAGTGCCATTACTAACATTGTTTGAATTGCCATTTCATGATTCTTCATCATAACACCATAAAGAGTACAAAAATGCCACTATCTAATGCACTGGCATAACTTTGATTATTAATAAATATTGAGTTGATTTGCAATATAAATATGACTTTGAAACTTGAAAACATGCCATTAACTCATTAATTCACACCACTCATTCATCACTCATTCACTCAGTCGTGTACTAACAAACCCCTCCACCACGCCCGACTAGCTAACTCAATACCGGCATACTGCTCCCACCTATCATCGTCCAATATCCAACTCATCTATTGGAAATGAAATAGATGCGGACAAAAGGGACTAATGCTTGTTGTGAGAATAACAAAGCTGGTAAGTAACTTGTCAAAATAGGTAATCAGAAATAATGATAATGAGTGATGACTATGAGAATATGAAAGACGCGACTGGACTACTTAATGACCTGTGTTCTTAAAAGCATCAATAGCTAGATAAATGGACTGTTTTTTTGCAAGCCACTTTAAACCTCACACTAGCGGAAAGACCGAAATAGAAAATAGACAATGACATGGGTGATACCCACATCATACATAGATCACTACTTGACTCTTAGGGACACCTTTCACAGCGTTGCGGGCTACTGGAAAATATTCCTACCCACTCTTTATGTACTCTATGTACTAGATATAGAAACCATGGTATTTAGACAGCACTAAGATACTTTAGAATTGACCATATTAACTCTATATTAACTCGAACCAATATAAACTGTGTCACATTCAGAAACAGTCTTGGGTAAGAACAAACATTTTTGAATCACTGAATATTAAGGGACAGCAAGTAATCAGCAGTTAACTGATCGGATACTTATGTTTCTCCTAACCACTCCAACCATATGGTTTGTGCCCATAATACACAGACACATCTGTTGGAGACGACAAGAGACCAGCAACCATCTGACTGAGAATTAACTTTCTCCTCACTTCCCTATTTTCTATCCATATTGGATACATGTATGAGAGCAATAACCAATACGGCAAGAAAACTGACCGGAGACCTTCTCCTCACCGCCTAGGTTATCTGCATACATGTATGTCCTGACAGTTTGGAGACTCATTTGTGATATATGTGAGAAATCACTCAAAAAACTGCCTAAATCACTGCCACCTCCAACTACACTGGCGACTAAACCTATGGTATGTACTGCAGACTATCTGCACTAATGCCCAGACACGACTAACCCAACAGAACTGACAGCACTTACACAGACTTTTATTGACCAGTTGAGGACCATTGTGGATACCGACGTATGTGTAACACCTGCAAAGCCAATTGAAGAGAACATAACGACAAGATATAGTCAGACATGAACCTATGAAATTAAATGAGTATATCATCCCATACAAGGAAATTGAGAAAGAATTCAGGAATATAACAGTGACTGATCAAGTCCAGCAACTTTCCACTCAGGAGGACTGGGCAGGAAACCAGAAATATAATACGCCCGATCGATCTAAGCAACACTTTACTCTAGAGCACACTTTAGACCTTCAGAATAATGAGACTAAATATGATAAGCCTGTAGGGGCTTGTAGATCGTGATATAGTGTGAGCGTCTTCCTCGAGAGGGTGTTTCGAGCAGTGCGCCCATCACCGGTAGTCACTAGAGGTCATTATGACCCCTGGTCGCTGCCGGGTGGTGGCAGCACTGTTCGCCTCGCTCCAGCTCCTACCTGGGGCCTGGGAAGGCGTTAGTCTGGCTCTGACTGTTGACGGAGTCGGACCACTTTTTAACGAGCTTAAGATTCCATTAGGCGATTCATATCGAGGTAGATGTAAACCATACACCGAAATAAACACGTGCCAGTTGCACTAACCCGAGATCCCTTGTCTGGTTTTAAATTCAAGACCTATATTCGAACCATTACACTGGTGCCATGACCAGTTCTTGGTGTTAGTGCGCGGCCCTGGAGGTCTAACATGTGCACGATGGATCTCGAGATAAAAGTTCGAGTACCTCGGGATCCACAACAAATGACACTGCTCATGCTAATGATACAAGCCGAATCCAAATGAAAGATTACACCTCTATAAGCAGACCTAAAGTAAAGAGGGTAGTTCGTAACCTCAAGTCTGAAGAGATGCCCGCTCCAGTCACAAATTCTACATACAGAATAAGTACAGTTTCCATAGAACAATTGACACCAATTACGATGATGACTTTAGATGCTCAACGAGCAGCCTCGGCCCGAGCAGAAACCCAAATGGCATACCCCTGCCGATCCTTAGTATGTGGGAAGGATCCTCCCACCCCAGTCTGAGCCGGGGACTTTGACGGGGTAGGGACAGAGGAAGGTCAGAACCCAGGTGAGAGATCCTGCGTCGAAGAAGAGGGAGGTTGGGTTGAAGAGTTGACGCGTGTGAGTGTGGCACACCTCCCCCAGTACCATCCATGTGTAACCTTCTTGAAGGGTTTCGGATGGGAGATCGGTGATTCTCAGGAACAACTCCGATTTGCACAGAATTCCTGTCCTTTGGTGGGGAAGCGATGGTACATTGCTGTATCGGTGAAGGGGCGGACTGGAGAATTTTTGATTGACACCGGTGCCAGCCATTCGTGTGTCTTGAGAAAATTCTTCAATTTGGTGTCCGGCAACCATGAAACATTACATGTTGGTGTTAATGCTTGCACGGCCGACAGTAGCCAGATGCAGACTTTTGGCAAGACATTCATACAGAACGGAATGGGGGGCTACGAGTATGTGATGAGCCCCACCATTGCCGACATAAGCGACGATGGAATAATCGGTTTGGATTTCGCAAGCTTGTATGGCGCTGTGTTGGACCCCCGGTTCGGGATGCTGAGAATTCGGCAACCATACAACTGCGAGATCCCATGTATATTGAGACATGTATCCTCGGTAGCCACCCTGGTACAGACTGTGAAAATTCCACCTGGAATGACTTGCGACGTCCTATGTTCTTCGAACAATGTTATTCGAGGTTCGAACGCTCTCTTCGAACCCAATCTGGAAGTATTTTCTAGCCTACAGCTAGATTCTGTCGACACTCTGGTGGGAAATGGATCATGGATAGTAGTCCCTATCATGAACAGAGGATGAAACCCTGTTTACTTGAAGGAAAATGAGAAAATTAGTGATATGTTCCTGACCGAACATATCTCGGAAGCTCAATTCCGGATTGAACTGCCTGAGGGCATAGTCCGAGGATTACCAGATGAAAATTAGTGGATGATTCTTCCCTGAGAAACAATTCAGAGAAAGAAAGGCTTCGAGCTTTGCTTGCTACATTCCACGAGGCCTTCGGGAAACCTGGGGGCTCAGTAGGTCGTACTAGCAAGGTGTTACACACGATTGGCACCGGCGATGTGAAGCCGTTCAAGATACCCTATAGGAGATTACCACTGAAAAAGAAAGTGGAGGCCGAAAGGCAAATTCTCGAGCAGCTGGAAAAGAGGGTTATTGTGCCTAGCACGAGTCCCTGGTCCAGGCCAGTTGAATGGTCTGACTAAAAAGAATTCCTATCCCTTACCAAGGATAGACAAGACTTTAGACTCTCTAGGAGGAAACAAATATTTCTGTACCCTGCACCTTCAGTCCGGGTATTGGCAGATCGGGATGGACCCAAAGGACATGAAGAAAACTGCTTTCTCGAGCCACATGGGTTTATTCCAACACAATGTTTTACCTTTTGGGCTGTGTAATGCACCAGCTACTTTTGAAGCTATGATGGAGGAGATGCTAAGCGACCTTCTCTGGAAGAGTTGTTTGGTATACCTTGACGATGTTATAGTATTTGGAAAGACTTTCAAGGACTGTATAAACAACCTCAATTTAGTCTTAAAAAGAATACTAGCAAATAGTCTGAAATTGAAGGCTAAGAAATGTAATTTATTTAAATCATCTATTACTTATCTTGGTCGTATAATAACTCCCGACGGCGTAAAAGACAACCCTGAAAAACTTCGGACAGTGTCCGAGTGGCAGAAACCCATAAATGCGAAGGAAGTAAGATCCTTCCTAGGGTTCTGCTCATACTATCGAGATTTCCTCCCGAACTACTCTAAAGTGAGCTATCCTTTGCAAAAACTAGCACATTGGACCCCAGGACGAGCAAAGGAACATTTACCCTGGGGAGATGAACAAGATACAGCCTTCGAGCAAATAAAACACTTGTTTGCTAACAGTATTAAAGTATCCAACCGCGGATGACCATTTCATACTGGACACTGATGCTAGCAATGATAGCATCGGTGCAGCCCTGTCACAGGTCCAGGATGGGGTCGAGGTACCTATTGCTTTTGCTAGTAACACACTGAATAGGGCACAACGAAACTATTGCACCACTAAATGTGAGTTGCTGGCTGTGGTGGTGTATACCAAAAAGTTTCGACACTTCCTATGGGGCACAGATTTTACACTTCGAACGGACCACTCCTCCCTGAGGTGGCTCCTTAATTTCAAGGACGCCGAAGGAATGATTGGCCCTTGGCTGGCACACCTGTCAGAATTTGGGTTGGAGCATAGCCAGATCCAACACCGACCGGGTTCGAAGCATATTAATGCAGACGCCCTATCCCAGAGGCCCTTTAGAAAGTGCCAGAAAATCAATTGTGATGATTGTGGGGCCCACAATGCGGTAGTTGCAATGGTTCGAACCAGACAGTTCAAACCGCTATCTCGTGCCTGCATGGAGAATGTTGTAAAATGGCCAGCAGAGACTATTCAACATTTCCAACAAGCCGATCCCGCTATCAAGAGAGTGATTTCTTTCCTGAATAAGAATGCCAAGCCCAAAAGGCCGGCGTTATCCCTCGAAAACAGAGAAACTCGCAAATTCCTAGCCCAATGGACCGAGCTAGAAGTTCGAGATGGGTTACAAGTCACAAGATGGGTAATGACTTGCCCCGAATGCGGTAAGAATAAACCTAGTCCCGGTATGGGGAAAACGCCTCTGATGCAAGAGCTGTTCGACGTCCGATTTGCTCGAGTAGCAATCGATATCATCAGCGGAATTTAACCTACACCACAGGGAAATACCTGTATGATGGTAGTTACCGACTACTATACCAAGTACACTTGAGTATACCCTCTACCTGATCACAAGGCAGCCACTTGCGCTAGTGCCTTCGTGAGAGGATGGGTCCTACATTTAGGTGCACCATTAATGATGCACAGCGATCAAGGACAAGAAGTAGAGAGTCCTAAAATCATTGGTAAATTATTGCCAAGACGATTAGGATGAGCAATGTGATTTCGTAGTACGTGTACGCATATAATAGTACTGTACACTCTACAACGTACTGCTCCCCCAACTTACTAGTCTTTGGGGAGGATATTATAATGCCTGCGGACCTCGTATATGGTGTCATAGGAGTAAGCCCTGAAGCCCCATGTACTGTGATGTTTGTAGAATCTCTAAGAGATCAATTTAAGAGAGCCTATGAAATAGTTCGAAACGAGCTATTAAAGAATGCAAATTGTCAGAAAATTGTGTATGACACTAACCTGAAGTTATGTCAGTTTAGTGTTGGGGATCGAGTATTTAGAATACATGAACCTTTAAGGTGTAAGAAATTAATCTCGAGCTGGGATGGACCCCATGTGGTAACCCAGATCATATCCAAGAGTACAGTTATGCTTATTATCTTGGCTACAGGCCGAATGAATAAGTCAAATGTATGCAGATTGAGAAGATGGAGGGGGTGTGATGCCGCTAACTCTGAATGTGAGGAAATTTCAAGACAAATAAATGAACAAAAAGACGAGGTCCTAATGAGGACAGGCGAGCTAGCCAAGAAACTGAAGGAGAAGGCCCCAAAGCGGAAAAAGGGCCGACCTTGTAAGAAAGTGGTTGAGAAAAAGCCAAAGAGAGGACGACCCAAGAGGGTCGACACGGACACGAATTCAAAACCTAATCGTGATAAAAATGTCTCGGCGGAACGGAGAATCTGAGGTAGGAGGAAGACGTTGGCACCTTCCACTAGACCTTCTCGAGATTCTCAGTTGAAAAACAAAGGTAGAGAGGTGAGGCACAGTCCCAGAATTGCTGGGTGGACTGCCGTTACTTAATGTTCCGAAATCACAGCGAGTGTATAGTCCTGTCTACATGTTTTGTTATGTGTTTGGAGGTTGAAATACCTCGGCCACGATTCGAAATATGACCACGACGCGTATTACCGCCCTGTTCATAGTTCCTGTGGGTGGCAGACAGCTTGCCTGGCTTGTACGCATGATGCTACAGGTTTTTCTGCCAAACTCCTGTCGAAATGAACAGAGAAGGGGGTAGTCCCACCAACCGCCTATGGAGAAAACCAAACCTCGAACCTCGGTTATCCGGGGTAGTACAGACGCCTGCCACGAGCGGAAAGGGGGGTGCTGGCAAACCAGGGATCGGAGTGGAACAGTGCAGTGGCACATTGGTCTCGCTTCACTTGTTGTGACCCTAATATCGCTCACAGCACGCAAAACTTTTTACTGAGGTAAGAACTGCCGCTGTTTCTCCCCAGTCTATACAGTAAAGAAATCCCATTACCACCGATTACCTTGGACTCCTTTGGTCTTTGAAAGAAGAAAATTGGCACCAATCGGGATGGCGAGAGTGATGACGAAGACTGGATGAAAATCCTAAAGAAGGACTCGGCCCTGCAAAATTTTATAGCGTGTGGGTGGCTTCCCTCAGAGACATGGTAAAGACTCCCAAGTCTTACTATGGCTTCGAGCACTGCATGAAGCTGCAATATGCTGCTTCGAACAGGGCACCAACCAACCCGACCTGCCCCTTCGAGATCTGTATTAACAATACAGAGAAAGAGAGAGTCTGGCCCAGCAAGGACTCGTTCTTCCAACATCTCGTTCAGTACCATATGCATCACGCTCTGGTGTATAGGTGTACCAACGAGAAGAACCAGAAATAAATGTGCCAAGGATTGAAAACCACGAGGCGAGGGCGCATGGCTGAGCATTTGGCTCAGGTACATGGCCTCAAAGCAAGTGACGCCCGACTTAAGGCCCTGAAACTCCACGAGCACTCGATGTCGAAGTGGGACCAAATGACCTCTGAGGAGAGACACACGATCACAATGAGAACAGACCACCTCTGTCACTCGGTAGAGGGGAAGCAGGATGCCTACTTCCTCAAAAATGTGTGCTCCCATCGATTTGACATGTCAGCAGAGATGCACTGGCGTGTCAAAGTGCAGAGAAAGGACCCCGACACAGTAGACCAAGCGACCGAGGTCCGAGTCACAGTCGCCAGCCCCAACACCTGAACACAAAAAGAGATCCCCTGATCCTAGCACGATCTTAGGTGCGGCATCTTGAGACCTTACGTGCATGGAGCATGTTTTGCCTTTAGGCTCGAGCAGCTACCGACCGTCAGCTAGGACATCGACTGGTAACCATCAGACCTGGTTCGGGGGACCCTGTCCCACTCAGATTGGATGAGGGGCACTCGGTGTCCACCCCACGCTACCAGGGCACCCAAGAGGAAGATGCCTTGCTCCATAGGCTAAAGGAGGCATCGAAACCAGACGAGTTCCCCGCACTGTCGGACACCCAGAAACCAGGCCCCGAATCACACACCCTACTACCATCTGGGAAACTGAAGCCTATGCTAGCCCTGCTACCACCTCCGCTCATGGACGGGTTCGACCGGTGGATCCAAAGCGACCAGGCAAAGAGATGGTGATGAAAGACCCCACTCGTCTCGACAACCTGGCACTGCCACCCCATCCCCGAATGGTACGGCCACCTTGGGCTCTGCCTATGAGAGCGGCTCAGATTTGCACACGACCCCTGTTTTATTGCCTCTAGTTAGGAGCATGAAGACCACCAACGTGCTACACTTGGTGAAGTCGAACCTCAAACTTGAGGACCCCGAAGACTATATCAAGAATCGAACACAGGAGGCCTGTGATATCCAGGCCAATGTCTTTAAGGCGTGGCAAGAGAGGCACATTAGCCAAGTGACCGGATACCTTCGGGGTGTGACCGAAGGCGTGATCGAATGCCTGCATGAGATACAGCGACGGGAAATATCCCGGATCTCGCAGGACATGCAGGGACAAGCGAGGGACAAACTTCGGGCCTCTCTCCAACGCGAAAACGAGGCTAAGGCCATGAAGCTTAAATATGAAACCAAGCTTCAGGAGCTGAGAAGTTAGTATGACCATCAGGATGTTCGATTCATGGCAGTGTTCAGCTGCTTCATGAAGGATTGGGAGGGCACCCCAGAAAGTGCGTTAAAAAAAATCCAGCGAAACTGCAGGAGGCCAGACAGGTTGAGGCGGACATTGAGTCCTTTGGGTTCATGAGTGTGTCTACCCCGAAACGCTCTGCCACTGAGCCTGGACACCCAGCCGGACCCCGGAGGGAACCCAAAGCTACCGTCACTGCCCTGACTACTACCATGGTCAGGCCAACCGAATTTCGAACCCCACCCCTGGAGCAACCACTGTGGCCATAATCTCTGATTCAGCCCCAGTGGTGCACAACCTGATAATTCTGGACTCCGATCCAGAAACCAACCCCGGTGAGACTGTGATGGAGACAGACTTATAGGTCCCCCATGTAGGTAGTTACAGTGATCGACCCTACCCTCTATGGGGGACCATCGAATACCCGAACTGTGCCCCACCTTCGAAGGATGCCCGGACAGATGCAGACCCAGGAAACCCAATGGACGAATCTACATCTTCCCATCTTGATCAGGGCACATCACACAGCGACACGGCTTGCCACCGCCAAGTCCATCGTTTGCCGATTGGATCTGCAGACAAGCAGTGAATACCCCAAAGACATCCCCAAAGTTTATTACTATTATGCAGCAGTCCCACTACACTGGTGGGCTGCTATAAAGTTATGTATTATATATGGTATAGTTAACCACTATTTTTCCTACCTTACGCATAGTATTAACTCTTTTTAAATATCGATCCTAACATCTTCCACTAGGTTCGATCTCATAAAATATGTCTATTTATCACTAGAAAAAAGTTATTTGGTGCTATAAACCTACGAGATCTGTTACTTGAAATATGTATATTCATAATACTTCTCAGGCACCAACCAAATGTGTTCATAATTCAAGGTTAATAGTGGTATATATATATACATGTACATGTAAAAAACCCCACAGTTACTGTAACCTGTGCTAAAAAAAAATATTATATAGGGTTCATACATGAACTATAAACATTTTTCTTTTCGGGTTATGTAACACATATTACCATATATAAGTTAACTAGGGGCGAGTACATATACCGGTTAACCACTACCGGTAGATATTATGTTAGAAGGTAGTATCCGGTATATTGGGATAAGGATAATACTAGGATGACTCTAAAGTATTACCGGTATATTAACACTAATAAATAACAAGATGGACTACTAGGGAGAAACCGGTATACTAACATGATAATTGATACTGGAATGACTTCCAAGTATTACCAGTATAATATTAACAAGTGATAATGGTATTGATGGATTACCGGATAAGATAATAATAATTAAACAGAGACATGTGTTTGGTGGAATTGATCTGGATACACAAAATGGCTTTATTCAAAGCAGTATCAGTCAATAAAAAGTGAACCCTAGGTTACAGTCAGCACCTAGACTAAAAATCTTAAAAACTAACAATAAATGGAAGAAGATTATTAAAATTAAAAATTAAAATTTTTGTGCCAACCCCCAGCACAGGGGTGTTGTGCACCGTATGGAGACTCGAGCCCGACTGGCGATTGAATGGCAGCACCGCCGTTATATAGTGGGGGGGTATCTTTGCCATGGATACCAGATGGAGCGTTGTATTGTTGCGCGCAACAAGTAGTACCGGAGAGGGCGGACCACTCGCCGTTGTTAATTATATGCATATACACTAGTGTATATAGTCCCATAAGTTAACTAGGGGCGAGTACATATACCGGTTAACCACTACCGGTAGATATTATGTTAGAAGGTAGTAACCGGTATATTGGGATAAGGATAATACTAGGATGACTCTAAAGTATTACCGGTATATTAACACTAATAAATAACAAGATGGACTACTAGGGAGAAACCGGTATACTAACATGATAATTGATACTGGGATGACTTCCAAGTATTACCGGTATAATATTAACAAGTGATAATGGTATTGATGGATTACCGGATAAGATAATAATAATTAAACAGAGACATGTGTTTGGTGGAATTGATCTGGATACACAAAATGGCCAACCACCCGGCAAACACATGGAACATCACGGAGTAACAATTATTATATATTAATAGAAGGTAATACATCAAGTTTCAACAAATCACAACTTGAATCATGCAAATATTTATACACACATCTGGATTTCCAGTTAGAACGTTTCATTATGTCCTCTACTGAAAGACCAATTGACTTTAGGAAGGTAGCCCCACCATGGCGTAATGAGTGGGTACTAACATTCTCATCTACTAAGCCAATTTTGACAGACAAAAATTTCAAACGCGTATTCACATATGAATATGTCAAGCATTTGTACCTGCCACCGGAAGGAAAACTGAACAGCTTCCGATTAACATTGCCATTAGCAGTCTGTATCAACTCTGCCAAAATTTTTGATGGGCAAAATGGAGATGATTGATCGAGTATCAGGTATTTATCATAAGGGTCGTGGCCAAACTGGTCTGTCTTCGATGTCCTAATGTGAAGTTTTACATAATCATTAGTTAATACAACATCCTTCACCCTTAGTGAATGTATAGAGTCCACTACATGGCAACACCTCAAAACTCCCCTGAACAACACCAGAATGGCACACCAGAAAACCCTATCCAATACTAGAGTCATATTCAGGGTTGACACAATTTTTAGCATGTCAACAGTGGTAAGTGGGTATTTAACATTCCTGGTTAAACTTTGACACCGCTCAATACCATCTAGAGTCTTTTTCAGGATAAAACTACTACTGTAGTCAGGATGACCATGCAACTTCTGAAAAAACCATACAGCCGAAATATAATTTCTGATGGAGACTGGTTTCATCTTATCCGCCAGATAAGTGGCGTACAATGAGGCCTGAGATGGCAAACATGGATAAGTTTTTAGGGAAAATTTCCTACAAAATTTGCTGTACCTCTTAAATTGTTGCTTTCTGGTTTTCATGGTTGTCATGGCAACAACCGACTTCACAAATTCCTCCTGCTTTCTTAACAGGGACCTCAATCTGGGATCTGAAAAATTTTTATTAGATACACATATTATTCTCAGGCAAAGTTTTTTCACACTTGGCAAGGACATTTTTATAGTCCAATCTCGACAATTGGTCTGCTAGAGTATTATCAGCGGACTTTATATAGGTTGAGTAGATATCAATGTTATATACAAAACATTGCCAATAGATCTCACGCAGCCACTCCATACAGAGTGGGTTTTTACTTCTGCCTGTGTTCAACATTGCCAACACCTGCATGTTATCTGTTACAGCGTTCAGACGGCAATTCTTGAATAAATGACCCCATCTCTTCAAACCAGCTAGAACGGGCCATAGTTCATACACATTAATATTACGCTCATGAACATCAATATTGTCATACTTTGGAGGGGGGACCCAGTGACCTATCCCCAATTTAGAGTTGTCAACGTTATCCCAAGAACCATAAAGGAAATCCGTACCACACCATGCTCCATAACCTAGAATGGACGCATCAGATACCATGGGTTCATTGTAAGCATCACTCAAGATTAAATTTTTGCAATTAAAAATCTTACAAAAATCCTTCCACCACAAAAAATCCTTTATGATACCTGGATTCAATTTAATGACACCCCTTTCTTAAGCCTTTGCCATCAAGTCAAAAACCCTTCTACTGAAAGTACGGCCCCCCCTCACCACCTGGGAACAAAAGGACATCAAGCCACCAATACTCTGTAGGGTTTTTTTACTGGCAAATTTCTTATAAATGCAACTGTCTATAGCCTGGGCTAACTTGTCAACTTTCTCTTTAGGCAATGTTAGTTCCATTTTATGGGAGTCAATGGTGATACCCAAGAAAGTACAAATTCTGTTCGGGTCAGTAACCTTATCTCTGGAAATCTTAAAACCAAAATATTCCATAATTTCGATTAAAAGGTCCCTCTGACGGCGACACTCACTCTCAGAGTTGGCAATAATGATGAAGTCATCCAGGTAGTTGACTAACCTGTCAATACCATAAAAATTTGCCACCTTTGCCAGAAAATCAGAAATTTGGTTGAATATGTAGGGGGCGCATCTGAGACCAAAGGTAAGGCGACTACTCTGATAAAATTTCTTACCATCACCCATATCTCAAGAGAAACCCTGGAATTTGTGGTGTTCCCCATAGACACTGATAGATCTATAAGCAGACTTTAAGTCCACAACACTCATAAAATCATTTTTGTTCAACATTGCCGTGACAGAATTTATGGATTTATATGAAAAAGTTTTAAAAGTTGAATCCATAAAATTATTAATACTCCTTTTTCTGGGCATACTACAATCAGTAATGGGTCTTAATTTACCGTTACTTTTGGGGACACCGCCAAGGGCATGTATGCATCTAGGTTTGGAGGTTACTTCAAAAATGGAACCATCCTGGAGTTCCTCCCTAACAATTTCACACATTTCATTATAAAAATCACCCTGAAAAATTGACTTGTAATTTACACATTCATACTCAGTTTCGCAACCAGGATCAACAATTTTGAAACCTTCTACAAAACCCGACCACAAATAATCTAAGTCATGTTTGGGTAGATTTAAAACACCTTCCTGCCTTAGGAAACATGCCAATCTACATGGCAAAATTTGGGCCTTGTGGCCACCAATAAAATGTTGACAAGAACATGTACCGTCAACACAACTTTGGTAAATGTTTATACTAACATTACCTGAGCACTTTACATCGAAAATGGGATAAAACTCCCCAACATTTGGAATACTCCTTGTGGTAAAACCGGTAATACTAGGGTTTTCCACAAAATTACTTTCAGAGCTGGCAAAATTCAACAAGTCCACCTCTACTGGTGGCTTTTGACAACATTCATCAATAACTGGAATATCTAGCATAACATTGCCACGAACACAATCCTCAACAGGGGGGTCAACCAACAGTGCCTCTGCATGGCCAGCTAATCTGGAGGCACGACCCTCCCCAGAGGCAACATCCTACTTCTCCGAGCCATTCTTCTGACACTTGTCAGCAGAGTGGTTCCCAGAGTCACATGAGCTACAGACGTGCCTGTAACGACAGGGATTCAATTTGCAGCCCTCGGGCCTATTGTAAGCATAACAGTGATTTTTCGAGTTAGCTGATTTTTTGACCACAGACTTAGATGATTTAGCCAACTTTTGGGCTGTGTATGTGCCATCGTAGCTCAGGTGTCGTAGGATGTCACAATTCTCAACAGTTTCAAAAGCTCTTATCCCCTTCTTGTCAGCTCGCTCTTTGACACTTTTGTCATAATTTACAAGTGAACTGAGAGTAAATATTCTAGTGGCAGACTTCTCAAGGAGCATTTCTATGTGGTCAAGAATATATTTTACCTCCTCACCTTGTTCAAGTTTGGCACTGACTAAGCGAATATTAACCATTAGTAATTTTTCTAGGCTGTCAACATTCTTCTTGTGACCTAAAAAATTTCGCTGGTCGAACTCACCCCTCGGCTTTCTTGATCTATGCTTGGATCTTGACCTGGAGCGAGAGCTGTCACTGCTGGAGCTCGAACTTGATCTAGATCCACCTCTCGATCTGTTGTACAGCCGTCGTGGCCTGGAAGTCGTGTCTCGATCGCTGCCCCCGCCGGTGCCTTCTGGAGTCAAAACATCCAACTTATCCAGGATTTTCGCCAGATTCTCCTCCACAGCCTCCGTCCGGATCCGCATATCTGTCAGCTCGTCTGACATAGCGTCCGTCATCCCATCAGCGGGTAGAGGATCTGAGGGCTGGTCTGTAACGGATGACCCAGGAGGCCCTTGCCTTCTGACAGATCTCCTAACACCACTCGGCAATACTAATTCAGGCTCTAACGTCTTCTTGTTTGGTTTCCTGCGGCCCATCCTGGCCAGAATTTAGGTAGAAACCAACTTTGCCAGGTTAAAAACACGAATGGTAGTGTTGATGAAGCCCAATCAACCTTGGCAACCGGTAAAAATTAAAATTTTTGTGCCAACCCCCAGCACAGGGGTGTTGTGCACCGTATGGAGACTCGAGCCCGACTGGCGATTGAATGGCAGCACCGCCGTTATATAGGGGGGGGTATCTTTGCCATGGATACCAGATGGAGCGTTGTATTGTTGCGCGCAACAAGTAGTACCGGAGAGGGCGGACCACTCGCCGTTGTTAATTACATGCATATACACTAGTGTATATAGTCCCATAATTACAAACACACTATGTCATTAACAAAATACATTAAATACTCGGATTCGAACATGTTCTTTCAACTTGTTTCAATCCATCTCCTTTGGTGTTTATAGTGTATTAATATGTGACACGATCTGCGAAAAGAGGTCCCAAGACCCCTTCTTGCAGTCCATGCCACATATGTTTAATTTACCTAATATAATTATATGTGGCCGACTCCAATTACTAAGACGTCACACAGATAACATATCACGTTCTACTTCGAACTCTCGTTTATTACTTCAAGCTCCTTTATTATAGAATAAGGAAATCGTTCCACTGTTCCATATGTTCTTTTTTACACACCTCTTTCCTTATTCTGGTGGGGGTAGTGTAGGGGCTCGTAGATCGTGATATAGTGTGAGCGTCTTCCTCGAGAGGGCGTTTCGAGTGGTGCGCCCATCACCGGTAGTCACTAGAGGTCCTTATGACCCCTGGTCACTGTGGGGTGGTGGCAGCACTGTTCGCCTTGCTCCAGCTCCTACCTGGGGCCGGGGAAGGCGTTAGTCTGGCTCTGAGTGTCGACCACTTTTTACCGAACTTAAGATTCCATTAGGCGATTCATATCGAGGTAGATGTAAACCATACAGTGAAATAACCATGTGCCAGTTGCACTAACCCGAGATCCCTTGTCTGGTTTTAACTTCGAACTATCTGAGACCTATATATTCGAACCATTACAAGCCTATACATACTCGAAGTAAGATTGAAGCTAGACACTCAGTACACATTGAACTCCAAAGCACTATTTGTCCAACAAGTTAGAGAATTCAATATTTCAACTACATTTAGATAGGAGGCCAGATATAAACAGGCTCAACCTTTTGGTAAGATTTTATGAATAAAAACATTATAGAAATAACTAAAATAAAATAAATATTAAAAAATTGTCTTTGGAATTGGAGAAAGAATAAAAATCAGAATAGAGGACGTGAAAACAAAAGGGAAAAGAGAAAAATATGAATTGAAATCAGAATATAACAGATTTATAATCTGTATATGATTGGAAGAGCGATGGCCACAGATCCCATCAACCTACCCCTCCTATACAGGGCAGGGACCCCAAATATAGCGTCCAAAATGGCCACCGCATTCCAACCGGCGCATTTCAGACCCCACCCGAAACCGCCCAATGTTACACTCTCATCCACTCACACCCACTCATGAATACTCAATCAGGCCACCGGCACCTTTTCAGCCACGGACTCAACAACCTAGATGTGAAAGTCATTGCGCGCTGTGAATTGGTCTTCTGTCGTGTACTCAAATACAGTATTATTTCAGAATCTCATAATGTCACAAATGTTGGCAAATGTTTTGTTTGTCAGATGGAGCAATGCACTCAACCATATAACCTGTAGCGACCAGTTGGGTGACTAATCTTATCCCACTCCTGCAGGAGCACACCCATATATAGTTCAATCAATCCTCCATCGGTAGCACAAGCCACAGTATAGCTTTAAAGTCCTTATTCTGTCACAATCCTCCTTATCAAGCGACGACCAACTAACACCACGAAAGTTGCCCTGATCTAAAGGCTCAATGGTCACCATCCTATGGATGGATAGCAACCATCACAGCCCCCATCCAGGGCCTAAGACACAAGAAGCGACCAGGGCTGGCTGTGTCTCCACCGACCACCCACCGACTCAGTGGAAAAGTATGTGATCAACCAATTACTTGAGTTATCTCTTCATCAATGTCATCGAGAATCATCATATTAAAAAGGATGTCTCGACCCGACAAGCCTTACAGTGACCCCTCCTATTATATCTAAGCTCTTTGGTGCTATGCTCAAAAAAGGGTGAGAGATTTCTCAGGTGCCTTAGGTCTATGCCTTTTACTTAAAGTACAACCATCAGTTTGTACAGTATAATACTCTATGGGGATATGAGTTATAGCATAGAAGTGGTCGGGTGAGCCTTCTTGTCTATAAGGGGAATACATGGAAACTTAGGCTATGCTTCTTCATAGCTTCCAACATGTATTCTGTATCCGTTTTTCTTTGCCTCTGTAATGTTCCCTTCTGGTAATACATGAAAAATACCCATTGGGAAAAACGGAAAATCTTTGTTCTTGTACCTGAACATGGGCTTAGAAAAACACCATATGACAAGCAATAGTTTCTTTCTGTCCAGCATGAGCTGTCCGTTCCTTATCTTATTTTCTGCATCACTTTTGTCAACTTTTCCCAGCATGTAACTGACCCTTTTGAAACCAGAGACAAACTTGGAAAAGATGGCAATGATGTTTCATATATGAGCCAACCTACTATCTCACTGCCCCCTTGGATAAAACTGTGTGGCAATATTGCGAGTTCCACCTTGCCATACTTGTTTTTGATGTGTTCCAAGATGGGAATTACTCTTCCCCTGCTTTCTGAGTGCACCCCAAATTCACTGATATTTGTGCTTGGAAAACAGGGGATGACTTGGATTTGCTTTTGCTTGTCATGTTTCAATATGAATTCGAGTATTTCTCTCATCTTTGTCTATTTTTAGAGCTATCGATAATACTAAGACAATGACTAACCCAGTGGTTTTGTCTGTTTTTCCAAGCAAAACTAAGTTTATGTGGTTATGTAGTGCACACAAATGTGACCCATCAAGGGAGAACACCCCTCCGCGGGGGATTTTTAATTCCCCATTTGGCCATCGGGGGGCATTGAAGGGCAAAATTCCTCATAAATCATTGTAAAAATACATAAGGCTAATTTTTGATGCAGAATTCAATGGTTTCATTAAAAAATGCACCATTTTTCGGTAGAAATGACCCATATTTGGATGGTAAAATGAACATTTTTCATGAGAAATCAACCTATATGCCTGTTCCTGGTTGCCATGGCAACCATCCCAATAATCAAAATTTGCAGATTGTTTTTTGCCAATTTTTGGGGATACTCCCAAAAACCCAAAACTAAGAACAGAAATGAAAATTCCTTACAGATCAAAATCTATGATAAAATTCCCCTCATTATTATGTATTATTTATGAAAAAGGCTGATTTATTGTGTTTTTAGACTTTATTATGGTTTATAATGTATTTAGAGCTTAATCATTGATTTCAGATATGAACAATGTCCTATGTTCAAGGAGGGGTTCTGAAATAACTACTAGGAGTATTTAACCCAATGATGTCTCATAATGAAGATATTGACATGAACTTTGATAATGAATTTCCCTGCAGAGGGGCATTTTTGCTTGCCTGGTCACAAATTAAAACATTGCCCAGATTCACAAATTGAATTTAATGGTAGTACTGTGCAAACTGTTACCTTTTGTTTCTCCATATCTAGGGGTTCATATTGATAGTAAATCAAGTTTTGATAAGCAAACCAGAATTATTAAAAGGAATGTACGTAATAAGTTATTTCACTTTGCCAAGTTAAGGAAATTTTTGACACAAGATCACAGTGTAAAAATATTTTGTTGTAGTAGAAGGCCACATATAGAGTATTGTTCCTTTATTTCAACAAGCTGTAATGGGTTGAAAGCTCTACAAAGGTTGCAAAATAGAGCCTTAGGAATCTGCTTAAAATGTAATATTAGAAGGTATAGTGTTAAAGAATTACATGCAATCTGTAAGGTGTCGCTTTAGAAAAATGGTTTGATATGATACTGTTTTGCTTGATGTAAAAAATATCTAAACATATAAGGCAAAGGCCATCTGCTTATAATACTAGATCACAAGATTAAGTTGTATTCGCATTGCTAAGAGCAATATCAAGGCATTATAAAAGATCACCCTTGTATAGGGGGCTTACCCTCTGGAATGCCGTTACTGAGGACATTAAAAGGGCTACCACAAAGGTCAAATTTAAATTTTATATTATGAAAATCTGAGGCAGAACTTGAAGTTTGGTTATAATTGAATAGATGAAGCAGGTGTGATTACCATGCTGCTTCGAATTGAATCTGAATTGGAACTCAACTGATTACATTATATTATTGTTATAGATCATATATATAGTAGAGTATGTTACTGCCTCTTAATTATATCATATTATATCATGTGTGCTATATGTCATCTAGGTATGTCATTGCCAATTGATATGCTATCTCTTTAATATTACATCCTTTGAATAAACATAACAGTTCTTTAATGTGTGATGGTTTGAGTTCTTATATAACTTCGGTTCAGTTCGAGATATGTCAATATCAAGCAAAACCAGACAAGTTAGCTCGGGTTAGTGCAATCGGCACATGTTTATTTCAGGATTTCAGGATTAAGTTTGAAGTGGCGCTATGAAGATAGCTCAGTTCTCTTCAGGTGTTGTCCTGGCCGCAGCCAGAAACCAACTGAGCTCCCTACGCGGTCCCAGGTAGGGACTGGAGCAGCGAAGACTAGTGCTGCCACCACCCTATAGTGGCCAGAGATCAAAGCGACCTCTGGTCCTACCGGTGGTAACCACACCGATCGACCTGCCCTCTCTAATAGGGAGCAAACACTATATACAACGCTCCACGAGCCCCAACAAATGCAATGAGCGAGTCCAAAAAACAAAAGAAAAGTTGGTCTCTTGTTCTTCTTCCAATGAACAGGATATGGGGCATTTTTCTCTGACAAGAAAGATCTGAGACCCTGCTCTACTGCTGCAACCTGCTGGACACGCTCCTTGAAGAAGGTCACGGCCGAGGGTCCCAGTGTTGCTTGTAAGTGCAATGCCTGGCCATTGTACTCCAGTAAAATCTGATTCACAGATCTGAATAAATGATTAAGGAACATGTAACACAGTTAACTTAACTAAGAAAACAAGAATGTATGCTTACGTTGTGGCCACCAGCAACAACATAGATAAATGAGGATTTTTTCCTCTCACCACTAAACTCTCCTATTATGGTATGGAGTCCATTTTTGATTTTGAAGGAGACAAGGCGACTCTCAAGCAATGTCTGAAAATCATCTTTGTATAGGAGCACTGCATTTATCTGATGAGCTAACAAGACGATGACAGAACCCTCCTCACAGACAGCATTTGCTCCAACAAATAGTTTGCTAGACATTGATAACCCATTCCTTCTGGGTGCTACGACTACTACAAATCTCTTGCAGTAAGAGTCAAAAAAGACTGTGGATGTCTGATTCCATCTCCATGTCTATGGGACTGATTATCCCGAGCGTGTCCAATGTAGAGGGGATGTATTTAAACAGTTCCTGGTTCAATAGTCCAACTGCTCTCGAGCAGATGCAATCACGTATGGTTTCTAGTTGTAGTGGTTCCAGTCTCATTTTCAACTTTTCTGTTATGATCTGAATGATTTTCATCATGAGTTGTATGGTTCTCATTCCCTTCACTGCCATGAGCTAGCTAGTGTCATACATGGCATGCCAGGCTTTTTTCCCCTCGCATACGACATATCTCAAGTTCGTCATAGATTGTGTGTAAGCCTGCATTGAAATCACATTCCCTTTTTGCTTTGTTGTGCTGCCATTTTCTGATAGTGTTAACAATGTCAAATCTAAATGAATATTATCCACACTTGTCCGTGTCAGAATATTTCTCCAATGATCGACCTTCTTCAAGAATACTGGGCGAAGTATAAAATAGCTCTTGAAAAATTCCTTCTTTAAGATTATCCATAAATATTGATACTTTCAAAATTCCTTATTAATGATATTTCAGGAAGAGTAGGAAAGTACATAAAGAAATAAAGAAAATTCTGAAGCCTTTTGATCTTCAATCAGGGCAGCCAAAAGGAAAGAAGAGAATAGTCACACATGATGAAGAACATTCCCCCTCTTTTAACTTGCTGAGCCTCCGAGAAGAACCATTGAGCACTAAATTCCAAAAGTCTGTTGTTCAAGAAGGTACAGACCCACTACCTGGCTTTGACAGAGAAGTGACTTGTCCCTTGTGCAAAATCAAGTGTGACAAGGGCATGGCATCACTTCGTGAGAATGCAGATGGTGCATTGTTCATAGAATTGTTGGAAGTAGCAAGGGTCATGTTCCACCAACAGGAAGGTCAGCCAGCATTAGATATTGCCCATGGAATTTTGGATAAGCTGAGGCACTTTGTAAAAAAAAAACATCCTCAGAGACTAAAATCCTTAAAGAATCTCACAAAAGAAGATGTGCACAGACAATTCAGATACAAAGGCGAACTGTGACAAAAATCAAAGAGGAGGTCCTGCAAGTGCTCCTCTCCCTGTTGGATGTAGCTGTGACAACAGCTTGTCACAAACAACCAACCATCTGGGAAGTTTTCTCTGTGCAAACCAGACGCAAGTAGTGTGTTAAACATTATTGATGAAATACAGCAGATTTCAGGCCTAAAAGAGAACTCAAATTGAACTAACTGAAATCAATTTTTTTTTATTGTTTTATTATGCATTTTCTCTGGGGTTATAACAAGATAGAGTTGCAACTATGAGTGCTCAGACTGTGTTGTGTTGTAATGCAAGTGGTGATTTCTTTGTTGTGTACACTTGTGTCAATCAAGTATCCAGCTACAACACGTTCTACTCTGATGACATGCATCCACTGGAGGAGGTACATAGTGTTCATCTCAGACCACTGGAAAATAGAAACTGCTTCATAGAAAACATGACAAAGAGGATCAGACCCTTCATCTCATCCAGCTCTCACATTGTCTTCCCTTCAACATCTTCTAACAACATGACCAGCAAATGCTCTATATCAGAGGAGTTCTATTACAGGACATGTCACAGTGCATTTATGACATCCTCCTTCCAGAAATATCAACATGTCGCTGCCGTTCCTAAGACAAATAACAGAAATTACACCATGCTGTTACATGGCATTGAAAACAGACGGACTCTCTTTGAACAACTTCAAGAAGCTGATTCTGCCAGGTTCTCCAAGGACAGCTCATTTCCTCCACTAAAATCAGCCTACACTTATGTCAGGCAAGGTGTGGAAGTTCTCTGCCAGAACCAATTGTACCGTAACCTTTTTTCGGTGAATACTCAATGCCAAACAAAGGAGTCTCTGACACACACCACTCCAGAGTTGTTAGCCCCTTTGTTGCAAAAGGCAGTCATTAATTATTACCTCAATCACTTATGTCGTGAATGGGAAATGAATTTGGAAAAGAACCTTCTGCCCTTGAAAAATGTCAACTTATTCTCCATCTTGAACTCATAAAGCAAAAGCACTCAGAAGGTTAAACATCCTTCCAAAAGAGCATCCCTGTAATAGAGGATGACAACTCCTGGTCCAGACACTTATATGGGATTCACAGAAAGAAGAGATGTTATCGAGAGCTTTCTTGTATGTGGCACATACTTCCAGATTGGCTGAAGTTCATTGTGGTCAAAAGGTGGAGGAGAGAAGGAAAGGATGTATGTTTGCAGAATTTTCTCTTGAAAACGTCTGACACGTACATACCAGTTAGAGGAAATCTAAATGGCAAGTGGGACACAAGAAGTAAAAGATGTTGTTGAGACCATTGTCTCCTTTCCAACGAAGAAAGACTTGAAATGGATCCTTGGATGGAAAGGTTAGTTTTGATATCAGAAAGCTCAGTGGAAGCTTACACCACCGATTCGAAAAGAGGTGAACTTCTATCCCAGAACCAAGCAAGAAAGATATCATGAGTTACAGCTCTTGAACGAGAACTTAGATAATAACAAGAGAAGAGAGAACATGCATTGAAGATTTATAGAAACAGAACCAAAGAATTGAATAGTTGGTTATCTGCTAGGGGTATTTAATGGAACATAATGAGGATTGAATAAAAAAAAAAAACCAAACACATACTTGATATCATGTTTTATTTTTATTAAACTCCTGCCAGCTGAGGGGAGTTATCTAAATCATTTCTCTTGTTGGATGATTAAGTGTCAGATGTTTTGTATGATGGTCTTATTTATCCTACACGTCCAGACAATAGAAAACTGTTCAGTGAATTTGCTGATGTAGCCTTGCCAACTTGATAACCAACCATCACAGCTGTGCTTATGTTGGATGCCCTTGCAATGGAGAGCTGACTGTTTATGTACTCTTTTGTCTTAGCAAATTGAGCCATGTGTCCCAAGAGAAACTCCAAAATGTTCTCAAACCTGACAGAAATCTTTAATGCATTAAGGGAATCAAATTGTTTGCAATAGAAGGTTCTGTCTCCAGACCAAATCATCTATGTGATTGAATAAACCATACAATTCCTTGCACTGCTCATACACAGAAAGTTTTACTTGAATAGCACTTTTTGTCATGAAGATGTCCTGTTGGTTGTCCTTCAAAATCAAAAATGTCTCCCTCAAATTCATGAGTGTAGACCATGTCAGCTCTACTTTCTTTTGAGAGAACCACTTTCTCTGAGCTCACATCCCGCGCTACACTTTCAAGGTAATTTTGTGCTTTCTTGAGAGCAATCATGTTTTGTAGGAGGCAGCAGTAATTCCGTAAAAAGTGATTCACTCTCTTCATTGCCCTTGTACGCATGGATGCAAAGGAGTAGTAAGGATGTCCAAACAACTGTTGTATTACAGATCCGATCATCAAAATATCTTTTCGGTATATGGATTCTCACTCGATGCCAAGGAGGTTTTCAGTGTAGGTCATTGTTACTATTAGCTGAATTTCATGAGTTCAGATTAGCAGACAAAAATGGATGATACTCAAAAAGATTCTTTTTGGCAAAGCTACCGGGAACTTCATCTGAGGTGGGAGGAAGAATGCAAGAAGAATGACAAACATGACTGAGACATGTCCAAGCAATAAGCCAAATTGAAAGAAGCCAAGGAACAAATAGCACTCTTTCATGAAAGGTGTAATATTGCAGAACAAGCTCTCTCTGACATGGGATATTACATGAAATTTGAAGCAGAGAAACAGGATTCTTAAGGAACTAAGGGAAATCCAGAATAAATTGGAAGAGGAGAGATCGAGTCATGAAAGAATGCAATCAGAAAGGAATGAGAAAGTAAGAAAACTTGAAAACACGATAGAGGAACTTCGTGGACAGCTCGCGAGCAAAATATCTGAAGTGGCAAGTTTGAAGAAGGAAATTTCATCACTCATGGAGGAATACAATGAAATGAGTGAGATGCTGAGTCAGGAGGACTCAGCATCTCACTCAATGTGCAAGTGCAAGGTATGGGGTTGGTTGTGAAAAACCCAGATGACGTAGGGGAAAAGTCACAAATCTCTGCTTGCAACAGGACCTCTGCCGATACATCCAGTGGCTTGTTTCTGGCTTGTTTACAGACATCCAAGAAGCCATATTGAAACAATCTGAACTGACACATCACAAAATATCTTATGAAAATAGAGAACTAGTAGCTACCAGACAGGCTTTCAGATGTCGACTCATGAAGTGCCTTTCATCATTTAAATAACGTGGAAGTACATTGAGAGAACCAAAATCAGAAGGAAAGCTATTCCCGCTTGGTTATGTGTGAGAAATATTTTTCCTAGTCTATTTGTTCATATGAATCATGAAAACTAAAAAAAGTGGGAAAAAATGAAACAGTAGCACATAGAATTAAGAGTATTTTCTTGCATCCACATGACATGGATCATGAACATTGTGAGGGCCAACAGAAAGTTTTCCAACTGGCTTGATAATAGTTTTGGTCAATTTTCCATTTCTCGATAAGTGGCACCTACCTCTTGTCTCAAGTAGCATGTCTTCCATTATCATTTCTTTCATTTTATCAGCCAGAAACATGTGAATCAATGGATAATTTGTAGTCTCCAGGAACAAGTTGTTTCATTTCAACTATCAGATACAGAAACCCACTGGAAAGCACACTGCCATGTTGCAAATGATGATCTCCATCTTCTATGTCTATGTTCCAGTTGTTTGAAGTGTAACCATGCCTTCATAGGCTTTCCCATAACAGAATGGCACTGTTTTCCCTGTTGTGTTGCTACTCAGAATTCCTCTAGGGAAAAAGGTGTCATAGAAAATTTCAGGTGACTGAATTTGGACCATGAGAGCTGCGACACTCTGAGGGTGATGTTTACTGACAACCTTCTCCTTCAACCTAATGTAACTCTCATTCCTTGCCAAGGAGAGGTACTGTGACTGCATTATACGATTGGTTTGTTCAATATGTTGCCTCAGCTGTCTGAAAGAAAAGAGAGTAGCCAGTGGATCTATGTTAAGATTACCAAACCGCAGGCTGTATTCTTCATGAACATGGTTCATGAGCCGCATTTCCCTTTCCAATTCATGGCAAGTATATGCAACTAGGAATTTCATTGCGTGCATCTTATAATTCCATCTGAATGATGGATTTTAGTTGATCTCCATTCAGATGTTTTTCTCCAAGGGAATACAGAATGCATTTCAAGCCCATGTATGGAAAAAGGAGATGGTTATATAGGTTCTAATGGACCACAATTTTCAGTATACAATGAAGTGACTGTGTTCAAGACCAGGTCAAACTTTCCAGCCACTTTGACTGTTAGATCTCTGCCAAAGGCAGGTACATCCCTGAGGCCATATATGGCAAGTCAATCTCACTTCTTCAGCTTTTCTTTCATAAACATATCATGGGACCTCTTGATGTCTGGTCTATAACTGTTGCTGGATATTGCATTATCGAACATGCAGAAGTTCAAATCATAATCCAATATTTTTTCCAGTCGTCTCTTGATTCCCCTACTTTGGTTTGAGCTAGGGCCACAGAAAGTATCATATACCATTGCAAGGTGAGCCACATCATCGAGAGACATAATCATATGTTACACCCAAAAGATTAAGTCTTTAATAAAAAGAAATCCGCTTTGAACATTTCATGTTTGCTATGCTCTTGTAATTCATTTTGAGTTGTTCTTCCGTTTCATAAGAAATGTAAGAGTGAGATCTTGCCATTGGTTGAGATCGTTCAACAAGAGCATAAGTGCATCTGTTCTTGTTGTATCAACAGTATCTTTCCATCCTATGCCTTGGGGAAACTTGAGTTGAACAAGGATCTTCATAGGGGTGTCAGCTGGCACTAGCATATGAATAACTGGAGCAGTGAACCCCTTTCCATAACATAGTACAGATAATTGTGAACTTCTAGCTCTTAAAAGAACTTCATCTTTTACTGGTCGCATGGGAATCGCTTTCACATGTTCACATGGTTTATATTTTGATATCTTAACAGGAAGGTTTAAAGGGAAATGCTTCTCATCAGGGCCTGTTTCAAGGTCCAGACCATACTTGAAGAGCTTTTCATATATATGGGGTTGCTGAAATATTCAACCATTTCAAAGTTGACTCATTCTGAAGCAACGCATGTTGAAAGTGATTAGCGGTCCTTTTTAGCTTTATCCTCATGTGATGAGATCATGAAACATTCTATTTCCCCTTGTCTCTGCTTTTCATCCATGTAAAATGTTTTCATGTAGTCATCATATTTTTCATTTATTTTTTCGGTTGTGTATGAACTCTCTCTTGAGTTCCATGTAAGTTGATTGAAAGGTAGAAAATGCAAATTATCCTATGTTTTTTTCTCTCAGAAGTTGAGGTAGTTGTGCTGAATTCCACCCATCAGTCAGATTAGTGTACCCATGATATCCCTGACCTGTGTCTATCTCACACCTGACCTGATCTCTGGCAATACATGGCAATAGTGATATGCCATTCCAGCTGACTATCCAAGGCAAAGCTTTGTCTGAAGGCATACAGATTATCTATGCTTATGAAGGTACACTTGTGTTCAAGAAGTTTAGTAGTTTCAATAGGAACCCACATTTCCTTGCTGTGTGGAAGAATGTCTTTCACCACAGTGATTGCATGAGAATCCCTTTCATCAAAGTGAATGGGCATGTCTATTTACAAAACAAATTTAACAATTTACGACAATACAAACTCTGCTTTTCTTTCTCAGTTATTTTATTTTCTCTTGACAAACATTTTGTTCATGTACTTGCAGAATAACCACACTTCCTTGCCAGATATGCATCAGACAATGTGATTCAATTCACATGTCTTGGCCTGCTGTCAGATAGAAGAGAAAGGGAATACAGTCTACGCTTCATGCTTTCATTGAAAGCAGCTGTGAGGCCAGCTTGCTGCATGAGGCATGCCTGAGAACTGGTTGCTTTCTTTGTCATGGTGGTACAACATCTTCTTGCATACCATTTGAAGCTCGCATCAGAACTTGTAGTATAATGTTCAACTAAGTAGACATGGTCCTATAGGCGAATTGGAAAGATGTTCTCAGCTATTTTGATCACGTTGTGTATCAGGCGTCCAAACATAGAAGGATCTTGCAAGTATTTTTTATGTTGATTTTGACACATTAAGTGTACTTATCACTTTTGTCATTCAGTTCATTCAAAAAGTGCTGTATTTGGATCCAAGTAACGAATGATACACCAGGAAAGTATTGTGTCTTTGGATGGCATCCCATAATCCCACAGCCATCCGAGATGTCTCACTCTGGGAAAAGATTCCACATAGTCATTTCCACACATTGTAAATGCAACATCATTTCCAACTGCTTTTCCTTTGGAGAGGCCTGCCAGGAATGTAATTTCTCTGTCAATTATCACCAGTGTTTTATTGCAATATCGCTTTTCCATGTGACATAGCAAGAGCAAGTTAGGATATATGCCAAAGACAAATGTGTTAGCAGCATATCGGTATTTCTTGTGATGATACAGGATTTTTTGGTGTGACTGCTTTATGATAGACCAATTTCTTGTTCTTTCAGTGTGTGGAAGAGTGGATTATTTAACCCCTAGGTGCCCAGGCATGCATTTAAGCACGGTTTTGGGCTTAAATGCGTGTATATTGAGTGGCATGTTCACCCAGAAACTTCTACTGGTCCAATCTGCAAAGTTAGACCCTCTTTGGAATGCTTATGACTTCCTAGTTAGGATACAACCTTCCATTTGGCTCTATATTATACCAGGCACAGGGAGTCGAAAACTGAAAATGAGCTGTCATTTTATGTGATTTATCCAGGGAGCTAACATCTGACATGTTACCAAAATGATGATAGGTCATACACACAATATTTCCCATACTCCCATTAGATTTTACAACAACTGATCATATCAATAATGATATGCCATGCAGTGTTACTAACACATTATGTTCCCTAATTTGCAGTACCCATGCAGGCAGAATTTGCTTTGCAAGTTCTCTAAGCTCTCAGGATTGCAGGGATTATGGTTATAAAATGCACAAAATGCAGAGAAAAAAAGACCATATTATACTAAAAAATAACAAAAAATGGTAGGTTTTGGTAATTATGGTTACCAGACCTGACCAGAAATACCCTGCCCTTAACAGAAAGTCTTCAGCATTGTTCACTGGGTTATGAGTATTGGGAAAATGTACTGCAGAGCCATTATCAGAGGAGAAGATCAAATTAACACATGGTCTTATCAACAAGGTGATACAATTGTGAAATAATGTAAAAACTAATTCTGGGCACGAAAAGGTTAACTTGCCCCAAATTTTCCTACACCTTTCTTTTTTGGTCCAGTCTTTTGCAGGACCTGCCAGGAAGTAGATTGATGTTCCTTGGGTCACAGGATTTCTTGATTCTTTCAAGAGGTCAATAAGCATAATTATTGAGGATAATTATCTGATTCTCATCATTTGCCATGAACCTAGTTATGCTTACCTTGTAAAGATGACCGGGTACTATTTCTTGGCATGTGGTTATTTCGCGCATGCTCCTTGAACTTTTGGAATGAACTTTCCTCTTCTTGAAGTACTTTCGGGAATTCTTCTTTAGAGCAGATACCTTGGCCATAGGTGCATCACCATCCATGCACAGGAACACATACTTCAACATATTGTGCGCTCAGTATTCCAGTGTGGATTCTTCCACTTTTCTATAAGGGTAAACACCTTGTGTCCAATTGTGCACACCATTGCCGCCATGGAAAATGTTTGAATCATATTTGTGGCAGTCCCTGTCTCCTCGTTGATGTAAATATCACAAATCAAGTCGATTGTTTGGTTGGAAATGATGTAATGCCATGACTTGTATGTGTGCACTATCTCCTCGTCTACTGTCTTTTGAAAAATTTCCTTTTCCTTCCTATTTTGAACTTGATGTGTAGTAGCATCCAAGTCAGGTGGGTCATTTTGTTCCTCTGATGGATTAGCTCCATCTAATTTTTCTCTGGGCAATGTATCTGTTTGATTTGTTACTGGAGGTGGATAACTCCTCTTGTCAGAAGGATATGGAGCAGACATGTTACTCCTATGGATTTCTTTTGTCATGATATCAGTTTTACGTGAGGTATCATTAAGAAATTTCCCTGACAGACTGGGAACACTGATATTGGCTCCATTGTTTCATATGTAACTGTCAATGAGTAATTTCCCAACAGTGAAGCAGATTTGTTGCTGGAACCATGATTTGTTTGATTTGTGATTTCATTCATTCAGTATTCTTTAGATACATTGAGATTCTCTGTTTGATTTGTTGTTGAAAATGAATAGTTACTTATCTCCTCTAAGTGTGCAGCAGACACATTGAGGCTGGCTACAATTTGATTTCTCTCAAATTCAGTCTTGTTCGGACAACCAGCCAGAAATTTGTGTGATGGATATGCATTTTCCTTTGTTTCATTTAAGAATGAATCATGTGTTGTTTCATTTAAGAATGTATCATTGGTTGGTATCAACATGTGAATGTGTGATGTTTTTGCACTGCTGTTTGGCTCTACACAAAAATGTCCGCCAGTGCCTTCAAAACGGTGTTGACATGTCTCCTTGCACTCTTTGCAACCATCCTCACATGGGAACCTAGGTTCATAGCCTACTGTTATGTTCAGACCCACTGGCAAGACAATATCTTCTGTTGCTTTAAATATGACAAACGACAAATTCTTACTTTTTTTTTCTCTGAAAAGTTTCACTTCCAGTGGTCCCTAGAAAGAAACCACATGAACATGACCATCATGACAATTAACCTCAGCACACACTGTAAGCTCAGGAACAGATGTAGATGAAAGGCAATGTGAAGAATTGGCTACAATTGTTTCCTATTCCCCATTTCTATACTCTATTACATATTTAAAAGCATGTGGTCTCAGGAGACTTTCACATGTCCAAAACTAAGAAGTTCCATCTGGGGAAAGTTGTACAGAATCAAACCACAAGCAGACAATGCCCCTTTCACAAATATGAACTGCATCCTTATATCTGAAATTCACAGGAAATGACTGATTGAATGTTAGTGTGTCTCTGTCCATAAATTGTGGAACTCCATTGCAGAATAATCTTTCAGGGTTGAATACCAACCCTGCTAGCACAACTCATCCAAATGATGTCTTTTTTACGTAAAAACAATCAGTTTTCACGTAAGAATGACGTAAATTACACGAGTAGTGCTAGCTGGGAAGTCTCTGCAAGTCTGATAACAACCTTCCATAGATTTCTTGGAGTAAAGTTGACAGATATCAATGTCAGAATACAACAGATATTTACCTACGGAATGTGCGAAATCAAATGCATCTGGGATCTCATGAGATATTGAATTGTCAAAGAATCTTATATCTATGCTTCTGTTACTTGTATGCATCTTTGTACCATCACGACATACAATGCCTTCAATTTCATAATGTTTGTCTGTGGTGCTGATTTGACACAATGATGGAGTCCAGAAACTCAAAGCAGTCAGAGTGACTTATTCTTAGTCAGAAACTTATCATATTTATAGATCAACCGTGACCAAGTAACATTTGCATTTGGTATGTAAATGACATTTTTCACTGTCACTCTTTGAGAGTCAGACAAAGCTCTCTCCTTCATCTCATGGACATCTGAAAGTATGTATCCATGAACATTGTGTTCCCTTGGTTCATTTGTGCAGGAATACATTACCAGAGCCAAGAAGACAGATTCACATGATTCTTGACAATGTTTGCATCTTTTGTCATCATTACAACTGAATGCATGCAAGGAAAAATGAAAATATGTCTAGTTACTTTGTATTAAATCTGCAATCTCCTTATATGTCCTGGCCTTTTTCCCCACTTCCACTGATATAAGTATGGACGTGAGAGTATATACTAGAGGATTAAAAGGCTGTTTCAAACATACACTTCTGTCCAAATGACATTGTAAACTTGTCAAGTTGAGAAATTGTTCCATGAGTATGTCTTGATGTTCAGTCATCACCATGTCAGAAATGTAATTTTCGTCATGCTGCAATGGTGGTGCAACATATATCACACATGTGACCTAGTAGGGTAAAAGCACCCTTACTTCTTCTACAGCTATCCAAGTGTAATCTTTACAAATTATGTAGGTAGAACAGTTCAGACACAATGCAAGAAGAAGGAAAATGCCAATCATGTTCAAACATTTCTTTTTGTTGAAGAAATATTGATAATGACTATTGCATAAAACATCATGTTCTAAATTGGATTTATAAGAAAATCTCTCATGTGATAAACCTATTGATGTATACTTATTAAAGTTTCACAAAAATGCCGAAGTTGATTCAGTTGAAGGAACAACTTGTTGAGAAGTTGGCAAGTGAAGGATATGCCATAGGAAGGTTGGATGACTCAGCTCTCCAGGAGCTTTCACGTGCAAAGGAAGACCTTATACAGGAAATCAACCGTACACCTGTTTCCATTTCTTTGGATGGCTATTCCATCATTGAACATATGCCTGCATCTTGTCTTGAAATGCAGATCCTCCATGCATTTCAGATGTTTTTTGGAGTTTCTACACGACTGAAAATGTTGTCTTCAATTTTGACATTGCACTACATGTACCTTTTAACCACAATACTGCTGCAGCATGGCTGAGCTAGGAGTTGTTTTTAAGGTTGTACCCAGGTAGCAAAGGTGGTGTGGCCCTACTGTGGCCCACACTTTATTTTGTGTGGCTTCCCATGTGGGCCACAATGGGCTAACCGATGGGCTG
This sequence comes from Acholoe squamosa, assembly GCA_949317995.1. Lineage (NCBI taxonomy): Eukaryota > Metazoa > Annelida > Polychaeta > Phyllodocida > Polynoidae > Acholoe > Acholoe squamosa. The sequence continues at coordinate 42,754,048 of OX439038.1, forward strand.
CTGACAGTTTCTGTCCTCAGTGAGGTGCGTGGGCCACACTGGGCTAACCAATATGGGCACAGACCAGCCACTACCACCTGGCGATGGCAAGAAACCCATGTTGCTCCCTATGGGACTCCTATACCTGACACTGATTTATTATACAACCCATACCTACTTGGACTTTATTGAATTGGTAAAAACCATTGATAGTAGGAAACTATCAGCTATATTAGACTGTACATCTTTTGTGATAATGGACACCACGTTTGCTGTACCTGATATTTTCTTAGAATTGTATAATAGATGTCTTTGCATAACCCTTTAAGGTCAGAGCAAAAATTGTTTCCCTGGCCATGGGGATGGCCTCTGTAAAAAGTATAGTTCCTATACGAGCCTATTTTCAATTCCTATACTAATCCTATATAACTGGCATTGACTATAGTCAACGCTAGGCCTGCCATGGTGTCGACTATAGTGGATGCTAGGCCTACCATGGTGTCGACTATAGTCGATGCTAGCCCTCAATGGGTTAATACTGCAGCTTTCCCTGATGGTTGGAAAAAGGCTAATGTTATTCCTTTACCAAAAAAGGTGAACTCTATGGAAGTGGGTGACCTCAGACCTATTAGTTTGCTACCTATTACTGGTAAATTATTGGAGAAGATAGTTTGTAGAAGGGGGCTGTGTACAAATGACGTCATGCAGGAGGGGGGGAGGGGGGGTCCCACTTCCCATGACCAAGCATGACAAGGGGGGGAGGGGGGGTCATGGGCTGCGTGACATCATGTCATCAAGAAATCAAAATTTGTTTTGGTTTTGGCAAGAAAAGAAAAATTTTAAAGGTAGGGAGATATAATACCTATAGGCCCTACATGCATGCCTTCCTCAGACATCTAATTCAATGACCCTCCCCCTCCCACTCCTTGAGGTATCTTGCTCCTCTCCCAATCCACCCCCTCCCATTGTTGAGGAGTAATCCCTTGGAGCTTTCCACCACCCTGTTGCTATTTTCATTGAGGAGATGCTTGGGGAGATGTAAAAGGGACTTCCCCCTTAGTTTACTCTCCACATCTTTGTCTGAATGGAACTCTATGGGACTGCAGGTACTACAGTAAAATCCTGAGGTGACTCAATTGCTTTGTTATTTCATAAATTGGAAGTATGATTGCAATTGATGGTCTTCTGAGAATTTGTGATACTTTCTGAGATCTTGTATTGGACTATTGACCTAGACAGTTTTTAGGACCTTTTGTGACAGGAAATATGATCACTACCATAATACTCTGTGTATTAGGTATGGATATAGAGCATCCTGCATATAAGGACCCATAAGCTCAGGGGGGCACCCTCTATGTAATGTATACACATATGTGCGGCAGGCAAGGGAACCTTTTCTGGGTAAAGTCCCTAGCAAGCGTCCTGTTTCAGCCACAAATGTCCCTAATAAGGGTCTACTTTTGAGCAAAATGTCCCTAGCAAGGGTTAACATTCAGCAAAATACCCTGATTAACGTTGAAAATTCAGAAATGTTCATGTACATTTTCTCAGTTCTCATGAAAATAGCATGAACAAAATTCAAATTTTCTCCAAATAAGGTCGATTTAAGATATTTTGAGCAAAATCTAAGATTGTCATGTCAAAAATTCCCTAGCAAGAGTAGAGTTTTGACGAAAAACCCTGTGAACGAGTGCAATAGCAAGGGTAAAAGTAGTTTGCGGGTTCAGCCACACATCCGTATCAAAAACAATTGAAGTGCCCCCCTCCCCTGGCCCATAAGCTGATAATAAGCTGACAGTGTTTGGCATGTTTCTCTGTTCATTTGTTGATCAGTGCTAGTTCATCTTATCTTTAATTGCCAATTCACCCCCACTATATGTCCCTTTGAACCATTTCAATTAATTTTGTTTTTTGGCTATTCCATGGTAGCAGATCCTTATTGGGGTGACCCCTGCTCAAGCTGGTACCAAGCTGATAAGGACTGATAACAGCCAGGGTGATGGGTACCGGTACAAGGAGTTTTGTAATGCACCCTAAAAAGTCTGCACCGAATGAAGGGAATTTTCTGATTGGTAGCAGATCCTTATTGGGGTGACACCAGCTCAAGCTGTTACCAAGCTGATAAGGACTGATAACAGCCAGGGTGATGGGTATCGGTACAAGGAGTTTTGTAATGCACCCTAAAAATTCTGCACTGAATGAAGGGAATTTTCTAATTGGTAGCAGATCCCTATTGGGGTGACCCCTGCTCAAGCTGGTACCAAGCTGATAAGGACTGATAACAGCCAGGGTGATGGGTATCGGTACAAGGAGTTTTGTAATGCACCCTAAAAAGTCTGCACCGAATGAAGGGAATTTTCTGATTGGTCAATAATGTATCCGGCTAGGTCAGAATAGGCCTACACTATTCATTAAACTTGGGGGGGGGTAGCTCTCTGCATGATGTCATGCTGAGGGGGGGGGGGGTCAAGTGTTGTATGACGAAACATGACAAGGGGGGGAGGGGGGGTCAAAAATGGTCCAAAAATGCATGACGTCATTTGTACACAGCCCCAAGGCTACAGTTGTACATGGAAAGACAGGGTCTTTTATGTCTGACACAGCATGGCTATAGAAAAGGGCACTCGACCCAGACAGCAATCACGGAACACCTTAAGACAATAATAAACTTTTTTTTTAGATAGATCCACTTATTGTTTACATAAGTGGATCTATCTATATATATGTATAGACTTCAAAAATGCTTTTGATACTCACACTTAAAACTACTCAAAAAGTTAACCGCTTTAGGACTTGTGATTTTTTAAAAATAATTTGACCAATAGACTACAATGTACATTTGCAAATGATAATACCTCTTCATCACAACTAGTCATGTGTGGAGGGCCAGAGGGCTCGGTTTTGGGTCCTCTTTTCTATTATGTAAACTCTTTGCCAGAAATTGTTGACTGTGATATTACATTATATGCAGATGATGTTGTTGTCTCTGTATGTACACCACCTGAAACGAATACTGTCATTAGGAAAATAGCTATGTGGTACCTGAATAATTCACTTTCTATTAATGAAAAAAAGACAAAATGGATGGTTTTTTAACACACATCGGTATGATCAAACAATATTTACTCTTAACAATGTTATATTAGAAAAGGTTGAATGTTTTCCTTATTTAGGTCTCAATATGGATATAGTATTTAAATTTATAAAACATCGAGCAAACACTATGAGGTCTGTTAGATACAAAATATATCAAATGGGTAGAGTAAGGAATTTATTAGATGAACATGCAGCCTTAAGTTTTTTTAAATCCATGATCTTACCTACTCTAGACTATTGTGACTTCATCTGGGATAGGGACTACAGAGGGGAGAATAGGGAATTACAATTGTTACAAAATAGAGCCTTAAGAATGGCATATAAAGTAAAAATAGAGGAAACCCCTGTTATGACTACTAAGCAGATACAGGATCAGAGTAATTGCTCGGATCTCTGTATCAGAAGGGACCTCCATTTGTTATCATATGGTTTCATGTTGACAAGAGACACCAACTGAATTGATAGAAGAGAGATAGCCTCATGAGTATCATGAGGGAACGGAATACTAGATATATGGGGAAAACGACTTATTTTCCCCCATAGCCTAAAACCAGTAGTACTGAGAAGTGCATTCTATAGAGCTCTCAAAAGGTGGAATCAATTAAAACCTGAATTTACACAAATTGATGACCTGTTAACTTTTAAAAATAGTGTGAAAAAAGTATATCCTAATTGTTTTATATAAATACTGCCAGGTAGACTCTGAACTGTGATATTGTACTGACTATCTCATCTCATTTCATTAACATCACATCCAATGATATATAACAGATCATGATACTAACGGTGGTCTATCAACCTAACCCTTGTATGTAGTTTTACAAGAAACTATGACATGTGACTGCTAGTTTCAAACAAATGCTATGTATATGGTATACGATTTTTTAGGGGTCCTAGCGTGAGCACTACAAAGCATGGGAGCTAGGTAAAACAGTAACATCTTTGTAACTGTTTCTTGCCCAATAAACGACTTAAAAAAGTGAGAGAATGATCTACTTTTGATAGTGAGTATCATGAGGGAACGGAATACTAGATATATGGACACAGATATTAGATATCTTGAATAGATTTCTTTTTCAAATGTACTAGCTGAAGGCATCATGAAAATATCTTCTAATATCATATCTAGAGAAAAAATACAAGGGGAATTCCTGACTCAACCAAGATGACATTGTACATACATCCATTTTCAAATATTACATGAGTATGTGCAAGTTTGAATCCCTCACCATTCCTTAAACGATTTTTATAAATCACTAAATTATCACAAATAAAAGGATAGAAATAATTCTATTTGGCTCTACCATTGTTATATGTTGGAGTATATTATACCCTTAAGTGCACCCACACTTTGTGAGAACATAAATAAAATAAAACATAGCTTCTTTTCTTATTAATGGAATTTTTTTCAATCAAAGGACCGATGATGATGTCTGAGCTTTCCCCATCCAAACTTACAGTGGGCCTGCCCCCCCCCCAAAAAAAAAAGAAATGAGAGGAAAAAAAGGAGAGAAAGCGGGGGAAAAGAGGGAAAAGTAAGTTACAGGGGGCCCAAACAGGGAGCTAATGGAGCATTTTTTTTAACAGATTTAAACTTTATTTGGTCTAGTATGTACATCATGTAAGCATAGGCATGCTGCGTACTTGTCGTTATGTACTGGAAATTGTAACATCTATATAAATTAGCCTAAGTACAATTACCCTATATTATAAGGTAATTCATTATTATAATAACATGACCAAACAGTTAATGACCAGATCGTCATTTCAAAATTCTTTTTTTTTTTTTTTGGACTTGCTCATTGCATTGATGAACTGCTATGTTCATTTAAATAATGCTATAGAGCAGACCAAGTTTTATTGATTTTCCAAAGGAAAGTCACAAATGAAACAATACAATAACTTCATGAATCTTGACAAATGTCAATATGAACACAATCAGCAGATGGAAAAAATAGGGACTGGCAATATTCACTCAATAGGTTATTTACATAGAAAGTACAGACAAACAAATTAAAAGCAAACAGAGATAGATAGTAAATAATATGTCATACATAGAGATTTGTGTGGCTACACATTATTTCAGTACATCATGATTACAGCTAAATACACCTTGTCTTTAGTTCAAATAAGTGATAATTAGAGTTGGTAGTATATGCTGTTATATGTATATGGGAACATCAGCAACATCAATATGGATGTAAACATGAAAAAGGATATGAATGTGAGTATGAATATGAATACGAATATGAAGCGGCGCAGTTTCCACACCTGCTTCTCATTATCAATTATAACCCATGTTATGTTGTTATGATCTGACCATTTAAATCATTACCGGTATTCATACAATTATAAGATATAATAACAATTATTTTGAACAATTTGGGGCACTTTCAGTCTACTTTAAATACAAGATAGTAATAATTACCCCTCACTTGTCATATAAATGATTTTTACAACATGCACTGATACAATCCAATAATGAATAACGTTATGCTTTGACAAAGTCGACCTAGAAAATCCCAAGTAGTCTTAAATAGACCTTTACCATTGCACTTTATAGGGTAGGTTTAACGCTGTCATTTCTTGATACAGTATGTATAATTATTTACAAAATATTTTATACATCGATACATCTATCATACATTTTTTAGATAAAGCTTTAAATTTAACTTTGTCCCTAATATTTCTGATGTCTATTTCAAGATTATTCCATGTTTGGGCACATAGACATTCGGGAGATTTTGTATAAGCTGTACAGTTAATATTCATATAATTTATTACAGGAGCGCTAGAAAATCTTGTAATCCTTACAGTTGGTTTAATATATTCTTCCATTGTTGACCTTTTATAAGCGAGCATTTTTATATGGTGTAATCTTCTAGCCTCAAGTTTGGGGCTCTCTGTATCTCTATGTACAAGATCGGTTGGAGTCAATACGTGAACATCTAAACAGGTTTTTAAACACTTATTTTGCAATCTCTGAAGTACTTGTAGCAGCTCAGCATTAGCTCCATTGTATAATATATCACAGTAATCGATAATTGGTATTATATGCATTTTATACATTCTTATTCTTGCTGCGGTTGATAAATATTTTCTAGTTTTATACAAAATTAATGATTTGAACCGAACACTCTTTATAACATTTCTCACATACATATTAAAGTTCATTTCTTGGTCTAGGGTGACCCCTAGGTATTTGTACGATTGGACATTCATTAAAGTTTTACCATTTAGAACAATCTTTGGTTTCTGTATTCTTTTCAACTTGACTGCTGAAGCAAAGGTCATGATTTTTGTCTTGGATTCATTCATTGTAAGTTTGTTGGCTGAAGACCATAGAGAAAAGGAATTAAGTGCAGTAGAAAGCTCATTTTTTAATACATCTAAATTTTTTCCTGATACATATAGTACAGAGTCATCCGCATATAATAAAGTTTTATGTACATCATTATCAGAAATGCAGTCATTAATATACAATAAAAAGAACAAAGGACCCAAAATTGAACCCTGCGGTACTCCACATGATAAATTAGCTCGTTCAGAACGTATATGGTTGGCTATAGAACATTGCTGTCTTCTTGATAGGTAATTTTCTATTAAAGTTTAATTTCTATTTCTGACTCCGTATTGTTCAAGTTTCTTTAATATAATCAAGTGATTAACCGAATCAAAGGCTTTTTTTATGTTGATAAAAGCAGCCATTGTTATATTACCTTCATTTCTATTTTTTAATACTTCATCAACTAGTACTGAGATAGAGTCTAGTGTAGATTTACATTTCTGGTAACCACCTTGATTTTTCGATAATATATCAAATCTTTCTAAATGTTCACTTAGTTTATTATGTATGAGCCTTTCAAGAATTTTGCCAGGTACTGGTGAGACACTTATCGGTCTAAGATTAGAAACATTGGATGGATCCCCTCCTTTTGGTAAAGGAGTCACCGTAGCAATTTTCCAGCTATCTGGAATTTGGCCTGTATTCGTAATCAAATTAATGATTTTTATGAATTTTTGGGGAAACTTTAACATAGTTTTTTTAAATATTTCAGTAGATAAATAATCAATAGCAGATGATTTAGGCTATGTATCATGAGTTCAATGCAACTTTTGAGTTTGTCCCGTTCCCAACCACTTTTACATTTGGACTACTCCAAATCACAATAACTTTTAATATCCTAGGTTTTTATTGGCCCAGGAGGTCGTGTTAGTTGTGCCCTTTCAGAAAATGTATGATTTACCCTATTGCTTTGTTATTCTTTTGTTAAAAGGGGGCAATACATGTCTCAAATTCCATGTTTTTCATCATATTCCTCTTTTCAGTGATATAGAAAACAAATGCTAATCCACTATATGTAAGTGTTTTCGTGTTCATATTTATGTCTATACCATTGGCTAACATTTTAACCTATGGGCATTTTTTACTAAGCAATCTGGTCGACATGGTATAGGTATATATGAGAAAATAGCAAAGTCCCGTTCCCAACCACTTTTTAAAAGAGTCTTTAAAAATGAATGCTTCCCACCATATTTCTAATAATGATTTTCCTGAAGCTACAATAGTTGTACTATAAGTGAAATCCATATGTCTCTGAAGCAATGCCCAATCTTTCCTAGCCTCTGTCTCCTTATTTACCCGTTCTCAGGATCTTCCAAAATTACCATGGTGCTTATGTCCCCTTCCCAACCACAAAAAATTAAGAGAGTAGTATCTCCATAGTTTTCATATTTAACTGTCTGCATAATATGCACAATTTAGCCCTATTTGAGCCCTAAAAGAATTTTAATATAGAGCTTTTCTGGTCATTCATTTCTCTGCAACCCTTCATCAGTCACCACATGTGTCCTGGTCCCAACCACTTTTGTCCTGTTCCCAAACACTTCTTATAACACACCATTGTTCAGTTCTACAATGCATGAAACTCACTCTAAGGGACATATTTCCTCCCCTTTGTTCTCCCATCCACTCATAACATAAAAATAAAGAAAATGCCAGTCATTGTAATGATAATGTCCTGTTCCCAACCACCTGTGTCCTGTTCCCAACCATTTTTTTCAAATGTAACATTATTCAATCATAACTCTTGTGAGACTCAATCGCAATTACCTATCCCTTCACCTCAGTCGTCCCATTCACTCATGACATAGTATTGTCTCAGTATAATGAAGTAAATCACAGTCACTGTAATGATAGCATCTCATTCCGAACCACTTTCTGTGTCCCGTTCCCAACCACTTTATTCTTGAAAGTGACATTCAGTTGTACACCTCAATCACCGGCACCAATCCCGTGGCTACTGTCCCCCCATCCACTGATTGCATAGAATTATGTCAATTTATTGAATTACTCCTAGTCACTGTAATGATTATATTTTGTTCCCCATTACTCATGTCCCATTCCCAACCACTTATGTCCTGTTCCCAACCACTTCTTTAAAGAAAAGTAACATTACTCGGTTTTTGTCATTCATGAACCTCACTCACAAGCACCTGTTCCTCTGGCCCCGTCCCTCCTTTAGCTCAGCACATGGAATTACATCAATATGATGAATAGACCCCAGGCATTATAATGATAATGTCCTGTTCCCAACCACTTCTTGTCCCGTTCCCAACCATATTTTAAATATGACTTTGTACAGTTCTACCACACATGAAAATCACTTACCACTGGCCATATCCTTTTCCCTTCCTTCACACTAACTCATGACAAATTTCTTACTATGTATCCTTTAGAATTTCACCTACATATACATACATGTATATACTGATCATATCCTGCTCCCAATAACCTTTGTCCCGTTCCCAACCACTTGACATGGTTGAGTATATTGAAAATTATGAAAACATCTTTATGGATATGGTTCTCACCCAGGATAACAATTTAAGGGGAAGGTTTTGCAGTACCCCTGGGACCAAAAGTATTACTCTGGCCCTATTTGTTTACCTTGTACAAAATTTCAAAGTTTAGTATAAATTCTTGCAAAAAAGGGGTGAAAATTCAAATTTAGGGAGGCTTGGGTCTTTAATCCCTAATGAGATAAGTGGAAAGGATGTTACAGCTATGAAGTATGTTTATGACCAAATAATCTTCCACAGAAAATGTATAGAAGGTTTGGATATTAAAGACTATCTATGAGGACAAAATAAAAGTGGTTGGGAATGGGACAGAATGGGGTACCATATGTCTGAAGAGGTGCCATGCGGGAAATTAAATTCTCATGGGGGAAACTAAATTCTGGGGAAGATGTCTGTCTTGGGAAGTGTTTGAAATTTGCTTGTTTGTTTTTATGAATTCCCTTTTATAAGTTAAGGCTAGATAACCATTACATAAATGTTGAGATACTGAAAGTGAAAGATGAACAGCCAGGTCAATATAGAGGTGCAGTAAACATAGTCACATCATGTACTTAACTACAACCTAGTACAGAATGTAACATATAATAACTTGCTCTGATTAACACAGCGTCTATTTCTGTAGATGAAGCTATATATTTACCCCTTCTGTTATACACACTAGATCGAGTCTCATTCTATACAGGTTAATTACCCTGGGTTAATTACCAGACTATACCTTCGGTCACAAATCATAGAAAGTGTGCATATAGGGCCTTACATGTCATTTCACCTACATATGTATATACTGATCATATCCTGCTCCCAATCACCTTTGTCCCGTCCCTAACCACTTAACATGATTGAGTATATTGAAAATTATGAAAACATCTTTATGGATATGGTTCTCACCCAGGATAACAACTTAAGGGGAAGGTTTTGCAGTACCCCTGGGACCGAAAGTATTACTCTGGCCCTATTTGTTTACCTTGTACAAAATTTCAAAGTTTAGTATAAATTCTTGCAAAAAAGGGGTCAAAATTCAAATTTAGGGAGGCTGGGGTCTTAAATCCCTAATGAGATGAGTGGAAAGGATGTTACAGCTATGAAGTATGTTCATGACCAAATAATCTTCCACAGAAAATGTATAGAAGGTTTGGATATTAAAGACTATCTATGAGGACAAAATAAAAGTGGTTGGGAACGGGACAGAATGGGGTACCATATGTCTGAAGAGGTGCCATGGGGGGAGTTCACATATTTAAGAAAAACCAACCTTGTATGGTCTTCCATCAATAAATATAGTTTACTCATACAGAAGGATTTAAGCCTACTAGAGATTTAGGTCTGACCCCTTCCCGATCCCTATGGATCCAAAAGTTGCATCAAACTCATGACACAGAGCCCTTAGATGTGTCTATATCAGATAAACCTTTTATGATTTCTTCATCTGTAAAGTTCATCTCAGGCATATCCACCTCACAGTGGGTACCCTTGAAATTAAAAATAGTTTGATGTTGCTCAGCAAGTCTAGGACCAATCTCTGCGAAAAAATTATTTATATAAGTAGAAGTATCATTAATAGAGATTACATGGCCATTTTCATCTGTTAACATAATTGATTTATTATTGCCTTTTTTGAAGGTAGAATGTCTGTCATAGTACTCCAAAATTTCTTAGAATCTTTCTTAAAAACCTCAGATAAATTAGAATAATAAGCTTCTTTAGCCGATTCAATTTCTCTATTCACTTTGTTTCTACACTCCCTAGCTCTATGCCACAAGATGATATCCATGTTTTTTCTAGCTAATTTTAATAATACATTTTTATTGTTGATCCTTTCAAGCAGCTCATTAGACATCCATGGGCTAGGTTTATCTACAACTTTAAAGCTTTTAACAGGACATTGTAGGTCAAGCATTCTCTTAATCATATTCTCTAGTATGGTCCAACAAACATTCGGATCATTTGATTGATTGAAATAATTCCAGTTACAATTTTCTAGGTCTAAATAGAATTTTTCTAAATCTAGTTTATTATATGATCTTCCAAGAAAGGTTCTAAAATTTTTTTTTGTATGTATTTGGGATTTTAGAATATGTACCGGTAAATGGTCGGACAGGTGTACGTTCAGTGGACCACTAGAGGTGATAGTATCGCAGTTTGAAAAGATCAAGTCTATACACGTATTGGTACCTGAGGTGGTTGTGACCTCATTAACAAGTTGTACCATGAGCATGAGTTTTAATCTCTATGTTGTGTAGGTTGATGTGAGTGTAGGGGTTCGTTCCCCCGTCGGGTGCGCAGAGCCTTCAGAGGGACTGTTCACTTGGTTGTGTCACTCCCCCTATGTATACCATACTGATCCAGGGTAGTTGGAAGGTGGAAATGTCAGTGGGGCCGTGTTGGTTACAGGGTATGTCAGGCCAGGGGATGTAGCTCAGCGGTAGAGCACTCGACTTGCAAGCGAGAGACCCGGGTTTGAATCCCGGTGTCTCCAGAGACGTTTTCACTGACCATTACATGTGTATATCAAATAAGCATGGATGTAGTGCAAATAAATGATAGATTTACATTCTTATAAAGATATTTGGCTTAGATACTGAATGACTACATTTTATCTAAATAATTTTATTTCATCCATTTTCTTTTGCATATAAAAGGGCTTTAAAAAGTGCTACATTTATCAAACAGATTAGACAAGCTGCCACTTTGGTTTCTGATATCATCTGTAGGGCTTCACCTTCAGCTTCTTTTCAGTCCAAGTGCATGTACCTTAAAGACAAATGATATATCCATCAATTATTGGTATCTTAAGAATAGGTTAAGTGCTAACTCAATTTGATAGGCTCATAAATGACAGTATTACAGTGGCTATTGACATGATGAATTCTGACCTTCAAAATCATTGAATGTTAACTGTATATAACATATTCTATATTGTGTGGAGAACTGCTTACATCAGCTGATGATTGTTAAAGCTTCAACATGTAATGATATTGTTGGCCAATAAATTTGTTTAAACTTCAGACTCATTAATTAGCTATAGAAGTTTAGTAGGAAAAACAACAACTAGCCCATATACATGATTTACATACTTGCTACCCTGATTGTACACTAATTTGATAGATGCTACTATTGAAATTATAAAGACCTGCAGCTCGCCTATGAGAAAAATAAAGATGGGAATATAGAATAAATTGGACCATATTGAGTCAAATGGACAAAGATGGGCAAATTTGTTCAAAACAAGTCAATATGAGAGTAATAGGTTAAAATGGGTAAAATTGGCCACAAATGGAGCACAGTGGACCACACCAGGTCAAAAGATGTCAAATTGGCCCAAGTTTGGCTATTTGACCTAACATTAACCCGATAACACTTTAAGGGACGCTGCTGCACTCAGGCATCTAGAATGCCCCTGAAGTGCCGCTGCTGCCTCAGGGCAGCATCAGTGGGCTGCCGAGGAGCAGCAATACCCCATTGCTGGCATCCCTACGTCACAAAATGTCATAATTATTTACCAATATAACAGTGTCTCTACATGAATATTTTACTCATTAGAAAAGTGCAAATTTCTATAGTTAATGCATTTTTAATACTCCTATCTTGCTACTTTAGGGCAGCATAAAATGTCTCTTCTGCTGCCAAGGTTATAGGGCCAGCAGTTAACTCCCAAATGACATTTTTAAGGGCCAGCAGTTGGTCAAAAAATTGGTCAACTTGGCAAGTATTGGACAATGTTGAGTCTGATGGACCAATATGGGCAAATTTGCTCAATAAGTCACTATGAGAAATTAGTACAAAGATGGATTAAGTGCCTATTCCACTGAGCTGAAATTTGTTAATCTGACTTATTTTTTCTATACTTTAGCATCATAAAAATTAATCAGATCAGCAGAATTTTGGCTGGTTGACGGCAAATTTTGCAGGTCAGCACGGGTTACCACAAAACTTCCAAATTAGTGGACTTATACGACAAGGAGCGTGATAAGCATTGGACAGGACAATTATAAGCTCATAAGCTTCACACGGACACTGGAGACAGATCGTTAATATACTGGGTAAGTGGTATTTTTGTTCTTTTCCAGGGTTAGTGACAGTGACTGGTACAGTGTGCTGTCAACGGACGGTTACATGTGGTGAAGTGAATGTACACAGAATCCAGGGAAGTTCAGTTGATCCTTTTATTGCATAGCTGACATGAGTGTTTCATAAAGGTGGTAACAATGATAACACTCGCCAAGATCTAAGCTCTGCCTCCGATCCTATAGCTCAACCTGTCGTAGGTTCTAGGTATAGGTGTAAGGTGTAAGTTGGGAGAGATGATCTTAGAAATAGATAGCTTAGAATAGATGATTGGGAGCTGCTCAAGCTACCTTATATACTGAGGGCCTGAGCAGCTCACAGTGTTGTGAAATGTTTTGTACATGTGGCTCAATAGAATAGTGACACATGTCATAAGGAGAGAGTGCCACCTGGTGGTAGATTATGTTAATGAGGATTGAGAGGAGATTGTGAAATATCCTCTCATTCCAAATATGGCACCACAGGTGGATCGCACTTCCTCCAGTTGGACTGAGTAGATAAGGTTGGAATGTTATTACATCCTTGTACCTTATGTCACAGAGTCTAATAGAGGAAGTGTGTTTGTGATGACTAAAGGATCCTGGTTCCTATTGAGGAATACAGGAGATTATTGAGTGTGGATCATGGGCAGAGCTTAGGCTTTATATGGCGAAGAATTTAGTAAATATGAAAAATAATAATACCCAGAATGGTCCATTGACAAATCCCCACATTCCTACTCGTCTCTGCACGAGTGTAAAGGGAGAAAAATAAGTAGAAAAGATGAGGCTTTGCCAAGTCCATTGACAATTATGGGTATTATGATACAAATACTGGGTTTTGTGAAAAACCTGATGGGTTTGACATTATATGCAGTATAAAAAAGGGTTCCTTTATGGAATTACAAAAATAAAGTTTTTGTGTGGATCAAGTGACTTAATGATATATACAGGTTTTAAATGCCGGGATATGTACAATGCTTAAAATATATATGTACCGGTATGTTATCGTGGGAAAATGAAAATTTTTCTGATTTGATAACATGTTGGTTTTATACAATAATACGCAATGAAATATATCCAGATGAAAATTAACCAAGTTTGGTGATTCTTGGTATTGTGGGGTCAACAATCAACACAAGGGTGATGAGTCTTTGGCTCCACATTACCAAGGCTCATAACTGAAGTTGTGTAGCATCTGCTACACAGTCGGGTATAAGGTATAAGTCAAGGTGGTATTCAGTGTTACTGTTGACTAGAAACATGGTAATTTTCATGGAAATATACAAAAATGGGATGTATACAACCTGTTGATTATGGATAACTAATTTGACTAAAACTCATAAATACATGTCATAGTTGAGCTTGAAAAACAGTGGTAAAGGTGATGAATTTTATAGCACCTAGAGAGGCAAGCCAGAAGGATATTTTTGGTGTGTCTCTCATAAAATTCATCAAAAATTATAAATTAACGTCACAATTGTGTCTCAGCGATTTGGATTTAAAATATGGTTATACAAAAATTCGTTTTGAAAAGTGTCTATTTGTGTTTCTTGAAGTGTCAATTTGGGTGTATACTGCTGGGAAATAGGTTCTGATGTTCCTTATGGTGATATTGTCATTTGTGGCCTGAAAAGTTCCATGGCAAGGAAGCTATTGGTTTATAAGTTGCCATGTTGTTTTGGTGTTAGTTGTTTCTGGACTTGATGGTACTGGTCCTTTCTCCTTGGTTTTGGCTTCTGGCACTGAAGGAAACGATGCTGTGTTGGTGGTAGGCCTGTTGAGGAAACAACAGGAAGAGGAGGCAATTCATCTACCTATAGTTTGTCTGTTATGGGTTGCAGACAGGCCATGGTCAATACAGAAAAAGGATGTGAGATCAATATCATTTTGTCAACATACAAAACCTAAGTACAGAGCTCAATTGATTTATTTGGCTTAGCGCAGGTCCTGTATCCAGGGACGCTATGGTTAGTTTATCTAAATTCCACCAGGTGGTAGTAACGAGCTGGCGCTGCACCGTAATGGCGAAAAATTAGATAAGTTATGGGATTAATACAGGTGTGACCTGCTCAGGTCAACTCTACCTGTCTCAAATATCTTGAAAAGAACTCTGTTGATGCTGATTGGAGGGAAATTTAAATTTTTGGGCCCGAAAATGGGGGGGCGAGAAAAAAAAAAAATTCTTTCCTGTGTCGCCAAAATTTTGATCCGGGCTGCTATAAAAGGTGGCTGCGTGATGTCATAATGTTACATAACTAGAGATGGAGGTATACGAGGTCGAGCTCGTCATGCCCAACGGCACAATCCTGCATATAACCATCACTATGTCGGGTGGATTGTAAGTATTTTTGATTTACAAAAGGCGTGATATTTGAATTTTTGATAATTTTGAGGGTCGAGACGTGGGGCAGTTTGGTCTAATCTATTTCTTGGATTGTATTTCAGCATCACACAGATCCAGTGGGTAATTGTCCCGCCCGGCGGAATGCCTAATGGCTATTGAGGTAAGTTCGATCTGAGCAAGTTAAAGTCTGAACATGTGCTAATGTTGTTGTTGTGGTAGAGATGCCACGTGCGGATGTCACATGACCGATTGTAGTCATGGTGACGGCCGTGACGTCTGTCAGTTTTGGTAACTAAAACGAAACCAAGATGGCGCCGGGCTGCCGCGTATGGCGCGAAAGTTGCGGACCAGACGCTGCAGCCGGTGCCAATACTGAAGAACATTAGTGTAGGCTGGTCTATTGTATTAGTTAGGCTTAGCCTTGGCTATGATGTTGTTTAGCTCATTATGTTTGATGATGGCTGTGTAAGGGTGTGGTTTTGGGCGTCTTGCGGAGGCTGGGGGGTTCAGTGTGGGGCGGGGGGGGGAAGGGTAGGCTAGATGGGGGGGGGCGATCCCCACATAAGCATCTTTGCGGTGTATGTGTGGGGGCTACCTGCCATCCCCACATAAGTGTGATGGTATCTTCCAAACGCTACTGACATTTGGGTATAACCTTGGGACGGTCCTAAGTTATATGATTGTGGGGGTGGCTGGTAGTTAGTGAGGTGGGATGGTAGTTTCCATCATGAACCAAAGCCGGCCATGTTGGAATGGTGAGTCAAAATTTTACCTACCATAGACTATGTATGTGGCCCTCTCAGCCAGGTTGAGTTTAAACATATATAGATAGTTGGGACACTGGGCTTCTTGGGGTTTAGCAGATCCCCATATGCTTGCCGCCGTTTGGGCCCGAGCCTTCTATCTGGTATGCTCTCCTGGATCGGGGGACGATGCCGTGGCTAAACTTGCCGGGCATTCACTATTACAGCGTGGGGACACCTGTTCTATAAATAGAGCGGGTAATTCCCCCGTTGTTATGGTTACGGGTATACTGGCAAAACGGTTTGTTTTGATTTGCCAGTGCACATGAAATCTACTGCAATAGTGACTCATACTAATTTTGATTCGGGGGGGAAATGGGGCTTGGGTGGTTGAATGGGGGGGGCTTGGTTTTGTGTGAGAGAAAAGGGTGGGGTGTGGGGCGCGGTGAATTTTGGGAATTTTGGGTTGGAAAAATGAAAGGTTTTATACAAAATTTCGGGGGGTCTGTTGTTTGGGGTGAGTTGCTAATAGGACACTGGTAGGCATAATTTCTAAAATAGACTAGCTTGTTAGGTTAATCTATGGCTAGTAATTGATGTATTTTTACCATGGCTCTTTTGTAAGAGTTTTTAGTGATTAGTGAGCTAAGATGGTTCAATACAGTGGTGGGGGCGTTTGGCTTGATAACAATGAACAGCTTGCCAAACAGATCCATGGCCTTGCTCCTATTTGCCATGTGGGCCTAGAAGGCTATGGATGGGCCACCCTGGGTTGAATCCATATGACTTTGGTGCTTTAAGGCTTAAAAATTAGTATTAAATAAATGGGTAATCTAAGGTAGGATGGGTTGTGTGTGGGGTGGGTGGGGTGGGTGGGGTGTTGCCAAAAGGTTGATAAGTAAGATCTAAAGTGGTCAGGTCATCGTAGAAAGGCATGAAGTGGACTGCGAATTCAACTATCACATTTTACAAAGCACTCTGGGCGCACACTACCATTGGCATGTAATGGGTATCTGGGTCACATGATGGCATAATCCATCATTGTCATGCTAGAACGATTGATGACGCTACTAATGGACACATAAGACAAAAACCTACCTGGGCTGGTTGCATGGCAGCCTCGGCATTTGGCCCTGTGGTCTCCGGATACTTGCTCCATATGGTGACTGGGTTTGGTAAGTTTGGTATATTGTTTGGGAAGTGGGAAAGATGGGGGTAGGGTGAGGCTTATAAGCACTTCATGAGGTTGGCTAATTCCTCATTACATGCCTCCCGATGAGGTATGTCTCACCCATATATGGCACGAGGCCTAACTATTGGTTGTTTTGCGAAAATCACAGGCCTTGTGATATGCAAATTGATTGGTACCTTACTCGTCGGTACGGATGATCATTGGATGATCTGAATATTGAATATAATTAAGAGGGGAGTGATGGCTGTGGTGCTGAGATTAGTCAGCTTACCGGGGGTGCACTTGTTCCTGTTGTGATAACACAGCAGGGAACTGTGCTGAATTATTTGATTAACCTTTTTGTGCCCAGAATTATTTGAAGATTTTACATTATTTTACATTATTTCACGATTTCATTTTTTGTTTTATAAGACTATGTGTAATTTCAATCTTCCTTGATAAGGGCTTGGCATATTACATTTTCTTAATTCTCATAACTCAGTGAAGACTTTCAGTTAAGGATGTGATACTACTGGTCAGGTCTAGTAACCATAGTTACCAACACATTCCATTTGTTGTCAGTTAGAGATATTTGGTCTCTATATATCCATAATCCCTCCAGACCTTTCAAAGCTGATTTGCCTGCATGCATCTACATGTACTGTCACACATTAAACATGATATGTTATACTAGAAACAATGCATGGCCTATCTTTAGGATATGAGCACTTGCTGTAAAATATAATTGGAATATTGGAACCTATGTGTATATGATCCATCATTATTTTGTTACCGTATCAGATTTTAGCTGGAGGGTTTCCTGTTAATGAATAACATAAAATGACAACTCATTTTCAAGTTTTGACACACTGTGCCTGATATAAAGCAGATACAGCCAAATGAATAGTTGTATCATAATCGGGAGGTCATAAGCATTCCATAGAGGGTCTAACTTTGCAGATTGGACCAGTAGAAGTGTCTAGATGAAAATTTCTTTCAATATACATGCATTTAAGCACAAAACCGCGCTTAAATGCGCGCTTGGGCACCTAAGGGTTAAGTGTCTCACCAAACATTCCAGCACCAATGGTAAACAGAGGTATAAACACGGATCAGGATGCAAGAGAACTGCGCTCCTACAGTAGGCCGTCATTTGGTAATACCTTAGGGTATAGAGGAGCCCTGAGCTTGTAACAAACTGGCGCATGCATGCCCCAATTTAACTCTTCTTCTACCACGTTCTACATAAATATAGGTCTATAAAAACCAAATAATTTTAGACCTTTTTAAGGTGGAAATTGTATGAATAGAATATGATGTGTCCTTTCAAAAACTGAAAGAATTTTCTAGATATTCCAATTATAAGTGAAGTTATGATGGATTATGCTGTCCTTAATAATTGAAAAACGAGACACCCCTATTAGTATACAGAGGCCCTTATAGAAGAGATATTGCATTAGTAGTAATGCTTGTAGATGAATCGATCATGCAATGCTATCAATTTTCAAATTGAAATATTTTAGTTAAAAATTACTCTTTCAAGATGAAATAAACTGCATGTGTTAGATTACTCCTTTCACTTATCAGATTGTTCACTGAAGTTATTTAGGAAACACATTCTTTCCTGTTGCCATGGTAACCAAGATCAAGAAAAAGTGTGATATCTAGTTGTTTTGTTGCCATGGCAACTGGGTTTATGTGTGTTTTCACCCATAATGCATCAGAATATGTTCTTGATTTTGTCACCAACGTTTTCCTCGTGAAAAATTACCCTAAGTCAGTTTTTACCCAAATAAGGATTATATTTATCATTTTTTTCATATTTTCCTCCTTGATATTGCTCAAATCATGGCACTCAAAAGTAAAACTCATCCATATTCACCTGCCAACCAACAAGAGTGAGAAATGCAGACAGCCAAATGTTTTGGCATACCAAGAGATAATATACCAAAGTGCACATCCCTAAAAAATCATGAGATTTTACCCATTTTTCAGGGAGTTATAGGGGGTAAAAAAACGGCCAAAATCGGCCAAAAATCGGCGAGTAACTCGCAAAAATGTGCGTCCGGTAAAGCACAGTAAACTCGCAAAAATGCGTGATTGGTAGAAGAAGAATTAATGGGACACAAACCGAGCGTACGCTGTGACCGTGGGTAATTTATGTGGCGTGCCAACCAGATCATCCGGTTTACGGCTGCCTGAGCCTTCAGAAAATTAAATAAAAATTTTGGCAATGTCACCCACTTAGTTGTAGTACTAGGGTTTTGATGTGTTGGAGGGAATAATTGGAATTTTGTGGGAAAAATAAAACATAAAAAAAGGTGAATTTGGTGGTTCTAATGAGTACTCTCCATTGAAATAATATATGGGAAATGGAGAGGGAACATCTATTACACAAAGAAAATTTGCCTATAGTGTCTGGGTGGTTCTATGTATGTTTGTTTCAAGGGTGGTAAGAAGGTTACCGTGGGTGGGTTTGTTAGGAATAATGGATTGGGGTGTAGGGCTGGGGTGGGGGTGGGGGGGGGCAATGCCTATACTCTGACTATAGACATTGTAGGATGTTTTTGGAGGAAAATGGTTTAATCAGCCAGTAACACTGTGAGTCTAAGGTTCCTAACATATTTCAAAATGTAAGCTTGCTATTCTATCAACCATTTCTGGTTAATAAAAACAAGGAGGCGCCAGAATCAACGAGAGCTCTATACAAGTGGTTGTCCATGTTAACAGATACTGCACTCTTAGTCAATTCTGTATCAACGAAAAATGGCCTTACCTTGCTGTCCATATTGACCAGACTTGCTTTTAGGCTCCAGAATCGAGGTATCCTGGCTGTGCTTTTCATTGTCAGTGCAAGGGTCCTGGAGGTGTGAGAGTCAATTGAGAGTTAACTTCTGCTTCAGTAGTAGGAGCAGGAGTAGTGGTGGGCGGTCATGTGGTCGGGTCCTGTAGGGTGGGGGTCTGGGACTATAGGTGCTGTAGTTCCGTTCCCTGAATCCTAATTATTGTGACTGTTCCTGGGGCTGTCGCTGTTGGCGTCAGATTGTGGTTCTGTATAGCTCCTACCAGGGGTGGTGTTCCTTGGGGTGTCGGGTGGGTATAGCTGGGTCATTTTGAAGGCGTCAGGTGATGAAGTTTGCCTCTGGAGGTGATGTGTAGTATCACTTGTGGAATGGTTGGGCGCGTCTAGCCCAGGTGATGTAAAGGTGCGTTGTTCTGAAGCTGGCTCCTTAGGTGATGTCTTACTATTGCTCATGTTTAATGAGAGGTTGGTAGTGGGATATTCTTGGAGGGTTCATCCACCATCGTGTCAACGGACGGTTACATGTGGTGAAGTGAATGTACACGGAATCCAGGGAAGTTCAGTTGATCCTTTTATTGCATAGCTGACATGAGTGTTTCATAAAGGTGGTAACAATGATAACACTCGTCAAGATCTAAGCTCTGCCTCCGATCCTATAGCTCAACCTGTCGTAGGTTCTAGGTATAGGTGTAAGGTGTAAGTTGGGAGAGATGATCTTAGAAATAGATAGCTTAGAATAGATGATTGGGAGCTGCTCAAGCTACCTTATATACTGAGGGCCTGAGCAGCTCACAGTGTTGTGAAATGTTTTGTACATGTGGCTCAATAGAATAGTGACACATGTCATAAGGAGAGAGTGCCACCTGTGGGTAGATTATGTTAATGAGGATTGAGAGGAGATTGTGAAATATCCTCTCATTCCAAATATGGCACCACAGGTGGATCGCACTTCCTCCAGTTGGACTGAGTAGATAAGGTTGGAATGTTCTTACATCCTTGTACCTTATGTCACAGAGTCTAATAGAGGAAGTGTGTTTGTGATGACTAAAGGATCCTGGTTCCTATTGAGGAATACAGGAGATTATTGAGTGTGGATCATGGGCAGAGCTTAGGCTTTATATGGCGAAGAATTTAGTAAATATGAAAAATAATAATAATACCCAGAATGGTCCATTGACAGTGCATTGACAGTGACTGTTTGTAAATAAATCTGACCATTTATATCTGGTTTAGCAATATAATAATAACATCTGCCTATGTAATACATGTATCAAACTACTATATAGAGGACTACTGACAGGATGGGGGTTAGGATGTGGTCTTAGAGGGAATTATTCCATACCTTGGCACTACTATGGGTTCAAAGCTAAGCCTTAGAATTTCAAAATCCCTGAGTGATATACTTATTACAAGTGCACAAAATCTCACCTGTTGGCCAGAGCCCACTGGAATATTTATCCTGCCATGGTTCAACAGCGACAGCGAATCTTCTAAACAATGTCAAACTTTATGGTAACAAGGCCTTGTTGGGTGGCCCTATTATCTATTATTTATAGTGGATATCTTTATTGGCAGTCACTGAGTGGCGACGCGAGCTGGCTAATTCTTGTGTTAATCTTTCCACTCTTGGCCTTGCTGGCTGGTGCTGCTCCTAATTAACATAATATTGTTGTGAGTTGACTCACGCGTCCGTGGTCTCCTCTCTTTGTTATTATGGAAGGCCAAATGTGCCAACCATGCATAGGTTAAAACAGTACATATTTGATTAACAAAGAGCTACAAATATATTATTTGTCCCTATGTGGAAATAGATGGAATTAATATGGCTTTTATTCCTATTGATGTGTTTGCCCAGTTAGTCAAGCCTTTCACTGTTTGTCCATGACCTATTCCTTTAAAGCACAATGAAAGATGGTATTTTTCAGCTCTTGTAACATATCACGTCTCAGCAACTAGGGGATTGTTTTAATACCACATTCTTTGGCCATAGGACACTATTTTCAGGTTGTTAGGATACCATTACCACTTTATCACCCTATCAGTCTTTGCCTCTTGCTATATTGGTTATTTTTAAACTGATGTCACTAATGGTCTGCCATACCAGACACAACTGTCCTTATGACAGTTGTTGTGCTGCATGGTTACACATCGTAGAACTTATCCAATGTTGATATTTACATTGAATACATTAAAGGTGTCTACTCATACCTACTGGAAAATTACAATTTTAGATGATGCAGTTTGCTCTATGGAATAATCCTAGGCCTTTGTTCTCTTGCACTTTGACTTCATGATTTTTGATTTTTCTTTTAAAATTGGTATATCTTTGCATGATAGTTTTGCATGTCCAATCATGTCTGGACTTCACAACTTTCCCATGGATGCTGGTCTTTCAAGTCGTTTTAAGATTGCTTTTTGTGAAGCATAGCTTGGGGCTTTCTTAGACGTTCAATATTGATTGATTTCTTAATTGTTTTGCCATCTGATAAACACCTCAAGTGCACTGTGTGTGGTGATCACACTTCTGTAACCATATAGGGCCCTCCATATGTGGGTTGAAGCTTCTTGCTGGTACAGGGTGCCAGTAGATATTGGGTACATACATATATACTATGTCACCTGGATTGTAGGCGGTGGTTGATTGTATTGTTTTGTCATGCCTTTCCTTCATGAGTTTGTGACAGTTTTTTTCAGATTATCTGAGGCGATTTTCTGAGCTGCTTTCCTTTGCTTTATCATGTGTAGTACCATTTCCTTTTCATTTCTGAATTCTGTTTAATTAAACAGGGCCAACGATGCATCCGTCGGTAGTAGTGCCTGCTTCCCAAAAATCAGGAAATTGGGACTACTGATTGTAGGTACAAATTCCAGTTCTTCTGGTCCTTGTAGATGTATAACCTTAGGGCGTTTTCAATCACCTGGTTACTTCTTGCACATATTCCCTGACTCTTTGAGTGTAGCGCACTTCCGAAAACGCGTTAATTCCGAATTTTGAACAGAATAACTTCCTAAATTTTGATGTGAAAATTGATCAATTGTCACTTTTGAGTACACTTTGTAGGCCGTGTATGCAAATAACCTTGATTGATTGATTGATATTTTATTCACATTTGAACTGAGGAAATACATATCCTTGGCGAGAATGTGATTGTTGTATTCCACAGTATCATGTTACAAAGAAATATCCAATTAAGTATCATAAATACTATAATAATAGTATTCCATTAAGCGGAGAACTAAAGGCATAACATGCCACTGCTTTGGGGAGGGACCTTGTCAATACAGTCTAGTATGAATGATGCGCTGCTTAACTCTTTGCAGTCCCAAGCAGTGATGTGCTTGGATGCGTGGTCTACAACTGCATGTATGTACTTGCTTCTGTTCCTGGCTTCAGGTAAAGGTCTTATACTGTCTACAGTGATGTGACTGTATATTGTGAGTATTGGTTCACTTATTTTCATTGGTAATTTCAGATGTTTGTGTTTTTTGTTTGTGATCAGACATGTGTTGCAAGTTCCGACTTAGTTACTTGGGTGAACAAAAATACCTGTACTTAATCAGTTTATACGTCTTCATTTTGCCTAAGTGTCCTCCTAATGGGAAGTGTAGCATCTTCATCAGTCTGTAGGTATACTTCTTAGGGATAATGACTTGCAGTTTCAATTCCCTTTGTCAACTGAAATGTCATTTTGAATAGTATATTGTTGATGATGATGAAGTTGTCATGTCCCACTAGTATCTGTCTGCTAAGGTGATTGTCCTCTGGTAGCTTGTTGTTTTTGATGTAGTTTCTCATGTTGGTACAGAATTTGTCCTTTCCTTGAACATTGACAACATCTTCCCTTGTAGGGGTTAACTTGTTGTGCGTTGAGAGTTCCCTGATTACATTCTCTGTGAGTGGAACTGCTTTGGCTATTAATTTGGATCGCTTTATTTTGGCTGCGGATCTTGAGAATCCGGGCTTGAGCTTTTTAGCGGGTCTACCCCTCTTTCTGGATTCAGACTCCATCTGAGGCTTTGAAGAATCCCTGTATGATATATACTGGCAGGCCAGATCTGGATGATCCATGACAATTGGTCATATACTAGGGTCTTTTTCTTGCATTGCCTTGGCTCCAGTGATGGCATTTAATTTATGCTCTTTTGTTGAATTCTTTGATCTTCTTGTTTTTTTTTTGTATTTTCCACTGCATGTGTCTCCTGCTTTCTTGGCTTTATCTCCCCATGTCTCTCCATCCTTCAATATTGACCTTGGTTTGAAGTGTAGTTTTGGAGTATTGGGTGTTATATCGTCTTTGTGGAATGTTTGTGGTGATGGTGATGTCATAGAATGTGGTCTTCTTGAGTAGTATTGTGACTTTTCCTTGTGTTTGTATTGGTAATGGTTTGTCCTCTTGCTGTGGGTACCTTATCCGAGATAGGTAGTCGGCTATTTTGTTTGCCTTCCCTGCTAGGCATTTGACTATGAAATCACATGACATGAACAAATCTAGCCATCTTGTGAGTCTGCTGTTTGTGATTGCTTCCATCTTGTTAAATAGTGAGAATAGGGTGGTGTGATCTGAGTATATTGTGAAGTGGGAGAATTCTGTGTACCGATAGAATTTACTGATTGCATACACAACACCTACCATTTCACGGTCTGTTGTGCAATATCGCTTCTCTTGGTCTGCCAGTGCTCTACCTACCCATTCAATTGGTCTATAAAATCCATTTTTGTCTTGTTGGGTCAGGCAGGCAATGCAAGATGAGAGTGTGCCTGTAGCCTCACACCAGCATAGGTTGCCTACCTATACACTAGTATCCAATAGGACGGGAAGAAATACATCTGTATTATCAACTTACACAAGGTATTGCCTTTTAGTCATGTATACTTGATAGCATTTATAGCACATCCAGATAAGACACCTCTCACCTTTGGTGCCAAAGAACTGATTAATAATATTATAATCAGACTGGTGTACATCTTTGTGTTATCTAAGGCATCTAAGTTATCACTTTGATTAAGTAAGTTAGTAGTATCTATTCTATTGCATGCTTTACATTTGTTATCTAGTTTAGACCCCTGTAGCTGTTACATTGTGCACTGGGCAAGACATATATAGTAGGAGCAACCAACTTTTTAAGGAGGAAAGGGCAGTAACTTAACAAGGAAAGATTGAGAGACTAATAAGGTTAGAATACATTGCAGAGATGCAACTCAGTAAACACACTGTAGATCCGTTTGTCACCTGTGGCTTTTATGAACAAATTGGTATAGCAACTCAAGATAAGATCAGTTGGGTAAGTGGTGGCAGAACCATTAAGGATGTGGGGGATGAGTCTAAAGTACTCACTACAATGGAATAGGCACAGCAGCTTATAACCCTGATTTGATAGATTCTGACTGTTTTGCAGTTGTCACCCTTGTGCATCTGTTTGGGCAACAGTCCTCTGAGAGTGCATAATGTACAATGAACTCTGCTAGATTTAGAGGTCCCATAGGAGTTGATATAACTATGTTCCTATGAGTGGGAAAGATGGCAAAATAGAGATTTTGTCAGCATAATACATTCATTAAATTCATTAAAAATCTCACTTTATAGTAATCCCTATATAATTATCGCCCCCACCTATTAACCACCCATATTTCACCTTTCTGTACAATTAGACCCCCACTAAAACAACTATATGTAAGCCATACCACTAATAGTCCAGAATACATAAGGAACATACAAGGGATAACCATTAGGCAGGATACCCATTACATAGTGAGGCCCATAGACCGGTTCATTCCAGTATGAACCATCTGGACCTAGCAAGCCCAGGAGACAGGATACCCATATCCCTATTAGTAGAACCAGCAGCAGCCCTGACCGTCACCCAGCTCAGACGCAGGTTGTGCAGCGCCACCTGTCGATATACAATATCATAGTCATGCAGCATCATATGTTGCTGCACTCTAAAGGTTAATTAAAAATACACACTTCCTATGGTGATACTAGAGTGCACAATGGAGATTATCATCACGGGATGGAAGGACTTATTTATTATACTGTAAGTTTGAGTGTGGAATCTCTCACAATGGAAATGTGTATCATCTCCTTAGCCAAGCGAGAAGTATCGCTCACCATGAAACATCAACTATTAAGCCTACGCAATAAAGATATATAAAGCTATACCTACGGGTTCTTGAGTTATCTCTTCATCAATGTCATCGAAAATCATAAGGATGTCTCGACCCGACATTTTGGTGGAGAACCCGTCTTTTTCGGTACATATCATTCATGAATTATGAATCATCAAAATTCAAGATACAATTTTTGGAGTACCACTGTTGCATAAGGCAAAAGTCAATTAGATGACAAATTAAAAAGAAGAAGTAGACTTAGATACATGTTACAAAGAGGAGTTTCCATAAAAAGAAAATATTAGGTTATCTGGAGACCATAGAAGACAACACCACTACAAGAGAAGCCATCATTCAATATGACCAGATGTCGGACCATAATGAGCTAATTACCACTATAAACTGTAAACTCAAACAGCACAGCTGCAGACGTGACATTGACCGAACAGGAAATCAAGCCTGAAGAAAACACTGTATCAGACACAAACTGCGCACCCTCAACACTCTCACCAATATTCCTGCACACACAAGGCCCATACCCAGCACCACCATTGCCACAAAGATTTATACCATCTACTTCAACCCCAATACCAGATCATACATTTGATCAAAACTTCCAAGACCAATTGCTCAGGCAGCTCAAACGCCAAAAGGGATACCAAAACCCCATAACAAATTACACCCCTCTCCACATTGACAGCTCAATTGATTCTGAGAAAACACCAGAAAGACATGACGTAAATACACCATCATATTATAGCCAAATCAATGCTAGACAACACCGCATAGCTAGCACAAGTTTTATTATAGGTATCATGCCCATATACCTGGCACAGAACCAGCCAGTAGCAAACAATTCATTGAATGGAAATGATGAAACCATAAGAAAAATAGGTGATTTGGCAGCAGAGATCATATTATCAAATACAAACACAACCAATGCCAGTGCAAATTATATAGGTGCAGGCGCAAGACAAAAAAACACCAATTACACAGCAAGACTGCCAAAAATCGGTAATGTAGACACACTATCAGAACATGATTATATAAACCTAGGAACAGTTTCAGAAACTAAATTCAATCCAATAAGGCAATACACAGAAAAGGGCATCAATGCAAACCTCTCTCTAGAGGAAGGAAGAGAAAGGCTAAATTGGAGGAAATTAGAAATCGCTGAAATAGCCAACATGGAAGACAGAATCAGAGATCTGGACAGCCACTTGACTGAAAACACTGACCGTCAAATCGACAAGATCAGAGCAGAACTGAAGCTCAAATGCTAAAAACTGCAATCATCAACCAAAAGTCAAAACACACAATCAGAAAATATACATCAAACCCTATGCAGCCAATGAGAGACAACAGAAACAATTCTAGAAAAGCAGCATATTGACCTACAATCAACAATGGATAGCTTATACAGCAGAATCATGGGAGACCAAGAAAATGAAAGGTCTCTAACCAAATCAATGTTTGACACAACCAGATCAAGCATTGACAGTATGGCTGAAAAACTCAAAAACACAATCATCCAAGTGAATACCATAAATGGGAAAATTGGCAATCTGGAGGAAAAGATAACTAGAGTCCTAGAAATGATGGAATGCAACGCCCCAGATCCTATGTATAACCTTGGTGACGCCTCGGCATGAAATCAAGATGATTTAGAGACAATCAACCACATCAACGAAAGCTATAAACACGGTGCGGTGTATGACAATGTGTACCTAGGTACCCCAGTCATATGTGGCAATCTAGGATGTCCCAACCAACAAAATAGAAATCCTGAAACAACGCCAGAAGACCATCAACAAGGACATAGAAATAGATCACAAACAACTGATCCTACCAATCATCCACAAAGCCATCAAAACCTCTAACAAAGTAGTCAACCACCACCACCATATCCACAATAGAATATTATTGAAGGATATTTTGACGCAAATGGGAACAGAGTAGTAATACACACCACTCGGCACCACCACCAAACAACAACCGCATATCCAACCACATCAAACCACCAGAGAAATTCTAACACAACAGGTGTAATGAATGCAGATACATTCATAAAGAATTTCAAATTTTATTTAAAAGCAATAGCAGAGGGAGAGGAAAGAAGCACGGAAACCTACTGAGAAGCTGCCTAGATGGTAAGGCACTAGCATGGTTTGACAATAATGCCAGAGATGACTATTATAAGCTGGACAATCCAGAAATCATCTACGCTGAATTTCTCGTGCACTTCAAGGGCGAGACCCCGCAAAGCATTATGGAAGGCTGGAGAAATAAAAGCGTAAGCCCGATGAAATAATCTCACAAAACTGCACAGAGATGCAGATATTACTGATATAACAGTGGTCAGAACAATGTAGGTAAGCTAGAGGTATGTTTAAAGGTCTAGGAGACGAAATGGCAAGCTTACTGCATTTTGACACAAACATCAAAACCTTAGAGGATGTCGAAAGAGCAGCAGTAAGAATAGAATTACAACAAGAAGCCCAACTGAATTCATTGAATCCAAGAGGAAAGAGGAAAAGAGACTAAACCAGATGAAAAACTGGAACTCTTCATGAGACAATGACCGTTACAATGACGACAGAAAATACGACAGAAGAGATCAGAATTACAACAGTAGGCCTCAAGAATCTAGATGGGATGACTATGACAGACAGCGTGACAACAACAGACGTGGAAGGTCAAATGACAGGTATGAAAACAGAAATGACTACCGCCAGTTGAGAGGCAGTAACAGAGATTATTACCCAGGCTCAAGATCCAGATCTGGCAACCGAGGTTATCAGGGATCTAGATCAAGATCAGGAGGAAGATATCAAGGCCGCAAAAATGATTGCAATTATGATAGAGGATACGACAACAAGAACTACCGCAATTCAATAAGAGACAACAACAAGGGTTACAATAGTAATGATGACAGACAAAGTAACAACAATGGAAATAACAATGAAAACAGAAATTCCAACAGGTAGGAAAATAGCAGAAAATACAACGATGACCATGGTAAGTCAGACAAGGACAGAAAATACAATAGAAGGTTCAACAACATGCAATCAGAAGATGCCGATCAAGGTACACAGGAGGAGAGCGATCATTACAGTGAGGATGACAGTCCAGAAAATAGCAATGATGAATAGGTTTCAGGGAGGATCGGCAATGGATCCCCAATGGGCATCAACATGCTCAATGCCACACAATTTGATGAAATCTCTACAACCACAATAGATAGCTCAGACTCAGACCAAAATGATTCGGACACAGAAAGTTAAGATGAAAATAAATTATATTTAACACTCAAGAAACGTGTATATAAACGAGGACCAGCAGTCAAGATCCGAACACTATTAGAAAACGGTGTCCTAGGTCTAGAAGCAGAAGGCATCAAGACAAATGCATTGATAGATACAGGAGCAATGCTGAGCTTCATCACTAAGGCCATGTATCACAAAATATATCAAAAGAACCCAAATGTGCACAGACAACCAACCAACATGACACTTCAACTAGCAGACTGCAGTAAAGTAACAGGTAAGTCAGCAGTGAGAATAAACATGGAAATCGGCAAGGAAACAGTGAATTACTGTACATAATGGAGGACCTAAACCTACCAATAATACTAGGACTAAACTTTATCAGAAAATACAGCGGTTCAATTAAATGTATAGACTCAAGGGAACAAGTATCAACCAATATCATGTTGATGAAGAATACCATCGTACCACCTAACTCGGAACTACAAACAACAGGAACTGTGGCTTCAGACATGAAACTATCAGGAGTGGTAGGGATAACTGAAAACAATCATCATGAAAAAGACTATGTATTGAAACACATCATGGTCAAACCAAAGGGAGATAACAACCTGATAAGAGTTATCATAGCAAATGTTACGGATGAGCAAATCAAAATACCAAAGTTCAACCCAAAAGTTTTTAACCCACTACAAGATGAAACCCAAATAATACCGCTAGAAGACTCAAAAGAAAATCAATCAATCTTTACCCCAATAAACTGTGGAGAAGAGGTTCTGAAAGACCTCAGAGGACAAAATGAAAAACCAAAATACAAAATAAATGATGAATTGTCAACAATCCAAAAGGAACAACTGGAGGAAGTCCTAATGAGAAACAGAGGATTTTTTGTAACAAACGAGAATGTCATTGGAAAGAAAATAGATTCTACAATCACATTGGAACTGAAGGACAAAAACAAAATAGCATGCAAACCCCCATATAGACTGTCACCAAGAAAGGAGGAAATATGAGAGAACAACAAGAAAAACACATGTGACACAACAAAGGAGAACACCCCTCCGCAGGGGATTTTTAACTCATTTGGCCACCAGGGGGCATTGGAGGAGCAAAATTACTCTAAAATGAAAAAAATCCATTAAGTTAATTTTGTAAGTAGAATTTAATGGTCTCAGTTAAACACTCCATTTTCGATAGAAATGTCCTATATTTGGAAGGTAAAATGAGCATTTTTCGTGAAAAATTGGCCTATATGCATATTTCTGGTTAGCATGGCAACCATTCCAATAATCTAAATTTGCAGATTTTTTAGGCCAATTTTTGGGGATTTCCACCAAAAACCCAATACTGAAAACAAAAATGGAAAATTCCTTCTAGATCAAAATCTATGATAAAAATCATCATATTATTATGTATTTTTTATGACAAAGGCTGATTTATTGTGTTTTTAGAAATTATTAAGGTCTATACTGTATTGAGAGCTTAATCTTTGCTTTCAGATATGAATAATGACCTATGTTCAAGGAGGGGTTCTGACATAACTACTAGGAATATCTAAGCCATATCTATTGCATTCTAAAGGTCTTGAGATCAACTTTGATAATGAATTTCCCTGCAGAGGGGTGTTCTTGCTTGCCTGGTCACAAATAATTCAAGGAGTTATTTCACCATTAGAATATCCAAGTGAATTCAACTCCCCAGCATTCCTAGTACCAAAGCCAGGAATGGACCTCTCCAAACCTGACAGTTGGCGCATAGTCATAGACTACCGCAATGCAAGTGTCTCAAAACCTTCTCATATAGTTTTCCATGAGCTGAAGATCTAATAAACACCATCAGAGAATCAAAAGTGAAATACTACAGCAAGATGGACACATTTGTGGCCCAACGGGGAAGAACGTGCCTCCGGAGGGGATTTTTAGTACTGGTTTTGGCCACCAGGGGGCAGAATATGGGTAAAACACTGACAAATATGCTTAAAAAAAGTTTAGACCAATTTTTTATAAGGAATCCAGTGGTATGCTTAAAATCATTCCATCTCCACTGAAAATGTTCCATTTTTGGAACGTTGGTTGCCATGGAGACATAGAAAATTGGTAGATAAGGCAATTTCTGGTTTCCATGGAAATCACTCCCCAATTCCAATTTTGAATTTTTGCCACTAACTCATTTTGAAATTCCTTCAGGAACCCAGAACCGAAAACAGAACTCAAAAACTCCCTCTAGAACCAATTTTATGACAAAAACATCACATTTCTTTGGTTATTTTTCCACAAAACTGTATTTCTTTGCATTTTTATGGTGTTTATGGTAGGATATAATGCATTTAGAGCTTATCTCCTATTTTCATTTGTACACACAAACCTATGTTTGACAAGCAATTACAGCAAAACTACCGGGGATATTTTAGCTCAAGATATCTCATTTTAAAGCCCATGACTTAAACCTTAAAAAGCCATTTCCCCCCAGGAGGCATGTTTTCCCTCACCTGGTCACATATGTGACCAATCCTTACAAAATAGTTCGGAAGTCGCACATAGAAAATGTTAAGATATTACCATATTTATTTCCAGCTCATCAAGAGCTTTCATTTGATATATAGCACTTGCATATTTGAACCAGGTTGCTGTCTGTGGATATTCTATCAGTTAACATAGTCAGATCACTTAATTAAAGATTAAACTGAGATAATTAATATACTTAACATGTAATAATTTATAAATCCTATATAATCCCTATGCAAATCTATATAAATACAAAAGGTATAGCTGTGTTTTTAGGCATTTGGGGCCTAAATTCAGTTTAGAAAGCAAGGATTCTAAAAGACTAATAACCATATGTTAGAAAAATGTTAAAATACCAATTTCGAAAGTTTTAATATTTTTGACACTATGCAACTTGGAATGGCCATATCTAGGCTTCTAAATGTGCGACTTCAGTACCATTTCGTCAGGATGGGTCACATATTTGCCGCATATCATCAAATTCCACTAGCAGAAGAGTCAAAAAACAGCTTTCTCGGCAAATGGGAAGCGCTATGTAATGAATTCAATCCCAATAGGAATGAATATAAGTGGACTCAGATACCAAGACATAATGGAACGTCTAATGGCAAAAAAATGTAAATATCGCAATGCATGAGCTTGTAAACGTGGACGATATAGCCTTGTACAGCCCGACTTGGGAAAGACATCTACAAGACCTGGACGAAGGGATGAAGATAGTGATTAAGGGGAATCTGAAATTCAAACCTCCGAAGTGCGAATTTGAATTTAGGAGAATAGATTTCTTAGGCTTCAGAATATCTGATAGCGGAGTCTCATAAACGCCAAATAAAATATGGCCACTCAAAGTTAATCTAAAGTGAAAAGTTTCAGCGGAATGGCACAATTCTACAAGAAATTTGTCAAGGATTTCGCAAAAACAATGTCACCACTTTACAAACTGACCACAGACAACGCACCATTTGTCTGGACGGCTGAATGTCATCAAGCATACGAGACAATAAAGAAAGCGATAGATAAAGACGTATTCCTAAAATTTGTAAATCACACAAAGGAATTTGTAATCTTCACAGATGCTTCAAAGTACTCAAGCGTAGCCTGCCTGACCTAACAAGACGAAAATGAATTCTATAGACCAATTGAATAGGTAGGTAGAGCATTAACAGATCAAGAAAAGCGATATTGCACAACAGACCGCGAAATGCAATCAGTAAATTCTATCGTTATACAGAATTCTCCTACTTCACAATATACTGAGATCACACCACCCTCGTCTCACTATTCAACAAAAAGGAATCATGAACGGCAGACTAGCAAGATGGTTAGATTTGTTCATGTCATGTGATTTCATAGTCGAATACCTAGCAGGGAAGGCAAACAGAATAGTAGACTACCTATCCTGAATCAAATACCCACAGCAGGAGGATGAACCATCACCAATACAAACACAAGGAAAAGTCTTAATACCACGCAAAGAGACCAAATTCTCTGACATTACCATCACCAAAATGTTCCACAAAGACGACATAACACCCAATACTCCAATACTACACTTCAAGCCAAGGTCAATATTGAAAGACCGAGAGACATGAGGAGACAAAACCAAGAAGGCTGGATACACATACAGCGGAAAATGAAAAAACCAAGAAGATCAAGAACTCAACAAAGGAGCATTAAATGCCATCACAAGAGCAAAGGCAATGAAGGAAAAGGACCCTACCATATCATACAGGGATTTTGAGTACGGGGTATGTGCTGTTGTTGGAATGAGGCACAAATTTTGAAAAGTGCGCTTATATAGTGGTTGTCACCTGACCTGAATTGACCAATCACAACAAATGTTTGTTGTTTTAGATTGTTTTCAGGAGATTTTTTTGCCTTGTGGATGACTAACAGGGATCCTGATTGGTCCTCATCACTGTGTGATTAATTAGAGGAACTGGGCAGTTTCATCTAAGGGGATCTTCAGACTGCATTTGAAATAAATTAATTATGATGATTTACGCTGGCCTAAAAATCAACAAAAATTAATTAAGCGGTACCAGGCCTGGGGGGGCCCGGTTATGAATTTTTTACTTCATAAAATTGTATTTATGGGTGTAAAAATGTTTCAGATTCACTGTTGGTCCTACAAATAAGTGTTCTGGGAGCACTATATGTAGGGCTACAGTGTTTTTGTTTACTCAGGGTCTATACAAGGTCTTTATAAAGGTGTAGGGAACTGTCTTTATAAAGATATGGCGGTCTAAGAATTTTTTTCAAAATTAGAAAAAATATCTAAAAGGTGGCAATTATTCAAGAACTACTGATATCAGGCACTATAATAATTTAAATGAGTGAAAAATTAGGTAGAATGTCCAATAGGACCAATCATAAAATTGTACGTGGCAAATTACCCAAAATTTCGCTCCCCATAGCAAAGCTGCTGGGTTGTCATCAATGGACCAGAGGGTGGGCCACATTAAGACCTTGGGGGGCATTAGTGTGTAGTCTCTGGATCCAATTATGCTCAATCAAATTCCGTAAGTTCTTGGCCTTACTGGATTTTGGGTCAGCATGTATGAAGTCTACTACAGTGATGGTCATGTCTCTGTGTTTAGTGTCCTTTCCACGTTTGGAGCAAGAGTTCATGTGTCTAGAGACTTCACTTTTCTTGAACTCCTTTCTACAAATGTGGCATGGACTGCAAGAAGGGGTCTTAGGGCCCCCTGCACTAAGACCCCTTTTCGCAGATCGTGTCACAAATCTTTCCATGATGGTCGCAAAATCTTGTTTTTATGGCATTTTCAGTTTGTCCCACATACTGCATGCCACAAATCTTACAGGTGATGCAGTAAATCAAATTTGTGCTGGAGCAGCACACATTGTATATACTGGTGTAGGTCCTTCCAGTCACTGTACAAGTGTTTTTGCCACTTTTGTTCAACTGTGGACAATAGTTGCATTTTGGCACTTTTTTATATCATACAGGGATTCCTCAAATCCTCAGACAGAGTCTGAACCCAGAAAGAGGGGTAGACCCGCCATAAAGCTCAAGCCCGCAATCTCGAGATCCGCAGCTAAGATAAAGTGATCAAAAATAATTGCCAAAGCAGCCCCACTCGCAAAGTAGGCAATCATAGAACTCTCAAGGCAAAATAAGTTAACACCAACAAGGGAGGATCTTATTAAGGCTCAAAGTAAGGACGAATTTTGTACTAACAAGAGAAGTTACATAGAAAGCAACAAGCTACCAGAGGACAATCACCTCAACAGACAAATACAAGTGGGACATGACAACTTCATCATCACTGGAGACACTGGAGACACTACATTACGCTCCAGTAGGAGGATATTTAGGCATAATAAAGACATACAAACTGATCAAGTACAGGTATTTTTGGCCCAACATGTTCACCGACATAACCAACTATGTCGGAACCTGCCATGCATGCCTGATCACAAAAAAAAACCCAAACATCTGAAATTACCAATGAACATAAGGGAACCAATACTCACAACATACAGTCATGTCACTGTAGACACTATAGGACCTTTACCTGAAGCAGGGAACGGAGTCAAGTACATACAAGTAGTCGTGGATCACGCATCCAGGCATATCAACGCTTGGGACTGCAAAGAATTAAGCAGCGCATCATTCATACTAGACTACATACCCTGCTTGCACAACTCATCCAAATGATGTCTTTATTATGAAAAGAGGATGAGTTGTCACGTAAAAATGATGTAAATTGTTTGAGTAGTGCTAGCTGGGTAGACAAGGTAATTTGCATACACGGTCTACAAAGTGTACTCATGAGTGACAATGGAACAATTTTAACATTAAAATTGACAAAACTATTCTGTTCAAACTTCGGAACTAAACAGGTTTCCGGAAGTGCACTACACTCAAAGAATCAAGTATTATGTGAAAGGAGTAACCAAGCAATTGAAAACACCCTGAGATCATACATCTAAAAGGACCAGAAGAACTGGAACTTGTACCTACAGTCAGTAGTTTTCAGCCTGAACAATACGGTTAGCAAGGTCACTGGTTACTCACCCACTTTCTTGATTTTTGGGAAGATTTTTGTGTAACCATGCACAACAACTGTCATAAGACACTTATGTCTGGTATGGCAGACCATTTGTGACATCAGTTTAAAAATAACCCAAAAAGCAAGAGACAAAGACTGATAGGGTGATAAAGCAGCAAGGGTATCCAAACATCCTGAAAATAGTGTCCTATGGCCAAAGACTGTGGTATTAAAAACACTCTATAATTTCTGAGACTTGATATGCTGCAAGAGCTGAAAAATACCGATCTCTCATTGTGTTTTAAAGGAACAGGTTATGGACAAACAGTGATAGGTTTGACTAACTGGGCAAGCACATCAATGGGAAGAGAATCCAAATTAATTTCACTTATTTTCACAGAGGGACAAATAACATATTTGTAGCTCTTTGTTAATGAAATAGGTATTGTTTTAACCTATGAATGGTTGGCACGTTCGGCCTTCCATAATAACAAAGAGAGGAGACCATGAGCCCGTGAGTCAACTCATAACAATATATGTTAACATTAAGATTAACACGAGAATTAGCCAGCTCGCGTCGCAACTCAGTGACTGCCAATAAAAAGTGAGATATCCACTATAAATAATAGATAATGGGGCTGTCCAACAAGGCTTTGTTAGCATAACGTTTGACATCGGTTAGAAGATTAGCCATCGCTGTTGAACGATAGCAGGAGAAATGTTCCAGTGGGCTTTGGCCAATAGGTGAGATTTTGTGCACTTGCAATAAGTATATCACTCAGGGATTTTGAAATTATAAAGTTTAGCTTTGAACTCATAGTAGTGCTCAGGAATAATTCCCTCTAAGACCATGTCCTAACCCCCATCCTATCAGTAGTCCTCTATATAGCAGTTTGATACATGTATTACATAGACAGATGTCATTATTATGGTGTCACGGTACTAATAGGGCCAAGGACGTTCTGATTTCCCCCCATCTTCCACCATAAAACTGGCATCAATTGGGTTCTTATTTGATGGCGTTCATGAATAAAGGCTTAAATTAAAGCTGAAGCCATTCTTGATTTTTTTAGCATGGGCAACCATAACGGAGTCAGATCTATTTTTGCACCAGTTGCCATGGAAACCACCATGTTGAATAAATTAAATGATACAGGCGCCCCTGACAAGTCATAAATGTGACCTTGGACCCCTCTCTGACACAATAGGTTTCCATGGTGACCAAAGATTTTGTGCAACTTTTTCCCCCCAAATCGTTACCTTGCTTCTGGTACCAAAATTATTAATCTGTGATAAAAATAAGGTCCCCTGGCACTGATTATACCAAGCAAAACACTGTTTTTAGTTTGGACTATTTAGCTGTCCTAGGTTTACTGGGGCGGAATACTACTGTGACACCTTATATTGGTAAAACCAATATGAAATGGTCAGACTTATTTCAGGCAGGAATAACCTTGGACATAAAATTATTACAATTATATTATTTAAGATCATATACCCATAGCTAAAGGCTTAGCTTGCTTAGTATAAATATCTTAATTTACTTTTTATTCTTAGCCACTAAGAAATCAAACACTACCCTCTAAATAGCAGTCATTTTCTGGGGACATCTATGCCCTGGACGTTGGAATCCCTCATTGGCCCAGAGGGACCATGTGCCTGCGACCCAATAAGCGCTAGACAATTAATATATGAAAACCAGCATTTGTTCGTCAACAAAGATGAAACCACGCTCGAAACAGTCTTTACTCACTCCGTAGTAATTAGACAGGTCGACCTGCACAACCCAGTCGACTCAGTTATAGTTTATGGAGAGATATCAAAACTGATAAGAGTGGACACCGGTTATGATGTGTTTAAAGGATTGGAAAGAGCCAATAGCCAAATTAGTATCCCTCCTGGGAGCACTCATGCTAGTAGAAAGCTTCAGGATGGAAGCAAGGGCAGCACCCTGGTTGAGTGGCATAGGTCATCAAAGCCTTGCGTTCACCTCAATGTGCGGTACAGTCGCGACATACAGAAGGCAATATGTCTACTGGAAGTCACGCTCAGAAGGCACTTGGCACCATGCTTTTGAAGACAAGTTTAATATTTTAAATTAAAAAAATCCTTATGACACAATTTCGAGCATTAGGCATGTTCCAAGAATTAGCATCATAAATAACCAAAGAATCTATCACCCGATGTGTACAACTAGAAACGACAGAGAAACCCCCCCCAGTCAATTAGATTATATTACACCCATACCAACCCCCCTACCAACCTCGTACCAAACATACACACGGTCTGAAATCACAGAAGGTGTGCAAATGGGAATTTTGGTGAAAGTCAGCCCCCTACACTTAGGATTTTGATTTTTCCCCAATTTTTTTTGGGTCATATTTTTGGGCTCAATGAGTTCTTGATGTTATATATGGGTTTTAGTGGTCCAATATCAATATTCTGACCTCCAGGGGGTTGAACATACCTAAAATTGACCCCTTTCAGCTTGGAAAATCAATAAAATCGACATATTTCATAATTTTTTTGTAGAATGGGGACTAGATATGTGTCTGTCCACTTTTATTATGCAAATTATAGAGTCTTGTGGTGAAATAGGAGCAAAAATTATGTTCCTGGTCAGATTTTTTCTAATCTTCTGGAGCATTTTACTTTTTGTAAAGTGGTCTGTCCGGGCGATAATTTGGTCATTTGTCCTTCCCCCATTAAATACCTAAAAGTGAAATGGGTTCAATTATGCCTTAAAAGATTTGCTACATGTTGGGGGTAAAGTATGTTGAAAATAAAATTTGATTTCCTCCATAAACTTCACTGTGAGGGGGCAATAATTGATTTTCCTTGAAAACCCCCCTTTTTTCCTTGTCCGGGCGAAAAATCATGTTCCTTCTCCTCCTGTGTGGGATTAACACATTTAACTATCCTAACTAAGTCAGTTATTTACCCCCTACATATACCTAAGTGCCCAATGTAAAGGACAATGGATTACTCTCCATCCTTTGTAGTAGCAGAGATGGGAAGTGCTATTTTGTCCGGGCGAAATCGTGTCCGGGCGAGTGACCATTGAATAACATGCCATATTGAGGGGTTGATTTCCTACAGAAATTAAAATTTTATCTTAATAAAAATAACAGTTCTGGACCATTTAGACCTGTAGATTACAGAAATCACATTGTTATGTATGTCAGATGTGTCTCTTATATCATAAAATGAGTGTACTTATAATAAATGTTTGTAGAGATTCTTGGCATATGTCCGGGCGAATGACATTTGAGTAATATACCATGTTGAGGGCTTGATTTTCTACAGAAATAATTGTCATATTACCATGACCATCTCAGATCTAGACCATTTTGTCCTGTTCATCATGAAAATAACATGTTTCTTTATGTCAGATGTGACCTTATTATCGTAAAACGAGAATGCTTTTAACAGTTTTTACCATGATTCTGCCTACATTTCTTGTCCTCACACAAAATTCAATATTTCTGCCCCTCCTCTGCACAATAGGGATATTCAAATATCCTAACTATGCCAGTTATTTACCCCCTATGTATACCTTAGTACTCAATGTGTGGGATAATTGATTGCTGCTGAACTTTTGCAGTATCAGGGATGGGAAGTGTTTTTTTGTCCAGGTGAAATTGTGTCCGGGCGAGTGACCATTGAGT
Source organism: Acholoe squamosa (assembly GCA_949317995.1). Taxonomy (NCBI): domain Eukaryota; kingdom Metazoa; phylum Annelida; class Polychaeta; order Phyllodocida; family Polynoidae; genus Acholoe; species Acholoe squamosa. Next base: position 42,793,655 of record OX439038.1, read on the forward strand.
AACATGCCATGTTGAGCGTTTGGTTTCCTACAGACATAATCATTTTATCTCATTGAAAATCACAGATCTGGACCATCTTTAGCAGTAGATGATGGAATTCACATTGTTATTTATGTAAGCTGATTCCTTGCTATCATAAAATGAGCCTACTTTTAATGGATTTTGATTACAATTCTGAAATAATGTCCAGGTGAGTAATGAACTACAAGGTATTTTGAACAGAAATTACAGATTTTTTCCCCCATCAAAACTATATACCACCTGAAAGTACATGCCATGGGCATTGTATTCCATATAATCAATAGTTCCTATCATAGTCTGTTCAGCTTTTATATAGAACAGAAATAAATAATTATCTTAGAATCTGAGATTTACTTGAATTCCAGGCTAGGCCCTATAGGAAAATGACCTGAGGGCAAGGCAAAAAGCCCATAACGTCTGACTACAATACTCCAAACCAACCCATTAGACCCAGTACTACAAGCAAAAACATAATAACAGTGGACCAGCATATCATAGGTCATTTTGAATCAATAAAGGGAAAATACCCCGAATGGTCACTCGGGAGGACATCGTTTCCAGGTAGATAGGTTCTGGGGATTGCCATAGCAACGGTTTTCATATTTAACTCATAATATTTCATGTGCAGTTACCCCAAGACCTATACACTATCCACAAAAAATATTTTTGAGATACAACATAATTTTTTCTCAGACCTCTCAAAACTTCACCAAGGCCTATTTGCACACTTTCTATGATTTTTGACCACACACATACATACACTCAAACACAAAACCCTATTCACTCACTCACCAGCAGTTATAGTAACAACAACACACACAGTCTATTGGAGTAATATAGACACACTAGGTCATCATACAAACACCATTCAAAATGGTCACCACTCAGGTTCCGGTAAGTCTATTGACTTTGTTCCACCTGATATGTTGTTCAGATGTTGTAATCAGACAGAACTATGCAGTCATCTTCAGAAAGGAAGTGACCCTAATGTTCATAGCGTAACATTGCTAGATTTCGAGTTTATAATTAACTTCAAACTATTCAGATCAAGGCCAAAGCCAGTCAGACTCAGTGAAGCTTTGTTAGACAGAGAACACTACAGTCTAATCCACACGAAGCTATTCCAAATTGACGATATGATAGAAGTAGAACATAGAAGAATGCTAAGCTATCACAAACAGTTAGAAGTCCACTCTAAATATCACAAGAGAGTGAAACATGCAATTTTGAAACCTGTGGGTGATTTATTATGATCGATCGCAGGCCTGGCAACGTAACCAGAGTATGATACACTTGCTCAGAAGTAATGCTGCAATGCTCAAATTTAGAACTTTCAAGGAAGTATCCCAAACTATTTTTCAACCTGGCAGATTATAACTAAAATTCATTATTATCTCAAATCACAAGACAAAACCTAACAGATATAAATTTGGATTTCATGCAAGATTCTATTAATAAGGTAGAATACAACATGACCAATCTCTACAACTCGCTACTCACGAAAATATACTTCAATGATCAAAATTACATGCTAGTCTATTCAGGCATAATGAAACTGCTTACAATGAAATGCTACAACAACAGATTAGGGAATCTATTGCATCAAATGGAATTGTTAAAAACAGGCGAACTATCATCAATAATAATGCCCATAAACACCCTAGAATTGACACTGAACAGATTGAACGGATCATAAAGGGATAGCAACATCAGAATCTGCGGTCTTCCAAATTCATATTATTATAGCAAGAACACGGTGACTGGACACATTAAACACAACTCTATACATCTAAGACTACAACTACCACTGTGCTCAACAAATGAAATGTAGGATTTATACAAAATAAAAATCCTATCAGTACCAATCAAACCACACCACAGTAAAAGCGACAGCTACACTAGATTAGCCACAGAACACAACAGCCTAGCGATATCTAGTAAAGTAGGACTATACACAGAAATGAGTAAGAATCTTAAATCTCTATGTCACACAGACAGAACAATGATATATGCCTACTATCTATTCTAATAAGAAATGTTAGTAATCCCACATGCTTACTTGCACTATTCTTTGATCACGCAAGAATGATTCATGAATTGTGCAACTTTGATATAATTCAATCCCGCACTACACTGGCACCCACTGCAACGCCTATAGGACTTGACAAATTCGTAGTAAGAACTATCAAACCCATATCTGTAATGACATGCAACAACGAGTCAAGAATAATTCACAATCTAGGATCATACTTTATTATTAAAATTCTATGTCAATATAAAGTGTTGACTAGTGGACTGATATTAACTAGTAACAACATATCATGTGAAATCAAATCGTTCAAGGGACAAGTAGTGTACCATACATACAATCTGCCTATAATACAGCATTTTAGCAACAGGTTGTTGAACATCTCAGGATCTAGAACATCACTGATACTCTTTATATTCCAATCAAAAGCATGCTACACGAGCACCTAGAAATGGAGAAAGCAACCCTCACCTCAAATGCATTAGATTTAAGAAACACAGAAATAAGGCTCACTCTTTGGACCACTATAAAGGTCTATTGTCAACAATGGATTCCATAACATCACACCTATTGTTGGAAGGTCTAAGTATAGCCTTATCAATATGCTCGCTACTAGTATGCCTGTACTTATGGAGAAAGTTCTAGAATTTGAACAATTTTTCTGCTCAACAAACATACTAAAGGTATGAACAGCATGGAAATCAGTCTTTATATCGCTTGACGCAATGAATAAGAAATCTGACAAAACTCGGAATGCTGAACTCTCGATAATGGACATCAGCAATAGATACAATGATTTCATGGTAGTGTTGGTATTGATCATGATCATCTATATCATAATAAAGATAATGAAATGTAAGATAGCCAAAAGCATGACTGTAAAAACAGTAGACATTAATATGCCATATATAGCAGTGAAGCTGTACAGAAAATAGAATAGTATTATAATTCCACTCACATCAATTAGGAATAACAAAATATATTCAAAATAAACTCACAAACACCTATGTTGAACGTTTGTCAAAGCGGCTGTCTAAAGCAACACCTCGAGCTGATCTGGGCACATGAAAACAAAATTTCATTAACATTATGTGAAAGGTCAATCATGGAAATTGTATTACCTAACAAGGTATACATCCCATTTAAGCAACAGTTCCAAATATGGAAATCATTAAGGGACCATGAATACCCCAGATTTGGATTGGTAAGCATATGCAAAGGTAAACACAATCAGCAACGGTAAACACCACCAGCAATGCTTGACAATGTAGCCACAGACAGCAATGTATGAATGTATAATAATCATATATTTACTTCTAGCAAATAAGGTAAAAAACTGGTGAGTTGACACAATGCATCGTCATAGACGTTACGGCATGCAATTATATTACATATAACTGTGAACTCATATATTTATTTTAATATAATGATGACTATCGCGGCCGTGGCATCCAAACAGATGCAGACATAGACCGCGAGGTAGAGGTGGTACATAACTGGGACGTCTTCGGGGAATCGTATTTGATGAATCAAACCAACTGGGAAGAGCTAACTTTGCCTGAAAGTGTGGAAATCAACCGGAAAGAGTGGATGCTTGGGACAGGGACACGGCACGAGACTGTGTAGACAGCCCAATGCACGAGGCCTCACCCCAAGGCTCTCCAGGGGGACCGCCCATCCTCTCACCAATAACAGTAAAGGATGAGGACGAAGCCGCCCAAGAAACCCGGGAGGCAGAAACCCCTGCCCCCGCAGTAGGCAATCCGATAAACTTTACTGGAATCTTATCATTTATACTTAGCTGTTGTCGCCCCACAAAAAATGTTCTCGGTCAATGACGACTATGACGACATCAACAGCTATGACCTCTTCACAGCATTGAATGCCTGCGAGGAGAACGTCCATGCATTAAATCTGCAATCAAAAACATGACCTTAAAATGCAGGACAATATTGACATTTTTGTTTTTCAGTGCAAATAAGCATGTGCCGACAATTAATGAATTATACATTAGTACCTATAAATTACCATCTGAATTAAAGGATGAGTAAACTAAATGATGGACTGACATCACAAGCTGATATACCCTATGAAAATTGAAACAAAAAAACTTATCAAGAATATAAAGGTTATACATATACAACGATTATCAATAATAAATTTTAAGGGTCACTCAATTGTCACAGACAAAGACAGCCCTATACGTTGGATACTGAGTGACATTGCAACCAACACTGTTAACTTACCAATTTACAAAACTCCCATATGAATACCCATAAGGACATGAGTTATAATAATTGAGGTAATATACATATATATGTACATATCAACTATTCAAATTAAGAATAAGAGCTTACCTAAATCATCGCTGATTGAAGGCCCAAATATGTATTCAATAAGGGTGTAGTTGTTAAGTCGTGCTTGGTAAACTTGTGCGAAAAAATATATATATACATAGATATGTATTGTTCTCAAAATGACATGATAAAACAGTCAGTATAATATCCATAACATAATGCACAGCCATATGAATAAGGCTATTGTTCATGAGTGCCATCGCTGATAATAATTGTATTGCCATAATACATTTTGTGAATTTTCATCATAACACAATAAGAGTACAAAACTGTCATTATCAAATATACTAGCATAATTTTATTATTAATAAATATTGAATTAATTTACGATACATCTGTATGTGGCTGACTCTGAGATGAAAACATGCCATTAACTCATCAATTCATGCCATTCTTCCATCACTCATTCATCCGGTTGTGTTCCAACATCCCCCCCAAACCCTGACTAGGTCAATACCGTCACACTGCTCCCACCTACCATCGTCCAATAACCAACTCATCTATCGGAAATGGAATAGATGTGGACGAATGGGACTAGTGCTTGTTATGAGAATAACAGAGCTGGTAAGTAGTTTGTCAGAACAAGTAGTCAGACATGAGGATAATGAGGGATGACTATGAGTATATGAAAGACGCGACTGGACTACCTAATGACCACTGTTTCAATCACCAATGACCAGATAAATGGACTGTTTTTTGCAAGCCACTTTAAAACCCCCACAGATAGAAAAAAAAATACATCATTCTACTCTCGTGGACTCCTTTCACAACGTTGTACGCTACTGGAAAATATTCCTACCCATTCTTTAAATACATGACTCAATGAGTCAGTGGAGGAATATATGTGACAGGATCTGCGAAAAAGGCCCTTAGTGCAGGGTGCATTAAAGTCCCTTTTCCCAGTACATGTCACATATGGACACCTACTTCAGACTACTACATGCTGACTGTCAAACCACCCAGTTCATGGCAAACCACCTTTTGTGGACAGGCAAACTGTAAGGGCTAACAAATTAATTACTATTCAGAAAATACAAAATAGCAATAAGTAAGTAACATGTAAATATGCCAACGTTGTCACAGACCTAAAAAGACACACCCATCTTTCGGCATATTTTCTAAAGACAAATAAGGATGACTTCGACAGTGAGAAAAGTAACTATGCACCAGATGCAGAAACCATGCTATTGAGACAGCGCTAAGAGACTTTTAAAATTAACCCAACACAATACATATTGTGTCACACTTAGAAACTACCTTAGGTAAGAACAGAGAATTTTTAAATTTGATATTAAGGGACAGCAAGAAACCAGCTGATCGGATACTTATATTTCTCCTCACCACTCCAGCCACACGATTTGTGTTATGTATGAAGGAAATGAATGAGCAAATAAATGATATGTAGCACACAAACAAGCCTGGTCAAGACGGCAAAAGATCAGCAACCATCTGACCGAAGAATTGACTTTCTCCTCACTTCCTTACTTTCTATTCAGTTAACTGATATTACATACATATAAGAGAGCAATAACTGATACGGTAAGAGATCAATTGAACACTGACTGGAGACCTTTCTCCTCACCACCCAGGTTGTCTGCATACAAGGGTCAGGTCGCCAGAAAGCAGTATATTTTGTGTTTTTGGGTCATTTTGGACTTATATGGCTCTGGAGAAAGAAGTCGTGAACCAATCTTGTCTTACATAGACTCATTTGATAGAGAACACTTAGGGCTATCAGAAAAATGTAGATTTGTGGTCATTGATCAAAAACTTTAGGACTTATAGCCTGCCGAAGTGAAAAAACGGCCAAATTTGTTCTTTTTTATACTTTTTGTATTTTTTACAAGTGTCCTGTATTGAATAAAGAACACTATAGAGTATACCAAAGTTATTTTTTGTATTGTATATGATCATAGGTATCATTTCAATGAGGTTTGGACATGTTACTAAGTGAGAATTTTTCGTCTTTCAAAATGGAAATCTGTAATTTGTAACGTCCAGTACCTAAATCTAAATCAGTTATGAAACATGGAAAAAATGAGGTTTCAAAATCTTTGTTATTACCCATATGAAGGACCCTATCATCCCCTACTATGGTGAAGAAATTGTGTGTCTACCAGCATTTGTCTCCATATGATGTACCTTGACAATTTTGTTATATAAAGTAATTAGAAAATTAGTTTTTCAGGGCCTTCAAGGGAAAAATCTTACACTTTCTAATGACCTGACCCACGTATATGTGGACAGATGAGGGGAAAGGGTCCTCCAAGGTTGAATATGAAATTCAAAATTGATGTTATCAGCTTTAAAATGAGATATAACACTTGTAGATAGCCCTTCGAGTCTTGGAGATATTGTTTCACGAAAATGGAATGACATGACTGTATCAATACAGCCAATATGCTCTATCATTCATTGGTTTAATTAAATCAGGCATCTAATTAGCATAATGATCTAAATAATCAATTAAAAAATGGCCATTCCTTAACATACATTTTGGCATAGCTTTGGCGCTAGAAATGGTATCTTTATGCTTTTTTCAGCGTATGAATCTTCATGAATCATTCTATCAGTTGACATTATTTTTTTTTCTATTTGGAATTTAATTTTGGTTGCCATGGCAACATATTTCTCTGAAAACCCTCATCTAAGCCTTGTTTTGGATTCAAAACGTTCCATTTACATTCCAGATATACTGGAAGTGCCAGGAAATTGAACTTTTTTGAGAAAACCACCTTTTTCTTTGTAAAAAAGTACATAAGAGATATTTTTGGTCTATTTTTCACATTTCTAGCCTCTGTAGCTTCCCTAGTGGCCAAATCCAGTACTAAAAATCCACTCATCTGCCCACATATATGGTCAGATGATTTGAATACCTAGATTAAGAGGCTCATTTGTGATATATGTGAGAAATCATTCAGTACCGTCCAAACTTTTGAACCTCAATTGCATAACTGCTCACCGCCACATTCAGCTACAATGCCAATTAAACCAGTGATTACTGACGCAGCCACGCTGCACTAGTGCCCAACGACAGGCATGACCGATTTGACAGAACTGACAGCACTTACACTGAGCTCTATTGGCCCAATATGGATCTCTCAGAATACTGACGTATATGTGACACCCACAAAGCCAATACAGGTTTTATGCATTTTTTGGTGAAAACTTCTTGTCCCTCAACTTACTGGAGGGGTGATTTTCCGCAAAAAAACTTTGAGGAGGACACCACGACAAAAATATAGATCGACACAAATTCCTGGAATTAAAAAACCATGACATCCCATCCAGGAGGACTGAGAAAGAGACCAAAAAATATAATAAGCCCAACAAATCTAAGTAGCAATTTATTTAGACCAATATTTGAAATCTAACGCACACTTTAGACCTTCAGGATCATGAGACAAGCTACATCATAAGCCTATATATTTTGTGGCAATATTGAAGCTGGACATACCGTACATAATTGGAAGAGCGATAGCCACAGTTTTCCTCAAACTACCCCTTCTACACAAGGCAGGGATCCCAAATATAGCGTCCAAAATGGCCCAACGTTACACATCCACTCTCATCCACTCACACCCACTCACACTCAATCATACCACCAGCACCTTTTCAGCCACGGACTCAGCAACCTAGACATGAAAGTCATTGCGCACTGTGAATTGGTCTTCTATGGTGTACTCAAATACAGTATTATTTCAGAATCTCATAATGTCACAAGTATTTTGTCACAAATGTTTTGTCCGTCGGATGGAGCGATGCACTCAACCATACAATCTGTAGTGACCAGTCAGATGACCAATCTTAGTCCACTCCTGCAGGGGCACACCCATATATAGTTCCAACAATCCTCCATTGGTAACACAATCTGTAGTATAGCTCTAAAGTCCTTAATCAATCACAATCCTCCTTACCAAGCAACGACCAACTAAAACCACAAAAGTAGCCCTGATGTAAAGGCTTAATGGTCACCATCTTAGGGATGGACAGTGACCAGCACAACCCCCAGCCAGGGCCTAAGACACAAGTAACGACCAGTGCTGGCTGTGTCTCGGCCGACCACCCACTGACTGATGGGAAAAGTATGTGATCTACTAAAACAGGGACACCCACGTGATCGGGTCATGCACAAACCAATGTCTTGGGAATTTATGTGGGATGCTGTAGTAGACAAGCTCAGAGTCTCCATTGTTGATCTGTGAATGCAAATATTGTTCTGGTTGTGGCGAGTCAATGTCCTAATTACCTCAAATACTCGTGATATAGAGATTTGTAGGACGGGGGCTGATTGGGCCCACCATGCACCCCCCAACATCCCAACGCACCAGGTATTTTTTCGATACTTAGGGTCCCCTGAACAGGATTCAAGATGTTAACATTGATTATCTTGGGAAGCACTACCGGTATTTGCTCATTACCCATGTGCGGGTTCAGACCACTTTTGAGTCAATTTTGCTACCATGTTATTCAAGGGGTATGCTCAATCCCTAAGCTCTAAGACTATCTTACCTTGTCTGGTTCCTGAAGCTATTGGTCTTGTTGGAAAGAAGACATGATAAGCTTTTCATTAAGCCCTAATACATGTTTTAAGTTCAGATTTGAGTGTACCAGATGTCGGGAAGACGGAAAATTGAAATCACAAAGTTTTCATTTTTAACTGAAAATTTTAAATGCACTCCAGATATATGTATAAAACCTGCTCTTATCCACATCTAACCACAATATCTAATATGATTTATGTAGGCCAAACCTTTCTGAGCAATATGAGACATTTGCCAGCATTCCTTTTTGATTATGACTCACGTTATTGCCTTGGAAGCAAAGACACTACCTTGAGCCAATGCGATGCTTTTCCATTTCACTATTCTCCCTCTTTATCTAAATGGATGTTTTCCATGCTAAATCTTTATCAGTTCTTCTGACTCTTATGTAAAAAAGGGTGTTGATTAAGAATATATGTGTTTCTACTTTATAAAATTTAATGGCGAGGCTGTATATGGCTGAAAATCAAAGTGGCCAACAATAGATTCAAATGTCACTTTGAATTACATATATATGTGTAGTCTAGAAAGTATTGTCAGCATAATATATACATTAAATTCATTATAAATCTCACTCTATAGTAGTCCCTATATAATTATCTCCTCCACCTATTAACCACCCATATTTCACCTTTCTGTACAATTAGAACCCACTAAAACAACTATATGTTAGCCATACCACTAATAATCCAGAATACATAAGAAACATACAAGGGATAACCATTAGGCAGGATACCCATTACACAGGATAACCATTATGCATGATAACCATCATTGCAGGACTATCTCATAGTGAGGCCCATAGACTGGTTCATTCCAGTGTGAACCAAACCTAGCAAGCCCATGGGACAGGATACCCATATCCCTATTAGTAGAACCAGCAGCAGCCCGGACGGTCACCCAGCTCAGACGCATGTTGTGCAGCGCCACCTTCCGATATACAATATCATAGCCATGCAGCATCATATGCTGCACTCTATAGCTTAATTAAATATACAGGCATGCCAAGCCTGGAACTATGGACTTCCTATGGTGATACTAGAGGACAGGATGGAGATCATCATCACCGGACGGAAGGACTTATTTCTTATATTGTAAGTTAAAGTGTGGAATCTCTCACAATGGAAATGTGTATCATCTCATTAGCCAAGAGAGAAGTATCGTTCACCATGCAACATCAATTGTTAAGCCTACGCAATACAGATATGTATAACTATATCTACGGGTTCTTGAGTTATCTCTTCATCAATGTCATCGAGAATCATCATATTAAAAAGGATGTCTCGACCCGACAGATTGTAGCTACTGTACTGCTGTGTTCACATCTTCAGTGCCTGTCCAGGGCCTGTAGTCTTTCATCTGAAGATGACATATCAGAGCAACTTTAAATACACCTGAAGCCCGATTTCCTCTCCAGTATTAGAAGTCAATATTTCTAGGAGAGACAATGAAGCTAGACATCTGCGGACAATCTGAAAATATACACATGTATGATAAAGCTCACTGAGACTATTCAATAGCATCTATGGACAGACATACAGACGCTACAATCCTGAGCTGTTTAAGGAGTGTATAAGAAATGCTGACTGGGGCCCATATAATGACAGTAATTGTGTAAATTCAAGATGGTCAATCATATTGAATATCTTACTGAAAGAGTTGGATAATATGTGTCCTATTAAGAGATATATTGTCAAAAAAGAGAGAGCCCCATGGATAACGGATTATATATTGGAGCTAATTAAAGATAAGGATAATGCACTAAAGAAAGCAGTGGCATGTAAAGAACCCGATGATTGGAATAGAGCTAAGAATTTAAGAAATAACTGTACCAAGCAAATAAGGAAGGCTAAAGCTGAGTATGTTTAATCGAAGCTAATAGAACATGGTAATGATAGTAAAAAATTCTGGCGTGAAATCAATGGCTTGATAAAAGGTGATGGGAATGAGTTGAGATGTCATCTTAAGGATTTTGATAAAGACTGTATGGTATCAGATGAGGAAACACCCAATTTTGTGAATGAATTTTTTCTAAATATTGGTCCCAATCTTGCGAGACATATGAATACCCCTTGGTCCTATGATGGCATAGAGGTAGATAGTAATTTAGATAATATTTTTACCGATGAAGATGAAATAAGAAATCTTATAAAAGATATTGATGTGAGTAAGTCCTCTTGTATTGACACCATTTCTTCGAAGGTCCTGAAAGACGCTCTATCAGCAATACCTGAGAGGATTGCTGACCTATTCAACTTATCTCTTATGTCTGGTGTTATACCCACAGCTTGGAAAATAGGCACCATTGTACCTTTACAAAAAGAAGGAGATAAGACAAATGTTTCCAATCTGAGACCAGTCACATTGCTTCCAATTATTGGTAAACTTTTAGAAAAAGTTGTAAACAATAGACTGATGAATTACCTGGAAATTAATAATATTTTGGATGAAAGACAAAATGGATTCAGATCGGGACATTCTACGATTGGTACGGTTGCCTATTTTTCAGATGAAATTTATAAGGGCATTAATAAAGGGCTTTATACCATTTTCACCTTTGTTGACCTGAAAAAGGCCTTCGATACTGTTAATCATTCTATATTATTAGAAAAGTTGAAGAAAATTGGTATCGGAGGACAACTTATATCTTGGCTCAAGGACTAAATGAGAGATAGGAGACAGAGGTCACTGGTAAATGGTCTAATGTCTAATGAAGGTGTAGTAGCATGTGGAGTGCCACAAGGCTCTATATTGGGTCCTACTTTATTTCTGATATATGTGAACGATTTAGCGAAGATTATTAAGAATTGTTCAGTTTTCCTATATGCAGACGATACTGTGGTTTCTATACAAGGTGGACAATAGACTCCAAGATGATTTGAAAGCCCTAAAAAATTGGTTTAAAAAATAACCAATTAACCTTAAATGCCAAAAAAACAAATTATATGATCTTTGGATTGAGACCATGGTTGAAAAAAATTGAAAATCATACACTGCTATTTGACAATATTCAGCTAGAAAGGGTACTGAGCTTCAGATATCTGGGAGTGTATCTAGATCCGGTCTTAAATTTTAATAAGCATGCCGAAGAAATGTGTCGCAAAATGCTGCATAAAGTAATGATGTTGTCCAAGCTTCGACCTTTTCTGGATAATAACTCGTTACTAAGAATATATAAAACGATGGTTCTACCATATGCTGACTATGGAGATATACTGTATGATGTGGCTGGGTCGTATATACTTGATAAATTGCAGGTTACTCAGAATAAGGCCCTAAGAAAAGCAATGGGTCTAGACAACAGGTACCCTACTGAATTAACACATAAGCAAGCAGTAATATTCCCATTAGCCCCTCGTAGAGAAATGCACTTATTGAACTTTATGTATAAACAACAAGACAATGTTTCCCTATTAAATAATAGAGAAATAAGAACCAGAACCCATGATGCGAATGTCTTCCTCACTATCAAACCAAAATATGAAACTTCTAAGAAAAGTGTTATATATAGGGGAGCAATGGCTTGGAATGCACTTCCCACAGTAACAAGAAATATTACATCATATGAAGAATTTCAATTAAATCAGAAGAAAAACTTGGGAAGACTATTCTTTGCCTGAGTTACCTCAATAATTTTTCCTATCTCCTACTCATCCTATGTGATTGCTGTGTAATCCTATAGATATCAAGATATCCAATATCTGGAACTACATATGATTAGAATGCTGAGGGGTGCCCGCCCCATAATCTCATGTACTGGCTATGCTTAATGATAATATCCATCGAGAGGTTAAGTACACCAGCTGATAAAGATTATAATGTCTAAGTGGTTTATTGTAACAAACTAGTTAAGTTAATTTTGTCGAGTGTATTGTGTACTTTATGAATATAGCATATTATGATTTACTTTATTGTCATACATATATATATACTACTTGAAATTATGAAATTAAGCTGGTTGCAATGAATATTTTTCAAGCTGAACAAGATTTTTTCTATTGTAACCAGGATAATATAAAATAAACGGGCTGGTGCTTTGCATCATTACCCATACACAAAAAAAAGAAAAGTTGAGACTGAGGTTTCCTAATTATGAAAAGGTGCTGGAATATCAGTTTCAAGATTATTTGTCACTGTATGCGTGCATCATTTATTGTAATACCATTTTATACTAGGATTGTTACTTACCAATAATTAACCATCATGCATTGCTCCAAATATTAATCTCAGTCAATTCTCACAATACCTTTCTTTTTACATGGTCGAAACCTTAGAATTATGCATGGGACCAAAATCGAAATTTTTTCAGAAAGGTATCTTTTGGTATCTATTTGAGGTATTTTCTGATAAAATATGTAATGATTCTGTTGAACTTCTATACTGTTTTCAACCAGGAATCTTGTGATGCCAATTAGCTCACACTATTATATAGGGCATTAGCCCTTTACCCTAAATGCCATGCCACAATGTTGCATGAATAAGCTATCTAGATGTGAGATCTCATATTTGGCTCTTACCAGAGAAGGTAGCTTCCTATCTTAAGTTCCCTGTTCATTAATATTTAAAAATCTGATGAATTTAAGGGATAAATTCACTAAAATCAACAGTCTTCTTGTCTGCCACTTCTAATTGTGTTACAACTGTGTGAGCCAGGACACGCAGATGTCAGCTATTCAAACACCAAGGTCACTTTCAAAGAAAACACCTTGGTTAACCGGGTGACTGGAGCTGGTATATTTGGGCTGTAGCAGTGCCTTATCCCAGATGGGTGCTGCCGGTAGACCAGGCTAACCCAGTTGGTTCAAGGGAAAGTGCCCCCACTGTCAGAAAGCAAATAGGGCTGATCCATTTCTACGCATATATACATACTGTAGTGGCCTGTTTAAGCGCCGGGGTCTCAAAAAAGCGCTGGTCTCGAATAAGTGCCGGGCTACAGGGCTATTGAAATCAATCTTAAGCACTGAAAACAGTATTCAAATAAGCAGCTGTCTCAAATAAGGGCCGGGCATAGAGAGGTATTGAAATTAATAAGCGCACGGGCGTTTAAACGGGCCATTACGGTATACGCTGATTCTAATTTGCTGGATTAGGATGAAGTCCTTGTCTAAAGGTCTCACCCTGGTTTTGGAAAGATTGTGAGGGGCTATCCTCGTATATAGGCTGCACATTATACACAAGGTATTATAGAACTTTACACGACCACAGTTTTGTGACAACCACACAGAGCAGAGAGATACCAGACTCTTACATTGTTGTAACTGTAGGTCTACCGACGGGCACATGCACTACACAGTTCGTTAGTATCATAGAATATACTTGACATATTCAAGCCTTAATTCCCTTCTATCCCTACACATTTCTCCTTCAAGATAACCTTACTGCCCCCCTACCCACCATCACGTGTCCTACTTTCTCACCACAACGTCAGGAGACCACCCCATCAGGTTGAATGCGTAGATTTGTTCTATCCGGGCATGAAGCTGTCTCTGTCTGGGATGACCTACTTGCAGCTCTATGTAGGTCATCACCTAGTTCACGACAAGGCAGCCTACAGTACAATATGGTGTGGCTGAAGCAGGACAAGCAGGCATACACAAGTAGTATTCTTTGTACTATATACATATTTCTTCACTCCTCTGACAGCAGAGAAGTTGGGGACGCGTTCCATGCTCTACATAGCAGGCAAGCTAACCATTGCAAGAGGGGAGAAGAGTATACTGAAGAGGGCAACTCACCCTACAGGGAGCAAGCAACCTCATCACCAACTTGACCAAGGTAGAAATTTCACTAGTTTTATCACCAGTTACAGGGGGATTGAATGCATAGGTTATATAGCAACCTTTTTAAATCACCAAGTGAACCATGCAGTTCCAGAAAGGAGTAATTAAATAGTAGCATTGATTGATTTTGCCTGGTATTGTCTGGTAGTCAAGTTACCAAGAGGCATCTTAACCTGTGATTCCAATGTCAAAGGGTCATGTCAGATATCTTCATCATCTACTTTTTTTATTTCATTGTTTTCCTTGTTTCTGAGCACCATGCTACCTGTCTATATCTAAAGAAAGGTCCTCTCAATCTTTCCTGTATAAGCAAATATAAATTTATAGTCCAGATATGGGCCAGTTTTTAAGAGTTAAAAAAACAACAACAAAAAAATACTTACTGAATTACATTTTCGAAGGGGAATCTCCTCCACTCAGAATACACAATAATCCAGACTATCTTCCATGATGTCACAACTTGATAACTTTCATCAATATTAAACTCCATCAATCAACGCCATGGTGGAATTTCATGGTAATGGTACCTTCAACCAAACAATAGGTTATGTAAAG
Source organism: Acholoe squamosa (assembly GCA_949317995.1). Classification (NCBI taxonomy): domain Eukaryota; kingdom Metazoa; phylum Annelida; class Polychaeta; order Phyllodocida; family Polynoidae; genus Acholoe; species Acholoe squamosa. Next base: position 42,808,941 of record OX439038.1, read on the forward strand.
AATTCTTGGGTCTGCTCTAACACTAATTTATTGAGAGTTATCTACCTTTTGCCTCTTTTTTCAACTTTGAACATTGTAATAATAAGAATAAGCATAATTTTTTTTGACGCCCTGACTGTTCCCATTATATATAGAAAGGCAAGGAAAATACTACTGGATCGTGATTTTTCACTACAGATCCAGCAGTAAGGAATCCAGAAATTTGAAAATGGGAGATCGGTGGGGACATTGGGAGAATTTCTTCTCCATAGTAATTTTAGGCAAAAAAAAATAAAATAAAAATGAGAAATCTGATGGAGTTTCTGACATGTTCTTTTCTAAAAAATCACCAGGAGATTCCCGGGTCCCTATAACAGAAAACTATCATAGTGAGCATAGGTAGTAGTCCCGAGTAGTAGTGCCATATCATTCATTATATAAACATGGTGATGTAACCCAAACTCTCCCTCTTGTCCCTAATATTATTTAGTGTGTGTAATATCGGTCAACATATATATGTGTGCACTGAGAGGGATTTGCCTTAGGGAGTGCTCATTCTTTATTAACGGGGAAAGGGGTTAGGAATAGTGGGTTTGGGGTGAAAAGGAATCGTTTCTAAACCCTCCCGGGAGTCACAAAACTTGTTTTTCGCCCCCTAGGGTGACATAGAAAGAATTTGCCCTAATTTTCTTTTAACCAAAAAGCCTGCACATCAGCATGGTTCAAAAAGGGTGACGAGAGGCGAGGGCCCCCTATGGGGGCGGGATGAAAACTATTTCTGTGCATCCGTGTGAAATCTCACCACCACCACCACCACCACCACCACCACCACCACCACCACCACCACCACCACCACCACCACCACCACCACCACCACCACCACCACCACCACCACCACCACCACCACCACCACCACCACCACCACCACCACCACCACCACCACCACCACCACCACCACCACCACCACCACCACCACCACCACCACCCCTTGGTGATAGATACTGAGCACTGCCTTTACTATTAGGGGCCACGGCAGCAGCAACGTCAATGGCAGCTGGCAGCAGTGGTAATTTGTAAACAGACTTTTTGCCTTGTGTTTATATGTGTGTGTTAGAATATTTGATACGTACTGCCTATCTTGTAGTGTTATGTATGAGCTTTAAAAATGTACCAGCACTACTAAACCTGAATTGTCCATGATGGTGACTGAGGATGGAAGTAGATGTCTTTATTTCCCAAATAGCATGTGATCTATCTCCTCTAATTAGGAACTAAGTAATAAAAGGTTCTTTTAGAAAATGCTGAGAATTACTGTTCTTATATTGTGAGGTGATAGAAAACTAACGTCAATTTCTTTAGTTATAACAATCCTGGACCCAAGTCTTCCTTGAGTTGTGGTCTATGACTAAAAATGGTATTGGAAATGAAAGATGCCCTTCGAAAACTAATTAACACTTATCATGTCCTGGCACCAAACACTAATTAAGATGCCATTATTCTCATGAATTGTATATGGAACTAAAGCAAGTAATGGTGGTGAATCATGAATCTATGGGATACTATGACAATGCTCATAATGCCGAATAGTATAAAGGGTTCATGGTAGACGATATCAAAGCCAAGATAAGATATGATTTAACTATTATATAGATCGTAGCATGGTGATTTTCTAAAAGTTAAATTAACAGAGAAAGTTTGGCATTAGTGGAATCTTAATTTCATCTACAGGATCTTCTTTCATCCAGCATGATTTATCATGAACATGTATGTATCCTTTAATATCTAAACAAACTTTAACAATCCCCTTATGTGTTTGGGTTTGGACCTTGATAGCACAACCATTGCCAAGTCCATTGTTCTATGCTGTTTTCGGTTGTTCTAGAAAACGTGGGAGACTGGTTCGAATTTTGCCTCCTGTTATGTGGTGAGAGGGGGTTTACACATCAGGGTCAAGTTGTGGTCTGCCCTATTTCCGCCTGTGTAAAATATACTTTTATAATACAAAGCAGGAACGAGGACAGTAACCCATATACTAGGCTACAGGGTCGTCATATTGTGCAAGTTCATGTGGGGAATTTCAAACTGGTTAAAACAAACTATTTCAAGTGACTTGTAACTGTGTTCTATATTTAAGCCTGATATGACAGTGGGTGTTATGTAAGCTGTCAAGTGGACGCTGTTAAGAGACGAGTGATTTATTGCCAGCTTGGGGGGCTTGATGGATTTTGGTGGATGGACAGACTTTTTGCCGACCGCCTCCCCACCACTGTGACAAATATGATCGTGCCCCCCCCCAACTGTTTATGCAAAATGAACCCTCAAAAATCGGATACACCCAGGGAACAACACATCGTGATGGGTATTTGAATTTCCCATATCTAGTTTTGACCCCATCCCCCCAATATGAAGGTTTATTGAGTTTTGGCCCCCACCAATGGGCTTTCCCCCCCCCCCCTATATCTAAATGACTCTCCCCTAAGGATTCCAAATAAACGTGCTGGACAAAACTGAAAATTGGCATACTGGCTCATTCTTGCCCCCCCCTTTTTTTAATCTAGATGGGAAACAAATGTGAATTTTTATCCAACCCCCCCCCCAAATCCAAGATGGCCATCAGTTCGGCATAATTGTATTTTTCAATATGATTATCTAAAATCCTTATTTATCAACAAAGTTGGTCATGCAATATCACAAAGAAATCGTATGACTCCCTCTTTCAATGTAGATGAGGAGCAAAAAAATGAATTTTTATCCGACCCCCCGACCCCCCCCCCCCAAAAAAAAAAGAAAAATTCCAAGATAGCTGTCAATTAGGCATCAATTTTCATCCTTTTACTCTCCAATCCTTCTTTATCATCAAAACTAGTCATGTAATACCTCAAAATGAAGGTATTGATCACCTCTTATAATCTCAATAGGGAGCTGCCAATTCAAACATTCATCTGAACACCCACAAGTCCAAGATGATCACCAAATAGGCATATAGGTTTTTAACTTAACACTCTTAAATTGCTATCTATGGACAAAAAAGATCATGTAATACTTTAAGCATTATGCATAATTTCAGACTCTTTACTCTGTAACCTATATTTATTTGAAATACAGGTGATATATTATCAGATTCAATGTATTTCTGACCTGTTTTGATCTGGAATTGCATCTAATGTGAATTCCTACAAAACGTACATAAATCAAAGATGGCAATCTACATCTATGAATGACAACTTTAACCTTTTTTGTGCCCGGAATTATTTGAAGATTTTGCATAATTTTAAGGTTCCCTACGTCAGTTGGGTCACCTCCTTTTGGAAGTGGTGTGACCTGTGCTTTCTTCCAATCTGAGGGGAAAGATTGTCTAATGATTACTAAATTAATTATAATATCCTAAATTAATTATAATATCACAACCCATGTATCCCATATTATGGGATACATGGGTTGTGAGGGCTAACATGGCATCTTTCAAAACATTTGTGGCAATATCTTGAACACCAGAGGACTTATTGACATTGATATCCTTTAACTTATTTATGCCCAGAATTATTTGAAGATTTTGCATTACTTTACATTATTTCATGATTGTGTCATTTTGTTGATAAGACCGTGTGTTCTTTTGATATTTTTCTTTGATATGGGCACGTAATTACATTTTCTTAATACTCATATCTCAGTGAAGACTTTCAGTTAAGGGCATGCATTACTGGTCAGGTCTGGTAACCATAGTGTGGTAGACCCGTGAAAACGTCTACACCGTGTAGACGCTACCCTGGTGTGTATTCTTGTAACTAGAGTTGCTTTCGGTTGTGCAATACTTCTGGAAATAGCGGTAGCTGACGTGAGGTCGGTCCTCCTCAATACAAAGCTTAAAATGAGTTGAATCTACTTGGTTCTATTGAGTAGCCTAGTATATGGGTTACTGTCCTCGTTCCTGCGTTGTATTATAAAAGTATATTTTACACAGGCGGAAATAGGGCAGACCACAACTTGACCCTGATGTGTAAACCCCCTCTCACCACATAACAGGAGGCAAAATTCAAACCAGTCTCCCACGTTTTCTAGAACAACCGAAAACAGCATAGAACAATGGACTTGGCAATGGTCGTGCTATCAAGGTCCCAGAAGCTTTACAAGACATAGTTACCAAAACATTCCATTTCTTGTCATTTAGTGGTATTTGGTCTCCCTTGAGCTATATATATATATCCATAATCCCTGCAATCATTTTTGTGGGTTATAGTAAAACTATAAATAACAACACAACCAATCCTGCAATCCTGAGACCTTACAGAACTTTTAAAACTGATTCTGCCTGCATCTGTACTGTCACCCAGGAAACATTATGTTATATAATAGTAACAATGCATGGCTTATCTTTATGGATGACAGTTATTGTAAAATACGTTATTGTAAAATACAATTGGAGTATGGGAAACTGTGTGTGTATGATCCATGACAATTTTGGTACCATGTCAGATTTTAGCTCCTTGGAGAGTTGCTCTTTAATGAATCACATTAATGAATGGCATCTTATTTTCAAGTTTTGACTCACTGTGCCTGATATAATGGGGATGGAGCCGAATAAATAACTGTATCACAATTGGGAGGTCATAAGCATTCTAAATAAGGCCTAACTTTGCAGATTGGACTAGTAGAAATATCTGGATGACAATTTCTTTCAATGTACATGCATTTAAGCCCAAAACTGCACTTAAATGCGCGTTTGGGCACCTTGAGAATTACACATGCTATTATGTATGATGAATTGAACCTTGTTGAAGACAGGCCTCCCTAGCCCACTTAAAAGGGTCTACCTCCTCTTTCCTATCCCCTCAGATGTGTGTGGTGTTCATAATTATGTGCGGATACTGACACATTCCTCTGTGAAATTGTGTTATGTAGTTCTCACTATAAACATGACCATATTTGTTGAAATTGTGTTAAACATTTATTACTCACTCACTCCGATGTTGAAGAACACTAAATCTGATTATGGTCTACATCTTTACAACTGAGGAAGTGAATAAAGCTCTTATTTTCTTGGTATGCTGGTAAAAACTTTGAATACTTTTGAATTGCTAACTTTATTTCGACACCCTTCCTTTTCTCGAAGAGTTGTATAGAATACTTCAGAATACCATGGAAAATCCAGAGTATGAGCCATGGCTTAAGGCGACCTCAGAGAGGCCTGATCAGGTCGGTAGTTGGAGAAAGTTTGACTTATCCAATCAGAGGGATGAAACATGTTTGAATTTACCAGATTTGAACTCAAGGTATGGTTTATATGCGGATGCAGCTTATACACAGTTATTATGAAGACAATATACTGCACTCAAAGTTCAGATGGCAGCCAACTTTGATTTAATTATTTTGTACTTTCTTGATTATATATGATAGAAATACCGGTACTGTAGTGCTTCATAATCATTGGTCTATACCCAGATCAGGATGCAGTGGTAAATCAGTACTAAGACAGTGTATAAACAGTGTAGTATATCAGTACTGTATCATTTTCAAACCAGTATGAGAAACCGTAGTGCTTCAGTGAACACTCCTATTCTGCTGGCAAACATGACAGAACAGATCAGTATTGGTCCACTAGAAGAACAGTGTGATATCAGTATTAACTCAGTGGTAGATCAGTGAGTTTAAATGACAGTCCAGTAGTTGATCAGTGGTATTTAATTCTGCTACATCAGTCAGTAGCTATTCAGTAGTAGTATTCATTAGTATTATTCAGATTGGACCATGAACTGCTGCTCGATCTAGCACTGCTCGAGCAGTATAACATCAGTTTGATGACAACCCAGTTCTGGTTCCAGTGTGATAGACAGCAGACATGTAAATACACAATTGTGTAGAAAAAGGATTATTCTTGATGGTGATCTTAATATAGATATACAATATTCGTATCAGAACAATCTATAGGTAAGTTCTCTACTCATAGAGCCTGATTGTACTAATACTCAACTGAGGCTAGTAAAGCTAATGTATTTTCTATCTACCTAGGTAGCAAAGGTGGTGTGGCCCTACTGTGGCCCACACTTTATTTGGTGTGGCTTCCGATGTGGGCCACAATGGGCTAACCGATGGGCTGCTGACAGTTTCTGTCCTCAGTGAGGGTGTGTGGGCCACACTGGGCTAACCAATATGGGAACAGATCAGTCTCAGAGTGGGTTTTGGTTCAACATGGGTTTTTGGTGTGGCTGAAAGTGGGCTGCCCACTTTGATCACATGACGCCATCTGATCAAAATTTTTCATTTTGGGGTCAACATGGGTTTTTGGTGTGGCTGAAAGTGGGCTGACCACTTTGATCAGGTAGCACCATCTGGGATAGATATTTTAGAAAATCTATTTTTTCCTCATTTTCTAAAACTTTGAACCCTGAAAATGCTTTACTAGCCTCCAGGTGCTAGCCCCTCCCCTTTGCCTCCATAGTTAAAGGAAAACTAAACATACTGTATTACTCTCCCCATCATCATAATGCAGTAGACTCATCAATTCAAACTTAGTTGGCCAAGGCATGTCAACCAGACCCAGTCCAGTAACATGCTAGCCTTCAGGTTCATAGTGCCTCCCAGTGGGTAGCATACTTCAATATAAAATGATTACCACAGGAATGGTGTAGTCACATTGAAAAGTGCTGACATCACCTAACTTTGCACATTTCAAATGTATTCTGCCAATAGATCCAAACTCTGAGAAAGTCATAGTGGGGTCATCTAGTGTCAAAGTTCAGAACTCCCAACTCAATATGCCTTGTGCAAACACATCCTCAACCCTGTCTGGTGAATTGTGACATGACACAGGAAAACGTAACATTACGGGGATTTAGTAGCCACTACGTGACATAATCATATAAAACAAAAGTGATAATTTGCTCTAACCTACCAGAATACTTTCTGTATGTCTTTGTACATATTTGGGTAATCTCAGATCCTGAATAATGGTTATAGGCTCCCTTTACAGCACAAATTAGCATGTCAATTATGTCTAAGACTGATATTACCTGTGAAGGTGGGCAGAAATTGCAATATTCCTGGATGAGGTATGCTATTCTATTTTGAGTAATCAATTGACAAAGGTAATATCCAATGAAACCATCAAAACACATATGCTTTGATCAAATTGAGGAGGTCTTAGGGTTCATTTTGGTATATGAATTATCAAAATCTGACCAGGAGAAGTGGGAGAACCTTCCCTGACAGTGTGTGATGTTATTCTGGTGGCAATAAATGACACTAATCCCCGTAATGTTACGTTTTCCCATGTTTTGTCACAATTATCTTTGGAACTGATCTATGCCTGATTCGGGGTGCCCACCTTGAAACCAATCTGTGCCCAGAGTGTTTGCCTATTTTGAAGCTGCTCTGTGCCCAAATCAGTTAGCCTTATGTGGCCCACACAACTTGCTGAGGACAAAAACTGTCGGGAGCCCAACAGTCTCAGTTCAGTTTGCCCTATTAGGGCAACTCAATGTGGCCCTGACTGGAAACCCACCATTTGCCCAACCTAAAACCATGAATAGTATTCTGCCCGCTTTCAACCAGCTTATCTGAGCTAAAACTGAATTGGCCCTAAGCGGGCTTGCTACATGGGTAAATGATATAATTTATCCCATCCTCACAACCACAGTGGTCCATCCATATGTGGGTGTCATAAGGATATGGAGACTGAAATATACACTGCACAAATGGTGTTTAGACCCTAAACACAATTCTAAACATATTCTTGCAACGGTTTTGTAATCACATTAATATCCTAAACATGTTTAGCAAAACAATGTGCTTAGCTCAGGTGTTTAAAAAATCTAGGAGCTTAGTTTCAAAATTTGTGTTTAGATATCGATGAAATTTTGCATTTAGATGTTTATGAAATTTTGTGTTTAGAGGTTTAAGTGATTTGATGGGAGTTTGCAAACATGTATGCATTAAAAATAAGAATATTGTTTGTTTTCTCATTTACTGGAGAACATCAGCAGGTATTTACACAACAAAGCTTCCTAAGATGTCAGCTACAGCTATATACACATATATGTACACACCACACTAGATTGAGAGACTTGAGAAGGTACAACCAGCTTGAAAGGAAGGTCATTGCTTTATTCTTTACAAAATAACATGAAATAGGTGTCAGCCATGGAACTCATATGACGCCTCTAAATAGTCTACTTGGGAATAAATGTAACCAATGAAAATTACGACTTGGGCTTATTATATAACCCTATAGTATGGGTTTCGTCCATTATTATAATTTTTTACCATCAATAATGGCATACAAATGGGGTTGGTTAAATATCGGCTTATATAAATTCCCATTACCCACAAATCTCTATATGTTAACAGCTCTAGAGACTCTGAGCTTGTCTACTACAGCGTCCCCTTTAGATTCCCGAGACATTTGTTTGTGCATGACCCAATCACGTGGGTGTCCCTGTTTTGGTTAATCACATACTTTTCCCATCAGTCGGTGGGTGGTCGGCGGAGGCACAGCCAGCATCGGCTGCTGCTTTGTATATTAGGCCTATGATGGGGGCCACGGTGGTCATTATACATCCATAAGATGTATACCCTTACTGCAATGGACCAAGATTAGTCAGCCGACTGGTGGATACAGGACACACAGTTGAGCAAATTGCTCCATCAGACGAACAAAACATTTGCCAATATTTGTGACATCATGAGATTCTAAAAATAATGTCGTATTTGAGTACACGATAGAAAACCAACTCACAGCGCGCAATGACCTTCACATCTAGGTCGTTGAGTCTGCGGCTAAAAGGTGCCGGTGGTATGATTGAGTATTCATTGAGTGGGTGCGAGTGGATAAGAGTGGGTGTGCAACAGTGGGTGGTATTGGGCGGGGTCTGGAATGCGTGGGTTGGAATGCTGTGGCCATATTGGACGCTATATTTAGGGTCCCTATTATGTGTAGGGGAGTGGTTGATGGTAACTGTGGCGGTCGCTCTTCCAATCATATACTGCTTATAAACCTGTCACATTCCGACTCCAATTCTTATTATTTCTTTTCCTTTTTGTTTTTTCTGTGTACATGTCCCCTACTCTAATTCTCATTCCTTTTTTTTTATTTCAAAAACGAAGCTTTCTCTTTTTGTACTCTGCTCGTACAATCTTACCAAAGGTTGTGCCTGTCTATATCTGGCCTCCTATCTAGATGTGGTTGTTCCATCTATATCAAAACTCTTCAACCTCTATAGGTTTCTTGCCTTAGAGCTCAATGTGTGCTGATTGTCTGGATTCAATCTTACTTCAAGTATACCTGCAATTATGAGAGTTGAAAGTCTGACTTTCATTTACGAAATATTTTTGGTTTTCCTCCCATTCTCCTTGAGCAGAACTAATAGTTTTGGCCCTTGACAAAAATAGCAAAACTTCTTTCTCAATTTCATTGTATGGTATGATATACTCATTCAATCCCACTGAGTTGTCATATGATTACAATCTGTAGTCGTGTACTATGTAAATGGCTTGGTAGGTGTTACATATGTGTCGAATTCATGTTGATCCTCAATGGGTCAATAGAAGTCAGTGTAGGTGCTGTCAATACTGTATGGTTGGTAGTGTCTAGGTACTAGTGTAGATAATCTGTGGTACATATAACCGATTTAATAGCCAATGTAGCTGGAGGCTGATTACTTCATCAGCACTGAATTAATTCTTAGTACAGGTGGTGTTTTGAATGATTTCTCACACATATCACGAATGAACCTCTGAAATGTAAGTTTAGACATGTATGTACGCAATCTATGCGGTGAGGAGAAGGGTCTCCGGTCAATTTTACAATTGAGCTCTTGCCGTATTGGTTATTGTTATCATGCATGTTATTTAATACGATTTAAATAAGAAAATAAGAAGAAAAATAGGGTTACGTGATTGCTGGTGTCTTGTCATCTTCACTACACGTGTCTGTGTATCATGGTGAAGTGACGAGGAGAAATCTTAGTATCCGACCAGTCAATCCGCTGACTCAAATAGCCTTTTACTCGACATATGATTCAAAGCATCTCAACCGAAGTTAGAGTCTAATATGGATTTAGCGTCCGTAAGCTTGAGACTTACTAGTAAACGTCAGTGCCTGAGCAACTGAGTTAATTTGGTTAATTCTGAAGTATCTTAGTGCTGTCTAGATAACATGGTTTCTACGTCTAGTACACATAGGTTTCTTTCTCACTATGGAAGTCATCCTCATTTCCCTTTAGAAAAAGTATGCCGAAAGATGGATGTGTCTTTTTATGTCTGTGACAATGTTGTCAATCCTGCATGTTACTTACTCATTGCTATTTTGTGTATTCTAAATAGTGATTAACTGGTTCACTCAGTGGCCTTTGGGAAGGGAGGGGTGTGAAGGATGAAGGGAGATTGAAAATGTGGAAGGAGTCTAGTATAATGTCATAATGTGATATTTTACATCCTGAAGTATTTAATTCCTGCAGCTCATAGAGACTCCAGTACACTCAGGTTTGGCTCGATCAGTGCCAGAAAAGTCCACATATATGTATATATATCATATTGCTGTTAGCACAATGACATCAACATAGGAACAGAGAAAGAGGGAAGCAAAAGAAAATTACCATGAGGGAGAGATCTAATACTGTGCCTGGAGAATTCAACTTAGCATATGGTATTTTGAAAAATAAGATAAATATAGTGCAAAGATATGTAAGTGTGCATAGTATGAACATCTGGCATAGTAGTAAATACTACATTGCCAAAAAACCTCTTATCATAAGAGAAAAGCCCATTATGTGGATCAACATGGTAAAAGATATGCCCACGCACCCCCCCCCCCGCGGGCATACCTTTTACCATGTTGATCCACATATCAGTCTCGAGCGTAAATGTCAGTAAACCATAATGACTGTAGTAATACCACATTTCATACCATAAGATGAAAATAGAATGCAATATTAAGGACATGTGACCAATCAAGGGAGAACACGCATCCGTGGGGGATTTTTAATTCCCCATTTGGCCACCAGGGGGCATTGGAAGGCAGAATTACTCTAAAATCGTTATAAAAATACATTAAGTGGTAATTTTTTATGCAGAATTCAATGGTTTCATTTAAAATGCCCCATTTTCGGTAGAAATAGCCCATATTTGGATGGTAAAATTTATTTACAGATTTTTATGTCTGTCACCAGAAACCCAAAACTGAAAACAGAAATGGTAAATTCCTTATGGATCAACATCTGTGATAAAAAGCACCATATCATTATGAATATTTTTATGAAAAAGGCTGATTTATTGTGTTTTTAGACATTATTATAGTTTATAATGTATTTAGAGCTTAAGCATCCATTTCAGATATGAATAATGACCTATGTTCTAGGAGGGGTTCTGACATAGCTACTAGGAATATTTAACCCAATGATGTCTCATTTTAAAGATCGTGAGATGAACTTTGGTAATGAATTTCCCTGCAGAGGGGTGTTTTGGCTTGACTGGTCACACATAGACATAAATATGGAGACAATGGACTAAGATCCCAGTACATCCTAAGACTGTGCATGGTATCAGAATCTTAGCACAGCCTAAAATACGACTGTTGTACTATGGTCCTGGTGTGTCCCAACAAGATAGTCACGTCCCTAACCTGTTTTAGAATGAAATTAGAGTTTTGCCTATAGCATAATCAGATTCTTCGGGAAAAGTTACCCTAGACTTGTGTTCGCTTAATTTACTCGTCATATTTCCTTTAAATATCATAGTCAGAGCATTTGTGGGGATTTCCCTTAATGTTATCATTTTCTCTATTTCTTCACAACTGTCTGATGGTCAGAGACTGGGATGGAAGACCAGTCTGACAGAGAAGTGTTGGTGGAGTCCTCGTGAAGGTAGAAAAGGGTAGAAAATATATTTTAGCAAGTAAAATCCAGTGATATAATTTATTATGTCAGGCCTTAGACCAATAAAATACGATGTTCATTATGGGTCTGTGTTAGAGCCTTCCAAGCCTTCCATTTTTCAATTCATATTAGTCCCCTGGTGTCATTATGATTATGATAATTATCCTTATATGCAGATAATGTGGTTATCAGCATTTCAGCGTCAATTAAAATGCAAGAAACTCTTGAACAAATCTCGCAATGGTGAGTAGACATTAGTTTGACTACTAACTGTAGTAAAACAAAGTTGATGGTTTTCAACAATAGCACCTTTTTTCCCTAAATAACCAGTTAATTGAGCAAGTATACAAGCTCACATATTTTGGTTTAACTCTGGATACTGGCTTAATCTTTTGTACCCACAGGAAAATCTCTTCATCCATGACAAAATGTATGTTAGAACATCTAAATTCTATCTACTTTTACTTGTGACTATAGACCTCTTCATTCAGCTGTCCTTCCTGTAGTTATTTTGGTTAAAGCTACTCAGATTATACAAATCTGCGAAAAGGGCTCTTAGTGCACCCTGCACTAAGATGATAATCTGAACCATGGGCTAAGTTTTAATTTGGCTAGGATTAAGATTGTGGCTGGCTGTGTCATACATACTATATAGAAATGTTTAACGCCATTTCGACAGCTAAGGTCATATTCATATGGAAGAACTATATTACACAATTTCACAGAGGAATGTGTTGGTGCCCTCATATGTGTGCACCACACACATCTGACGAGATAGAAAAGAGGACATATAGACACTTTTAAGTGTGCTAGGGAACCTTACCCCTTCATTACGAGAACAAGCAGGTTCGATGCAACTACAAAATGTCAGCAGGGGCTGGGATTGAACCCATGACCCCTGTATTCGAGAACCTATGCTCTACCGACTGAGCTAATCAGGCAGTCAGTTTACCAACAACCAAGGGAATGACATATTAGTCTCTTTTCTGAAAATGCGTCACATCTTTGCAATCTTAGTCCATAACAATTCTCCCTGACTGTATATGGCACAGTCTGAGACTGAGATCCACAGGGATTTTACCACGGCTTAGGCAGTGTTAGGTCATCACTAATCTATGGATAGATTCTGACCTTTACATCTGCATGTCCTCTGGTCAACCTGATATTGTGTGTGTGTGTAATTCTTTTATTTAAACAGGCTAAATAGAGGGTTATACCCTTTTTTGATACGAAGCCTGTCTAGTATAGGTACATGTCTCATCAATATCAACTGAATGATCCTCAATCAAAATCAAATCAAGAGAAGACCATAAGGGTCTTACAGGAAGGTATATACATGCGTGTCACTGCATCAGCAGTGGCACACATACCATATCATGAATAACTGTGGCCCAATGGGGGAGAAGGCACCTCCAGGGGGGTTTTTTAATACTGGTTCTGGCCACCAGGGGGGAGTATATGGGTAAAACACTGACAAATATGCTAAAAAATGTTTTAGACCAACTTTTAAAAAGGAATCCAGTGGTATGCTTAAAATTACTCCATCTCCACTCAAAATGTTCCATTTTTGGAATGTTGGTTGCCATGGAAACATAGCAAATTTGTAGATAAGGCAATTTCGGGTTGCCATGGAAACCACTCCCCCAATCCAATTGGGAATTTCTGCCACAAACTTTTTTTTTTAAATTCCTTCAAGAACCCAAAACTGAAAACAGAGCTCAAAAATTCCCTCTAGAACCAAATTTATGACAAATACATCACACTTCCTTGGTTATTTTTCCACAAAACTGTATTTTTTGCATTGTTAGTATTTATGATAGGATATAATGCATTTAGAGCTTATTTCCCATTTTCAGTTGTACAGACCAATCTCATTTTAAAGCCCATAACTTGAACCTTAAAAAGCCATTTACGCCCAGGAGGCATGTTTTCCCTCACCTGGCCACATTACTTTGCACCTATCAGCTTCAAAGTTTTGTTAAAATGTGCCACGATTAGAGTTAGTAGTAAATAGTACAATGTCACTGTTGTACTGTGACTATAGTTGCTGTTGTCAATCATGCTGCTTGTAGTCAAGAAGACTAATAGAGAGAATGATAGAAGTAGAGAGTAAAGTTCGAATAGACTAAAGAATAGAAAGCGGAAGAAATATAAGGACAGAGATAAAGTGGTAGTTATCATATATAGGCTCATATAGCCTCGCCATGTAGTGGGAAAAGGGGTCTTAGGACCCCCTGCACTTAGCCCCATTTTCGCAGATCGTGTCACATGTATAAGTTAATATAGAAAAGGGGGGGGGGGGAAATAAGGGGAGGGGGAATGGGGGGAATTTTGCAAGATAAGGCCTTTCTGGTAGATGTTCTTCACAGTAAACCAGGTTCACAACAGATCTACAGGTGGATCTGTATTTATGCTGTGGGGGTCTATCACTAGGGTCAATACTAAGACGTAAAGGGGGTTTGGCGCGGGCTCACAATTTCTCATCCCTCACCTATGCAGTGTGGTCCAGCAGCTCAGCCACAAGAAATTTTGTATTTCCCATCATTCCATTGCTTGAACTGCTCTTTTGCTTTGATGGCTCTGACAGTATTGTCTAGTCTATTCCATTTTGAGGCTGCCCTGTATTCAAGACTATGTCTGTAAATGGGGTTACGGGGTCTTCTGCCCTTAATTAGATGCTCATCATGTTGCCTAGTTGTAATATTCCTCCTGTCCGAAGCTTTGATGTCCAGTGACAAATCAAAAGCTTTTTGGAGCAGGTGTTTCTCTCTCCTATCTGACATGTAATTAATACCAGCTCTTTTCATGAGTTTTTCTGTATTGGTGGTACTAGTTTTCCAAAGACAGGTTCTGAGGTTTTTGTTTACTACTAGTTGGATTTTGCCTTGGTGGGTCTTAACCTTTACGTGCCCAGAATTATTTGATGATTTTCCATTTATTTCACATGTACATCACCCCAGTGATAAAGACCGTGTATATATAATTCTGAACAGGTATTTGATATGGAATTCACATTATGCACTTGGTTCTTTTTTACTAAACCTTCTGTTAAGAGAGAAATTTCTGACTGAGTGTGGTTACCATAGCAACCAAAATGTTCCTTTTGTTGTTTTTCACTAGTATATAGCCTCTTTAGTGCTGTCCTGCTCTAATCTCATATAGTGTGTGATATTTGCATAACCATACTCAACTGGTTCTGCCTGTGTGTACTACCAGGGTGCAAAATGTCTTGGTCACAGTTCATGACATCATTTACATGGATATGAACAATTCCTATGAATAGATTAGTTGTAAGGTTGGCAAGTCTATCAAAGGTGTGGCAATAGGGGAAAAATGATCCAGCATCACCTTGCTATCATGCTAGATACTATCTCGTTGGCCGATTCCCTTCCAAAGAGTCACTTGTATGACAACTAATTTTCAGGTTTTGACTCACTGTGTCTGAGGTAATGGTATTACAGTCAAATGGATAGTCTCATTGGAATAAGGGGGTCATGACCGTTCTAATGAGGGTATAACTTTCCAGATTGGACCAGTAGATGTTCCTGGATGAAAATTTACTTCAATGTAGATGCATTTAAGCCCAAAACCGCGCATTTAAGCGCGCTTGGGCACCTAAGGGTTAATGCATGGGTAGTATATGATATCTCCATAATCAGCTATAGGAATGAGCATTTTTTTTAAAGTACATCTTTGGTGGCTTGGTCTGTGAGGTTGTTACTAATTTTTCTGAATAAATATGATTTATGTTCCAGTTTACGTACTACATTATCAACTTGCTTCTTGAAATCTAGTTTGCAGTCCAAATGAAGGCCCAAATAATTGTAGGCGGGTGCAAATAGTATATTAACATTTCCTATTTTTAGCTGGGGATGTTTTAGCTTTTTCTCTAATGCTTTTGTGTGGAAGTTCATGGCTTCTGTTTTCTTTGTATTGAGGGAAAATTTATTTTGTATACACCAATTAGACACAGAGGTTAGGTCCTAGTTTATGAGTGCCTGGACTGTGGGGTCATCTGGGGAGTGTTCTAAATATAGTACTGTATCGTTTGCATAATGTTGACAAGTGAGATGATCAGGTTGAAGACTGCACTCCTTATGGCCTCAGGCCTAGATGTAGGGCCAGGGCCATTTCTAGCCCTGCACACAGCATGATTATGGGGCTAATGATGTTTTTAAAGTGATATGAAGAGAGTATCTTTTCACCGTTTTCCATGATTTCTATGATTTTGATGATAGCTATACATAAAAAAAGAACATATATTTACCCAGGAAAAGACTTACAGTAAATGTGTGAAATAAATCTTGGATTCTGTGTCCAAATGACCATAAAGAAAGAAAAAGCAATGGGCCCAAGGCAGAGCCTTGTGGGACACCGTGTGTTAGTTTATCTACATTTAATATCATGCTGTTGGCTTTAGTTCTTTGGGTTCTGTGACTGAGATAATTTTCTATCAGTTTAGATGAAATCCTGTAATTTTTGCTGGTAATGGAAGGATGGATATGGGTCTAAGGTTCCCCACGTCAGTTGGGTCACCTCCTTTTGATAGTGGTGTAAGATTGTCTAATGATTACTAAATTAATGATATGGGATACATGGGTTGGGAGGGCTAACATGGCATCTTTCAAAACATTTGTGGCAATATCTTGAACACCAGAGGACTTATTGACATTGATATCCTTTAAGATCAGAATAATGTCCTCTGGGGTACATTCTTCAAAGGTAAAGTTGGAGTCTATGGGATTCCCTAAGTGATGCCACTGCTGATTCATATCTTTGGCTAAATTGCTTCCAATCTTTGCAAAGAATGAGTTAATGAAATCAGCAGTGTCCTCATCTTTGACCTTCATCTACTAGATTTAACTTTACATCAGTGGGTTTAGGGTTCACTAGATTATTAATGGTTTGGCAGTACTCTGAAGGTTATTTCTGATTTGTGGTCAAAATATCCTGAAACTGTTTTTCTTTTGCTCTTTTATTTTGCTCTTTTGAGAGGTTGTTTAAAAAGCTATAGACATTGTAATCATCAATATTTTTGGTTTTTTTGTATTTATTCTAAGCTATATGTTTGTCCTAACCAGTGTTATTCTATCTGTGTCCATCCATGGCTGTTTTTCTTGCTTGAACTTGGGGCATGTTAAATCTAAGAAAATTGTAATGCCATCAACGAAGATGTACCATGCTTCTTCTGCTGTATCACTTGCCCAAAGGTTTACCCAATTCAGCTGTGATAGAATTTCCTTTCACATAGTGCATACATAGGACCTTCCCTTGAAAAAAACCTTTTTGTTAGGAGCAGGGGTAAATAACCGAGTTGCAAAGACAGGTTCATGATCACTGATACAAGGGGAAAGTACCCCACTTTTGAAGACCTGCTGTGAATTAGTCCATATGTGATCAATCAGGGTATGCTTACCTGTTTTGGGGCTATAATGGGTGAAATCATTAATGAGTTGCGTAAGACCCAAGGCACAACATATCCTTTTAAGTTTCCTCCTATCTTCCTCTGTATCTTTTGAACTAAATTTATATTCAAGTCCCCATGACATATATCTCACAACCACGGAAGGTTTCTAATATTTTTGCCACAGTGTTGTGAAGTGTATCTATAGCAACATTGTGATCCCCATTTGGGGGTGTATAGATGTTTACTATGAAATGTTTTTTATTCATACACTTTTTTTATTGTAAAGACATGCAGTTCCAAATTCTCATCATTATGACTGTAGTTTGTTTGGAATGTTAGATTAACAGTGATGTCAATTTTCATATAGGCCGAAAGTCTGCCACCAGTATTGGGGCTAGTATTATATCTATCTTGTCTAATTATGTTATAACCCTGTACATGAACTTTGCCATCTGGGAGTTGGTCATGTAGCAATGATTCTGATACAGTCAAACAGTCAAATCAAGGTTGGAGTTTAACAGTTGTGGATATCGTTCCTCATAATTGGCAGGTAGGCTTCTAGCATTAAGATGACAAAGATGAAGACCTCTGAACCCATTAAAGTTAAGAGAAGAGACCCTATTACTAGCATGGCGCTATTAATAGACAAGGATTAGTGCTCACTGAACTATCTAGAGAGACTATTGTGCTAGCTCTGCGACCCAGTTTGATTTTACTGCACCAATTCTGGTCTGGACAAACCCCCTCTTCAACTGTTATTCACTCCACAGACCTTGTTCATCTATGGGTTAATTCAACACATTTAATCATATAAAAGCATGCCCTAGATACGTTGCACAAGGTTGTGCCAACGTAATCATACCTTCCTACATTGTTATGAGAGTATGGCAGTTTGGTTACTATGTAATAATCATGCAATTTTGCTCTCTGCCTCAGCACAAACTACAACTGTCAAATATACACTATTTCAGTGTATACCATGGGTGCACCAGGAGTGTACACTAGTTATACTGTCATGACATGCCATGTTGCATAACTATTAAGTTAATTCGTTGCATCTCTTATTTTAAATGTTACCCGCCTTATATTTCTATTCAAGCATCCTCGCACCATTTAGTTCACAGAGGGGTGTTCTCCACATATGTCAAAATGACTGTAGACCCCCCACCCCTGAATTGCATTATGCATTTGTATGCATTTGGCATGATCCCCCACCCCCCTTGGTGCATACATACTTTATATAGAAGGCCCAATACTGGGCCGATGGTTGAAACAGTATCGGGCCAGTACCGACAATACGGTACTGGCCTAGTAAATAGTGCAATATGACCCAGTACTGGGCCACTTAAGGGCTGGTACTGAGTGTTCTGTATGCAAATAGTCTCATAGTAGATTGGTATGATAATATATGCAATGTGAAATGAAAAGTATAATCATTTCATTTCAACATCATGTTTACACCTTACACCTTTAACCCTTACGTGCCCAGATTAGCAAAGGTGGGCTCTTAAGCATGTATATACTTATATTCAGTAGACTATCATGGGTTTAGTTTTAATCGGATTAAGATAATTCTAACACCAAATGTTTCATAATGTCCATGGCTTTCCAATGATACCAAATTTGTTATGGTGAATTAGGTATATAATTATTGATAGATCCTTTTGTAGAAAATAATGAAATAAAATTACACCTAAAATACAGGAGAAGTGCAGACTCTGGCCCTGAGAATAATGGGAAAATACAGAAAATTCAATATAATTACAAAATAAATTACAAAAATATGACCTGCTTTGAAATATCAAAATAATGAGGGATGCCGTCCGTGCCACTGATGCTGCCGGCAGCACCTGAAGAGGTGCTGCTCATACCGCCCATACTGCTCGTAGTGCATAGGGAGGAGGAAGGAGGGAAGAGCAGTGGGCATGGGGACAACTTTATGTAGAGGGCATGGAGGAGAGGAGGAGAAGGAGAGAAGAAGAGAGAAGAGACAAGGAAGGAAGATGGGAAGAATTAGCTAGGGCCTTGGAGGGAACCCAACTGGCCAAGTCAGACTCCTCCCCGAGCACTGATGCCATCTGTGCCACTGATGCCACCCGTGCTGCTGATGCTGCCCGTGCCACTGATGCCGCCCGTGCCGTGGATGCCGACCGTTAAGCTGATGCTGCCCGTGCCGCAGATCCCACCCGTGCCGCTGATGCTGCCCATGCCTCTGATGCTGCCCATGCCGCCGATGCAGCCAATGCTGCTGATGCAGCCAATGCTGCAGATGCCACCCGTGCTGCTGATGCAGCCAATGCCGCTGATGCAGCCAATGCCGCTGATGCAGCCAATGCCGCTGATGCAGCCAATGCCTCTGATGCAGCCAATGCTGCTAAGGCAGCCAATGCCATTGATGCCAGACCTACTGCTGATCTTGTCCATGCAACAGAGGAGATCCAGGATGATTCTGCAGAGGTACCCATGAGCAGAACCAGATGTACAGAGGATTGTACAGGCGGCACCATTTGAGCAGAGGGATGTGCAGGTGGCACCAGATTCACAGAGGAATGTGCAGGCAGCACCAGATGTACAGAGGGATGTGCAAGCGGCACCAGATGTACAGGGGGATGTGCAGGTGGCACCAGATTCACAGAGGGATGTGCAGGTAGCACCAGATGTACAGAGGGATGTGCAAGTGGCACCAGATTCACAGAGGGGTGTGCAGGAGGCACCAGGTGTACAAAGGGATGTGCAGGCAGCACCGGATGTACAGAGGGATGTGCAAGTGGCACCAGATTCACAGAGGGGTGTGCAGGAGGCACCAGGTGTACAGAGGGGTGTGCAGGTGGCACCAGATGTACAGAGGGGTGTGCAGGCAGCACCAGAAGTACAGAGGGATGTGCAGGCAGCACCAGATGTACAGAGGGATGTGCAGGTGGCACCAGATACACAGAGGGATGTGCCGGCAGCACCAGATGTACAGAGGGATGTGCAGGTGGCACCAGATGTACAAAGGGATATGCAGGCGCCACCAGATGTACAGAGGGGTGTGCATGCAGCACAAGATGTACAGAAGGGTGTACAGGCAGCACCAGTTATACAGAGGGATGTGCAGGCGGCACCAGATGTACAGAGGGATGTGCAGGTGGCACCAGATGTACAGAGGGATGTGCAGGTGGCACCAGATACACAGAGGGATGTGCAGGCAGCACCAGATGTACAGAGGGATGTGCAGGTGGCACCAGATTCACAGAGGGGTGTACAGGCAGCACCAGATGTACAGAGGGATGTGCAGGCGGCAACAGATGTACAGCGGGGTGTGCCTGCAGCACCAGATGTACAGAAGGGTGTGCAGGCAGCACCAGGTGTACAGAGGGGTGTCCAGGCGGCACCATAGATCAAGATGAGGGTGCAGGCAGCACCAGACATGATGTGCAGGGATGTCTCCAGGCGGAACAGAAGGTGCTGAAGAACCTATTGGTGGAACCAGTTGTTCTCAGAGCTCTACAGGCAGCACAGTAGGTACAGAGGTACCTGTGAGTTGTCCCCCTCGTGTAGAGAGGTCCACAGGCAGCACAGCAGGTACAGAGAGACCTGTGAGTGGCCCCCATCGTGTAGAGAGGTCCACAGGCAGAACAGCAGGTACAGAGGGATGTGTGAGTGGCCCCCATCGTGTAAAGAGGTCCACAGGCAGCACAGCAGGTACAGAGGGATGTGTGAGTGGCCCCCATCATGTAAAGAGGTCCACAGGCAGCACTGCAGGTACAGAGGGACCTGTGAGTGGCCCCCATCGTGCAAAGAGGTCCACAGGCAGCACAGCAGGTACAGAGGGAAGTGTGAGTGGCCCCCATCGTGTAGAGAGGTCCACAGGCAGCACAGCAGGTACAGAAGGACCTGTGAGTGGCCCCCGTCTTGTAGAGAGGTCCACAGGCAGCACAGGGCTTACAGAGAAACCTATGGGTTGCACCAGACTTTCAAAGAGCTCTGCAGGCAGCACAGGAGGTGCTGAGACAACTTTGGGCGGCACCAGTCATTTTGAGAGTTCCACAGGCGGCATAGAAGCTGCTGAGGCACCTATGGGTGGTACCAGATGTTCAGAGGGATATGCAGGCGGTACAGATGGTGCTAAGATCCCTATGGGCGGCTTCAGACTTTCAGAGAACTCTGTAGGCCACACAGGAGGTGCTGAGGGACCTATGGGCAGCACCAGACTTTCAGAGAGCTCTGTAGGCAGCACAGGAGGTGCTGAGGGACCTATGGGCAGCACCAGACTTTCAGAGAGCTCTGCAGGCAGCACAGGAGGTGCTGAGAGACCTATGTGCAGCACCAGACATTCAGAGAGCTCTGCAGGTGGCACGGGAGGTGTTGGGACACCTGGGTGCGGTACCATTTGCTCAGAGAGCTCTGCAGGCGGCACTGGAGGTGCCGGGACACCTGGGTGCGGTACCAGACATTCAGAGAGCTCTTCAGGCGGAACAGGTTGTGTTGATGAACCTATGGGTGGTACCAGATGTTCAATGATGTCTCCAGTTGGCTCCAGTAATGTAGAGGAGCCTAGGTGCAGCTCAACTGATGTAGACATGTTCCCAGGTAGCTCCAGTCATGAAGAGGTGCCTGTGTGTGGCACTATTGATGTAGACATGTTTCCAGGTGGCTCAAGTTGTGTAGAGTTGCCTGTGTGTGGCACCGCTGATGTAGACATGTCCCATTAAGGAGTCAAAAATGAGCTGGAAAAGTCGGAACCGGTTGTGCGATGAGATGAAAGTTGGGTCTTTCATTGTCATTGGGTCGGCTGCTGTCAAGGCTGGGACACTGAGGGGCAACAAGGATGTGCTGGAAAGGTTGGAGCTGGGTGTGCAATGAGATGAAAGCTGGTCCTTTCATTGTAATTGGGTCAGCTGCCACTGAGGCCAGGACCTTGAAGGGGGAGTTGAAGCTCCAGAAGTTGGCACCGTTGTGCTGCATTTGTACTTACAGTTGGTTAAGAGGGAATTGAAACTCCAGAAGTTGGCACCATTGTGTAGGAGTTGTCCTTACTGTCGTTCAAGAGGGTGTCGAAGCTCCAGAACTTGTCACATTGTGCTGCAGCTGTCCTCACAGTTGTTTAAGAGGAAGTCGAAGCTCCAGAAGTTGGCACCATTGTGCAGGAGTTGTCCTTACTGTCGTTTAAGAGGGAGTCAAAGCTCCAGAAGTTAGCACCGTTGTGCAGGAGTTGTTGTTATTGTCGTTTAAGAGGGAGTTGAAGCTCCAGAAGTTGGCACCGTTGTGCTGGAGTTGTCCTTACTGTCCTTCAAGTGGGAGTCGAAGCTCCAGAAGTTGGCACTGTTGTACAGGAGTTGTCGTTACTGTCTTTTAAGAGGGAGTCGAAGCTCCAGAAGTTGGCACTGTTATGTAGAAGTTGTTCTGACAGTCATTTAACAGGGAGTTCCAGAAGACCAAGATTTAATTCTCAGTAGCCCTACAAGACTGACTTAGTTCTGAGGGGGCGGAAGGGGGCCATCCCTGTTTAGATGGTTCTATTTGTTTTCTCCCTTGTGTGTAAATAGGCAAGGGGAGAATGTAGTGGTGGGCGGCATGGGCAGCATGTACATGGGCGGCACAGCACTGTAGTGTGTTGTGCATGCTGTAGGTGGCACTGCAGGCGGCACGTGTATATAAGACGGCACGTGCCGTGCAGTGGCCAGTCTAGTCCAAACTGAGCTAAGTGTCAAACATACCCTCTGCTGGCTGCTATGCTCCCAGAGTTACACTAGGCTATAGGAATGATGGACGCTGATAGATGCTGATGATTGTTAACGATTATAACTGATGCTCACCTGCTGTATCTGTGTATAAGAAGAAGCCAATAGAGAACTACATTAACTACCACAGTCCTGCCTTATGTTCGACTTAAACTCATCCAAACTACCATTACAGTACATGTGTATACCATTACAAAACTAGAACTGGGCCAATATGATTGAGGCTAACTGGCGATTTAATGGCTCAGTACTGGCAGTGTTGACCTTACTGCTGTTACATGCCATTACAATGTTAGTACTGGGCCAGTTGAGTCATGTTTGCTGGTTTTTTAGAAAAAAAGACGGAGCAAGGTGTGTGCTTCAAGAATTGTACCAGTGTCCATGTCAAGGTAGTGTGGCAACGGGAACAAGCTGCAACCCTGGGGTAGATGGTTCCTGGTGTTTTGTGTGGGTTATCCGGTCAGGGTTGCAGCAGTTCTGGGTGGATAGATAGATGTACCCAGGGCTCCTTGCACTTAATGTGTGTGTCGAGATGAATCTGAGGTACCTGTGCGGTTTCGTATGGACTCATTGGGCTGGGTTTTGGGTTTTATTTGTTTTGCAAGCTCCACTGGTCCCAAGCCTAGGATTTTAGAAAACGACAAACAGCCATGAAGCTACCATGTCTGAAATGTGAAACAAATATGGCGGCCTCTGCTGACGACCTGGCTCCGTAAGCCCAGCTAATTTAACCAGTATTTAGGTCAGACATACACACAAGGGTTCAGGCCATCACCATTCTAGGCCTGACTATGGAATGATATTAACCTGACTGCCACTGAAACTGCCTGCTCTTGTGTCTTTCAGTCACTGCAGGCAACACGAGGAGGATGGTTAGGAGGCAAACCTGCTCCCACTGCAGATAGTGGGACATCAGTGGCTGCCACTCCATCAGGCAGCACATAGCCGGGCCAACCTTGTTTCATAATCATATTTGCATAAAGGATCAGGCCTCTGTCTGGGCTATCTTTAGCCCTGTGGTTCCTGGGCAAAAGTGGAGACCCCACCGGAGTGAAAGAACTCCTTGCGTAGCAGTGAGAGAATCCAGAGGTGCATGCCAGGCCAGGTTGTGTGCGGAGAGGAGAGAGTGTATGTAAAAAGGGAGGTGACTCAGCATTGAGGTCAAATGTACATATTTAACGCAGGTAGGTACAGCACAGCTACATTCTGTCTCTGACATCCATTTACCAAGCACAACACTGTCATCAGTTCAATAGATATGTTTATTCATGGTTATGCCAACGTACCAGTGTGTGTGTACAGCTTTGCTTTGTGTTTGATATCATGCTTCGGCATCAGTTGCAGAATTATGTGTTTGAATTATGAGGTGGCCCTACCAATTAGAATCATGGGTCCTCAATATACCAGTGTTCACTGACAGAGTGGAATCCAGGACAAGGTTTCACAGATGTCTACATTGCAAAAAATAGGATTCAGCTTCACATTCACCTCATATTTCATTTAATTAATAATGTCGGCTATGCATTGCAGTCGGGTGGGCATATGGGTAGCTAGAGGCAAGACACCCATTAGCAAAATAACTCTCATACTATCATTAGTTAGACAAACTTTAATTTTTTTCACCAAGGTTATATTCAAACAATAAAGCATGGTGTAGAAAGGTTATGCAGAAATCATTTCAATTGCTGAACACATATGTGGGCTGAATTATCCATACACAAACTGTTTATGAAGATGATGTAAAAAATAATTATAGCTGAAGAAATCTATGTACTACAGGCCACAACCTTTCTCAAAATAATTATTTTGATTGACACTTGGAACGTAACAATGACTCTTGGCACAAAACACAGTGCCATAACGTTAAACAGCAGAAAGTCTATGTCTACGGTGCCGTTGCCATGGCAACCTATATCATTACTGGAGGTGCTGGCCCTCTGCAACGGTGGTTAGAAAAGATGTTTGCTCTTACAGGGTTGTGTATGTTTGACCGACCAGCAAAAATCAACCTTCAACTGATAGAATACATTAATGGATTTGCTATTGTGTTCTGAGTTAGTATTTTATTTGTACCAGGGCAAAAGGTACAACAGATGATCCCTCCCAATAAAAATATTACGGTATGTTATGCATGTGCATGGGTGTTCTCGATGTAATTATTGATGTAGCTATTCATTATGTTGCACCTTTAAATACTCTGTTTTCATGAGATGTGAGATCAACTATGATCTTAGCATGATTGTTTTCATAGTTTACAGACTTTTACATGAATGAAGCGAGTGTAATATGGCATCCACTGATTGCACCAAGTCCACTAACACCCATCATTGAAATTCCATTTTCCATAATCGTTTGTTGGTGTAAATATTTAGGGGATGAGATACAGCAGCGACAGAACGCCACCATCGATAGTAAACCACCAAGCAGTGGTACACTTTAACCCCATTCCCGTCATACACAGGCGTCTAGTCATTAAATGTTAGTGCTGCACGGCCATGCCACGGTCAAACGAGGCTCATCCCTGACTTATTGTGCTGGTTTTAATTTTAGAATGCCCTCTGGATGACCACGAGCCCATTAACAAAGAACGCTTTCAGAATGGATGACATGGTTGATCAGAGATACTGTACATTCACAAAACGCTATTGCACAAGACCCATATAGTTTGTATAATATACACTTGGACAGCTAGGGATAACTGTACCTGTGTGAGAGTATTAGAGTTGCGTAAGTCTATGAAATCCATAATTATTGAACAAGTAACCAATGGATAACTCATGACGCGTGTGTGTTAGTGAAGGATAATGAGCCTTTGCTTACACACACAAGTCATGAGTTATCCATTGACTACTTATTTTATACCACAAAACCAATAAATAATCAATAGAATACCAGTAAACTCAATTTGAAAACAAAAATTATTCTCCCTCCCCGGGACTCGATACCAGCCATTGTGCGTACACGATCGGACAATACACCTCCTCGCCCGGCAGCGGACAGCAACAGCCCCGGTCTCGGCTTGGCCTGCTTTGAATGCGTCTCGCGGTTATGTTTGTGTAGAATACACCTCTTCACCCAGCAGCGGACAGCGACAGCACACACGGCGAAAAAAGATGCGCCCAAGCCGGGGCTCGATCCACGGACCTGTCACGGCTGAGCGCAACGTGCTAACTGCTAGACCACCGCGTCTCCTCCTTCTGCGCCCGGCAGCGGACAGAGACAGCGCACACGGCGAAAAAAGAAGCTTCTCGCGGTTATGGTTGTGTATAATACACCTCGTCGCCCTGCAGCGGACAGCGACAGCGCACACCGCTTTGTATCATAGCAAGACGTGGTTCGAACCGAGCGTATCTCGTCAGTCCCTGTGGCGCAATGCATAGGGGGTTTGACTAGGAATCTTAGGTTGCAGGTTCGAGCCCTACCATGGCAATGAAATAGTCTGTTGGTTTTAACATGTAATATATGACATGGGAGGACATGAGAGGCGTGCGGTTATCCTGGATAACCGCACGCCTTCCATGGATAACCACACGCCTTCCATGGATAACTGCACGCCTTCCAAAATTGATGTTACAGCCTATAGGGTGTGCAATATCGACAGATATGTAGATGGGAATAGATATCAAAAAGCACTGTGTAACCCACAAATCGTGGTATAATTATCAAGCATATCCCAACTGGGACCTGTTTTTCCCTATCTGAGGATGCCCGTACATGTATATGTAAAGTATGTAAACGGACATCCCTATGTTAGGGGAGAGGGGGGTGACTGGGTGGTACCCTAAAAGTGACATATATATGGATGGCTGTTTGTGACATCCAGATGTCCATTGTGGACCATTGTGACGTGCAGATGTCTGTGTGTCATATATGGAAGTCCGTATGTGTCTGCATTATTCTGTATGTTATGTATGTCTCTGTGTTAATTTGTACTAAATGAGAAAACAGGACCCATGCTTTAGATTATTGAACTAAAGGTTGTACCAACGGCTCGTCATAATGCTGTCTCTTTAACCTAGATTCTTATCTGATAACGTGAGTACTAATGTAACACATATGATATAGTGTGTTTCATGTCCAACACACTGCATATGTAACGGAGTAAACCAGATAAGTCAATATCGAATTGGTCCATTTTGAATGTAAAGGTCCTGTCATATCTTTGCCTTATTTGTGTCAAATGGACAGGCCTTCAACCCCTAGCTGCCCAAGTGCGCTTTAAAGTGCGGTTTTGGGCTTAAATGCATGTATATTGAACGGAATTATCATCTAGCAACTTCTACTGGTCCAATATGCAAAGTTAGACCCTCTTTAGAATGGTCATGACCTCCCAGTTACGATGCAAACATTCAATTTGCTTTATCTCCATTGTATTAGACACAGGAAGTCAAAACTTTAAAATGATCTGTCATTTTATGTGGTAATTTAGAGGGCAACCGTCCAGGGAGCTAATATGTGGTATGATACCAAAATGATGCTGGATCATATACACCCAAGTTCCCATGCCCCATTTAGATTTCACAAGAACTGTTCATAACCATAAAGACAATCCATGCATCAATTGCTACCCTCACAGTATGCTTCCTTGGTGGGGTACACATGCAGGCAGAATCAGCTTTGAATATTCTGTAAGGTCCAGGATTGCAGGAATATGGACATAAATATGGCCCAAGAGAGACCAAATACCAACGAATGACAACAAATGGAATGTTTCAGTAACTATGGTTACCAGACTTGACCAGAAATGCCATATCCTTGACTTTAAGTCTTCACTGAGTTATAAGTGTGCAGAGAATGTGATGCAGAGCCCATATCAAGAGAGAAGGTCAAGATAGCACATGCTCTCACCAACAAAGTGATACAATTGTAAAATAATGTAGAATCTTTAAATTTTTCTAGGCGCAACAAGGTTAAAAGTTCATTATCATCACCCTCATCAGCTCAAAGGAAATATCATACATACCGTAGTGGCCTGTTTAAGTGCCGGGTCTTTGAATGCGCACTGTTCGTGAATAAGCGCTGTGGTACAGTATTCTAGCTTATAATTAAAATATACACTGCAAACTATGTCTTGAATAAGGGGGGTAGTGTGATATTGAAAATGTATAATGTTTAAATATCTAATGACCAGGTGGTACAGTGCTTGCACTGCAGTATAAATAGTGTATACAATATGGTGTTCATTCACACTGAGTTTGCTTAGCTATGTACAGTCATGACTCACCACTCCCCACTAAAAATTGATCTCCCCTGGGTTTTGCCCTCCTAACCTGTAAAGTATTTATTCATGCTTGACTGAGCGTATATACATACATAGAGAGGAGACTGACCTCATGCAACTATGTCATAACCCTTCCAGAGCTATAATATTATATACACCATTGAACACAGAGTACAGATATATCTCTTCCTCCGGTACAGCATTTGACCTAAACTAGGCAGGTGGTACTTGGCTTAGACACAGGTAAAACATGGGTTGTTGTACCTCAGGATCATATTTACCAGTAGTGTACAGGTAAGCTAAAGTAGCTTTGATGTGTACACCCACCTCCCTCCTCCCCAACAGGTGTGGAGGAAAACACGGGGGACGTGTGCAAGACGAGTCTTAACACGACGGCAAAGTAGGTCACCTCACAGCTAATGTAGTTGGAAACGGTTGCAGCCGTAGGCTGAGGTTTGCAGCAGCGTGGGTTTGGCCACAGATGTAGATGTACTAGTTGTACTGTATCTGATGTTCTACTAGACTACCACATAGGACAGGGACATGGTATGAACTGGAAACGTTTTATCTATGCCCAGGGAAAGTGGAGTGTACATGTGTGTTCGAGATGTGTTCATACTTGTAAGCCAAACCATGGCCACCACACAACATATATGGGAAGAGTGTGTCTAGGTTTTGGAATGGGCATGGCTCTCAAGCCTGTCTTTATGTTTATACATACACACTGAGGACGACATTTCGCCTTTATTACCCACAATGGAAGATCTTATACATTTGCGTTGTAATTTGATTTGTTTTATTTCCAGGTCTAAAATGGTAACTTATCACCAGGAGTGAGGAAAACGTTTAGATTGCTGGTTGAGCTTTGTGGTACAGGAAAGGATAGAGAGGACAAGTGAGATCTAGGTCATAGCATATATGACACGCCGCCCTTGATGAGATCATAGGGTATTTATTCTTTTCTTGTACCTTTCATGAATGCATTAAATTGGCAAGTGCTCTGAACAGTTAATTCATAATTGATGGCAGATTTTGATGACAGACCTTAGTTTCATCTGTTTGCCTAGGAATATCCAGCATCTCAATTTAACTATATCTATATAACCTGTAAACTGTATACAAATTGTCATTCTACATTAGTATACACATATAATATTCATTTTGTAACAAGATTTGCTGTAGTTGCAATGTGCAAGTGCATATTTTGCAATCATGTGATATTTTCCTTCTTAGGCTGACATTTACAGGTATTTATCTCTAAATGGCCTAGACATCTGTGCACATTGCTCCTATTTCCTCGAAGGTTTAAGCTGATTCATGAGAAAAAGCTCCTTTATATCAGTTTTGTACTTAATCAACAAACTATAAGGGACCTCCATGCCTCGAGGGTATCCCTTAGACGTTGTTGATCCACCAGTCTGTTGTATAAAATGATCCCCATGTTAGCACTGAACACAAATTCACCTGAATCAACAACATACGCCAAGATTTATAAAAGGTGGTAAAGCTCGCCAATTATTTTGCCACGGATTTAGCTGGTCAAGAAGGATATAGAAGGCCATAGAAGGATGTGATTTATGTTCAGGTCCCTTGATGCACCTCTTGTATCCCTGCTGGCTGACAATGTACATCTACTATTAATGTCTCAAGGCTGGGTGGCTCTTGTGGTCGATGAGGCCACACTTAAAAATACATCCATTTCCTGACAGGCCTAGTGGAATTTCTTTTGTTGAGGGTGGAAATATTTTTCTATATTTTTGAGTTCTGAAAAATCGTTTATATGTTGGTCTCTCAGCTCAAGATTCTAGGTTTAAAATTAGCAAATAAATTCCCCTCCCTTCCTCATCAGCACTGATAAGTCAGAAAGATCGTGACCAGGCTAGCAAAAACACCCCTCTGCAGGGAAATTCATTATCAAAGTTCATCTCAAGATCTTAAAAATGAGACATCATTTGGCTTAGATATTACTAGTAGTAATGTCAGAACCCCTCCTTGGACATAGGCCTGTATTCACATATGAAATTGATGATTAAGCTCTAAAGACATTATAAACCATAATAATGTCTGAAAACACAACAAATCAGCTCTTTTAATAAAACATAATAATAATGGTGATTTTTATCATAGATTTTGATCTAGAAAGAATTTTCCAATCCTGTTGTCAGTTTTGGGCTTTTGGGGAAATGCCCTACAATTGGCATAAAGATCTGCAAATTTAAATTAATGAAATGGTTGCCATGGCAACTAGGAACAGGCATATAGGCCGATCTTTCATGAAAAATGTTCATTTCATATACAAATATGGGACATCCAAAATGGAGCGTTATAAATGAGACCATTGAACTCTACATAAAAATTAGGTTGATGTATTTTTATAATCATTTTAAGAGTTATTTTGCTCCTCCAATGCCCCCTGGTGGCCAACTGGGTATTTAAAAAGGGAAGGGTTTTCTCCCTTGTTGTGTCACAGAATTTCCATCTGCTGGACAAGAAACAGATATATTTCTAAGGGTGGCCTGATGATCAACAATTAAACCTAGCATGAGCCTATTATGTTCTAGCGGATTGGGGCAGACATGGTGGTCTAGGATTAGCTAGACCTTTACCAAAATGTAACAGTCTGTTGCTGTTTACGTATTCATTCCAAATCTGTTAAGATAAGTGGGGAGGGGGTTGATCTAGTTTCTGATATATTTCAACATGATGTTTCATCCAATAAAATCAATATCAAATACCAAACAAGGAGTGGGTTAAGGTACCATTCCGGAAATTCTGTCAATCCTGCCCCCTGGCCTAGTGGTAGCCTGCTGATCTGAAGGTTAAAGGTTCCCTTTCCAGCCAGGCTCACCACTATACCTGTATGGTGTTTACATGTTGCACTGTCAGACCACAGAAACCGCCGGGGATCTCTTGTTGGCTTGTAGATGAACTAGAAAATACTTATGCCAGCTGGAGATCTCCCTTTTGAGAATCTTAATCCCCAACAAGAGTGATATCCTTGGTTTCAGTATCATAATCCTACAATCAGACATTGTAAAAATCATCAATCATGCTATATTTGGATCAACATGATAATTGGTACAAGGTTTAATACAATATCTTCATTAGTGTAAAGATGCAGCAGTTATCTTATCAATCAATTCCTTCATTTTGAGAACTCTATGACATGTTTCCTATAATTCCGCAGGAAAGCATTCATTGACTTCAGTACAGGCTTTTGATGCTGAGGAATAGCATTCGCTGGCAATGGAAAACAAGTCTACAACATTACTTAAAATTATGATAACATAATTGTCTCTCCCTAGGTTTGTTTATAGGTGGATGCAATAAATTGAAAATGATTGACACGTGTAACCTATATTTCTATTGTATTCCTTCATGTGTAACTAATAAATACTTCTGGAACCAACAGCCATTTCTCTAACTTTCTTTGAATTGAAATAAAAGCACTCTTTCATGTAAAGAAAGGAACAAAATGTATAGGGGGCATTTTAGCACATCGCAACAAAAAAAGGATTCATTTAATTTCCTTAGTAGTGTCTTCGTTGGCAAATGTTATTTGCTCTAGGTCCTGGTTTGAATAAGATCCCTATCCACGAGGACATGACACAGAAACACTAGGGATAAGGTATGGAGCAACACTGGGGTAAGACACAGGGCAACTCAGGGATAAGACACGGGACAACACGGGGATAAGGCTTGGGACAACACTGGGATAAGACACAGGGCAGCATGGGTATAAGACACAGGACATCACAGCGATAAGGCATGGGACAACACTGGGATAAGACATGCAACAAGAAATTCTCTGTTCTTCCGTTGCACCATACCTGATGTCTCCCATGTCTCATAACAGTTTACTGTGTTAGCCAAAATTTTATTAACGTTTTGTCCCATGGCTTATCCCTACGATGTTACTACAGTGGCAGTATAGGCCCGAGGATGTATGCCTTATGCAAGGTACAGTGACCATTTTAATGCACAATAAGACAACAGAAGGAATAATGCAAAGATACATACCTGTGGATCATCAAAATATGCACTGAAAAAAATTCTCACTCACTTGAATCTGGATCCAGACTCTGGCAATGTCGCCAAAATGATTGACATTTGAGACTCAGCCTGATCCTTGGGCAATATTCTGGCAGATCCTGAGGCTGATCCTGGCGTGATACTCTTGCTCTACCTGAGTATCATCCCAAGATCAGGCTGAGTCTCAAATTCACCTGTTTTGGCGAAATTGTCTGAGTGTGGATCCAGACTGAAGTGAGTAAGATCTTTGTTTTAGTATGGTGCTGTGGATCACCCTTGTCCGGTCATGTGTTGTGTCAATCCCGTGACTTAACCTTTTGGGAATCAGAACCTGTACACAAGGGTGAAATATCTTGTACCTTAGGGTTTTCCCTTGATAACTTTGCATTTCACTTAGCATCTTGGATGATTGTTCATTGTAACCTTTGCCTAACGTTATGCTTTTTGTATTTCAGGAGCCATTGGGGCGCAGCACAGAATATATCTGGATGAATGATTGCTTGGAAGAGAAAGAAGCATTTACATATTGCAGACGACCTTTCAACTATGCAGCAGCTGAATACATCTCAGTCTACGGTCCCAGTGGCTGTGAGCAGCAGGGCTGGGACCACAAATGCCGTAATTCACTCTAAACACAACAAAGATGTAGTAACCCTATGTTCCCAATATAGAGAGAATGGTGGTTCCATTACTGTAGCTTCCACCTTACGAGGTACTACCCTTCATCCCTCAAAGCCTGGGTGTAAGTCAAGCAGTGAGATATCACCTTCAACAACAGCATGTGGTGATGATATGCCATCTGCCACTTTACAGCACTTTCCAATAGTGTTATCATGTTCAGCCAGAGGTGAAACAGTTAAAGGCAGTCAATCTGAGGAGAGCAAGAACGCAAGAACAAGCCCAAACCCTAATATTTCCCCTTCACCACCAGTCCTCAGTGAATGTTATGTGGCAATGGTTCGTAAC
Source organism: Acholoe squamosa (assembly GCA_949317995.1). Taxonomy (NCBI): domain Eukaryota; kingdom Metazoa; phylum Annelida; class Polychaeta; order Phyllodocida; family Polynoidae; genus Acholoe; species Acholoe squamosa. Next base: position 42,842,136 of record OX439038.1, read on the forward strand.
AGCCCAGCTGAACAACATAGGGATGTTTCAATGGGAAATAATGGTTTCAATAGTGAGCATGATTCTCAATCCAAACCGGAAGATATCACACCAATAAAGGCACTTCGCATGAAACACTCAACCCAGCCACAGACAAAAACTCCTACAACCTGTAATAAAACACAGAGTTTTAATATCCCAAACATAGCTCCAAGAATAGACATTCCTGAGGTAGCTGTGGAGTCTGGGGATGAGCAACAAACTGTTTGCAATGCAATACCATGGCAGAGTAGACAGGGTCTGCAAGTGTCTACATCGAGTGGATCAATATGTTCCATCGTTACTGGTGCTGATGATAGTAGTGATGTCTCAAAGACAGCAAGAAATATCAGCCTTCCTACTTCAGAAGAGAAAGGTCAGGTCTCGATCGCTATTTCAAAGTATAGGACGGCAGAGTCGGCAAGGTCAGGTATTTTCACTAGCAAATCAGGTGATCAGGTATCATTGTCAGGTAAAAAGGGGTCACAAGGTAAGAATGATGAAATGACCTTTATGAGTGAGTATGAGAGGTATGTTTCTGAGGGGAAAGGTCTTTGTATGACAAAGCATTTTAAGTCTCTCAATTCAAAGATATTGATGGATTATCCTGACATAAAGGCAGCACTTGAACGGAAGAATTTGATGTACAATGAACAAAGCCACAGTGCCCATGGGAGGGAAGAACCCAGCTACCCAGTTCCAGAGCCAAACTATGGATCAGCTGCTGATGAGGTGACAACTGCTCCCCCTGCAGCAACACTCATGAAAATGGTAGAAAAGAGGTTGGTCATACCACCTGGTACACCAGTTGCTAATGGTGATTCTGGTGAGAATCCAACAGCTAAGGTTAACCCGTCATTGGATAGTCATGTTAAAGTAGTAGATACAAACTCTACTGGAATTACTCGTGCTTTAGGGTTAATCCATGTCTCCAACCTACAACATCAAAGTGTACACAGCCAGAGCATGTCCTTTCCACAGCTTAGTCCTGCTGTTCAATATTCGTCACCAATTGACATTGTGAAGTCGCATATGAACAGAAGGGAACTATGGGAAAAACAAGCAAACAGAAATTCTGGCATGTGTGATTCTCTGAAATCCTCAAAAGATGTTCCCCTTCTAAATATGTCCACAGGTGTAAGTGCATCACCTGTTCAAACTGGTATACAGGGGAGAGGTCGGAGTAGAGGTTCTAGAACAAGGGGTGGGGGGAGAAGATCACGTGGTAAAAGAAGAGTTGATTCAACAAGGTCATATATTTCAAAAGGTGAGAAAAGTAAAGATCAAGATCATGGGGGTAGGGAAAGCCTGAATCCAATACAAACTGATGATACATGCTCACAGCCTAAAAGGAGAGGGAGCAGAACAAGAATTCGTGGTGGGGGTAGAGGAACTGGTAGACGCTGTGGGTCACTGAACAAGCACACTAATCCAGCAGTTGACATAGCAGGGTCAAGAGTCAATGAAGGGGCATCAAGTAGAGGGCTAAGGGGAGGGGACATTACTTCTGAAAACTCAAATACTTATGTGGATCTTACTAAGGGTGATCAGCATTCTGTAGGAAAACCTGCTCAGAACATAAGAGAATTGAATGACCCATTTACATTGAGAAGTGATGGGATTGCAAAAGGCAGTCAAGATGCGAGTTCATCAACATTAGGTGCTGGCATGCCCGGCACAACAGCAGGATTGGCAGTGCATTCAACCCTAAAGTCTTTGATCAACCAGCCATCACTACAGCCTATTCGGCCCTGTTCTCGTGAAATTGAGGCACAGTTGCTTGGTACAGGTAGTTCTCTTAGTAAACAGCCGGTAAAGCATCATATAAACCAATACCTTCCTCAGAGAAGGCTTCCATCTCTATTAGATAATGATTTATTCAACCAAAGTTCTGCTCAACATATGCCAGTGAGTCAACCATTGACAGCTCTGACGATAGCAAATGTGTTGACACTTGATAGATCCCAAAATGAAGGAAAGTCGGTAAACCTCCTAACACAGTCTACGCCAGATCTGTCAAATGTACTTTCCTGTAACAGGCAACGTCCAAGTTTGCAGTCAACTAGAGCAAAGCTTGGCCAGTATCTGAATAATGAAAAGACAGGAGAAAGTACGGTATCTGACAGTAGTGCGCTGCAGACCAACATGATTGACCTCACTGAGGATGGTGCCACTCTAGCAGCTACCAATGATGGCACGATGAATCCTAGTCAACCTAGTGTCAGAGTACCGCAAGAACCTATGTGCAGGAAGAGCTGCCCTGAAACGCCACCGACCATACCAGTTCCAGTTTGCCAAATGTCAAAAGATACCACATCTAAAGAAAACAGCTTAGCAGTGAAAGCAACCCCATTATTACAAGCGCCAGTATTAATGCCACAGGACATGTTCTCTCCCACAATAAACCATTCACCTGTTATAAGGCCATTACGGGCTCGGTCAACGGCAGCAATGCAATCCCCAACAGTAGTAAGTCTTTTAAACAGAGCCCCTGTGCCTCCATCATCAATTAGGGCTCCTCCGAGACATCTTAGTCCTGCACATCAAGTACAACCAAAGGAAACATTGAGACTTACAAGGATGATGACCCCACCAGCAGCACACACACCACGTAACCCTAGTGACATTCTCATAGAACCAGCACCACCAGATATAAGCCCTATCCATGTGGAAATGATTTATCAGCGTAATGGAGCAAACCTTCCTAATACGTCATCTGTAAAGCAAAGAAATTCCTCCATTATGAACACAGTCAGTACATCATGCTCGACAAATAGCAGGAGTGTTTGTTCTCATGGAGATAAATGTATGTGTGTCCGTTCAAATGCATCATCACCAGATGTACAGATCTTAGAGGGTCCTCTTCCATCAACCTCCAGTAGCACTGGACATCATCCACAAGCTGTTTCTAAACCGGGTCAGAGTGAGATATTACAAGCTTCAAATCTGACCGTACAGAGAAAAACTAATACACACTCTAAACCTGCTAGCATAACAAATGAACCTATGCATAAGAAGCGTTTTGGCACTGTTTCCAAAGATAAAGGCATGACCACATGCGCCCATCACATTCTTGACAGACCTACACATGGCATGAGATTTCCTCACTGTGCTCACACAAGCGCATGCCCAAAAGTTACTCTTCAGCAGAAATGCTGTCAACATCTCTCTGGTGTACCACCACCAGCTCATGCAAAGGTTCCAATTGAAATTCTCCAAACAACTCCACTTGATTTGACTGCAGTACCACCACCAGTTATTGAGGCTGGCCTGGATTTGAGTATCATTGATAAGGAAATACCTAGACATTCAACCAAAAAACAAAATGACCAAGAGACCAGTGAAACAGTAAAAACAAATTCAGGTAGTTTATCTATTAAACAAGCTCCCTCGATATCTGCAAGCACAATATCATTCCAACATGCTAACTACAGTACAACATCTCTAGAATCAAAGAATCAGAATAATACTGGAACACTGACTGTGAATCATACAGCTTCATTTTCAGTGAATGACACAGTTGTCCAAACTTCAATAATTCCTACACAGCTGAATCCCAACAATGGAGACAAGTCACAACCTTGCTCCTCTCAACATTATGAACAGTCAGCGGGTGTTGAGGAAAGTAACGAAAAAGGCAAAGAGGTGGCAGCCCCTAAAAATCATGATAATAGATTTGTTCAGCAAAGGGAAGCAGAGGACACTGGACTGAAGAAACCTGACTCAACTCCTAAATTTGATCCTGTGTATGATCTAAAAAAGAAATCGAATATTGTTCAGGAAGGGGAACAAGTTAGACTGAATCAAAAGCAGTCAACACAAGTTGATATAACCAAAATATCCAAGAACCTTGCAAAGTTGGCAGAGAGGGAAGAACAAATTAAAGGCAAAAGAAATGTTTTCAGGAAGCAAAATAAACAGAAGCATGATGCAGATCCTAATTCACGTTCGGTCACTCCTGTTGAAACCACCCAAGAAACTTCACTTTTAAGTGTTGACGGTTTGACTCATATTGCAAATAACTCAACAGGTCAGGAAACTAGTGGAATAACTGTCAAAACAAATTCTACAGCAACTGTAACTACCACCTTCAGAAGAAAACCTGTGTCTCTTAGGCAGGAGCGTTCCCTGAATAATTCTAGAAAGAAAAAGAATCCTGTTGTAAAAGCACAGAAAAAAACAAGTAATCCCTCAAAGCCGAAACAGAGAAACAAGAATTCAGTATCCCTACAGCTTGATACAAACTCTGACTTGACAGAATTTCAGACTAGTCGCCCAAAGCGAGCTGCTGTTACATCTGGTGGCTACAAGAAAGAATGTGCTTGCTCTGCTTGCATAAATTATGATGTTCCCAAAAGGCGTCGTTCCAAAGAAAGTGCCTCAGGTAACTCGACTCCCTCTACTCCTTCAACCCCACCTGTTCAACAGGTTCCTCTTTCGATGTTCAATAGCTGTGAAATTAGAAGTTCGAAAGGCTCCACTCCATTTGATAGCATTAAACAGGTACTACCAGAAAAGAACCTTCATGAAGTTAACAAGCCATCACCTGCAGCACATGGGGTATTAAACAAAACAACAACCTTGCCTTCAGAGCAGCAAAGTAAGGAGCCACTTCTAGAAAACAGCTGTGAGGCTGTAGACAGACTGCAACTTCCAAAAGAAGTATTAAGTGATAGACAGAAAATGGGGAGGAAATCTCTGTCCATCAGACTGAAGGACATTAGTAAATGGGCACTACCAAGACATAAGGATGTACATAAGAAGGCACAACTAGGAGGAGTTATTGCAGACAAAAATATAACCTCTCAATCCCTGGGCACAGTTAGCTGTGAAGTAAGTGACAGAGCATTAATTTCAGAAATGGAACGTAATGAAGCAGAAATTGAGGTTAAAGGAATGTCAGTTCCCAGTGATGCTCAAACTGAACATTTGTCAGAGGGAGACTCTGCAACAAAGTCTCCTAGCTTTTCTGAAAAAGAAATTCAGGAGAGAACCTTAGATATTGAAAGAATATCTTTACCAAAAGAAAGCCCTGAGGCAAAGAGTTCTAACTCTGACAGAAATGAAGTTCAGCAGAGCACTTATAATGTTGTTGTTGAAGGAATAGCAGGGCTCAATGAACATTTACTAAAAGAAAGCCCTGAGACACAGTGCATCAGCTCTGACAAGAAAGAAGTTCAGCTGAGAAACTCAGATAAAGGAATGAGCGGTTCCACTGAACATTTGCTTAAGGAAAGCCTTGAGATACAGAGCATTAGGTCAGACAAAAATGAAGTTCAGCTGAGAAATTCAGATGGGAATGCTGAGGGAATAGGCGGGAGAAGTGTTCAAAATGACCATGTGTCCAAGGGAGGAAGTGAGGCACGGTGCATTACCTCTGACAGTAATGAAGTTCAACAGGGAACTTCAGATACTGTCATTGAGAACATGGCAGTGCCAAAAGTTCTGAATGAACATTTGTCAAGGGAAATCACTAAAATAAAGGCCGTTATCTCTGACAAAAATGAGGTTCAGCAGGGAACTTCAGATGTTACTGATTGTTCAACAGAACTCGGGCTTGTAATAAGTTCTGTTGTTGGGGGATTTACGGGAGGTCCCTCTTATGATGAAGAACCTACAGAATTAAATGATGAAATATCTGACTCTGGTCACTTTAGCCTATCAGATAGTGAAAACATCCTAAGATTACCAGTAAGTGAAGGTGAATCAAATCTGGAGTATGATGAGGAAACAAGTGCAAATTTTCTTGGTACTGTAACAGTTAAACATGATGAGGCTGAAAGGTCCTATGAGGAGGACAGATGTCAAGACATAATCAAGACAGAGGCCAATGATCGAATACCTGAGGAGTCAACAGAACAATCAAAGAATAATCAGAATGTAGGTTATTCCAATTCAGATACAGACTCTGATTTACCCTCATTTTACTCATATCTGTCAGCAGGTAGCACCCTCAGGTCTACAAGCTCAAAGGACCCTATGTCCTCTGTTATTCAAGAGGTAAGACAAATGGCAGAGAGTGGTGCAGGGCCTCATCCTGGGAGACAGGTGAAGAGAAAAGGTAAGAAGGGTAAACAGAGGCACCTGACCAGGCGCAAAAAAACCAACATGGCAAAGAAAGTAGTCCCACCTCCCATAGTCTATGAAGACATAGATGAACTGCCAGATATCAAACATCATATTGTGATTCAAGATTATAGCACTGTGGAAAATCAAACAGTAATTGGGAACAAAGAAGTTATAGACTTTCAAAAAAGAGGAGAACAAGTTCCTGATTTCTCTAATATTGCAATAAAGCAAGAACCAGTTGATGATACTCCCGTCTACCTCCCGCTTATGAAAAAGTGCTCCATTGTTCTGCAAAATATCCACTCAGGTGAGCCACATCTCCAAAAGCTAGGTAATAAACAGCCACAATCAAAGAAACGAAAGATTGCCAGCTTAGTAAAAGCCAATGTCAAACCAAAGGATCATAGGACTGGCAAAAAGAGTAAGGATGCTTTGGAAGTTAAAGGCAGTATTGAGGCTGGTTCTGCATGTGCTATGAAAACAACAGACCAAATCATTAAGTCAGAACCTTCATATGATGAGGCATCTACTAGTGCCTATTCAGATGGAGGTGAAACTGCACTTGAATCTGAAGATGATGAATGTAATCTGAAAGTTTTAAAAAATAGCATTGTCCATTCAAGTAAACCCCTGGCCCAGGCAAGCACCTTTTCTGAAAACGTAGTTCTTGCTAATCAGAGTTATCCAACAGATGAGAAAATATCTAGCAATCAAGTGCAACCATCAGATCGGCATTTGTATAAAGCCAATGTTGACATCAGGTACCCATTGGTAGGAAACAATCAAGGTATTGTGTCTGAAGTGTTTAATAGTGAAAGTAAAAAAGTTTCTGAAATCAATGAAAACATTCAGGATACACACCAAACAGGGAATGTTGAACCCAATAACTTAACTGACATGCCTCATCAACAAAAATGTATGTCGGATAAACAGAACAATGAGCTTGACCACAATATACTTGGAACTATTGGACGGGATAATAGGTTAGACCAAACTGCAGCCATGGATGATACAGCTGATAGAGCTAAACTGGATAATCAGGAATCTCCAGAGGTGGCTGCTTCAATCACTGAACCGCAGGTTCCAAACAATGTACATACAAATGATTGTCAACCTGATGAAAAGGCAGAACCATCAGCTGATCAGCTCAAAAATTTAAAATCTCCAGAGGTAGCTGCTTCCGTCAGTGGTCAGCAGGTTCAATACAATGTACATACAAATGATTGTCAACATGATGAAAAGGCAGAACCACCAGCTGATAAGCTGAATGACCAGGAATCTCCAGAGGTAGCTGTTTTTTTCAGTGGACAGGAGATTCCAAGTAATGTAAAGACAACTGAGTGTCAATCTGATATAAATGAAGAAACATCAGCTGATCACGTGAATAATCAAAAATCTGCAGAGGTAGCTGTCTCTCTCAGTGGGCAGCAGGTTCCAAATGATGTACAGAAAAGTGATTGTCATTCTGATGATAACGGAGAACTGTATGCAGGTCAGCTGAATAATTTGGAATCTCCCGAGGCAGCTGTTTCTCTCAGTGGACAAGTGGTTTTAAACAATTTACGGACAAATGATTGTCAATCTGATGAAAACAAAGGACCAGCCATAACAGAAGTCAGGCCGACTGAGGAATTAAAGACCATTTGTGATAGTAGTGGCTCAATGACTGTACCTATGGACAGTTTGCTTGATCTGAATAGAATTCAAGATATTACAAAAACTGGAGAATCTGGACTAAAGAATCACACTACCACTGTTGTTGATGTTTGTGATGATATGTTAAATCCAAAAGGACATGAAGAGAAAGAGTATATTACTGCTCAGGACTCGGCATGTACACAAAGCTTGTTATCTGAATCAAATCCAAAAAAGCAAAACAGTAAATGTAAAAGGCAAAGGAGACAAAAGCCTACAGGTTTAGCAAATGCCAGAGGCATATCAAAGAATCAGAGAACTAGAAAAACAGTAGTTAAAAAGGTTCTTCCAGGATTACCTGACATTCTTAATGATGGTACTAAGGATGGAACCTCCCTGTTAGCTATAACGACAACAGACCATGTCATCAAATCTCAACTGCCTTGCAGCAAAATTGTAAATAATAGTACCAAAACAACTGCTAAAACACGGTCTCGTGGGAGAAAGAAGGTCCTCATACCTAATGGGTCTGAAGATGTATGTGTAAAGGCCACCAAGGATCAGGATAAAACAGTAGATAGGTTCCAAAATGATGTTGAAAAATTACACTTGCCAGAGCGTACACATCTGACTACACACATTAGGACTTGTGCTCATGATACTGGTAACTCCCTAGAAGAATATGATGGAAAGAGACAAACAGATCACCCACACATGCCTAGTACAGGGATGGAAACAGGGTCATGTAATGCAGAATCTATTGGCAAAGAACAAGGAGTAACAAATGTCCTGGAATCTGAGGATTCAAGCAAGAGCACTAAGACGGTCAGCTGCAAAAGAAGACCACGAAAGAAAGAAAAGAAAGCAGTAGCCTTAAAAGGGAGTGCTGAGAGACAAGGGAAAGCTGAATCTGAAACTCTTTGTGAAGAGCTCACTAAGAGACCAGAGCAAGTAAAACCTGCCAGGGAGGTGTTAGACTCATATTCAACTATTGCAGATGCAACAAAATCTCATTCTGAGGATGCAAGCAAGATTGTTAAGACAGTCAAAAACAAAAGAGGACCTCAAAGGAAAGGAAAGAAAACAGTAGCCTTAATAGAGACTGCTGAAGGACAAAGGAACCGTGAATCTGAAACTCTTTCTAAAGACCTCGTTAGCCCAGATGGCGATAAGTCTCTTGAGGTGCCTGGGAAGCAAATGCATGCGCTGAATCAAGTAAAACCTCCCAGGGAGGTGTTACCCTTAGATTTAACTATTGCAGTTTCAACAAAGCTGCAAGATGTCCAGGCAACTATCAGTGAGCAACAAAATGAAGCTGTAAGCCAAGCTAAGTCTCAGAAATCTCTGCCAATTGATGACTCCATTGAAACTACAAATAAAGGTATTCAGAAAGGGAATAACAAAGTTGCAAATAGCAGAAATAAAAAAGCAGATAAAAAGCAGTCTGGTGGTAAACGAAAAACACATCAATCTCAAGAATTAGAGTCTAAACCAGGGTCTGGAAAGGTGAGTGAAAATCAAGATGATCCCATCCAAGTGGAGGCAAATACAGGTCTAGCTCTAGTTGCTGGTCATGATGCTGTTAAGGCCTTTGCAGACTCAGGGAAGCAAAGCCAAATCTCGAACCAGGTAGAACATACTCAGAAAGAAGTGAGCATAGGCTCGTCAACTACAGTATCCGCCAGTGAAGACCATACATCTACAAATGTCTTGGCTCTTGGCCATGAACAGCCTTTGAAAGTTGAAAAAGCAAGAAGATCCAAAGGTATTAAATTAGTTAAGATAGCACCTGCAAAAAAGGTTGCCAAATCACGTATCAATAAACAGCGTAATAAAAAAGATAATAAAAGGAGACTTATACCTGAGGGAGTTGAATCCAAGCGTTTGTGTGAAAAAGCCATTAAAACTTCCGATGAAACTGACAGCAAAAACCAAGCAGAACCCCTTACTGAATCAGTGAGTTTAGAACATAAACATCTGACAACAGACCATCTAACACTACCTACAAATAAAAGTACTACCTTGAAAAAGCGATCTGGTGGGAAACAACGATTAATTACACATAAAAGAAAATTTGAATTTGAAAATGTGAGTGAAACCCCCAAAAAGAATCGTGATGACAGAACCACAGATAACCAGGACAGTGGTGTTACAGCATCAGTGTCTACAGGGCATGAAGCTATGGCTACAGACCTTGTGCCTACTGCTCACAATGCCGATGAATATATCAGTGAGTCAGGAATGCAAGGAACAAGATCAAACCAGCTAAAACCTTTGAATAATGAGCTAGACATAGGTACAAGCGTAGCAGAATCAACCAGTCAGGAGGCAACAGTTGTAAATTCCCTAAGCTCTGGATGTGAACAACAATTAAAAGTTACAAACCCACCCATAAGGAAACTTCTTGAAACTGGATTGAAAGGTTTTAAGACATACAAAGTTACTAAAAGAAGTACAAAGAAATGTATTGGGGAAAAGCATAAAATACTTACATTAGGAGGACCAGAAACAATACGTGACAAGCTTATCAAGAAACTGAAATTTGAACATATAGCAGTGGAAAGCAAGAACAACAATAAGACCAAAGGTGTCAAGACATGTTTTGTCTGTCTGAAACGACTAGATGATAAAATTATTGAGTCTGCCCACAATGGTTCCATCGACTGCAGATTGTTGTCTCCGGTATCTATGAAACCCCCTCCTCCAAAATGGTCTGAACAGAAACATGAAAAAAACTCAATCGAAACACAGGGCTTGATTAATAGTATGGCAGAATCCACACACTCCCCAGCCTCTTCTGTAGACCATGCCCCTCCTGATCTGACATTTGAAGAGGAATGCGTAGTCGAAATAGATAGCTTGCATATGGAGGTGTCAGATAACAGCCAGATTCCAGACCAAAGTATAGCAGAAGTAACTCCCACTTACCATGAAAGTATCCTTGAAATGCTTCAACGTCAGGTTTTAGAGAACCATTCAATTATTGTGCAAGATGATGGTGAAAATAGTCTAGTAAGGGATAGGGCAGCTCCCTCCGAAGATGATTCAATGATGCCACCACTAAGTCCCAAAGCAAAAAGGGTGCACGGACAAACAGACAAGCAGTCTCCTCTCTGGGGCTACCTTGCTGAAGTAGGACATAGAAAAAGAAAATTGTGACATGTAAAAGGTTCTGAGGCTGTGAACGTTTTGTGCGAATCCCATATCGATGAGCATACGAGGTAGAAATGTATGGTTATAATGATATAGAATAAAAAAGATACTGCCAGTATATCTCTAACAAAGCATATCACCAACTTGCTGTTTGAATATTGTTTTGTATTCCTTTAATTCTCAATGTAAATGACAAGACAGACCAAATCAATGGTTAGGGTCTCACTGCTTTAGAGTAGAGTAATGTAGGTAAAACCATATGGTAAACACATCAGTAGTATTTGTTACGATTGGTCTTTTGTTTGTACCTTTGTGAGCTATTTATTGATGTCCTGATTTCTGAAATCATCATACTTCTTATTAATGAGAATGCATTTGCTCTCGGACTGTTTAGACACTGTCAAATATGCTAGCTCAGTCATTACTTTGGTTTTGTGTTTAGTCATGCATGATATTTATTGAATCCAGTAAACATGTCATAAAGGCATACAGTTTATTTATTTACTTCATATTTCGCTTAATGTTGATGGAATCAGAGATGAAATATCTGTATGGTGCATGGCATATGAACATAGGTACATATGTATTTATTTCCCAGTTTCTTGATGGCAGTCTTCAGATGGACATAACAGACATATTTTGAATATGCCAGCAGAATATGGTATAACATCATTTATTTCAGCAACAATTGTTTTATGCTGATCCATTATTATTAATAAAAACTTGAATGAAAAGAGTTGTGTTTGTGCAAATTGCACATTAGTAATTACGTTTTTGGGGCAGTCAGGTCTAACATGTATGTTCATCAAGGGGTGCAGATTACAAAGACTTTACTAGGGGTGTGTCATTGTCATTTACTTGTCTTACATACTTCTTCATTAATTACAGTGATTGGACTTACATTACATTAAAGTTTGAAGTTTGATTATGCTGATCACAATGGTAAAGTATGTAGACGTCTCCCTGATTTTCTCCGGAGAATGCTATCCATTGTGACTGACACCAGTACTCATAGATAGAAATCAGTGAAGTGGTCAGTATCATCCAACCCAACCTTATATCTCATTTGGATTGACACAGGTACACTCTCTACTGTCACACATTATAATGGATATTTCTTTCCAGAATGAATTGTGGTCCTCCAGGTGCTATAACGCTACTTTTACGCCTTCAAGTGGAAAAACTTTTGATGTAATTTTTGAACCAGTTAGAAGGTAATCTTTAAAAAAGTGTGGCAAAATTCACTTCAAATATTGATTTAGTATAGAATCCTTGAAATTCATTCTGTTTTGATAAGTTCAAAATAATCATACTTACACTCAAGATATCTTTGATATCAAAACTTTTTGACTTGTTTCAGCATTCTAACAGACATCACATGCTTGAAGTAGGCCGATGACGGCTCCATCAGCTGCTTTGAGGCAGGTGACGACGCACTGATGGCATGCCTCAGGCCAGTGTCGGTAGCTAGCATTTTGAGGCCAATTAGGTCATGAGGCCACTGCAGGTCCTTTGCACACTAGTTGCAATGTCCTCAGGGGTGTTTCAGCTGGTGGGTTTATGCTCGTACACCCTTTCCTCACCCTATGTTTGTATGGAGAGGGAAATACCCGGAAAGAAGGGTTAAAAAAGATAGACGAGGCATGTTGTACTTCCCCTACACTACACTCCTTTTTGATCCAGTAAGTCCAGGTTTCCCTCCTCAAGGTCACATGATACTTTTCCCATTCATTTCTGGCCATCTGATTGGTAGCTGGATTAATTAGGGCAGATTTGTTATTTTTCAAAATAGAAATTTTTTTTTATGTGAATTCTTCACACCCTTGTTGTTATTTTCCATTACTATCAATTCCCCCATACTGGAGAAATTGTTTATTTGAAATGGGATTACCCACTGGGCCATTTGTGGCAAGTTTGTGAGAAATTTTAATATTTATAGTCCTGAGTGTTTCGACCATTTCATGGTCTCATCAGATGTAACATCAGGGGATTTATTTTCATGAAATTCCATATTTTTTGGTTGACCTATTTGGTTGGTGACTATATAGCAGTGGAGGTGTGGCATATTCCATGCTGTGATTGGATCATCAAGTAAGTACAGTAAAATTCCATCATAACAAAGTGACTGGGACAAGCAAAAATATTCGTTATAAACGAATTTCGTTATAACCAAACCATGCAATTAAGGCCCCATGACACCTCTGATATTTCCCATACCTGCCTATTGGTGTTTAGACCACAGGCTAGGCGGGTGTACAAGTCCTATCACACCCCCTGACACTTCTCAGCTCACCCCATCCCGCCTATACAGGCGTTCAGACAACAGACTAGGCGGATGTAAAAGCCCTATCACACACTGTGACACTTCTCAGCTCACCCCATCCCGCCTATACAGGCGTTAAGACAACAGGCTAGATAGGTGTAGAAGCCCTATCACACACTCTGACTCCACTCAGATCTTCCCTCTCAGCTGCAATGGAGACTTTTGAAGTCATTGTAAGGCCCAGTATACTACTGTATAAGCCCAAATAATTCGTTGTAAACAATTTCAGGCCATGTACAGTTCATTATAAAGGGACTCTTTTACTATAGAAATGTATGGAGCTGATTTGGTATAAGGAAATTTGTTCGTTATAAACGAAAATTCGTTGTAACAGGATTCGTTGTACTGGAATTTTACTGTAGCTATTTTTGGATAAAGGTAGGGATTGAAAATCTTATGGATATATCCCATATTGTGGTTCTTACCAAAGTACCCAGCACTTAAATTATATACCGGTACATGTGCTTGATTAAGTGTGGGAAAAAAAACTCCACCCGGTAGACCAATTGTGTCGGCAAACAATTGCCCTGCAGAAAGAATTTCAGCACTTGTAGTAGATTTATTTCTAAAAACTCCTGTACAAAAAGGTGAATCATATGTAAAAGACTCTACTGATTTATTCAGAGAGGTTGAAAACCTCAATGGCATCTGTGAGAATTCAATCATACTACTCATGTAACCTCGCTTTACACTTTTGGTGCCCAGAATTATTTGACAATTTTCTATTTATTTCATAGGTATATCACTGTTGTTAAGTACCATATACTATTCCTGTCTTCTTTCTTGATATTGTTGTCTTATGACATTCCTGAATGCCTTTGATTTAGACTTTCAGTTCAGATATGAGGTATCAGGTCTGGCCTTAGGTCCAGCTTGGTTGCCATAGCAGCTAAACATTCTATTTTGTTATCATTTGGCAGTATTTGGGCCTATCTGCTTGATATTGTAATGTATGACCGTCTATGAGTTCGGAAAGGATCATGAATATAAGGATATCCGGTTCAGAAGGCAACAAGGTTTATTAAATATCCTAAAGTACAGTAAGCTAAGGGTATCCGGAATAGGTGTGTGATCGTTCGGATAGCTCTGATTTATGATTACCAGGTAAGGCTTCGGAGTCAGGGAGATCTTATGGTGTTTGTACAGAATCCGGGAGGATTCTGTCTCTAGGTTCTGACCCGGCAATTATATAGCCACAGGGGTTGGGTGGCGACCCCTCGTGTTCAACCCGAGAAGCCTGGAGGGCAGTGCTGCCACCACCCGCCAGGCGTACCAGGTTTCAACCCGAAGGACCGCCCCACTCGGAAACTAGTCAACCTGTAAGCCATGGACGCTACTACTAAACCGTGCCCCTACACTACCCCCACCAAGACTGTAACAAGGTGTTACATAATGGGTAGTAACTAAGTTATAGTATTAACAACAATAACATATTAAACAGGGCGCATGGCTGGCTTACAGGTTGCCTGACTCAAATATAAGAATAAATAGGGATATATGACAAATACCGGTACGGTTTTTAAACATATGTACACTATAGTATATAAGTCTTATGTGAAAAAAGCATCATTCAGGATGTCATATTGTAAGTAGTGTCTGCTACATTATACACATACACCTATAGTAATAATTATGATACCATACACTATAGTATTGGAAGACAGTTGATGTCATTCAGTATATCCCATATTAACCTAGAATAACCTTTAGCCATTAATCTGAGTAAGATTATCATGTAAGTATAGTCTTTAGGATGATTCCCAATAGAATACCAAAGATAGTATATAATTTTAACCTCAATTCGGAATGAAAGTTACCTTCAAAACACCCCTTTTTTCATTTTAGAAAAACAATACAGCCTCCAATAGTTAGACCATGTCCATTATATTGATACAAAAATATCTAGATGAGTCTGATACATATGTATATATATATATATATATATATATATATATATATATATATATATATATATATATATATTCATATTAACAACAGTTCAGGTGTTTATATAACCATAGCACCAAAAAAAAATAAATTACAATTATGAACACGAAATGGTGATGTGGATCTGGGCTTAACAATGTGCCAGATATATGTATCTAAACTATTAGTAACCTACCAGGGTAGTAGGAAACTTTACAAATATGTTTAACTGCTATATGAGATGTGAATAAATGAGTTTTATATCACCCGGGGAGTTTCCTGTTGTCTGTTGAAGAGTCCCACCATCCCGAAGTAGTAGGATCCTCCGGTTAGTGTGGTTCATCATGGTAATAGCTCAGGGCCTCTCGGGACCTTTCAGAGTCAAAGTACAACCAGGACAATTCATCTCCCCGGTATCCAGAATGTCCATTCAGGTTGTAGCAAGCTGCTCAGCAATCGTAAAATCCATGTAACGTATCCATTATCTTCCCGTCATCGTCCACATCTATGTGACACCGCTCAAAATACCCATTCAGATCGATACATCCATCTTATTTAGTTTCAGGATCCTTAGTTTTTTCCGGTTCTAGTCCATATGTAGCAATCTGATCTTCCAACAGTTCTTTGGCCTCACAGCGAGTACCGTCCCAATCAGATAGTCTCCTCCCAAAAGCTTCTGATTGAGGAAGTCCACCTCACTCCTAGCCTTAGCAACCTCAACTGTCCAAAATTCTGCCGATTTCTTCTGACGTGCCTCCTGGGCTTCCAATTGCTTCATCTTCTCCCTATGCTCTACATCCCTTTCAGATTCAATCCTAGTGATCTCCAATGACTGAATCTTTTGTTTCAGATAAACTATGGAACCCACAACTTCCTGAAGGTATCCCACCGAGAGCACATGATGGCGTTGCTGCCAGTCGGTCATGCAACTCTGTTGGATCTGGAAACTTTCCGGAGAGATATTACTGATATCATAACTAGCCGGGTCCTTTATTTATGGAACACAGGTGTCGCCCCGGTACTCCCTCATCTCACCAAACTGATCATTCGTAATCCTTAATCTTCCCGGAGTGTAGTTGAGCTGGAATGCCGCCTCCAGTTTGGAGTTGGCATGAGTCTCAACCTCACAAAGTCTGCTTACTTTAGAATTCAAACTTTTGAAGTTTGTCTTCTTCCAGGAATCCCACTTATCGATCAGAAGTTTGTGCAGATCCAGGGCTGCTTTCAGAGCTGACTTCACACCGACCTGGTGTTCCTCCTTCAGATGCCTGACCAGCTCACTCTTTGGGAACGTGGAAAGTCCCGAACAGATGGAGCTATTCCTACCCTTGTTCATATAGCACATGTATACAGGATGATGATGCATATGCTCCTCAAGGATATGTCGGATGAATCTCATGTGAGAGCTGAACTTTTCAGGTTTATCACTCCCATGGGCACAGATAATGAAAGGACAGGTGGTGTTAGTTTCCCTATCCCAACTATCGATAGCCCACTTGATTTTGCAGTAGGCATCGAAGTCATAATACCGATGGTTTGTTTGACCCAGTTTACATAAAAGTAATTTGGATTCCGGTCCTGACGGGTATATCGCATCCACTCCTCATCATCCTGTTCTCCATCCATATTTATAAACGGAGGGCAGCTGTAATACTTCGTATTACGCTTACACTCCTCCAAACATTTGGGAATCATC
This sequence comes from Acholoe squamosa, assembly GCA_949317995.1. Lineage (NCBI taxonomy): Eukaryota > Metazoa > Annelida > Polychaeta > Phyllodocida > Polynoidae > Acholoe > Acholoe squamosa. The sequence continues at coordinate 42,858,956 of OX439038.1, forward strand.
TGCATGAACCACTCCTGACATTATCCCAGATTTTCTTCTCATTTGGTGTTGGTGCACCTTCATCATCATACAGCTTGGGATGGTCTATGTCCGTAGACAAATCCCAAGTAACAGAATCTGGCATTTCATAGGAGCCAGAAGCCACAGGTTTCGGATCACCACTTGGCTTCAGAACACTCGCAGACTCGGTCGGAATCACTTCCTTCTCGGCCTGTTCCTCCTTCTTCCTATCCATCTTTTCTCTCTTCTTCAGTTTCTCTTTTTCTTCCTTCTCCTTCTTAACCAAGGCTTTCGCCTTCTTACTGAGACTTTGCTTCCACCCGTCTTTTTTTTTTCTTAACAGTACCCTGTTAAGGTCTTCGGTGTCGACCTCAATACTCCCTTCAGACAACATCTTCTCTGCAATTATAGCGGAAGTTCAGACTCTTCAATCCACCCCAACAATACTCCAACATATTCTCCTTCCTCCTGAGGGCAATAAGTGTTTGTATCTATTGGAATTCTCTACTATTTCGCAGGAAAAACTACCAGGATAAATCAAACATGATGAGTTTCCCCGGCGAATACGCTTGATTAAAAAAGATGGCGGCAAGTCGCGCGAGAAACCCTAAACCCGGGTCAAAGGTCAGTAACCCTCATTTCGGCTAATTGGGTCACACGGCGCCACGTGCTTTTCATGCTTCCGTAAACAAAACGATCTGTCAGAGTACATATTGTCTTCTCGACTCGATATCATCGGGAGTACACATGGAGAATACGTATAGCATTTTGCTGATACGTCGGAATAATCCGTCCACTACCCACAAGAACCTCGAGGAATCAACAACAGAGCAGGTAAGAGCGGTTTCATTTCAGACTGACGTGTATCCCGAAGATGCTGTCCACACCGTTGACACCACCTGCTGTCATAACATTGAACACCACAAACATAATTGTGCAGGACATACATAAAAAGAGGACAATACATTGTTGTGTTCAGGAATCGGTACTTATTGGAATCTATAGCCGGGCTCATTTAGGTAACACCACTTCTCTGAGCAATCCTAGCACTATGGCGAACGCCCTCCTTATAAGTTCTATTTTTAGTACCGGGGGACTCTCCTCTGTTTCCGAGATCTAACCCAGCCTTCAGGTTCCTGGTACGCTTTGTTCTTTATACTCCTGCCGAGACTTTTTTATCATACTTAGTTGATTCTACTACATTCCTTTTCCGTTTCCTTCTTTTCTGAGTGCCTAGCATAGGCATTTTTCTTGTTTTTTTTCTTTCTTCTCTCAGATACCTCGTCCAGAGTCATTCCCGAGTCATCCTTCCGTTCCTCAATGTCAGGTGAGTGATCTAACTCATGTAAGTCTACAATCTCCGGTAATTCCATAACATTCGGACCTATTCCATACATTTCTTCCCCTAGCTCTCTACCCCTGTATGGTCTTAATACTTCCATGTGACATCTTCTCACATTGCCATACAGGTCCTTTATGAAGCAAGTAGTTTCCGAAATAATCTGAGTTATGACATGTGGGCCATCCCAACTAGACACCACCTTCAATCTGTCAAGGGGTTTATAGAATCGAAGGACTCTATCTCCCACCCTGAAGAATCTAGGTTTCAGTCCAGTGTCGTATCCCACCTTCTGCCATCTCGCTGATTTTTCTAATTGATTCCTGACCAATTCATACGTCTTCTTAAAATTATCTCTTAGGGACTCCATGAACATAATAGAACACAGAGTTTCTGGACTGATTTCGATTACACCAAACACTAAATCTGCTGGTATTATGATGTCCTCACCATAAACCAACATTCGGAGTGCAATTAATAGAAGCATGCACCACACTATTATATGCATGCACCACAAAATAACACTGAATATCCCAATCGTCCTGATATTTGTTTACCAGTGGTTTCAGAACTTGCAGCAAGGTCCGGTTGAACCTCTCTACTAAGCCATCTGACTGAGGACGGTACGGGTTCGTACGTGTCTTGCAGATAGCCAAGTATTTGCACATTTCCTAAAACAATTCCCTTCCCTCATCACTGTGAAGCATTAGGGGAACCCCATATTGCAACACCCAGCCCCTCACAAATGCTTCCGCACAAGTAACAGCTTTGTGATCCTTCAAAGGGAACACCTTGGTATATTTTGTATAGTAGTCGCATACGACCATCATACAGGTGTTATCTCTAGGGGTTGTGTTAAACCCACTAATGATATCAATCGCAATTCTGGCAAAACGCACTCCAAATAATTCCTGAACCAATGGATTTTTTCCTAACCCTTCTCCGGGTTTATTCTTACAACAGTCAGGACAAGTGGCAATCTACCTTAGTAAATGTCCACTCATTCCCGGCCAATAGTATCCCCGGGAAAGTCTTTCCAGAGATCTACTCTTTCCGAAATGGCCACTTGTCACATGGCCATGGCAGTAATACATAACGTTCCGGCGCATAGCTCTCGGGATGACAATCTGAAGAATCTTATTAGTTGGACTTATCTTCCACCTACATAAGATTCCTTTCCTGACTTCTAGTTCGGCCCCTTGTGCTAGAAGTCTCCTCATTTCCCTATTCTCCATACTAATAGCAGGGCGGACAGGTTTAATTCTGGATGGAACTGTTTCCATGAGTTTCTTGGTGATAGGATCCTTACTTTGGAACTCGCAAATGATCTCGGGTGACCACTCTATTAAAGTCCTTCCTCGGCCACATTTCCTGATTGGTTTCCTAGATAGGGCATCCGCATTGGTATACTTAGCTCCTGACCTATGTTGGATCTGGCTGTGCTCCAACCCGAATTCTGAAAGGTGTGCCAACCATCTGCCTATCATCCCTTCAGCATCCTTGAAATTAAGGAGCCAGCGGAGAGATGAATGGTCGGTTCTTAGTGTGAAATCAGATCCCCATAAAAAATGTTTAAATTTCTTACTGTATACCACCACAGCCAAGAGTTCCCTCTTAGTGGTGCAATCATTCCGTTGAGCCTTATTCAGGGTATTGCTAGCAAAAACGGTTGGAACCTCCACACTATGCTGGACCTGGTATAGTGCAGCTCCAATGCTATCATTACTAGCATCCGTGTCCAATATAAAATGATCTGATGGGGTCGGGCATTTCAACACTGGGGTATCCGTAAATAGAGCTTTTAATTTCTTAAACGACTCCTCCTGATCATTCCCCTATGGGAATGGTTCCCATGCCCTTCCAGGTGTCCAGTGTGCGATACTCTGTAGAGGAAAGCTCACTCGAAAGTATCCTGGGATGAAATCCCTGTAGTAACTACAGAAACCAAGGAAGGACCATACCTGCTTAGCAGTTACTGTTCTTTCCCAATCCTGGACACTTTCCACCTTTTCAGGATCAGCCTTGATCCCTTCCGTGGATATAATCCTACCTAGGTACGTTATTGATTTCTTAACCCTTAGGTGCCCAAGCGTGCTTAAATGCGTGGTTTTGGGCTTAAATACATGCACATTGAAGTAAATTTTCATCCAGGAATATCTACTGGTTGAATCTGCAAAGTTATACCCTCATTAGAACGGCCATGACCCCCGCATTCCAATGAGACCATCCATTTGACTGTATCACCATTACCTCAGACACAGTGAGTCAAAACATGAAAATTAGTTGTCATACATGTGACTCCTTGGAAGGGAATCAGCCAAAAAGATAGGATCTAGCATGATAGCAAGGTGATGCTGGATCGTTTGTCCCCTATTGCCACACCTTTGATAGACTTGCCAACCTTACAACTAATCTATTCATAGGAATTGTTCATATCCATGTAAATGATGTCATGAACTGTGACCAAGACATTTTGCACCCAGTTAGTACACACAGGCAGAACCTGTTGAGTATAGTTATGCAAATATCACACACTATATGAGATTAGAGCAGGACAGCACTAAAGAGGCTGTATACTAGTGAATAACAATGAAAGGAACACTTTGGTTGCTATGGTTACCACACTCGGTCAGAAATTTCTCTCTTAACTGAAGGTTTAAGTAAAAAAGAACCAGGTGCATAATGTGAATTCCATATCAAATACCTGTTCAGCATTATATATGTACTTTATCACTGGGGTGATGTACATGTGAAATAAATGGAAAATCATCAAATAATTCTGGGCACGTAAAGGTTAAACAATTTGCATTTCTTTGTTTTCAGACGTAACCCATTGGATACTATCCTCTTTATTACCGCTTCCAGATTGTTCAGGCACTCCTGGAATGTCTTTCCGTAGACAATCACAAATACACCAAACATTTCTTCCACAATAGATCACTCAGTAGAGTTTCCATCATGGCTTCAAATGTAGCAGGTGCATTACATAACCCAAAGGGCATTACAGTATATTCGAACAGTCCCAGATGACTAGAGAAGGCTGTTTTTTCTATATCACCAGGGTCCATTCCGATCTGCCAGTACCCGGATTGGAGATCCAGGGTACAGAACCAATTGTTCCCCCCTAGGGCGTCCAGAGTTTCATCAACCCTCGGGAGAGGATATGAATTTTTCTTAGTCCATCCATTCAATTTTCTGTAATCCACACAAAAACGGATGCTCCCATCCTTCTTAGTAGTCATGACGACAGGGCTAGACCAAGGACTGGTACTAGGTACTATCACTCCTTTTTCTAGCTGATCCAGTATCTCATTCTCACATGATTTTTTTCTTAAGTGGTAACCGGCAGTACGGGATCTTAAAGGGTTCGGCTTCTCCAGTGTTGATATGGTGTAGCACCTTATCATTCCGGCCTAAGGGACCCTCAGAGTAGCCAAATGCATCCTCTTATTTCTGTATTAGATTCAGGACCTCCATCTTCTGATAGTTATTTTCTACAGAGGAATCGTCCACCAGTTTATCTAATTCCATATTCATTTTTTCTTTCCCTGACGGTTTAATCTTGGATCTCTGTATGTTGTCAATGGACCATTCTGGGTAGTATTATTATTTTTCATATTTACTAATTTCTTCGCCATATAAAACCTAGGCTCTGCTCACGATCCACACTCAACAATCTCCTGTATTCCCCAACAGGAACCAGGATCCATAAGTTATCACGAACTCACTTCCTCCATGAGACTCTGTAACGTAAGGTAGACGGATGTAATAACATTCCAATCATATCTACACCCACACAGCCCTGCTGGAGGATGTGGGATCCACCTGTGGTGCCATATTTGGAATGAGAGGATATTTCACAATCTCCTCTCAATCCTCATCAACATGATTAACCCACAGGTGGCAATCTCTCCCTATGACACATATCTCTATTTTATTGAGCCACGTGTATAGAATATTTCACAATGCTGTGAGCTGCTCAAGCCCTTCATATAAAAGGCAGCTTGAGCAGCTCCCAATCATCTCTCCCAACTTACACCTTATACCTATACCTAGAACCTACGACAGGTTGAGTTATAGGATCAGAGGCAGAGCTTAGATCTTGGCGAGTGTTATCATTGTTACTACCTTTATGAAACACTCATGTCAGCTATGCAATAAAAGGATCAAATGAACTTCCCTGGATTCCGTGTATATTCACTTCACCACATGTAACCGTCCGTTGACAATGTCCTCCTGTACCTCATTTACCAATGTCATGGACCCAATCTTGGATCCCTTCCGTAGGTAGATGGTTTTATTGCCTCTATTCATAACCGGCGATACATTCCAGAATGGATTTCCTACCAGAGTGTCTACTGATTCCAGTCCGATACTAGCTAATTGCACCAAGTCAGGTTCAAATATCCCTTCTTGGCCTTTCAAATTCCAATCCGAAGTACACAATACATCACAGGAGACACCCGGGGGTATCTTTACTGTATCCACCACGCTGGAAACTGCACTTATCTGTCTTAGCACACACTTCACTTGGATGTCATAGGGTTTCCGGATCCTTAGCACTCCACTACACAGATTCAGCTCGGCTTCGAACAGACTCGCAAAGTCCAATCCAAGTATCCCGTCGTCATTCATATTAGCTAGAATGGGCGAGAGTACAAACTCCTTTTCCCTAACCGATGCCTTCATAAATATTCTACCAAGAACCTACATATGGGTCCCATTGGCTGTACAAGCGTTTACCCCCGTTATGAGGTTCTCATTCTTGTTCGGCAAAAGGCTATAGAATTTATTGGAGATCATTGATTGACTGGCCCCAGTATCAACCAAAAACTCCCCAGTCCTACCTTGGGTCATTACAGATACATACCATCTTCTGCCTCCCAAAGGAGAGGGGTTTCCATGGTCTTTCAGATGCTCCAGACATGGATGGTTCGGGGGAAGGTGTGCCGCACATACAAGTGTGAATACCTCTATCCACCCTTCCTCTTCTCCAACCGAAATTGCCATCTCTTAACAAGTCCAATGATCTGATGTTGGGCACGGTTTGGTTAGCCGGCACTATCGGATGGTCATCAACAGTGACATCCAACCCTACTATTGATATCTCACTCTCGGAATCCAATGCTTCGGCATCATTCCAAGACGGGTCCCTATAGTCCTGATAGGCTATACCCTGGGTTTCATGGTCTCACAGGAACTCACCTTCCGGATACTGAATCTCTTCTTGTTCAGACAGGACTGCACGCTTCTTAAAACCGAATCCTGGTCACTGCACCAGTGTAATGTATGACCATCTATGAGTTTGGAAAGGATCACGAATACAAGGATATCCGGTTCAGAAGGCAACATGGTTTATTCAATATCCTAAAGTACAGTAAACTAAGGGTATCCCGAATAGGTGTGTGATTGTTCGGATAGCTCTGATTTATGACTACCAGGTAAGGCTTTGTAGTCAGGGAGATCTTATGGTGTTCGTACAGAATCGGGAAGGATTCTGTCTCTAGGTTCCGACCCGGCTATTATTTAGCCACAGGGGTTGGGTGGCTACCCCTCGTGTTCAACCCGAGAAGGCTGGAGGGCAGTGCTGCCACCACCCGCCAGGCATACCAAGTTTCAACCCGAACGACCGCCCCGCACCGGAAACTAGTCAACCCGTAAGCAATGGACGCTACTACTAAACCGTGCCCCTACACTATCTCCATTTTCCTATATTATAGTTAAAACTAAACTAAGCAAAGGTTGTTCCTACTGGGAAATAGACTGTTTTGGTACAGAACCATGAAAAGAATTTTATTGATATAAAATAATTTCATACTTTGGCTCACTGTTCTTGGAATAATATAGGTACAGCAATGTGGATGGTCTCTTTGAAATTGGTCATGGCCGTTCTATAGAGGGTATAACTTTGCAGATCGGACCAGTAGAAGTATGTGAATGATGTTTATGCCCCCATGTAAATCTGAAAAATTGGTCACTGGTGGATTTATTAAAAATTGTTTTGAAAACCAATGATTTTTAGTTCATTGATGTAAATTAATTACAAGTCAGTGGCACAGCCATGGGCACTAGGGGATCAGAACGCAGAGGAAGAACAGTAAAAAAGCAGTACATGAACAGTGTAGTCTAGCAGTAGTTTTTCTATACCAAATCAGTATGATGAATAGTGTTCCTGGACCAGAAGGCAGTAAACACTTCCAAATTCAGTGGATACTGAGAATATACTGATCAACCACTGCACATTTCAGTAGCCACTGATAGAATACTCCCAAAACAACTTTACACTGCCTTTTTCAGTACAGATTCAGTAGTCTACTGACTCTCAACTGAATTTGCAGTGTGATACCCCTCTACTGGTATTACTCCATTCACAGGTTAGTGCTGGCGAGCTAGACTCATCTCTGTTATATATTTGGGGCTGTGTAAGAAAGAGAAGCCTCTTCACCAAATATATTGTAACACTATAACAGTAAATTCTGGTTTTAGATAGAATATGCCCCTATATAGGGCACTTTTGGTGATTATGGTTTTTAAACGTCTTGGTACTCCCAGTCTAAGACCTTTATGATCTCTCATAGGCAGATCCCTATCATCTACCCATTCTGGTCTCTTAGGTAGAACAAACATGTAATCTAACAAATGAGTTTTCCTTCTTAAGTACAATTCAAGACAATTACTGCTCGCATGTGTCTCAAGTGGGCTAGCCCAAACTATGCCCCAACCGGGCCCCAGCAGGGCCCCAACAGTACTTTATAGTGTATTCCATAGGCAATTGAGTGGGCATCTATTTCATTAGTTTTATTAATTTATTCTTTTGATTAATGTCTTATGATGGTTTGAAATGGGCTCCCACTCATCAGATTATGCAAAGACAGGTATGGGCCTACAGAGGATATCTAGTCATTCTAGATATTTATGTAGGCCATATGGCTCTGTCTCACCAATGTGATGCAACACCCCTTCGGGGAGGTTTCTGACTGAGGTTTCTGACTGAGGTTTCTGACTGAGGTTTCTGACTGAGGTTTCTGACTGAGGTTTCTGACCAAGGTTTCTGACCGAGGTTTCTGACCGACCATTACAGAATGTTATTTCAGCCTCTAGTTTAAATTTGGTCACAGGGAGGTACTTTTTTTTTCTCTTCCTCCCTCTTCCTCATGGTCCAGGGGTACTTCTCCTGTCCTTCTTTAGGTGGTTCTGTGTTCTATTGGCAGCACAGGGCGTCCTTTGTTTTTGTCCCTTTCTCATTGTTTCTGACCAGTCGTCTCCATGTTGCTTCCCTGGGCTGTCCTGTTCCCTCTTTCACTGGTTTCCACTCAGAACACATGGGCCCATATTTTTGCTTCTGTTCCCTCTTCATTTTGTTCCTTTCCAGACTAAGGAAGAGACTGAAAAAGAAAAACACCCTATCTCCTAAAGAGGTTTCTGACTGTGCCAAATCCCCTCCTTCTCCTTCCTTTTGCCTATTCCATTCCAGTTTTTAACTCTGTATCAGGGGTCCTGTAGGAAGAGGATTTTTTCCCCTTCCTTCAGCCTGAAGAGATATTTTTTCTCCCTCCCTCCCTTCCCCCTTTCCCCCCCCCCCCCTTCTTCGACGACTCCTTTTCCAACGAGGTTTCTGCTCGGGCAGAAAGCGCGTGAAGCCGTCCCTACAGTCTCTTCTTGGAACTACCTCCCTGCTCGCTGGTCACCAGCACCAGACCTTACCTTTTCCGGTTCATAGGTCAACTTTTGGCGGTAAGTTATGTCGTGTTTCTCTTTTCTGCTCGACAAAGCCATATTTCCTCTAACTTAAGGCTGTAAACAGCTCAAAAACAGACTCACATTGAGGATAGAGGTAAGGGGGTCCATCGTCCATGTAGTATAAGGGTTGTCCTTGCTTCCGAAAGTTTTCTTAGTTGTTTTAAGCTCAGCGTTTCCCCTCCTGCTCTCGTTTTTTCGCCTGTTCAGAAACCTCGCCGCGAGGTTTCTGCTCGAAGCTTTCTGATCGAAGTTTTGATGAAGAATACAGGGCCAGTGTGGAACTTACCTTGACCCTGAGCCTCTTCCCCCCTTCCTTTACATGGACACCTTTATTTCCCTCCTTTTTTCCTTTCTTCTTTGCCCTCTTTTCCTTGGTTTAAGGGGAAGCCACATGTATGTAGTAGGAGTCTCCTGACTTTTGAGGTTTCTGACCGGGTAGTGTTCCCTTCTCAAACAAGAAGGTAGTCCTCTGTTTTTCTTACGGTACTTTCGGTTAACGAAGCTCGGTGGTAGGTGGGGGAGATAAACAATTTCTCCCGTCCTCGGGAAGTGCCTTAAATTTTTATGCCACCCCCCTAAACCCCCCTGACCACTCCCGTATGCACAGGAAATTTTTTTCCCCATGCAATATTTCAATTACAGTGTCTTCTGTTGTTGAATACGGTGTCTTATCTCTCTCGCTCCATGTACAGGTATTTTCTTTATTTTCATTAGGTACACGATGGAAGCTTATCAGAGGCTTTTCCCTTTGCCTGTCCCTTTGGTGAGTCTGAGGCCTCGGATCCCATTCCCCTAGCTGGAAAGAACAGTCGATTTGTGGGCCCCGTATCTGCACCTAATGAACAAGGAAGATGACAGGGTGTACCAAAGGGCCCACAGTTCCCTCAACAGTCGCAAGACTTATAAACGAGGAGTTACTCATCCTGACGAAGAAAAAGTGGTAGCCAAAAGACAACAGTACAGGGAGAGAGCACAGGTTAGACTTCTGTTTCTATGAAAAGTTTAGTTCTTGACTTATAATGCCTAAAAGAATTGTTGTTTTCACGTAAGGGGGTCGAAATACTATTTTCAGGCCAGTTCTAAATATTTCGCACCAATGCAAGGCAAGATTCTTCCGTCTCTCGATAAAAGCAGAAATATCTTATTTTGCCCTAAAACCGTCATAAGAAAGGTAGAGTAGGGCCAATATACTAGGGTAGGTAGCTTAACCTGAACACAACAAATTCGTTGAGGCCTGATATACCAGTGTGGTGTAATTCTGAGTTTGTTGGTTTTCTGTCCAGAAGGTTTCTGACCGGCCTTAAAAAGAGGGGTGAATACCAGAATTAAGTTACTTCCCATGGCCGCTTTCACCCAACATGCTGACCCTATAGTGCCAATATATATACCGTATTCCTTGTAATAAGCGCACATGTGTAGAAAATTAATTGTTAGATTCTCAAAACCTTTTTTGGAGCATTAATTCAAAAAAGCGCACCCCCAAAAGCCTAGAATCATTCTTTTTTCCCCTAAAAATCTTAATATTTATCCTTCATTTCATTGATTTGACACCATTGTTGGGTGTAAAAAGAGATGGGTGTGCTTATTAGAGCAGGTGCACTTAATAGAACAAATATGGTAGGTACTCCCCCAGAGGGACAGCATGAACCTACAGTTAAGAGTTATGTTAGTTTAACAGAGCTTTCTTTTTTCAGCAACACCGTCCGGTGAAAGGGTCGGAAGAATGGGAGCGTAAAAAACAGCTGAACAGAGAGTCAGCTGCATTCCGTAAGGAACAGGGAGGTGCATCTGCAGGAACAGTGGAAGGGTCTGCAGCACGAGTGACATGTCGGCGATCAGCGGGCCACCGAGTTCTTGAGCCGTCTTCTCTACCCGACCAGAAGAGAAGGAGAACATCTCGAGGTTGGTTCTGTTCCAACACTTCAACTTTAAAGTCTTCTGGAACCATGCTTTACATTTCTCATCTGTTCCACTTTGTCGTCTCCAGTCTTCTTCTTGAACTTAACCCTTAGATGCCCAAGCGCGCTTAAATGCGCAGTTTTTTGCATGTATATTGAAGGAAATTATCATCCAGATACTTCTACTGGTCCAATCTGCAAAGTTAGAATCTTTATAGAATGGCCATGACCTCCCAAACACTATACAACCATACAACCATTTTGCTTGGTCTCGATTATACCAAACACAGGGAGTCAGAACTTAAAATGAGCTGTCATATTTTGTGATTCATTAGAGGGTATCCCTCCAGGGGACTAAGACTCGACATAACACCAATATTATGCTGGATGATAGTTGTATCCAATGTCCCATACTCCCATTAGATTCTAAAAGAACTGTTCATATCCATAGAGAATCCATGCTTTGCTACTAGCACATTATTTTTCCTGAGTGGCAATACACATAATAGGCAGAATCAGATTTGAAAGTGCTGTGAGGGCTCAGAATTACAGGCACTATTGAAAGGCAGGGGGGGGGGCTATACATGTATATAACACAAGAGAGACCAAATAATACCAAATAAAAATGTTTGTTCAAATAGAATGTTTTGGTAGACTATGGTTACCAGACCTGACCAAAAAGGTCCATGTCCTTAACTGAAAGTCTTCACTGAGTTATGAGTATTCAGAAAATTAATGCAGAGCCCAAATCAAAAGAAGATCAAAATAACACATGACCTTATCAACTAAGTGACACAATTGTGAAATAATGTAAAATAATTCTGGGCACCAAAAGGTTAATGGGTCCTCCTGGAGAATAACTCCATAGGGCTACTAGTATACATGTATGTAACATAGAAGTCAGACTTTCAGAGTTCTTTACATAGTTAGGACCTTTGTTTAATAAATGATGTATACGTGAGTGCAGACCTTTTTTCCCCTCAGTCTATTTCTTCTGCACACTTCTCCCCTTTCCTTTAAAAAAACATTTATTTCCTTTTCTTTTTCGTTGCTTCAGAAGTATCGCGGAAAAGCCCCTTTTTCAAGCCGTCTCATGACCATGAAGACAGTTCTTTGGACGAGGAGGAAGACAACCACACACAGCCAGGTCAGTAGTCCTTTCTTGTCTTTTAAATGCAAAAGAAGAAATGTATTTAACATGCCCTGCTGTGAAGTCCGTGCGAGTCTCATGGCCAGCTCTTCATTTTATCATAGACCTCATTGACTGTCTCTCGTACATACATACAGTATGTACGTGAAGCATATGAAACAAATAAAAAAGGTTTCTGACCGAGGTTTCTGCTCGGTCAGAAACCTCCGTTCAAGGAAGTCCAAGGCAACATGTATTTATAATGACAGCCAACATCTCTCTGGTCAACGAGGTTTCTGACCAGTTTCTGGCAGGCCATAAAGTTGCAAGATAAAAGTAAATTCCATAACTCACTGTTGGAACATCTAATCCTCCACAATGTTCAAGTACAATTGAGACTTGAAAATTAAATCCTCTGATGAGCATACTATTGACTCTCTCTTATCCAGAAAATGAGGTTTCTGACCGACGAGGTTTCTGACCGGCTGTCATGACTCTCCCTTTCAACTGTTACCTAGAGTATAATATCAAAGCTGTTCAGGAATGAAAATGTTTATAACAGTGTTTAACACCTTTTTCTCTGAAAGAGATGAGTTAAATAATAGTGGTAAGCATGGCACAGGGCACTTCCTGTTTAATCCAATGTTTCTGACCGGCGAGACATAAATTTTTTCACTTCTACCCTTAATAAACTATTCAACTATATTTGGTGACAGGAGTACATATACTTTACTGTTCCTTACAGTTCATTTACTGAAAAATTTAAAGAAATATTATTGTTCATCAGAAGGATGGGATTTAATGACAGCCGGTGAAAAACCTTAACACTCTCCTTTTCATAGCCACCCTCAGAACTGCTCCTCGCTGTGGTTTTCTTATACTTCCCTTAAAAGTCAAATCAAATTCCCACATACATGCGTGACCTTCTTTCTCTTCAGTCAATGTGTCTACACCTCAACCGGCCACCCGAACAGTCCAGACTTCTCACAGTAAAACTGACTCATCCATAGTCCAGACTTCTCATAGCAGAACTGCCTTGTCCACAGTGCAGACTTGTCACAGTAGAAAGGCCTTGTCCACAGTCCAGACTTCTCGCAGTAGAACTGACTCATCCACAGTCCAGACTTCTCATAGCAGAACTGCCTTGTCCACAGTGCAGACTTCTCGCAGTAGAACGGCCTTGTCCACAGTCCAGACTTTTCACAGTAGAACTGCCTCATCCGTGGCCTCCTCAGTCAGGTCAAGTGGCACCTGAACAGTCCAGGCTAATCCCAGTCCTGTCCCTTCAACAGTGCAGACTTCTTGCAGTAGAAAGGCCTTGTCCACAGTCCAGACTTCTCGCAGTAGAACGGCCTTGTCCACAGTCCAGACTTCTCGCAGTAGAACTGCCTCGTCTGTGACCTCCTCAGTCAGGTCAAGTGACACCCGAACAGTCCAGGCTTATCCCAGTCCTCTCTCTTCAACAGTGCAGACTTCTCATAGTCCTTCCTCATCCTTAGTCCAGACTTCTTGCAGTAGAACGGCCTTGTCCACAGTCTAGACTTCTCGCAGTAGAACGGTATTGTTCACAGTCCAGACTTCTCACAGTAGAACTGTCTTGTCCGTGACCTCCTCAGTCAGGTCAAGTGGCACCCGAACAGTCCAGGCTTATCCCAGTCCTGTCTCTTCAACAGTGCAAACTTCTCGTAGTCCTCCCTCATCCTTAGTCCAGACTTCTCGCAGCTCTTCCATGACCTTGGAGAAGGCTGTTTTCTCAAGAACAAGTCGTTCTAGTACCCCGGCTCAAGCAGAGTCCACTCGTCCTCGGCTTCGTCCATCAGCTGTCTTTAGGTGGCCTCCAATGGAAATGGGGCCAGAGGAATTGGCATCTTTCTCCCCCAGGAAGAAGGTTCCTTTGCCTGGTAAGCATAAATAAAGCTCTTTCTACTGTACTTTAGAATAGACCTCATTGACTGTCTCTCGTACATACATACAGTATGTACGTGAAGCATATGAAACAAATAAAAAAGGTTTCTGACCGAGGTTTCTGCTCGGTCAGAAACCTCCATTGATGGAAGTCCAATGCAAAATATATTTTTACAGCGAACGTCTCTCAGGTAAACAATGTTTCTGACCGAGGTTTCTGACTGGCCACAGAAATTGAATCTCCTCTCCGCTGCCCTAGTAACATACTTGAATTATCCTTGTTGTCCTAACCACATGGACTTTTCCACACTTCACAATTTATTTTCTACGATGTTTCAGTGCTATAGTTATTAACAGGCAGGTGATTTGATGACCGCCAGTCAGAAACCTTCATCTATTTACTGCTTAAAGCTAATGGCAGACTCATAGAGGAGAAGGTAATTTCCTTTTTATCTTTTCAGGAGATGCAGACGTCATAGGTTTGGACCATAGATACTCGGAGCGGTCCTTCAGCATGGAAGATCATAATCCTACCTCAGGTGTGCTTTCCTACTTGACCCTCACTTAATGTCCCACTGTTTCGTGCCTCATGGCCATTGGTCGTCATGTCGAAACACTATGCCTCACCACTGTGGTGCAATTCTATTTTGAATGTTTTCTCACAAGAACGTTTCTGACCGGCCTGAAAGTTGGAAGATAAAGGTGAATTCACTAACACACTGTCAGACATCTTACAATCCTGCACATGTTTCAAGTAAAATTGAGACTTAAATATAGTCTGACGAGCATGTTAAATTAAATTGACTGTCATTTATCCAGAAATGAAGGTTTCTGACCGACAAGGTTTCTGAACAAGGTATCTGACCTCCATGTCCGACTGACTTATACTACCATAACATTGAACGTGAGTTATGTTCCTTCTCCTTCAGGGAAGCCTGACAGCGAAGGCATCGAGGTGGACAAGCCAGTAGTTGCAGAGGCCACTGAACCCGACCTGGCCACCGACAAGAAGGATTCCTCGTCAGACCTCCGTGTAGAGGTGCACAAGCCCGTAGTTGCAGAGGCCACTGAACCCGACCTGGCCACCGACAAGAAGGATTCCTCGTCAGACCTCCGTGTAGAGGTGCACAAGCCCGTAGTTGCAGAGGCTACTGAACCCGACCTGGCCACCGACAAGAAGGATACCTCGTCAGACCTCCGTGTCGAGGTGGACAAGCCCGTAGTTGCAGAGGCCACTGAACCCGACCTGGCCACCGACAAGAAGGATTCCTCGTCATACCTCCGTGTCGAGGTGGACAAGCCTGTAGTTGCAGAGGCCACTGAACCCGACCTGGCCACTGACAAGAAGGATTCCTCGTCAGACCTCCGTGTTGAGGTGGACAAGCCCGTAGTTGCAGAGGCCACTGAACCCGACCTGGCCACCGACAAGAAGGATTCCTCGTCATACCTCCGTGTCGAGGTGGACAAGCCCGTAGTTGCAGAGGCCACTGAACCCGACCTGGCCACTGATGGCACTAACAACAGCGATCCCACGTCAGGTTAGCAGAAAGCAGTTGTTTTTCTTCATTTTGTCATACTAGTAATTGTGCATGATCAAGTTGTCATATGAGAAATATCATATGACTAGTGGTATATAGGGTGTAAGACCATCAAGCTCTCATAAATTGTGTTGATTTCAGTTATCACTGGTTTATTCAGCTTTAGGCAACATATAGGAAATATCAATCACACATATGTTAATATGCAGGTAATTTCCACATACAGTAAATATACAATTGTTCATAAAGTATAATGTTCTGTTCCACTCCACCTGTGAGATAATAATAATAATACAATGTTCAGTATACTTCTAGGTGGGTTCCCACACCTAGCTCCTGACCTGCTGCTTAGAGGAATAATATAATAGTGTTCAACTTTACCCTATGGTAGGTGTCTTGTAGCAGGTATACTCTGGCCACTAGTGGTTCAGACCTATGCCTGTTCTGGCATAGCCTAACCCAGCATAGTGTAGAGCTATAGCAGGTAGCAGGAGTGATGACTGGAGATGTTACCTCTAGAGTGGTGCTGGAGATTCTGATTTCTAGGAGGAGCAGCCAGTGCTATTTGTACCATTTCTTGGCTTTGCTCCTCAGACTGACTGGAGCCAGTGGCTTCTGCCTAACTCTGCAATTGTTTGAGGGGAGTCTTTCATGTGTCACTGGGTGCACAAAGGACCCCCATGGACGCAGCCATGGCCCCCATTGTCTTGGTCGCTGTGGCATGTTCTGACCCTCATAACTCGGTCAATTACGCCGTTACAACCGCCATTTTGCGCCTGCGCAGACTTGAATATGTGAAGTTGTCAACGCCCGCTTTTTGTGCACTTAACTCGCGCTGGTTTGTCTGTGGCGCATTCGGAGGTCGAATTAGTCTACATGGCGTAACTTTCGTGATAATGGGAGTAGAGCCTTGATCTTGGGCTCAGGAGCGATGCTAGAGCGACCGGAAGGTTATGGCGTCGTGACTTATGTAACCTATTGTTCAGTGTTTTGGGTGCTGAGGCACTCATGACAGCGTCGGCGGTGCCCAGGCACCCGTGACGGCCGTTTGCATTCACTTACAAGTTATTAGTTTGTGCACTGGACCATGAGGTCACTGATTTAGACCCTTATTAGAATCATTATATTGTGCAGTGGACCATGAGGTCACTGTCTTTGGTGATGTAACTTATGTATAGCTGACCTGGCTGGTGTGCAGTGGAGCATGAACGCTTTTCTAGAATGTTTGAGGGCTCTTCTAGCCAACCTTTGTATTAATTTCTTATGTATTCTTTGATTAATACAGTAATATGTTACAATTTATGGAATAATAAAATGGTATATGATAGAATACTCCGTCTCCCCCGAAAAAATGCGAAACTCCGTCATTTCGCCGAGGGAATATATTTTTACCTTATTTGAAGTTATATACTGTTTGTAAGAGGATTTGAAGTAATAGGGAGTGCTTCAAATACAATTTTTGTGGTAGAGCTTTGTCAGTATATATAACAGTTTTTTTTCTGGGTAAAAATACATTTCCGTAATTCTACTTTTTACCATGTATAGGTGTATTTGCTTATGCATTCTCAATTTTGGGTACAAATTTCCAATTTTATGTACAACATACAATTTGACAAATATCATGTAATTTTGGCGTGCAATTTTGCCATTAATGTCCAATTTAGTGTGTAAATTGAGCATAAATGACAATTTTAGTGTGCAAATATATAATTTCGCGTGTAATTGCGTTGAAATGACAATTTTTAGTATGCAAATATACAATTTCGCGTGTAATTGCATTCAAATGACAATTTTTGTTTGCAAATATACAGTTTTGCGTGTAATTGCGTTGAAATGACAATTTTTAGTGTGCAAATATGCAATTTAGTGTGCAAATTGGGTACAAATGTACAATCTGGTGTGCAAACATACAATTTTTGGGATTTTCCTTGAGACAAATTTTTCCGAGGGCCGGAAAAACAAAGTACTTTATGTACAATAGGCTCGTTTGTCTCTGAGTTAATCTGTAATTTGCTATATGGGTGTATTAATTGGCAATTTCGGCAGTGGGCCGCTGCTTTAATTGACTTTTCCCTAGTTATTTGAGTGTGTCCCTGAAAGAGATCATCTTTTTTTTTCACAATTTCTTGGTTACCTAGAGTGTGCTACTTTAAGTAAACCTTGGTATAGTATACAAGTGCTAATGTGGTACAAAAACTGTCTTAGTTATCTACCTTGCAATCATGTATATTAATGTTAGATTTGTATAATTTACAATTTGCAGTTTGCAATTTGCGCGTATATGCACGCATTAATCTCTTCCCTGATGTGCTCATGCAGTGGTGGCATTCTGAGGTGTTAGGTGCCAGATTTTGACATGTGTCTGTGGCAGTGCCTAGCTTGGTGTCAGTGGACAGTTCAGGGTGGGGGTGTGTGTGTGTGGGTCCATAAAAGGAGGGAGTGGCTGGTATTGGAGTATCAGTGTTTCACTGGAATCCTCTGCTGCTACATCATGGGCCACTTTCAAGCTATCCTTGAATTGCCTGTATCCCAGGTGATGGTGGTGGGGAGTCCAGCTAGGGCCCGGGTGGAGGCCAGCCAGACCCTACATTATGGATACATTGTGAGGAACCACAGAGAGATCTGTGGGCACGGTGATGTGCTGGTCAGTCTGTATTCCTGCCGGTACTTTTGTTTTTGACTTGTTGTTTTTGGGCCTCAGTGAGCTTGTCACATATTGTATATTTTAGAGGGTCGTCCCCTTTGGGTAGTTGATCCAGGGGATCATCTCCACAATTGATAGGGAGCATGTCTTTGTCAGAGATTATGCTATTGAGGGAGTGTTGGCTGTTCAGTTTTCCAATGGGAATGGCTTTCTTTAGATTGTTAAGTGCAAAAATGCCTAGGTTCATGTGCTTTTTGATGTTGATGGAAAAATCATTTGGGTTGGCCACTGTTACCGGTATAATCTTTCTTGTTGACCTTGGTTCAACAAGGGCATGTTTGATTAGTACCGGTAATGTCGTGTCAACATTTTCTGTGATGCCTGTGTGGCCTATTAAGGAATCAGGTCCTATGACGATTGCATTGAATGTGGATTCAGAATTTGGTGGCATGGTTGGACCTTTGGCTGCTCTTATGAAGTGTGGTAAAGGAGATTTGGTTCCAAAGGAAATTTTGGCCCTATATTTGGTCATAAAGTTTACGCCAAGAATTAGGGGGTAATTTAGCTTTGGGACAACATGGAGTCTTGTTTTAAAGTCTGTGTTATCAATTAAGAAGGTTATGGTGATGGAATTGTTGACCTGAACTGAGGATTTATCAGCTAGTAGGATAACCATGCCGGATCTCCTACCATGTCTGAAATTGGGGGTTGATACTATTTTGTCTGCCATTTTCTGGCTGATAAAGGAAAGGGAGGCTCCAGAGTCTACTAGGGCTCTGTAAGAACTGCCATTGATATCAACATTAACTGCACCTTTAGTCAATTCAGTATTAATGTAAGAGGTCTTACCTTGCTGCCCATACTTACTGGTCTCGACTTTTAATTGGAGGGTGGAAATTCTCTTGTTCTGGTTTTCATAGAGGTCCTCACTGTCTGATGAAGAGTCTTCATCACAATTCACAAGGTGGGGGTCGCGGTCCTGTTGCTCTGCTGAATTTAATTCTGCTCCATCGTTCATGTGTGAAATATGGCATGTGGGGGATGTTCCAAGTTTATTGTCCAATGTGGGGGCGGGGCTGTAAGATGCATGGTGGCCCTCCCCTGGGTGCTATTCAATATTGTCATTGTAATGATCTCCTTGTCCAGAATCAGGAGGTTGGTTGTCAGCATGGTTATCTCCGATCTTTTTGTTGTCATTTCTGCTTGGTGTTGGATCCCTAGACTTCTTCTGTTGCTGGGTCCAATCATCAGGGATTGGGAAGTCTGCTGGGACTAGTAGCTTCTGGAAGGACACCTGGGGGTGGAGGCAACAGGGATGAAGACAAAATTATTTCTTGTGTCACTGGACTGGATCTGCTTTTGTTGCCTTCCTGAGATCTGCTCCTGCCTGGTGACTAGTATCTGTTCTTGGAGTTTGACCTGTTGTTTGGCCGGATCTGGAGTTGTTGTAACCTTGCTGATTTTAGTTGTATCCCGACTCTCGTCATATTGTTTATTGTTGCCGTTTTCAGAGGATTGTTGTTATAATTGTTGTTGTTGTACTGGTCCTTCCTGGATCTGTTATTGTTGTTGTTGTTGTTACCGCTGTAACTGTAGTTCTTTTGCCCATTGTAGTTATTGTAGTTCATGGCAGACAAGTCTGAAGGTTGGCTTGAGGCATGGGCTGCTTTGGCTGCTTCTATGACCAATTCCTGTCTTAATGCTGCAGTCTCAGCTTCTCTAATGCTTTTGGGGGTGTCTGAGAGTACAACATTTTGTATTTCGTCCTTGAGGCCATTTATAAGATAGTCTACTTGTACAGGCTTGTTGAAACAGCTTAAATGAGCAGATGTGAGTCGCTCAGGTTCGAAGTTTCTATTGCCAGTGGGAGCAGAGAAGTTGGATTGTCCCAGATTTGGTATCATTGGGGTGGATTGAGCTGCAGGGTGGTGGGCGGCTGCTTGGGCAGGTGATGTGTTTGTAAACAAACTATACATGGGTATAGGGTTGTTGTAGGGCGTGTGTGCCTGGTGGGGTGTGTATACATGGTTGTACACACTGCCTGAGGATGAAATGGCGGCTACCGGTAATGGATGGGTGGTAGAGGGCGCCATCTGGTGGGTTGTTGCCGAACTGCCAAAACCTGCATGTGTTGCGCCTTGGTGGGTGGGCGTGGCACCTGTCGCTATGGTGCGCGCTGTATTTTGAAAAACGCTTGGGGGGGCTGAGCCTGTACCCTACTGGCAATGATGTTGGCATTCTGGTAGAGGTGCTCATAGCCTGTGAAGGTTGACCTGAGGGGGATAACCTAGTGTTGGTGGGTGAGAATGGATTGCTTTGGCTTTGGTTAGGGGGTGTTCTGGTCCTGTCAATAGCCCTGAATATTTCAGTTCTCATTCCATCAATATTTTTGTTGACCCTTTCAGACAGATTGGCTGACGCAATTTCAGACCTTCTCAGGACATCAGCACTGTTCTGAGCTGCTCTTCTTTGTATGTGGCCAATGTCATTTTCCAGGTGTGATTTCCAGGTGTCCATGTCATTCAATCTGTCATTTATTCTTGACAGTTGGCAGGAGGAGTTGTTCCCAATCCTTTTTATTTCAGCAGACAATAAGTTCATTTGTCCTGTCTGAAGGTTGGAGAGGGAGTCATTGACTGCTTGAGTCTATTCTCTGACTATATTCCTGGTCATGTTGTCCTGGTTATACTCTGGGGGTGGGGCTGCAGTGGCCATGTTTTGATAGGCAGGTGCTCTGTGCAGGTGGGGGAAGGTTACTTCTGTGTCTTCTTCTGAAGTAGATTCTGTTTGTAAGTGGGCGGGGATGTGACTGTTTCTGTGTAGGATGGGAGTAGTAGCCACAATGTTACCTCTTCTAGCTGCAGAGTCCAGGCTTCTTTGAAGTCTGTCAAATACAGGTGTATTTGGCCTGTGAGGGGAGGATGATTGTACCCTTCTCCTGGGTCTATGGGTGGGGCCTTTCAAAAGATCTGGCCCTTGGTGGCGTGCTCAGGGATGAATTTGGTGCTGGAGGTGTCGCCTCGTCTTCCTCATAAGTGGAGTAGGTGTAATAAGACCTGAGGTTGCCTCCAGGTGGGTTGCTACCTGGCTGTGGGTGTTGGTGAGTCCTTAGTAAGTTGGTGAGGTTGGAGCTGTCTTGCCACTGCTCTTCTAGAATACGGTTTATCCTATCTAGGAAAACAGAAGGGCTCTTACCACACTGATACCTTGGTGTAGCGCCGGTGGGTACTTATTGTGCACGTCCTGTATTGAGTCTATTTTCTATCCACCTGTGGATTGCTGAGTCTAACCTGCTCCTCCAGTAACCGTCTTCTACTGATGGGTGGGCTTGGATGTCTGGTACAGTGAGGTTGTCCCAACTTAGGTCTGGTGTAGACTGTGGGCCAGAATCAGTGCTGGATGAAGATGACTGTCTAGCAGCTTCCAGGGCATCCTGCAGGCTATTGGATCTTTCTTCTAGATGGCTATCTAGGTGGAGGTGATCAGGTGATTGATTTTCAGGGGTGCTGTATGTGGTATTTTGAAGACCACCTAATCTTAGGGGTGGTGATTCTGAGGGTGAATAACCAGGTAGGGTGAGGTTTAAACCTGGTGGTGGGGCTCCTGCTGGTGTGCCGGTATGTGCACCTGTGTTGGTGTCCACTATGGTGGACGAAAAATGTAAGGTGTTTGAACTCACAGGTGTTTGTTTTATGTGTACGTCTGTGGACTGGCTGTTTTATGTGTACGTCTTTGGACTGGCAGCACTGGGTCCAGCTATCAGGGTGGTGTACTGTGTTCTGGTGGCTTCTTGCTGATCTCTGTCTGGAGATGTAAGGATATGTTGTGGGGCTGGCTCCTTTGGTAGGGTCTCACTGTTGTCCATGGCTCATGAGAGGTGGTAACTGTGGGATGATACGTGAGGGTTTTCCACCATTGTCAATGAGTCCGTAAATGATGAATGAGGATGAATACAGACGAATCAGGGATCCAGTTTGATATCCACTTTATTCATTGAAGTCCGCGAGGTATGGATGGTGATACAGTATAAGGTGCCCAACAGTGTCCAAGCCTAGCCCTTGAGCTGTGGGCTCTTGTCTCACATGAGTGTGTGTGAGGGATGAAGTATGAAGGTAGAAAGATGAGTGAGCCGCTCCAACTACAGGTATTTATAGTAGGAGCTGCTCACCCAGCTCATCCTAAAAATAGTATCGGGTGAGCTAAATATAGTAACTGGGGAACTCCAGTGCAGGTGTGTAGGTGGATCCTAAACACAGCACTGGGGGTCACAGAGTTCAGTATGGTTCTAAATATAGCTGCTGGGAATTCCCGGTATGCTGTGAGCTGCTTATGATTAATGGGCATGTCCTCCAGCGGGAGGAGTTGGTCTAAACATAGCTACTAGGAATTCCTGGCATGCAGTGAGCTGCTTGTGATTAATGGGCATGTCTTCCAGCAGGAGGAGTTGGTCTAAACATAGCTGCCAGGAATTCCTGGCATGCAGTGAGCTGCTCGTGATTAAAAGAGTCTGTTTCTCCTCTTTCCTATCCCCTCAGGATGTGTGTGGTGCACATATGCGTGGGCACTGACACATTCCCCTGTGAAATTGTGTAATGTAGTTCTCGCAATGAATATGACCTTAGCTGTCGAAATGGCGTTAAACATCTATTACTCACTCACTCTAAACTTTTTCATTACTCATAAATGTGACATTTAAATTTGACACTGGATTTGGTAAAACAAACAAAGAGTGATTTAATTCATGTCAGTGATATCATTCCGCATCAGTTTAATTAGGCTTGAATAAAAGGAAAGTAGGCTTTTTCTTGAATGTGTCTTGTCTTGTCTATAAGAAATATCTTAAAATTTCAAACTTCTTTCAGGGTCAATGAGAAATGAACTTCACAAGTACAGCTAATTCAATGCCAAATGATGTAGGCTATGCCTCACCTCTGTGAAGGTTTCTGACCGGGAGGTTTCTGACCAGTTTCTGACCAGCCATGAAATTTAAA
The DNA here is from genome assembly GCA_949317995.1 of Acholoe squamosa. NCBI lineage: Eukaryota > Metazoa > Annelida > Polychaeta > Phyllodocida > Polynoidae > Acholoe > Acholoe squamosa. The sequence continues at coordinate 42,882,140 of OX439038.1, forward strand.
AGTTGGAAACCATTAGGAACTAACAGAACAGTTGTTCCTGCACATGTTGCAACTGAAAATAAATCTTATATTAATACCATCTATGAGGCTATAATCGGACCTGTTGAGGAGGTTTCTGACTGGCTGACATTAAATTCCGTTGTCATGATTAAAAAATACAGGTCAAGTTTTGAGTGAATTTATTGTAATTCATAGTAAACTCCATCTATTACTCTCCCTATCGATAGTTTAAAAACAAAACTAGGGCAGATTCAACTCTGCCAGTCAGAAATCTCCCGCAGGAAACCTTCATCTCTATGAGACAAAGGACCCAATTATAGCCTAAAAGAGGCTATCGGACACTAATTTTCCCCTGAAACATGTGCATGAATTATTCAGGAACTATTGTTCTGCCAGTCTTATAAATGCTGTTTTCTCAAAGATTTTGGCTTGTCAGAAACCTTCACATTCAGAGTTGCATCACAGTGGGGAGACATGTGGATTACTCAAAGAGGAAAGCGGTACCTACCTGCATCGTCTATCCTCTTACATTTTCTTCTCTCCCAAGGAAAGCAAAGAAAGAAAAAGCAATTAATGAAAAGTCGAGAGAAATACATATGCCCTTGAAGTAGTTAAATGAGGTTTTTGACTGACAAGGTTTCTGACCGACGAGGTTTCTGACCGACGAGGTTTCTGCTCAGCATTTACATTTGGTTTTAGGGGTTATACGATGTGTTAAAGAGAAGGAAAAGGGAACAAAGTAATATCATGGATGTCATGCACGAAGACAGTGTATAAGAAGACGGACTACAAATCAATGAGACATGTGAAGGATGGATAATAGATCCGTGTTATCATCCTAACAGGTTTCTTACTGAGGTTTCTGACCGGAATTAAATATGTAGCAAAAGGGTTGGAAAATAAGTAAATAAAAGCTTATGAACACAGTGCCTTGTTCCTTATCCAATGTGAAAAAGCAGCTGACCTTACTCTGGACATGTATGTCTTCCTCTAAAAAAATTATAGTCTGAATTGGGGCCCAGATCTAAAATCAAACCAAGGTACGGGAAGGTAAAAACTCTTTCTAAAATCACATTATTCAAACTAAAAACAGGTATAATTTTAATATTATTATTATAAAAAATCATCCATTTTCTTTTCTTTTCATGAATAGTAAGGCCATTACTTAAGCACCAAGAAGATAATTTAACGAGGCAATCCTGCTTAGTTTCCACAGATGTAGTAGATATCATGGTATCATCAGCCTATAGAGTAACCTGTATATTATGATAGATAGTAGGTAGGGAATTTATATAAATAGAAAAAAAGCACAGGGGCCTGTTTTTCCCTATCTTACGGACAGATAAGGACGTCCGTATGTCACATATGGACCCCCATATGTTGGAAAATCAAATACGGCTAAGGGGGGTACCAGGTCGTATCCTAAAAGTGACATATGGATGTCCGTATGTAACATACGGACATCCGTATGTGATATACGGACGTCCATATGTGACATATGGAGGTCCGTATGTGTCCGTATGTAGTGTCCATATCTGATATTATTTTGTATCACTTTAATACATTTTAACATAAGGAAAAACAGGGCCCTGGGCCAAACACAGATCCTTGGGGAAAACCATAGGTAACCTTCCTAGGATTTGATAGATGATTATTTGCTATAGTTTGTTGCTTTCTATCACTCAGGTAAGATTTGAAAAAGTTGCGGGTATTTTTACTAAGTCCAAAAGCTACTAACCTTTCTGATAGTTTAGAATGAATTACTGTATCAAATGCTTTATTATAATCCAAATATAAGCTATATGTGATCTTATTATTTAATGTATTCATAAATATGTTATTAATGTGTTTCCCAATAGCTGTCTGTGTTGAACGTCCCTTACAGTATCCATGTGCCTTAAGTCAAAAGGCTATGTTCCTCCATATAAATCTTCAGTCTATTGCATAAAATCTTTTTTAAAATCTTCCCTGGCGCAGGCAGTAAACTAATAGGCTTTAGATTATTGACATCTAAACAATTTGGTTTCTTATGTAGTGGTACAATACTGCCCATTTTCAGATCTTCTGGGAAAGTCCTGGTCGACAAACATTTGTTATAAAATGTTAAAACTATGTTAAGTATGGCAATAAAGACATCCTTCAATACAAATGACTTAAAATGTTTAAAAGCTGATGGTTTTGTAACCTCTATATTCCTTACTTGTAAGCTTCCTTCTCTACTGGGTATGTAAGGTCTATGTCTACACCTGGTGTACCGTATGGAGCTGTTTTGATGGTGACAAAGAAAGAATTGGTAGCAGTTCATCACATTGGGCCCTTCCTACTGGTAGTGAGTTAAATCTCAACGTCATAATATGCTTATCTTTAATCACTACCATAGCATATTAAAGACCAGCACCATCTCATGAATGGGCAGGGGATCAGTAGGCTACTGCATTCATACTGCAAATACTTTGAGGCTTGTGTGAAAATCAAAATGAAACAATTCAGAGAAAAGGGATACCCTCAGAAATTATTAGATGAGGTATGGTAGTGAAACAAATAGAGTGAAAGTCTCTATTGGAACCAAAACCAAAGGTGAAATTGAAGGAGAAAAAGAAGTAAGATGAGGAAAAGGAAAAGATCTTCATGACCACAACCTTCCGTCCAAATTGTAACAAACTTTCTTCAATTATCAAGAAAAACTGGAAAAACTCGGCCTAATCAAGAAGCACCAGACCATTAGAAAGATTCTATTCCATAGTATGAATAATGTGTGCCCAGAGTGCATATGTAGGGCGCATATGTAAGGATTGATGAAAATTATATGGTAAATGTTGGTTATAAGGAGGTGCCGGTTTCTAGAGGTATAACCTCATCATAATGGAGGACCCATTGTGATTGAGCTAATTATAATGTATCAAACAAGAAACTTTGCTGTTTATAGACCAGTTCTTATTATATCTAAGCTCATTGTGGTCAGATTTTCTGATAGATGGCCTATGAATGCTTGGATATATAGTAGTTCTAGGTTCAGAACAATCAGAGCCTACTACACAGTGCATATTCTAGGCATGAAGTATTTTTGGCAAGGATTCTCTGCCCTTGTATTGTCAATACTCCTTTGGTCCAAGTACCCAAGTGTTCCCATATATGCTGCCATAGGGCATAAGGGACACATGAGTTTTCCAAGGCACAAATCCTTTACAGAGAGGCAAATGAACTATCCAAACCTACTCATACTGAGCAATTGTGACCCTGTGGTTAGGCTGGTATTGGGCTGTATGGTTGTGTAACTGTGTATATTGATGTAATCTTACTTGTATAGATATTAGTAGTTCACTCCACTAGTCTCGTGTATTGGGAAGACTAACTCTAGTGGTATGATGTTGGCTTAGCCCATTCTTATAACCAACACCAAGACGCCAGTACAAGTCACTATTTATTGTTCACTTGTTATCCACAGTTACAGTTGTTTTATCAGTTCCACTCAAGTCTACAACAGCTTCAACGACATCAGTCTAATCATACATACAGTTCATGTCCAAACAATCCCAGTTCTTATAGAGAGGTATGTGTCCCAGAGAGGTCCTGCTTAATCCATTTTTACGTTGGCTAAGTGTAATACTAAGTACTAAACAGCTTCATCCAAGTCTACTCCAGGAGTATGTGTTCCTTCCTCGACAGCTCCCACAATACTGACTCCTCACCTGCTTCTCACTACCCCACTACACCTTTACTCGCCATGTACTTGGCTTACACATATCCCTTCCCTTACAGAATTCACCTGGCCGGTTCTTGTCCGACTCCATCATCACCTGCTGCATTCCATAGCTACTACAAACCCATCACAGGACTCCTATAGCACTCTCCTATTTGGCACACAATAAATACACACATAGTTATACCCTGTTATACCTATTCATTATAATTATTACTTATTGATGACAAGACAGGTGCGGGCACTCCCCCTCTTGTGACGTGAGTCACACCGGTGTCAGGCATGATTATGCCTGTATATATATATATATATATATATATATATATATATATATATATATATGTATTGTCTTGTCACTAATACCTGAGGTTCCCTTTATTAAAACACACATTAATAAATATCATCGTTATACTCTCTTAACACATTATATATATTTCAATATGTATATATATACATACACACATATATGTGTATAACACCATGCATTGCTATTATTTGTATATTCCACTCTGCATTCAGGTCTAAGCTAAAGTATATAAATGACCCTGGGTGATTTTTGACCTGTAGTCATTTTTGACCCTGCCCCCCCACCATACCCCCACTCACCCTACTTGAAGAATTTTCACCCCAGAGTCATTTTTGACCCTGGGTCATTTTTGACCCAGTGTCATTTATGACCCTGTCCCCACCCCTCCCCTTACCCCTCTCTGCCTTATCAGTTGACCTAGATAAGTGGCCTCTCCCCTATACTGGCTTTCAGTTATGAATGGGCAGCAGATTAAGTTTCAAAATGTGTTTTCTCAACTGCTATAGTTCATATCCAAAAGTTATTTTAGTTTCAACTAGGATACATATTGATCTTTGCAGTGATGTATGATTTATCAATCTCAAATATGATACAAACTTATCATTTGCATTATTGTGAGCCCAGAGAGCTATTTTCCCTCATACCCACTGCAATAATTAAAACAGAATGTAAAATAAGATGTCTAAAAAGTAGTTTGGTATTCTACACTACCATTATCAATTCTCCTCTTTTGATATATGATGGTTTTATGATGGATAGATAAAGAAAAATGGCCCAAAAAATCAAATTAAAATTGCTTTTTCGATAGCAGACAGAGCAGGGTCATTTTTCACCCAGGGTCATTTTTCACCCAGGGTCATTTTTGGGGTTTTACAAAACCTGGCATTAGTGACTTATTTTTAGCGCAAACTTGTCCTTTAACATGTATTTATTATTACAATCCTCTCATTCCTTGGTCTAAAATTTTTTTCTTTCCTTTATTATTTATTTTACTCATTCACTCGCCTTTACCAAGCATTTTATCCCCTTACATGTCTATATATCCTTTTTACTGTCCTTACCCGGGCATTGACACCAATTACACCCGAGAGCTCAGTAAATCCCCCTAATTCTGTCAACCCCTTGTTCCAGACCGTTCCCCTCTATCTGCCCTTTGCCCCAAGCATCACTCTTAAACACATGCCAACGCGTCTCGGGTTACACATAGCAACCTCCTGCTTAACTCACGTGTATACAGCTTATCAACATATTTACCCCTCACTATCGCATATTATCATCGTTAATGTCTTATTAGCATGATATATGTCCATATTATGGTTCTCTGTTATCCATATTATCCTGCCTATAATACATACTGGCACCGCTTCCTCATCGCAGTTCATTTGTGTGCCATCTCTATATCGTCTACCCCACTCTTTCTTCTCGTGCCAACTGTACGATATCCCCCCTCCCCCCTGGTGAACCTTATGCCACGTCTCTATTGCGATGGCGTTCTGTTCATCATTCTCAGTTTATTCACTCAAGTCCACGTACACCGATGATGGTCCCGTTCTGGACTCCGGACCCCTTAGAGCCACATTCACCAATTCCTTATGGCCTTTACCCGCCCAGTACGAAACTGCCGTAGCCCCATACGTTTCTCCAGGTACTTCCGGTAACTGTCTTGATCTTCTTAACTGAGCCATTGCTCTGGCGTGTCCTGTGTCAGATAATTGATGTGTATTGATCTCTCTGTTCCTTATTGGCGTCCATCCTGCTGCTGATATCATTGGTATTTCTAGTGGTACACCAGACCCCCACTATACCTAATTAGCCTTGTCATCACTGTGAACCCATAATCACCATTCAGTATCCCTACCAGCTTCTTTGACACCTTCACGGTGGTTGGTAATGGCAACGGTACAGCATTCTCCGCCGTTGCCATTTCAGTGGAGTACAACACCCGGCCCCACTGTACTGTAACTATGTACTTTGGGCACAAGTAGCTTATCGCTTCATCCCTAATAAGAGCCTGTTCTGCCGGTCTTTGAAACACCTGGTCTAACGGCATCAGACTTTCCCCTAATGGTATTATTTCAGTGATTTCTTTAGTTGCCACCTGTAAATACAGTCCATCCACTGGTTGAAGCCTCTTCAGTTGTCGCACTTTTCTGACCAGCATTACAACTGCTATCACCAGTACTATCACTATTAACCTTTACGTGCCCAGATTTATTTGATGATTTTCCATTTATTTCACATGAACATCACGCCAGTGATAAAGTACATATATAATTCTGGACAGGTATTTGATATGGAATTCACATTATGCACCTGGTTCTTTTTTTACTTAAACATTCAGTTAAAAGAGAAATTTCTGACTGAGTGTGGTTACCATAGCAACAAAAGTGTTCCTTTTGTTGTTATTCACTAGTATATAGCCTCTTAAGTGCTGTCCTGCTCTAATCTGATATAGTGTATGATACATGCATAACTATACTCAACTGGTTCTGCCTGTGTGTTCTACCTGGATGCAAAATGTCTTGGTCACAGTTCATGACATCATTGACATGGATATGAACAATTCCTAAGAATAGATTAGTAAGTTTGGCAAGTCTATCAAAGGTGTGGCAAAAGGGGACAAACGATCCAGCATCACCTTGCTATCATGCTAGATCCTATCTCCTTGGCCGATTCCCTTCCAAGGAGTCACATGTATGACAACTAATTTTCAGGTTTTGACTCACTGTGTCTGAGGTAATGGAGATACAGTCAAATGGATGGTCTCATTGGAATGTGGGGGTCATGGCCATTCTAATGAGGGTATAACTTTGCATATTGGACCAGTAGATGTTCCTGGATGAAAATTTAATTCAATGTGCATGTATTTAAGCCCAAAACCGCGCATTTAAGCGCGCTTGGGCACCTAAGGGTTAATAACAATATTGCTATTGTTGTCTGGTGTTCCGGATCTTCCACTTCATAATCGCCTCCAACGTCTTCACCATATTTTTCATAGTCCCAAGTTTCTATACTCCTTATTCTCATAGGCATCCTTGCCAGTTTCAAAGTGGCCTCCAGCACTTATGCCATCCAGATCCGGCAATGCTGATCCGTCCTCCATTGCATTTACTAAATTCTTAAGATTGACAGCTGCTGGTGACTGCTGAATTCGAGCCCTGTGTTTCATTTTAGTTTCACCAACTTTGGTAACACTTCATCTTGTAGTACCTCTACAGTCTCACCATTTAGTACGGCTTTTATCCATGTCAATTTCTAAACACTATTCATTTGTAGCAAGTCATTATTCACAAAAGTCACATTAGTTTCCATGTTCACATGACCACACCCTGCCAAACTATAAGGCATCCATGCACCGGCAGTCATAAATGCACAGTCACACCAAATGTTCAGTATGGCGTAATGATGCATGTTCACCTTAACTGGACTGACCTATTAATTGACCTTGTATGTCGGGTCCCGACACTAAGGTGCACCCCTTACTCAATGCTTTTGCAAACGAAGGAAAACTTGGTTGAACTATATAGCTGATCTCAAAAGTCTCTGCTATAGCCGTCTTGTCATTTTGTATCAGTGCCGCCATGCACCCTCGCTCAGCTAACTTCCTCATGTGTAATATATACGGACAGACTGCTATAGAGTAACCATGGCACCGTGCCCAATTTACAACCGGCTCGGATATATAATATCGTCCATTCTTAGATATGGTTACTTCTGATGGTAATCCTTCTATTCTTGTTCCGTCAGCTTCTTTGTTAGCCAGACGTACTGGTACAGGAAATACCTTTACAGAATATACACAAAATATGTGCTCTTCTGACACCACTGGTATCCGTATCTGCATCTTCACATGACCCCTGTGTTGGTAAACCTGTACCACACTATTATCATAATAGTATTCAGGATCGCGGGTATGTAGCTTTCAAATATACCTCAGTGTTGACTATAGCTTCTTTCAAATCCTCTCTGGTTACCAGTTTTGATGATAGCTTTCTTCGTGATGCCAGTCTCACCTCAGCTGCCATATCCTTAATCTCAATGAGTTCATTTAGCAGATGTATAATATACCCCCATTTGACCCTCGTCAGTAAACTTTCATGGTTGTACACAATGGATAGTTCATATAGCGCCACGCTGTGCATAGTTTGAGTTCTTTCCAACAACTTCCGTCTCTTCAATGACACTTTGGCCATTTCATATAATTGTAATTGTCTGTCTGCCAATTCTCCCACTTCCGCCATGACTTCCTCTAAGCCATTACTAGCACTCGTTGCCAATGTTTTAATAACATCGCGCACCTTATAATAAGACATCTTCAGTAGTTGAATATCCTTCTCATTCCTAGCTACATCCTCAGCTCTCCCAGTCCCAAAAATATAGTATGACAACTCCCCTATAATATTCAGACCTGGTATACCTGCTCTCTTAGACCTTTTGACCTTTTGCTGTTCAGGTATATTATCCATCAATTTTTCCACTTCCTCTTCTCTGGCTTGTATCAATTTCCTAAAAAATTGATTCAACCATTCCTCTTTCTGTTTGATATTGTCACAGGTGTTTTCAAACAATAATGTTCTATTGTGATGTTGAATATCACACATAACCTGCATATTTTTCACACACTGATCATAAATGCTTTCCATTTCCGGTTCTGGTAGTCTATCTGGTATACCCAGCACAAACACCTGCGACACATGATTGTGTTCAGCTGTAGATATGTGCCTGCCCGGCTGCAAAATGACACCCGATTCGGCTGTCTCTAAAGTCTCAAAAGTGTGCCGTCCTGCGTCAGCAGCACCCCACAGCGAACATAAGAAACACAGTATAGTTGGCCACGCCATTTTCTTCTTATTATGGCCCCTGGTTACAGCCCGATCTTGGTTACTAAGAGTTCCTAACTGATCGCTCCTGGAAGTTTTATTGGTTGTGAACACCTAATAGGACCTATCGTGCTAAAAGGTTCAACATGTCATGACCTTTTTCCCCCTCACTGTATATATATATTCCCGTCAACATGAACACGTGCAGCCCCTCCCTGGCTATCTGTACGTCGGTTTCATCTGATAACACCAATTTATTGGATTGGTGTCTTTGTTTCAGCGACTCCTTCTAATGTGCCCCCCCCCCTTTTTACCTAGATTTTTTTCTTTACTATAGTTTCACTATATCTTGTATTTCTTTTCATTTGAATTTCTCATCCCTTGGTTAGATACCTCGAATTGAATCCTCAGTCAATGTTTGACTTCTGCCTCATCCACACTCAAAATGGCTAGTTACTCCAGTGTCTTTATCAATGGCGCGCTGGTCTATCTTCCCGTAGATCGTCTCCAAGCTGGTTTTACCTATTTTGTCGGATGTAGAGACCTCTCTTCCACTGATGCCAACATTATTCCCTGCATGTTAATATGCACCGGACCTCAAGGAGCTACTTTACCGTCACACACTCTCATTCGAGATCATCTTCGTCTAGCATGTCACATGACAGACATGACTTTGCGCATCATTCATTTGGATGGACTTCCTGACCCCAACTACCGCCTGCAACCATTTGTAGCTGCGCCACCTTTTCCTATACCTGCATACCAACCAGCCGTTGTCAATATCACACCACCTTCAGCAATTATGACAGCTCCCTTCTTACCACCCTGGAATCCTACACTGATGTCGCCCATAGCGCCATTGTGCCTTCTAGCTCGGTTTCCACACCCACTTCTGATGTTTTCACAACTTCTACCTCGACCATTCATTTGCATGTGGACACTTCCTTCCAATATCCTCTTCCTGCTGCCTTTACTGCCTCATCACCTCCTCGTCAGCTGCCAGCTCGTCACCAGTCTTCTATATGTAAATTATGATGTGATTTCCACCACTCCTGCTACTTCCGGTGTTCTGCCTTCACATCACACACTACTGCTAGCCACCACTGCACCACTATCGTCTATGACAGCTCTATCTTCAACCCCCGATTATTCCACCGCTGCTTCTCATCTATTCTCTACCACCAGTACCACTACTTCTGGTCTACTTCTGGTTATATCTTCCTTAATGATGCCTTGAGTTTCCATCAGGACCGCACCAGTCGCTTCAGAGACCCGTGCCACATCGGCCCCCAGGTCTCCACCTTCCAGACTACATACACCCGCACTGACCCTTGTCTCCTCTACTTCCGGTCAACTAACATTATCACTTTCCACTCTGGTTCCTGCAGCTTCACTTCCTCAACTTCTGGCTATGTCACCCTCGTTCTGGAGCACTCTGGCCCTCTCGCCTGGACATCCACCCTTCTCACCATTAACCTGTCATGCTCCAGTCTCTCTACATCACAATTAACTTTTAGTTCACCTGCTGTCGTTTCTACCTTAACGTCTTCATCTGCTACAACGGTACGACATCATCCCTACCAGCTTCCTGCTAGACCACAGACCTCCCGTTCCTCAAGTCCTGGAGGTCCTTTTCTCCCATCCATAGACTCTCCAACTTCTACCCTCACGCAGAAGTAAGTATATTTCTCTAACAATCCACACTTTGGTTCCTATGCTCACTTTGTTCTTGTAACAAGATACTATACACATATTTTTTTTCTTAAATTTTAAAATATATGCATAAGCTGACCCTATAAAGTCACTGGACTTCTCTGAGTTGCGAGTTGCAGCACTCACACTCACAGTCACATGTATATAAATAAACTCGTAAGTACACACATATGACTGAATATCATGCGTCCTAGCACCTTCTTAAAGAAGAATTTCACTCACAATTTAAATGTATCTGCAGCTGTAAACACTGTTTTTTTTTTCATTTCTCAGAGTCTGGGCTTCTTAATTAATTAAACAGTATGCCTTATTTCTGGACAAATATATCCTTTAAATTTAGGTCTCTTAATTATAGACCTTGTCACTGGATTCATTCTTTGTGTGACACGACTGTGGTCCTGCTGGTTCCGACTGATGTTTCTCTGTTCGCTTAGACAACTCATAAGGTGCCCCATAATGGTTTCCTCCTGTATGTTGTGCACTTCTCAATCTTTTCTTATATACCTGTGTTGTTTATTATCTTCAGCTCCTCTCCCGCTTCTTCTGACGATGATGTCTCCACTACTAGTCCTTAAGATCTTCACTTCAGGTACATATTTCTAATATCTCTATATTGAGTGCATCTTACATGAATCCGATTCATCACAATTTTTACAAACTGTGTTGGATGATTAAGTCTTATCCACAGAGTAGGGTGTATCTGAGACTTGGTATCTCTACCCTCTCTACAGTAGCCGATGATTCTTTTCCTCCAGTATTTTATAACTGATCTACATTAATTCATCTCAACCGCTATGAGTCTGCCGTTGTCTATAGTCCAAGCTATTGCACTGGAACTCATGATTTTATTTTATCTTAAGTATTGACTATGTTATTTGCTGTTTTTATGTCTGTGTAGAATGTTGGTTATTATGTCTGTCAATCCTTTGTGTGATGTGTGTGTCTACCGCTCCCCGACATCTGTATAGCTGGGGTTCCACTTCCTCACTGGCGTTATCCTTGCTTGCCATTGCATCTTATCTCTTTCTCACTTGTGCATGTCTGCTCTCTCTCCCCCCCCCCTTTTTCACCTGTTGCTATGCTATTAATATACCTGCATGTCTCAGTATCCAACGCTCCCCCCCCTTTGTTCATTCCCTCACTGGCTCTGTTTCTACGCCATCATCCCCACACGGTCTCTTCTGCCTCTTTCCTTTTCTACCCCATTCTTTCCATACATCTGGGGCTGCGAATACTGCCATGGTTATTTGCTGTATTTTCAACGCAGTATTTTTACTTTCCTGAGGTAATTTTCTAACCCAAGTTTTCACTTCCCCTTTCATTCCCCACAATAATAGTGCCACATATTCCATTTCCCCTAAATCGTATATTCTCTTAATTAAGTCCATGTCATAGAAATATTCTTCCACCTTTTTTCCCAGTTGCTCCTCTAAATGTAGGTGGTGTTATATTTATTCCTGCCATCTTGTACATTTCTTTGTCTAGTTACAGCGTTCTCCTAACAGGTGTTGTATCAGCCATTTGTGAGGGCCGTCTACCTTTGTTTTCAGGGTCCTGGTTTCTTTCCCTTGCACTAATTATATCTCTTGAGGTTCTTCAATTGTTCTCTTTTCCTCCAGGGTTGTCTCATCACTCCCTGCCCTGGACACTAATGCTCCCTGGGTAATATGTTTTCCCTTTTGTTTTAGTTTAAACATCTCCCAAGTTTCTCTTCTTTGTCTACACTGTTTGCACCGTGTTCCTTTATTAACCTGACGATGCCTCCTACATTTCCTTGAGAAAAAGAATGCATTAGTTACACTCCCTACTCCATACTTGAAGTGATGTTTGTACACTTGTTCCCTGAGATACCTCAGCAGTCTTGTGATATCCAATCTTGATTTTAATCTTTTGCATCACTATGTCTTGTAATGTCGCCCCATTGTACCTAAAGATTTTTGGTAATGCATATCCAAATGAATATATTGCATCCAAAGCGTCTTCTACTTGTTGCCCCCTATATCTTCCTGCTTTTACTATAGATGGCACTTTCTTTTCTGTGTCCTTTCTTGTGGTCATTATATGAGATGTTTTATTCCATGCACTTGTTCCAGGTGTTTGGCCGCCCCTGCAGCTGATGCTGTCGTTCATCCACAAATGTGGCAAAGTTTTGATGTTACTTGCCTTCTGCTAAAGTATTCCTCTACCAGTTTTTCGTCGAGTTTGACTGACGTGTCCAACACGAATTCATCATCTTTGCTATAGAATATTGTTGGTTCTGTCTGTACTGCTGTCTCTTTTGTCTGGACCTCTCTCTTGATTATACCACTATTGCTCCATTCAGTTTGTCCCACTGTAATGTCACGTATACTGTTCCATATATTTCCCTGTTTATTTACTAGGACTTTGGCTTGAGCTGCTTCCACCACCTGTATTGACTCCTGCGTTGAGCTTGGCTGACCTGACGTTGAAGCCGCACCAACTCTTTGGTCTTCTCTTTCTGCTGTTGCTGAGTTTGTTGAAGACACTGTTCTCCTTTCATTGTAGGTACTGTTGCAATTGTTATCTTGAATCATCCACGTATTACTGATGTTGTTATATTGCTGTCCTCCAATACTATTATTCATGCTATCCCCAGCAGTCTGCCATACAGCCATCAACACTGCTGTCAGCTATGGGGTCCTGTCTCGTCCCCCGCTGTGTGCGCACTGCCAGTTCTCGGAGCGTCCCCTTCTGCATATACCTGTTGCATTTACCCCCCCCTTTTCCTATCCCGGCACTACCTTTCCCATTTCTTTGTGCATCGCTCTCCACTCCGTCTTCAGTCATGAGTCAGCCTAAGCTGCTCCTCTGGGCGGCTCCCCCCCCCTTATACAGTACGATCCCATATCCCCATTTCGCAATCATACCTAGCTTTATGAGCGTTGGCTGCCTCCTGTAATAACTGAATACTATGATTGGTTCTTATAAACCAATCCCTCTCAGATGGTACTTTAGGCATCGGCCTCTCTTCTGCAAAAGACATGGCCACCGGATCTCGCCCAAACTACAGTGTATATGGAGAAAACCCCGTTCTCATGCTAATATTGGAACGCACTGTCCATAATGCAATAGGTAATAGCTCAGGCCAGTGTTCATGGTCATCAGTTACATAACATCCTATCGTGTCCTCCAATGATTTGTGCAATCTCTCAACCCTGGCATTTTCGGTTGGATTTCTGGATGCTGCAAACCTTTGTTTAGTGGATAGTCTGGCTGTAACCTCACGAAAAACCTGACCCATATATGTGGACCCTCTGTCACTGCACAGTACTTCCACCTTGCCATACCTACACACTATTTCCCTCAGAAACACCCCAGCCACTGTGTGTGCTGTCGTGTCCTTAGTGCAGAATGCTTTCGGCCACCCTGTCAACAGATCTATGAAAGTCATAATATATTTATAACCTTCTTTGAACCTAAGCAACGGCCCAACAAAATCTGTCTGTATTACTTGTCATGGATAATCCGGCTTATCCCATGACCTTGCCTTAGCCCTGAAGTGAGGTGCTCTCTTTCTCAGTGCGCACCTTTCACATAGCCTCACATACCTAGCTATGTCCACCATCATATTCTTCCAATAAAATCGAGCTTGTACCTTTGTATTCAGTGCCACTGTCCCCACATGCCCACCGCACATAATATCATCATGCATGAGGTACAGCACCCTGCTCACCATATCCCTAGGTACCACTATTCTAGTGTTCAAGTCTGCTATAGGTCTACCTCTTTTCCTCGCTGGTTTCACATATTTGCATAATAAAACATCCTTCATACCCATAAAATCAGCGTTATGCAAAATTCCCCTTGCCTTTTCCTCATCCACCGGCAATTCATCTCCCGCAAAATATCTCATCATCCCTCTGCAGAACCCATCTTTCGACTGTTCCCGAATGAAGGTCTCCCTATCCAGTTCCTCCCCCTCAAGTTCCATCATGAGCAGCTCACAGCCCACCTCAGGCTCAAACTCCCCCGTTTCCTCTCCAGGTGTATCCTGTCCCACTGCCAACGTCACCCTGGATATAAAATCCGGTAGGTAGTGAGTAGCTCCCGGCTGGTATTTGATTTCATTGTCAAAATCAGTCATAGCCAATCCCCATCTGGTCAGTCTTTTGGATGGAGCCTTACTAGCTTGTTGAAGCAGTGGTATCAATGGCTGATGATCTGTAATTATGGTGATCGTGGCCCCCGTCAGCATATCCTCAAATTTCTTCAAAACTCGTATAACAGCCAACCCTTCTTTCTCAGTTACAGTGTAGTTGCGCTCAGCCTTAGTAAATGTATACCCATAATATGTCACTGGTCTTAATAATCCATCCCTCTTCACACAGATAGCCGCTCCACACGCGCCATCTGAAGCATCTGTTAGAATATAAAAGTGACCCCCAATCTCTGGGTGTACTAATAATGGTGTGCTTGCCAATGCTGTTTGTATCTTCTTAAATGACACCTCACACTCATCCGTCCACTTGAATGGCACCTTATTCTTCAGCAAATTATTCAGGGGCAGTGACAAAACAGCATAGTTAGGAATAAAACTCCTGTAGTAATTACATAGACCCTGAAAAGACCTAGTCGTATGTTCCTTATAGGGTCTCCCAAACTCCTGTACTTTTCTGATCACCTTAGACTGCGTTTGAACTCCTTCAGCGTTAATAATGTGCCCTAAAAATTTGATCTCCGCCTTACCCCATTCACACTTTTCCGGCTTGACTGTCAAACCTGCCCTGCCCAAGGCTGCCATTACTCTGCCTACATTATAAATGTCTAGGTAGGCCAGACAAGTACGTGGTATTAAGCCTCCTAGCACCAGTGACATAATCTTGGTAAATTGCCATGGACTTTGTTTCATACCAAACGGCATCCGTGTCCATTGCCATACCCCTGAGGGTGATTCAAACGCTGAATATTGCCTGCTATCATGATGTCAGTCACACTGATGATACCCACTGAGTAAATCCATCGCTGTGAAAATGATGGATAAAAACATGCTCCTAGCTGTGGGCATAGGATATGTATCATCCGCTGTAATAAGATTCAGCATGCGATAGTCTGTACACAGTCTAGCCTTTCCATCCTTCATCTGTACCACTACTAATGGACTCCTCCATACCCTCTCACTGGGCTCAATAATTCCCAACCTCAATAACTCTTACACTTGTTCATCAATAATGTCCATCTTCTGAGGAGAATATCTGTATGGCCGCGTCATACATGGTCCTTTGGATTCATCGACCCTTATTTTCATTGGAGCTAATGAACAATGACCCAATTCTTTCATAGAAAAGGCTATGGTATCCATGTTATCCACTAGCATCTCTCTGAATGCCACCTGCTCCTCTTGTGTCATCATAGTGTCACCCAAATCCAGACCCCTAATCTTCTCAATCTTATCCAGTCTTTCTTGGTCACTTAAAGCGGAAAAACTACCCCAAGTTCCACATTCCTGAAGGTCATCCCTCTCCATCAACCCCTCATGAACATCCTGCTCGCTCCCTCGCTGTTCTTCATCATACCGTACCAAAATCCCACGAGCTTTGTCCTTTTTCTCCCTGCCAACGTTAGCTGTGTCAATCACCTCCAATAAATTGAGTTCTGGTTCTTCTATCTCTTGCGCATATGCTATAACCTCACTTGTATCCACATACACCTGTCTGTCTGAGAGATTAACAATCTTCATGTACCATTTCATCCCCACATAGTTTATTGCACCGTCTGCCGCTATCACTGCCAGATTAGATGGTCTCAGTAAGACCGTTCTTTTGGTCCTTTCAGCTGTAACATCCTATCCTTTTACCCTCACCAGTCTTTCCTCCCATGGGTCCAAAATCACTGCCACCTCAATTGAAACTGGATCCTCAGTAAAGAGACGTACCTTTCCATCCACAGCTACAATCTGTGCCCTTGTGTCAGTAAGAAAATTACGTCCCAGCACAATATCATAGGCCAATGATTGATTGATTGATTTGTGTTTTACAGCACTTTAGCGGCACTAAGTGGCTATCCTGTGCTTCACAGGTTGATAGGCACTATCAGCGGAAATGGTGGTATGATTTGTCTATGTGGGGGAAGTAATCATCAGGTTTCAACTAGATGTTATTGTAGAGCCCAAGGGCTTTTATATATCCCAATATTTCCTCTGGTTTGTGTTTCTCGAATAGTTCTTTCAAGCTTGTACAAGCGTGGTATTGTGCCCTGTAGGGACACTGTTGGCAATCGATGAGGATGTGCTCCACTGTCAGGGGGTTCTGACAGCGGGCACACTTGGGAGGGTTTTCTCTCCCTATTCTGTAACCATGGGTCAGTCTTGTGTGACCTATTCTGAGGCGGCTCATAGTTTTCTCTTCATTTCTAGACTTGCACTTTTAGGGTTTGGTCATGTTGACCTTTGTTTGGATCTTTTGGAGTTGGTTTCCCAACTCTGCGTCCCATGATGTTTGCCATTTGTTATATATGTACATGTTGATCTTGCGCTTTAGGTCGGTTGATAGAAGTGGCATTTGTACTACTGCCTGGCCCAGGGCATCCTTGGCAGCTGAGTCTGCTTGTTCATTTCCTTGAATCCCTACATGGCCAGGGACCCAACTATATTTGATGTTCTTTCCCTCCTCTGTTAACTGGTGGTGTCTTTCCAGCACTTTGTTTACTAGAGGGTGGTTCCATGCGCCTGTTTGCATGGCTTTAAGTGATGACTGGGAGTCTGAGAGGATCAGATGGTCTTTTGCCTCTGAGGTTTCTACATGGTCTTGTGCAAGGTAGAGGGCATGCAACTCTGCCGGGTAGATAGATGCTTCATCTGGAAGGCGTTCTTTGTAAGAGTCTAGGCCTTTTACAGCTGCTGAGGCTGTCTTGTTTGCCATATGAGATCCATCAGTGAAGATGGTCTCATAGTCCTTATACTCGTCGCGCAGTTCGTTGAAGGCTGCCTGGTAAGCAGTGCTTGATGTGTTTCCTTTTCTGTGTGGGACTAAGCTGAGGATGACTTCTGGTTGGTACAGTGTCCATGGTGGTCTCTCTGCAATAGGGAGCCTAAGTCTCGCGATAAACTATGTTGTAAAATAATTTCTGATTTGGAACTAAAATGACCAATATTTGAATTGATCTGGAGGCCCACCATATATAAAATTTTAAGGCTCAACTCTCATTCTTAAAAAAGTTATACTAGGCTTAAAATATTTCCCTATCCTTCAAGCCTGCGGGCGATAATATGCTGAGCTCTGAATCCGCCCGCACGTGACGTGACTTCCCCTCCCTATGGTCAGTTCCATGACTTTGTTCAGATCAATGCCTGCTTCTTCCAGTGATTTTGTAACTCTCACTCCAAATGGAGCAAGGAACCACTTTCTCTTGCAGTCAAATTCCTCCTGATATGTGGGTGTTTTGAGGAGTGTTGTTGCAGGATTGTTAGAGTTTGCTGCAATTCGAATTGCATATTGGAGATAGTTTTTCTTGCCTCAAGAGGAGTGGCAGTTTGTTGGCCTCTACTTCAAGACTTTTGATGCGAGATGTCCTGAAGGCTCCCAGGCATATTTGTAAACCTTGGTTTTGAATAGACTCAGCCATTTTAAAGTATGAGGCACTGGCTGCTCCATAGATGGATAGGCCATAGTCTATCTGTGAGCGAACTAGGGCCCTGTAGAGCTTTAGCAGTGTGGCTTGTTCTCCTCCCCAGGATGGGTGTGCCACTACTCTTAGCAGATTGAGGGCTTTCTTGCATTTCTTGCGCAGGTATTCTATATGCTCTTTGAAGCACAACTTCCGGTCTAGGACCAAACCAAGAAACTTGGTTCTTTGAACAACTGGAATGCGCTGAGAATTGTCTTTGTCCATGTATATGTCTGGTTCTCGTTCTGGGGTGGAATGGTAATGGAAGTGCATGATGGAGGTTTTGTTCTTGGAGAACTTGAAGCCATTCTTGTCAGCCCACTCCATCAGTTTCGTTACACATAGTTGTAGCTTCCTCTCGATGGTCTGGATGCTTCTACCACGGAAGGTGATGAGGAAGTCATCCACGTATAGTGTCCGACAAACATCTGGTGGCAGAGCTTTGATGATTTCATTTATTTTGAGAAGGAATAGGGTCACTGACAGGATGCCTCCTTGTGGGACTCCTGACTCTTGGTTGAAGAAGTCGGAAAAGGTGTTATTGACCCTCACTTTGAATCGCCTATTGGAGAGGTATTTCTGAATGAATCGTGGGACTTGGCCTGTCAGGCCATTCTTCTTTAGGTCTTTCAATATCCCATACTGCCAGGTAGTGTCATAGGCCTTTTCAAGATCAAAGAAGATGGCGACCACTTGTTGGTTCTTTATGAAAGCATCTCTTATATATGTTTCAAGGCTGGCAAATGCATCCAGTGTCGATCTTCCCTTACCAAACCCACACTGGTAAGGATTGAGGATGTTCTCGCTTTCAAGATACCATCTGGACTAGTCGAGCATTGACCATTCTCTCCATGGTCTTGCAGATACAGCTTGTAAGAGCTATAGGACGATAGTTCCTGGGATTTGATAGATCTTTTTCGGGTTTGGGAAATGGGAGAACTGTTGCCTCTCGCCAATGTTCTGGGAAGTTGCCTGTCTCCCATATGTGGTTCATGATGCCTAAGAGGCAGTCCCGGGAGGCCTCTGGTAGTTTTGTCAGAAATTCATAGGGAACGTCATCAGGTCCTGCTGCAGAGCTATTTTTGGTATTGCTTAGCACAGACTTTAGTTCATTGATTGAGAAGGGTAAATTGTAGGGATGGTTATTATTGTCACCGAATATAATGGGGACTCTCTCTTCAACCTCTCTGACGTGATTGAAGTGAGGAGTTCCTCCATTTTGGGATGATATTTCTTCAATGGTGAGTCCAATGAGGTCTGCTACTGCTTTGGTGTCTGTAATGTCTCGGCCATTGGATTTAAGATGCTGAATTTAGGGACTGTCATTTTTTCCCTTCATTCTTCTGATCATATTCCAGATCTTGGTGATTGGGGTGTTGTTGTTAATTTTTGAGACAAAGTCTCTCCAGGAGTCTTTCATAGCTTGGCGGAAAGTTCTTCGGGCATGTGCCTTAGATTTCTTCCAAGCAACGAGGTTGGGGAGAATCATGTTGTTCTGGAATACTCTTTGTGCATCACACCTCTTCTTCTTGGCTTCCCTGCAAACTTCATTGAACCAGGGCTTGTCATGTTTCTTTTCTTTCCCGGATGTTTTGCAAATGCTCCTGGTTGCTATGGTTTGGATGCTTAGCAGGCCTTGGTGGTCGTCATTTATAAGGATTGGGCAGTGGTCACTATCGTGAAAGACATCTGCTGTATCCCAGGAAAAGTCTGTGAATAAGGTGGGTGAACATAGGGTGATATCTATGTGCGTCCAGGTCTTGGAAGGGGCACTATAATAGGTCGGGCGGCCATCATTCAGTAGACAAAGGTCTTGCCTATCCATGAGACTTTCGATTATTTTGCCCTTACGATCCGTTTGGGGGCTGATGAGTCCACTACATTAAAATCATAATATATACAAGCACCGTCCATAAAGCATTGTAGCCGCACTGTCTCATAAACTTCTAATGATGTCTTGTCCCCCAGACGCACCTTCTCTAATTGAGACAGTTGCCTGTCCCAAATTGCCCTCTCATTTATACTACTCACAACTGTCCGTGCTATAAAACAGTCAGACGCGCCTGTGTCCACCAAACATTTATATGTGTCTACATCTATGTTGCATTGAACCAACCATGGTGCTTTGTCTCTTGATCCCCTGTTTCCCGACCCATTCCCTGATATTAAATTTAATTCTGGGGTAGGAATGAGCCATTGTGTCCGTTTCCCGGCCTGCGTACATCATTTCCCTGGCCTCTCTGTTCCCCACTCTGCTGAGGAGACGATAACTGCTCTCTGTACCTCTTTAAGAATGCACATTCCTCTGTAGAATGTGTGGTGGAATCATGAATCAAACAATATGTCGCTCCCCCTCCTTTTTGGTCCCTTCCTGTTTCTCCCATCATTCTAGCATACTCCTGGGCTCTTTTCTGACATTTATCATCCCCTGCCTGTCCTTGCCTATTCCCCCCTGCATATCTCTGTCCCTGAAACCTGTTATTGAAATATTGTGACATGTTATATTGATTTCCACCGCGTCCCCCTTGATAATTCCATCCTCGTCCTCCACCACCTGCATTGTATGGTCTGTTCTGGCCATATGCTCCCATGTTAACCCCTCTGCCTGCTGATACCCTATACAGTCCTTGTGAATTATCCCCCCTTCCAGCATATTGCCTCTGCTGATCCTCCCGACCATATTCCATCTCCCTAAGTCCTCTTCTATATTCCATAGTGCACATCTCAACCACTGCTTTAGTTTGCTCCCAAGCATATTCCTTAGGGTCAAACTGCTCTCCTCCACATGCACACTCCTGAGCCCCCTCAGACTCTAACATGTGTAATTGAGCCGTCCCTTTGGAAGTCCTCCCCTTTTCCACATTTTCCCAATAGGACGCTAGTCTGAGAGCCTCCTCAAAAGAATCAGCATTGTGTTTCATCAGATCCTTATCAATGGGTGGAATCAATCCCACCACAAAAACTGACAGTTTGATGACATCAGGAATGTCCAGCTCGTCATATTCCTTTATTTTTAATGCAAAGTCCCAAACTGACTGTCCCCTCTCCTGTTTCACACAGTGCAAATCCCTATGTTTCTGCCAAAATGGTCTCTTATCCTCAAACACCCTTTTCACTATTGCTACCACTTTGTCCCAAGTATCCTTTTCCCCTTCTGGAATACCATCCATCCATTTCGAAGCCCCTTTTTCAGCCCCAACTTTGCATATTCGAGGTGTTGGTCTGGAGACCATACAAATAACTTTTGCATTCCATTCAATTCCTTAAATTATATCCGATAATCCTCTCCAGGTTTCCCTGTGAAGGAGGGTAGCTTTACATTCGGACTGGGCTCCATGTCGTCATCTTCCACATGTCCAATGATAGGTGGTGTCTCCCCTTCTACTTCCTCCTCACCCTGGTCAACCAACGAACCTTCCCCACTATCGTTCCCTTGTATATCAGCCTTATCACCTCCACCAACGGTGCCCTCAGCGGTCTCCCTCTGGGCCTCCCTTTCTTTCTCCCGTCTCCTTTCCTCGTCCGCCCTCTGAATGTACCAATCCTCCCAGTCACCTGAAAAATCAGTCTGAAGATGGCTATTTAGAACACCTTCTAAATGCCCCTCATCTGTAGTACAACCTGTACTATTGCCTGAGCGAATTCCTTCAGTTACTTTTCTCCACCTTATTGTATTACTCAGAAACTTCTCTCTGCGCGCCACCCGCTCCCGTTCTTCCTCCTGTCTCCTGAGCAACTCTTCCCTATCTATGGCCTGCTGATATACTCTTTCCTTTTCCAACAACACTCTTCCTCTCTCAATGTTTTGTCTCACTCTAATGTTAGTATTCTGCAAACTGGTTATAACGTCATCCACTCTTGCCTTACTCACATAATCCCCCAGAAGACTGCCAATCCCACCACCTGTATTGGTTGGTGTACCTTGCTGACCCTGGTCAGCTTCTACACTTTCATCCCGGCCCACTAAGTCTTTGTCATTTAACTTTCTCCCATTCTCAACAACCACCAAGAAACTAGATGGCAGCAGTGTTGCATTTTCCCCTTGTGAACCATCCAATCGTTCACTACAAATCTCTGACCCTTGTTCCTGTATCCCCTCTCTGACATCCTTGTCCTGTCCTGTCACCACCACCACTGCAGATTCCACCTCTATCAAATTATCCTGCCGTAACACGTCCCCATCATTCAAAAAAATCATCCCTTGCTCCACTTCCAGTGACCTCTTTGTCCTCATTTATGACCTCAACAAACCCCAAAGACGCTGCTATTGTTTCAAAATCCAAATCCACATCTTCAGTATCCACTATATCCCCTTCAGATGCGCGTCTTACTCGCCCTTGATCTGCTGAACCTTCAAACTCAAGGCACCTAGGTGTAGCCTTGCTAAAGTTTATACTGGAGCTCCTAGTAGTGGGTGTCGAAAAATACTTAAAATTCAATAAGCTGTCTCCTGTCGTCCACCCCTTGCAGAGATTACCAGGCCGTCCCTCTGTGTCGGCACCTAGTGTATGCCCTTGAACCGCCGCCTGTTGCCCATTACTAGAAAAATCAGCCCTGGTCTCCGACTCTGCCGCAGATGACTGATGCTCGTTCTCCACCCCCAACACTGAGAATGGTTCAGAGGTATTGTCCACCACCACCGACTCTGCTAGTTCAGAATCAGCTGCCGTTGACAATTGTAGTTGAGACGCCCCCCCCCCCAGACTTGGGATCCCGTTGAGACGACGCCCGCACCTCCTCTGACCGAGCCACTGGGAATCCAACCTCTCCAGACACCCTCTCTCCAGGTAATAGCACCACCTGAGACCTGGCTCCTAACTGTACATGCACATGTGTGTGACCCGGTCTAAGAGTGACACGTGATTGATCAGGTCCCACCTCACTCACTCCGGATCTTCCACCCTGTCACTCTGCTACACCACTATGTACTGCCGTCGTATCACCAGGTAATTAGCGCACTGCAGGTATGATTGTATAGACCTCCACACCCTCACTGTTGTCAGTGTGTGGTGATGTCTCCGGCCTACATTCAGCATCTGAGCTGTTAGGTATCGGGTACGGCAAGCCTCTCATTAGAACAATGATTAGCCCAACCACTAATTCTCCATCATCTGGGCTGTATGGTTGTGTAACTGTGTATATTGATGTAATCTTACTTGTATAGATATTAGTAGTTCACTCCACTAGTCTCGTGTATTGGGAAGACTAACTCTAGTGGTATGATGTTGGCTTAGCCCATTCTTATAACCAACACCAAGACCCAGTACAAGTCACTATTTATTGTTCACTCGTTATCCACAGTTACAGATGTTTTATCAGCTCCACTCAAGTCTACAACAGCTTCAACGACATCAGTCTAATCATACATACAGTTCATGTCCAAACAATCCCAGTTCTCATAGAGAGGTATGTGTCCCATAGAGGTCCTGCTTAATCCATTCTTACATTGGCTAAGTGTAATACTAAGTACTAAACAGCTTCATCTCAGTCTACTCCAGGAGTATGTGTTCCTTCCTCGACAGCTCCCACAATACTGACTCCTCACCTGCTTCTCACTACCCCACTACACCTTTACTCGCCATGTACAGAATTCACCTGGCCGGTTCTTGTCCGACTCCATCATCGCCTGCTGCATTCCATAACTACTACAAACCCATCACAGGACTCCTATAGCACTCTCCTATTTGGCACACAATAAATACACACATAGTTATACCCTGTTATACCTATTCATTATAATTATTACTTATTGATGACAAGACAGTATGTGGTGGGCTTTTATGGAATTACTAGCTTTATAGATAGGAATCTGAATGTATAGTAAAACAGTAATTCCCACATCACAGTCAAAGCAGTCTGCACTACACCTATATGTATGCAATGAACCTTAGAGCAGGTTTGTGGCATGTACAAGTTACTACACTTTATATTAGGTAAGAATTTCTCCTAATAGCCTAATCCAGGAGGATGGTCACTAGGTGTGATGGGTTTGTCTGGAAACCGGCATTAAGTCATGGCTAGATGGCCTTGACAACATTCTGTCATATATACCAATAGCAAAAATGCGCTCTTAAGCATTGTTATGGTGCTTCAAACATGTAATTATTAATTGTGTTTTTGCAGAAAATAATGAATGAAAAAGAGCTGAAAATGCATGAAAAGTGCGCGCTCTGGTCATGAGAATGAAGGGAAAATACAGAAAAATAATGATGAAAATACCAAAAATATTGTTAAAATACTTTTTAAAGTGATTTTCTCCAAGGAGTCCAATTATAATATGTATTGTTTTCAATTTCCACTAGAATGACCTTCTTTGAAATGTTAATATAATGCTATGAACTGAAAATAGAATATTTTTCAAAAAATGTTGTCAAGGATATTTTTCAAAAGAATGAAATAGTCAAGGATATTTTTCAAAAGAATGAAATAGAAAAATATGATTCTGGGCACTTCAATCCAAATCAGCACATTTAACTTCTAGTGTCATCATCATTCCCTAGTGATTCATATAATACTCTAATATATGATATTATATGCTTCAAGTTACATTTTCTGACAGCTATTTTTCTACCCCTTCTGTAAGCATTTGAATCAGTACTTCATTCTGAACATGGTATAGGTAATGGTCTGCACTATGTCAAGTTTGTTGAATAAATCAGCTTTTTCCAAATAATTCTCGGCACGAAAGGGTTAAACGTCACATGTCAAGAAGTTGCTAACATAGTTTGAATTATGTTTATCTGTAGATAAAAAGAAGGACCAATAATAGGTTATTAGCTTGTGATATTGCTGAGCAATATTCTCTCTTTCGGCAATGATCTGCATTCTTCATATCATTCATCAGACTACACTGGAGCTTTTTTGTTTTGCCCAAAAATAGTTATCAGTCTAGGAAAGGTCTGGTTTCAGGAGCTTTTAAGGGGAGAAATGCAAATAAAGAAAAAGTCATGATTAACATGACAAAATCGAAACAGACACCAGTAGGATAACTACTGATCCACTGTAATTGAGCCTTTTTTTCCCCTTGGCATTGTCACCAAAACCAAGAGTACATAGGATTTAAGTCTCTCCTCAAGATCTCACTTGCCACTAGTACCTGGATGCTGTTTATGGAACAGGTGTCATAGATACTATAATCTGGTAGGCCTAACCTGTTGAGGGCTAGCATCGACTATAGTCAACACCATGGCAGGCCTAGCATCGACTATAGTCGACACCATGGCAGGCCTAGCGTCGACTATAGTCGACGCCCATTATATAGGATTAGTATAGGAATTGAAAATAGGCTCGTCCTCTAGGAACTATACTTTTTTCAGAGGCCGTCCCCATGGCCAGGGCAACAATTTTTGCTCTGCCCTTAAAGGGCTAAGGAAAGGGTCAAATGTGTTTTCCCACTTTACTACCCTTTGAAGTCTGAAATTGCTGTCAGTATAAAGGCATAGCCCACCAAAAACTAAACTCTTGATGGTTATTTAATCAACCGTTTAAGATACCACTATTGCAGAGGTATAGTGATTGGAAATTAGGTATTGCACTAGCTACTTAAGTAACTAGAGAGAAAGTCAGCATCAATTACAAAGGTGTACAGTCATTTAAAAAAATATAGATTTAAATGCTATCAAATTTAATTCATTTTATGGATGCCATTAAAGATCTAAAGTGGTCACCGCATACATTCTTGTACATGTTTCATAAGAAATTATCAAAATATATTTGCATCTCTAGGTTGATCAGAACCAGAGATATAGACTGGTCAGTTGGTGGCGGTAGCCATTTTTCAAAATGGCCACCATGGCTACCAGATACTATCCTACAGTTCTTGAAATACACACCATATTTATACTACAAAATAGACATTAAAACAGTCACAAAATGAAGATCCGTAACAGGTCAACAGGCTAGCCAATGGGTTACAAGATTACAAGGCTTCTTACCTACTATTTCTGTAGCAAATAATATGGCTTCCATATTATCAAAATGGCCAATCACACTAAATCTTAAGTCATCTGTATCATAGGGATGAGTAGGCAGCTCATCCATTCAATTTATTCATTAGAATGTATATTCTAATTCCATTTATTCATTAGAATATACAAAACTAGTATCATATCAAGGTTGGACCTCATTATTGATTCAAAACGGCTGCCATATGGGCACTTGTAATTCATACAATTAAGTACCTTGGCCTTGAAAACATACATTTCGATAGCTTATTTGTATCTCTGAGTTGATTAGAACCAGAGGTACAGACTCTTTGGTGATGGTGGCCATCTGGGAAAATGGCACCATTTTTGTTACAGGGCAAAATTGCAATGGCCCTATCAGCCAAAATCCTTTTAAGGACCTAAATTACCACTGCGAGAAGTTTCATGCTTTTATCCATCAAACCAACATTTCATGCAACTTCCTCCTGGGCTAGAAATTTGTCTACAGAATAGAAGAATGTTGTGCCCCAATATACAGTACAATAAGGATGTTGGGAAGGATCCAGAAACAGGATCAGAATTGACTCCCTTTTTGTCTAAAATGGAATCATCAATGCATACATATAGAGTATGGCAAAATGCCAGTAGACCCCCCCCCCCAAACCCCTGTATTTCATGTACGCATTTGTATGCATTTGGCAAGACCCCCCCCCCATCCCCCTGGGTGCGTACATACTTTATGGAAGGCTCCTAAGGAGCACCTTAAAACAAGGTGATTTCCTCCTCATTTGCGAGGTCTCCTTATATGCAAGGTAAGGCATGAGAGGGGGGTGGAAGCAAACGGTAGGACGCAAACGTACCACAAACCTTTGAGATGACATAGGAAGTGAGTTATGAAACACCGCCCCCCCCCCCTTCCCCAGGCCTTCTCCCTCCTACACATCTTCCATGAACTGAGTGTGACTACAGAAGTCCTGCTGCCTCTCCAGTCCGCCCAGCTCCTCCTACACATATATATATTATTCAAAGGATGTGGGTGTGACTACAAAGAGCCAAATATCACCTCCTTATATCCGAGATTATCAAGTATTTTCCTCCTTCTAAGAAGGTTTTATTACTATAGGAATGTATGAAAATGATTCTGGAAATCAGAATGTGCTCCTTATAAGCAAGGTCTCCTTATATCGGAGCTCCTTATAGAGAAGTATTACTGCCTATCAATACAATAATCTTCCTAATCTTCTAGGGTTCAGCCTAGCTTGACACATTATGTGTTCATGTACCATGTTTATACCAGTCAAAAGTCATAGAAACAGAGCTTTTTGAGACCTTGGTCTACGACCAAACCTAGGAGTATCTGAAAGGTGGATAATGTATGGGGTACCTCCTTACAAAATATTATTAGTAAAATATGAAAATGGTTGCCATGGCAACGCCCCAAAGGTATATACCCTGGAAATAGTGTCTTCCCGAGTGATCCATGGTGGTAAATAGGTAGCAGGCAGGCAGGCATAGTTGGCAGTTCAATGAAGTGTTTTGTCCTGGATTTTCTATATTTTGTGCACAATGGTGCAGTGTACAAACCCCAGTTGTGGACATAGTTATCATGGTAACATCAGCAGGTGCTCACAGTGTAATGAGCCTACCCCTCACTACAGGAAGAACTCTCAGGGGGACTTTGTAGTTTTCTATAAAGAAAAACATATCACTGAAGCCAATATGGCCGACACAGGTGGTATTGCCCAGTCCCTCGGTGTCAATCAGGAACAGCACATGGTGGTTGTGTTCGGAAACTGCGGTCTCGGCTTACAGGGCGCCTATGGAGTCGACAATGGCGTGCAGGCGAGCTGAAATGATGGATTTACGAATGCGCCCCTCCTGGCTCGGCAGCTGGGGGCGGAGCAAACAGTCAGCAGACGATGGGTGCATTCCATATTGAATTATTTTTCTCTTGATTCCTACAGATATGTTCTCATGGACTATGTCCTGACTCCTGTCAAGTTTACGGAAACAGTAATGTGATGTACTGTATTTATAACAAGTGGCACAAGTGTACAAGATCTGGTGTTGAAAGAACCATAGGACAAATGAAGCAGTATTGGAGGTGAACATAACTTTTGTTTTTTAAAGCAAACATTATGTTTGTTGTATGTTGTATAATTTTTGGGTCGAATTTGGCCCATTTTGAAGCCCTGGAGGCTAAAGTATAGATTTCTCACCCCATAAACCGACAAGTAACATGGAAAACTCATTTAGCCCGATGATTTAAGCAAAGAAAAACCAAGAAAAAGTCAAAATCCTAAGCATAGGGGCTGGCGGAAGTGCAAAAATGGGAAAAGCTCTGTTTCTATGGGCTGTAATCAAATCTTATCATTTTTCTTAAGTACATTATCAAATTAAACATATAGTCCTGGGTTCTAATCTAAACCATTAGACACTTGATATTATGCATATGTGTCTCTGCAACAAGATTTAACTTATACATATTTCTGCCTTTTACAAGAAAGAAGCTCTATTTGAACCTAGCAGAAGGAATCATAATCATCCCATAGCCTCTTACCAGGAGGAAGGTTGTTCCAAACATTCTCTGCTTTATAGGCATACTTATAATTTACATTTTGGCATTAACATAATTCAGTAAAGGGTTATCATTTGCATGTGTTGCTCTTACTGGGGCTATTGCATGTGTTACCGTTAATTTCTTGTGTGCAAACTTAAGTAGGTGTGAGGTATGTCTTTCTTCTAGATAAATAATACTGGTTATTTTTTGTACTGTTGCAATAGAAGTGCGTAGAGGGAATTTCATGCATATCTTAAGAGCTCTATTCTTGTGTCTACAGCCTAACAGTCAAAGTAACTTATGTACTATCATATAGAATATCTCCATAATCAAAATACGTCAGCACTTTAGACTTATAGATTTGAATGGACTGTTTTTTTACTCATATTTCCTAACTCTTGCAAACTGAATAATCCTGTAACCTGTAATTCTGTAATTCTAGCCATGCGATCTGTTATATCTACATCATATTTCAATTCACCATTGAGGATTACACCCAAATATTTAACCGTTTCTACTTTCTCCAAGAGCTGGCCATTCATATAAATATTGATATTTAGGTTTATTCTCTTGAACACATAATAATTATTGGTCCCAAAGTACATGATTTTGGTCTTTTTGACATTTATAGTTTCATGATTTAAAGGAGTCCATTCTACAAGCATTTCTACGTCTTTTTGTAACTGTGCTGCACAATTTCAGGGTTTTCTTGTGAGGTATATATTACTGCATCATCAGCATATATAAACTCATCTTGGACCTAATATTGCTATCAATGTAATATATATGTTTATGTATGCTAAAAACAACAGTGACTCCAAAATAGAGCCTTGTACACTGTAAACTTGGTGTTTAGCATCCAAACACCAGTGTTTAGATCATAAACACATAGCTAAATACATTCTTGTCCCACTTTTCTAAACACATTTTTTTGTTAAACGTGTTTAATTTTGAACGTGTTTAGGTAAAATGTGTGTAGCTAATGAAGTGTTTAGATTTATGTGGTGTTTAAACATAAGGTGTGTAGCACTAGCAAGTGTTTAGGTGTATAGTGTTTAGATTAGATGAGATGTTTAGATGGATGGTATTTAGCTTTTGGAGGCATTTAGAAAAATAGTGTTTAGCTTCAGGAGGCGTTTAGAAACATGGTGTTTAGCTTTTGGAGGCATTTAGCTTTAGGAGGTGCTGTATATACGATTGGGACTGGGATTTGCAAGCATATTTCTCATCTTTATTTGTCATCATTTATTCATCAATTAGTTTCTCATCATCATATGGGGAATGGACAGGGGTGCATCAGGAGGAGTGTGTAAACCAACATCAGAGACATGATGCACGGGAGGAGAGGTAGGTATAGTGGGTAGGGAGGTATGAGTGGTCTCTCTGGGTTTGTACAAGGGAGGAGAGGTAGAAGGAGTGGGTAGGGAGGTAGGATGGGTGTCTATGGGTTTGTACACGGGAGGGGAGGGAGGAGGAGTGGGTAGGGAGGTAGGAGTGGTCTCTATGGGTTTGTACACTGGAGGAGAGGTAGGAGAGGTGGGTAGGGACCTAGGACTGGCCTCTATGGGTTTGTACACAGGAGGAGAGGTAGGAGGGGTGGGTAGGGAGGTAGGAGTGGTCTCTATGGGTTTGTACACTGGAGGAGAGGTAGGAGGGGTTGGTATGGAGGTAGGAGTGGCCTCTATGGGTTTGTACACGGCAGGAGAGGTAGGAGGGGTAGGTAGGTAGGTAGGTAGGAGAAGCCTCTGGGTCCTGGTACACAGGAGGGGGAGGTAGGAGGGATGGATTGGAGAATGGACCATGGTTTCCCTTGTGACAGGGAGGTAGGACTGGCATCTATGGGTTTGTACACGGGGGGAGAGGTAGGATGGGTGGGTAGGGAGGTAGGACTGGCCTCTATGGGTTTGTACACGGGAGGAGAGGTAGGAGGAGTTGGTATGGAGGTAGGACTGGCCTCTATGAGTTTGTACACGGGAGGAGAGGTAGGAGGGGTAGGTAGGTAGGTAGGTAGGTAGGTAGGAGAAGCCTCTGGGTCCTGGTACACAGGAGGGGGAGGTAGGAGGGATGGATGGGAGAATGGACCATGGTCTCCTTTGTGACAGGGAGGTAGGACTGACATCTATGGGTTTGTACACAGGGGGAGAGGTAGGATGGGTGGGTTGGGAGGTAAGACTGGCCTCTATGGGTTTGTACATGGGAGGAGAGGTAGGAGGGGTTGGTATGGAGGTAAGACTGACCTCTATGAGTTTGTACACGGGAGGAGACGTAGAAGGAGTGGCTAGGGAGGTATGAGTGGTCTCTATGGGTTTGTACACGGGAGGAGAGGTAGAAGGAGTGGGTAAGGAGGTAGGAGGGGTGTCTCTGGGTGTGTACACGGGAGGGGAGGTAGGAGGAGTGGGTAGGGAGGTAGGAGTGGTCTCTTTGGGTTTGTACACGAGAGGAGAGGTAGGAGGGGTGGGTAGGGAGGTGAGACTGGCCTCTATGGGTTTGTACACAGGAGGAGAGGTAGGAGGGGTTGGTAGGGAGGTAGGAGTGGTCTCTATAGGTTTGTACACGAGAGGAGAGGTAGGAGGGGTAGGTAGGGAGGTAGGAGAAGCCTCTGGGTCCTGGTACACAGGAGGGGGGAGGTAGGAGGGATGGATGGGAGAATGGACCATGGTTTCCTTTGTGACTTCTAATTACTTCCTCAGCCAGCGGCAGGTTGTTTCCTAGATGCAAATAAGAGAGTAACATGTATAAGTATACAATCACAATTAGGTGGCCAATGTGTAAAATGACTATAATATGTAGCCTTGTAATACTATCATATAGCACACCTTGGCTTGGGCCTTATATTTATAACCTAATTTATACAATCCAAATATAATTAAACTGTACATATAATGAATTAAAACGACCATACAGCTACATGCACTTACCTTGTGTCTCTGTGTGCCTCCAGGTTCTAACTGGTTCAAACAGTCAACTGTCACCTGTGCTCTATTCCTATTGGCTGAACTATATAGGTCACCTGTTTGTGGCTATGTGGGTCAAGGTGTGGTAGTGTATGACACCTTACATAACCCAGAGTGAGGGTATTATATGGGTCAACCAGAGAAGAGCCACAGTACCCAGTCACACCTGGGCAGTAAGATACAATAGGGGCCAGTTATAAGTATCCAGTGGTACATGTAGCACTGGGAGTACCACCAGGTAGACACATGTGTATTCATGAAACCATGTAGTAGCATGTAGTATAGTGGGACTAGGGTAGGGATAATTAATGATTTAATGTATTTATTTCATTATTTTATGTATTTATTTCTACCATATATTCACTCCTACTGCCCCTCCTCCCATGTACCAGCCCAATAGGGCAGCCCCTACCTCTCTCCCCACTCCCCCTGCACCTCCCCCCGGGTACAAACTCATAGA
Organism: Acholoe squamosa; assembly: GCA_949317995.1. Lineage (NCBI taxonomy): Eukaryota > Metazoa > Annelida > Polychaeta > Phyllodocida > Polynoidae > Acholoe > Acholoe squamosa. The sequence goes on from OX439038.1 coordinate 42,914,202, forward strand.
GGCCAGTCCTACCTCCATACCCACCCCTTCTACCTCTCCTCTTGTGTATAAACCCATAGAGACCACTCCTACCTCGTTACCCACCCCTCCTACCTCTCCCCGCCCCTGTACAAACCCAAAGATGCCAGTTTTACCTCCCTACCCACTCCTCCTACCTCTCCTCCTGAGTAGAAACCCATATAGACCCCTCCTACCTCCCTCCCCACTACTCCTGCACCTCCTCCCATGTACCAGCCCCATAGGGCCACTCCTACCTACCTATTCACTCTTCCTGCCTCTCCTCCCGTGTACAAACCCATAGAGGGCAGTCCTACCATCCTACCCACCCCTCCTACCTCTCCTCCCATGGACAAACCCATAGAGGCCACTCCTACCTCCCTATCCACCCCTCCTGCCTCTCCTCCCGTGTACAAACCCATAGAGGGCAGTCCTACCATCCTACCCACCCCTCCTACCTCTCCTCCCATGGACAAACCCATAGAGGCCACTCCTACCTCCCTATCCACCCCTCCTACCTCTCCTCCCGTGTACAAACCCTTAGAGGCCACTCCTACCTCCCTACCCACTCCTCCTACCTCTCCTCCTGTGTAAAAACCCATAGACACCACTCTTACCTCCCTACCCACTCCTCCTACCTCTCCTCCCGTGTACAAACCCATATAGACCACTCCTACCTCCCTCCCCACTCCTCCTACCTCTCCTCCTGTGTAAAAACCCATAGAGGCCACTCCTACCTCCCTACCCACCCCTCCTACCTCTCCTCCAGCGTACAAACCCATAGATGCCTGTCCTACCTCCCTACCCACTCCTCCTACCTCTCCTCCAGCGTACAAACCCATAGATGCCAGTCCTACCTCCCTACCCACTCCTCCTACCTCTCCTCCTGTGTACAAACCCATATAGACCACTCCTACCTCCCTCCCCACTCCTCCTGCACCTCCTCCCATGTACCAGCTCCATAGGGCCACTCCTACCCCATCCTCACTCCTCCTGCACCTCCTCTCATGTACCAGCCCCATAAGGCCATCTCTACCTCACTCCCCACTCCTCCTGTACCTCCTCCCATGTACCATCCCCATAGGGCCACTCCTACCTCCTCCCCACTCCTCCTGCACCTCCTCCCATGTACCAGCCCCATAGGGCCACTCCTACCTCCCTCCTCACTCCTCTTGCACCTCCTCCCGTGTACCAGCTCCAAAGGGCCACTCCTACATCCCTCCCCACTCCTCCTGCCCCTCCTCCCGTGTACCAGCCCCATAGGGCTGCTTCTACTTACCTACCCACTCCTCCTACCTCTCCTCCCGTGTACAAACCCATAGAGACCACTCCTACTTCCCTACCCACCCCTCCTACCTCTCCCCCCTTGTACAACTCCATAGATGCCAGTCCTACCTCCCTACCCACTCCTCCTGCCTCTCCTCCTGTGTACAAACCCATATAGACCACTCCTACCTCCCTCCCCACTCCTCCTGCACCTCCTCCCATGTACCGGCTCCATATAGGCCACTCCTACCCCATCCTCACTCCTCCTGCACCTCCTCCCATGTACCAGCCCCATAGGGCCATCTCTACCTCACTCCCCACTCCTCCTGCACCTCCTCCCATGTACCCAGCCCCATAGGGCCACTCCTACCCCCTCCCCACTCCTCCTGCACCTCCTCCCGTGTACCAGCCTTATAGGGCTGCTTCTACTTACCTACCCACTCCTCCTGCACCTCCTCCCATGTACCAGCCCCATAGGGCCACTCCTACCTCCCTCCCCACTCCTCCTGCACCTCCTCCCATGTACCAGCCCCAAAGGGCCACTCCTACATCCCTTCCCACTCCTCCTGCCCCTCCTCCCGTGTACCAGCCCCATAGGGCCGCTCCTACCTACCTTCCTTCTCCTCCTGCCCCTGTAACATTGTTTTTTTTTTGTCTGGATGGTATACAAATACTAACTACAAAGAAAAGCCTAAGTCTTATCCATTAAGTTATAAATTCCATATATACTTCTTCTATCATTCCTAATAGATGGCTAAACGTCTATCATGTTTATCTTTCAAATACATGTTTAAGACTAAACACATAGAGACTGGATGTGTTTAAACCCAAACACCTAAACACTGTGGTGTGTAAGTGTTTAGGTGTGTAAGTAGTAGGTGTGTAGGTTTAATACTATTGTGTTTAGAATCTGTTTGGCGGAGGGTCCATATTTAATATATGGGGGCTGTATCCAATGAACGTGGCCTTATGTGTTTAAGCTCAAATATAATATTGAATCTAATTGCATATATGGAGTTCTGTGTACGAGCGTGGACTTCGGGACTTTTTCCTCATTTCATGGACCCCAATATGGATCCATCTCAATGTATTTATTTCAGTGTATATTACACAGAGGGGTTGGGGCCTATGAAGAATAACATATATTTGACTCATCAAGGTAAAACACCCCTCCGCTGGGGATATTTAATTCCCCATTTGGCCACCAGGGGGCATTGGAGTGGCAAAATTACCCTAAAATCATTATGAAAATATATTAAGCTAATTATTGATGCAGAATTCAATGGTCTCATTTAAAATGCACCACTTTCAGTAGAAATGGCCCATATTTGGATGGTAAAATGCACATTTTTCATGAAAAATCAACCTATATGCCTGTTCCTGGTTGCCATGGCAACCATTCCAATAATCAAAATTTGCAGAATTTTATGCCAATTTTTGGGGATATTCACCAAAAAAAAACAACTGAAAACAGAAATGGAAATATTCCTTCTAGATCAAAATGATAAAAATCACTATATTGTTATGTATTTTTTATGAAAAAGGCTAATTTATTGGTCAAAAATCATAGAAAGTGTGCATATAGGCCTTGGTGGAGCTTTGAGAGGTCTGAGAAAAAGTTATGTAGTGTCTCAAAAAAAAAATAATTTGTGGATAGTGTATACATGGGTCTTGGGGTAACTGCACATGAAATATTATGAGTTAAATATGAAAACCATTGCTATGGCAATGCTCAGAACCTATCTACCTGGAAACGATATCCTCCCGAGTGACCATTCGGGGTATTTTCCCTTTATTGATTCAAAATGACCTTCTGGTCCACTGTTATTATGTTTTTGCTTGTAGTACTGGGTCTAATGGTTGGGTTTGGAGTATTGTAGTCAGACGTAATGGGCTTTTTGCCTTGCCCTCAGGGCATTTTCCTATAGGGCCTAGCCTGGAATTCAAGTAAATCTCAGATTCTAAGATATTCATTTCTTTCTGTTCTATATAAAAGCTGAACAGACTATGGTAGGAACTATTGATTATATGGAATACAATGCCCACAGCATGTACTTTCAGGTGGTATAAAGTTTTGATGGGGGAAAAAATCTGTAATTTCTGTCCAAAATACCTTGTAGTTCATCACTCGCCTGGACATTATGTTCAGAATTGTGATCAAAATCCATTAAAAGTAGGCTCATTTTATGATAGCAAGGAATCAGCTGACATAGATAACAATGTGAATTCCATCATCTACTGCTCAAGATGGTCTAGATCTGTGATTTTCAATGAGATAAAATGATTATTTCTGTAGGAAACCAAACCCTCAACATGGCATGTTACTGAATGGGCACTCTGCCGGACACAATTTCACCTGGACAAAAAAACACATCCCATCCCTGATACTGCAAAGGTTTAGCAGCAATCAATAATCCCATACATTGAGTACTAAGATATATGTAGGGGGTAAATAAGTGGCCTAGTTAGGATATTTCAATATCCCTATTGTGCAGAAGAGGGGCAGGAATATTGAATTTTGTGTGAGCACAAGAAATGTAGGCAGAATCATGATAAAAACTGTTAAAAGCATTCTCATTTTACGATAATAAGGTCACATCTGACATAAAGAAACATGTTATTTCGATAATATACAGGTCAAAATGGTCTAGATCTGAGATTGTCATGATAATATGACAATTGTTTCTGTAGAAAATCGAGCCCTCAACATGGCATATTACTCAAATGTCATTCGCCCGGACATATGCCAAGAATCTTTACAAATATTTATTATAAGAACACTCATTTTATGATATAAAAGACACATCTGACATAACAATGTGACTTCTGTAATCTACAGGTCTAAATGGTCTAGAGCTGTTATTTTCATTAAGATAAAATTTTAATTTCTGTAGGAAATCAACCCCTCAACATGGAATTTTTTTTCAATGGTCACTCGCCCGGACACGATTTCGCCCGGACATCCCATCTCTGCTACTGCAAAGGATGGAGAGTAATCCATTGCCCTATACATTGGGCACTTAAGTATATGTAGGGGGTAAATAACTGAATTAGTTAAGATAGTTAAATGTGTTAATCCTACACAGGAGGGGAAGGAACATGATTTTTCGCCCGGACAAGGAAAAAGGGGGATTTTCAAGGAAAATCACTTATTGCCCCCTCACAGTGAAGTTTATGGAGGAAATTTCCAGGCTAGGTATCAGCTTAGTTAGCTTAGTTAGCGTGTTGTCCATATTCTGGTCAATAACTTTGTGGCTACTAGAAAGAAGAAGGTGCTGAGGGGCATACATGCTGTTCCCCACAGGATACGTGTGAGTACATCTTTTTTTTAGTGTCCTTTAATGTTTCACATGATTTGCCTGTCTTTTCTCTATAGATATAGACTAAATCAAAAGGTAGACATCATTATTGAATATATTTTGCTCTCTTTTCTTTAATTCACATCCACATGACCCTGCTTCTCTTTTTCTTTTCAGTTCTGTATTGCCCCGCAGTACTTCGCCACAGGTGCCAGCTATTCACCCATAGGGGATTGTCACAGGGTCCCAAAAAGCATGGTATCCATCTGTGTGGCTGCAGTCAGTGATTAGTTTCACAACCAACTGGCTGAGTATGTTCATTGGCCAGATGTAGAGACCAAAGAAAGGTGGTTGTTTTCAATGGTGAGCGTAAATAACCGGGATGTTCTGGTTTGGTGGACGGCACACACATCACCATATACTTACCCGGGGGACTCACAGAGGATGAAAATTCTTTCATGTGGTGTAATAATTCTTTCATATTTTTCTTAATGACATAAAAAATTAAGTTATATTAAAAGGCGGATTGATATATTTATGAACCTTCCTTTTGTCTCTTTAGTTCTCTTTTTTGTTGTTAAAATTTTTAGTATCCTTTTTTTTCTAGTTTTCAGATTTTCTGCGGACTAATCACACACATGAACGCTGCTAATTAAGGGAGCTGCAATGACGTTTACATCATGAAGGGGTTGCAGATAAAGTACCTGGAAGAGCGACATGACTCTAAAGGGTTGTTCCTCCTTGGAGACTCTGGACTAGTCTTTTTTCATATTTGTGAAATAGGAATTGATTTTTTTATCACATGATTTTTTTTTTTCATTTAAGGTTGATCTGATATATTTCATTTCTCTTTGACATATTGAATTATTTTTCTCTTGATTCCTACAGATATGTTCTCATGGACTATGTCAAGTTTGAGGAAACAGTAATGTGATGAACTGTATTTATAACAAGTGGCACAAGATCTGGTGTCGAAAGAACCAAAGGACAAATGAAGCAGCATTAGAGGTGAACATAACTTTTGTTTTTTAAAGCAAACGTTTAAAACAAAGATTTTAGGTCTTGCCTCCAGTGGGGGTCATCTCTTCCACACTCCAAGGAGGGCGGCAGCAATAATTGAGAACTGTGTGTTGCTCTTCACAACTGTGCAAAGACGGGGAGCTGCCAACTGTGTAGGGATTACCTAGCAGCCAGACAATGTTGGAGGACAAGCTTGTGTCCTGTTCCACAACATGCAGGCAGAGTTCATCCGTGAGCGGTTCTGGCCGGAATTAGAGCCAGCTCGTGCTTGTGTTGCACTGCAGCGTTTAGCTGTGCAGTTTTTGCCTGTGCACTAGGGTAACCCACATGAACTGACTTTCTTTGCGCGCTAGGATAATCCACATGAACTGACTTTCTTTGCACATGAATTTGTAAATGTCACATTGTACATTTCTTTGATAATGAATATGAATTATAACCCCTTTCAAACTAGATAAATTTTTTAAAGAGACCAGTAAATATGTAAATATTCCTCTTTGATTAAATCTGTTTTTATCTTATTTTTATCATGATTTAAACAAAGCTGTCTTGTAGATGCAGCTCATACTGAATACTGAGACGGTGAGCACCCATGGGGTTAGTGTATATTATGTACATGATGATTGATGTTAAACTGGAAATGTGTACAAGCTTCATATCATTATGCTTAAAAAATAATACCTTAATCATGCAATGTCCTTATAACTTATATCATGAGAACAAGGTCTTTTTTCTTAACGAAGTCTGAATGTTTCACAGACAAAAATATAAATAGATAAAATGGAAATTAAAGATCAATGTACAAATTGCTTCATTGGTCTCTTGGTTTTTATCCGCTGAGATCTTTTAACAGTTCTGTTCTTCGGGACACTGTCTGATGCAGACCCCTCTGCATCTGCTTTAGATGCTCCCCTGTCCCTTCTCTCGTACTTCAGTGATTCTAAGATAGCAACTGCCTCTCCCTTGGGGGGCCTATCAGGGGCAGCATCCTACTGTGGTTTGTTGTCTATAACTACCTCCAGCTGAGGGGGGTTCTGGATAAGGGCAGCATCCTGCTGTGGGTTGCTTTCTATAACTAGATGTTCTGGATGTACCTCCTGTTTCACATTGTCCTGGACTCCTTCGTTTATCTGAACTTGAGTGTTCATCGCTGCCATGTGAGGTTGCTCAGTTCCGGTTGCCTCTGTCCCTGCTGCGTCACGCTGCACTAAAACAACCATACTGGAAGGCATCACTGAGAAAGAGAGCAAAGGGCGCATGGTAGGGTTGATACTTGTTTGCGGGTTTACTGCTGAAAAAAAATATTTATTAAATTATTTGATGTACTGTTTAAGTTTAATGTTTGTACAAGATACTACCTCCCAGAGTAAGTTCACGTTTGATTGTCATAGCTTGGTGAAAAACCTGAGAGAAAAAAAAGAAATTTTATTAAACTCACCTGTGGCAGGTATCAGTACTTAATCATGTGCATGATTTATAGCCTGTTCAGCAGAACAAGTATGGTAAAGCTTCTCCTGACCGTCTGAAAAGAAAATTACTGGAATAAAACAGCTGTTTCATGACCAAATCAACTATGACGCTGAGCAAATTTTCTTTAATCAATCCAAATATAAAAGCCATTTTTTTAAGAGATATTCATACAGAAGTCCACTCCAATATACATGTTGTTATGGGTAATTTATTTGTCTTAATTATTTACAATATCCTTTCTTAAATACTTGAACTTCCTGTTAAAAATATTAACCTTTTCTGACATAAAAACTTAAATGAAATATTTACAATTTTCAAAATAACCCCCCCCCAAAAGACAGCCTTTATCAGATGCTGGCTATATATCTTTTCTTGCAGAGCAAATGTGACAAGTTTGATGTCACAGCTACTAGCACCTGGTCTGTTTCCTGAGCAACAGAGAGAGACATTTCTTGCTCCTTCCAGACCATCTCCACTGATAATTATGGAGAGGGATGCCATGTTGTTGCTTAACAAGGTGACAATGTCATTCAGGTTGACAACTGACACAATAATTTTCTCGTGGGACACTGAAGCAGTAGCATACAGTTGTGATTCCGCAATATCTCCCGCTGCTTTAAATATTTGTTTTCCTATACTTTCCAGGCCCCTGGCCAGCTCAACTTCTTTAACAGAGCGGTTGGTGAGTTTTCCTCTTCATCGAGGATAGTTTCTGGGAGCCCTTTATAATCATCAATATTTGATTTCCTTATTTTCATGATTTTCTCATTTTGAGACTTCAGTGCCTCTTTGAGCGCTCGCATGTTATCTGTGGTCATGTCTATTGAATTCTTTTGAAGAGCAGCTGATACTTGGCTAGATGCTTTGTCCAAGCTCTGAGTTATGCTGTTGGGTGGGGCTCCAGAAAATGTCCATTAAGCAAATTTGTCATGTTTTCTTTAATAACTCTGTAATAAGATCATTTCAGGTGATATGAACAGCATGGTTACAAAGATCTCAATGAGTACTTATGTAATAACTAAGGAATAAATTATATTTTTCCTGTTATTTTCTGAATTTTCCCATATTTTGCTTGAAAAACACCAAAAAATCCATGTCCCCTGAGAAAAAATGATTTTCATTCAATTTTTTTCTCTATTCACATTGTATTAACCCATTTTGCAATTAATACAACATATTTTAGAGACACTTCTGTACATCACCGTGAATTTTCAAGAAAATTTTCAAATTTTTTCATTATCTGATGAAAATCTTTAAAAATAGAGTTTTTCTCATAAAATCATGTTTTTATTTAAAAAATGTGTTATCTATATGAATAGAATGCGTTTGAGGTAGTTTTTTGACAGTATGTAGAAGTCTGACACCCACATATTGGAGCAGATATGCAAAAATCTGAATATTTTACTGTTTTCTCTCCATAAATGAGGCCCAAAGAGGGATAGAAAAATGACCCTTTTAAGGCTATTTTCTTTGGGGAATAATTTATTATATAAATATAAGGCATATAAAGATGAAATTCAGTTGACACTGTGTGTGGTGGGGGCCTGGAAAGGATCTTGCAATTTGATTCCGGAAATTCCACTTCAAAGTATGATAAAAGACAGAAAATTGAAAATGTTACGTTCATCAGATTTATGTTACGTTCATCGGATTCACATGGATGATTTACCTCTAATTTGCCTAATTCTTCAATAATAGTTAAAACAAATGTGACAGGATCTGCGAAAAGGGGTCTTAGTGCAGGGTGCAATAAGACCCCTTCTCCCAGTACATGCCACAAATATCAATAGGGTACCCAAGTAGTGAACTGCACCAGCTAGTGTAAGAATTTTTTCAATGTAGATTATTGTTTTGCTGTAATAGGAATGCAATCATAAATGTTACGTTCATCAGATTTATTTTACGTTCATCAGATTTATGTTGCGTTCATCAGATTTTTGGTGTTACGTTCATCAGACTGTTACGTTCATCGGATAAACTGATGATAGCATATGTATGGCATAAATCATCCATGAAGAAAATTTTAAACAACCAGTAAACCTGAGAAAATCAACCTAATCAGCATGGGATATGAATTTTCCAGATAGATATATTCTTTAAGGAGATATTTCATGATTTTCCCCAAAAATGTTACGTTCATCGGATTCAGGCTAATGACTTATCAAAGATAAAATCCTTTATAATGCATAAGTAGATCAAGAAATATCTTTAGGTATAGCTAATAAAAGTGAATACAATCATTTCCAATTGTCAGTTAGTGGAACATTGTTCAATTTTATATTTTTTTTGTTGTTTACAAGAATTTTTAAATGAACTTAGAGCAAATCCATCATTTTCTCAATTTACCTGATATTTTAAGCATGACACAAGATATGTGGAAACGAAGGAAAAATTTATATATGATATTCTGTGCATAGAAGAGATACATCTCTACCAGGTTCCAGTGAATAAATATCATGGTATATTGTTTGAAAATCATTTTTCCACAATTTTATCTCATTTAATCAAATCTGATGAACGTAACACCCCTCTTAATGCTTAAAATATATGCATTTTGAGCTAAAAAATAGAAAATGATGGAAAAATCCCAACTTCACAATATTTAGCATTCTCATGGCTTATCACCTCCTCCACAGACATGTAAAACTATAGAAGTCTAAGGGTAATTAAAAAATTTGATCATTTTTTCTCAAAATTGGACATTTTCTGGAGCCCCACCCTGTTATATATTGCAATCATTTACCTTTGTGGTGGTTGCGAGTCACTTTCAGGGAACTTCGATATATGTGGGCAGATGAGGAGAAAGGTCCCTCCCTGCGGGATTTTTAGTACTGGGTTTGGCCACTAGGGGAGATACAAAGGCTATAAATGTGAGAAATAGGCCAAAAACTGGTCTTAGGTACTTTTTTACACAGAAAAAGATCATTTTCTCAAAAATGTTCTATTTTCACTCATTTCCTCTATATTTGGAAGGTAAATGGAACGTTTTGAATCCAAAACAAGGCCTAAATAAGGGTTCTCATAGAAATGTGTTGCCATGGCAACAAGAGAACATTCCAAATAGAAAAAGAAAATGACATTAGTCCATAGAACGATTCACAGGGATTTTAATGCTGAAAACCGCACATAGATACCATTTCTACATCCAATGTTATGGCCAAATGTATGGAAAGCATTGGTCATTTATCAATAGATTATTTAAATCACTATGCTAATTAGATGCAGGATTTCATCGAAACCATGAGTGACAGAGCTTATTGGCTGTATTGATATGGTTATGTTATTCAATGTTCATTAAGCCATATCTCTGGGACCGGAAGGGCTATCTGCAAGTGATATACCTCATATTAAAGCTGATGACTTCAATTTTAAATGCTACATTTTACCTCGGAGGACCCTTTCTCCTCATCTGTCCACATATGTCAGGGCTCCCCATTGGCGACGTCGAGAATACCTCTCTTACCCGACGCCTGGGGGCACTGGAGTCCTGTGCCACATCACCTTAGTGTCACATGGACCTCGACTCTAGCGTATATAAGGCCATTGTACGGCCTTCCTCAAGGTCAGTGCGGTCGTGACAGACCATCTTACAAGCTGGTGATTGGCTGCCCGACTACCATGTGTTAGATACTCTTCTGTGCTTCTGCACAGGGGAGGTATATGTAAATTCCTTTTACCAGGCACTAGTCGACTGAGCTAGTCGACTAGTGTCGGATTGTTAGTGGTTGAACACACTCCTGCCTGTAACTGTCATCGAGAATGGCTGGTGCCTAGTGTGTTGTTGACAATAAAGTTTTAAGTGGAACCTGATTAGTTGTTCTTCATTCTCTATCAAAGGATTCAATTAGAATCGAAGGGGTAGAACACTACATTGGTGCCATGACCAGTTGTTAGCTTTAGTCTGCATCTGAGCATTGCGAGCTTAAGTTTAGACATACAGGGTCACTTGAATGGCGATGTTTGCCCCGATCATCAAAATCAAGCAGCTGCACGTTAATTGGTGGATATAAATGATCCATTGATAGGTGGTGGGATGACCACTTCGCTGACGACTGATCCTTTGGGACTGTATCAGCAACGTCGGATACTCAATTGGAGAGTACCGGTGCGGCTCTCAACTTCTCCTTTAGGACCTTGAACGCTTCGGCACACGACCTGTCCCAATGAAACCTCTTGTTCTTTTCCGTAAGTTCCGAGAGGGGCCGTGCCACAGCCGCAAATCCCGGAACAAAACTGTGGTAGTACCCACAGAGGCCCTGGAATGACCGTAGGGCCGTAAGGACCGGCCACTCACGGACGGCTACCACCTTATCGGGATCTGTCCAGATACCGTTCCCATCGATCCGGTGTCCCAAGAAACCCACCTTCTCCCGTACCAGTTGACACTTTATGGCTTTGATTTTCAACCCCCCCTCCCCCAGGCGAGTCAGCACCGCCTCCAACCGCACGGCATGCTCCTCCAGGTTGCTCTAAAAGACGATGATATCGTCCAAATACACCAGGCAAGTGGACCACTGCAAGCCCGCATGACCACCTCCATGAGCCAAACGCGGTATTGGGTTTCGAGTCTTCATCCATGGCCACTTGCCAATATCCCGAAGCCAGGTCCAGGGTACTGAACCACCTTGCTCCCGCCATGGAATCCAACGAGTCATCTTTGTGCGGGAGTGGGTACGCATCCTTGAGAGTCACTGCATTCAAGGGCCTGTAATCGATGCAGAACCGTACATGCCCATCTTTCTTCTTCACCAGGACCATGGGACTGGCCAGAGCTTGGGAGCTCCCCTTTCCCCATAAGCCTCGGATTCCGATGGCTTGCCGTACCACCGGCATTTCTGGTGGCCCCACCGGAAATACCGCCGGAACCCCCACAACTGCCCCTGGCTGCCCCTCCAGCCCGCCAAATCTCAGTGACTGCAGGGCGTGCCTGCTTTCCCGGTACCTGACTGCCTCCTCCTCCTCTGGAGACTTGTCATCCTTCTCTCCACCAACACTTAGGCCCGGCCACCAGATGTCGTCTGCCTCGGTGGTTCCGGTGGATCCGGTGGTACTGGCCGCTGGGTCCCCGTCTCTCTTCCTTCTGAAACTGACCTCCTCATCTACTATCTCCACCAGATCCCCCTTCCTTCCTCCTCTGAGAGCATCCCCCAACTGGTCCATCCCTTCCCTGTCCCTCATAGCTGTTCTGGTCACGCGGGCTCGTCAATAAGAAGCAACACCGCTGTCACCAATATAATAACCAGAAACCAGCGAAACAACAGAATAAAGATTTGATCACGGATGACTTCCTGTGTTTATCGCTATTCTTGTCTTATTGCTAACACTTGAAACTGGCTTATCCTGTGCCTATCTCACTTATCTTCTGCTTATCTTGCTTATAATTAAGACGCCCGCCCTCTTTAGCCACACTTGCTGCCAGCCACCGGACACCGGAACCCAGCTGCGTGTCGGCCACCAATGAGTCTCTAATTACGTCTGACCCTAACCCACTGGATCTGCTCCTTTTATAGTCTGGAGACCTGGATGTGACGTCACATGACACTGACGTCACCACCCGTGCTCCCCCTGGTGGCCTGAACAGGCAACCGGTGCCCCGGTCCGGTGGCCGCCACAGTGGCCGCCACCGGGCCGCCGACAATGAACTGTCTATGTTCATTACTATATATATATATATATATATATATATATATATATATATATATATATATATGTATATGTATATATACATGTATATATATAATATCCTACTATTTTTCATCCCCTGAATTTCTATTGAGTCATATAGTACCTCTCCCCAGACAGTAACAAAGATATAGATCAAAAATATCAGCCTACAAATGTGTAAAAATCAAATGAATAAAGTATACCAAACTTTGGCGCTTGAATTAATGTGCTCATTATGAACTAAGGTGTATGCACATTTCGTCATACAACAGCAGTTGTATTGAGTCAGGAATGATGGATGTTGAGTAAGTAGGGCATGACGGCTGTAGGTATATGTATATTTGCTGGGTCTATAGATGTACAGTGGGTGTTGCGCAGTTGCAAAGTGGGATTCACTCTTGCATGGCTAAAAATAATTCCTAATTCCATCTTAAAAGATAGGATCCGTGGTGAATAACTCTCTGCCAGTACAAGTTGCATGAATTATTTTAACCCCATACCTTTAACGATTCTTCTCAAGGACCAGCATGACTGCATGCTCCACCAACAACTATAATGAGTATAATTGCTATTATGATGCTATTGTAGGGGTTCGTTCCCTCCCTGGGTGTGTTGAGCTTCCAGAGGCCAGCTTACTTGGTGGTCACTCCCCCTATGTATACCATACCGATCCAGAGGTAGGTGGAAGGTGGAAATGTCAGTGGGGCCATGTTGGTGACAGGGTATGTCAGGCCAGGGGGTGTAGCTCAGCGGTAGAGCGCTCCACTTGCAAGCGAGAGACCCAGGTTTAAACCCTGGTGTCTCCAGAGACGTCTTCGTCGACCTCTACACTATTCTTAAAGGGTTTACCACGCCTATTTATACAGTCATATGACATATCCCTGACCTACTTTAGCAGTCTCGACCTCTGCCTGTTAGTGTAAACAATCCCACACTATACAAGCAGGACATGACCTACACAAAATTTGGTTACACGAACAAGCAGACAAACTTTTTTCCCCTTGTTCTAGAAACATCTACATAGAACCATAGAGTAGGCATAGTACATAGCTCTGTAATTTGTGAATTCACAATGTCATTTGTCTTTTTGATGAAATATGTGTGTATTATCTGAATTCAAGTAGGCTATCATACACGGGATATCATACTAAGTGGCCTTCATAACAATAGTCACTATAAAGGCTAGGTTATTGGATGGTTGAATAATTACAAGTGATATGGGTGGAATCAATACTATATATAAGTTTAGTCTTGGCTTGAATAAGGGCCGACCATAGAGCTGTATGTATTAAAATCTATATTACAGTGGTGGCAGAACTGGGGGGGGGGGGGGCAGGTGGGGCATGTGCACCCCCCAAACTTTAGTGCCGGGGGGGCAAGACTATGGTTTTGCCCCCCCCCAACCTTTTCCAAAACTATATGGACTTTTTGTGAGTTTTACTGTGCCATCATATAGCCCACACTTTAAATCCAATGTAGCATTCAATTGTGCTCTTAATATTCACCAGAGTCAATTAGTCTGCTTAACTAATTATTATGTGATGAGATGTCCTAAGGGGAAAGCTTTCTATTATGATTTGTATTGGGAAACCTTGATACCAAATGACTGATTTTCCTGTTGCTGGTAGAGGCCTACACATAATTCACCATAATGCTAGAAGTATTAAAAGCGACATTGACTTATTTAAATACTATGTCCAATATTCCAATGTGGGTATATATAGTGTGTCTGAAACATGGCTAAATGAAGATATATCTGATATTGATGTGACTGTTACCTGGTTACAGGCTACACACTCCTTCGAGTTGACAGGAAACGGTTAAACCTTAAGGGTGACCGGATGGAAGGGGGAGGTGTCTGCCTTTATATCAAGGATGGTATAACTTATACCCAAGATGGGCTCTTACAAAATAATTATGCATTAAAAGATATCGAAATTATATGGGCCCGTATAGTACTCCATAGTCAAAAAGACATAATTATAGGTGCTGTTTATAGACCTCCTGATGGTAGCCCTATTAAATTTTATAATATTATGCATCACACTCTTACTCAACTACAAGATAAGGATATCAATGCTGAGATAATTCTAATGGGTGATATCAATATAAATCTCCTTGACAAGGATGATGACAAATACCAAGTTCTGCTTGATTTAGAGCAAGAATTTAGCTTAATCCAATATATTGAAAGACCCACCAGAAAAACAGCCATTTTGGACTTAGCTTATTCAAATTGCAGATTTATATCTGAAGCTCGAGTTCTTAACTATAATTACAGTGACCATAGCCCTATTTTAATCACTAAAAGAAAACAGGTCAAACTTCCTACTGTCCAATTTCTAGGCCGTTCATATAGAAATTACCAGTTTAATACTCTACGAAATTGCCTCCTAAATTATGACTGGACCCCGCTGCATGTAACACGAGACCCTAATAGAGCATGGGATATTATCATAACAGCTATCGAAATATCTCTAAATATAATGTGTCCCCTAAAGTATCATCAAATTAAAGCCCAAGATAAATCCTGGTTAACCCTAGATATCAAACAACAAATCATTGATAACAATGAAGCGTGGAAGATAGCTAAGATGACCAATAACCAACTTGATAAAGATCACTCTGATGGATTACGAAACAGAGTAAAAAATTTGATTAGGCACGCTAAAAGCAACTATAATCAGGACTATGAAGATCAGGATAATGCCACCTTTTGGAAAAAGCTCGAATAACTTAGGCCTAATAAACTGCCCAACACTTCAATCTGCCTAATTGACCAAAATTCCAAAAACCCAATTGAACATAAAAGCACTGCTGAATATATTAATGAGTACTTTGTTAACATTGGACCAAAGCTGCCGTAAACCTTCACTACCCCATGGACATGTGCTGGCCATACTACAGAATTGGTTATCCCTGAACTAATTATCCACCCTGATGGGGTTACATCTGCTGCTAAATCTCTAAATATTAAGAAATCCTCCGCAATTCATTATATCCTCTAGGGTCATCAGGGATGCTATGCTCATATTACCAGATAAATTTGCCTATCTGTTCAATCTATCCCTTGTTCAAAAATGTTTTCCAAGTAAATGGAAGAATGCAATTGTCACCCCACTTCCCAAAAGCGGGGACAAGGCAAATGTTACCAACTACAGGCCTATTTCAAAAATTCCACTACCTGGAAAAGTATTGGAAAGACTAGTCCACTCACATATCTCAAACTTTCTGGAAACTCACAAACTATTGAATCCAAAACAAGGAGGTTTCCGTAAGGGTTATTCTACTATCACAACAGTAGCAGAATTTACTAACAATATTTTTCATTTCATGAATGATAATCTCTTTACTATTGCATGTTTTATAGATATGTCCAAAGCTTTCGACGTGTTAAATCACTGGAATGGATCAAAGACTATCTATCTGAACAGTCACAAAAGACTTCAGCTAATGGTTTTACCTCAAATTCGGCTCAGCTACAGTGTGGTGTACCTCAAGGGTCAATTTTAGGACCCCTATTGTTTCTCATCTATGTCAACAACATAGATGGACTCTGCAATTTCTCTAATATTAGTTCTTATGCTAATGATACTGTGATCTTTGCGTCAAATGACGATCCTATCTCAGTCTTTAGAATCCTCCAAACAGACCTGGATCATTTATCTCGATGGTGCAAGCTAAATAAGTTAACTAACACTACCAAGAAATCCCAAGCCATGAAATTTGGAACTCAAGCACATCTTTACCACTTCCGGATCCCCAAGCTGGTCTTAAATGGGAATGAATTAAATTATGTTGAAAATTATAATTATTTAGGTGTAAAATTAGACCAACAATTAAAATTCGATCAACATATAAACCAGATGAGAGCCAAAGCAGCACACAAACTTTATCTCTTCTCAAGACTACGTAGATACATGACTTATAGACAGGCTTTAACGATCTATAAATCAAAAATTCTACCTCATCTAGAGTATGGTGGCATACTCATTCATAACACAAATCAGACACTTTTGACTAAATTACAAAGATTACAAAATAAATCTCTCAAAATAGCCATGTATGCACTACCTAGAACGCGCATTTCTAAATTACACAAGGACGGTTAAATAAACTTCTTAGAAGAAATAAACAAATAGCCATCCATGCTTTCCAAATGGCACAAAAACCTGTGAACCTGGTTGTTGCAACCAGAGAAATTAGGTTACATGATGGCCCTGTGTTAAAGACCTTCCATAGACGTATTAAAACCTTCAAAAGAAGTGTAGCATATAAATGTGGAAATCTTTGGAATAACCTTGATGTTATTGATAGATGCACCCCCACTCTCGATGAATTTAAGATGAAGCAAAACAAATACTTAGCCTCTATTTTATAGCTCATCAGTTCCTAAGATACGCTGTCTGTGCGACTAAATTTAGAAACCAAGTCCCTTTGTCACACTTATCACATCCCATATCTACTGTACTATATACACCTGTGTTGTAGTATTTACTTATTTTGATATTAATGCTTTGTAATTTAATTTAGTCTGTGAACTACCTGATGCACGCCATTCATGTTATAATTGTTGTTAAAAGTGGCCCTCTGGAGCCAGGAGTATATTGGTCTTATATGGACCTTACCTGTTTAACTCCAGAATAAATATTACAATGAAAAAAAAAAGAAAAAAAAGAATGCATCATTGTGATTCTTTATTTTCAAAAATTTTCCTAGATGGACAGAGGCATACACCTGCATAGGTCTACTATCTAGATATGATAGATTAGTGGGAGGAGGGGTAGACATGTTAGTCATTTCTCAAGGTCTGCATGGGTGCCCTACTGCCAGTATGATTTAGAGTGACCATATAGAGTTGTATGGGAATCCGATCACAATTTTGTTTTGTCCCACTTGTAGCATTTGAGAAATGACTTCCTGGATGGACACTGCAGAGAGGAGGGCATATGGAGATAAGGAATAAGGAATAAGGGGGACAAGCCCCAAAATCCCCCTAGTTTCAGTGTTTATGCAGAGGCCTCGACCTCCCTCTTCCTCCACATCAACTGTAGGTTTATAGACATATTTCAGTCCAAGACCTACCACCAGGTAGCTTTATCTGCCAGCCCAGACTTGTATACTACATATACTTAACATTTTTTACTTTAAAAAACCCATGGTCAATAATCTACTTCCTCCAGATCCAACAACATATAATGTTATCATGTGAGACATATGAGTACATGTGAGAAATTGTCTCAGAATGCATCAGAATGCACCTTTTGGTCTCAATTTTTTTTTCAAAATTCTCCTGACCCCCTCAAACTTCATTGACACAACCTAAACATTATAATCTCAATTCCATTATGATACTCATTATAGCGAAAGAAAAACGCTTTTAGCGCATCACATTTATTTCTCTCTCTGGGTTTGCAAGTAAGATTTGTATGAGTACCAGGTATCTACCCCCCACCCCACACACACAAACGTGATCCTTTTTTTTTTTTGGGGGGGGGGTGATAACTATAACTGACCTTTCCGGCTCCCGAACATTCAAATGGTTCCGCCGCCCCTGATATATTAAAGTGTCAGGTCCTTACTCCATTATGTATGATAGTCAAGTGTAAATAAATTACCAGAAACTGAAAAATAAGCCTTGAAAATTGTGTCTGAAATGAGATAAAATATAAAATGATAAGTTGTGGGTTCAGGAAATTGGTATGGGCGTTAGGGATATGGAGAACTATGGACATGAGGAAAAGGAAATGTGATGGTTATAAGGTACAGGTGAGGTGAGGCTGTAGAATTGAAAGCACCAAATGTTGACATCAAGTGTGAGAAATAAATGCCATTGCCTTTAAAAAGGCAATGGCATTTCAATCCGAACACCAAATAAGAAAAGTACATAAGAACACAACTTTGAGAAGGAAACAAGATTTGTATTCTTCAGGTAATTATGCTCTGTACAAAAACTGTATCAGCTAAGGTTATATCTCACACACACACACATACTCATATATACCAAGTACAGTTTGTTAGGGCCAGGGCCACCTCTTTTGGTGTAGAACCAGAGTAGCTACATGAATCAATTACATGAAATAGAAATACCTGTATCGATCACACAATCCAGATCTTGCCCTCCCAACCATGATCTACAAACCAATATAGTTATATAATATACCATGAGTGCACATACATAATACCGTGCAGGGAACACATGTAGGTATTCAGAACATAATCCTTCTTTACTGTTAGCATCCATAAGTACACCAATAGCCATCCATATATCTTGAGGAACTTTGCAGCTTGAGGAATAGAACGTTTCAAATCATACACGTGCATAATTATATTCGAGTATGCTGTAAACTAAAGTAGTTATGTGGTACATGGAGTTGGCATTGGCAATCCAAACTGACAAACTTGGGTTTGTTCCGTTTAAGTCCATTTACTGGAATTTACATCTCAAAAGTAATAAGCTATAACCTATCTATTTATACTAACTATCAGACTATAGGAAACAGATCTCATACTTCAGTGAGACCAAACAGATAGTATACTTTTGAAAAGGGATAGACCATTAAACTGTTCAACTTGGCCCCTTGGGCCTTGGACCTTTTCTCATACCATTTGGTCTATATCTTTTTAATATTCCAAAGATTCAATTTATCTAAACAAGCCAACTTGTAAGATACTATGCATTTTCTTTTTAACATGCACATACATGGAGAGTCAGATGTCGATAAATATAATTATGTGTTTATCACTTCTCTTCTGACATGCCCAAACCCTCATATGATATAATGAGAACGTGGAGGGTGTTGCTCCTATTGTAACAAGAGCTGTGAGTATGTGCCCTCTTTTCTAAACAAGTCGTGCACTGCTTCACCATTCAACCTGTACTCACCACATTAGTCTGAAAAGTCACCTGCCTTGTTTAAAATAGAGAGAGCTGCACTCCCAGGTACCTACTCATGTCACACGCTCTATAGTTTATTATACTGACTGACTTCTCCCAACTAGGTACCTACTCAAATCCCCCATTTTAGCATCGTACTTGAATGACCACTAGTGAGCAACAAAAGGGACAAGTTATAGTGACATGAAAAGAAAGGACTGGAAATGAGGGCATTTTTAGCCAGCTTTTCTTTTACCATAGGAGCAACACCCTCCAGCAGAGTCATGGCTTTCACAGTGAGTACCTGTACCTGACGGCCGCAGGTGTCCCAGGTGTTCCCATGCCACTTGTAGACTGTGACCTACAATATTATTTCCCATACCCATTTTACCTGTATCTTCTCTGTCTGCCATTGTTCTCAACAATAAGGCTGAAAATGCTTTTATAAAAGGTAACCTATCTGTGCATACTAATTGACATATACCTGACACATTACAAGTGGTGTATTTAGAGAGTCAGTTTAGATAATTATGGCTGGCAATATGAGTATCGTGATATCGTTATATATATCGTTTTGAAATGCCCTGTTGAGTTCTCAGGCAAATCGACCAATACACAGTCCCACATCCGTGATGTTTAATGTCAGAGGAGTTGGGGCTTAAGGAATTAGAGGCAGCCATACAATATTTAGCAGGCTGGGATAATGCTACGGCTTGTATTATATTACCTAATTTGATTCATATTTCAATTAGCCAAGTTAAAAATTGATTATCCTAACTCTTCTTTTTTTTTATGTAAAACAAATTAATATTCATAATAGAAATAGAGCCAGGGGGTAACAATCTGAGATTCGTGCCAATTGGCAAGGAAAGCCCCTCAAAAATAAAAGTTTAATTTGTGTACTTTTTAACATTGAACATGTTTGTACATAATTATAACAGACTACTATTCCAAAGGGGACAGTTTGGAAATGACAGGATGACAAAAGATAATGCCCATTTAAGATAGGAGGGCATTACGTCCGTTACCATGATTTTGAACATTCCAAAGGGCATTTGGATAGGTGAGCCTTGCATAAAAACTATCAGAGGTAGCACAATGAGTTTTGCAGCTCAAATAGAGTAATAATATGCCTAGATTCTGGTACTTATATCTAAGTATTCAGATATAATAATTATTATACCCTTTTAACAAAGCTCACCTTTCATGGTAACGCACGTATCTTAAAAGTGATATTATTTTATCAAATCAACCTCTCTATCAGAAAATTTACATCTTTCAAGTCAAACTAGTATTTGCAACTGGCACAAAACTCAGATTTTACTCTTCGGCAACCTTGTTCCATTGTCAATGTCCCAACATGTTGATAAAAATGAGCATTGGGCAACATTTTCAAAACTATATGTTCAGGAAACTCTCATGGCCATAGTTAGCTAAATAGGCGAATTTTGCTTGGATTCACCATTGGTGACTTGGCGAGTGGCTAGCATTATCCCTGGCATTTACTCATGAGTGCATATCAATATACATGACAAATTTCTATTGGTGAGATAGTATCAGGCTTTTTTTGAAGACATTCATTAATGGTAGATGAAGACCCTCGACAGGTGTAACCTTGTAGGTATACACTGATAATGCAGCTTGAATACCCTGCCCATACAGGTATACTTGTCCTAGCTAGTATACACTAAGCTTGGTTGATTAGGATTTGAATAACCCTACGCTTCATTGCACTCTTACCACACTTGTTTAGGGTGGAGGGTTAACCCATTACTCTTTCTGGCGTGGCATTTGTGCACATATGAGCTGAGGCCAGTTTGGTTCGTGACCAGTGATTGGTCATTTTACTGCCCACTACTGACACCTGTAGTTACACAGAGAAACTACTACATTAGATATGCATGGTAATGGGTTCTAAAGAATGCCAACTACACATAATTGAACACCTATTTTTCACGCACAAGCACTGGTGATCTGATGTGCTCTCCTAGATATATTAAAGACGACATACCAATCTACTTATCACATATATGTGCCAATATCAAATATGTATCACTTGATCCAGTCCTTGCCAAAACATGTCGGACATTGACTATAGCCAACAAAATGGCTCCAACAAAATTGTCGTACTGCAGGACCGAATGTTTGGCTGTCATCTCTGGAACTTTGGGATACATGCCATTCTTAATGGCATTCCAAAAGGACCAGTATTAAGGTGTTTACAGTGTAAAACAAAAACCATACCTATAATTTTCATTTTGTGAATTCTTTCTCAGAACTTCATGAAGTACTCGTTATGTTTCGGTCCTGCAAAAATTAAACTGGGCCTGCAGAATTAGAAATCTGCAAGACCGAATGTCCTGCATGGTGTTTAGATCCTAAACACAATTCGAAACATAATCTTGCAACGTCTTTGTAAACACAATATCCTCCTAAACACATATAAAATGTTTAGAAATATGATGTGTTTAGCCAATGTGCTTAAATTTCAAGGTGTCTAGTTTTATATATTTTTCTGATTTTAAGAATTCTGCTTTGACTGTGCTTTCCAGTGAGTTTAGATTGTTTTTAGAAATTGGCTTGGGAATACATTTAGGTTGTTAAGGACCCAATGTTATTCATGGCCACACTCTGGAGGGATTCCCAATGCTACAGGATATAACTACATTTTGCAACCATTGCATCCCTGTAGTACCGGTACTGAATCTACATTACACCAGTTTCACATACTGAGTGACGAAAGCAGCAGACAGATGAATTTCAGAAATTTACAAAATGGGTGTCCAAGCACCAGGTGCATCATTATGGTGGAAAAGTAACAATGGCAAAGCATAAAACTGCTTTATACCTTTTTGTGGATATTGTATATACATATTGTCATGTGAAACTGCGCTTTAGGGTAATAATTCAACTTATAAAACTCATCAATAACAGGGAACTGTCTGCAGAAAGTTCATATCAGCATACTGCTGCCACCTAGTGTAAATCATATGTCTAAACACCTAGAAATTAAAATGTTTAAAAGCTAAACACCTAGCTTTTCTTCTGTCTTAGGTCTAAACATGTTTAGAGTAACTGTTCAGGTGTTTAGAATTTTAATGTTTAAATTCTAAACACATGGTTCACTAAGCACCTGATGGACCAAAATGTTTAGATTTAAAACGTGTTTAGACCTCAATAGGTTTAAAACACCATTTTTGCAGTGTAGGCAGTCCAAGCTCAATTGTTACTTTTCCACCATAATGATGCGAGTCCAAGCTCAATTTTGCTAAGTCCAGACCCTCAAAATTTGCCAAATTGGCTAATTATGGCCATGGGAGTTTGTTGAACATAATTATTGTTTTGAAAATGTTGCCCAATGGATATATTGAGAATGGAAGAAGCTAGGTTGCCCTAGCTCTATTTCTATTCTAAATGTCAATTCATTTTACATGACAAAGAAGAGATTGGATAATTAATTTGGCTAATTGAAATATGAATGAGATCGCCAAATTAGCTAAATTATAATAGGGTAGATTAACATAAAGACGACCACATACCTATATAGAGTCATCCACCTTAGGTATATTAGGAAGCATTGATATATCTAGTAGTAGGTTGGTCTATTAGTAAAACTTTGTTATATTGGTGTAGGTTTCTTGATGTATTAAGTAACTGTCCAATTAACTATGTCTCTCACCTCGTGGACCATTACCTTGCATTTTTGTAGTTCAGTTATATCATTGCTCGGTGATTCGAAGTCACTGTATAGGATAGCAAACACTCCCGTTAACCTGATATTAGACCCTAGAAACTATAGTGTCTATCTCTACCTAGCACATGTAAATATGTTATTAAGAGGATTCTCAAATAATGGTTTAATTGGAGTAGGTGAGGTCAAGTGGAACAGTTGTATATTAAGACATGGGTAAGAGCCCTCAGGAGGTAGTCTCCGAGACAGGTTTAAAATACCTAGCAATGAAGGCTCAGAGTCTTTGTGACAAATATAATTTCATTAGTAGAGATTTGCAAGGCTTTGATTTGATAGGTATCACTGAAACATGGCTGAAGATAGCGACATTAAGTAACCAGCTTCATATAAATAATATGACTGTTTAGAAATGATCGTCATGGAGTTAAAAGAGGTGGAGTAGCTTGCTATGTTAGAAATGTATTTGTTCCCTATATAGAAATACTTCAAGAATTCACAACAGTAAACAAAAACATTGAATGTCTATGCTTGAAACTGAAATATTCTGGTCATAAATGTAAGATCATTTGTATTGTATACCGCCCACCAAAGGGTAAAGTTCTTGAGTGTTACAACTTCTTGACAGCATGTATGGGACATGCCAGTGTTAAATATAATGAATGTTGGATTATGGGAGTAAAGCCAGAAATTGTATAAAATTTAGATGAATGTCAAACTTCTTGAAACATACTGGACTTAGGTATCTAAACACCCCAGCTACGTATTACCACCCACATGGGAAGTCCACTCTGGACCATTTTTATACAAATTGTGATTGTGTTAAAACGCATGGTGTACTTGATAACCTATGTGGTGACCATATACCGATATATGTTATAAGAAAAAACAAAGAATAGTAAAACCCAAAGCAATATCGATACGATGTAGAGATATGAGACATTTTTCAGAACAAGACTTTTTGAATACAATGGACAACTTAGGTTGGAATAATTTTGTACTAGATGATATGAATGTAAATGACAAGTATGAATGTATAATTAACAATGTTAATGGGTATCTAAATACAAACCATCCTGTAAAGACTCGTATTGTAAGGGAGAATGATGTGTTCTTTTATGAAGATATACGTCGTATGATCACAGTAAAAAAGAGATTCTTCAAGAAGCACTTACATGTAGATATAATATTATGACTCTGACTTGATACCTGAACTATGTGGAAATATAATATATTTGACTAATTTGTGATATGTGACTTCATGGAGACCACTTGTCTAGCATCATTGAATGTATTTATACAAATTTACCTGTTTGAATGTATCCTCTTTATTGCGGCTGATAATTGTAAAAGCTTCAGTACGTTAAGATATTGTTGGCCAATAAACCTGTTTCAAACTCAAACTCTGTCAGCTTGTTTTTCCCATTTTTACATGTATTCTGTTGATCTTAAACCCTAATATCATTGAGATAGAGGTGTTGAATTATCCCATAGAATGATGTCCTGAAATATATGAAGTAATTGTCATTGTATGATAATACACTGAAGTTTCCAAGTTTGAATGTTTTTTATCATGACCAGCTGGTTATTTCATCAGAATCCTCCAACTTTGGTTGAATAATTTGAACATTACAAGTGCTCATATATACTATATTTTAACTCTAGGCATAGATAGACATCATTGCTAAATGATAGCATAAGGAAATATTAAATACATTCTGTATAAGACTTGTTTCCCAGAAAACACCAATTTTACCTTGAGACAACCACCATTTCACCTACAGGCTACCACTCCTTATACACCTATAGATTTGTGCATTTAATTGAATAGAAACCATTGATTATGTAGGACTATATCACAAGTTTTATGGCCAGAATAGTTTGGGATAGCGATTTTCACAGGATTATGCTCTGATGCATACATTTCAATCTTTACTGTAATGTTACTGTTATTACTATGTAGAGGAACTATTTGACACTGAAAGTGTGATAATAAAGTTAAGGCATGGATTATTATAGTCCATATTGAAGGTCCATTGAAGTACATAAAAAGCAAGGCCTCTTTAATACAGATTTAGGATCAAAACCTTTATTCTGATGGGATTTACAATATCCATGGGCATAATATTGTCTGAAATTGTCATTCTTATTTAGCCACTATATCTCAGAGATATTAGCTACTACAGAGCCATAATTGAAAATCTACACAAGAATGGTTGTCTTTAGGTTAACCCACCCTACAAGCCCTAGCGGTATCCCAGTTTGACATCAGGCAGAGTGGCACTTTGTCCCATCTATGATATAGGAAGGATTGCCATTGGGCAGCTCAAAGCAGATAGGTCGATTTTGTCCCTCCATTTTAGACTCTGGAATCCACATCTAAAAGAATAAAATTATTTCTTTTGGTGGGAATTCATCTTTATGTCTGGCACCAAATTCCCACCAAAAGAAATGATTTTATTCTTTTAGATGTGGACTCCAGAGGCTAAAATAGGAAGTGTCATGGAGGGACATCTGCTTGGACCTACCCCATTATGACTTGAATTAATAGGCAGAGCTGTGATCGATGGTTGGCCTCCTTTGGCTTGATGACATCACAGGGCTATGTATATATATATATATATATATATATATATATATATATATATATATATATATATAGAGAGAGAGAGAGAGAGAGAGAGAGAGAGAGAGAGAGAGAGTAGTACTGAGAAGTACTAAGGACAATCTGTACAGTTGCATTAACACTCATACTCACATCTCTACCCACTTGGCAAAAAAAGGTTTTTAAACGTTTTTTAACCAATTTTCAACCAAATAACCAATAGGGAAACCAATAAAAACGTTTTTAACGTAAAAAACGTTTTTATGCCAAGTGGGTACACACTAGATGTCCTCATGATCGGGGGTAACTTAGGTTGTGTCTGCACCCATGGCCCCAAGAGCCGCTATAAGCCGAATATTGTTGGGCAACGACTCTCTGAGTTACTGAATCTACCAGTTCTACCTATATTCTCTAAGGGCCAGCCTGGTCCCAAGTCTTAATTACAATTAATTTCAATTAAAGATTACGTGTCAGTGCTGAAGTACTCATATAGATTATTATCATTGGACAAAGGTACGAAAAGGTGTTGGTGGGGAATGTCAATTTGAATTATAAATCTAGCTAACGTTTTTTCTGGTGGATTTGGATGCTAGAGTCTGGCCAATGGATTTTGACACTGCTAATGGAGTAGACTCGCAACAGGCAGACATTTTTGGTCACTTTAAAAGGATCGCCAGTAAAATTCTCTCTAGGGTCCATGTCGCAAAATGACCTAATGGGAAGATTAACCTCTCTCAATGTTGTTGAGCGTTTGTTCTCATTAATAGATCTAAATTCTTTAGGCTAGTAAGACGTGTTTGAGGTTTCAGAGTGAACCAACAGATGGCAGCAGCATTGCTGCACGGGCCAATTATACAGAATGGTCTTGGTTGCTGTTCGTAGGGCGAGTTTAGTACAGCCACACGCTAAGCATAATCTTACGTTGATAATGAATAACGCCCGTCTTGTATACCTAATGGCAGATGTGTTGATTTTGCACACAAATTATTCCATGGTGTCATAGGTTAAGCACCAAGTCCTGTAAATCATCTCATCTTAATATCAGAAGTGAAAATTTTGGCCTTTATAAGTTTGCTGAATAGAATTGACTGCCCCTACAATGTTTGATTCGTAAACCCATACCCTTGGTTATAGCACTTGGTACTGCCGTCAAACTCTATTAAAACATCTCGACATAATAAGTCATTTTGTTTTTTGCATTTTGCATTAAAACTGCCTATTTATCAAACACTTTTGTTGACGCAGTGCTAATTATACTTAGTTCGTAGGTCCAGTGCACAAACATTGTTACCTTTACATCGTGATAAAAGCAGTGCTGTGAATCAAACGTTTCCTTTTCTTTGTTTTCAATCATAATGACATAACCATGATATATCCCGCTAATTTGGAGGACAGAAAAAAAGATTGAATTTCAGATTGATTTCATTGCCAAGGAAAGAATGAAAATACATAGAAAATGAATCCGACTTTTATTTAGATCATGTAAACCGACCACAACTTATTATTGGCCCAAAGGGAAACGGCATCATGATCATAAGACACCAGGTAATTTCAGATCTTCTCATCATCCGCTGACAACCTCATCAGTGGTAATCCCAGCCATATAATCCACCAATCACTCAGATAAGGATTGCTCGATAAGCCATCAAGCTGCTCATGAATAGATGCATAGACGTGTGGAGTGCTAAGATGGCTACTTCTTTCAGGGTCATAACCCAATCACTAGCCTGCTTGAGGCAAAGGATGTCTATGCTTCTAATGAAGCAGGCTTGCTTCTTTAAGAGCTGCAGACTAGCTGCTCATCTTACCTGTAGAGCATGTGTTCAGGTGTCAGCTCGCACAAAGAACAGCTCTACCATTTGCCAAATGCAGTGTATTTCTGGGCAGATTACACCGGAATTGGCTTTGGCTGGTGGAACAGCAAGAAGCAATGCGTAGGCAATGGGATTACTATGTCTAGCTGGCTAGCGTTATAAGCTTGTATGTATACACGAATATACATGCGCCACATTGGTCCATTGAAAGCTCTTGGCATTGCTGGAATAAGGTCATATCATAGCTTTGTTCAAAAGCAAGCACTAACCTCGGTGCATGAAGTATATATGTATGGACCATTCACTATGCAGGGTACAGTCTCAACAGAGATGACACAGTGGCTTTGCATATCATATTGAGAATATAAGGCTTAAACATTTAAAAAGGTATTCTATAGGTATCACTTTTGGTCATCTTATGGATGATCCATGCATTATCTTTTAAGTAATCACATGTGATCACCCTGGGTGGATATTAGCTGGTTACCATCGTTATGACTATGATTTCAGTGACAAAATAGGTCTCAAGAACCAAAGATGTTTTTGCCTCTGATAATCTTTCTGATAATCCAATAGCTTTTTTTGATCAGACTTGAGTGTGATGATATTTTTTCATGTCTTTTATCTTATAACCACTGTTATACCACGATTTCTGGCTTACACAGTGCTTTTTGGTGGCTATTCCCATCCACATATCTGTCGATATTGCACAGCATTAATGCTGTAGCATGACTTTTGGAAGGTGTGTGGTTATCCATGGATAACCGCACGCCTCTCATGTCCTTCCATGTCATATGAACATTACATGATAAAAACCCACGAAATTTACAAGGCCAGGGCAGGGCTTGAACCTAGAGTCTCAGATCCCTAGTGCAACTCCCTATGCATTGCGCCACCGGGACTGGCTGATGGTGGCCGGCTACAACCAGGTCTTGTTATGATACAAAGCCATGTGCGCTGTCGCTGTCCTCTGCTGGGCGACATGGTGTATTATATACATACAAACATAACAGCGAGACGCATCTTTTTTTCGCCATGTACGCTGTCACTGTCCGCTGCCGGGCGAGGAGGTGTATTATACACAAACATAACCGCGAGACGCATTCAAAGCTTTAGCTGTCCGCTGCCGGGCGAGGAGGTGTATTTAGTACACAAACATAACAGCGAGACGCATCTTTTTTCGCCGTGTGCGCTGTCGTTGTCTGCTGCCGGGCGCAGGAGGAGGAGACGCGGTGGTCTAGCGCGAGGTACGCGGATCGAGCGCATCTTTTTTCGCCATGTGCGCTGTCGCTGTCCGCTGCCGGGCGAGGAGGTGTATTTAGTACAAAAACATAACAGCGTGATGCATCTTTTTTCGCCATGTGCGCTGTCGCTGTCCGCTGCAGGGCGAGGAGTTGTATTCTACACAAACATAACAGCGAGATGCATTGAAATCTTTAGCCGTGTGCCGCTGCCTGTCCGAGCCAAGACGGCTGCTGTCGCTGTCCGCTGCCGGGCGAGGAGGTGTATGTACTGATCGCGTACACACAATGGCTGGCATCCAACTTGAATTTATTGGTATTCTATTGATTATTTATTGGTTTCATGGTATAAAATAAGTAGTCGATGGATAATTCATGACTACGGCCTCGTGTCATTATCCTTCACTAACACACACTTGTCATGAATTATCCATTGGTTACTTGTTCAATAATCAAGAGGTTTGTAGATAAAATATATAGCTCACATGGTGCACATTAGTTTTAATGTCATAGTTGTGTACTCCTGGTGCCCCCAAAACCGTCACAGTCATGGAAGCTTTTAATATTTTCAGTGTACAAAAACTATCCCTCAATCTGTATTTATAAGCACCATCTGAATACCGAATTCTCATGATATTCCCTAGATATTAACTGGGTTTCAGAATGATATATTTCTATCTCTCTTATCCTGCTGGCTGCTACTTTTGCCCTATGCATTGTAGCTGATAAAGAGGACCACCATTTATAATATTTTCTTTATTATGAACTAGTCTTTATGGAGATTTGTCAGTATGGTGAGATTTGAATAGTTTATGCATGAGTATGACACAATGGAAATCTAGAGTATTCCAATAGGAAAATGCATGGTTTGTCAATAGATTCATAAAGAGCATTGAATACAAATCTACTTATAATTATGTGGTATAATTACTTTGAAAACCATTCACATCACTGGTATGCTTTACTGGTGTGATCATTTCTAAATTTCTAGTCTTATTTACCAGAAAGACTAAGTAATACCATCATTTACCATGAGTAGTCTTTGAATTCAGTATACTGATAAACTATAGGCTTATAAGTGCATGGATAAAATGATTTCCTTAGAAGTAAACCCATAGTCCACTTGGCCTCTGTTGAGCGATTGAGCCATACATTTCCTACAAAAATTTCTGCGACAGGGACCTAGTGGACTATCGATAGTAGGACAGGCAGGGTTTCATGGAAGTAGTATTATACCAAGGATGGCAGGATATTGCCTTTACAACTTGCCCTTGGTGGCAATGTTCCTCCTTAAGAATATCCCGTGATTGAATTTTAAGGGCCAGAAAGAGTGTAGCTATGATTTATGTGTTGTAGCTGATTAGTTCTAAACTTGTTCTCTGTTTATTTCTGATGTCTCCCTGTGTGGCAACCACAATCTAATTTACTGCTAATTGCCCTCATAAAGATTAGATTTTATAAAATGGCTACCCCCTGATATGTTAGGAATAACACCAGTGCACATTCTAATAGCATCAGCAATGCATAAGGTGACTCAAGATCTCTTTAGCTAAGTTAAATATGACATTTCACCTCACAAACCGATACCGATTAGAACCCAATTTTGTGACTTGCCACTTCTACAATATTGTATTTTTTTAAGTACCTCTTACCATGAAAAGTGACAGATTTGCTACTCACCAAGGCCATCATATAAATACACTGGCTAGCCTACTAATATACCAGCTTTAATCCTTTTGATACCCACCATCAAAGGGTTTCAATATGTGAGGGTGGAAGCCATCCTTGATGGAGGATTAATTTGAGAAAAAGGAAAGTAGTCAACAACAAATCCTTTTCTGCTTGCTTCTTGCTGTCTCACGACTTCCACAGAAGTTTCAGATGGTTCTGACTGGAAGTTGTTTTATTTAGTTCACTTCTCTCATCACATAGGGCAGCACAGGTAGCACCTTTTTCCTGTGCATACATTAAGGATTCATCGTAAGGTTAGATTCCAACACCCCCCCCCCCCACTTAAACTTACAATCCATACATTACTAATGTATACAACTTTGAATAAAATATTCATGATATGATCAATATACATTGATCAATACAACTTGTTGATAACACTTGGGTTACAAAACATACTTATGATGGTGTAGGGATATGGTATTTCTATTGTAATATTACACTTGTAACGTTCATGTACCCGTGGGACTCAGACTCAGGTCTCCGGGTGTGATGGGGAAGTCCTTGTGGCAGGTGGCAGCACCCGCCTCCGGGTTCATATCTGTTACACCAGGGGGCCTTTCAATGGTCCGTCACACTTCACGTGACGGGTCTGAGTTTTGCGGGCTTTTTCTCTATATAAGGGCAGTTCCTACCATAGTTCTTCAGTAGTGGTCCTACCACTGCTCAGCACCATTCTACTGTTACCTACGGGTAACCGAATGCCATCCGGCATGCAGTCTCTATAGGCTGTGATTGTATGTAACTAAGGTCAGAATAAAACACTTGGTTGCCTACACGGAAACTTCTTCTCTTTTCGTTATGATTTGACATCTAACCAAAAGGAAGAACCACTACAATGATTTACATTTATGTACCCATTAGTACACTCAAGAAATTCACTAGCCTAGGTTTTGCAACTGGCTTTGTGAAAACATCAGCAATGTTTTCTGTTGTAGGTACATATTTTAGTTTGAGAGTATTATTCTAGACTTAATCTCACAAAATGATATCAGATAACAATATGTTTAGACCTTTGATGGTGTACTGGATTCTTTGCTAGTGCCAATGCACCCTGGTTTTCTCCATCCAAAACAACACTCTTTGTTTGCCTAATACCAGTCATATTGGTAAAAAGTTGATTAAGGCACTTTACCTCTTGGGTAGCAGCTGACAGAGCCATATATTCAGTTTCACAACTGAATAATGCAACAGTCTGTTGCTTTCTACTTTTTTTACGAAATGAGTGGACTATTGTTGGTCACCCTGAATGCATAACCAGTTATTCTCTTTTTGTAATCAGATGCTCTCCAATCGGCATGACAAAAACCACTGGATTCTAACTCAGCATCAGATTTTTTGGGCAATGTATTGCTTTAACCCCCTAGGAAAACACAGGATGTAAAAGTTGCAAACGGAATCTATATAGTTCATATGATAAACACTAGGGGGTGTTACTAGATTCAAAGTGCAAATTAGAGTGTTAGCACACAAATTATTTAAAGTGCAGGAAAGGACTATCTTTAGTTATGTTCCCCCTTTTTAGGTACTATAAAAAACTGATTTAGTTGGTTATTGCGTTACAATAATTTACTCAATAACCATGCTTCTAGAAGTAATTAAAGGAGGGGGTTAAAGCAATAGTATATATAGGGACAGCCCTACCCACCATGGGCACTTTTAACCCTTTGTCATTAGACCATTATAGGTATTGTACTTATCATATTTATTTTTCACCTTTGACTCTACCATGTAAGCAAGTGTCCGAGTCTATCCACAAGCCAAGCCCTACCCAAAGACCAAAGCCTGGTGGTGTCAACTGCACTCAGTGACCCCGCCTCCTCCCACTGGAGGATACACCCATTAATCACGAGCAGCTCACTGCATGCCAGGAATTCCTAGCAGCTATGTTTAGACCAACTCCTCCTGCTGGAGGACATGCCCATTAATCACGAGCAGCTCACTGCATGCCGGGAATTCCTAGTAGCTATGTTTAGACCAAATCCTCCCACTGGAGGACATGCCCATTAATCATGAGCAGCTCACAGCATACCGGGAATTCCCAGCAGCTATATTTAGAACCATACTGAACTCTGCAACCCCCAGTGCTATGTTTAGGATCCACCTACACACCTGCACTGGAGTTCCCCAGTTACTATATTTAGCTCACCTGATACTATTTTTAGGATGAGCTGGGTGAGCAGCTCCTACTATAAATACCTGTAGGTGGAGCAGCTCACTCTTTCTACCTTCATACTTCATCCCTTACACACTCCAAGAGCCCACAGCTCAAGGGCTAGGCTTGGACACTGTTGGGCACCTTATACTGTATCACCATCTATAACTCGTGGACTTCAATGAATAGAGTGGATATCAAACTGGATCCCTGATTCGTCTGTATTCATCCTCATTCATCATTTACAGACACGTTGACAATGGTGGAAAACCCTCAAGTATCATCCCACAGTTACCACCTCTCATGAGCCATGGACAACAGTGAGACCCTACCAAAGGAGCCAGCCCCACAACGTATCCTTACATCTCCAGACAGAGATCAGCAAGAAGCCACCAGAACACAGTACACCAACCCAATAGACTCCTCACCAGACGCGCTCCAGCTGGACCCAGTGCTGCCGGTCCACAGACGTACACATAAACAAACACCTGTGAGTTCAAACACCTTACATTTTTCGTCTACCATAGTGGACACCAACACAGGTGCACATACCAGCACACCAGCAGGAGCCCCACCACCAGGTTTAAACCTCACCCTACGTGGTTATTCACCCTCAGAATCAACACCCCTAAGATATGGTGGTCTTCAAATTACCACATACAGCATGCCTGATATCAATCACCTGATCACCTCCACCTAGATAGCCATCTAGAAGAAAGATCCAATAGCCTGCAGGACGCCCTGGAGGCTGCTAGACAGTCATCTTCATCCAGCACTGATTCTGGTCCACAGTGTACACCAGACCTAAGTTGGGACAACCTCACTGTACCAGACATCCAAGCCCACCCATCAGTAGCAGACGGTTACTGGAGGAGCAGGTTAGACTAAGCAATCCACAGGTGGAGAGAAAATAGACTCAATACAGGACATGCACAACAAGTACCCACTGGTGCTACACCAAGCTACCAGTTTGGTGAGAGCCCCTCTGTTTTCCTAGACAGGATAAACCGTATTCTAGAAGAGCAGTGGCAAGACAGCTCTAACCTCACCAACTTGCTAAGGCCTCACCAACACCCACAGCCGGATAGCAACCCACCTGGAGGCAACCTCAGGTCCTATCCTCCCCTCACAGGCCAAATACACCTGTATTTTACAGACTTCAAAGAAGCCTGGACTCTGCAGCTAGAAGAGGCAATATTGTGGCTACTACTTCCATCCTACACAGAGACAGTCACATTCCTGCCCACTTACAAACAGAATCTACTTCAGAAGAAGACAGAGAAGTAACCTTCCTCCACCTGCACAGAGCACCTGCCTATCAAAACATGGCCACTGCAGCCCCACCCCCAGAGTATAACCAGGACGACGCAGCGGGGCTGATGGTCAGCTTTCTGTGTCTCTGAAGGACACAGCAGCAGCTCATTATGTAGTCTCCTTGAAGGATACAACCAACTGACCAATCAGGAGCTGGCTTCTGCTGCAGCAGCTGCCTAGCTGCCTAAGACCAAGATGCTGAACTTAAATGTGATACTGGTAGGGGCCTACCCATTCAATGCTTAAATGCACTGATCTTGGTGAAATTTAAAGCAGTATCTGTTCTTTGAAATAGTTGAAATAAAAAAAAAAGACTGCTATGATATTCTTCTATTTACCACTGCTCATTATTTGCTCACTTAGGGAGTGGTCATTCTTTATGAACAGAGGGTTGTGGGTTTGAGGGCATACGAATTTAAGACCCCTCCCGAGGGGGGGGATAAATATATTCTCCTCGGCTCCGGCTTGTTGGGGCACAAAAAATTTTGACTATAGTCGAGGGGGGGGCCAAAACCCACCACTGTGTCCCTGAAGGATACAAGCTGATTATTGCGTCCTTGAAGGACACTGGTAGACCACTGCGTCCTTGAAGGATACAAGTAGGCCAGTGTGTCCTCCAAGGACACAAGCAGCCCACTGCATCCTTGAAGGCTATAAGCAGCCCGCTGTGTCCTTGAAGGATACAAGCAGACCACTGCATCCTTGAAGGAAACAAGGAGATCACTGTTTCCTTAACGGATACAAGGAGACTATTGTGTCCTTGAAGGACACAAGAAGAACAAAGTGTCCTTGAAGGATACAAGCAGAACACTGTGTCCTTGAAGGATACAAGCAGAACACTGAGTCCTTGAAGGATACAAGCAGAACACTGTGTCCTTGAAGGATACAAGCAGAACACTGTGTCCTTGAAGGATACAAGCAGAACACTGTGTCTTTGAGGGATACAAGCAGAACACTCCCAGGTAGCACAGAGACATTGGCATAACGTTGGGCCGACGATCGGCTTTACATAGGCTGACCATCCTGCCTACGTAGGCCCGACGGTGCCGACCAAATGCTAACATATAGGCCCAACGTTGGCTTTTGGTCGGCAAACATCAACCTGCCAACGTTGGGCCAATGTTGGCATTTGGTTGGCAAATGCCACTGGTCGGGCCTACATAGGCCCGATGGGCAGCCAATGTTGGCCCAATGATGGCCCGATGCGTCGGGCCAACGTCGGCAAATTTTTGTGTTCTACCTGGGCTGTGTCCTTGAAGGAGACAAGCAGAACACTGTGTCCTTGAAGGAGACAAGCAGAACACTGTGTCCTTGAAGTACACAAGCAGGCCAATGTGTCCTTGAGGGATACAAGAGACCATTTTGTCCTTAAAGGATACATTTATATGTGAGTAATCAACAATTTTCTATGGACATGTACATGTGGATCAACACGGTAAAAGGTACACCCTCGAGGGGGTGCGCTGGCATACCTTTTACCGTGTTGACCCACACATGTTCTGTTACCAGATGTTCTGAGGGCAATTGAGTAAAATTTGAGACCAAAATTTGTGATTACCGGAATCACTAACAATCGCTTGTCAATGGCATCCCTAGGATTAGTGAACACTGGCCCGGTGGCCAATGGCCAGTAGTTTGGGCTACAGGCCAGTGATTTTTCCTAAAAATCCTTTGAAACTGGCCATTTGGCCAGTAGAATCTTTGAAAATACATTGCTATATACTAGATTGCTGGCCCAGGTGGCCAAAGGTCCAAAATGTTAGTATCTACCCCTGCTTCTAGAACACATGCTGCAGTTGTCAGCTTGTATCCTTCAAGGACACAATAGTCTCCTTGTGTCCCTTAGATACCGGTACACAGTGGTGTGCTAGTGTCTTGAAGGACATGCTGGTCTTCTATATCCTCCACAGATAAACTGGTCTGCTTGTATCCTTCAAAGACACAGTGGTCTGCTTGTATCCTTCAAGGATGCAGTGGGCTGCTTATGTCCTTGGAGGACACAGTGGGCTGCTTGTATCCTTCAAGGACACAGTGGGCTGCTTGTATCCTTCAAGGATGCAGTGGGCTGCTTATGTCCTTGGAGGACACAGTGGGCTGCTTGTATCCTTCAAGGACACAGTGGGCTGCTTGTATCCTTCAAGGATGCAGTGGTCTGCTTGTATCCTTCAAGGACACAGTGAGCTGCTAAAATTCCTGTCCCCCTTTTTATTAAAGGAGGTCTATCACGGAAATTATCACTATGGGTACCTGCACAAAGAGTGCTCATAAATCCGCGGAAAATTTGCAGCACCCTGATTGGTTAATGGGTTGTCGTGTGACTTGCTATGGCAAGTACGTCTTAGCCGTGCTAGCCCCCCTTTAAGCAGCGCGCTGGCATTTTTGGTTAAAGCTTAAAGGGGGTGATTTCTTTTGCCCCCCCCCAACAAACCAGCTCCCCTGTTCTTAGAAAATGCACATATGTTACAATCACCCCCTGAGGGGCGTAATCATTTTAGGTTCTAGGTTTATGCAGGCAGTCAACGTAAAAATTTCAGACCCCTCCCAAGTGGGGGTCTAAGGGAGTGGCCATTATTTATCAACAGGGGGAATGGTGGGATTTCACGTGGACACACAATAATTTTTTAGACACCCCCCTTAACAGCAGTCAAAATCTTTTGTGCCCCCTGGGCCAGAGGCGCGGGAGTTTGTGCACCCCTCTTTGATCTATAGTAGTGCGCAGGTTTTTTTTTGCTAAAAAGAGGGTAAATTTTTTGGGCCCCTCCTCAAGAGGGGTCAAAATTTTATTAGCCCCCCCTTGGGAGGGGTGTGAAATCTTTATGCCCCCCCTAAACCCACCACACACCCCTATTAATAAAAAATGACCACTCCCTAACAAAATTTTGACCCCTCTTGAGGGGGGACTAAAAGAATTTACCTTCTTTTTAGCCCAAAAGCTGTGCGCTATTATAGATCAAAGAGGGCTGCGAAAATTCTCAGGGCCTCCGGCGCGTTTGGGGGAGGGCACAAAAAATTTAGGCAAGGAGGGGTAAAAACCCCACCACCCCCCTGTTGATAAATGATGACCACTCCTTTAGACCTGCCAGCTGTTGTGTCCTTGAGGGACACTAGACTAGCCCACCCCAATGTGTCAACAAAGAATTGGTGTTGTGTCCTTCAGGGACACAAGGCTAGCCCACCCATGCACTGTGTCAACAAAGCTTTGAAATCAGGATCATCATCCATGGACACAATAAATAAGCATTTCAATTTCTTTTTATCACTATTTTGATCTGTCAAATTCTATAACAAAGAAAAATTCTGCCTATTTATTCAGAAATCAGTGTGTTTGTGCTTTGAATGCAGGCTGTAGAAGGTCCACCATCTTGGTTTTAGCAGCTGCCATCTGCTGCTGCAGAGACTGGCTCCTGATTGGTCAATTCCTTGTATCTCTGAAGGACACAAGGGCTTGTATCCTTCAGGGACACAGAAAGCTGACCAACGGCCCTGCTGCCAGGACGACATGACCAGGAATATAGTCAGAGAATGGACTCAAGCAGTCAATGACTCCCTCTTTAACCTTCTGACAGGACAAATGAACTTATTGTCTGCTGAAATAAAAAGGATTGGAGACGACTCCTCCTGCCAACTGTCAAGGATAAATGACAGATTGAATGACATGGACACCTGGAAATCACACCTGGAAAATGACATTGGCCACATACAAAGAGGAGCAGCTCAGGACAGTGCTGATGTCCTGAGAAGGTCTGAAATAGCGTCAATCTGTCTGACAGAATCAACAAAAATATTGATGGAATGAAAACTGAAATATTCAGGGCTATTGACAGGACCAGAACACCCCCTAACTAAAGCCAAACAATCCATTCTCACCCACCAACACTAGGTTACCCCCCTCAGGTCAACCTTAACAGGCTATGAGCACCTCTACCAGAACGCCAACATCATTGCCAGTAGGGTACAGGCTCAGCCCTCCAAGCATTTTCCAAAATACAGCCCGCACCATAGCGACAGGTGCCACGCCCACCCACCAAGGCGCAACACATGCAGGTTTTGGCAGTTCGGCCACGACCCACCAGATGGCGCCCTCTACCACTCATCCATTACCGGTAGCCACCACTTCATCCTCAGGCAGTGTGTACAACCATGTATACACACCCCACCAGGCACACACGCCCTACAACAACCCTATACCCATGTATTGTTTGTTTACAAACACATCACCAGCCCAAGCAGCCGTCCACCACCCTGCAGCTCAATCCACCCCAATGATACCAAATTTGGGACAATCCAACTTCTCTGCTACCTCTGGCCATAGAAACTTCGAACCTGAGCGACTCACATCTGCTCAATTAAGCTGTTTCAACAAACCAGAACCCTTTGACAAGCCTTCACCCTACAGGTCTGCAGCCAGATTTCTGGCAAAATTCAAATTCTATATAAGAAACGCATACCCCCGCAGCCCAGCAATGCATGCATCCTGTATGTATACCTTTTTAAAGGGCAGAGCAGCACAGTGTTTTTTTTTCACAAACATTTTTGATCCAATCATGTATGACACTGAGGCAGTCTATACTGCTTTTCTTAGCAGGTTCAACCAGCCTGACCCTGCCACAATAATCAAAGGGTAAAGAAACAGAAAACAGCAGCCTGAAGAGAGTGTAGAGGACTACATAGCAGATATGACCTTATTGCTATCCAACAGCAACCTGGATTAGCCTGTACAAGTGGACTATCTTATAAATGGCCTCAGGGATGAAATAAAAAACGTTGTACTCTCAGACAGCCACAAAAGCATTGGAGAAGCTGAGACTGCAGCGTTAAGACAAGAATTGGTCATAGAAGCAGCCAAAGCAGCCCATGCCTCAAGCCAATCTTCAAACTTGTGTGCCATGAACTATAATAACTAAAATGGGCAAAAGAAAAACAGTTACAGCGGTAACAACAACAACAACAACAATAACAGATCCAGGAAGGACCAGTACAACAACAACAATTATAACAACAGATCCTCTGGAAACGGCAACAATAAACAATATGAGGACAAATCTAAGTCAGGATACAACCAAAATCAGCTAGGTTACAACAACTCTGGACAGAACTCAGCTCATACAACACAGGCCAGTTGGTATATTTACATATACCTAACCTGCTGGTCAAATGCACATAAAAAAAGTTGCAACCCACATACTCAGGCCCCTACATCATAATGAGAATGACTTCACCAGTCACAGCCATTTTTTAAAGGCTACAAGATGGAAAAATACTGAAGAAATCAGTACATGTATCAAGGCTAAGGAGACCAATCACAAGAGCTAGCGCCAAAGCCATCATAAAAAGGCTACAATCAGGGCCCACAAGCTCACTTCATGACCCCGACCAGGATGACCCCTCCAATGTGAGTTTCACCACTCCCAAAATAAAGAAAAAGAGAGGAAGGCCAGCCAAAAAGGGCACAATCTCCTTCAGCCCCATGCCCTCCAGAAAATCAAGAAAAATTCCTAAGTGTCCATTATAAATCACAAAGACACTGCGTCAAAACACTCCCCACCCATGAAACCCCCCCCCCCCTCCATTAATCCCTATAGTCACACCCCAACACCTAACCCATTAATACTAACAACCATAAAAATTCCTTTGTACCCAAAATCAACACTATCTTGATTAATTACATATACAACTACCTACCCCTTCTAAGTGGAAAGCCAAACACTGGCAAATGGATTATCAGATAATTAGGTTAGGTTAGCCACGCCGCATACTGACCGCCTAAGGCAGCGCTGTATCCTCGGTTTGTGTACAAACTTCAAAGCACACATGCGACGGCTTGTTACCACTTCAGGACCACTATTTCCAATGATAAACCTATTGTAGGAAGATGGATCTCTGACACCCATACCCCATGTTTACACCACTGTTTTCCGCCAACCTTTAAGTGCTGTGGTGGCACATATACAAATCAATAACACGCCACCCTCAAGGTCTTCAAGAACCACAGGGTTGCCATAGCAACCATATCACCTTGGCCGGGGATAAACACCCCCTGCCAAACTCCCCAATATCCTATTTTTAGGCAATACCTCACCACCAACCAATCCAGGCCAGGATCACCCTAATTTGCATAAGGGGCAGATCAACCCCCCTGCATCCACCCAATAACATTTGGCCTATGCCCCTTTAGGGCAAGACATACCATCTAATGGGAGATCTTAGACTGAGGAATAGCCAAACCCAGTCTCAGGTTTATAAGCGCTTGCCCACCCCCATCTGATCACAACACAACCCACAACCAATACCACCACACCTTAAAACACGGCAACAAGTGTCTGGAAAAGGATCATGGCAGACCCATCATGCAACCAGCCCAGGTAGGACTATCTCATGGGTCTATTTTTAGCACTTAGGATTTTATTTTAACAGTCGTTCTAGCATTGTACATGATAGTAGTTTTATTATCATGGTGCCCAGGTACCCCTATTAACCAATGGCGGTGTGAGCCTAAAGTGTGTGTAAAATGTGGAAGAACTTCTCCACTATCCTTTAATTTTGAACACTGATAATCCAACATACTAAACCTCTTCAGCCAAGCAACTCCCCACCTTTACCTGTCCCCTCACTCACAACCCACTTAGACATTTCCCTTTTATGACTTACAGCCTGGACCCACCGGCAGAAAGGCATGGTCCAAATGCAACATGGACCATACACAGCCTCCTTGGACCACATGGGATCAGGAGTGATTTCATGGATCCTTTTGAAATCAGTAGCTTGATCATGGAGCAGAAGCACCTTATCACTTTCCTCGCCCATGAGGATATTAAACATTACCTCAGCAGCCCTGTATTAAGACAGGAGCTGGACTTGAGCAACCACACCACAGCAGCAACCCTCAAAGCCTTCATGGTCGCTGTAGCTGGGGATAATCCCCGCCGGCCTCCATGGGGCAGGTTTAACCATAGATCTGCATCATACATAGCACTTTTATGTGCTCGCGCGCTTTTTAACGTCAGAACAGCCCCTCAGGGACTTACCCCGCCAATACTGCAGAATTGGACGTGAACTGGCCATAAGGAATACAGCCAGCCTAGTATTTCAGTTTGCTGTTTTTGAGATAAACAGATTTGAAGCTCAATCATGTGTACCGCTCCTGACGGTGGTAACAGGCACCAGTCCATTACCATGAACCCCCATCATGCAACCACAGCCCTGCCGCCCACAAAACCTCCCATCCCTTGTAAATACTTGACCATACTAACCTCCCATACTTGTGACTAAGCTAATGCTGTTTAAATAAACCCCACCATCTAAATTTTTCACAATCCTCAAAATGCTCTTTTTTTCTAGAGCAGCAGTCATCCTAGCAGCTTGTATATTCCTACATCTGCATCTCAGCTGCGCCTCAGCCCCAGACACCAATCTGAACACCATCTTCAGACCCAACTATGGCGCATTGTTTACCAAGTTACCCCAAACACTACTAGCCAATTACATGGACTATCCATTGACCTTTAGCCTTAACTTGACCTTTGACCAAAACCTAAGTCGGCGAGAAAAACTCAGCCCAATTATCAGCACTGATGCACCCCCATATATTAAGCACACAGCCCATGCCCTAGATAACATGATACAGAGCCTATTCTCTAAGTCAAAAATCACACTAGAGACCTTATCAAAATTAACCTCACCTCCAAACATCAGGCCTTGGAACACAACCAGAAATTGATATTCTAAATTCTGAGATGTCTGACCTGGATAAAAGATTAGCTACTAAGATGCATGTGGTGGAATTAGCCACTCATTTTCTGTTAAATATCTCTGAATTCAACTACAACTCTGTCAACATCTTTTCAAAATTCCAAAACAACACTGATGATGCTCTATCTTTTATTTCTGGGAAATTAGAGCATTTACTTTCAAACATTTCATCAATATTATTAAAATTAGAACTGCAATCCAGACAAGACACCTTCCATTCCATGTTATTCACAGCAGCAAATTCTCAAATAGAATCATTAATTGACCTCCAAAATGACTTGGAAAATCTGTTTTTTATTCATCAATAATCTACTTGAGGGCACCCTACCCCAATCCATTATTATACAAGATGACCTCAGTTTAGGTTTAAATAATTTGTCCAGCCTCCTGCACGAGGCACATCACGGCATTATATTAGAAGGCCTACCCATAAGTTATTACTATAGGCGCCGGGTATATGTACACTGGAGCCATAACTCGAGCCTGTTAATAACCATACCAGTACCTATAACCAGAGGGGGAAGTACCTTTTCTATATTTAGAATAGAAACCTTCCCCGTACCTTTCGACACCTCCGACACTAAGTCAGTAGGCCACTTCCCGGCTACTTGGCCATGTCCAAGACCCACTCACACTATATACAGTTTACACAAGCTGACCTGGATATGTGCGACCTTAGCCACCTTATCAGCTGTAACCTACCCCTACCTCTGTTGTCAGCCACCCACCCCACATGCACTCTATCCCTATTTTTAGACCTACCAGAAGCTGTGCATCTTACCTGCAGCTTTAAAGCACACATGGCAGCACCCCTACCAAATCTCATCAAACCCTTATCTCACAGTACCTTTCTATTAATAACCGACCATCCCACCTCCATGCACCAATGCACTGACTCAGGCCAAGTCAAAATAAAAAATAGTGCATACTCAGTCATCTCAGTCCCATGTCTGTGCTCTATTAGAAATGCCGGCATGATTTTAACCAATTCTGATTTATCTTGCACCCAAAATTTCACCCTAGAGCCCATATCAAAGGCCTATTTTAACTTACCACTGTGGCGACATTTTGGTCAACCTCCAGCCAATGTTTCCGGTATCACCATGGCAACCACACCCCGGACCCTTCACCTACCAAATTTTGAAGAATTAAGACACCTACATAACCAGAAAATAGCCCCACTTTTTCAAGAAACCCTAACCCTTAAAAAGGCCGCACAGGGACTTAAGGACCAATCCACCCTCCTGTCCACCAGCTCCTTGGTACATCTAGGATACCACCTCCAGTTCTCACCCTGGCTACACTTAGTGTCACCCCTTCTGGCACTACTTTGCTGCGTAATAACTCTTAAAAACCACCTTCGTGTCAATCAATTGGCGCGCTTTATCACACTAGTCTCAGCAACTCAAACACCTAAGATGGCCAATGCTGAGAGCTGGAATCGATTCAAGGAACTCATACAACAGGCCAACAAGGACTGGCCTGTCTCATCCACAATCCCACCTGCAGAATTTGGGTACACCAAATCTCCAGGCCACTATGAAAGCATGTTTACATGGATTTTCATAGTAATCTCCCTGTACATCACCTGGATCGCCGCCAAAAGATGCCTTCGGCACTGGCCCTACTGTAGGCATGACAACCACAGGACACCCTCTATTGTGGCTAAGATCCACGCAAATGGACAGACC
Source organism: Acholoe squamosa (assembly GCA_949317995.1). Taxonomy (NCBI): domain Eukaryota; kingdom Metazoa; phylum Annelida; class Polychaeta; order Phyllodocida; family Polynoidae; genus Acholoe; species Acholoe squamosa. Next base: position 42,957,783 of record OX439038.1, read on the forward strand.
TTTGATTTACGGTTGGTAAAATGATTTACGGGCAGAACCTCTGGGCCCCTACCATCATGGCCCCCAAGGTTTCTCCAGCCCGCCTTACAGTACCTTTTGGCAGACACCTGGATCTCCACTGGAAATCCGATATCAGGACAATGATCGGGGGATAGGTCAGGCAAATCTCACTACAGCGCTATCCCCCAGTACCTTTTCTATGGAGAATACCGCTGTGCAGAATCTTGAAAGGAGCCCACCACATGACAGTGGTGATCTCCTCAGAAGGACAGCCTGACTTTCAGTTAGCCTCCAGCGACACTGACTCCGCCATAGAGCTACCCTGTGAGTCCTGGCCGGCTGATCGTCATAACTCCCCGGCAGAACTCACAAAATACACCCCACTCCAGCACCAACCAAAGAAGGATAAATACCTTTACAAACCACAGGAGATGATGCTCACACCACCCACTACATCAACCCGCGGTAAGTTTCCTTAGAAACCTCCTTTGATCCTCATGTCGCCATCCACCCCTGTATCCCCTCAATAATGGACTCTCCCGGCCACCCAAATCCACCGGATAGCCCCACCTAACACCTTCATGTGGGGATCATCCCCATCCTTGATAGCTCTAGAATCCGACCCCACCTACAATTAAAACCATTTTATAACGTCTCACAATCCCACTGCACATTTTCAATATAACACATTTTTCCACTCACAGTGAAGGCCCACCGCACGATGAGACATTGCCATCTTGTTTCTGACGTCGCGTCCCGCTTCCCTGCCAAACGCTGCGTCAGAACGCCGGCGCAGCGTCTCACCAGTGCCGTCGGCCTCCCCAACGTCAGATCTCCTCACTTTCCCACGTTGGCATGACAACCTCAACGTCACCTAGAACAACCACACTCAATATCTGGGTTTGTCATAAATTGACTTTCCCTTGGAATATCTACATGATTTTTACAGTTCCTGAAAGCTTCTTTTATCCTCTTCCTGTTTTATTTTACTTCTAATTCATCTTAGAATATCTGGTAGAAGAAGAGGTAAAGTGACAGACATCAAGGAAGAACAAGCTCCAGACCATACACCTAAATCTAACAGTAAGTCTGAAAAAAGAAGACAAAAAACGGGAAAGACTTCTATTGCAGTTATTGCTTCAAAAGGTTTAGTAGAGACTCGAGTGTCAAGCGACACTACAACACTTGCCCAGCGTATTTGATTTGGGGAAGACGTCCAGCCATCTTATTCTATATCGGCGCTGATATTTTACGTAACATACTAGAAAACAACACTCTATATCTTGTAGTAAAGCATATGGGCCTCCACATGTGTATGAAATGAAGAATTTTTATTTTTATTTTTTAACAGACAACATGATGAGCACAAAGAAGTAGGCACCACGGCCAAGTCAGGTGCAGACGACACAGATGGATCTTAAGCAGAAGACATATGCAAAATATGGTTAATGTGTAGCCCTTTTTAGATAATTTGAGAGAGAATGTGTGTTACCAAAAGATTTGTTAGCACTTTAATTCAGAAAAAGACTTTGAAGTAAATACAAAAGGCCATATTAGTTCAAGGGTGAATATGGAGTTTTAAGTATTTTGCCTTCTAGTATATTTCAGAGACAACGGACAACATATGGATAACGTGTAGGCCCTTCTGTACTTAGTGTGAATCAATGTTTCCAAAATAGTTGCTGCACTTTAAAGAAGAAGTAATTCTCTGTCCACATGTAACTTATTGGATATCTACATTTAAGAAATCATATAAACGACATTGCATGACGATGTGAAATGAAGTATTGAGTTGAATTTTAATTTAAGTGTGAAATTTTCTTTGTGATGAGTTAGTTATAATCCCACTGCACAGTTTCAATATAACACATTTTTCCACTCACAGTGAAGGCCCACCGCACGATGAGACATTGCCATCTTGTTTCTGACGTCGCGTCCCGCTTCCCTGCCAAACGCTGCGTCAGAACGCCGGCGCAGCGTCTCACCAGTGCCATCGGCCTCCCCAACGTCAGATCTCCTCACTTTCCCACGTTGGCATGACAACCTCAACGTCACCTAGAACAACCACACTCAATATCTGGGTTTGTCATAAATTCACTTTCCCTTGGAATATCTACATGATTTTTACAGTTCCTGAAAGCTTCTTTTATCCTCTTCCTGTTTTATTTCACTTCTAATTCATCTTAGAATATCTGGTAGAAGAAGAGGTAAAGTGACAGACATCAAGGAAGAACAAGCTCCAGACCATACACCTAAATCTAACAGTAAGTCTGAAAAAGAAGACAAAAAACGGGAAAGACTTCTATTGCAGTTATTGCTTCAAAAGGTTTAGTAGAGACTCGAGTGTCAAGCGACACTACAACACTTGCCCAGCGTATTTGATTTGGGGAAGACGTCCAGCCATCTTATTCTATATCGGCGCTGATATTTTACGTAACATACTAGAAAACAACACTCTATATCTTGTAGTAAAGCATATGGGCCTCCACATGTGTATGAAATGAAGAATTTTTATTTTTATTTTTTAACAGACAACATGATGAGCACAAAGAAGTAGGCACCACGGCCGAGTCAGGTGCAGACGACACAGATGGATCTTAAGCAGAAGACATATGCAAAATATGGTTAATGTGTAGCCCTTTTTAGATAATTTGAGAGAGAATGTGTGTTACCAAAAGATTTGTTAGCACTTTAATTCAGAAAAAGACTTTGAAGTAAATACAAAAGGCCATATTAGTTCAAGGGTGAATATGGAGTTTTAAGTATTTTGCCTTCTAGTATATTTCAGAGACAACGGACAACATATGGATAACGTGTAGGCCCTTCTGTACTTAGTGTGAATCAATGTTTCCAAAATAGTTGCTGCACTTTAAAGAAGAAGTAATTCTCTGTCCACATGTAACTTATTGGATATCTACATTTAAGAAATCATATAAATGACATTGCATGACGATGTGAAATGAAGTATTGAGTTGAATTTTAATTTAAGTGTGAAATTTTCTTTGTGATGAGTTAGTTATAAAGAAATACAATAGAGGGAGCCACTTGATATATTTAAGAGAGCACATAAAACCTACACAATAATGTCATAAATTCCGTTAACTTCTTTTACATTCCACTTTTTCTTAGTTTATAGGTAAAAGATATTAAAAAGGGCTGTTGTATATGGTTTCAGCGTAAGGAGGGGTTAGAGCAATTTTGGAATCTTAACTCATGATCAAGTGAACCCTTAATGTACCTCAGTACCTGCTTGGCTCTACCAAGATCAGCTTTGATGGGATTCACCATATGTTGAGATAACTCTGTTACAATATATAACACAGATCAGGTCTTGTGATTGACATACACTAGATAGGCTTCCCACAATTCCTGGTTAAGCCTAGCATCAGCTAGCTCTTCAGAATCCTTATCCCTTGTAGTATTGGACCCTATATAACAAAGAGTTGATGTGGGTTTGTAACATCATCCATTTTGAAATCTTTCATCTTGAATCTGGTGGACAGAGACTGTTTCACTGTGTTGAGTGTCTGCTCATCCCATGCCACAATAATAATGTCATCAATCCAAACTACTACAATAGTCTTGGAATTTTGTACGTACTTAGTGTACACACAAGAATCAGTCTCAGACTGTTGGAAACCTTCCTCCTTCAGGAGGCTGTTTCACCACATATAATACAATAAGCATTGACGTCTGTGTTTCACATTTATGTCCATATTTGAACACCTACCCCCTACCCCCTCCGCATTTACAATATGCCATTATGTGACACATTGATTTTTGGCCCCTCGATAAAGGCACGAGCTGGAGGCGCATGCCTTCATCTGGTGCCAAAATCAACTTGTTCATTGGTAATCATCATTTACCTGGGGCCTAATTCTAAAGGATGATGACTAAGTTACTCCAATATTCATTTTGCTATGTGGATCTGGCCATGTGCTTTCCGCTGATGGAAGCACAACCTTAATATATCATTCCTCCAAATGGCCACAACTACAAGGCACATGTAGTAACAATTCCTTTGGTGTCTTTATGACATTTGTATGAGATATTCCGGTAGGTCCGCAATGTATTAGGGTAAGTCGACAATGTATTCAGGTGAGTCCACAATGTATTCTGCTATCTCCACAATATATTCCGAGAAGTCCGCTATGTATTCAGGTATGTTCGCTATGTATTCGGGTATGTCCACAACATATTCCGGTAAGTCCACAATGTATTCCGGTAAGTCTGCAATGTATTCCAGTATGTCTGCAATGTGAATTTCAGCAGACAGATAGTAAATTGGGCAATATAAAGTGCAAATAGGGGGTGAAATATCCAGGGGGCCAAAATATCAGGGGGCTTTTTATCCAGGGGGCTATTAGTCAGGGGTCGAATTAGCAGGGGGCCTTTTATTTGGGGGGCCTAATTCTATAAACCTCCATCTAATGTCCAGGGGCCTAGTGTCAGAGGAGCCATATGTCAGGGGGTGAACTGTCATGGGGGCCTAATGACAGGAGAGGGGGCAAAAGACGTGTAATCATTGATTACAGGTAAGGGTTCAATCCAACTAAATAGTGCAATGATCGTTTATGACTGAAAGAACTTATGAATCTATTTTTTTCTTTACCGAGTATATGCTGCTTATCCACGTCGCAGATGTAGTGATAACCTAATATTGTTAGGTTTAACATTAATTAGTATTGTTCACAGCCTGCTGGTGGCAGCACTCAATCATCTGCTATGCTGTCAGATATCAAAATTAAAGTCTTCGCCACTATGGAATACCTTTCTGTTTTATAGTTTCAGATGGAGCCACTGTGCTGGTGCAATCTAGACTGCTCATCACCATGGATACTGGAAGCATTTTGATAGTCAAAACTAATCAAATAGATTGAGATTTTACCAAACCATTCTCACATCGTTGCCTCAGTGCAACAAGGTTGTATCTGCATTTTTCAAGTTTTGCAGGAGGCAGAAGAAGTGTTCCAATGACTATAGCACCAGTAGACACAACTTTATTGTGCAAGGGCTTGTAGGCATACATAGCATGGATAGAGCTTCGGGACATTCATTATAGGTAGATATGGGGCAATCAATGTCAAAACAGGAGGAAACTCAATTTTGCAATAAAGGTTAATGCATACAGTGGAAAATCTTTATATCTGAACTCTTAGCCCAGCACTAAACAGGCCAGTGTGGTGATACGAACATGGCGTCCGATCCCAGGTATAACACATTGACGATTCCAACATCAAAATAACGCCATTTCCATGTTGAAACAAATTTGAAATAAGGTCAGTTTAATTCCACTTTATAGAGTCGAACCGATGTTGAATGTTGAACATAGATGTTACATTAGCTTGGTACAATAATTGCTATGATGACTACTCGTGCTTTATAATTATATCAATATCAGGGTCCATGATCAGATCTAATTTCTTACATTGCCCCCCCCCCCAAGTTGTTCAGTGGTGAACAGTGGGGGTTTCTCTCATTAATACACTGTAAGTAGCTGATACTCGGCTGTGAACAGACGGCGGTTCACAGCTGATAACAGGGGCACTGTAAAAACACCTTGGGTCCCAAACAGTCAGTGTCTTCGGGCAGAACCAATTTTTTGTTGGTCAAAAAAGTGCATTCACTGCCTTCCTGAGATACTTATGTCTCTTATTTTTACCTGGTTTAGTCCAAACAAGTTTCCTTTCCTTTATCTTGCCTTGATTTCTGTCTTGGCATCGTCAAATTGCCTGTCCATGGCTGATATGTGGGGTTTCTGATGGTGAGGCCCTCTTATGGGAATACACCACATTATTTTAGTTCATATAAGTGCCTGCAGGTGGCCCTGCTTACATGGCATGGGTTTCCCGCCTCCACTTTTAAAAGAAAATACCATACATTGTTACTTATATATGTACCATATTTTAAAGAAAACAGCAATAGGGTATGTTTTGTAATTTTGTCTGAATTCAGAATTCTTCTTTATTCATCATACTAATAATTTTTACTCAAATTCCTTTCTTGGATCAAAGTTCTGTAGTGTTTCACAGTGGCTTCAGAATCTAGGATGTGCATTTTCAAAATTTCCCATTCATACTGACTTACCTCCTTGCAGCAAGAATACAACTTTTTCTATTGTGTTGCCTACGTAATCTTTCTACACTGCTTTGCTACAGTTAGCTAAGCAGCCACTCACTCACCCCCACTAAAAACCCAACCTCGTATTAATTCTCATACATGCAACAGGAAGAGCTTCGGTAATAAAGGGGAGAGTGTCCGAGTACCTCTTGGTTGGAGCCCTGCTGGGCTACACTGCATGGCTTATACATAGTGTAACTAAAATGACTTTGAAGTCCGGATATTGCTGGTTTTCAACTAGGCCAATGGCACACTTTTAACCAAAATAATGCACCTTTCAAAAAGATATGGCCCATATTATATTACGTACATGCCACACAAATTTCACTTAGAGATCTCACTTTTCCTAACGAATTTCGGACTTTTCATTTTTATTCCTACAGGTATTTCCTATTGTAAATTGAGAAAATTAGGAGGATTTCCGAATCTTTGGGGATCAGTGAGTGCCATCCCTGTCTCACTACATTTTCCAATAATTACAATAATATTCAACCTTCATTTTATATCAGCATATAAATGACTTTCCCTGGTGATGCAAGCTTTGCTAAGTATATAGGGCCTATGTTATTTTATATTTTGAAGAAATTTTTCCCTGTGATATTAAAAGGCTAGTGGGCACAAATTGCAACATGCTAATGTGCCATCTAGTATTGCAATACCCCATGTATAAGGCGCCTCACCTTTAAGGCGCACCCAGACTTTCTAGATGCGAGTGTAACAATAGAAAAAAATGTAAAAACTTTTGTTCTACTCAACGAATTATTTTGGCCATTTAAGAGCCTACCCTATACCTAGGGATGTCACAAATATTCACAATATCTAAATATCGGTAATATTGTGATGCTAAATATCAAATTGACATCATCATTATATCGATATTCTACTACACACTCTCCCGAATCTTCATATTTCTCTGGTCAATCCTTGGACAGACCAGAAAGATATTGGTGTATTTGGTATATGGGTATGGTACTCATGTTTTAGGTGAAGTCTCAATGTGCCTCTTATTTGATCGACCTGGGTTGAGGGGGTCTTATAGGCAGGGTACTTGAACAAAACAGTATTTAAATTTCAAAAATCAAGCCTCAGGTGCGCCTTATGACATTTCTGTCAACTCTAAGCTGTGCCACTGTGAGTCTTACCTGCCTTTAAATGATTTATTGAAAGTTAGTATAATCAGGTTAAACACACTTATTTGCATATTTTATGCTTGAAATGATCAAAAGTTCTCATTTTACTATAGCCCAATTAAAGTCTTGGCTACTAAGCACTTTCTATGGGTCTAAATCATTTAAATCGAGAGGCTGACATGGCCTTTTCATAAAATCGATCATAAATAATTGTCACAACTACTCCAACTTTATTTTTTCATTCAGCATATACATGGTACAAATTGTATATAGCATATATCTCTTAGATCATTGTGCATTTAGAGATTGAAACAAAAATCAATTTCTGGTTCCGATGTGTACCTAAGCTTTCTTGAATGTATCTATTGGAGCAAAGTTCCTTTATTTACAATCAGGTTATTTCGGCTTATGCTGGGCTTCAAAGTCCCACAAAGTAGACATCTACATGTGTGTCTACATCAGTAACTTTTCTATAACCATGTTGACGTTAGGTTTCATGGGCTTCAAAGTCCCTCGTTTTAACAATTTCAACAGAGTCCATGTCTTGAGCCATTCTATATGATCGATTTTACAAATCAATATATGCTGGGCTTCAAAGTCCCTCAATGTTCAAAAGAGTCCATATCTTGTGCTAATCTATATGACCAAATTTACACATCACTATATGCTGGGTGTCAATGTCCCTCAATGTTCAAAAGAGTCTGTGTCCATTCTGTATGACCGAATGTTCAAATTACTGGTAATATATGCTGGGCTTCAAAGTCCCTTGATGTAAAAATGAACATGTGTACAGGATTTCTAAATAACTAAATTGAAAAACTACTTTGTGGTTGCAGGGCTTCAATGTCCCTTTGTTTACAAACATCCACACACAGTATGTATACAGATAATTTGTTAGATGCTAGTCTTTGGGACACATGGCAGCTGCTGAAATAGAAAGTATGCATGTCATTATAAGCTTCACTCCAAGAATTGAAGTTTTTGCCTTTGAAAAGAAAGGTATGAGAGATCCATAAATCACGTTATCCTGTAGGGACAGGTGGTCAGAGTGTCCTACACATTTTGATTCTACATTTCATTAATAACTTACAACATTGAATAAGACTCAACTAAGAGCATGACAAGGCTTGTCAAGGGGGGGGGGGTAAAAAATATTATTTTCCAGCACATATTCTGTCATACTTATGGTGATATAATTATATCACACATGTAAAGGTAGAAAAGGAATTCTCAATACCAACTATGCTTGGGTTATCTTACATGAAACAAAATAAAATAGCCCATATTAAAGCCCTATCAAAACATGTAAAATAGTACCCAAATTTACTCTATTATCGCTCAGCTCCAACACAGTGTCACATTATAATGACTAATAGTTAAATGACACTCAAATAGTAATTGCAATTATTGCATCTTCAGTTTTAAGTTATTCGTTACACATATAACGGCATTGTTAAGTGATGAATACATGCAATATCTTACCTTAATTCGTTGCAACCAACTTCAAACTTCCCACGTCCGCCATATGCAATATGAGTTTGCAAATTCCTCCACTAGGTAGTGCCAAAATCAGGGGCCTAATAGGGCCATCTGGTAGAGGATTATGACACTAGATTTGGGCAGTAATGGCCGACTTCAGACTTTCTGAATCGACCATTTTTAAAAACCAAGTGAATACCTTCTTCCACTTCATCATAGAGTTATATTTGGAGCACATTTAATAAGGTTGGTACCCCTAGTTGCCATTGGCCTACTTTATTTGAGCTGTCAGGCCAAAAAATCGATTGAAGAGACTGACTGTTCTGCAGGCAGGGTGTTTATGACTAGGTGTGTTGCCAACGCTAATTTAGCGTTGGTTTACTGACTACACTGTAAGGAGTGCCTTTTTTAATAAGCTGTGTTCTGCCAGATTGTCTCTCCCGCAGATAAAATCAACATAATCGAGTGGGGGTCTGCCATACCTTTTATATAGGTATACCTCTGATGCCTGTCAATAGGGCAATGTGACAGGTATACTTACAGTGGCTCCCAGCAGACAGGCGTCTAAGAGTGCCATACCCTTTACTTTACCATGACACCCTTACCACACCCTTTACACTGCTACTCAGTCTTAGCCCGTGCATATAACAGAGGCCAGTTGGCATGCGCGAACATGCAATCAATAGCCTACTAGGGCCCTAGACAGGGGGGTCCCATGTCACTTGTCGATTTTAAGGTGGCTTGCGGGTATTTTTAGTTCATCATTTGAACCCCAAGGGGTCTCTGTTATACATTGACTTTATGGAAAGACGAAATGTGTAAAATACAGGGAGGCTTGGCATGGATTTGAACCCAGGACCTTCTGTGAGTAAGGCAGAGACATTACACATGAGCCTTGGGGGCTGTTGTGTGTGACCACCTAAAAAATAATGTCACTATTCTAACCATATGCTTACATTTATAATTTCAATCATCAAAAATATTAGAAATATGCCTGGGACCATATGTCAATATTGCATCTACTGCAAAGATATTGTAGAGGTACGTATTGTTTAACCATAGAGTTGGGTACCGTCTGACGTGGCGGGTGAGTCGAGTCGTCGGACGTTCCTCAGGTTCCGGATAGGTGGCAGCACCGATCCGGGTCTGTGGGGACATCTGACGACGAACACCTGGGTCCTTATATAAAGCCCAGGGCTCAGCCGCTACGTCAGAGGCCCTTCTGGCCTCCGAAGAATGTAGACCACCATTAATCATTATTAGCTGCTCCTTCTATACTACCGGGTAGCCGTGAGTGTGCATTAGTAATAAATCTAACCGTTGGCATACACTTGAAACACCGTCTTACTCTTTCTTTCCGAATCGTAAGACCCGAACCCCCAGGTCCGTAAGGCCACAACCCCTTACAATATGTTTAATATCTAAGTGCTGAAGAAGTTATAACAAAATTTGATTACTTTTGGATATGAATCCAAGGATTTATGTGACAAATTCCTATATGATCCTTATAGGGTTGAATCTTCTGTATCTCAAAAAAATGCATGGGACCCCCCTATTATTTTTGCACATATGAAAAGTACAAATCATTTTTAAACTTTTGTGAGAATATGGCCAAGATTTAATTACTTTTACTCTATCCCCGCCAGCCACCTTAAGAAAGGTGTCTTGTCTCTTGTTACCCAACCCCATGTCCCTTGTCGATTTTAAAGGTGGCCTTGTCCCCTTGTCGATTTTAAGAAGTGGCCTTTTCCCCTTGTCGATTTCAAGAAGTGGGTTTGTCCCTTGTCACCCAGCCCCATGTCCCTTGTCGATTTTAAGAAGTTGCCTTGTCCCCTTGTCGATTTTACCTGTCTGGGGCCCTCCTACTGCATCCTCATAATTTACGCTGTCGTCATTGATGAATACCTAGGCATGGTAGCCCGTGTTCTGGGATACTCGTTCTAAAATGTGTGCCAGTAGAAGAGCTGGGCGTGTCTTTAAGCATTATGTAGATACACATAGGTCAAGTTAATCCGACTGTATTTAATAGGAACGTCTGGTACATGATCTAGGATGAATATGACCACAGGATGAATATTACAGAGACACTTATGTAGGCCTGTATTCATACCTACAGTACATATACTGATTACCGTAGCTCGTATTTACACAGACAGACCTAGATTCATATGAGGTGTACACATTGGAACATTTACATCATATTTTATGCAGTAGATGTGATGTTGAGCTGACAGGAGAGTTTAACAGGTGGAGAGAAGACACATTACACCTTACAATGGTGAGAGGAAGACAATGGTTATCGGTTAGATTTATACATTGCATTACTTGGTGTTTGGCAGTAATAAGTATGACTCCTCTTGTGTTGTTGTATAACACTGTCTCAAAAGAGGTATGGAACCCACCTGGTATACAGGCTATAAATGTAAAGTTACAATACAACTGGGAGCCAGAGAAGAAGGGAAACATGTACCAAACCATCACTGTCAATACCACTTCACAAAGGCTTAGTGCATCAGTCCTGCTGTCTAAGCCTGTTTCAACCAAAAATCTTAAGACACTACCACTGACTGCCCCCTCTCAGACGCATAACAACGAACGAGTTATAACCAATCCTCATGATAGTAGTCCAAGCAAGAGTTGGGACGCCCAGTGTAATGGGATCCCATCACCTTTGGTGCTTCCAAGTCAGTTTAGAAAGGATAGCTGGCAGAGTGGACAGGATAATGAACAAGTTAAGATATTCTCTGCTTTTTATGATAAACGTGGCCAGACTAGTCGTTTTGGAGATGTACAGGTCTTGGGCATGTTCATTGGGACATTGACTTCCAAATTTTGCCATCTAGTATATGCAAGTGACCCCGGTGGCAAGAACAGTCAAGAGCTACTAAATGGCCGTCTGTCTTTGCACATCACCCCTGTTCGTACTGCCGTGCCATCAAATGCAGGCAGATCAAGGTTTGTTGATTTGTTGCCTCCTTTTCTTTAACTTCCTTCCATCAACACTGGTCATTTTAGATGAAAATGAAAATAATGTTAGCTGAATCTCAGAGCTACAGAGCAATCAGCATAAGAACCAGGTTATATTGATTAAGTGTGGTAAAGTTGGTTTAATTCTCTTTATTTGCCATTAAACTTGATCACATTAGTACAACAAATATTGAGTTGAGTCGTATTAATAAGTCTGTAGAAGTTTTCATGAAGTAAATACAGTATGTCATATCAATAGTAGATAATAAATGATACAATGATACCATCCAAGTGAAATGAGAGCCTCAACAGGTCTTTCATTTCCTATAGGTTTATATCTTTTTTATGGACAAAACACGGTGGAGCAACATAGACATCAGTATAGTTCAAATAACATATTAATACTCAAATAAATTTCATGTGGCAAAAAGAAGGCTAGGGACATCGTCCCCACTATATTAGTGTTATGGGTTGATCCTTCTGGTCCTACCTCTTTAAACATTTAAAGGTTTGGAACTTTACACTAAATCTATATATAATTTATTGGGGAATAAAATGAAGAAAGCAGAATTTTGATTTTAGATAGGTTGAGGTAAATTATATTCAATTAAAGATTATTTATAGGGTAACCAGGATTTTTAAGATGTTTCTTTGTTTCAGTATTAAATATTTCTAGGGTTTCAGCGTTCCTTCTACCACATGTCGATGCGTTCCATTGGGAGTAATTGTTTTACATAAGGGAGCATCATATAGCCTGGTTGGTAATCTATTAACAACTTTATAATCCATAGATCTCGAACGGCCGTACATGTAATTTACAGTTGCTGTAGGATGTTATTGCAAAGGAGACTTGGTATTCTTATTTATTTTTGTCTTCATTTCATACAAATCAAATCATCTACATGATATTCATCTGATTTGCTCTATAATTAAAGTAAGGCCTGGATCATAGCAAGGACAACATGTTCAATGCTTATGAATCATAATGTTGTATAAAGATCGCTTATAATCCTACAGTAGCTATAACCTAGCACTATGTGGGGTTCAAGCAGCGTTTTAAACGGAAAGTGTTATCTAGGATTTCTTAGAAAGTCTATCTTCTAGCAGCTTTTCAAGGCCGACTAGAGTTTTAAAATTTGGATATAATAATTATGTAGAGGTAGGCGAAAACGTCTCTGGAGACACCGGGATTCGAACCCAGGTCTCTTGCTTGCACTCTACCGCTGAGCTACATCCCCTGGCCTGACATACCCTGTCACCAACACGGCCCCACTGACATTTCCACCTTCCACCTACCTCTGGATTGGTATGGTATACATAGGGGGAGTGACCACCAAGTGAGCTGGCCTCTGGAGGCTCAACACACCCGGGGAGGGAACGAACCCCTACACTCGTCCCAACCAGCTTCAACCGTATCTGCCCAGAACTGGTCCTCCAGTCCAGTCTAAACAGTACTACATATACCCGTACTGAGTCACGCACAACCCGTATAGGCTCCTGTTCTCAGTAACGGCTGTGTGTGCCATCTGTTTCCAAGTTCCCCAGCACTAGCAGGTCAAAGCGCTTGTCTATACCATACCGACCCAGGTCCCAAGTATCTTAGTCCCCCTTGCAGGGCAGGACCACTCGGTGTCTCCACAAGTGTAGAGGTCGGCGAAAACGTCTCTGGAGACACCGGGATTCGAATCATCATTTTAGACACAGCCATATCTTCATTTTCACTTTATCTTAGCTTAATGTGCCAAGGAGTAATACATTGTCTTTCCATTACAAAGACCTTATCTATCTCTCATTACCTTAGAAACGGTGTCAGTATGTACATGTAACAATTTTTTATCATTTTACAAAAATATTATTGTCTTTAGACTGACATAGTCTGTCTAAATACTTATTCTGGCATTTTGAATGTAAATTACACAAAAGAGATCTAATCTATTACTCATTTTAATAGAATATGAGGGATCTAATGAAAAAAAAAATCTTCATACAGCCCCCAATGCCATCTGGTGGAGGTTGGAGAAACAGCGGTTTGCCAACGTTTGTGAATTTCCCATTACTGGGAGTCCTCCCAATGTTGGCACAACCATAAACTGCCAAGGTTGGTACGACGTCACTTCTCTGACGTTGTACTGATGTCAGCAGATCACTAGGCATGTTATTGATGTCTGCACAACATTTATTCGCCAACATTGGTATGATGTCAGAATATTGCTCGCGATGGTGCCGACCATTGCCGACATTGGGCCAACGTCTCCTTGCTAGCTGGGAGTCCACCCAACATCATTGGGGGGACTCAGGTAGAGGATGAATATGTAAAATGTATCAACATTTACGCCTGATGAGACCATATGGTCGAAACTGCTAGTAAGAGGATCACACAGGATGTGTACTGACATGGGAATGGATGTATTCAGACATATTTTCTGTCTAAAACAGGGCCCTTCTAGGCACTCACATAATATGTCAGTATGATCACCAACACACATCCACAGTGCTGGGAAACAGTAACTAGGTTCTGGTTAAATATAGGGTGACCTGGACTGGGGGAAGTCATCCTCTGACTTGCAGTAGCATTGTAAGTATCAAAGCCATGTCATTACCTGAAATGACTTTGAATAATAAAAGTATTTTCATTTTTACCTAAAAATAAGGAAATTTGAGAATTTTTTCTGCCATAAATATAATCAGGGAAATATGAAACCTCACATGATGAACGTTCTAATATCCTCATCTATCAAGAATTTTTGTTTGTACCCCCATTACATGGTATTATGGGTAAACCTTTCATGTTTGGACAAAAGGTAGGATCAATTTTCCATTATTTGGTCACAAATCATAGAAAGTGTGCATATGGGGCCTTACATGTCATTCGCCCAGATATGTGCCCAGAAAAAGAATTGTTATAAGTATGCTTCTTTTACAAAATCAAGGACACATCTGACATAAATGATAATGTGATTTACTTAATCTACAGGTCAAAATAGTCTGGACCTGAGATTTTCATGGAGGTATGAAGATTGTTTCTGTAGGAAATTAAGCCCTCAACATGGCTTGTAACTCAAATGTCATTCTCCAAGACACAAACGTAACATGAAGATCTCATCCAGCCTGACACTTTGAGCCAAAGAAATAGAGGGGGAAACTAAAATTCGAAGAGTAGGGGCTTGAATACTTCCAAATTCATCATATGCAAACATTCTATGATTTTCGACCATTTTATGACAAAAACGGTTAAATTATCTATTTCTAGGCACTATTTTTTTCTTAAACTTCTCTAAGATACTTTTCATATAATTTGCTTTTAGATAAGGATAATTATGATATGTGGTCCCGTGCATATTTTAATAGTTTTGACCATTCCAGGTGAAAAAGTACTGGTAAACATGTCTAAAACCTATATCTAAAGCACTCTATGATGGGTAAAATAAATAAATCCTTGACAAATTATTGCTTCAATATAATGCTCTCAGCCATTCCTAACAGCATATTCATTCTACAACATTGCCTAGGTATGATTATACAGTACACAAAAAAATAACAGAGAATGCTGAAAAATCCAGTTGCAAATATTCCAAACTCAATTTTTTAGCGAAATCACTCAAGATCTTCTATTTATAGCTTATCTGGGCATATGCCTACCAAAAATGGTCCTACCAAAAATGGACCTGCGCAGTAGCTATAAGTTCAATGCCCTTGACCCATGGCCAATAATGAGATGATACCAATAGTTAGTATAAGGTAGGTACACGTGCTAACATTGTCACCTAGTGCACTAACATTGATCTCCGTGGATGCGTGAACCAGCTGTACAGTGAGTCCATCATCAATATTTCAGTGAGCATAACCTGCTTGCAAACATAGCAAACCGCATATAATAGGTACAGCCAACTCACCATCACATCATGTTCAAATCTACTAAAGGACTAAAGCTTCACAATATCCGAGGTAGAAAAGGCACAATTTACTTCCAAATTCCAGCTTTTGACCTACATACCTGTTTATTTTCTGCTCCAGCCCAGATGGCGTATTAATGTACTACTGTACATAAAGCACTTGAAGTTAGCTGTGCATTCATAGCATAACGAATAATATATCAAATTTCCATACATCATTATAATTCGTAACATAATTTTGATTAGTGTCAATATATGATATTCAAGCGCAATATGCATATAATTTGCATGATATGACATTAGTATTATGAGAAAGAAAAAAAAAGAACACTACATTCACAGTATAACTTATTAAATTAGAATTCATACCCCCCGCTTACAACATTTGGTAGTTGTCACAATGTGTTATGCACGGAGCCCTCCCCACTAAGAAGCTTGTCTTATCCTTTTTTTTATAATAGAGCAGCGCTCATTCTATATTCAAGATACATGTCTATATAGCTATACAGGTCTTTGCTACATTTTTTTTGTGATTTTGATATATGAACATCACAGGACATTACAGGACAATACATAGTGTGTTGACATCGTAAGTACTACAATAGATGTGTTTTAAATGACTAGTAATATAGACTAGATCTGATATTGATATACCTCCACATCGATATGGTCTTCATTACTCCATTCCCCTGTCTAGGAAGTATGATATGAGTGAGATATTAGGGTTCTGTCAGTGATTGCGCATCCCGCGGAGCCCCTATTATCACCCGTGCTCAGGAGGGTAGACGGGGAGGGTGCGGTTACAGTACCGGGACCAATGGCCCTAGAGACCGATGGCCCCGGAGACCGATGGCCCCAAGTTGGGCCGATGGCCCTAGAAAATGAGACTGATGGCCCCAACTTTTAAACCAGGGTCCATCCCACATCTATCACCTATCTTCATTAATCATGCATATCTATGACACTTTCCATGTTACACTTGAATGAAAAAGGTACCCCTTTCCCGGCCATTTTCGGACATTTTCTCCTGAAAATGATACCCATTTCCCAGTCAATTATCGCCTAACCTGAACATCCACCCAACACTCTCCTCCTAACCCGAACATCCACCCAACACTCTCCGCCTAACGCAAACATCCACCCAACACTCCCCGCCTAACCCAAACATCCACCCAACACTCCCCGCCTAACCTGAACATCCACTATACATTCTCCGCCTAACCCGAACATCCAGCGAACACTCTCCGCCTAGCCCGAACATCCACCCAACACTCCCCGCCTAACCCGAACATCCACCCAACACTCCCCGCCTAAACCGAACATCCACCCAACACTCCCCGCCTAACCTGAACATCCACTATACATTCTCCGCCTAACCCGAACATCCAGCGAACACTCTCCGCCTAGCCCGAACATCCACCGAACAAGAATCGATTCAAGAGTTAAGGAGAGGGGGACATAAAAAAATTAGACCCCTCCTGATCTGCAGGCTGGATCAGGCTGATGGGGGTCTAAAAAAAATTGAAGGTTCTAAGGGAGTGATCATTATCTAAAAACTTAGTGACGAAAATCGTGCGCAAACATGCCCTTTTAATAGTAAATGCACAAGGTTTTCCACTGAAAACAGGTGAAATTATTTTGACCCCCCCCCATCAGAGGGGTTGAAAAAATTCTACTTGGGGGTTTGAGGGGGGCGTAAAAAATTCAGACCCCTCCCGAGGGGGGCGAAAAAAAATTTGACCACTCTTGAGGGGGAAATAAAAAAAATATACCTCCTTTTTAGCAAAAAAGCCAGCGCGCAACTTTAGATCAAAGAGGGGCACGAAAATTTTCCGCGCCTCTGGTGTGGGGGGCCCAAAAAATTTTGACTGCCATCGAGGGGGGGATAGTAAAAAATTTCTGCGCATCAGCGCAAAAACCCACCGCCCCCTGTTAATAAATAATGACCACTCCCTTAAGGTGTCACCACCCTAAAAGCCTTGTGGCCATCCAAAAATCAGATGTCTTCCACCTTTGACCTGATATTAAAAATACTTAAAATTCTCACAGTGCTTAGCAACCTACACCATATTTTAGCTTATGAAATGGAGAAAAAAATAAGATAGGTCCACATAAACATAGTCAGGCTAGATTTTGTGCAAATTGCCATGGTAACCAGGTAGTGATTTTTGCACAGTGAGGCCTGATCAGCGCATGAATACACATCAGGACCCCTTCACCCCCATAAACTTCCACTGAATTTATGTTTTAAACAAAAAAATATTCTGAGACTATTGAAACACTCCTACTCATCATTCTGATACCAAATGACAATGGGTTTGTCCCCTCTTTCTCTCCCCTTGGGGCCAAATTCCTCGAAATAACTAAGTTCAGAAGGAACTATTCGGCCAGTAATCCCGGAAGTGGTCTGATTTAGGGTGGTGACACCATAAACAGACCCTGCCAACTCTTCCAACATCAGTCCTTCCACACTGCCCATGGGGGATTCGTGAGAGGCGGTCGGTGGCCTACACTGTAGTCGTACATGTCCAGTACTTGGAGCCACAGGGCCACCTGAACCTAAGGCTCCTCAAATGCCTTAACCCATTTCAAGGCTGGATGGTTGGTCCTTATCTGCACATGCCTACCAAGTAAATAGTGCCAGAAGCGCTTCAATCCGAAGATGATGACCGAGAGCTCCCACCAGGTGACATAATAGTTGCATTCCAGTTTGGTGAGGGTTATGCTGGCTTACGACAGCACCACTTCTCTCTCGCTCTGCCGCTGGGACAGGAAAGCCTACAACCCGGTATCTGAGGCATCAGTATCTAACAAGATCCGTCCCTCTTCCTGGGGAATTCCTAGTATCACTCCCTAGGTCACTCACACACTGCTACCAGCCTCCCAGATCACTCGCAACCTCCTGCTGGCTTCCCTAGGATGCTCGCACACTGTCGCCGTAGCCCCAGGATCACTGGCAACCTCACACCAGACCCCCTAGATCACTCACACATTGCCGCTGAACCCCCTGGATCACTCGCATCCTCCCACCAAACACCCTAGGTCACTCGCAACCTCCCACTGGACCCCCTAGGATGCTCGCACACGGCTGCCTGCCCCAAATCCCTCACAACCTCCTGCTCGCCAGCCTAGGACACTGCTGTGTAGCTCCTAGACCACTTGCAACCTTCCACCAGACCTTGTAGATCACTTGGGATATCCCACCTGACCCCCTAGGTCACTTGCATACTGCCGGCAGACCCCCAGGTCACTCGCACACTGTCTTCATACCCACTGCATCACTGGGGCTGTGTACAAATAACCTCATGCAGGAGGGGGGGGGCTAGGCCTGGCATGACAGAATTAATTTTCCATATACCTTCAGCATTGCAAAATTGACCAAAAACATGACAAGGGGGGGAGGGGGGGTCAAAAATGGTCCCAAAAAAGCATGACGTCATTTGTACACAGCCTCCTCGCACACTGCCGCTGGCCCCCCTAGATCACTTGCAACCTGCTGCCGCCCCCCCCCAGGACAATTGCACACTGCCGCCGGCCCCCCTAGGATACTCGCACACTGCTGCTGGTCCCCCTAGATTACTCACCCACTGCTGCCACACCCCCTAGATCACTCCCAACCTGCCGCAGGCACCCATAGACCATTCACAACCTCCTACCGCACCCGTAGGACAATCCCAACCTGCCCCAAGACCCCCTAGGTCACTCTCAATCTGCCACTGGTCCTCCTAGATCACTCGCGCATTGCCGCTGGCCCCCCTAGATCATGTGCATACTGCCCAAGACCTCTCAGATCACCTGCAACCTCCCAGTAGACTCCCTAGGTCATTGAGTGACCTATTGAGTCTGGTGGCATGTTGCGATTGACCTAAGGTTTCTGGTGGGAGGTTGTGAGTGATCTAGGGGGTCCATTTGGAGGCTGCAAGTGAACTAGAGGGTAGAGTGTCAGTGTGCGAGTGAACTAGCGGTCTATTTGGAGGCTGCAAGTGAACTAGAGGGTAGAGTGGCAGCATGCGAGTGAACTAGGGGGTCCATTTAGACTGAGTACCTGCCGGTGTTCTGTCCCTACACTACAGACAGATCTCAGCTACTGCATAATCCTCCCTAGGTTGCTAGTGATCTAGGGAGGGTGGCAGCAGGTTGCAGGGGGAGGTGGGGGGGGGGGTTCAAGTGATCTAGGGGGTTCAGCGGCAGTGTGCGAGTGATCTAGGGCGTCCGGTGGGAGGTTGTGGGTGATCTAGCGGGTTTCGCGTCAGTGTGTGAGTAATCTAGGGGGTCCGTTCGGAGGGAGGGAGGACCTTAGGGGAGCCTGGGACATGTTGCACATGATTTAGGGGGGCCGGCAGCACATTGCGAGTGACCCAGGGGTCTGGTTGGTGGTTGTAAGTGGTCTAAGGGGTATGGTGGCAGTGTGCGATTGACCTAGTGAGTCTGGTGGGAGGTTGTGAATGATTTGGGAGGCTGGCAGCAGTGTGGCAGTGACCTAGGGAGTCTGGCGGCAGGTTGTGAGTGACCTAGGGGGTCCATTTGGAGGCTACAAGTGTACTAGAGGGTAGAGTGGCAATGTGCAAGTGAACTAGGGAGTCCAGTGGGAGGTTGCGAGTGACCTAGGGTGTTTGGTGGGAGGATGCGAGTGATCCAGGGGGTTCGCTGCAATGTGTGAGTGATCTAGGGGGTCTGGTGTGAGGTTGCCAGTGATCTAGGGGCTACAGCGACAGTGTGCGAGTATCCTAGCAAGGCCAGCAGGAGGTTGCGAGTGATCTGGGAGGCTGGTAGCAGTGTGTGAGTGACCTAGGGAATGATACTACCGTAATCTCCCGCCTAGAAGGCGCAGCTCGCCTAGAAGGCGCACCCCTAACTCAGGAAGGCCTAGTTCATCTAGAAGGCGCACCTACTGCTGTTGGGTTGATATTTATGGTCACAGCTTTTCACACCTTCCCATGCCCTCACACCTTCCTATGCGGCCCTTATACCCTCCCATGTCGTGGTAACACCTCAGTAAGGCTTTTCTCACCCATTTAGGGGAGCCATTTAGGGTTATAGAGTGCACATTGCATTTGTATTCTTTCCAAATTGACATCTATCTATACCCCTCGGCGCACCCCTAACTCAGGCCTATCCTATAAGGCGCACCTTGGATCTGATTCATGTATAAGATGCGCCTTATACGCGGGAGATTACGGTAGGAATTCCCCAGGAGGAGGGACAGATCTTGTTAGATACTGATGCCTCGAATACCGGGCTGGAGGCCTTTCTGTCCCAGCGGCAGAGCGAGAGAGAAGTGGTGCTGTCGTAACCCAGCATAACCCTCACCAAACTGGAATGCAACTATTTTGTCACCTGGTGGGAGCTCTCAGTCATCATCTTCGGATTGAAGCGCTTCTGGCACTACTTACTTGGTAGGCATGTGCAGATAAGGACCAACCATCCAGCCTTGAAATGGGTTAAGGCATTTGAGGAGCCTTAGGTTCAGGTGGGCCTGTGGCTCCAAGTACTGCACATGTACGACTACAGTGTAGGCCACCGACCGCCTCTCATGAATCCCCCATGGGCAGTGTGGAAGGACTGATGTTGGAAGAGTTGGCAGGGTCTGTTTATGGTGTCACCACCCTAAATCAGACCACTTCCGGGATTACTGGCCGAATAGTTCCTTCTAAACTTAGTTATTTTGAGGAATTTGGCCCCAAGGGGAGAGAAAGAGGGGCCAAACCCATTGTCATTTGGTATCAGAATGATGAGTAGGAGTGTTTCAATAGTCCCAGAATATTTTTTGTTCAAAACATAAAATCAGTTGAAGTTTATGGGGGTGAAGGGGTCCTGATGTGTATTCATGTGCTGATCAGGCCTCAATATGCAAAAATCACTACCTGGTTACCATGGCAATTTGAGTAAAATCTAGCCTGACTATGTTTATGTGGACCTATCTTATTTTTTTCTCCATTTCATAAGCTAAAATATGGTGTAGGTTGCTAAGCACTGTGAGAATTTTAAGTAATTTTAATATCAGGTCAAAGGTGGAAGACATCTGACTTTTGGATGGCCATAAGGCTTTTGGGGTGGTGACACCTTAAGGGAGTGGTCATTATTTATCAACGGGGGGCAGTGGGTTTTTGCGCGGATGCCCAGAAATTTTTTACTACCCCCCCTCCTCGATGGCAGTCAAAATTTTTTGCGCCCCCCCCGCACCAGAGGCGCGGAGAATTTTCGCACCCCTCTTTGATCTATAGTTGCGCACTGCCTTTTTGGCTAAAGAGAGGGTATATTTTTTTAGTCCCCCCCTCAAGAGTGGTTAAATTTTTTTTAGCCCCCTCGGGACGGGTCTGAATTTTTTACGCCCCCCTCATACCCACCAGCCCCCCCCCCCCCAGGTAGAATTTTTTCAACCCCTCTGATGGAGGGGGGTCAAAATAATTTCACCTGTTTTCAGTGGAAAACCTTGCGCATTTACTATCAAAAGGGCACGTTTGCGCGCGATATTCCTCACTAAGTTGTTAGATAATGATCACTCCCTTAGAAGCACCAAATTTTTTTAGACCCCCATCAGCCTGATCCAGTCCCAGCCTGCAGATCAGGAGGGGTCTGATTTTTTTATGTCCCCCTTTATGCGGATGTTGGGGTTAGGCGGGGAGTGTTCGGTAGATGTCCGGGTTAGGCGGAGAGTGTTGGGTGGATGTTAGGGTTAGGCGGGGAGTGTTGGGTGGATGTTGGGGGTAGGGGGAGAGTGTTGGGTGGATGTTGGGGTTAGGCGGGGAGTGTTGGTTGGATGTTGGGGTTAGGCAGAGAGTGTTGGGTGGATGTTCGGGTTAGGAGGGGAGTGTTGGGTGGATGTTCTGGTTAGGTGGAGAGTGTTCGGTGGATGTCCGTGTTAGGCGGGGAGTGTTCGGTGGATGTTCGTGTTAGGCGGGGAGTGTTCGGTTAGGCGGGGAGTGTTCGGTGGATGTTGGGGTTAGGCGGGGAGTGTTGGGTGGATGTTGGGGTTAGGCAGGGAGTGTTGGGTGGATGTTCGGGTCAGGCAGAGAGTGTTTGGTGGATGTTGGGGTTAGGCGGGGAGTGTTCGGTACGTGGGAGTGTTGGGTGGATGTTGGGGTTAGGCGGGGAGTGTTGGGTGGATGTTCGGGTCAGGCGGAGAGTGTTGGATGGATGTTCAGGTTAGGCGGGGAGTGTTGGGCGGATGTTCGGGTTAGGCGGGGACTGTTCGGTGGATGTACTGGTATTAAGGTGGGAGGGTCAGATGGATGTAGGGGTTAGACGGGGAGGGTCAGATGGATGTACGGGTAAGATGGGATTTATAATATATCGATGCAAAATATAAATAGAAGTACCGGTAAACACTTTGACAGCAATACTGCCAAAATCTATGGCCAGAGGAAGGGACCCAGACGGGTAAAATCGACAAGGGGACAAGTCCATTTCTTAAAATCGACAAGGGACATAGAGCTGTGTGACATGGGAGAAGACCACTTCTTAAAATTGACAAGGGGACAAGACCATGTCTTAAAATCGACAAGGGGACAAGACCACTTCTTAAAATCAACAAGGGGACAAGAGCCATTTCTTAAAATCGACAAGTGACTTAATTGAGATCCCCCTGTCTAGGGCCCTAGAGGAAACAAAAACGCATTTCCGCGACTTTTTGACAGCATTTTACGTCATTTCCCCTTTATCCTATGAAATTGAGACCATATCAATTTTTTATGCCCCCCCTCGATGACAGTCAAAATATTTTGCGCCCCCCCAAACCGGAGGCATGGAGAATTTTGGCGCCCCTCTTTGAGCTATAGTAGTGCACGGGCTTTTTTGCTCAAAAGCGGGTAAGTTTTTTTATCCCCCACCTCAAGAGGGGCCAAAATTATGTTAGCCCCTCCCCCCTCGGGAGAGGTCTGAAATTTTTACGCCCCCCCCCCTCAAACCCACCATCCATCCCCCCCCCCTGTTGATAAATAATGACCACTCCCTTATGCCAATGTCTCTGTGCTACCTGGGTAGAGTGCTGTCACTGTTTCATCAAAATATACCCCTAAACTAAAGAATACAGACTAAACAAAGATTGGTAGGGGTGCCTAAACTTCCAGTCCACCTCCCTGACTATGACATAAAAGTTGTATTAGTGTAGATTTGTGAGATTGATGTGGGAAAGAAGGTCGCTGCATGGGCGAAAATAGGGGTAACTGCGGACAGGGCTCCCTTGAAGAGTGGCAGATCTTATGGTCTAAACCGGTTTGTTGTTGTTTGGCACGTGCCGTCATGACGGCGCGCACCCTCCTCGCGCAGGGCATTATGGGATATGCGCAACGTCCGAATATCATGGCAATTACATTGAGTCCAAAATAGCCTCCCATTTCCTAAACTTCTTTTGTTTGTTCTTCAGATTACATATAAATTGTTCTGATAAAAGAGAGTGTTTAAACTCCCCTATCCATTGCAACAGATCCAGATGGCACTTGTGGTACCAGCGCTGTCTATATATGTAAAACCTGGTTCTAAGCATTACATTGTTGATGATATCACCCTGTGGAATTTTTCGACATTGTCCAAGTATCAATTCATGCTCATCTAAAATTCCTGTATCGATCTTGGCAACAGTGTTCATCCATTGTATGACCGACTTCCAGAAGTAGGCTACTGGGGGGCATTTCACAAGGGTGTCAGTTTTACTATCACAATACTCACATTCTTGGATTTCCTTTGCACGTATGTCAAACAAGTACTTGTTACAAGCTAGTATTTTATAGAGAACATTGTATTGAAATGATTGTAACTTCGTTTCCCTGCTCACTTGGTATGGACACAAATATATATCACTCCAACAAACCCTTGTAAATTAGACATCAGGAAATGTTTTTGCCCATTTGATTTCATTTCTTGGCATTTGTTGTGAGTGTCTGTACATAACTAGCCAATACAATTCCCTGCTTGAGGTTGAAAAAAGAGTAACTATGTCTGGGGTATCATTAATGACCCATATGCAGTCATCTGGCCTTTGTATCTCATCATTAGATACGCTAGCCCTCCAGCTACCTGGTATACTTTGTCAGATTTGCAAAGCCTGAAGAAAGTTACATTGAACACCATACCTTTGAGAAATTTGAGTGTCTGACATAAAACTTCCATTATCCAGTATATCTTCAATCCTGACAATACCAGCATCCTTCCAAGATTTTCAAAATATGGGAGTAGTATTGATAGTAATAAACTTATTTTTGCACAACACTTCATTATGGACCTCTGCTTCCCTTACCAGTGAAACATTTTGAAATTCATTCCAGTCCTTAAGAACCTGGTGATAGAATTGGCTGGCTTCTTGTGGTATGTTAACATCTGATTTTGTGTGTATGAACAATTTCAAATGAGACACTTCGTGGAGGAGTAGCCTAATAAATTTACTTGGGACCATGGTGGTATCCCAGTAAAGTCTTTTGATCCAGTTTATTTTTGATACAATGATTTTTGTTCTAAAACTGCCCACTGCAAGTCCTATTAGAGCTAAAAAAAAATCTGTCAACAATTCTATTGACTTCGTCTATTACTCTAGATGGTGTAGTGGTGACTGAGGCTAGGAACATTACACATGGTAGCATTAGACTGTTTATTATGATAGTTTTACCTTTGAGTGAGATGTTACGGTGCCTCCAATCATTACTTTTAATTGTAAGTTTCTGTATCTGAGGTTCAAAGTTCCATGCGTAATTTTGGGCTTCTGTCCTATTGGATGCCACAGAGATGCCCAGCACAGTCAATCTCTCACTCCATGTAAGATCCTCCAGTCCAATCTGACTAGTGTCAATACCACCAAGTACAAGATATTGTGTCTTATGTCTTTTTACCTTCAGACCAGAGTACCTCCTAAATCTTCTCAAGCAGTCCAACAAATGATGTAGAGCTGTTACTGACTCAATAAAGCAAGTGGTGTCATCAGCATATTGACATATCTTTACTTCTCTAGTACCAAGTCTTATACCTTTAATATCTACATTCATGCGTACATATGCACCTGCGATATACGCACAACGAGGTTGTGTGTATAAGTAGGTGCTATATGCACGACCAGGTCATGTGTATTAGTACCCATTATACACACAACCAGGATCAGCAAGATGCTATATATCTTAGTCCATTCCCTCCTAGCATCTGCCCCCATGGTATAATGGATAGCATGTCTGCCTCAGGATCTGACTGTCATAGGTTCGAATCCTGGGCAAGTCCACTGTTTTTTTTCTTTTCTTTACAGTTATATAAGACTCAGGACAAGCTTTTATATAAGACACAGGACTATTTTTATATAAGACACAGGACCACATTTATATAGACATTTCTCAGATAACAGGGTGTTTGTCCTGTTTCCAAGTAATAGCATACATAATAGCATCATGTCCTGTTTCTCAGATGGTCGTGTGTATAGTAGGTACTTATACACATGACCACGCCATGGGTATAATCATTGGCCTACATTATGAGCTAACAACTCTATAGCAATAACACACAAAAATGGTGATAGACAGCATCCTTGTCTGGTTCCACATGCAAGTCCAATCCAGTTACTAGTGTACCCATTAGTACACAGGCAACAGTGTCTTTATACAGTATTTTGACCCATATTCTCGTCTTATCTTAGGTATGTTGAGTTCATCTCGCCTCCTTATATATGATGCATATGTTGTATATACAGCATAGCGATATCTGCATGGCAGCATGAATGGGGTACAAGTGAATTTAGGAAGTTTACAGGTCCGTCATTTGTCTGATAACCAGTCCTTGTGGACATTTTTAGTGACTTTAGTCTGATCACCAGTCTAGAGTGTGCTTTAATGCAGCCATATTGTGGAGCTATCTCCTTACATCAATCCATTCCGGAATGGGCAAAGTCTGTCAAGTGTAACAGGTGACAATGGTTTGATATGGGGGAGGGGTCTACTGGTCAGTGCATAATAATGTTTGTGATATGATGCATGTGATATAAAGAGTTTTGGGTATTGAGTATTGGTCATTAATCATTGATCACGGCAGATGAGTATAATTGATGACTTTAATATGTCTTCAGGGGGTATTAAATAACCATGGCTGTTTGATTTTTTATACATATTGTCGGGTTGAGACATCCTTTTTAATATGATGATTCTCGATGACATTGATGAAAAGATAACTCATGAACCCGTAGATACAATTTATATATCTTTATTGCATAGGCTTAACAATTCTCGTTTGGCTAATGAGGCAATACACATTTCCATTGTGAGAGATCCCATACTCAACTACCAATATAATAAATAAGTCCTCCCGTGCCATGATGATGATCTCCATCGTGCACTCCGCTATTACCATAGGAAGTCTATGGTTCCAGGCTTGACATGCCTGTGTATAAGTTAACCTATAGGGTGCAGCACATGGTGCTGCATGGCTATGCTACTGTATACCGGAAGGTGGCGCTGCACAACCTGCGTCCGAGCTGGGTGACCGTAGGGGCTGCTTCTGATTCTACTAATAGGGATATGGGTATCCTGTCCCATAGACTTGCTAGGTCTGGTTCATACTGGAATGAACCGGTCTATAGGCCTTGTTATGGGATAACCCTGCATGATGGTTGTCCCTTGTATGTTTTTTATATCAACACGGTAAAAGGTACGCCTGTGCACCCCCTCGCGGCCGTACCTTTTACCATGTTGATCCACATATATTCTGGACTATTAGCGGTATGGTTTATATATAGTTGTTTTAGTGGGGTCTAATTGTACAGAAAGGTGAAATAAAAGTTATGGGTAGTTATTAGGTAGAGGCTTTAATTGTATAGGGATTACTATAGAGTGAGATTTATAATGAATTTAATGTATGTATTATGCTGACAATATGGCATAACAACCGATGCAGTCTTCTATCGGCTAGGTTAGACATTTTGAAGTGCTCATGCAGCTCAGTGGCAGAGCATCGTTCAAACATGTTCCTGTATCTCCAAATTCTCAGCCCTCTGTTTTGCAGGGGCTGGGATTTTTGGATTAACTCTTGGGTGGTACAATCAATCAGAAAACTGGCATAGTCTGCATATGGTGCAATCATCTGTTTGTATAAAAGAATTGATTTATCTTCTGTTAAATACTTCCTAATTCTAGCTAATAAATATAGTTCATGATTTAAGTGTTTTATTTAATTTATTTACATGTGGCCTAAATGTGAAATTGGAAACTATTAACACCCCTAGATATTTATATTCAGTAACTTTTTCCAAAACTGTGTCCCCAATTTTGATTTCCATTGGAGGTGTTTCTGCTGGTAATTTATTCTTGTTGATTCTCATAACCTGAGTTTTTTTGCTATTTATTGTGAGACAATTTTGTTTGCACCATGTATGCATCATATGCACATCTCGTTGTAGTATGGCTTCAGATTCACCTATATTTTCTGCGCTAGACAGTATGACAATGTTGTCAGCGTACATAAAAACACTAGATTCCCTTATAATGGAAGGAAAGTCATTAACAAAGATGATAAATATCAAAGGCCCGAGGGAACTTCCTTGGGGTACTCCATATTTAACTGGACATTCATTTGATCTAACGTTTTTGAGTAATGACACCTGGATTCTGTTGTTTAAATAAAACTTTAACCATTTAAGGGTGTTTTCATCAAGTCTCATGGCTTTACATTTTTTCAGTAATATAGCATGGTGTACACTGTTGAAGGCTTTGAGCCATCGACATAACATAAACTCATTTTCTTATTGTTATCTAGTTCACTCTTATTACTGTTATCTAGAGCATCACTCATCCCTAAAGATGGTCTGATGTCATATTGGCTATTTTTCAGGAGTTGATTTGCTTGTAAATGCTTTAGAATAATTATGTTCATGCATAAGTTTTTCTACCAACCTGCCCGGTATGGGCAGCAGATTTATAGGCTGCCAGTTACATATTTGCTTCAAGTTACCCGACTTGGGGATTGCTGACAGCCCATTTATCTTGAAATACACCATTAACTATAGAATTTCTGAATATACTGACCATATTGTGGTACTGCTCAACGACATCATACTCAATACCAGGTGTGGTGCATGGTGTTTCAATTTCATAATCAATATCTGGGTGTGCATTTACATCAAAATTCATTTTCTGTGACATCTCAAAACCAATATATTTGCAAATATAGAAATAAAATAGTCTGCTATCTGTATCTATGGTTTCATTCGGCCAACTTTCATTAATACGAAAAATGTCTATGCTTCCCCTGAAACATTCCTTTATTTCAGGTTATTTCCCATTCATGCTCATATGAACAATCCTTAAACCTCTAGGCACCTTATCATCCATGGTAAGTGTGTGCCACGGTTTCACCAAGGATTGAAGAGTGTGAGAGACTGTCGCCAAGCAGAGGCAATCCTAGGCATAGTAGTAGTGAAGGCTCTAGTCCCAACTCTCCTTTGCCACCCGTGAAGGGCCTAGGATCAAAGAGGGGTACCTTAGTAACCAGCTCTTGTCCCAAGTCTCCTTTGTCCACCTGGGGTGCCAATGCACAGGTAGAAAATTGGGGGAACCAGCAAACGCAGGTTCACCCTCTGACCTTACATATAGAAGTAAACAGGAAGCCTCACCGGAAGCGGGACTGACCTCTTGGTGTGTGGCGACCCTAGGTCCCATTTACCCTTACCACAACACATCTTTAGCTACAACGACCTGACCTCATTCAGTTCCAGCATTAGTACATGCATGGTTGGTTAGTTCTTATGTAGTCAGACAGGGATGTTTACCAGACATAATCAACTATCGTATCCATGTAAATGCACATGGCCCATCCTCCCTAGGCCAGAAAACTGCCTGCTTACAGGCAGGATCCAACATGTATACAAGTCAATAGTGGAACAAACACATGGCTATTCTGAACTAAGTACTCAATGTCACTTCCTGGAAATTGTACCTCCTATTCATAAATATGTACTCTTCCTGTACAGCAACTTAAAGTGGTTGAAGCAGGAAATATTTCCAATGAATCAGGCATGTTTATGTTCAGAGTGCAGTCTCCAACATGGAAGGCCATGCTCTTTACTGAGGAAAGCAGTTTTAGAAACGACCTGGATTACAAATTGCTAAGTGTAGTTCAAGTGCTTTGTGCATTGAGAACATTTGTATTGCATTGAGGTAAGTGTTGGTGGAAGCATTTGACCTGACAGTAAGTACTTCTGTGAAAACTGGGCACTCAACCAATCTGGCAGAGTAGATAGACTACCAACAGACACCTTTAAAGTCTACGGAGTAATCCTCCCTACAAGCTATCTAGTATAATTAACTTGAGCATACTGTAGTGGGTGGCCCACTTGTGTGTTGTATTTTGATAGAGGCAAATAGTTCTATCAAAGCTGGGTCTTACCATTAGTGGACGTGCTTTAAACCACACTTGGCTGTAAAGACAAAAGAAAAGCACAGTAAAATACATTGCATATAGCAGCTGTTTGGTGAGTGGTAGCATTACGGTGGTCAGGAGGTGTTGACAAGTTTGTTAGGTGAGGTGCAGGTCTAATTGTTTGTATTATGCAGTGTATATATATACAATAACACTGGCCCGGGAGCCAATGGCCCGTAGGAATGGCTATGGGCCCACAGTAATCTCCAGGATTGGCTTCCTATGGGCCCGGGATGACCTACAGGGATATGTTGAAGAGATTTCTATCAAAGCTGATTTATCTGAATATACATCATTGGAAAGATACAATCCACAAGAATCTGGCCAGTCTGATTATGTTATGATGTGCTTTGATGGATGATATCTATAGTTTTTCTTTAAAATAAAGTGAATTGGTTGATCTGGGCCCATATATTTCTGAAGCTATGGGCCCGGGTGGCCAGTAGCTGAAATGGTTAGTGTCTACCCCTGGTTATACTGTTAAAAACTTCTGTAGATTATACTGAGAATCATTGGTAACGTTCACTGTTGTAGTGAGTGTTAAAGTTCACTGTTGTAATGAATAACTAATGTAGTGAATCTGTGTCCTTTACTGTGAATCTTTGTCCTGTTGCAAGTTTTCCCCTCGGTGGCCTTGGGGCTCAATTTGAGAAATTGTACCAAGAAGTATTTACTTTACCTTATAAATGCATCATGCTATAAAAATGCTAGTCTACGATGTAGCTTCATACATTTCTAATACTCAAATGATATTCTGTCTTTGTGTGGCAAATGAGAGTAGCAGGGATATCATAGACATCTATTATGTGGTAATAGAGAGGAAACATAGACATAACACTTTAGTTTTTGTGTAATTCTAAGGGTGTGTTCTTAGATTGTTACTCTAGAGGTATGAATGGCATGATGTGCCCTTCAAAGACTCATTTATAATCATAGTGATAATGATGTCCTGGTACTAAGATGGAAGTCTGTAAAAATTACAGTGAGTTCTGAAGAATGGTGAGGCCAAAAAAAGGTTGTGTGTTTCAGGTAACCCGACCCTACCAACAGAACAGGCCCGACCCTAGCTTTTTCTCTGCAATTTTGGAGAAAAAAAATATATGTGTTTTTTTTTTTCAGTCGATTTGGTCATCCATGAGTCATTTTTTTCAGAATGTTACCTGAAACGCACAAACATTTTTTGGCCCGACTATAAAATTAATGAACAGTGTGGCTTAAGTGAGATATAAAATTGCTTCATGTGTTTCATAACCCAAGGACATGGATGAGTGCCTGAGGCGTTACCCAAAGGCAATCATCCGAGGATTATATCTACCACTTAAATTAACACGGGGAATAGTTGGTCACAGGAATTTCTAGCAGAATTCCCTTTATTCTTTTACTGGCCAGTATTGTTTTGATGTTATGCCTATTGTGATAACTTGTACAGTTGCAGCAAAGACGCAGCAACTTCTGAGGCCATGGGTAGAGATTGTCTACTGCAAAGTCTTGGCTCCTGTAGACTATTGATCCTGCTGGCTCACCACCCACAGGTTCCTCCCAAATGCAGTAAACTTTGTTATTAGTGCACACTTCCCTCCCCCTGCAGACACCCCCCCCCTACACTACCTAACTTAATGTATAAGCCAGGAGCAGCCAGGCCACGCACCTTCTCATGTTAAGTCACATCAGTCTCACAACATCAGGGCCTCTCTGTCCACAGGGAACAGTAGCCTCCACAGTCGCTAGAAGCACTTGTGGTGTTGTACATGTCATGGTAACGTGAACCTGACCCTCTTCCATAGTAGTAGCCTCATCTCAAGCTAGTACCTGTCGCACTCTGCTCTGCATACAGCCCTTCACAATGAGTAGCATTTCTTATCACCTGCCAGCCACAACTCTGACTGTATTATTCTACCACAAGGACATAATTGCTCCCTGTTTGCGAGTCCCTGCAGGCAATATTCCAACATATAATTATGCACACCCGCTCCCCTTCTGCATACTAGTTCTGCCTAAGTACCTATATCTCCAGAACAAAACAAGAATGTATAAAAGGAAGCTTGGTAATCTATGAAACATGTACAGTCCAGTGACAAATAGAGAGAAAACATGCAGTACGTACCCTGAAACAATGTCAACTACACAGCAGAATGATAGGGTGCCATTAATACCAATGATTGAGCAGATCTGTTATTATTACTGGCACCCCCTATCAAATCCATCATTTTTTACATTAATTTCAAATTGACTGTTTTGGGAGACAAATGACATTCTTAGGTATAGGAAATATCCCTAAAGTTATTCTGAGATTCAATTTGAATGGAGTAAACATTGGCATCAAGTTGAGCACAAACTTAGCAAAGGCCATAAAACCTCATTTCTGCTGGTTGGTGAATCAGTAACTGCAAAATCAATGGGAAATATTGTGACCTACAAACCTGATGTTCTCACTTTTCTGCACATAGGCTGGAAGAGAAAAGTCTAAAGAATGGGCTCGAAGTGAAAAAATATCTAAAAACTCATTTGCATATTGTTAAATCAGCTGCACTATGCTAGGGTGCCAGTAATACCCCCTATGCCAGTAATACCCAGGGCTGCTCTAACCTATTTGTAACCTTTACCTTTTCGTGCCCACAAATAGTTAAGTTAGAAAAGTATTAATATGTATGATTAATAACATACAGAGTAGGTAGTTATTTATAATAATATATGTTTTTATGCCATGGCGAATATCGACGACACTATAGATTAGTACTACTTACGCCGTATTCAATGGGGGGGGTGGAATACGATCCTCGCATATTCCGCGGCGCCATTTTGAAATTTATACAGAGTTAACTAGTTTCGTATTTAGGTATGGTTATTAGAAGTTTTACGCAAAAAATGAATGATTGAACTAGTTAAATAATATGTTATGAATTGTTTAAGGTATATCTAAGTGTTAGCGCCATGTTAAAAAAGAATCTATTGCCCTATGCAAGGAACATTCATATCGAAACTAAAAGTAGCGGCTAGCTCCGTATCATGTGACCTACTTCGTCGAACAAGGTGTCATGGCGGATGAAAACAAACCGGGACGAGTCTATGCCTTCAAAACCAGTAAATATTGTTGAAATCCTTTATTTAAAAGCATTTTAAACCTGTGGGCCATGGCATAAATGCAAATGTCCACTCCAGTGAATAATTTTACAGCGTATTCACCTCGGTGGGGCTGCCCGCATTCAACTCAGCCGTATAACGGCTTCGTTGAATACGGGCAGCCCCACCTTGGTGAATACGCTGTAAAATTATTCACTGGTCGTGGACATTTGCTTATGTACATAACCCGAAAAGAAAATTTTTACAGTTCACTTATGAACCCTATATAATAGTTTTTTTAGCACAGTTTACAATAACTGTGTTTTTTTTTTACATTTATATCTACCACTATTGACCCTTAATAAGTAATGAACACATAAGGTTTGTACCTCAGTGTTATGCATTTTTGAGTGTACTTAGAAAAAAATATACTTCAAGTTACAGATCTCATAGGTTTATAGCACCAATTAACATTTCTCATATTATTTAAATATTTTATGAGATCGAACTTAGTAGAGTATATTAGGTTTGATATGTATATAAAGTAACTTTTATACATAGGTAGGTAATAGTGGTTATGAATAATACACAATATAATAAACTATAGCAGCCCACCAGTGTAGTAGGTCTGCTGTACAATACTAATAGACTTTGGGGTGTCTTCGTGGTTAGCTGTTTGCCTGCAGATCCATTTGGTGATCAAAGGACTTGGCGGTGGCAAGCCACGTCGCTGTGTGTTGTGCCCTGGAGAAGATGGGAAGATGCTGGTTCATCCATTGGGTTTCATGGGTCTGCATCTGTCCGGGATCCTTCAGTTGGGCACAGTTCAGGTCTCATAAGGCAATATGTTCATTGGTTCCCTAGAAAAGAATCGGGTCACCCCTTATAAATATATCATAATCTACAGGTCAGTCTCCATTACCGTCTCACCAGTAATGGCTTCCGGTTCGGAGTCTAGACTGATCAGGTTTTGAGCCACAGGGGCTGGATCAGGGGTAGCAACTTCAGGGACCGTTTCAGGAGTGGGATTCGAGGTGCCAGCTGAGCTGTCCATAGCAGTAGTACGGGCAGCAACAGCAGCTTCGATATCCCTCCGAGGTTCTACTGGTGCTCCAGGCTCAGTGGTTGAGTGCTTCGGGCTGGACACACTCATAAAACCAAAAGATTTTATGTCCTCCTCGAGTTGTCTAGCCTCCTGGAGCTTTAGTCCAGTAGATAGAGCATAAAGATTGGCACATTTGGCAGCAAGCATCAAAGTTTGTACATAGAGGCTTTTTGACGTGCTGAATCCATTTCCAAGAGGAAACATCATTTTTGAGTAACGTTTCTGCTCATAAATTGACATTGAAAATAAAAAGTATTAAATAATTATGAAATTCCATGAAAAATACCCAATACATTTTAAAAGAATTTATGAGCCTTCAAACCCACATAGAATAGCTACAACCCATCAGTATTCATTATCTAAAGTCCAAATCAGTAATGTTTTAATTGGCTGTCTGCATATTGATGACCTAATTTGCATATTTCAATCAGGTAGCTCTACAAGCAAACCTGAGTCACTCAAAGCCTCTCTTTGATACTTGGCATAGTGGTAGTTCTTTCACTAGCATTTAGTTTAATTGAGATAAAGTCATAGATATAATTAGACCTTTCCACATATACTGCTGACCCTAATTAGCATAATTTATGCAAAATAGAATGGACTAGGTATATGTGTCAAGCTTTCAAGTCATGTAGTAATCATAAATATATCAATCCATCTCAGCTTGGATATACATTCCATGATGACCAATCATTATTTGATTGATTTAGTTCATGATTCTGTGTCTGATTAGCATAATTTATGCAAAATCATGGGGAAAATATGGTATGCTAATGTGTAATGTCAGAGCATGAAAGGTTGCAAAATGAATAGATACCACTGGATATGAGAAACTAGGGCATGCAAATATTGCTTGTATTTTCCCTTCATATAATCCAACAGGATATATATTGATTGTCTGCATATCAATGACTCAATTGTATATTGTGATTAAGGAGCCCTTTATGTCACACTAGGAGGAAAGTATAGATGTCAGCTGGAATTCCGAAAGATAATTGTTGGTAGCCATATTTAGCATAAACAGTAATAGAGCAGACTAAAAAAGCTTCTATAGTAAATAGTCTATAGTAATGTGATGACAGCTTACTGGACAGTGACGGGAGGGGGGGGGTTAATTAGTAAGGGTCAGTATGTGTCAAAAATAACAGTATGTGGTAGTGCTGGGGGGATTGAAGGTTTATAGGAAGTCTCACTGTCATGCCTATCTGCCTGCTTTCCTGAAAGCCTGAAACTTTGATTCTTGGACCTTTGAGTCAAGGGTCCTCTGCCCTTTCATCCTCAACCGCTGGTCAGTTTAGTGCAGGGGCTTCTCCTACTAAGGCTGGATACCAGGGAACCAGGGAACATATGCAGGACAGGGTTTCTCCCCTCCTATCACTGACCTTGGTCAGGTAAGGAGGGTGAGGGTCTTCTTGCAATTCCGGGTCATATGAAGCTATTCCATCCCCTGTTCCCCCAGATTAAAGTCTCAAGACAGTTTTGAAGAGTTATAAGTCCCCTGTGTAGCAGTATATGGTGGCACAATTAAGGCTTTCCTTTACAAAGAACCTTTTGCTTGTCCCAACCCCTTTCTTCTAAAGGTATTTTACTTGTATCAATTTGTTTATTACCTTTTGGCGATTCAAAACTACTTTATGTCTTGATCCCTATTATCATGACATTAACAGATGTTAAGATAGCAGGTTTGAGTTAAGTTAAGTGGTCAGCACCCATAAACTATCCACTCTGGACAAATGACCCCAGTTAAAACAAAATTGTATGGGATATTGAGCAGAGTAGGTTCCTGATGATTTTCTACCCCATTAATGAAAATGATATATAAGGTATAAATTCTTTGGGGGGGGGGGGTCGTAATAAAGTAGAAAGGTGTCATATTTGTTCAGCTACTCTCTTGAAACAGAGACAGAGGTGGGTCAGAGTGCTTAGTGCTTGAAAAAGGGTCACCACTTATGGCATTCCTATTCCTCTTTGTTATTTGGGCATGTTTCCCTCACTGGAGTTTGATATTCTCATTACTCAAGTGAGGTGATGTGATGGGTATTTTCCCTAGGTAACTTTATACAACTTTACTATGGTTGTTGAAAGGTATGTGGGCTAATGCCCGCCTGTGAGTCCTTACTTAGGTAAAAATAGTGCCCGCCTGTGAGTCCTTACTTAGGTAAAAGTAAAGGACAGTATGATATCATTATTAGGTGTTGAATGCTGCAGTTTGCCTATAACCTTGCTCGAGGGTATTTAGAAAAGTGGGGAAGTGAGGAGGAGTGTCAGGCCAACACCACCAAGTTGCATATATATGGTTAGGGGAGTGGGGAAAGCCCTGATTTTCTATCCCCAGTGGTTAGGATAGTGGGGAAGCCCTGATTCCCACCCAAGGCCTCAATGTTTTATACATAGCATACAGCTTTATCTAGAGACATGCTACTATCAGACACTTTCTCTGACTTGAGCCTGCAAAATAATTGCAGGTGACTATAAATAGCTGTCCATCATCCTGGAAGTGGCATCATAAGAGGAGAGTGTGTGCCTTGTATTGAAGATTGAAGAATTTCATAGAGCAGCCTCTTTGAACTGTGGTACATGTATAGTACAACCTATCATTACATTAGCTTTAGCAGACTACTTCAGACAAGCACCAATGGAGGATCATTTTGTTGGATCTGTACCATGGTTTCAGGGGGTTCAGTCATAGTGCCAATTGAAACAGTGCTTGATGAATAAACCCATGAACTATGGCCATGAATGTATCAGGCAGACCTATACTGTATGATTGTAGGGTAGTAAACTAGTCATCAATATACAGACAGTAAAAGTATACGTATTGATTATGGGTATAAAGGGGAAATACTATAGATATATTAGTATGCAATACTGCTTCCTGTGCTATTGCATAGATCATTAATTATGCAAATTAGGTACATCACATTTAATATACCTTTCAAACATGGTTATCATGAGGTTCATGTTTAGTTACTATCCTAAAAGATGCTATGATGGATTGATATACTGTGATTACTGTATTGCTGAAAGCTTGATACATTTACCCAATAGTCCTTAAATTTCTATTTTGCATAGATTATTCTAATTAGGGTTAGCAATATCTATGTGTAAAACTTTAGCCAGTATGCAAAGACAATATCTAAATGGCAAAAGAATGCTAGAGAAATAGATATTTTCTGCCTTAATCTTTCAGAAAGGTCTGGCGGTCCAGGTTGGCATGTGGAATTAAGTAATAATAATATGCAAATTAGGTCATTAATCTGCAAACAATCAACATACAACATGTACATAATACCTATTAAGACTTAAGATGATAATAAGTTGTTGGTCCTGTCCAACTATTTTGAATGCCTTAAAATTTTTAATTTCTTTATTTAGTATTTATCAGTATTTTTCATAGATTTGAATAAATTAATATTAATCCTCATCATGATCAATGTTTATCACTACTGGTTATTTATATTATTCTTCTTAAAATAAATCAATTATTGTTCAAGGAATTATGGTATAAGCTGAGATGGATCGATATGTAAATTTATGTTTACTACCGGGTATATGATAGAACATTTATATCCAGTAGTTCTATTTTGCATAAATTATGCTAATTAGAGTTAACAGTATATGTGTTTAAGTCTAATAATATACATGACTATATCAAAATTGGAACTAAATATACTAGTGAAGCTATCACTATGCCTTTGTCTCTAAGATGTGTACTGCTTCAGGCCAGCTTGTGAAGCTACCTAATAACAATATGCAAATTAGGTCATTGA
Source organism: Acholoe squamosa (assembly GCA_949317995.1). Classification (NCBI taxonomy): domain Eukaryota; kingdom Metazoa; phylum Annelida; class Polychaeta; order Phyllodocida; family Polynoidae; genus Acholoe; species Acholoe squamosa. The sequence continues at coordinate 42,995,686 of OX439038.1, forward strand.
TATGCAGACAATGGATGCAAAAATGACTGATCAGGACATAAGATGATACACACAGGTGTGTTTCAGGTGTTCTTTCTAGGTTTGAAGCCTTTCAACTTCTTATAAAATTCATTGGGTATTTTTCATGGAATTAAATAATTAATTAATACTTTTTATTTTCAATGTCAACTTATGAGTAGAAACTTTATTCGAAAATGATGTTTCCTCTTAGAAATGGATTCAGCACGTCAAAAAGCCCCTATGTGCAAACTTTGATGCTTGCTGCCAAATGTGCCAATGTTGGTCAAAATCCAGGCTCTATCTACTGCACTACTTAGCCTGAAGCTTCTCGAATGCACTTTCAGGAGTGCCATCCCAATCTTTCATAAAATGGCCGAATGCTGCCATGAATCGGACATCCTGGTGGTCGTACTCCCTTCTCAGCTCCTGGAGTTCGGTTTCATATTTCAGCTTCATGGCCTTCGCCTCATTTTCACGTTGGAGAGAAGCTCGAAGCTGGTCTCTAGCTTGCCCCTGCATGTCCTGAGATATCCGGGCTATCTCCCATCTCTGGATTTCATGCAGGCACTCGAAGACACCTTCAGTTACACCACGAAGGTATCCGGTCGCTTGGCTGATGTGTTGGTCTTGCCATGCCTTAAAGACATCAGTCTGGATTTCACAGGACTCCTGTGTTCTTTGTTTGATGTAATCATCAGGGTCTTCAGGTTCGAGGTTGGACTTTACCAAGTGCAATACATTGGTGGTTCTCATATTCCAGACTGGGAGTGTTGTTTGGGGAATCGGTTGGGAATCGGAGCCGCTCTCATAGGTAGAGCTCAAGGTGGCAGTAACACTCGGGGATGGGTTATCAGTGTCGGGTCATCGAGACGATCCTACCACTGCCCCTCTCTCATCTATGGTGATGCCACGCCCCCTACCAGCCTCGGGTAATGGCTGGGTGGGGTCTTTCATCACCAGTTCCCTGCCTGGTCTTTTCGGGTCCACCGGTCGAGTCCGTCCACGACCAGAGGTGGTGGCAGGGCTAGCAGGTGGGCCCATAGGCTTCGGCTTCCCCGAAGGCAGTAGGGTCTGGGATTCAGGACCTGGCTTCTGGACAGCAGTCAAAGCTGGAAAATCATCAGGGTCTGGAGCATCCCTGAGCTTCTGGAGCAGGGCATGGTCCTCGTGGGTTCCCTGATATCGTGGGGTGGTATCCACATAGCCCCTCATCCAATCGGAATGAGACAATGTGGTCCGTCCCTCGAACCAAGTCTGAATATTTCCAGTCAGTGGTCGTCTCGGAGGTCGGTAGCAGCTAGAGTCTAGAGGGGAGACATGCTCTACACTTGTTAGGTCTCGAGCTGATTTTACTTGGGTCAGGGGTATTGCATTTATGGTCAGGTGTGGGGGCTGGTGATTGAGACTCATATCTCGGTCGCTTAGCATCCCGAAATTGAGGGTCATTGCCAGGGTGGGGACACAGCTTCCCATTACGGACGAGGGCATCGGGGTCTTTTCTCTGGACTTTGACACGCCAGTGCATTTCTACAGACATGTCTAATCGATGGGACCGTACATTTTTGAGGAAGTAGGCGTCCTGCTTCCCCTCGATGGAATGGCAGAAGTGATCGGTCCTCAGAGTGATCGTGTGCTGTTCGTCGGTGCTCATCTGTTCCCATTTGGTCATTAAGTGCTCATGAAGTTTCAGAGCTTTCAACATGTCGTCACTGGCTTTAAGACCATGGACTTGAGCCAAATGCTTGGCCATACGACCTCGTCTCACGGTTTTCAGGCCCTGACAGTTCTGGTTCATCTCGTTCGTGCACCTATACACCAGGTCATGGTGCATGCTGTGCACCACAAGATGTCAGAAGAAGGAGTCCTTACTAGGCCAGACTCTCTCTCTTTCTGATTTGTTTACACAAATCTCAAATGGGCACGTCGAGTTATCGGGTGTCCAGTTCGAAGCGGCATACTGCAGCTTCGTACGGTGTTCGAAGCCATAGTAAGACTTGGGTGTCTTAGCCATGTCGCTTAAGGATGCCACCCACACGCGATAGAACTTCGCGGGGCAGCGTCTTTCCTGAGGATTTTCATCCATTCTTCGTCATCGCTCTCGCCATCACGATTGGTGGCAGGAGGAATCGAGTAACTGTCAGTATATCGCTAACAGTCCATAAAACATTTCAGGTATAATTGGGAAAGCCAGTCCGAGCATTAACCCATTTGTTTAGACTGGACTCATCAGGCGCATCCCTCAGGGGTTCCTCCGAAGAGTCAATGTTGCCGGCTCATTTCTGCCACTTGCTGGTCTCAATCTCCATTGCCGTCTTTGTGTTCTTCCTGAAGTTCGTCCTCCTCGGCTGCTGTACTGCTGACAGGCTCGGGAGGTACAGGAGTAATCTTGCGAGTAGTCTTGGATCGGGTGGATCGAACTGGAGATGGGGAATCGTCTCATTTGGTGGTCTTGCCACCTCGGGTTCGGCTCCTAGAGCTTCGAGACGAAGTCGAGGCTACAGAGTCGTCGCTGTCTTCCGCCTTCTCATCTACCACCTTCGGGCAGCTTGATTTTGTTTTGGTCCTGGGCTTATCCTTCAATTCTTTGACATCCTTTTCGACCTCCTTCCGAATCTTGGTTTTCTGCTTCATAAGCTCTTTCCGTTCTTTACGGATTTCCTTTTGTCGAGCATTCAGCTCTTCAAGACTCATCTCATTCGCGGCATGTGCGGTGGTCACCTTGGTGGAGTAGCAAGCTCCACCTTCCATGCTCGAGGCAGCATCAGGAACCTTGCTGGCGGTGTCCCCATCACGAGCTGTCTCGTTCTTCATGTGTTGCTCCTCTTTTTCGAGCTCTGGGTCTGCCAGTAAGGCATCTTCTTCATCTCTCACTGGGGAGTTCTTCTGTGAGTCAGACATGAACGCGAAAGTTCGTTCCTTAATTGGTCCTTGGTAGTAGGACTTCGGGCGAGTGGACGCTTGGCAAGCGTTCCTCGATCCCTACTAGGCCATACAGGATCGGGTAAGGGCCTGTGACCTAATTCGGTTGTCCTCACAAATGGCATCGACGATGGCGACTAGGCCATCGCTGATGCACATTGCCTCAGCTAGTCCGAAATAGTTCTCAAACCAGATGTCGGGAACGTCAGAAACTCCTAACTCGGTGCATTCTCGACAGATTCTCGTCTGCAGGTCGTAGGGGATTAATTGGGGAGGTTCGCCCTTTAGCCCTAGATACTGCGGTGGACAGTATCTATTTTTACCTGTGGCCATCTGGATAAATCCTTTGGTCGCGTTCACGTATCCGACGGTTGGAGGTCAGTCAGGCAGAGTCACCGGGACTTTGATGATGACCGAAGGCGTAGTTCCCTCGGGCGCTTTCGATCTGGGGGTTGCCGGAGCGATGAGTTCTGCACCCACAGGGATGCTCAGGGTATCTGAAGTTGCCTCAGGGGGAGACGGCTCCATTTTAGTGGTGTCCATTAGCTCTACTGCAGGACTTCGAGGTGCTGCGTCTTGAGCTCGAAGTGGGGTCAGGTGCCCCTCAGGATTGGCCATTACGGTTGCCACCACCTGCGACTGAGTCATATTTCAGGCTCAGACGGTTCAGGACTTGCCCTCCCTCGTATAGAGACTAAGGGGGTGCAAGATGTTCCAGGATATCTGGATTTCCTGACTTTTAACCAAGGAGAAACAGCGGCACGTCTTACCCCTGTAAGACGGTTCACATTCTGTGAGTGATATTGGGGTCACAACAAGCGAAGCAAGACCAATGCGCATGCGCCGCAGCACTGTGTCACTCCGGGTCCCCGGTTCACTTGCGCCCCCTTTTCCGCTCGCCGCAGGCGTCCGTACTACCCCGGATAACCGAGGTTCGAGGTTTAGTGTTCTCCATAGGCCGTTGGTGGGATTCCCTACTTTTCTGTTTATTTTGACGGGAGTTTGACACAAAAACATGTAGCTTCAAGCGTACACGCCAGACTAGCTGTCTGCCACCCACAGGAACCATAAACAGGATGGTGATACACGTTGTGGTTGTATTTCGAATCATACATAAGGTATCTCAACCTCCAAACACATAACAAAACATGTAAACAGGACTCTACACTCATTGTGATTTCGGAACATTAAGTAATGGCAGTCTGCCCAGCAAGTCTAGGACTGCGCTTCACCTCTCTACCTTAGTTATTCAACCGAGTATCTCGAGAGGGTCCAGTGGAAGGTGCCAACGTCTTCCCCCTACCTCGGATTCTCTGTTCCTCAAGACTTTTTTATCACAATTGGATTTTAAATTCATGTCAGTGTCGTCTTTCTTAGGTCGTCCCCTCTTGGGCTTCACATCAATTCCTTTACAAGGTCGGCCCCTTTTACGTCTAGGGACGTTCTCTTTCAGTTTCCTTGCCCATTCATTGGTCTTAATAAGAATCTCATCTTTCTCTTCATTCAGTCTTTTCAAAATTTCTTCGCATTCGTTGGTAGCTTCATCACGCCCTCTCAATTTCCTCAGTCTGCATACATTAGACTTATTCATTCGACCAGTTACCAAACTCATAAGCATCAGAGTACTTTCAGATATGATCCGGGTGACCACATGTGGGCCGTCCCAGCTTGAAATTAGCTTCTTACACCTTAAAGGTTCATGTATCCTGAATACTCGATCGCCGACACTAAATTGGCGCATCTTCAGGTTAGTATCATATCCAACTTTCTGCCATTTTGCATTCTATAGTAGCTCATTTCCGACTATCTCATATGCTCTCTCAAACTGATCTCTAAGGGATTCGACAAACATCACTGTACATGGGGCTTCAGGGCTTACCCCTATAACTCCATATACTAGATCCGTGGGCATTATGATATCCTCCCCAAATACTAACAGGTTTGGAGAGCAGTTTGTTGCAGAATGTACAGTGCTATTATAAGCATGCACCACGAAATCACATTGTTCGTCCTAATCATCCTGCCAAGAATTCACCAAGGGTTTTAGGACTTGTATCAATGTTCGATTAAATCTCTCTACCTGTCCATCAGACTGGGGTCTGTATGGATTAGTTCGAGTTTTACAGATGGCTAAATAGTGGCACATCTCTTGCCACAAGTTAGACTCCAATTCTCTCCCTTGATCACTGTGCATCATTAATGGGGCCCCTAAGTGTAAGACCAATTCCCTCACAAAAGCACTTGCACAGGTGGCAGCTTTATGATAGGGTAAAGGGTATACTCAAGTGTACTTGGTGTAGTAATCGGTCACTACCATCATGCAAGTGTTTTCACGTGGAGTAGGTTCGATCCCACTAATCAATTGCTACTCGAGCAAATCTGACAACAAATAGTTCCTGCATCAGGGGTATTTTTCCCATTCCAGGACCAGGTTTATTCTTCCCGCATTCAGGGCATCACCCATCTCATGATGTCACTAAGCATGCCTGGCCAGTAAAACCTACGGGCAAGGCGTTGCAAAGTTCTCTTCTTCCCGAAGTGTCCACTGGTTCTATGTCCATGACAATGGAACATAATATCTCGTCTTAGTGACATGGGTATCACTATCTGTAGGACCTTTTCCCTAGTAGGACAGGTTTTCTATCAACACAGTAACCCGTCTCGAACTTCTAGCTCAGTCCATGGAGCCAAGAACTTATGAGTTTCTCTGTCTTTGAGAGATAATGCAGGCCGCTTGGGCTTAGCATTTGTGGTCAGGAATCAAATCACTCTTTTGATTGCAGGGTCAGTTTGTTGGAACTGTTGGATGGTCTCTATTGGCCATTCTACAACATTTTCCATACAGGCATACGATAGGGGTTTGAACTGCCTATTTCAAACTACAGCAACTACCGCATTGTGAGCTCCACAATCATCACAATCACTCTTTTGGCACTTTCTAATAGGCCTTCGGGATAGGGCGTCCGCATTAACATTTTTCGAACCCGCTCAATGTTGGATCTGGCTATGCTCCAACCCAAATTCTGACAAATGTGCCAGCCAACGGCCAATCATTCCTTCGGCGTCCTTGAAATTAAGGAGCCACTTCAAGGAGGAATGGTCCGTTCGAAGTGTGAAATCGGTGCCCCACAGGAAATGCCAAAACTTTTTGGTATACACCACTACAGCCAGTAACTCTCGTTTAGTGGTGCAATAGTTTCGTTGTGCCCTGTTCAATGTATTACTAGCAAAAGCAATAGGTACTTCGACTCCATCCTGGACCTGCGATAGAGCTGCACCAATACTATCATTGCTAGCATCCATGTCCAATATGAAATGATCTTCCACCGTGGGATATTTCAATACTGGCGTGTTAGCAAACAAGTGTTTTATTTGCTCGAAGGCAACATCTTGTTCATCACCCCTGGGAAAGTGCTCTTTTGCTCTACCTGGAGTCCAATGTGCTAATATCTGCAAGGGATAGCTCACTTTGGAGTAGTTCCGAATGAAATCTCGATAGTAGGAGCAGAACCCTAGGAAGGATCTTATTTCCTTCGCATTGATGGGTTTCTGCCATTCGGATACTGTCTGAAGTTTTTCAGGGTCGGCTTTTACACCGTGGGGAGTTATTATATGACCAAGATAAGTAATGGATGTTTTAAACAGATTACATTTCTTAGCCTTTAATTTCAAACCGTTAGCTAGTATCCTTTTTAGGACTAACTCAAGGTTGTGGGTACAATCTTCGAAAGTCTTCCCAAATACTATGACGTCGTCGAGATATACCAAGCAACTCTTCCAGAGAAGGTCACTTAGCATTTCCTCCATCATAGCCTCGAAAGTGGCTGGTGCATTACACAGCCCAAAAGGTAAAACATTGTACTGGAACAAGCCCATATGGCTCGAGAAGGCTGTTTTCTCCATATCTCTTGGGTCCATCCCGATTTGCCAATACCCGGATTGGAGGTCCAGGGTACAAAAGTATTTGTTCCCCCCTAGCGAGTCCAATGTCTAATCTATCCTAGGCAAAGGATAAAAATTCTTTTTAGTTAAGCCATTTAACTTCCGGGAATCTATGTAGAACCGGATGGATCCGTCCTTCTTTGTAGTCATGCATACATGACTGGACCAGGGACTTGTGCTAGGCACAATAACTCCCTTTTCCAGTTGATCCAGGATTTGCCTCTCGGCCTCTAATTTTTTTTTTTAGAGGTAATCTCAGATAGGGTATCTTGAATGGCTTCGCGTCACCAATGTCAATCGTGTGCAACACCTTGCTAGTCCGACCTACTGAACCCCCAGGTTTTCCGAAGGCATCATAGTAGGTGAATAGCAAAGCTCGAAGTCGTTCCTTCTCTGACTTACTTGTCAGAGAAGAATCCTCCACTAATTTTTTCATGTCATCGGGTAACCCTCGAACTGTACCTTCAGGCAGTTCGGTCTGAAATTGGGCTTCCGAAATGTGTTCAGTCAAGAACATTTCGCAGATTTTCTCATTTTTCTTCAAGTAAATAGGGGTTTGACCTCTATTCATAATCGGAACTACTGTCCATGATCCGTTTCCCACTAAAGTGTCAGCAGACTCTAGCTGTAGGCTAGACAACACCTTAGGGTTAGGTTCGAACACAGCATTCGAGCCTCGGAAAGCATTGTTCGAAGAACACAATACATCGCAGGCCATTCCAGCTGGAATTTTCACAGTCTGTACCACGGTGGCTACAGAAGACACGTGTCTCAATATACATGGAGTCTCGCAGTTGAATGGTTGCCGAATCTTCAACATGCCGAAACGGGGGTCCAACACCGCACCATACAAGCTTGCGAAATCCAAGCCGATAATTCCATTGTCACTTATATCAGCAATGGTGGGACTCATCACGTACTCATAGCCCCCCATTCTGATCTGTATAAATGTCTTGCCAAAAGTCTGGCTACCGTCAGCTGTGCAAGAATTAACACCAACTGGTAGTGTTTCATGGTTGCCGGACACCAGACTGAAGACAACACAAATGGCTGGCACCAGTGTCAATCGAAAATTCCCCAGGCCACCCCTTCACCGATACAGCAATGTACCAACGTTTCCCCCCCAAAGGAGAGGAATTCTGTGCAAATCGCAGTTGTTCCTGAGAATCACCAATCTCCCTTCCGAAGCCTTTCAAAAACATTACACACGGATGGTTCGGGGGAGGTGTGCCGCACTCACACGCGTCAACTCTTCAACCCAACCTCCCTCTTCTTTGACACAGGATCTCTCCCCTGGGTTCCGACCCTCACCTGTCCCTTCTCCGTCAAAGCCCCCGGCTCGGACTGGGATGGGGGGATCCTTCCCACATAGCAGGCCCCCGGAAGGTACTGACTCTCAAACTGACTCGGACTCACCAGTGGTGGCATTTTGGCAGATTTTCGGATTATGGATCACATCCCTTGCCACAGATGTGCCCCTTTTTAGTTTTCCTCCTCCATGTAATTAACTCGGGATAGCACAGGTTTCGGAGCTGTGCACTCATGGGCATGGTGCCCCATTTCTTGACAGCGGTAGCAGCGCAGCCTGCTTCGATCTACTCTTCACCATTTGGGTCGAGTGTACATCGTTTCCGCAAACGTCTTCATGAAATCTTCCATCATCTTTTTCATGTCTAAAGGTTCGGGTGAGGCGGGGGCCCTTGCTACTAGTTGCCTCGGAGTGCGGCTTATAGCCATCTCCGTGTTTCGAGTCTCTGGGACAGCAGAGATGCTTCCATCCTCCTCCTCGAACTCGATGATTTCGAAATAATTGTCCACAACATCGGGGTGAGTCAGTTGGTGTATCCCCGACATAGGGGCTGTACTTGTACTCGCGCAGACTTTGGTAGTCAAAGTCTTCATCTCTACCTTCCCTGCCATGAGGGTCTTCTTTACCGTCCAGCACCCAATCCCCTTGAACAGGTCCGTCAAGGTGGGGTTTCTACCCTCCCAAGCATCTAAAGCCGCTTGCTGTTGGTCCTCATCACGAAGTCCGTGTACGAATTGTGGCAACAAATCATTCAGGAAATATTTATCAGAAGGATTGGTGCCTGGACAAGCTCTCTGTAGCAGAGACTGCAACTCGTATCCGTAAGCTAAAAATGACTCTTGAGGTTTCTGGGTTTGTTTCTTGAAGAGCATGAAAGGGTCCTAACTCACCAGATTGTACAGCAAAATGCTGGCAATCTCGACTAGCTGTTGGAACATGCCTCTCTCGAAGTATACTTCGTTCCATTTCTCGATGGCGATCCTACCCAGACCATGTTTCAGACAGCAGATCAGATGTGGCAGGGCATCCTCGGGGGTCCATGCATTACATCGCATGTCATCAGTGAAATTCGAGAACCATTCTTTCCAGGTTTTCACACCTTCATAGATCTTCAGGATGTCTGGCCGCGTTAGTGCGTACCAATTTTTGACATTGGTTGACACTCCATTCCCTAATGGTCTCTTCACTGTGCGCCGTGTTTGAAGTGTTAGCCGATTGGTTCAGCATATCTTCTAACATGCTGCTTCAGGATCTACGCCTCGAGGTTCCCCCGTGGCACCACTACCTCCTTGTGGGGGAGATGTTGGCCCCACCGGTAGCACCAGTTGCGCCACCCCCAGTCACCCCTGATTTCCCATACCTAAAGGTTCGGGCTCATTCATTGAGTCGTCATCGTATGACAATTCGCAGTGTCCCTCGTCCCCATTTGGGGTGCGATCGTATTCCGTATTGATGTCATCATCTCCACCCACCATTTCTCCAGCCAGATTCTTATTTTAAGCTTTTCCAATTCACCCTGGCTAGATTTATGCGTGGGGTCGTAAACACCGTCATTCCGCACATGTGCATCTGCATTGTCATCTACGAATGGATCGTATCCATCTGGCTTGTTCAAAGCTTCAGCTGGTGTTGAAGTTACTATAGGTGCTGTACCCTTTATAAAGGTCGCGTCCAAAGGTATTTCTCTGTCTAACATTTCTTGTTGATATTTCAAGTCCAGCTGTGTTACTGATGCACTTGTGTCGGTTTCGAATGATCTATTTTGATCATTCCTGTCTTCATCATCAAGACATGTCTTATCAGTTGTAACATGAACCTCTATTCCAGACACATATGTGTCTAGGGCATGTTTCCTTTTTGTCAGGTTAGCAATCTCGAGGCATAGCTCTTGCTGTTTCAAAAATAGATCTTGGTTACTATCTTTCATCGACTTCATTATATCTTCATTTATCAAGATACATTAATCTCGAAGCTCCAACAGCTTATCTGCTTCGTATTTGTAGTGTTCCATTTTGGCCTTTATTTGGTCTGCCTCCTTTCTCAATTCGATGTTTCGAATAGTGGAGGTGGCTTCCTGTCAACTTCTTGTTTGAGTTTCTCGTTCTCCCACTCTGATCTAGACAGTTCCAGTTTCTTTTGGATCACATACATTTGTTGTTTGAGGTTCGATTTAATTTCTGTTTTTCTCTAGTTTTCTCTTCTAATTCTTCGATTTTGTCCATTAGTCGTTGCTGATCGATTTCGTATTGATCACTTTTTTTCCAGGTTCCTGAGTCTTAAGACTTTTCTTTCAGAGTCTTCGACTCTTGGTAGGCCCTGGTGTAGTCGAACTTTATTCATTGCATCATCCCTTAGCCTAGCTTGCTCGTGCAAGTATTTGGCTGCCGATTCTTTAACATTTCTCGAACCTCCTATGTCAAATACCGAAACATTTAAGGCATCCAAGGATCGTCTAGTATCAGGAGTGTGAGTTTCTGCTGTGGCCGAAGCTTTTCGTTGGGCAACAACAGTCATCATAGTTATAGGTGTCAGCTGTTCTGGGGAGTCTGTGCTTATTCTGTATGTAGAATTCGTAGCTGGGGCAAGCATTTCTCTTGATTGTAGATTTTGAAACACTTGCTCCACTTTTGGTCTACTTATTGAGGTGTACCCTTTCATTCAGTTTTGGTTTGCACCATCACTATTATCGTTTTCATTCATTGTGGATCCTGAGGTGTTCAAACTTCGCTCTCGGGATCCATTGTGCTCGTGCTTGGCCTCCAGGGCCGCGCACTAAACACCAAGAACTGGTCATGGCACCAGTGTAGTGGTTCGAATGTATTACTCGTATGGCTCGAAGTAAAACCAGACAAGGTATCTCGGGTTAGTGCAACAGGCACATGTTTATTTCTGGGTTTACATCTACCTTGAGGTTATGCGCTTAATATAAAAGCAAGCTCAGTGGAAAGTGGTCCAACTCTTTTCGTAGGCAGAGCCAGACTAACGCCTTCCCCGGCCCCAGGTAGGAGCTGGAGTGAGGCGAACAGTGCTGCCACCACCCCGCAGCGACCAGGGATCGTAAGGACCTCTAGTTACTACCGGTGATGGGTGCACCGCTCGAAACGCCCTCTCGAGGAAGACGCTCACACTATATCATGATCTATGAGTCCCTACACTAGTAATTACAGTAATATGAGTTAACTCCGAGGACCAGTGAGCTCCGAATAGATGGTGTGGCCAGATGCCAGGTCAATAAACAGTGTTAAACCATAGTACGAGTCTTGTGGTGTTTGCTATTGAGTCTGAGTCAGATTTCGCTACAATATATATATATATATATATATATATATATATATATATATATATATATATATATATATATATGGAACTATATACCCCGCTTGAAACACCCTCTTGAGGAAGACCCTCACACTATATCAAAATCTACGAGCCCCTACAGTTGTATTAAAATGGGGACGCGTCATAGCCGTTATATAGAGGGTTCAACTCTGCAGATTGGACCAGTAGAAGTACAAAACCGCGCATTTAGGGGCTCTAGATAGGTTTGTTGAGAGAAAAACATTTTTGTGTATAATCTGACACAGAATTGATGGATATATTTGTATCATACATGAATTGGACCATATCTATTGTCTCTATCAGATTTGCTACAGTTTATGAGGATTCAGTTGCCATGGAGAGAAAATGGAACAATGACATTCTTTTTTGCCTGCTTCACCTTTGAACAGCACTAAGGTATGGAAATAGAACATAATTTCTGAATCCGATGATTTGGAATGACAATTGGAGTCAATATCTGGAGAACTTTTTTTTCCTTTTGTGGATATTCCAATTATTAAGGTCTATAGAGCTGTTAAAAGTTGCATAGTTCTTAAAAATGTGTAATTTCTAGGGGAAAATGGGCGAAAATAGAGGAAATTAAGCATATTTTATGACCTATACAACTTTGAAAAACTCTGGAGACTTTAATGATTGGAATATCCACAAATGAAAAAAAAGTTTTCCAGATATTGACTTCAATTTTCAATTCCATGCATTAAATCTTATGAGCATATTTTATTTCTATCCCATACTGCTGTTCAAAGTAAAAGGAGGCAGAAAAGAACTATCTAGAGTCCTTAAGCGTGCTTGATCTCTTTGTTCAAGACATTTGATTAGTTCATTTTGACCTTGCCTAGAGCTTCAGCCATTCAGATCCATCATTTGCTAAATCTTGTAGCCATTTTCAAAAATCACATTTTACATAAAATCCCCATAGATGCCAGCATCATTTGCAATTGTTATTAGGATCTTTTATCAACTTCTTCAGTTAACACAACGTTAACTTCATGGCAAGGCCAGGTTGGCTGCATACCAGATTGGGATCTAGAGTGTAATGTTAGAAATACCCCCTTTGCCACACAAAACCATACAAACAACTTTCTGTCTAGCCCTACAAAGCGTTGAAATCATATTTAGGTTTTCTGTCATAATATGTCTACAGAATGTGTTACCAGATATGCACAGAGCACATATTCTCCACACAAACTATCACAATGTGTCCATATATAGAAAAATTGTACCTTGTGAACAAAATGTAATTTGTGGACACTTTGTTAATATGTCTGGTGGACAAAATGTATTGTGTGGACACTTTGTTACCATGCACTGTGGACAAAATGTATCTTGTGGATACTTTGTGATCAAATTTGTGGTCAAAATGTGTTTTGTGGACAATTTGGGTTGATAGATTGTGGACAATTTTATTTGTGGACACCTTGCTAAGTTGAATGTGGACAGTGTGGTTTTTGTGGATGCTCTGTGGTAAAATCTTGTGGACTAATAGTGGTTTTGGACATTTTTGACAAAGGTATGTGGACAAACCATGTTCGGTCGATACTTTGTGATGACAGATTGTGTATTTTGTGGATACCATGATGTTGTTGGTTGTGGACCAAATTTATTTTATGGACACTCTGTAAAAATAGTCTGTGGACAGTGCATTTTTATAGAAACCTTGCACTGGGCCTTTGTGGACAAAATGTGAAAAAATGTGATGTGGACAATATGTGTGCCGTGGCTAAAGTTAAGCACAACAAGGGGAGTTGTTATGATGATGGCACATTCCAGCTTAAGTCTATCTTTCCATGTCCTCAGATGCAATTAGTTCATATTATGCTGTGTAAAGCATAATTGTAAAATGATCATTGACAGTAATACCTCACATATGTGAATAGATCAAATCATTATCATTTCAATTTTCTAATACTTTTTGAATTTTGAGCCTGTGGTAAATAGATGATGTTCTATGAATTTATTTCTGATGTCATCAGATTTCAGTTCATATCAGAACGATTAACTATAAGTTGCCTTAAATATATGATCTAAATACCAAAAGTTATTTGCGTTTAGATAGAATAAAAGTACTTAGAGGATGCTACCTAATTGTCTATGGCATTTTGGCAAGGCATTTTAAATAATTCATGACCATACAAAGTTGTCAAAAAACATAGATTTTTTAAGGGTTTCATTTCCGAACAGTTAATTAAGGGCACAAACAATTATTCAGTACATAAAATTATAGTTATACAACTTCCCCTCAATCATATCTATCTAAAAAAAATATAAGAGGACGAAGTGAGACATCTGAATAACTGTATTAGAGCTTTCTCATTTCTGAACGTTCATTTCCGAACATTTAATTATACCATATAAAAATTACACTTTTTCTTATGAAAAAGCTTGTAGAATGCTTAATATACGGTATACAAAATCAATAGTGGTATCAAATTAAAGCTGAAGTTATCTCACTACCAAAGGAAGATAAACCGGCAATAATATACATAAGGATAATATTGAAAGTGGTACGGTATTATATTGAATATTATAATGGATGTATTATATTAAATGATCTCATCACAGACACATGAGTTTGGTGGGTTACTGACCTTGGGGCTATCAGCACCATACATGCCGTTATTAATAAGACAACCATCATAGTAGTTGACAATAAGCATAAGTCAGTAAAATGAACAAAGTGAATAACAATGGTAAAATTTAAAACTGACAAAAGCAGGTGTACACCTGGCGTGGTGCTACCTGTAGAGGTGAATTTGGCCAACTGACGGTTGATTCAAAGTTGCACCTTATATACTGGAGGCCTGTTTACTGTGACGTCATACTATGACATCATAGATATTACTGTGCCATGAAAATATTCCCCTTAATGTCCGTGACTTATTATAATTATATGGCTCATTCCATGATATCTAGGACATGGGAGAGGGCTAATACTGGAATTAACAAACTCAGTATTTCTTAATAACATTATATTTTAATGATAGCCCTATATCTTGGCTTATTAAAAGGTTTCATTCAAGGATCCAACTCCTAACATGTCAGTTTTTATCACAAATGCCATAAAACCTTCCAAAAACGTGAAGCGTGAGTGAACAAATATAGTTGCAGCATGATTATAACTACTAAATACAGGTCTAGCTGCACCAGATTTGTGTACAAACTGGTACAATATGTATCTTTAAGTATGCCAAAAGGCTAAAGCAAGGGTCAGAAACTCTTGAAATTATATGTTGACAAAAATATTGTATACGCTAAAAAATTAGGATATAATTATTTCTCCCAATTACTAACTTTATCCTAGCTCATTCAAAAACACTTATACAATAATTATATCAACTGTCCATTGTCTCCAGTGTGTGTACCTCATATAACAATGGCAGTTTGCCTCTTATACAACATCAGTCCTATGTCTTCAGCACCTACTTTGAGACTAATATATGATTCACTCACACTTCACGAAATTCACTCACGCTTCACCTTTCATCGATCTCTATGAGAAAGGCCACATCTCAGCAATACATCATAATTTACCAATGGGATTGCATAAACAATGGAAAAAGACGTACTACCTATCTAGAGTTATCTTTATACACATTAGACCCATCTTGACTCACTACTGTGACTTTGAAAAATAAAATTAAAAATTCCTACACTTTTTGCAACCTGTGTATACCATGTGGTACAGAAATAAATCTTAACATACACCAAATACTCTTTTTCAATAACTCAGACATGTCTATAGAGAAATAGAAACAATAGAAACACCATACAAGATGATAGGTTGACCTCATAACACTTTACCTTTAACCGTCCAAAAACCCTACATGCTTCACGTTTTATCAACCTTTATGAGAATTGCCACAGCTCATTATACAATATCATATACTAATAAGAACACTCAGACAACTAATAAAGAGGTTATACTACCTATTTAGAGTCATTTATACACACATAAGGCCCATGTTTTACTGACCAGTAAAAGACCGTGAAGCATGAGTGAACTCGGTAAAGCGTGAGTAAATTAGGTGTGCATTGAAAATCACTATCTTCCTGGCTTGGGTAATTCTCGAAGTACATCAAAAAAATTTCTATGGAGGTTACCCTTCTAGGGTACCTCTTGATTGAATATAATAAGAGAAATTGTGATCTTTTGTAAGCGCCTGGATGGTCACTTTGAAAAAGAATTCATATTTGAATGCATATAGAAGTAAAATTGTGCCCCAGGACCTACCCAAACCATATGGAAACCTTAGATATGACCCCCCAACTAATGAATAAAAATATTATTGGTGGTGTAGAAGTGTTTCCCTTGCTATCATATGCCCAAGGAACCATAATTATGTCCAGAAAATCTTGGAATGACCCATATATACACGAGGGTATATAGTTCCATAAGTTATCTCGCTACCAGGGGAAGATATACCGGTAATAATAAATACATAAGTATAATATTGAAAGTGGTACAGTATTATATTGAATATTATAATGAACATATTATAATAAATGATCTCATCACAGACACATGAGTTTGGTGGGTTACTGACCTTGGGGCCATCAGCACCATACATGCCAAACACACATAAACACGCCAAACACATGTGAACACATACCAATCAGCTTTGCAAATGAGATTGGCATAATCTAATTCTAATAACTCATCTTTATAGTTATGTAAATAACCATATACAGCTTTAGATTTCCAGTTAACTTTGTTCTTGATCGCCTCTATACTGAGGCCAGCATCCTTTAACATCGTGGCTAAGTTTTGAATTGACATACTGATACTCCATACAAAAACCATTAGATTTAAACATTCAAGTGTATTTCTACCTTTACACAAATACTGTAAACCCTTACCTGGACGTAATGAATAATTGTAATTTCTAGATGAGAATACGTCCATACAAAAAATCCTTTCCCATCCAGGCACCAAAGCCCTTAACAGATGAATCTGAATACATTGGGGTATTTACCAAGTCGTTAAGGATTAAACTTTTATAATTGAAAGTGTTACAAAAATCTAACCACATACGCATGTCCTGTCTAGTACACTCAAATACTCTAATATAACCTCTAGGTCTAGCACAGGCACACAAGTCAAATATTCTTCTGCTGAAGGTTATACCACCTTTGACTACTTGAGAGCAGAATGACATAAGTCCACCAATTCTTTCCAAACCTTTCTTGGAGATGAACTTCCTATTGACATTGTCCAATACAATACTTATCATCTTCAACACTTTATCCTTTTTCAAATGGGTCGAGGGCCCTCCCTGCGGATTTTTAGTGCTGATAGAATGATTCATGGAGATTCATACACTGAAAAAAAGCATAAAGATACCATATCTAGCTCCAAATCTATGCCTGAATGTATGGAAATGGATGGTCATATTTTAATTGATTGTTTAAATCATTAAGCTTATTAGATGCCTGTTTTAATTAAAACAATGAATGATAGAGCTTATTGGCTGTATTGATACAGTCATGTCATTCCATTTTCGTGAAGCAATATCTCCAAGACTAGAAGGGCTATCTACAAGTGTTATACGTCATTTTAAAGCTTATAACATCGATTTTAAATTTCATATTTAACCTGGGAGGACCCTTTCCTCTCATCTGTCCACATATAGTTATTCCTATCGAATTGAGCAGTAACCGTGGCAATATTATTAAAGGAAAATGTAGAACTGGTAGTATCCATGAAGTTATAAATGGAAATTCTTTCAGGCATGCTACAATCTGTTATTGGTCTTAATTTACCATTGGATTTTTCTACCCCAAAAAGTGAGTGAATACATTGGGGTTTATTTTCAGTTTTTTTAACTACACCTGCTGCCAATTCCTCCATTAACATGCCACAAAGTTCATTGTAAAATTTCCCTTCAAGAATAGATTTATAATTCCTACAGTTGTAAGTAGTACTACAAACATGGTCTACGATTTCAAAACCCTGTACAAAGCCATACCATAAGAAATCTGCTTCAGTATCATTAATATTAATAAGACCTTTCTGGTTAAGAAAAGAAGCCACTCTGCATGGTAAAATTTGGGATTTTTTCCCCACAAACATAATAAACACACACACACACACCTTTTAAACAACTGTCATACACCCTGATGCTAGGTAAATCTTTGACATTTATGGTAAATAGAGGTTCATTTTCACCCTGTACTTGGCCACTATGCATGACATATAAATCATTGGAATTAATATTTACATTAACATTACACTCTTTTTCCACTGGAAATTGTCCTTGAGATACAATATCATTAACCATGTCACTCAAACATTTTTGTTCTGGTCTGAAGACGGAGGGTAGGACAATTTCATTAATGTCTCCAGCATTTTCAACCACAACACCCTGTACTGGAGCAGTGGGTAGGGTAAGCCAAAATCTACCAAACCTACTCTGGATCGGCATCACATATTCATTACTATCAGAATTAGGACTTTGACTACCTGCAATTTCCTAATCACTTTTAGATTTTTGGCAATCAATCTTGTTATGGCCAGAAGTGTTGCAATTTCTTCCTCAGCCCTATTAAAGATGTAGCAAGGATCGTTAGAGACCGTAGATTTACCACTAATTTTTGATTTAGAAGCATACACCTTTCGGGCTTGAAATGTGCTGTCATAAGACAGATGTCTCAGAATATCCGAATTTTCAATAGTGCCAAAGGCCTCAATACCATCATCATTTCCTCTAGTTCTAACAGATTTGTTGTATGCCACCAATGCTGCAACAGTGTATATTTTGGTACCTGATTTCTCTCCCAATATCTGAAAATGCTTTAACATGCCTTCTATATCATCACCATCCTTGTAGGCATCCAATACAAATTTCAAGTTAACCAAAACCATTTTTTCAAAAGTGTCGACTTTCTCACGCATTTTAATGTATTGTTCGTGGTCAAACTCACCCTTTTGGTACCAGAATGATGCTTGGATATTGTAGAATCTACTGACGACCCTCTTGGGGAGTTACGGTTGCCATGGCGAGTAGAAAATGACAATTTAGACCTCCAACGACAACCCCAGGGAGTAACCTCCTCCCATTTTGGGCCATTGCTAATGACGCTCGGTGAATGTTGTCGATTCTCCCTGGATACGCAGCTGCTTCCTTGAAGACCTGACGTCACACTCCGCTCGTAAATATTGGCACGTGCTGAAACCGCCCCCTCTCTTGAGCCTGATGTCTCATCTTTTTGGTCCCTTGTAGTGGTAACCACCTCACCTAGGAACCCCTTAATCTCACGTAGTTCATCCTCCAACGTATTCATCCTTTCTTCATACGTCTGGTCAACGAGTGAACCATCCTCAAACCCTGTTACATGGTCGGGAATAGAGCACAAACGGGCTTGTTACTACAGATATTGACAGCATTAGGGAGGGTAATTGAAGAAATTCTGAAAAATGTAACCTGTCTCAGATACTGGGGAAGGACGGGAGGTAGGGAATATGTGATAAAATGTACAAACAGTCCATCCATGTTAAAGTGCAAGGCACATTCTACCCTATTGAGTTGTTGTTTGGTGGTACATGGCCCTAGGGGAGGGAGTACAGGCCTCAATGTTGGCAGAGAAACAAATGTGACCATCGTTACACGTAAACCTGTACCTGCCTATGGACCAGGATTATGGCCTCAAGCTCCACCCAGTATGGTGGGACTACACCGAACAAGGTTCCCTGATGTCAAAAATTGCCTATAAAAACATAAATTCACATTTTCGGTACACACTTTTGACATCATACCAATCACTGAACCTGAAACAAAAAAAGTGTTGAAATCAATTTCATCAAATTCCTTACCTATTATCCCATTTTTGTGGCGTTTTAATAGAGGTTAATGAGCAAATGGTGATCCAACATTTCAACAAAGTTCCTCTGACGATTGCACATGCACAATGTAACAGGACTCCTTCTGGTGGATAGCACAGAAGGTGTCAAAGTTTCCTGCCTTGGAAGACAGAATAAATGTGACCATCATTACAGACCCGCAATGTACCCCCATACCAACCAAATGAGAGGTGATGGCCACCTAACTACTGGTCAGGATAGTTGAAGTTATACCAAAAGTCAACTTGACTAACCTTTTGGTGCTTGTAAAATAAACATGACCATCGTTACAACGGGGTCCTATTCCATTAAAAGGCATCAGGGAGTGATAGGAATCATCCACCCAACCATCAACTAAATTTAGTATCCAACACCCCTAGCAAAAACATGAAGTTTTGATAATCACCATAACAGTACTTTGGGACACCCTATATGCATCAAAAGTTGAAAAAAATGATAAAAAGGAGTTGTTTACAAGGGTGTTTTTAGACTTTAAGAGTCCATATCCTAGGGAATAGTGATGGTAGGTACAAAATGTTACACTTTCCTGAAAGCTGTATGTGTCCTCTTTTGAATGAAGCAAGGAAAGCGAAGATAAGACTACTCTATGCTATACTAGACCTGAAACAAACTGCCAACTGGGTAGAAATCGAAAATCTGACCCATATATATATATATATATATATATATATATATATATATATATATATATATATATATATATATATTTATTTATATTTATTACACGACTTCTGTGATTTTGGGTGCTTTTTCTGGATATTCCCATGCACATACCTGTCGATATTGCATGCATCATGACTTTTGTAAGTTTTGTATGTTATCCATGTAAGGAGGCATGTTATCCATGTAAGAAGGCATGTTATCCATAGACAACATGCCTCCTTACATGTCCTTACATGTCATATATTACATGTTAAAACCTACGAAATTTTTCTTTGCCAGGGTAGTGTTTTTCCTTTTTAATAATCCGAAAATGAACGGAATGCTACTGAATTTGTCTTTTTAGTACATCAAAGTTAAACTGTGAGAAATCTGTGCTTTGTAATAAGTTTATGTGAAATGAAGAACATATAGTGACTCATAACTCAATTGGGAAATACTAGATATATGTATCAAATAATTGCTAATCATTTAAGACGATCAAACAGCGATTATATCATTATGCCACTATTTGACTTTGAGGGTAGCTCAAAGCATACCTTAGAGTCATTTCTGTATTTTTTCAGGTACACGCCCTGTATGTTTTCCTGTCCCCTTCAGTTTCATGGAACGCCACTGGGTGTCACCGTTGTGTCCGAGAAGTGCCATGTTTGCAACTCATCCGTATTTCTGAAGGTCCAGGACGACCACCTCATGCAGCCAGCGTACAACTTCACTGTTTGTGTGGCCCCACTTTATCACACAGACATCACCAATGTCCGCCGGTTTGTTGAACATGTGGAGATCAATAAAATCTATGGTGCAGATCACTTTGTCTATTACAACCAATCTTCGGGTCCTGAGTTTGAAGATGCACTTCGATATTATAAGGATTTGAATGACGTGGTACAATGGACATTGCCAGTGCCTACCGAAAAGGTTGTCTATTATGCACAGATTGCCTCGCAGAATGATTGCCTCCTACGCTTTATGTACAAGTCTAAATACATTGTCTTTACTGATTTGGACGAGTTTATTGTCCCAAGGAATTCAACAAATTGGCATGATATGATGAAACAGATCATCAGTAGGAAAGGAACTCATGCATCTTATGTCATACGAAATATGTTTTTTCACCTTGAATTCTCCGACCACTCAAAAGCATCACAAGATGAGGACGCTCAAGGTTTGGATATAATGCCTCTGAAAAAGGTAATTAATGAGGCTCCTCAAGCACTCGGGGCACGATCAAAGTATATCTGTGATCCAAAACTGACTCTGTTGGTAATGGTTCACACTATATCACGGTCTATAAATGCTCCTGAGCAAGTGTTTGTCCCTGATGATATTGCTATGCTTCATCATTACAGGAACTGGCAAGTCGCCCAAGGTTCCCTGATTGATTATATTGACATGTATATGTACAGATTCCGTGACCTTATTGTGTCCAATATACGCACGGCATATAGGAAACTTGGCATTCCCCGAAAAAATGCGCCAATGACACCAACATAGCAACCAATCAGTCACTCTACTGTCAAGTACAATAGGTAAAACACCTGAAAGGGTTGCTGAAGGAATGTGGCGGACCAGCTCATTTTAGGGTCTCAATTTGTCAATATTGAGACGATACTAAGTCAACAGGTACTGCAAAATATCGTAGGGGTACTATTACCTAAGTTTGGTACAATGACTATAGAGGGACTACTCAAGTATCAAAGACTTTGAAGGGTATTGACTGGTAAGTCGTTGCCAGTATTCATGTTGTCAGAATGAGGCAGGTGTTGTCAATCGAATTTCTGCTATTTATGCTTCTTTTGGCTCATGCATATCAGCTATTGGATATATGGATTTATTTCATGTTGATATGCCCGAGATACTGACAGCCCATAGCTCTAGCACTCGAGGGCCGTATCGCACACCCCCCGTGCGATAACCCGCGAAAATATCACACGCCGAGGTCACGTGACCATTTAGTGACGTCATAGCTCCAAGATGGGGATGTAAACAATGCGCACGGGGAGTCATTCTGGTAAATTCTATTGTAATTCAGCAGTTTTAGATCAAAATAACATGAAATAAATGCAAATGAACACTCGTGGGGAGAATTTCCGAGGGTTATCTCACTTGCCGATCAGGTGCCGCATCGCACTCCGCCCTGCGGGCGTCGTGCGATACGGCACCTGATCGGCGCGTGAGATAACCCTCGAAAATTCTCCCCCCTCGTGAACATTTGCCTATAAATTACATGGAGATACTCAGTATAGTTCTATAAGAAAAGTTATTATAACTGGAGAATGTTTTATATTATTAAACCGATAATTTGTCAATCATTAATAGACAATATCAAATATTGTTATTTATGTATTATCACATGTACTTAGTCTTGTATCGTGATGTGGGAATAAAATGTACATGCAAAAGATATTGAATGAAAGAAATCTTTTCATAGGTTCCCCCCACTTCTTGGCGTAAAGCCTTAGGGCAAAAAGTGCTTGGTGCAATGGGATTTACTTAAAACAGACGCTAGATCAATTCATATCTCTCATTTATGAAAAGAAAATAGGAAGTCTTATTTTGACCTTGTGTCAATGGACTGCAAGAAAGTTCCCCATCATTGCGTGCCTCCATATGGAAATGTTAGGACCTGGTGGTGCCCTCTGGTGTGCGTGAGAACAAGCACCACTCTAACCAGTGGCATTATAGGAGTGGGTCTGGGAGATGTGTGTCTGTAGCACCTCCCCACCACCTACTTCACTTTCTTTAACATTCCCCGAACTTGTGCCCTTAACCCTCTGCCAACAGAATCAGCAAAGAGCTCTTGGCATTCAATTTTAAGTGAAAGGAAACAATGACATGTTATTTTGAGTGTGGGTTCATATATAGGAATTATGGCGGTAAGGTACAAGCTAGGCATGTGGTTTATGAACAAATGATGCAGTGACCTGTGCATGAAGAGGGGAGTTTATGTTAAAGGGGGCTGTGGTACAGGAGGAATATTCTGGAAGATTTGAGAAAAAAGCTCTGGCCATGTTAGTACAGGGGAGGTCAATAAATGGACAAGCAAAAGGGGTGTGCTCATGGTGGCTTTAGCTGTAGTTGGTGTTAGGTACTGTGAATTGCTTGCACGAAAATTGGGTCTCTCTTTAAGAGGGGACCGTGCCTGCACCCCATGAGTCAGGGGAACAGGTCAGTAATTGATTGAATCTGAACCGCAATGCAGAACCCAACACATTATAATTTTTTATACAGCTTATAATAATCACCACATTACCACGAAGGGTTATGATAACCAGCATTTCATCATTCAGAATTACACTAATCGCCTAAACACATTATACATCATTTAGGTTTGAAATTCATTGTAGCAAAATAAAAATATCAAATATCAAAATTAAAATGAGACATCATTGGCTTAGATATTCCCAGTAGTTATGTCAGAAGCCCTCCTTGAACATAGGTCTTTAATCATATTTGAAATCGAGGATTAAGCTCTAAATACATTATAAACCATAATAATGTCTAAAAACACAATAAATCAGCCTTTTTCATAAAAAAAATATGTATCAATAAATTATGGCCTAATGGGGAATTAAAGATCTCCCGCGGAGGGGTGTTTTACCTTGATGGTTCACATATCCTTAAGAACATAGGTTTTAAGGGTTTTTTTTATTGCCGAGGGCTTTTCTACTTTAATAGATTTTTATCAACTTCATCATTTCACAATGCGTTATAGGATGCAACAAGTCATAGTTATCCCCAGGCGTGGCATATGGAGCCCAATTATGATGTGCATACCCCTCACCAGGTGGCAAAGCTGCAGCTAGGTTTGGACCAACATCAGTGAAGAAGCGATTTATATATTCAGCACAATCATTTGTGGGAAATATTAGGCCAGAAACATTATTTCTTAGTTTAATAAAGGTTGTTTTATTAGGTAATATTGTCAGGACTAATTGCTTCCCAGAATTTACGAGGACCATCTTTTCTGTATGCCAAAAGGTGTTCTATTTCCTTTTTTTTTTACTAATAAAAATTGCTTCATCCACTCTGTGTTTATAAAAGTTAGCTATGCGCCAGTCATCTACTAACATGGTATTCTTTGCCTTCCTATACAATCTGTCTCTTTCTCTTTGCATTTCAATTATTGGCTTTGTTAACCAGGGTGGTGTGTGCTCCGGAATACAAATTGTTTTAATAGGACACATTTTATCCAATATAGACAGTGCAACACATAATATATCTTTCCACATTTCATTTGGGTTTTACATTAATACAATATCTTCCCAGTTGTAATTGACAAGAGCATTTTTCAGGGATAAAAAATCATACTTTTTATAAATCCTAGCTCTAACTTGCCTTTTCTTTGTTTGTTTCGTTGACACTTAAGGACCATAAATATAGGACAGTGATCAGATAGATGCATGTCAATACAGCCTGATGACACAACATTATGCACATTTGTGTATATATGGTCTCATATTGATATCATTTAAAACCCATGAGCTAGGTTGCTCTGGGTTTATTACAACATCGCAGGTCCAAAATTGTGGATATAGGAGTATATTGAATACCCACGAAAAAGAAGTTTGTGTGTTTCTTATTTGTTCCTTCAATACCTTAATAATCTTTAAGGTGTATTTTGTTGAATGCTATTGTCAATAGATCGTTAAATGACTATTAGTGAGGGAAGACAGAAGCTCAGAGGTCTTCAGTTGATCCAGGTTTATTCCAGTTTGGTACAGAGTGATCATAAGATGGTACAGCATGATCACTCACCAAGCTTATCCAGCCAAGCCTATGTATGCCTTAGTACAGGGTGATGCAGCCTCTAGGTCTGTGAGCAAAATAAGATGCTGAGGCTTGATCCTGGCTAGGTTATATAGTCAGGAGCAAGCCCAGATGACGTCGTGTCTATTTCTGTACTTTCTATTTTTAGTATAGGGAGCGACTCAAATATGCTGAGTCGGTGGTTCTGCTCAGTCCCAATCTGTGGTAGGAGGGGTGAGCTGCTCCTATTGGCTAGGTGAATCTAAATATAGTTGAGTTCTCCAGTGGGGGATCCAGAGGAGGGAGCCTGGGGATTTCCCACTGGAGGAGGGCAGGTGTGAACTCTTCACCCTGCCAAGCTAAAAATAGGTTGACCTTGGTTTGAACTAGGCTTGTAGGCAGAGCTGTGGATAAGCCTAGTGGTGAAAGGTAAATATATATCGAATAATTGTTATACCCGGAATTGTCCATTGACATATCCCCACACTCCCACTCATCTCCGCTATGAGTGCAGGGGAAATATAGGTTTACAAGAGTAAGGATTCTGGGTTTACCAACCTCATATTTACAGAAGGAAATATCTGTGTAATATTGATCGGTATGAAGGCAATTGCCACAGGGTTTTTAATTGTTCGAAGTCTTTAAAGGTTTGTTTGTAGTGTAGGATAAGGTTATGAGTAAATTGAGGGTAAAGTCAAAAGGAGCCTTTAAGGAATATGATTTTGATTAAGGGTTTGAATTATACCTTTCACTGATTCGTATCTAAAGTATTTGCAAGGTAGCTTGGATTGGGTCTGATCAAGGAGACACACTGAATGCTGAATGATGCTTAAACATGCAAATTATATGTTGACTAAATTGACTAAAACCCATAAATACAAGACATTGTGGGCTTGAAAAGGTATGAAATTTAAGGATCAGCCTAGGAGCTGGGCTTTAAGGCTGTCTTTATGACTGATTTTTCCGGAGTCCTTTCATAAAGGGGCTCAAGAAAAATGTACAAGTACAAGATAGTGACTAATACACTCCCAACCCTAGCTCAGGGTGTACTCAAAGGCTGATTTATTGTGTTTTGACCTGAGCAAGGCCTGAGAAGTTTCTCTTATAATGATGGAAGTGAGTGAGGTTATCCCCACACAAGCACTCAGCTCCATATGAGTGACAGGTGCATGCAAATCCTGTTAGGAGAGGGAGTGTTTGATGCTAGACTTCCAATATTCCATATATCCCCGTTCAACAACTGTGCGCTTTTAAACCAATATAGATTTGGTTTCTCATTAATGTAAGTACTATCAGAAGTTTGGTTAAATTTTGAGATATCACTATGGATGGAGGCATGGGGCCAAAGGGGGAAATCTTTGGGGAGGGGGTTCTTGGTACAGATGAGGTGTGCATGAGTAAATGCTGGGCTCTGGTGACATGTGAGCATACTTGCTTTTTTAATTTATATCACTCAGACTGATTGTTGCTTGTTTGGTTGTTCAATACTGCCATTTTAGAAAAAGGTGAACTAGCTGCAATGTGCATCAAGGTCCCCTTCATCCAGGAAATATGTGCAGTGTGTCTGATGTTTATATTGGCACAGTATTGGCCTTGTTGCCATTTGGTATACTACCATTTAGAAAAAGGTGAACTGACTGCAATTTGCATCCAGGTCCCCTTCCTTCAGGGAGTATGTGCAGTGTGCCTGATGTGTGATTTGTGTCGACAGAGTATTGGCTTGTTGCCATTATATGCTTTAGTCACTGAGCAAAATTTATCAAGCACAGCCCTCTGTCTGTTGGGGGGGGGTGAAGGGGGCTCATGAACGACTTAATTGATATGGCCTTTCATTGATAGTGATCTCGCACATTATGCTATTGTTTCAAGGGTTGTGAAGGTATGTTTGATTGTATGAATTTTTGAATTAGGAAAGTTCGAGTTAGAGCGCTTTGTGGTTGAACATGGCTATGGGAATGAAAAACATGTACTTTGGGTGTGATGACTGAGATATTTGCCCTACTTCAATGGAGTTAAATACATTCTCATCCAAAAACTTTGCACCCTCATGTACCAATGACTGGTGATATGGCTCAACTTCGAAAGGGTTTTCATATACAATGTGGTATACCAAAAAGGGTTCTAACAGTACATTGAGATTGATAAGATAAGATAAATAAAGCAAAGTATAATGGAGTGAATGCAAGAGAGCACTAATGCACATGATTTTTTTTTTTTTGGCATAATGATAAACATATAGATAAGTTTGGTACCCACAAGGCCATTCAAGTATGTAGATCTATACACATGCCAAACTACACATGCATGTGCAATGCATATGCACTTCTGCATGTGCACACAACACACATTGATGTTATTGCTATATGGAACTGACTATTCAACTCCTACACTGCACAGATATAGCACTAAAATACTAAATGTATGAAGTGCAGGGGTTAAAAGGGTCAAGGTCAAAAGGTATTGTGCAAGTTTGATGTTGATATTAAGCACTCTGATGTACAGAAATGATTTGATTAACTGCTGAGGGGGAAAAACTCCTCACATCAATTGATCAAAGTTTAAGTATGTAATTTCTAAACTAAACTAAATATATTTTTGGAGTGTCTTCCTTAAGGCAGGCAAACCAAAAATAGCACAGCAAACAGAGTAAAACTGAAAATATGCATGCATTTTCTATCTAAGTTGAATAATCCCTTGTTACAGATATATGACAAACATGTTGCTTATAAAGGGCTTAGGGTTTACAGACATCCTGTTTAATGTATCAGGTGTGCCTGTACAACAAAAATTAGACTTCTGGCGGGTTGCGGTCAACTGGTTTCTGCAGCTCCATTCGGCGACAGGTTTTGTGGTGGCAAGCCACGTTGCTGTTGTGATGTGCCCTGATGAAGATGGGAAGATGGAGCCCTTAGACGTAGTTGAATGGGAGTCAGGTGCCGCAATCTCCTTCATGTCTGCTTCTTAGAGTAAGGACTGTCTCTGCAATCGCTTAATTTTGATGATGGTGGATACATTGGGAAAAAGGCACATTAGAGAGTGTGGATTAGCAAGCATTATCAGAGGCAATACAGGAAGTCACAAAATGTAGACACAATCAAAACCTTGGGTCACATGTTTGGTTACATAGAATTTATCACTCAGGATGATCTCAGCACATCAACTCAATTTTGGCAGAGATCTCTCCAGTACTCCGTAAAATGGGGTGTTGAATTTTTCTGTTGAGGTAGCGGTTGGGTAAATCGGTGGTTAGGATGGGGTGGTTAATCTATCCCCACACAAAGATGGGAAGATACCATCCCCACACAAGGATGGGAGGATGCCATCCCCACACGAAGGTGGAGGTATTTCAAAATTAATTTGTCCACTGAATGTTGCCTAAAAAAATGGGGAATGTATTAATGATGTCAAATTTTCTTAGTTCGGGGGGGGGGAGGGCTGTAGGGAGAAGATACAATTATGTTCATCCCCAAACAAGCTTGGAAATATTTGTGGGTGAAGAAAGGGATGTTGATGGGGGGGGAAGGGGGGGAAGGAATAAAAAAAAAAGGGTGAGAAAAAAAGGATATGATCATAGAACTGTCCATCCCCACACAAGCCTTGAGCTATTTCAGGATACACAAAAGATAATATATGGAAGAGGAGGGGGATTGGAGATTTGTATGGTGTGTCTGAATTTTAATAGTTACTTAAGATGACATGCTGGCGCTCAGAGTAGGTGGAAAAAGAGGTTGGGGTTTTAGCGAAAAAAAAAAAAATAAATAAATAAAACAAATAAATAAATGAATAAATAAATAATAATAAAGAGAATAAATAAAAAGGTTTTAGCCTATGTTAGCTATAATAGATCAGCACTAGGGCTTTTAGGGGGGAGATAGAGACTAATATATGTATGGTTCACGGGTGGATTCCAAAATACCTCGTGATGAAATTAGGATGACAATGCTCTGGATTGCCAGTTTTCGGCCTGTCTTAGGCGGGTCATTCTCTGCCGGACTTAGGAGTCGGTTTTGGAGCGCTCATTTGTACAGTTCTCAGCCTGACTTAGGAGGTTCAATACTCAGCAGGTCTTAGGAGGTTCATTCTCTGCCGGTCTTAGGAGTCAGTTTAGGAGCACTAATTAGTGCTTTACAATTTGTAAATCATCAGTTGCTAATTGGTAATCAAATATTGGTGTTCCATGATATTGAGTCTATCTCTTGATAAACCAATCCGAAGGGGTACAGGGGCAGACAGGTTGGACTAGCTGTGGGTTGTGAAGTGAACAGTCGAACTTTTTATGAGTATTCTAGTACACACACTGCCATTGGTTAATGGAGGTACCTGGGTATCATGACATCAGGTTATGCCATTGACGATATAAGAACGACTGATAGTCTAGTACTAAAGATGGGCACATAGGACAGGCCTACCTGGGCTTATTGCACGCTGTAGACGCCATGTGGCTCCTAATCCAGGCACTTGCTCACTGGTTGCGGTGATGTGGTTGGAATTTGAGAATATTTGTGAAAAAGGCTAAGATGGGGGTGGGCTAAGGCTTATAAACCTGTCCGTGAGGGTGGCTATTTCTCACTTCTTGATCTCCCTATGTTGGTATGTCTTGCCCTAAAAAGGCTGAGCCTGATTCTATTGGATGGCTGCAGTTTGGGCATATGTCCCTTATGCAAATTTGGAACCTATGCCCCGGTAATAAAGTTTATAATTGGGATCCTGGGGTCAGGTTCGAGATAAGGTGGGAGTGGGGAGGGTCAGTGTACGTGTCTAAACATTGCTGACCATGAATTCATGTGTGTGTGAGAAACATCATGCATGGGGGTACTGAGCTGCTCTTAATTGACAACTCATAAATATGGTGTTCTACCTGCATCACCGTCCTCATGCTAAACAGAGGTACAAATATGGATTGGGCATGGGGGAATACAGACTCCTACAATAGGCGTGTCGACTGGCAATATGCCATACTGGTAAATAGGAGCCCTGAAAAGCTATCTAGCCGGTGTATGCATGCTTGAAAAGCATGTACCAGAGGATACACTGCCGCCGTGGGCAATTTATGTGGCTACCCAACCATAACTGGAACAAGACAGTCCACATATACGCTTTCAGTAATGGTTATCATTTTGTTAAGTTTTGTGTTTTGGAGGACAAAGAGGAAAAAGGGAGATACAGATGGTGTGAGGGTTTTGATCTAAGAGTAATTTACAGGATTTAGACCTTAGGGGGTCTAACATAAATTATTCCTGAAGGGGTGGGGAGAGGCCAGCTAGTGTCAGGGAAATTAAATCTTTGTATTGATGCTTGGAAAAGGATCTAAAGTTCTGGTGACTTTCAATTGATTTGTTTAAAAGATTTGAAGCCAGGAGGCAAACTATAAGAAAAATGGGTAAATGACCGAAAATGGGGTTGGGTAAAATGGTGGTTAGCTTTGATGTAATTGTATAGTCTGTGTAAGATTGTATGTTCTGGATGGTAAGGTGATTTGGTTAAATGATTTTGAAAGGTATGCATTGTTGGTATAGGATGCAGTATGCGAAACAGTCATGCTTTGATAAATATAACCAATGTAAATAGTACATTTGGTAAAATATTACTATAAACGATTTTATCAGTATGGATAAAAATACCTTGCCAAGGTAGTATTTAGTGTGTGACATGGGGGGAGGGGTAAACTAACATTATTTATGACTACATAGGTGTAAAAGCTTTGATGTAAAAGTTTTGAAGGTATATCTGCTATGGATTGGGAAGGGGATATTATTATAAATATGTGAAGTGTTCTTGGCTGTGTGTGAGAGTTTTATGATGGACAAATCAATGAGGTGGGGGTTGT
The DNA here is from genome assembly GCA_949317995.1 of Acholoe squamosa. Taxonomy (NCBI): domain Eukaryota; kingdom Metazoa; phylum Annelida; class Polychaeta; order Phyllodocida; family Polynoidae; genus Acholoe; species Acholoe squamosa. The sequence continues at coordinate 43,026,289 of OX439038.1, forward strand.
GTGGTATGTTACTAGGCTGCAGTAATGGTGTAGCACTAAGTACAGTAAGGGATGGATGAAGTTTAGTGGGGTGAGAGTTGGGGGGAGGGGGGTGAGTAAGGCTATGTGTGAGGCCTGGTGGTCAGCTGTATTGGAAACAGCTGGTAGGGTGGGTCTATGGGGGGGGAGGGTAGAGGGAGAGGTAAGTGTTAGCTTTCAGTGATGACCTGACAGGGTGACTGTAGACTATACACTATTTGATGGTGTGATCAGCCGATCAGCTGGGTGTAGTGTTGGTCTAAACTCGTGAAGGTTCATGTTTGGATGTTTGAATACAAATGGGTTCAAAGATTTCTTTGATAGTATATGAGTTGCTGTGAAAGAAAGGGTTCAACCCAAAGTATACTACAAAAAGAATGAGTCTAAAAGTGTAATAGTGGTTTAAATTTTGTTTGAATTTCGTGAAGAAAGACTAGATTTTAGTCCAATATGAATGTGAAAGACCAATGATATAATTTTGACATGAAGCTTTGGATAATATGAAAACATACTATATGACGACAGGAGTCAGCTGACTATCTGAGAGGGAAAGGGGAGAAGAGGGAGAGGGGTGGGGTCATACTCAGGTCATGGAGATGACCAGGGGGTGGTATATGGGAGAGGGAGGGGGGGGTCTGGACTGACCACAGATGGTATAGGTTATAGGGAAATACACAGTATCAGTTTCTTATTGAATTCAGATACTGGGACACATATCAGGTTATTGGGGTGGGTTGGTTCAAAAGTGATATCAAATTGGGCCTAAAATTGTTGGGTTTCTTATGGATTAATACAGGATGGTTATTGTCGTCAGAATGAGCCTAAAATGTTAGGGTTTCTCATGGACTGATATAGGATGGCTATTTGGGAAATAGGAAGGTATTTTTACCTGGGACAGGAGCAGTTCACTGTGAGTGAGTTGCTAATAAGAGGGTTTTACATGTACATGGAAAGATCATAGAGTATTATACAAGAGATCCCGCATGACAAAAATAGTAACCTGTGACCAGAACTTGTTTTGCAATTATGTCAGTATTAATATGGACTTCCTACCTTTGTTACCATAAGTTGCTGGTGCCAATCATCAGGTGGATATAAGTGTTGCTGTATGGATTGAATCCACCTTGTGCCATTTGAGAGCATGGTGTGTATATGGCATATAGTCTCTGGTACTCTGGTCTACTCTGGTGTATGTGTGGAGTAGGTGGTGATACTACCTGTGGTGGTGGTAGTGCTGGTGGTTGGAGTAACACACAGGAGGAGCTACAGGAGGAGGAGGCCTGCTACAGTGAGTAGTAGTAGTAGTATGTATGTATAGGCTGTAGGCTGCTGGAGGCTGGGAGCTGTTGGCTGGCATTCTGGTGTTGGTAGAATCCTGCTATTGTTCTTGTAAGAGGTAATAATAGTGGGATTTTAATTAAGTTCTCCACCAGTGTCAATAGATCGTTAAATGACTATTAGTGAGGGAAGACAGAAGCTCAGAGGTCTTCAGTTGATCCAGGTTTATTCCAGTTTGGTACAGAGTGATCATAAGATGGTACAGCATGATCACTCACCAAGCTTATCCAGCCAAGCCTATGTATGCCTTAGTACAGGGTGATGCAGCCTCTAGGTCTGTGAGCAAAATAAGATGCTGAGGCTTGATCCTGGCTAGGTTATATAGTCAGGAGCAAGCCCAGATGACGTCGTGTCTATTTCTGTACTTTCTATTTTTAGTATAGGGAGCGACTCAAATATGCTGAGTCGGTGGTTCTGCTCAGTCCCAATCTGTGGTAGGAGGGGTGAGCTGCTCCTATTGGCTAGGTGAATCTGAATATAGTTGAGTTCTCCAGTGGGGGATCCACAGGAGGGAGCCTGGGGATTTCCCACTGGAGGAGGGCAGGTGTGAACTCTTCACCCTGCCAAGCTAAAAATAGGTTGACCTTGGTTTGAACTAGGCTTGTAGGCAGAGCTGTGGATAAGCCTAGTGGTGAAAGGTAAATATATATCGAATAATTGTTATACCCAGAATCGTCCATTGACACTATATCAGGTTGGACTGTAAAAGCCTTGTGTCAATTGTCATTAAAAATCACTGTTATTTTGACATTTATAATTATGCACCTACCAAGAAAGTCTTTATACAAACCACACTGCCACCTGGTGTAAAGCAGATCATTTTCTCTTTTTTTTTCAAAATGACTACACCTTAGACAAAGTGACTAATCCTCTCTCTAAGATGTCAAAAGAACCTCTGCAGAACATTTGTGACAATACTTGGAAAATCATGACATTAGGGGAAAATCCCTTTTCCTAAATTTATGTTTTCAGCCACATTTTGGTACTTTGCATATTAGAATACTCCTTATAGCTACAGAAATATAAAATCCCAAACATGAGATGTCAGCAACGTAGAGAAATTCAGGATATCCCTTAACCCAATTGCATATTGATATATTGTAGCATAATGAATAAAAATGCCATTATTTGAAGAAATAACATTTTTTTAACATAATCATCCATAATTTTTTGATCTAAAAGGGATTATTCAATTCTGTTTTCAGTTATGGAAACCTTATGGACAGGTTAATAAAACGGAGTAACTTTTTATTCATAAAGAACAAAATTATGGTGTCTATGGCAACCGAATGTCAACAAATGTGCTAAATTTAGGGAAAAACATTCTTTTTGGATTCTAATTAAGGTCATTTTAGAATGAAAATGTGGATCAACACGGTAAAAGGTATGCCTGTGCACCCCCTCGCGGGCGTACCTTTTTACTGTGTTGTTCCACAAATAGAGTCTTGGCTATACCTTAATCAGATTCTTCAGAAAAAGTTATCCTAGACTTGTTTTCACTTAGTTTTTTACTCTTTTGGTCATATCTCCTTAAATATCATATTTAGAGCATTTATGGGTATTCCCCTTAATGTTATGATTTTCCCTGTTTTGTCAGATTTCTCAATCATGCTAGGTAAAACCATTCAGAAATTATATCTAGACAAGTCCTCATCTGGGAAGCTATCTTGTAAGGCTAATATGTCTTCAAGATGGGACAAATATCAACTTGTAATGAGCACAGGGGAAGCATTTCAGCAGACAAGCCCTTGAATTGTCAACCTAGCATTTCCTGGACAAATGACAGTTGTCACTGACACTTTGTCTGTCTGCAGGTTTAGATGAGAAGTCTGTTGTCATCTCTTACCAAGAGAGAGATTATGTTGCCCTCACTTTCTCCTTTCGGGTTAGGCTGACAGCATGACCTGTGTCAAGTCTTCCAAGTCCAGCACATGTTTTATTAGCCACATTTATTCAACATCCCCAGGATAAAGTTCGCCATTTTAGCTCATCGTACTCAGTGTTGAAGCTTACCACATGGGTGTGAATTAATAGAAGTCAGACAAGAGCATGCGTTGCCCCTGGCCCCAGCATCCACGCGTATCATAGCAAAGAAAACAACCCCTAGATCAACATAGCTCAACATACCTCTGTAGCAAGGAAATGCAAAGCAGTACATAAAATTGGACTTGTATGAACATTCTGGTTGCTGTTGACACTATTCCATTAAAATGAGAGATTATTGTCATAGTTCCTACCCCAAAGCGAAGCACGGACCTTCAAATTACAATGCTAGAGGTAGGAGAGACCTGGGATATTTTCAATACCTGATTATGTGGGTCGAATCCCACTTGGCGAAAAATGCCTCAAATATATCTGCGATTTTGTCAGTTGTATTTCATTGCCTCCCTGGTGTGCTTAATCGCAAGGAGAATAAAGGGAAAGATGTAATATCAAACTCCCACTGCAGACTGTGCTAATGCTTCATATCCTAGCAATTTTAGGATAGGAAACTTGTCAGGCAGAGATATACCCATTAAGCAGGACAACATATTACAAATGCTTTACAATAAAACACAAGGGTGTCCTTGTATTTACATCTCTTGTGAATTTGGGGTAGAACCCAAACTCGTAAGAGTTTCAAAATCGCAGAGATATTTGAGGCATTGTTCGCCATGCCGGATTCGACCATAGGAGACTGGTGACTAATAGGCATCATGAGTTGAAAATATTACCCTCAATAATCATAGCAATTCCTTCTGATTCCACATATTATTCTACAGTGGACATCACCATGTATCTCTCAAGCTATAGCCAAGAGACCATGTAACCTTTGATATTTTAGCCCTCAAGGTATTGTATGTCAATGTACCATTAAGATGTTTGCCTCCATACAGGTGAAGGTGGAATTATTATTTATTCATACAACTCCCAGCATAAATGGCTTTGGAAATATGATTGCCATTAGTCTAATGATTCTCATATGAATTATGACATGCAATGCCCTCATGATTTGATATTGTCATGCATGTGACTTCAGTTGAAGAGAATGGCATTTACTCCACAAGGTTTATATCTTCGTAAACGCAGAGGCCTTCCTTATTGGGCCAGAATTACAAATGCAGGGCTACATGGCCTTTACGGTTTAGCTACATTGCAAGCCCTTTGTAAAAAGAAGCCGTGCAATATAATTATAGCTGATTAGTCAATCTGTTGACGTGAAATGGGTCTAAGCACTTTCTGCTGTAAGATATAATACGATTGTGTTGCTCAATCACATGATGTTATTTCCATTTGGTCTAACATCGCCCCTTGTGCAATGCTACGGTCGGATACAGTTTAGCCATTATAAAACAGCAATGTTAGTGCACTCTTTAGGATAGCGATGTTACATTTTAATGTTAGCACCACCTGAAAATACCAACCTGAGATCCAGTGGTTATTGCCAGTTGGCCATAGCCAACTGGCCATTTCTAGCCAACACAGAATTTTTCACTTTCTGGGATGTTAAGACTTGCACAGGTCATCATAGCCCTTTAGTAAATAATCTTCACTCATATAATCTGTCACTCTTAAACATGAAAACACTTGGAAAACCAATAGCCCTTGACCATTAGGAGACCACTAATCCTCTTAATAGTTAGTTAACAAGTCTAATATTAAACCTAACTTATTATAAATCATTCCTAAGAGCTGTGACATTTAGCCATAGGGGTAGTTATAGTATGCTATTATGACCTTACTTGCATGGTATCATTCTTACAGCAACCGCCATCGAGGTAGGAGCTAGGCTTCTGTTCCCTCTATTATCATCATAGTACTAGGGATAGGGACATCATGAATACTTTAGGAATGAATCATGATTACCTTAGGAAAGCATCATGAATACCTTAGCAACGCACCATGATAGAGAATAGTCATGGTGCCCTGTGGATGAGATTCATATAGTCCAAGGGACCACCTGTTTAGTCCTGAGGACTAAAGAGTAGCATGCATAGTAAGGGCGCGTTCTAGTCCCCAGGACTAGATGTCTGCGCGTGGCTGCTGCTGGCCGCTGCATCGTACGCGGCAAACAGGGGCAGCACGGACGCAGCAGATGCCTTTAATAGTCCTCAGGACTAGCTAGACCACAGTCATCGGTATCCTGCGACCTTCCCATTTCAATGAGACCAAGTATGGTTTAATTGGTTCATATGATATACCATTGTCAACTGATTACTCAAACCAGATAGATATACCTGAACTAAGCAAATCCCAAATTCTGTCAACCTGCACAGATAATATCAATATTGGGCATGATGACATGCTTATCTGTATTGTAAATGAGGCCTTGGCCCAGTATTTAGGGTCTGTGATTGGCCAAATACATCGAAAGACCAATAGAAGGTATTCTGATAGGTTACAGTAAACATGCCTTCTTGTTCTTTTTGACTGGGCCACCTAGAGGTTCTAAATAGCTTTAAATCCCCGTAATGTAAGGTTTTCCCAGGTTTTGTCACATATATATACATACATACATATATATATGGTCAATTCTCACGAAAATGGAGCACAGGGTCACCATAACGTTCTTGTGTCACAAACACTTAATAAGGGGGGGGGGATGGCTTTGTTGTGCATACTTTTACATTACTGTCAGTAATATCTTGCTGTGGGCACATACTTTTGCATGTCTACCATCGGTATCTATCCGAATATAGGGTGAAATGTGTGTATTTTGAATGTTTCAAGGTGAGAAAAAAAAAGATGAAATACATAAGATGTCATATCTAAGATAAATACAAGGTAGAGAATAAAATCATTTGTATGCACAATTGTAGAATCACAAAAGGAAAATTTTGATGACTTCAAGTTCATTTTTCAATAAATTCTTGGGGGTTTGAAAGGAAATAAGTAGTTGTGTAACTTTTGCATCACCGTACGTAGGTACATTAAATTAGATATAACATCAGGGAGAATACTCCTTTGGAATAAATGAATACCTCATTTTGTAGGTTTTAATAAGGGGAACATAGAGTCAAACATAAAATTCCCCAACACATGCACATAAATAATCTATAGCAATGACAAGCATGTGGTGTACCTACTGGCATCACCGTACGTAGGTCCACTAAAACTGTTATAAGAGAAAGTCTGTTGATATTTAATGAAACATTTTCTAGCACAAAAGTGTAGCTTGTTTTGTGAATATATGTGCAAATTATTATACATGAAGGGTGCTTTCCCTTCATTTGATACAGCAAATCTATGGAAACATCACCGTACGTAGGTACATCACCATGGATTAATTTCAGGCTAAAAATCGATGTAATAATAAAAATGGTGAAGGTGCAATGTTTTTTCAATATAGCCAGATGACCAGTCATTCAATTTGTGCAGGAAAAAATATCACTTCCCTAAAGCATTCTACTCATGGCAAGCAGAAACCATGGTCCATCACCGTACGTAGGTACATGGTCATGGGTAGAGGTCCCTTACCAGAGTGGGTATAATCAAAGTGAACATATCACCAATCATGATCAATAGAAATCAAAGATATCATATGCCAACTATTATTTAGGCTATATTGACTAATAATATTCAATATCATGCTAATTATTTGACACTTAGGCTAATTATTTAGTCTGCTCATGCCTAGGATGCATCACCGTACATTAATCCTTACGAGGCACCTTGCCATGCCCGAACGCCATCATTGAGATCCCTGATCGTCCTTTTATTTTCGGCCCTAATCGATGCCAACTCTAGCTGTAGCTCCTGTCTTCTGGACAGCTTTTTGATTTCCACCCTGCGTGATTCTTCTGCCCGGATTTCCGCTAATAAATCTTCATCTGGGTCTTGTGTATCATCTACCGGGGCCGAGCTATGCTGCCCGGGTGCTGTGCCTTGTTGTCGGGGATCGGTGGTGTTTGTACCGGTCACTCCGTTGCTCCTGTCCCCTGTCACGTCCTCGTCATGGTTGAATGACGATGTGTCCTTTGGTGTGTCATGACTTATCATGTCATGTCCAGACTTCCATCTAGGGTTCGGGCACGTACAGTTTGGACAAGCCCTCGAGTTCCCATGGTAGTCTTACCCACACGCATCACATTTTACAGCCATTATGGCCCAGCAAATAGTGATAATAATGAAAAATTTTGTGAGCAACATGGAGCTAGCAGAAGGCCTGCAGCGTGCAGGGGAAGCACTAACTAGGTCAGCACACCTGGGAGTCTACCTGTACAGGTGTGGGGACTAGGGCTCCCTCTAGTGATCAATACTCGCATCAACTATTGATGCTTAACATAGGTCCACTTTCTAACACAATAAGAAATGGCATAGAATGTTCAATTTACAAGATTAGTGTTCCCCATTTTGTCAGGAATCTGTATTGCCCAATAGCTTTAGCCAAAAGAAAATTGGAATGATACAAGAAGTTCATGATTTTCCCCTTCCCAAGCACTGTGCTCCATTTTCATGAGAATTGACCGTATATATATATATATATATATATATATATATATATATATATGAATTTGATTACCAACGAACAATCATATTTAAATACTGGCATTACAGATGTGCTGTGCTGTACTTTATTAGCTATCATAATATCTTTGAATTTCTATCTTTAATTGAAATCTGCAATAGTCCATATAGTCTTTGATAAAAAAATTGATATCTTATCACACTGTCTTCTGTACTGTACACAAACTGCTAGAACAGTGGGTAATGTAAGGGTAAAGTGACCTTGAACCTCTGTGGCAGCTTTTATCTATTCTAAACAACTTTACCACGCTCTCCCCACCAATGTAATGAACACACATTTTTTTTTTTTTTGAAACATTTAAACTTTATTTAGCCTAAGATGTGATACATTTCATACGGTGTCCTAAATATAATAATCATTTTCCTGGATTACATCAGAGGCATTACCAGGTACTGAGTAACCGAAAATTAACTGATTTGATAATTTATAACATCAGGAAAACTAGTTTTTACGAGGCTATCAAGTTAATGACTGACCATCATCCTAAGGATGTTGTCTCGGCCAAGCCATACAAAATATATATACCATTCATAAGATTAACAAGAGGTATAATAACAGTCTATTTGAGAACAGCAGCATTATTCTCTACTTTAAACATTATATAATAACAAATTCCCTCACCCAAAAGATATCAAATGAAATTATAACTAATTAAATATGTACAGAGGGTGTACAATCAAGTAAAGACACTATACATTTCGAAAATTAATTAATAATTATGGAGATTTCTAATTTATAACAATTCTTTTTTATATTCTAGTTTAAATTTGTCCCTGTCTTTAATATTTCTTATTTCTATGGGTAGTTTGTTCCAAGTTTGAGCACATTTGACTTCAGGTGACGATTCATATGCTTTACAATTGATTTTTTGATATTTTAATACCGGTGCAGCAGCTAACCTGGTATCTCTTACCTTAGATTCTATAAAATCCTTATTACAAGACCTCTTATGGGCCGTAAGCTTAATATGATAAATTCTTCTAGATGTTAACATAGGTAAATTAGCCTTATTGTGTACAGTCTGAGTGGGTGTTAATATATGATAATCAAAGCAGGTCTTCAGGCATTTACTTTGTATTCGCTGTAATTCTAACAGGTAGTCTGACTTAGCATCGTTATACAAAATGTCACAATAGTCTATTAATGGTAGTATATGCATTTTATACATTCTTAATCTTGCTTCTTCAGTCATATATTTCCTAGTTTTATACAAAATTAACGACTTGTATCTTACATTATTAATCACAGTGCGTAGGTACATATTAAATTTCAATTCAGGGTCAATAGTAACACCTAGATATTTGTAGGAAGATACATTCATGAGTGTTTTATTATTGATAACAATATTTGGTTTTCTCAGATTTTTCAATTTTATTGAAGAGGCAAAGGTCATGATCTTTGTTTTATTTTCATTCATAGTTAATTTATTACTAGTAGACCAAGAATAAAATTTTTTCAGAGCGTTTTCAAGTTGAATTTGTAAGAGATCTATATCTTTGCCTGATACATATAAAACTGAGTCATCAGCATATAGCAACGTTTTATGGGTATCTTCTTCAGAAATGCAGTCGTTAATATATAATAAAAAAAATAAAGGACCTAATATTGACCCTTGTGGTATGCCACATGATAAACTCTTATACCCAGATCTTACATGATTTGCCACAGAACACTGCTGCCTTCTGGAAAGGTAGTTTTCTATAAGTGTAAGATTTCTATTTCTTATACCGTATTGTTCTAGTTTAGTCAGGAGGATATTATAATTTACAGAATCAAAAGCTTTTTTTATATCTATAAATGCTGCTAGAGTAATATTATTTTGATTTCGATTTTTTAATATATCATCAACTAAAATAGTAATAGTATCTAGGGTCGATTTGTTTTTTTGATATCCTCCTTGGAATTTAGACAATATATTATGAAAAGTTAAGTGAGAGCTGATCTTTGTATGTATCAGACGTTCCAGTATTTTGCTAGGTATAGGCAGTATGCTGATAGGTCTTAGATTTGAAACGTTTGATGGATCGCCACCTTTAGGTAGAGGAGTGACTGTGGCAATTTTCCAGCTATCTGGTATATCCACCATACATCTTTGTCCTTTAAATAAAAACTCTGTGTCATGAAGTCTGGCAAGCCTCGGACCTATTTCTGCAAAAAAGTTATTAATATACGTCGACGTGTCCTCTAGAGTAATGGTTTGTCCATTTTCATCTACTAAATTAATTGTTCTTGATTTTCCTTTGTTATTTGGCAGTACTTCTTTCATCGTGGTCCAAAATTTCTTAGAATCTTTCTTATAGACTTCAGACAGGTTATTATAATATTCTTCTTTAGCTTGCTGTACTTCACGATTTACAATATTTCTGGATATTCTGGCATGGTGCCAAGATATTATATCTAAGTTTCGTCTAGCCTCTTTCAATAGTACATTTTTATCATTAATACGTTCCAATAATTCATTAGTCATCCAAGGGCTTGATTTGTTTTTTATTTTAAATTTCTTTACAGGGCATTGGATATCTAACATATATTTCATATTATTTACCAGGATATCCCAGCATTCTGAGGGATCATTGCTATTGTCGAAATATGCCCAATTACAATTTGTAAGGTCTTGTATATATTTTTCCTTATTAAAATTTCTATACAATCTTCCCAAAAAGCTCCTGTAGCCTTGCTTGACATATAGGTTTCCTTTTAGTATATGCACAGGGAGATGATCAGACAGGTGAATATTGAGAGGGCCTGACGAAATTATACCTGAGCAGTTTGTGAAGATCAAGTCGATACATGAGTTCGAACCTGAGGACACTGTTACCTGGGGCCTGTCTTTCCTTATGTTAGAATGTATTAAAATGCTACAAAATGATATCAGATACGGACCACACATACGGACGTCCGTATATCACATATGGACATCCGTATTTCACATATGGAGGTCCGTATGTCACATACGGATGTCCATATGTCACTTTTAGGATACCACCTGGTACCCCCCTAGCCGTATTTGATTTACCAACATAGGGAGGTCCGTATGTGATATACGGACGTCCGTATCTGTCCGTAAGATAAGGAAAGACAGGGCCCTGGTTTACTATTTGGCTAAGATGAAAATTATCAAAGGTTTCATACAGTTGTATTTTTTCTCTAGTATTGCCTATTATATTTACATTAAAGTCACCAAGTACATAAATTTCATAGGAGTCTAGATTTTCAATCTGTATGAATAATGCTTGAATTATGTTACAAAAATTAGTTAAGTTACCGGATGGCGGTCTATATATATTACAAATAATTGCCTTTTTACTTGAACCTTTTAAAGAAAATAACCATTGTATTTCAATGTCCTTATTAGTCCGATTTAAATAACCAAATTTCTCATTAGTACATGATATGGTTTCATCTACATGCGCACAGAGTCCTCCTCCCCTAAAAATGCTAATTCTATCAAGTCTAAATAAGTTATATCTAGGGAACTTATACATGTCGGAGCAATCAGATGAATTTAACCAGGTTTCAGAGAAAAGTACTATGTCAATGTTACAATCCGATAATTCTTCCTTTAATCCTGTAAATTTATTTCTTATGCTGCGAGTGTTTAGATGTACAATAGAGAAGCCTTTCTCAAACTTGGCTTTTAGTTCTTTATTTACCTGTATACTAGTACAGTTTTACTTATTATAAACCAGGATAGTAAAGAGACAAATATACCGGTACAATTTTTCCTTATTTGCACATACACCTCCGTTATCCTAATTTTAATTTTCCATCCTTTGTTATACCGAAAATCAACTAGCCCCCCTCCCTCCATAGGTCTACAGCACTTCTGGCTACCTACGATATAAAATAATACAGTTATAGCAGTTATCACACTAGGGTTTGGTATTTTCCCAGTATTAAAGTTATTATTAAAACAATATAGGATATATGAGTCTTATAGAAACACTTGAGATATCAGTTCATTTTCCTTTACTTGGTCTGCAGGTTAGTTCATACCGGTTGCTCAACGTCTTTGTTTGTAGTCTCGTTAATGATCGTATCACGTACTCTGGTAAGGATGAACCCAAGTAGATTTTCACCTTTGATACTGTCCCTTTTACACAAGTTGGCTTGACCAAAATGGTACTTGACGCCCCAGATTGGGTGATAGCTGGCTTCATATAGTGTCATACCTTTAGTAGATACTAAGTAGTCCCTCAGGTGTTTGTTGGAGAATTTAGCTTTGATTATTTCCTCCATAATGGCTTCAGCATCCTTATTCCACTCTGGTGTAGGTTTGACCTTTTTTCCCTCATACATGATGTCAACGGTATTGTCCATTTGGAGAATCTTGTCTGCTATGTCAGGTTGTTTACACGTACGAGCCTTGGTGGCTTGGTAGGCCTGTTCAGCACTATTATACTCCACTCCCCGATATTTCAGGTTACAGTCATACAGGTTGGAGAGCATATGATGTTTGGATTTGAACATTAAACAATCCGGGGTGATGGCTTCCATAGCCTTCTGCATGGTAAGATCCTGATAGGGCATTTGGTTCAGCTGAGATGGATATATAGTCTTCTTTTCCAGGATAAGAAATCTCTGCCTGAGTTGAACGTTGTAGTTTAGCTTCTTCGCTAGGTAGTACATGGCGCGGAGGTCATTGAAGTCTTTCTGTTCATTTTCAGTCAATTCATCTCCCACAGATACGAACTTATATAGCATTTTACCCTTCAGATACTTCAGATTTCTCATAATCTTGGGTTTTGTGTGGATATTTCGGAAAATAACTCGTACCTGTCTATGTCTCGGTTTGTTTACTCCCTGGTGGTCGCCATCTTGGATCTGTGTTTCCGGTCCCTCGCGACTACAAGTTTCTACGCATTCCAATCCTTGATTAAATTTAATATCCCTTAGAAACTGGGCAATCTTGGCAGAAATATCCTCATCCTTACTTTCTTCAAGTCCTTTGATTATTAGGATTTTTTTCTTGACATCTTGGTCCATCTTTTCAAATTTCTTTGTATGTTGAAGTAATAGAGCCGTTTGTTTTTTGACACTGTCATTTTGGATTTTTATGGCGTCACCGGTCTCTGAGATTGTCTTTGACATGGCTACCATGGTTCCTTCCGATGAAGTAAGTCTTCCTTGTATGCTGTCAAGGGTCTCGTTGATGTTAGTTGTCGTCTGGTTTAGTCCGTCAATGGATTCTCTGATTTCTTCTATATTTGATTGCATATAGGTTTGGGTTTCCTCCACTGACAGCAACCTTTTCTCCATGGAGTTGACAGCTGCAATGACCTCCTTTATAGACGCTTCTTGAGGAATTAAATCCAATGTCTTCTTCTTGGTACGGGATCTGGGTCCTTGGTTTGCCATGGTTTCTATGGTGTGTCACTTTAACTAGTTATTTATCAAAGTTTCGTATATTCTACTGCCTTTGAACACCGATAATTTGGGAAAATACTGTCCCCCTGTCGCGCACCGCTGCTAACCCAACGCCGCCATGTTCCACATACATACACCTTTTATACAACTGTCATATACCCTGATGCTAGGTAAGTCCTTGACACTAACAGTAAATAGTGGTTCATTTTCAACATATATTAGATTATTACAAGTAACATCTACATCATTTCCTGGAGAATTAAATTCTTGGAAAACACTTTGTTTAGACACAGACTCAGTCGAATGAATAGAACCATTGATCCTCTCTGTATCATACACCCCCTGTAATGGAGCTTGTGGAGGCAAGTCGACATCTACCACACCTACCATAACCGGATCGGGCACCAAACAAAAGTCATTCCCAGCTATGGGACATCGACCACCTACAAATTCCTATTCACTTCTGGATTTTTGGCATTCAGTCTTACCATGTCCAGAAGCATGACATACACTGCAGACATGCCTATATTTGCAGGGGTCCCTTAGGCATCCCTCTGCTCTATTAAAAGCATAGCAAGAATTATTTGAGATCTTTTGTTTTGTCCCATTTCTAGTCTTGGTGGCGTATGCCTTCTGTGCCTGAATAGTACCATCATAAGAGAGGTGTCTGAGAATGTCAGAATTATCAATAACCCCAAAGGCCTCTATACCATCCTTATTTGCCCTGGTCCTAACTGATTTATCGTAAGCCACCAGGGCTGATACTGTATACATCTTAGTCCCTGCTTTCTCAACCAGAACCTGTAGATGTCTCAACATACCTTCTATATCACTGTTCTCTTTGTAATAATCCAGGACAAAATTTAGATTGACTAGTACCAATTTCTCTATGGTGTCGAACTTCTTCAGTTTTTTTACATAGATTTCATGGTCAAACTCACCACATTTGGTACTGGTGTGAAGCTTGGAAGAAGTGGAATCTATTGACGACCCTCCTGAAGACGACCGAGGTCTGTGACGAGTGAAAAAAACGAGGATTTCGACCTCCGGTGACGACCATGGCGTGTGCCCTCGTCCCACCTCGACTCGTTACTAAGGACGTTGGAGGACTGCTGCCTAGATACGTGGCTGCAACCTTGGTGATGTGACGTCATTGGTCGTTGACAAACATTCGCACGTGCATGCCACGCCCCTCAGCTGAGTTCATTTTGTCTTTCCTGTCCCTTCCAGCGACGAATCCAGCCCATTCAAAAGTCCTAATTGGCCCATTTTCCTGCTTTCCCAGCCGATTTAGCCAATTTCTTAGCACCAGTAGTAGTCTTTACACCTCTAGTTGATTTTGTACCCATATGAATTTGATTACCAACGAACAATCATATTTAAATACTGGCATTACAGCTGTGCTGTGCTGTACTTTATTAGCTATCATATCTTTGAATTTTTATCTTTAATTGAAATCTGCAATAGTCCATATAGTCTTTGATAAAAATCTTTTTAAATTGATATCTTATCACACTGTCTCCTCGTACTGTACACAAACTGCTAGAACAGTGGGTAATGTAAGGGTAAAGTGACCTTGAACCTCTGTGGCAGCTTTTATCTATTCTAAAAAACTTTACCGCTAACGCTCATGGGTGCACGGCAAAGCCTTAAATGAGAGAAATACACAAAAAGACTCATTTGTAGATGGATCAGCTGAAATGCTAAAAGATTGTGATGGCACCATTGTATTAATGATTTTAAAGTTGTCCTATCCAACTCTAGTTGATAGAGCAGGACAGTAGAACTCAAGTTAAGAAACAGAAGAAACCTTTTGCGGTGTCTGCATTATTAGCTTTGTATTATAGTAAACATGGATGATGCCATTCAAGTATACAAACAGGGCCAAGATGACTGGAAAACAGGGATTTTACTTCCACAAAAATAACAGAATATAGAGCAGATGACACTAGTTAGTTCTATCCAAAAATTTAGGAATAGTAGCACTTCTTGCTCTATTCATTTACAGTAGACAGTTGGCTAGACAAGCTTGAATAGAACTTGTTCTGAGCTAGTCTTGATAGAGCAACA
Source organism: Acholoe squamosa (assembly GCA_949317995.1). Lineage (NCBI taxonomy): Eukaryota > Metazoa > Annelida > Polychaeta > Phyllodocida > Polynoidae > Acholoe > Acholoe squamosa. The sequence continues at coordinate 43,041,590 of OX439038.1, forward strand.
TGAGAATGAAAATGGATCCATCCAAACCCACTATTGAAACAGGGCTCAGGGCTCTGTCCCTTATCTTCTTTTCGGAATTTAAAGCCAAAAAGAGGCAAGCAAACTATTGACGACATGCAAAAAAGGGAGGGGTGCGTATACCCCCTTATTCTCGATCTAACCACCCAGGTGGGGAAAAGGGAAAATAAACAGCAATCTTGTTCAGTTGTTTAGAAAAAGACAATTTAAATTTGTAGTGATTTTACACTATAACATGCTGGAGAAACACAATGAGCGTTTGTTTTTACTTTGTCTCTTTAAACACATATTTTACAAATCATACTACTTTATGGCCTTAAACACATATCCCTCACAATCATACTAGATCTATACAGCCTATTTAAACTCTCTACCTTTGAGGTCAATGGGCCCATCCTTTATGCACTTACCTTGCCCCCTGCCATTCAATAAGTGAACTCCTGTATCAAATTTGTCAAGGAGCTTTGGCTTAAGGCGAAAAGCTGCCTCTAAACCAAATTACTCGCATACCCTCTCCTCTCGCCATTCACTGTTTCGAAACCAGTGACTACTTTTTAAAAGCTAAGCACACACATTAAGAAAATACTTATCAATGTAAGCTATCAACAAATGATGAATGCAGACACCCTATCCCTAAAAAAAGGTTGTGAGAGATTGCACCCATCGGTCAAGTTGGGAACAGGCCTGAAGGATTGGTTGTCGCTGCTGTTGACAAAAATCGTTCCCAGAATTCATCTGGTTGCCTATCTGCAGCGCCATCTGGAAGATAATCTATTAGGTAAAGTCAGATTCTCCCAGGTCTACCTCAGAATCCAGTTAGAACCAACAAATGATCCTATTACACCGGACAAAGATGACGGGGAGAAGTGAAACCAATATTGTAGAATTGGACTAGGCACTGATAGGATAATGACAGAAAGGACATGCACTAAAATGCTAAACATCAAAGAAGAATACTAAACTATCACAAGACGACTGGAAAGAAAACAGATAAATGACACAAAACCGACCAAAGACGAGTGCCAATTCGAGAAATAGGCTGCCAAACAAGTTTCATCTATTTTCTTTTGTTTATATTTCCTTACAGACTTACTTCCCTAGCGAAAGTTAATTAGGACCGCCTGAATGTCACAAATGTCACAGTTAGAAGATTATGGAATCTTTGCTCCTTTCTCTTCTTTTCTACGGTGACAATTTCCTCACCAACAAAGAAAACCACCACGCGAAAAGGAACAACAGTAGATAACAACCTAAATCGCTTTTGTTAATGGACTACAGAGGAAGTACTGATTTTTCAAAGTAGTGCTCATTTACACAGTTTCCACATCAAAATGAATCTACATGAGGAACCCTCTATGTGAGAAAGAATGTTAAACATATCAGAATAAATAATACAACAAATTTTCTCGTTTTATTGTTTCTAGTTTTCTTGTCATCTTTTTTTTTTCATTCATAAATAGCTGTTGTAATTCCTGTATATATAACCGATCTTATTGCTTTAAAGGCGCTAAGGTACAACAACATTTCTGAGTTACAACCATACGTAATACTATACATTTCGCTGCCCTCTTTATTTGCAGCTATGCCACCATTTCCCATAGAGACAAGCCAGAGAGCTGCTCAGAGCAACTCTGATCATGAGCGACCCAGAGCTGCTCATGTAGAAAGTGAGCCCAGAGGTACACTCTCATTATACGGTCTGCATGCTGAGAAGACTTCCAACACAGACGCTAAGGAGACTAGCACAGAATTGCTGCGGAAACTATTTCCAAGGCACGAACGCCGCACTAAAGTGTTGCCGATGTGCTCAGGCGGAGCAATTTGAGCAATTGCGGCGCCATCTACATAACCACACGCACATTAACTGGTATAAGGAGCTGTTGATGGAAGGCCTATAGGGCACACTTCCAGAAGGTCATACCAAAGTGACCTGGCCAATATAATAGTGCATGCTTTCTTTAGCTGTTCTACAAATGTAGCCTTGCTACATCTTGACATGCTCTACCCTGTGACTTGTCATTAACTGTCGGATACATCATGCCTGCATCCCATATAATCAAAATGCCCTTTACCTCGGCCTGCTTTGATGTAAATATAAAAAAAAAAAAATTTCTCCTTGTCCTTTTTGTCCTTTCACCTTCCTGCTTGGCCCTTCCATGCCGAATCACAGCCACTTCCTCCAATTCCATAGAGCCTTACCCTCTATAGCTACGTCAGCTCCATTTAATATACGTCTATGTATATGAGCCCCTGTACCGCCTCTATCCTTAATTCCCAGCCTATTGGAATAAACCCATTGTTAAATTGGATCTCACGGCCAGAGGGGCCACAGAGTGACTGTAGCCTTTGCCCGGCCATGATGATCAGGGCAGCCCAGAAGATTTCCCGTGCCAAGTGAGGCATCGGTCACGGGTACATATGGACCTTTCTTGGCCGTGGTCTGCATGAAATGTGGGCAGGCAGGGGAGATACATAGTTGTACTGATAGGGAAGGGTGGGCCCAGTGTTGAAGGATAATGCAACAGAAGTATATAGGGGCAAACTCAGCACATAGGAACTGCTACTGAAATCGATTTGACCTACTTACGAACTAGAAGTGACCTAGTTTTGAGACCGGAAGTAACCATATATTGGCATGTGACCTACTTTCTCAGGCTCTGATTGGCTGAGAGCTATGACGTTATCACGTGTGACCATGCCCATGACCATATATGGCTATGTCTCATAGAACCAGTGCAAGTCAGAAATCAAGGTTTCTGACCAAGGTTTCTGACTGCTTAGATCAAGGTTTCTGACCGTTTTCTTCAGACACCTGTCATTTGAAATTGATCACAGAAGGTTATTATGCAATGATAACATGATAATGATACACCTCTTGTGCACAATGAACAAGTCTTGGTATGTTGCTTAGCCCACACAATTAAGGTACTAGAGCCTAAATGTAAGGCAAAGTCCAATTATTTTTCATAATTTTTCAGTCTAATGGATTTCATATAACTGATACCATGTTTTATTCCAAAGTTTCCTTAGTATCCCATGAAGATAGGTATGTGTTTCATTTTCACATGGAAAAGAACCCTGGATACCCCCCTCCCCCACCGGGTACAAGAAAGGCCATTTTTCCATCAACACATCAAGGTTTCTGACCAGATAGCATCAAATACCACATTCCCTCTGTCCCACAATACCTTTGATATGTTCTCATGAATAGAAATCAAGGCTAACAGTAAATACAATGGTAAAGGTGAACGATGAGCAGTTTGAGCTGACCGTTTCTTTACGAGCATGTCCTGCCTGTTCCGCACGAGGCTGGTAGGCAGAGTGTGGAGCAGGCAGGACATGCGAGTGAAGAAACAGGAAGCTCAAACTGCTCAGAGTTCATCTTTACATTTATGTCAAGGTGCTTGGGTTGATAATTAATCAATATTTCATCAATAAGATTGAAATTAAACCCTTATTTACCCAAAATCTTCGCAAAATCCTGACCGCCGCCATTTTGAATGTTTACGTTTCAAAAATGCTGTGCATGCACGATAGACCTATGACGTCATCGTGCGGATTTGGCGCCGGTTATTCAACGCAGGGGTGCAATACGCGGTCTCAGTGCATTGTCAATGGAACTATGATATTCACCTTGACATAACATCTATTCCTGCAAAGGGGTACAGTTAAATCATGTTTCTTAAGCTGCAGGAAAAGTTTTCATTATCAGTATTGTGTATCTGGTCAGAAACCTTGATGATCATGATTTCTGACCAGATATCTAGGTTTCTGACCGGTCAGAAACCTTGATCTAGGAAATTTTGGAAGTTTTGTAGTTTTAATTCTATCTTAGAAATACAGATCTTTTTCAGTAATTTGGGTTTGCTCATGTATTGACTCCATTTCCCTTAAAATCTTTCCCTAACAACCTTTATTTATGACTCAAATGGCAACTTTTTAGAATCCAGTCAGAAACCTTGATTTTTGGCAGTTATGAATACAAAGAATGTTCTCTAGTTTGAAAGCTATTAAAAAAAGACAGTATACTTTTCAGGGAATTTAGGTTTGTCTGTGGCCTGACCTTATCTGTGAGTCGAAATCTTTTTGTTACCCCTTTTGTTAATGACCACATTGGCCAATATGTTCAAAATCGAGGTTTCTGTCCAGGAAGGTTTCTGACCATTTAGAACGAATTCAGCTCTAGTTTAAATTCTTTGATAGAAAATTACATTTATTCTGTGAAATATGGTTCCCTTGTATCCAGGCTCCATCTTTGAGCAAAATGTCCCCCCCGCCCTCTTATTAATGACAGAATTGACTTATCTATTTAGAAATTGGTCCTATATGTGAGCCAGCAAGCAGAAATGGGGGTTCCTGCGGGATTTAGTACATGATTTAGCCACCAGGGGGCACCACTATAGACTAGAATAAGAAAAATATTCCTAGAATTGCTATAGGGTACTTTTTTATGGAGAATTCAATGATTATTGGTAAAACATTCTATTTTGGGCCTAAAGGTTCCAAATCAGACATGTAAAAAGAATGTTTTTTGCACCTAAACAGGCATTTATGTTGATTTATGTTGCCATGGAAACATGATTTCATTCTAAATATAAAAACCAATGATCCCATTTGAAGGAACTTCCCACGAGGTTCACTAGGGTGAAAACAGAATGAAAATATCATTTCTAGATCAAACGTTATGGGCAAAAGAATGAAAAATTATGCTAATTTAGCTAATTAGCATAAATTATGCTAATTATCAATGTATCTCATGAGCATTTAGACATATAGCTTATTGGCATTAAGGAAATGGTCATACCTACACATATTTAGCAAGTGATTCCTCCAAAACTAACAGGAGTATCTTCTCATGCAATATATCACTGAAAAGCTAGTGATCTGAATTTTAAAGTTGACTTTTAGCACAGAGCACCCTTTCTCCTTGCCTCTACACATATTTGGAAAGGTTCCAGGAGTCAAAATAATTCTGGCTGTGCCTTATTGGGAATGATTTGCTCTAATAGATAGTTGAGAAAAAAAATCGATTGTTCTGTCTATTTCTGTGCATCCTGCATCTATTTCTACTGGTCAGAAATCTTCATGGTCATTCAAGGTTTCTGACCGGTGATGATCTGACTTGCATTAGTTCTATGAGACAGAGCCATTCGGGCATGTGACCTAGGTTTTTTGACTGAGAGCTCTGACGTCATCACGTGATGATCACATGATCACAGCAAAAAATGTAAACAAAAACAAAACCGACCACATGGTCGTCACACCAGGAAACGTATTAACAACAGGGGTGGTGGGTAGGTAGGTAGGTAGGTAGGTAGGTAGGTAGGTAGGGGTAGGTAGGTAGGGTAGGTAGGTTTATATAGGGTGTGCAAGTGTTATACACGCGCATGTACAGTTTCTCCCTGACAAAAAACTTAAGGGGTGCCACCCCATAGTCTACCCATCCTTGCCCTACCCTACCCTATCCTATTTTACCTACCTGCCTACCTACCTACCTACCTACCTACTTTAGCCTAGTTTACCTTTGATTATTAATTTTTTATGTTGTGGTGGGAGAATGTTATGATGTAGGTACTAAAAGTTATCATCCCCTTGCTGACTCAAGCTGAGTAAATTAGGAAGCAGGGAGTAAGGGACATCAATTTGTTGATAAAGTTTAAATAAGTGACACAACCTAACTGACGCCCCTCCCCCTCTTGGGTGGAGGGCAGGGAAAAGGAGTAAAACCTTGGTACAGGGGGTGCACTCTCACACTGCCCACTCACTCACTCAGCATCCTAGCACTCGTCGGCAGCAGCAGCAGCAACTTTGACAAGCTCACCTCACCATGAGTCAGCAAGGGGATGATAACCAAGAAGGGGAGCAAGCCCCTTCAATTTTATTGACTGGGGGAGAGAAGTTGGTCTTAGGAAGAAGTCCATGAATTTACTGAGAAAGCAAGACCTGAATTCTGAGCAGGTTTTGACTTCACTCCTGCCTGCTGATGAAGCAGCCCTGGACATATCTTTAGGACCTACTGGCCAAAGATCAAGCAGCCAGTCAAACCAGGCATTATTGGAAGCAGGCATGGTTTTGGACCAACTGTTAAAGGATCCTACTAACTCTGCAGCACTAGGTAAGCAGCTGGACAGTGGTAGCAAGGACATGTCAACCCATGTCTACCTAAGGACACATCACTTGGATTTACTGGCAGCAAAACAAGGGTTACTGATAACCCTCTGGGGTTACATGAACAAGTCGCCAGTGGACAGAACAGCTGAAACAATGGAACCCATATAAATCGTGAAATTAGGTCAAATGGTGCCTCTAAAGACTCTCAAGCACAAACTAAAGTTTACACATTGCCGTATGCAAACTGGAAAAATGTGTTAACTTTTAGCACCTAAATCAAAACATTCTCCCACCACAACATGAAAAAAAATGGCTCGTATGATGTTATCTGTATCTGTTACGACCATCATGCAGGTATTCTCTTTGGTGTCATTTTCAATCCACTGATGATGTCAATTGCAATTCGAGCAAATCTGACACCAAACAATTCTTGGGATAAAGGTAACTTACCCAAGCCGGGTCCTGGCTTGATTTACAACAGTCAGGACAAGTTGCAATCCACCGAAGTAGATCACTTCTCATCCCTGGCCAGTATAACGTCTTTGTAGACATTCTATGGATCATTTCTTCCCGAAATGACCACTTGTTTGGTGGCCATGACAATAGTCCATGATATCCCTCTTCATCGACGTAGGAATCACTATCTGTAATAGTTTATTGCCAGTGGTAGTGGTCTTCCATCTACACATTATACCATCTTGGATTTCAAGCCCGGTCCATTGAGCAATGAATCGTCCTGTTTCTCTATCTTCTAGAGATAACATTGGCCTTACTGGCTTAATACCTTTCCGTAGGTATTCCAAAATGTGTGCAGTGGTGGGATCCGACTGTTGGCACTTCTTGACTCTGGGGACCAATCGAGATAGCTGCATACAGCTTCTTCCCACGGAATCCAAGGTGTACTTGCCCAAGCGCGCTTAAATGCATGGTTTTGGGCTTAAATACATGTACATTGAAGCATAATTGTAAATGAGATAGTTCTCCTTGTCCAATCTGCACAGTTAGACCCTCTATAGAACGGGCATGACCTCACAATTCCAATGGGACCATCCATGTGAATGTGTCTTTATTAGATCAGGAACAGCAAGTCTAAACATGAAAATATGTGGCTCATTAGAGGATCAGCCTGCCAAACAGCAAGGGTGTGACATGGCACCAAGCTATAGCTATTGCTGGCTTATATTACCCCAATGATCCCACAAGAATTGGAAGTTATCCTTTGTTCTATGGTATTCATTGATTGAAATCTTTCAGATCCATAGAAATCTTCTCATGGTTTATTACCAAAAGAATCTATTTCTTGAGTAGTAAGAACAAAACATTGACAAGCATGGGTTAGTATACTTAATACCTGATAAGAATATGGAGATATTGTACAGAATGGCCTAAATACTTTCAATTAATTGCAAATAGAAGGTTTAGTTGCTATGGCAACCAAACTGGACCTGATATCTCATGTCTGAGCTGAAAAACTAAATCAAGAGCATTCAGTAAATATGGTAAGAGGCCCATATCATAACAGAAGATTGGAATAGCATACGGTATTCAACAACAGAGTGATATTTCTGGGCACCAAAACGTTAACATTTTGGCACTGTCGGATAGGTCTTCTTGACAAGGCATCGGCATTGATGTGCTTGTCCCCAGGGCGGTGTTCGATTTGCTCATGCTCCAATCCAAATTTGGATAGATGAGCCAGCCATCGTCCAATCATCCCCTTGGCATCCTTAAAATTAAGAAGCCACCTCAGGGACGAATGGTCTGTTCTTAAACTAAAGTCAGTTCCCCAAAGGAAATGCTTAAACTTCTTCGCATATACCACCACGGCAAGTAACTCTCTTTTAGTGGTACAATAATTATGCTGTGTCTTGCTTAACGTGTTACCAGCGAATGCTATGGGAACTTCAACTCTATTTTGGACCTGAGAGAGAGCAGCCCCTACAGCATTATTGCATTTGTGTCCAGTATAAAATGTCCTTCGGGTGTGGGAGATTTTAATACCGGTGTATTTCTAAACAAATCTTTATTTTGTTAAAAGATTCCTCCTGTTCATTGCCCCAAGGTTCCCGGGCCCTTCCAGGTGTCCAATGAGCTAGGCATTGCATGGGAAAGCTGACACGTGAGTAATTTGGTATGAAATCACGATAATAGGAACAGAATCCTAAAAATGATCTAACCTCCTTAGCACACGTAGGCCTTTCCCAATTTTCTACAGCATCCAGCTTCTCCAGGACTGCACTTACTCCATCCAGAGTAATTATCCTTCCTAAGTATGTAATCGTCTTCTTAAACAGATTACATTTCTTAGGCCTCAGTTTAAGACTATTTGAAAGAAGTCTATCCAGGACCATTTGTAGATTAGTCTGACATTCTTTGAATGACTTGCCGAAGACGACAACATCATCCAAATAAACCAAACATCTTTTCCACAATAGGTCACTGAGTAGCGATGCCATCATAGCCTCGAATGTAGCTGGGGTGTTACACAGCCCGAAGTGTAAGACATTATACTCAAATAGCCCCAAGTGACTAGAGAACACAGTTTTCTCAATATCCTTCAGGTGCATTGGTATTTGCCAGTATCCAGATTGTAAATCTAGGGTGCAAAATCATTGATTCCCACCCAAGCTATCTAAAGTTTCGTATATCCTTAGTAGAGGATACAAATTCCTCTTAGTGATCCTTAGTAGAGGATACAAATTCCTCTTAGTGATACTGTTTAGTTTGCGATAGTCGACACAGAAACGGATGGTACCAACTTTCTTTGGGGTCTTACATACAGGACTAGAACAGGGGCTTGTGCTCGGCACAATGACCCAGAGCTCTATTTTTTTTTGTATTTCCTGTTCACTTATTAACTTCTTCTTTAGAGGAAGTCTGTGAATTTTAAAAGATTTTGCATCACCAACATCAATGGTGTGTAACACCTTGTTGGTTCTGCCTATGGGTCCTCCTTCCGTTCCAAAAGCACTTTTATACCTTTCCAGGAGTTCCTCTAATTTTCTTTTTTTCTTCCGTATCTGATTAATCTATCAGTTTCCTAAATTCTTTATCCAAAGGATGCTTACTTACAGGTTTAAGTGGTTTCTGAAACTGAGCCTCGGCTAGATGTTCCACGGAATTCATGACTCCAACGCTGGCCCCTTGTCTCAGATAAACCATTGAACCAGTTTGGTTAGTCATAGGTAATACAGTCCATGCTGCATTTCCTACTAATGTATCAACTGAGTCTAACCCAATACTGGACAGATGTACAGTGTCGGGTTCAAGCACTCCAATTTCACCCTTCTGGCCCATTGATCCGCCACATAGGACATCACAAGTGGTACCCGGAGGGATTTTTACCATATGTATAACCGAAGCTACCGATGACACTTGTCGCAATACACATTGTACATGCAAGCCATAAGAGTTCCGTATACTCATCATACCGTCCCTCGGATCCAACATTGCCCCATATAAGGTTGCAAAATCCAAACGAAGGATATCATCATCACTAACCTCCACTATAGTAGGCGAAAGAACGAATTCTTCACCTCCTATAAGGATAGGCATAAAAGTCCTCTCAAAGGTCTGCATACTGCTTCCATCGGCCGTATAGGCATTTACCCCTGTTTTGAGGTTCTCGTGACTGTCTGACACCAAGTTGAAGAATCTTTTGGACACACTTGAGTGGCTAGATCCATTATCCACTAAGAATTCCCTGACCTGACCTTTCACAGTTACAGGCATATACCACCGTCTCCCACTAGGGTCCCTGGCCCCGGTAGGTAAACTGGGGTGCGCACCCACAATCACCAGACCTCCAGGAAAATCTCATCCCGATTCTTCTACCTGTCCGGCCCCGGTAGCTATTTGGCATTCATTTCTAGATGAGGCTATACCCAATGCCATAGATACAACCCCCTCTAATTTTCCTCAATATTAGAGACTAATGCATCTTGTGCATTTTCCTCGAGTACATCTTTGGCTTCATAGTAACCTGCCATAATTGGTTTTGGAGCAATACACTCCGAAGAATAGTGTCCCATTCTCTGGCACCTGAAACATTTTACAGTTTGGTGGTCAACACAAGGTCTAGATCGACTGTTTTTTTTAATGCTTCTGTAATCTTCTTACACATATCATCCATTATTACCGTCATAATCTTTGGTAGATTTCTGGTTTTGGAAGCCGGTTTGGTGGCTACTTTACCAATATTAGTTTGAAGAGTAGATGTATCGGATACTACATTCACACTCTTCGACAGGTTATACATCTTACGAGGGATGTATTTCCTACCAGTGTTATTCTTTCTAACCTGCATTGCACAGAATGTGCCATCCTCCTGTTCAATGTCAATCAACTTGAAGTCATCCGATGAACTATAGGTCTCGGGTTGATGCATTGCTGCAGCTATGGGGGTACTAACAGGTATGTTCGGCACATCACCAGCCAACATAGATCTTTTTTTTAATGCCATATCTATGCCATTGAATACATCATGTAATGTAGTCCCTCCTTTCCAAGCATCCTTTGCAAATAACTGTTCGTCTCTCAGACCCTTGACAAATTGAGTGATCAAGTCGTCCATATACCAATCGTCGTTTTTAGTACCGCGCCTGGCATTGCTCAAAAGAGCATGTAACTCCATTCCATAGGCTCTGAAAGCTTCTGTTGACTTTTGTGTTTGTTTCCTAAAAGGAACCATCGGATCTTCCTTGACAATGTTACACAATAGTCCAATAGCAACTTCGACCAGTTGCTCAAAACTTCCCATCAGGCCATGCCAAGTGCCCCATTGACCCACGGCCACACGACCCGGTCCAGCCTTGAGCGTCCTTTTCCTCCTGAGATTTCTGATATTCAGTCGTCTCTTTTTGGATCATGTCTTGTTTGCTGACAAGCCTAAATTCCGTCTGAGCAGCATTGCACAGTTGGAGTTTTTTAAGTGTCTCCTCCATTGCATTCAACCCGGCCTGTAGTCTATTTACATCCCGAGCTTTAGAGATCTCTTTGGATTGAGCTTTCTCAATGGCCCTCCGCCTTACCTCTTCCTGCTTTTCGAGCTCTGCCAATATATCTTCCATACTCCTCTCTTCTGTATATTGCACTTGCACTCTATGAGCAAGAGAAGAGAGTTTGTACTGAAAGTCAGACTCTTTCAAAATAGATTCCTGCTCTATGGAATGAAGCTCATTGATTCGCTCCCGGGTTTTCTGAGCAGCCATGAAAGCTTCATGTTGCTTTTTAGCTGATTTCTCAACTTGTTATCTGGCTTTTAGATAAGCCGTAGCAGAGTTGTATCCGGGGACCATCCAACATCCATGTCTTGACTTTTTACTTCCCCCTGGGTTAAACACAGAATCAGATAAGGCTTCATCCAAGGATAGTCCCACTGCATGCGCATCTGTAGTTTTAGGTAACTTACTTCGCTGCATATCTAAGATATCTTTTCGGGTTGGAAGCGACAAGCCAGTTTCCCCATCGGTATCACTACTAGAGGGACCTTTACATTTTTCTCTATAAGTACCCGTACATTGACACCATGATCACTTTCATGATCAGAGGATGTCATCAATGGTTGGTATGCCTTTGGCCGGGTTTCATCTAACCCAGTATCATTACTTGCTCTAATGGCAACATTTGGTGTCCCTGTCTGTTGGATGGGACTTTGGGTCTACTTAAAACATTAGTGGTATTATTGAAAGCACCCACCTCTAAATCTCGCCTACCTGTGATTACTTGAGACAACTGGCTCAAGTCTAAACAATCAGGTCTGGTCAACCAGTCTTATATATCCGTACCCGGAGAAGTATGGTTAGGGGTACCAGGATACATTCTTACGATGCCACCCCCAATTATATTGGGACCAGCCATCATCGCGGTTGGTGAGATGGTGTTCTGCATACCCTAAAAAGTGTTGACCTGGAACCTAGTTATACAATAACTGCTGAGTGGCAATGCCATCCTCTTCGAAATCCTCTAAGCCTAAGCTTGAAGAACTCGCATCATGCTGATCACGGCTTTTGGCCATTTGGCCACACTTCATCCCGAACTGACTGGTCACGGCACCAATGTAATGGCTTATATGCTTATGAATATAAGGGTGGCTCTTTGGCTCGCTTAGTAGCTAAAGAAACAAACACGACATGAATAGTTCGGGTTGGGCAAAGCCTTCAAAACTTCCACCTCTCGGATGGCCTTAATTAAGTTATGAAACTGGAAGGTAAGGTAACGCGTGTTGACTGGACTCCTCCAGTCACCTTCTGCTGATCGTCCGGCTCCTTGGTAGGAGCTGGATGTGTGGCATGGTGCTGCCCCCTCTTGTACCAAACGGGTATCGCAAGGCGATGCCTGGTTGGCATAGAAGGAACTAGCAACACAAGAACATGTCTCTCGGATGATCCACACTAGTATAATATTATATATGATGATGCCGGCCCAGACACTATCAACATGGTAAACACTGTCACACCACCTGTGCCATGTGTTTCAAGATCAAAGAAAGGAGTTACTCAACATAACATCCTCTCCACCACAGTGTTAAAAAAATAAACAGACTCATATCACTATTGTACAAATTAGCAGTTTACTTGCTGTTTACATGTTACACTCTGTTCACGACCATCTGTGCTACATCCTCTAGGATCAAAGACATCAGCAGCAGCAGCAACACTCCCAATGGTACCTGTGTTCCAGGATCAAAGCCAGTCATCGGATTTTACCCCCTATCATAACATTCATTCACCACAATGTTAATTCTATGGTTCCTGCTGCATATTCAAACCCTATGTTAACTCTATGGTATTAACTCCATACTGGACACTATGGTGGGTTTATGGCGACCACTCAAAAGGAATTTCCACCAATGTACAGTAGAGTAGATGTAGATGAAGTCCTAAAGCCTGTGTGTTGTAGCCTTCTTTATCAAATCCTGGATGGATTAAGCACGAGGTAGTAGATACAGTATATGATGGACGGTCAGAGAACTCAGTGTGCAGAGTGGAGAGCCAGTGTGAGAAGAACTGCTGGAACCTTTGGTTAAATATGGTCTCAGTCATGTGGTATCCAAATTCCATGTGACTGGTCAGTATAAGCAGAGTGATTAATACTAGGGGATAGACCATTTTTCAGATAGCAATGTCTGAAACAGTTTGGTGAATAAAACACCGTTATTAGGTTTAAAGAAAGTCCTATGGTTGTAAATGCGATCCTGTGAGTCAGAGTGTTGTATGTACACCATGAAGATGAAAATGAGTATGCCCAAAGGAACTGCTGCCCCTATATAAAAAAGGTGAAATAAATGTTTCAACAAGTATGGGTCATCATACCAAAAAATTTCCTCTTGACACTTTCTGTGTCTGTTTCTGATGATTTTCCATGGCAAGGCTGTCGTGACTGTGTCGAGGATAAGGTGTTGACAATAACCCTGTTTTCCATGAGCATATGGTTCAGGATAAGCAAATGGTTATGTCAATCACATCATCAGCTATAAGCATGTAGCTACAATGAGTGTAAAGGTAGTCTGTGTCAATTAAGCTGCAATTTAATCCCTTTAAAACCAATTTTGTATTAATCTGAGCAGCAGCAGCAACTGGTTACTGTGTGACAAATGGTTATCCTGTGATAACCTGTGGTTATCCTGTGACAGACAACCTGTCGACTCCAGAAGTTACAATTTTACACGCTGTTTACCTGTTACATTCTGTTAACATCCATCTGTGCTAAATCCTCTAGGATCAAATGACAATGCCACTTTCAATGGTACTAGTGTTCCAGGATTAATACCAGTCGTTAAAGTTTACCCCTACCTACCTACCTATGCATGTGTAAAAGATCGAGGAAGCACTTTTACCCTTGGACATTTTAAGAAAAAAATCTCTCTTTTCTCTTTTTTTCTTGTTGTACATAGCAAAATCTTGTGTGTAAAAGTGAAATTTCGTAATGATTTTCATGACATTTGGTAAATTTTGTAAAATTTTACAAAAGTTTTGCAATATTTCAGTAAAATGTTACATTTATTTCATTTTGTGAAAAAATAGATAGATTAAAACCGTTTTTTCAACATGGATTCAGTGTTGTACATGGCAAATAATCGTTAACTTTGTCATAGACATGCTTGGTGTAAAACCCATTACTCCCCGGTAAAGGTGAAAAAAAAAATCATTTTTTATTAGAGCTAAATTTCAAGGAAGGCTACCGTTCAGGGCTTTTAGCTTCAGTGAAAAATAACTCTACTTTCTGGCTCAGCCATTGATGACACTGCTATTGCAAACATAGCTAGAATCGATAGCATGTGTTATTTAATACCTGGCCTAAAATTCCATGGGTATTACACAAATGTCAACAACCAATTGAAGCTTAAGAAATTAGATCATGTATAAAGTATCGAACAAGCAATCACCGCTCAAAAAACTAGGTTATATTTTCCCCTACCCCTAAAAGTTACATGGATATTACACATCACTTCCTGACCACAAGGGGTCTCAACTAAACCCAGCTATAAGTAGTTCCAATAATATCCACTAGGTGTCAGGCATAAAGGCGTCACTAATTTTTTTAACCACAAGGGGACTTCACTAAACCCAGCTATGAGGCTTAAGGGTGCCACTGTTTTCTTTTTTAACCACAAGAGGGCTCCACTAAACCCAGCTATAAGCAGTTCCAATAATATCCACTAGGTGTTGCCATGAGTTGTAGGTGCAAAACATATGGTGCAACCACAACCCATGGCGACTATAGAAATAAACAAGCTACAGCAGCAGGCAGTGTTTACCTTGGGCAAGAATGATTTTGTGTATAGGTTTTCTGGTGTGACGACCACATGGTCTTTTTCTTTTGTTTACATTTCTTGCTGTGATCACTTGATCATCAGGTGATGACGTCATAGCTCTTACCCAAAAAAACTAGGTCACATGCCCATATATGGTCATGGGCGTCGCTTCCGGTCAAATGCTGGCTTCTGATTGGTCGAGAGGTTGAGATCAAAAGGTCACTTCCGGTTCGTAAGTAGGTCAAATCGATTTCAGTAGCTGTTCCTATGCGCTGAGTTTGCCCCTATATACTACTTACAACTCATAGAATTGTCTCATCAGAAGTCTCATTTACTAGGTAGAGTATATTAGGCCGTACATTCTCTATAGATTTACCTAAAATATCCAAAACACAATAGAACTTTGGAAACAATGACAGAGGTCCATTGAGTTAGATTAGATGAAGTGTCTGCCTTAACTGGACATGTCCTAGCTTGCAATGCATGCAGACTAAAGCATACAGAACTAAACTCCCCTCTCACTATGACAGTTATTATCTCGTAGAGCACAGGAAGAGATAAAATACTGGTCTTTAGGAGTAAATCCTCCTGAGAACTGAACGTCCTTATACCTTCACTCATGCCACCTTAAGTATATCCTTCTCCAGGGCCTTTCTCCTTTTCAGAGATTCTCCTTTGCAAGCCACCTCCCACTAACAAGCCCTATTATGTCTTTTGGTCCGGATTTGTCTCCCTCCAACCTAATTGGCTGCAAGTGAAAAAGAAGCTTATTCATTGAGGCGTTGGTTCTGGGTAATTATTGCGGAACATGTCGCTAAGACGCTGGCCTCTCCTTCTCTTTATTTCTGCCGGAAGTAGCTATGATTGCGCCACCTGGAGGATAATTACAGAGGCTCAGATCATGGCCACACAGCAGCCCACTAGTTAATTAAGAGGGATCAGGAGGTGCTTTTAGCACTGGATGAGGCTTCTCAATTACTTACCTCATATTCCCGACCGACTTTGTGGGAGAGGGATACGTGTTTACAGGTATTGGTAACCAGGTCCATGTTTTAAAAAAGTTTTGGAAGGAAGAAGAAGTTTGAGAGGTTTGAGATTGGGGTTCTTCCTTTGAAACTTTCACGGATAATTGCAATCGATAAATTGTGTGAAGTATTGTCTTATAGAGTGCAAATGTATTACTCATGGTGCATGGTAGCTCTTCAGTTAAAGTAGCTTCCATATTTGAATTTAACATTTAAGCATAATATTATTTCACTTCTAGCTGTATGATATATAATCAGTTCACATGGTTCTCTCTCTTAATTGGGAGGAGCTGTATGCATATAAATTCGTCTAGATAAAATTGCGCTTTTAGTTCCCAACAGCTCACTTTTTCAAATTGATCATCATGATGTATGATGAAAGAACACATCTTGGGATTCACAGAAATCTGTTGGAGAAAGCCGTCTACTTTAGATGGAGTGTATTTTTATTATCAGAGCCTTTACAACATTTATCAACTGTCTCAGAAGTGTTAGAAGTTGAAGATGACCCTAACAAGTGGATGTCCGGCCTGCCCACCTAGGTCTTCCTCCATGGTTTTGCCACTTTGGGACGAATGGTTCTTTGTCGGGGCAGGAAGCAGTTTTGTCCCTCTCCAGATCCTAGACGGACTCTGATTGGTCGTTCTGTCAGATGGTGTTTGGCGGCTCCACCAATCATGGCGTACCGATGGACACTATACATCCGGAGTGTCTTTGGACGCTAAAGGGTCTTCTTTCACGTGGTGTTCTATGCCGCGAAGCTAGTCATTTCTCACCTACAGGTTTTGGACACCTCCCAAGACTAAAATATTCATCCTAAACCAATTGCTATTATAAATATCGTTGTGTTCTTCTGAGAGAGTATGCAGTGCCCCATTCGAATCTTCCAGATCCAGACTTATATTATTCATTTAGAAAAAGCCATGTATATCTACCAAAAATCTGGTCACTTTTAGTAGTGTTTTCAACTTTTCAGACATACACTGCAAAAATGGTGTTTAGATTTTAAACATGTTTAGGTCTAAACATGTTTAAAACCTAAACATATAGGTCAGTTAGGTGTCTCATCAACTACACATTTAGGAAATGAACACTTTTATTCTAACTACATAAACATTTATGCTAAACATGTTTAGATGTTTAGAGTTGAGACAGTTGAATAATAGGTGTGTAGATTTAAACATCAATATGTTTAGATACTTGGATGTTGAATCCACACCAGGTAGCAGCACTACCTTTGACTGGACTATCTGCACACAGTTATAATCAATTTTTGTGACAAATGTCCCCAAATCCCATGTTTATCCTGGTTTCATTTCATAGAATGTCATGTGAATAGAAAGGGCAATAGAAAATTGACTAGATTCACCTCATGCCACCATCATTACCATAAAATAATCAATAAAATCCATGACTGACACCTATTTGATGTTATTCTCGAATAGATAAGGTAATTTCCTTCCTGCCAAGCTGTTGTACTTTCTCAAGTCTCTCATTCTGATGCAGTGTGTACTATATGTACACGTACACAGCTAAAAATAATTTTCTTGGAATCTTAAATAATCTTACCTGATGGACAAAACTACCAGTTTTAAGATTTTTAATTTTCTTAAAACTGGTAGTTTTGTCCGCCACGTAAGATAATTTATCTTATTTTCTTAAATCAAGAAAAATATTTTTAGCTGTGTATATAACTGTGGCTGACATCTTTGGAGACTTTGACAAGTAAATACCTGCTGATGTCCCCCCCCCAGTAAATGAGAAAAGAAAATATATATATCTGTTTTTTAATGCATACATGTCTGCAAACCTTAAATCTCCATCAAATCATTTAAACATCTAAACACAAAAATTCATAAACACCTAAACACAAAAATTCATATATCTAAACACAAAAGTTTTAACCTAAACACCTACATTTCTAAGCACTTGAGCTAAGCACATTGTTTGGCTAAACATGTTTAGGAAATTAATGTGATTACAAAAACGTTGCAAGAATATGTTTAGAATTGTGTTTAGGATCTTAACACCATTTTTGCAGTGTACGGATACTTGAATTCATATATACAAAGCTAACTACCCTGCTATGCTATATGCTAGCACACCTGTGTAGGCAGTAAAACCACGAAATACCTCCAAAATTTCAGCATCCACTTGAGGTCTTCAGGAAGTATTCCCACTTTGCTATCTATTCCCTTGGAAATATCAATTAATGTGGCTGACGACCCTTATTTTTATTAAGAGCTCACCCTACTACGAACAATTAGTGATAACAGCTCGTGTTTGCCTTTCAATAAGCCCACACTAATTGACAATGAACGATTCCTCTGTGACTGATTCCCGCGTTATAGATGTCCCTGAAGGCCTCTGTTGTGTCTCTGTTTGCGGTATATTCCCCACTGGCCTCTCAGATTATCTATCTGAGATATGGGGCTGACGCGGTCCCAGCTTAGCTCGCCTGTCCGTCTCTCATATTATAGCACACATCTGTCAACCCCTGGAGAGGGCAGAGAAGGCACGTTAACGATAATTCCCCAATAAATTATATACATAACCATGATAGCGGACTACCAGTCTATCATAATACTGGCCATATCCCCAACCTTACTACCACTATCAAGCGTATGATTACACTATCACTTTGCTGACAGATTTGTCTCCACTTTTTCCAAGGTCTTCACTCTCTCTCGACGTGGGAGGTTTTTCTGCATATACCACTAGCTTTCGACCTGCTGTAATGCAGAAGCTCTATAGATATTAAATCACAGTAGGTGAAATTATCAGCATTATTATTAGGTATAAATCACAGTCCGTACTTTTGCTGTAAGCCAAATCATGCATGCACCATTGTGGAAAAGCATTGTCTAAAAGGGTGCATCCACTGCCGATGGATGGACCATCCTTGGGTTGCATCTGTTTCATTTATCATTGATTTCTATGGAGAAAAAAAAAATGAATGAAGGGAGACGGATGGTATATTAAACCAAGAAAGATCATGATGGTCACATATGTCACATAGGATATTAAGATACATTTTCCTTGAGAAAATTGCATACTTAACGGTTTTCCTGACTAATGCTGCCAAATGCATATATCTGACAATTGTCTCATACCTAGCTGAACACTATAAACAAAATATCCTATATTCCTTCAAATCCTTCCTCGTGGCTTTAGTTTGAAATGATATGTGATAAATCTGAAGCTCCTCAAGGGACAGATTATACCTTCACGTTTTATGAGCCCTAGAGATGTGTTTTCATGACAAAGGCTCATAGCCGTTCAATAATTGATTTACCCCTGCAAGCCATTTGCATCCAGGGAATCCTGGCTGATACAGTGCAAGCTCCCTCTAGGCCCTCAGCGAGCTCAGATATACTCTATGATTTTGCCTCTTCTGATAAGAACACATTCCCACCCGTCATAAAGGGAGATTTTATTCCATTTATTATATACATATTTGAAACAGGTTGCACTGGCTTTAGGCTCTAAATTCAAATGTAACTGATTTTTGGGGTCCACAAGGGAAACCTTTGACATGAGAAAAGAGACAGGGCTTGAATATCTTAAACTCTCATGCTTACCACTCCTATTCCAAGGCTGTGAACCCCTTTAGGATAATTGGGAAGGTATGGGAGTGGCGGTAACCCTTTGTGGTTATCTTTGTTTCTTTGCTCTGCCAGAGAATGGTCCCTGTGAACAGCTCGCATCTTCCCCCACTACTGCCCACCAACAATACTGACACCCATTCTTTGATTCTCCTCGGCCATGCCACTGTCTGGGCCTGGGTTAAGGATATTGTCGGCGGTCTTTGGGGGTTGTTGATCGATGGAGGCGACAGCTGAAGCCTGGGGGCCACCTGAGCCTTGGGAGGGTTGACAGAAGGCCATCTCCTATACAGTCAGCCTGTGACGTCCTCACTGCTACTGGTACAAGACTCTAGACAGCGCAACCGACCCATGCCCCTGTAGCATGACATGCCAAGTGGGTGACATGGATGTCGAAAGAGGAGAATTAGGAGGGGTGGTGGTAAAGGAATAAAAGTGGACTCGTGCCACCGTGGCATATACAAAGGTAGGAAGTTTGAGGGGAGGGGGTGCCGTGGAAGCAGAACTAAGGAAGTATGACCGTGCATGATGATCCTTCAGAGGGTGGCATGGGAGAAAAGAGTGAGCTGGAAAGGTAATCTCATTTCCTAACTTTGGTGAGCCCTTCCCACGCTAGAACTGATCCCATTTGCACTTGTCTTTGTCATGACTGTGTACATTGGCGTGAGGGAAGGGTGTCACACTGCTCCCCTCTGAGGTCTATATAAGTTGTGTGCTAGGGCCCTGAGGTGCTCAGGGCGACTAAGTACTGCTCACAACGCTCACGCAACCAATATACATACTCTCCATTACAGTCTACTCTGTGGGTATAGCTGTAGGGCTCAAGGTTAATGATCAGACTTAAATAATTCTGTGCACAACCTGTCTAGCTCGATGTGAGGTGTCATTCCCGCTTTTTCATCGCCGTAGAATTGACTATCTAAAGAATGAGTATTAAGTCCTGTCAGCTTTCTCTTGAGTAGACGTGAGGAAAAGAACAAAAAGGATCTCAGCACTGGTCACTACATTTTGCACTCACACAAAGGGGGCTGATAAAAGATCACAATGATTCCAGGGGGCGGAAGCTGGGGGACGGGAGGCATAGGGTACACCTTTGACCAATCTCAAAAAAGGAGGGAAAAGAATCAGACCTAAACGGTCAAACCTACCACCACCCTTTTGAAACTGCAACCCACGCCTCTCTTGCAATATGCATAAAATAGCATGTAAAGAAATATTGAAAACCTTGTCTTGAGGCTTAGCCGCGATTGACCGTCAAACTGACTATGGCAAAACCTATGAACTCGGGTAGACCACAGCATTTTCTCTACTGTTATTGTGAGCGGTGAAATTAAAAAAAAAAAAAAAAAAAGGCAAATCAACAAATAGAAGTCTACTTCACTTACAAGATATTATGATTATGTGCAGTGAAGTTAAAAATATACAACTACTACTCTTGCCTTGAATCCTGAATTATTGATGTATACATTGATTAATATACGTCTACATTATTTATATTTGTATAAATTTGCCCAAGAAATTAAAAAAATATATATATTTGCAGCTTGAATATGAAAGGAACGTATGTACAGAATGACAAATGTGATGAACTTACTCTACCATAAAAAGAAGAATTTCATGACACAAACCTTGGCCTTTCCTTTCACAGATGTTCAATGGATGCCAGGTCACTGACAATAAATAATAGCTTGGGATTGCTCATATTGGCAATGTCAACTAATAGAATTTGACAGAAGTACTTATTTTATATCAAATCCTGCATTTCGAATTGCACCTTGGTTGTTGTCACACTTTCAAATTTTATTCAAAAAGTCTTACCTCTGACATTGAATGTGCCCAATCTTGAGAAAGCAGCTCTTTGGATGTTAAGGAGGAAAGCCTCTTACACTTAACCTGAAAATAAAAGTGCTGCCTTTCCTTTTAAAGGTGGATAAAATTTTGAACCAGTCATGCAGGTGATCAGTAAACTGTTATTTATTCAGAATTCCACTACACATGGTATGTCGAACCACAGGAATGGGTTGGTAATCATTGCTCACTGTTGTGTATTCACCAACTCAGTTGTAGATGCAAGGTAGACTTATCAAGAGCAGGACATTGGTGTAGTGGTCAGAATGCAGGCAGAGATCCATTAGAGATCCTTTGGCATTTTCGCTCGCTGACCCTTACACATGTAGGCCTATACTAGGTTATCATAGAAATGGATTCCTTTTTTTCATAGCATATCAATATATCCGGTGCCTTACATTGAATTGATATAGGAAATACATAGAAATTAGTTATGTATAGTCCCCACCCATCAGTGAAATTCGCTTCAATTCCAGCTATGCAAATTAATTCTCAGCCATTTAGTTTGATTTCCTCCACCGTCATTCACACCAACACATCTCGATCTTCCTGTCATTTTAACCGCTAAACAGCGTTTTTTCGTCGCCAAATGGTCTCCATCAGGACATACCCTGGAGAGGCTGTGAGAAGCTGAGTGCCGGGCGTCAGCAGTCCTAGGCCCAAGATCAAACTTGGCACGTGCGAGCTGGGCGGATACTGCCTTGACGTGTTGCCTTCTCCTCTCACTTGTCAGGAGCTGGATGTCGCCTGGAGGAGTGATGTCTAGATGGAAGACAAACATGGATGGCAGCTAGTACACCAGGGATAACCCCAATCTGCTCTGACGTAATTGACGAGACAAGTCTGGAAGGGCTCCCCTCCCTCCTACAGTACGTGAAATAGTAGATAGTAGTTACCATAGGCTTCCACATGTCTTGGTGTGTGTTATATTACCAGCCGAATCACACGCACTGAACATGCTTTTCGACATTATGAAAAATTGAATTTCATAATCTGCCCCCTTACAGTACACATATATCCTTGTTCTTTCGAAAAGGAAAAGGAATTTAGAGACATGGTTTTCCTAAAAATGAGATGATCTTTCCATATGAGCTGTTTTCATCTTATGTTCTTTCGAATCGATGGTGCCCAAATCCCTCAATATTTCCCGTTAGTCTGTGTAACCAATCAGCTGCTCTCTGTCATTTCTATCTGTGTACTTTTCATCGTTTAGAACCCCAATCAAATTGCACTGTCCCCATGTTATCTGTCAGAAATGAGCTGCTCAGAGATGGCTGTGTACTCTCAGCATCTCATGTAGTTTAATTTCCGGCAGAGATGCTTATGGTGCCTGGGCCACGAGAGTATCAACACGAGGTCCCCACCTTACAATTTAACACACTCAAGTTAGAAACCAATTTCTCGAGACGAGTACTTCATCCCTAACCTTGACCTGGGAAGTGTGAACTCCTCACACTCAATGTGGAGTAATCACACCAACCAGCGCCCGTTGGTAAACCTGCAATGTCCACCTCAATGTCTGTGAAATTGAACCTCAGAGGAACGCCAAAAATACGTATTGGGAAATGTACTGTGAACATTTGCAAGGATCTTCCATTGGGAAGGTACCAGTCCATTCTGTACTTGTGTATACTGTCATTTCAGTTTGGCTGTCTCTGTACATAATCTAATAGGTCTACATAATGCATGACATAATTGATCAACCACTTTCATCATCACTAAAATGGTGATATCTGGATTTTAAATATTAAGTAAAACCAAAACACCAGCATGCCCCTTGTGCCACTTCTTGCTTTAGATGCCTGATCTATCTGTGTAGTGATGACAGCAAAAGCATGGATAGTGGTGGCAATCAGCAGCCAGCTTGGTTGGGTTATACCTTTAATAGTCCATGTCATCAGAGATATTGCGTTCAGAGGAGACCTGTTGTCCAACACCTCAAAGCAAGGTTGACAAGTAATGGCTTGTGATCTACACAAAGTCAACAGATAAATGGCGAGTCACGGCTTTGAAGTATCAGCCAATGACTGCAATTATTGGATAGCTATGGGTGTTAATAGAGTATTAATAATATGTGATGAAGAGGGGTAGGTGTCACTGTTGTATACTTTCACTTATTTAAGACCTGACGTCCTTTTCGTCAATTTGATTGCTCGCAAGGGGAAAGAATCTGTTATAACCAACCTGCTGTTAGCTGGCTGAACTAAACTAATTTAAATCAGATTCAAAGTTTGAAATGAAATCAAATTGAGAAATTTGTCCAAAACCATATGTGACCAGATGGGGAGGACATGTATTCAAGGGGGAAAAGGCTTTTTAACGTTCAAGTCACAGGCTTTAAAATGAGATATCTTGAGCTAAAATATTCCAGGTAGTTCTTCTGTAATTGCTTGTCAAACCTAGGTTGCCGTGTGCTACTGAAGAAGGCAAATAAGCTCTAAATGCATTATACCTTAGCTTAAATACTGATAATGCCAAAAATACTGTTTTATGGAAAATTAAACTAAGAAATCTGATGACTTTATCATAAAAATGGTTCTAGAGGGAATTTTCTAGGTTTGTATTCGGTTCTGAGTTCATTATGTAAATGTACAACACATTTGTGACCAATGTTCCCATTAAGAGTAATGGAGTGGTTTCCATGGCAACCAGAAATTGCCATATATGCCAATTTTCTATGTTTCCATGGCGACGAATGTTTCTTTTTAGTCCCCTAAATGGAACGTTTTCAGTGGAGATGGAATAATTCTGTCAATACCACTGGATTCCCCATCAAAGATTGATCTAAGGAACTTTTGGTATATTTTTCATTGTTTTACTCATGCACTGCCCCCTGGTGGCCAAGGGCAGAACTAAAAATCCCCCCCCCCCGGATGCATGTTTTCTCCAGACCCCGTTGTATTGTATTGTGACTTTTTTTTACTTTTTTTGATTTTTTTGATTTTGGTGTGTGCATTGTGTAATTGTAATATAGCATTGTTAATATTATACTTTATTATTATATGCTAAGACAGTGATATGTGAAACCCTAAGAATAACATAACAACAAAGGCAGGTGATGATATTGTTCTGCCCACCAATATCTGAGCCCATATTGCTGGGCCCATCAATACAGAGCACTTTCTTTCATAACAAAGGGAAATCTACATATTACCAATCATAGTGTCGAGTACCCAATCAATAGCAGACAACATCCAATCTATCTACCACACACCATGTCTAGCTACCCAGACACAATGTCTAGCCTTAGTAGTTAGCATATATGATAATAAGTACTGGATTGGCAGCAATTGTTACAATTGGGGATTTTTGATTTGGGTAGTACACGATGATGCAAGGTTAGAACTGGACCTAATTCAGTTAATTCAACATGATTAATTTTCATAATGAGGTGCCTAAGGGTTTAAGGCACAGTTGACTATTTTGACAATTTTGACATTATAGGTATATGCGAAACTTGGTTTAATGTAACCAAAGCTGACAGTGATTATAAATGGTAAAAGATTATATCGTAATGATAAGGAGACCCTTGCGGGAGGGATTGCCTTCTACATAAAAGAAGACTGGGCAAGCTACATAACCATCAACCAGGATGGTACATGTTTGTTACATGATGCCTAGTGGAGCCGCCATTTTGAATTTCGCTGGTTGAGATAAAACCCACTGATAAGACATCCATGATTGGTACCTTGTCCCTGGTTAACACCCACTTCCAGGGACATGCTGGTCCAATCTTATCAGTGTATGTCGCCAGAACCAGCTCCAGATCAGCTAGTAGTCAATACTATAACCTTACGTAAGCCAATGACAAAATTACGTAAGCCAATGACAAAAGCTCAATTTAAATGTTTATACAGGCCACCTACAAACACTTGTGTGCAGATATTTATTGATGAATCAGAAGAATACATGAAAACTGCTGACGGTGTCAATCACGATCTGTGGATTGGAGGTAACTTTAGCAAAACTGAAGAGTCTAACACCCAGAAGATCAAGGGTGTGGCTGATGAATACAATCTCCAAATACTTATTAATTCATGTAGACGCCCAAGCGGAACCCGTATGTCCTTTTTAGACAATATCTTTTCAAATGCGAAACATATTATTAATAAGAAACCTGTACCGGTATGTGTGAGTGACCAACTTGTCATACTAGTAATTGTTCATGATCAAGTTGTCATATAAGAAATATCATATGACTAGTGGTATATAGAGTAAATACAGCAAGCTCTCATAAATACTTGTTATTTCCAGTTATCACTGGTTTATTCAGCTTTAGGCAACATGTAAGAAATATCAATCACACAGTTGTTAATATGCAGGTAATTTCAACATACAGTAAATATACAATAGTTCATAGAGTATAATGTTCTGTTCCACTCCACCTGTGAGGTAATAATAATACAATGTCCAGCATAGTTCTAGGTGGGTTCCCACACCTAGCTCCTGACCTGCTGCTTAGAGGAATAATGTAATAATGAATAACTTTACCCTCTGGTGGATGTCTTGTAGAAGATAGCCTCTGGCCACTAATGGTTGAATCCTATGCCTGTCTAGCATAGTTTAACCATAGTGTAGAGGTATAGCAGGTAGCAGGAGATGACTGGAGATGTTACCTCTGGAGCGGTTCTGGAGATTCTAATTTCTAGGAGGAGCAGCCAGGCTATTTGTACCAAATCTTAGCATTGCACCTCAGACTGACTGGAGCCAGTGGCATCTGCCTAACTCTGCAATTGTTTGAGGGGAGTCTTTCATGTGTCACAGGGTGCACAAAGGACCCCCATGGATGCCGCTATGTCCCCCATTGTCCTGGTCGGTTCTGTAACTTCAAACCCTCATATCTCGGAAGTTTACGCCGTTACAACCGCCATTTTGGGCATGCGCAGAGTTGAATATGGCAAGTTACTAATGCCCGCTTGCTGGGCACGTAACTTGCGCTGGTTTGTCTGTAGCGCATTCTGAGGTCGAATTAGTCCCCATGGCGTAACTTCCTTAATAATAGGAGTTCCGCCTTGCTATTGGCTCATTTTGACCGTCTAATTATGGGCTTTCCATAAATGCTTTGATATTTGACCTATGTTGCTCAGGAGCGACGCTAGAGCAACTGGAAGGTTATGGCGTCGTGACTTATGTAACCTATTGTTCAGTGTTTGGGTGCTGGGACACTCATGACGGGGTCGGCGGTGCCCAGGCACCCGTGACGGCCGTTTGCATTCACTTACAAGTTATTAGTTTGTGCACTGGACCATGAGGTCGCTGATTTAGACCCTCAGAATCATTATATTGTGCAGTGGACCATGAGGTCGCTGTCTTTGATGTTGTAACCTATGTATAACTGACCTGGCTGGTGTGCAGTGGAGCATGAACGCTCTTATACAAAGTTTGAGTGCTCTTATAGCTCTTAGAACCAACCTATGTATTAATTTCTTATACAATACATTCTTTGATCAATACAATAATATGTCACAATTTATGGGATAATAAAATGGTATATGATAATCTCTCTGTGGCATGTGTAAAGAAGAAGCCCAAACAAAGACCTGCTAAACACACGTTCATTGGTAGGGGGTACAGGCATTCTAGAAGGGAAGATAAACAGAGTAGATTAGATAGTTATAACTGGGAAAGTTTTTATAGGGAGACTAACCCAAATAGACGATGGGAAATTATTCTGAAGGTTATTTATGAGTATCTAGATGAAAAACATCCAGTTAAAGAAGCGGTTACCAAAGGGGCTAATGCCTCTTGGATGACAACTGAGATAAAGGAGTGCATCATTGAAAGAGATTTAAGCTATTTATCAAATACAACAACATAGGAGATTATCAAGATGCTATCAATCTGAGAAGTAGAGGGCGCTTACTGAAGCAGGAGCTCACTTGGGGTAGGATTGATGAGGCCTAAATGGGAAAATATAAATGGGCATCAGAGGTTCTGGAAAGAGATTAGTGCTCTAATTAAACCTGACAAGGGTAATACAAGGGCAGATTTTTTACACCACGAGACAGGAGAAGTTGTTGAAAGTAACAGGTGTGCTAATTATTTTAATGATTTTTTTTTCGAATGTGGGCAGTAAAATGTGCTCCAGCATGAATTTTAATATTAATAATTTGCCTGAAGTTCAATATAATGTTCCCACTGCTTGTCCATCGCTAGTTATTAATGATCAAGAGGTATCTAAGATTTTAAAAGAAATATCTGTCACCAAGTCTAGTGGCATTGAGGGCTTATGCCAGAGTACTAAAGGATGCTTTTTTAGTACTGCCAAAACAAATGACTGACCTTTTTAATAAGTCAATTAACCAAGGCATATTTCCTGATTTTTGGTCAATAAGTATAGTGGTACCTATTTCGAAAAGTGGCTCACTCAGAGAAATAGGGAATTGGCGCTCAATTAATCTACTCCCTCTGCCGGGTAGGATTCATGAAAAAAATTCCACAATCTCCCTTCACCCTGATCGGTCCACATATAAATAGAATCATTACCAGGTATGACGACGCGTCAGATCTAACCAGATCCAACCAAACCTGGCCAGATCTGACCTGCTCCTACCGGTATATTTCATCACCCTGTGAGCTGCTCACCGGGGTATATAAGACCCTATGAGCAGCTCCCAGGCATCTCTTTACATCTCTATTATTCTACACACAACCTCCCTAGTATCTAGAACCTACGACAGGTTGACCTACAAGCTTAGGGGCAGAGCCTGCACGCTGGCGAGTGTATCATTGTTACCACCTATATGTACACTCTGTCATCATGCAATAAACAAGGATCATAGAACTTCTCTGGAGTCAGTGTTCATTACAACATCAACTTGTAATGGTTTGTTGAGACTGGCAAACCGGAGACAGGTCACAACTCTTAATGGTGTTAAGTCTAAGGAATGTAAGGTTAATTTTGGCGTACCACAGGGGTCCTCCTTGGGGCCTTTAATGTTTTTGCTCTTTATAAATGATTTTCCATGTTGTATTAAGCAAAGTCGTGTATTCATGTATGCTGACGATATTGTTTTATTGTCTAGTGGTGACACATATATTGAATCACAAACAGAGCTGTTTGATGATATTAAACATACTTATGATTGGTGCAACAAAAATTGTATAACCATTAATAGAAAGAAAACAATGGTAATGAGAATCACTAGAAATGCTGTAAAAGAACCCATTCCTGATCGTGATGTTAATATTGGTGATCATCCTCTAGAGGGTGTAACTGAGTATAAATATCTCGGTGTAACAATAGACCACAAGTTCACTTTCAAGCCACATGCTAGCCAGAACCATCAGTCATAAACTCTATTATGTTAGGGAGAATACGTAAATATCTAAGCGAGGAGCAGCTCTTGAAGTATATAAGCACATGGTTTTACCCTATTTTGATCATTCTAGCTTTGTTCTCGACTGTACCACTGATGTTCTAGTTAGGAAAATGCAAAATTTGCAGAATAGAGCATTAAGAATATGTACATATAGCAATATGTTTGAGAAATCATCAGCCACTGCTTTACATAATAATTACAATATTAGTGTGTTGAAAGACAGACGCTATCACCAGTTACTATCCATAATGCATAAACAGTCCAAGTATAAGGGCACCCTCATGCCACTTGAAAATAGAAGGGCTCGCAATTATCATAAGGTCAAATCTGAAATAGATATGAACCACTATGCCAGTACTGATAAATCTCCTTGGTATAGAGGAGTAATGGCTTGGGATAATCTCAGTGCTGAGGTTAAAAAATATAGAAAATAAAGATGCATTTAAAATAAAAGTAAAAGAGTTCAAACCCCCTTAGTAATGAACATGTACCACACCTTCCATTGCTAGTCCTTTTCCCACTATAGCTTAAGTCATCAAACCATTAAATTGGTCATATCTCATTGACCATCACCAATGACCTGGAGTTGCATAACAGGTATATATTGAGTATGTCTGATTGTTTTCTGTGTATATATCTCAATGTCAGCTGCATGTATATTAATGGTACATATGGAAGGATGTGCTGAAAACATCTAGATCTATGTCCATGGGTCTTCCTTGCTGCTGCAAGTACGTACTTGTATGGTGTGGGAAGTACCTTTATTGAACATTCATTGTCCCCGCGAATGGAGACTGATCTTGTGATTGCTTGACTAACCCTTTACTTGGTAATTAGATAAGTCCCGTGCATGTTTGTACGGGTATATGGTATGCTTGCAAAAAATGATTTTTTTTTCTGACACAGTTGTGAAAATGCATATATTCATGCTCTGTATTAATTGATATATGAATCGACTTTTCCTTATAATGAATACACTACTAGTTATAAATCATGCCCATGTCCATTTTGAGTAGGACACACTGTTTATTATCATAACAATGTGTATTGGAATGAACCTTAAATGGAGGCCTCTTTTATTGTATATGGCATTGTAAACTGACGTATAGTGAACAAGTAACCAATGGATAACTCATGACGAGTGTGTGTTAGTGAAGGATAATGACACGAGGCCGTAGGCCGAGTGTTATTAGCCTTTGCTAACACACACGAGTCATGAGTTATCCATTGACTACTTATTTTATACCACGAAAGCAATAAATAATCAATATAATACCAATAAATTCAAGTTGAAAACAAAAATTATTCCCCCTCCCCGAAACTCGATGCCAGCCATTGTGTGTACACGATCGGTACATACACCTCGGCGCCCGGCAGTGGACAGCGACAGCCCTGGTCTCGGCTAGGCTTAGCAGCAGCACACGGCGAAAAATAGTGTTTGTACACGATCGGTACATACACCTCGTTGCCCTTCAGCGCACACGGCGAAAAAAGAAACGCCCGGACCGTGTTACTAACTGTTAGACTAGATATACATACACCTCGTCGCCCTGCAGCGCACACGGCGAAAAAAGATGCTTCTCGCAGTTATGTTTGTGTATAATACACCTCTGTGCCCGGCAGCGGACAGCGACAGCGCACACGGCGAAAAAAGATGCGCCCAGACTGGGGCGCGATCCATGTACCTCTGACGGCTGAGCGCAAGGCGCTAACCGCTAGGCCACCGCGTCACCTCCTACAAATGCGTCTCGCTGTTATGTTTCCTACTAAATACAACTCTTCGCCCGGCAGCGGACAGCGACAGCGCACATGGCTTTGTATCATATCCAGATTTGGTTCGAACCGAGCGTTTCTCGTCAGTCCCTGTGGCGCAG
Source organism: Acholoe squamosa (assembly GCA_949317995.1). Lineage (NCBI taxonomy): Eukaryota > Metazoa > Annelida > Polychaeta > Phyllodocida > Polynoidae > Acholoe > Acholoe squamosa. Next base: position 43,072,148 of record OX439038.1, read on the forward strand.
TGCATAGGGAGTTGGATTTGGGATGTGAGACTGCTGGTTCGATCCCTACCCTGGCAATGAAAATTATCGTAGGTTTTAACATGTAACATATGACATGGAAGGACATGAGAGGCATGCGGTTATCCTGGATAACCGCATGCCTTCCATGGATAACCGCATGCCTTCCATGGATAACCCCACGCCTTCCATGGATAACCGCATGCCTTAGAAAAATGATGTTAAAGCCTACAGGGTGTGCAATATCGACAGATATGTGGATGGGAATAGACACCCAAAAGCACTGTGTAAGCCAGAAATCGTGGTATAAACTGTCAGATAGGATAGCAACAACGTTTTAAATGATTATGACTTGTAAACTTTATTGCATCATTATGCGCTCTTGGTTAACATATTTTTGTGATATCTTGGCACTGTACAGACACTGGCCTCCCCGGGTTTGTGGAAGGAAGACGATTTTATTATGTCATAAAGCAAGTAAACCATTACAAACTTGAACTTGAAGTGTGATAAATAAGCATGGACAGGTATATCAAAGGATAATAACGACTCAAAAACGAGTGTATATTTATTAACATAATCAACTGTATATAATAGTGTATCATGGCTGGTATACAGAGGAGTCCTGGAGGGGTTTAAGCTGAGTAGAGGCATTAGCATATATGTGTAGGCCTGAAGCATAGGGATGCTATACATGCATTCACATGCAATCATTGGAGACTAACTGTATTCTATGGGACTGTAGCCAGCCAGCAACATGTTCATGTTATAGGATTGTGTATATATATATATATATATATATATATATATATATATATATATATATATATATGTGTGTGTGTGTGTGTGTGTGTGTCTGTGTCTGTGGTAGATAAACACCGAGTTTGGTCACTGTATTCACTATATAGACAACAGGCTGTCATACACTGCCCAACAGGGTATTTATCTCACTTATGCCACACTTGTCACCCACTCAAACCCATTCACAAGCTGGGCAATGGGGGAGGGTGTGTGTGCTCAGTGGACCGCATCAACTTACAACAGCTATACATGATATATTAGCTGTGCTCTTCCATTGTCTTTCCACCCAAGTGTGGTATAAATTATATATATATATATATATATATATATATATATATATATATATATATCAGAATTACACCACTGTGGAGTCTGAGCTTGGAATGAAATAATCAATGCTGTAACTGTGGATAACTATGTATATATAATAAACCAGTGACTATTATATGGAGGACTTGGTGTTTGGTTTAAGATGGGCAATCAATCACCATATCATTTGAGTTAGACTTCCCATACTAGAAAAGCAAAATTTGATGCGATCTGCAACCAAGGGTCTTAATGCAGGGTACAATAAGGCCCCCTTTCCCAGTGTCCATGTATGGGCCAGCCCAGAGGGTCAAGATGAATCCCACACTTCCAATGTCTACAGTATGTGGTTCAACAAGGTCACTGGTACAATGAATGAACGTGTTCCCGCCATGGTGGAAGTCCCCAGAGTTGAAGCCAACACCTGCATACATCAACGTTAGCGTGACACTGTCACCTGAAGGAGGAGGGTATGACCCCATTCTCCCTCCACAACCCACAACAACCTACATCAGGCCTCCTGGGGCCATTAACATGGCCCTAACTGGCAAGGTTCCCTCCAGTGGGTCTAAAACATGCATGGGGCTACAGCACAACACTTGACACATGCTCCATGAGGTGAATTATTCAGGATGTTCCAAGGGGCACACATAATGAACAGCTCCCACATGTGAAAGCTGATTAAGGTCCAGGCATCCTAAGACCTTCACCACGAGTCTGGCTGCTATTTATTTACCATGCATTCCAGTGTGAGTAAGTTTGGGGCAATCAGAGAGCCAACCATAAGTTTATGAATAAACCCATCAGAATCTGTCGGCGTTTGGGCCGACGGGGTGAGGGTTGGGGAGGGGGGGGTGGAAAAAAGCTCCCCACTTCCATTGTGTCATTTGTTAATGTTCTTTAGATCGTGTTCAGACCGATTGCCACTTTCATATCAATCATTTTGAATTGAGTCCTTTAGGTAAAAGTAACCATTCACTGTGCTGGCGCGTTCTATTTTCTATTAACAACATCGCTTTGAAGGCTTTTGGGAGTTTCCAAACTAAAACAGATCTGACACTTGGACAAAGACACACCCAAATGCTTCCCCGGAAACCTCATTCTAAATCCTAATTTTCAAACAATGGCTGCCCTAGTTCTTTCAATAGTTCCAGAGAGGCTAACAACAGAGGCTGCCACAGGGGTTTGCTCCTTATTCATGTTCATCCATGGTAATGAAGTTGTGCAAAGATATTGTGTTTCATTATGAATTCCAATATCTGCCATGGATCACAAGCACAAGGCTGAATTGTCGCCTTTTAGAGTCACTGTGGATGTTGGAACAAACGTTGGTGATCTGAATCTTGCATGCAGTGTTCATCTGGACTGAATAGACACAATAAAAGGTGTGTCAGGAAGGTATTTCTCAAGAGAGTACGACTACGCCCCTTTCAAGTCGTAGTGGGAACCCTCATTCTAATGCCATTATGGCCCTGCACCTAGTGGTCACTAATAACTACTCTGTTACGACTACACCACCAAACCCTATGTAATTACTACATGAAGTGCTGATCGTCCAGGGCAGTCATAGTGCAAAACCTACGATCAACCACTCTTTATTTTGAGGGTTTCAAATCGTAGTAGATTTGTGCAGCCGTACCATGTTGAGAAATGCCCTCCTGTGGTGTTGTTGCAGTTTGAGTTTTAAAAGGTTTTTTTTTGGCCAAACAATCATATGTTTAACAATAAGTTGTTCGTGATGACCAAAGAGAGTAAAAAAAGAAAAATGAACAATGATCTTAATATTAGCACCAAGGAGACCAGACGTCAACCTAGGTGTTACAGTCAACAGACTAAAATGTTATTCAATACATAGTGGGCAATTCACTGCTTGCTGTCGGATCTACAATTATCATTCTACAATATATTCAAGATGTTGACACTGGCCATCTAATTGGTTCCATAGGGCTATCCCCTTATAAATACAGAGGACTGATCTCAAAGAGTGCAAAATTGGGCCTTTACAATTTCAGTTTAACTTTCCTATTACCACGCAAGTCACGTACTGGGGTGACAACATTGATAGCATCAAGTGATAACTTGTACATTTGAATCAATAGGAACCTACCCCAGCGTTCCTTCAAAAAAACTATAATCTATATCTTTATGTAAGTCTTTCTGACTCATATCCTGCGGTCGACGTATCTTCAGACAGCAAATGTCTCCTCTCTGTTTTTGACATCCACCAATGACCCAACTCCCATAATCAAAATATGGTAGGATAATTTGCTTAAATATTTAATACACAATGCATTATCAAGGTACCGTCTCACCTGCCTTAGTTGATACAATTTTTGACAAAATTGATGTTTTCAGCTTCTCAAAGTATGACTTAAATTCGAATTTACTACCAATAATAATACCCAGGTAGCCTAACTCCCCCACTGTTTTCCAGGGAGGAACCCAACATGGTGATATTACACTGTTCAATTTCAGGTTTGCGAGTGGCACCAGTGAGCTTATATCTTGCACACCAGGTAGTGACTCTATCCAATGTTAATGAATAACTATGGAATCATTGAAGCTTGAGAAATCCATCCGATACATTATATCTGATCAAATATATAACCTGTCATTGGTATGTGCAACAAACAAATGTGGGCAGATGAGGGGAAAGGGCCCTCCCTGTGGGATTTTTGGTACTGGATTTGGCCACTAGGGGGGCTACAAAGACAAAAAATGTGAAAAATAGACCGAAAATAGCTTTTATGTACTTTTTTACACAGAAAAAGGTGGTTTTCTCAAAAACGTTCTGGCACTTCCTGTATATTTGGAATGTGAATGGAATGTTTTGAATGCAAAACAAGGCCTAGATAAGGGTTCTCAGAGAAATGTGTTGCATGACAACCAATTTATCATATTCCAAATAGAAAAATTATATCAACTGATATAATAATTTATGGAGATTCATACGCTCTAAAAAAGCATAAAGATACAATATTTGGATCCAAAGTTATGCCCAAATGTATGGAAAGGGATGGTCATTTTTTAATCCATTCTTTAAATCATTATGCCTGATTTAATTAAAACAATGAATAATTATAGAGCTTATTTGCTGTTTTGATACTGTTGTAGGGGTCAGCGAAAACATACTTGGAAACACCGGGTTTCAAACCCGGGACCTCTCAACTTGCAAGCGAGTGCTCTACCACTTAGCTACATCCCCAGACCTGACGTTCTCTACCTTCCACCTATATCTGGAACGGTATGACACAAGGGGGCATTGTTCACTGGCTGACCAGCCCCTGGGGGCTGGTGCAACCAGAACGAGGACAGATAGCATACCACCATGGACTCACAGCCAGAGCTGGCCCCTACACTCCAATGGTTTGATCTTAGATTGACTGGCTGCTTGTTCAGAAAGGATCACAAATACAAGAATGTCCGGTTCAGAAGGCAACAAGTTTTATTTAATATCCTAATGTACAGGAAACTAAAGGTATTCTGAGTAATTGTATTATCTTCGTATAGCTCTGATTTATGACTACCAGGTAAGTTTTTGGAGTCAGGGAGATCTTAAGGTGTTCGTACAGAATCCGGGAGGATTCTGTCTCACTAGCTTCCGACCTGACTATTATATAGCTACAGGGGTTGGGTGGCAACCCCTCATGTTTAAGCCAGGAAGCCTGGAGGACAGTGCTGCCACCATCCGCCAGACATAACCAGCCTCAACCTGAAAGGACGCTCTGCTCGGAAACTAGTCAACTCGTAAGCCATAGACGCTAATACTAAACCGTACCCCTACACTACAGTCATGTCATTCCATTTTCATGAAGCAATATCTCCAAGACTAGAAGCGCTATCTACAAGTGTTATATCTCATTTTAAAGCTGATTGCCTTTGATCCCGGAACACAGGTACCATTGGGAGTGTTGCTGCTGAGCACTGCTGCTAATGTCTTTGATCCTAGAGGATGTAGCACAGATGGTTGTGAACAGAGTGTAACATGTAAACAGCATGTAAACTGCTAATTTGCACATGGTGATATGAGTCCGTTTTTATTTTTCAAGCTGTGGTGGAGAGAATGTTATGTTGAGTAACTCCTTTCTTTTGAATCTTGAAACATATGGCACAGGTGGCGTGACAGTGTTTACCATGTTGATAGGGTCATTTATTTGTTTACGTTGTGGTGGGAGAATGGTATGATGTAGGTGCTAAAAGTTAACTCTTTTTTTCTAATCAATTTTTGCATACAGCAATGTGTGAACTTAAGTTTGTGCCTAAGTGTCCTTAAGGCACCATTTGACCTAATTTCATGGTATATATAAGTTCCATTGTTTAGGCTGTTCTGTGCACTGGCGACTTGTTCATAGCTGACCTGCTGTGGACATTAAGACAATATACTTATAAAGTTGTTTTAAACACGCAAGCACCTGTGACTTGACAGGAATTATAGTGAACAGTAAGCCAGTTCCCCCTCTGGTGGTTTATTCACAGCCAAGGGTTTGACAGTGCCAGAAAAGAGGATGTAGATATTGTCAGTGTGCTGTGTGTTTGACCGACCAGGGGTGGGGTTGAATATTGCCCTACCCTTCATTGACGGTAGCTGTAAAAACAGTTTTTCACTCCAAAAGTCATCATCATCTCGGAGGTATTGAAGAGGTTGTAAATGTGCTCATAGAGGTAACATTTGCTTTAATTTGTCCAGAGTAATTACGTTGTAGGAGTCTGAGTAAGACTTTTGGCAGGGAGAATAGTCCTTTCCAATTTCCACTCGATTGTTGGGTCCTATATGAGACATTGTGGTGTGTATATATCAGTTTTGTCTCACACTTTTGGGTGTTTGTACCCTGTTCCTAGTTGTGTAGATGGTGAAGTAGGTTTATAAATTAATCCTAATGTGAGTGAGCAGTGTAAAAGACTATAGGTGTAATGGAGCTAACTTTTGCTTGATTTTGAAGGAATTTCCACCAATGCACAGTGAAGTAGATGTAGATGAAGTTCCAAAGCCTGTATCTTGTAGCCCTCTTTATTAAATCCTGGATGGATTAAAGCAGGGACGAGTCCTTTTAGCAACAGAGTAAAATGATACTGATGATGCACTGTCCTGAATTGGTTCTAAACTCCAGTATTTAAACTATATAGATTTAGGAAAGTGTGTGTTAGAGGGCACTATTGAGAAGCCTCCCCACTTATTCTAAGGACTGATTTCTCTATGTTGGTGGATGTTCTACTGCCTACATAGACCCAGAAAAGTGTGTGTTAGAAGGCTCCCCACTTCTGACTACTCTATTCCTATAGATATACGGATGCCTTATTGTCTATTATGGGTCCCCAAGTATACTATTTGTAGCCTAGTTTTGACTGAAGTATACATTTGATCTATTATCATTGTCATTTTCTGAAATAAAGGTATTCATATTAAAATCTCTGTCAGTCAAACTTGCCTAGTCCTAGAGATCTTACCTTGTTTCCTCTAAACTATGAGAATACCCCTATACTGGCCAACGTTAACTGCTTTTGAATCCCATCACCTGTGTATGTGTTCATCATTGGTTATGTGCTACAGAAAAAGTGGAATGATGGAAGGTGAACTCCCCAAAAATTTAATTCCTCATGAGACAATAGAACTGGACCTTAATAATCTTTCAGATGCACTTCATAATGTCCATATGATTCTAAGCATCCCTATCGGATTCTGCATTTAATCAAAGCGCGTCGTTTTCTGGAAGGTCTTCTCACACTCCACTCTACACAGCATCTACACGCAAGCTCTCTGACCGTCCATATACTGTATCTACTACCTTGTACTTAATCCAGGATTTAACATCAAGGATACAACATACAGACCTTTGGAACTACTACTTCACTGTCCATTGGAGGAAATTCTCCATTCCACATAGCAAGCTTTCTGACCGTCCATATACAGTATCTACTACTACTACCTTGTACTTAATCCAGGATTTTAACATCAAGGATACAATATGCAACACTTTGGAACTTTATTTGCATCTACTTTTTAAACTACTTTACTGTACATTGGTGGAAATCCCTTCAAAAATTTAGCAAAAGTTAGTTCCAATTAAACCTGTACGCATCTACACCGCTCACTCACATTTAGGATTAATTTATAAACCTACTTTACCAGGAACAGGGTATAAACATCCAAAAGTGTAACACAAAACTAATATACACACACCACAATGTCATATAATTATAGGACAATGCCACTTTCAATGGTACTAGTGTTCCAGGATTAATGTCAGTCGTTAAATTTTACCCCTACATACTTACACGTGTGTAAAAGATGGAGAAAGCACTTTTACCGCTGGACATTTTTAAGAAAAAAAAACATGCACACTGTCAAACAGCTTTCAGTAGCTGTTACTATGTGGTGAGTTTGCACCCTTACCTACCTACCCACCATCCATGTTGTGGTGTTGCCATAGCAACCAAACTCATGTAATTATGTAAAACGTAACCAACAGAGAAAACTAGGTCATGTTTTGCATAAATTAGCAAAAATTTCCTCTCAGCCAATCAGAGCTTGAGAAAGTAGGTCATATGTCCATATATAGTAACTTCCGGTCTCAAAACTACGTCATTTCCGGTTTGTAAGTAGGTCAAATCGATTTCAGTAGCTGTTCCTATGCACTGAGTTTGCCCCTATATACTACTTCCCTTTGTCAACTTATATTACATACCTACTGAAGCAACTATCGCGATGCAAAAATAGCTTGTGCATTATATCAGCATCATTTGGATAAAGTAGACCTTGCCCATACTACTGCTCCTACATGTCCCTGGATGGTTCACACATGCATTTGTAAACGGATCCAATCTCAGGCCCGAGGTTAGTCCAGTACTGTCACCATAATAGGGGCATTATTACAGGTTACAACTAGGTACCCCCTGGCGGAAGGGGGGCGGGCATAGAATACCAAATACACCCCTGCCACATTCATCAGATTCTTTAGTATGGCAATTAGGCTGTCGTCAGGGCCGCTGCTAATCAATGAGAGGTAGTAGTAGGCACATGAGGTGGAGTCCCAAGTCCTACAGCTGCCAACATTGTGTTCTAGAGATTGGCAAGACCGGGAACACTTATTGACCAACAAAATGCAAGATCTGCGAAAAGGCACCTTAGTGTAGGGTGCATCAAGGTCCCTATTCCCAGTACTTGAATAATGGCTAAAGAAAATAGCCAGGAAAAAGTAGTTTTGATAAAAATGGATGGAGGAAGGAGTTAGTAAGGTGGACATACATAGAATGACTCAGGCTTGTCATGTTTGTTTGTTTTTTCTGAAATATTAGGTCCGTGATTACGATTACAGCACTGTTGTTCTTTGGGATAGAGGGAGACTTCTCCTTTTGTAGTGTTCTATTTTTTGTATTGGGATTTGGTGGCTGATTGCTAGCTGGGGGGGGGGGGAAGAGACATTTTCTCTTTTAGCAATTGCCCCTGCAATACTACAACCAATTCAGTAGGCCTGCAGACTTGCTGGCATTGTAACACCAGCTATGGTGGCAAATTAATTGAGATATAGAGGTAATCATGTTTAATAGATGGCCATGGATCTTAATGAGTAAATGGCATTGTACTGAATAATTGCAAGTCGCCAGAAACCATCAGATTTCTGATTTTAGAACAGCAAAATATGAATTGACTCAAAAGAGAGTACTCTAGAAATGCAGGAAGTTATAAAAACAGCTTTTTTGTCCACTTTTTCAACTTTGAGACACCGCAAATCAAGACATACATGATGGATTGTTGTAAATTCGTATACCCCTAATTGTACTATGTGTTTTCTAATGAATAGGGCCAGAATAATAGTATTGATTTACAATCTATTATTACAGAGCCATCAGAGCTCAAAACTGGGCCTAAAAACATGAAATCTTATCGGTTCTGGCGACCTGACCCGTTACATACAACATTAGTTGAAAACTTGAAATGGATATATATGTTACTGAACAAACTTTGCTTTGACTGCTCTACTCCCTGTGTACATAGTAAACATAAGGATGATATTAGTAGTGATCCTAAATATATAGCTTAGTAGTGGTCGGCCGTAGGTTTACCTTGGGGCATGTCATTGGAGATAATGTTGTGAGAGGCCTGTGGCTGGATAGCTCAAGGTAGGACAGGCAGAACAAGAACCGGTTTGTCATCTGGACAAAGCCTGCAAATCGACAGTCCGTGTCATGATACTTGGGGGTCTCAGCTTTGAAGTGTCAGTCAATGGCTGCAATCATTGGCCATGGGCATTGGGCATCCCTGATATGTGATGAAGGGTTGAAGGGGCGGAGTTCCAAAGCTATCAGGTAACCACCACCTTCTGGCAGTGTCAGCTTTAGTGTTCAGGAAAGATAATAATTAGAATCAATTTAATGGTGACGATTCGAACCTCTGTTATTGAATTCGACATCATTGTGCTAATCTATGTCTTTTTGTAGGACACATTACGTCTCTAGACTTTCTTTTTCTAAAATCATGAAACTTTGTTCCTGGTTAAAATATGAAATATTCAATAATTCTGAATCCTCTCAGTTATTGGCAAACTAACTATTGGTTAACCAACGGTACTCTTCAATAGATACATATAAAATTTACGCCATCAGATAAAACCTTGGAAAGACAACAGTTACTTGACGTTTCATGTGCATGCAGCTACTGTGTACTGTCAGGAAGTTAATGATGCCATATCCTAGTGTCGATATGACTTCCCTTTAATATAACGATGCCCTTTCCAACCCACCACCCTTTACTCCATGTCTCCAACCCCTCTAAATCCTATGTCCATAGCCCACTGGTCTCATGCCGTGAATGGTTGGCCGGCTACTACTCTTATCGGCTGCTTATTAGGCAGAGGACATCAAAGAAGTGGTGGCAAGGAGGGCCAACCCCTGTCTGACGTCCCATCAAGCAGTATCCTGACCTGGGTAGTTACGGAAGCCGACGTGGGCCACCATGTAGACATGCCTATGCCTCTTAGTGATTTTTACTCATGTCATACATAGTAGTATAGAGACTATACATGTGTGAGTGTGTTTGGCTGTCAAGTGTAACAATCTGCTGTCAGTCTGTCAAGTACTGTATTGTAGGTTGCTGTCAAGGGAAAATAATAGCTGTCTGTCTGTCAACTTCCTTATTGGTGCTTGTGACAGGTATTCTTCAAGCTTGGAAGCACTGAATGAGGGATACAGGGATCAAGGGTCAAAGCTATGAGTGAGTGAGTGAGGCAGGGAATGAGGTAAGAAGGGAGGGAGTGAGTGAGTGAGTGAGTGAATGAGTGAGTGAGGCAGTGAGTGAGTGAGGCAGGGAGTGAGGGAAGGAGGGAGGGGGTGAGGGAAGGAGGGAAGGAGGCAGATAGGCAAGGAAACAGGGTGAGAGGCAGGAAGGCAGGCAGGCAGGCAGGCAGGCAGGCAGGCATGGAAAAGGCAGACAGGGAGGGGATGAGTAGAGGGAGGGAGGGAATGGGCGGAGAGAGGGAGGCAATGATTGAGTGAGGGAGGGAGAGATGAAGGGAGAAAGGGAGTGAGTCAGGAATGGAGGGAGGGAACAAGTGAGTCAGAGGAGGGACGGAAAAAGGAAAGGAATGGAGTAGAGTGGTGGAGGTGACTCAGATGGAGTGAATGGAGTTGAATTGAAATGAATGGATTGGGTGGAGTGGATTGGAATGAAGTGGAGTGGTTGAGTTGAGTGGAGTGGAATGACTGAAGGTGAGTGGAGGTTAGTTGATCGCACTCACTGAATTCCAATTGAATTGAGTGGAATCAAGGGAGAAGCATGGAGTGGAGTTAGTTTTGAGTTTGATGAAGTGAAGTGAGTCAAATCAGGTTAATATGCATCAAAATAGGTCAAATTAGTTTATCGGGTCAAATTAAGTCAGATGGACCTACTATGAGCAAAGTGGGTCATATTAGGTGAAAATAGGTCAATTATATTAAATGAGGTCAAAGTAGGTCAAATTGTGACAAATTAGCTGAAAATAGGTCAAATACACCAAGTGAGGTCAAAGTTGGAAAAAATTGGTCAAATTATGACAAACTAGGTCAAGTTAGCGGAAAATAGGTCAATTGATGTAAATAAGGCCAAATTGTGTCAAACTAGGTCAAATTGGTCAAATTCTACCATGAGAAGGTAAAATTGGCCAAAATGGACTTACTAGGTCAAAGTAGGTCAAAATAGGCTGTAATAGGTTCAAATCATCTATTTTGCAACCTTTTGACCTGATTTGACCTCATTGAATGATTTTCAGCAAATTTGACCTAGTTTGTCACAGTTTGACCTATTTTGACCTAATTTGCAACAATTGACCTATTTTCCTCACAATTTGACCTATTTTGACCTAGTTTACAACAATTTTGGCTAATTTGTCGCCATTTGACCTACTTTTACCTAATTTGATGTAATTGACCTATCTTCAGCTGATTTGACCTACTTTGACCTAGTTTGGCCTCATCTAATGTGATTGACCTATTTTTTGCTGACTCAATCAAATTTGACCCAATATGACCTACATTTAACTATTTAGACCTTATTTGACCTAATTCGATGCAATTGACCCATTTTTGTGCAATATGACCTAATTAAACAACTTTAACCTAATTTGATGCACTTGACCCATTTTCAACCTGATTTGATCCAACTTGAGTGAATATGACCTATTTTGACCCATTTTGACTTCACCTGATGTGATTGACCCATTTTGACCTAATTTGACCTAATTTAATGGAACTGACCTATTTTTAGCCAACCTGACCATATATGACCCATTTTGACTAATTTTGACCTAATATGACTTCAGTTTATACAATTGACCCATATTTGGCCTATTTGACCTTTTTTGATCCATATGACCTTGATTTAACCCACTTTGGTTCTCATAGGTCAATTTTGACCCAAATTGACCTGATTTGACCCAGTTAACCTAATTTGGGCCACTTTTACCCAGTTTGATCTAGATTAACCTGTTTTGACCTAATTAACTCATCTTAGGTTCGATCTGACATAATTTGGCCCAATCTTGGGCCAATGGATCAATATTGACTCATATTGACCCAATTTACCCAACTTGGGTCCATCTGACTCTATTTGGCCCACTCACTCCACCTCATTCACTCACTCACTCACTCCTTCCCGCCTACCATCTTGTCATTCCTGACTCACTCCCTACCTCCCTTCCTCTTCCTCACTCACTCTGTCAGTCCTTCACTCCTTTCTGCATTCCCTTCTTCCCCTCACTCATTCCCTTCCTCCCTCACTCCCTTCTTTCATTCCCTCCCTTTACTCACTCACTCACTCACTCCTCAATTCAGCCATTCACACATTCTGTCCCTCCCTCTACTCATTCCTCCACTCATTCCCTCCTCTCATTCCCTCCACTCATTCCCTCCCTTCTTTCCTCCTACCCCCTCCTTCCCTCTCTCCCTCCAACCCAGTATCCCTGCATTCATTGCTTCCAGGCTTAAGGGATGCCTGTCACAAGCATCAATAAGGAAATTGACAGACAGACAGCAGATTCTTTCCCTTGACAGCAAACTAGAATACAGTACTTGACAGACTGACAGTAGATTTTTACACTTGACAGCAAAGACCACATACACCTTAGTAGTCTCTATACTACTATGTATGGTATATGTGCAGAATCACTAAGGGACAGAGGCATGTCTACATGGTGGCCCACGTCGGCTTCCGTAGGGTACTGCCTAATGACACGTCCCCACATCCTGGATCACCAGCCTTGGGAGCCACTCATGTATGGAAAGCAAACCTGGAGGTAAGGCTGTAAGAACAGAAGAGGTTATGCAAGATATATCTTAATGTGCTTGGGAAAATTGTCATTGTATGTTGCTTGATGATCGTGCGGCCATTTCCCATTTAGACCGTTGGCTGACGGGGCCCACCATGCACCCCTTCACCTCTCGGCGAAACTGGTATTTTTTCGTCCCTTAGGGTCTTCTGAATAAGAATCAAGATGTTAACATTGATTATCTTGGGATCAACTACCGGGTTTTGCTCATTATTCATGTGCGGGGTCAGAGCACTTTTGAGTCATTTTTTTTGTACCACATTATCTAAGGGGTATGCTTATACTGTAAGCTCTAATACTATCTTATTCCAACTGGATCTTTAAGCTTTTGGTCTCATCTGAAAGAAGACACAATAACCTTTCAAATGAACCCTCAGTTGTGTATTTATGTTAAGCATTGAGTGCAGCAGAGGGTCGGGAAAAAGGAGCTTGGATTTTTACTGAAATATTTCAATGCATCCCAGATACATGTGTAGGGGACCAGAAATCACCGTACCTGGTAAATTGACCCTCAGGGGCCAGTTACCTGGTGTAGCTGGAAGGTGGAAATATCAGGCAAGGGATCGTGGTGTAATGGTTAGCATGCTGGAATGTCATGCCAGAGATCCGGGTTCGAATCCTGGTGATCCTAGATATTTTCACCGTCCTCTACACTGGTAGGATCACCGAGCCGGTCCTCGCACGACTTAATAGGGGGATCGGGGGAACTCGGTGCCTGGGTCAGTATGATACAGATATGCTTCGACCCTGCCAATACTATGTAATGGTAGGTCAACTTGGAATCAGGAGTGCCTCAACACTGCTTCATAAAGCCCAACCGATCTGGTTAGGAGGAATGCTTGATGCTGCTTGGCCATGGTTGAAGCTGGTTGGGAAGAGTGTAGGGGACCAGAAATCCCTGTACCTGGTAAATTGACTCTCAGGGGCCAGTTACCTGGTAATCACTGCTCCAGGTGTAGTTGGAAGGTGAAAATATCAGGCAAGGGATCGTGGTTTAATGGTTAGCATGCTGGAATGTCATGCCAGAGATCCGGGTTCAAGTCCCGGTGATCCTAGATATTTTCACCGTCCTCTACACATGTATAGAAACTGCCCTTATACCCCTGTTAACCTTTTTGTGCCCAAAATTATTAGAAGATTTTAAGTTATTTCACATTTGTATCACTTTGTTGACAAGACTATGTGTTATTTTGATCTTCTTTGATATGGGCTTTGCATTACATTTTCTCAATACTCATAACTCAGAGAAGACTTTCAGCTAAGGGCATGGTATTTCTGATCAGGTCTGGTAACCAAAACATTCCATATGTTGTCATTTAGTAGTATTTGGTCTCTTGTGCTGTATAATCATCTAGCCATAATCCCTGTAATCCTGAGACTTAACAGAACCTTCAAAGCTGATTCTGCCTGCATGTGTACTGCCGCTTAGGAAACATAATATGTTAGTAACAAAGCATGGCTTATCTTTATGAATATGAACAGTCTAATAGGAGTATAGGAAACTGTTTGTGTATGATCCATCATCATTTTGGTACCATGGGAGACATTAGCTCCCTAGAGGGTTCCCTTTAATGTACCACATAAAATGAGAGCTCATTTTCAAGTTTTGACAACCTGTGCCTCAAAGAGTGGAGATAGAGCTAGAAGAATGGTTGTATCACAATTGGGAAGTCACAAGCATTCTGTAGAGGGTCTAACTTAGCAGATCACTACTTTAAGGTGATGATTTGCTGTTACATTTCAATATACCCCTTCTTAATGTAAATGGATGTTTTAACAAGATAAAGCTATAGCAATTGTGATGAATCGTAAGTTAAAAAGGGTGCTGATTGATTAAGAATATGGATGTTTCCACCTCCTAAGATTTTAAGACATGGCTGAAATTCAAAATGGCTGACGATTCATCCTAATTTCACTTTACATTGTATAAATATGTACTGTAGTAAATATCTCATGGGTCCTACCCCCCATAAATCAGGTCCAGAGAATACTGTGACATTTTAGTTTGTTGCTAACTTGTGTGGTTACCTAGCAACAACACCTCTGCCTAGAAACCAAGTCTAAAACTAGGCTTATAGACATCTACCTGCCAAGTCTCCTCTCTAAACTAAAGTGCACTGATGTCTTTGCATATCATAGAATATGAATACAGGTTTCAAAAGGTTGCTAGATTGTGTTGTTGCTTAGTAATATCAGTTTTGCATAGCAACAAAACCTAAGACTCTGTTTGCAGGTCTATGTACATGAGTGTAGGGAACATTGTACAATGATTTTTAAATTGCACATAGATCTCCTCTGCAAGTAACAGAATACAAGTATAGGTAGTGAAGGGTTGATGATTTGCCTAGCAACCAAGCCTAAAACTATTTTATATATACCAAGGTATGTGTTTAACCCACATCTTACGATCATTTTAGTCTGAGGTCAGGTGAGGCTGGTTGTTGGAGGGATTATTGTATAACTATCAAAATGCTTGACCAGCCAATACAGTGGTGTTGTGGGGAGGATCTACTAGCTACCCATTGTTTTCCCTTTTTTTCAATTTTGGTGAACAACTCTGCATCCAAGGTATGGAGTGTTAAGATTCCTGATAAGGATCAAAAGCAGAAGAATGATACCTAGTTACAGGAGCCATGACAAAGGTGTGTCAGCAGCCATGTAAAGGTGGCAGAAGGATGGAGACAGCTACAGGATTTACTAGCTTGATATGAGAGGAGTAAAATGGATGAATCAGCCCAATTCTATAGGCTACACCCATCCACCCCCTGTCAACTGTTTATTTTGAAGAAAGAACAGGGCCAAAGGTATGTATGTATTACTGTGACTCTCACCAGTATAGCCCCTGGCAGTGAAAAGTTGAAACCTAGCATAGCCCATGCTCAGAGGTCAAGATACCCTAAATTTGTTTGCCCAAATGAAAGGAGGGCTTTAAAGATTCAACATCATCAACATAAGTTTGAGACTATTTTATAAGGTTGATGCTACCCTGTATGTGACATTTTGCCACAAAAACCTGGATGACATCCGTCCTGTTTCATGAATATCTGGAGATTTAGGAATTTTTTTAGGTTGCTAAAATTTTACACATCCACTACGGTTTTGAATCCTCAAAAAACATAGTGGGTTATCCGAAGGTTGCCCTATAATTGCCCTTTATAATTGGCATTTATGTAATAATCAGAGTAGGTTTGGTACAGCAGTTGTCATATATGTGTTATATAATGTGTTATATGAGTACTAGTAAGGTGCTGGTATTCCACTTATTATTCACTGCACCACTCCTGTTTGTGGTGCCCCCTAGCATTCCTCACCTGTGCTACTCCAGGCACTTATTATAATGCCAAAATGTTCTCATCATTGGATCATCATACTATCATTCACACTGGACAGAACTAATGAAGTAATCAGAGAAGGTTTGGTAGAGCTGTTATACCAGTGCCGATCACTAATTTAAATGCCTCTGACACAAATGATTATAATGACTACCTTCACCTCACAGATCCAGATATACACAACTAAATCCCTTAAGCCTTAACGTTCCCAGAATAGGAAAAGTGCACTCTTAAGCATGTATATATATATATATATAATATATATATATATATATATATATATATATATATATATATATATATATATATATGTATATGTCCAGCAGACTACCATGGGTTTAATATTAATCAGATTCAGATCATTTTAACACCAGAAATCTTGTAATGTCAAGGGCTTTCCAATGGTACCAAATCTGTCAGGGTGCATTAGGTACATAATTATTAATAGATTCTATTGCAGGAAATAATGGAATGATAATAGGCTTAAATTACATGAAAAATGGGCGCTCTGGCCCTGAGAATAAAGGGAAATGCAGAAAATTTCACTAAAATTACAAAGTAATATTGGTAAAGATACCAACAAAATTGATGAAATATCTTTGATGTGTTTTTTTTCCAAGGAATTCAATCATAGTACATATTTCCCTCAATTACCATCAATATGGCCTTCTTTGAAATGTCAAAATAATGCTTTTTGACTTGAAAAGTTCGTACTAAAATAATAATAAGAAAAAAAAAAAGATTTTCTGGGTACTTTCATTCAAATCAGCCTCTTGTCAACTTCTCGTGCCATTATCATTCCCTATTGTCTCATACAATGCTCTAACCTATGCTTCATATTACCTTTTCTGAAAGCTATTTTACTGCCCTATATTTTTACAATTTGAATCAGTACCTCAACCTGGACGTAATATGAGTAATGGCCTCTGCTATGTCAAATTTGTTGAATAAAACAGCATCCTCACAATAATTCTGGGCAAAAAAGGGTTAAGTGTCATTACCAGAAACAAAGGGCAAGGCTGTAGATAATTAGCAACATCAGGTCAACCTGAAGAGGGCACTGTACTGTTCATCCAGAACCATAATCTCCAGGGGTCAATATCATAAGCCATGCTCTGACAACACCTCTCTCCCCCACCTCCCCCCTTCAGTGATGATTTAGAGTGTGGTGATAAGGAGGGATTACCACTGACTAAACTCAGGGAGTTGGAACTGGAATTAGAGACTGATGTTGAGAGTTATGTGTAGATAGATGGCATGGAGCTTATTATTGGATAGATGAAGAACATCCTTGAGATTGTATAATCTCATCCTGGGCCTTTTGCCTGACTCACCACACATGGTAGTTTAGGCCATGCTGTAAGCACTTATTATATCACAGACATGGTTTTGCATCTCAAAAAGTCACATTTTAGCTGAGATCCCTGTCTCAGCATGGATCACTCATTTTGCCTGAACCCTTCTCTGAATTAATTCAAGCACTGTCCTGCCTTTGACGCTGTAGGCTTGAAGTTGCCATCACCTACTTTGATAATATTGTGCCACCCTTAGAGTTGGTCACTCCACTTCAGAGCATGCATTCTTGTGTGGAAGCTAAAAATTCATCTGTTTGTACCAGCAGTGCTAGATCTTTCATGATACTTACTGTATACATGTACCTGTACAGGGAAAGATGAATCATGTTTTCTATAAACAAGTTGTTTGCTTGACTATGGCACTGTTGCCAATTCCACATATTTCTTGATCTTGCTATATAGTCTTTTCAATGAAAAGGTTCTAAAAACAGTCCTTTAAACCAGGTATGATGTGGTTTAAGTACAGGTCTTTATGGTATACAACTTTGTTGCTAAGGTTAGTTTATACATACTTGGTGGTTCTAGGCTTGGTTGCCATTCAACACTTCACTACCTATACTTGTATCAGCAATTCTACAGGATACCTATATACAATTTGACATCAGTGTACATATTGTTCCCGAAGAGACTTAACACATTTAAACAGACCTGCAAACAGACCTGTTGCTATGCAAAAACTGAGCTAACAACAACCCAATCTAGCAACCTTTTGCAACCTGTATTCATATTCTGTGATATGAAAAGAAGAGTTATATGCAAGTTTACATCAGTGCACTTTAGTTTAGAGACTTGGCAGGTAGATGTCTATAAGCCTAGTTTTAGGCTTGGTTGCTAGGCAGAGGTGTTGTTGCTAGGTAACCACACAAGCTAGCAACAAAACTAAAATGTCACAGTATTCTCTGGACCTGATTTATGGGGGGTAGGACCCATGAGATATTTACTACAGTACATATTTATACAATGTAAAGTGACATTTGGATGAATCGGCAGCCATATAGGCCCTTGCCACCCGTGATATACACACGAGGATGTTGTGTGTATAATATGGTTTTGTACACACCATAAAATGTGTGCGCATAATATCATCTTATACACAGTCCCCATGTCGTGTATGTACTACATGCTTATACACACGATATTATGGATTTTATATAACTTCATCTAATACACACATCTTACACACACATACATATTGTGTATATGATGATGATGATGATGATGATGATGATGATGATGATGATGATGATGATGATGATGATGATGATGATGATGATGATGATGATGATGATACAATTGGCAGTGTAATACCCACACGAAAACTAGGCCATTCTATATGGAACTGGCGGTCGGAGTCCCAACGCAAAGGATAAAAGGCCTACGGTCTTCCATACAAACCGCATGACCCATGGCGCTGTGGTCAGCAGTTTGAATCCCGATGACGCCCTCGCTTTCCTCCGAAACGTCTTCGTACCCTCTAAACAATTTTTTTTCTACATACTACTACTTCCTCCCTCTTTTTCCTCGATCTTCTCTCTTGTCTCCAGTCTTTGTCCTTTTCATAGTCTAGTATGCACCTTATACTCACCACATTCTAAGAAACGGGACAATATAAGAAACGGGACAATCGGTAACATGGCCATATCTATGCCATATTGGATCAGGAAAGCAAAGCAAAAAATAAGTACTCTTTTCTCTCTCTAATCTCCCCCTTTTTTTTTGTTACTTGACATGATAATTTGAATCTTTATTCAGCTTCCACACCTTTCCCGTGTTTGGGTGTTCTCTTGGAAAGCTAAGACTCCCCTTTTTTAGCTCTTTTTCCTCTCAGAGTGCAGGGACAAGGGGATTCCCATGATATCTCTAACAGTAGGGTTGTGGAATTCCATTGTATCTCAAAAACAGTGTATTCTTTAAACTCCACACATATGAGGGCATTAAAGAGACAAAAAAAAACAAAGAGTCCTGGACAAAGAAAAATTCTGATCCATACAAATACATGAGTACAATAGGCAGCTTGGTTGCTTGAAGGGGGTGCGGTCCAGTAAATATTGTAAATATTTGTGATAGTGGAAAAAGGGGGGCTGTCTATGTCCTGCTTATCAGTCAAGTAGGGCAGTCAAATACCTAGATCTCTGAGAGAAACAGCGGTAAACTGCAAATGAAGTGTGTTGATGGAGTTAACACACTTATAAGACATTTATTTGCAGCATATTTATGCCCACTTTATTTTCTAAGACACTACTGCCCAGCTAGCACAACTCACGCAATTTACATCATTCTTACGTGAAAACTCACGTGATTTACGTAAAAAAGACATCATTTGGACGAGTTGTGCTAGCAGGGTGTACACACTTTTCCTTAAAGTGTGTTAGAAAGTGTGTCAATGCCAAAAGTGTGTGAACATGAAATGCGTGTAGGTAGGAGAAAGTGTGTTCATGGGAAAAGCATGTTCAGATTAATGCGTGTAATTCTAAAAAAAAAAAAGATTAAATCTAAAAGTAAGTTGTTGTTTTGATAATTGGGGAGGGATAGGAGTAGCATTTAGCCTTATTCTTTCACCTTTTTCTAGCTTCTTCTGATGTTGTTTTGTGGCTCATTGATGTCATCAGAGAAGATGCCAAACTAACCAAAACATGCTTTCCATTCACTCAGATGGAGCCTTTCCTCCCCTACCACCCTCCCCTCCTCCGGCCAAAGTTCTGAGACCTGCTAGAGATGGATGTTTTCGTGAATGAGCACTGGCCTTCATCCAATGGATGCCCAAGAAGGACAGGCAGACATACGGAACTGTATCTACCAAAGGCGACCCTACTATAAGAAGAAGGAGGACCTTACTTTCCTTCAAGAAATTGAAGAAGCTGGTGTATCAACCTGGAGAAGTTTTCGGACCAAAAATTCTATGGACTTCATTGTATAATTAATTTCATTAAATTTAACAATTTCTGTTAACATTGCCTGCTACAGAGTATATTGGTCTAAAGGTTAAGCATTAAAGAGAATTATCATGTGTATAAAGGTAAATGTGTGAGAATTATTCAAAGTAAAAAAAAAAAAAAATCCCGTTCTTAAAATTAATTCTGTTATATATATTTTTTACATAGTGTGACTTTTTCCATGTTTGGACTCTGCCTGTACCGGGATATCCCCTTTTGTCTGTGGAGTGAGCACCTTCATGTGAGGGCATAATTTCAACCCATTGGTGCGGCTTATAGAACCTTCAGGAACTCTTGGTGTGGCTTATATGTGGGGTTTTACTTATAATTATATAGGCTATAGAAAACCCATGGTGCAGCTTTGCTGAAGCCCTGAACCCAGGGTGAGGCTTATACATGGAGTTTACGGTAATTGGATAACCAGAAATCCTCTTATAGACCAGAATTAGACCTACATCCTCTAGGATTCGCCCCAACCCAGGGGCATGTTATAGGCAAACATTTTGCACTTCAGAAATTACCAAAATTTGACCCTAGGTACATCTTATATAATTTAGCCTAAATCTGGCTGCATCCTATACAGTAAGGGATTCATGGTACAGGGTACCTCTGTTAGTCACACTAGTGACATGAGTTTCAGCTTATTTACATGGGACATGGGCAATTCTTAAAAGCGACATGTGACATGGCATTGGGGCAGTGGTGTCTGCTGCTTGCAGTGGATACTGCCAACATGGCTGCATTGCCCCTGCATATGGAGTTACCACCGGGGCATCACTGTCTTTTACCTCTGTTCATCCAGTTATTAATCAGTGTCTCACTCAGGACTTCCTGACCCATTTCTACCTCAATCTATCTGTCACTGTAGATTCAGTGATCCTCTGTGCACTTACTGCTCTATGTCTGAGACATTCTGCCACCACTGTTATGTATGTAACACAGAATTTATAAGCAGACAGTGACACAGTGACACAGATCCCCCTCACCCCACCTTCAATTTCAATCTTTTCCTTTCTAAAATGCATTTACTTTCTATTCATCAGTGGACTGTGTGGTGGCTAGCTCACCTTAGTTATCTCGTAGTCCCCTTATCCAGCTATGTAGCTTCACAGAATTATATTCAAATAAATATGAAGATAAATGTTGTTTTTTTAATATTTTGTCATCTGCTGCAGTAATCTGTTATAGGTTTGGTACTAGCAAAATGATTAGTCAATGCTATAGCTGTAGTGTGTCTGATAACTTCTTGTGCATAATCATTTGACCATGCCTCAATTTCAAGATTGCCTTTTCCACATTTGTATAGATAGGGTGTAAATACTACTCTCTGATAGGGGGGAGTACCTCAGTTTGTTAGAGCGTGGGGAGAGTAATCTAAAGATTACAAGTTACAGGGGGAAATGAAAAACATAGGGACACTGTGGAGTTAACCATGAGAGGATAAAAGCCATACCACAGCACCACTGAAGCAGTCATGACCATAAATTCTCTAGTCTAAGCTGCACCCTCATATAACCCTTACGTGCCCAGAATAGAAAAAGTGCGCTCTTAAGTATGTATATATGTTCAATGGACCGCCATGGGTTTAATATTTATCAGATTAATATAATTCTAACACCAGCAGAATCACCATATCAAGGGCTTTCCCCTTACGTGCCCAGAAATCAGCCCATTTCAACATCTTGTGCTATCATTATTCCCTAATGACTAATATAATACTATTACCTATGCTTCATATTACATTTTCTGAAAGCTATTTTACTGCCCTCTTTGTTATCATTTGGATCAGTACTTTAACCTGGACATGATATAGGTAATATCCTCTACTATGTCAAGTTTAATGAATAAATCAGCGCTCCCAAAATAATTCTGGGCACAAAAGGGATAACCCGGCTTATACCTGGCCTGTTGGACAAGGGGGGGGAATAACCTGACTCATCCAGCAGAAACAGAATTTGTTTTATGGACGGCCCCATCTATATGTAACCTATTCCACCCATGGCAGCTGTACATTGAAGTCAGTGGACTGTGAAGAAATGTCATGAAAGACTAACTCAGGTGAAATGTAACACAGTGTTGTTTACACTGCATCGATCCTCAAATAATATTTGCTGCTTCTTGCTTTCAGAAATACCGTCCTGTCCCTTAGGGACACAGTCAACAAAGAAAGGGACCGAAAGAGAAAGGAAGAGATGAGGCAAGGTATGTTATCTCTTTTTGGATGAGACACACTAAAATCTTTTCTACCTTCTCTAATCTTTTATTTTGGTCCAGTCTCCTCAGATCCGACTCTCATCCAAGTCTGACAATTTTAGCAAATCTGCTCAAAGAATCCTAGTGGAATCCCAAATTTTTATGGGAAATTTTTTTTTTATTTTCCCCTCTTTTACCTCATAAATTATTCTTCTTACCAGTATATTCTAAAAATAAATGTTTTTCTTATTTTTCTCTCTTTTATTTGCAGCGAAGAAGAGTGGTCAGTGGCCCGATGGGACTGATTATTCCCAACCCAAGGGGTAAACCACAGTCTCCACCTATATGCTCAACCCCAGAGGAGTGGCATCTTGCAAAGGAGAATGCTAATGCCAGGAAGAGGACATCTTCTCTTCCAGGTCCTGAGATGAAGAGACGCAGAACAAAAAACAGTGTGAGTGAGTGTACTTTTTTTAATTTATTCTTTAGATCGTGGTCTTTAGATTGTGGTTGTGTGTATTTATAGGTCTTATACACACGCCATGGTCGTGCATATCACTACCCACTATACACAAGACAGTCGATCTGTCTATGTGCATGAACCACCCTCATGTCGCACTAGTACCTATTCGCCAAATCGCCAATGGAGAATCACAAAGCATTTATGCCTAATTACAGTCAAGGCGAATTCTGTGAGCCATGAAAGTGGGGAGGGAATCACAAATTATAATACCACTGTTCATATAGCCATGTGATATATCATTGCAATTTAATGTATGAGGGTCAGGTCGCTTTTGGGTCAATTTGGACTTTTATGGCTCTGGAGAAAGAAGTTGTTAAAAAACGGCCAAATTTGTTTGTTTTTTTACTTTATGTATTTTTTACAAGTGTCCTGTATGAATAAAGAACACTATAGAGTATCCCAAAGTTACTTTTTGTATTGTATATGATCATAGGTATCATTTCCATGAGGTTCGGACATGTTACTAAGTGATAATTTTTCATGATGTGTCTTTCAAAATGGAAATCTGTAATTTGTAACGTCCGGTACCTAAATCGGTTATAAACCATGGAAAAAATGAAGCTTCAAAATCTTTGTTATTACCCATATGAAGGGTTCTATCATCCCCTACTTTGGTGAAGAAATTGTGTCTACCAGCATTTGTCTCCATATGAGAGCAGCTTATGTGAAATAATTCTGATAAAACTACCGGACGTTACGTAACATCCGGTACTTTTATCATCATGTAGGAGGCAGTCTACTGTGCATGCATAACTCAAATTTTGTTCCATTCTGTTATTGAAGTCAATAATAGACATATTGGCCTTGTTATTTCTTGTGTTTGTTATGCATAATGGGACATTCTTATATTACTGAGAGCAACTTCAATTACCTCCATATTTCATTATTTTGGTACCGGGCGTTACATGACACAAAACAAGCAATAAAAATGGAACCAGATGGCCTAGATCGGTATTTTCTGGTCTTCTGAGCTGAGGACTTGACAATTTTGTTAAGGTTATATAAAGTAATTAGAAAATTAGTTTTTCAGGGCCTTCAAGGGCAAAATCTTACACTTTCTGACGACCTGACCCATAATCTAAAATGTTTAGTAACATTAAATATGCTCTCATTTGTTTACTAAGACCAATAGTGAATTTATAATTATCATTCATGTGGGGGCCCTTTGGCAGATATCAGTTATTGTACCTCCTTTTTCATCCTAGGTTCTTTCTTTTTTTCAACAATGAAATACATTTTTTTCGCTATGAACTATGGCAACACACACCTATCAGTGATTCTCATTTATAGTCCTATCAGTTATATATTTGGCTCTGGGTCTCCCTGAGTCATTGTCGCTGGCTAACGGTGATGATTTCCTCCAAAAAAAAAATCAACTTTTCAATCAGGAATTGCTCATATGAATTGACCATGATAGTTATAAATGTGAAGTATGGATGTGAAGCCCTTTATGTGAAATTATCTATCCATAGGTCATTTTAATCAAAACATTTATTCATTAAATTAAATAACTAAATCATGTGACTTGAAAACATCCATTTCAAACTATTTTACTTCCCATAGACTTCTACTCCGCCAAAGCAAACCTGAAAAGCTTATACCTATTCAATTCCTACATGAAACATTCAAATGCGTACTTTCATTTTGATTCTGGTATAAGCTGTCGCTTATATGAGAGAATTTACTGTTCTGCCCTCAGAAGACCTTTAAGAGCCTTCTGTAATGAACATAACACGTCAGATTTTAACTTTAATGAGCTTATTTATTATTTCCATGGTATGGAGCAGGCCTTTAAAGTTACATATTAGCGATAAACTTTAATTTTGTCAAATTAAATGTATTATAAAGTATAGTGAAAACCTATCTGCACTAGTCACACTGAAGATACCTCAAAATGCATAAGAGCAAGTATATATCACTATAAAGCTAGGGATCCTCTGCCGCGAGCTACTTGCCAATTTTTCTCATGTGTGTGTTCTCACAGAAAACATTCTAGCAGTTGATCTGGTCCTGCGACTTTGCTCATGCGACATCTAAGTGGCGTGCGAGAACACTCACAGAAATAAAAAATGATTTGATTTTTGCAAGTGCTCTGTGAGAAGACACGCATGGGTGCACATCGCTAGCTTAAGACCAGCATAATTATCAGTGTATATGATGAAACAGATGTCATACATTTTATAGCATAGTCGTTCTTGACCAATGAAATAAATGCATCAAATAAGCCATTGTGTTCAAAAGAGAAAAAAATGGTGGACATTTACTTTTTTTCTAAACATTGTTGCTAAGCAGTCAGTCTCGAGATTATGTGCACAAATATCATATTTCCCTGAGATAACATTTAAGTGTGGAATTCAACTCTTCACTGAGGATATAACCATAATTTGAAATAATGATAAAGGGTACTGTAGGCTGAAGAAGTCAATAAGTTAGATTCTATAACCAGCTATCCAATAATGCCTTTTTTAATATAGTGTAAAACATTGAGGTACCTGAAGTAGTCTGTCTTGCACCCAATATTCTTACTAATTGAAATTTTGTCTCCCAGATACCCAGGATGCGACCCTCGACCTCCAGAGTAACTTGTCAGACAAAAAGCAGAGTGAGGGTTCTCAGGGAAGGGAGGAGCATGCGATGCCAGACACAGAGGAGGCAGAGAACCAGAGTGATGCTTCTGTCTAGCACACCACTCATGAACCTCAGGAGGCCTAGACAGTGGAGACAGAAGGAGATTGAGAACCTCCTCCTCCAGAGTTATGTGTCTGACAACATGAATGCTTCTTTCCTGGACACGAGCCAGGGACATGAGGACCATGGCACGGAGGAGGCTGAGAACCAAAGTGATGCTTCTTTCCAGCACACCACTCATGAACCTCAGGAGGCCAAGACAGTGGAGACAGAGGGGACTGAGAACCTCCTCCTTCAAAGTAACACGTCTGACAACATGAATGCTTCTCTCCTGTACGCGAGCCTTGAACCTGAGGACCAGGGCATGGAGGAGGCTGAGAACCAGAGAGATGCTTCTGTCCAGCTCACCACTCATGAACCTAAGGAGGCTGAGACAGTGGACACAGAGACTGAGAACCTCCTCCCCCAGACACGCACCTTACAACATGCATGCTTCTCTACTGTACGCGCCTAACAACATGCATGCTCCTCTCCTGCATGTGAGCCATGAACTTAAGGACCAGGGCATGGAGGAGGATGAGAGAGTGGAGAGAGAGGAGACTGAGAGCCTCAGCGAGAACATGACTCTGACTCTGAGGATAGTCTTGTTAATGTGTTCTTTTACCTCCTTCTTGTCCCACTCTTCTTCTGTTCAGTTGTTCTGATGGCTTTTCCCCTTTTTGTACAGTAGAAAATCAATGTTCTATGTCTGTCTCAAACAGGTCCCCTCCTTTAAGGATCAGGGGACCTCTTTGAGCATGGATAATTTATTTCCTTAATTTATATGTGAGCTAACAGAGAGAGTAGGTCTTTCTTATGATGTCACAATTTTTTTTCTTAAATGTTTTATTGGGTCCTGAATTACAAGTATAGGAACAGTCCCTCACCTAGCTTCCTTGTGTTAAGGTTTTTAAGCTAGGTCCCGTACATATTACATAGATGCTCAAAACTTATTGAGAAATGTATACACAGACAGTTAATGAATTTCATCACAGAAAATAATATAATAAGTGGAAACCAATATGGTTTCATCCCTGGTAAATCTACTGTTGATGCAACTTTTGGACTAATTCAATACTTGTTTGAAGCTAGAAACAGGAATGAATATTCTGTAATTTTGTTTTTGGATCTAAAAAAGGCATTTAATACTGTAAATCTAAATATAATGTTAAAGAAATTGAAATATATAAATTGTGATGATATGTGTCTGAAATGGTTTGAAAGTTTTCTATGTAATAGACTCCAATCAACAAGAGTTAATAACAAGTCTTCTGACACAAAGGTTATGGATTGTGGAGTAGCTCAGGGCACTGTATTGGGACCATTGATGTTTAACTTGTATTTAAATTCTATAGTGTCAGTTATTGAACACTGTCAATATTTTCTGTATGCTGATGATGTAGCATTGGTGGTAAATGGGAATGATGTTGAAATAATGTCAAGTCTATTACAGTCCGATGTCAATAGAATAGGTGAATGGTGTAAGACAAACATACTTACAGTTAATGTCAGGAAGACCAAATTATTATGGTGTCATTCACCAAGACAGCGTATCAACCCTATGGATATCTTTATGCAGGGTACTAAATTAGCTGTTGTACAGAGTTTTTCATACCTCGGTGTCTTAATAGATAGTGGTTTAACTTTTAAATCACATTGTAAAAAAGTAGACAAGATGGGTACAACTAAGCTGAAACAATTGAGAAATATAGTGAAGTATACTGATAGAGATAATTCCCTGCGTATCTACAAACAAATGATTGTACCAACTTTAGAATATTGCAGTTATATACTAGATAGTGGACCTAAGACCATTGTAGACCATATTGATGTAATCCAAAATCACTGCCTTAGGGCTTGTCTAAAAGTAAGAAATGCCCAGGATATGCATGTAGCTGATTTACTACAGCAGTGTAAGGTGGACACCCTAGACATAAGGAGAAGAAAGTCCTTGACATGCCTGATGTACAAATATGCACAAGATATTGATCATATACTGGTACCTCCTAGGTTATTAAGAGGACATGACAAAAAGAAGATAAAGGTTAATAGGCCAGTCTATGAATCATACAGAGTTAGTCCACTATATAGAGGTAATCGTCTTTAGGAAACTCTGACAAGTGATATACAACAGAAGGATACTCTAAATAACTTTAGGGCATGTTTAAAAGGAGATGTACTAAATACCTTGGGCAATGTCTGATTTATATGAACTTTATGTGTTGACTAGTGTAATTTCATATGATAGTTTCATGGAAACTACCTGAACTTCAATTATGACTCATTTGAACCTGTGTATAACTATTGTATCAACTATCCCACATGGCGACTTGTTGTAATAACTTATGACTAAGTGTTTCGAGAAGCCAATAAACAGTGTTGAAACTTCAACTTCAATAACACAAAGTAAAAAGAATTAAATATATGAATGATGACCTCCTGTTGTGCCATTTTCAGTTTAAGCCATACAGTAACCTAAAGTATACAATTCAATAATGGAAGAACTTAGGGAAAGGGAAAATGATGAGATCAAATGAAGTATGAATGTTTTATAAATATCACTTACAACTTATTACACATTTACATGAAACATGCTGGGTAATTCTTCTTAATGCTAGCTTTAAAAGTATACAAATCATTTATAAGGGCATATGTAGGCTTGAGCTGGTTCCATCTTTCAATGGCTCTATATTTGGCATTACGAATAACCATAGGTTTTAACGACTTGATTACTTTCAATCTTTTTCCTTGGTGGAATCTGGTTGGTATTACCCTGTCATCCACATTTTCAGGGTCACAAGAGGTTTTATATGCATATATAAGTAGATTAATATCCCTTCTAACAGCCAGGTCACAGCAGTTACTGGCTGTCTGAATTTCCTTAATGGCATTAAGGGATTTTCCTCTAACTTAACTAAATATATGCTATTCTTAAAGCTCTTTTTTGCAAAAGTTGTAATTCTTTGTTCTCACCCCTATTGTCTCTGTCCCATATAAAGTCACAATATTCAAAACTGGGTCTTATCACGGTTTTAAAGATATCGACAGCTGACTTCACATCAAGGTATTTTCTTGTTCTACCCAATTGAAATAATTTGTTTTTAATATTCCTAATACATTGCGCTCTATGTTCAATAAACTTTAGCTCAGGATCCAAAGTGATACAAAGATAAGCGAAAGTAAAAACTCTGTCCAACTCCACACCATTGAGTTTAAAATTGATTACATCGTTAGCTTGATCATTAATCACCATCCATTTAGTTTTAGATTCATTTATAGTAAGGGAGTTATTGATACACCATTGGAAAATCTTTTTTAAGTATCTGTGCATGTTGGCTTCTTGCAATGTAGTTATGACAGCGTCAGCCGCATAAAGTACAATATCAAAGTCATCAACTTTTGCCAGGGAATTTATATAAATAGAAAAAAGCACAGGACCCAAAACTGATCCTTGGGGAACCCCATATGTTATTAACTTAGTTGCAGATATTTTATCATTAGCCAAACTCTTTTAAAATCTATTTGTCAAATAATTATCAACAAATTTACATGTATTTCTACTAGGTCCAAAAGCCTCCAATTTTTTGTTATTAATTTTAAGTGTGCAACCATATCAAAAGCCTTTTTGTAATCCAGGTATAAGCATTAGGTGGGCTTATTCATGGCAATATTATTTATAATTAAAGATAGATGTTCAGTAATAGCAGTTTGGGTCGAGTGCTCCTTTCTGTATCCATTTTAATTGGGACACAGCAAATTGTTAGTTTCCATATAAGCCTGTAGTCTCTTGCAGACAATTCTCTCTAAAATCTTACCTGTAATTGGCAACAGACCTATTGGTCTTAGATACCTGACTTCCAAAGAATTAGCTTTTTTTTTGTAGTGGTACAACAGTGGCTATCTTATATATGAAACGTCATACAACAGGTCTGTATTTGCTTAGGGCATACTGTACACAGCATTATGATTCATATGTATATCCCCAGGTGGCAAGGCCTTTGCTAGTTTTTCACCAATATTGACAAAATAACTGTTAATATACTCAGAGCACAAATCTGGGGGAATGATTAAATTTGTCGTATTATTTCTTAACTTGATGAGTGATGAGCCAGTTCTAGTGGGGAATAATTTTTTTTTTAAGGCACTCCAAAACTTTGCAGGGTTATCTTTTCTGAAGATTAGTAAATCTCCTATTTCTTTTGTTCTATTTATAAAGATTTGGTTTGTTTATAAAAATTTGCAATGCACCAGTCATCTACAGATGATGTATTTCTAGCAGTCCTGTACCATTTATCTCTCAGCCTCATCAGGTCTAAGACAGTGGCAGTTTGCCATTGGGGGGTGTATTCCAGTATGGTGATTTTTCTTATCGGGCACATTACATCCGATATCTCAGTAACAACTACTATTATTTTATCCGAAACAATATTAGGCTTATCACACAGCAGAACCTCTGCCCAATTAAAGCAAACAAGATAGTTAAAAAAAATCATAATTCCTATATGTTCGACCTTTTACACATTTCTTCTTAATTTTGCTTCGTTCACATTTTAGTATCATATATACAGGTGTGTGATCAGCCAGGTAAAAATCAATCAGCCCTGATGAGGCCACATTATGTATATGATCCAAAAGGCTGCCAGAAACTGGACATCTTTTTTATCAAATAGATTTACATTAAAATCACCAAAGTAAATAACCTTTCTGTTTGTTGTAACTCCTTTGCTGAGTAATTTTAACTTGTCATATATAGTCTTCTTACTTACATTTCTATCAGGCGGTCTGTAGCATACATACACCTTATATTTATTCACCTTTATTTCCATGTCAACACATAGGATTTCATATTCCTCATCTATAAAGGATAATTGTAGGTCAGCAGTCAATATATATGAATCTCTTAAATATAGCATGAGGCCACCAGCTCTTTTATCACGATTGGGGTATCTGTCAAGAAGTATGTATTGGTAACCTGGAATATATAAATCAGCTTCAGGGATAGATGGATTCAACCAGGTTTTGACAACGCCTGTTATATCTACACTACTAAAAAAAAAGGTTCAAACGAAACCCCATTTTTTCCTCTCACCTTGGTTAACTTGAGTACTTTCATCTTACGCCATCTTTACCACTGTCAAATATAGTAAGGTGTCTATAATTTTTAATCTAACACAAAAACTTGATATTTATATCTATAAGCTTATATTTGAGAAAATTCATAAACTGACTTTAAGCAAGGTACAGTGAATTTTACACAAAGAACCAAAGAAGCAAGGTTTAATCTCTGGAGCTTAACATGGGAGGTTGGGCAGAATGTGGCGTACTACCGGTGTGGCATACAGGATATACTACCCCATGGCCATATAGGGTTAACTATCCTGTAGAGAAAGGAATTCCATATGCTTTGTTAAATATGAGGTTAAACTTGTTTTATTCTATGTTCTGGTGTGATTTAAACCAACGTATGTGATTTATGTTTTTTTGGCATCACTTGAATACATGAGCAGGTTCTCAGTGTAATATAAATGCAAAGGAAAATTCAGCTATGGACATTTACCGCTGTCACAGGTGCTAGCTTGATGTATAATAGTCTGGAATATATTTAAGCTGACCTGATCCAGAATAGTGCAATACAATATAACCTACTGCAGCTCACCCTTTGCATATTAGTAACAGGGCCGACCTATATCCGACGTTATACCAAGCTTATCCAGTTTAGGCACTGTTTTATGTTGCCTTTAGTATGTACTAAAGCCACTGTTTATAGACTCGCAATAAATAACATTGAATTAAATGGTTTTAAAGGGTAAAAGATTTAATGGTGGAAACCATGGTATAAACACCATAGGTGATGGATAGGAGTGCACTCGGTCCTTTTATACCTTAGATAAGGGGAACGAGGCTCTCTGGAATAAAAGGACCTAGTGAACCCCTATCCATCATGTATGTCCTTATTACGGTATTTCAAGTTCAAGTTCAATTTTTATTGCACCTAAGTCGTGAGACATCTTACATAGCAATTCCAAGTCGGCTACACTTGTCATAAATCAGGAAGTCAATTACACAATTTTGCATAGCAATATTTCAAGAATAATAAGTGTGTAGGGGCCAGCTATGGCTGTAAGTCCATGGCGGTAGGCCATCTGCCCCGTTCCGGTTGCACCAGCCCTCAGGGGCTGGTCAGCCAGTATAAGCTGCCCCCTTGTGTATTATACCGATCCAGATGTAGGTGGAAGGTAGAGAATGTCAGACAGGGAAGTAGCTCAGCGGTAGAGCTTCCGCCTGCAGGTTGGAGGGTCCCGGGTTCGACTCCCGGTTTCTCCAGGACGTTTTCCGCCGACCTCTACACTGGTGGAGAAACCGAGTTGGTCCTGCCCTGCAAGGGGGGACTACGAGAACTCGGTACCTGGGCTGGTGTGACACCAATGACGATTCAATTTGCTAGTGCTGGGAGGAGACTTGGTGGTTGGGCTCAACTCAGTACTAGTCCCGGGTATCTGGTACCTATAGGGTACTGAACCCTATATTGAATCTGGTAGGGAGGAGTGTAGGGGCCAGCTCTGCCGTGAGGCCAGCAGCCCCGTTTCTGGAGATCCCAGCCCCCAGGGGCTGGCATCCGGTGGTAGCTCCCCCCTACGTGTGTGTCATACCAATCCAGGTGTAGGTGCCTGGAACGGTATAATACAGATACGCTTCGACCCTGGCAGTACTGTGTACTGGTAGGTCAACTGGGAAGTTAGGAGTGCCTCACACTGCTTGATAAAGCCCAACCGATCTGGTTGGGAGGAATGCTTGGTGCTGGTTGGCCATGGTTGAAGCTGGTTGGGAGGAGTGTAGGGGCCAGCTCTGGCTGTAAGTCCATGGCGGTAGGCCATCTGCCCCGTTCCGGTTGCACCAGCCCTCAGGGGCTGGTCAGCCAGTATAAGCTGCCCCCTTGTGTATTATACAGATCCAGATGTAGGTGGAAGGTAGAGAATGTCAGACGGGGAAGTAGCTCAGCGGTAGAGCTTCCGCCTGCAGGTTGGAGGGTCCCGGGTTAGACTCCCGGTTTCTCCAGGACGTTTTCCGCCGACCTCTACAAGTGTATCGAACAATACATATGCATTTGACCAATTCAGATCTAGGTATGAAGAATCTCAAACAACTTTAACAAAAGACTAAGCCACCATTACTGTTCTAATACAATAATTGATAAGCCTATGCCAAAAGGCTTGGTATCATAGATACCGGTACGCGACCTTATAACATATAAATACATAGTGGTATAAGAGAGACAGAAACGAAGTGGAAGAGGTCAGGTAGAGATTAAGAGATTACAGCAAGAAGCTTCAATAGATAGGAGGTGAAACTCAGAGCTTTATCAGAATGATATCAAATGGAAACAAGGGGCCACCTATACCAAAAACTCCTGCTGAATCCAAAATTTGTGGTCTTGATTCTCAAAATTTGACCAAAAGTACCTAAAAATGAGGTTTGATGATGAGAATATTTTTAAAATGTACAAAAGTTATATTGAAAATGATTTGAAATTTTTATAGATGCAACATGCTAATCAAAGTCAATACCTCAATCTACAAATCCCAATGTCTGCCTATCTCAACCTGACAAGTACTCTACCTGTGTATGGCTCTGCCTCTCCAACATACTGCCTATCCCTTAGTCTACCTATCATTCATACTACATGCACCTATCCCTTGAAACATCTAGAGTTTAATTAGGTTTTCCCTCAAATGGCTTAAAGGATTAAAGTTTACCCCTCACCTTTGTACCTAATTTTCTCTGTACATTCTTGCCATTAGTCTACCTATCCTCAATCTGCCTATCATTCACTTTACCTATCCCTCATGGTGACTATCCCCCAACTCTTCACATCCCTCATGTTTGACTTGCACATCTGTGATATTACCTAGCACCAATGTACCTTTTGAATATGCTCACTTCACAAGGAACTCTCTATGCCTATCTCTTAAACTGCTTATTACACATGCTACCTATCCTCCTTGCTACCCATCCTCTTCAATACCTCTCCCTCTTGTTCAGCTGGGATAGCTAACAACCAACCTTCATTTTGATCTCTTAGTCAACCTCTCCCCTAAGGAACAAATTTAACATTCTACCTCATGCATACATCTACCTATCACTCATGCTATATATCCTTCAGACTACCTATCCTTCAGGCTACCTATCCTTCATGGTATAGGGCCCTCAGTTTATTACCTTAAAAATGTTTTGCTGTCAAGTGGGATAGCATGAATGATTTGCAGCATGGAGGATAGGAAGAGGGGAATAAACAACAGATATGTAGGATAGGAAGTTAGCTAGTCTAATGATAGCCATGGTGAGGCATTTAAGAAAAGCATGATAATTCAATGGGCTGAGGGATATGTAAGGTAAACATGAGTGATATGCAGACTTAAGGATAGGTACAATGAGCGATAGGTATATTTCACAAGGCATAAACTATAAGAGCTATTATAAAGGTAGAAAGAATAGAATACACGGTGAGAGATACATAGATAGCTGGTTAGGTAGACTGAAGGCTATATACCATGAAGGATAGGCACCCTGAAGGATAGGTAAACTCAAGGATATATAACATGAGTGATCAGTAGATGTATGCTTGAGGTAGGCTGTTGGATTTGTTCTTTAGGGGATAGGTTGACTAAGAGATCATAATAAAGGTTGAATGTGAGGTATCCCAGCTGATCAAGCTGTGATAGGTAGGAAAGCTATAAAGTGAGCTTGAGGGATAGGTATTGAAGAGGATGGGTAGCAAGGAGGATAGATAATAAACAGTTTAAGAGATAGGCACAGAGGGTACCTTGTAAGGTGAGCATATTCAAAAGATACATTGGTGCTAGGTAATATCACATATGTGCCAGTCAAATATGAGGGATGTGCAGAGTTGGGGGATAGTCACCATGAGGGATAGGTAAGGTGAATGATAGGCAGATTGAGGATAGGTAGACTTATGGTAAGAATGTACAGAGAAAATTAGGTACAAAGGTGAGGGGTAAACTTTAATCCTTTAAGCCATTTGAGGGAAAACCTAATTAAACTCTAGATGTTTCAAGGGATAGGTAGTATGAGTGATAGGCAGACTAAGGGATAGGCAGTATGTTGGAGAGGCAGAGCCATATGCAGGCAGAGTACTTGTCAGGTTGGGATAGGCAAACATTGGGGTATGTAGATTGAGGTACTGACTTTGATTAGCATGTTGCATCTATAAAAAGTTCAAATCATTTTCAATATAACATTTGTACATTTTTCAAATATTCTCATCATCAAACCTCATTTTTAGGTACCTTTGGCCAAATTTCGAGAATCAATACCACAAATTTTGGATTCAGCAGGAGTTTTTGGTATAGGTGGCCCCTTGTTTCCATTTGATATCACTCTGATAAAGATTCCTGACATCTCCATAAACCCCCTTATCTTACACACTGAAAGCCCCAAGGTCGTCAGACTGACGATACCCAAAACTACAACCTTAGGTCATCAGATTGAGCACCCAGTATAGTCAACCTGATGGGTTTAGGTCAACACACTCACCCAAGGTAGTCACACTGATTACATAATGTTGTTAGAGTGACAACCCTAGTGCTGACTACCTTGGGTCCTCAATCTGACTACCCAAAGCTGTAGATTTGGGTATCGTCAACTTGAGCACCTAAAGTCCTCAGCGGTGAAGACCTTCAGCTGAAAACTGAATGCCTGATCATCAAACAAGAGCGGCACATAACTGCCACCTTGTGTGTTTGTTACATATTGTCAAGAAAATGCCATAGACTAATACTGGGGAGATGTAGAGTGAGGGATTACACTCCCTGTAAGGTGCTGCCACCTGTCTGTACCTCTTCTGATGACAATAGGTCCTCAATCTGATGAGTTTAAAGATCTGCAGGGTTCTCAGTGCATAGGACTCAGTACTGAACACAAAAGGTAGCCTACTTTTAAGGGGGGGTAGAGGGGGTGGCTTGCACTATAGGACTCTATGGAGTAACATATCCTAGGGAACCTATACTATTCTTGATTACAGTAAGAATAATTATGAGAATTAGAGTAACAGTATTCAGACAAAGACACGCAAGTTTGACATAATAAGCGTCAATAACTGTATCAATATGCATGTGAGTATGTATGTAGATGTGTAAAAAATATATAATTTTATAAAGATGGATACAGCAATGTTAATCATCTTGAGAGCATATTCTATGAAGCTAACATAAGTGAAGATACTGTTCAATATATGTGACAAAACGTGGGAAAACGTAACATTACGGGGATTAGTGTTATTCATGGCCACATCTCCTTGTCAGATTTTGATGATTCATATACCAAAATGATCCCTAAAACCTCTTAATTTCAATTGTAACAGATATGGTTTGATGAGTTTATTGATATGATCTTTCTCAACTAATTACTCAAATCTAATAGACATATCTGATCTAAGAATATTACTATTTCTGTCAACTTGCACAGATAATATCAGTTTTGGGCATGATGATTTGTGCTGTAAAAGAACTATATGCCCATTATTCACTTCCCGGTTCTTTTATGTTAGATCATTTCATCTTTTCATCTCTTAAAATCACATGGATGAGCAAAAATGTTTTTATACATGCGAGATTTTGTACATATTCTTAAAAAATACCATGCTTGAGAAAAAGCAAGATCTCCTGGCCTATAATAAAAAGTAGAACATGTAACTTAAACGCCAGATACAAGGTACTTTTATTCTCCTCTTAGTCTCACACTACAAACTCAAAGTTAAAGTAGTCTTTTTGGCTCAGGGTCCTCCCTGAGTCAACGCTGCCTGAACTACAGGTTCCTCTCCTGGCCGCCTACTGTCATTTAACTAACGAATAACAAGAGAAAAGACATGTAGGTGTAGGTTCAAATAAAAAAAAATGTGTACTTATAAGTCAAAAGGAAAATGAAAATATGGCTTGTCGAAAATGCTGAAAATAAAATTTGTGTGTTTCCCATTGAAACCTACATATAAGGCAATTCCTTCTCAGGTCAATTCATCATAGCTGTCCAACATTGTCCAATGTCAACTTAGACCGTCTGAAATTAAGACGCTTTGGTCGGATATGAACTACCAGTCCCTACTTTCTGAGAAATATTTTGAAAACCGCACGAAAAATTCTTGCTCTCACAGCTAATGCACATGCTCCAGACGTATGCTGAACCGCCGTCTTGTGAGAGTGGGAGATTTGGGAGCGAGGGGGGCTAGGTCAAATGGGGGCCAGGTGTCCAGGGGCTAGGTGTCCAGGGGGCCAGGTGTCCAGGGGCCAGATGTCTGGGGCCAGCTCGCCAGGGGTCCAGGACACTGGGGGTCCAGCGTGCCAAGGGGTTCACTAAGAGAAGATAATGGCAGAGTGGTGTGAGTAAATGTTTAGGTAATAGTCTCAATACCAAATTAAGCGCTGTCGTTCAGAATGAGAGGAAATCATCAAACTGGCTCCTTATTGTTGATGAGCTACATTTATTACTTTTCATACAATTTTCTCTCACACACCCAGAATGGCATCCAGCCTACCTAAATAAAAAAGTACCATTTTGTTTATCAGATATTTTCTTAAAGTTTCCTAGGTAGGTTGTATTGCCAGGTTGTATGGTCCTGTTTCTCAGATTTGTCCCGTCTCTCAGATTCAAAAATTCTCGTCTCTCAGATCTGTCCTGTGTCTTAGGTAGTGTGTATAAGACTTATAATACACACCCAGAATGGCATCCAGCCTACCTAAAGAACCATTCTGTTTATCAGATATTTGTTTTCCAATTAGGTTGTACCATCATTAGGTTGTATGGCCCTGTTTCTCAGATTTGTCCCATTTCTCAGATTCAAAAAAAGATCTGTTCTGTGTATAAGACTTATAATACACATGCGTTGTGCATATATGTATATATACGTATTATACACACGACCAAAAGCGTCCAAGCTGAAGGGGCCATGTTCTAGGGTCACACATGTAGCCTATCACATTGCTGGTGTCGCTCTGGCTACTCACAGGTTCTTCCCAGTCAGGACTGGCGGCCAGGGTGAGTATTAGACCAATTGTCATGAATCATCCAGAAGTAGGCTGGCAGGGGGGTCCAAAATCAAATCAGGACCAGCCTAAAAAGTTTTTGGGTACATATAGTATAGGTGTTGGGGCTTAGGCTCCATATATTTGGGTAGGTTAAATATCGTTTTGTGATCCAGGGTAGAGCGGCGAAGTTGCTAGGGTATCTGACGGGTGCCGGGTCTCTGACGGGAGCCACCAGCACCACTAGCTGATGTTGGCATAGCTCTGTCCAATGGTGGAGGATGGGGTTGATCCTTACTGTGTGAAATACCTTGGTAACAAGGTCATTTATCATATATAACACATTAGTTAAATATGTTATATATATTATGGAGAGATGGACTGCTAGTAGGGTCTCTGACGGGAGCCGTAGGGTCTCTGACGGGTGCCGCAAAAAAAACTACCCCAAATGTATCATTGGAGCACCCAAGGTAGGATATTAGAGATAGGCCCAATTTTTTTTTGTATGCATATATAGACATGTTAAGGCTTTGCATGGTATATCTCTCTCATACCCCTGCTATATTTAAAATAGAGTAAGGGAGCCATGTTAGGGTCTCTGACGGGAGCCACGCGAAACTGCCCAAATACATTTCTGGCCCCAGTATAAAACATTATTTGGCTACATACACCTTTATGGTCTTAAAATTTTCCATTTGCTATGGGGGAAATACCAAAACAAATTAGGGGACCCAGTGACCTTTAATTTTTATTTTTTGCAACTTTGCAGTACAGATTTTTATTTTTTCTTATTGAAAAACCCTCATTTTGGGCAGTTTTAGGCCCCCAGCTCTCTAAATATGCATCGTAGATAGGCAAAACCCATATACCACTTGTAGCTCTATCACATCCTGACCAGAATAAATGATAAAGACACATATATAACTTTGTTTGAAGAATTTATCAAAAGGGGAACAAGAACAGCCCACTTCTGGAAGATTCATGACAAATGGTCATTAATGTGAGCAGACAGGATTAGTGAGGGGAGGTGTTACTCCAATTAAATATGTGACTTTCTAGTGTGACATAATTTATGGACGGCTCCTAAGCTGGACCTGCCACGCCCCCTCTCTTTGTTTACACGTTACCATGGGAGGCACTTCCAGTTTCTCTTGTCCAAGAACCAGAGGCGCGGGACAACCTTCTTTCTAGCCTTTTCCTCGCAGACAGAAGTAAGTCTCATGCTTAACACATATTTAACATATAACATTGCTATGACATGACCTTTTTTGTCATTAAAGGCCTTGAGTCTCACCTGGATACAGGGCATAGTAGGTACACAACACAGAAAATATGGCCTGCCTCTGTATAAATGAAAACTAAAAGGTGATTATGAGTGACCCATCAAGGGAAAACACCCCTCCGTGGGGGATTTTTAATTCCCCATTTGGCCACCAGGGGGCATTGGAGGGGCAAAATAACTCTAAAATGATCTAAATTTGCAGATTTTTATGCCAATTTTTGGGGAAAGTCACTAAAAACATAACTACTAGGAATATTTAAGCCAATGATGTCTCATTTTAAAGATCTTCAGATGAACTTTGATAATGAATTTCCCTGCAGAGGGGTGTTTTTGCTTGCCTGGTCACAATATTTTGAATCTACATACAAGGAAACCTTATGGGGGTTTACATTATTCTTTGAAGGGTGGGGTCTCACCTGAAAATATAGAAAATATGGCATACCCTCCATCCATGATAACCACATGAACCTTATAATGATATATCCATGATATATAATGATATATCCATGATATATAATAGAAGGAAACCTGATGGGTTAACATACAAAAATAATTATTCAAGGCATGAGGTCTGACCTGGACAGTGCTCTACTAGGTACATCGGAAAATATGGCCTATCGTGCTTTCGTGACAAGCAAATGATCATGCATGAATCCAGCTTTTCTCTTCATCGTCATAATCCAGTGATGCTACTCTCTTCTTACATAGAGCAAGACTGAAAATCACTGAACGCACTGAGCACATAATATCCACACTAAACTCATAATCTCCACTGCTACAGCTCTCCCCATACAGGGGGAGGGGGGTCAGGCCCGGCATGACGAAATTAATTTTCCATTTACCTTCAGCATTGCAAAATTGGCTATAAACATGATAAGGGGAGGAAAGGGGAGGGTCAGAATAGGTCAACTTTCGCATTACGTCATTTATGGATGGCCCCTGAAGAGGGGAGCTTGTCTCTCCAAGGCATGAACCTGACTCTTCTTGGATAATTGATAATAGATTACATGATATCATCATCGCTTCAGTAGCAAATAGTACTTTTTCTTTTCTTGTCTGTGTCACTACAAGGAAGACAAGTCTTCCTGCATTCCTTACACATAAAGAACTTGGGCTTGACTGTCATCTTCGGGTCTTCACATTTCAGATGCAGAACCCTGTTGCAGTGGTCACAGCATGCGGAGGTCAGGAACCTCCTCCGTGTTGGGCAGTCATGGGCATCACAACGAGATCGCAAGGGCGTAGGAAGCGATTTTTTATTAGGGGAGGCCCAGGGGTCTTAAAATATATTTATTATATAACTTTATATAAGATATTAAAAGATATTCTTGGCTTAAATAAAGGGCAAAAAGAGATGGTGCTGCTTATATGGGGTTAATTGAGACTATAACATAGGACTAAATCACCAATTTTCAAGCCTCAGTAGTGGCTTATTTCTTATTCTAAAGTCGGGGGTGCAGCTTACAGGAGTTATGCTGCTTACACAAGAGAATTTTTAGTAATAGGGTATATGAGTTGGAATTGGAATTAATATATCTAAGGCATATCTAGGATGGCTGGGCCACAAAATTTCACCTACCGAGCAGATCCTCCATGCTATGAATTAGTGCACGTCCACTACATGGCACTGCCTCACCACACACACTGGTATATCGAGTATGATAGCTACAGCATTCTGCAGGAAAAAAATGGAAAAGAAGTCTCTATACCTTGATGATCCCTGTGAAATGACAGCACAGGAGAGGACTACAAGGACATATTTCAGATTACAATAAGAAGAAAACTGAGGCTCAACCAAATAGCCCTCTATAGCACCGTGTAGCACACCTTTCAGTAAGGCTATGGTAGATCTTCATTTCTTTTAAGTAAAGCGATTGTACCCTTTTACTTACCATGAGGGTGAACACGCCACAGCTGGAACCGTCGTTCTGCTGCGAAGACCTGAGACTGGACAGCTTCCAACCCTTGTGATCTATTTCTCTGAAATGAGCCCATCTACGCTCAAGGACAAAGTAAGATTACTTTATTACATCATTGACTTTATTACATCATTGACTTTATTACAGCATTGACTTTATTACATCACTGACTTGAGTCAGTGACATTGTTATATATGGCATTATTATATGGCATTATCATATGTTTAAGTACATTTGGTGTGCTCAACATACCCCCTTAAGGAACACCTTAACCCTTTAAGGCCCAACATTGCATAAAAGCCCATTTGTTGTCTGAGTCATGCAGAAATGAGATAGGGCTTAAGCCAAAAAAACGTAACCATACAGGTAAAATCGTGCCCTTATGGGGAGGGTTAAACTAAACTTTTAAAATTTCTCTACTCACATGAACTTCTGGTAGAACAATTTTCTCCTAAAATCTGTCATCCCTCCTCTATCTAGAGA
This sequence comes from Acholoe squamosa, assembly GCA_949317995.1. Taxonomy (NCBI): domain Eukaryota; kingdom Metazoa; phylum Annelida; class Polychaeta; order Phyllodocida; family Polynoidae; genus Acholoe; species Acholoe squamosa. The sequence continues at coordinate 43,113,766 of OX439038.1, forward strand.
ATCAAGGAAATGGACTGTCTTTGACTTAAGTTGAGCCGCTAGTAGGGTCCAATGGTACGTGTATTCTATGTGTAAGATGATCCACGTGTACTTGGAGAGGGGAACCTGTAAAATTCACCCCACCAAGCTTCATAAATCGACAACAAGTAAGTAACAGGGAGTCCTATATGTATATACCGTATTACCATTTAGTTTTAAGATCAGTAGCCCCCACAGCCCATTACATACTCGCTGTGAGCACCTCGCCCCCTGTCTATGCGGGACCAAACCAACCATCCCCACATAGTCTACGACAAGCCTAACGCATGCCGCTACACTATATTTTCCATATTTTCTACATATTTTTGTAACCTTATTATATTTTTTTTCAAAACTTCATTGACATATTTTAAATCGGGGTACGCTCAGAAAGAAAAAAAAAACTATTGATAGAGGGTTAATGTATATCTAAATATACAGAGAGATAGAGGGTTAATGCATATCTAAATCGTCCGTCGAAACACCAGTCAGCTTGCACCACAGGCATTCAGGTTTAGCTACACCCATTTACAATGCATCTACAATCATGGAAATAGCACTTCAGGCATCAGCGTTCAGCTTGCCCAAATCTACTATCAAGTTACCTCACATAGGAATAGGAACTTTAGCACTACAGTGCATCAGGGTTTAGCTACACCCAAAACTCCAGCAGCATCCGACTCCTTCGAAATTCTCCATCTACAAACAAGAAACATAATCATCTGTTATTACATTATCATAAAATTATGTGAAATTGGTGTTCATGTAAATTCATATCTTCTTACAAAGGTATATAAATGTTACTCACCTATGAATGGTTAAATAGACCTACAATTGTTTATATAGGTCTTTCCTGGTCTTATTATATCAGAGATTATTTTCTTCTGTAAATTATTACTTGTATAAAACAGACGGTAATTATATATCTGAGCTGCGACTCATAGACTATATATAACTAGAGAAAGTCAAATGGGCATCTCTACATATTTAATCACTCAGGTTGTATCATTACCTAATTGTGTTCATACAAAAGCACACCAGTGTGGGTGCTATATATTATTTTTTTTTTACTAAGTCATTTGTCATCAGGATAATTACTCGTTCCTGATACTCTTTGTTCAAGTTCACATTATAGTGAATAAGGAAAATTTTTTTCTGGGTGTAGTCAATATAATTATGTCATAATTTGTACCACAAAGCCTTTTTAGGACTCTATAATAGTCAAAAAGTCAATGTGGTCTGTGATATACTTACTTACAACATTGGTTGTCATGGTAACCATGAAATGTAATATAAACCGGTTATGAACGATACTCGATGCTATTATTGTATAAATTATCAGAAACAGGATAGTCTCGTACTATAGCCTATTTCACATCGAGTGAGTGTAATTAATAACCCTTATATAGTATTGTGAGACAATTACTTATTAGGTTATTAATACACTGTGGTTTAATTACCCCCAAGTTATTGTCTGAGGGGGGCAGTGTAGGGGTATGGTATTTTGTATTGTAATATTACACTCGTAACGTTCATGTACCTGTGGGACTCAGACCCAGGTCACATGACGGGTCTGAGTTCTGCGGGCTTTTCCCCTATATAAGGGCAGCTAAAGAGACGAACCACTACAATACCTTCCAAACTGGTTTCTGCGGCATCTGAATCATATTTAAACCCCAAAATGTGCTATTATATATCTGAATGGCTCTTTGAACAGACTTTTATCCAAAGTAAATTTGACTTTAAATCCTCGCTATATACTTCAACCTAAACTGGTCCCAGAATTTCACACCCCTGTTTTACATGCATGCAAAAGAATATATTAGGTAAAACTTTAGTCTGGAAACGGGTATATACCGCCTTTCCCGTTAGTTAGGAGGTGGCATATCAAATATTGACAATAGGTCCCTGCCGATAACAGGTGCCCCTACTCTAGACCCCCTCTGGAGGGAGGGGACAATAATTTTTCACCCTATCCTATTTAATCTCAGACCCTTTTCCTTTTGGATCCATTTCAAGTACTACACCATCTTGGATTTTTCTTTTAAACGCAATCCCATGCCTGTGTCTTATTGTGTATATACACACATCCATAAAAAAGAAAGAGAGACAAGAAAGAGCACGTGTTATCATGTCTTATACGCACGTCCAGTTCAAGTGTGGCAAAGTAAAGTAATTATCCAAGAAAGACGCACGGTTTAGGCAAAAAAAAGAACCGAGATGGGAAAAAAAGTTTCACAGTTTTTTTTTTAACAAAAAGAGAAAACCGTTTACCTTCAGAGCAGAAACAGATGACACACGATTGCGTGATGTTGTATTATTCAGCCTCCAGACTCTAGCATGGAACTCCGGAAAAGGAAGGAAGCAGCCAGCACAGGATTGTGGGAGGTGGAGATCAAAGCCTACGCCTAGGCCTAAGGAAGGCTGTTTTGAGAGGCTTAATAAACAAGCTGAACAACTGAAAGGTAATTTTATTTCCCTAGTATACTTTTCTTGTTTTTTTTTTCACAAATAAAAAGAGAACTGTGTCTGGTACTGATGAAAATCTGTAGTCCTGTTCCTACGAAAATCGTTATCTCCCCCGCAGCCACAGCTCAGCGGCTTGGACGACGCTTTGGTCCATTGATAAAAGAGACTAGGGGTCAGGCTGGCCAGCCCCATACGTTTCGCGCCATCGTCGGTGGCCTGTGAGTAGCATATGCAAGGAGAGGTGTGTATCAGGCCTTCGAAATCAGTTGCTGAGAACAATAACAGCTAACACGGAAAATCAAAGAACTTTGAAAAGAGAAATAGACAAAGGTTTATATTATGATAACCTTGAACTCTATGTCTTACTGTAAAAAATACCACTCTTCAATGTGACATAGATTGACATATACAACAGAACTGCGAGTGTGAAGAAAAATATATAAGATTAATGTGCTGTACGTCTGCTATCTAGCTACTCACCTATATTGTATAAGAAAGCTCCTCATCTCACTGTATACTAGATGTATTGTCCTTATTAGTGTAAGTTATTCCCTCTCTTTGTTTGTGTTTGTATATGATATCATGTTGAAGAAGAATCAAATTATTACTAATTATGACTCCATTATGCCTGTATAACGAAAATTGTCCACAATGTATCACTTTTTCGCTAAATGAATTATTGAAATTCAAAAAGTACTATTTCGTCTTTGTAACGCCTTAGTTATGATAAGGCCCATATATATGACCGCCACACAGGTGAGACAAAAGTTGTTACACATGGAGGAAGGATTTTCGGAAATATGTGTGTGGGCAGGGGGTAGAAGTTAACACCTATATGGATAGCTGTTAGGAGACATCCATAGCCCGGGGGAGACTTCCTATCTGTGGACCTAAAAAGTACCCCTTATCAAGGGCCCGTGGGTGGGCCCCAAAAGTGCCCCTTACCCTAGAAATCGTGTTCACATATAGTATCCAAATGTTGGGGGGAGTGAACCCACGACCCCTGGCTTCCGATGCCAACGCGTATTCCATTGCACCACGGAGCACCTGGGTGTGACGTGACTCTTCTTGGTCGTGTGTATAAGACTTACTTATACACACGACTGTGTTTAGTGATTAAGTAGTGTGTATAAAGACACACGGTACACACGAGTTGGGTGTGTGTATAACAATGCCAAGTACACACAACCTAGTGATATGTCTATAAGGGTGGATTATGCATACAAGATTTCTGATAGTGTGTATAAAGATATATAATATACACAAGTTGGGTGTGTGTATAACAATGTCAGGTACACACAACATAGTGGTGTCTATAAGATATACGTGAGCCAGCAAGCAGAAAGGACAGTTCCTGCGGGATTTAGTACCAGATTTAGCCACCAGAGGACACCACTATGGGCTAGAATAGGAAAAAATATACCTAAAACTGTTATAGGCTACTTCTTTATGGAGAATTCAATGGTTTTTCCCTGCCTCTATACATACTTGTACACACCAGTCGTGCATATAAGGGGTGCTTATGTACACGAAATTTCTGGTTGTGTGTATTAGCATATATAATACACACGAGTTGGGGGGGTGTATAACAACACCAAGTACACATGACATGGGAGTGCGCATATCATCGGCCCAGCCTCGCCATAAAATCTTAGGAGAGTATCCATATTCTTAATCAGCACCCTTTTTAACTTAAGATTCATCCCAATTACTATAGGTTTATCATGTTAAAACATCCATTTACTTTAAGAAGGGGTCTATTGAAATATAACAGCAAATAATCATCTCAAAGTAGTGTTCTGATATCTGACACAATTGCATAGCCAATAGAAATCAAAGTAGATATAGTGGTTAACAGGGGTATAAGGGCAGTTTCTATACATGTATCTGGGATGCATTGAAATTTTTCAGTAAAAAAATTGACTTTGTCATTTCCAAGCTCTGTATTCCCGACCCTCTGTTGCACTCAATTCTTAAGATAAATACACAATTGAGGACTTATGTGAAAGGTTATTATGTCTTCTTTCGGCTGAGACCTAAAGCTTAAAGATCTAGTTGGGATAAGATAGTATTAGAGCTTACAGTGTAAGCATACCCCTTAGATAATATGGTACAAAAAATGGCTCAAAAGGGCTCTGGCCCCGCACAAGGATAATGAGTAAAAACCAGTAGTTGATCTCAAGATAATCAATGATCTTATTCAGAAGACCCTGAGGGACAACAAAATACCTGTTTTGCTGAGAGGGGGGGGGTGCATGGTGGGCCCCATCAGCCCATGGTCTAATTAGTGTGACCACAGCTTTTCAGGAGGTCGTTTCCCAAGGTACTACTACATCCCAGCAAATTGTCGTGAGTCCTTGTCAACCTGTGTGAAGTGGCTCACACATGTCGCTAGATGGAACACGACGTCGTTATAGCACAAGATCACCAGGAATAGCAATTTCTATGCCACATGAGTCTAACACACAGTGGCGAAAGATGACGGAATGAGTTATCACTCAAAAAGGAGTCACCATTGATGACCAATCATGGCGACAGATAACGACAATTTGCTGGGATGCATGTTTATCTCTATGGGTCTAAGCAGCGTTAAGGGGGAAATAATCACGTTGCCTCAAGTTGAATATACTGGAATTAGGGCATGGATACATTAGGATACTCTGTGATTAGAGTTACTTAAATCCCAAGATTCATGCATTGCAATCTGTAAAGCAAATACCAGGGCCTGATGGTTTTGACTGGGTCTACATTGAAAGAGTTTATTCAAATCCTGATTAAATCTTTGCTTACGAGGACCATAACACGATCTTCATGAAAAAAAAACTATGACAGGGAGTCAAATGTCTAGATAAGATGAGATGAGGGGTATGTTTCAGAACAATTAACAATCACCAAATGACCCCACAATCAGCACTTTCAGATTCAGGTAGGAAGTAAGATATCTAGTACAAATCAAATTATACAAGGTGATAGTACAAATAGTCCTACAAAATGTACAACAATACTACTTTTTCTATACTTGTAAATACTCTGAGGTCTTGTCCAGGAATTTGTACGATTTTGTGTTGTGCAATTAAAAACTACAATCATAAATGTACAAATCTTAACAATTGTGATTGTAAACGATCCCAAAAAGGGCCAAATCGTTAATACTTTTGAAACATACCCAAGTAACATGCATAATTGAGATTTGGGCTAAAATGCGCTTATTGTCGCGGTTTGGTATGACACATACTGTGCCACCAACAGGGGCAGTGGATTTCGGAATATCTTGTTTGAAAAATAAAAATGATGTTTCGAAGGGTTTGGTTAATTCTTTTTAACATTGCTATTAACCCCACTGGGCTATAGTAGCAATTGATCCACCTAGAGGAATATCCTCTTCACCCCAAATTTGGGGAAGAGAGCATCCTACCATTATCATAGCTATCCATATTACGAGTACTGATAATTCAGGCCAGTTTATTTCAAATATCATAGCACTGCTGTATGAACCTAAATGCACCCAGCAAGGTTTGCTGAAGAATCAATACCTTAATTAATTTAATAAAGCGCTATAATGCAAACCTTACTAACTTATCTACTTGGCTAAATACTCTCACGTCTAGATCTACTCCTCACAGTAAACTCCAGAAACTCTGATCAGCTAAAAGCTACCTTCATTAGACTTCAGTAGTTCACTTCTCTGGCTCAGCCACTCTACTAGCCTCGCTCCAGGGGCTGCTCCCAACCATTTGAAGCCTGTAATTAAGATCTTGATTATACTTGACAAGCCGACACCGTAGGCTTTAGCTTGTCGATCCCTCAGCTTAACCCCTTGACATTCACTTCCATTAGTACCTCCTATGGCCTAATGACCCCAGTTGGGGGACTGCACTATCCCTGGCAGCTGTGTAGCTGGGTGACAGAGTTACTGTGGCTTCTTACCAACACTCTATTCTCCTATCGAGCCCTTATGCCAGGTTCACAGAAAATTTCCTGAAGTGAAGCACTGGTTCCACAGATGTACATCCAGTCGGAATATCCCATATCCGATGATTTATAATATATCAAAAGTATAGAAACAAATTGGTTAGATCATTGCTGATCATTGCTGATCCAACCGATTGACACATGTGGAACCAGCGCTTTATAATATGAGATGAGGCTTTTAGGGGATGGGCAGCTTCGGTAGCTCGACAAATGACTTCACAGAGGATAATAAACCTCTGATCTTATTCAGGAGGGTGTTGCTCCTATGGGAAAAGATAGTACTGTATCACTTGTGTTGCTCTCAAGTGGTCATGCTAGTACGGTGCTAAAAAAGGGTGACTTCAGTTGGGTGTTTCACAAGGCGTCCATACTTGTTACCAGTCATAGAAAAATATTATTATGATTTTAAGAGTGGTCATAGGCTTATGACTGATGGTGTTTCTCAAAGGGCTTTATTATCTTTAGTAATATTTCTCTTATGACCAGTCATATTTTCCTGCCTATTTAGAAACACTTATCAGTTGTAACTACATACAAAATTGTTTATGACTGGTTTAGTTATAAGTTTCAGTTGTAAGTTTATCATTGGTAAAAAGTTATAGTTTCAGTCATAGGAGGTAGGAAACCAGTGGAAAAGTGGAAAAATACCCCTCCGTCATTATTCTTAACCCTTAGGTGCCCAACACCTGACTTAAGCATGGTTTTGGGCTTAAATGCATGATTATTGAAAGAAACTTTCATTCTGTGTGGTGTTTCACAAGCTGGCAATATTTACAACTGGTTATAACTAGATGTGATAGCAGTTTTAAGATTGGTTGTAGGCTTACAATAGCAGGTGTTTCTACAAAGGTCATCAGTGTAATCTAATGCATTTCTGTCTATAATTGGACCAACCTAGGAGTGGTTGCAACAGTCATAATTTGGTTTTAGAACAGGATGATTTATGACTATTATTATCTTTGGCTTGTGAAACACCACACAGATACTTCTACTGGTCCAATCTAAGGTAGACTCTCTCTGGAATGCTTATGGCCTCCCAATTATGATACAATTATCTATTTGACTTTACCTCCATTATACCAGGCACAGTGAGTCAAAACTTGAAAATAAGATGCCATTTTATGTGATTCATTAAAGGGCAACCCTCCAAGGAGCTAAACTCTGACATGGTCACAAAATGATTCTGGATCAAGAACACACAGTTTCCCATAGTCCCTTCTACAATAACTGTTCGCATATCCATGAAGATAGGCCATCCATTGCTACTATTATAACATATTATGTTTCCTGTGTGACAGTACATGTACAGATGCAGGCAGAATTATCTTTGAAGGGTCTCAGGATTGCAGGGATTATGGATATGAATAGCACAAGAGAGACAAAACACCACTACATGGCAACAAATGGAATGTTTTGGTAACTATGGTTACCAGACCTGACCAGTAATGCCATGCCCTTAACTGGAAGTATCCACAGAGTTATGAGTATTAAGAAAATGTAATGCTGAGCCCATATCAAATAATAAGATTGAAATAACGTCTTATCAGCAAAATGATACAATCATGAAATAATGTAAAATAATATAAAATCTTCAAACAATTCTGGGCACAAAAAGGTTAACAGGGGAAATTGCCCCTCTGAAGTCATTTGGAGGTGTGTGTTTCTGCAAAAGTTACAACTGGTTATAATGTATGGTTATCACACTACTATAGGGTAAAAGGACATGTTCTGATGCGATGTTTTGCCCTCCAGGAGGGGGCAATAAATCTTTTTACTCTCCAGGGAAATAGCAATTTTTGTTGTGACCCATCAGGCCACAAGTGTTACGAGTATTGAATCAGTAAGCATCATGCTACCTGCTTGTTTATACAGGTACCTCCCTGACGACAGGTGTTGTAGGCAGGGGCAGATCCAGGGGGGGAGGGGCTAGGGGGCATGTGCCCCCCTAGACCCCCTGAAAATGGGTCAACAATGGGACTCTCAACTATAAGAAAAGCGGGTACGGGATCCCGGCTGTGCCCACCAAAGACCTAATTTACCTAGGGTTACCTCCCCCCTAGACCACCCCTTCTGGATCCATCCCTGGTAGCAACCACCACCTGTGTTACAACATACATGCAGGCAGCGATAGCCATGTCACAGTAGTGAGCATTTGGAAATTCTTTTCTTTGTATTTGTTTATTTTGTAATAAAAGGGGCATTGACATTTGTCATCACATACCCAAGTCCGAATGTACACATGTGTCTGCTATCATTATGAAGGTTTAATGGACATCCACATGCAAACCTACTGCCCCCTATGTTCTTAAAAAAATTATCACTCCCTTGCTACTTTTAGCTAAGATTACAATTACTTAGACTGGTCCATGCCGCGATCCCTCCACTCTATCTCAAAGTACACTATTTGACAGCAGTTTGTGACCTGTTTTCAACTCTAAGTTATACAACTGAATTCTAGGAAAACTTATGATCAATTTAAGAATGGTCATAATTTTAGCAGGTATCGATGTGTGGTCAAATCATGTTTCAATATTGAAAAAATATGTCAAATTGAAGCAGAAAATTCCCATAACATGTAGGAACCATGTATGACATTTTGAAAAATTACATTTGCATACATTTTTGATAAACATGACCATCCAATACCTCCACACGTTTTGACCCATAGAAACACTGAAAAGCAGTCATAAGAACAGTTGTAAAAGGTTATGACTGCAGTCACAACCCAGTTATATCTCCTTGTGAAACAGGTAGTAATCATCAGTCATATCCTACTTATGACTGACTGGAGATAATAACGGTCATAACTTTACTACCAGCCCTCTGCAGTCATAGAAACAGAAAATTTATGACTACTATTATCTTTGCCTTGTGAAACACCCAATAGTAGGGACCTAGTCAGCAGAAGTCAGTCAGTATAGTATAGTATAGAGTGTGTGACACAAGTAGGTATACCTGATAGTGCAGCTCGCTCTATTCTAAACAAGGCAGGTGACTTTTCAGACTAATGCAGTGGGTGCAGGTTGAATGGTGAAGCAGAGCGTCATTTGTTTTGAAAAGAGGGCACATACTGACAGCTCTATCTATCATAGGACCAACCCTCCAGGTCATTAACCAGTCACTGAAGATACTTAGATCACTCACTCATATCAATATCATCTAGACGATACTATTTGAATCACTGGTGGAAAATGCCCTTTATTTGATACATGTTTTATATTCCTTCAAGAGTGTAGCAACTTGATGATAGTACCTATGTTGCGTGCTGTAAGCATACCTGAAGAGGGGTAGTAGTATATATCAAACAGGCGATTTTACCCAGGCAGTGCATATTCTGTGCATTGTTCCACAATCTGGAATATCCCTGCACCTGGATTTGACTGGTCAAAGCTCATTTCAATCCCAAGTATTTGCAAGTCCATCGATACAATGCTGCAGAATTACTCATACTTTACTTTTTAGTTCTAAGGAGACATATTACTTTCACACTGCAGTATTGATGTCTGATGGTGTGCAACGTGCCCTCATGTGATAGACTGTAAGAATACGGAGGAATTGATTAGGATAGTAATTAAACGTGAGATTTATTTACTTGGACATCTACAACACGTATTCAAGAAGCTTCTGATGACACACAGCGCTTGTCTTTAGGAAAGCGATGTGTCACTGGTCAATGAAACTAATAAGTGACACTGATAAAAGATTGAATTATCTACTACATGGCAGCTCATCGACAAAAACCAAACCGACCATTGAACATTGACCCTGTAATACTTTCTTTCTTTTTTGCAAACTAAAACAAATAAAGAATTTCACTTTTTGATGTCGTCCATACATAAAGTTCACACGCAGTATCTAAACAGAGCAAGCCTTTCAAATATGCCAGAAAAGGAGGAATATGTTATCCAGTGTTGAGTTCAACACCTACATACATCAAATCTATAACGTGACACTGTCACCCCAAGGAGAAGGCTGTGCCCCCCGCCCCTCAACCACCGGCACCTAGCCTCTTGGTGCCAATAGCATGACCCTTAACCGGCAGTTGTTTTTTTTTATCTCTGGGTTAAAGTATGCATGGAGCTACAGCACAACACTTGACACTCAATGTTATATCCCGGTACTTTCTTGAGGATGTTCTTTTAAGGCTACACACTATCCAGATGGAAAGCCTGTCTATACTGATTTTATAACAGAATCTCTATATATGATAGTACATAAAAAGAGCCCAGGACACACTAATCCCACAATAGGACAAGATTTCAGCCAATTGCTGAATTATGAACTAAGTAATTGCATCGCACCTTTTCTAATTAGAGCCAACATGTCATTGGGCTTTCTCCAGTGGTGTCGCTGGATTTAATGATGCACTATAAATAATGAGGTACCATGTAATTTCATTCCAGTTAATTGCAGAGATTAATTCCAACTTGTACAGGCTACCAAAATCCTTATAAACCCAGAACCATTGCAGGATGGAAGTCGATTCCAACAGCTTTTGCCAAGATATTTAGAAGCACTTACATGCATGGTTTCATCAATCAAGTAGAAGGTATATTGGATATTTCGAGGTTCAAAATGTGTCCACATGTTCTTCATAATGTGCCTTTCATAAACCAAATCATTAAAGCATGTCTCAAAATTTATTTTATATAAAATAGTTTGCCAAAGTCGCATGAAGTGACCATGTAGGCGGACCGCCATAATCCCCCTCCTCCCCCTACCGTCGACAAGTGTGTGTAGATCAACAGCTAACACAAACTAACCTCGTTATGACCTACTGGGGCCTGGTGTGGTTGCTGTCCTGGTAATGGTATTAAGCACTAGCCTTCCATGGCCAGCTGGCCTGCGGACACTCCCAATTCTTTACCCACTCCACCGGATCCCAAAGGGCATTGGCGGCACACTTTACTCCGATCTCCATCCAAAGAGGTCTCCTCGTGCAAGGAGAAGTCAGCTTACTGAAGACTGGAGAATATTGAGCGATGTTCTCACATCGCTCAGGATATCGCTACCTTGAAATATGTTATATTCTAAATTTTAGGTTTTTCTTACTTATAAACAGCTGGTAGAGAGCCTATAGATACATCAGATCAAAAGTGAGTGAGTTATTTACGCTGTATACCTTAGGCCAAATTCTACTGTCCTGCAGCATAGGCGTCAAAGCTATAATTACTTTCTTGAATGGTGTAGCAGACGCTTGACATACACAGTGGAAAGTGACCCTATATTGCATCTCTCATCTATTTTGCATTTTCTATTGGCAAATAACATCAAATCCATCGGGCTTTGGCTGCAAGATGAAGTAAACTAATTCCAAGTCAGAAAATCATATATTAAAGGTTATTTGCCAACATTCATCAGTGACAGACTTTATAAAAAAGTCCCATATTCATCGCACAAATTGATTTCTGAGTGTTCCTTAATTACGAATCACATCAAACGGCACTACATGGTCTGTATCAGGTAGCTTACACAAAAAAGGGCTTTGACTGTTTGACGGAAGAATTATGATAATTTTTCTATTGAATCCCAGAACGGTTGTGTAAATGTAATGACGTCCTAAAACCGTTGTTAATAGCAGAAAAAAAAACATTTTAAAATGGGTCCTTTTAGTAAAAGTCATGACCATTTAAGTTCGCATTTTGTTGATGGTTTTTGCAAAGATTAATACCAGTTGACAGGCCTGTCCAATTAACCACAAGTCTTTGAAGGCTTTCAGAAGTTTTCAAAATAAAACACCTCAGAAGAGCAAAGCAAAAAAGGCACCTGATTCGCTCCTTGAAAACTTCATTCTAAGCCACATTGGCAAACGATGACATTACCTTTTTCTTTGTTGCCATAAAGGATCATTTAGGATAATACTGGTGTCTGCCGTATGAATTTGTTCCATATCCATTTTCATTTATGGTAATGAATGGAGGCGTGCAGCACAATTGCAGTTCATCATGAATTTCAACTGATGCCATAGATCCCAATCTAAGGCTGTCTATCTAAACGGTCGCCTGCTGTAGTTGGCGTCACTGTGGATATTGAAATGAATATCGGAGATTCGAATCTCGCATGCAATGATGTAGTGCTTATCTACACGGGAGATTTGTCAGTAGTTTTATTGTTGTGCATGACTATTGGTTATAGAAAGTTCTGGAATCATTTGCCAGCAGTTTGGGTATCATGCTCAATGACATTCACCAGATCCAAGCAAACATCATGAAAGTGGTCGGGTTAAAGATGGACCTTCATGAAATTGTTCCAGGGCAAATGTAGACCTTTAGACTACGAATAGAATTATAAATGCATAATGTGATTACTTCATAAAGGTGAATACCATGTGAAGGCATTCTTTGATTTCATCAATACATTAAGATGTTGTTACAATATCCCAAATTATTCTTTTTTCAGCTAAATCATTATAACAGTCATAGCAGATGAGGTGCGATCTAAATAATTTTGGGAACAGATCCTGTTGTTTCTGACAGAATTTAAATGCATCTAAAGCGTTGGTTCCACAGCCATACAATCGGTCGGAATAGCCCTAATCTGACAATTTATAACATATCAAAAGTATAGAAAAAAATCGGTCGGATTAGTGCTAATCCGACCGATTTATGCCTGTGGAACCAACGCTTAACCATGCATTGCTGAAAAGAAAACATTAATTGAATCCTACCTTGCTTGCCACATGGCTTTAAATGCCCTTATAGTTGTATAGTTCTCCACTTGATGGAACCTTACATTGTTACTATTTGTGCTGCATTTTCATATTACTTATGTAACTATATATATATAAATATATATATATATAGTATATATATATATAAAAATATATATATAGTATATATATATATATATACAGTATATATAGTATATATATATATATATATAAGTTAATTATGTTCGCTCTGGGGAATATAATAATAATTAATAAATATTATAATAATATCACAAGTGGAATAAGGAAGAAGACAATGGGTTTGGTGAGAACTGACGTAGTCAATATCAATTCTATACATGCCAAATAACCGCCAAACACAATGGATACACCATTCCACACTATAACATTACGTCTAGGGCTAATAAGTCCTGCTTGGAATCATGTAAATAATTATACACAATATTAGAATTCCAATTTGCCCTCTTTTTAATATCATCGACCTTTAAACCAGAATTTTTTAACAGAGTTGCTCCACCATGTCGGAGTGAATGAGTTGAAACTCTGTGGGGAATATCACATTTAATAGAAATAGCCTTCAACCTGGTATTAACATAGTTGTAAGTCAAAGGTTTGTTACCTATAGTGAACAATAGTCTACTTTTAGATTCCTTACAAATTTTCAAGTACCTAGCTGGACAAAGACCAGAATAATCATTTCTTTTCAAATATACCACGTAAGGTTTCCTACCATATTGGTCAGTTTTAGAAGATTTAACATCAATGCGAATGCAATCAACAGACAAAGACACATTTTTAGATTTAAAGTTATGAGGGGAATCCACTACATGACCCACCCTGAACACACCTCGGTAACACAATAAGATAGCTGACCAGAAGACTACATCCTCATATACAGACAAATTCAAATTAGATTTGATCTTCAACATATCACTGGGAGTTAATGGATTCGTTTTAATAGAAGAACATTTATAATTACGTTCAATACCATCCAGTGTCTTTTTTACAATAAAACTACTACTATAATCAGAATAACCTTTTAATTTCTGATAATACCATACTGCAGACAAATAGTTCCTAACAGATACAGGTTTCATTTTATCTGATAAATATACACTATACAAAGAAGCTTGAGAAGGAGAACAAGGTAGGGGTTGAAGTTAAATTTTTTACAAAATTTTTTGTACCTACTAAATTGCTGTTTGCAAACTTTACGTGTGGACTCAGCCACGCCCCTATACAAAAACCTTCTCCTTCTCCTCTCCAACTCCCTCAGATCTGGAAACATAACAGCACATGTTATATTCAGTTAAAACATTTTTACATTTCTGTGGGACACCCCTGTAATTCAGCCTAGACAAATGGTCAGCTAAAATGTTTTCCTCCGACCTAATATATGTTGAATATATTTCAATGTTATGTATAAAACATAGCCAAAAAATTTCTCTCAACCAGGACATACACAACTTATTCTTTGATCTACCGGTATTTAACATAGCCAAGACTTGCATGTTGTCTGTAATGCAATGAACTCTAGTGTTAGAAAACTTTTTCACCCAGCGTTTACGACCTACCATTACCGGATAGAGCTCGTACACATTTATATTCCTGTGGTGAATTTTGAGATTATCAAGTTTAGGGGCCTGAACGAAATGACCCACACAGTCTACCATAGGATTAGAGTCGTCCCAAGTACCATAAAAATAGTCCTTATCAAAACAGGCCCCAAAGCCCTGTATAGAGGAATCGGAATACATAGGAGTACATTCATTATCATTCAAAATGATATTTTTACAATTAAAAATCCTACAAAAATCCCTCCACCACAGCAAGTCATTTTGGGTTTCCTCATTAAGTTTAATAACACCCTTATTCCTGGCTTTTGCACAAAGATCGAACAATCTCCTGCTGAAAGTTCTACCACCACGTACTACCTGGGAACAGAAAGACATCAAACCACCAATCTTCTGCAACATCTTTTTAGATACAAATTTTTTACCCAAGCACTCGTCTATTGCTAGGCTCATTTTATCTAGCTTCTTCTGTGGCAGCGACAACTCCATACACGTAGAATCAATGGTTATACCTAAAAAAGTACACACCCGGCTGGGCTCAGTCACCTTTTCTTTCGACACAACGAACCCTAAATATTCCATACACTCAATTAGGATGTTCCTCTTACGTAAACATTCCTCTTCAGTCTGAGCTATGATAATAAAATCATCCAGGTAGTTTACTATCCTATCTACACCATAAAATTTAGCAATAATAGTCAAAAAATCAGATATTCTACTAAATATATAAGGGGCACACTTCAGACCAAATGTCAAACGGTTACTCTCAAAAAACTCATCTCCACTACCAAAATTCCACCTGAAACCTTGATAACCCACATGTGGACCATAAATATTAATACTTCTATAGGCAGATTTCAAGTCCACCACAACATAAAGTCATTTTTATCAAGTTGACAAATACCAGTGTTAATAGAGTTATACGAGAAGCTTTTGGACGTTGTGCTTATAAAATTATTAATAGAAATATCTGCTGGCATACTACAGTCAGTAATAGGTCTTAATTTACCATCAGACTTCTCCACACCGCCTAAAGAATGGATACACCTGGGTTTGACATTTGACTTTG
This sequence comes from Acholoe squamosa, assembly GCA_949317995.1. Taxonomy (NCBI): domain Eukaryota; kingdom Metazoa; phylum Annelida; class Polychaeta; order Phyllodocida; family Polynoidae; genus Acholoe; species Acholoe squamosa. The sequence continues at coordinate 43,129,538 of OX439038.1, forward strand.
TAACCAAGCCTTGGGCTAGCTCCTCCTCAATAATACTACACATCTCGTTATAAAATCTATCCTCTAAAATAGACTTATAATTTTTACAATCATATGTTGTATCACACCCTGGGTCAACTATTTTGAAACCCTCGGTAAAACCACACCATAGAAAATCAGATTCTGTCTGATTAATATTAATAATATCTGACTGTCTCAAAAAACTAGCCAGCCTACACGGTAAAATTTGAGCTTTCCTACCATAAATGAAATGCTCGCACTCACATACACCATTGATGCAACTATCATAGACCCTGATGCTAGGCCTATTAACACACTCCACCGTAAACAGTGGTTTAAACTCGCCCTGTACTGGGCCACTATACGACATAAAAATATTCTTGCTAACATTACAAGAGATATTATCATCATTTTCATTATTTTCACCCGAAATGATTTGAACGGGGGGCTCAGGAAGGTCTACCACATGTACTACACTAAAATCAGGCACCAAAATATCAGAATCTAATGTAGGACCTTGCCTAAGTGAAATTTCCTAGTCTTTCTTGTTCTTTTGACATTTGTCTTTGCCATGGTTCGACATGCTACAAACCTCACAAATGTGACGATACCTGCAAGGGTCTTCCCTGCAACCTTCAGCCCTGTTGAAAGCATAACAGGTTCGGTTGGATTGTTTTGATTTGAATGACTTAGGTTTAGCTCCACCCGCCTTCTGAGCTTGCACCGTTCCGTCATAAGACAGGTGCCTAAGAATATCCTCACTTTTAACATCGCCAAACGATTCAATACCTTCAACATTAGCCCTATTCTTGACCGATGAATCGTAAGCTACCAGAGCTTTCAAAGTATATATTCTGGTAGAGGATTTTTCCACTAGAACTTCAATATGCTTAACCACCTCGAAAACATCCTCACCCTCCTCTATCAACTGTTTTACCGTCCTGATGTTAACGAGCAGCAGTTTCTCGATACTATCCACTTTTTCACCCTTCTTCAAGAAATTTCTCTGATCAAACATACCTCTAGACTTCGTAGCATGTCGACGACTGTTCCATGAGGCATTAGTCCTAATAGAATCCGATGAATTCGTCGAAACACTACGGTATGAAGACGATCTGCTCGAAGATCCAAGATGGCGACGTCCCTTCTTGTCGCCGTGGAGACCCCGGTAGTCAGGCGAGCGCTGTCGGCCACGCCCCCGTTGCCTGGTTACCGTGTTGTCCATGGAATGTTTATCAACACCACCACGTGTACAACCCGTCTCCGTCTCGCTCGAAGCACATGTCCGTTTAACCGCCTGGTTCTCCAATAAGGACCGGATACTTTCAAGTTGCTGCTCCATACGAGTAGTTCGATCCTCCAGCTCCCCGATATACGTCTGGTCAACAGGCAAATCCAATGAACCCCCAGTAGCAGTTGGGGAAGATGATTCTTGGCCACCCCCATTGGAGTCTGCACTGCTCGAAATCCTAGAGTTGGCTATATTCCTTGATTTTTTAGGCGACTTCTTGGTCTTGGACCTTTGTGTGCCGCTAGTTGTTCCTTTCCTACCCATAATGATAGGTTTAACACTGTATTAACTTGGAGAAAACAGATAAAACCGTTAAAATTTCCAGCACCACCCAGCGTGGTGTGTGCCGCTCGAAGGATATCCGCCAACTGACGATTAATTTGGATCCCGAAGCTTATATAGGCGCTATTGTTTACTATGACATCATACATATTAATGCGCGCCCTGGAGGAGAGAGTAGTACCAACCGCTGTACATATTAAATATATATATATACACGGGTGTATATAATCCCATATATATATATATATATATATATATATATATATATACTATGTATTTCCCCAGTGCAAAAGGCAACTAATATATTAATCAAACAGTGTTACATCATATGTGATCATGTGATATTTTTTATGATACTTACTATATCACTATGATTACAGGACTGGCTCCACTGCATCGGTTAGGTACAGTTTCTGCTGATCCGATTGGTTTTCAAATAGCAAATTAGGTATGAAAACAATTGCCGAATTAGCAAAAAATGACCCGATCCACATAGTGCAACCAGTCCTGATTGTGCCCAGACCATATTTGTCAATAGGAAAGGATATCCGGTGGGCATATTAACACTGACTGACCTTTGAATCAATGGCATAGCAACAGTTGATTCAGGGTTGAAATGTCTCTGAATTTGAAAGCTGGCACAACATAGTAAAATCAATTGTGATTCAACATCTAAACACCAGTGCTGATTCAATGTTTGTATTTTCATGTTGATTCAATATTGTTTCAATATTGTTTCAGCATTTTTAGTTGTGATTCTGAGTTGACATGTCAACATTGAATCAACATTGAAATGGACATAATCGATTCAATGGTAACAAATCAATGTTGAATCAACATTGAATGGAGAATGATATATCAATGTTGATATGTCAACTGTTGATCTGGAGACAGATTGATCAACACTATCAACACATATCAACCAGTTGTCAATGTTGATTCAACGTTCTGTGCACAATGGGTACCCCGTGGGTGTGCCCAGCCACACGCAAATGGCGTTGGTGTATGGCTTGAAAAAAAAGAAAGAAAATACTTTCATGGTTTGAAAGAATACAGGGATCCACGGGTAAGTTGAATCATTTTTCAATGTAATTTTCTTTTTGTCCCAATCCTAAAAAGTATCCCGAAATTGACTAGTTTTTTATGGCTGTAGCTTACAAACCACCATCACAACTCGCAGATGACTGATCAACTCAAAAAGAAAAAGAGGAATGAAATTGTGTAGGTTGAAGTAGGAGGCTAGGGTCAGTGCTACTATGCTAGTTTGGAACTCGAATGAAACAAACCTTTTTCTTGGAGGGATATGGGTTGGACTACAGGGAATAAAGGTGCACTTCTTCGGTTTGGTGGAACTTTATTAGTGTACAGAATTTGATAACTGAATGGATACAGCAGGGCAGTCAGTATACAGACTGAAATCATAAGTCTCAGCGAATGGATGCAATTGTATCACAAAGCCATTAATCACATAACGCTTTGGTTAGTTTCCAGCAGTTAGAGGTATTACACCCTGCCCCTTTACTAAACTGCATCCCAATGATGATTCTGCCGCTCAAGCAATTCTAACATTCGATGTACATTGAGAGCGGGGCGAAGCAAGTGGGTTCTGTGAGAGCAGCTTAGTAGGGCAAACCCGACATGGGCAAACATGTGATGATTTAAGTGACAAAATTTGCAATGTAAGCAATTCGAATTCCAACATAAAAAAGAACAAAGGTTGAGGGAAGGCAATTCCTTCAATAAACATCGTGGACATACAGACTGTCTAGAGGTCCCAGAATCATTAAATATTATACCGTCATTATAGTATTGGTTTGATGCTGTTTGTAGTAATTTGGAAGATTTCACTGCCCCAAATTGAACACAGCATCCTTTAGTCTCACAAATCACAAAGCATTTCAGCATCATAGAACATATCATCATCTTATATTCTATTTTCCTCCCCTTCTACGACTTACTTTATGAAAATAATCTAATGTGAAAGACACACTTTCAAATGAAACTATTCCTTATAGAACAATATTGCATGATAGCAAGGTAATGCTGGATCATTTGTCCCCTATTGCCACACATTTGATTGACTTGCCAACCTTACAACTATTCTGTTCATAGGAATTGTTCATATCCATGAAAATGATTTCATGAACTGTGACCAAGACAATTTGCACCCTGGTAGTACACACAGGCAGAACTAGTTGACTATAGTTAAGCAAATCTCACACTTGATGAGATTATAGCAGCACAACACTAAAGAGACTATATACTAGTGAATAACAACCAAAGGAACATTTTGGTGGCTATGATAACCACACTCAGTCAGAAATTTCTCTTTTAACTGAAAGTTAAAGTAAAAAAGAATCAGGTTCATAATGTGAATTCCATATCAAAGACCTGTTCAGAATTTTACATGGTCTTTATCGCTGGGGTGATGTACATGTGAAATAAATGGAAAATCATCAAATAATCCTGGGCATGTAAAGGTTAAAGTGTGTTCCACCAAAGCCTATTGACAAAAACTGGCCAGATTTCGGTCGCATTTTATTCTGATAAGAAGGAAATAGTGGATGGAATTTCATAATTTCTTTATGGTGGATTCCCAATGTATTTCCCCATCATTCCGGCAAAATTGTTGTTTTTTTTTTAATTTCCCCTGAAGTGGGCAGAAATTCATCAGAAAGATGTCCTGATTGCTCCCGATTCAAAATGGGGAATAAATCAGCTTGGGTGGAATCATTGCATTAGAGGAGGACATTGGTGACTCCACCTCGATTTATGGCACAAGGTACTGCTCAGTGGTCTTGACATATGTATGTATACATAGTTATGCCTCAGCTATTCCTTGTTCATATAGGTCCATAAATCCATCACTTCTGTCTATACAAGTCATGCACGTTCGAAAGGGAACGTGCAAAATTGATAACCAAAGGTTTAGGTCGTGATGTGAAATCTGATCCATGGCTAGGTTTTAATCAAATCCTGAATTCCCTGCTCAAGGTTAACCGACAATATGACTTTATTGAATATTTGGCTAAAACGCAAACGAAAAAGAGAGGCCTATGAGACGGGAAGCTTTAGGTTTTCAAAGCGGAGGATGATAATTATTTTAGAGGGATTTAACAATACTCACTTTATTGAATATTTGGCTAAAAAGAAAAACAGAAAAGAGATAGGCATATGAGACTATGAGTATAATATCTTTGACATTACAATATCTGTACCCGCTCTCTTCCTTCTCTGTTCCGGGGTATTAGATATGTACTAGACTGAGTATCGTCTCAATATTGTCCCCAGACTTATAGAGGCTAGAGATGTTCTACCTGTATAGAATCACCGGTTTCATATACTACTAACACTCTTTGTAAACAAGAGGATACATGTGTCAGTGTTCACTACTAAATCTATCTTTGTAATAGCTATAGTGGCAGCGTCTCACATAACCAAGTCAGATGTTTTCAAAGGCAAACTGGAGGATGCCAGATACTTCAACGATAGCTCTGGTTCTGACCATCGGGATAAGTACATGTAGGCAAGTCCGCTGCAATAAATTTCCCACTTAACTTAGGTGTTATGCATGCCTCCTTGGTATCTTTTAGCAATATCTGCTGCAATTCTGTCCTAATACGTGAATGCAATGGGCTGAATCCATTTAGGTGTCTGCTTAATTTTCATAGCATAAGCATATGTAGATCAATACGGTAAAAGGTAAGCCTTTTACCGTGTTGATCCACATATGTCTGTTGGAGAGGTAGAGGAGGGGACATTTAAATAATTTTAGGAAAAGCACCCAAGACCCTATCCTCTTGTGTGATTTGGATTATTGTGACTACCCCTGGACGGATCTATATCTCTCCTAATCACAAGTGTACTGTGATATGGGAGCTCTTTTTCTGCCTTGAGTGAGTGATTAGGTAGGCGGTTTTGCTTTTTTTTAAATGTGATAATGGTGCCTACCCTGTCATTTTTATCTTGCTTCCCTGTCCTGTAGTCAATATTTAAGCAGGGTGGTTGTTGAGCAAAAAAACCTCATTTGGAATGGTAAAGTTTGATTTTTTTGCCTCCGTGTTATGAAAAGAGTTGAATACCTCGACAGTGGTGTTATTCAACCTTTTATCAACACAACTGGAGAAATAAAAAATAAATTCATTGCACACAGGTCAACTACTGAGGTTTCGCCTCAGATTCTGTTTTAAATCTCCTTCATGCTGATGATAATCAATTTATTGATTTTGTTGCATATAGAGATCTAGTGTCAACAGTCCTTCCTCCATAGATTTTTCATGGCTACATCTGTTTATCATATCTTCCCATAGATAAATAGACAAAGGTGCACGAGAATTGGTCAGCACTGAGTGTTATCACACGAGGCGAAGCCGAGTGTGATAACCCTCAGTGCTGACCAATTCAAGTGCTCCTTTGTATTTATCTCAAGTTAATTTAGTCAGATATGTTCAAAATTCGATTTATTTGGCATTAGAAATGATTTTATCATCAGTTATTTGACCATTTTGGATGTTTTCCCAGGGAGTGTGATACGGGGAAGGGTTATCACACTGTGGGGTGTGATACAGAGTTTCTTGGTTAAGCCTATGGGGCTCTCGTATTCAACTTGAGATAAATAGTACTACCCTGTATAGAGCTCGCCTGCCTCTATAATTATGTGCCATAATTATGCACACTGCTTAATCAAAGCAACACCAAACACAGACTTTGTCTGCTTGTAGATGTGCTACATGTACACTCCAAAAGAAACACCATCCAAAATGGGCCTTGCCTATCTTTAGACCTTGGTATGTATGTACACTACTAAAAGCACTAACCACGTAGACCTTACCAATTTCCATGTCCCTCATGCACAGTGCTAATAGGACCATCCAATATAGGCTTGGTCCACTTACATGTCTGCTGCAGAAGACAACAATTTCCCAGGCAAACTCACTTAGTTCTGACAACAAAAGCGGAGATTGCTCCCGGGCCCAACGAAATCAGATTAGTACAAAGTGACTGTGATTACAAGAGGGTCTATTTCTAGGGGCAACAAGCCCACAACTCCAACTTTGCCTACTTACCTTTCTTGCCAATATTCTCTCTGCCAGACATAATCATGCTCATGTTGGTTCGACGGTATATATAGAGGGACCTAATGGATCGATTTGTAGAATACATAGTGCGGAATAGGAAACTTAAAAAAAAAAGTTAAATTGAATTCCAGATGAATGTTATTTTACTGGATAAATGTGTTTTCATATGCTGTAGGCATAACAAAGTTATGCTAATTCTGAAAAATTAATAGACAGTCTTAGCTAGATATGGTAGTTGTCTATAACAGCAACATTAGTTATATAACAATGTTTTACATTCAACATTCAATGGGAATTATATGATCTAAGTGAATGCCCCAGTAATGTACAGTTTCATCTTATCCATGGTATTAATTCAATTCCATATGGTGGCATGAATTCGGACTCAGAATTGAAATATCCCCCTGTTTGAATCTCCTAAGTATGCAGTGAGTGACAGTCTGAAAGCAACCTTTCAGATAGGCATTCAACAAGCCCAGAAAAGAAAAAGGACAAGAAAAGTCAGCTTAGCTCCTTACAGAAAAATCCTTTTCACGAGCAGCAAAGACAAGTTTTCTCACGAAAAGCCATCACTACATCCAGAAGTAATCATGTCCTCTGCCACTCAGCCTCCGCCCGCCTAAAAGGGTGGCCGGGCTAAAACGCATTTCGTGTTGGGAGCGTGGGCAAACAGCAGAGCTGCACGGAGTGGCCTGTTAGCCAACCCATGTCAAACACTCGTCGTATAGAAGGCCCGCCGAGAAGTTGAGATGGCTGCCAGTGACGGCACCCACCCCTCCAGGCAATGCCGGGAGGAGGAGACAGGGTGTTGGGTGTTGTGAGCTGGCACTTATTCTCCCCCACCCTCCTCCCTCTCTCTAATACATAATCTGCACTGCAGGTGAGGAGACAATGAGAAGTCAACCCTGAGACTCTTGCATTTGCTTGTGGTATTACTAGTTCTTTTTGCCCTTCCTCATTTTCGAGTTACTGGGGGTGTAGCGACCATTGCAACTCCATTACGCTGCCATAGCAGCCGAGATGTCACAATCATGTGCCGTCAGACTATCCTCTGACGTCATGTTTTGATGCGTATGCAAGGCTTCCACTTCTTTAGAGAGGTTATAGCTTAAATCTGACTTACAATTCAGAGTCCATGCATCATATTATCCTGTTTAACAACTTAGCAGCTTAGAGCAAAAGCTTTCCCGGAAATTGCAACAATTTCGGGCGTTTTGGTGGACTTTGGCCAAGATAGCCATGGATGACAGTGGCAACTCCTCATCCATAGGCTTTTGTAAGTTACAGGGTTATTTTCAAACAAATCACAGTAAAATGGGGTGCTTTTCATAAAGTGGCGAACAATACACGTGACACATTTAATTCTAGATCAGTTGTGTGAATGTGGCAATAAATCAATAGATTCAATCAGCCTGACAAAAATGTCTATAAAGATATGATTTGCTGAACAGTAGCCCTCCATCGCATTTCAAAAACCTTTCATATGAGGGACAACATACTCCCTTACGTCAATAGTCCACCAGGAGGTTAATTCAAAACATCCTGGGATCGCAACCCCAGCGGTCTTAGGAATTATTCTATTAAGCAATCTTAAGATCAGACTGCGTTCACATTTCCTAGCCAGCACTAAGATCGCATCGATCTTAGCCTCAGCCCTCCTACATTATTCCAAGAAGTACTGACTGGGCACAGGGGTAAGAGTCCCAAAATAAAGGAATAGCTGTGGAGTCACTTTTCTTCACAACAGTGTTTATACCATCGTTCCCCATCCCCATATGGGCTAACAAAAGAGCACAGGGTGCAGTTGACCCGGTACAGTATTCAAGAGTTGTTCCCATGAATGTATGATTTATGTTTGACTATTAGAAGCATTGTGCACCCCAGGACAAAGAGAGAGAAGGGAAGAATTACCTTACAGTGCACTTGACACATGAGTAGCCCTAGGAGCCCTCAAGGACACTCAGCAAACATCCTCCCTCCCCTCTATATGTATGCAGCAGGCTATTGACACTTTTGATCAGAAGTGTTCCCTGTAAGTGCTCTTGTACTCAGGTTAAACCACTGTGCAATTCTTTCACTAAAATTGCAGTGATCTTAGCGCTGGAAAAGGAAACGTGAAGTGATCCCATGACTTACTATTCCTGGCAGGCCTGCAACCACTGCATTAGATAGGGTAGACCGGCCAGGTCTTATGATATGTGCCTACACTAAGATCGCTGGGGTTGTGATCCCAGGATGTTTTGAATTAAGCTCCCGGCCTCTGTCACAGAAATTTATGGCTCAATGCATAACTCAATCGGGCAACAGAGGCCAAGGGGGCTATGGGTTTTACATTGATAGTCCACTAGGCCTCTGTTGCAGAAATTCATAAAGGAAATGTATGGCCAATATGCGCAACAGAGGCCAAGTGGACTATGGGTTTTCGACTAGCTCATTTGTATGTATATATGTGCAGACATTACGACAAACCGATCTGTCAGTAAGACATTTCTTAACAATACTAAACCACACTATTGAGAAATTCCCCTTGAAAGATAAAGTCCAAAGTGTTCTTTATGACACAGGTGAATATGAAAATCAGAATTGTACTTTAGATTGAAGGTCATGCAGAGATCATAGCCTTGGCATGGATCTGGGAGCAAGTCAAGTCCTGAGTGACATTCTATGAAATAGGAAATGAAACGGTTTCTATCCAATATATGAAATTGGAATGGGCCATTCAATCCAACGTACTCAGCTGGGAATGCATCTAGGAATTACATGGAACAAACACTGGCACCGAATATTTACAGTGGCCTCGCCATAAATGCCGATCCAGCAGTTTCTGATACAAATGGGAGCCCAGCGAGCCAAACTACCAGCTGCAGTATCTGCTTTGAGTGGATTGTATGATTTAACAGTATAAAAAAAAGAAAGCATTTCCAAACTAACTTTCGATTGTTATTCAGAAAGGTTTCACATTGATGTTTCTACAATAAAGTGGCCGATGACCAGGATCGGTATGAAACCAATGGTGAATGTTCTCCCTCCATTTCCTACGTATTACGTACAGTTCTTTTTCTGTATCCTTAAATTTGAATTTCTGTTTTGGAAGACATGTGTCCTTCCACTGATTTCAGCAATGATAAAACAGTTCCATTTCAACCTCATTAAGTTCTGCAATAGTTTAAGTAAACTGTCGGAATAAATAATTGAGATGGGATGTGGATGTTGGAGATTCTAAATCTGCACGTATATACACTGGCCATATATTTTTTTACTTAGTGACCATAATAAGGTAAAACCATGAGGAGAGCAATATGTTCGGCATTAGCTCAAGGCAGGAATCCCCCTCTATCATGAGCTGCTCAGAACCACCGGCCCTTTGAGTCATAAGAGAAAATTCCATGCCAATTAGTCCTGATACAGAGAGATAGGTAGAAACTTTTCTAGGACACCAGTCCCTCCCACTCAGGAAATCCGCTCTTCTGTGGTTGTAGTGTGTAGGGGATGTAGTCAGATAGTCCTAAAGCAAAGGTCATCTCTGCAGCACGGCTTTGACTCGGCAGGGGAGAGATGCGATGGAGAGTTGTTAACGATGGCTCCTGCTTAACGAGCGGCACTTTGCTCTATGATCGGGCAACGGAACGGACCACATTACTGGCTGGCCTGAGGGTGGGCGCCCACTGAGAAGGAAAGATAGCGCCTTGGGGTGGTCGTTACGATCCTTGTGTCAGGACCCAGGGTTGTTCCTCACTCCGTATCTCTAATGAGGGTGGTGGCAGGTACCCGTGCTGCTAAGGGGTATCAGCAGGTATGGGGGCAATCCTGGATGGCATTTAAACAAGTCTGAGTAAGGGGGAGACCCTCACAGCAAATGGCCATAGGCAGCTATCAGCCTGGGGGCAGGCGGGATTGAACATGCTGGAGGATGCCTACATTAGGCCCTGGAGGCCAGGTCTTACCCTTATGTGCTGATCCCTCACCCTATCCCTGGATACATTTTGGCTAGAATTGCCTTTCTCACTGCCTACCTAATTCAGTCACTGTAGATCCTGGCTTGCTTTTTGCCTTCTGTCTTTGCCTCCTCACTTCCTTTGCCTGCTCCTCCCTCCTTCCACTTTTTTCCCCTCTACAGACCACTGCCCAATCATCTTCTTTCTGACTGGTTGAACCATTTCCCACCTCACCTCCCTTCCAATTGCCATCTCCTGCAGGGGACATTCTTTGTGGGTGTCAGGCACTAATGAACATATATAGTGCCATGATCGCGTTCCGACCAAGTGAAGGAGAGGAAACTCAATGATCCATGCAGAGGTACACCTCGAAGGCTTTTCAATCTAGCCTTGTCCGAGCCTAAACAGGACAGTTAACATTGGGAGACTACCCTCCAGTGTAGCCAGCAGGACAGCCAGGGAGCTCAGCTGATGGGGAATAGCAAGAATGGTCAATCCGGAAACTCCGGGGAGCCATTTGTAGCCGGGCCAGTGGGGAATTGGGGTGTAATAAGCAATGGGTCACCTCGTTCCAGAGGCCAGTCTTTTCTACGGAGCCCCAGGTGCCTGTGGAATACCATTTTCGAATTGAATAAAGTCATTTCAGACACTTTCTATGCCTACACCCTTGCTCAGAGAAAAGGGCTATGTTGAAAAGCTTTGCTTATTCTTCTTCAGTTTCCAGTTCCCCATCAACGAATCAATGTTTGGATCAATGTCTCTCTGTCAAAGCATTGAGATCTCTGGAGGGTGTTGCTCCTATAGTAAAAGGAAGACCTGGCTAAGAATGCCCTGGTTTCGAGTCCTTTCTTTTCATGTAGCTATAACTTGTCCCTTTTGTTGCTCAAAAGTGGTCATTCAAGTATGGTGCTAAAAAAGGGGGATTTGAGTAGGTACCTAGTTGGGAGAAGTCAGTCAGTATAATATACTATAGATTGTGTGACATGAGTAGGTACCTGATAGTGCAGCTCTCTCTGTTTTAAACAAGGCAGGTGACTTTTCAGACTGATGTGGTGAGTGCAAGTCTTTGATGAAGCTGTGCACAACTTGTTTAGAAAAGAGGGCACATACTCACAGCTCTTTTTACAATAGGAGCAACACCCTCCTGCATAGCGAAAGTCTATATGCAACAAGGTGTGCTTCGTTCAATGATTGAGAATACTCTTAAGGAGAAATAGGTAGCCTGCCTCAAAGGGATCGATTTACAATTAGGAGGGTGGTTCTAAAGCCTCATTACCAAGAAGGGAATTGTGTGACTGAAGGGGCAGTTCTTGAAAGATATAAAACCCTCAAACGGGAACGTGTATACATGTATATTATTACTGGTATATGCAGCCAAATGTTGTTTGAAAGTAATTATGGATCATATATATGCAAACCTGTAGTCTTGACATACAACAACTAAAACGCAATCCTGAATAGAAGAAAGTAAAAGTTATTTCGTGTGCTACCACTGTGAAACAAGGCATCCTATTTAGAGAGTCAACTAGGGGACCATAATGGGGTTCAACCAGTTTGTCACCCAATCCAAAATGAATAACGAAATCTTTCGACAAAGACAACCTTAGAGCTCAGGGGTTTGTGTCACAATATCAGACTTTAGATATTAGGTTTTCACAGAAGGAAGTAACTTGTTTGGGAAGTAATAGGTTTTCACTGGCTTTGGACAGAATATTGATCCACTCGCATCTGAATATGCACTGCCTAAAGGTGAAAGACGTCAGGGTCACCACAGGACAAGTTATTACACCTAGTGGGTAGTAAAGTTTCAGAAAGAGTCCATCAAAATAACCGTTGGGCATATAGGATGAAAACAAGATCTATATCAAAGCAGAGTTACATTATAAGAAAATGATGTAATATTTAGATTGTGAGTCCGTGGAAGGATTCTAATCAGTTATTTTGAAGAATTTTGAAAAAGCAAGCTACTCAGAGCTTTGTAACATTTCCTTCATAAATACATGGATCATGTAACTATGCCTAAAAATCCCCATTTTAGATCAATGTATAATTCCATCAATTATACTCTCACACATGGAAATTCCAAAATGAATAGGTTGAAATTAAGATAAAATAGTTTTAACAGCAGATACAAAAAAAGGGGAAAAGCTAATGTATGCGGATAAGAGAGAATCTTAGTCCATCTAGTCGTCTAAAATTATTACACTTAAAATCAAGCCTCCTGGCCCCCAGTGAGCCCCCAACCAGGATAGTTGATCCCTGATCCACCGACGCTTACAGAAGATCCCATCAAATTACCAGCTAATATCCGATGGCCATCTGATCGCGCAGTGATGGTTCCCTGGTTTATGGCTTTTAAGACAAACAGCCCCCAGACGTTCAGCCCCACGTCACATAGCCCAAAAAAAATAGCCGAAACAACACTCGGTCGAAACGAGATATGGCCGAAATAGTGTCGTACACTCCATAACACACCATACCAAACAAAACAACACCATACAACACCATACCCAACAATACGACACCATACCACACAATACCACACAATACCACACCATACCACACAATACCACACCATACCGCACCATACCACACCATACCACACAATACCACACCATACCACACCATATCACACAATACAACACCATACTACACCATACCACACAATACGACACCATACCACACAATACATAGGCAAATGTTCACGAGTGTTCATTTGCATTTATTTCATGTTATTTTGATCTAAAACTGCTGAATTACAATAGAATTTACCAGAATGACTCCCCGTGAGCATTGTTTACATCGCTATCTTGGACCTATGACGTCATCAAATGGTCACGTGACCTCGGCGTGTGATATTTTCACGGGTTATCGCACGGGGGGTGTGAGATACGGAGCTGCAATGGTAAGGCTATGGGCTGTCAGTATCTCGGGCATACCAACATGAAATAAATAGGTAAATGTTCACAAGGGGGGAGAATTTTTTAGGGTTATCTCACGTGCAGTTCAGCTGCCGTATTGCACGACGCCTGTATGGTGGAGTGTGATGCTACCCGCACTCCCTGAACTGGTATGGGGTTCGTATGGTGTGGTATGGGGTCGTATGGTGTGGTATGGGGCCGTATGGTGTGGTATGGGGTCGTGTGGTGTGGTGTGGTATGGGGGTTGTATGGTGTGGTATGGGGTCGTATGGTGTGGTTTGGGGGTCGTTTGGGGGTTTTAATGTGTTGTATGGTGTGGTATGGGGTTGTATGGTGTGGTATGGGGTTGTATGGTGTGGTATGTGGGTCGTATGGTGTGGTATGGGGTTGTATGGTGTGGTATGGGGTCGTATGGTGTGGTATGAGGGTTATATGGTGTGGTATGGGGTCCTATGGTGTGGTATGGGGTCGTATGGTGTGGTACGGGGTCGTGTGGTGTGGTATGGGGGATGTATGGTGTGGTATGGGGTCGTATGGTGTGGTTTGGGGGTCGTTTGGGGTTTTTATGGTGTTGTATGGTGTGGTATGGGGTTGTATGGTGTGGTATAGGGTCGTATGGTGTGGTATGGGGGTGGTATGGTGTGGTATGGGGGTGGTATGGTGTGGTATGGTGTGGTATGGTGTGGTATGGTGTGGTATGGTGTGGTATGGTGTGGTATTGTGTGGTATGGTGTGGAATTGTGTGAATGAAATGACAATATAATGTGAATTTTTTTGAAAATCATTAAATAGATCTGGGCACGAAAAAGGATAAGGAGGCACTGCATATACTCGCATGCTTCCTTTGTATCATGATATGTTTGTATCAGATAATTTATTTGCAATGCATCTCAATATACTTGGAAAGTATTTATGGACCTTCAAAGAAATGGGTATTCATTATGGACATGTTTAATGGCTACTCAACAAGAACTAAAAAAGGAATAGAAGGCTACACCTTTTAATACTACACCGTATTTCTGCTTTCTGATAAAGGCCTTTCATATTTCAAGTGCCCCCCCCCCCCGCCACCTTATGCCCACCTCATTTCAGAAATCCATTGTATTAAGGTGGAAGGGCACAATACAGTAGAAAAGTGTGGGAACATGTGTATACAGGGACGATGGGCCAAATTATCAATCCAGCCAAACAATAAACTGTCCCAGCAGAACAGGTCTGGCTGACCCCACTGACCTGAAGTAGTTGAACCAACTCATGTTTATTAGTCCAGGCAAAATAGCATTCAACCTCAAACAAATTGCAACCTAATGTTTCTCACAACAGCATTTCTATAAGGTCCCTAGAATCATATACTAAAAGTCCTCAGTGATCCTTCCTGGCAAACTATGCCTAATCAGCATGTTGCCTAGCAACCATATTTTAAACCTAAAATGCTTAGTTATGGCCATTTCTATGTAGGATAAAGGAAAGCAAAGATTACCTAACCCCCCTAAATCAGTGCCATAGATTTCAGTGGAATTCAGTGGAATGGTTGCTAGGGTGGTTGGTTGCCTAGCAACCAGCATATTTTAATCAAAATGCTTAGCAACAGGCATTTTAGTCCATGATAGATGGCTTTAAGGTTCACCTATCCCCACTAAATTGACAGTGGGGATTTCAGTGGCATTGATGTTCTGTTGCTAAGGTATATGGGTGCCTAGCAACCAGCCAATTTTAACCAAAATGCTTAGCAACAGGCATTTTGGTCCCTGATATACGGCTCAAAGATTCACCTACCCCCACTAAATTGACAGTTGGGGTACCAGTGCCATTGATTTCTGGTTGCTAAGGTATATAGTTAGATGGTTGCCTATCGAACACCTCATTTCAACCAGATGCTTAGCAATAAGCATTTTGGTTGATGATAGACGTCTTGCATTGTTTTCTTTTGATGCCGAGGAATATGCTTACATAGTAACCATTTGATTTTAATTTAAATGCTCAGCACCGGGTACTCATGTTTGCCACAGAGAAACTGAATGTTTACCTACCCAAATAAACCTTTGCTATGGAGCTCTATGATATTGTTAGATGGGTGATAGTATGAATGTCTTTCATCCAGCAATTATAGGTGCTTAGCTAGGTTGATAAGCTATAGCAAAATTCCTATCCCCTCACCTCTCCCTAAGTCCTGCAATTTCATTATATGGTCGAAAATCATAGAAGGTTTGCATATGACGAATTTGCAGATATTCCAGCCCCCCTCTATTTCTTTGGCTCAAAGTGTCAGGCTGGATAAGATCTTCATGTTACATATATAGGTTTTGATGGTCCCATATGCATTTTTTGGGCTCCAGAGGGGTAAAATGTGCCCAAAATGACCAAAATTGTCTAGGCAAAATTGTGTCTGGGAGAATGACATTTGAGTTACAAGCCGTGTTGAGGGCTTAATTTCCTACAGAAACAATCTTCATACCTCCAGACTATTTTGACCTGTAGATTAAGAAAATCACATTATCATTCATGTCAGATGTGTCCTTGCTATTGTAAAAGAAGCATACTTATAAGAATTCTTTTTCTGGGCACATGTCTGGGCGAATGACATGTAAGGCCCCATATGCACACTTTCTATGATTTGTGACCATATCTATAGTAAATTAGTTTTGGCTAATCCATGACTTTAAGGGGAGTATGATAACCTGGTAGATTAGCATTAGCTGGTTGATGTCAACAGGTAATTTGCTTATCCCAGCAGCACCAAGAAGGTACATGCCAGTGAATTCGTACTTCCTGTTTATACCTACAAACTCCAGGCAAGAAAAAAACTGAGCATGCAAAACCTCCAGTCTTTTCCTTTGAAAACGAGGCAGGTGGATGTAAATGTAGAATACATGAACGCCAAAGTGTGCACTCAACGCGTCGGCGGAGGACGGTTTTGGCCCGGCGGCTCCCCTCACACTTACTGTGAAGCAGCCAAAAGTTTGCGCTACCCGTCGGACCGATCGTCTCCCTGTATACTCACCATGTTGGATTTTTTCCCCATTGCTGGTGAAAATGATATCAGGAGGCATTGAATGAGGATCTTATCTAACACTATACAGATCAGGACATCTCAAATTGCTTTTACAAACCTGTTATGAAGCCATGAAGCCTCTCACTCCACCCATCCGCCATGCTTGTACTGTCTCCACCTCTTTGTCAGCAGTTCTGTACACAGTGTCAATCTCTAGGCATAGACCTATGGTATGGGCGTTTGGGGCCAGCTTGCACCAAGTCTCCTCAATTCCCACAATGTGCATGAGATATTGCGATAATTGAACCGATCTTGATCCAAGCGTCTTATTTGGACAAGTTTGTAAATTCTTTCCCTTTTTTGTATAGTAATACACTGTTTCGGAAAGAAATATAATGTCTAAATTGAGGTCCTATCTGTTCCCCTTTGATTCCACATAATTAGAATAGGGGATGGTTGAAATTTGTTACATTTAAGGCGGATTGAAAAACCAATAATTATATCAAGCTCCCCCAAATGGCGTCATGGCTTTTTGGGCGATACCAGAAAGGCGGCTCCGCCGCATTAAATATAAGGGGGTGTGGGGGGTTCCCCCCAGGGGCCCAGGAAATTTTTAAATCTAGAGACAAATTTATGTACTTTGGTGGTTTTTGAAGGTGTCTGTTACCCTAAGTTTAGAATTTTACTAACACCCCTCCATTTAAAGGTTAAAATGAAATCTCATGAGATCTGGATGAATCACAAGAATGACCCTGGTGGATCTTTATAAAAATGAGAAATCTGAAAAACTGAGAAGTTTGCAGGTATGCCTATAACATTATTTCGTCTAAGTAAGAAGCTTACAATAGAGATGGGGTGCAGTTTCAATGAGATATCATGTGAGATCACCGAGCTTTCTTATCCGGGGCAATTTAGACCTATTACCTCCAGAACCTCTGGGATCCCTGGTATTGATATTTGTAGTTGATAAATGTCCATTTCAGTGCAGAGGATTACTGTCAATTCTTTTCTATAAAAGTTTCATGCAAAATGTTATATGAGCATGGGTTAGGACATAACAGTGGTATGTATATACCCGGTATGCAAAACAAAAATACTCTTTCTGGTATCCTACATTATGAGCACCAATAGTGGATGGCAGGGCAATCCAAAAATGCAACAATCGTTAGATTGACTCAAGAGAATAACTGCTAAAATATACAGTTTCCTAGCAACAGATCTGCTGCCCATAAATTTACCTAGTACTGTAAATGTCACATATAAGCCGCACCCTAATTTAAGCTGCACCCTGACTTGAGAGCTAAAAGACTCACTTCAGGCTAGGAAATTGGTAGTGTAGTACTTTTCTATAGTGAAAAATATCTTCATGTAAGCCGCTTCCTGACTTTGGGAACCCTCTATACGCTGCAATAAGCATCCGCGTCTCATCTTAATTTGCAGTATCATATGTTTGCATAGTTAGTTGCTCAATTTTATTGATACCTACTAAACTCACTAAATATTCCATAGCTCCCAATGCTATTGTTCCCTTGCGGCTAACCTGTGTAGATGCTTAACAATACACATTTCAAGGGTTTATCACCCTGGAAGCACATTGCATGGTCTCTATCTCAGTATCATTGATACCTACTCCTGTCTAATGTATTCCACCCCTATAGTTGCTCATGTGTATTCACCTAGCAACATACTATTAACCCATTTTGATAAAGACCTTAGCTCAATCCTCAGGATTGAGACTCACCTTATTTGAAGGACAGACCTCCAATAGTGCCCTTACCTTGATTGAAAAAATGTCCCTTACCCTACTGTAGGTGCTTTGTTGGAATCTAGAGCCTTTGGGTTTGTCGGTTTCTGGTAGGGGGTGTAAGAGGCTGTCTGGTGGTTAATAAGTGCTTATATGAGGCTGTCAAATCACAAAGATAGCTGAGGATACAATTATTATAATGCCTTTTTATGTGTGGCTGATTAAAAAGGACTGTAAAAAGACTAAAGCGAGGCTAGGCATTTTGGTAGAAATCATCTAGGTGCTAGGCAACCACACACTATCCCAACCAATTGATACTTTCACTGAAATATCAGTGAAAGTATCAATTTATTTAAGTTCATATGTTTGAGTAAATGAACTTTAAACTACATGAAATTACAATTGCCATTGAAAACCCTCATTTTCAAACTCTTGTGTTTTCCATAGCACCAATGGCTAAGTTAATTCCTATATAAAGGGCAAGGATCATGGGACATGGGAATCATTGGGCACGGGGATAATGGGCATGGGGATCATTGGGTATCTGACCCCTTAGCGGTTTGTGTTAAATAGCGCATTCATGTATCGGGGAGAGCTGGGAATTTAAACTTTACATGCAGTTGAAATGGTTGCTACTACTTTACCCCAAATCACTGGCTGGTTGGCAATTACTCGCCTAGGCAACCAGCATAGAAGATCACTTAACTTGGTGATGGCTTAGTAGGGTGGGTAAACATCAAGTCCCTAACATACAGGTTTGTTGCTAGGCATTTTAGCTGGACTTTCAGCAAAATATACTCTCACTGAAATCCCTTCTGACAATTCAGTTGGCGTAGGTGAAGCCATCTTTCATGGACCATAATGACTGTTGCCCAGCATTTTACTTGAAATAAGGTGTTTGCTAGGCATCCATATACCTTATCCATATAGCACACAAAATTATGCTGACATTGACCCCACGCATTGGGCCAATGTTAGGCCAATGTTGGCCTATGTAGCAACCATTGGCATTTTGCTGACCAAATGCCGATATTGGCCCAACATTGGCAGGACATCGGCAAAAGTGGCCGACCATTTGCCAATGCTGATGTGTGCTGTTCAAAAGCCGATGTTGGGCCTATGTTGGCATTCAGTTGGCACCGTCAGACCTATGTAGGCAGGATGGACAACTGAGGTAAAGCCGTTGTTTTGGCCAACATTGTCCCAACGCTATGCCAATAGCTCTGTGCTACCTGGGGGTGGGTGAACCTTGGAGCCATTTGTCATGGACGAAAAAGCCTGTTACATAGCATTTTAGCTGAAATAAAGTGGTTGCTAGGCAGCATATACCCTAGCAACAGGACAGTAATGCCACTGAAACCCCTACTGCCAATTTAGTGGGGGTAGGTGAACTTTATATCCATCTATCATGGACCAAAATGCCTGTTGCTAAGGATTTTAGTTCAAATTAGCTAGTTGCTAGGCAACCACATACCTTAGCAACAGAATATCAATGCCACTGAAATCCCCATTGTCAATTTAATGGGGGTAGGTGTATTTTAACACCATATATTATGGACTAAAATGGCTGTTGCTAAGCATTTTGATTAAAATATGCTGGTTGCTTGGCAACCAACCACCCTAGAAACCATGTGCTGATACCACTGACATCTATGGTACTGATTTTAGGGTAAAAATATGGCTGCTAGACAACACACTGATTAGGCCACAAAACCTCCTCGGCTTTGCCTTGGAGGTTTTGTGGCAAATCCTCCAGCTCCGCTGAGGTTTTCCAATTCAATTCCTCCTGTACCTTCAAGAACCCTCCTGTATATGCAACAATGCCCCTGTACCCACAGGAATCTTCCTGTACCCACAGGAATCTTCTTGTACCCACAGAAATTCTCCTGTACCCGCAGGAATATATTTTGCAAAGACAAAAAAATCGTTTTAGTATGTTTCCTGTTTCTGCAAGAATGATCCTGTTTCCGCAGGAATGTCTCTGTTTCAGCAGGAATGTTCCTGTACCCGCAGGAATGTATTTTGCATGAAAAAAATCTTTTAAGCATGTCCTATTGGGGGCTCCGTACTAATGAGATTTGAAAATGGCGAAATTGTTATGGGAAGACATAGAGGATGTATTGTGTTGAAAGTGGTCTGGAGGGTGTTTCATGAATATTGATGATTATTATGCAGTCGGACGGAGAACTCAGAAACCAGCATTTTGGAAGACAGCATATTCCTAAATTAAAATGGTATGAACTTCTAATCTAACGCTAAACAGTCATCAACTGAATTAGAGTTAGAATACACATGTATTTAAGATCACCCTTTACCCAGCAAATTGTCGTGAGTCCTTGTCAACCTGTGTGAAGTGGCTCACACATGTTGCTAGATGGAACACAACGTCGTTATAGCACAAGATCACCAGGAATAGCAATTGTTATGCCACGTGAGTCTAACACACAGTGGCGAAAGATGACGGAATGAGTTATCACTCAAAAAGGAGTCACCATTGATGACCAATCATGGCGACAGATGACGACAATTTGCTGGGTACGTTCATAGAAAACAACAATAGACACTTTTCACCTTGTTTGTGTGGTGAACTATCCTGGTATTTGAATGTTTCCCTTCCTTAGATACATTGTTAAGCCAAATTGGATCAGATCCTGACAAGAGAGGTGTTTTATCAAGATACCAATCTTGCTTGTTTCATCCATGTCTGCTAGACTGTTATCTATATGATCTACAATGTACCCTGATGTATTGTGTGGTTAGAACACGGCAGGGAGTTGGTATAAAAACACAACTTATGTATCAGTGACTAGGGAGACTATATCACTGAAGCAGGGCAATGTCAGTGCCCAACCGTCCATACAACAGAAGTCCTTGGGCCAGAAACATCTATCCCGCAGGGCTTGGTGTCACACCCTCCCACCTTCATGACCCATGCCCTTCACCCCTGCCTCTCCGTCTATAGATCAGACATAGCAGCATATCCATAACTCAGCAGGTCATGCCTTTCAGTCCTCAACCCATTAAACGAAATCATGGTCTTGAAAAAATCAAGACTATATATGATTCAGTGGATGGACACAAAGTCCTTGCTTCTAGAGAAATAGGCCAGTTTTCGTATACTACTCATTCATATATATACTACACAGAAAAAATAATGATACTCACAGGGAGCCTAATGTTAGCCTCAGGCAAATGTCGCCAAAATGAGTATATTTTGATACTCAGGGTGAGCCTAGGGTGGAGGCATACTCCAGCAATACCTGACACTCTACTCTAGATTGTTTATGGCCTAGCTGTACCCTCTCAACTGCCCTACTTTCACAGTGCAGGAGTCTCTTTAGAGACAGGCCCAGGGTCAACTGGAGTAAAATAATAGAAGAGAATAGGACATTGCCTGAGTATCTCTATGAAGAGGGTCAGGCAATGCTGGATCCTACCTGAACAGGCTCCACCATTGCAGGAGTCTTTCTTACCTATGGTGTAATGCACTGCCAGAGTATCCCAATACATAGGATCACACTTTACTGGATTCTATCTTCAGAGTGAGTCCAGCAACACTACCCAGTGGGCACAACCCCACTTAAAGAGTTACTAATCAGCACTGCATTGTAGGGCTTATAGACAGTCTAAATTGTAATGGTTATGTAGCCCTGCATTTGTAGCCCTTATTGAACTACTAAGCTGTAGGGTGTATTAAGCCCAACACATAATTGGTTTGTTAAACATTATAAAGAAATATAGAAATTAAGGTCACCGTTTGAACTCACCACCTTCAGATACAGAGTTCAGTACCATATCAACTGAGCTAATGAGGCACATGGTGTGGTGGGTGCTAGGATATGATATAATCTCAGACATCAGTGTAAGGGCTAGACCCCTGCTTTACTGGAGTATTCAGTTAGATTCAGACTGAGTATGGCACCATGCCTGAGCCTTGTGCCATACTCATGCTGATCCTTTTTCCCAATGTGTGGCATTGAAGCAGGCTCAGCATGAGTATGGCATTTTTCTGTCAGTGTACTCACACACGGACGGCGCAGTCTAAAATTTACAGTGTGTCACACTAACCTTGTTGTATAGAGTATCACAATTTATTTACCTACACTTTGACTCCTGCAATAACGTATGGGACTTCAGCTTGCTAAAGATTAGTGAGAGTAGGGTGGGGTAAAAAGAAAGGGAATAACATTGTAAGAGGAATATCAAGCCAGGACAAACAAAGACAATGTGGTAAAGTTCAGCAGCCATTGGGGATAGGGCACGAGCAAAGACATAATCCCTACCCCCAAGGTTTCTTCAGCAATACACCAGGTGGATGTAGATCAGTTAAGGAGGAAGTGCTGCTGTCTGTGCTGCCTTTGATTCTTCTCATAGAATAAAACCTTACGTAGGTCTACAGGCTGCTCTTGTGTACACGCTGCATTCTGACATTGAGAGAATACTATAGAGCTACAAATTAAAATGCGAGCATGCACTCTCGAAGAGTTCATGAAACCTATCTTCATCTACTTCATCATAAAAATATGTTCCAGAATTGATTGAAACAAGGGAAAAGTAAGGTATCACCCCATTTATTAGCATAATTATACCACAAGTATGTAACCTGTGATTTGTCAATAAAATTAGTTTTAAACCTTGAAAAAGAGAGAGGAAACAAGTGTTTGTGTAAATGTTATATGGGCAATCGTTGAGAGTTCTCTATCTTATTACTTCTATGTATTCATATCAACTGTCTGTAAATGACTGACATTAGTTGTAAAGCTCCCTGTGAGATGAGAATTCCCGTTAATAAAGATTCAATCAATCATGCATTTCTGGGATGTGTCCACATTTCTTTTATATAATGTGTTATATGGAACTCCGATTACCCAATACGATTTCACACAATTATCAGAACTCCTAGAATGAAATGACGAAGGAAGCTATGTAAAACTGTATTTATGCTTTAAAATGCAGTATTACGTAAATATGAAATAGGCCCACAGAGACTATGATTCAGACCATAATACAGTCAGTTTCACCTACTGAAAGATTACACTAAACCTGATGGCTGCAATTCTGACTGGATAGTGGTAATATTTTGTGCAGGGGGGGGGGGGCACTGAGCCTCGGTTTGGATACCAACTCTAGTACCGACCACACAGAGCAAGGGCTGTGGATGCGTAAATGAGGGGGGAAAAGGGGGGCTGTTGACTGTGTTGTATCTTAGGATTAGGGGGTTGTTAATACCTATTGAACTTTGCATGGGATGAAGATGAAAGTAACTTGAATATTCCATGTAATCACTCCAGGGGTGTAGAATTGCTGAATTTTATTATCATAGAGCCTTAATTTACATGGAAGAGGGCCCTGAAAAGGAGGGGTGTCATCAGACTGCTTGAAGAAAGGGGGTGGGTGTAAGAATTGAGCTGTATTCTAAGGGTCTGTGAAATGGCAAACAAAAGGGGGGTGTAGTTTTGCATTTGGTACCACCAATCAAACAGTCAGTCCTCCCCCCAGGGGTAATATATTTAGCCATCAGTAGAGGCAGGTGTGGTGCAAATGTATACATGTATAAAACACAGCATATTGATGTATCCCTGCACTGATCGTCCATGGTAGCAGGTACATACAAGTACTGAGAAAAAACAACTGGCAGTTCCCACATCTGATATAATTCTGTCCTCATCATGCAGGCTTATGGTACCTGCCTATGACGTACATCGGTATGATTAATGTAACACACAAACAGTATAGGCCCATCAGAGAGGTGGTCTGTTGGCTGATCGACTCCCATTTCCATACTGATGGAGTCTACAGATTAATTCCCCCATTGGAAGCATCAATCTCTCTAGATGGACGTTCAGGGATTATGCTACCTCTTCTGTGGTACCATTCCTTCTGGCAGTCTAAGGTTGGCCAGCTATTCTTGTGGTAGTTATACTATACATGGGATTCAAAGACACAGAATATGGCCATGATAATACATCCAAAATAAACGTTCTCGCACTTTAGATAATTATAACCTTATGGCAGGCAAACAATTTGATCCTGCTTTACGCTAGTTTTCAAAGCCTTTATCAGACTACTTACAAATTCACGTTTAATACTATGTGGGGTCCAACTGGGCATATTATAATGCCAAGTGGTAATTACGCTATTATCAGCAGTTTTGATATGTCTACTTATCACTTTATCCCAAGGATTTGTCTACAAATAGCCTGGTACAATCCAGAATGATAGGGAGACGTACAAAGCCAGTGACCCTTGGCCCATGTTCTATTAGAGCCAAAATAATATAATATTATATTCTTATATTGGATTCGACTGGGGTCTAGCTGTGTGGACCCAAAAGGATTATCCTTTTCAGCAGAATCTTATGACCGTAGCAATACCTAATACCTAGATGCTGTGACAAACATACAATTTTAGCATACTGTTTAGAATTAATATATTATGTTTCGGGGAAATTGGCTGAGTGCATGCGGTAGAAACCATACAGGGGTAGCTGAAAAGCAACATTACAGTGTAGGCCGCTGTAACTATGGTATTTAGGGGATTATCCACTCGGTCACAACCCCCTGGAAATGTTAATACTCAAGAGATATTCATCCTAGAAAAGCGTCCACATGTCCACCCTGCAGGCCCTGATACCCCATATAAGATCTCTCAAGAGGGGCTGGTAGGGTAAAGATCACTGAGTAAAGATACCCATGCAGCTTCTCTCCACCTAATGGCGCATACCTGGATTTTCAAAGTTCTTCCTTCATGCGTATATATGGTACAAAATGAATTATAGATAATCCCCATGATGTACAACATGCAGTGTTGTATGAATGCTATGACCATAAGGCTTTATATGAATAGACAAAAAAATTACGATTTGTGAAATCATGTCTTGGCATATGGTATCAGGTTGGGTGACCCTCCTGCAGGGTAGGCCTAATCATTCAAAGAGGCCGTACAGAATCCAATATTGATATATAGATGGACACTACATAGTATATATCAAGATATGCAAGCTAACATTCAATGAGGATTAGTCAGGCCATCTGACTAACAAATTGGGCAGTGTCAAATCTCTAATATTGCTAGGAAATGAGAAGCCAGTATTGACAGCGGCTAGGGATACTAGACTATGAGTGTATATAGACACCCTTCAATAGTGGCACCTTAAGCAGAGTATATGGCATGGCGGTGCTGGCAGAACAGATCTAGTCAAGCTTCCTTTACTGCCTGCACAGCTACTGCTTTAAGCATGTTCCTGTCGTTTCTGCCTATAACTGGTAATAAGGTGAGCCGCCTGTTTCTTCCTCTTCTTCTTCTTCTTCTTCTTCTTCTTCTTCTTCTTCTTCTTCTTCTTCTTCTTCTTCTTCTTCTTCTTCTTCTTCTTCTTCTTCTTCTTCTTCTTCTTCTTCTTCTTCTTCTTCTTCTTCTTCTTCTTCTTCTTCTTCTTCTTCTTCTTCTTCTTCTTCTTCTTCTTCTTCTTCTTCTTCTTCTTCTTCTTCTTCTTCTTCTTCTTCTTCTTCACAGTTATGTCCATGGTGGCTAGTGTAGGGACAGTAGGGAGATACTTGACTGAAGCAACTGGGAGTTTTCTGGACAGCTAAAGGTGGTTTGAATTTTTTTTAAAACTATATTCAATGGAATGAGCAACTTGCAGTGTAGAGAAGATTCACAATGCCCCAAATAAGTTGCCATCATCACCGACAATGCACTGTGAGGCGTTCAGGATATGATAAAAAAAAACAGAGGTATTAAGAAATCACTTTCATGTGTAGCTGTCATTGAGTCTAATGCCAGCTTCCTAAGAAAGTACTTCCTTAATACCTCTGCCTTTCTTATCAGTGTGTAATCAATCAATGAAGCTATTACGAGCAACTAAGTAGTCTGAATCTTTTCAATGATTGTCTCTTGATCTTGGTTTATGACCTATTCAGACTTGGTGTATAACCTGAGTCCTCATACCCTGATTTAGCCCCAATAAGTAAGAGATGATTGGCAATCCAGTTCGTAATGAACGACTAATAGTGCGGGAGCTGCCATCTGTTTTAGATAAAGAGATTAATCAAGGGATTTATGACCAGACTGGCCAACCTCCCTATTATCGCCCGGTATACCGGCTTTACCAATCCTCCCCTTTCCGTTGCCATGGGACAGGTTTGGCAGTCAATCATCACCCCTTCCCACCCATGTCCGCTCTCCACCATCTCCCACCCGTCGTCTCCAGGAGGATCAGCAGGGAGTGGAATTTATGATAAATAGTAATATGCTGTGACCTGGACTCCTAATGCACAAAGGGGCTGTGTAGCGAGTAAATTGCAGATTTGTTCTCCCAGGCCATATTGCATTTTGCCACCCTGTTGCCTTGTGCAAGGGGCATACGGTAAAGCCCATGCAGGATCTCTCCCAAGTGGCTTTTATTATTGTGCAGCAGCAATCTATTTGGTTGGGTAATTATATACCAGAAGGAAAGCCAATATGACTACTGTGGTATGATTATGAACTGAAGGAAAGCGGTTTGATGATTGAGAACATTGAGAACATGCCTATGAGACTACCTGAAAAGGTGAATGGCGGCCACCTGAGATTTGTATGTGTTATTAACAATACGTGCTTGAACACCATCCAAAAATAACATAGCAAATAAAGGAAATTGTTCTTAAAAAAAAAGTGTTTTCGCTCCTAATGCATCGATGCACCTTTTCTATGTCTGTAATCTTTAGCATACCCCAAAGCCACTTTTGACTTCAGATGTCAATATTTTATACCACTATTACATTGATAAGGTGGGGTTGTTTCAATTTTCGAAAAGCATTCCCATTCAAGGCACATCTCAGTTATTGAGAGTACTCATTGTACCCCCTGAGTTAAATGATTTTTTTTTTAATGCAAATAATTGCTTCAGCTTCTTCAGCCAAACGGAAGGCACACTAAATGAATCATCTACCAGTCGATCCAGGAGTAGCTATCTCGTTATAGGGTGCTAATATTGGAACAATACACAAAATTGTGCATCTTTGGTAAATGTTTTTGTACTTACAGTAAATTGCCTCCCCTCGGTACAGTAGATCTGCCTTTGCATGCTCTAACCTACCAAATCAGATTATGAGGATGCATTGTCCGGTAGAGGCTTCACTAATAAAGGTTTTGCAGAATTATCAAAGCAATAGGGAGCCATTTCCTGTCCCTCCAAACAATACAAAATTAATTAAGGTCCACTGTTCTTTTGAAGGCAAAGCTCCAAAATTAATCAACAATTCTGGTACTCAAGTATACAATCGCATCTCTGGCATAAATTAGACTACTTCCCTCCTACCCATCCTCCCTTAAGGTCAATCGCATGATTATGCAAAGCAAAGCAGTTGCAACTACTGCAGTGATTGTACCAAAGGGATACAAAGCATATTAAAATTAATCATTGCAAATGAAAAGGAAACAAGATCTGTTTAGACTGGAAGCCATTCGCTCTTCCTTTTTTTTTAATTTACAGAAATGAGCGGATCCGAAATCAAAGTTATTTTAATCAAATGGCCTTACATAGTATAAAGTGTTCAAAACAGTTGTCATAATTGGCGTGTTATGTCTTAACAGCTCCAAGAGAGGACATGGGGTTTTCCATATTAGGTGTCTTGACAGTTTTTTCTCTCAATATAAAATCAATTGACTGAACCACCACAGAAAAAGTGGTCATAAAAACAGGTTTCTCAATGTCATAAAGCCACCCAGCAAATTGTCGTTATCTGTCGCCATGATTGGTCATCAATGGTGACTCCTTTCTGAGTGATAACTCACTGCGTCATCTTTCGCCACTGTGTGTCAGTCTCACATGGCATGGCGATTTATCACAACAGTCGCCAACATGATCTCACTCACTGCGTGAGTATGTGCCACCCCTTGTCATTCCTCACAAAGCATGGTGACTTATCACCACCATCGCCAACATGGATCTAACTCACTGTGTGAGTATGTGCCACTGCCTGTCAACTCTCAGTCAGAATGGCAACTTTTCACCTGCATTGCCACATGGCTCTCACTCACTGCGTGAGTGTGTATCACTCCTAGTTAATCTTCTCTCAAAATGGCGACTTATCACCACCATTGCCAACATTGGTCTCACTCAATACGTGAATTTGTGTCACTCCAAGTCAATGCTCTCTGAGGATTGCATCATCTGTCACTCACTCTCACTCACAGTGGCAACTTATCACCACCATTGCCAAAGTTGTTGAGACAGCACCACTGTTCAACATGTAGCCTATCTAGGAAGTGTGGGCATGAAGTATAAGTCCCATACGTATCAAATGAACTTTGTTTCACACTGATTTCTATGTAATACTTCAGAGTTGAATCAAACAAGATTATATAGAGAGAATATCAATTGAATTTAGATAGAGGTATCTCTAAAATGAAAGCAACTATCCATAAACACCTTTTCTCTGGTTACAGGAAAAATACATAGGGAAATATCAACATGAACACCTTGTCTGTGGTTAGAGGGAAGATACATATGGCAATACCTTCTCTGGCAAAACATACTTTGATCTGGCAGATGTGAGGCTGCATGATTACCAATGTTGATGATCATGAGCTTTTCATCTAACAAGGTGAGTGATCACCAGCATCACCATCACTGGTGAGTCTGAGTGATCACCACTCTCGCCATCCATGGTGAACCTGCGCTATGACGTGGTGCGCGTTTCATCTAGCGAGGTGAGTGATCACTCGTGTCGCCATCCCTGGTGAGTGTGGGTGATCAAGATCCTCACCCTCTGTGGTGAACCTGTGCTATCATGATGTACGCGTTTTATCTAGCAAGGTGACTGATCACAATCCTTGCCATCCGTGGTGAATGTGCATTATGACGTGGCGTGCGTCTCATCTAGTGAAGTGAGTGATCACTCATGTCGCCATTCCTGGTGAGGATGAGTGATCACTCATGTCGCCATCCCTGGTGAGGATGAGTGATCACGATCCTCGCCATCCCTGGTGAACATGTGCTATGACGAGGTGCGTGTTTCATCTAGCGAGGTGAGTGATCACCCGCGTCGCCATCCCCGGTGAGTCTGAGTGATCACCATCCTCGCCATCTGAGGTGAGGCCATGTGATCACCACCATTGCTATTCCTGGTGATCTTGTGCTATAGCGACGTCGTGTTCCATCTAGCGACATGTGTGAGCCACTTCACACAGGTTGACGAGGAGTCACAACAATTTGCTGGGCATAGTCCACTTGGCCTCTGTCGCGTGATTCAGCCATACATCTCCTATATAAATTTTTGCGACCGAGGCCTAGTGGACTATCGATGTTAGATTACATTTGGGTTTCTCTTATAGTACCATATAAATACATCTGTAATGAATAAACAAATACACTGACAAGATGCTGCACTCCAATAACAGTTTGACAAGCGCCCTATCCGAGTAATCTGTACAAAGATAACAATCCAACATTACTAGAACACACACAGGAGTAAACAGCAGCAATTCTACAATGCTACTTAATTCTCTTCTCCTTGTGTCCTATAGATTACATTGTGGTCTCATAGAGAAAGTACTAACAGTCATGGAGGAACTTTGCTTTCACATAATAGGTACAATGTCATTTACTATAGAAAACGGTCAACTAACTGACAGTAAAGCGTAGATGCTGATGTGTTGTGTAGTTGAGTATTACGTAAGTGACCCTTTAAAAATAAAGCATACAATTTGTCGTCTTCTAGCTGATACACTTGGTTACTTTAGATGAAGTCTATTGATGATCACAACGTCTAGGCAGAGGCGAGCACAATGTATATATTCTCCCCTACTGAGATTTTCTTCACATAATCAAACTCCACCAAGACACCCTGTATATCCACAAATATTACTTAGTAAAAAGGGAGCACAATATGGGTCTAACTTATGCTGGGTAGGAGAGATATTTACATGATATATATATATATATATATATATATATATATATATATATATATATATATCATGACTGGTTCAAGACGGTTATTTATGTGTCCCTATAAATAACCAGCCAAGGAAAAAGGTACGTGTAGGTGTGTCGTGGCAAAACAAAGTAGTACATCACTGACATGTTTCACACCTGCTCATATCAGAGAGGTATAGCATTTGGACTAATTGAGCCCCCACCTCATACAATAAATAAGCAAATATTAATGAACATTACATATTTTACATCGTATCCTTCTCTGTGTGGCTGGCGTATTCTAAGAAGCCATTATATGCATTGACATTTGCATGGCCCATGAGATAATTTGCTTTCGAATAAAAAAGAAAAACTCCCCTTGTTTGTCACAGCAGGTCATGTGATCATCATCCATTGAAAATGGACATATTGTATTCCATCCCCCCCATTGAATATGGCGTGTCCTGTACTGTTCTATATTAACGATCGTATCAGCCATGAAATAAAACATACACTTAACTCGGTATCAATGTGAGGAATGTAGCCAGTATGCTTGGATGAACAGATGAATACACTAATGTGTGATTTGGGAGTACCTGTTATCCAGGCTGGTTGTCTGTCCTCTAGGCTGATCATTAATGTAGGATACAGTCAGTGTGGCAGGTACCAGTCCAGGGAAAGATATAGCCTCCAGGGTCCGCTAAATCCACAGGACTGACCGCTGTGCTGATAACTTCCATTCACCATATAACATCAAAAACGTTCTCCTTAAGAGTAAATGGCATACACTGTAAGAAAAACCCAATAATTGTTGAATCTACCAAAGATCCTCATAACACTGAACAGGGAACCATGTTATTGTATAACAGTGAGTCAGATTATAGTAATTACAAGAAGCCCCATGTGGCAGTACGGTGGTACACAAATGGACAAGGAATCTCATTGAAAATAACGATGGATCTCTGGCAACTTTAAGACGAGGATTCCATCGTATTACAATATGACAATTATGTAGGGGAGATGCTCAGTGAGTTTAAGAGCACATGAACATGACAATTTCGCATAGTGTGGAAAGAACACAAAAGAATACAGTCTAGACGGAGCCAAGTACATTACAAGTAGACAGATCATGGTAATTCGCTATTTATAAATTAGAAATATTTCAGGGATATAACATCAGAGCACAGCATGGAGGGGTTCATACAGAATATGACCGGAGCATCTTAGGAGGAGGAATGTATAAAAATGAGGGAGCTGCATGCTTTGGTCTGGTTACCTTGCTTAGCGTCCCACGGTTGGCAGGAACTTGATACCAACATCATTTCCAACGGCGTTTTATCAGTAGTCTCAGATTTCTCTACATCCTCTATGTACCAGCCATTAATGCACACAGAAGCAGGGGAAGTAGGACGTTTCTGCCTTACGGTTCGATATCTCCTTCAAAGCAACGACAGGGGCGATTAGCATTTCCACATAAAGGGAAGGTATAAAATTGCATAGCGTCTTGAAAGATGAATGTAGAGTTTCTTATAGGGAAGGAGGCAGCATGCAATGTGGAAGCCGTTCAGCACTCAAAAGAAGATAAATACCATTTTATATGTTAATCCACCCCGGACCTGCGCCACGCCATAAGTAGTGGGTGGCAGGGTGTATCTAAGTTACGTACTATAAAGCACGCTATATAAACAAAAACTGGAGCAAGTTTCAAATCAATTTAAGAATGACTCTTCTGAGCCGAATGGGAAAAGGAAAGAAAACGTCAGAAAGAACGGCCTAGGTGGGTGTCATGCATGATTGCGGACGAGAATTGTTAAGCCTTGTATCTCACAGGGCGATATAAATGGTACTGACAAAATTTCCCGACAATGGACAGATGTTCCTTCCACAGAATGAATTATCACTTAAGAAGGCCATTTGGTCTCCACTTACTTAAATAGGTTTCCAATAACTGGATAGAATTGTCACCACTCATATAGTCTCTCCCGTTTTGGGTTTAATTAAGAATATTCTAATCGATGCAATGATATGTATGGGGCCTATAAAACTGAGGTAGAAACAGTTCTGATATCCAGTGCACGGTGTGAGCTAGGGGAGGAGGAGGTGGAGGGCGCTTAACGACGATGAGAGAAGGGGTGTAGGAAGAAAGGGATATATATGATGTAATATTAAGAAATCTGTCCCGTCAGTTAAATGGTACTTTTTCAAGAAAGAGATGATACACATTCTCGAAAACTGAAATAAAGAAGACAATGTCTCTCCACATTAGGCACACAGATAGGAACGATGAAATAAATGTTGTTTATGCTTAAAGAGGAAACTCTGTTTGGGACAAAAGACCCTGCAGGTATCCTGCAGTATTTTATCAGACGCTGACAAATTGCAGTCATTGTGGCGAGTCAAATGCTCTCAGATACAGAAGAATTAAAGGCTTTGGTGAAAAAGACAGCATTATGTTAATTCCTTTCTTTTACCTTCCTTGTAATACAAAATCAGTGACAATTAGAAGTTTATTTTTATGTCCTTGTGAAAGTTGAGGTGACTAATTAGTAATTTAGGCAAATCCAAAAACACAAAGATTGATGAGGAAATGATGGAACTCCGTTCAAAAACCTGCGGCAGCAAGTGAAGACCAGTCGGAGAATTCTTATGCTGGTGAGACGAAATCCAAAGCAAATGATAGGGGGGAACACAATAATTGAAAAGAAAAAAAAAGACAGTTGAAGAATAAATAAGTGCCGTCAAAGGAGGATTGAAAGGCTTCCTCTGTAGTTCTATTTATGAAGAGCCATATGTCAAACAGAACACCCGAATTAAATGCATATTCATTGCAACTCAGTATGATCACCAATGTTATATTAAGATACAGAACGAGGGCATTTGAAAATACTACACGAGAATAAATCCTTTTATCAGTAGAATAAATCTTAGATATCACTTAGAAAAGGAGGAAGAAATACCTCTAGTAATATAAA
Source organism: Acholoe squamosa (assembly GCA_949317995.1). Lineage (NCBI taxonomy): Eukaryota > Metazoa > Annelida > Polychaeta > Phyllodocida > Polynoidae > Acholoe > Acholoe squamosa. Next base: position 43,162,652 of record OX439038.1, read on the forward strand.
TAGATTTGTGCCGATCGTTATTGTCCTATGAAGACGGGGATCCTAAATCATTATTAATAAAATATAATTACAGTCATATCTTATAGGCTGGGTGGCATTACATGTATATATTGGGATTGATCGATTTCACTGCAACCAAAACATAATATTTCGAATCTGAAACTGAACATCCAATCTGAAAAGCCAACATCCGAGATAAATCAAGATATATATATATATATATATATATTTATATATATTGTGGCGTAGACCGAGGGCTTGGCGGGGGAGCTGAAACCACCCTGGCGTGGGGGCGGCGAGACAGTTAAACTCGGAGTCATGTCAGAAGCCGCCGTTGTTTACATGTTGGCGGAGTAGATCCCCCGACGCTGACTTGATGGTTCTAGAGCCAGCGTTGGAGGATATGAAGGTGTATATATATAGGAAAGCGATCCTCCGTCAGACAGTTGGAGTTACGAGCTGGACGGGGACGTTCTCCAGGGTTGGCCTTCAGGTATTCACCATAAGACAGCATAAGGACTTAGATGGTGTGGGGAAGACTGCCAGGCAATAAAGTATAACAGTTGAACACAAGTTGGCGGAGTTGGATCATCCTTTATTTATAGGCGGGGTTTGGCAAACGCTACATTGGTGACAGCGGTGTTTGAGGTATCCACAGAAGAAGGATGGCAGAGGCTGCTAACTATTCAACAGAGGACGAGAATGTCAATATTGAGATGGGAGAAGATAGAGAGGATAAGGGAACCCTCTTGGAGGTAGTCGATGAGGAGGTGACGTTAAGGAGGGGAGGCATAACCCGTCAGGAGGAGGACCTGCCGGAGAGACAGATGGAGCCAGTTGACAGAGAACCCCCGGCGTTTCCCGAGGAACCACAGGGCAAGGGAGATCGGTTGAAGGAGGAGGATACTTACCGGTGGCCATGGGAGACGGAGGACAAGGAGAGGGCGAGACGGCCGAAATGGAAGGTGCCGGGCAAGGATGCATGGCCAGGATATACCCTGGGATGGGACACGGGGCCCCATAGAGGGTGGTGGACGGAGGTAAACAAGCCACTGGTCGGGGACCGGAGAAATGAGGTGAAGGGAGCCGAGGGGGAGTAGGGGAACCTTCCGGCAAAGAAGACTGTCAAAGAGGAAGGCGGGCTACCACTGAAGGCGGAGAGTTATGATGGGAGTGGGAAAGTCAGCAAAGACGACACACCCCGAGGAGGAGCAGACGGAGAAGGAAACAGTAAGAATAAACCAGTGGTGAAGCCCACTAAATATGATGGTACTACAGACCTGGCCGATTACCTCAACCATTTCGACTTGTGTGTTAAGGTGAATGGTTGGAGTTTGGCGGAGGCGGGTATGTTCCTGGGGCTTAGCTTGACGGGGGCGGCAAGGCGGCTTCTGGCGGGGCGGAGGCCGGCTACGCCGGAGGGGTATGCGGAGTTGCGGAAAGCCCTGGTAGAACGCTTCGAGCCTACCAACCAGGAGGAGACTTACAAGGCATTCCTGCGGATGAGGGTACGGAGAAAAGGAGAGGGGCTACAGGAGCTACAGGAAGATTTGATGAAATACACCCGATTAGCTTACCCCGAAGCGGATGTGCGCACAACTGACACGCTGGTGGTGGACAGGTTCCTCTTGTGCTTGGACAACCCATTGAGACAGTGGGTATACCAAACACAACCAAAGAACTTGCAAGAGGCGGTCATGACAGCCGTGGGGGCGGAGGCCTATTTAAAGAATGAACAGGAATCCCTACAGAGGGTGAGGGCTGCCGACGCCTCCGTCAGTGAGCACCTGCAATCCAATGACGAGAAGATGGATAAGATGGCGGAGCTGATAGATAGGCTGGTAAGAAGGTTGGACGAGCCAACAGCGGGGGGAAAGAAGAGGAGGCAGAGCAGCACGGCGTGTTTCGGTTGCGGACAAGAGGGCCACTTCAAGAGGGAGTGCCCCAATGGCAAACCTAAAGAAGGGGGCCAGAAGTTAGAGGAGCAGACACCCCCCGGCGGCGGGAAACTAGAACCGACCTTTACCGAGGGCCGGGTACAGGTCGGAGTAAACGGGCCAGCCAACACAATACAGGGTCGCAGAGAGAGAGGTGGCGGAGGATTGATAGTGGAGGGCCACCTTGCGGGGTCGCCAATACAATTATTAGTAGATACAGGAGTCTCCTTGAATCTGGTATCTGAGGGATGGTGGAGGAGACACGGCGGAGGACGGGTACTGAGGGAAGCTACAGAGAAGGTCTACTCTGTCGATGGGAGACCTATGAATATACAGGGAAAGGTACGAGCCAACCTACAGTTGGGACATAAAACGGTCGAGGCAGACTTTGTAGTCAGTGATACAGGCACGGAGGGAATCCTAGGAGCAGCCTTCCTTCGTATCCATAACCTGATGGTGGATGTCGCCCGGGGGCGGCTAGTATGGACAGAATGGGAGGAGGTTTGTCAGATAGTGAGCACTCGTCCAGCCGTCTTAGAGTCGGGACAGGAGTCCTTGTTGGAAGGCACCATAAGAGGGCCATGGCAGACGGGGATGACGTAGTGGTGGAGGGCATGGCAGGGCACAAGGGTGAACCGAAGTTCTTGGTCGGCTGGGGGTTGGTGAGGCCGGAGGGGAGAGATACCTGGGTGAGAGTACTCAACCCGGGGCCTGAACCTATAGTTATTTACCGAGATATGACGCTGGGCGCTATTCAGAAAGTCGACAGAGAGGCGGAGCAGTCGGAAAGCAAGGGGAGCTGGTGCCGGGTGGCGGAGGCGTCCGGAGGGGGGAACCTAAAAGCCCTGGTAGATGAACTGGTACAGGGGACGGAGAGCCCCAGGCGGAGGCAGTTGGCGGAGTTGCTATGGCGCCACATTGGGGCATTTCAATGCCATAAGGGAGATAAGGGCCATACCTCCCTGGCCAAACATAAGATTGAGACAGGGAACCATCCGCCAATAAAGCAGCCGCCCAGGAGGCTAGCGCCCCATCGGAGGGAAGCTGTTGAAGCCGAGGTGGAAAAGATGTTGGAGGCCGGAGTAATTGAGGCCTCTACTAGCCCGTGGGCCTCTCCGGTGGTCCTGGTTAAAAAGAAAGACGGAACGACACGATTCTGTGTGGATTACCGGAGGCTGAACGCCGCCACGGTCAAAGACGCCTATCCTCTTCCGCGGGTGGAGGATTGTTTAGATACCATGGCCGGAGCCTATTGGTTTTCTTCCCTGGACCTCGCCAGTGGCTATTGGCAGTTGGACACAGAGGAGGAGGACAGGAAGAAAACAGCGTTTACCACGCACAGGGGTTTATACCAGTTCAGGCGGATGCCCTTCGGTCTGTGCAATGCCCCAGGTACCTTTGAAAGAGTCATGGAGGTGGCAATGAGGGGATTGCAGTGGAAGACCTGCCTGGTTTATTTGGACGACATTGTCGTCTTCTCTGCCTCCTTCAAGGAACACCTACTCCGTCTAGGGGAGGTGTTGCGGAGGTTGGAGCAGGCGGGGCTGAAGATAAAGCCGTCCAAGTGCCAGCTAGCAAGGAGGAGGGTCCTTTTCCTGGGGCATCAAGTCAGTAAGGAAGGGGTAGCAACAGACCCGGAGAAAATAGAGGCTGTACAGTCCTGGCCCACACCTAGGGCGGTGACGGAGGTACGAAGCTTCTTGGGACTAGCTGGCTACTACAGGACGTTTGTCCCGGAATTCTCTACCCGCGCAAAGCCCCTGAGCGCCCTGGCGGAGAAGGGTCGCGTATTCCGTTGGACGGAGGAGTGTGCGGAGGCGTTCCAAGACCTGAAGGACCGGCTGACGGAGGCACCTATCCTTGCATTCCCTCGGGCCGACGGGCAGCTGGTAATGGACACCGACGCCAGTGATACGGGGCTTGGGGTGGTGCTGGCTCAGGAGCAAGACGAGGCGGAGAGGGTCCTGGCTTATAGGAGCCGTACACTGAGTAAGCCCGAAAAGAACTACTGTGTCACACGGAGGGAACTCTTGGCCATAGTGTTTGGACTGTGGAAGTTCAAGCATTACCTCATAGGACGCCCTGTTATAGTGAGGACCGATCATGCCTCCCTCCGATGGTTGCTAGACTTCAAAGAACCGGAGGGGCAGTTAGCCAGATGGTTACAGGTGATAAGCACTTACGACATAGTGATTCAACACCGCCCGGGGAAGTTGCATGGCAATGCCGACGGGCTGTCACGCCGGCCCTGCAAGCAGTGTGGAAGGGAGGACGAGGCGGAGTTGTTGCATTGCCGGGTCCTCACGAGGGCGCAGAGGAAGGAAATGGACGGGGGCCCTCCGCCTGTGGCGGTGGGGCCTACTCCGCCGGAGGGAATTCCGTGGCGAGTGCTGCAGGAGGGAGACCCTACACTGGCGGCAGTACGCAGCTGGGTAAGGGGCGGAGAAGCACCCCCGGAGGAAGAGCAAAGGACCTGGGGTTATGAAATGAAAGCATGGAGGGCACAGTTGACCAGGTTGGGTGAGGAGAAAGGGGTACTGGGACGATGGTGGGAGGATCTAACAGGGACGAAACACTTCCAGATCGCGGTGCCCGAGGCTAGTCGGAGAGAGGTACTCCGGGAGGTGCACGGGGAGCCCCTCGCCGGCCACTTGGGAAGGAATAGGACCATCCGCCGACTGCAAGGGGGATATTACTGGCCTGACTTTAGGAGGGACGTAGCGGCATGGTGTGCCACCTGTGAACCCTGTTTGAGGAGGAAAACCGCCCCACCTGCCCATAGGGCTCCAATGGGGCATGTGGGGGTGGGTCTGCCACTACAAAGGGTGGCCCTGGATGTTTTGGGGCCGCTGCCTCTCTCCTCAGCCGGCAATCAGTACATTCTGGTAGCAGCAGACTACTTTACCAAGTGGACGGAGACCTATGCGATGCCCAACCAGGAGGCACCTACAGTAGCTAGAGTGGTGGTAGAGGAGTTTATTTGCCGGTTTGGCGCGCTGGCGGAGTTACACACGGACCAAGGAAAAAACTTCCAGTCGGGACTTTTGCGGGAAATGGTAGCACTTCTGGAGGTGAGGCAAACTAGAACGTGTGCCTTCCGACCACAGAGTGATGGACTGGTGGAGGGAGTACTTGGCAGAACTTCAATCCAATATGGCCGCTGCCTACGCCACGGCAAGGGGAGCTCTGGGTAAATCTACCTGTCGACAGAGACGAAATTATGACGCAAGAGCAGCATTGGCGGAGTTCCTGGAAGGGAGCTATGTCTACTACTACTACCCCCGGCGGAGGAGGGGGCTGACACCGAAGTTGCAGAGTTATTGGACTGGACCATGGGAGGTGGTGAAGAGACTGGGAGAAGCAGTATACAAGATCAAGAAAGGAAGGACAAGTAGGGTAGTCCACTATGATGCACTCAAGGCGGTTCCGGATCCACCAGTAGCGCAAGAAGGAAGAGAAGAGGGGACGGAGGATGGAGAGTTGAGCCTGTCAGAGACAGGGGAGGACGATTCCGAGGACGAGGCGGAGAACCGGGGAACCAGCGCCATACGAGCAGTCCTATTGGCGCCAAACCGGGGTACATGGCGTAGATCCAGGAACGTCAAGGGTGGAGTGAGAATGTCGAAGGAAAGCCAAGACTGGTGTGCTGGATGGATGGAACAGGAGGAAAGGTTACGAAAGGAGGCAGAAATGTCTCATTGGAGGGGAGTGGAGCCAGAGGAGGAGCCACCCTACGAAGAATGGTCCTTGGACGAGATGGGGCCGTCGGGCGAGGAGGATGTGGAGGACGCGGAGGAGCTGGCCAGGCGGAGGCGAAATCATCTCCAAAACATAGAGATACACGCAGAAAGGGCTAGGAGGGCCAGGGACCCCAAAAGAAAGGAAATTCTGGCCAAACACCAGGAAAGGTGGAGAATATTCGAAATGATCGAAGAAGCTGGGTATGATAACCGAGTCAACGAGGAGAGGGAAGCAAGGCGCGGGAAAAGAGCTCGGCGGGCGGTGGCGCCGCCTGGTGGCGACAGGGTCAACCACGCCGAAGAAGGGCTGCTAGCGCCCTCTAGCACCGAAGTTACAGGCGGGCGGCGGGAGTCACTAAGCAACGCAATAAACAACTGTGATGTAATAAAAGGAGAGTCGTTAGAGATAACGCGCCACTTCCAGAGTACAATGGCGGATGATACCAGACGAGTGGTGTTGAGGGGCGTGGGAGCGAACAAAAGCGAAGTAGTTCTGCCTGATTATGAGGAGGAGGTAGGCTCCGGCAAAGTTACCTCCACAGTCTCTCACGGTTCTAAAACTAGCTCCGAACACAGGGAAAGCCGCCGACAGAGGAGAGAAAGAGGGTATTCTCTGCCGCATTCTTCGTCCAGCCGGTCCACCAGTGGCCATCAGAGGGAGGGAGAGGAGATGGGAAGCAGCAGGCGGAGTCGGGAGGAATCAAGCAGTACTAGCCGCGGACGGAGTGAGAGAGGCCACCGCCACGGGACTACGTCAGAGCGCAAGAGGAAGCGTTCCCACGGGTCCAGCAGCGGTCGGCGGTTGAAGGATAACAACACCGAAGGCCGAGACGGAGAGCGTGGGAAAGCGAAACTTTCCCACGGCGGGGGAGACAGAGACGGCCACCACGGCGGAGGGCCTGCCCGCGTCGTGATTGGTCGGCTGATGGAGGGGGGCGGGGACCCGGCAGCCCCTGAGCTGGATATAAGCCGCCGACATCCTCCGTCTCAGTCAATTCCCGTCAGCTTTTGGACCACGCCAGAGATAGTCATGCCTGTTTTCCGAAACAATGAGCACAAACCAGTGCCAACAGAGATGGTGGAGGGGGAGGAGGTACCCCGATACCGCTGCGAGATCTGCCGACGGGGGAAGGCGGGGAAACAGTGGTTCTTTATGAGGTCAGATGGCCTCAACAGGCATCTACGTACGCATGCTGAGATGCAGGAGGGATACCAGTGCCCAGGGCCAAAGTGTGACCACATGGTGGCCAAGGCTAGAGTAGACGACTTACGGCGGCATATTAGTCGCATACACCCTGAAATAGACAATTGGATTCCCCCGGAGGAGTGCCTCATGCTACCACTGGGGAAGGCTGCGGAGTCAGCGGAGGGGGCAGCCGGCACTTCTACTGACACCCCCCTGGAGAAGGCGCCGGAGGAGCAACAGGAGACTCCAGTTAAAGTACCAAAGAAGAGGAGAGGGGGTAGCGGGGGACGGAAAACGAGTATACAAGTCACCGGGCAAGGCAGCTCCACAGTGGAACAGCCCAAACCCAGCACTTCAACAGTCGACCAGGGTAGCCCACAGGGGTCTACCTTCTCCACGGCCACATCCCCGGGAGTCTCATTACTGGAGGAGTCAGAAGCCACCGCCAAATACTTGGAACAGCTGATGGGGTATTCAGATGGGGACGCTACTTCGAAGAGCGGCGTGTCCACTAGGTCTACACGGAGTTCTGGGGGGCAAGGCGTGAAGAGACTGTATGAGCAGGGGACGGAGGGAGCACTAGGGTCGGCGGGGAAGAGGGTTAAGAGGGCAGGGGGTGAGGCGGCCGGAACAGCGGACGGAGGAGCCGGGCCAAGCACACCCCGGGCCCAAAGTCTTCTGGCTCTAGCACCCGCCTTAGACTCAGGGGAATTGCAAATCGACGATGAAGTAGCGGCTAAATTAAAATTTGTGAAAGGGCTCCTGGTTGAAAAATATGGACAGAAAGGGGAGACACCGACTAAGACCCTCCTCCGCATGCAAAGGGATCTCCCACCCGGGACAGTTAGTATAGAGGCATTAGAGAAGGAGTACGAAGAGACCAGGAAAGACCAGCCTACTACCAGAACTTCCCTTAAGGTATCTACCTATGAGGACATCTCTGCTACTAGTGGGGAAGACGGGGAGAGTCTGGGTTTAGGGGGAAATAGGCTGGACTCCTCTCCGGAGAAGGTGGGTCCCTACGAGCTAGTAAACAAGCCCAAGCCTGAGCTTGTAAAAACTGTGACTATAGTGGAACCAATGTCGCCTGAGAAGGCGGAGGACAGGGGCCCTGAGAAGCCTGACCCGGCGGAGGAAGGGGGTTCGGAGGAGGCGGAGAAGGAGGAGAACAATGAGGCCAGTGAGGAGTCGGAGGAGCTGCCCATTGTTATCCCGCCTTACATGGCAAGATGTCCTAAGCTCAAAGCCCAGTTTATGGCAGTGATAGAAGATGCGAAAAAAAAGAACCAATCAGAGGAGCAGGAGAAGAGAGATAGGAAGAAGCGGCAGAAGGAGGAGGAGGAGCGCAGGCTGGCGGAGGAGCAAAGGCAAGAGAAAGAACATAAGGAGGCGGAGGAAAGAAGGCTAGAAGATGAGCGCAGGAAGGCGAAGGAGAAAAGACTGAAAGAGGAGGAGATCAAGCAGGCTGAGATAGAGAAGCAGAGGAGGGAGGTCACCCCAGAAAAGCCAAAGACACCTAAAGGAAAAGGGGGGGGGAAGACCACAAAGAAGAGAAGCCTAGAGGCTCTTTTAATCGAAGCCGATGCAGAAAGCCCAAAGAAAAGTCAGGGACAGCAAGTGGCAAGTAGCGTTGTTCTGCCTAAACTGGACCGCTATCCAAAGACTGTTAGAGTGGGCCTAGATGGATTAGTACTGTGCTCCCCCAGGGGAGAATTTCTATTACAAGTTGAACTCGGAGGGGAGGAAGCGGGGAAGGCGGAGACGGTCGTGTTAGTGCCTGAAGGGGTGGACACCCATGTGGGGGGGATGGACGACCCTGAACCGCCACCCATGGTAGACAAGGACAGGGTCCTGGTAATTACTGGCGCTCCCGTGGGGGATATGAAGGAAGGCGGAATAGCTTCTACCCAGGGAGTAGTAAACATAGAGGAAGTAGGTCGGCCCAGGGTGGAGAGGTCGGCGGCTGGTGGAGACGGGGTGACAGAGGCCGCGGAGGAGGGGATGCCATGGCATGGGGATTACTCCGGACCAGCAGAACTACGGGAGTATTCTAAAAGACTGAGGCTGCCGCGGGAACTAGGCCCGGATTTACGAGTTGTGCCAGGGGTTTTGCAGTCCTCCTCTATACACTCCCTCACTACCGGGGACTTTGAACTGGTGCAGATCATAAGGACTCGCTACGGTCGGGGGAACAAGGACAGCTGCTGTGGTCGCTGTGGGCAAAGGTGGCCCACCAAGTTGGCGCCTACTGGAACTACGGAGGAGGCGGAGGAGGACGAGACGAGGGAGGGCAACGACCAAGAGAGCGTGGTAAGTGTAGCCCTTTGATGTCTACAAGGTGGAGGAAGGGCCCAGTATAGGGCTTGGCGGAGGTGCTATCCGGGTCGGAAGCAGGGCTACACAAGTACAGGGAGCTGGGATGCCGGAGGGGTCGTCATGAATGGCTAACCAGTACAGGTTAGGCTGAGGACGGAGCAAGGGGCAACCCGGCGGGGTGGCAGGGCGGAGACAAAGCACCGGCTTGAGGGGATTCTGAACCTTCTTTTCCTGTCTTACCCTGCAGAGTCGGACGGGAGGACGGGGGAAAGCAACCCCAGCTTCCGGGGGAAGCAGACGGCGATCTGGGACGGGAGCGGAGTAGACAAGTGCCCGGGGGGGGACCGGGTGGAGGCTCCAGGCAGAGTGAGAGATGTTGGACGGAGCTCACTAGGAGGCGGAACCAGGCGGGGTACCTTGTTGGAAACAAGACACTTGACGACGTTTTATTGTATAAATTTTTTAGTGTATACAGGTATGCGCTGCATAGGGGACGGCAGCGTGCATGATCTTGTAGAATAGGCACCACCCGCAGGGGTTGGGGAAAGTAGGACACTGTATAACTATGTTTTCCTTGCATTTAACGAAAAGACACCCAGGGGCCATGGTGTAGTAATGATATTCTAAATTGGATACCCATCCGTAGGAGGGTAATATAACACTCTTTTCCCCCGTACGGTTATTGATTAGTTGGGGAGAGTGTGGCGTAGACCGAGGGCTTGGCGGGGGAGCTGAAACCACCCTGGCGTGGGGGCGGCGAGACCGTTAAACTCGGAGTCATGTCAGAAGCCGCCGTTGTTTACATGTTGGCGGAGTAGATCCCCCGACGCTGACTTGATGGTTCTTCGAGCCAGCGTTGGAGGATATGAAGGTGTATATATATAGGAAAGCGATCCTCCGTCAGACAGTTGGAGTTACGAGCTGGACGGGGACGTTCTCCAGGGTTGGCCTTCAGGTATTCACCATAAGACAGCATAAGGACTTAGATGGTGTGGGGAAGACTGCCAGGCAATAAAGTATAACAGTTGAACACAAGTTGGCGGAGTTGGATCATCCTTTATTCATAGGCGGGGTTTGGCAAACGCTACAATATATATATATATATATATATATATATATATATATATACAATTAATATAGAAAGGTATATTGAGTATGTAGTAAACAAAATAAAGTCACAAAGTAATTTCACCCATGACATACTACATGACTTTGAACATGAAATAGGTCAATTTCAAAGGATTCTGTCCAAACATCAAGCAACCACTACACACTTGGCTTCCCATTCTCCATGCAGCCCCGCCCCTTGTTCCTGCATGGGTCTGCCATGCTCTTTATGTGGCATTGCTGTGACAGCTCCAACCCCCTGGAGGTGACCTTTTGTGACCTGTTGCCTGGAGACATAGATCAAATGGGTGTGGAGGAGTCCTGGATCTTATCTGTGTTGACGACGTGAGAACACTGGGAGTCTGTGATGGATCGATGCGGGCTGTATTATCTCCGCTATCACATGACCCAGTACCCACTACCCCCCCCTCCTTCAGTAACCCCCCTCCCACCACAACCTCCTACACCCAGAATCGTCTTCCCAACGTACTGATATAAACCCTCTTATTGTCACATATATCGGGCAGCTTCTCGCCGCTACACTGAAAATAAAGGTCTCAATGAATTCGAAGGTGATCAGTATTGATGATTTAAGGTCCTCTTTCCATGTTGCTTACTGAGGTAATCGTGTTGATCACCTTGGGTCATCACTTTCTGCTACCACAGGGCCCTAGTATGCAACAATGGACAATGCAGTACAATTTGGGCAAAATAATGAAAGGCATAAGTATGTTTAATTAAAGAGAGACACCTCTTTTGTTATTGAAAATATAGCAACAACCATGGGGACAAGCTGACATTCGTTGTACAAACAATCATCTAATATGCGTCATTAGGGTATAAGTTTAATGTCCACAATAACACAGAAAAAAAATCTCCAAAATCTTAGTCAGATTTTAGCCAGAAAGGATAACTTTCAAACAATAGTTGTGGCCTGGGGGGGGGGGGGATTTTTAGTACTGGTTTTGGCCACCAGGGGGCAGTATATGAGTAAAGCAATGACAAAATATTAATATGCTAAAAAAAAGCTTTAGACCATTTTTTTTATAAGGAATCCAGTGGTATGCTTAAAATCATTCCATCTCCCCTGAACATGTTCCGTTTTGGAAATAATTTGTTTGCCATGGAAACATAGAAAATTGGCAGATAAGGCAATTTCTGGTTGCCATGGAAACCACTCCCTTAATCCAATTTGGAATGTTTCCCTCAACCTTTTTTTTTTTAAATTCCTTCAGGAACCCAGGACCGCAAACAGGGCACAAAAGTTCCTTCTAGAACCAATTTTATGACAAAAATATTACATTCCTTTGGTTATTTTTCCATAAAACTGTATTGTTAGTGTTTATGATAGGATATAATGCATTCAGAGCTTATTCCCATATTCATTTGTACATACCAACCTATGTTTAACAAGCAATTACAGCAAAACTACCGGGGATGTTTAAGCTCAAGATATGTCATTTTACGGCCCATGACTTAAACCTTTAAAAGTCATTTTCCCCCAGGAGGCACGTTTTCCCTAACCTGGCCACAGTTAGTCAAAAGTACATGCCTAAGTGTCCAGGTTTGTCTTACTCAAATACAACTTACTGTTGGTCAAGGTAACCGACTTCTCTTGGTGTTTCTGATTTTGACAACTGGCGTATAGACCATCTAAGCAGCCTACTTTGGCTTATAGCAAAATGTGGCAACATCTCTTAGTCAAAGTGGCAAACCTTTTGGGTAGTCAATGGGTCTAACATGAATTAGAAGGCTTGGTTGTAGTAGGGAAGGTGGTAATTATGTAATAGTTTGAAACGATATTCAATTAATGACAAAATAGTCATTAACATGCTTCTCTCTGATCTGGTCAGACAGGTAATCATTACACCCTGGATGAGCACAAATGATTACTTCAAAGACCGTGGTGTACTTACTGATAAGATGACGAAAGGTCATCACCACAGAGTATCTTTTAAGCCTTATATTTTCAGTGGCTCCCTGAGGGATTACCTTAACCTGTCCCTCTTTGTCTGTCCAGGTTTGTCACCACAATCATAGTGATGGACTGTTAACAATCATCCAGATTTCAATTTTGATTGGCAATTTCAGTAGAAGCATTGACACCTGATGTGACTATGGGATTCTGGGGCAGAATAAGTGAAACCTGTCATATTTCTATGGGCGATGAAACAACTTTTACTTCAGGAATGAGTCATTCATTTAAACATAGTAACCTTACATACTTTGCCATTATTACAAAGACAAGCATCGCGTTGTTAACATCAATTAGAAACAATCTTCACCTCCAATTGTTTCATCATTGATTGCACACAACTATTGATACAATCTAAGGGAACATGATATCCATAGCAAAGAGACTACAATCTATAGCACTTCTGGTTGTTATGTGAATACATAGTAACCCCATAGCATGCTTAAAGTACATGTCTACATTTTTCTTTATAAAACCTGTTAAGGCACATTAAGTACTGTAGACATGCCTTAGGCTGACCAGCAGGCTTATAGATTTGGATTAGGCCATGCATTAACACCTCCCATCTACAGGGTGACAGCACCGCGCTTGAAGCTCCCCCTAGTATTGAACCCCTTAGCCTTGGAGTATATATATATATATATATATATATATATATATATATATATATATATATATATATGTGTGTGTGTGTGTGTGTGTGTGTGTGTGTACATTATATACGTCCATTTACATCTAGAGGTACTCGTCTCTTCATGCTTCCATGGAATTGCATTGGCTGTGGATTGGCTTTGCATAAGGACTTTTCCCTTTTCTCATAGTTATTTGGACTATTGGTTTGGCTCAGGATTGTGGCCTGGTGGGTAATGTCTGGGGTATGTTTCAGAACAACTAACAATTTGGTCCTATTTTACACTTTGTACAATAACAATCATAAGATTTTTACAAACGTGAGCGTAGATTTCAAATACATAACAAAATATCGTACTAATTTCTCTAAAAGGCCCCAGACTATCTACAGTTATAGAATAAGTAGAATAAGAGGTTTTACATTTAGTAGGAAAATTTGTACAATCACCTTGTACTATTGGATATGTACAAGATAGTTGGTGATCCTAGAAGGCTTACTAGTACTTCCTACTTGTATGGCTGTGGAACCAACGCTTACAGCGTTGGTTCCACAGCCATATACAATCAGTCGGAATAGCCCTAATCCGACAATTTATAATATATCAAAAGTATAGAAAAAAATCGGTCTGATTAGCACTAATCCGACCGATTTAGGTCTGTGGAACCAGCGCTTACTGGAATCTGAAAGTGGTGATCGTAGGTTCATTTGGTGAACGTAATTAAGAATCGTTCTGAAATATACCCCTCTAATAGGATACATGCATTTACTACAGACGATTGTATCAATTTACTATATTACATTATGATACATTTTTGAAGAAAAAAAGATTTTGTGGACACATTTATAACATTAGGTTAGTGCTACATATTTAAAATTATTTTTGTGTTATTAAAAATGATCGGATTAGCATAATTTCCGCCAACCGACGGCAGTGGAATAGCTGTTTTAAGTGGCCAAACTTTTCGCCAATCTGACTATTTGTTTTCTATACTTTTAAGAATAGTCGGATTAGCAAAATTTTACTTGGCTGATGGCAGTGGAATACACGCTTATAGGTGTTGGTTCCACATGCATAAAAATCAGTCTGATTCCTAATCCTAGTCCTAATCCGACATTTATAATCTATCAATAGTACACAGAGAAAATAAAGGGAGTCAAAAGGGGAGTCCAGGCTTGCAGCCAGAATGACTCTCCTTTCTGACAAAAGGGAGTCAACTGACTCCCTTAAGGGAGTCTGGAGTTTTGCAGCCAGAATGACTCCCTTTTACTACAAAGGGAGTCCAGGTCACCTTTGACTCTCTTCCAAAAGGGAGTCTAACCACTCTTCGACTCCCTTTCAAGCAATTTGATTCCTCCTAAATACTAGTTATATCTAGACCCATGGTCTTTAGAGACCGAGTGTAATGTCAGTCATACTTCATCTTTAACACCTCTGCATTGCAGGGATAAAGATGTTAAAGGAAATTGACCTTCCTTCAGTATACATCAGTTGACATAATGGAGCAATTGACTATTTGTGCATTTAGCTTTCTGATATATGTCCAGAATTGGTGTTTAACACTTCTGAATGTAATTTAACTGCTCATATATCAACTGATTTGTGCTATTCTACTGTATTTTATTTCGAGGGTATGTACTGATTGTATTATAATTGAATTCTGTCAATATAAATGTCATTATGGTATATTCCAATCAAAATAAAGATAAGTGCATCCAGATAAATCCTCTATTGAGATAGTGCTTCCATCTAGTGATTAAAAACTACTTGACTCCCCTTGCATACACTGACTCCCTTAGGGAGTCCAGGTCATCCTTGACTCCCTTATTCACCACTGACTCCCTCAGACTTTGCCAAAAGGGAGTCAGGGTCATGTGACTCTGAATAAAAAGGGAGTCAGATAAACCAGAAAGGGAGTCTGGGTAGCGCTGACTCCCTTTAAATACCCCAGACTCCCTTTGTGACTCTGTTTATTCTAATAAATGGGTCGAATTAATAATAATCCAACCGATTCACTCCTGCGGAACCAACGCTTTAAAGTGCTGCTTCCACAGGCATAAACCGGTCAGAATAGCCATATTCCGATGATTTATGATAGGGTACATGTGGCTAAAGTATGGACAAAATTCGGTTGGATTAGCAAAAGATTGCCCAACCCATGACAATGGAATAGCCGCTTATAAGCGAAGCACTGAACAATTTACTGCATTTATTCCTAACACTCGTCACCACCTAAGGAAATGTGAAAAATACAAGAAGGAACAGAAATATTGATTTCGTGATGTGTGGCGACCTATATACAGCAACCAACTAGATAGACCTAGCTTGCAATCAAATGGTCACAAATCATAGAAAGTGTGCATATGGGGCCTCACATGTCATTCGCCCAGACATGTACCCAGAATCATGAAAAATAATTCTTATAAGTATGCTTCTTTTATGATAGCAAGGACACATCTGGCATAAATGATAATGTGATTTTCTTAATCTACAGGTCAAAATAGTCTGGACCTGAGATTTTCATGGAGGTATGATGATTGTTTCTGTAGGAAATTAAGCCCCCAACATGGCTTGTAACTTAGGCCCCTAAATGTCATTCGCCCAGACACAATTACGCCCAGACAATTTTGGGCCCATTTTACCCCCCTGGAGCCCAAAATATTCATATGGGACCATCAAAACCCATATGTAACACAAAGATCTCATCCAGCCTGACACTTTGAGCCAAAAAAAATAGAGGGGGAAACTAAAATTCGAAGAGTAGGGGCTGGAATACCTCCAAATTTGTCATATGCAAACCTTCTATGATTTTCGACCAAATGGCAGTTAAATATTCACGATTGACTTCCTCCTAGAATCCTAATAAGAGCATCAGGCCAATCTGGACCTAACTGAGGTGACATCGAGTGCCAGCCATATCGAATCTGCGAAAACAAATCGTGGTGGCGCCACCAAACGGTAATCTAATGAACCAAGGACACCAGCGGTGGCATCAGAGAAGACTCAGATAGAGACAGAGCGCTGGGGATCAGTGAAGGTCACTGCAAACGAGATTATCGTATGGAAAACGAGAACCTCGCAAGACCAGTCACCTTACAATACATCACTTGATGTCTGACTAGGGCAAAACAAGATGCCTCACGACTATATTTAGGAGGGTGGGCGAGTCTTTGGGGGTGGGAAGGATCGATGAGGATAATGAGAGAGGAGTTAAGGGGTACAAGGGTACTGGGGTTAGTTTTATTTACATGTAGGCCTAAAGTGGAGCACTTTAGTTATACCTTTGTCTTTTGGTAATAATTATCTGACCAATGTCATGTACTTTTCAATCATTTCTTTTAATCTCTATAATGGACCAAAATGAATATGTAATGGCCGGTTTAAGCACCAGGGTCTCAAATGAGTGTCGGTCGCAAATAAGCGCTTGGGGTTTAGGGGTACTGAAATCACTCTTAAGCACTAAACGCAGTATTGAAATAAGCGCCTATCTCATATAAGTGCCCGGGATACAGTGGGAATAAAACTAATGAGCATCCGGGCGCTTATACGGGTCACTTTAAAGCCCAGGGGTATGTTTCAGAATAGGCAACGATTTGCCTCACATTGTGTATCTCAAACGATAAGAAATTGTATTATTGGTTAATAATCATATTGCTGCCTTTTGGACCACAATGAATCATTGAAGTAGACCGATAAATATATCAGATTCTTCAGAACTTTAGTAGAAATATCCCAGGTGTGGAAACATGGGCTAGCGCTTGGTACAATTCTATATATACTATCATGTAAATCCTAGGATTTACCCAGATTCAGTGATCGTTGTACGGTTTTACTGATAGTGATTTAGTGATCGTACAACGTTATGAAATAGACGCCTGCTTCCACTGCCTTCGGTTGGGCGAAATCTTTGAGCCAGCACTAATCTAATCGATTTATTCTATACTTTTGTAATATTATAAATTATAATATTTTCCGACCAATGGTAGTGGAACCAGCGCAAGTCTTAAATACATTTTGGCACACATTTGCCGGCCACTATCGTACCTGGTAAAACGTTTCCGTTGTTCTTCATAGGTTTCCATTTTTCCTTCACAGGGCCCATAGAAATTAGCAGTGATTAGTGTTGGGCCGTTTTTAATACCTGAGTGTATATTTCATACTGCATCCATCTTTCACACATTGAACGCATTGAAAAGCGTATATGTATGATTTTTGCCAAATAGAACTGGTTAAACCCAAATTTGTAAACCTGTCGAATCCTGCCGTTTAATAGATTTGCACTAGAAAAACAGTGATGTACTTGTGTGATCACCGTGACATTGCAACTATCTACCGTAGGTATTCTAAAATGATACGTAGTAATATAAGAAAAGAAGGGCTGTAATATACCTTTTAAGAAAGGATAATGTTCCATGTTAAGTCAATATTTAAAATATTCCACTATTTCTAATTCCAGGCTATTTCACAATATGAATGGGACTGAAGCTGACAGGCCTCCCGTGGGCTAAGCCGCCCGAACCATTAAGGAATTCAGCCGTGCTAATCTAGACAGATTGCCAGACAAGGATGATACGATGTGATAATCCATGTCGTCCTCCAGCTCATTTAACTCAATCTGTTGAATTCCAAATTATGTTAAAGTTTTATCAAGTGAGAAACCTGGTACTTTTAACAGAAACCTGGTTGTGCTATAAAGACGATTCTACGTGTATGCAGTAAACTCGGATAGGGTGCATAATAATATGTGCACATTTATCAATGTACTGCACAATGGTATTGCATGATGAGGCATTATGGATACGCGATAAGGTCACTATGCAATACAAAACACATTTTTGAATGGAAAGCTCCATGTGGTCAGATACCTATTGCAGTTTGAATGCATCAGTGTTGGGATTTTTACCTTCAGCATTGATAGTCATCGTGTTTTCATATGAAGACACAGAAGTTAATGTTGAATTTTTTCATTGGCATTCAGTCATGTGGTTACAAGCCTTTCAATTTGTCAATAGACAATTGACAACACAAGCACAGACCTACACTACTTCGTTATGCCTGCTGACAGCGACCAATCCTTATACTGCTAATAAACATGTGATGGGTCCTTCATTTAGCCAGCTTTCCCTACTTTTGCAAGAATTTACCTTCCTGACTAAATGTTAACAGGCGGGGTTTCTGTGGTTATGTTAGAGGCCCATAATCAGCGTCTGGTGACTTTACAACCAGCCCTGTCTACTAGCTCATACACCAGCTGTGGGAGCAAGGGCCGCTATACTAGAGAGGAAAGGTTTATCTATGTAGAGGCATGAGGAAGAATTGGAGGGTTTAGCTCCTTTGGGAACAGGTAGTACTGGCTAAGAAGTGGCTCTTCTGCAGAACTGGCTTTCAATGTAGTGATAACTTTTCACTTGTGTTGCTCACTTGTAAGTGCTCATGCTAGTACGGTGCTAGAAAAGGGTGGTTTGAGTTTACAGGGGGAAGCAATATACAAACAAGGGCCTCGTGCGTATAGTGCCACTACAGGACAGTAACATGAGAGGGTCGTGACAGGACAGTAACATGAGAGGGTGGTCACAGGACAACGCTAGTGAGAGTGGTTACAGGACAGAACGAGGAAGGGTGGTTACAGGCACACAAGGGAGGGTGGTTAAAGGACACAAAGGGAGGGGTGGTTACAAGAAGCACAATGAGAGGTGGTCTCATGCATTCAAAACCTTCACCTTGAATTGCTCTTTTACCAACGTTTTTCAAGTGTTTTTGAAACATAGAAAAACATATTTCTGACATCTAGGTATCTAGAACGTGACTAAACCTTAACGTTTTGACCTCCACATTCCAAGCAAATCTACATAGTGGGCTACATAGATAAAAATTATACCAGTGTGCAATATCTATGAATGTGTATTTACTGGGTAGTCCCGGGACCTTCCCTTCCTTGTGTCCTGTGACCTCCCATTCATTGTGTTGTCCTGTGACCACCCCTTCCCCCAGTTGTCCTGTGACCACCCATTTTCCTTGCAGTCCTGTGACCTGCCTTTCCCTGTGCAGTCCTGTGACCACCCTTTCCTCACATTGTCCTGTAACCACCCCTGCCTCACGTTGTCCTGTAACCACTCCTGCCTCATGTTGTCCTGTGCACCCCTACCTCATGCTGTCCTGTGAACACCCCTGCCTCATGTTGTCCTGTGACCACCCCTGCCTCATGTTGTCCTATGACTTCCTTTTCCTTGTGCATATAGTGCCACTCTTTCGTATATCATCAGCCGTTTACAGGTACCTAGTTGGGAGAAGTCAGTCAGTGAAGTATAGAGTATGTGATACAAGTTGCTACCTGATAGTGCAGCTCTTTCTATTTTAAACAAGGCAGGTGACTTTTGACTTGTTTTAAAAAGAGGGCACATAGTGACAGACCTATTTTCCATAGGAGCAACACTCTCCTGGTTATATAAGTGGCACAAGTAGTAGTGCTCACCTCAATACATGCAGCCCTTGTTTCTTATAGTAAGCTGCGCGGCTCGGGTATATACAGAATGTACAGCCCGTGGGCCCCGCTATCCATCATCTATTGCGGTTATGCCACCATTTCCTCCATTTTGTATTAATTTCTTACCTGAGATCCAAAGAATATAGCCACGAGAAGACATTTTGTAAGAGTAAGCGATACGGCCCGGGTCTGCTCTGCGCGAAGACATTGTTTTTGTTCCTTGCCGGGAGAGGTACCGCCGTGTTTACACACACTTTTCGTATGGAATCCAACCATGAAATGTCGAGATATTAAAAAGAATACATCCTTAGATAGTCTAAATGATTCCTTCATGTCAAATGAGTCCATAATATTAACAATAAAGGAGAATCCATTGATTTTTCCATCGTAAGCGAGTCGCGGTCCGGCCATTCCCACCCGCCTCCTTGTCCGACGAAAGTGTCAGTGGCCCGGATGTAGATATAGGTCAAGGAAGAAAAACAATGGCTTCGCACAGAGCGAACCGGGCCGTGACTCGCATACGATGGAAAAATCAATGGATTCATATTTATCTCGAAGAAAATGGAGAAAATTAGCATGCATTCCTCGTCTATGGATCGAATACTTCTTGGATTTTCGATATTATAACATGAAAAGGTTGGAATCAAGACGAAAACTGAGTGGAAACATAGGACAAGGACCCCAGGTTAGAACTTATTTTTTTTCGCATTGGGTTTCATCACCGTTCAGTGTGGCGCTATGGCTAAGGCCTTCGCCTACCTCCACTGTGGCTGGGGTTCAATTCTCCTACGAGTTGGCACGATTTTTCACAATGGAAAATGGCTAGATTAACTTTGTATAGCTGCCATAATATCCAAAAATATTCTAAGTCCAACTTGACCCCGAAAAAGTATATACCAAAAATTTCAAAAATGCACATGTGTGGTATATGCAAAATAATGCACAGCTAAACTGCATATAAACCCACCGGAAGTGCCAGAATTGTGGTATAATCCACTATAACCGTCCTTTCTTGGCAAAGGACTATGACACATCTTACTAGCTCATGCCTAGCCTGAACGTCACTATTTGAAAAGTCGCAAATAGCTTTATGAGGAGGTCGGTCACCTGAGGAAGACACTATGGCTCACTCCCCCTGTATAGGACACAATTGGTTTTCAAATTTCTAGCCATTCATGCACTTTGAACCTATTCAATGTACGGTTACTAGATGACGTAGAATCAGTGGAAAGTTGGGGATGAGAGCCGGGGGATAATGAATGAATGGGGGGGGGGGTTATGGAGCATGGAATGGTAGGCTGAAGGGAAGGGGCCACTGTACAGTCAGGCAGAGGGATGCTTACGAGCTGTGGCATAATAGAGGAATGTGGTATTAGAGGGATGTGAGTGGTGAAAGTTGGGTAGGAAGTATTGCCCATAATAGCAAAGGCTGGCAATGTAAGGTGGTCACGTGGGTGGGTCGGGGGTAGGTCAAAGAAAGAAAGAAAGAAAGTGAAGAGAAGTAAGTGAGGAAAGTGATGTCGGCACGGCCTATAACTACAGGGAAAGGTATTCAGCCACCTTGGCTGACACGCCATGTTTTAAGTGCGGTTGGCAATTTCACCTAATGTCGATTGACAGCTATTGAAAAAGAATCGGCACTATAGTTGGGCTTACCCACAGTCTGAAGGGGGCCTAAATGCAAAAGCCAGCCTCTCTTTTGAACTAGCTGGCACTAACCTTATGAAAGAAAGCCATTAAAGCTTTCATGTGATGGCCACGGCGTCAGGTTGGATTGTCTAGCTGCCAAACATTGGCGCAGAGGTGCTTTCGTGTTTAATGACATGACGTCAAAAACCGAACATTAATCAGTGTGCTAGACCTAGAATCTGGAAAGGCCGGTTTCAGCACCATTGACCTTCAGATACAGTGAAACTGCTGTGGTCATAGTAGAATTATTCCGTTTGCCTGGCAGTGTAAGACTCCAGTGGTTTGGACTCTACCCCATTTCCAATTCAAGCTTACAAGAGGACCTGCTTTACGGGGACCAAAGGACCCAGCTGGGTCCTTATGTGGACGGAGTGGGTCCCTATGTTGACAACATAAGGACCCAGGGTCCTTATGCTGGCGAAATTGGTCCTTATGTTGACAGAGTCTGTCCTTATGTTGATTGAGCTTTTCTCCCTCATAATTGGGTCCTTGGGCTACCTAGTCACGGCAGGGTGGGAGGTTTTGGTAGTTGAGGGAGGCATTTTTCTAGACCTTCTAATGACGGGGGAGGGGGTGGAATTTGCCAAACTTAGGAACCAAATAAAAACTTCTTTTTTACGTTAAAAACGGTTTTCTGCCAAGTGGGTAATGACGGTGATAGAAGGGGTGGAGGCCGGGGTGGGAAGCAGGGTCTAAGGGAACATAATTATACACAGGTTCTTCTAATGATGGGGATAGAAGGGGTGGAGGCTGTTACAGGGAGCAGGGGCGCCTCAGGGACCATATACACGAGTTCTAGGTCTTCTAAAGTTAGGGATAGAAGGGATGGAGGCTGGTACAGGGAGCAGGACATCTCTGTCCCTTTTATCCCGTCATTAGAAGGCTAAGAATCAGCATATAATACATAATAGATCCCTGTCCCAGCCTCTTCCCCTTCTATCCCCACAATTAGAAGGCTTTGAATGCCATCTCCATCTAGTCATGTGCACCCCTGCTTTGTCTCGAAAGAACACATGTTCCATTTTAGGCTTCCTATCTTTCTTTTGGTATTTCTGCTTCTGATGTTGATCTCACTCAATGCATGGGTCTTTAAGTGGATCCTCCCTCCCCATATATGGGTCCTTATGTGGATCTCCCTCAATGCATGGGTCCTTATGTGGATCCTTCCTCCCTATATATGGGTCCTTATGTGGGTCCTCCCCTTCCAATATGGGTCCAATGACGAGTGAGGGCCTTTTCTATTCTTATTTACTCAATACTTTTTTCTGAGTATTAATATAAATAGATCAACTAGTTAATACCCCATGTTAGGAACAGACTCAAATTTTGAGGTGTGGAAATGGGGATTGATATGTTGTTAAAAGTATGATTCTACTCAAAATAATGGCTGAGATATGAGATGTTTTGTCTTCGGGAGAATGTCTCTCAGATGATGTGGAATTTTCACACATTGTTTTTACAAAAAAAGATGGAATATAAAACTACAATACAGCCCTTTTTACATGGTGCGGGCGGGACAGCAAAGCTGATAATCTTTTTTAAAGTTGCCTTATAGGTCTTCTAATGATGGGGATAGAAGGGGTAAGGGCAGGGACAGGGAACAGGGCATATCTGCCCCTTCTATCCCCATCATTGGAAGGTCTAGGACCAGTGTATATGGTCCCTCAGGTCCCTTCTTCCCACCCCGGCCTCCACTCCTTCTATCCCCGTCATTAGAAAGTCTGGAATCCATGTATATCATCCCTGAGGCCCCTGCTTCCCACCCTGGCCTCCAACCCTTCTATCCCCGTCATTAGAAGGGATAGAACCTGTGTATATGGTCCCTGAGACCTCTGCTTCAGCTGTCTGCTCTCCCGGCCTCTTCCCCTTCTATCCCTGTCATTAGAAGGTCTAGAATAGGCTAAAAAATATGGTCCCTGAGAAAAAAAGATGCAACATACGGAGTGAGGATCCCCATAGGAACCCACATAAATTTGCATATAGGTGACTATCTATAACACATTTCGATATGAAGAGAAAAAGAAAAGATGCTTCACAGTTTTTTACTTTCATTTTCATTTCATCTGACGAGACAAGGGAAGAGATTGTTGAATATTATGAAAAATTGTTTTTTCTTGCAGCAAAAGGACCCGAGGTACTGGAAAATGCCTAAAAATGGCACTTAAAAATGTTGCTTTGCTTAGATTTCACTAAGGTATATCGGGAAGTTCCCATAGTAACTATCCTGAAGTTTTGGAAAGAAAACTATGATTAGAAGTAGGTGAACCAAAAGGCATGCTCCTATTTCAGTTGGTTCGAAATGTCAAATTTGGGGGTAGAAAAACATCAAAAAAATATTTCCTGTTAGCAGCAGGAAATTAAAGGGGGATAAATACTAATCACATTTGCCTTTGATATACATGAGAAAAACACTTAAAAGGGAGGCGTAATTCCCATTGTGGAGGTCGGCAACATAAGGACCCATTTTCACCTTTCACCCCTTAGTTATGTATAATTATAACTGGAATAATGCATCCATATCATAGGGAAAATGGTCGGAAGGGGCAACCCCACCTTCCAGGTGAGTCATATCATCAAAAAATATAATAAGACAACATGTGAGAGGCAAAGTGGCAAAAGGACCCATCCTCCCCCAGTCCCCACACACAGAGAGAGAGAGAGAGAGAGAGAGAGAGAGAGAGAGAGAGAGAGAGGGGCAGAGAGACAGAGAGAGAGAGAGGCAGAGAGACAGAGAGACAGAGAGACAGAGAAAGAGAGAGACAGAGGCAGACAGTTTGTGTGTGTAAATGTATTGATGTGCAACGAAATCTGACACTTGCACATATATTGGATACCAAAAACAGCTATAGTGGGTAGGTAGTATAGAACAACAATTTAGACGCACAGTCTGTGCTTCATATCTAATCTAAAGGGCTACATTTGGGAATCATTCGTATTACATGCTGGATATATTTCTCTAATTAGACTGCCTGTCAAGTTGGTGTGATGATGACTATCCAAATAGACCTGTCATATCCCACGCAGGGACCAAAGCAGCATACTGATTGGTAGATACCTTCCACTACGTATCCTTCCACTATTCAAGACTCACAACTCGTTGCAGCTCAACCCGTCCCCTGCCGTATCCAGGTATCAGACCGTTTCCGCTTCCGTTGCTACAGCATCCGGTTGGGCGATGCTAGGTGATCTTTGTAGGACCTGCCGGGAGTGTGGACTATGGGACATGTTTAGAGGTATAGATGGGGACAGGATGGGTGTTAGGAACGTGAATGGGTAGGGTACAGAACGGTGGCATCTAGTGTTGAATGATGGGTTTCAGGGATGTGGCATTGTATGTGGGGCTATACACAAGGAGCAGCTCAGAGTTACTTGCTGTTTATCTTGAGCAGCTCTCATGGAGCTAGACACAATTATCTCAGCTACCAGCAGCAGTTGATTGTAGCCCAACGTGCCGAGCAGGAAACAAGATGGAGAAGTTAATTTCCTGAGGGATAAAAGAGACTTTATGTTTGCCCCCGATTCGACCGCCACTCGACACCCTGGAGGGGTTAGGGGACCCAATAGCAGGGTTGGAGGTTGGGATTAGTAGCATCACGATAGGCAGTCAGGCCACTAGACACTGAATCCTGGCTCCTAACCCCTGTCACAGAACTTCACCCTTAGCCACCACCCCAAGGCTTAACAAGCGACAACTATTTGCATAGATCTGTGAGAGAAGCCCACAGACTACATGTATCCATGGATGTGAAGGGGGTATGCCCGAGGCCATACCATAGAAAACATACTTTGCTGACACATATCGTGAGCCATGGCTTACACCATGTGATGAATGTAAGATTGATGGCTTCCTAGGTATTGATTGATGCTATAAAATGCCTCCAAATCCATCCAAATGGCGCCCGGTAGGGATGGAAGGGGATCCAGCATTAGTAGGGGTCTCTACTTGTCTACGACAGGTGCTGATATAAAATTAAACAGGCTCATAATATTAAATGCACGCACCACACGACCGAATCTAGCTTTCGCTCAAAAGAGCTGTAAAATGATGTATATCACCAAGCAATTGTAATATTCAAATTATTGCAATGAATGGCGATGAAAGGGACATCTAAAAGTTTGTTGATGACCATGCGACTTTGAACAGTTCTTTGGTACCTTGATAATGCAAATTCATGTTGACAAAAATGTATCTCTGGGATCGTGCTGGAGTCATATTCCATTCAGTATAGAGGTGAGAGATATCTATCTCGTATATGGTGCTTGATCAGATGGATTTCGTTCCATTCGAAGTCCACA
This sequence comes from Acholoe squamosa, assembly GCA_949317995.1. Taxonomy (NCBI): domain Eukaryota; kingdom Metazoa; phylum Annelida; class Polychaeta; order Phyllodocida; family Polynoidae; genus Acholoe; species Acholoe squamosa. The sequence goes on from OX439038.1 coordinate 43,188,011, forward strand.
TGCCCTGAACCATGGGAGGAATACAACCAAGACAGTATACATGATTCTAACAATGCATACTATACACTGAAAATATAAGCCTCTATGAAAGTGATCACGTTGTCCTTGTGAGTTATAATTCTTTCTTTCCTTTTTTTTGTTGCACGTACAGTCGGTAGGATTCTATAACATATAAATGACATACTGCTCCTTTGCTATCTATCATTCCCGTTTTGGCATGATGCCTTGTCTGCACTTCATTTTTGCTTCATAAATGAATGAGTGACATGTTTTGTGAACAAAGTTTCGCACAATTATTCTGCCTTATGATTATGTTCTATAATATATTCCACTCTGCCCCAGAAACGAAGTACTGGCAAATCATGATTCAACAGGCAGCTGCCCAAGACATGTACCAAAATAATTCCAGGGGTTATTTACAAAGAAAATACTCCAAAGCCAGGCGATTTCGTCTCATCAAATTTGCACTTGCATTCACTTCACTTACATCAAATGTAATCTCCGCTCAAGTTAACTTCCCATTTGCAGATGACTGCACCAGCGGGCAGGACTAGGAAAGGGGGAAATAAATTGAAAACTGAGACAATAACATTCATTTTCTCTCACCAATATTTGAAGTGACTGTAGTGATTGGCAATTCGAGGCCGCTTCCTTTTCTTACCTGGCTTCTTGGCACAAGCGTAAATCAGGTCGATGGTGAATTGCCCATTTAAAGGTGGTGCGAAGTTACTCCAACATCCATGCCATAACAAATTCTCACACATGCCATGACCACGCAGCTGATGATGATGCAGATCATCATTGGAGTGTTTACTGCAAAAGTTCCAAAGTTACTGATTTACCAGAGATCTCGTTGGAGTATTCATAGGATCCTGCCCAACCCTATATGAGCTATAGCCACGCTTGATACTGCTTTCAGAGACAATGTCATATACAACTGATATTGGAATCAGGAGTAGAATATGCCACATTGATCTACCTGACTTGCCTCCACCGGTCACAAAGTGCGTTATCAGTTTCATTTGTGATATTGCAACTCTAAAGGTCAAATCATATTACAAACAACTTGGGGCTGAAATGTCTGTATAACGGCAACACTGGACCCTTGAGTGGCCTCTTGTACACCAAAAGCCTTGGCTACTCTGTAATGGCAAGGTTCTCTGTGATAAGTTGGATGCTTTAAGTATCATATTGGTCTGTATAAGCGCCGGGTCTTTGAATAAATGCTGGTATTGAATAAACACCGGCGGTACAGGGATATCAAAATTTTAAAATTCAAATCTCTAATGAGCGCCAGTGTTGAATAAGGGCCAGGGTATTGCCTTGTTGAAATCAATGAGCGCCCCGGCGCCTATACGGCACATGGCTATTGTATTATTGACCAATGGGAGGCATCCCTGGCATATACTGCGGAGTCGGGGGCTGAGGGTGTTAGTCATAGTGCCGTCGGGGTCTAATGGCGGCCCCCAGCTGATAATGGCTATGTGAGCTATACAGGCCATTACAGTGGTAATGCTCATAGATGTTGTGCCATGCAAGGACAGAGACTTGTAATAAAAACAAAGAAACTAAAATTATCTGTTCCTGAGGAGACATTCGTGTACCCTTATTCAAGTTAGAGCAACGATCACCCATGGCACCATACTGCTTCGATCTGGTCCCAAAATAAATAAAAAATGAGAGTTCTCTGTGCAAAACTTCACCACAATGGCTGTGATTTATCATTTTCTGTTTATTTTAAGCGTAGGCTCCCACCTCGTTTGCTACTCAACATCACCATAGCTGCTATGGCCCTAAGATGGTATGATTGATTCTTGATGGTTTACACATATGGCTATTGTGTTCACAGTAAGTGCCAGGATCCTGGCCAGGCACACCCTGGAGGAAACAAGGAGATATAGAAGGAGGAACGACCACAGTCTACAGCTCTATTCAAGACAGGAAACATAATATCATAATGGGAACACGAACCATTGTAGTTCCCCTGGGATAATATCGATCATAAAGATGTACTAAGAGGTACCACCAGGACCAACAATACTGCTCATATATTTATGCACTCGTTTTCAGCCAGTATCTCAGCCACTTGTGGGTTGAACATTTACAGTCCAAATCACCGTGTCTCAGAACTCTATGTTTACTTATAGAGACTTTGTGCATGCATCACCAGAAATTAACTTTCAAACAAGAAAGATAGATTCTTAAGCAAGTCTACTGAGAGAGTAATTCGTTACATAGTTTCTTTATGGACTTCTAATAGGATCCCACGCTGTCTGAAAAATTCCCAATGGTCTGATAGGGTATAGAGGTTTCTTTGGTGTAGAAGATTATGGGCATGTGGAGGATCAGTGCTGTAGCTTTTTAATCATATTATGCTATTACAATATGCAGATCCAAAGCTGTGTTATCCTTAATTATCTCCCACGGGGAGTTGACTTAGTGATGAATGTGCCATCAGTTCCTTATGTATCCTTGAGGAATATCCAATCCTCCAGCCCTTTTGAGTTTTGAGAATTTCTCGCATGGTAACCTAGGATTAGGGGATGATACATCCTTATAAACTCACAGAAGAAAGCCTTTGTTTCTGTGAACGTTTGCCCATAGGGCCCTATTGGTAGCCCTGTCCTTTTTAATGCTGTCTGAGCCATGGGTTATCATTTTGGTCTGCAATCGATTGTTTGCCAAGAGGGACCCCTGGTCCTTTCCCTCTATTTTCCTTTGTTCTGCCCCCTAGCCAACATGGAGCCTACAATATACATAATAGTGTCCCTTATGGCGACTGGCGTATACACTGAGGTATTGTGTTCACTATTGGCTCAGGCACTCAAAGACTTTCATCATAAGTGACATGAATTCTAAGCACAAGGTGAAAGTGTTCCCCCGGGGATAAATAGGAAGGATCCTTTCTGTGGTGATTTATCTTGTCTGCCAACAAAACAGACATGCTTCCCCTGAGCTGGAGCCTGAGCTACTCGTGGTCCTGGATTCAGTTTGCATGACCTGAATGTGACACTGCTGACATTGAGCTGCTCACCTTCACTGGGAGTGGCTCAACCCCAGGCAGCGTCTTTAAGATGCAAAGGGGGTGGAATAAGAATGCACACCAGCATTCCAATCTTATTCTGAAATTTGCGAAGTTATGACAAAACGACCAGCAATATTCAACACGGCACCGTTGGAATGATAGGATGAGGGAACCACGCACAATTTTGACATGAATAACATTTTATGGTTGTTGTCACCCACATGCTCATGTTATTTTCAGTTTGCTTACCAGTGTGAGAATTTCCACATGACAATGTTATATGAATAAATGTCGATGCAGTGCTATTTTGACCTTTGCAAACAACAAAAAGACGCATTCAGTGTTTGTGGTATGCATAGGCATAGGGAAAGGCCAGAGTCAATGTATAAGAAGCAGAGGCAGCTGCTGATAGCAGTAACTACATTGGTCTTCTTCGTAGCAGCCGGCCTAGGTTTGGTTATGTCACGTTTTCTGCTGGAGCAATGCATCACTGCCCGACCTTGCCTGCCGTTAGGCCCAAATTACATTTACATTTGATTTGATTACAAGGCGGGACATGTCTCACGACCATCATGCGACCACCAATTTGTATCTTTAATTGGATTGCGGTGCTGCGCGGGACATTGGAGGTGGCCTCGGCTACAGGGGCACCCTCCCTCTGTTCGTCGTGCCCCCTGTTGGACCTGATTGACTTAGATTACATTTTATCTCCACAGCAAGGTAACCCTGACATACCAGGTGGATGTAGGTGGGCACCGCAGCATGGTTACCATACTGAGAGAAGGCCAACCCCACACCTTCTATTTTCACCTCATCTATCTCATGTGGACATGGACTGAATACTGATATATCCTATACTATATATATGAGAGGACACTCCACCCATTGTCCCCAATATCTATATATATTGGACAATAAAATTGTATACGGCATTTTGCTGTCCAAATATAGATAACAAGACATGTGCAATACTCAATACTTTACAGTCCACTTGTTATTTCATGATGGCATCTAATAAGCCGAACTAGACTAGATCTATAGCTAAGAGAAACATAATTATAATGGAGAAGATGACTACAATTATACAATAGTATACACGTAATTCTTTGACAGATAGGATAATAACATAAAATGAAGGTGTATAATGTATAACACTGGTTGGTTGGGGTGTGAAAGTATGTATACCTAGGTGGCAGGAGGTAGAATAGAATGAGAGAACCGTCTAATCTGCATAGTATGGGGATTTGGCCACCTGTAGCACCCAACAACTTGTTAGACGAGAACTTCTTCTCTGCCTCACAAATGCTCTCTGTGGCCTATTAACATCCATGTGAATGCCACACCACTTCTCTGGGGTCAAGATGGACACAGCACAAAAGTACCTCAAAGTCAGAATAAAGAAAGGACTCACAGTAGAAAATTCCCTTCTTTGTTGTGAAGACGCAAAATACTAAAAGATACATACCAACTGGAGGAAGCACAGCCACCGTCATTAATAATCAGCAGTATTCCACATTATATACTGCCGATACGGTCTAGGAATACATGGCTACCCTCCCGTATATTGTAAGTAGACTATATGTAATATTCTGACAGAAGCATTGCATGTAGCCCGCTCCCATCAAAGATATCTTATGAGCGGGAATAAAATCAGGAGCCTGAGACCAACTTGTATTGCATATGAATGACCTAGCATATTAGGTGGTTGACTTTGTGGATGAATTATGTTTTGATTAGTACGTCCCAACCGCTGAGTTATAAAACATATATTTATCATGGTATTTCTCTGAAGAAAGTGCACTGTCAGACTGGGGCAAGGTTTTAACAGTAGATTGCTTCATTTATTTTGGAAACTAGTGGTAGTTACCGTCAGTACAAATCCAATGGCCCAACAGTTGGTTGCCCTATACCCACTACAGTGGTCTTTATCAGTTTATATCCCATTTACAATTGGGACTGAGAGTGGGAAATCAATTTGACTCGTGGACAACCCAACGTAGGCCCTTCATATTGTGAATGTTACAGGGTGAACCTACCCTAACCAAAGGCCCAGCACAGGTCAACATAACTGAAAAGGCAAAAGAAAATTGATTTAATGGAGCCAGAATTAATATGGTGAGGAAAATTCATGAATGTCAAGTACCCCATAAGAAGGCAATTTTCTCGCCATATAATTTCCCCTGATCTTTGACGAAAACTTTAATACAGGAAATAAGGGAAAATGACATCAAATCAAATAAGATACGGGATCAAAAGGTGCCAAACTAAAACTACGCTCAGTTCAGAATAAAATATTGATGAAAATAAATAGAGATATGACTTAGGTACGGTACACATGAAGGGAGTCATGTGTCAGTATCTACCATAATGAAGACTATCATTACGTTAAAACTGATGGATGAGCAGGAGGCCATTTTTCCACATAGGTGTTTTATATATAAATACCGAAGGTCAAATACGGGACTCATGGGTGACATTTTTTTTATGTCCTTGAAATCGTTTTTTTTTTTCACCTCCGTGTTGTGTCCGTATAATAAAACTAAAAATTAGCACATGCGGGGGTATACATGCGGAATATCTTAACCTTTTTGTGCCTCTTAAGAAACTCTCATGGGAAGAGCTGCGGAGTAAGTTGATTCTTTGGTCTGAATTATGTTATATGGGAAAATACATACATTTTCTAAGTCTGGGTATCAGATATATATTTCTTATGTTATAGGGAGCGTAAAGTAATAACATGACAGCCATTTATCTGAACACATAACAAAATATTCTACCTAGAGGTCTGCCTCTGGTGAGGCCAAATAATCTTAATAATGGCTACATTCATGCACCATGCTGACTCAATGGGGTGGATACTCTCCTGAAAGGGTTGGCATGATGCTCATAGGCAGTGCTGCCGAGTCTACCCATCAGCCCTGCATGAATGTTTCATAATGATTAAGAGACATCATATAGACCTTAAAGTCTGCCTTCTTTCATAACTATTCCCCTTATATATATATATATATATATATATATATATATATATATATATATATATATATATTTATTTATTTATTTTAACAGTGTCACAGCATATCTCTTAAAGTATAATGTCTTTTGCAGACTATGTCAACGCTGCAGGAGGTTTTGGCAGGTCAGTGAAACAGTGTGATGACAAGCTGAGTTACTTTTGCCAGAAGGCAAAGAAAAAGGTAATCTGTCTCACTTAAACAAGTGGCTAGTTTCATCCTTTTAACCTGTAGAGTCTATCACGATTTCATATAGTTGCCCTTATCATGCAAGTATAATACAGGCTAAGTCACAAATAATTATTAAACAAAATATTTTAAACTCTTTTATTTCTCTCAGAAATGTTTGTCATGAAGAATTCATAGTATTTAACCTTTCAATTTTCTTAGCGCCAACATATAGACGCAAAATACACCTCTGGATCGGGGCAGCGTGATGCAGAAGACATATTGTATGAACTGAAGCAGGCTGCACTAGACTACTGCAGTGAAGAACTTGCGCTGGGTGAGTTTTTATATTATATATCGGGTCAACGATTAACTTTCAAGTGTCTCATGCTTTGTTTTACAAAAAATACATAGAAACTCCCTCAGCTATATTGATTTATGGATCTATACACAATAAAGGTTAGTCAAAATAAATGGTTTACATACAAGTTTTGTCTTAAAGGAGCCCATATAAAATATTCAAATAATAACTTTTTCTTGTCCCACATACTTTGTGTTCAGGTATATCAGGGATGAGGCCTGTGGACCTGAAGAACAGAAAAGGTCCCAAGGATGTTGGTCTTGTTATGACCCCATGCAGCCAGATAAGGAGGACTACGAGAATTTGGTTATGCCAAGCAATACAATGACTGTCGCAGTTGAGGGTGACCTGCTAGAAGAAGATGCAGAGACAGGTATGTATTTCTATTAAATAAATCACGTCATACCTTTTTAACCAATGCTAATTGTAACTACTTATAATTATGTTGACCACATAATGTGTTCTACATTTTTATATCAGTGCACTTAATATCTATTCAATAAAAATATATATTTTTTAACCTGAAGTCAAATATATCACACTACCTCCAGCTTTCTGAGCTGATGCATCACATATAGACAAATAACGTCATGAGTGTACAACTTTTTGAGGATTGTCCTACATGCAGTTAAATATAATTATTTCTGGTTTGTTTTCAGAGGAAGTCCAAGATGAAGGCGAACTCTGACAGCAGAATAGGGAGGACCCTGAGGCAGATGACAACGAAATATATGAGGACCCGGAGGAGGCGCACTTATCTATGTATTACAATGAGAAGGAGGAAGAAGCAGGCGATGAATTGTACAAAGATGTGCAGCCCTATTCCAGTATATCGAGACAAGACATGTAAAAAATCAACAGTAACTTTACTTCCTCTTTGAAGGTGGCCCAATCCAAACAAAAAACCTAAAAGAAATGCAGCTGAAGTCCTCCTGAGTAAAGACAATACAAAGTCTGATCAGTCCCTCATTTCGTTTGCATTAAGGGGTATGAGTGATGTTCAATTCCCAGGGTTGAAAACCTCAAATGATGTCCCAAGAAAAGATCCAGGTGGAGCGAAGCCTCCTAAAGGTCCTCCTGAAAAGCTAAATTCTCTTAAAAACCAACACAGAAGCAGAGGTGGAAGAAATGATGAAGAAACTCAAAGCAAATACTTCACATGAGTTTACTACCAGCACCCCACAGGATCCATCCCCTATATTCCCTAAAACTGTCACTGAGAAAATTAAAAGCGACACTTCTGCATTAGATAGAATACATAGGGCTGTCAACGGAACCTCCAGGAAGAACCTTTTCCCTGAAGCAAGCGCTCAAGTTATAGAAAAGTTAGCTTCCAACATGGAGAAAAAGATGTCTGACATGATTAAAAGAATGCTAACTTCAGTTTCTTAATCCATATCTGAAAAAATGGAAGAGCATGCAAGGTCTGTCTGTAGCGCAAGTCAGAAGTCGAACGAGGACTTAATGAAAGTAGTAAATGAGCACCGAGAATTTACTTGTCGGGCTCTCAAGGAACACTGCCGGAACACCAGGAATAGGCATGAAGAAACCGCAGAGGCTATACAGATAGTAGATGAAAAAACTCACATCTGTCGTTCTAAAAAAGTGTATGAACTTTGTCAAGAGCATGGACGACATAGGGACTACAGTCAAGACAGAGTTATGGCTTTGCTGAGTGCTAACATAGAGCGTTTGGCAGAGACTGTAGAAAGACTATCAACTGCCCAAGGTAAGATATATTTTAGGCTGTTCCATGAAGCATATATATATATGTTGACTTAATTTCCCTGACTTTCCGCTGTGACATGTGTATATAACTTACTCTTAATTCATATGAACAGATATTTTGGTGACATCGCATGTAAACATTTATCCAATATATATATATATGGCTCATTCCAAAAAATACTGCACATGGGGGGCCCGGATCATGAATTTACAAACTCAGCATTTCTTAATAACATTACATTTTATTGATAGCCCTATATCTTGTCATATTAAAAAGGTTCATTCAAGGATCCAACTCCTAAGATGTCAGTTTTTATCACAGATGCCGTAAAACCTTCTAAAAAAGAGGAACGTTACTGATCGTAATCAATCAAACATGAATAACACCACTAATAAGGCTCCTAGAAACACCAAATATTGTAGCCAGTCTGATACAATGTATGACTTTATGCATACCAAAAAGTTAAAGTGAGGCTCGAAAACTAACCTCTCAAAGAATGGCCACAGATCATCTATACATCATCATATTCTATTGGCATCACATAAACAATGATAAAAGAGTTTGTACTGCATATCTACAGTCATATTAAACATGCATAAGGCATCTTTGGTGTCTAAGATCACTTTGAAAATTAAGTTGAAAAAAGTTAGTTGTGTTGTTATTTATAGTTTTTACTATAAACCAGCAAAAAAATTTGAAAAATAAAAATCACAACTTTTTGTACATTTGTCACTACTCGCACATCCCATATGGTGCTAAAATATATCTTTCCATACACCATATTTTGTCTTTTCTCATAAGCCAAACGTGTTTACAATTGAAAACAAATGATAGAAACACCATACAAGATAACAGGTTGGCACTATAAAAGTAGAACTCTAATCATCTCAAAAATGCTTGTAGCCATCAGTAACGTTCCCTATTCATATGTGGTGCTAAAATGTATCTTAACATACACCAACTACTCTTTTCACATAAGCCAGACACGTCTACAATTGAGAACAAAAGCTACAAACTCTATACAAGGTGGTAGGTTGATACTATGAAAATATAACTTTGACCATCCAGTAATTTCTGTAGCCATCAGTAACGTCCCTGGAACGTTACTGATTGCGGTGTGCATTAAAAATCACTTATAAGTACCTGGCATGGGTAATTCCTGGAGTACATAAAAAAAACTTTTTTTATGGAAGACCTCCCCAGGGTACTTCTTGATTGCATATAATAAGAAGACTGGTGATATTCCCTAACCAGGTCAATAATGTTCCACTCTTGGAAATTCATAATTAAATGCATATAAAAAATAAATTATGCCCCAAGACTCACCCAAACCATATGGAAATCATAGCTATGACTCCCACTAAGGAATAAAAATATTATTTGTGGTGTAGAAGTGTTTCTCTTGCTATTATATGCCCAAGGAACCACAAGGGCAGTAAATCTGAGAATGACCCATATATATGTCTATTATTCTTATCTCTCTTTTTTTCAGTCCCTAAGAACAAGGTCCCTACAAAGGAGGAGACATATAGGTCTAGAGAAGAAACTCCAGTTCCAGTGTCACCTGTGCCAGGAACTTCAGGTGGAGGTAAGTGGTGTGAAGGCTGCATGAAATATATAGCAATGTTAAGGCTGGCATGGATATGTATACCTTGAGCGCTTGCTGAAAGTCTGTATAAGCTATTGTAGAATGTGTACAGCCGTGAAATAATTCATGAATGCGGAATTTGGACAGAGGTCTCTATATGTATGGCAGTTTGTTCCATTCTAAAGGCAAATGAAATATGAACTTCACCCAAAAAAATAAAGAGAAAATAATTTCCTCTTATGTTAGTGATTTTCAGAGGAGTCACCAGTTTATTCATCCATGACTCAAGTGCCCATACGTGAAGAACAGGACGAGAAGGAAGACGCAAAGGACAACAAAGAGGAAGTGTATCTCCTAGCAGCATCAGGTGAGGCTTGTTTACTTGAAAAAAAAATCAGCAAATACTATCCAGAATTCAATTAAAAAGATCCCACATTCAATAATGTACCATACGTAACCATATGTTTATAAATGTATTATAAGTAAGCCTATATAGTGGTATCAATCAGTCTGAGATTACTTTTAAACCAACGTTCATGAGTGCCATGTTTGTGTTCTGATACATTTTTCATAACAGAAACTGTTGTATGGTTCAACACCACATTTCTACTAGTCTAAGGGATTCTGTATTGGGTGTATGAGAAGATACACATTATGATATTCTAGAGTTCAGCCTATGTGGCATTTTCACATTTGTAGCAGAGAAGCCTAAAGTTCAGGTTTTAAGTCTGTTTCATGGATAGCATGTTAAGGTTTCTGGTTTATTTTTGTAGGCATAGCATGAAGCAAATCACCTGCGGATTTTTTAATTTCAAAAGTAAGTTAACTGAATGGAAAATATAATAACCTCCAGCGCTGCTTGAGAACTCCAATGGTCCTCTCCACCCATGAACGCATCTTTATGTGCCATTTGTTGTACAGATGCGACTCTGTGGTCTCTATTTTCACCAGTGTTAGGAGGTAGTCAGTGAGGACATGACTGCAAAAAGAATAACATATAGTGAATTTCATATGACATATTCTGACTTGGATTTTAAAAACATGTGGACCACACACAAGTGTTTCCATGTAGAAAAATGTTACAAGCTCAAAGCAGTGAACTTACCCGGAGTCCCCTAGCAGATAGTACCCCTGGAAGTCCTGCCTTTCCCCGAGGTATTTAATTTGGCTGCTGTTCATACAATAGATGTTCATACAATAGATGTTCATACAATAGATGCAGCTACCCGGATTGCTGGCGTCCACATGGAATATAATTCAGAAGTTGTCACAGATGATCTGCAATACATTAAATCCAATAAAATCTTTTAATAGGAATACATATGACTATGTGGTAAAAAAATTGTAGCTAATAAAAAAAGAAAGGAGACATCAAACGCTTGTTTCCCATATAGTATGACTGTATGGTTGTCATCTATTTTTAGTCCAAATCTATATCATATAGGTAAATAAAGATATAAATATTATAAAATGACTTAACTTTTACTCACCTTTGTGCTTATGCTATAATAGCCCTTATAGCAATAAAACTGTTTTTTATCTACCATCGCTGCTCTTGGGCACTGAATAGGGACGTGGGTGCCATCGATGAGGCCGAAACATTTTGGCTTTGTTGTCTTCTGGTAGAATGGCATACTGTTGTTGTTTTTGGCAGTCCTCTTGTCAGGCCACTTCACATAATCTGTGATGTTGTCATGGAAGTAGTCAGATCAATTTTGCACACTGGTACAGACAACAGACTTGGACACCCCATGACAGCTACCTATATAAGGGTATGAGGCACCAGTCACAAAGTATCGCACAGCTATGCAAAACTGAAAATAAAAAAGATAGAAATGAATTAGATTATATGTAAGAAGGCAAGAGGGAGGGGTATTTATTGTACCAAAAAAAGGAACCACATACATATATGATATAGCATGTATTAAGAATCAAGAATCAAGAAAGGCTTCATAGGACTATGAATAGGCATAGACTAAAGTGAGGTACATATGGGTTAGTGCCAGGTTGCAGATATTTGTACAGCTTTACTATAGACATTTATTGTTCATTGTCTGTTTTAAGCCACATTCCTAATATAAGGAGAACCCCTTCCATAGTTCTTAATCAATATAATTATGTGTCACGGCTTTACTTAGTCTGTAGCATTGCTGAAATTTTCTCTCTGTGAAAAATAGGTAGAAGAATCCCATATGTAAGCTTAAAAGATACGGGAAAGCGAACAAAAATGCTTTTGGCACATGCAGTTGTTGAGGAAAAAGAAAATATTTTCATAAACCTCCAAGTAACCTTTCAATTCTTTATTTATAAAGTGTTCATGATGATTGTATCTCAATCCCTGCAAAGTCTGGTGAACTAATTCCAGGCAGTTTCTTTCCTGTAGTGTGAAACGTAAGAAATTAAAATACTTTTTAATCACTCTTTTTTTGTTAACCCTTTAGACCTTAGAGAATGGCAAAAAATACTGCTTAATTTCCTCAAAATTTGACCGATTTTGGCCAAAGATTGGCCATTTTTACAATCTTAATATCACCTTAAACCTCTGTAAAATATTTTATATTGCTCAGATAAAATTTGACACAATTTAAGTTTGACTGAACAGTATCAAAGAAGAATAAAAACTCTTGTGAACATGACACCAATGATATCTGTCATGCCATAAAAAATTGGTGAAAATCAGCAAAAAATCGGCCATCTACAGCTGTCTTGAGGGAATTGAACACGGCCGTTTTTGACCGTTTTGAGGTCTAAAGAGTTAAATTATTTATGGCTCTTTTGTTTGTCCAATGACTACCTGTTTCTATTGGGTGATCATGGTACAAATGATGTCTGCTAGATATATGAGAAGTTTAGTTAAGATAGCCATGGTCAATTTTTCAATATTAGAGAAAATCTTGAAAAATGGGGTTTTCTCCCATTAGCAGCGATAGTTAAGTATTCCTCATCTTCAGATGTCAATAAATCTGAAACTAGTGTAGAGGTAATTTAGTGTATATTATATGAAGGTGTCGTCTGGCGTGGCAGGTGAGTCCTGTCTCTGGGTGTTCCTAGGGTTCCGGATAGGTGGCGGAACCGATCCGGGCCCATGGGACATCTGGCGTCAAACACCAGGGTCCATATATAAAGACCGCGGAAAGTATATTTCTTAAGTAGACCACCAGATTCCCTGTTATCTATCTTCCGGGTAGCCGCCGAGCTATTTCAATAAACCGTTGGCATACACTTGAATCACTATCTTGCTTTCTCTTTTCTGATCATAAGGCCCGAACCACCAAACTGGTAGAACAAACCAAGACATTGGTGCCATGACCAGTTAAATTCTGGTGTATAGCCCGGACATTATAACGTCCGAACAGCTAGTTCATGGGTTAGATGACCTCAAGGAAACTAACCCTGATGAACAATTAATTGTCTGTCCAAACCCATTCAAATCCACAGGATGTAGGCACTACATCCTTGAGAGAACCCAGACCTCATTATACTTTGGATAGTGAGGAAAACATACCTGACTCTGTACGAAGAGAAAAATCCATACAGAGAAGGAGTACTTTAATAGGGCAACAATCACTTGTTGATGAAATAAGGAATTGGATGTTCGAAATTGGTGGTAGCACTATCCAGTACATCCGGCTCCAATACCAAAAAGGGTAACATTCGGAGAACTACCATATAGTGTACCCAGACCAGGTTTGCCTATTTGGGATTACAGCGCCATCGATGGTGATGTAAAGTATGCAAAACCGGAAGGTGAGGAATTCAAACAACCGGATGTCCTCTTGCTAAATGAGACTCATATGACTTTGAATGAGAATTTGAATATCTTAGTCAAAGCGAAAGATGAAGTGGTTATTAAGAAACAAAATCTTTAGGATGATCTTGTTGGTATGCGAGCCGTATTCAGAAACAGGAAGAAAGAGTATATGAAAGAATTGCAAGATGAAGAGATGAAACTCAATAAGGAGTATGACAATCGACACGATCGTATTCAAACCTACATCAACACGAATGATCAGCTTTGTTGTGATAAAGTCAACTACGAAGCTGATATAAGTCACTATCAAAGTGAATAAGATAACTTGAAACTTCAGTGTAACAAGCAAGCTCAAGACAATGAGACGATCCGGAGGTGTATTATAGCATATAATAAACAACTGGTAGAGGATAGGGAGAAACTCAGTAAAGAGTTACAGGAGTTGCAGAGAATGGTAGATTCAGAGAGTACAACCATACCTGTCGGCTCATCCCATACCCCCACAAGTAGTGCTCCTACACCAAGACAGGATCTGGCAGTAGGTCAAGCACCACTGATACCCGATCTGAGTCATAAAATCAATCCGACTAATGCAGTGGTAAATATGGGACTATATACTCCCAGGTATATATATATATATATAATTAATGAGTGATACGATGGTACTACTTTTCACCAGGGCCCATGTTTTTCTATGACGTCACACATAACATTTCCTCCGGTATATAAGCTCCAGCAGTTGAACTAACGGTCAATTGGCTTCATATGCTCGGACAGCATACACCACACTGGGTGGTGCTGGAAATTTTAAACTTTAATTGTTATTGCATTATATTGTGATTATATATATTTCCTATTGTTGTTATATTGTATTGTGGATTATTGTCTTATTTAATAAAGGCATGTATAGGATTGATATTGACAAAGTCAATTCTTACCAAACCCAATGTCTTTTCATTTTTCCATATGTATTGTTATATTATGTAATGGGAACCCCCATGGGCGGGAACCACCGGGTAACATTACATCACCCTCCTGTAGGGCTGGAAGTCATGTGACCTAGGCAAGCAGGCTGGTGGGGACTGTGTGACTGCCCACTGGTCACTTTTGCACCAGAGACCAGTCAGCCAGGAAGGTAAGCCATAGAGCTCCATTTTTAGTAGGTGATTTGTGCAGGGTCAGGTTTATTACATTATTACTGCTGACTTGTGACTATCATATTGTGTTTGAGGCTTTGTACCATTTGTGGACAATATAAGTATTAATTAGAGTTGAAAGAGTCTGTCTTGTTTCCATTATGTAGACTTTATAGAATAGGCCATCCCCAGCCTTAGTCTCCCCCTGGAGTTAGGCTTATAGTTTTTTACCCAATAATTCTCCAATGCCCAAAATCGTTACAATTATTATAGTGATCATTATTAATTATTACCAGTACACTCGATCAACACGTTAACTTATACCTAATATAACACCGCCGCCCTTACCTAGAGTACTGGGACCAATAAGAAACTTGCTAACACCTCCCTCTTATTTTGCTCAACCCAGGCATAGCACTCCAGCTGGACCAAGAATGCCCAATCCCAACCTTGGTCCCAATAATATACTAGTAACCGGGTTAGGTCCTAGTTCGGTACCGACACAACCTAATGTGGTATGGGGTACCTATATCCCTAAACAAGCTCCTTCTGGATATAACCATAATAATTATTCTTATGGGGGGAGCGTTTTCCTATTCAGGAAGTGCTAATACCCAGGGAGGGAATCAAAATAATTCCTACCCAAGGTATGCGCCAACCGGTTCAGCCGGAAACACTGGCACTGCTGTAGGCTACTCTGGTGGTTATTCTGGTAATGGACCCCCAGGTGGTAGTCCTGGAGGTGCCCCCAGTGGACCTGGATCAGGAGGATCCGGATCTGGTGGAGGCAGCATAAAACCGAATCGGAGGACATCAATGCCAGCAGGGATGCAAAGCATCTTTGATAGGAGCCAATGTATCCAAAATCTTGGTATAGATTGCTATCGGAAAGATGCAGATGGCATGGAAGTCATGGACTTGAGCATGCCAGGGGGGGACAGACTACAAGGGTGTAATAACCCAGCTTGTAGACAAGCAAGGATACCTCCTCCTTATGATTCGAATGATCCATGGAAGGATAGGTATCAGGCATTTGTCGATGAAATCAACTGTAGTGGATGAAAGAAGGAGCTCTGCCTTACCTAATTTGCTGGTTAAATAAGGGTGGAAAGGTAGCTCTAAACCAATGGAGAGCAGCGTACGAAATATCCGGTACCTATGACCAACTGTGACCCATCAAGGGAGAACACCCCTCCACGGGGGATTTTTAATTCCCTATATGGCCACCAGGGGGCATTTGAGGGGCAAAAATACTCTAAAATCATTTTAAAAATATGTTAAGCTAATTTTTGATGAAGAATTCAATGCTCTCATTTAAAATGCACCATTTTCGGTGAAAATGACCCATATTTTGATGGTGAAATGAACATTTTTAATGAGAAATCACATATATATGCCTGTTCCTGGTTGCCATGACAACCATTCCAATTATCAAAATTTTTACGCCAGATGTAGGGGATACTCACCAAAAACCTAAAACTGAAAACAGAAAAGTTCTTTATAGATCAAAATCTGTGATAAAAATCACCATCATTTGTTTTGTATTTTTTATTAAAAAGGCAGATTTATTGTGTTTTTAGACATCATTATGGTTTATAATGTTTGTAGAACTTAATCATCAATTTCAGATATAAATAATGGACTATGTTCAAGAAGGAGTTCTGACATAACTACTAGGAATATCTAAGCCAATTTTGTAGAACTTGAGATTTATAATGAATTTCCCTGCAGAGGGGTGTTCTTGCTTGCCTGGTCACAATTGGTCGAATGCGCCGCGTACCTGTTTGGTAAGAGAAGATCCATGGGTAAGCTTTAAAAAGAGGACACAGAAACCCAAAGAGTCTCATAAAGTCTTCGGGTTAGAGTTACAGGATCTACTGTCATGATAATGACTGCTATCTGCAGGAATTGTTTACACAATTCTATAGTGGATTGCGAGATCCGGATCACAAACAAGTGGTCTGGGATTCATCTTTTTATAGCCATTGATGGTTATGACATGAAGAAAAGGCTGGTAGGTCTGGTGCCTAATCCGTTGTGACCTGCTCCGCTACAATACAGAGAATCATCTGTAAAGGTACCTGAACCATTCCAGTTGGCCCCGGTGGACTTTCAGGATGTTAATCAGGATGAAGAATATATATCCGACGATAACGGAGAATATATTGGTTCGGTTCATGTAGCCGGAAAATACTACTGCCACAAACGGTACCGTAAGGTAGGTCCGAAAGGAAAAGGAGGAACTGTTGTAAATAAAACAGGTTCCGGGCCAGCTCAGGCAAGTCTTAGTGTAACTCCAAATATCCCCACTGTAGCAGCTGCTGCTGCTCCTACTGATTTGGTAGAGACACTAGTAGCACGGCTAACGGATGCTCTGAGGAGGCCCTGAGTTGATAAATCTCAGAGAAGGTGTTTTAGGTGTCAAACTTTAGGACACTATGCAGCAGAAGGCATGGCTGAAAAACCTGTTCCTAGGGGACAGGGAAGTATCTCTGGTATAAATACAGAGGAAAACTAAGGAGAGGTCCCTCAATGGGCAAGCAAGGGGATCCCTGTAACAGATCTTGCCATGATATCACCATCCGTGATGACAGTTCGCATGTAGTAGCAAATTCGCCTGACACTGGTGTGGTTATGGACACCCAGAAGGTTAGGGAACCCGATATACCAGGTGCCCAGGGAGCACAGGGGAAACCCAGTATCGGTAACAAGGTAGGCGGCTATGACTTAGCCAGGCTTGGTAGTGCCCACCTACCCCCGGGTCATCCTTGTCTGGAAGAATACTGGTACCTTAGGTAGCAGAGACACTTAGGGTGCAGACACTTAGGGTGCATGCAGGTGGACACTTAGGGTGCTAGGACATGTAGGGTGCAAACCACAGGACATGTAGGGTGCAAGGACACATAGGGTGCAATGGCAGGATATTTAGGGTGCAAAACAAACTGGTCTAGATTTGTAAACTGAACTATTCTGCCCCCCTCAGAGTGTCTGCCCCCCCCCCCCCCCCGAGGCTGGCGGCCGGGAGTTGGCCTCCCGTCGGCAGTAATAGTGGAATTAAAAAGATTTGGGATTAATAGTGAACCAAATAATCATACTCCAAGCTCTAATAGAACTAGAAACAATTAAAGGGCTAATGATACTGTCCCTACACCGTCAGTCAGCAGTCAGAGGCATGTGATGTCTGTTCAGAGGGGACTCCCTACAGACAGATGGGCTATAGACCGACTGCACCCTAAGTGTCTTGGTATTTTCACCCTGCACCCTACCTGTCCTTTTTGTGCACCCTAAGTGTCTGCTACCTAAGTGTCTTCGCACCCTACATGTCTGCACCCTAAGTGTCCTTGCACCCTAAAGTACCTGTTACCATCTGGAATTCCTAAAAGGATGTGGATTGACCCCTGGTGTGAACAATGACATTCCGATTGTCACGGACACGCCTTCCCTATTAAATGGGAGGGGATGGTATGTCTGCCTTAAGAAGACCTGCTTAATTTCTCGTTGATACAGGTGCTAGCCACTTCTTTGTCTCCAAGAGGTTCTACGATCTTACCCCGGACTCTCTTAACGGGAGGAAGTGTTCAGACGGCCGATGGCAGTACAATGCAAACGTATGGAAGAACTTATCTAAAATTGCAATTGGATGGAATGCGTGATAATGTCATGAGTGCCACCGTTGCGGATATATCAGATGAGGGGATACTAGGGTTGGATTTTGCCTCCCTGTATGGTGTGGTGTTGGAACCACAATCAGGAGTGTTGTGTGTGAAATACCCGTATCCTGTAAAGGTGCAATGTGTACTGAGACAAGTAAGTAGTATGGCAAGTGTGGCACACACCGTCTGAATCCCCGCAGGAGTAGCCTGTGATGTGCTCCTGAGGAGCGATCCCGTCATGCGAAGCAAGGCTGCAGTGATAGAACCGGATGTAGTTGCCTTGTCTTGTATTGGATGAACTTCCATAGACACTATGGTAGCAAATGCATACTTGGCAGAAGTACCGGTTTCCAATACGGGAACCTCGACTATCTACTTGAAAAAGGCACATGTCTTTGGAAATGTCACACTTTGGGAAAGAGTTACGAATAGTAATTTGAAACTGCCTAAAGTAACAGATACAGATGACATCTCAGACGACTTATTAAAGTTGTATGAAGATACTCCATTAGAAGATCTGGAACATCGGAAAGAATTTTATGGATTGCTCCAGCAATATAAGACTGCGTTTGCCAAGCCCGGTGAACCATTGGGTAAGACAACGAAGGTAGTGCATAGAATAGATACTGGAGAAGCGGAACCCTTCAAGATTCCCTATAGATGATTACCTTTAGCCAAGAAAAGAGTAGCTGAAGAAGAAATCAATAAGATGTCCAATAGCCCATGGAGTAGTCCTGTATGTATGGTAACCAAAAAAGATGGTACCATCAAATTCTGTATAGATTACAGAAAGTTAAATGGAATACCGAAAAAAAAAATTTCTATCCATTGCCACGAATACATGAGACAATCGAATCATTAGGAGGTAATAGTTGGTTTTGTACCCTAGATCTCCAATCGGGATATTGGCAGGTTGAAATGAACCCTACCGATATGGAAAAAACAGCTCGAGTCATATTGGATTGTTTCAATATAACGTAATGCCTTTTGGTTTGTGCAATGCACCAGCTACATTTGAAGCAATGATGAAAACTCCTTTGAGTGACCTATTGTGGAAAAAGTGTCTTGTATATCTTGATGATGTAATAGTCTTCAGAAGAGTGTTCTAGCAATCTTAAGATGGTGTTAGAACGGATTATTTCCAATGGTCTCAAACTTAAAGAGGAGTGAAGTATACTAAAGTTTTCCAACTACCAGACCACAAAGCAGTAACCTGTGCCGAAGCCTTTGTAAAAGGTTGGGTACTGACCTCTGTTGTACCACTTATGCTGCACAGTGACCAAGGCAGAGAATTTGAATCTAATCTCTGGCAAGGAATGTGCGAATACCTAGCCATTTGCAAAACTAGAACCAATCCATATCGGCCTCAGAGTGATGGATTGGTTGAAAGGTTCAATAGAACCCTCATTCAGGTCCTGAAGTCACTCGTAAATGAGAATATGGATGACTGGGACGAGCAGTGTCATTTTATGACACATGCTTATAACCCTTACGTGCCCAGAATAGCATAAGTGCGCTCTCAACCATGTATATATGTTTATCTCACGATTCAGGCCCCTACAGTGCCTTTTTGGTCATAACCCCGTTCGGTTATCGGGGTATAACCGCATTCTCAGAGTCCATTTTTTTTTCTAAGACGATCTTGGTTAGAACCTGAGCAAGTTAATAAATTGGAGAAGGATATGAAGCCACCCTCACCATAGTTTTCCAGTTAAAACTGTTAAGGTTCAACAGGGAATCGATCCCCGGCCGCTGGGGCAGGAGGCGAGCTCGCTGTCCACTATACCAAGCCGACCGGTGATACAAAGCAATCTACATCAAGGATTTGAAAAAGTTTTCCGACATACCTGAAGTTTGCAGACCTCGTTAGCATAGATTTCAATGGAGCCTGGTGGAGTTATTAACAGAGAACCATCCTTAGATATCCTAGATGAACATGCCATGCCAAATTCCTCCATTTTCTTCGAAATAAATAAGAATCCATTGATTTTCCACATCGATACGAGTCGGCACCCGCCCCGTTCGGCCGTTCCTTGTTCGATGCGTCTCTGACCTAGTTTTTACATCCGGACACCTATCCGCTCTGTCAACAAGAAGCAATGGCCGTGTACCGGGCCGTGTGCGTTGGATCGGTATGGAAAATCAATGGATTCTTATTTATTTCGAAGAAAATGGAGACAAAATGAAGGCGAACACCAACTAGAGATCGTATATTTGGCGGTGTTAGAAGTACAGGACTTGACATTATTGGATTATACCCGAAAAATGAGTGTAAAGGTGGAGGTATGTCGGGCAGAACGACAACATGGCCACGACGGCTTGGCAAACCGAGCGGATCACATGCACTTACAAAATGTCTTCTCATGGATTAATTCTGGGGTTATAAGGTAAGAAATTAATACAAAATGGAGGAATAAGTGCGATAAACGCATTAATGCATTGATATTGTAGGACTTGGTGAGGTTAGCTGGAAATAATCGCCCTCCCACTGCGCGGTCGGGCGATTATTTCCAGCAAACCTCACCTTGTCCTACAATATCAATACATTAATAGCTTATTAACAGACCACCATGGGTTTAATCATTATCAGATTAAGATGATTCTAACACCAGAAGACTCCTAATATTAAGGGCTTTCTAATGGTACCAAATTTGTTATGGTGCAATAAGTATGTATAATTATTATTAGTAGGTACTATTGCAAAAAATAATGAATTAATAATAACTTAAAAAAAATGAAAAGTGCGCGCTCTGGCCATTAGAAATATGGGGGAATTCCAGAAAAATCTGTAAATTCACAGAAATATTGATAAAAGTACCAAAAATTTTGATAAAACATTTTCCATATGATTTTCTCAAAGGAGTTCAATTACAATACATATTTTCTTCGATTTCCATCAAAATGATATATCGTTTGAACTGTCAAAAAACACTTTATTGATTGATAATAGCCTATTCCCCATCAAAATAAAATTGAAAGTAAAAAAAGGATGATGTTCTGGGCACTTTCATTCGAATCAGCCCATTTCAACAATTTTGTGCCATTATCATTTTCCTACTTTTTTCATGTAAAACTCTAACATAGGCTTCACATTGCATTTTCTGAAAGCTACTTTAATGTACTTTTTCTTACCATTTAAAAAAGTATGTTATTTTGAACATGATACAGGTAATATCCTTTACAATGCCAAGTTTGTTGAATAAAGTAGCTTTCTTAAAATAATTCTGGGCACGAAAGAGATAACAGTACTAATTGTACACCGAACCTGTTAGTGTTTGGAGAGGATTTGATAATGCCTGCAGACTTGGTATTTGGAGTTGTGGGTATCAACCCGGAACTACCTTGCCATGTAGTCTTTGTTAAATGTTTACAGGACAGATTCAAGAAAGCATACGAATCTGTCCAGATTAATTTAGAAAAAAGTGTCCGCTGGCAGAAAGTAGGGTATGATGTAG
The DNA here is from genome assembly GCA_949317995.1 of Acholoe squamosa. NCBI lineage: Eukaryota > Metazoa > Annelida > Polychaeta > Phyllodocida > Polynoidae > Acholoe > Acholoe squamosa. Next base: position 43,209,891 of record OX439038.1, read on the forward strand.
ATTTGAAAATGCAAAAATTCAAAACCAGAGATAGAGTGCTGAGATTGCATGAACCACTTAGACATGTTAAATTGGCATCTAATTAGGATGGTCCTTTCACAATAACCCAGGTTATTAGCGATTGTACAGTGATCATCAGATCGGATCTTGGACGACTCTATAAATCCAATGTGGCTAGACTAAGAAAATGGTCTGGGAGGGAGACCTCCACAGAAATGTATGGTGAAGGATTCGATAAGATTCTGAATATAAATCAAATAATAAACCAGGAGAAGAACCCGATACCAAAGAGAGGCAGGGGTAGGCCTAAGAAGGTGTCTAAATCAGTACCACCAATGTTAACACAGACTTAGCGTGGTCGTGTTAAAAAAGTCTCGGCAGGTGTAGATAATAAGAAGAGGAAGGGGGTTTCGAAGGCTACAAAATTCCTAGAGAAGGCTCTTCAAGTTGTCATGTCCGAAAAGGAACTATCCAAGGAAGGGGTAGTCGTCCGCCACAGCCCTCAACTCGCCCAGAGAACTGCAGTGACATAATCTGTAAACACAACGAGTGTATTGTTTTACATATAAAATGGAACAGATAACAACTGACCCAAAAAGGTCTAATTGTTGTCGCTGTATAATGTACCAGTGGGTAGTGGACGGATAATCCGGTGTATTTGCTTAAGCTTTCCATAAACTCCACTCAAATCCCTAGACGAGTCGACAGCATGAGCGATAATTACCTAAAAACAATCAGTTTGTTTATGTTCCGTCCATATCACGTGCTTTGCCGCTTGACGTCATTGGTTGACCTCTTGTGACCTCTTGAGAGCGTGGAAATGACGTCATGGAACCTGGCATGTTGCCATATTGTTTTTTAGTCATGGTCGAGACGGACGAGGTTTCGTCTGTCTTCAGATTTACTACTAAAAGGCTTGCAAAACCCACAGAGTCCGTTCTTAGAAAGGCAGCTCCGCTCCTTGTTGGCCCCTGACGCCGTTAAGTCAGGAAAGGAGTTGTGTTGGACTCCCGAATCGATTCCTCCAGTCATGGCTGAGGAATCCGTAACCACAGCCAAGCTATCCGGTGACCCGGATAAGCTGACATCGACAGCAGATGCTTTCCCCGAAGCATTATCACCTGTAACATAGGCGCATAATGACCTGATGGAGGTGCATGAAACCACTGACCGGTCATTCGAGGACAAGCTGGCTTCATTCTCTTTGAATGAGCCAGAGAAGCCAGTTTCACTACTTCCTGATGAGGGACCTGGAGACGCTTCGAAGCCAGTCGAAGGAATGCACGGTGCCTCCCGATCCAACACTGCCCAGGTAGACGGATCTAAAGACCGCCAAGAAATGGATAGGGAACCAGTTGAGGATAACCCTTTTCCAGCTAATTACGATGGAAGGTACCTGTATGTCCATCCGGAACTTCAGGTACAGAGGGTGGACTCTGAAGGAGAACTGGTTAAGACCTTCAGCACGCCAGGCTATCGAGGATGTGATGCACCCGCTTCAACTCGAGAGGACGCCACTGGAGTGGCTTACGGACTGGACCTGGTTCCATGGGGGACTCATGGTGGACATGCAGTTCCGGGATACAGTATACGCTGCAAACAGAGCCTTCGAGCTGGGAACCTATCCCAAGCACGATAAGTCTCAGTGGCACGTGACACGTGAGAATTTCAACTGGGTGGGTTATGTCTAAGATTCCCGCGGCCAGACTTACCCCCACCCGAGAACCGTCCAGTACGACCTCCATCTGCTGAGGGAGTTCTGGGAGGCCGCTACCAAGTTTGAAAAGTGGGACGATGGCTTCTACATCGTAGAAGCGGAAGTTACCCAGGTTAGGAATTCTTCTATCCTAAGCCTGGACCGACACGCAGCTCTCTCTATATGATAATCCAACGTCATATGGCGGCTGAAGATGAAGCTCAACAGACGGATCGGAAGACAAGTGCTCCTCCGATACCTGATCTGAAATTGGATGCTAGAGGATCGGATACTCCCGAATCCGACTCTAGTGCAACTGCCGGAAATACTGTGGATCCGGAAACCCCTAGTACCTTGGGTAAGGCTTCTTCCGCTGGGAAGGCCGAACCTGAAGCTAAGGATCCGGACCCAGAAGACTGGCAGGTATCTAAAAACAGGAGTTTAAGAATCTGCCCGATTCTGTTAAAGCCGAACAGAAACCTAGTACATCTGGTACTAGTCGCTCGGGTGCCACCTTGGAAGTGGATTCATCCGACGAGGATTCGCTGGACGAATCCTCTGTGGAGTATGATGAGAAAAGCGTCCCATCTACTCAGACGGAAGCAGAGCGTTGGTCAAATGCTAAGTCTGGTTTTAAGACCCGAGTGCCAACCTGCTTCCAGGATTGTGCGTATGGAGTAAAGAAAGATGGCTCCACCCTGTACTCTTGTCCGGACCCTGTTAACAAGAATGGGGAGTCAGATAATGAGGATTGGATGCATATTACGGATGAGGATCCCAATGCGAGCAAGGCCTATCGCAAGATGTGGCTTATGCTTAATCATGCAGAAGGGTATTACACCTATACCCAGAGGCAGAAGCTTAGATGGACACTCAAGAAGTGGTACAGTGACACTCAAAAGTCCTGTCCCTTCTCTATCTGCCAGGATGCCAGTGATGTGTCGGTCAGGACCTGGAGTACTTCAGCCCGGTTCCAGAGGCATCTGGTAGAAATACATTTTCACAATCACCCGGTATACATCTGTGATCCGAGTTATGGTAAGAAAGGCAAGAAATGCAATACAAAGGTGACCTACAACCGGCGTAGCGATCTGGCAAGACACCAGAAGAAGGGACATGCTGAAGGTCTCGATACAGCTCGCAAACAAATCATGGAGCTGCATCAGGAACTCATGAAGGAGTTCGACAGTATAAACGCGGATGCTTTGACAAAGATCCGACCGGGGGACCAAGTTCCAAGTCCAAGGATTCAAAACTGAGAGCAAAGATTGTCCTGACTCCAGGTAAGGGCAAACTGGACATGCACGAGAGCAGTGCGAGGAGTCAGGCAAAGATGGAAAGAGAGCCAGGGAGAGAATTAGAAGAGACCAGAGCTGTGGTGGACCCGGTAATGGTCAGGGGAAACCATCTAGTACACAGGCCAGGGCGGATGATTTTTCAAGATCCCCCCTGGCACGTCATCCACATGAGCATAACCAGAATACTCTTGTTTTCAAGAAACCTGGTACTGCCAGCTATGCGAGAGCAGCAGCTAAACCTGGGAAACTAGATAAGGTCCTGAACCCGAGAGCCAGACCTTGGTCATTGGAAAAAGGAGTCACCTTGTACCTAGAAAGGCCCCAACACCTGCCGCTGCCGGATCTGCAGGTGTCATATCTCCCCAGCAGATTCTAACCACCCCTGAACAGGTACAAATGTATCTGAACATGGGATTGAAACAAAGCCCGCCACCTGGCTACTGTGTCCCCATGGCACCATCGGATATGTCCGGAAGCCCAACATCCGGAAAAGCTGCTCTAGTAGTAGCAATGCCCCCTAAGAGTGTTGCACTACCCGCTAAACCAGAGGATGCTATTACCATCTACACCCATTGGGAGAAATGCGTGAAAGAGAGAGCCACAGAATTCCACCAGGGTCTTCTGAATGACATTCTCCTATGCATGAAGGAGGTGGGCTATGCCAAAAAGGAACCCCTGGAAGGCCTGATCCGAAACCGAGGTTAAGGCTCGGGAGGAAGAAGCCGTAGCTGCAAAGGAACAGGCAGCTATGGATGTGCACGTATTGGAGAAACGTGTTAAGGAAGAGATTACACGGAACACGAACCTGAACACTAAGCTCATGAGGGTGTTCGGGGTCAATATAGATGAATGAGACGGTACTCCCAAATTGGCCCTAGACCTTTTAAGAAAGAAACACACTAAGAAATCCACTTTGTGTGTTCCGGATCCTTTTTTATGACCAGACTTAGTGTTTACAGAAGATAGTTACACCTACCTCCTGATGTTCATGTATCGGTAACACATAGTTCATTCGATATGTTCCGGGTTCCTTTATAACCAGATTTAGTACTATCAGGATATATTGTACCAAACCTATTTCCTCATGCGCCTATTTTTGGATTATTATTTTCTCATAGATAATAATTCCGAATAGATATTTGTGCTGTTCCTGATGCTGCCTGATGTGGATTTACGTGCCTGTTTCCTGACTTACTTGTTCCTGACTTCCAGATGGATTTACCTATTAACCAAGACTGCTGTTATTCATGTTATACCTGCACCTCCAGATTTACCTTTTGGACTATTAATTTGTTATATAAACCAAAAAGGACTACCGCTCCATATTGCTATAGGACGAGAACAGCTTCTAGACAACATACCAGGATTTATCATTAATATGTATATATGTGCTCATACAATTGTATATGTTACTATAATAATGTGTTAATGACTATCATTCATACCTAAACAGTGTATACCTGTATGAACTTAATGTTATAATTATCTTACGGGTTTATAAAATAATCAGATCTATCCCTACTTATGATAATATATAATATCGTCTGATAAAGGTTATGATACACCAGAATGTCATATTTATGACATATTATTGTATAATAAAACTTGCCTAATGCTGGTGATAGTTAATTAGATGCATGAGATTGTAATATGTGGTTAGTTTTTTTTTGTTTTTTTTTCGAGTGTGTAAAATGATACAGTTACATATCAGACAGTTCTATTAAGAACTAAAGGTTATTATAAAGTATCATTAGATTGTAGAGTTATATTTAAAGTCTTTTTCAAGACTAATTCGATATTATGTTTGTTATAAAAAACAAACTTATCAATATATTAGTATGTGGTTTATTTAAAAGTTGACAGATCTATTACACATATATGTTAATATCCACAACTGTCGAATTGTATCGACTACCTTATTCATTATTCGTAATTACAATGTCATAATACTATCAAATATGTCTCTTGTATGATACTTTAAAAATGTGGTTGTTATATCCATGGTTATACCTCTATTATTCGGATAAGACATAATGTAAATGTTATCCTTATATAATATAATCTATAATAGTTATAACTCCTATATCAATGTGTCGTCTGGCGTGGGGGGTGAGTCCTGTCGTGGGTGTTCCTAGGGTTCCGGATAGGTGGCAGCACCGATCCGGGCCCATGGGACGTCTGGCGACAAACACCAGGGTCCATATATAAAGACCGGGGCTCAGCTGCTACGTCAGAGGCCCTCCAAGCCTCCGAGCTTAAAGTGTATTTCTTAAGTAGACTACCAGCTTCCCTGTTATCTATCTTCCGGGTAGCCGCCAAGCTATTTCAATAAACCGTTGGCATACGCTCGAATCACTGTCTTGCTTTCTCTTTCCTGATCATAAGGCCCAAACCACCAAACTGGTAGAACAAACTATTACACTAGTACCATGGGTTTTATTGCTCTGGCTATCTCATATTATATAAAACTGATATAATTCCAAGTCATTTGGAGAAACTGATGGTAGTTTTTGATTTATCGAATAGTGGAATATACCTTTAATGGTTTATCTTATATGTATAAGAGAGCGAACAAGATAGTTGAGAATGTTTGAAAGATCCTTTCTTTAAATGTTTTATCTGATAGATACCTGCTAACCGCTTGCAATAATCTTTTGTACATTGTTTATGATAGAGATGCATCCAGGGTGCATCTAGAGTTGCATCCAGCATTGTACTTACAGCAATATAGTAGCAAAGGTATAACCCGTGTGGAAGACCAATGATACATCTTCCCTTTGCCTTTCCATTCCCATCTTCATGAAAATACCCATTGCAGGATTTACCATTTCCTTATCACCTTCCAGTGTGCTGAGAACACATCCCCACTTTCCCTATCCACCGGCCTGGCTGTACAAGCCTCTTCCTCCAGGGTGATTTTCCTGGCTTATTACTTGCTGAAATAGTCTTTCTTGCTGCCCCCAAATCCATTTCCCCGCCCTGCAGCATTCACCTCTCCAAGATCCCGTCCACACCCTCCCCATCACCTTCCTGCTGCCCCCAGCCCTATGAAGACCTGAATATGGTTAGTGACAACCAATGCCGGTGTGAAGACCTGTAAATAGACAGCAAATCCTTCAAGAACAGGTTTACTTGGGGGGGAGGGTTATGTGAACAGCAGGTACCCCGTCCATTTACATAGTTATCAGTAGATTTTGAAACGGATTGGTGTCACAATGAAAAAAGCATGTTAAAATGGAACTAACAAAAAAAAAACAGAGGAAAAAAAACGAACAATGATGATATAAAAAATATGAGTGGGAGGAAAGACGATTTACAAGATCCTCACAAGCAACGCAGCCCTTACTCATGGTCTCCTCCTGCCAGGTTTTTAAATGGACTCTTACTCATATGGCCTTTGTTGAGCAAGCATACTCAGTGTACGAGGTATAACTGGAAGCGGCTAATGCACCCTGCACTCACCAGGGGGCCAGAGACTACTGGCATCCGTGTTAACGTAAATAAATTGGAAATTATCCATCACTGGATGGATAATTTCTGGCTATTAGTACCGTACTAGCAACTTTTAGCATACTAAGTCTTGCAAGTTTTGTACTAGCAAGGGGGGCATACTTGCAGGACAAAAATTTTGATGTCCTAAACCTTTTTATATTCATAACAACAGGGTATGCATGTTATTTAATTGTCAATTAATGTAATGTTATTGATATCAAAGGGTATGGAGTGACTGGCTTATATATTTTTTCATCTTTATTGCATAGTTGAATTCCGATCTAATTTGGAGGCGGGTTGCTGGGCACTGCACACATCTAGGACCTTATCAGTATTTGAGGTCTGTCTACAGCCGTTGATAAACTAAATATTACCTGATATAGAGATGATGCATTGTTATTTCAAGAAACTCCTTAGATGTATGTATTGTAAGGATGTATTTATAGTATGAGAGATTTTTGTGCTCCTTCAACCTTGAAATTGACGGTGTAAATTCATCTGGAAGCTTCTTAGATGCAACTTTGAGACAACCAGTATTATATCACACACTATAAAAGATGGTTATCTAAATAATGCCGGATCTTTGGCAACTTTGGGAAAAGGATTTTGCGATATAAGTGTTTCTGTCTCTTATCTATAGCATATTGTGCTTCATTGCAGAAAACTACACTGCTTCACTGCATTGCAATTACAGTGGTTCACTCTTCAGTTTCACGGGAATGCCTGGTATAGATTTCAATAATTATTTCTTTGAGTGAACTATATTATGTATGGTAATTCTGTAATGTTATCGCTGATGATGTTTATTCAGAACAACGCCATACATGAATCATGGACGCTGGTGATGACTCAAGACTCAGGAGTTACACGATGCAACTAGTTGCATGCAATCTTTTGCATGCAATCTTTTGCATGCAACTAGTTACTGCTGTTAAAAGTGCATACGCAACTAGTTGCACCAAAGCAATACCTATGCAACTTAACCAAGCACCTGCTGCATAAAATAACATAGATTGGACTAGAAATGCACTAGAAATAGATGTTTGTCCTTGCTCGTAAGGCTTTGGGATTGATCATTCGTAACTTGAGCAGCCAGTCTGATTCTTGACATCTACTCAATGATCAAAATGGGCCTAATCTATGGCATGTTTAGGTAACCGTTCCCTGACGTTCTTCCTTCTCTCACCTGCTGCTAATTGATACCAAATCTGGCTGTACTGCACATGTGCTGTACTGGCCTTATTAGAGCATCTGTGCTTATCAATTTGGGGGCCGGGTTTGAAGGGCATGATTTACCAGACCTGTGCTTATTTGAGAGCCTTCACTTATATTTTGCAAACCCCTTTGGTACCGAAGTCCCCAGGAAGTGGCCTGGCGCTCTCTGCATCTGTCAGGTCTTACTGTATATTTGATTCTGAGGGATCTACTGGATGGAATCACTTCAAATTAGTATCACTGCTACATTATTCCCTCAATTCATCTGTTTCCTGCTGATTTAGACATTGAACATTTTGATTAATTGTCTGAACACCCTGTTTGAGTCACATCAGTCACACAGTAGCCATGCACTTATTACAAAGAAATGCATAGATATTGCCATTACTAGTAAAAGGTGGATTAATTGCAATATCATGTATGTGTACCTAACATAACAGGGGTGGCAGAACCATTGGAAAGTTGGAGGGTGGCGGGCAAGGCTCAGATATTGGCCCATGGAGGGGGGGGGGGGGTAGGGAGGTTGCAGTCTGATGGAGAGAGCCCAAAGGTGTAACAGTCAGAGGTAGAGAGCCCAGAGGTGTTGCAGTCGGGGGAGAGAGCCCAGAGGTGTTGCAGTCAGAGGTTGAGAACCCAGAGTTGTAAGAGTCGGAGGGAGAGAGCCCAGAGGTGTTGCAGTCGGAGGTAGAGAGCCCAGAGGTGTTGCAGTCGGAGGTTGAGAGCCCAGAGGCGTTGCAGTTGGGGGGGAGAGAGCCCAGAGGTGTTGCAGTCAGATGGAGAGAGCCCTGGGAGGGCACTCCCTATAATGGAAATACACATGTGTGTGGCTGGCAAGGGTACCTTTTCTAGCAAAATATCCTTAGTAAGGGTCTGGATTCAGGCCAAAAGGTCCCTACCAAGGGTCAACTTTCAGCAAAATACCCTGATTCACATAGAAAATTCAGAAATTTTCATGAAATTTTTCTCAGTTTTCATGAAAATTGAATGAACAAAATTCAAATTTTCCCCAATCAGGTCTTTTGAGCAAAATCTAAGATTGTTATGTCAAAAGATCCCTAGCAAGGGTAGGGTTTTTGAAGAAAAAGCCATGAATGAGTGCCCTAGCAAGGGGAAGGGTAGTTGGGGGTTCAGCCACACACCTGTATCAAAAAAAATTAAGTGCCCCCGGGGCGAGAGCCCAGAGGTGTTGCAGTCGGAGTGTGAGAGCCTAGAGGTGTTGCAGTCAGGGAGAGACAGCCCAGGAGTGCTCCAGTCGGAGGGAGACAGCAAGAGGTGTTGAAGTAGCTCTATTACCTCTGAGGGGACATTCCTGAGATGTGGCAGTCAGAGGAAGGCAGCCCTGGGTTGTGGCAGTCAGAGGGAGGCAGCCCTGAGGTGTGCCAGTTAGAGGAGGGCATACCAGAGGTGTTCAGGTCGGAGGGAGACAGCCCTGAGGTGTGCCAGTTAGAGAAGGGCATACCAGAGGTGTTCAGGTCGGAGGGAGACACCTTAGGAGGTGCTGTATGACAATGCCCCAATGGCTAAATACCCCATAGGCCCCTGTATAGGCCTACACAGACAGTCCTACAACATTTAATAGGTTTGCCAATGCCCTGACGGCAACTATGGTAAGGATGTAATGTAGTCTATAGAAGCAGTGGCTATGCCCCAGGGGCATCGGTGGTGTGCGTGATGCCCCCAGGGCATGCCGTGGCATGCCCTGTCCTTTAATAGCCTAGAGGAGTAGGAGTTCTATCTCATGTGCCGGTGCATATGAAGCTTTTGTATACAATGCTATCTAGTTATTACTCAGAGACATAATAATTCAAAGGACCTGTATTATATCTCAGAGATCATTATCAATGTTGTATGCACTATGGTTAGTAAAGGAGATGACTTCATCCACTTAAGTAAACTGTCTTTATTTGGAGGTCTCACTGTTTTCTCAGAGTTCTCCATACTCTGTGAATTATGTACAATTATCAGATTATCATATGCCAATGCATGCACTTAGAACATCTTATGTATCATATATTAAGTTCATACAGTTTCCACTTATTACCATAAGTCTATTAAAGTAAGGGTAACTAGTATGATCCAGGGGCATTGTTGGCAGTGGTAATGGCCCCAGGGCATACTGTGGTCTAATGTGGCCGAGATGAGTAGGGGAGAGGCCCTGGGGGCATTGACAGCCATCTGTAATGCCCTAAGGGCATAATCCAATCTCCTACAGGCCCTGGAGGCATTGTGCCACCCCATAAGTATGGATCATGCCCCTAGGCCATATATTGACAGTCCTACAAGTTTAGGTTACCATGGATGCTTCAAGGGCATCCATGGTAAGTCTACATAAGTTAAGACCATGCCCAGGGGCATTGGTAGGTCAGTAGGTCTTAGTCTGAAGAGTAGGTCTAAAGTACATACCCCAGGAGCATTGCCAAAGTGTGTGATGCCCCTGAGGCATGCTTCAGTAAGTTGTGGCCTAAATAGGTAAAGGCTATGCCCCAGGGGCATTGGTGGCATGTGTGATGCTCCCAGGGCATGATGTAGTCATGACTCATCTGAAGCATGGAGACATAGAGGATAGGCCCCAATCTGCTCTAGCTACACCAGCAATTCCCCCAGGGCCTTTTCCCTACTCCTGCATGCTAGAAAGGACTATGGCATGGCCCAGGGGCATTACTGATGCCAGCAATGTCCCTAGGGCCTCTCCCCTCCTCCTTTAGAACTGTTTTAAATGAATGATAACTTGATGCACTAATTTCAAAATGATAGTACTGCAGGTATTCAATTCGAGACAAATGTTGTTGTAATTTCTAACCATAAACCAGCAGATGTAGAAGATGCCCAGGGGGCCTTGTTCTACCTCATGTATATGTGAAGCCATCTATACACGCCCCAGGCGCATCGTCCAGTTATTCAATTCGAGACAAATGTTGTAATTTCTAACCATAAACCAGCAGATGTAGAAGTTGCCCGGGGGGCCTTGTTCTACCTCATGTATATGTGAAGCCATCTATACATGCCCCAGGTGCATTGTCCTTACTATGAATGGGCATTGTCCTACCTCCCTTATATGTACGTACAGCTATCTGTACATGCCCCAGGGGCATCACCCCTACTCCTATAGGATAGAAAAGACTACTGCATGCCCCTGGGACATTACTGGTGCCAAAAATGCTCCTGGGCATCTTCCCTAGGGGTACTACAATCAATATGCGCGCCATGCGCGATGCCCCAGGGGCATAGTCCAAGTACACAAGTTGTATCCTGCAGAGGCACCAGGAGGTAGCAGTGAGGCACCAGGAGGTGGCAGTGAGGCACCAGGAGGTGGCAGGGAGGCACCAGGAGCTGGCAGGGAGGCACCAGGAGGTGGCAGAGAGGCACAAGGAGGTGGCAGGGAGACACCAGGCGTAGCAGGGAGGCACCAGGAGGTAGCTTGTTTGTTTGTTTGGTTGTTTAGTTTTACGTCCGGGGGCCATCGAGGAACTCAGACATTCAAGAACTTTAAACTATTCAATATTAATGGTAGGCTGCGGGCCTACCTCAGGTTTGCGCATATGAGTGGGTGGGTGTGTGTGTGCGCGTGCATATATTTATGAGTCTGCTTGTAGCAGTGGGACACGGCTCGTAGCGGTGAAATACCACTCGTGGCTCAAGGCCCCTCTTTATCATGCTGCCTCACGCAGGTAACATGTCGCAAACTGTAGACACATCACCCGGTCGGTCACACCCACGGACCAGCCATTTTTCGATTTTTTTTTTTTTTTAAAAATTATATGTATATATGATCTATATGTACTTATATAAGTTTGAGTCTTTGAGGAAGTTCAGGAGTTCTTTTGTTTCTATTGTGTTTTCAGTGCTGTTGCATTTTTAAGATATTTTCTTCTGTTGCTTGCAGTCCTTTGACAGTTGAGCAAGATATGCTTAACTGTGAGTTCAGTCTTGCATTGTTGGCACATTGGTTGGGCTTCACATTTCAGATGGTGTTCGTGTATAAGCCTTGTGTGGCCAATTCGTAGACGTGTTAGTTTCACTTTGTCTGATCTGGATAGTTTTCTTTTTTCACCCTTTCCTTTCAGTTGAGGCTGAATGGAGTGTAGCTTGTTCTCATGCTGCTTCTTCCAGTCAGCTTGCCATTTCAGTTTCACATATTTCTTGATGGTTGATGTCAGGTCCGTGTGTGGGATTGGCACTTCTCGAGGTGTCAGTTTCAGTGCAGACTTTGCGGCTTCATCTGCTGCCTCGTTTCCGTCTATGCCAACATGGCTCGGCAGCCAGCAGAAAACCACATCTTTCTTTGCTTTCTCCAGGTTGTTGGTTTTGTCCCTGATGTCTTGTATCAAAGGGTTGTTTGGTTCATATTGGTTCATTGCTTGAAGGCATGACTTGGAGTCTGACAGAGCAATGAATTTCTGGTGAGTTGATATCCTGGCATATTCTAGAGCATGTAGCAAGGCGCTAGCCTCTGCCGTGAAAATGCTGGCTTTGGGATGGAGGCCTCTTTTCAGGTTGCCATATGGCGTGTGTACTCCATAGCCTACTTTGTCACCCTCCTTACAACAATCTGTGTACACCGCCAGGTGTTCACTATGGTCTTTTTCTATCCCATGGAGTTGATCTTTAAAGGTCACTGAGTCTGTTTCTGCCTTTTTGTTTTTGCACAGGGTGAAGATGATCTTTGGTTTCATTTGTAGCCATGGGGGATTATCGGGTGGTTTTATCTCCCTGGTTTTGATCACATCTAATTTTGCTGCTTTCATAGGTCTTTTCACTCTGTACGAGTATGGTTGGGTCATTTTCAGTTTTTTCCTGTACACTGAATTGTTTTCGGTGAACAGTGTCTCATATGTTGGGTTTCTTTTGTTTGCTCTTACTTTAACTGCGTACTGCATAGACAGCATTTCTCGCCTAAGCTCAAGGGGGGCGATGTTTGTCTCCACCTCTAGACTTTTTCCTGGAGATGTACGGAATGCCCCCAGGCATAATCTCAGTCCCTGGTTCTGGATAGGCTTCAACCTGTCCAAGTAGCTTGGGCAAGCTGATCCATATACAATAGAGCCATAGTCTAGTCTTGACTGGATGTAGGCCCTGTATAAGATCAGTACCAGGAGGTAGCAGTGAGGCACCGGGAGGTGGCAGGGAGGCAACAGGAGGTGGCAGGGAGGCACAAGGAGGTGGCAGAGAGGCACCAGGAGGTGGCAGGGAGGCACCAGGGGTAGCAGGGAGGCACCAGGAGGTAGCAGTGAGGCACCAGGAGGTGGCAGGGAGGCAACAGGAGGTGGCAGGGAGGCACAAGGAGGTGGCAGGGAGGCACCAGGAGGTGGCAGAGAGGCACAAGGAGGTGGCAGGGAGGCACCAGGGTTAGCAGGGAGGCACCAGGAGGTAGCAGGGAGGCACCAGGAGGTAGCAGGGAGGCACCAGGAGGTGGCTGGGAGACACCAGGAGGTAGCAGGGAGGTACTAGGAGGTGGCTGGGAGGCACCAGGAGGTAGCAGAGACGCACCAAGTACCTCCAAACATCTCCGGAGTGAGTGATGACATCACAGGATCACATGACTCCTGCTATAAAAGGCGAGTCAAGTCGGAGGAGGAGACAGACTTGTCAGCATAATACATACATTAAATTCATTATAAATCTCACTCTATAGTAAGTCCTACACAACTATCGCCTCCATCTATTAACCACCCATATTTCACCTTTCTGTACAATTAGACCCCATTAAAACAATTATATGTAAACCATATCACTAATAGTCCAGAATGTATAAAGAACATACAAGGGACAACCATTAGGTAGGACACCCTTCACACAGGATAACCACAATGCATGACAACCATCATGCAGGGGAATCCCATAGTGAGGCCCATAGACCGGTTCATTCCAGTATGAACCACACCTAGCAAGCCCATGGGACAGGATACCCATATCCCTATTAGTAGAATCAGAAGCAGCCCCGACGGTCACCCAGCTCGGACGCAGGTTGTGCAGCGCCACCTTCCGGTATACAATAGCATAGCCATGCAGCATCATGTGCTGCACCCTATAGGTTAACTAATATACAGGCATGCCAAGCCTGGAAACATATGGTAATATGGTAATATCGGAGCACACGATGGAGATCATCATCACGGCACGCAAGGACTTTTTTATTATATTGTAAGTTGAGTATGGAATCTCTCACAATGGAAATGTGTATCGCCTCATTAGCCAAGCGAGAAGTATTGTTCACCATGAAACGTCAATTGTTAAGCCTATGCAATAAAGATATTTAACTGTATCTGCGGGTTCTTGACTTATCTCTTCATCAATGTCATCGAGAATCATCATATTACAAAGGATGTCTCGACCCAAGCTGTATAAGCTTTTTCTTTGTAACCCGGTTAATATAAAAATAAATGGGCTGGTGCTCTGCGTCATTACCCATATAAAAGAAATCTCTTTGGGGCCGTTCAAATATTATGTAACACAAATTTTGAAACATTTCGACCCTCCCCCTTGTAACACTTTGTAACAAAATAACCAGCACCCCCTCCCTAATTATGAAACACAGGTTGGACCCCCCCCACCCATGCATTAATGAAAATTCATATCTCATTGTGTAGCACTCAACAAATACATGTACAGGCTTTTCTGAAAAATAGGCTTACTTGTAATTTTTTGTGAACCCTCCCCCTCTCTTATTTAACAGGGAACACATGGAGATGCTCCAAATGCTTGTAAAAAAGTCCACTTTGTTATGTTGTCAATGGACCATTCTGGGTATTATTATTATTTTTCATATTTACTAATTTCTTCGCCATATAAAACCTAGGCTCTGCTCACGATCCACACTCAACAACCTCCTGTATTCCCCAACAGGAACCAGGATCCATAAGTTATCACGAACCCACTTCCTCCATGAGACTCTGTGACATAAGGTATACGGATGTAATAACATTCCAATCATATCTACACCCACACAGCCCCGCTGCAGGATGTGGGATCCACCTGTGGTGCCATATTTGGAATGAGAGGATATTTCACAATCTCCTCTCAATCCTCATTAACACAATTAACCCACAGGTGGCAATCTCTCTCCTTGACACGTGTCTCTATTTCATTGAGCCACGTGTATAGAATATTTCGCAATACTGTGAGCTGCTCAAACCCTTAATATAAAAGGCAGCTTGAGCAGCTCCCAATCATCTCTCCCAACTTACACCTTACACCAATACCTAGAACCTACGACAGGTTGAGCTATAGGATCGGAGGCAGAGCTTAGATATTGGCTAGTGTTATCATTGTTACCACCTTTATGAAACACTCATGTCAGCTATGCAATAAAAGGATCAAATGAACTTCTCTGGATTCCGTGTACATTCACTTCACCACATGTAACCGTCCGTTGACAATGTGATGCTTTTACCATGTTTGTTATGTAACACTTGGGCAACCCCCCCCTCCCCTGTCACAAAGTGTAATAAAGTAGGCCTACAACAGACTGCAAGACCCCCCCCCCCATGATGTTGCATAATATTTTAACCCCTCCCTTCCTTACCCCACCCCATGATAGATCCTGAGGAGGGGGCAATAGTTAAAAATTATGCAAGGCATTTTCCTACTTTCCAGACTAAAGTTGCATGCAATTTCTTTGTTACACGTAGCAACTAGTTGGATCCCACGCAACTAGTTGCAACCCCCTAAAGTTGCATGCAATTTCTGCAATACACATTGCAACTAGTTGCATGCAACAATTGCATGCAACTAGTTGCTACGTGTAACAACAATTTTTTGACCACTAAATCAACTCAAAACATATCCCAAGTAGCTGAAATGTGACATTTTTACAAAATACGCCTTTCTCACACACAGCAAGCAGTGATATCATTTTCAAAAT
Organism: Acholoe squamosa; assembly: GCA_949317995.1. Classification (NCBI taxonomy): domain Eukaryota; kingdom Metazoa; phylum Annelida; class Polychaeta; order Phyllodocida; family Polynoidae; genus Acholoe; species Acholoe squamosa. The sequence goes on from OX439038.1 coordinate 43,225,453, forward strand.
CATGAATGTCAAGTAGTCCGTCAGAAGGTGAATTGCCCACTACCGTACATGACTTTAATAACCTTTAATGAAAACTAATGTGAAAAAGGAAATGCAAGCCAAAAACAAAGTTAGCAGATTCCAAGAGAATGGATATGATTATTTCAGATCAAACTGCCGAATAAAAGAGTATTCACCTTTGTGAACTTAGTTTAGTTGAAGTAAAAACTGGAGCAAACTTTGTAGGTATCCAAGTCATGTTGAAACAAAACAGACTCTATCCACCTTGATTAAAGTAAATATTGTTCCACATATATACAAGGACAAGAGAAACCAGTGGTCCCGAGGCAGCAATATGATGTGTAGATATCCCTGATGAATAATTATTAAAGATAGAGGCCTACCAAGGAACAGGCGTGGAAGCTAGCTTACACATATTCGTTTGCAATAACTATATCTGGGTACAGTCTGAGAGTCTAGTGAATCAGGGTTTTCTTTTTACTGTGTATGGAATGAGGGAATGTGGGGGATACGTGGAAATTGAAGAAGAAATCTTTTTTATATGGAATTGATGTAAATCGAGTTTTACTAGCAGGGCTAATTTATTATTATACTTGATATCCAAACACACTCTTGCATAAGAGATTTGTGTAATACTATAATATGGCACATAAACAATGTCACTAAGAGACATTAACGTCTTTTAATGGTGTCCCATGTAGGCTTCGAACAAGACACCGATATCATTCTTGATTATTATAGGTAAGGGCAATCTATGGCATTTCACAATTAATTTACACATAGATTAATACTTGCAGCGTACAAATATGGGACATTATCCATGGCTATATGCACATCTAGTATAACAAGCCCAGCTGCATCAGCACTATGGATTGATAATCAGTGCCTATAGCACGCCATCATCAGACAGCATGACATGCTTTGAGGCAGCTGATGATGCATTGATGCCAATTTTTTTTTTTTTGGACTAGCTCATTGCGTTAATGAACTGTCAGGTTCATTTATGTAACGCTATAGAGCCGACCAATTTTATTTATATTTCAAACAGATACCAAACAGTTGAAGTAAATATAGACTCCACATAATCAGACATATGTCATTATGTACAATAACAGTAAGGAAGCAGGCAAGTGTATCAAATCAATCACATAGTATTTGTTGAGATATATATCAATATGACACAAGAATCACAAAATACAATCAAATGATCATCAATGATATAATATTATATAATGATGAAAATATGATGATCACATAAATAATATTTGGAGCGGCGCGGTGACTACACCGTCTCCATCAACCTTTGTTCCTTAGTTATATCCAACCTTTAGCCTTGATCTGAGATTTTTTAACTTTTTAACCTCATTCTTAAATTTAACTTTTGTGGTAGCCCTCTGAACCTCCTCAGATAGTAGGTCCCAGAGGACTACACACCTGTACCATGGCGATCTTTTATAATGGCGAGATATTCTTCTTGGCAATTTAAAACATATCTTATTTTGCGATCTTGTATTATATGCATGACCATGATTTATCTGATCCTTGGATTTCTTATACATCAAACTTAAAAGTAACATATCAAATCTTTGTTCTAATTTTTCCACTTTACAGATGACATGTAACTCATCAACACTATACTTAACAATATTACATCTAAGGCAAATTCTCAAAGCTCTATTCTGTAAACGTTGTAATGCCTTTAAACCTTCCTCATTACAACTAGTACTTATAAAAGAGCAATATTCAATAATCGGCCGGATGGTACAACAATATATTTTTATACTTTCTTCTTGTGTGAGATATTTCCTTAATTTAGCAAATCTAAATAATTTATTACAAATGTTTCTTTTAATAAGCTTAATTGTTTGTCAAAACTTAACTTACTGTCTACTGTAACTCCTAGGTAGGGGAAAAAACTTACAGTTTCTACTCTGGTACCATTTATTACAATATCTGTATCTGGACAATTTTTCAATTTGTGAGCACTACAAAACCACATAAATTTTGTTTTCTTTGGATTAACAGTCAACCTGTTGTGAGATACCCATGTCTTAAAGCGTTCAAGATCCTCATTTAACACTCTCATTACATCTTGGGGTGTTTTCGCTGCATAATATAAAACAATGTCATCTGCATACATTTTAATTTTGCACTCGTTCAACTTTTTAATCACGTCATCTATGTATAAAACAAACAACAGGGGGCCTAAAACAGACCCTTGTGGGACACCATATTTGATTTCAGATTCTTGAGAGACATTATTGCCATAACTAGTTCTTTGTTTGCGGTTTTTTAGATAACTATTAAACCAGAGAAAGTTATTTTTGCTGAAACCTAATTTGCTAATTTTTTCCAGAAGTCTAACATGAATTACACTGTCAAACGCTTTAGAAAAGTCAATAAATAGGGCCCCTGTTATTAAACCATCATTTCGATACTCATATAGATCATTAACAAAGTCAAAGGTGGCATCACCTGTACCACTACCTTTCTTGTAACCATATTGCTCATCTGAAAAATTATCGTGATCTTTCATGGCACAACTTAAATGATAATACATTATTTTTTCAATAATTTTTGAGGGCATTGGCAATAGCGAAATAGGCCTCCAATTCTTAACTTGTGATAAATCTCCGTCTTTGGGTAATGGCTTGACCAATGCAGAAGCCCATTTGACAGGAAAACCACCACTATCAAAACTTCTCCGAACAAGAAAAGTAAATTGATCTAGCAGGCATATTATTGCACATTGTAGTATATCACCTCTGATCCCCTCTATTCCAGATGATTTATTTTTATCAATCTCTTTTACTGTATAATAGATATCCCAGGAATTAATCTTTATATTCGATTCAGAGAAAATTCCACTCTGAATGATTTCCTCTATATTCACATTATTATCCATATCACACTGTACTTTACCAACAGAAGCCACATGTAAGTCTTTTCCAATATTGCAAAAGTATTGATTAATATATTCACAAGCAGTTTCGGATGGGACCTTAACACCATCTACATGGTGCTTCATATCTTGATAAATCTCATACACATTACCCTTAAACATGTTATTAATATATTTCCAAAAACTCTTAGGATTTCCTCTACATTCATGTAATTCTTGCATAATACCACCAATTTGATTAGCTTTTATTTTTTTCCTAATTTCAGGCGAGTGATGATGGCTAGCCTTGTTCTGAGTCCAATAGGTCATGAGGTCATGAGATCACATGCAGTGATGGTGGCCACCAGTTGGCCGCCAGTCAGAGACCATTGTGCAGTGATAGTGGAATCTAAAAGATTGAGGCTTAATTGTGAACCAAGATATCAAACTTCAAGATCTGATAGAACTAGAGAGCCGGGGACCCTAAGTGATACTGTCCCTACACTGGCCATCAGTGACTGATGGCTGTCAGTCGGCAGTCAGTTTATTTTGTTTGAATATATAGCCTACAGGAGGAATGGTCATGTGACCTTCCATTTTCATCACTTGCCTGAAGCATCGGCATCAATGCGTCATGAGCTGCCTCAAGGCATGTGATGTCGTTGTCGCCGGCGTGTTTCAGGCATGTCCTGATATGTCCATAGGGGATGCTGCATGGACTACCAGTACATCATGACTAGTCATTAGGGGAAATAATCACTTTTAAATGCTAACATGGACGTAGCCACAAGTACTTCAATGTTGCCTTCAAAACTCATCTACCTTGCTAACCTCACTCTCCCATGAAACTCCATGGTAGAAACTGTGTAGCCTGATGGAAATAACAATCAAATCATGGCTGTTGCCACTTGTCGTACAATATTCCATTCAATAATTGACAATCAGCAACCAGACATCGAAAAGCATGCCTCCTGGCTACTCAGGCTGCTTTGTAACCTGGTAGGCTTTTCTCTCTGACATAGGAAGCAGCCCTCTGTCCGACACATTTGTAACAAGACGGGGCCATGAACAATGTGTACAATTGAAAAGGGTACACATGTATTTCTTTATAGCCTTATACTATACAGTAAAGCCATGACTCTATTCCTCATCACCAAAGTATTGATAACACATGTAGGGTTTCCTTAACTCTTCATGTCAGTTTCCTTTGGGGAAAAAAACACCTTTTTAGATTGAGCTAGCTAGCGATCCTCCAGCCAACAAATATCCCATTAAAAAACACACTCTAAGCCTTCCAGTTGTCTTTGACGTGACCAGGTTGGAAAGGTCAGGAGAATTATGACCAGTAAGGAAGAACATGTTTGTGGATTTTCTACATTAGTATTGATCAATCTTTGAAACAAAAGCGAGGTACCCACTTATCATTCTCAGCACCTTAACAACCTTTCAGTTCCTATCCTCTTCTGTCACGTTCCTTTCTATCCCTTGATTCCTATGCCTTTTCTGACGACATTAATCTATGCATTGTTGTGAATGTATACAGTCCCCATTATTATTATATTCTATTGGTTACATTATAAAGTGTCTAAAAGTCCCCATCACTTCGGTACAGTTAGGACTATGATTCTTGCTATGATATCATGGCAAATTCCCAAAGCTTATTTTCTAGAGAGACACAAAGATGCTCTTAACAAAGTTAGCATCAAAACATCAACCATTAACTCATCTCTGAAACACTCCAATGCACCGGTTCTGAGGCCAGCAGAATAGGCAAATTGAATCTTCCCATCCAAAGTAAGCCTCGGGTCTGTTAGTAACGTGTAAAAAAGGCACAGGCATCACACATTCTTTCAGCCATTTTGTGAGGATCAGTCAGAAACCATGAGTGTCACATAAGTACAATCCTATCAAACAGTTGGCAATTCAGTCCATTAGCATTTCTCCATCAATTAGGCCTCAAACAAAGAGGCAAAATGACAGTGCCACAGTGGATTAGTAGTAGTAGGCAGTTTTCTAAAGTGATGTAGTCTAATACATTAGGAATGGCCATGTGAGCAGCCCCAGTACTTTGTGAGAAGCTCCTAGGGACAGCGATCGGGTCACCAACCACTCAGCAAGAACTGTAGAGATGACTGTCCTCTCATCAGAAGAACATTACACAGTGGAAGTATGGAGGTCTTTTATTCAAATGGAATTCCATGAAGACAAACCATTTGGGACAGCTTTAAGAAATTTACTGCAGAGAAAAAGAAATCGAAGTTGGTAAATCTAATTCAACTTAGGCAAAACGGATAACTAATCCTATTTGGTACATATGATTAACATATAACTAACACTGTCTAACTCATGTTAGAAACATTGACTAACTTATTCAGGCAAGCTAATTTAACTAAGCCGAGAGAGAAAATCAGTCACTTTGTCTTAGGGATAGTATTTCTGTCTTCAGAATAGTAGTTTTCTTCACACAATGAGCCAGTGTGGTTTGCAAGAGAACTTTCCTAATAAGTTTGTACCATGCAAAGCTATAAATGTAAAAATAATTTTCAATGACTGTTTACATTATGTGCCTTTTATAATTCAGACTGACCAAACATTCAACAAAATACACCTAATAATTTGATAAATTATTGAAGGAAGAATGGTAGAATCATCCATCCTGTGGACATTCATATATCATTGTTAAAATAACCTTGAACTTGCGTGACCTTGCAACAAACCCAGAGCAATTATTAAGCTAATATACTTGAGATGACAATGATGTGAGACATATCCATCAAACATGCTTCTTTAATGCTGAGGCTCTGTTGCGTGAGTCTATATTCCATATAGAGTCTGCACTAGCCATTAATTAAGAAAAAAAATTGTTATGACAGCCCATGCATAGGCCCTGGAGCCGAAGCTAAAAACCAAGGCTCTGTCTTAAAAATGTCTGGTTTAGAATTGTTCTTTTGTGTTAAGACCGCACTTTAACATTGTACCCTGAGCTCAGGCAAGTTGGGAACTTTTCCTGACGTATAGTTTGTATAGGCCTTTTTGCTAGAGTCTGACTAAAGTAATGAGTTCTTTTTTTCCTGTGTTACATGTGCACCCTTGCAGACAGGAAATACCAATACAGTAGCTGTGTGAAGATCATTTCTGACAGGATCTGCGAAATGGGCCCTTAGTGCAGGGTGCATTAAGGTCCCCATTCCCAGTACATGTCACATTTGAAATCAAAACCACACAGAAAAGGAGGAAAATCATGATGAAAAATGCAGTTGAAAAACTTCCAAAGAGTTATTTCAAATAAGCCCCATTCTCTCCAACATGCACCAACGCCATAGGAGGTCACACTAATATTGCCGAGATTGGATCAGGCAGCTGGCACCCCTCCACCCATTTCCACACAAGCCTATTATGCCCAGCTGTTTTGTAGAGAAGCGGAGCTTGCTCCCTCAGAATTAACTGTTGACATATGGTCAAAATGTTATTTAGAAAGGTCTGACCCAACATTTCTAGTCTACCAGCAGCCCTACTGGTATGCTACTGATAACCTCCACCCAGGGTAACCGTATATTGAGGGGTATGTTCAAAACCTTTTGGTATTGCTGACTTCATCAAATGTTTTTTTTTTTCTTTTCTTTATTTTTCTGGGGGGAGGGGGTACATTCATTTTCCTATTATTTTCATGTAACTTTGATATCTTATACATGGAATATATAAATCTGTTTACCCATTTCTATATGGCGTTACAGACCCAGCTACAAATAGTCCTCTAAAGGATACTTCAATATGAGGTTAACTCAACATCATCTGGGAATCACCTCCTGAAGTTACTGATTGAATCATGACCTGGTTTAGCGAGACTGATGCAGGTCTGAGCTGAGCAGACGTGGACCCCACTTTGACATTAGGGCTTGTCTGAGAAGATCCCTAAAGTTATTTTAGCAACTTTCTCTGTTCTATCATGTCAGTAAGATATAACTCTCTATAAATATGTATGGTTTTCCCTACTTTCTGCTATCAATTTCCTTAGAGGGGGGTAAATACAGCCCTGAAAAGGTGTTTTTTTCAGTTTTTCATTTGCATACACCTCTATAATTTTTTTTTATTACCCATGGCTCCACACTTTTTTTTCTCATTCCCTAGAGGGATGGTCAGGGAAGATATTTAAGTCACATTCTGCATCATGGCCCCTGTATTTTTTATGCAGGATTTTTTTTTATTGTTATACCCAATGTCCCGCGTCTGCTCATTTCAACATGAAAATTACCCTCTGTCTCATCTTTTGCGCTGTAATTGGTTCTTTTTTGAGTTTCTGATTGAAATTGATGGTTATGTCAACACTTGAAGGGTGGTAGGTCTTGAAGAACCAATAGAATAATGGTGATCAGTCATATTCAAGTGCCTTGTTTCACCTCAGAAAGAAGTGACACCTCCAGAATCTGACCAGTTCCGCGTCTGCTCATTTAGAGTTTACCCAATGTTTCTATATCAAGTACAAGTATTTAACCCTAGCATTTCCCTAGCATTTTTTTGTAGGCCCTTCACCCTTCTAAGAAAGTTTATTGGGTCTATACCCTACTATACATAGTTAACCTCTTATTCCCGCCCTTGAGTCCCGGTCCGCTGCTCTGCCACCTAGTGAAAAGTGACAACACTTCTAAGGAACTGCCGTCTGACGAGTAATTTTTGAGTCAGCCTTTTGGCGCTGGTATCGGCGTGTACCCAGCGTCTCTGCGAGTCATTCAGGATGCAGCGTTGAGGTTAGTTGATCAATCTTTAATGTCAGGGGGCTCAAAAAATAAAAAAAACTTCAAATTTCACCTCAAAATCTACTTTTTAAGTTGCATATTGTGAACAACTTTGATGTTTAACTACCACTGGTCACGAAAAACTATGGCTCCCCGTGTGATGTTCATTTTATTTGCCAATGAATGATCATATTTGATGACGTTGAGCAAGTTGTGGCCTCTTTCCTTGCCTTTTTGAATAATTTTTCTCTTGTAACAAGTATTACTGTATCATACTATGCTATCCAGTGGTTTCATCTTGTAAACATGTCAGCCGGTTACAGAAATGTGTATCATACTATAAGAATTACAGTAAATATAATTCTCCAGGCTAAAATTTCTAGTGGTCAGACATGGCAAATGATCAAATGCGGTCCCGAGATGTTGCGTTTAAGTTCATTTCTCTTATATATTGGCCAGCCTTTAACTGTATGCTGTCAATATATACTCCTATATGTAGTCCAAACTGAGGGGTAAAAGAGGGAACCACTTATATCATACATAATGAGATTTTTATCCTAATTTTCCTTGATTTTGAAAAGTGAGCAGACACATAACTGAGCAGACATGGTTCTTGTATATATATTTTGAATTGTTTTCTCTTCTTTTCCTGTTAGCTGAGAAGGACTAGTGAAGTTTGAAGCATGGCTCTGCCAAAACCATTTCGCTATGAGTCTCCTCTAATCAGACCAGACTTTCCTTCTAGCCCTGAGGGAACTAAAATGATGGACAAATGGGTGAAAGAGTTGAAGCCGTACGTTCGGAAAATGAGCAAACTCGACAAAGACATCTACACAAAGGTTCGGTCCTCCTTGAATTCCAGGACCTCTTACAAAGCTGGTACCTCTGATCTGGACACAGGAGAGTAATTTCAGCTCGGCCACAATGAGCAGACCAATGTGAGTGTTGGGTGATAAATTTATTTATAAATTTTCATGAATTCACAAACTCATATATATCTAGATTTCCACATTATAAATATGTGACGCAATCTGCGAAAAGGTGTCTTAGTGCAGGGTGCAATAAGGCCCCCTTTCCCAGTACATGTCACCTATATTATATGTTTCAATAATTAATATTCATGATTAATAAATTTTTCAAGAACACTTCATAACCCGAAAACATGTACCCGTATCTCTGTTTCAACCAAGTTGTAAACACTACAAATTCATGATTTATTTTATATTTTAAAACAGAAACATCGACCAAAGAAAGGTACTGACAGATATACTGAGGACCTGGAGAAACACAGGTTGAGGAAAATCTAAAAGAGGAATGAAGCTATGTATAGAAAATAAATTACCATTTTAACTTGTATGTAAGTACTATGGTTAGAATTAATGTTCTTTAGTTTAAAACAATTTTAAAAAGCCCTCATGATGATGAACCACACCATAGTTCCATGCATACATGGGTCAGGTCACCATAAAGCAGTAGATTTTGTGTTTTTGGGTCATTTTGGACTCTTATGGCTCTAGAGAAAGAAGTTGCATATCAACATAGACTCATTTGATAGAGAACACTTAGGGCTATCAGAAAGAATTAAATTTGTGGTCATCCATCAAAAACTCTCAGACTTATAGCAAGGTGAAATGAAAAAAAAAAGTCAATTTTTTTTCTTTTTTTGACGTTTTGTATTTTTTACAAGTGTCCTGTATTGAATAAAGAACATCTGGAGTAACCCAAAGTTATTTTTTGTATTGTATATGACCATAGGTTTCATTTCCATGAGGTTTGGACATGTTACTGAGTGAGAATTCTTCTCTGAATTTTTCTCTGAAAATGGAAACCTGTAATTTGTAACGTCCGGTATGAAAATCTAAATCAGTTATAAAACATGGAAAAGATGAATCTTCATAGTCTTTGTTATTACCCATATGAAGGGCTTTATTATCCCCTACTTTGGTGAAAAAAATTGTGTGTCAAGCAGCATTTGTCTCCATGTAAGAGCAGCTTATGTGAAATAATTCTGATAAAAGTACCAGACGTTATGTAACACCGATACTTTTATCATCATGTAAGAGGCAGTTTACTGTGCATGCAAATTTTGATCCGTTTTGTAATTTAAGTCACTAATAGACATATGTGTAGAGGCAAGGAGAAAGGGTGCTCCGTGCTAAAAGTCAACTTGAAAATTCAAATCAATAGCTTTACAGTGATACATAGCATATGAGAAGATACTCCTGTTAGTTTTGGAGGAATGGCTTGCTAGATATGGGTAGGTGTGACCATTTCAAGAATGTCAATAAGCTCTATGTTTAATTGGTCATGAGATATATACCTAATTAGCATAATTTATGCTAATTAGCTAAATTAGCATAATCTTTTTTCTTTTGCCCATAACTTTTGATCTAGAAATGGTATTTTAATTCTGTTTTCACCATAGTAAATTTTGTGGGATGTTCCTTCAAATGGGATCATTGATTTTCCTATTTAGAATGAAAATCCTGTTTCCATGGCAACAGACATCAACAAAAACCCAAAAACATTCTTTTTTACATGCCAAATTTGGAACCTTGCCACCCAATATAGAACATTTTATCAAAAACTATTGAATTCTCCATAAAAAAGTAGCCTATAACAGTTTTAGTCATATTTTTCATATTCTAGTCCATAGTGGTGTCCCCTGGTGGCTAATTCTGGTACTAAATCCCGCAGTAACTGTCCTTTCTGCTTGCTGGCCCACATATTGGCCTTGTTATTTCATATGTTTGTTATGCATAATGGGACATTCCTATATTCTGAGAACAACTTAAATTACCTACATATTTCATCATTTTGGTACCGGACGTTACATGACACAAAACAAACAATAAAAATGAAATCGGATGCCCTAAGTCGGTATTTTTTTGGTTTTCTGAGCTGAGGGGATGTCCCTTCACAAGTAATTAGAATTGTATAAAGTAATTAGAAACTTAATTTTAAAGGCCCTTCAAGGGCAGAATCTTACACTTTCTGACGACCTGACCCACATACAGGTTCTAGGAATCTTTGCTCTCTTTGAAAACTATAAATGTGTCTATGTCTACAGACCTACAGGTACAAGTTTCAAATTATCATGTGGCCAAATATTGATAAATCATTCATTCATCATTTCAGAAAAGCAGGGAAAGGCAAAGCCAAGGACGAGGGGAGGGGCCGGTGGGCAGCCAGTAGAGGGATACACCCCAGAGCTTTCTGACCAGAAACGAAGGAAGCAACACCTAAAGCAACACCCAGAGACACACAGTGCACACATGAAGGTAAGGATACACCTTTAAGATTTCATTTGAATTGAAGTTTACAAAAAATTTTCTAGATTTATAAAGCAAATAATATATATGTATGGATCCTTGCTGTCTTGCTATCTTTCATTCAATATAATGAGTACATTAAGATTAATCTTAGAACTGCTGTGCAAATTCGTGTAGAGGCGAGGAGAAAGGGTGCTCCGCGCTAAAAGTCAACTTTAAAATTCAGATCACTAGCTTTACAGTGATATATTGCATGAGAAGATACTCCTGTTAGTTTTGGAGGAATAGCTTGCTAAATATGGGTAGGTATGACCATTTTGTAAATGTCAATAGGCCCTACATCTCCATGGTCATCAGATACAACTTTAATTAGCATAATTTATGCTAATTAGCTAAATTAGCATAAATTTTCATTCTTTTGACCATAACTTTTGATCTAGAAATGATATTTTCATTCTGTTTTCACCATAGTGGACCTTGTGAAACGTTCCTTCAAATAGGGTCATCAATTTTCTTATTTAGAATGAATATCATGTTTCCATGGCAACAGAAATCAACAAAAATGCCTATTTTGGCCAAAAAACCTCTTTTTTAATGCCAAATATGGAACCTTTCCCCCTAAAATAGAACGTTTTATCAAAATTCTTTAAATTCTCCACAAAAAAGTAGCCTATAGCAATTTTAGGCATATTTTTCCTATTCTAGCTCATAGTGGTGCCCCCTGGTGGCTAAAATAGGTACTAAATCCCGAAGTCTGGCTCACATATTTTGAGGTCTGCTTTCTTATATCTACAGAAAACCTGACTATGAGACTCCCCATGGCGCAAAAAGTCAAGATGAGCATCAAAGTCAAAGTTGAAGGTTAAACTTAGTGCTGCAGCCTCACATGATAAAAGGTAATCAACATTTTAAGAATCACATTACAGTGCTGTCTCATCTTTGAATAGGACTGCAGCTCTAGAGAGGTGCTTGTTACAAACAAGTTTTAACTTTGATGATGTAACTAGTAAAATGTAAATTATGTATGTTCCTTACATGTACATTTCCTTTCTCAAATGCATACATGTTGGTCAAAATTTAAACCATGTTCTTTCTACAGTCTGAGCAAGAAGGCACCAGCTACCGATGCACCTCTTGAAGATGATCCTCTCACGCCGGTTGTTGAAGCAACTGCTGCGGCACCTGCCAGTCGCCATATTTCCGTTCAAGCGGAAGATGATCCTATCACACCGGTTCTTGAAGCACCTGCTGCGGCGCCTGCCAGTCCCCATATTTCCATTCAAGCAGAAGATCATCCTCTCACACCTGCTGCGGCGTCTGGCAGTCGCCATATTTCCATTCAAGTGGAAGATGACTCTCTCACGCCGGCTGTTGAATCGCATCCGTCGCCTGCAGCGGCTGCTAGTCGCCATATAATTACTGTTCAAGCGGAAGTGCATGTAGAAAACTTTTCACCTGAAGAAAGGTTGACCACAGTAATGAGGTACTCGGATGCTGTCAAGACTCCGTAGGTTTCAAATCCACTTTCTCACTTTACAGTACTAGTTACATTGTGAACCTTTGCTTTAAATATACTTGAAAACATAAAAAACTTTATATGCACACAATTCAAAGTTTTGAAACACAAGTTAAGACATAATTTAAGATTAACCCTGCAATATCTTCATCTTTGAACAGTCCTCGCCGTATTGCATCTGCATCGCAGAACCAGTCCCCTAAGAAAGTGGGGTCTCCAGCACGGTCCCCTAAGAAAGTGGGGTCTCCAGCACGGTCCCCTAAGAAAGGATGGCATACAGCACGGTCCCCTAAGCATGTGGGGTCTCCAGAACGGTCCTCAAAGCAGAAGGACGATGCCAAGAAAATGAGGTCCACATCTAACAAGTGAGTACAGGATAAAATAAACTTCTAGCACCCTACCTCCTTACTAGAACTTTATTCATGTTTCTAAATAAAAATAAATGTTTATGTCTTGGGACCGTGTCTGCGAGCTATATACAGATATATATATACAGATTAGGACTGCATCTGCTCTCCTATCCTGTGTCTGCTCTGCTGTTTCCATGTAGGCTAATATATTACGTTTCCTCTCCAGTAGCAGCCTTGTGTCTCCTGCTGTAGTGGCCACAGTCAACCACTTTCTGCTGTTGTCGCCAAAGGAGAAGCTTGACAAGGGGGAAAAGATAACGCCCAAGAATCCAAAGGAGAAGCTTGACAAGGGGGGCAAGACAATGCCCAAGAAGCCCCATGCCCAACAAGACTTCATGCATGAGTAACTTTCCTGAATAGAGATCTACCTTTAACTTTTAACTAACCTCAAGTAGGTACACACAATGTCATATTGAAGCCTGGGTGCTTGTGATGTCTTATTCCCGGAAAGCACATACATGTACATATTGGTGAACAGTTTATTCTGCAGATCTGCTCACTTTTAAAACATGTAAAAGTTTTTGGACTGTGTCTGCTTGCCTATAGAAAACTTCTACAGAATTGTAGTTAATACTTTACCCACACACACATGTGTGAATGTCAATTAACATGGTTAATTATTTTATAAGTTGTTCCGCGCAGACCTGCTCATGTTTGTTTGACAACTTTAAAGAACTTAATAATGTTAGCAGTAAGTCTGATAGCCCTGGTGCTGCGCATCCCGCTCGCAAGGACAAGAGCCCAAGCCCTCCCCGCTCCTCCAAGAAGGAGGCAACAGCCAACAGTGAATCGTGAGTACCTTTGTAACCCTAAACTAGTTGGACAGTGTCTGCTCATTTCTAGAATTAACTATTCATTCATAAATACATTTGACATGGATCCAAGGTTATAGAAGAAGTTTTTACGCGTCTGCTCACTTTCAAAACATGAATACATCTAGTTTTCGACATGCAAGCAATAAAAAGTAAAGGGACCGTGCCTGCTCAATTAACTGTTTATAAATACACTTGACATAGATCCAAGGTAACATAAGTTGTTCTGTGTCTGCTCACTTTCAAAACATGTATACATATATGTAATTCTTCGATGTTCAACTTATATAAATCATGAATTCATGTGTCTGCTTGCTTTTTAGATGTAATGTTTGAACAATTAAATGAATTCATGTACTTTAACAAAGTAGACCTGCATCTGCTCCCTTTTAAAAGAATTTAATAATGTTTGCAGTAAGTCTGATAGCCCTGGTGCTGCCCGCCCCGCTCACAAGCACAAGAGCCTGAGCCCTCTCCGCTCCTCCAAGAAGGAGACAACAGCCAACAGTGAATCGTGAGTACCTTTAAATCAAATCAAATAACATGCATATTCCACGTCTGCTCACTTCTAAAACATGTACATACATACATGTGTACACAAACATGTGCAGTTTTCGACTTGCAAGTTATTAAAAGTTATTGGACCGTGTCTGCTCGCTTTCAGAATAAATAAATACTTTATGAATTTACATCCAAAGTTATAGGAGTTGTTCCGTATCTGTTCATCTGGAATAATCAACTTTATAAAGAACTGTATGTGTAACATTTGTAGAAAGTCACAGCCAGAGCCAGCTGCAGCCAAATCACCCGCTTCTCCCACATCTTCTGACAGTGAAACTGGCCCGCGTGGGTATGTAACAATTTTTCTTTATAATCTTATAAATACTTAAGACCTATTAATATATTTCCAGTTATTGTTCATGAACACTTAACTTTTGTATATATATAGACCATTACAATCTAACCCATTTTAAGAATTAGTTAAATGTTGATCAATAATGAAACACTTACATTACAGGCATCAGGTTTTAAAACTTGCTGGTTCCAGAAATGTTCACTTGTATACATGTGTCCATAACCTGCTTTTGTTTCAAGTTATCACTTTAAGCTAACTATATTAATTTAACTTTGTTTCCAGTAATTATCCTCATTACCACACATTCCCTTGGAGGAAAGCCATGTTGGACGAAGAGTTTGAATGGCAGAAGAGGCAGCATTTTGTGTTTTAAATGTCTTGACAGTTAGTTGATATTATAAGTTTAAATGTTTAAAAAGTAATTGATATTTAACACCTTTATTCATGTATGATCCTTTCCTGAAGCATGTACATGTACACTTTGCAATTATAACTTAATAATTTATAGATATAACCTGTGTTGATCACAGGATAGGTTAATTGTACATAATCTACCTGGGGGGGAAATAGATATATATTTCAATGAGCATGGCGTTTGTTTGTTGTGTCTTCATGAAGTCATAGTTTCATAAAAGCGATTATTTCTCTACTAAATTACAGTTCCTTACTTTCTGATTTGGAGAATATATCATCTATATATTTCAAGAAATCAAGATGGACCCGTTAACTAGTCTATGTATGTACATACCGAGTTTGAATAAGTAATTCTTTTTCTTAGGCTAAAGTGGGTGCCAAGTTTGGGCTATCGCATGTGATCCCAAAAGTCAAGTAGGTGGAAACAAATGACAATACGGATGCCTACCTGGTTCTGGGCAAAGCCAGTGACTCCTGCAACTCAGAGTTCAGCTGCCTCTACCGACACAGTGTCCACAGGCACTCCCTCTTCAGCAGATAACATGGAAACAGAGTCCACAGGCACTCCCTCTTCAACAGACCCCCCAGAGCAAATGGACACTAGTGAGGCAATGGACACTAGTGAGGCAGAAGATATGGTGCTTGACATTAACGAACAACAAGCCGCAAGAGGAGAAACCCACCCAGATAACGACTTCTCTGATTGGTCGGACGGTTTTGCAGAGGAGGCGGAACAGTCAATAGCCTGACATGGTGTCCTGGACCAGTTAGCACCTGTCCGGGAAAGCAAGGAGGTCACTGCAGTGTATGACCAGGTGGTTCAACACCAGAGCCCTGAGCACCCTGTATACAATGTTCAGGATACTACGAAAGCATATGACAACAAGCACATAGACCCTGTGTGTAATGTCAGTGACCAGGTTGGAAGCCCTGAGCAGATACACAGGTTACCAAAGTCTGGTGAGCAGGACAACCACTCTGTACCTGCAGCATTCAGAGACCAGGATTCAAGCCCTGATCAGACTGCACCATCCCCTGACCGTGACGCTACTGAGGATGCTGTTGTACCGCTCCCACAGCAAGCTCAGTTGCCTTTGGAAGTTGCAGCTCAACCTGAGCAGCAACAACTACCTGCACCAGCAGTTCCTGCAGAGGATGCAGTACAGACTGCCCCTCAGGTGACTCCGAAAGTTAAGGGGTAACCTGCAGCGGTTAAAAAAACAAAAACCCCTCCACCACCTTAGGACGATGTGTGGTCTCAGGCCAAAAGTCTTTGTCGGAAGGCTGGCATAGAGTAACCATCGAAGACCCAAGTCAAGGTGTTTCTTCCCTACTTGGAGGTGGCAGAGCCTGTGGCTAATTATGACAACAAGACCAAGAAAGCCATGTGTATGAAGAGGCCGGTCACCTTACTGAGACATTCATGGTCTTGTGAAGGGAGGACAATTGCTATGATCTCCCTGACAAGAAGCACTACAAGAAGCCTCGACAGTTCCCGGTCGTTGCTCTGGTGGACACCTTGCGAAACCTCTGGAAGAAGTTTGTGGTTGAAACGGGACTCACCATTGCGTTTCCGACCTTCGGAAACACCAGGGAAATTAAAAGCATAAGGACATGTGTGTTTCTGAAACGGAGTGTGTGCTTGTGTGCTTATGTCAGCCACATTTCAACATGTCTCTAATGCAGGAGGTTGTCCCTGGATTTGTCAAGTCCACTAGTCAGCTTATTGCTATGATGGACGCACAAATCAAGCAGAGGTTAGAGGCTGCCCTAACTATGGCGACATTTTCTTTCAAGATTTGGACAAAAAAGAAACGTACCTATGTCAAGAAATCCAAAGGCAAAGGAAAAAAATCATCAGATGCAACTAAGGAAAGCTCCTCTAAGACTGATAAGCAAAGCTCTAATCAGAAATCTTAGCCTGAAGAGCTGAGCTCAACTCAGAAAGTAGATAAGTGTGAAGAAGAGTCATCTGATGTCAAGACATTTTGTAGGGGTGAATAAGGTAACGGCCCACTCCTTTCCCACCACTCTGGCGTTCCTGACCCAACTACTTAAACAGGTGCGAAGGAACATGGATGTGGAGATGCAGCATCTTCACATCATTACAGACTCCCCATCATCACAGTACCGGAACAGGTTTGCCTGTGACATGCTGCGTAAGGCCACTCACCTGTATTCCATCCGGATTACATGGAACTGGCTGGAGGCAGGACATGGTAAAGGTCCCTGTGATGGTGTAGGAGGAGCTCTGAAAGGGCTCGCAGACAGAGTCGTCAAGTCTGTAGGAGAAATCCAAACAGCTGAGGACTTTGTCAAAAGTGTCGCCCCGCAGACAACTAGAATAAAGTTGCTGCAAACAGATGAGAGTGAGGTGCTCAAGTGTGGTACACAAAGCTAAAAAGAAAAAAAAAAACAACAAAGAAGAAGTCTGCATTGAAGAGATCAGAGTTGCCCACTTCTGCCACTACTGCTTCAGATTCTGAGTCAGACGACTCGGACTACTATGTTGACTCCGACCCCAACGACCTGCCAGGGTCAAACCAGGCAGGAGTGATGGAGGAAGTTTTCAGCTCTGATAAAGAGGTTGCCACTTACACTCACTTTATAGAGTCATTACGAGAAGGACCAAGTCGGCCGAAGAGGAGGCGTATTCAGGCAGCAGAGGCAGCAGTGGCATCAGATGACAAAGACTCAGATGAAGACCGTGCTTTTGACCCTCCCTCTTCAAGGACACGAGCTATTGCCAGGGGTGTTGCCAAGGTTCGACCTGAAGGGCAGGAGGTTAATGAGGCCCTCATAGATGATAAGGATGGCGATGGTGATGCTTCCACTGATGACTGGCCGGTGTTTGACACTGTAAGTCTTGCCTTTGTCAAGAAATATAATTAATAAGGTTCCCTCCTCTGACCCAGCTCTTCTGGTAAACCTTGGCAATACCTCTTGGCATACTACTCGCTTGTAAAATGGTTAAAGGAAAGAGACAACATCTGCATATATATATTATAAGTATATATTTTAAATCTATCACCGAGTGGACCGGGTCTGCTCACTTTGGTGATACTGCATCTATAGAGGTATAATGAATTTCTCATGCCTCTCCATGGCAACCAAAGTGATCTAAATGTAAATGAAACATATGTAGACATATAATGACTGCATTCTGGCATGTTAAATATGTGATGGTGGCAAATGTCAGGGTGTCAAAAGTAAAAAATGCATGATTTTTTCACTTTCCTGAAGGTTTAGCCAGTAAAACTGGGGGAAAAGTACAATTTTCTATGCATGTAAATGCATAATTTATTAGTCTAGGTTCTGTGCATTTGATATGTATAAGAGAAATGTTAGTATAATGGATTTTTCCTATGTCAAAGCCGGCCACAGTACAGGGGTCAGTTACCAGAGAAATGACTTGCCGGGTGGACCGCGTCTGCTCACAAGAGTTTTAATCAAACATAGGGACATAATGAATTTCCCATGTACCTCCATGGAAGCCAAAGTGATTTTAATATATAGTACAGGCTTTATAGGCTTTTAATAACTGCTTTACACTCTTTTATATAGGTTAGAAGAAAAGGAAAAAGACAAAACTAATTTCAACAACTTTATTCATAAATATTTTCACAGAAATATGAAGTGCACAAAGGATAAAAAGATGCAATATGTGATATATAGACAGAGTAAAATAAAATGACTCTTTTATAAATGATGATACTGCTTATTTATGATTTTTGTTGATGGAAATGAAGATTTACTATGTTTGGGCCGCGTCTGCTCACTTCGGTCCCGCATCTGCTCACTTTTCAAGCTTCCTTAACACGCCCCTGCAATAGATATAAGAGGCACCTACCACACCATAAATGTTAGGACATGCATTATAAAGGAATAAAGAAGTATACTAAATAGAAAAAGGTTCCCTATGGTATAGTACTTATCATGTAAAGTTACTGCAAAGTTTGTGTTCTTTTTGTAAAAGAATAAGCATGAAAATGAACATTTTTAAGGATTTTTCAGGGGTATTTCTCACACTCTGGTCCCACTTCTCACCCTAAGAGTTATATTTTTCCTTCAGTACATTCTTCCCCTGTCCTCTTATGATGTTTAAAAAAGGTTTCCAGGGAAACTGTCCAAGATATACCATCCTAACTTATTTATGGCTGAAAGTGAGCAGACGCGGTCCGCCGTTTCTGGGTATCCATCTTTGGCCCGTTGTCATGGCAACGGGAAACACATTTTTAAAAAAATTACCTGTGCAGGCCTGACCCTCAATCCCTCTAGTATACCCATACCAAAGGATATAGAGATCCAGCAACCTTTCCCTGGGAGGCCCCCCTGGACCCCCCCCCCCCCAGACCGGACCTGCACCATTTTCGGTAAACTTGGTCTCATCCTTTCCATTGAGCCAGGATATAGGGCTACCAATAAAGGTATTTTATAGTATTACAGAGATTGGTATTTTTACCCCTTCAGGGCCAGATCGGCATAGTTTAGTTGAATGGCATATTCATTATGGGTAATCTCTTCTGCGCTATCCTTAAGATTTAGGTATTTGGAGGGGAAAAGGAAAGGATTGTGTATACATACTTCTTCATAAATATTCCCTATATAGTATCATTGACATATTGACATAATTATATATTTATAACCACGAGGTACGAAAATGTAAGTACTTACTATTCAAGGCCAGAATCTAGATATATTGTTATCTGCTGGCTTCCCTTACACAGCACATGGTGTTATTTCAATACATCAGAAACGATTGGGGAATATGACATCCCCAATCTTCGCTCATAATAGCAGACATGATCTATGCCTGAGGGAAGCGGTGTCTCTCACTAAATGAGCATAAGCTTGAACAGACCTGACACCTGGTGACACAAGCTCTCTAAGGAATCATCAATAAATCACTGCACAGGGAAATTGTGTTTACAAGTATCTGTAGTCTGGTTTGGAAAAATATGGTAGCACGTGAGAAAACCTTTGATATCATTTCTGAAAATCGGGATTTTTTCTAATGTCCAATTCTCACAATAATTATTGTTTCCATTTGTATTGTGACAAAAAGTGATGACAGTGTGCTGTAGCGATATTAGATGTTGTCCACCTCTTTCCCATGAAGCGTTTTTGTTCTTTCTTCGTTGAATTCCTGCATTGACATACAATAGATTTAAAGCGGAAGAGTGGTGTATCCTGACACATTTCTAATGTTAGACACTTCCATTTAAACCACGGTGACACCTTAGAACAAAGGAAACAAGCTGTGGTTATTTCATGTAAGGGAGGTTTAAGCCAGTTATTTCACACCTTTGATTGACCAATGAGCACTGGTTATACCATGTAACCCTACAGAACTGTGGATTAACTAATACATATGTGTCCCTGGTAGTGTGGGTATCATGTGCATGGTTGTACTGGTATCCTCTCACCTCTGGAGCCTATTTCAAAATAGCCTAACATAGCACCCACAGCAATGTTATAAGGAGCAATGTTATTGCATTCTCTAAGTAGCAATATTTGCATCCTTGTTACTTACTGCAATGGTACAGGGGTTTGTGTTAGTGTTTTCTGTGGTAGTGTGAAGTACCATTGTGCTACAGTGTACTTAATGTGTATTCTCTGAGTAGAGCTGTGTCAACATCTGTTGTTGCTTTTATGCTCAATAGAGCTCTGAGTAGGTGCCCTCTTCTCACATGCTCTGCTTCACATGCTTACTTCCACTTACAACCTTAGACTGAAAGGTCCCTGCCCTTGCCTAAGAATAGTAGGCCTAGGTCCTGGGGGTCATTACACAAAATAGCGTCAATGCCTTTAGCGTCATTGTGCATTACACAATCCCACTTGCACTACATAGCGTCACCCCAAAAGTGACGCTATTCCATAGCGTCACTTTTTGGTGTTACACAATGGAATGTTGGCAAAAAAGATTCTGCTAAGGCAGTTGCCCTATGGGCAATAGCGAAAAGGTTTCCCAGATAAGGTTTTGCATTCTCAATAACGTCCTCTTTTGAGGACATATCAATCCTGTTAAGGCTGCAGGACACTAATTATTTTCTCACTGTTGGCTTATATAACATATGGGCGAAAATAAAATATTTGTGTGAATTTCTGGGCTTAGCCACTGTTATTTTTATGTAGGCACACATTTTTCCCATTAATTTAGGGCCATGAGATGTGGTACAATGTAATTAAATTTTCTGCTATCGGCCGTAGAGTGCGGACATACCCAGATTTGGGGGTTTTGCAGTGAATGATTACAATAAATTCTGTAATTGAAAAAAGTGCACCCCCCTCAACTTACCCTCAAATATCAGCCTAAATAACACTCAAATCGATTAATATACATCCTAAGGATTAATTTGATGCCTGGTTTGCCTACCCACTGTCAGATTTTAGACCAATAATCATTGTACAACACCCTTCAGTGCGGACCTACAAAGTGTCTCCTGCTGCCACCATAAATGTGCATGAATATTTTATTTCCGTCAATAAGCTATATTTTATATCAAAATGGAAAACTTCCCTTGCTATTTCCCTGAATGCCCTGTGCACACTAAATTTTGTACAACAGTCCATCTGCACCCCTAGCCTGATGCAGGAACATTGCTCAATGGTACCCATTCCTTATCTATCCCTGTCTTTCCCCTTGATGATATTGGCACCTCATGAAGCCTTCTGCATCCTAGTCATGCATTGAATGGACATGCCGATTGACCTTTCGTGCAGCCATAAAATGGGTGGTGTCTAAGTGGCCCAATAAAGCCCAACGACCCTATCTTTTATGAATGGCCTGTTTGGGGCTTTGGGTCATCAGGGCATAGTGCCCAATGTGATATTGATCCAATTGGCACCCTCTGGTGGTGCCTGCTCTTCCTACAAACCAACCGGTAGTGAGTAGCTCATAATGGTTGCACTGGTCTTCAGGAAATATAAGGTAAACAGCGAGTTGTATAGCTGAGCCCATAATATTGACTGAAACCTTAAAGCATACAATGATAGTGATACTACAGCTCAGTCTTAGGAAAATGTTTGATTCCCACTCAACAAAAAGACGTTATTTAACGTCAAAAAACCGTTTTTAACGTTTCAAAACGTTTTGCCATGATAAGGAGCCATAGGGAAACGTTTTGAAACGTTTTGCAACGTTTTTTGTTGACTGGGATTAGACCAAATGAAATCTAATTTTGCCTTGCACTATTCTAGGTTATCATCCACGGGCCGAGGAGATACATGTTTGCAAGACACTTCCATCCTTGACGCCACCCACACGCCATACCACCCCTTTCCTCTAGGGTGATGTCCCAGTCTTATTGGTTGCTGAAATCATCCTGCAAAGCTGCATCTAAATCCATTTCCTCCCTACATCCCTACCCACCCCACCCCTAACTGCTGTGGTCCCAGCCCCTATGAAGACCTGAATATGGATACTGACGACCAATGCTGGGTGTGTGGAGCTGCTGATAGCCGCCAAATCTCACGGGACCAGAATCACTAGAGCTCGATCATGTGACCAGGAAGTGCCCAGCGGGAGGTATCTGGCACCATCCCCCACAGTCAACCAACCAAAAGAGGGAAAACATCAAAAACAATAAAGCAAAGAAAGAAATATGAGGAAAAATGAGGAATGGATCCCCTGGACCTAACTGCCATTGATACCCCCCTACCTCTGTCCTATTGAAACTACCTCCAACTTTTCCCCTCACGGTCCTTGTTATCTTTTTCACACGCTATGTGTAAAAGGGGCATCAGACTCCCCTCGTCTGTGCCATCCGATAACAATGTATACTAAGGGTAGAATCCCCACTCTCAGGCTGATTAGGCATACCACCTCTAAAAGCCTTCTTGTATGCAACTTCCTTAGCTCTTAATCCAAACTTATAATTCCCAGAGGACAAGCACCTCATTATTTTGGTAAATCACAAAAGCCATTATTGCTTAATGTCCTTACTGTTATGCTAACAGGAATATCATAATGACTTCCTTCTGTGCCCCCAACACTTAATAGAATTTAATACCTCTCTTGTACATGTACTTGTAGTGTGACATATTATTTGAGAAAAAGAGGTTTAGTGCGCTTAGAATATATTTAAGAGTTATTGATCTTTAAAAACTAATATATTGTGCGACCATATCAAGAGAACCATAAAAAGTTAACAGCTTTTGAAAAAGCTGTTAACTAAATTCTCAATTTTCATCTTGGTCCCACTGGTGTCACTTTGAAAGGCTACATGCACGAATCAGCCTGGTGTAGTAACGCCACTGTAGAGGCAGCTACGGTTTCAGTTTGGCTCTGAACACCCCCTAATCCCATTGACCCTGACCTCTACACTGGAAGTCAGCCATGACACCTGATGAGAAGACAGAGAGGAAATCACGGTGATCTGTTAGGTGGCACTAGGGAAAACAAGGTAAGGCACATCGGAGCTGGAAAGGTTAGCAGCAAATGACCTCAAGAAGGACACCAGTAAGAATTAGTTGTATTTCCCATAGTTAGGACTCTTAAACTCCTGATGTACATCCAGAGGGGCACATGACTCCTCCATCCTTCTCACATTTTAAACTGCACTCTACATGAATGTCCTTTTGCCATCAAAATACATGTGTACAGCGTTCACATATTATAAACATATTTAGTTTTATTAATGAAAGTTTGCAGCTAGCAGAAGCTATTTTCTTATGATATGATCTACAAAGGATTCCAAATGGATATTTTCAGAGCTTCAGGAGATTATGAAGATGGAAACCTGATCTAGTTTAAGATTTGTGTCATGTGGAATTCGGAGTCCCTCACAATGGAACATCAGATCAAAATGCCAATTATTCATTTATTTCTAAAACACCTTAATCTGCCTGCCATGGGTTGCGAACCAGACAAAATTAAATTTTCTCATCTGTTGGTCTGGCACCTGTTAGAAGCAGGTTAGAAGCTAGAAAAAAGGCAGATTAGTCGCACGGTTTCTGCTACTTGCCAGGATTAGTCAGAAACCATGAGTGCCACATAAGTGCAATCCTATCAAACAGTTGGCACTTCAGTCCATTAGCATTTTCCCATCAATTAGGCCTGAAACACAGAGGCCAAATGACAGTGCCATAGTGGATTAGTAGTAGTAGCAGTTTTCTAAAGTGCTGTAGTCTAATACATTAGGAATGGCCATGTGAGCAGCTCAAGTACTTTGTGAGTAGCTCCTAGTGACAGTGATCAGGTCACCAACCACTCAGC
Source organism: Acholoe squamosa (assembly GCA_949317995.1). Classification (NCBI taxonomy): domain Eukaryota; kingdom Metazoa; phylum Annelida; class Polychaeta; order Phyllodocida; family Polynoidae; genus Acholoe; species Acholoe squamosa. Next base: position 43,249,564 of record OX439038.1, read on the forward strand.
AAGAACTGTAGAGATGACTGTCCTCTCATCAGAAGAACATTACACAGTGGAACTATGGAGGTCTTTTATTCAAACGGGATTCCCTGAAGACAAACCATTTGGGACAGCTTCAAGAAATTTACTGCACAGAATGAAATCGAAGTTAGTGAATCTAATTTAACTTAGGCAAAACCGCTAACTGATCCTAGTTGGTACATATGACTAGCATATAACTAACTTGTGTTAGAAACATAGACTAACCTATTCAGGCAAGCTAATTTGCAATGGTTTGCAAGAGGACTTCCCTAATAAGTTTGTACCATGCAAAGCTATGAATGTCAAAATAATGGTCATTTTCAATGACTGTTTACAATTTGCGCCTTTTATAATTCAAACTGCCCTAACATTCAACAAAATAGACCTAATAATTTGATAAACTATTGAAGGAAGAAGCAGAGAATCATCCGTCCTGTAGATGTCTAACATACATTCAACAAACCCAGAGCAATTAAGCTAATATACTTGAGATGACAATGATGTGAGACATATCCATCAAACATGCTTCTATAATGCTGAGGCTCTAGAGTTGTTCTTTTGTGTTTTTTTTTTTAAGGAACAATTTAACTTTATTTGGCATTTGTTCAGGTGTGATGAAATTACATAAATTCTCTTCGACATTCAGTCGGGTTGGTCCATACATTTATAATGACAATTACAATAAATATTTAATTAATAGTGTATCACAGTTTTTACAAAGTGTATTTACGTAAGTACATTGCTGTAAATATGTATTTTATCACAATATTAGAAAAGTCAAACATCTCAGGGTTTTATACATTTGTACTGTGCCAAATAAGTTAGGAGGACACTTCAGTGGAACTGATGTTATGAGTCCCCCTTGTTAGTATTTTAGATAAAATATAATCAAAATTGATTAGTAATTAATCAAATGATAACATGTGATTTGGAGACAGAGGAGATTTCTATTTGAAGATTTTTGGAAATCATAGACTTTTACTATCAGTTGTACGCACTCTATATAATAAATGTACATGTACAGTCAGAGGGTGGACCTCAAATATAGAAAATCCCTGAAACTTTTTCAGAATTACTTGTACCTTCTTTTATAAATTGGTCAATGAAATAACACATCAATACCATCAAGCATTCATTTAACAGCATAGAATCATATGTTTTAAGGGCAGCTTCACAAGTCTACCCTTAAGTATATAAGTTTCTAACATTTACTGGTATAGTTTTGAACATAGACAGCTTACTCTTACATTTGAAATCTTTCAAGATCTGATAGTACAGAAACATATGCCCCAAGGGCAGCTTCACAAGTCTACCCTCAAGTATATATGTTTCTTACATTTACCAGTATAGTTTTGACCATGAACAGTTTGCTTTAATATTTGAAATCTTTCAAAATTTCACATCAATACCATCAAGCATTCATTTAACAGCATAGAATCATATGTTTTAATGGCAGCTTCACAAGTCTACCCTTAAGTTTATAAGTTTCTAACATTTACTGGTATAGTTTTGAACATAGACAGCTTACTCTTACATTTGAAATCTTTCAAGATCTGACAGTACAGAAACATATGCCCCAAGGGCAGCTTCACAAGTCTACCCTTAAGTATATATGTTTCTTACATTTACTGGTATAGTTTTGACCATGAACAGTTTGCTTTTACATTTGAAATCTTTCAAAATTTTAATTTCTTTTAAAGTTATATCCATTTCATTCCATAATTGTGCTGTCATAACTTCAATCGATCTCTCGCAAGCAGCTGTATTTATGATATTATATTTTAGTACAGGATATTGCTGTAATCTAGTATTTCTCGTAAGTGGTTTACAAAATTCCTTTGTCTTAGTTCTTTTGAAAGCTAAAATTCTCAAATGATGTAATCTTCTATTTACAATATAGGGAAGGCCAGCATCTTGATGGATAAAATCAGTTGATGATAATACAGGCAATTTTAAGCAATACTTTAAACATCTGTTTTGTATGGTTTGTATCAGGTTCAAGACAGTATCGTTTGATCTATGATATAATACATCTGCGTAATCGATTACTGGTATAATATAGGATTTATAAATTTGTAGCATGTATTTAGTGGGCACATAAGATTTTATTCTGTATAATAGATAGGATTTAAAAGATATGGACTTAATCATCTCTGAAATATGTTGTTTAAAACTGAGATCATAGTCTAAAGTCACACCTAAATATTTGAAAGAAGGAACAAAGTGTAAGCGTTCACCATTTACTTTAATTTGGATATCCTGTAATTTAAGTTTTTTATATTTCTGATCACTTGTAAAAAGCATTAATTTTTGTTTTTTTTTCATTCATTGTTAATTTGTTGGCTGCTGACCAATGGGCATAACATAACAACCCATCTTGTAGGTATGGTGACACTTCTAGTATATTGTTCCCACTTACATACAAAACTGTATCATCAGCATACAATAAAGTCTTCACACTGTTATTATCTACATGTATGTCGTTGATATATATTAAAAAAAGAAGAGGGCCTAAAATACTACCCTGTGGTACACCACATGTTATAGTTAAACCAGTTGATATGTACCCATTTGCTAAGACTTTTTGTGTTCTATCGTTCAAGTATTCACTTATTAATAATAGATTTTTTTCCTTTAATACCATATTTTTCAAGTTTTTTTTTTTTCAAAATAAAGTGATCAACGCAATCGAAAGCCTTTTTTGTATCTATGAAAGCAGCCAGGGTCACATGACGTTCGTTTCTATTCCATAATATATCATTTGTCAAAGTACTAATAGTATCAACTGTGGATCTTTGTTTCCTATATCCTCCTTGAATTTTTGTAAGTATTTTGTTTGTTTCCAGGTGGTTTTCTAATTGGGTGTGTAGAATCCTTTCTAGGACCTTACCCGGTATTGGAAGCTGACTTATAGGTCTGTAATTCGATACATCCGATAAGTCACCTGATTTAGGTAACGGAGTGACCTTGGCTGCCTTCCATGATTTGGGTATATAACAATTGTTAGTTATTAAATTCAACAATCGGGTGAAGCGTGTTATCTGGGTTTTCACCGCTAATATGAAAACATTAGATGATATATTTTCTAAGACAGAGGATTTGTTCTTATTCATCGTATTCAAAGCCTTTAGTACATTTTCATCAGTAATAGTAAAATCATTCATCACTTTGTCACAAACCTGACCTGTAAAATTCCATGGGGTATTTATTTTGTTAGCTAAGTTTGGGCCTATGTTTGTAAAAAACCCATTTATAAAATTAGCTGTCTTATCTTCTTTAATACTGTTACCTTGATCATCAATAAGGTCAATGGAAGAACTTTTACGTTTACCCGGTATAAGGTTTTTCATGGCTGCCCAAAATTTTCTTGCATCTTTAACATTTTTATTAAGTTCGGAAACAATAAAAGCTTGTTTTGCCCTTTTTGAATTTGTACTGCAATTATTTTTCAAGATTTTGGCATTATGCCAATCCAAAATATTATTTGTTTGTTTAGCTTTTCTCAGTGCATTATTTTTCTCAATGATTTCTGAAATAAGTTCTGGTGTTAGCCATGGTTCTTCCTTGAATTTAATATTGAAATTCCTAATTGGGCATAGAACATTGAGAATACTGTTAATATTATCTTCAAAAATCTGCCAGCAGGATTCAATGTCATCGCAGGTATCAAAATTTTCCCAAGACATTTCGATAAAGTTCTGTTTAAAAGTATTTTCATCGAATAATTTGTATGACCGTCCACTAAAAGATCTTTGTTTTCTCTGTATACTTGGTCTCTTGAGGCTGACATACACAGGTAAGTGATCGCTTTGATTTAACATGGCTACTCCAGATTGTTCAACTATGGTAGAGTTTGTAAAAATAAGATCAATACATGACATTTGTCCCTTGTTTTTTGTGGATTGATTAATTAATTGCAGTAGTCCAAAATCTTGTAAAGTGGAAAGCAAGTAATCTTTTGACGGAGTATTTTCAAACATGTTGATGTTAAAGTCTCCAATCAAAAATACTTCACAATTCTCAAGATTTTCAATTTTTGTCAATGTGTCTTTTAATATATTCACAAAGTTGTACTTGTTCCCTTCCGGTGGTCTATAAATATTAGCTATCACCATTGATTTGGAGTGCTCTCTCGATATATTTAGCCATTGTATTTCCACATCGATATTGCTTACATTAAAATTTGAAAATTTTTGACTGGAACATGTTATACCTTCTTTAATATATGCACATAAACCTCCTCCCGCTTTATCGCGTACTCTATCAAATCTATAGAGGTTGTAATTATTAAAAATATAGTTGTCGCTTTTATCAGTATCGGTCAACCAAGTCTCAGAGAAAAGTATAAAATCTATACCTTGATTTTGTAATTCAATGCGTAGGTCAACAATCTTATTTCTAATGCTTTGGGCATTTAAATGTAAAATACATTGACCATTAGTTTTTATAAGAGATGGTATGTGATTATACAGTATAGGTTGTACCCTGAGTTCAGGCAAGTTGGGAAATTTTCCTGACTGTTAGCCATGAAACCTTAAGAGAAATTCTGAGGTTTGCACACATGCAGAATCTCAACTTGCATTTGTTAGTTATATAGGCCTTTTTGCTAGAGTCTGACTAAGTCTGACTAAGTTCTTTTTTCCTGTGCTACATGTGCACTTTTGTAGACATGAAATACCAATACAGTAGCTGTGTGAAGATCATTTGAAATCAAAACTATGCAGAAAGGAGGTAAAATCATGGTGAAAAATGCAGTTCAAAAACTTCCAAAGAGTTATTTCAAATAAGCCCCATTCTCTCCAGTATGCACTGATCTCACAGGAGGTCACACTTATATTGGATCAGGCAGCTGGCACCCCTCCACCCATTTCCATGCTATTATGCCCAGCTGTTTTGTTGAGGAGCAGGCCTTGCTCCCTCAGAATTAGCTGTTGACATATGGTCAAAATCTTATCTAGAATGGTCTAACCCCACGTTTCCAGGCTACCAGCAGCCCTACCGGTATGCTACAGATAACCATCACCCTGGGTAGCCATATAATGAGGGGTATGAAACACTTTGGTAATCATCAAATAAGCAACCTTGGGTGATATTTTTTCCTTTTTGGGGGGAAGGGGTTACATCCACCCCTTATATTCATGTACCTTTGGAATTCATACACGGTTTATGAATCTGGCTTGGAAAACATTGGCTATCCTCCTCCGTAGGAGGGGGGGGAAACGTTGGCCTATCCTCCAACAATTCCGGTTGAATTTCAAACACTATAGGGTTGAGAATAGGAAAGGCAATTTGTCAAAGACAGTAATGATTTGTGCAAGGAATTAGACCTGTATAGTGGTAGACCTGATAATTTTCAAGGTATATGTATGATCACATTCAAAATAAAGTTGTATATAATGAGATATGTTGCATTTACTGTGTCAAAATAATTTCAAATCATGCCTTTTCTGTAGACTCCATGTCCCCTCCCTCACCCACCTGCATAACCCCCACTGTTGGAGGATGGCCCAGCCCCTGCACTAATCTCTTATCAGCCATCACTATGGCAACCAGGAGATAAGAACACTCATTGAGGGCCAGGGTCCAACAGTGGGGAGTTGTCCAACAGTGGTAAAGGCCCCTACTGTCCAACAGTGGAGAGTTGTCCAACAGTGGTTCAAGCTCCTCCACATACAGTTCTATTAGTGGAAATATGGCCAACGTTTTCCCCCAGTCCACTGTTGGACTTGTATTACTTTTTCCCAAGTCTGGTTTACCCATTTATATATGGCTTTACATTCCCCAGCAACCTCTCTTAAGGATACTTAGATATAGTGTTAATTCAACAACATTCTCTTGGAATATCCTCCTGAAGTTGCTGACTCGATTCATCCTTTCTATAGAGCCAGGATATATAAGCTACTGATGAAGGTCTTACAGAGTTTGTTATTTTCACCCCTTCAGGGCCAGATCAGCATAGTTTAGTGGAATGAGATACACATTATGGGTAATCTCACATCACTATCCTTAATATTTAGGTACTATAAATTTGCGGGAAGAAGGAAAGGATTGTGTAGGGTTATACATACTTCTTCATAAATATTCCCTATATAAAGTATAATTGTCAGTCAATTGTATAATGCAGTCCTGAACAAGTGTCAGCTAGCTAACGTTTCGAGCATATTTACTACTTTTACTGCATATAACTGAGTCAAAGGATGAATAATTCATTAGATATGGGTTTGTTAATGGTAATCAAAAATAAATAAACCAGATTTGATGTGAAATATGGTGTTTGCACTAATATGGCTTTGGCTACCGAGGATGAAAATGGGCAATTCTAGGTATTTTTGGTATCTCAAAATTGAGAGCCACCAGCAAAAAATAGATGTTATTTTTGAATTACCCAGGTTAAAATACATAGGAATTAGTGGGTTTCAGCTCTGTTTTTTCGAAAAGTGAAATTTTGCTGTACAGTGTTATTAAGAAAGCCCCTCCTGAGTGGAGGGGGGGGGGTTAACAGGGAATAGTGAGAAATACATTTCTACCTGTCGCCACTTCATATGTATTCGAGACAAAGCATACAGATTGCCTATGGTCAAACTAGTATGACGACCTATCAATATTCTAATGTGTATCTGCATCACCAATGTCAAAATGCCTTTGTTTCTTTAAATCAGGTCACATTTCACAGAGCACTAGGCATGACCCTCGAGTACCTCTATAAAACATTTTCTCAAGTGATAAAAATAAGCTAGCTGCAACATGTTCACCTCATCATCGACAGGGTCATATCTTTAATGACATACCTCATTAATTCCTGTCTCAAAATTCCATAATCAACGTTATCAAAAAGGACATCAACATAGATTAAATAATCAATAAGCCACTGAGGGTGTTTTATTGCAGGTGCCTGCACTTCATCTCATGTGCTGTATCTTCTTTTTGTGCATCTTCTTATAAAATGAACCCAATCTTATCTCAAATACCTGAGATAGTAGTTTTTGACATAGAAATTCAATAAGTTTTTTATCAGAAGTTTTTTACAATGTGGTGACTTCTTGTGTGAATGAAAAGCATGACTGCATGAGTACAGTAGTACATTGCGATTGATGCATCAGAATACTGGGTCAAGTCTAACCAAGTCTGTATACCATTAACCGAACTGTCACATTGTGAATTGACCTGTCTATTGAATAAAGAAAGAAAAAAGAAAGCAAATAAGCTGTGTCTTTGCTGCTGCTTGCCATTTGCTTTCCTGCTCTAGAATGTCTGATAATTCCCTTCTCACTAGACGGAGTATTACTCTCCAGTCAAGACCCACCAAATAACCAGCCTACAGGGTGTTGGTCATATGCTAAATAAAGCTGGGAGTAGGTGCAATATAAGTCTGAAAAGGCACCTGCCTTGCTTGAAAATAGTGTGTGCTGCACTGTAAAATACCTACTTTTGTCACACAACCTTTTAAGTGCTCTTGTGTTGAATACTTTTGTGTAACACACAGTTAGGACTACAATAAAAGACACTGTTGCAGGTGAGGTGCACTTCTTAGGCAAAACTACCTTTTCCCATAGGAGCAACACCCTCGTGATGAATTTCCTGTAGTGGAATACTGACTTCATGGGAAAACACTGCTCCGGCTCTTCTCAGACTATGAACTCGATCCCTTTCATGGGTTCATCCCCATGCTCTTAATTAATTCCTTAAGAAACTTGAGGAGGGTGGGGTATGTAAGTGGAGAACATCATCCCCATTTCCAAACAACAAAACATGACAAAAGGGGGTTGCAGGAGTTTCCTTATGTGATAAGTAGAGAACTCGACCACTTTTACTTTATTCATATATTATATATTATACCATTCATACAACATCCATTATCCCTCACTATGCTATACTCGCCTATAATGTATGCAGTAGTACCACACCCTGCCTCTAGGGGTGGTACACCTGATGGTCATTATGTTTGTACAGCCAGGTGCTAGTACACCTGCCAGCATTACCAACTAGCTATTTGCTGAGTTAACATCTCTTCAGCATGTACTTTGTACAATAAAGCTATCATCAAGTATCCACTAATTGCCAGCTTCTTGTTATCACTATGTTCATATAGTAGCTGTAATTACCCATAGCTAGATATGACATGTGGTGGAGAACAAAGGGTTTTTGAGTGCTTTCTCATGGGCCAAGCAAATTTTTGGCAAAATTAGTTGGTGATAGTGCTCGGTGCAGTGTTGTGTACAACAGGCAGAGTGCTTTGTTCCTGATGGAGGTGTGCCTAGATGACAGGCCGACAATGAGGACGTAAGGATTGGTGAGCCGCACAGAATCCGGAGTTTCAGAGGAATCTGAGATCCACGGAAGGAAGACTTCTCACAAAGGTACTTCAGGGTGTGGAGAATATTGGATTTCTCACTTCAACGCTACAGCGCGACCCATCTCCAGCAGCAGGGGCAGCAGCGGCTAGAGTGCACAATCGCACAGATTCATATCATCAGCAGTTAAGTGATTCTAAGAAGTTTATTGGTGTATTCCTACAATCTAACTTTACTGAATCCTCCACTATTGACTTTGGTGCTGGGGATACTGACACTACTAATGTGGTTGAGGCGCATGCTTCTGATTTGAATTTTTAGTTAGACTCCATCTGGTCAGTCAGTGACTCAATAACCAACATGGGGGACAAAAATCCTAAAACGATAGAGGATGCATTGGCATTTATTCAAGATTTACAGCAAAAATCAACTGAAATCCAAAATGGTTATTCTAAGCAGAATGAACACTATCAGAGCATCAACACAGGAGCTTTGAATGCTTTACAACATAGTATGAAGAAAGAAGCATAAAAGAAGTCTCATCACAAAAGTGACAAGTATAAACAGAGGAAATTAGGCTCGAGTAGTAGCGATAGAAGTAGCTCTGGGAATGGCCATAATAGGAGTGCTTCTAATTCATCTGCTAGCATCAGAGATTCATCTGCATCGTCAAATGGAGATGACAGATATATTAAGAAATTTCTCTGAAAGAAAAATATATATCTAAGAAGCATGATTAGCATAAGTCTAAGAGTTATGGTGATAAAAAGCATTATTCTAAATCTGGCCATAGCTCTAGCTCTAAAAGTGACAATAAAAAAGTCACAGCCACTCTGATTTTGAAGAGGGAGATTTGGATACTATCCCATCTTCTAGCTTGTATGATTTAAACAACTAGAGTCTAGCAGATGCAGGTTTTCTAGACTTAATCATAAAGTTGCTGATTTCAATAGGGCTAATTCATTAGAATGTGTGTTAGAAATTGGTGCATCAATTCAATATTTGTGGTTTATACTGGTACATCAATAAGTGTAATCTCTCATGAGTTCTATCGGTCATTAATTGAGAAATCGCTTATGAAGATTGAGCCATGCCATGTTAGAGTCTTTCTGGCCGATGGAGCGTCACAGGTTGCACATATAAAAACCATTATTGCACTTGAAATTAACAATCTTAATGGTATGCATGTATTCTATGTTGTGCCTAAGCTTTATAGAAGTTTAATAAAGTCTACTATTAGTTTTAAGTATCTTGACCATGATATTCCTACTATTAGAGCTAAGGATAGTATTACAATACCACCTAATTGTAAATCATATGTCAGGCCATGTATGATTGTTGAACTACCATCACCCTTTACAGTGAGAATCAGAAGGCTCTCTGGTGGTATATCCATCAAACAGTCAGTGCTTGTAGAAAGATAAAAGAGAGCGAAATTCAGAAAAGTGGATACTGAAATGTGGTATTCAGTGATCAGTAGCTTTCTTTGTAATTACCACCAATTGGTCAACCACCCACATTAACTCTTCCTTTACCAATTACACATAAATGCGTAGTTTGGGCCGATTTTGGCCGATTTTTGACTGATTTTGAGCATCACATAACTTCCTCAGTTACTAATTTTGCAGCCTCACTGTTTGAGATGGGATCTCCACAGGATCCAAACAAGTAGTCGCTAGCCCTAAAAGTCTTCAAATGGTGGAATTGTAAAGCTGCATGACCATTTAAAAGTATTCTGAGAGTTTCCCTAGGATTTGAGCAATATTTGAGCTAAAAATCATGAAAAATGTGAAATGATATTTTTCAGTTTTTTTCATGAAAATCAACTTTGGAGAGTTTTTCATGCTGAATAAGATGGTGTCGACATTTTCGGTGTTCTTAGATGCATTATCACTGTGAGGGTTACTTAAGCTTGTGATACAGCTTCACAGCTTCATTCGCTCACACTCATCCATGCACTGCTACTGCTCCAGAAGAATTACACAGCTATTCAAGTCCTTTTTAAGGCTAAGTCACCGGCTTGCAATTGCAATCGACCGCTGTCAGTCTGTGATTTAGTATTCTGTCAGCTACTTGGTACAACATCAGTGATCATGATGGCTTCAGCCGCCCTAGTTGCATTCTAGTAAGACACTTCATTTCCTACAGTCACACTTGGTGATGGATTTTGCCAATTTTGTGTATCTATTACAGCAGGAGTTCACATGCACCCAGTAGGACTAGCAGTGCATCTTATTCTATTTTTCAGGATATTTTACTGTATGGCCTAGATCAGCTCAGTTATAATAAGCTGAGTCCTGAGATAATTCCAATTCATAAGCTACACATCATCTTAGATGATTGGAAAATAATTTTGTTCAGAAATTTCACTATAAAGTCGCCTCATTGAAATGCCAACTATTATTATCATTCAGAGATTGTTGAGGATTTCAGTCTTGATGTTGACAAGATTATCAACGGCTGTCGATTTTATTTTGATATCTACAGGGTTGTACTCTTTGAAGTGCCTACAGTGGCACACAATTTAGATGTTTTGGGTTACACTAAATTGCTTGATAATGATGGATACATGCTATCTAATGACACCCATTTCTCAACCACTTTCTCGCCTAGATATAGTAAGTTTCCTGCTATTTATTGACATATATAAATGCTACATCATGTTTGTCAGCTACCTATATTCTTTAATGCTGACTATGACATCATAAAAAACTTGTGTAGATTTGGTTTTATATTAAAGAGAATGCCAGATTTCGATCATATTCCAATCTCAAAGAACATACATGTGCTAGTCATGGCAGAACAAACAGCCCACATGAAGTGTATTGGAAAAAATGACACATTGATTACAATGGCTTCATTAAGCACTGTGGACTTGCCTTGTCAGTGCCACCACCTTCATTTTGAGCGAAAATATATTCATGTGTGAGATTGATTCAAATTATACTATAAATACCTGCATTAATATTCCACTGTTTCTCTCCATTAAGCTTGATTTTGACAAATATGGAGGGGGAGACCCGTATGACTTGAAAATCCCTGAATTGAAGGAATTTCATGTTAATTTTTCGAGATATGTGGAAGATTTGAATATACAAGAGGGTTATGTGATAGATTATTGTGAAAAACGCTGAACAGCTCATTATTAAGGATAGAACTTACAGCAAGCCTTCCATTGGATGGAATGCTAATAATTATAGTTAAAGTTTATGGCCCAATTATTAGTTGTTTTGCTTTCACTTCTATATTCTTATTCGAGTCCTGTGAATTCAACATTGGATATGAAGGACGAATCTTTCAAATCTGACTTGGCAATCGCATTCTATGAACTTCTTTCAATGGTCATCCTGATTCTTTTTTGTAAATTTATAAAGTGCATCTAAAGAGTGGGGACCACTAGATATCATATCAGGCTCTGTCTCACCAGTTTGATGCAACTTAGTTCGGGGAAGTTTCTGACCGTTTCTGACCGAGGTTTCTGACCGAGGTTTCTGACCGGCAGTTACAGAGTTAATTTAGCCTCCAGTTTGAAAGTGGTCACAGAAAGGTACTATTTTCTCACTTCCCCCATGTTCCTTATGGTCCAGGGCACCCTTCCCTGTGCTTTTTGTTCCTTTCCAGACTCAGGACAAACCAAGAAGGAAGATTTTCTTGACCTCCTCCTCTGCCAAAGAGGTTTCCGACCGGGGAGGTTTCTGACCGGCAGTTATAAAAACATCTCTTGACCTGTAGTTTGAATTCCATCACAGAAAGGCATAGTTTTTTTTCAGTCAATATAGGATTGATCCTATCCTGGCTCTATTTTAGACTGACAAATTTTTTTGCCACCCCTTATATTTATGGCACAATTGGCCATCTCTTCTCCGGTCAGAAAGCTTCACATAATGAAGGTTTCTGACCGGGGAGGTTTCTGACTGGGGAGGTTTCTGACCGATGTCTTGATGAAGAATACAGTGCTAGTATGCAACTTATATTGATCTTCAGCCTTCCCTCCCTTTTCCTTAGATGGACATCTTTCTATCCCTACTGTTTTTCCTTACTTATTTGCCCTCTCTTCTTTGTTTTAAAGGGAAGCCACTTCTTCTAGAAGTTCTCTGACCTGATGAAGGTTTCTGACCGGGGAGGTTTCTGACCGGCAGTTATAAAAACATCTATTGACCTGTAGTTTGAATTCCATCACAGAAAGGCATATTTTTTTCAGTCAATATAGGATTGATCCTATCCTGGCTCAATTTTAGACTGACAAATATTTTGCCACCCCTTATATTTATGGCACAATTGGCCATCTCTTCTCCGGTCAGAAAGCTTCACATAATGAAGGTTTCTGACTGGGGGGGTTTCTGACTGGGAGGTTTCTGACCGATGTCTTGATGAAGAATACAGTGCTAGTATGCAACTTATCTTGATCTTCAGCCTTCCCTCCCTTTTCCTTAGATGGACATCTTTCTATCCCTACTGTTTTTCCTTACTTATTTGCCCTTTCTTCTTTGTTTTAAGGGGAACCCACTTCTACTAGAAGTTCTCTGACCTGATGGAGGTTTCTGACTGGGGAGGTTTCTGACCAGCAGTTATAAAAACATGAATTGACCTGTAGTTTGAATTCCATCACAGAAAGGCATAGTTTTTTCAGTCAATATAGGATTGATCCTATCCTGACTTTATTTTAGATTGATAAATTTCTTGCCACCCCATATATTTGTGGCACAATTGGCCATATCTTTTTCCCGGTCAGAAACCTCGGTCAGAAACCTCCCCGGTCAGACACCTCCCCAGTCAGACACCTCCCCGGTCAGAAACCTCCCCGGTTAGAAACCTCGGTCAGAAACCTCCCTGAAGGTAGTTGCATCAAACTGGTGAGACAGAGCCATCATGGGACCTGCCAGCACCAAAGTTTTTCTGACAATTAAGTTTCAAGATGCTGTCTATGCCTTGAAAGCTGTCTTATTCTTCACCCTATTTCCTCCATCACCTTCCCATTGACACCCAGGATTCATGGTATTCACCCCCCCCCCCCCCGTTTCACCTGTTGTCACATTGAGCTCAGCTGGGAGCGCTTCTGCATGCTTGAGCACGTTGAGTTGGGACGACTGATGAAGATTGCACTGCCAAAATCACTAAAGGTGCCACGATCATGTGTAGGAGAAGTCAGTCATGCAATCAACACTGGTGCATTTGAGGCCGCCATTATGATGGCTGATGCACATGGTAATACCATGTCATTGTTGAGTGACGCCATGATGCCACACAATGATAGAGACATGTGATGTGTGGTTTGTGTTGTAATGTTATAAGCATGTTGCAATTATCACCTATTTTAACAAAATGCATGCACTTAACTAGATTAAGATTTAGTATTAAGTTACTAATATCTACATAGCGTTAAGATTGTACTATTTACTTAAGTTGATCACTTTCTATCTGTATACATGTAGACATTTCTGCCAGAAGATAAGATTATGGGACATTTAAGATAATTTGAATATATATATTCAAAGACATGTGGTTATTATGAATGCATAGAGTATTATCACCTTGAATAAAGTTCTGCTATGTAGATAAGATGTTGATATTGTATTAATGTTGTGCTTTCATGAATTATAAATTGTAGAGTTACATGCACATTAGAAGTATTGATATGGACATCCCATTTAATGTAATGAGTTCAGTGGGATTATTTTCAATGTTTTCAAATGTATATTTATTGTTATTGTAAACTGATCCGTGTTGATCAATTCTATTTTTCATCTACGGATCCAGATAATCACTCAGAGTGTTGGGCCCATGCAGTGGACGGTCTGCTGACCAACCTTTTGACCTTAAAGCTGGGGCCAGCTACACCAAAGGTGAGACATCTTAAGGATCGCCACCAGTCAGTCAATCGCCGACATTGTCGACGAGGCGGCAACCCTAGACGTGTATGTCAAGGACCAAGTGACACGGACATAGCTTTCGAGGGCATCACCCATACTGCAGACATTGATGACCTAGATGATCAAAATTCTAGCGATGAGAATGCAACCTATGAATTGTGGGTGGCACCAAGCACCTAGTCAAGTGGGACTTAATGACAAACACATAGGATGATTATTGATATTATATAGACATTAACAGTTCAACATTTGGACCTCTGTAGCACTTATTACCTTTTATGACACCGCTGTGTCACATGACCAAGCCTCACGTTGGTTTACTTTATAATGACATTTATTGAACGTATAGACGCTAGACTTGGACAAGTCGCCGACAGATTCTATAAGTCGCCAATTTAGGATATCTGTTATGAACATTAACATTGGACTATATAGCTCCTATGATATGGACTGATATTTTTAACTATTTTTAGGTTCTACATATGCCTTTGGTCAGTTATTTATAATTATAGCTTTATGGACATATACGTGACATTTCATGATTTTCATGACAGTTTGAGTGCATATTGCAAATGCATAGTAGTGATTAATGAGTCATTTTAACTATTACATATATTTTACTACTGGGTCATTGGTCATTCCATGCTTTTTACTCTGAGAAATTCAGAAATTCTAAAGTACCAACGATTTTACTATCGTTGAGATTCTGATATATTAGTATAAATCATTTAAGGTAACATTGACCCATGGCTAAGGTTTGTAGTTCAGGGAAATTGTCAGGACATTAGATATATTAGCTAAGTTTTCTAGATGTGAAGAGTTTTCACTGAGCAACATTTGGTTTCAATCGCTTTTTTTTCTCGAAAATTTATCAAAATTTTACCATTTATTGACAATTGTCTAAATTGTCAAGTCAGAATATATATTCTGTGTAGAAACTTTAGCTTTTGACACCATTTTTGTTTTAGCTCAGCTAGAACTTTGGTTTTTCAGTGTCACATTGTTAGGTTGTATATTTACAACAGACACATAGTTAAACGTTTCAAAAGTATGGATGGGACTCCATGCCATTGGAGTAGCAGGTCACAAATCATAGAAAGTGTGCATATGGGGCCTTACATGTCATTCGCCCAGACATGTACCCAGAAAAAGAATTCTTATAAGTATGCTTCTTTTACAATAGCAAGGACACATCTGACATAAATGATAATGTGCTTTTCTTAATCTGCAGGTCAAAGTAGTCTGGACCTGAGATTTTCATGGAGGTATAAAAATTGTTTTTGTAGGAAATTAAGCTCTCAACATGGCTTGTAACTCAAATGTCATTCTCCCAGACACAATTTCGCCAAGACAATTTTGGTCATTTTGGGCACATTTTACCCCCCTGGAGCCCAAAATATGCATATGGGGCCATCAAACCCCATATGTATCATGAAGATCTCATCCAGCCTAACACTTTGAGCCAAAGAAATAGAGGGGAGAAACTAAAATTCGAAATACCTCCAAATTCGTCTTATGCAAACCTTCTATGATTTTCGACCAGCTAATGAGACTTCTATGGGCACAGTTGATATTGCATAAAGGCCATGATTTTAGTAAAGTAACATTGCCAAACAGTTTTGAATGGGATGTCAAATATTACAATAAGGTTTATGACATAAACAATGTTTGGGCCTCTAAACACAAAGTCCAAGTTTTTCTGTGGCATTGCACTGGCTTAAACGTAAGGTTGCAACTCTCAAATGAGTATTTTAAAAATGTTCACACTTTTCTAAAGGAAACTTATAGCTGTTCAGACAACCCAAATTACTTATATAACCTAGAGTTCTTTGAAGACATAGTACATAAGTTT
The DNA here is from genome assembly GCA_949317995.1 of Acholoe squamosa. Classification (NCBI taxonomy): domain Eukaryota; kingdom Metazoa; phylum Annelida; class Polychaeta; order Phyllodocida; family Polynoidae; genus Acholoe; species Acholoe squamosa. Next base: position 43,265,592 of record OX439038.1, read on the forward strand.
GGTGAACTATTTGTTTACTTTATATTTAAATATGGACACGATGTACACAGACACATTGTATGTTCGTTAGAATACCCTGACCCATAAATTAGCCATTGTAAGAGTAGATGAGCACACTGGCTTATTAAGCCATTAGTTTTTATACATTCGACAAGTTTTCAAAATTGTTTGAGCTGAACAGCTAGTGACCTCATTTTTGATAACTCATTTGTGTATATTGTTAGGATTAAGTATATGTTGATCAACACGGTAAAAGGTACGCCCGCGCACCCCCTACTGGGGGTACCTTTTACCATGTTGATCCACAATTATTCTAGTTTGAAGTGGTTGATATTAATATTCATATACGTTGGTAGGTGATCCTAATCTCCAAATGATGGATTTCTTGGATTTCCGACAGAACGTTGCAAATTCTGTCATCAATAGTTCACCAAATGTACAGTGAATGATAGATTCACATAACATGATGATCAGATACACACAGTTAACCCAGATAGCCCTACTGTCCTACATGTAGGACGCCTAAGTGATATCATGAGATGAGGTCTATATCCACACAAAAAATCATGATATAAGGAAGTAAAATGTTGCATCCTATAGTTCTAGGCCCAAGGCTTCCAAAACACCTACTACTTAAAAAATTACCTTCTGCCATGTATATACAGCCAGGTGCTAGTACACCTGCCAGCATTACCAACTAGCTATTCGCTGAGTTGACATATCTTCAGCATGTACTCTGTACAATAAAGCTATCATCAAGTATCCACTAATCGCCAGCTTCTTGTTATCACTATGTTCATATAGTAGCTGTAATTACCCATAACTAGATATGACACTTAGGTTGTCTCGATGGAAACTGCACATAAGGGAGAGCCTGATGTAAAAGTAAATGAAACAAGCCAAACTCTTAGGCCATACTGAAACTCCCTCCATATGACTAGAAATAAAACACAAATAATGTCTGTGCCTTTGCTGCTGCTTGCTATAATGTTTGCATGCTATGTAGTTTCTACTCACTAGATGGAGCCCTACTCTCTAGTCAATAGACAAATAGGACAGCATACATTCTTTTTCAACCTATTAGTTTCACCTCATGTTTAAACAAGGCACAACCTCAGTTGTGGGCATCATGGGTAGTTGTTTGTGCCTTGTGGGTAACCATGCTTTGTAGGTAACCATGAAGAGAGTGATATCTCAAAGACAGAAGAGGTTTTTTTTTGGACTGCAGGTATATATGATCCTTGCAAACCTCAACTTCAATCATGAGTTATTTTCACCTGCCTTGCTGACCTATACAGTGGCCTTTGTAACATGCTCTGATGTATACAGGGTTAGAACACTTTTTTTTTTGCAAATTTATCCTCTTACTTTCATTTTGCATCAAATGGAAAACTTCCCTTGCCATTTCCCTGTAGCCGTGTGCACATTAAATTTTGTACAAATGTACAATAATCCATCTGCACCCATAGCCTAATGCAGGGACATACCTCAATCGTACCCATTCCTTATCTATCGCCGTCTTTCTCCCTGGTGATATTGGCACATCATGAAACCTTCTGCATCCTGATCATGCATCAAATGGACATGCTGATTGACCTTTGCTGCAGCCATGGGTGGTGTCTTAGTGGCCCAATAAAGCCCAATGACCGTATATTTTATGAATGGCCTGTTTCAGGCTTTGGATCATGAGGACATAGTGCCCAAGGTGATATTGATCCAATTGCCACCTTCAAGGCCTGCTCATCCTGCAAACCAACTGGTAGTGAGCAGCACACAATAGGTGCACTGGACTTCAGGAAACATAAGGTTAGTGGCGAGTTATAGCTAAGCCCATAATCTTGACTAAAACCTTACAGCATACAATAATAGTGATACTACAGCTTAGTCTGAGGAAAATGTTTGATTAGACCAAATGAAATTTATCCAATATGCCTTGCACTATCCTATGTTATCATCCATGGGCCGAGGAGATGCATGTGAGCAACACACTTTCATCCTTGATGGTACCCACAAACCATACCACCCCTTTCCTCCAGGGTGATATCCCAGTCTTATTGGTTGCTGAAATCATCTTGCAAAGCTGCATCTAAATCCATTTCGTCCCCACATCTCCGCACACCCCATCGACCACTAACTGCTGTGGCCCCAGCCCCTATGAAGACCTGAATATGGATACTGACAACCAATGCTGGGTGTGGGGAGCTGCTGATAGCCACCAAATCTCATGGGACCAGAATCACTAGAGCTCGATCATGTGACCAGGAAGTGCCCAATGGGAGGTTGGCGTCACCTCACTGGGGGTATCAGCGGGAGGTATGTGCAGGAGGTATACCTCCCACAGTCAACCAACCAAAAGAGGGAAAACATCAAAAACAATAAAGCAAAGAAAGAAATATGAGGAAAAATGAGGAATGGATCCCCTGGACCTAACTGCCATTGATACCGCCTGCCTCCGCCCTATCAAAAGTACTCATGGTCCTTGTTATCTTTTTCACACGCTATGTGCAAAAGGGGCATTGGACTCCCCTCGTCTGTGCCACCCGATAAGACACCATGAGGGGCTGGACGCCTTTAAGCATGCCTGGCTGCCCAAGCCAATGTATACTAAGAGTAGTATCCCCCCCCCCTCATGCTGATTAGGCATCCCCCCTCTAAAAGCCTTCTTGTATGCGACTTCCTTAGCTCTTAATGCACACTTATAATTCCAGAGGACAGGCACCTCATTATTTTGTTAAATCATGAAAGCCATTACTGCCTAACATTCTTATTGCTATGCTAACAGGAATATTGTAATGACCTGTCTCTGTGCCTCAACGCTAAATAGATCTTGATACCCCTGTTGTACTTGTGCTTGTAGAGTGAGATATAATTTAAGAAAAAGAGGTTAAGTGGGCCTAGAAAATATTTAAGAGTTATTGATATTTAAAAACCATTATATTGTGCGACCATATCAAGGGAACCATAATAAGATAACACCTTTTGTAAAAGCTCCCTATAACTTCATCATTTTCGTCTTGGTCACACTGATGCCACTTTCAGAGGCTACATGCAAGAATCAGCCTGGTGTGGTAAAGCCACTATAGAGGGAGCTATAGTTTCAGTTTGGCTCTAAACAACTCACTGATCCCATTGACCCTGACGTCTATACCGGAAGTCGGCCATGACACCTGATGAGAAGACAGAGAGGAAGGCACGGTGATCCATTAGGTGGCACTAGTGTAAAGAAGGTAAGGCACATTGGGACTGGAAAGGTCAGCAGGAAATGATCTGAAGAAGGACACCAGTAAGAATTAGTTGTATTTCCAATAGTTAGGACTCTTAAAATCTTGATGTACATCCAGAGGGGCACATGACCCCTCCATCCTTCTCACATTTTAAACTGCTCTCTACATTCATGAATGTTTAATTCTGGTACCCTCCACTTCCTTTATTCCATCAAAATACATACAGAGTTCAAATATTGCAAACATATCTTTTACCGGAAGTTTGCAGCTAGCAGAAGCTATTTTTTTATGATAATGATCTATATACGAAGAATTCCAAAGGGTTATTTTCCGTGCTTCAGGAGATTATGAAGATGCAAACCTAATTTAGTATTAGATTTCTGTCATGTTGAATTCGGAGTCACTCACAATGGAGCATCCCATCAAAATGCCAACTATTTATTTATTTCTAACACACCTTAATCTGCCAACCATGGGTTGCATAGCTGACAAAATTAAATTTTTTCATCTGAAGTTGGTCTGGCACCTGTTAGAAGCAGGTAAGAAGCTAGCAAAAAGGCAGATTAGTCACACCGTTTCTGCCACTTGCTAGGCTCAGTCAGAAACCATGAGTGTCACATAAGTGCAATCCTATCAAACAGTTGGCTCTTCAGACCATTAGCGTTTCTCCATCAATTAGGCCTATAACTTGGAGGCAAAAAGAAAGTGCCGCGGTGGATTAGAAGTGGTGTGTTGTAGACTAATGAACCACTAATGTGTGAGGCGGGAGGTGCAGTTATATGAGCAGCTCATACATTACGTGAGTAGCACCTAGCAAATGTGAGAAGGTCATCAGTAGGACCTACTCAGATAAATGGATAATCAGTATGCATTTACCTTAAATTCATGATTCTCCTAATGTAAGATATTTCTCATAGCTCTGAAGGTGTCCCTTGCAATAGAGATCTCTACGCATATTAGGCCCCAATTGCATTTCAAGCTAAAATAAACTATATGTTGTCAGGTTATTTGCATCTCCCTCCAGCATAATTCTTATCAGCTTTTGCTCTTATTTGTCTGTTGAATGAGAATATGTAAAACAGGTAGTCTATGGGTGAAGGTCAAAATGGAGTGACATAGACATGATATATATGTATTTCAGGGATGTGTTTTAAATACTGAACATCCATGTGTAAAATACATCAGGGCAGAGGTAAAAATTTATTGTAGGACTGCTCAATAACTCTTTGTCTCACATGCGGTATCAATTAATCTCAATTTATCATTATATTCTTAACAACATAGTCAGAGATGAATGTATCACAGGACCTTTGGATCTATAATTACATGCCTTATTTCCACTAGATGCAACTTGAGTTTCGAAGCCAGATAGTAACAGTTACTATCTGGCTTGGAAACTCTTGTTGGTAGCTGGAGTAGACCAATCTAATAGAAATCCTTTTGCCAAGAGCAATGTAAAGCCCAGCTATGCAGTAAAAATATACAACTTATGGCATTCAATTGCTGGAACCTCTTTGTTGGGTAAACACGATTTAAAATGGTGTGCTGTGATTCATTTCAAGGCAATTTATCTCTGCACATCTGGGGTTTGCCATGTACACTAACATTGTAGTATGGTAATATTTCCCGGTTAGACTAGGTACATGACATGCCTCCAGTGGAATCATACCATTTCTATATCAGCCTATTACCATGACTTGTAATGCCCAAAAGCAGACATAGCATCAAAAAATTAACTGCTGACAATGTCAAAGGTATGGTCAGAATGTTATTCATCAAAGTCTAGTAAAGGTTCCAGTCAGACAGCCACAATACTGGCCTGGCAATGAAAACCACCACCCTCCCATCTCATTATATTGGAGGGCATGTTGCGATTTAGTATTGCTGCATAAGGCAAGTGAGTGAAGAGTCACTGTGGTGTTATTTCTAGAGCCATGAATCAAGCAAAAAGGCGGAGGGGTTGACTTTACACATAATATATAATATAATGGGTAATTTCTTATTTAGGGGTCTCAACTTTCGCCCCTTTTGTTACACTGCTCTAGAAAATTCTTCAGGAGGAATGAACAAATTTAGAAGTTACAGGTGTAGAGCAGACATCGAGATCTAAAAGTGTTTTTTTTTAATTAACCTGGATCATGAATTGACAAACTCAGCATTTCTTAATAACATTACATTTTATTGATAGCCCTATATCTTTGCATATTAAAAAGGTTCATTCAAGGATCCAACTCCTAAAACCTTCTAAAGAAGGGGAATGTTACTGATCGTAATCAATCAAACATGAATAACACCACTAATAAGACTCCTAGAAACACCAAATATTGTAGCTAGACTGGTACAATGCATGACTTTATGTATACCAAAAAGTTAAAGTGAGGCTTGAAAACTGTGGAAAAATTGGAAACTCTGAAAATTTGGGAATTTATTCTCCCATTTCTTGACTTTAGCCTAGCTCATTCAAAATCCTTCATACAATAACTATATTAACTGTCCATTGTTTCTAGTAGAACTACTGTACGGATTAATTACAATTAGCCTGATATATGGGCCAATCCACTGAAAGTGGGCACTTGTCCATGGTAGAGGGTCATTTTTGAAAACTCAGAATTAGATCATGATACTTAATTTTATTGATAGCCCTATATCTCGGCTCTTTGGAAAGGTTCATTCAAGTCACTAACTCCCAAGCGATCAGTTTTTATTGCAGATATTCAAAATTATGAAAATGTAATGGGCGTGAACAAAATGAATTCTTCTCTAAATCACAGAAATATTTGTCAGAACTACATAATTTTCAGTTAGCATATTTGACAAAAGGTCCCAAAGAAACACTATGAAGAAAAAAAGGAAAAAATATCTATATTGACAATACATAAGGAAATAATATGAATGTAATGGGCGTGAGCGTAATGGGCGTGAGCAAAACAACTTTTCCAGGCTTCAGACAGCCACTCAGTAATATAACCTTAACCAGCATTGATCTAGGTAATAGAAATAATCTAAGAATACATATAGGATGCATTTGGAATGCATCCAGCCTGCCAACATTCTTGCACTGCATTTTACTCATGCCTATTACGCTCATGCCCATTACACTCACGCCCATTACATCAGTCAGTTGACCCCTCTGTTTGGTATAACCAAGGCATGTAGAGACTCCATTATTTTTTTTTTAAATGACTTATTAACAATAGATCTTCCTGTTAGGATGGTTGAAAGAAAGAGAACTTTGATAGTATTTGTCCTGGATGCAGAAATATGAATGTAATGGGCGTGAGCAAAATAGACTTGAAAATACTTGAATATGTATTGCATAGTCATGCCTGCAAGTAGACCCTAAACTTCTGTACCAGAAAAACCCCTATGAGGACCATAATCTTGGTGGGAAATAAGAAGATTGAGGAAAGAGTTTAAGTAGGCATACCAGTGCACTTTTATTTTGATCACGCCTATTACATCAACTCTATTTGGTTACAAGAATGAACAGGGGAAAAAGAATGCCAACCAGAGCAGCTCCAAACCACATGAAAATGTTAGATAGGACCCCCCACTAAGGAAGAGATAAAATTATATCAGTCAGTTGCTGCTTGGCCTGATGGTATAGAGCCTGGAGTGAGGTGGAAATTGAAAAAAAAGGCAACTTTTGGCATTTTTTCAACTTTTGGCCACTATATCTGAAAAAATGACAGGCTGACATACGTAAATTTGCCCTTCTTTTGAAGCCCAAGGTGTTTTCTTTCAAATGAAACAAGATATAAGAAGAATGGTTAAATACTTCTCATCCTATAATCCCCTGTATCCAAAAAAGACCAAAAATGACCCAGGTGCCCACTTTCGGTGGACTGACCCATATAATACTTGTACTGCATAGTCAGTACCTGCGTAGAGTAACGTTCCCTATTCATTAACCTCTCAAAGTATGGCCACAGCTCATCTATACATCATCATATTCAATTGGCATCACAAAAAAAATGGTAAAAGAGTTTCTACTGCATATCTAGAGTCATTTAAACATGCATGAGGCCCATCTTTGGTGTCTAATATCACTTTGAAAATTTAAAAAAAAATCAGAACTTGTTGTACATTCGTCACTCGCACATCCCATATGGTGTTAAAATATATCTTTCCATACACCAAATAGTCTTTTCTCATAAGCCAAACATGTCTACAATTGAATACAAATGATAGAAACACCATACAAGATAGTAGGTTGGCACTATAAAGGTAGAACTCTAATTATCTCAAAAATGCTTGTAGCCATAAGTAACGTTCCCTATTCATATGCGGTGCTAAAATATATCTTTACATACACCAAGTACTCTTTTCACATAAGCCAGACACATCTACAATTGAGAAGAAATGCTACCAACACAATACAAGGTGGTAGGTTCATACTATGAAAATATAACTTTAGCCATCCAGTAATATCTATAACAATCAGTGACGTCCCCTGGAACGTCACTGATTGTGGTGTGTATTGAAAATCACTTATATGTACCTGGCATGGGTAATTCCTGGAGTACATAAAAAAATCTTCATGGAAGACCCCCCAGGGTACCTCTTGATTGCATATAATAAGAAGACTGGTGATGTTCCCTAACCAGGTCAGATGGACTCTCTTAGTAGAGTTCCACTCTTGAAAATTCATAATTAAATGCATATAAAAAATGAATCATGCCCAAAATCTTAGCTATGACCACCCACTAAGGAATATATTATTGGTGGTTTAGAAGTGTTCCCTTGCTATCATATGCCCAAGGAACAACATGTGCAGTAAATCTTGGAATGACCCATATATATATATATATATTCTATAGTTGAGTTAATATTTGTTTCAGCAGAATATGATGTGTAAAATTCTACTTAACCTTTACATGCCCAGAATTATTTTATGATTTTCCATTTATTTCACATGTACATCACCCCAGTAATAAAGACCATGTATATATAATTCTGAACTAGACTAGTATTCGATATGGAATTTACATTATGCACCTGGTTCTTTTTTACTTAAACCTTCAGTTAAGAGAAAAGATTCTGACTGAATGTGGTTACCATAGCAACCAAAATGTTCTTTTTGTTGTTATTCACTAGTATATAGCCTCTTTAGTGCTGTCCTGCTCTCATATAGTGTGTGATATTTGCATAACTATACTAAACTGGTTCTGCCTGTGTGTACTACCAGGATGCAAAATGTCTTGGTCACAGTCCATGACATCATTTACATGGATATGAACAATTCCCATGAATAGATTAGTTGTAAGGTTGGCAAGTCTATCAAAGGTGTGGCAATAGGGGATAAATGATCCAGCATCACCTTGCTAGCATGCTAGAGCCTATCTCCTTGGCCTATTACCTTCCAAAGAGTCACATGTATGACAACTAATTTGCAGGTTTTGACTCACTCTGTCTGAGGTAATGGTGATACAGTCATATGGGTGGTCTCATCGGAATAAGGGGTCAAGGCCATTCTAATGAGGGTATAACTTTACAGATTGGACCAGTAGATGTTCCTGGTTGAAAATTTGCTTCAATGTGCATGTATTTAAGCCCAAAACTTGGGCACCTAAGGGTTAATACCCACATAGGGGATTTAAAACAGTTGTCTTTCCAAATGTGTACGCCACATTTCAAACTCACATATATAATTATTATTTTATGCGTTCTTGATAGTCAAAGCTCAAATAAGAGTTAAAAACAACCTTTGAAAGTCACCCTTTCTTGTTTCATTGATGTTTATTACGGGTCACCTACACTTCTGTTCTTTAAATTGAGAAACGTGCATGTTGAATCTTGTTTTATACTATGATCCATACCCCTAAACTTTATATCTAATCACCATCAGCGTCATCCTTCAATGTACTCAGCTATACACACATTTACCTCTGTTTATTTGAAAGCTGCCCCATCCCCACCCAGTCACAAGAACAGCAGATTGTCCTACCATAGTACATCATTTCTGATTGGATAATATGACATATCTAACCTTTGCTCACAATGGCAAAGATGGATTTTGCCTAGGAGAGATGGGGTATCTCCCATTAATCCATTGAGCGTCCCATGAAACATCGCCGTTCTGTTCATTTGCTGGGAGGTCGCAACAATTACACTCTCAGCCCACATTGTGAATCGGCTACAAATGGCACTTTAATTAGGAAGGGCAACCACTTGTAGCTACAGTACTTTGTACATCTGGCATGGGCGTACATACATATACAAGGTAATTTCACTTGAGTCTGGATACAGACTCAAGTGAGTAAGAATATTTTCTCAGTTTTCAAAAGAAGTTAGAAAATATCAAATATATCAAATATTCTATTCCTATAGATATTTCAATAATTACCACCAGCCCATTAGTATGAATAAAAAAAAGTACATAACCCAATATGCTGCGTTATTGGTTGTCAAAGTGAAAACCATCAATAACCCTAATCATTCAAAAGAATTACATCCTCGCTCTATCAAAGGAATTTCACCTAAGCTGTGTTTCCGACGGTATCACAAAATTATTCAGAACTCGTTGCTTTATGTGCAAATTAAAATGAATTATGTAAAGACTCATTACTAAGATGGTGTCATTGAACCGGATGACAAAACCAGTCCTGCAAATGTCTCAGAGGTAGGCCAACATAGGAAAATAAAACTGCAGATAACGAAACCAATTTATCTTATCCGCTATGAGTATAACTGTATAAGACATAAAACCATAGCTTTTGAAAATTGAATAATTATTTTTGTTTCATGAAAATAACAACTGATAGTTCTCTCTCAGCTGACATGAAGAGCGATATTAGGAAATCCCAGGACAAGGGAGACAAGTTGATTAAAGATTACAAATTAAATCATCAGTATATAATTGTAGCAGTGATAGACGTGAGTCTAGATTGTGTACCAGGCACAGGTCGACATCATTAGTATTGCATTTCCAATGCAATTTCAAATCAATTCAATTTGGCGAACTTTTATTGCGTCTTCAGATACATAATTCTGGTTATACTATTCGTACTATAATAACCATCGCTGGAGGATAGTGAGATATTGAAAACCAGCCCAGCACTTCCAGTCTTGCAATTCATGAGTCACTACCAACCAGCAAGGGGAACAACTCACAGAACCCCAATCCCTGAGGTCTTGAATGACCTTTGACACCATAACTCTGACCTTGGGATATGCTCATTGATGTTTATGATGAATGTTTATGATATAAAGCGGTTCTGTCGGGGGACGTACCAGGCACCAGCAACGATCTATGGCAACTAGCCCTGGCCTATACCCTAAGGACACATCAACAGGCTATCGACTATGGCTGGGTCCCCCTTTGGGATCCCAAAGCTTTACCCACCAACACATGACATTAAGTACATTTGGTACAGGAACAGCTCAAAAGTCATCTACTTTTAAAAATTGACCATGATACTCCTCACAGGGCGATGAACTTCTTAGTATGAAATTGTATTTCTGCATTTATAACTTTCTTTTCTCTTTTGTCGGATGCCATCCTCTGATGTAAACCTCTGGTATTATTTTGCATGTTTAGCTCAGGGATCACCCTGATCCCGGAAAAGCCATTTTGTGTTTACACGGCTTTGAAAGGTCACAAACAGTCCTCCTGGCACCAAAAAGTTATCACCAGTTGAAACTCCCTCCTCCAACACACACAACTACTTCCCCTCACATGGACAACTGCATTTATGGCCCTGTAATTAGTTGTGGGCTGTTAGGGGGAGGGGGTGATGCTGAAGGCTATTTGCTGCCGATCTATATTAAGCCCCTGCTCTTAAGGTCAGGCTGAATTACACATATTGCTTATTCATTTCAACAGGTGATCGATCACTTCTAATCTGAAAGTGGTAGGCATACTTACACCAACCAACCACACCAACCAGTCCTGCTGCATTTTATGCTGCCCTTATGAAGTAATCAATTCTCAGGGGAATGACTGCTGCAGCAGCATAAGACTTGAATACATAATTCTGGTATCAAATGGACTCAGCACGGTCAAAAACTATAATACAGTAACATAGTTCACGAAAAAAATCTTTTGACTGTGCACGGCTCTCCTGCAAGCAAATAAAAAAAAAAATTTACTGCATGTAATACCTGTAAGACAAGAAGAGACTGCATGATTTTTAAGGTAGAGCCAGGGGTGTTCTACAGAAACCCGATTAGTAATATCTATGGCTTCATATTATCAATACATTGAATGTGAAGTTAGTTTGGAACCGACAGGTTGCTTAACCAGCTGTTTATGGAAAATTCTATTTAATATGTAATCTAGGTTTGACCGCTATCAATCTTATCAATTGCAAGTAGTCACACTTAAACATCATTTCCATTGACACTTCATCTCATTTGGTTCTGGAATTGTGTAATTCAGGTCTGCAGCAGGTCTCTGTACAGAAAATGGTGGAGTGAGTGAGTAATAGATGTTTAACGCCATTTCGACAGCTTAGGTCATATTCATGGCAAGAACTACATTACACAATTTCACAGGGGAATGTGTCAGTGCCTGCGCATATGTGCATCACACACATCCTGTGGGGATAGGAAAGAGGAGAAATAGACCCTTTTAAGTGGGCTAGGGAAGCCCGTGAAAATGGTGGATATTGGCAACGATCATCAGAGTTCATAATGGAGAACTGAAAGTGCATGTTCTTCGCCGAAATACTAATTGAAGCATTGTTAGCCAATATTTACCAAATTGTAATTGCCCCTCATCTGCAGAATTGGCATAGCTGCCCAATCCCAATGCATTAGACAATCCATTAGAAAAGCCATTATTCTCACAACCCGTGCCCTTCTGGTGAAACGCAAAAGCAGCATTCTATATCTTTAAGCAGTAGGCTTGGATGCCCAACTGTAAAGTATGGGATAGAAAGTGGCAGCCTTTAACTGAAAAAGAACTGGGACAGCTGGTTTTGTGTCATTGTTAACACAGCTGTAGCTCTATACACAGCTGGCACAACTCATCCCTGATTCTTCCTTCACACCAATGGTACTTGCAAGAACTCTCAGCTGCTCCTTTGTGGAATTTAGACGCCACACGATCAGCACCTGAGCAAATGAACTGGGACCAGTTTAATGCAATCACAAACAAAAGGGGATGTGCCAGGCTGTGAGGTATAAGGTGAAATTGGAATTTAATCAAGCAAGCTGTGACAAAAGTGAGCAAGAGTGAGTAAATATGGAATAAACAAAGAACGATCAGCAGATCAGTTCACCGTGTAGACAAGAGTGAATCAATTTAAACTTGAATAGTAAATATAAACTGCTTAGGCTTCCTCAGAGAGGATCAGCTGCTAATTTTCCAATTACTTGTTCATCCATCAATATCGCTGCTACGCCAAGAGGACAATAGGCCCAGATCTAAAAGAAATACACTTCCAACTTGAAATATTAATTATTGTGATACATGAAGGGAATATCGTACAGACAGTTATCGTGATTTCCTCCCTCATATTTAGACGTATTTCATAATTGCATAAAGGTGTATGACTCGAGAGATTTTTTTCATGGATCTGTAGCCAAAACAAGATCTTATCTGAAAACATAGTTTCAGAAAGAGAACTATAGTCATGTGAAACTTGAAATGATATTGCCTCCAATGCAATATGTGATAGGTATAGATACCACATTGCTGTTCTACATCGTGGAGGGTAGATCCCTCTCTGATGCTGTTTTGTAGCTGATTATAAAATGAGCTCTCTGCTGTCACAGCATACTCAGTACATCATCCATTAATCATAGACTTCCTTTGATGTCATACTCCATTAATTATCTTCTTGAATTACTCCCTGTCAACATTAGATACGACAGCTACATGGAAGGCCAGCCTGTTGCGCCACGGATGTTGATTTATCATATCCAGCAGCTTGCATCGTCTTCCATCTAAGTTATCATAAAGCGTAATTACATGTGTCAGCTTTTTGAATGCCATCTGCAGAAACCATAAAGCTGTATTTAAAACCTCTGTGTATTTTCGCTCTGATGGAATGGAGGTACGTAGCATTTAATCAATGGACCCAGGAGTGCTGTCTCATAACTTGATTAAGGCGTTTATCCAGCATATTTCTCCATTTTGTATCAATTTCTTACCTGATATCCCCAGAATTAATCAAGGAGAAGAAATTTTGTAAGTGCATACGATCTGCGTGGTTTGCCAAGCCTTCGTGGCCATGTCGTTCTGCCCGACATACCTCCACCTTTACACACATTTTTCGGGTAGAATCCAAGTCCTGTACTTGTAACACCAACATATATACGATCCCTTCTTGCTGTTCGCAAACATTTTGGCTCCATTTTCTTATAAATAAATAAGAATCCAATGATTTTACATAGTGATCCTACGCACACGGCCATTTCGTCTTGTTGAGGAAGCGGGGAGGTGCCCGGATGTACCTGACCTACTTTCGGCTGAAGAACTGGGTCAGCAAGTCACTGAACAAGACGGAATGGCTATGTGCATTGGATTGATATGTAAAATCATTGGATTCTTATTTATTTCGAGGAAAATGGAGAAATTAGGCATGGCATGTTCATCTAGGATATCTAAGGATGTTTCTCTGTTTATAACTCCACCGGGCTCCATTGGATTCTATACTAACAAGGTGTGAAAACTTCAGGTATGTCACAAAACTTTTTCAAATCCTCCATGTGCAGTGGTTTCTACCACCGGTCGGCTTGGTATAGTGGACAGCGAGCTTGTCTCCTGCCACAGCGGCCAGTTGAACCCTAAACAGTTTTAACTGGAAAACTATGGTGCAGTTGACTTTGTATGCTTCGCCAATTTATTAACATGTCCAGATTGAAACCAGCACCTTCTTGAAGATGAACAAAAGGTCTCAGAGTGTGTTATGGCTGGATAATGAACCATGAGTCATAAGAAAAAAAGCACTGTCCAGGCCCAAAAAGTTAGATAAGTGAATGTATTTATAGTAGAAGGTGGCAATTCTGGCCTATAGCCTGCGAGATAGAGACGCACTGCTACCGTATTTGTGTGCGTAATCATTTAGCTAGTGCCATCAACAGCCCTAGTCAATCAAATGAAAATCATCTCAGATTTTCGGAAGTTCGCATATATGAACTTTCTGCATATCGTTATTATGAAGGAGCTCAATGCTGGGAGAGTGTTCCTGAACCGGCGCTGGCGGTTGTAAATTGCTCTGGAGCTTAATTCAAAACATCCTGGGATAGCAACCCCAGCGATCTTAGTGTAGGCACATATCATAAGACCTGGCCAGTCTACCCTATCTAATGCAGTGGTTGCAGGCCTCTCAGGAATAGCAAGTCCTGGGATCACTTCACTATTCCTTTTCCAGCACTAAGATCACTGCGATCTTAGTGAAAGAATTGCATAGTGGTTTCACCTGAGTACAAGAGCACTTACAGGGAACACTCCTGATCGAAAGAGTGAATAGCCTGTTGCATACATAAAGAGGGGAGGGATGATGTTTGCTGAGTGTCCTTGAGGGCTCTTACACTGTTAATTTGGTGTTTAGCAACCAAACACCAGTGTTTAGGATCTAAACACATAGCTAAACACATTTTTGTCCCTCTTTTCTAAACACATTTTTTGGCTAAAAGCGTTTAACTTTAAACATGTTTAGCTATCAGGTGTTTGAGTGTTTAGTTTTGATAGGTGTTTAGCTTTAGGTCGAAAATCATAGAAAGTTGGCAGATGGGGCCTCCCGTGGAGTTTTGGGGCCTGGGATTAAACCCCGCGAGTATCTGAAAGATATTTTTTGTGGATAATGTATAGGTGTTGGGGTAACTACCCACGAAATATTTTCAGTTAAATATGAAATCAGTTGCTGTGGCAACACCCTGAACATCTATACTGTGGAAGACTCTGGAAAGTTGTCTTGCCGAATGACATTAGGGGGGTATTTTCCCTTAAGCCATGCAAAATTAATTCTTTATGTATTTGGTCAACTTTTATGTTAACTTTTGTTGACTACTGGGTCTAAGGATAGGATTCAGAGAGCTGCAGCTAAAGGACTTGGACTTTTGTCCTACACTTGAATCCTTTTCTTCAGGCCTGAAATGGTATTTTCACTGAATTCCTTGAAATTCCTGGTTCAGGAAATTTCAAAACTTGCTGGTATACATAAAAGTGACACAGTCTTAGGTAGTTACTTTTAATCATGTGGAGGACAATGCCCATCATGTGTACTTTCAGGTGGTATATAGGTTTAATGGGCCAAAAATATGTGAACAACTCACAATCGAGGTCCTCAGCATGGCATGTAACTCAAATATCATTCAGGAAGACAGATTCCCAGAATTGTGATAAAAGTTTATCACAAAAACATTCATTCTAGGATAGGAAGATCACATCTGACATAAACACTGATACAATTTCCATAATCTACAGGTCAAAATGGTCCAGACCAGAGATTTCCATGGAAGTATGATGATAATTTCTCTAGGAAACCAAGCCCTCACCATGGCTGTACCTCAAATGTCATTCGGAAAGACAGATCCACAGATTCGCGATAAAGGTTTATCACAAGAACGTTCATTCTATGATAAGAAGAATGCATTCTATGATAAGAAGAACGCATCTGACATAAATGCTAATACAATTAATATAATCTACAGGTCAGAATGGTCCAGACTAGAGATTTCCATGGAGGTATGATGATAATATCTTTAGGAAATGAACCACTCAACATAGCATGTAACTAAAATGTCAGTCGGCAAGACATGTCATTCGGCAAGACATTTTTTAGACTTTTCCCCCTGCTATTCCAAACCATGAGGGATAATTTATCTGTTTTACACTATGGCACTTAGATATATGTGGGGGGTAAATAACTGACATAGTTAATATAGTTAAATATGTAAACCCCAGCCAGGGTGAGAAGGAATGTGCTATTTCGGGAAGACACCAAAAGAAGGGCTGTCTGGCTGAAAAAATACTCATGGCCTGCTCACAGCCAAGATAATGGAGCAATTCCAATTATTTTTCCAGATTACTTTAGCATGGGACTAACTCTTAATGTTAGCACAGAAAATTAACCCATATACATTATAGATATTTTAGGAGAGGGTCATATGCCCTAAAATTTTCGCCCAGACAAACTGCTTTACAAAAAGTTAATTTCTCAAAAAATATAGACCAACTGCCCCTAGCAAGGCAATCTTAGGTCCAAAATTTCAGTTTCCCTTCAGATTTAAGTGGTCATAAATGGAAGGACCCATTCCTATTGTCAAATTTTTAAAAAATTATGAAAAATGACGGATTTATTGATTTTTCCCTACAAAATTGGTCATTTTGGGCCTATTTTAACCCCCTGGTGCCCAAAATATGCATATTGGACCATCAAAACCCATATGTAACATGAAGATCTCAATGAGTCCTACATTTTGAGCCGAAAGAATTAGGGGGGAAACTAAAATCCTAAGTGTAGGAGCTGGAATACATCCAAATTTGTCATATGCAAACTGTCTATGATTTGTGACCTTTAAGATGTGCAGCATGAGTAAATGTTTAGATTGGTAGTGTTTAGCTTTAGGAGGTGTTTAGATACATACAAACCTACTAAGTTGTCGGGAAACTGGGTGATATACAACTATAAAAACGAGGATACTATCCGTTTACTCATTTCATACATATTATACTTATCTTATCTGCTTATGATTCTTATTAGATGGCTAAACACCTGATGTTTATCTTTCAAATACATGTTTAAGACTAAACACATAGAGACTGGATGTGTTTAAACTCAAACACCTAAACACTATGGTGTGTAAGTGTTTAAGTGTGTGAGAAGTAGGTGTGTAGTTTTCAGGATAAGTGTTTAGAATCTGATGGTGTTTAGCTGTAAGTGTTTGAATATCATAGATGTTTTGGAATCACACACCATGTAGATAGTGTGGTATGTATAAACACACACCTTATTTGGAGTGTAGGGCTACTCATGCGTTAAGTGCACTGTAAGGTAATTCCTCCCTTCTCTCTCTTTGTCCTGGGGGGAGGGCACAATGCTTCTAATAGGCAAGCATAAATCATACATTCATGGGAACAACTCTTGAATACTGTACGGGGGTCAACTGCACCCTGTGCTCTTTTGTTAGGCCATACAGGGATGGGGAATGATGGTATAAACACTGTTGTGAAGAAGAGTGGCTCCACAGCTATTCTTTTATTTTGGGACTCTTACCCCTGTGCCCAGTCAGTACTTCTTGGAATAGTGTAGGAGGGCTGAGGCTAAGATAGATGTGATCTTAGTGCTGGCTAGGAAATGTGAACGCAGTCTAATCTTAAGATCGCTTAATAGGATAAGGCAGAATAATTCCTAAGATCGCTGATATTGCGATCCAAGGATGTTTTGAATTAACCTCCTGGATGCCTTGGCTGTAGGCCACCATGTGGGAGATGGTAGAAGAATATGAGTGGACATTAAATAATCATTTTCATGTAAATAAAAATAAGATAAGAAACCACATTTTCCAGAAAATTCACATCATTTAAGAAAAGTAATGAACTGCGGAGGATTTAATTGTCCTGAAATGGAATAGTCGATTTAGGACATCTGCGACACACAGATGAAGTTAATACTGTGAGTAAAAGTATGATTTGCATGAGAAATTTTAACTGAAATGGTAACATCCTGGATATGTTGACTTAAATTTTAATGTGGATGTGTCTGGTGATGAAGAAGACAGATGAATTCACAGATAACTAATGGATGTTTAATTCAGGATGACCTACACTGTGCACATCCCCAATAAAACATGTATGCAGGGTGAAGCAGATTTGCTCTCATTCAATCAGAAATCTGCTTTTGGTGCTAGCATCTCTACGTAAAAGTATCATGAAACTCGGAGTGGGAAAACCTAAAATGAAATTGTACAGAAGAAATGTATTATTATTATTTATACATTGGATGGTGTTAGCTCTTGTTATAGCCCTTACGTGCCCAGAATAGCAAAAGTGCGCTCTTAAGTGTGTATACATGTTCAATGGACCACCGTGGGTTTAATATTCATCAGATTAGGATAATTCTATCACCAGAAGACTCGTAATATCAAGGGCTTTCCAGCAATACCAAATTTGTCATGGTGCATTAGGTAAATAATTATTTATAGATTCTATTGCAGAAAATATTGGATTAAAAATAGGCTTTAAATACATGAAAAGTGCGCTCTCTGGCCATGAGAATAGTGGGAAAATACAGAAAATTCATTAAAATTCACAAAAATATTAAAAAAATACCAAAAATATTGATGAAATATTTTCCCTGTGATTTTTCTCCAAGGAATCCAATCATAATACATATCCTTTTCAATTTCCATCAATATAGCTTCCTTTGAAATGTCAAAATAATGCTTTAGGAATTGAAAATAGCCTATTCTCACCAAAATCTAAAAAAAAAAAGATTTTCTGGGCACCTCCATCCAAATAGCCCATTTCAACATCTTATGACTTCATCATTCCCTTATGACTCATATGATACTATAACCTATGCTTCATATTGCATTTTCTGAAAGCTATTTCACTGCTCTCTTTGTTACCATTTGAATCAGTATTTTAATCTGGACATAATTTAGGTAATTGCCTCCACTATGTCAAGTTTGTTGAAAAAGTCAGCTCCCTCAAAATAATTCTGGGCACGAAAGGGATAGCAGTGCTAGTAATAATTCTAACTGCGATTGTTACAGCCTGGATATGTTGACTTGCATTTTAATGCGGATCTTTCTGGTGATGAAGACCACAAATGGATTTACAGATATTTAATAATATATGTATGGGCGGGCATCAATGTTTAATTCAGGATGACCTACTCTGTGCACATCCCCATTAAAAAAGTATACATTCATGCAGTGTGAAGCAGATTAATCATTGCTTTCATTCAATCAAGCATTGGACCATACTTGTCCATGAACCAACATTGGCCAAATGTATCCTTGCTACCTGGAATCTCTACCTAAAAGTGTCATGAAACCCGGAATGGGAAAACCTAAAAGGAAATTGTACAGGAGAAATTATTATTGTTATAGCAGTGATAGTAATAACTGCAACCTTTTATGTAACATAATATTATGTGCTTCTAATCGGAATCTGTCAATCCAATCTCAGAGAGATGCATATCCCTCCGGTGGTACTGTTGGTAGATCTCATCTGACTTCCGACAGGAACCAGAAGTAAAAGGCCATGCAAAGAGAACACAATACAATTCTGGGAGCACCTCCACCATACGTGCACCCAAGTGGGCTGACAACCCTCGCCAGCCTCTGTCCTCTTCCTCCCTCTACATATAACCTCTGAACCATACTAGTCTGACTTGGGGGTGCTCATTGATGTTTATGACGAATGTTTGCCACATAACGAGGCTACTGTCGACAGATGTAGCAACTACCAGCAATGATCTATAACACTAGAAACTGCCCCACCCCAGACATATCACCAGGTTATCGACTATGCCGGACTCTCTGCTGTAACCCAACACTGAAAACCTAGAGCGTGTTGCTCCTATGTTAAAAAGAGGTATTAATAGGTACCCTCTTTTCAAAAGAAGTCTAGCTCTGCTTCACCATTCAACTTGCACTCACCACATTAGTGTGAAAAGTCACCTGCCCTGTTTAAAACAGAGAGCTGCACTATCAGGTACCTACTCTTGTCACACACTCTATAGTATATTATACTAACTGACTTCTCCCAACTAGGTACCTACTCAAATCCCCCTTTTTTAGCACCATACTTGCATGATGACTTGTGAGCAACAAAAGGGACAAGTTATAGCTACATGAAAAGAAAGGACATGAAACGAGGGCATTTTTAGCCAGCTCTTACTTTTACTATAGGAGCAACACCCTCCAGGTAGCATAAAACGGTCCTCTGTGCAGAGGGCGGGGGCACAGGGAGCTTGCTAAAGTCTTAGTCCTTAATTTGAGGGCCTAATGTCCCCAATATGATTGTCTTTTATGAGGAAGCTTTGCAATCAATATAATGAGCCTGGGTAATTTGATGACATTCATTTCCAATTTTCATTCATTATGAAATAGTAAATAGACCAATTAAGAATCATCCCCTCTCATTGCTAGGACTTTATTATAGGTATTGTCCCTCTGATAGGCCCGGAAAGTGGTTGTACATGTGAACAACAGTTGTCAGCCAGTGCTTACATTTCTAATAATTATAGCAGGGTTTAGCAACCACTACGTACATCACCCTTAGCTAATTGAGCGTTATTTTATCCATATAGTGGTTGCTAGACCTGCCTAGTACCTGTAGACACACACATACAGATAGATCATAGCTTCCTTTAGTTAAATTACATATGAGTGAAATACCTTGCTGTGCTTGCTACCAAGCATAAATAGAAATGCCTAGTGCAATATTTGTGATGTAGATAAATATATAATAATTAGTTAATCAATTACATATGAGATGACCTACAGTGTGCAGTTTACGTTACACTCAATAATAGTATAGCCTCTCGTGGCAAAAAGTATTGTCTTCAAAAGGATTATCCCAATCTTCGACTTTTGTGTAGGCTTTTAAAAGTTTTCAGTAAAGAGGGACGATATCATTAGACAATTCTTTGTAGTCTTTGCTGCAAGAACCGATCAAATGCTTCTAAGTCAGGATGGATCCTTAAATTAATCACACTGTTGGAGGACCTCAGCTTGTTCTCTGGACATTGTTCATATGATATAGGCATGATCCATTAAAAGTTAATACCTGCCAAATTTGGCAAGACATATACTTGGTTATGCCTCAAATAGTAATGATGCACTCTTTTTTGGTGAAAAAGAAGTAGAATGATACGAATCTTATCCCTCACACTTCGTCCTCTGACACCGATGAAAACAGCCTATGTATAGCTGTGGGTTCAGGCAGTATGGGGAGGTAATGCAGGCAATGCTTCGTCAATTTAGCATTCTACAAATCCCTGCTAGCCGTAACATGGGACCAATATGTGAGAACCTGCAACCTTCTTATAAGATTTCGGCTGTACTATATCTTTAAGAACAAATATACAGATATATAGATAAAGCATCTGTGAAGAGCTAACAAGGTTGAATCAGTTGTTAGAAGGCGATGTTATTTCCCATCTTGCATACCATGCAGATCATGAATATATATGCTGTTAGAGCCAAGTGTACCTCTTCACTCAATCTTAAAGCAGAAAAGTAACAAATCAATCACATCACCATTGTCACTCTGCTGTCCATACAATATCCTGTTGTCTGACATCTAGAACGTCCTCCTGAGGTTGCAAGTTTTCCCATGACATTTACTTGATAGGGAAGTAAAGGCTGTAAACGCTGAGTGTTTTATCTGAAATGGCTTTGATTTATCGCTGCTGTCTCTCACATGACGTCCCGAGTAGCGTTTTCACATTCTCATGATTGGCTGAGATGTGAACCATAACTTAACATTACCGTCTCAGCCATCAGTTTTCATTTGTGTCAGAGAGGAAATAATGTGCAACCAGGAGTTGCCTGGTTCTGGTGTTTTAATATCACGATATCAATGTGGACAAGCCCAATCTACAGCTAGCCTCTGTTTGTTCCCTAGGCTTGTCTCTATGTACGATATAATTACAACTGTAGAGGAGAATGACATAATGTTTTGTGTAAAAATGTGATGATCTAATTATTCCTAGGTTGTTACAACACAAACCAACCGTCGGATACTAAACTATTCTAAAAGAAAGAGTTAGCCATCTTTTACAATCGGTTGAAATCGATATCAGGGATTACCGCAAATATCCATGCTATTAAGGAAACGAATGTCAGGGTATTTCAAAATAAGGTTTATTATTATTCTCTACTATGATTTTATATCCTAGATTGGAACTGAAAAAAGACTTGCTAACCGGTAGTTCTTTCAACAGAGGCATGACAGTGTACTAAACGGTCATGCTTTCAAGCATGTTAAACATCGACAAGAAATACCAGTAAATTATCATATGAAACACACGGCCATATACAGAGTAACACACCACATCACTCTCTTTATGGTAACCATCCACAATTTGTTTGTTTCTCACCAATAAACATAAGTGAACTCCTCATTCTACACCACCATCCCTGACCCACAAAGTAAATAGTAGATGCCAGGCCCCTTCACCAAAAATGAAAGGCAGTTCGGGTTAAGGTGGCCGTGACCATGTTACCCTATCCCATAGAATTGGCATAGTGTTCGATGAGGAGTCCAGAACAGACCGCCATTGTCACGATCTGCGTGTGAGGATGCGGGAGAGACTGGTATCGAATTAACCATCACACCCGAACCGGAAAAGAGGTATGTACACGCCGGAAGTGAAGACACACACACATCGAGCATTATGGTCTGTGGTTTCGTTTGTCTCTGATAGAGGGCGAACTAGTAGAACACTCTCACAGAAGGCTTAACTCCAAGGGTTTCTATGAAGAAAAAAACTGAACCTGTAGCTATAGACGGATGGTCGGACAGGAAACCCCAAGGCAAGAAGCACACGCGTATAATAAAGGTGTCATTCTCCAGGACCATTGTTATATTGAAAACAACATAAACATTAGTATTAATAGGGTCGTGATGGCCATCTTTAAGTCTTACGTATATTTGAGCCCAAACGTATTCATACCTATGCATGCATTTATGATGATGCACATGGATCATGACTCCTGCCTCACATAAAGAAAATTGGGATTGAGAGGTGTGGTCGTTTAAACCCTTTCACCCCTGGATTCCTGATACTCCATGGGATTTGCATGCTTTATGGGGTGGAAAGGGTTAAAGGTTGGCACACTCGGAGGTTGCTCTTGCAGTGTACATGTACACCAGCTGGTCTGCAATAGAGATTCTTGACTAACAAGGGTAAAAGACAATCTGCTGGGAGAGTGGCTTATCGCCAATAGGACCAATAGGGAACGGGGTTGACCCCACACTTGCCGAACAATGGCCGAGGACGCTCGACGACAATGCTGCCCTGTAGAACCGGCAGCTGTGTGCACGCGCATGCGCAGCCGGCGCCTCCGGTCACGTCCCGGATGTAGGAACTCTTCAGTCAGAGAGGCATAAATATGATGCGTCGTGACGTGGTTGCCAAGGAAACGGAACATGTAGGGGCTGGCATGGGGACAAAATAGGCCCCTTAGATGATGTTGTGCAGTGAGATTGACGTGGGCATATGGGAGGGGGCGGAAGGGGGTGCCAGGAGCTGAATACATCTATGTACAGGAGGGTATCTCAAAAAGATTTGGAATTGATCCTGTCGGAGGTGATAATTCCAAAATTGAACTCACTGACCTTCTGGAGTGGATTCCCTCTTGTATTGTAAAGAGGGAGTCAGTTATAGGAGTGGTATAGGAGGGGTCCAGTCTCTTATTTTGCAACTCAACCTATTTCCGTGCAGTTCACAAGTCAAGCAGGGAAGTCTGTTCTTAGGGTGAGAAATGTAGGAGAACTGCAGGATCAAATAGTTACGGTGAGAACTGGTTTCCCAATCTTTTTGAGATACCCTCCAGGAGAACCTGAGTGGTATATGGTAAATCACGGCTGTAAGGTTAGTCTGTGGTATTCAGGGAATCACTATAGAGAACAAGCTTTACAAATATTTCTTGTTGTTGTTGGTGTTTTTTGTTGTTGTTGTTGTTGTTGTTGTTGTTGTTTACTTTAGATTTATTTTTCTTTCACCTAAGAAGGGATGTTAATGATTTGAAATGGCGGAACCAGATTGACATTCGACCTACCTTCACACATAGTGTATTGGAGCTGTGATGTTAGTTGTTTCTAATGAAATTGATTCATCATAATTATCTAGGGCAAAGCATTAAACAAAATACTCCTAGGTCTATATATGATTATACCTTGAGATATACAAATGGTCTTACGGCTGGTAGAAATTGATCAAGACTTTCTTTATTGATTAAAGTCTTCTTTATGTCTATAAAGGTACAATGTCGAGGCAATTTCATTAGTGAAAGGAAAGCGCTCTTTAATCAGACAAAAGCCGTGCGTAATACTAATTTTACGCTTATATATCAAAGATCAAAGACATTTTACATGATGAAGCTTAGGGGCTGTGACACATCTCAGCCTCTGAGTGTTTGATGCAGAGACCAAATAGATTGATGGACTATTCCCTTAAACATAATTTAATACCAAATAGGTAGCTTATCATGCACCAATTTACAAAGGTCTGTAACACTGTATGTAGGTAGCGGTAAATGTATGTTATGGGAAACCACAAGTGGGTTTATGGGTTAATATTAATCCACAACCGTGCAGCGGGATTGGATTATTAACCCTAAACCTACATTAACCCTAAACACACATTAAGGTGTTTATCTAACATTTGTCTCCATTTTGTATTAATTTCTTACCTTATAACCCCAGAATTAATCCAGGATAAGGCATTTTGAAAGTGTATACGATCCACACGGTTTGCCAAGCCACCTTAGCCACTGTTTTTACTCCACTCATCATACCCTCGTCTTTCCAAAGACTTTTCTGGTAGAATCCAAGAATGTCAAGTCCTGTACTTCTAGCACCACCAAATATATGATCTCTAGTTGGTGTTCACCTACATTTTTGTATTCTTCGAAATAAATGAGAATCCAGTGATTTTATATAGCGATCCAATGCACACGGCCATTTCGTCTTGTTGATGAAGCGGGTAGGTGCCCGGATGTACCTGACCTACTTTCGGCTGAAAACTGGGTCAGCAAGCTGCAATGGCAGGTGCCAAGACGTAGCGCTATGGAAAATCATTGGATTCTTATTTATTTCGAAGAATATGGAGAATTTAGGCATGGGATGTTCATATAGGATATTTAAGGATGTTTCTCTGTTAATAACTCCACCAGGCTCCATTGGATTCTATGCTAACGAGGTGTGTAAACTTCAGGTATGTCGGAAAACCTTTTCAAATCCTTCATGTACATTGGTTTCTAGCACCGGTCGGCTTGGTATAGTGGACGGCGAGCTCGTCTCCTGCCACAGCGGCCGGGAATCGATTCCCTGTTGAACCCTAAACGGTTTTGATAGGAAATCAATGGCGTAGTTGACTTTGTTTGCTTCGCCAATTTATTAACATGTCCAGATTGAAACCTGCACCTTCTTGAAGACTAAGAAAAGGTCTCAGAGTGCGGTTATGGCTTAATAATGAACCATGGGTTATAAGAAAAAAGCACTGTCCAAGCCGAAATAGTTAGATAATATGTAATAGAAGTCGAGGGACTGGAGATCAATAGGCCCACAGTCCCAACTATAAAAGCAGGAGATACAGGGGTACTAGTATTGGCATGTATTTATAAACGTCCAGGTGCTTAAAAAGGCCACTCCAGTCGTCACAAGAGTTATCAAGATGGAAAATCTGTGCCAGGCTTCACAGGTTAAGATTTACATGTTTCCTCCATTTATTCTATGCTGTTCACTATGAAGACCCTATTTATTCAGTGTTATAGTAAGCCTGGAATACCCGAGGTATAATGTTAAGGACAGTGCACGAAATTCATTTTCTTTATTAATTCCGACGACAAAGTACCATGAAGGCTGCACATGTGAATTTCCAGGTGGAATTTCGCCCCTACATGATTATGTTTATTATAGCGGGGGGGGGGGGGGGGGGCTCTTCCACTCTGTTGAAATGCATGATTGAACGTGTCAGTCTCATCGGACCATAAACTGCTCCCTAGATGTACTTAGATTCCCCTACTGCCTAACACGCCCTCCTGTCCATGAGAGAATAAGCAGGAAGAGCTAAAAGGAAACTATTAGTCTGGGTAAGGACACCTGGTGATCCTTTTGATCCTCTGAGTAAGGCCACAAGCCCCTGGGCCTCTTAGAGGATGGACACCTTTTAAGAGCTTCTCTACCCACTCTAAGCAGGAGGCCTGCTCTTAGTACCCTGCCAACATGTAGTCTACCACCACCATCTATGTACCTAAAGGTGCTAGGAGTTAGAGGAGCATAGAACCAAGCCTGCCGGAGGCTTTCTTAAGGCACTACGACTGCACACAGCCACTACGATTTGAAACCCCATTACTTAATGTCGGCAATTGCAGGTAGTGTCCTAAGAATGCTCTGTATGACCATCACTTAGGTAGTAATTATATAACTTTTAGTAGGGCAGTCATAGTGCTGCAGGCACTACATGACCAACATTATTTGGCTGTAATGACACTAAATCAAGGGTCCTCACTACGACTTGAAGAGGAGCAGCCATAGCGTGTTAAGAAATGGCCTCCTGACATTCCTGCTTGGTGGACTGTGGTTTATATAAGTGTGGCATACCAAATGAACCGACTGCAGATAAATAGAGGTGAATGGTCTCTGAACATTCAGAACACATGATCAACTGATGTTCCATAAGCATTTGTCAGGACGCCTCTCTCATAAGGGATTCGCGGTAAACGCTACTCTCACTTCATACGATCATCATCTTTTCTTTTTGCAATACACTGTCTATCCACATATCGGGATAGGTGTGCTCCACGAATCATCTCTGATACACCTCAGCATTGGGGCATGTGAATTTCACTGCATTCGAATTGCATATCGTTTGAATGTGAATATTGATGAGTGCAAAGATGTGGCTGCATCTTCAGATCCCTATATTTTTCTGTGAACAGTAATATAAGAGTTATTCCCTGATTCTTCCATTGCCCTTCACATGCTACTGTAGGAAGCAGCAAGCATGAATCCTCCTTTGTCATTGGCAGTCAACCATCTCTACTACTCTCCAGACTCTCTCCTTCCCACCAGGACCTTAAGCCAACATCCCAAAGGTCTCTCACCTTCGTTTGACCTTTAAGGTCCTTTCAACTCATCGGTCGTAACCTAAGCCTGCTGTCAGGGGTGGGTGCACACATCTGCATACTGGCATGGGGTCTAGGGTGACTAAAGGTCACGTTATTCCAGTCTACATGGATTGGTGTATTGTGATGAGGCGCTGAATAAGTCAGGACTGAATGGGAAGACAGGGAGAGGCAGTGTGACAGCTTCTACGTGCCCTGAAGAGAAAGATTCCTCTTTAACATAGAACTTACCCTTATGTAAGTATTGGGTTTTCTACCATATGCAGGTTTTCTGTTTTCAATGGTGAGACCATTGCCGCGACTCCTCACAACAACCATATAGATAGTGGTACCTTCATTGCTTTCCATTAAAGTAATTGAAGCCTTGTTCGCAGAGTTGACTATACAGGCAAAGAACTGAAAAAGTTTATTTTTGTACCAGTATGGCTGTCAACGTGAGATATAGGGTGCATGTGACATATGCTGGGAGAAGGGGTCTTAAAAACCCCTGCACTAACCCCTGGAACCTCTTCTCATACCTCACATGGATAGCAGCCTGGCTGTAGATAACAGCAAATTTGTAAATGGCGACCATTTCTCTCAGATGTGCAGCCAATACCCCGAACTGCTCAGGAGGGTCTTGCTAAAAGAGAAACATGGACCAAAAAATAAAAAGTGCAAGTTTTTATATTTGCTAAATAATCTTTCCCATACTCGTTTAGATGAAACGTGCACGTTTTATTTTTTGGTTCAGGTTTCCCTTTTCGCAAAACCCTCCTGCCCATCTTATGTCCAGTGCACAGCTGTTTGGTCTCTCTCCCCAGGCAGGACAGCATGGCCGGTGGTGCCCTTGGGAACAGCTGTGGTGACATTTGGGCCTAATTGATCGGCTGAACCCCAGGCTGACCACTCATATAGATCGGATTAGTGAGGCAACTACATCAAAAGGTCACCAGTATTGGGGAGTCAGTGCTAGTGTGTGCACAAAAGAGACCTCAAGCTTTGCTGGCCATTGCCTTGTCGACTACAGTAGGCTGCAATAATATTTCATAGAGACGCATCCCTAGGGATAGGATAGGGTGGGATTAGAAGGCTCAAGACCCTGTCACCATGTGTCTCTCTGCCCCTCATCTAAAACCTCTCAGACAAACCCACACCTTGAAGGAGGCTGCTAAGTGATGCTTACGGTATGGGCCCAAGGTGTTGGCGATCTGGCCAAGGAAGGAAACAAATGTGTCCCATGTGAAAGGAGCCGCCCTTCTCATGTTTATGTAAAGTAGCGCAAGTTGGTTGGGTGAATGGGATGCATACAGAAAGACATTACATGGGCCGGATGGGAACAGCTAGGATAATGGGTGCATATATATGAACGGTAGGCAGGCTTGGTTAAAAGTAAGTATTTCATGTCAGCTGCAGAAAATGTCATTTTATGCATGACAGCTTTGCCATATTCTGCATGGGTTGCTAGAGGCCACAGTGGACACTTTAAGTTGTTGTTTATATGACTTTATATTGAAACTTACTCATTTTAGACATGAGTTTTCTGAATAGCATTCTGAGATTTACATTTTTTTGTTTTCATAATGATATCTATAATATCTATATAAATTCAACCTTTGTGATGGAAATCTATACAGGTTTCTGGAATAAAACAGTGAGGTCAATTACTTGATGGTGCATTTATCATTATTTGTGGTCAAATTTGAGAGTATACGTGTGCTAGGTCTACTTCCATTCAGGTTATCCGGAGTGTAATCTTGAATATCTAGCAGTATACCTACCATACCTACAGGTGTCATATTTTGCAAAGGGTACCTGCCATATCTAGGGGGCACCTGCAATATTCAGCAGTACCTGCCATATTTAGGGGTACCTGCCATACACTAGAGTGGCACTGCCGTATTTCACACAGGCACCTGGCTTATTTCACAAACTTGTACTGCAGAATATCACAGAGGTGCGAAAATAAGAATCCCACCTGGGACCGATGTTAGGTTATAGTTGTACTGACCTTCTAGTCCATTTTATTATTACTCTCCATCTCCAGCAAGAGAACCATGTTGCTGTATAGGCCTAGCTGAAATTCCTAAAATGTATATAAGGTAGAGGAGATGCGAAAGAAAGAAAATGTCATAAAACTATGGACACTACAAACAAGCTAGCAACTATAGACATCTGTTCCCTGATAAAAAGCCATATAAACTATTCACCTCTTAGTTTTGAAGTGATTACTTTCTTTCTACTTGCTGTTGTACTGACTTGAAAGTGGCGATATTGAAGCCATTACTAATAATCAGCCTGATAAAGGCATTGTAATATTATGCATAGGAGCAACCCTCTATCTAAGGCTACATAATGCACGGTTAAACTTAATGTTTGAAATAGTTCATCCTCCAGGTCTTACATCTTAATTGGCCATGTAGTGTAAAGGATTACCATAAAGTTGATAAAGCGTGTGATCCTGAAAGCATATCAGTAGATGAAAGAGATCTGCACCAAAAAAAATGAAAGATGAGAGAAACTCAAATAATGCACACCATGTCAGCTTGTTTCATGGCCCCTGCTTCACCTCTGTGCAATACACATTTAAATTTTAATTTCAGCTTGAGAACTTCAAAGAACAGAGCAATCCTCTTTGCCAAAGCCATTTGCAAGAGGCTTTAATCATAATCCCTGTGTCTGCTCGTATGACCTCGCCACCCCTGGAAACCTTACTTTCATGATAAAGAAGATTTCGTTCGGAAGAAGTTTTTAAGCATTTGGTGTAATGAGTAGGACACGGTCGGACATCCACCGCTCTTTTATTACCCCGCTAGATCAGGTGGAAGTATTAACGATGTGTTTTATGACATAAAAATTAATGTCGTTTCATAAAGTAGGTGCAAGCCAGCTGTTTTAATGCACATTAATTCATCAGATATATTGCCTCAACAGACAAAGGGTCCTCCCCTAAATCAAATTCCCTCTTTCCAGGATTGCCTCTTAGAGATGGATAAGCAACTTAAAGGGGCCCATGTGGAACGCCTGCATGGCAAAGACTCCCAAGCTCTCGTCGGAAACGTGACATGTAAAGAGGACACAATGTTATCGCGAGAGCGAGATGCAAACGTGATCGATCGGCCAATTAGTCCCACGGACCAGCAGAATAAAAGAAGCAATTTACATCCTACTTTCTTTTCTAGCATCACACTGGCTCACTTCTCTACATAACTGAACAGACTTGAAAAATTCTGTAAGGAAAGAGAGAAAAACTTGCGAACAGTTACAAAAGCGGTTCCATGCAGCCCTCAGTTTAATACCACTGTCGTTGTTTGGATGACCGGATAGAAATAGGGTCAAGTGATGGCATCTCCTCTTGATGTCATAGACCATAATCCGGTTATTATGGAAATCAGGAGGCATTTTCTGTAGGCATTTTTTATCAATGCACATTAAATCTTGCTTTGAGGATATGGTTGGAGGTGGGCGTAGGCCTATTAGCTAGGAGACAAATCTCTCTGAAATATTGGCATTAAAGTCCAGTGATAATTGCATTTGCTTTCATTCAGGCGCAGGAAAATGGCCGATATATACACAGATATTGAAAAATATCATGTTTGAATAAAGGACAGAAGGTTACCTAATCCACAGCCAAAGAACGTGAATTTGAAAATGAGAAAGAATGTGTACAAATGTACAATATTTTCCTCAGCTTCTGTCCCGACATGTTGTAGGACTTCGGCCAGATATATACCAAGAGTTCTGTAGGTAGATCAGTGAGTTCACAGATGAAGATGGATTGGGGTTAGTTTGACGGTTACACATTCCCCTGTACGCTGCTCTTAACACCTCATCCATCCTGCCTGTTATCCATGTGATGATGGTCACTGAATGAACCTTTACACCAGAAATTACCAGCACAAGGGTGTTTCCAAACAAAAACTTTAATCGTTACCACAAAGAATAGGACAATATTCTACCAGATGGCAATGTTCAGCATTTGGAGATTACTCACCGACTCTGTTTGACAGGAGGTACACATTAAGGAGGAGACCAATACCATCTAAAATCTTTTCATTGGTGGGGTACTACTCCAAATCACTTCTTGAAAAGTTCAACTATCGGCAAGGTGGGCAGCCTATATTGACTACCGTATTCTCCCGCGTATAAGGCGCGTCTTATACGGGGGAGTTTAGTTCTCATTGGATCCACAAGGGGGACACCAAGACCTTTCTTTTGATATATTACATGCCCCCTTAGTCATAATAGGACATAAGGGGGCCCAGAAGGGGAGGGGGTGGCCCAAGCTACACATAGGTTTTTGAATTTTGAAAATTCATTCAATAGAACAAAAGTTATGAATTTTTCATTTTTTTGAGAATTTTCCAAACCTCTAGGTGCGCCTTATACGCGGGCTGCACCTTATACGCGGGAGATTACGGTATTGGCATTACAATACTTTTGACAAAAATGATCCCATGACTCCTACTGTGGCCCAATGGTAAATCTTTTTTTCATAAAAGATAATATAATAATATGGTGATTTTTATCATGGATTTTTATCTAGAAGGAATTTTCCATTTCTGTTTTCAGTCATGGGTTTTGCAAATTTAGATTACTGGAATGGTTGACATGGCAACCAACAACAGGCATATATAGGCAGATGATTCTTTATGAAAAGATTAAGTGTTTTAGATAAGACCATTGAACTCTGCATCAAAAATTAGCTTAATGTATTTTTATAATCATTTTAGAGGTATTTTCCCCTCAAATGCCCCCTGGTGGCCAAAATGGAGAATTAAAAATCCCCCGTGCAGGGGTGTTCTCCCTTGTTGAGTCACAAATGTTTATTGTCTGATTATATGGGATTTCCCATTTGCAGATTCTCCAGAGCTTTCTAGATATACAGGGAGTACAGCAATGCATCGCTTTGAGAAGATTAAAAGGACAGCGATCCTAATCCCAATGCATTAGACTGAATTGGTAATGATTGATTGTCTAATCCAAGTAGCACCCTGGCTTAGGCACCCTTTATATTGAGCGGATATATAAGTTAAATCTGGCCGAATTTGTCAGCATCAATTTCGCATTACACTGAAGAGGTTAATACTTCTTTGGGAAGGAAATTGCCACAATTCACTGATAGACAACAACAGTACTGGAGGGTGTTGCTCCTATAGTAGAAAGAAGAGCTGGCTAAAAATGCCCTCGTTTCCAGTCCTTTCTTTTCATGTAGCTATAACTTGTCCCTTTTGTTGCTCACAAGTGGTCATTCAAGTATACCAGGTAGTGCAGCTCTCTCTATTTTAAACAAGGCAGGTGACTTTTCAGTCTAATGTGGTGAGTACATGTTGAATGGTGAAGCAGTGCACGACTTGTTTAGAAAAGAGGGCATATACTCTCAGCTCTTTTTACAATAGGAGCAACACCCTCCTGGTCTCTGCCTATTTATTCAACAAGGTTCATAGCCAGGAACACAGATTATCCCAATAAAGTTTGCATTAAGTTATTGGTCTTCATAAGGCATATGGCTGATCCTACGACACCACTATAAATCAGTGTTAGGTGCACATTCACATTTAATTTCAAGTAAAATAAATATTTTAAATCTGAGCCTTTGGATGAATCAATATGGCTAATTATCATGACTCCCTTCATTACACTGTAAACATACATCCACCATCTAACACAATTACTTTCCCAGCAAATTGTTGTGACTCCTCGTCAACCTGTGTGAAGTGGCTCACACATGTTGTTAGATGGAACACAATGTCGCTATAGCACAAGATCACCAGCAATACCAATGGTGGTGATCACATGGCCTCACCTCAGATGGCGAGGCTGGTGATCACTCAGACTCACCAGGGATGGCGAGGCGGGTGATCACTCACCTCGCTAGATGAAACACGCACCTCGTCATAGTGCATGTTCACCATGGATGGCAAGGATCGTGATCACTCATCCTCACCAGGGATTGCGACATAAGTGATCACTCATCCTCACCAGGGATGGCGACATGAGTGATCACTCACTTCGCTAGATGAAACACACACCACGTCATAACGCATGTTCACCACGGATGTCAAGGATCGTGATCACTCACACTCACAGGGGATAGTCACTTGGGTGATCACTCACCTCGCTAAATGAAACGTGTACCTCTGATAGCACAGGTTCACCACAGATGGTGAGGATCTTGATCACCCACACTCACCAGGGATGGCAACACGAGTGTAACGGGTTGGGCAAAGCCCCAGAACTTCCTACCGGCTTGGGTAGGCCTTTATTTGAGAAGGTATAACACATCTGGACTGGACTAGGTCCAGTCCTCTTCTGCGGTTCATCCGGCTCCTTAGTAGGAGCTGGATGCGAGGTGTGGTGCTGCCCCCTCTTGTAGCAAACGGGTATCGCAAATCGACACCTGGTTGGCATAGAAGGAACGAGCACCACACGAACACATCTCTCGGATGAAGTGCACTAATATATACACAACGATGCCGGCTCCTGCACCACCCCCCTAGACTTTACCTAGGGTAGATGTCACAAATACCTATTGTTTAAATTTATATGACAGTATATATATAGGTAAGTCTATTATTAAATGTTATACTGAGTATATGACATTTTGGGGCATTATAAATAATATGTACATAATAATAGGCATCGTCATATATAACCCGCAGTAACTAAATAATTACATAAATAGGAGGTTGTGCCTTATGCACCATCAACCTATGGTGGAATATTAAAGTAACAATGTTACAAAGTTATGATAGTTAAGACATGATTAATGATATATTATTAAGGATATAACATGGTGTGGTACACACATACTATATACAATATGAATGTAATGGACCCGAGAGGTAGGGTAACCCGAAAAATCTTTTTTTTTTTCAGTTTAGTTTATATAAAAATATAGTTATGAAAAATAAATTATAATGTACATAGCAATATGACTTTAAGAGCAGGATCACCCTTACAATAAAACTAAACTTCCTGCAAACCTGGAATGACTGGTTTCTGCAGCTCCATTCGGCGACGTACGAGTGGTGGCAAGCCACGTTGCTGTGTGTAGTGCCCTGGTGAGGATGGGAAGATGGAGCCCCCTTTCGAATGGTAATCCATGAGTGGTTCAGGTGGCGTCCATCTTAGCTGCAGTTCTTCATTCCAGTCCGTTGGATCCGGGTAGTCCTCTGAGAAATTAATCTCTGGCATATCGTATGCCTTTACCCTCAGGTACTGATGTGAGGAGGCTGGCAGATGGACACTTACAAGTCATCAGACTCGTCTCCAGTGTCCATCTTCTCAGCTGGCTCTGGGATAGGTTAGGGAGCCGAGCTGCTACTTCCCACAGAGAGAAGCTTAAGGGTATCGGTGCTCATATTGCTAAGCAGGCTTAGAGCACCCATAACTTCAGACAGGTTGTCCCCCACTGCCTCGGCAGTAGCATCCAAAGGGATGACCAGAGACGACGCAGTGCCGTCCCAGTCCTCCAGATGCTTGCCGAAGCAGAGGAAGAACTTCAGGTCCACCTCCTTGTACCTATTAATGTACTTCAAGTTCTCAGCGGCGTGGTCCTCTTTAAGCTTCTCGGCTTCTCTCTGCTTCTCTTTACAGAATTTGTAGGCCTCCTTGACCGGCTTTATCTCCTGCTGTTTTATTTTGTCTTCCTCCCTCCTCTGGATCTCAAAGACCAGATTGAAGGTGGCTTCGGTCATGTCTCGCCAGTAGTCGATTGACCGCTGGTGATGCAGGGACTGCCATTCCGCCATCAGGTCGTTCTGGATCTGGCAAGTATGTTCGTCTCGATAGTCGACGAACGTATCCGGATCCTGAAGACCTGCCAGGGTACTGGCCACTAAACCCCCGAGGGCCCCCAGATGAGGTAGCAGCTGGTACTGGTGCTGGAGACAGCACAATAACAGGCGGAGCGCCTGCGCTAGGGACTACAGAGCCCTCAACCGTGGTACCTCCCTGTCCTCGGCCGCTGCCAGGGGCTGGTCGGGTGGATTCGCATCCACCACGGCCTCTACCCGGAGCTTCCGGTCGACCCGAGGAGGTCAGGACCTGTGATTCGGGTCCTGCAGGTCCCATGGCAGGAAACTTCACCATGTACTCGTATGCTTGGCACTGCTGTCGGGACAACTCTTCTCCGGCCCACCAAGCACTGTGGCCGATTTTGGAACTGAAGAAGGTGCTCCAGTCATCCTGGTATCTACACCCGGGGGGTGCTGTGCCGTGTAGCCAGGTGGTGGTGGTACGACCTGGGTAACCACCCGATGGGTCTGGTTGCCAAGCATTTCCAACGCCGAGACCTGTTGTCCTGACTGGCGGCGATCAGCTGGGTTGGCTGGTCTTGACTGATCCTTATTGCCAGCCGGGCTTACGGATCGGTCTGCTCGACTTCTTTTGCAGGTGGAAGTGGCTGAAGACTGCCCCAGCGGCCCCCCTCAAACGAGCCTGCTTTTCCTTCTCTCGCTTGTCGTCTCCCCGCCACTTCTTAAGTCTCAGATGACCCTCGGTGGGCAACTGAAACTTGCCGTGAACCCCTCCGGTTCACGGCAAAGTAAGTGGTCACATTGCCACTCTTCCAAGCACAGAACTCGGGTTCAAACGCCTGCTCTTTCACCTCACTAGCTGTCAACGAAGCCCACAGAGCCAGGTTCCGGTTGGTCACGAAGGTACCATCGCACAATTTGCTGGGGCGGTCTCCGGGGACACACTGCATCAAGGGCTTATGGTGCATGTGATGCTCCACAATATGCCTGGCGAACCGAGGCTTTGTCTCGAAGATCTTCTCTCCAGTGAGTGAGAGCTGGTAGGACTCGAATGGGCACTTGCGGCGGTTGCCGCTGGGTCCCCATTGTGTCATAACCCATTGAACCATTGTCCTGGACTCATAATTGTAAACCATACCCAAATTGGATTTGAGCTGGTCAATCCAAATTAGGTAGCATTTACCAACAGGGGAGTCATGAGGGCTGGTCTTCATCCATTCCTCATCGTCACTGTCACCGTCTTTGTTAACATCCATTCCCCATCGTCACTGTCACCGTCTTTGTTAACGGTGCCTGGGCACATGTAGTGGATCGTGTCACAAGCACAATCCGCAAAGCAGCGAGGGACGCGCTCTTTAAATCCCTCGGCTGCATTCTTCCACATCCATTTCTGATTCTCGTCTCTAGGGATGTTCGTGGTCATTTCTTCCCACGTCGTCACGGACTCCAAATCAGATTTGGCTGACTCAGGCAGCTAAGGGTCGCTTTCGCTCCCCGACTCGCTGCTTGAGTAGATGCCTGCCCCCTTCGACTGGACTCGGCTGGTGGTAGTGGTACCAGTCGAAGTCACAAATGAGGTGACAGCGGGTGACCTGCTGGTGGTGACAGTGGGTGCTGCAGTAACCGGAGTTGATGTGGTGACTGCTGTTGACGCTGGAGCTGGAGCCTTCGGCTTGCCCTTGTCCCCCTTCTTAGTAGGAGAGGGCTCAGGCACGGCTGGAGATGCTTTAGCTCCCTTCCTGACACCGAACAGTTCCTGGGTTAAGGGTAACTAGCCCAGGCCGGGTCCTGGCTTGTTTTTACAACAATCAGGGCAGGTTGCAATCCACTGAAGTAGGTCACCCCTCATCCCTGGCCAGTAGTATTGTCTTTGTAGATGTTCTATGGATCGATCACTTTTTCCCAAAATGGCCACTCGTTTGGTGTCCATGACAATAATACATGATATCCCTTCTCATCTAGGTGGGTATCACTATTTGCAACAGCTTACCGCCTGTGGAAGTAGTCTTTCATCGGCACAATACGCCGTCTCGGATCTCTAGCTCGGTCCACTGAGCTATCAATCGTCTTGTTTCTCTGTCTTCCAGAGATAACATTGGCCTTACCAGCTTAATACCTTTCCGTAAGTATTCCAAGATGTGTGCAGTGGTGGGATCCAACTGCTTGACGGTCTCCGGGGACCAATCGAGATACAGCTACATACAGCCTCCTCCCAGGGGATAAGGGGGGTGGTATAGTTATATACCAACCCGGCGACCACAGCATTGTGGGCTCCGCAGTCATCACAAGTGGCATTTTGGCACTTTCGGACTGGTCGTCTGGATAAGGCATCCGCATTTATATACTTTTCACCGGGGCGGTGCTCAATCTGCTTGTGCTCTAATCCGAACTCGGATAAGTGAGCCAACCATCTTCCAATCATCCCCTTGGCGACTTTAAAATTAAGAAGCCACCTCAGAGACTAATTGTCAGTACGCAAAGTGAAGTCAGTTCCCCAAAGGAAATGCTTAAACTTCTTGGTATACACCACTACCGCGAGAAATTCTCTTTTAGTGGTACAATAATTACGCTGCATTTTGCTAGCGAATGCTAATGGAACTTGGACTCCATTCTGGACCTGAGAGAGTGCCGCCCCTATAGCATCATTGCTCGCATCGGTGTCTAGTATTAAATGTCCTTTGGGAGTGGGATATTTTCAATCTTTTATTTTATTAAAAGGTCCATGGTAAGGGTTCCCAAGCCCTACCCGGTGTCCAATGAGCTAAGCATTGCATGGGAAAACTTACACGAGAGTAATTCGGTATGAAATCACAGTA
The DNA here is from genome assembly GCA_949317995.1 of Acholoe squamosa. NCBI lineage: Eukaryota > Metazoa > Annelida > Polychaeta > Phyllodocida > Polynoidae > Acholoe > Acholoe squamosa. Next base: position 43,303,131 of record OX439038.1, read on the forward strand.
ATAGGAGAAAAATCCTAAAAATGATCAGCACTTGTGGGTCTTTCCCAATTTTCCACCGCCTCAAGGATCCGCACTTACCCTGTCGGGGGCACTTACCCCGTCGGGGGTTATGATCCTTCCCAAGTATGTAATTGTTTTCTTAAACAGATTACATTTCTTAGGCTTGAGTTTTAGGCCATTGGCTAGAATCCTATCCAAGACCAGCTGTAGGTTCGCGTGGCACTCCTGGAATGACATGCCGAACACGACAACATCATCCAAGTAAACCAGACATTTCTTCCACAGCAGGTTGCTGAGTAGAGATTCTATCATAGCCTCAAATGTAGTGGGCGCATTACACAATCCAAAAGGCAAGACATTATACTCGAATAGTCCCAAATGGCTAGAGAACGCAGTTTTCTCTATGTCCTTGGAATGCATCGGTATCTGCCAATACCCGGATTGTAAATCTAGGGTGCAGAACCATTGGTTCCCACCCAAGCTATCTAAAGTCTCGTCGATCCTTGGTAGAGGATATGAGTTCTTCTTTGTCATACCGTTCAGTTTGCGGTAGTCGACACAGAAACGGATTGTACCATCTTTCTCTGTGGTCATACAAACAGGGCTTCTTGAGAGGAAGTCTACGATACGGTATTTTAAAAGGTCTCTCGTCGCCCACATCGATAGTGTGCAACTCCTTATCGGTTCTACCTCCCTCCCTGCCGAAAGCATCCTCATACCTTCGCAGGAGGTCCCCTAGGTGCCGTTTATGCTCCATATTCTGTAAATCTGCTTTATCTATCAGTTTCTGAAATTCTTCATCCAGTGGATGCTTACTAACGGGGTTCAATGGTTTATTAAACTTGGCCTCGGCGACGTGTTCTACCGAACTTATCACTCCAACACTGTCGCCACGTTTCAAATAAATCACTGAACCGGTTCGGTTAGTCATGGGTAATACAGACCATGCTGCATTCGCCACCAACGTATCCACTGAGTCCAACCCAATGCTCGATAAATGTATCATATCAGGTTCAAAGACTCCTGCCTCACCCTTCTGGGCCATTGATCTGCTGCAAAGGATGTCACAAGTAGTACCCAGAGGGATTTTCACCTTATGTAAAACCGAAGCTACTGAAGACACTTGTCTCAACATGCATTGTACATGCAAGCCATAGGGGCATTTACCCCCCGTTTTGAGGTTCTCATGACTGCTGGCCACTGAGTCGAAGAATCTTTTGGACACACAGGAGTGGCTAGCTCCAGTATCCAATAAGAATTCTCCTACCCGGCCTTCCACAAATATGGGTATATACCACCGTCTCCCTCCCAATGGGGATGGGTTACGGGTAAACTGATGAAAGTCTCCCGAATCACCAAGATTCAATCTGAGTCCTCTTAAAGACACGGATGACTTGGGGGAAGGCGTGTCCCACACACTTGAATCAACTCATTGATCCATCCTTCCTCTCCCCCAGTGTGGCCACTCGCCTCATAGTCATCACCACCACACAAATTGACACTAGGGTCCCTGGCCCCGGTCGGAATGCTGGGGTGCGCACCCACAGTCACCCAACCTCCAGGTAATTTTGATTTGAAATCTTCCACCGGATTACCCCCAGTAGCCTTCATTTCTCCTTGGGGTTATACCCAATGCCGTGGATACAACCGGAGACTGACCACTCACTTTGTTAGTGCTATCGGCGGGCTTATAAGCCTTGCCATTGGGTCTACATTCGCCCCTAGCCTCGGGTGCTGGTTTAGCATCCTTCGGTTTGTTAAAACCTTCCTCGGAATATATTTCCTACCTGAAGTGTTTTTCCTTAGTTGCATAGAGCAAAAGGTTCCATCCTCTTGTTCAATGTCTATCAACTCAAAATCGTCCGAGGTGTTAGTTTCCTCGGAACGGTGTATGACAGCCGCTACCTGGGTCGGTCCAGCTACGTTCGGAAAGTCCCCAGCTAGCATTGTACTCTTCTTCACGGTCATGTCTATTCCATTGAATATGCCGTGCAATGTAGACCCTTCTTTCCAGGTGTCTCTTGCAGCAATCTGCTTGTCTCGGTCCCTTAAGCCCTTGACGAATTGAGTTATCAAGTCGTCCATGTACCAGTCCTGGTTTTCTGTTTCGGGTCTGGCCTTACTTAATAGGGCATGGAGTTCCCTCCCATATGCTCAAAAGCTTCTGTAGGCTTCTGGGTGCGTTTTCTAAAATGTACTATCGGATCCTCCTTGGCCATATTACATAACAGTCCACTAGCAGATTCAACGAGCTGCTCAAAACTTCCAGCGAGGCCATACCAGGTCTGCCACTGCTCTATGGCCATGGGACCCGGACCACCTTTTGGGCACCTAACCAGATGTTGTTTGGCCTCGTATGGGGTCCACTCGTTACAATTCATCACATCGATGAAATCTTCAAACCATTCCTTCCATGGCCGAGTACCGTCATATTCCTTAGGGATGAAGGCTACCCTCCGGGCTGAGTTATGAGCATACAACAGTCTGCTGCACTGCTGTTTGCTCCATTTAATCACCTTGGTCTCATTCAAGGTTCGATTGCCTCCTAGCCCTCCAAAACTGTTGTTTGGAGGTGGTGGTGGTGGTGGTAGGGTATAATTCCACTGTGAACCATTGTAACCAGCATAACCTCCACCACCAGTACCTGAAGTACCACAACCCCCCTGGCCGCTCGCATTGGCAGACCCGCCCTGACCACCAGCGTTAGGCGCATGGCCAGTCTGTCCTTGCTGATTACTACTACCCTGAGCATTCTGTTAGTTGCCCGGATAACTGGCGTCCAATCCAACATTATCTGTCTGTAATACATATATGTGGAATCCGCTTGTTTCGGCACTCGTGTCAGAACAATCCCTCTGGACGAAGTCTGGGTCCAAATTACAGACTATCGGGACTTCACTAATGCAAACTCTACTAGTCCGACCATTCTGATCTTGGGTTCTAACGTAGACACCACCTTGATCAATATTCCGAGATGCGTTGTCGTTCACAAACGGGTTATACGCACCTGTCGGCTGCTTGGGTGTCGAGCAGGAGACGAAGTCACCCTGTTTGACGAAGGTAGAGTCGGGATAAGGATCCGAGCTCTTTGAAGGTGCATTGGTATGCTCCTTCTCTTGCAAGTAGCTTTCTATAGCGGACTTGTTTAGAGTCAGGGTCGCCACATCTGTGGTCAGGTTCCTTTGGTCCTCTCTTAACTGAGCATTCTCGGAAAAGATCTCGGACCGGATCTTTTCATTGTCCGCGACAGCTCGGTTACATTCTGCCTCGGCGGCTTGCGCCTCCTTCTTCAAAGTATCTTTCAATAAGCGATACTACTCACTTTTTTCTTTCTGAGACCTTTGGTACTCAGTAGTTTCGGCTTTACGTAGTTGAAGTCTTTTTAACTTCTCTTCCAATGCACTCAACTCGGACTGCAATCTGTTTAAATCCCGAGCTTTAGTGACTTCCTCGGCTCTAGCCTTGTCAATCGCTCTCCATCTATTGGCTTCCTCCTTTTCCAGGTCAGCCAACATACTTTCTCTTTCCTTTTCATCCTTTGTCTTTAGCTCTACCCGATGGGCCAGAGACGACAAATGATACTTGAGGTCGAATTCCTTTAGAATCGCCTCCTGTTCGATAGAACGAAGCTTATTGATCCGTTCTCGTGTCTCATCCTCTATTTTCTTTTGTGCAGCTATGAATTGTTCATGCTGCTTCTTAGCTTGCTGCTCTACCTGGTCCCTGGCTTTCAAATGAGCCGAGGTTGACTTATACCTAGGGCCTATCCGACGTCCATGTCTGGACTTACGGCTACCCCCCAGATTAAATACAGAGTCTGACAAGGCCTTGTCTAGGAATAGTCCCAATGTATACATTTCCATATTCCTCGGTAATGCATCTCGGGTAGTATCCCTCTGAGTGGAGGCGGATCTTTACCATCACCTTCATCATCGCTCTCATATTCCGATGATGTCATCAATGGTGTCTCCCGCATTAGTCGGGTCGACCCATGTATTCCCCCTTTCATAGGCATCTCCGTCCATTGAATTGGACTTTGAGCCTTAGGGGTTTCTAAAGTCTTAGTGGTGCTCGCCGAGATGCCGGTTTCTAACTGGCGCCTGCTAGTTATCACTTGAGACCAAGTCTAACTGGGCGGGTTTTACCAACCCGCTTAATACCCCAGTATCGGAAGCAACGTGGCTAGGGGTACTTGGGTATAGTTTAACGATCCCATCTCCAATCGTGGCGGGATCGTCTAATAGACCCGGTGTCGAGAAAACTCTCCGCACACCATCCGGGTTATACATATACTGTTGACCCGGTTTCCAGTCTAACAGCAGGTGCTGGGATGTGATACCATCCTCTTCGAATCCCTCAAGCCCTGGGCTGGAGGAACTCGCATTGGGTAGTCTGCGACTTTTGGCCGTCTGGCCGCGCTCCACCCTGAAACAACTGGTGACGGCACCAGTGTAATGGTTCGTATCAACTTATATGTTGGGTGGCTCTTTGGCTCACTTAACACTAGAGATACCAACACAACACGAGTATTTCAGGGTTGGGCAAAGCCCCAGAACTTCCAACCGGCTCGGGTAGGCCTTTATTTGAGAAGGTATAACACGTCTGGACTGGACTAGGTCCAGTCCTCTTCTGCGGTTCATCCGGCTCCTTAGTAAGCGACACCTGGTTGGCATAGAAGGAACGAGCACCACACGAACACATCTCTCGGATGAAGCGCACTTATATAATTAGTGCGCTTCATTATATTATACACAACGATGCTGGCCCCTACACCAGTAATCACTCACCTTGCTAGATGAAACGCACACCATGCCATGGCGTACGTTTACCACGGTTGGCGAGGATCGTGATGACTCACACTCACCAGGGATAGCAAGGCAGTTGATCACTCACCTCGCTAGATGAAACGCGCACCACGTCATAGTGCAGGTTCACCATGGATGGCGAGAGTGGTGATCCCTCAGACTCACTAATGATGGCAACGCTGGTGATCACTCACCTTGTTAGATGAAAAGCTCATGATCATCGACATTGGTAATCATGCAGCCTCACATCTGCCCGATCAAAGTATGTTTTGGCAGAGAAGGTACTGCCATATCCCAGCTAGCACAACTCGTGCAATTTACGGCGTTCTTACATAAAAACTCATGTTATTTACGTAAAAAAGACATCATTCGGATGAGTAGTGCTAGCAGGGATGCCATATCTTCCCTCTTACCACAGACAAGGTGTTCATGTAGATATTTCCCTATGTATTTTTCCTGTAACCAGAGAAAAGGTGTTTATGGATAGTTACTTTCATTTTAGAGATACCTCTATCTAAATTCAATTGATATTTTCTCTATATAATCTTGTTTTATTCAACTCTGAAGTATTACATGGAAATCAGTGTGAAATAAAGCACATTTGATACTTATGTGACTTATACTTTATGCCCACACTTCCTAGATAGGCTACATCTTGAACAGTGGTGCTGTCTCAACAATTTTGGCAATGGTGGTGATAAGTTGCCATTCTGAGTGAGAGTGAGTGACAGATGATGCAATCCTCAGAGAGCATTCACTTGGAGTGACACAAATTCACGCATTGAGTGAGACCAATGTTGGCAATGGTGGTGATAAATCGCCATTTTGTGTGAGAGTTGATAACAGTGGCACACTCACACAGTGAGTGACATCCATGTCAGCGATGGTTGTGATAAGTCGCCATTTTGAGAGAAGATAAACTAGGAGTGACACAAACTCATGCAGTGAGTGAGAGCCATGTGGCAATGCAGGTAAAAAGTTGCCATTCTGAGTGACAGACAGTGACACATATTGACGAGTGAGTGAGATCCATGTTGGCGATGGTGGTGATAAGCTACCATTCTGAGTAAGAGTTGACTGGGAGTGGCGCATACTCACCCAGGGAGTGAGATCCATATTAGTAATATTGGTGATAAGTCGCCATTCTTAGTGAGAACTGACTGGGAGTGGCACATAATCACACAGTGAGTCAGATCCATGTTGGCAATGTTTGTGACAAGCTGCCATTCTGAGTGAGAGTTGACATGCAGTGGCACATACTCACGCAGTGAGTGAGATCATGTTGGCGACTGTTGTGATAAATCGCCATGCCATGTAAGACTGACACACAGTGGCGAAAGATAATGCAGTGAGTTATCACTCAAAAAGGAGTCACCATTGATGACCAATCATGGCGACAGATAACGACAATTTGATGGGATTAGATTCATAAGCACGGCTCGCTGCAACGACTCATTTATGCACCGTGGTGTTTATGGTTATTTAGGGAATAGCTGGGGAGCCAGCCAGCTCAAATGTCATTATTTACAAAAGACCTGGTTTTGAAAGCAGCACAAGATATAAGAGTTGGATCTTGGTAATTTGATAGTGCTGAATACAGATATAGGGGGCGTATCTTGATATCTAGGTCAAGACTGGAGGTTACATACAGCAATTTAAAAGGCATAGCAAGAAATCACTTACTTCTCTATCAGTGTATTTTATACATTGTGAAACCCTTGTCTCACCTCACCATGCCATGTCATCACCTTTCAACTATATTCCTAATTTCTCCCCTTATTATTCGATAATTTCCATGCCCCCTTCCTCTCCAGCCCCAGTCCCAGCTCCATCTCTTCTTACTCAGTGACTGCTCTTTTGCCTCTTTGCTTCTGTTTCTGTATAATTAGACACATTTAAAACACCACACTCACAGAAGTCATGATCTGCATCACTGCCAGGTGCAAAAATACTTCTCTCCAAGTCAACAGCTTTCCCGATGCACTCATCTTACTATGCAATGCCACTTTGCCAGAAGACACTGTCAAAACACCTTTTAAACTGTCACTGTTGTAATATCTCTCCAGATACCCTATTTCAGGCTGACACTCCTTGGTGGCCTGCTGCTACACTTGACTCTGTTTACTGGGATAATTTCGCCATCATGATACGTAGCATGTTGATTAGGGAAAAAAACTGAAGTAGTACCCTAGCTTCATCCTGGAAGTTGGATGGTCACTTTAGAAGGTTATAGAGATGGATTAAATATGTAAAGTTTATGAGGCATATTGTAATGAACGCCGGGTGAGAAAAGATAAAGTGTGTCACCTGTTGCAACCTGGGGTTGAGAGTTGCTCAGTGATTAGCAAAAGGTGGAGCCACCGGACTGAGTCCTTGAGTACTTGGTGAGTACTTGGAACCACCACTAGGTGGAGTATGAATTTGCCTGTCAGTCTCATTACCCGCAATTTATTAATTACTGATTATGAAATATGATATAGATACAACTATCGAAAATTGCATCACCTAAAAAGAAAGCAGGCTCCACCTAAAAAGAAAGCAGGCGGTAAGGCCAAAAAGACTACTTCTACACACGATTTAGGTGACCGTATTACAAGCCTCGAGGACCATGTCCTCGCCATCTGGTCTCAAAACAATGAAATCCTCGCAGCTATAAACAACCTTAAACCTGCTGCTACACAGCCTATAACTACACAAGTAAAGCAACAGGTTAGTCAGATCCCGGCAGTGGACATCACTTCAACGGAGTCAGTACCGGTAGTACAGACTCCATCTAGGAATACTCGTGCCGCCGCAGCTGCTGCGGCCATCCCGACAGCAGTGACGTCACAGCCTGCTACGGGACCGGTCACTGATGAGTTTGCTGGGGTCATACAGGCCACTACCTTCGCGGGTGATAAATCCTGTCCTCTATCACTCAGCTACTAAGACAAAGTTCCTGCTTCTCTCACTGAAAAGGTAGCAACTATCCTCACCTCTACATCACATTAGCTGTCATCCATCAAGGGAAAGCCTACTCATACCAAAGACTTCATTTTTTCGGACCCTACACATATTAAAACAGGTCTAAATGTCCTAGACCCTTTAGAATATTTGTTTGGCCTGTCACAGCTTATGAAAAATCGTCGTACCCTGCTCCAAGATAAGCCCCATATCGCTGAGCATATCATGGACATAATAACAGAGGGCAAAGATTTTCAGTGGGGGCAGATACATGATTGGTCAGAAGTCCTGTCTTCCATTGCTGATGAACTATCTACTTGGCAGAACAGTGCACCTATCAGTTCATTGAGGTCAGAGGTCACCAAGTTCAGAGCTGGTAAACTCTACCCCACTACCGACATAGCTGAAGCCTCACTAAAGAAGAATAAGACTAAGTCTAAAATAGAGTCTAAAAATCAGGCTGCTTCTCAGAATCAGACTTAACCTGATAAACAGCCTATACAAACCGCTGCTGCTTCACAACCAGCCTACAAAGTCTCTCGCAGCTCAGCTGGTCACATTGATGTACCCTGTCAGGCTTACAAGACTAAGGCTGGCTGCACTATGCCTGATGGACATACAGAAGGTGGTATACAGTACGGCCACCATTGAACCTGGTGCAGGCACAATATTCAGCTTCATTTTCATGGCTTCACAGTATGCCGTTGCAAACAACCAGGAGATGAAGAGCCCTCCTTTCAGGCCTGAGGTGGACCACCCCAGCTCTCACTATGATACTGCTGACATGAACTTGGACACAGACTTAGCCACCTCTACCCCTGTTGATAGTTGTGATAAAACTACCTCGTCCAAGCTTATGCCTAATGCTCCAATATTTAGGCCCATGTCAGATATCAACACTAAACTTCACACTCCAGACAACGCCTGTACAGTAGACCACTCTCCATGTACTACTCATATAATAGAGCAAATTGATCAGATTGTTAATACCACTAGTCCAGCTCGCACTACTATGCATACTTCTTCATCTGATAGCCAGGCATACACCGCGACCTCACTTACTGATTCAGACGAAACTTATTACCTTTCTGAGACGGACATGTTTTACATCTCACCTCCTGCAGGTCCGTACCAGGAGCTATTTGCTCCTATCAAAGCCACGTTTTGGTCGGTAAGGGTTACTGACCTTTGGGATAGTTTCCTTCAATATTCTATGCTATATGACACTATGAGAGACAGTTAGGCCAACAGGTTAGGCCCTAGACTCACATTATCATCGGGCCTCAATCTGGACATCTGGGAAAGCAAATTACGAGGTTACCATGACTACAAACTATGTGAATACCTGGTTTCAGAGGGCACAGCAGTAAACAGACTTAGATAAGCTAATTATTACTTAACCTTCGCTGTGTCCTACAACATGGACATCCATCACCTCAGGCTGCTGCCCTATATCTATAATATCTGGCCAACTCACTGTCAGTGCCTTCATCCCGTAGGAACTATATACATGTATCTGAAGCCAAACTTTGGATTTAACACATGGAGGCGACCCTTCTTCATTATTATCATATGAATCAGTGGGGTTAGCTAAGGGAGCAGTTAGACTCTCACCACATGAGACGGTACCAGCTCCACCATTACTACCCCAGCACTGAGTCACAGTCTGCACACTATTGGATACTATACCAAACACATTACACTACAAAGCAGCCCTTACAATGGGCATCTTTGCCTTCCTTAGAGTTTCTAATCTCCTCACCCCGACTGCCTCAGTGTGGTCTGGCCCACATACCTTACTCAGGAGAGACGTAATACTGACTGAAACCAGTATTAACATAGTGATACGCTCATCAAAAACTATTGGACCAAGAGATGCTCCGGTAGTCATATCCCTACCTTCCATCCCGTCATCACGAATCTGCCCCACTAAAGCCTTGGTAGAATATGCAAACTATGTGCCATCGTCTCCGGCTTTCACTCATCCCTCAGGACTACCTCTTACCCCTCTCCAACTCACCAATATTACCAGATACACACTCTTAGACATCAAGTGCCCGTATGCCATTGATTCCTCGGGCCACTCTCTCAGGAGAGGTGGTCTTCAATCGGCTCTAGTTAGTGGATGTGACAAACAGGCTGCCTCACACCACGGCACCTGGTCATCCACTTCCGGTATGAGACAGTATGTACCAAGCCAACATACCCTATCAGTCTCACATTGCCTCAGAGACCTATTTGCACCTTGTTATGTTGACTTAACATATATATCATACTCAAACTTTATACTATGGCCTCTGAACATTTATCCATTGTTGGTAACATACGGTACAAGTGTCTTAGCTCATTTACATATTCAACTCTTAGATACAGACCGGTATCTCATTACTTTAGTTACATGTTTATCATATACCATATTAACTCGTGTTAGTGTAATAAAACTCCACTTTATGAATTTCCTGCTCAGTGTTCTCATTATCATTCCATGTGGTGACAGCAACTAGACTTGTTAAAATATAAGCAGAGCTGACTAAACAGCAATGTGAATAGCTTTCTCTTGCATAATACATCAAGCCTCACACATCTAATGCCCCTGACACAGACGCCTATATCCATTGGCCATAGATTATTTGACATAATTGGTCCCATTTTTACAGCGAAATCTCAATTAGCAATATGGGTAGAACGTCTCTCCCAAGCCCCTACCTACACCCATTCTATAGAATATGCATATAATGTACACTCTCGCCCATGCTACTACAAACATAAGGCCTGGAAGCTAATTCCAAAACAGTGGAAGTCACTTCTGTTGGGGGTGCACTACCGAAAATAAGTCACTCAGTTTTGATAGGTCACTTCTCTCTTCCTAAGGAACTCGGTCCAGAAATGGTGAGTTCTTCCCAAGTAACAACCTACTTCCCAGGAATTCATTCCCTTCACTACCACTGTCTAAGTAGGTAAATAGGAGGATGTTTCTGAAAGATTAATATTGTGTTCAGTCGGAGGTGCAATTCCCAAAAGTCTCGCCTTAGGAAATTGATTCTCCATTGTGTCAAAAGGCAATTGGTGAGGGAAGTGTTTCAGGAGTGGTCTAGAATTGATGTATACTTCCCAAGTAAAAGTGCATTCCCAGCTAGCTCCTTCCTGCAAATCCCTGGCTTAAGTATATATAATGTGAACCGTATTTAAAGCATTCAAGTGTGACCTGTCATGGAAGTGCTTCCCCCAATTTTTGCAACACTGTCTATTTCAGAGGACGTCAATTTCACTATAGTATAAGGTGGGAAGTCGCCTCTCAGGCTGGAGAGGAGTGGGGGACTGGAAAATGAGTTACCTACAGTGAGAATCCATACCCAATCTTTTCTGAACACCCTCCGGGTGTATTAGGATATAAGTGGAACAGGGAAACCCCACTACCATGCAGAAGCACTTCCTCTGGGAAGGCAATCAGGGGTGACCAAGCAAGGATGAACTTCAACCACTTTTCACAACACGCAGCATGGAAGTGGGAGGAGATACCTACCATAAAGATCTACGTCCCAACTATTTGGAAACAGCCTCCTGGTCGATGGTAACCAACATATCGTGTGGACACAGCGGGCATACAGGGTGAGAGCAGTGCAAACACAGGTTAGCCTGAACCAATAGTTACTGTGTCATGGTACAGCCCCTGGAGGTGTCAGCAGGCTCTGTGCTCCTCCAGACCAGGGTCAAGGAGAATGAGTGATCAGGCTAGATGGACGGGCCTTAAGGGGTTCTCCCGTGCCTGACCCTTTGCCCTGACCGCCAAACCTCATATGTCTCCTGCTTATAGTGTTAGGCACTAAGGAGGTATCTGTAAGCCGGTGATGGAGGTTCAGGGGAATTCTATCATGGTTCTTAGCCAACAGGATGTCATCCATAAGTCTAGAACTGTTTATGACCTATATCTATCTGGACTAAAATTGGCCATCCAAAAAGTATGGATTTTGCGAACGGTTCACAAAGTATTTTCCCCCAAATTAAAATCACTGAATCAGTCTGATTTTAGCAGTGCAATTGAAACCGTAGTGAAACAACAAATGTTCATCTCAATTTCAAAATAGCCTAGGTTCTAATTATCAGATCACAACGCTCCTCCACACAAACATGATGTATGCCATCCTCCCTCAAACAACCCTGATACTCCACTGTCCTATCACAATTCACACATGTCTACACCACCTACAGTCTTAAACCATTCCTTTATTCCATACAGAGTGACCACCGAGCTATATATACTGCTGAATTGAATGTCCTTCTACAGCCACTGCCCAGGCCTTCCCTAACCCACTTTTACCACCTAACCTCTAAACGCCTGCAACTCTAACCCTTCACCACATCAAACCTAGTCCTAACGCCTTGCAAATCTCAACCCCAAATCCTCATACCTATACCAATGGCCTGCTGACCGCTCCCCATCTCCCCTCACCCCACCTTCTGGCACTGACCAGGAGAAGTAGATAACTCCGTCAACGTCCGACTGTGGCGTCACATGGTCTGTAGCCTGTAGCCGGCGGATCCCCTAATCTAGTTTTGATGCCAGCTGGCCACTAGAGAGTCGATCTGTATCAGGTTTTCCTGCCCTTGCCCTGCCCTGCCCTCAACCCCAGACCCCTTTTGAAAAAAAAGGAGGCCTACAGGGGCCTTCTTTTATCACTACGACTTAGCGCTGAGCCCTAGCTCCTCGTTCCGGCGAACTGTCCTAAATCTACAGTCTATGGGGCTCCTGCAATGTGATATAAAAGAAAAATATCAGATGAAAATATTATGTGGGAAGGTGTATATACACTTTAGGATGGCATATTTATCATTTTGGCAGGAGATCAGACTGTAACACGTAGACCTGTTATTTGTCAAGCCTGTGATGTTTCCTACTTTTGCTATACTGCTTTGACGGGGTTTTGGGTGCAATTCTGTAGATATTGTGTACTTTCCACGGCACTGTACCACATAGAATGGGCAGTATCAACAGCTTTTCCCATCATTCTTGTCATTATAGATACAATCCTTGTGGAATGAAATTGATTGTGACTTCATGATAATTAATATGGAAACACTGTAGAAGACATTCATTTCAATTCAAATTTCTTTATCTAGGCTGCATTAGGAGACACCATACCCTGAGTTGTGCTAATACTGCAAAAATGGGGAAAACCTGGCGAATATGTACGTTGGGAAATATAAATGATCGTTGGTTATGGTCCATATATTGAATTTGATGATACATAATGGAAAATACCTGATCAGATTACGCCTAGGAAACCTATATAATTATGTCCATGGAGAGTGCAATACAGGTAGAAAGTGCAACAAACCACAGTTGTGCTCTTTTTATCTTTTGGAACCACCTAAAAAATTCCGTAGTGGCCTGTATGAGCGCCGGCTCTTCGAATGAGCGCTGATCTTGAATAAGCGCCGGGGGTGCAGGAACATTGAAATTGAAGTATGCACTATAAACTAAGTCTTAATTAAGGGCCGTGGGTATACCAAGGTTGAAATCTATATGCGCCAGGCACTTAAACAGGCCACTGCTGTATTTACAGAGTCAAATTATGAATCACTGCATGGGCGACGTCTGTCCATTTCACTATTAGGTGAATTCTCCAACTTCATAGGACTCTCATGCCCATATCGTCCCTAGCTTTGCCTATCTGCATTCATGGTACGATATATTTTGTGTGAATGGCTACTGGAAAGTATACAAGGACTCTAACATAAACAAACTGATAGAGACAGGGGGACGCTGGGCCTAGTGAATACTTCACAAGTGCTGTATAAGAAACGTTCATAATAATTAGGAATTCTACTGATATTAGGCAGGTGTCACGGATGTGTCAGTTCCGAATGCTCTCTCAGACCACCTGCGTCTCTTCGAGTCTTGAAGACAGCCGCTTTAATGGGTGCAATTGCTAACAGATTTGCGTAAGTGGAATGTGATGCATGACCATTGATAGTAAGATTTAGAAATCTGAATAGCGCAGTGGTTGCATTCCACTTAATGACCTCAAACATAGGATTTGAACATAGATCAAAAATGAAAAAAGAAAAGAAAAATGAAACACACTTTTATGATTTCAATATCCACATGCGGTCGAAAATCATAGAAGGTTTGCATATGACGAATTTGGAGGTATTCCAGCCCCTACTCTTCGAATTTTAGTTTCCCCCTCTATTTCTTTGGCTCAAAGTGTCAGGCTGGATGAGATCTTCATGTTACAGGTTTTGATGGTCCTATATGCATATTTTGGGCTCCAGGGGGGTAAAATATGCCCAAAATGACTACAATTATTGTCTGGGCGAAACTGTGTCTGGGAGAATGACATTTGAGTTACAAGCCATGCTGAGGGCTTAATTTCCTACAGAAACAATCTTCATACCTCCGTGGAAATCTCAGGTTCAGACTATTTTGACCTGTAGATTAAGAAAATCACATTATCATTTATGTCAGAAGTGTCCTTGCTATTGTAACAGAAGCATACTTATAAGAATTCTTTTTATGGGCACATGTCTGGGCGAATGACATGTAAGACCCTGACTGGGGGCCTGTTGCTTTAATAGTTATTAGTGGTTATTACATTGATTATGTTTCTGTGAGTATGAAAAAGCTGCAAATAGGCTATTTGCCAATTTCCTTTTTTCATACTTGCAAATTGAGTTCACCTACTAGCAAGTGTGTACTTGTAGAAAATATGACTTGAAAAAATACTAAGTCCTACATTCTGATTAAAAGTTACAAAAATATATATAATTGACTAATTCAGTCACTCCATACCCTTTGATATCAATAATATTACACTAATTGACAATTAAATAACATGCACACCCTGTTGCTCCAATACTTACTAGTATGGACTTGTGTTAACGTAAATAAATTGGAAATTATTCATTACCAGGTGATTATGTTTTGAGACTGTTTCTCTGAGCATACTTGCAACCTTTTTTCATACTTGCATTAATGCAAGTTTTATGCAAACTTGCGTTAACGCAACTATGCTATTAGAGACAGAGTATAGTGAGTGATAATAGTGGTAATCACCAAAAATTTGTGAGTAGGGCACAAAGCTGCTTTAACGCAAGTCCATTATGCATATAAGTAGTAGTATGAGTTTGTGATTTTAATCTGGCTATTAGTACCGTACTAGCAACTTTTAGCAAGTTTTGAACTAGCAAGTGGGGCATACTTGCAGGAAATTCTAGGACAAAAATATTGGTGTCCTAAACCTTTTAATATTTATAACAACAGGGTATGCATGTTATTTAATTGTCAATTAATGTAATGTTATTGATATCAAAGGGTATGGAGTGACTGAATTAGTCAATTATATATATTTTTTGTAACTTTTAATCAGAATGTTGGACTTAGTATTTTTTCAAGTCATATTTTCTCCAAGTACACACTTGCTAGTAGGGGAACTCAATTTGCAAGTATGAAAAAAGGAAATTGGCACCTAGCCTATTTGCAGCTTTTTCATACTCACAGAAACACAATCAATGTAATAACAATTAATAACTATTGAAGCATTAGGCCCCTGGGGTCTGCTACTCCAATAGTTCCTAGTATGAAACTTGTATTAATGCAATTTTTGGAGAATTTGTGAGTAGCAGGCAAGCAGGAATCTAGGGTGTTGCACAGACAAAGTTGCTTTGATGCAAGTACACAAACTTGCATTAATGTAACTATAAGACTAGAGATAGAGTATAGTGAGTGATAATAGGGGTAATTGCCAAAAATGAGCAAAGATGTGAGTATGGTATGAAGTTGCTTTATCGCAAGTCCAGCATTCATGTTAGTAGTAGTATGAGTGGGTGCTTTTAATCTAGCTATTAGTACCGTACTTGCCACTATTGAGCATACTTGCAAGTTACATACTTGCAAGTGGGGTGTAAGTTTGCCGGAAACTCTAGGATTGGTACCTGAGCTGTCCTAAATCTGAAAGTGGTAAGTACGGTACTCACAGCTTTTTTATACTTGCTGAAACATGATTACCCTACTTACCACTCGTATCTGTTAGAGCAACAGACCCCTGAGTATAAATAATATATATTGGCGAAGAAAAAGGTACGAAGGAGAAGTATGAAGGAAAATAGTTTCAATTGCATGTAAAGATAAAATATGTAGCACATCTAGATCTATTAAATGAAGGTATAAGGGGTGTTTCACTAGCCATTAATATGATCTCCTCCTTCGATAATCCCTTCTGCCATGAGCGACAAGAGAGCAAACAATGCAACTGGCACTTCTCACATCACTGCCTCCGCCTTCCTGCCTCTACCTCCTCCACCATCACCAAGATCCCCACTTGCATTCAGCTTTGACTAATCTCTTTTCAGGAAACCCTAAAATCAGTACCATCACTGTCACACTGACTGGCCACATCCTCCTTACAAAACTGTTGAAGCAGACCTCCCAGCTCACTTCTTCCTCCGTAGTTCTCCTATTTCCCATTCCCTGGCAGTATGGGCTCTCTAGTGGAAATAATGATTGGAGAAGGGAAAATAGTAGAAGAGGAGAGAGTTATAGGAAAACAGACCTGTGTGCTGATATTTGAGAAGAGGCAGACATGCTGTCAATTCAATGGGACACCACAGGAAATCGCCATTACCGATAAGGAAAATACCTCAGGATGATTTTACTTTTAACATTGTCACTGATTGTTTTCTGCTTAAAAGTAATTTGAGGCTGTTTGTGTCAAACTATTTAAGTGAAAATGTAAATGCGTTACCATACGTAAAGGTGTTGCAGAAAATTAATGTCCTTTAATCCTTGAGGTGGGTAGACTCATGTTATTTTCACTGTTCACATTGAATCAGTACTTAGTTCACCTGTACATGACTATATAATAATGATAAAATCGTCTTCGTGCAATTGCTGATGAATCCGGAATTCCTCTCAATTCAAACAACTTAGATTGGTTAGTTCTATCCAGGGTCTCACACAAGGCCTCTTCCTGCACGCTTTCCCTTAACATAACACCATGAGAAGAAGAAAAGAAGAAATATTATGGACATCCTCTAATAGCTTCTGACGGTGGAATACGTCCTCCGCACGCAATAAATGAATGCTAATGGCCAATGAAGGCTGGAAAACCCAGCACGTCGGTTATGATTACGTCCTAACAATAAGCTGTAACCTTGGGTGCGGGAAGCTCTGATAAGCTCTTGGGGAGACATCTCAGGCACGTGCAGATGACATTTCAAACGGGAAATGGGTGGGGAGACAGTTAAAGGATACAATGAATGCACAGGGAAAGTACCCACATGAAATCTATTCTCTTGTTTTTCCCCAACATAGGTTCTAACTTCCCTTGAGAAGGCTACGGTGTTTTTGTTGGTTCATTGACATCACTACTTGAAGCTAATGATCAGAGTATTATAGCATAAGCTAATCTGTTCGTTTTGTAAATACCAGTAATATCATCATGTAACATTTACATTCCAGTAGGACAATGTAGTAATGTCATGCTAATGGGATAATAAGGAGACAGTGAGTTTGGCAGGACTTTGACTTTCAACCCATACATGCCTTCATTAAGACTGGATAGCTTATCAGACAGATCAACATATAATGTAATGCTTTCAATAACATATTATCTACAGTAAATTTTAATATCTGATTGGACCACCTGACGTGGTGTGTTATAGCTCGAATCCCACATGGCGAAATAGGGCTTCAATATCTCTGCGATTTTGTCTGTTGCATTCTATGGCCCTTGCTGAGGCCATAAAATGCAAGGATTGTTCAACTCAACCTGAATCCAACAGTGGTTTATGCTCAAGTTCGCAGTAGTCCTTGCGTTTTATGGCCTCAACAAGGGCCATACAATGCAACAGAAAAAATCACAGAGATATTGGAGCCCTATTTCGCCATGTGGGATTCGACCTCCAGCACGAGCATAGCTGGCTACTTCACTCTTGACTTGAACTACACAAGGTTTTATAGACTTTGCATGTGTTTTTTTAGAAGACAACCGTTTTGTCAAGTATCTGGGAATGTGTAAAGCCTTGTGTCCACAGGGCGATAGAATTGGTACTGATAAAATTTCCCCACTATAAAAGCACTTTTGCTAAGGTTTAGACTGCAGAGTGGAATGTGGATGGCGAATTGAAAGGAACAAATATACACAGAAAAAAATAAGTTCCAAATGTTAGTCATATACGAGTCAAATTGTCTAACTTTCTAGCAATAGTTAGTCAAAACGCCGTCTTAAAAACGTCCCTCTTTTTCTTAGTCGAATATGACTAACCATTAGACAAAGTGGCCAAATTGCCTTGGCTTGCCTGATTTTGACTAGGATTCCTTGGTTGTTTTGACTAAGGACACTTCTTGATATTTTTACTTCAATTCAACTGGTGATTGTGTTAAGCTCTATGTTGGATTCACACCTGACAGATCAGAGTCTACTCACTGAGGAAGCATTTGAAATGCCTCACACCATATTCATTTAGAACCCCTGAGCCAAAGTACTCTGGGTTTCCAACAAAGAAACAAATTCAAATATGGATATTGTATTTATCTAGAATACCACAGAATAGGTGTTCCTCTCTGACTACCTATTTCCTTTGACAAGGCATCAACCGGTTTGGTACATTTTGCCAAGTGTAATGTTAGATTGAATTTTGAAAGCCTCAAATACATGTCATTTCTGAAAAATCATCATAGTTTTGACATCCATGGAGCTATTCATTGTACCCACCCATCAGAAAAATCCTGTTTAAAACTACAGTGCCATCT
This sequence comes from Acholoe squamosa, assembly GCA_949317995.1. Lineage (NCBI taxonomy): Eukaryota > Metazoa > Annelida > Polychaeta > Phyllodocida > Polynoidae > Acholoe > Acholoe squamosa. The sequence goes on from OX439038.1 coordinate 43,321,632, forward strand.
GGTGTGTAAAGGTAACACCATGTGTCTATCCCTTAGTCAAATTCACTAACGGACCTTGGTCAAAATGACTAAGATCTCTTAGTGAAAGTGACTAAGATATGTTAGCTTGCCTGAAACTCCCAGCAGATACCCTGTTCAAGATAGTGCTCGGAGAGTGAAACTGATCTGGGTAGTCAATATGACTAAGAAAACTTAGACCTCCTTGGTCATTTGTTAGTCATAAGTACTAAGTAAGATTAATAGGTCACTTTGACTAAGTTTTCTTAGGTATGTTTTTTTGTGTGTACCTAGCGGTCCATGTTTTACTGGGATTCTGGTCAATTGTACATCCCTAAGCACTTATATCCCTTGCAATGTATACACAAACCACAACAGAGTACAAAATTGCATAAACTGCATCGTGGGATTCGGCATATAAAGGTTTTGGAGGTCTAGAATGTACGCATACTGTTGCACTTTCTTATAACCTATTTGAGAACTATGTGTATTACACATTTTCTGTGCTAAATCGCAAAGCTATGCTTGTGTTCTATGCTCCCTACTGTAGTTATACTGTTATGCATTTGAGGTAGTTCCCAAAACGCAATAGGTTACAAATCGCAGATATATTTGAGGCCTAAATCGTCTTAAAGGTCGAATCCCACATGGTGAAAAATGGCTGAAATATCTCTGCGATTTTGTCCCTTGCGTTTTATGGCCCCCACAAGGGCCATAAAACGCAAGGATTGACCATCTCATTCCGAATCCCACAGTGGTTTAGGGACAAGTTTGCAGTAGTCCTTGCGTTTTATGGCCTCAACAAAGGCCATACAATGCAAGGGACAAAATCGCAGAGATATTTCAGCCATTTTTGCCATGTGGGATTCGACCTTATGGGATTTAATCTCCCAGCCAGCACATCTGCATGGGACCTAGGTGGAATTCCACTGCGCTGGCCCAGACATGGGCTCAATCTGGTAAATGTCTGGGCTTAAAAATGGGGCCTAGGTGGGCTAGCCAAGAAAAACCTTTTCACTGTATGTGACGGTTACTGTTCCCCCTCTCACAGCATTGGTGTCCATCAGTCCCATTATACTTGGAAATAGAAAGATATAAACTTAAATACCTACCATTTTGTTTGTAGTCTATAGAAAGTGGTCTGTGGTCTCCACCTGAAAAACAGTGAGGATATCTGAGGACTATAGATCGATCAACCTTCTGGTCAAGGTTGCAATATACTCTAACTGCTGAGCTAGTTTGGCAGCTGTGGTAGGACTGTGTAAATTCATAGAGGGATGGCTGAGAAGGAGGCACTATTACTTCAACACATTGAATAAAGGGCTAAGTCTTGATGCTCCAATATTGTTATGAATATCATGATCAATGATGTATTTAGCTTCATATCTAAACCTTTATCACATGAACCTATTCATCACCGATGCAATTCATAATATTCATCTGCTAACTTGGTATCACTTTACAGAAGCCGATTATCAGTTGTTTTCAGGGGTCTAAAGTGACACGTGCCTCTCAGGCTATCCCCTTGGATGTGCAACTGTCATCTGGAAGCTAACATTGACATTAACGTAACCCAGCAAATTGTCTTTATCTGTCGCCATGATTGGTCATCTATGGTGACTCCTTTTTGAGTGATAACTCACTGCATCATCTTTCGCCACTGTGTGTCAGTCTCACATGGCATGGCGATTTATCACAACAGTCACCAACATGATCTCACTCACTGCGTGAGTATGTGCCATCCCTTGTCATCCCTCACAAAGCATGGTGACTTATCACCACCATCGCCAACATGGACCTAACTCACTGCCTGAGTATGTGCCACTGCCTGTCAACTCTCACTCAGAATGGCGGCTTATCACAACCATCTTAAAATTTGTTTCAGAGGTTTGGATCTTAATGAAGAAGAGCTCCATGAACGGGCTAATATTCCACTCCTGATGAGGAGAAGACAAGAACTATTGCTTAGCTTCATGTACAAATTATCAAGAAATCCAGATTGGGTTGATGAGGAAATCAGAAGGCCAGGTATGAGGTCCGAATCAAAGATCAAGATAGTCATTCCCAGAGCATGTAACATGGGATTCAACAACTCGCCGCTATATAGAGGAGTTGAGTTATGGAACAATCTGCAAGCTGATGTCCAACACAGTGAAAGTAAACTTAAATTTAAAGCAAGAATTAGGCAGATACAAGACTTGTCCAAGATGATGTTAAGGGGTAATGATCTGAATAAGCTGGATGAGTAATATGAAGAAGATACAGGTTAGGGAGCTGTTGAAAGACTACACCTTATCCTGATTGAGTAGAGGGAGCTGTTGTTTACTGACTACACCCTCTACTAGACTTTATTCATGTGGAGCTGTTGAAAGACTACACTGCATAAATTTCATCCATGAGCTCACAGTGACTATACTCTTATGCTGTATGTGCTGATCATCTGTTTAAGATATGTTTTGTACCTACTCATCTGTCCATATATATCCTGTTGGTATAGTGTAATACATGCTAGTATAAAACTTGTTGATAGTAACAAACTGGTGTACCATGCCTGCTTCCCTTCTTTTTGAAATTTTACTGTAAGATTATAGAGATTGCTACTTGTGTACATAGTACATACTGTTTGTTATATAGATTTCATTTTTTCTGTTTATATTATTGTTAAATTCCCATCTTTATTCATTGAACTATGTGCAAACAACCACTTAGTGTAATAACTGAGCGCGGATTCACATTATTGTCTAATTTTACCACTTTCTGTATGAATAGTGACTTGACAATAAAACATTTTCAAACCTCAAAAAAAAAAATCACCAACATGAATCTGACTCACTGTGTGATTATGTGCCACTCCCAGTCAATTCTCACTCAGAATGGCAACTTATCAGCAACATCACTAATATGGATCTCAATCCCTGCGTGAGTATGCGCCACTCCCAGTCAACTCTCACTCAGAATGGCAGCTTATCACCATCATCGCCAACATGGATCTCACTCACTCCGTCAATACGTGCAACTGTCTGTCAACTCTCACTCAGAATGGCAACTTTTCACTTGCATTGCCACATGGCTCTCACTCACTCTGTGAGTTGTGTCACTCCTAGTTTATCTTCTCTCAAAATGGTGACTTATCACCACCATCGCTGACATGGATGTCACTCGATGTGTGAGTGTGTGCCAATGTCACACAAATAGGCAACTTATCACCACCATTGCCAACATTGGTCTCACTCAATGCATGAATTTGTGTCACTCCAAGTCAATGCTCTCTGAAGATTGCATCATCTGTCACTCACTCTCACTCAGAATGGCAACTTATCACCACCATTGCCAAAATTGTTGAGACAGCACCACTGTTCAAGATGTAGCCTATCTAGGAAGTGTGGGCATAAAGTATAAGTCACATAAGTATCAAATGTGCTTTGTTTCACATTGATTTCCATGTAATACTTCATAGTTGAATCGAACAAGATTATATAGAGAAAATATATATTGAATTTAGATAGAGGTATCTCTAAAATAAAAGTAACTATCCATAAACACCTTTTCTCTGGTTACAGGAAAAATACATAGGGAATTATCTACAAGAACACCTTGTCTGTGGTTAGAGGGAAGATGCATATGGCAATACCTTCTGTGGTAAAACATACTTTGATCTGGCAGATGTTAGGCTGCATGATTACCAATGTCGATAATCATGAGCTTTCTAACAAGGTGAGTGATCACCAGCGTCACCATCACTGGTGAGCCTGAGTGATCACCATTCTCGCCATCCATGGTGAACCTGCACTATGACGTTGTGCGTGTTTCATCAAGCGAGGTGAGTGATCAACCATCTTGACATCCCTGGTGAGTGTGAGTCATCATGATCCTTGCCAACCATGGTGAAAGTGCGCTATGGCATGGTGTGCGTTTCATCTAGCAAGGTGAGTGATCACTCGTGTCGCCATCCCCGGTGAGTGTGGGTGATCAAGATCCTCACCATCTATGGTGAACCTGTCCTATCATGAGGTACGCATTTCATCTAGTGAGGTGAGTGATCACCCGAGTGACATTCCCCCGTGAGTGTGAGTGATCACGATCCTTGCCATCTGTGGTGAACATGCGTTATGACGTGGTGTGCGTCTCATCTAGCGAAGTGAGTAATCACTCATGTTGCCATTCCTGGTGAGGATGAATGATCACTCATGTCACTATCCCTGGTGAGGATGAGTGATCACCATCCTCGCCATCCCTGGTGAGGATGAGTGATCACCACCATTGCTATTCCTGGTGATCTTGTGCTATAGTGACATCATGTTCCATCTAGGGACATGTGTGAGCCACTTTACACAGGTTGACGAGGAGTCATGACAATTTGCTGGGAATGGTGCCTCTCGCACAGCTATCACTCTCCCTTTATGAATATAACTATCTCAGCTGCCTAGTTAGCTCAGTAGTAAGAACATTGGCCTTTTAAACAACAGGGTGATGGATCTAGTCAAAAGACGACCTCATCATATTTCAGAAGAATCTTTCCTTATACAGAAAAAAGAATATAGGTTTTCATTTACTTTTTACTTTGACGTATAATGTGATTGGTAGACATGTTTGGGAACATTGCCGCTTCTATGAGAGGATTTTAACAATAACCATCACATACAGTGAAAAGAGGCTTCTGGGCTAGCCTACCTGCGCCCAATTTATCAGCTTGAGGTCACATCTGCGCCAGCCCAGAAAGCCCAGAGGAATCCTATCTGGGTCCCATGTGGGCGTGCTAGCTCGGGAACTAATATATAGAAGTAATACAACTCCACCCATTTACAAATGAGAATGAAGCCTGCCAAATAAAAATACATAGTAATTAGAGTCTATTTGGGAAAAATCAAAATGTTTAAATCTTTCAAAATTCAATATTTTAAAACGTCACGTAGGACCCCATCCTCTTTTTAATATGATGTTCTGAATGTTTCAAAGTATCCCTAGGCAGAAAATGGAGGAATAAATAGATAAATTATGATATCAATCTACCTTGAGCAAGAGAAAATGTCTAAATATTTAGATCCTCATTTGACTCCGAATGAGCTAGAGTTACCTTGCAATTATACCTCCCTATGGCTGTTATAGGCCTATATATATTTCAGTATGCAGGGCTCCAGGACATTGGATTGCAACATATTGCTTAATTGCAGAAATGTTCGCGCTGTGTGAGTTCACCTAAAGGGAAGTCTTGTAATCAAAGGCACACTGGAGCGCATTCTGCCTGTCCTTGTTCATATCTGCACCAATCTTTTTTTTATTCAGTTATTGTGATATTCATCATCATTAAATCGACAAACCTTACATACTTCTTGTGTTTATCATGCATCAGCTATAAAACTCGCGCAGTATAAATTCATCATGAGGAATACCAGAAGCAAGTCTACATGAAGATAGGGATACTGCCTAGTATCTGAGGGAATATAAAGCTGAATGCATGGAGATCTATTCACAATAGAGGATGTCTGAGGTGTCACATTAGGCGCTGGGTGTAACAATGGAAGTTAATATGGTCCCCTTATTGGATAATCCTCTTTGTCAGGATGGACTGGAGAGCAAACAAAAAGAAGACAGCCTCTTTCCATATCACTGCCTCCTCCTCCCTGCTTCCGGTACATGCGCTACTACCAAGACATCCACTTGCATTCAGCACTGACCGATCACTATCCAGGAAACCCTAGAATCACTACTATCACTGTCACCCTGACTGGCCATATCCTGTTGGAGCAAACTTCCCATCTTACCTTCTTCTTCCATTTCTAATTTGTATGTGAACTGGGTATTCTGATGGAAATGTTAATTTGTTAGGGGATATTGAGGGTAAAATGTAGAAGGTTATGGAGGACATGCCATGTTTGTGATATTGTAAAGGGCCTAGTATCGAGTTGTATAAGTCTACCTCTACCAAACAATCAGTGAATTTAATCTAATCCAACCCTGCTAGCACAACTCATCCAAATGATGTCTTTTTTACGTAAATAAGATGAGTTTTCACGTAAGAATGACATAAATTGCACGAGTAGTGCTAGCTGGGAATGTACACCTTTAGAGGCAAGGAGAAAGGGTGCTCTGTGCTAAAAGTCAACTTTAAAATTCAGATCACTAGCTTTACAGTGATATATTGCATGAGAGGATACTCCTGTTAGTTTTGGAGAAATAGCTTGCTAAATATGGGTAGGTATGACCATTTCGTGAATGTCAATATGCCCTATGTCTCCATGGCCATGAGATACAACTATAATTAGCATAATTTATGCTAATTAGCTAAATTAGCATAACTTTTCATTCTTTTGCCCAAAAACTTTTGATCTAGAAATGAGATTTTCATTCTGTTTTCACTATAGTGGACCTTGTGAAACGTTCCTTCAAATAGGATCATCGATGTTCTTATTTAGAATGAATATCATGTTTCCATGGCAACAAAAATCAACAAAAATGCCTATTTTGGCCCAAAAACATTCTTTTTAATGCCAAATATGGAACCTTTCCCCCAAAAAAAGTAGCCCATAGCAGTTTTAGGCATATTTTTCCTATTGTAGCCCATAGTGGTGCCCCCTGGTGGCTAAAACAGGTACTAAATCCCGCAGGAACCCCCATTTCTGCTTGCTGGCTCACAGGTGTAAACATGAAACTGCTCAGTCATCCGTGTGAATGTGACGAAAGTTTTACATAAATGTGTATTTACAAAGCACAATCAGAAATGCCCATCCCATATCTCACAAATTGCTGGTTGATGGAAACGAAAGACGGTGGAATATTCGACAATAGACAATAGTGCTCCCCCAATATACTAGGGATCTTGTACGTGAGAGGGGGGGGGGGTGACTAGCCGGATTGTTGTTTACACATAATGTATAACTGCCCCCCCCTTGACTCAGGCAATTGACTACATACAGAACTCCACAGAACCTTTATTTGGAGTTTTGAACCTTTGCTTGTCTGCAAATTGCAAGGCTTTCAACACATCATTGCATTTCCCAAATCCCACTGTTGCAGTGAAAATGCCCTATTAACCAAGCAGTATATATCCTATGCTTTAAGTGAGTTGTTTTCAAATCACTGTGAAATTCGTTCTGACATTGAAATTGCGAGCCAACATATGTGGACAAATACAATGAAAAATAAGACCAAGATTGAACTCAATGTATGATTGATGGACAGGAAATTGCAGCGTGTGGTAAAGGTTGAATCCCACGATGCAATTTTGGCTGAAAAGTTTCTGCAATTTAGTCATCTGTTGCAATTAGGGGTTCTCTCCTTATATTGCAAGACCTATAATGGCCAGGGGGGAGCTTTAATGGCAAGGAATCCCTTGTAGATTTGCACTGAAGTTGAGATCTTTATATTTAGATATTTTCCCTTGCTTAAGTAAAAAGTTTTTGCAATTTACAGAAATGTGGATGAAGTCATTGACAAATAGGCATGTGGGTTCACTTCAACTTGCAACCCAAGTCCCACTATGCAATCTAAACATGCTCCAAAGCCCTGTAATCTGTATGCAAAATGTCTGTATAAATTACACATAGAGATTAATTTCTGTCTTATTCTGCACTGTGCGTACCTACAACAGCTTGCAAATTCAATATCAATGAGAATGGCATTGCAATTTAACACAGCTTACAGATCTATATTGCAAAGGTGAGGGGTCAGTTTAATTGCAACCGTCAGATTTGTAAAATGCAATGGCATGTTAGAAGCCTTGCAATTTGCAGTAAAGGCAAGTCCCCCTATTTGCAAGAGTTCCAAAATTGCAAGAACTTTCCAAGTTAGATTGCATCGTGGGATTCGACCTTTAGGGATTATATCAGAGACTGGGACTTCAGTTGCAAATTGAGGGGAACAAGACACCTACCCAGATTTCACCTGAATAGTGTATCTGAATTTTGCAACAGAATTTGATAAATTGTAGAAACATTTCCAATTTCCATGAGGAAATAACTAGATCTTAGATTGCCTCCCCATTTATAAAACATTCCTTGCCATTCTACCTCACTGTAGCTTTTATACCACTTGCAATATTCAGGGAGTACACCAGATTGCAACAGACGGCTAAACTGCAGAAACTTATCAGTAAAGATCGAGTGGTGGCATTTGATCTATATACTTTATATTCGATGTCGGAAACCTTACATTGTTTTCAGCTGCTGCAGACATATCAAAATTTATGAGAAACATTTTCAGATGCTGCCCTACCTCCAAATGGCATCAACACATGTGCTTTGGACCTTAACATCTGCTATAATGAATGAACAATGATCAACGTTACTATAGGTCGAATCCCACTATGCAATCTAACCCTGGAAAGTTCTTGCAATTTGGGAACTCTTGCAGATAGGGGGACTTGCCTTTACGGTGAATTGCAAGGCTTCTAACATGCCATTGCATTTTACAAATCCAACTGTTGCAATTAAACTGACCCCTCACCCTTGCAATGTAGATATGTAAGCTGCATTAAACTGCAATGCCATTCTCCTTGATATTGAATTTGCAAGCTGTTGTAGGTAAGCACAGTGCAGAATGAGACTGAAATTGAACTCTGTGTGTAATTTATACAGACATTTTGCATACAAATTGCAGGGTATGGGGCAAATTTAGATTGCATAGTGGGACTTGGGTTGCAAGTTCAAGTGAACACACATCCCTATTTGTCAATGACTTTATCCACATTCCTGTAAATTGCAAGCACATTTTTTAAATTGCAGAAACTTTTTACTTAAGCAAGGGAATATATCTGAATATAAAGATCTTAACTTCAGTGCAAATCTACGAGGGATTCCATGCCATTAAAGCCCCCCGTAGCCATTATAGGTCTTGCAATATAAGGAGAGAGCCCCAAATTGCAACAGATGACTAAATTGCAGAAACTTTTCAGCCAATATTGCATCGTGGGATTCGACCTTTATGGATGTTGATATAAACACCTACATCTCATACAAATAGTCAAGTAGATAATAAGAATGACTATTTGATTTGATTTCTTTTTCTTTTTATTGAGATAAAATTTCATATACACTGGGATCTTATCAACAATGCCAACCCGACGTACACTACTAAGTGTAATATGACCCACACATAATACTAAAATCGGTAATATCATATGTACACAATTATTAACAATCATATTCATGAGAAAATTAGATGTAGGACCATTGTCACATACATTGTACTAAAAATGTCTTCACTATGCCAAAGATAGGCCATTGAACCTGAGTCAATGAACTGCAGGAACAACAGGAAATTAGCTCTACTGGTGTAAGAATAAAGCCATAATCAGTTATTACTATTGAGGAAATTATACCGCTGAGTACTCCTGAATGTTCCCTTTGATATTCGATAGGCCTTTGGAAAATGTATAGCGCCCACAACAAAGGAACTTCAACTGATTTGGCACTCACAGTATTGAATTGGCATTTTCAAAGTCATATTGATCGCTGAGCTCACTCAGTGTGTGTGTTTAAATCCGTGTTAAGAGCTATTGGTTTTATTCGTAAAAGACCAGATACTTCATTCACATTCTAGCTAAGTGCATTACAATAGGTCAAAGTATAGAAGAAAAAACATGCATTTGTTCGATGTTGAGTGCCTTTGCATATAGTTGGCGTGTAACTAAGGTATCCACTTTACACGTTTCATGTAGCCTGACTATACTGATATCACATACTGTTTTGTTTTGACAGACTCTCAATGCCTGATTCTGCATCCTCTGCAGTATATCAAGCTCTACGACAGCCAGTGTAGAAAGAACAGTACTCAACTGTTGGAATCATCATTACCTTGTATATGCGCAAGCTGATCTCGACTGATAAACACTTCCTTAGCCTACACAGTTTATAAAGCTTATTACCAAAACTTTTCTTTATTTTAGAAATATGAGAGTTAATAGTTAATTTAGAATCTAACTCAACACCTAAATATGAGTAGGTTTCACAGGTAGGTAGTGTGTTGCCATTGATTTACAATGTGATGCAATAAAAATGTGTGGCACTTTATAGGTCGGATCCCACAATGCAATTTTCACTGGAAAGTTTCTGCAATTTAGACCTCTGTTGCAATTTGGTTCCCTGCCTGTATAGGTTGAATCCCACATGGCGATTTAGGCCTCTAATATCTCTGCGATTTTGTCTGTTGTGTTTTATGGCCTCAGCATGGGCCATAGGGTTACAGCAAATGAGTGCTTAACCTACTGTTGGATTCGGTATAAGTTGATCAATCCTTGCATTTTATGGCCTCAGTAATGGTCATAAAACAAAACAGACAAAATCGCAGAGATATTGGAGGCAAAAATCGCCATGTGGGATTCGACCTTATATTGCAAGGGGTATAATGGCTACACACAAGGCAAGTAGCCCCTTGCAGATTGGGCTATGAACTAACATCTAGATAATTAGATATTTTTCCTTGCTAGTGTGGAAAGTTTCTGCAATTTACAGCGTGTTCTATCCTACAGAAAAAGAGGGGGGTCACATCCTATAAACCTTTAGGTTGTAGGTCTATCATTCCATAGATATTAACCTATAGTATTGTGTCTAGACATAAGGGACAGAAGTACACTAAAATAAAGACAGTTATCCATAATATTCTTCCTAATTATGTTTAGTAAATCACCAACAGAAATATCATAAAGTGCATCCCCCCTATCGAAAAGTGAGGTCCTCATTAATAACAACAATTTAGTCCAAATTGCAGGGTTGAGACATCATTTTATTTGCAACTGTGGGATTTGGTAGGGTGAACCCTCCTCTGTGTACCCTTGCAATTTAGAGTGTAAGCAAGGGACTAAGGTCTCAATTGCAAGGGGTTTGGAGGGATAGATTGCATCGTGGGATTCGACCTTTAGAACCAAGACTGTCTTAACACTTTGTCACTGGCCTTACTGGCCGTTGGTGACGGTGTCATCAGCACCTCTGAAGGCAGTGACGACACACTGACGTTATGCAGACGGGTACTGACAAATGTAGGAGGTCACCTGACCACTACAAACTAAGATCAAAATATTAGAGCTTGGATTATGTAATCCTGGTTCCTACTTTACTCCAAATTTATCAAATACCATTATCACCGCTTACCAGCGCCAGATGGGTGGCCAATAGATGGCCGCCATCACTGCCTGTGATGTCATGACCTCTGACGTATTTTGCCTTTATATAGGGAGAGAGGAGGGGTCCTTTGACCTCCCACAATCCTCAAATCTCACTGTTGCAGTAAAGTGGCCTCTCAGCCTTGCATTATAGACCCAATGAAAGCTGTGTGAAAATTACTATTCCATTCTTTTTGATATTGAGTTTGCAAATTGATGTGGGTAATCCAACTGTACAGTTAGATTAAGATTGAACTCTGTGTATAGTTTATGCAGACAGAATTGCAGCATGTGATGAAGAATTAGATTGAAAACAATGCTATATTGCAGAAATCTTTCTGTTAAAGGTTGCATGGTGGGATTCGACCTCTAAATACTAGCCTGATTTAAAACAGTGGGAAACACACACGGCAAACATAATTATCCTATCAAGTATTTAACAACCCCTCACCTGACACTATCTATCTCAACACTACCAGCAAAACATCTCTAATCTATCTACAGGGTCGAATCCGACATAGGGCTCCAATATCTCCTCGATTTTGTCTGCTATGTTCTATGGCCCTTGCTTGGGACATAAAATGCTAGGGTTGTTCAACTAATTGTGACCCTCACAATGGGTTGTGGTCCAGTTTGAAGTAATCCTTGCTTTTTTGGACTCAGCAAGGGCCATATAATACAACAGACCAAATTACAGAGAAACTGGAGCCCAAATCGCCATGTGGGATTCGACCTTATAGCACTGACAAAAGGAGGTTTAGAGGAAGGGACCTGCAAACACTAGCAAAGGATAACAGACACAAGTAGACGACGGGAACACCCAGTCGTGTGTCACAAATAAGAAATATCTCCCAATACATGAATAATTAGGTTAATGACTGGACCCAGGCCTGAGTGGTAATTGATGCCATGGGGTTGGATCACCCCCAGCATGATGTCATGACAACCGCAGATGGTTTATGGTATATGCTGCAGTGATCAAGGGGAGTAGGGGAGTAATGGCAATGAAATCAATAACACGTCCATGTGTGCCACAGTGCACCCCCTATAATGTCCCTTCCACATGTAGGTGACAGATAAATCATTGCTTCTCACCATTTAATATGCATACTGTTGCATGGTATACAGAAACAGCACTGTCATGAAATAGGATGATGCATGTGTTGCCTATACGTTGTAAAGCATTATGGTTATTTCACCATAACACATGGTGCTATGATTCGCAACAGGCGTGTTCAATACTCAATGGGTGAAAATGCAATTTAGGCATTGATGCATGTTTTAACCTGTATCGCAGTAAATAGCTCAAACGAGCTGAAAACACACAAAGAAAAGAAAGACCAATAGTAATATATAGGGATGTATATTAAATTGTCTTACAATGCCACTACTTCCATGGGTTCTTCTGAATCCAAGCAACTTTAGTACAGACAGAATGTAATATCTCCAATCTTCATTTATATATTCATAAAGGCATTTTCTTTTTAAAGACAGTCTGACCTAGATTCTTTATGTAGATGATTATACCTCTGGGATGCAGGTCATGGGAGAATTGGTTCCTATTAGCTTGGCAGATAGGCAAGGGCCCATAATCAAGTCGTTTGGATTTACATACATCAATAGATCTATACTGGTGCCCGGCAGATTTAAGTGAAAGGGATGAAGCCTGCTTTGCCGTGTAATGTGCGCAGTAATGCCGCAGTTCACTTGGAGACAGCTTTCAATCTCATACATCTATTCCATTCATGGTACAGAGTGCTAGTGTGGAGTTTAACCCATTTAGGGCTACCATCGACTATAGTCGATGCCCTGGTAGGACTAGCTTCAACTATAGTCGATGCCATCCTGGGCCTAGCATCGACTATAGTCGACGCCCATTACATAGGATTTGTATAGGAATTGAAAAAAGGCTCGTCCTCTAGGAACTATACTTTTTTCAGAGGCCGTCCCCATGGCCAGGGTAACCATTTTTGCTCTGCCACTAAATGGTTAAGGGAAGTGAATTAGATTAGCATTATGTACTGCGCTATAAAACAAAGTTGTCAAAATAATGGCAAATTCCTTGATCCAATGTTGCCATACATCCATTTACTTTCACACTTATAATATAGTGCTTAATCAGGTTTGGAAAAGGCTGGCAGGGAGACGGCCACCCCCAGCTTTTATGCTGTTGGTTGCCCCAGCTTATCAGCCTGTGCGGCCTTATTTCCCGGTGCTAACATGCAACACTAATGTTACCTTAAAACTCAATCTCAATTTGTGCAAATAAATATCCATGATTTGTGCATGTCCAACCTATTCCTATCTCCAAGATAAAGGTCTTATCGAAGATATAACATAGTTTCAAGCTTGTTCATACATGAACACCAGAGGTATTAAACTATGAATCCATTTCCTGGTCATACTAGTTAGAGGATGATAGTTTGAGTCAACCAATGAGAGTACCCCTCCCCCCCCCATCCCCTTCCCCCAACATCACTGACAAACTTCTGTTTACAACAAACAAACCACATTGTGCCAAACCAGGCCCATTCATTTCTATAGTAAAAGAATCCCCTTACAACGAACTTCACATGGCCTGAAATAAAATGAAGTTTATTTGGGGCATTTTTCTCTTATTGCAAATAAACGCAATAATGTCTTTCTAATGGGACCAAATGATTATTGCATATCAATTTTACCCTTTCTTTCTTTAAGAGAAATAGATTTATATGTGACAGGATCTGCGAAAAAGGCCCTTAGTGCAGGGTGCATTAACGTCCCTATTCCTAGTATATGTCACATATTAGATGACACCATATTAATCTACTGAATCTACTTCTAAATAGATTTTCATTGAAGGGCATTTCTGATTATTCAGATAGTCATTCCTAGAAGCATTTAAACGATTTTTAAACTCATTTTTAAAGTCATTCTTACACTGTGGATTAAAGCCAATTAAATGTGTTGAATTGTATATACCCACACCTTCAAAGCCTTTTGTCTATTCCAAATATGAATGAATAGACCTAATCATCTCTGGACGTCCTCCTAAAATTCCAATTAGAAATGCATAAAATGGGCGTAAGGATTATTTTTCAACTGTAGATTTTCTTCTCAAACCATGTGTAGAAATAGAATACTTACAAATCATTTCTGACCAGTGATTACATTATACAAACGATTTTAGATAATCTTTCAAATCCATTTTGGAAATCACTAATTGTCTCACGAATTCATTTGAAAAAAAAAAACACAGAAAAGGGCCGTAATATGTTTGTTAGCTTAAGAGAGATCTGAGAGAGGTCAGGGGGTGTGATGGTGCTTGTAAAGACAATAGGAGAAAAGACAACTGCATGTAGATATCAACGTGGGGATATGTCTTTTTATGAGTGTGTCTTCCCCCCTGCCCCTTGTCAGGTTGCAGAACACCAATTGACGGGAGGTGGCGGAAGGGGACACTTTGTAGCTCCACACTGAAGGGTGTTGTACAATGATTATTGGTCTAAAATCTGACAGTGGGTAGGCAAACAAGGCATCAAATTAATCCTTAGGATGTATATTAATCGATTTGAGTGTTATTTAGGCTGATATTTGAGGGTAAGTTGAGGGGGTGCAATCTTTTCAATTACAGAATTTATTGAAATCATTCACTGCAAAACCCCCAAATCTGGGTATGTCCACACTCTATGGCCGATAGCGGAAAAGTTAATCACATTGTACCACATCTCATGTGCCTACAAGAAAATAACAGTGGCTAAGCCCAGAAATTTGTACAAATATTTCATTTTCGCCCATATGCTATATAAGCCAACAGTGAGAAAATAATTAGTGTCCTGCAGCCTGTCAAGTGAGGCCAGCACACGGCGTAACCCCCCCCCCCATAGATATCAACGTCGGAATATGTCTTTTTATGAGTGTGTCTTCCCCTATGCCCCTTGTCAAGTTAGGCCAGCACACCGCATAACCCCCCCCCCGATCCCCCACCCCCAACTTCTCACCCCCTTCCACCACCAGCTTATCAACCCGCGCTGGGTAGTTTCCGGTGGCATGCCAATAGCCCAGTCCCGGCCAGGAACCCATCACCCAAAATGTCACTGGTGCCGGCCAAAGTACAAACTATACACCCATTCACTGCAATACGCTTCTGGTGGTTTACTATTCAGCTTTATTAGTACCCATGGTAGATTTAACAGTTATTTTCTAGAATGTGTGTGATTGTGTCCAAGCTTGGCCCATGGCACTGACGGCTATGGCACTTTTGTGTGTGATTCTGTTGTTATTATAATTGCCACAAAGCATTCAAAAGTTCACATTCATGGCATGGTATTTACTGAGAACAAATACATTCATGATGTGAAGAAAAACCGAAAGATCCTCTCTGAATCCCACGCATCTCCATTCCCTATGGAAAAGGGATAATGTCTCTCGCACATAAGAGATGGGTAGACTCTCTGCGATTGCATGTATCACGCTAATTCTACACCCAGGAGACAACCCTGTTTCAAAATCAATTCAAGTATCCATAAACATGATTATAGCTTCAGTATAGAACAAATACATTCGTTTTCCAGTCTCGTAAATCTGCTTGATTTTTGGGTTCAAGAGCAAAAGAATACATTAATCAATGAACACTTGAACATTTATCTATTTTCTTTAGTTCTTCTTAATTCTTTCACATGGTCACATGATGGTGAACATCCTATCGTGTCTTATGTAGATGAAATTCAGGATATTGGTATCACATAAAACGAAACAAAATATGTTACGCTTTGGAAAAGAAATGAAGTTATAGATCAGGGAAGGGAAGAGTTGCGAGGGGACTTTTTATTTTCATAACATAAGATGTATCTAAAACATCCGTCTGTAGTTTGCCGCCTAAGGCTATTTAAACACCCATCTATTTCATGGAAGTGCAAAACACCCTTCCGTAAAATAATATTTGATCTAGACATTTTTTTCTTTAATCCCATTTCAAGTGCAAATGCATGAAGTTAGTACAATAGATCTGCATAACTGTCCCTAACAATTGCATTTTCCCTTTCACGCTCCCCCTTTTGCCAGGCAGTGCTCCTAGAATTAAAATGCCATGATGAAATTTGGGTTTCCAAGATGGTGGGTAAAACACATGGATGCACTGAAAAGGTTGCAATAGAATCTTACTCTCCGCTGATGCATGGACTCAAGGTGAGGCTCCACTACGCGATCTTTGCCGAAAATCGGAGCTATTCTCACAAAAGCAGACACAAACACAGATTATAGAGTGGTAGTTGTTATTATTTACAGGTGTAAATAGAAGAGTGAGGGAGCTTTTTGTTTATGTGGGGAAGGCTTTCTGTACAATCTCAGGCACATTCTGTTGCCAAAAGATGTTTTTATTTACTAAATCAAGTTGACCTAATGTAAATATTGCAGACTTTCACACTGATGACTCTCTGCAACTCAATATCAGACAGGTTTGATTTTTACAGTACAAGACCCTGCGATGTGTGTGACTGTTGTGTTGTTATTTATATTTTGCTGTGTTGATGTCTACATATTGAACTCCCACCCAATCACAGAGTCTGTGCAGGTGCAGGTTAGTTGGTAAATATGGAACACAAGGAGAGAGATCACCCATAAAATAACCCCTGAAATCTCATGTTTACAATTTTGAATCTCATGTTTACAATATAGGAATGTCAACACCCTATACCTTAGACACTATAGGGATAGAATTAGGTGAGAATGTACCAAAAAATCGCGTAGTGGAGCCTCACCTTATCAAGTGCAAGTCATGAGTTTAATGCGAAGTTATTTCAAAGGGGTTATCACACAGACATATTTTATCTTATCTTTCGTTGTGACCTTATATAAAACCTCATAATGGGGTGCAATAGTACCATCCATCGAGTTTAGTATTAGCTGTACCACCGTCATTCTAGTCGCACTCCATTCATAGCCCTTTCAAAAGACCTCACAACTCAAGGGTATACACTTTCCACTTGATATTTCACCCTAGCTCCCCTACAATTGCCCCAGCACAGCCACTGAATGAGACAGCAATGGGGATCAAGGGGAGGCAGGCACAATGGGTCAGGAACCCCGCCGAAGAACCGCCCTTCATATGCCCCCTTATTTCCAGTTGTGTATCGTATGGAAGACACCCTGGGTGTAGCAGACATAGGGAATTATATATCATACGATGGGTATAGATGGAGATGGGTGGATGGATGAAGTAAAGGAAACAGAAGGGCAGATAGGGGGAGGGGGCTATGGAAGGGGAAAGAAATTGAGGAAAACTCCATCGTCAAAAATGAGAAGCAAGAGAAGGGAGGAGGGGAATGAGAGAGAGAGAGAGAGAGAGAGAGAGAGAGAGAGAGAGAGAGAGAGAGAGAGGGCAGACAGACAGACAAACAGACAGACAGAAAGACAGAGAGATAAAAAGACAGAGACAGGGAGACAGACAGAGAGAGACAGACAGATAGACAAGCAGAGACAGACAGGGAGAGAGAGAGGGACAGGGAGAGAGAGAGATTTTGGTGGATGGTGGATAAATAGAACAAGGAGGTACAGTGGAAGATAGGCCTACGTGAATGGGGGTGAGGCAGTGGTAGTAGCGTGCTGGAAATGTCAGTCTGTGTGGCGATCCTTTGTGGGGCTCGTGCTTGAAGGGATCCATGCTTGATCCCTGCCACTAATGACACCCTGGAGGACCGCCATAGAGCACAGTAATGCAACACCCAGCACGGCCTTTTACTCTTTGTCCATTCTTCTATATCTGTCCCTAAGTGCAATAGCGTGGGCGTATGCCCTTCTATATTTTGAAAAGAAGTGGCCACATTTTGATGACATCAGACACCCTATTTAGTCTAAAAGCTGCCGCCTTTCGATGGTTACAACTTTACCATCCTATTTTACAGAATGTGAGAGGGGTGGGGGTGGGATGCTGCCAATTTAATGTGCAACCAAATGGTTCTAATGATTTATGGTACTGTAACCATCGGTACAGTAGAACAATCTCTCAATCTTACAAGCCGGGCAATGGAGGATGCTTCTGAATATAATGTACTAGATCTATGTGTGACAGTTTATTGATGTCTAGGTCGAATCCCACTTGGCATAAAATGGCTGAAATGTCTTTGCGATTTTGTCCCTTGCGTTGTATGGCTCTTGTGGGGGCCATGAAAGACAAGGATTGATCAACTAATTCCGAATACCACATTGGTTTAGGGTCAAGTTTGCAGTAGTCCTTGCGTTTTATGGCCTCAACAAGGGCCATACAACACAAGGGACAAAATCGCAGAGATATTTCAGCCATTTTTCGCCATGTAGGATTGGACCTTCTGCAACCATTTGTCGTTTTTACATTAAACACAATAATGCGCTTATCCTCTGACGAGAAGTGCGGTAGTAAGATATTAAAGAAAACAAAGTGACACCTGGATAAGGAATTTGTAAAAGTCTTTTTCAGAGCAGGGAGCAATCGATCTGTTGTACTTTGCACCCTATACCCCTTGGTGGCACATGGGAGGCAGGTGTACACTTCACGCCTGGATCCTTTTATGTATGTACAGGGGGAGCAGTCGCTAGACCCCTCTCATCTCACCTCCAGGCCCTCAGGGGCCAATCCTCCTGTTTCATGTAGGTACTAGTGTCAGAGACAAGTGTCTACAAATATAATTCACTGAAATCCCCCAGCCTTTGTAGCCTAACCCAGAAGGGCCATCACCAACAGTGTATAGGTGCAGGAGCAGGTGCTGCACGGACAGCACCACCTCATATCTAGTCTCCCTCTAGCTGCTCATGTGAGAGGGTATCATGTATCTTATAGGGAGGTGGGATCAGATTATGAGCTCCATCATATATGTATAGCCCCTGTAAGAACAACATAAAATGGTGAAATGTAATTTACTGAGGGGTTGTGCCTTTTTAAGTGCAGAACAAAATGCAGTTATGGCTCCCTGAGGGTATATGGGAGTGGTGTGGTATATACGTATGTATACCACAGTGTACATCACACAAGAACTGAAGGGTTTTTCTGTTTTATAGATTAGGTTATGGAGAGTCTATATTATATGTATGCAGTTCATATAGCAAAAGTAATAAAGTGTTAATTGAGGAGGATGTGCAATGAAGTAAGGGACGCTCTTACTACCACCCAATACCTCCATGGTAGTTAGTTTAAATGGTACACGTTATTTACTCATTGAACTCACGAGGCATTGGATTTGGAGAACAAATAACTTAGCACACCATGGTTAAATAAGGTTTTACAAATGGAGCCCTATTTGAAGTTTGAGTTCACGTCCAGGATAAGTCCCTTGATCCCAAACTGCCCTCTTACACTTGATATAACCTATAATAATATTGTATAAGTAAACAGCGAATAATTGCACATTTGGATTTGGCAGACACAGGCAACGAGCACGTACACCTCCTCCAAAATCATAAGCAGCCACTAAAAAGATTGAGAACATTGACTACTTCATTTATCTTTTCACTCCTCATCAAGTTATGAAGGTCTAGGGGAATGTGATACGAAGATTACGTACACCACACAGACCTATTCTATGTCTTTGATTGAAGCCCTTGGAATCCACATTACCACTGCTTGTAAACATTGGTTATTGGATAAGAAACGACAATAGTATCTATACAGAGTACTTCCAAGGGAGACACATAATGTCATCTTTGACCAGGTACTTTGATTGACTATGTTCAACTCGGTTGTAGGTGATATGACAAAAGTGGACACTGCATGAACACTCAGATTTACGCAGGGTAAAGTTTCTTAAAAGTTGTTTAAATCAGCATGTAAAGCTACTTAAAGTTGCATACCGTATTTCATCGATTAGAAGCCTGGGCTTGTAATGATTTCAAGTGACAAATTGACCAGGCTTATATTTTGGGGAGGCTTATATTTGAGGAAGGCTTTTATTTATTTCACTAAAAGATTTACTCTTTCCCTTTGCCTTATTTATGTGATATATAATGTAATATATGAGTATTATTGAGGCATCGGTATACATATTCCCTCCAGCAGCCTTTATAGTGCTGCCACCTGTAGGTTACTTGTAGTACTACTCCTGTCTCCACCTGGTTACTGTGTTGTAGCAACCACACTCCTCCTCCACCTCACCCACTCACTACTGGAGTTTTGGTGTTAAGTTTTTTTTTTTTTTTTATGTTTAGTGTTTAATAATAAAGGGCGCTTAGCCAGCCACTAAACATTTATGGCCAAATCTAAGTATATCTTGTTCTGTGTTTGGATCATGTATACTCGTCATTATATTATTTAGGGGACGATCTAATAAGATTTATTCCACGATTTGAACAAATTTACAGATATTTTCTGATGATGAAAATCATAATAATATAACTTTATCCCCATTTGGATATGTCTACATTGTCGTTTGATGATTAATTTGTACAGGAAATATATCGATATCAAACAGTTAAGTCAAATTATGACTACCTAAGTGACCTAAATTGGATTTGTGGCCCAGGCTTATACTCGGGGCCCGGCTTATATAAGGCCCAGTGTCCCTTTGGGCCAGGCTTATAAACGGGGCAGGCTTATATTCGAGGCCAGGCTTGTAATTGAGGAAATACGCTAATGGCTATAATACTTCAGCTTTAATCAACTTTAATCGACTTAAGTGGCAGTGATTATGACAAAATGTATCTTAATTTACGTTACAGAAAGGAAAATGGGTAAAAAAAAACAGTGATCCTTGAAATATTTTGAAACACAAATATCCAATCAATCATCAAACAATGAGAAACACAATTGATGTAGACATCGAGAGTGTATGAAACCAACTGGAATACCGTACGTAATATTGAAAAGGACACCGATAGCCCTAAAAAATTGGCGCCGTATGCCCACCATACATTCATTAAGCACCGAGGGGGTGCGTTCCTGCCTTCAGTGACAGACGTTGTCCTGGAGGCTGTTGTGAAAAGGATTGGGAATTTAATTCTCATGGAAGTCAGTTCCCGGCTCTACTCAACTCTGAGAATGCAATCCCAACCCTATACTATAATTGAAGGGACTACCTGCAATGGGGACCTGCTTAGGCCAAGGAATTAGAGGAAGGAACTACAAGGGAATGGGTTCTTACTTGGGAAGTACTCACTGATTCTGGACCATTGGAACCACTCTGGGTAGCACCTACTTTTAGGCAACACAACAGGGGATTGTTTAATATAGGGAAGTCAGATCCCCTTTGGGAATAGCACCTCCAACAGAACTGAGTTCAACTATTTTGCAACACCCTCCTTATGATGTAGACAGACTGGGGGGTAGTGACAAGGCTAATATTTGTTACAGGGGCTTGGTGTCAAGCTGAATAATATAGTTGGTGAGCGATGGGATGGTGGCTAGTACATGTAACACTGAAGCTTACTGACTGTGTCAAGAAAGCACAGTGTTATATTTTGCACACTTCAATTCAATATGAGCTTAAAAACATATAAATAAATTGAGAATTCATCTCAACCTCTGCTGTTCGGCCCAACTGTGTGTCATGGTGATGTAGAATCGTAGAATGTTTTACATAGGATGGGCACAACATCAGCCATGTGATGAGAGTCTGATCATGTCCTGCAGCCAAGCAGCCTTTCAAAGAAGATGGCTATCCCCTTCACTGATATAAGCACCACTAGGAGCAATTCGAGGTTGACACGTGTATAAGTGACATGTACTGCAGCTTTCACAATCTACGGCTGCAGGATCCCCACCAAATCGTAATGGAAACCCCACACAAACTCTATGGCTATTCCAAGGCGTACCGGGACCAGGCCAGTCATAGGGTTTGAGAAATGACTAGCGTGTGGAGAACCTGTCAAACTTGGGGCGCAGCCTCTTGTTCCTTGCAGGTCTTCCAATGGCAGGTCCAGAGAAATAGGCTCATAATCCCCATATCTATAGCTGAGTCACGCCTAGGCAACCATACCCTGCCTTACATACATATCAGCTCTGACCACGCTGCACCATGCATACATCCATCAATAATTGGCGGTGCAATAGTTTACTACAGTTTAGACCTTCCCACTGTATGCAAATTATATTTGATTTACCCCTTGTCCAGTGCCAAGTGCTGCATACATAAAAGCGATAGGGAATAATTCGCTTATGTCGCATTATTTGATTTAGGGCCCTTCAATATGCAGGCTGTGGCCCCTCACTAGAATGCGCCATCATACCATTGTGCATTGTATTGTATGCTGATCCAGCCCACAGTGTATGGGAGCATGTCACCCTGAAGGGGAGAGGGTGGGGCTAATCACACCCCTGTATGTATACCTCCTCCATGGTGGAATACTGTACCTGCAGACCAGTAGGGGGCGATTGCACTGCTTCTCCGCATAAATCTACCAGAGGGCGTTTGTGTTCCCTATATGCTATCCCTGCCTACCTAGATAAAAAGCATTGGGGGGCAAAATTACTGTAAAATCAATATAAAAAAAAACATTAAGCTAATTTTTTATGCAGAATTCAATGGTCTCATTTAAAATGCACCATTTTCGGTAGAAATGACCCCTATTTGGATGGTAAAATGAACATTTTTCATAAGAAATCAGCCTATATGCCTGTTCCAGGTTGCCATGGCAACCATTCCAATAATCAAAATTTGCAGATTTTTATGCCAATTTTCAGGGAAACTCACTAAAGACTCAAATCTGAAATCAGAAATAGAAAATTCCTTAGATAGATGACAAAAATCACCATATTGTTATGTATTTTTTACTGAAAAGGCTGATTTATTGTATTTTTAGATATTATTATGGTTTATAATGTATTAAGAGCTTAATCATCAATTTCGAATATGAATAACGACCTATGTTCAAGGTGGGGTTCTGACATAACTTCTAGGAATATTTAAGCCAATGATGTATCATTTTAAAGATTTTCAGATAAACTTTGATAATGAGTTTCCCTGCAGATGGGTGTTTTTGCTCACCTGGTCACATATAGACAAGAGGGCGACCCAAGCACTATGCACTCAGTGCGAAAAGAAAAATAGATTGTTGAATTAACTGGGGATTCCCGTTAAATTGTACAGCAGATTACCATATTCTCGATATGGTGAATTAAAATGATGTGTGCAATGAAGCCCCATAGAGCTATACAGTAAAGCTGTTTTCCTTTTACATTGAAATATGCTGTCAGGTTATATGTCACATCATTTCACACCAGCTGGCAGTTTGGCTTATATTCGTATGGGCCCCTATCTTTAAATTCACATTAGTGTTTTGAAATTTGGAGGAATATCTATACTGTGTCTTCAATATAACCTCAACAGTCAAATCCTAAAGTAATTCTGACAGACTTAGACAGTGTTAGATGCATCAATTAATAATTTGATTTTATGCGATGTATGTATAATATCGATAGCTATCTTGTGGCAATACAGAATAAAGTTATCCTTACCCAGTTTTTCCATTGGGTATGTATCCTTAGGGAATGCTATAGATGTTTAGTTGTGCTCATTGCATGTACTTGCCAGCCCTGGTAGCCATTATCACAAAGTCCTGCCCACAACAATATTGTGTCGTGATTTGGACAGGGAATCAAATTGGGACGTGGAATAAAAAATCTATGGAGTAATTTGCATCTACAGTATAACATCAGATCATTAAAATGTCTAGTAATACAATTGGTTCACTGAAAATGACGAGGACTCTGTGTGAGAATAATTTTTCCTCTGTCAAAGCTGTGGTAGAGGTTTTATGTCAAAGTTGCCAGAGAGTCATCACTAAGTCTTCTTTACAGTATTCATAGCATAACGTTAAGTTTGCAATTGTGTGAACTGTACTGCCATGTCAAGATTTTGATTCACTTTTTCATCTTCACTCGAGGACTTAAGTTTTGTCTAAATTCAGAACATTCTATAGCACTTCTCCCAGTGAGTCATTGACAGTGCTGAAGACAGGCAACATCAGCTTCTTCTTTTTCTTTTTTTCTTTTTTTTCTAGTCAGTGTTAGTACCTAGGACTAGTCCCATCATGATACCCAGAAGGTTTAGGATATGCTATAGTCCCTTGGCCTGCCCTGTGAAGGAAAAGGGCTGAACATCCTCGGGCACCAAATCCTGAATCAATGTTGAACACAGGCTGGCAACTGCAGGCAAATGATATTTAGGGGGTACCGAACTTACAACTTAACATTGAAAGGCTCTGGGGGAGATTAGATTTAGGAGTCTGTCATGGCTGTTGCATAATCCGATATGATTCATAGCTGGCCTGAGTAAAATGCCCCCTAGTGGACAGCAGGGTCAATAAAGCACGCCATTTTTCATTATGATAAGAACAGTGGGGAGGTTGATAGATTTGTATCGATAAAAGGGGCTTTCAGAAACCCCACAGTGATAGATGCATGCAAATGGGTTGTATAGTGCATACTCACACATGCAGTTTTCCCCATTAATAGTTGGCGGTATGAACATAAAAAAGATGGAGCTGCATGCAGGGAATCAATCCATTATGAAGTAGGTGTTGTGTTAGTAAATATGCAGGCTGCATGCATGTCACACAAAGCCGAATGCCCCAGTTTGGAGAGCCAACCACGGTTGGTTATAGAAGCCTGAGTTGCGCAGCCACCAATGCTATATGACAGTTTAACGCTTGCTAGGAGGGTGTTGCTCCTAAGAGCTGTGAGTATGTGCCCTCTTTTCTAAACAAGTCATGCACTGCTTCACCTAAGTACTTGCACTCACCACATTAGTCTGAAAAGTCACCTGCCTTGTTTAAAATAGAGAGAGCTGCACTACCAGGTACCTACTCATGTCACACACTCTATAGTTTATTATACTGACTGACTTCTCCCAACTAGGTACCTACTCAAATCCCCCTTTTTAGCACCGTACTTGAATGACCACTTGTGAGCAACAAAAGTGACAAGTGAGAGCTACATGAAAAGAAAGGACTAGAAATGAGGGCATTTTTAGCCAGCTCTTCCTTTTACTATAGGAGCAACACCCTCCTGGAAACAAGGGCATTTTTAGCCAGCTCTTCCTTTTACTATAGGAGCAACACCCTCCAGCTGCAGTGTTTCATACTATATACTAGTAGCCTATGCTAAATCAACTCTTCTAACCCGTTTTAACCTGCTGAGCTCATCTGCCATGATTTTATTGATAGGACCATCATTTCGATAAAGAATGTAGGGAAAGGACACAATCACTTCAATACATGCAAAATCAGGTCAAAAGTTGTCACAGCGATGTTCAGGAATTATAGTTTCAATTTCATCAAGCCCTAAACTTTCTATGATTTACACAAAACTTTGCAATATCCTAAGTACTTTGTATTGGATTGAATATCAAAATCCTGAAATGCTCAAAGCGCTAACATGTGTAAAGCAACACAGCCAAGAGGATAATCAATGGCATGGTGACTGCTGAGAATTCCTGCCGCACACACAGGCTTTACACATTGCCTCACCAAGCTCTTAAAAATAGCACTTTGCCTGCCTGTCGTCTTGGTGGCGCCCTCTCGATGTGTCATGCGTCACTAGAGGTGTCACGTGACCCAGGTCACGTTATGTCACCTAGCGG
The DNA here is from genome assembly GCA_949317995.1 of Acholoe squamosa. NCBI lineage: Eukaryota > Metazoa > Annelida > Polychaeta > Phyllodocida > Polynoidae > Acholoe > Acholoe squamosa. The sequence continues at coordinate 43,347,246 of OX439038.1, forward strand.
GGCCACCTTTCCACTTATGGCCCTACTATACCAATACCTTCTGTTGCGCCGCTGCAATTTATGGATGTGGGCTACACATGAACAGTGTACTACCCCCGTTACAATGTCTAGACCTTGACATCATACGTGCCTTTCTGAAAAAAAAGCAAAGTCTGATGAGTCAATGCTTATCTATAAATGCTGTTTCAGTGATGATCATTCGATGTGCTTTTTTATACAGTTTGTACTAGCCTACCAATTTAGCATACACACTATATATAGTTTGATGAAGGTAAATTATACTTCACATTTCCACTATATATCTGAGGTTCTTCAAAGTTTCCACTTTTGGACAAACTCTGGCTTCCTCCTCACTTACGACATGGACCTGTACAATAATATAATACTGTACTGTTCAGGTCCATGCTTATGATCGAATATAACCCAAGCATGGAGTTGGGTGGAGGGGGGTATGTTATGTACTCATACTATTGCATCTCTTGTCATAAAACATACACTTTTAAATCATAAAAAGTAACTTCAATCTTCTCATCCAGAAGTATAACTCAGAACTAATGGTGGTGTTGTCATATATGGCGCCTTATTCCATTAGTGTTATACCTCCCCATAGGGCTCACTCCGTGGGTGTGCGGCACAGATAGGGGCGTCTGGTTGCAGCCACCCTGCTTAAACCAACAAGATTTAAGGCAAGGGCCCTGCATGATCTTGCTGCAGGGAATTACAGAAATAATATATCATATACCTTTCGTGTTCTTCCCATGCATGACCCTTGCATAACGGTACTCCCAGCAGCATCACTTAGGCTGATTAAAGGTGAGTAAATGGTGCCGTCATAGCCTGGACTTTACACTGCCACAGTGGTAGCCAGAGAGATGAATGATGAAAATCCAGTCTAAGGTAGCATTCCACTCTGTCTCAGTCGCAGTACCAGGAGAGGAGCCTGGCACTTTACACTTTTAACACGTGGCCAGAGGGAGCCAGGTGCCATTAGCAGGGTCCTCCCCATGTAGGTGGTGTCTGCATGGCCTGCCCAGGAGTGTCTGGTTTACTGCCAGTTCAGGGAAGGCATGTGGAAATTCTCAGAAGAAATCTCCAACTAGGGAGAAGAAGGTTGATGTTGCAATGGTTGGATGGCAGAATGGGTAGTTCCGGTTTATCTCTGTGTTGAGGTCTGTTGTGTCAACTTCTTCATGTCTGTGTTAACCTACATGTTATAAGAATAAGTTGTGCCCTTCCCTTCACAATTTTATGCGATAAATCACCAGACACATTGGGAACTCTGGTGTTATGAGTCAGCGTTAAGGTCTTCATTTGCGATTATCAATAACTCTCTGAAAGATTGGTCTTTAATTTAGATTCTATGGATAATCTTAGAACTACACTCTATAAGTTTGAGACTTATGCTGTAACTGGTTGCTTATCTATGAAGGGAGTAGTATTTGTACCTTTCAAATTCATTTGCTACTGAAACATCCCACAAAGTTCCCTACAGAACTTTCATTCCCATGCCCATTATTCCTGCCACAGGATTAAATATCCAAAACTGCCATTTACTGGATGCCAAAATTCAATCAGGATCCCTAACAATAATGTGCAATTGCGATGAGGAAAAATCATGAAGACATCATCTTATCAGATCCAAATACTGAAATCAAATAAGGCTGCATTACCAATTAGGATAACCTAATTATAAGGTAATTCAGAGGAATTCTGTTGGTACAAAATTGCACTCGTGAGTTGGAATGACATGTTCAAGTGTAAGAAGGAGTTGGCAGCATTGTCTTCAGGCAGGAGTTATTCAGAGCGGTTCAACATAGGACTATGCCAATGTGGCCTTACAAAAAGCATGGCTGAGTAATGTCAGGTCGGCCGCGAGGAAGCCAAGCATGCGCTGAAGACGGTCTTGAGCAACTCGCTTCATCACGCGAGCTGCTCATTGGCCGTGAAGCCGTCTCTAATACTGCAGGTCATAGTAACAATGGATGTGCTGCACAATGGGAGCTTCTCATGGCTGTGCCGTGGGCTACCATGCAGCAATGCTCACAGTAGTGTTGGTAAGGGTTAAATCTTGCTGATCTCTGTGGGCATGGAGCCCACAAATCACAATACCACCTTCCCCGTGCGAATTGTACCCTTACATCCTCACTACTTTTCACGACAGGCTTCAGAGCTTTTAGCATCTATGGAGCCCAGTTATTATCAGCCTAAACATATATGTGTGTATTATGTCATCCTGACAATGAGGAACACTGCTCTCTTGACAATATAGAAATAATTCTCAGGAAGATATGGGCAGGTATTGAGCCTACTTATTGCTATAGTAACCATATATGTATGTACTATGTAACTCTGACAGCCAAGGAAATCGTCTCGACTTGAAGTAACTTCCGGTAAATATAGGCAGACCCATATTGAATCAGTATGGTAGGTGGGCTTGATTCACGAAATTTAGTGGTTTGCCACCAGCCTAATATTACAGATAATGTGACACCATGAGAGAGAATTAGGAAGAGATTGTACCCCCCCCCTCAATAGTAGATTACTTGATATTCAACACCCCCACCCGTCACCGAATCGATGGAAGCAGCTAGATGTAATGCCATCAGTACTCATGATCCCTTAATAACTAGTGATGGAGATGACAGCTGTCTATCCCGAATTAGAATAAGACGATTTGAATTGGCATAATTGAGAGGAGGCTGTGTCGGTGGGGGTCTATGTCACACAGCAACATGAACAATTAAGATAACATTTTAAGTAACGATCACAATACACGTTGCCCACAATAGGAGTGGTAAATATCATATAACAAAAGGAGGAAATGTTGAATCATAGTAAAGGGAGTCCTTGTGTAGAGGAGCATAAGTTCTGAAAACTGTTCATAAATGATATGTTATACATTTTAGCAGATTGTTTGACCTAAGTGTCCTTTGTGCCTATTAATGAGTAGTAGCATTGTGCTGGGTAAGATAAATGAGAATGGGGTATAGTGGGCTGGGTGTGGTTTACCATATGGGAAGGTGCCACAATTGTGAGCGTATAAGGCAGCAATTCAACCAGCTTGACGATCAATAGGTAGTGCAGGCCAAATCCTCTTTAAATTCCAGCGAGGTGGACCCTAGTCCCACACCCATCCGCAATCTCCCCTGAGCCTATCTAACACACTGGCACATGCAAATAATAAAACGATCTCATTGACTGATGCCAGTGAGTTTCTTTCATCCAGGACTCCTTCTTTAATACCTCTATCCCCCAAGCTTCTCTCTGCTCGATACCTCCTCCCACGAGGAGGATTATACACCAGCTAGGATAATTTCCTGTTCTAATAAAGATAACAAATTAAATTCTGCTCAAAACCTCAAGATTTCAGTCCAAGTTCCCCTTGGCCATCAGACCCGTTGATTATAGAGGAATATAAGAGGAGCCTAACAGTTTCTGCCATGTATCCCCTGATACCATGGAGTATCATGCAGCATTACTCTGATTAAGCCTATGGCAATTAATCTAGGGATATGGTCGGAATGGTTTAGATTTTGACATAACATTCATTAAGATTTTTTCTCACACTAGGCAAACCTTCCTAGTGAGGTGCCTGCTATCAATGAGAATGACATGCATGTTTTGCCCACATGTTATATCAATATACTTTGGTCAGATTTTCTTCTCTGGTACTGGGATTAACATTGCAGTCAAGGGTCCAGCATCAACATCAGGTAAACAATTGATCAATTGGCATATGCTGAATAAGGCTACCTAAGGAGGGGGATTTCTCATATTGAGTCTTCCACTCTTGAAAATAGAGGTGAAAGCTCTCTCTATGTAAGGCTGCATCCACTGCGACGGATGGACCATCCGTCTCCCTTCATCCGTCATTTTCTCCCTAGAAATCAATGATAAATGTAGTGGTTCATCTCGTTAAGTTAGATTAAGTAATCATAACGAAGAGAGAAAAAGTTTCCGGGTAGGCAACCGAGCTTTTATTTCATAGCTTATGTTACATACGATCATGGCCTCAGAGGACTACATGCTACTAGGGCATTCGGTTACCCTTTCGGGTAACGACCTGGTTGAGCAGTGGGTGAAACCACTACTGGAGAACATAGGAGTAGAACCAGCCTTATATAGGGGAAAAGCCCGCGAAAACTCAGACCGGCCACGTGACGTGTGGCGGACTAGTGGTAGGCCCCCTGGTGTAATGGATACGAACCCAGAGGCAGGTGCTGCCACCTGCCATCCGGATTCCCCCACTACACCCGAAGACCTAGGTCTGAGTCCCACGGGTACATGAACGTAAAAGTGTAAATACCATACCCCTACATAAATATGATGGATGAAACCGACGGATAGTCCATCCGTCGGCAGTGGATGCACCCCCTACTCTAAGAATCATCCCCTTTTGTTGATGCACAAATCGATTTTTGATAGTGTTATTGGGTTGAATAGTGGAAATGGTATTACTAATAGTAAATAAGAAAACGCTGGTGAAAACGATGGGAGGTGTTGTGCCACTAAAACGCTAGCGATGATGATGATAAGAACCAATTGTTGAATTGGCAATAGAGGAATGACTATACTCTGATGTATCACTATTGTACTATTGACTCTGTCTGGATGCTACCAGTCCTCTCGGGAGTATCAATAGATGTTGTCCGATGGCTGATACTAAAGCCATTGTTAATCATACAATGGTGCAGTAAGGAAGCTAAGTGGATTGGTGCATACAATTTACTGATTACAATGGCGTTGGGGAGCATCATGCATGGCACATCGGTGGTCAATATGGCCTATATATTGTTAGTCTGTGTCAAAACCTTGGTGTGAGTATTCGTGGTAGTAATTATTGTTTAAACGCCAGACCTTATGTATGCCACCAGTTGAATGTAGTGGAAAAGCCTTTCACTCAATGATGTTCCCATATTGGTTCACCTTGTGGCATCACCTCCATAGACTTGGGATCATTTTAGTTAGATAGAAATATTTTGCCATTCGATTACTATCACATGTGAAGTACAGAGTCAGACAGAAGAGGAACAGCATCAAGATGATAAAGATAACGGTGATAAGCATGATAAAAACATTTCAAAACCGTAGTAGATATCAAACAGACATACATCAGTTTATCTGACAACATCCACCTTTTCATTTTTTGTTAAATCTGCGATTGATACTCATGTGTACGTTATAAATCCCACATCACCAATAGCCTAGTTATCTATACGTAACTTCAGTTAAACGTTTAGAATTACTGCATAGAGGATTGAGCAGTTCTAAGGACTATTTTCTTAGACCCCCTAAGTGGTTATGCGACAGTCTTATCAAATTGAATCGATGCTTTCTTATTTGGTGAATGTCATCTTTTCGGTTCATTGAATTCCTACTCAATAAGGCCTAATGGCATTTCCTCGTTCTCTGTTGGAAAGGAGAACCAGCCAAGGACATTAAAAACATTGAAGGTTTAGCTGAGCCATATCATTTTAAATCCCCGAACCGTAGCTAGAGTTTGCTGTTTCAGTATCTTCTGCAGTTAACGTAGCAATAAAACCATATATGAAATTATTATTATGCAGTCCATACGAAAGTTTTTCTCCCATGCAGGCCATTCAGTCCTCCAGATTTTGCCAGCTAAAGCTAGTGTCCGGCAGGTTCCCGTATTGACTTATCAATTACGGGTATAATTCTAAAAAAACATACAAAAAGAAATATCAAGAATAGTATACATGTATGTACGGACTCCTGTGGGTATAGATGATCCCCAGATCTATTTGGAAAATGTACGAACCATTAACGGGTTAGGGCTGATTGCAAGATACAAACCATACTTGTAATTATCCTGCCATCATTTCCAGGAATTTACACATAACCCAAATGTATATGATGTTGCTTCTTCTGGATGGTACTTTAGAAACTGATGGCGTTAACAAGGCATCCCGAGAGTCTCGTTGCTCAATTGGATAAGAAAGGTTCTGCTAAGGCAAGGGAAAAAATGAGTATGTTTCAAGCTCCATAGCCTAAAAATGTTATCACCAAAGCCCTTCAAATTTACCTATATTCAAGACAGTCATGGAGACGTTAGATCTACCTTGAAAATGTCCTTCAGTCTTCAAATCACCACAGATCAGAATATGTAAATTTGTAACCTCGAACAAATTTCCGAATAGTTTTGAAAATGATCCGAAAATGGGAAAACGATACATTCTTTTTGACATTGTATAAAATGTACAGGGTCAGCCTAAACTATTGGCAGTTGGTTGTAGTTCCGGGGGCCACTCCCTATCTTTTCTATAGTTTCCATGTGTGAACAAGCCCTTGGATTTGGTACCCTATTCACGGGTAGAAATATGGCTAATTCTGGACCCTTATCAAGGGAAAATGCGAAATACCATATCATAATTAAGGGTGTACCTCCAAAAATACCCCCTAATACTAAGAACTATGACCCAAATGAAACTATAACAATATAAGTTGTTCCTAAATCAGCCATTTAGTAATAAAACTATACAGAACAGGTTGTATTTGGTGCATAACTGGTTCAATAGGTACCCCCTATTCCCTCAAAATGACCTAAAAAAAACTCCCCTAATCAAGAGCCTCGAGGGCCCGTGCCTATGGTCCTAAAATGGCCCCTTCCCCCCGGGGATGGAATTAACAAGGAATAGGATATCAAAACCAGACTTGTGGTGTGGTTTTAATTTTTAACTCTTCCTTTACCGAATACGCATGAATGTGTGATCAATCTCTTCGGTTTTCCTAACACAAAAGCAACATAGTCTTTAATGTTGTTCATATCTACAACTTATTTCGACCACGCCAAAGCAAGCTGTTCAAGCTATTCTGTATGAGCTGTTCAGTGCCTCGCCATGTAACAACGCAGGGGCCCACTTTATAAGTGGCAGACATTACTGCAGGAGGGATGTCCCACATCTCATGCAGTACTCCATGGGCCAGCAAAGTGCCTCTGTGATGGTCCTCAAGGGACTTCTGAGGGCACTCCTGACGGTCTGACCGATGCCCTCCTTAGTATGCCAATGGATGGCTAGAGAACAGTTTAATGGAAGTCAATGAATATTGTTCAGGTGCAATGTTTGGCACGCACGTATATGTGGGAATACAGCACACTGTCCAAGTATAATAACCAGCTTATACCAGAGTCTGTATGCAATATATATGACGTGTAAAATCCATTGTTCTCCGTGGCCACTGTGGTATAATCTACCATATAGTTTATGGTTGTATTGTAATCTTGAAATACATGAACTTACAATAGATTAAATGAAAGTAGCTATTGATGCCAATGGAAAGTGCATAGTCAGTGGCTACTATCTACCAATTCCGGATGGATTGCTATAGCGTTGACATGGCTTGTGATTATATAGAATATTAGATGCGCTGACAAATGATATTAAAGATTCCCAGGTCGTGGGTTGGACGCTGGACCGTTGGCATGGTACGCTGGTCATGACAAGGCGTTTCATCATACAATAGTCTCACGCTGAGTGGCTGAATGTTCCCAATGTGTCTTCTTGGCAACTCTGTAGCATGCCTCTACATCTACATCAGCCGGATAACGGGTATATACTTATTATGGTATCAACCTACGACAGATTCTTGTATACAGATCTATTTTATAGATTATATTTTGGTTTAATTTCCATCTAACACAGAACTCTGAGCAGTTAGTCCTGGGTCACCACTAGAAATATCCACCATCATCTCTTGGTTATTAGAATAATCCCTTGAGCCCACACATCAAGATGCAGGTCCATATGACCCTGAAGCTGTGGGTCTGGGTGGACAGTACCTGATCATGGAGAAAGTATCTTTCGAGGTTGCGAGACCACCATATAGACCCCGGTGGTCAAGTCTCGTGAAATGGGGTCACATTGGGTCACAAATTGAGGAATCATACTTGCCGCATATTTCCCTACCACATACATTTAATTTTGGGTTCAACTATACTTATGTCATAACAAGCTAATGAAATAAGGAATCAGATGGTAAAGGCAGAATTGATTCATTTGAAAACTACAATGAGATAAATGATATAAAATGTGGCATGTATGGTTCTGTGCCACATTTACCCGATCACTTTGATAGTGTCCTGAATCAGAAATGCTTTTATGCTTCTTTCCTAAATATAACACATGGGGGAAGAAAATATATGACACATATGGTTCCACACTGTGTCATTATCTATCCAATGCGTTATTCACATCCAACTAGGTCAGTGAAGTATGAACTGAAAGTTATTCCGAACAAGCTGTTAATTGGCAATGGCGCCCTGTGGCAGACTGCAGCTAGGGTCAGAATAGTCACATGGACCCACAAAGGTGTGTTACCAAGTAAGTACCTTCCTGTGTCTGCCCATGCCATTCCTACCAACTGCTGATACAGCAGCAGCTGAAGGGGAGAATAGAAATTAGGTATGTAAGTTGTAGAATATCTCTTCATCCTACCATTTTGTACAGAGAATCACCAGCAGCTGGTCTGACTCTCTGCAGTTAACCAAATTCCTGGATTTGTACAAGAAAAGGACGATATTATCTGGGCATTGGAACAAAGTAAAACTAGAAAAAAAACTAAACAAGATAAACAGGAATGTAAACAATAAACAGTAAACCAGCATTGTACCTCAAACAAGGTTGTTTTTGTGAGGCTCATAGTTCTCTCTGAGGTGGGACCAATGTGGTTGCGAAGCATATAACGGCATATTGGGGAAAAACCACTCCATAAAGCAGTTATTCAAACAGCGTCCTCCAATGCCAACAGTTGTCTCTTTCACTCAACAGACAGCCCGGGAAATAAGTGTCCGCAAACGGTCTGTTTGTCTACCACATTAAATCAGGCGATAACTGAGGCTGGAAATAAACTGGGGACAAATTCTAAACAAGTCTGCCAAGCAACATAAATACAACTGTGAACGAATGAGGCATTGCAGCTGCTGAACCTGTTGATATTCACCCACATCAAATTCAACATGGAAAATACATTAGGCAGCGTTTTTACTAGTTGTGAACGTAGTTAAGCCATGATAGAGAGGGAGGGGGGTAGCAGATGGATGATTGCGCATGTATTTTTAGTGGTGTAGAGCTGAGTGGAGGTGTGAGCTTTTAGTGAGGTAGCTTAAAGTTACCAATATGAAGTAACAATAAGGAAGGGAGAGGTAGATTAGAGATAATCTATCTTACTGCACAGGTAGAGGAATTCGGGGCTTGCAACAAGATGGGTTCTGGGTTGATATGTCGTATCGTGGCAATAAACTCAAATAGTGAAGAGTCAGCATTACAGGATAGATTATCATATTATAGAAATAGATATTGCATTAAAAGTACATTCCCAACTAAATCGACCCAAAATTGAGCTGTGAAATAAACCCATACAGGCTTCCATTATCGATTTTCCTATCAATTGGTCCCTTTATCTTAAGAAAGTCAAATTTTGATGACATTCGAGGGAAATACTGAAATGGGGGCTGTAACTGACCAATCAATGTCTTTGCTAGCCTGTATGTTTTGATTGGGTCATAATGCATCCCTTACTGGTTTTGATAAGTGAGAGCCGACAGAAAAAAAAATCTGTATACTGTATTGTTGTATTTATATGTTAAAACGAATTTTACAGCATCTAGACTTCTACTACATACCTAGAGTTATATGTTCTATAGAAATGTTTAATAATAATGTGACACGATCTGCGAAAAGGGGTCTTAGTGCAGGGGGCAATAAGACCCCCTTTCCCAGTACATGTCACGTATCTTGAAAAGGAACCAGTTGGGTTCAAGATATGTAAGAAAATACTTTTAAAAGGCCAAATGAAGCCATAGATCATTTTGAACCTAACTATTGGCCCATGTTAACACTAAAAGTTTGGAATAACGAGTGACACATGACAATATCGATGTTATGCATATGACATTATCGATGTTATTCTGTTTGTTTTCCCCCGACACCTATTCTTTTCAAAAGTAATCGTGAAGAGGACTCCGTGTGGTGGGCCCAAGCGACCACTGTTGATGAGAGTTTCTATATGAATTGAACAATGAGTTCTTCTTTGTATGATTAACGAGTATCATTCTGTGTTAGTAAGCATTTAGGTTCGGGTGACCATGTGGGAAGATGGCAAATGTGAGCATGTGAATGAGCAATTCAACCATCGTGACAATCGATAGGGGTGTGAGCCATATTGTTGTTACGTTCTGGTGAGTCCCCGGCCTACGGAGCCCCTAATAGGACATGCAAAAAATATTCCTTTGGGTACTGGAACATTCCTGCGGATACAGGGACATTCCTGCGGATACTGGGACATTCCTGTGGCTACAGGGACATTCCTGCGGATACTGGGACATTCCTGTGGATACAGGGACATTCCTGTGGATACTGGGACATTCCTGCGAATACATAAGCAAATGTCAACGACCATTGAATATTTTTGCATCGTATTCCCCGAAGTGAGTCTGCCGTATTCAACGAGGCCTTATAGGCCGAGTTGAATGCGGACAGACTCACCAAGGGGAATACGATGCAAAAATATTCCATGGGAGTTGACATTTGCATTTATGTCATGGCCCTATGGGGTTAATTTGCTTTAAAATAGAGAAACACAGCTCAGATCTGTTCAGAATCCAAGATGGCGGACACCCATTGAATACGGCCACATTGTATTCCACCCCCCCCATTGAATACGGCATGTCTGGTACTATTCTATAGTAACGGTCGTATCTGCCATGACATAAAGGGACATTCCTGTGGATACTGGGACATTCATGCGGATACAGGGACATTCCTGCAGATACTGGGACATTCCTGTGGATACTGGGACATTCCTGAGGATACTGGGACATTCCTGCAGATACTAGAACATTCCTGCAGATATAGGAGTATTCCTGCAGGTACAGGAGGATTCCTGAAGGTACATGAGCTTCCTCATAAACTTCATCATAACTTGTTTTATAATGTGCAAAAACTTAAAGAAATTAGTTAATATAAAACAATTTTAGAAATATGGCCCTATCTTTGCTTCTAATTGGCCAATTTGAAAAATTCTTTCACCATTGGAAAGCTGAGATCAGGTCATACCTTCAGTATCCGCAAGAATTATTCAGTATCCGCAGAAATTATTCAGTATCCGCAGGAATTGTTCAGTATCCGCAAGAATTGTTCAGTACCCGCAGGAATTATTCAGTATCTGCAGGATTTTTTCAGTATCCACAAGAATTGTTCAGTATCCGCAAGAATTGTTCAGTACCCGCAAGAATTGTTCAGGAGGCTGTTGCACAATCCACAAGATTAGCTCTCTTCTCACTCTGTTTTGCCTCTACCGTTGCACAAACATTTTCTCGCTGTTTTTGTCCTCCACTTTTTGCACAACAAGAATAAAACCGTTGCACAATCATTTTCTCGTTCTGATAAACTCGTTGTGTCGACTTTTTTATGTCAACAGCTAGAAAAAAAAGGCAGTTACTCTCGACGTACTGCCTTTTGGTTGTTTAACATTGGTCCCTATGGGGAGTCTAGCTGTGACATTTCGCACTGGAACCAGAGTACTAGGAGGGAAATTTGAACTCGGCAAAATGGCAGACAGGGATAGACTAGGAAGAAAGAGGAGGAAATGTAAGAAAAGGGACACTCCCTTTACTCTTTTCACTGATGATGAGTTTGTTGCCTGTTACCGGTTGAGCAAAGAGGTTGTCAAGGAGCTGGTAGAGGACTACAAGCTCTTCAGCAAGTTTAAGGGCTCCAAACGTGGAGGAGGGCTGTCCTACATTGACAGGGTAATGTATCGAACCTTATCTCTCCCCTCTCTTGTCTGTCTTTGGTTAGTTTCATTAAAAAAAAACATTCCATACGTTGGGGGGGGGGGGGGTTCACAGGGATCCCCCATATAAAATTCATGTCTTAGTCCTCTTGTTAATTTTCTGTAGAGTCCTGCAAAAAAATCCTTCTTCATGTACGTCAATGTAAAAAGACTGATTTCTTTTTCTTTTGCAGTTCTGCTTAGTTATTCGCTATTTCGCCACGGGTAGCTTCTATAGCTTGACTGGGGATTCACAGAAGGTCTCGAAGTCTGTAGTCTGCAACTCTGTGAAGGATGTGGCTGGGTTCTTCTACCGCAACCGGAACAAGTTCATCAGATGGCCTAACAGTTTTGAGGCAAAGCTCCAAGCAGCTCTCAAGCTGTACTGTCACAAGGTAAAGAGGAACGGGGGAGAAGAGATTGAGCAGAAGACCCCCTTCGTTTTTGGATTCGTGGATGGGACCCATATCCCCATTCAGTGCCCCTCAGACAACGAGAGCTCGTATGTGAATCGGAACGGATATCACTCTATCAATACCACAGTAAGTATTCTGTTCATGTTTTTTTTTATATTTAATTTCTTTTATATATTTCGTACAATTTTTGTTTATGACAATGGAATAAAAAGAAAAATGTAAGGAATGTATTTTATTTCTTCAGCTTTCTCACTCTAGTCTATTTCTTCCTTCAGATAGTGTGTGACTACGACAAGAGGATAATATTTGCCGATCCACGTTTCCCTGGCTCTGTCCACGACTCATACGCTTTGGCTTGCAGCCCGGTAGGGGATGAGCTGGAGGAGGAGAAATGGGGAGACTTCGTCCTGCTTGGAGACTCAGGGTGAGTAATTTTTTTGTCTGTTTTGTCACCATAGATTAAAAAAAGAAATGTTTGTTCCAGACAAAGAAGCCATCTGTTAATAATCAGCACAACAGAAATATTATTTCTCCCTTTGTTTGCTGTATTTTATAGGGTTTTTTTAAGTGAAAATAAACATTTTTTCTAGGTATGGCCTACGTCGCAACCTCTTCACTCCATTCAAGGATGAGACGTCGCCTAAGATAACAGCCTTCAACAAGTGGCACAAGAAGAGTCGTGTCAGGGTGGAACAGAGCATAGGGATCCTGAAACAGCGGTGGAGGTAAGAAAGGCCTTATGTCCCTTTCTTCTTTTCTCTTTCCTTTTGTTTTCACACAGAGAACCCCTTTTTTTTATACCAGCATGGAAAACTTGGGAAAATTTGTTATCAGTCCTACTCCTTGTACTTCTAATTTTTTTTTTTTACATTTATTTTTTTTCATGAAAATTTCAGAATACTTGACTCCTCTGCTGGGTACCTCCGGCACAAGCCTAAAAGGTGTTCAGAGATCATCACAAGCTGCGTGTGTCTCCATAATGTCGCCCTAGATCATGGAATCCGCATAGTGGACGACCCCGCTGATCCATGGACTCCAGTCAGGCTTCCCCTTCTTCAGCCCAGGCAGCGCACAAGGGAACAAGAAAACAACCGCATCAAGGCCTTCAGGAATGACTACTGCCAAAATTACTTCTGAATTCTGTGTCCTGACAGCAGTTGTATCAGCATGACTTATGTAAATAGTTCAATTGTATATAAACCGTCATCTTGTAGTAAATCAGAAATAATTATTAAGTTCCTACCATCAAATGTATGCATGCAAAGTAAGTCTGCTTGTCCTTGTTATGTTACACGCACAGCTAGAAACAGTTAACTCAAGTAGCAGCGTCTAAGTCCACATTAAAAATGACAAGCATTTATTTTATTCTGTTTCATAAGCAGTCATATAGTACTATACCAGAAAATATACAAGTATTCCTGAAAAATCAAATTTATGCATTAAAAGTAAGTTCTTCATGCACATACTGCTTGACCTTCTTATGTCAAAGGCACAGCTAGAAAAAGTCACCTTAAGAAGTAGCGTCCAAGAACCACATGAAAAATGAAAAACATCTATTTTATTCTTTTTCTTCTTTCTCTTTCTTTGCCTTCCTGCTCTCTCTGATAGCTGCTCTCTCCGCCTTCCTTTCAGCCTTCTCCTTATATATGGCTTCCCACTCTTCCTTTTTACACACTATCACTTTCTTTTGTCTTTCCAACTTCCATGGTTTTTTTTCTGTGTGGTCTTGACTTTTCTTTCTCTCTTCTTCTTTCTTTTTCGAGTACTGCTTCATTTCCTCCCTTATCTTCAAATCTTCCTTCTCCTTTTTCCTGTCCTCCTTCATTTTTTTTGCATGTTCTATCTTTCTTTGCTCCTTCTTCTTTCTCTCCTCCTTCCTCTTTTCTTTATCCATATCCTTTTTGGGTATTTTAGTGACCTTCATTTTCTTTATTGCTTCGCTGAAATCGCTTCTGCCGGCTTTCCATAGATCTCGCTCTGTCAAGCCAGTTTTCTCTTTCTTCACCTGAGACGGATCTAGGGCCATTGGACTAACACCTGGGATACCTGAATAAAAGATTTTCTCTCTGTCATCTTATATAATAAAAATAGCATTAATTCATAGACAAGAGACAAAGTAAGATACATTGTAACAAATGGTTTACTCCAAAAAACTACACCATAGGCCGGCAATTTTTTTTCCCAATATTTTCATATCTATCAGTCAATTTAACCATACAATATTTCATGAAACAATGAAATCCTTACCCCTGACAGCGTCTTCCCTCAGGTAGTCCAAGGCCTTCTTCTGAGTGTTTGACAAAGTCAGCTTCTTGCTAGGAGGCCCACTACCCGTTTTCGATAACTCTCTACGCAGAATGTTGTACTGAAAAATAATCACGTACAACTTTGTTATTTAAACAATCAAAGAAATGAAAAAATTTTCAACATATCCGAACAGAACTGTACCTTACCTTTCCCTTTTGTTTCTTGCAGAAGTCGGATGCCTTGTGAGAAATTTGCTTCACAGTCCGGTGTGTCTTTGCAGTTTGATTAACATACACTGTAAAGAAAAAAAATGAAATAATAAAGTATTTTTTTTAAACTAATTTTCTTCATGAGTAAAATGTGTGTTTGTTTCTTTTTTTTTGGGTGTGGAATAAACTCACATACACAAGATTTATCACATGACTCACGTGCAACGTCTCTCCAAGCCTGCCTCCTGATATCACGGCCCCCTCCAGTCCCAGAGAAGTGGTACTTCAAAGCAGGCCTGTTTGTATTGATAGCGTCCATCAACGCCTTAACCTCCTGCTTGGACCATCTCTCTCGGTTAATAGGAACATCCTCACGCAGAGGCAGGTCTTCGTCCTCGCTGTCTGAGGAGCTAGCATTAGACTCTTGGTCAGCTGCAGCACTAGCTTCTCCCACTAATGTCTCATTGTCATGGTCTATTACAGGGTTCTCTGAGTTCTGTGGAATGTACTCTACGGTAGAAGCCATGGAATCACATGAAACATCTCCCACTGGTTTAAGTATCATCTGCATCTTCTTCCTTTTTTGGTATGGGCTTCCTAAGGGTAACCTGTGCATTAGAAATAAAAGAAAAACTATTCTCCATTAAAAGCTTAACCCATTTGGTCCCTCTTATTCCCCAATGAAGTGTCACATAAAAGAAATATAGCAGGCAGGCAGAAGGAGGTTTAAAATGTCATAATACCGGTAACACAACGAGATTTGTCATGCTAATCTCGTTGCGTGCATTTTCTCGTTGTGCAACGTCGTGAAAGTGGGGGCGGGTGGCCTATGACTTAGACTCCTTTCAGGGAGGTAATATGGCAATTTCTGTTTACTTTATCCTTCCTGGGGAAAAATATGGACACATTAATGTTTTATTTGTGCTCACCTTCACTTTTTTGCTCTCCATGTCCGCTTATTCCTCTCTTTCTGTAGCTTACGACGTACCCAAAATGACGTCACTCTTACTGTGCACAGTGGCGCCCCCTGTGCACAACGAGGTTTGTTTGTTCAAGTCTCGTTCTTTCATGGAAAGTAATATTTCGACTTTTCTTTTCATTTTTCTTTGACATTATATTTAGATTTAATTATTAACTGTAATTGTTTACTGTATAATATGTTTTCTTTCTTAAGGAAAATCATTCTTTTAAAAAGTAGGAAGAAAGAATAAGGGAAAGATAAGGTTCAAGGACACAATTTTTATTTAAAAAAGTAATTCTAAAGATTGTTAGCAGACACCTTTAATGTTTGCCTTCAACAACTCTTATACCTATTTGTAGATGAAATTCCCTTGATGTTACACTCCTTATGAACGGTGGTCTTAATCATACCACATGCTGTATATATGAAGGCACTTTTAAATGTCTTGGATGTTAATGCTTATAGATCTCAATCGTCTATGATGAAAGGCAGAAAAAATAAGACCTGAGATTTTACTTTAACTGAAGCATAACAAACATGGTATTTCCATCTCAGTAAACAAGTGACGGTCATGAACAGACAAAAAAAAAGGTTGAACAAAAAAAATGTTCTCTTTGACTTAGGTATCAACTTTATCCTGGAGAAACACACCATGTGATACTTTTTTTATTTCCTTGTCACCTTTCCTCCCCTCCCTCGCTTAGGTTTCTTATTTGTTCTGTTACTGCCATTGCCAGCCACCCTCTTCCTTGTCAAAGGGCCTGGCCTTTCTTCCTCCTCCTGGGAAACTTCCTGTGCTTTCTCCTCCTCTGGAGATGGGTTATCGTTGTCTGTAGCCAAATGCATGCTACCCAACGTCTTTGCAGCTTCCAGTACTGCGCTGTTTTCTGGACTCTGATGAGGTTTTGTTGTTCCCTCTTTAAGGTCTTTGCAATACACAGCCACTGAGCCCTCCGTCAAATCTATGTTGTGTCGAGTGGAATGAAAATGTTCTTTTATGGGGCGCAATCTAGTTCTTGCACTAGATCCTATTAAGATACCCAATCCCAAAGTTCCTTCATGCACATCTGATGTGACATCCAAGAGAGAATCATTAGAATTAGAATTGTCTGTGTTAAGGGTAGTCGTTGCCGAAGCCAAAGTACCTTGTTCTACATGCGTATGTGTGGTCTGTAGGTCTGTTCCTGCTGACTCCACAGGTTTTATGTCTTGTGAAACTGGTACTTCTTGTGTGGTGTGATTTTCACCTTTTGACGAGTGTTCTGTGGTAAGGTGCTCTGTGGCAGCTGTTTTTGTGTGGTCTCTTGCTCTGTAGCAGCTGCCTGTTCATTGGTCTGGTGCTCTGCTGTCCCTTCTTCCGTCTGGTGCTCTTCTGAGCCTGGCTCTTCTGTCTGCTGCGCTGCTGCGCCTGGCTCTTCTGTCTTGTGCTCTGTTGAGCCGGGCTCTTCTGTGGTCTGTTCCTCTCCTGTGCTGGGCTCTTCTATGGGCTCTATTTTCACTGCAGGCGGCTGTTGTGTGGTCTGGTCCTCCCCTGTGCCTGGCTGTTCTGTGTCGATTTTTATTTCACCTTCCTGTAGCGTGCCGTCTTTGTCTAAAATAGCTTCTGCCTCTTCTGTCGTTTCTTGTTGTGTTGGAGCACCCTCTTGTGAGGACTGTAGGTCTTGGGCAGATGACTGTTGTGCAGCTAATGTCATACCCACGTCTTGTGTGTCCTCTTGGTCCCCTGGATGCTCTGCCTCTGTTGTTGTACTAGAACCCGGTTGAGGTCCACTTGGGACATAGTCTGCCTTGAAGAGAGAGAGATGAGACCCCGCTTGAACAGAAGGACCCACAACGAGCCTTCCGTCATCATTAACATGAAGCAAGGTGGACTTGTCTGTGCTAGGCCCATCCAACGACACAACTGGAAAACACAACAAGAAAATGTAAGAGCGAGAGGATATTTGGTGTCATAAAATTATTTATTTTCTTTCTTCTTATGACAGCCAGGTGAAGACATGTCAGGTTTTAAGTGACAGACAAATGTGACACTTAGTTATGCTCAAGGAAACCCCCTCCCAAGAGTGATAGATTTTTAACGGCATTTCGACAGCTAAGGTCATATTCATGGGGAGAACTACATCACACAATTTAACAAAGGAATGTGTAAGTTCCCACGCATATCTGCACCACACACATAAGAGGGGATAGAAAAGAGGAGAAAAACACCCTTTTAAGTGGGCTAGGGAAGCCCGATGTCACATAGAAGAGAAACCAGACTAGAAACCTACCTTTCAACTGGCCTGAGGTGCTCTCCTGGACTGCGAGAGGTTGGGTCACTAGATGTGGTAAATCGGGTGTCTGGCTGGATTCAGTCACCTTCTCCAAAGGCAATTGGCGGCCTTCCGTCAAATGAATCAGCTTTCCACATACTGTGAAGACAGAAAAGACAGAAAACTTTAAACAAACGATTTTTTTTTTAATAACACAACAGAATTTTAGTTTTTCTCATCTCTGGTCTGGACATGTCACTTTCATGTGTACCTTCTTCATTGAAATATTTTTTGTTATGATAATAAAATGTAGAAATTGCCTGTTTAGTTTTCACAGAACGAGAGAACACATCAAAAATCTTGTGTGCCTGAAAGCAATGAAATTTATACTTTATCTTTTTTCTGGACCCGGTTGTTTTGCTACCCCAAACTTACCGTTTATCAGCTGCGCCACATTTCGGCTTGATATGGCTTGAGTGTTTATGACTGCTTCCCTCTGACCCTGAATGTTCTCCAGCACATCTGCACACCTGCTCAAAACAGACGTAAGATTTTCCTCTGATGCCCGTCGGTTTTCTTCCATGCTGATAACAAGAGATTCTATCTTTGCAAGGCGAGTTTCCATTGCTGAAGATACCTGGAACATCTGCCCACCGTCTTCTCCAGCTGTGTCTTGAGACGGTTCCCCAGAAGAAAAGGTCAACTTCTTGTTCGTCTTGGGCGGTTCTGCTTTATGTCCTGCTAACCGTGGGCTACGTCTCCGACCTTCTAGCAGTGCTGCTTTTCCTTTAGGGGAAGGACCTTCTGACTTAGAGGAATCGAATTTTGGGGTAGAAGTGTAAGGCAATTGTTGTTTTATGCCTGTAAGGTCAACTACATCAACTTCATCGGCGTCTTCACGTTCTACTATGTCTACTTCCATGTCATCTGTTGTGAGGTCGATTTGAAGAGAAGCCACGTTACGAACAGCCTGCCTTCCCGGCTTCTTAAAAGTTTTGGTTTCTGCTACAGATGTAGACTGTGAGACACCGACCTTAGAGGTCCCTCCCTTAGAAGCAGCTGTCTTCGAGGTAAGGGCCTTATTGGTACGCGCCTTCGATGAGTCTGCTTTATTTGGGACTGCCTTGGACACTGGAACCTTTTTAACACCTGCCTTAGAACTAACCGCTGGGGATTTTTTTGCGGGAGAGGGTTTTTTTTTTCTTGGTGACAACTGCTTTCTTTACTGGAGTTTTTTTCGTCTGGACAGGTTGCGCTTTCTTCACTACAGGGAAGTCCATTACATTTTCAGACAACAGTTCATCGTCCGTTGGAACCACCAGTAGCTTACCCGGCGAAGGACCTGCACCTGTCGGTTTCTTTTTGCCCAAAGGAGACTGTTTTAGCTTCCTTTTCTTCCGTTCCTCCTCGACTTTGTCTGTATAATACAGCACTCGGCCTCCCGTGTCTGGAGAGAAAAAAAAAATGAAATTATAAGGATAATTAAACGAGAGAAGGGTTGTCAAGGCAAAAAGGTGAAGTGTAGGAAAGTACTTTATTTTTTTTGGTTTATTATAACAAGGAAAGGCTAAGCAGAGAAGGTTTGTGATTATTACGAGGACACTTAGCACAAGAGAGAGGAAAAAGATATGAGAAGGTAAGGTGTCTTTTTTTTGTGTGTGCATCACATAGCTTCTGAGAGAGGAGAGACGAAAGTTTGAATTTTTCTTACCGGCAATGCGATGAACCCCCTCGTACTTGAGGCACATCACTTCAACGAAGGCGCACCCCTCGACTTGATGCCCCTTGTCAATCAGCTCCAGCATTTCCTCGTTCTTTCAGGGGGAAAAAAAGGTCTTGTTTTATCTTAGCACACAAACAATAAAAAAAGGACAAGATGAGAAGAGACAAATTAAAAATTCTGTTGTGAATCGTCAGACTGTTCTTATGTTATGTTATGTAAAGAGTAGTGTGACCTAGTTCTACCCATTCATATCACCTGACATGACGACAAGGCATAGGATATCCATTGAAAGGTGACTGAAGAAGGGAAGGTAATTCTTGCTTTTTACGTCATATCTTATTTATGGAAAAGCACAGAGAAATAACTTAGAAAGCTTACCTTGGCTTTGACCTTGTAGAAGTAGTCATTAACGAGATTTCTGGTCTTGTCAAGGTCACGGTTTGAATTTTTGATGCTGTTGACGGTGGCTGAGGAAAAAAAATTAAAATAGAAGTTTCATTTAAAAATTCAATTTACTTTTAAAATAAAGGGAAGAAAGAAAGAAAAAGAAATATACAAGCTACAAAGGGATAAGGACAGAGCATGGTTCTTGATATATTTTTAGGTCTCAACTGCTGTAAATTTTAAGACAAGGAGAGAAAAGATGTAAAACTCACCCATTACTGTGTCCCATCCTTCTCTGTTTAGACGATAGCTGTCCTTTCCTCTAGCACGTAACAGAGCTTTCTGGTTCAAACATGCAAAGAACAAGGCTCTGTGTTCATTTTCAGTCCAGAAAAGGTCCCTCGACCTGGCTGTACCGCACGAAGTTAAGTTAGATGAGGTAGAAGGGTAGGAGTGGATTTCTTAGTTTTCTTGGGTGGTGGTTTAGATGAGCTACCTTCAGAAGAAACAGAGCTAGATTCTTCTACCTCGTATTGGTATTCTTCATCGCCATTATCTCCATCTTCCCCCTCCTCGTTTTCCTCCTCCTCTCCACTGTCGTAGCCCGTCCTCAAGATGTCCGGTAGGTCCATGTCCTGCCCTTCATCCGAGTCTTCACTTGTTGAAGCAGCATACTTACCGGGCTCCTGAAAATAAAAGAATAAAATAAATAACTCTAATAAAGAATGGCTCAAGGAAAATATCATAAAACCAGAGAAAGAAAGGAGAGGTCCATTTTTCTATATGTTGGGGGCAAGAAATAAAATTAAAAACCCTCTCATGCATGGACTCTACCCCAGTGGAAGTGAAAAAATGCTCTAAGATTATCTTCCACTTTTATTTCTGAGCAAGGGTGACAGAGATAAAAAAAAATTGCACACAGCGAGGTTGTTTTACCCTATTATCGCCCAACGTGTACATAGAAGAATACGACTTCACAGCAGAAAAAGACAAAGACAGCTACCTGCTTAAAGTCATATGAGTTTTACTTGAAAAGAGGGTCATTATGGGCTATTTTGTTCTTTCAATACTTACATCCGCCGAGTGGAATTCCATTTTCAGTCAGCGGCTACGTCCAAAACAGCGAAGCCCACACACCATGTAAACACGGACCCGCCTTCCTTGCCGGAAGTGACGTTCTCCTTCAATTAGGTCAAGTTACGAGGGTCTCCGGCTTTTTTTTCTCGCTGTGCTATGGACATCGGTAACAGCGAGAAAATCACAGCGAGAATCATAACGAGTCTACCTGTGAAAAGGCAGAAACATTTGTGCAACGGTTATAAAAAAATCTCTTTCTGAATCTCGCTGATTTGGGCTTTTTTTTTACAACGAGATCTAGCTGTTTGTGCAACGACCTCCAGTACTCGCAAGAATTATTTCTGTACCCGCAAGAATTGTTCAGTACCCGCAAGAATTGTTTCGGTAACTGCAAGAATTGTTCAGTGCCCGCAAGAATTGTTTCTGTACCCGCAAGAATTGTTCAGTACCCGCAAGAATATTTTTTTCTGGTGAAAAAACTATTTTTGGTATGTCATATTATTTGACATATGCAAACAAAATGATTTCTTTGACAAATTTATAGCAGATAGTCTCTTTAAGTTACGACAAACCCTGACCTCTTCAAAGCCATGCTTCACTGTTTCCCAGCTCATACTTCCCAATATCTCCTCTGAAACAGGGCTACATTCATCAGGCATCCAATTTCATTTCTCAACAAGGCCCTCCTGAATAAGAAATCCTCTCTAAATTCTGAGAATTGAATTCTGCTCCACACTCAGAGGCTGCAGCTCATTCCTTGTGGCCATTGGTAACCACCAATCAGGAGAATATAAGAGAAGCTTAATATTTTTCCTTGCCTCCCCAAATGCTGCTGTGGCAGTATTATGCAGCATTGAGTTGATTAAGTGCACGGCCATTAATCTGAGATACAGATTGAATGGGTCGCATTTCAATATTACTTTCACAGGGACTATTTCTCATCTCTGC
Source organism: Acholoe squamosa (assembly GCA_949317995.1). Lineage (NCBI taxonomy): Eukaryota > Metazoa > Annelida > Polychaeta > Phyllodocida > Polynoidae > Acholoe > Acholoe squamosa. The sequence goes on from OX439038.1 coordinate 43,369,253, forward strand.
CAAACCTGGTACTTCCCATTCCCAAATGGAATTTCCAGAGAGGAATCTGCATTCAATGACAAATTATGCACATTAATTTTTACCTATTCTAAACCACCTCTGGGTTCCAGTCTTTCTCTCTCACTTAGGGATTGGAATTGTGGTGGAGGGTCCAGCAATTCCAAAATGATAATACATTGTTAATTAATTACCATTTTTGATTAGTTCTGTAACAAGGCAAAATTAGGAGAAGCGATTCCCTTCATTACCTTCCATTACATTCCATGTTCACGAGAATAGAGACGGAAGCCCCAATCTATCATTAATTCCATTTACTTACACTTAGTGAGCAATTCATCCATTGTCAATTAATGGGGATAGTGATGAGCAGTTCACAGAGGGGTAGGGTGGCTTGCCAGAAGATGGAGAATTCTAGATGGAAGGGATAAGGAGAAAGCGATGATGATTCTACTCCCAAGCTCATTGGCAGATAGAGAGGACGACCAGTGGACAGAAAAGAAAAGATAGAACTGCATGCTAGATATAATAGCAAAAGGTTTTCAGGTGTAATCTTAGACTGATCAATGGATATTTTGGAAACCGTTTTTTTTTCCAAATTCCCATCGAAAAACGGGAATTTGGGTTCGAGAGTTAAATATTCAATAGCCTCAAGCAGGACGACTCCATTTGGTTCTGCCTCGTCGAATCCTGCTTTGAGGCCCTCTTGTGAAGAACCACTCAGATTGGAGTCATTCCCATGAACCTTTCTATTTATGTGAAGTACTATACCGCTCAATAGTTCTTCACACATATACCATATGTGCCAATTGCTTTTTGCAAAAGCACCACCTGAACATAATGGAAAGTCTGCTGTATCAAAATTGGGGTGTTTCTGCCCTTCCCTTATTTGCCTTTTTCCTTTTCTGAGAACCGTTCTATTAGAGTTATAATCAACCTATTCATCTTACGGAGACGGAGCGGAAGTTCGCCATAACGTGTCTAGAGACAATACGGACTAATGACAAGGGGCCTTGACAAACTATGACCTGAGCAACTCAGCAGGAAAAGGTCACTAAACTGGGCACCTCAGTCCTAGGCTACAGGTCCTATTCACAGGCTCCATGGGAACACCTCAAACTCCCTGCAGATAAGGTCATGACAGGCAAGCTACTTACTGAATGTACTTTGGGAATAGTTTAGGTAGGGTGTACTGCCAAATGCATGTACATGAAATAGTGACGACAGTGCGCATACTCTTCACTTTATCATTTCTTACATGGAATCATTCACAATGCCATGCAAAAGTGCACAGAACTAAGGTGAGCTAAGTCAAAACCTTGCGAGTCCATTGCATATAGTCAACCCGGTTTATGGAAATTCCTATAAGCAAATAGATCCCTTTCAAAGTAACCTATACATAATCCTACATGGGACGTATAATTGGTTCAGTCCTGGGTAAATACCCATAATATTGAGTAATGGTATCGTTACTCATACATTATTTCACATCACACCAATGCGAGCTGCCCCAGGAGCTGTGTGTGAGCGGTTCATTGTCCATCACCCTGTCACACACTAGGTGTCCACTTCATTAGTGGAAGACATCACTAGAGGAAAGCTGTTCCATACCTCATGGGGTACTGAGGGGTGGGGCTAGTGTTATTAGAATGGTCCTCCTGGGAGATCTGAGAGTACTTCTCATGGTATTCCCTAGGACGCTAAGGAGGGAACGGGACCAACAGAGTAAGGATTGATAGTTTGGGACTTCTTTGCTTAAGGGCCTTTTCTTCAGTCTCCACTTGGACCTTATTGAGATTGATTAGATTTAGTCTAGTTTTCAATCAGACAAGTGCTGTAGGCCAGAAGTGTGTTGCTCCTATGTTAGAATGAGCTGTCAGTAGGTACCCTCTTACCAAAAGAAGTCACACTCTGCTTCACCATTCAACTTGCACTCACCACATTAGTCTGAAAAGTCACCTGCCTTGTTTAAAACAGAAAGAGCTGCACTATCAGGTGCCTACTCATGTCACACACTCTATAGTATATTATACTGACTGACTTCTCCCAGCTAGATACCTACTCAGATCCCCCTTTTTTAGCACCATACTTGGGTGACCACTTGTGAGCAACAAAAGGGACAAGTTTTAGCTACATGAAAAGAAAGGACTGGAAAACGTGGGCATTTAGCCAGCTCTTCCTTTTACTATAGGAGCAACACCATTCTGTGCCAAGAGCATCAAAATGTACTTTGAAATCTATTTATGCAATATTGTACCGCCTTGACAGACTTGAAAAGTATGATATATTGCATTCATTCAACAAAACATTTACAACGACAACAAGGTATGCACGTGTATATCAATACCAACTTTGTGATATTTAGGACTAAAACTTTGATCTCAATTGAGTGTGATTACTTCTACAAAGCTTTTGCAATGCTCGTGAATTACTTTGGATGTAGTGGATCTATCCTCCAGAGCATTATAACAAACAGGTATTCAAAAATAGCCGTGTTTCAGGTTGCCCTACCTATTTTGAAAAAAAAATCGTCCTACCTAGGTTTTTTTCCCACATGACCCAATTCTTTTGTTGGTACTCTTCAGGTTTTGATACAATGACTAAACTGTTTCAAAATCGATTCACCCACAGAGGTTTATCCAAAGGTTCCTACAGGCTTTCCTATAATCCAGCAGAAAGGGTCATGTCCATATGGAATATCAGCCTTCAAAATGTAGCCCTTAAGAGGGATCAAGCTGATGAAAGCACAGAATTGGCACTTAAAAAGTGCAACTTAATGGCTGACATCTGAAACGCTGGGGAATCACACATCCAAGAACAATGGTCTAAGAGCATAAGATCACCCAGGCAGAATGTTGTTGAGTGTTTTCAGCCACTTGCCCTCAAAAGCGAGAAAATTGAAGTAATGGACACCTTGAAAGAAGAGGAGATTGATAGGTTAAAAGGTCATCTCACAGAACTATTCCAAACTTTGATCAACGAAAACTGGTTAAGGCCCATATACAGAAGGTGCCAGAGTACAACAACCCTGCATCCCAAATTCAAAGCCCCCTCTACTCCCTGCACCTCGCTTAGACTCCACTGGGGAACTTTACAAGCCCTTGAAGGATATCATAGAACTAGATATCAGCAATGAGGACCAACCATCGCTAAACCTCCAAACCCAGGTGAAGGAAAGGTCAAACCTGAAAGGAAAGGAAACAAAAAATAGGCTGTCTTGGTACCGAGACTGGAGAACTTGGCAACTTGGTCAAGACTGGAGAACTTGGCAAGGCCAACAAAGGGGACCCCCTGAAGTTAAAAACTCCTTATATAGATCACAAGTAATTCACTCAGAAGGGAGAATCCACAAATGGCCTGTGGTCAGTTTTATCACCTCCAGGGTCAGCTTTCCACCATGAATGAGATCTGCAAACCTGCGATCTTAAATTGTGTTAATTCAAGGAGAGTGTGAGCTGCTCCTAAATAACTATTTCAGTGAGATTTTTAAATGGTGTGAGGTGATGGTATCTGTTGTTAACAAGATTGCACTCTTATTTGGGGATTTCACTCTCCCAATGGAAGAGCTTACCGAATTCTTAGGTCATGACTATAGCTTCATCGCCCCTCTAACCACAATATGCATGGTGTTGTCGTAGTTGGAGCTGGCATGACATGCCAAAGTCCTATGGCAACACCATATTATGGATTTGAGTTAGGTCAGTGGGACATCTATTACTTTTGTGGGGGAGAAGATACTGAGAGGGATAAGGATAAGCTGAAGACATACAAATCTGTGTACTCCCTTTGCAAAGAATTCGAAAGGGCAGGGTATAAAACTCGTTGCATGAAGCCCTATGGGAAAGCAAAATGACTCTTCGCTATAAAGTTGATGGAATGCATCATGCATTACATTTATTTTAATAGTTTGATGACTCAATAAGTGTTCCTTACTAAAACTCTATTCAACTTATGTGAAGGTTCTAATCCTCACTTTTTCTTTTGATAGTGAAGTACTGTTATCATCGAATCCCATCTTATCAAACATGAAGACCTGATACTGTAGGTCTGATATAACAATACTTGATTCCCTACTTATTCTTTTCAGAAATACTTTCCCTCGATGCCTCCATCTCTTTTCACGCCTGTTGGTCAGCGGCAGAGATCAGCAATTACTGTTTTGCTAATACAAGTACTTTTTCCTGATGCCCTACAATGGAGCGGGGCAGGCAGAGCATGGACCATTACCACTTCTTTGGTACGTCCATTTGTAACTCATCCCCTAACTCCAAGCCCATACACTACCTGCTCACTGCACTGGGCCCACTCCCTTCAGCACATCCAGACAGGTAATTTCCGTTATGCCCTCCAGGAGGCTCCCCTTTACAGAAGGTTGCTTCGTGGTTGTAACAATGCAGGGGAAGGGTGGGCTGGAAGGTTACAGAGGTGTGGCTTCTGCACCTACTTTGACTGCCTACCCTGCTGAATAGGCACCTATTTGTACAGATCTGTCTCTGAGCGCCTCCCAGCTCCTGTGAGCTGCTCACTGACACCACTTCTGTACAAAATGTGCTCCCAGTGCTTGTAGAGAAAACACAATACAAACACAATCGGAGAGGATATGGAGGAGTATTCAAATACAGGAATTTGTTTGGTGATACCCAGAATGGTTCCGGTCGTCTACAGACCATATCGGGGGGGGATGAAGCTTATGAGTTTTCCACAGCCCTGTGGCAAACTCATAAGCTTCACCCCCCCCGAGGGCATGCCCTAGAGTAAATATTGTGGGTGCTAGCATGGAGACTAGAGGGAGACGACCTCCACTATCGCAAGGGAGACGACGAGCACTATCGCAATCGTCATGGTGGATCAGAATAGTGTGGTATGGATGTTTCACAGTCAAACCAAAATGAAGTCACCCCCCCCTTCCAAAAAAAAAGAAGAAAAATGTCCTATTGGAATTCAATTAATCAGCATTAAATATATGGATAATGACTAAATTAAGGTTTTCTTTTTTTTTCACCTGAGGTCATATCATCTACCACAAGCATTAATCCTTTCCCATTGGCGATCACCATCGTCATTAACAACAGCGGTCCCCTTAGAAATATGTTATAGACATTAACTGAATCCTCTTCAATGAAAACTTTGACTGGACGGCTACACCACCATGACTAGTGATCATACAGCAGTGGAAATTATGTGTAATATCCCTTGGTCGTGGGGTGCAAGATGGACTAGTGGTTTGCTGGTCATGACAGTGCTTCTAATCATGCAATAGGCCTGTCCCAAGCGGCTGAACGTCTTCCATGGTGGACCAGGAACCCTGGGACCCTTTTTGTATCAATCATCCAGGGTCATTTGGCAAATTGAAGTGTTGAACAGTCAGAATTTTCAGTTATTTTACAGTTTGGCATGCATGTTCTGATATGATAAAAGAGTGAGATATCTAAACACACCCAATTCAATTTTTGTTCTTGTTTTCCCAAAGCTAGAACGGTTATTATAAAAGGGCATTGTGTTGGGGTTGTGAGACCGTTCTCTCCCGTATTTTCCTTTCCTTATTTTGCACCACAATGTAGTATAATATGTAGTACCTCACTGTTGGTGAACTAAGTGTTAAGGCCATACACAGTGATTGATAACATTTGGTAACCCACGCACAACAGACACAAGACAGCACCATTTTTTACCTCCGACAGCTTTGTGGCCCTCTACTGACCATATTTCATCTTGACTATGTATGGACACGAAATAACAATAAGAAGGCTACTATTTGAAGGCGCTCTGTGCCAAATAAATCGTCCTAGACTGGCACATCTATTAGCCCAGTCTACAACCCTAGTCAATATAGGTGTCAACTAGGGTCAATAAAACAATATTTACCACGTCCTCTGCCTCTCAGTAGAATGTGTAGATGTTGCATGCTTTACTATATGAGAATGGTCGACAGAAAGCAGGCAACATGCGTGTGCATGTAATAGTAGACTAGATGTTTCCAAAACTATTGTTTGTAAGATATAAGTATTGCAGTGGTGTCCGCTACCCCCACTAAATCCGCCATTGTGATACTATAAAAAATCCCAAAAGTATGCGGCTTTTTTCCCATAAAGGATTTGAGTTCTATCTCTGGAGGTAGTGTCAAGGTTATGGTTGCCTTTACTGCAATATTTAGACCCAAGGTCCGTAGCTTTTATAGTTAGATAGGCTACTGCATTAGGTGTAGAAACATTGGCTATTCTAATCAAACATTGATCTTGAATTAGGCTGGCGCATTATCATAATGAGTTTAAAGGCATTTGGCCCTGTCTATATCGACAGGAAGGCTTAAGGCATTGTAACATTCTCGGAAGATTACCCTTCATGGCTTGGGGTTTTACATTGATCAGGCCGATGGGGTTTTCACACCGCAGAAACAACAGTTGTCTAACAGAATGTCAAGGTCCCCTTGCATGCTATTTTGAGCTCTCCTTAGGCCATTTGCAGTGGCTAAAATAGGGGTGTCATCAGTGTAAAAGCGCTTTTCAGTTAAAATCTTTTGATGAAAAAAAGGGATAAAATCGTCCCAGGGTGGTGCCCTGGGGAACACCAGGGGTGGACGAAATTTCCTCGGGGACCAATCCATCGGTTTCAGTTTTCTGGGTGCGTCCAGATGATTAAGCAGTTAACTACTCAAGCAACTACCCAAAATGCCTTGTCCACCATAGTGTGTGATCGTGTGTTGCTCAGATACATATTCAGGATCCAAATATTAATCTTACAGGCTGATCCCTTCAATTCAACATACTTTGAGCGCTTGAGTTCAATTCCAAAACATTTCACATTTAATTATTATTTCTGAATTCTCATTTTTTTATTAGGTCTTCGGTCTTAATTGGATTTCTGTTACTCACAATTCGTGCAAGATATGTATGCTCATAATAGTGAACCATTTCTTCACAAAACAGTTGACCTAAGGATACATTGTCCATCCTTACAATCACAATTGTCATCTCTTACTGTGGTCGGTCTGCATCAGTATAGATGTTACAGATATCAAGGAGCATACACCCACACAAATTAATTTCGCTCAACATCCACATTATTACAATAAAGATAGATTTCCTCTGTAAATGTATGAGGCATTATGACAACCTTTACATCATTGTGTGGGTATTGGTCAAACCTGTTTATATCACAGACTTGGTGAGGGCTTCACTCTACCAAAGGCATTGACACCCAAATAATCTGACCTTTTTTATTTCTTTCAGAGAAAGTTTCAATGAGTCGAACGCATGGCTCGTCCTTTATCGTTCTGCCTGATGTTTGGATTGAGAGCTTTGTGCATTGTGTGAGCACTTTTGCAGATTGCTTTGGGGAATAAGAGGAATCCAAGGATTTGAAGAGATTTAACATCCAGGAACTGGAGATTTAACGCTTTGCCTTTTTAAATGTTGATAATCCACAGATAAATGATAATACTTGACCTTGAGTTGGCTGCTAACATTACGTTCTCAGCCACCCTTTCCCACTATCAGGCTGGGTGAATTGTAAAATAAAACCAGGCTACAATACGTTTAAGTCCGTATTCAACAAACATAATAGGTTTCATGATACATTTGTAGATACTCCCTTGTGTCATTGAACATGGGCAATTACAAATAAGCCTTACTACACACATCCAATGGTGGTCTGTGTTGGCGTCCCCACATCTCCCTCACCCAGACCCTTCAGCACAATGGGGCAGCACTGATAACATTACACCACCGATAACGTAACGCAGCTTCAAGTACCAGCAGTGCTCTCTAAAGACAGGACAGGGGGACCTTTTTTTTAATCCGCTCCTCTGGGATTTTAGGCGGGAGTCATTTTCATGGCAGCAGAAGTAAGGGATGTGGTAGCATGCAGTGGTTTGGTGGTCTGCCAGTGTATTCTGTTAATGTGTAACATAATTTCATCTATGTTTCGGGTTTGATTACTATAAAGCCACAGGGCACTGTTAAGAGACTAATACACCATGTACATTTCCAGTCCACAGAGATGGCACACTAACACAATGTTAGATATTCTATCATACACAGCAGTACTAGTGGGAAGGCAACAAGTGTCAATATGTTGGCCTTTCCCTTTCATTTCAACTCTGGTTTTCAATGGTTGTTCTCATTTGGGTTTTAGTCAATGGCATCACCCTACTCGGTTATAATGATGTCCTATATTGACCAGATTATCACCACTTGGTGTCTACTTTATAACAGATAGGCAGCCCACTGTGCAGTTCTCCTATGGGATGTGAGGATGCCACTTAAAGCCTTGATGGAGATAAAGCATCTCTGCTAAGGTCAAAGGAAAAAGAAAAGTACTCTTGCCTTACTTGAGGTATGATCTGGCCTGATGTACAACCAGTCAACAATTCTGACAGTAGTAATGACAATCCACATATACCATGTAATTAGTTATGTAACTCAGGCAGAGCTGCCAAATGACATTTTCCTGTGTAGGGCGATGCTATTTAGCCTCATTATCATTTGCATGCACGATACAAAATGCTATAAGCAGTGTTGAATAAGTAGAATACTTGCAAAACACGGTGCTATAGTTGCCCTGTATGTTCACACAGGGCCACAGGTGCCAAGACCAATGAAGGTCCAGTGTTGTTATTAATATGAGTATTTCTTTAAGGCTTTTAGAAATGTCACTTGGCACTGCACAGCTCATTACATATGGGGTTCTCGATAGGGAGTGGTATATTATAACAGCATGGGACGTGGAATGGGGTAGGACTGGGCATCAGAGAAAGTGGCTCTGTCAGTGCTGATGAAGTTGGGGTTCTCCAGCGTCTGTGACTGTCAGCCAGGTAATGGGAGCTGACAGGGAGAGCTGCTCGAGCCAGCACACCGAGCTGCTCCCCAACACATTGCAGTCAACCTCCGTAAGGCGCAGCATTAGCGCCCACAGAGGAACGGCAAGTGGGGCTTGCAGTGTAAATGTGGGAATGGGATAGGGAGCAGCAAAGCAGACAGCCCAGCTCTAAGGGGAAGAGACATGGACATAATTCGAAGGAAAGCACAAAAAATTACAAGTCCTTATAATAAGTGTAGGGAGATCAACTGGTCACCCCAGCTGGTCACATACTTCAAGGTTTTTCATTTGTTTTTCCATTGTACATAGCTGGGATTCCTTACTGAGTGGCCCAATAGAAATAACCCTTTTCCGCTTTCTACAACACTAAGCCTATAACCTTATCTTGTGGTTTAGGGTTGACTAATACGCAATACCTATATATAGTGTTTAATCAATGTTATGAGACAGCACTATTGGGTTTATGGTTCAATATTCCATGACCGCGCAGCAGGAGTGGAATATTGAACCATAAACCCACGAGTGCTGTCTCATAACTTGATTAAGGCATTTATCTAACATTTCTCTCCATTTTGTATTAATTTCTTACCTTATAACCCCAGAATTAATCTAGGAGAAGACATTTTGTAAGTGCATGCGATCCGCACGGTTTGCCAAGCCACCGTAGCCATTGTTTTTACCAGCTCTTGTACTTCTAATGCCAGCAAATATACGATCTCTAGTTGGTGTTCGCCTACAATTTGTCTCCATTTTCTTACAAATAAATGAGAATCCAATGATTTTACATAGCGATCTAACTCACACGGCCATTCCATCTTGTTCAGCAAAGCGGGTAGGTGCCCTGATGTAAGAACTAGGTCAAATACGCGTGCTGACCCATATCGCTATGGAAATGTTTGATATTAACCTTTTAACCTATCTATTCTTTACTACATGGTGCCGAGGGGTTATTCTCGCCATGTTTCATTGCCATTCTGGTCTCTATAGAGTCCAAAAGCCAACAGATTCTTTATAAATCGAACTGAAAACCAAGCCGGGCCGTGTTGACACTGTAAAAGTAGACCAGATGTCAGCGCATGACACACTTACGGGTCAAAGGTCAGCAAGCTGCAATGGTGGGTGCCGAGACGCATCGCTATGGAAAATCAATGAATTCTTATTTATTTCGAACAAAATGGAGAAATTAGGCATGGCATGTTCATAAAGGATGTCTAAGGATGTTTCTCTGTTAATAACTCCACCTGGCACCATTGGAATCTATGCTAACTAGATGTGTAAACTTCAGGTATGTCAGAACACTTTTTCAAATCCTCCATGGGCATTGGGTTCTAGCACCGGTCGGCTTGGTATAGTGGACAGCGAGCTCGCCTCCTGCCACAGCTGCCGGGGATCGATTCCCCGTTGAACCCTAAATGGTTTTAACAGGAAATCAATGGCGTAGTTGACTTTGTATGCTTGGCCACTTTATTAACATGTCCAGGTTGAAACCAGCACCTTCTTGAAGACAAACAAAAGGTCTCAGAGTGCATTATGGCTGGATAATGAACCGTGGATTATAACAAAAAAGCACTGTCCAGGCCCAAATAGTTAGATAACTACACTGCAAAAAAGGTGTTTAGATCCTAAACACAATTCTAAACATATTCTTGCAACGTTTTTGTAATCACATTAATTTCCTAAACATGTTTAGCCAAACAATGTGCTTAGCTTAAGTGTTTAGAAATGTAGCTATTTAGGTTAAAACTTTGTGTTTAGATATCTATGAATTTTTGTGTTTAGGTGTTTATGAATTTTTGTGTTTAGATGTTTTAATGATTTGATGGAATGTTAAGGTTTGCAGACATGTATGCATGCATTAAAAAAAAGAGATATATTTTGTTTGTTTTCTCATTTATTGGGAGGATATCAACAGGTATTTACTTGTCAAAGACTCCAAAGATGTCAGCCACAGCTATATGTACATGTACATGTATTACGCACTGCATCAGAATGAGAGACTTGAGAAAGTACAGCAGCTTGGCAGGAAGGACATTGCCTTATCTATTCCAGAATAGGTCATGGAGCTTATTGATTATTTTATGCTAATGATGGTGGTGTAGGGTGAATCTAGTCGATTTTCTATTGCCCTTTCTATTCACATGACATTCTATGAAATGAAAGCATGATAAACATGGGATTTGGGGACATTTGTCACAACAATTGATTATAACTGTGTGCAGATTGTCAATTCAAAGGTAGTGCTGCTACCTGGTGTGGATTCAACATCCAAGTATCTAAACATATTGATGTTTGAATCTAAGCACCTATTATTTAACTGTTTCAACTCTAAACATCTAAACATGTTTAGCATAAACGTTTATGTAGTTAGAATAAAAGTGTTCATTTCCTAAATGTGTAGTCGATGAGACACCTAACTGACCTATATGTTTAGGTTTTAAACATGTTTAGACCTAAACATGTTTAAAATCTAATCACCATTTTTGCAGTGTATTTATAATGATGTTAACATGCTATTTCAAGGCAATATGCAATTACATGGGAAATAGAGAAATATACAACTTCGTTTCTCATCCTTTGCAGGGTAAATTAGGTACATACCGCTGCACAGATCCGAGTTCGATTGGTTCAACAAAAGAAAAGGAGGAAAGCACAATCATGATCTCCAGAACATTTCTCCCTTAATCTCACTACTCTTTTCATTGCCTCATCAGTAGGCATGTTGTCTGTTGCTAATTCTGAAGCAAGGCAGATGTAGATTACATCTTTCCGTGTCTACCAGCATTCACTGAGAAATCCTCAAGAAGGCCCGGGAATTTATCAAACCTTCCAGTAGACAAACCAAAGAAACTCTCATCAATTTTCTGTAGGCTCCATTCATGAGAAGAACTCCTCTGCTCCCCCCTCGCTCCCACTACCAACGTCAAGGATGCCACCCCTCTTGGCAATGTTGTTGGTCTTTTGAAGTGGTTAATTGGTAAGATCAACAACAAAAATGAAAGCCTAATTATGGGGCCAAGCATTGGTAGGAAATGCCTTATTCAAAGACCGACCAATCATTCCAAGCCGAGTAATGGCAGCAATGTGAAACCAAGCTAAAGAAGAACTCCTCTTTCTAATTGCTTTGAGGACATGCGATGTTTCCTCTGTCTCCCCTACCCTCACTCCACTGTAGGCTGCACTACACTAATTGTTTTCTCTTTATATTTCTATATAGGATTTGGGCCGAAATAAAATATCCCTGCTGTTTGTTGGGCTTAGCTACTATGATTTTCTTATAGCTGCACATTTTTCCTAAAAAATTAGACCCGTTTGCATGGTTGCTTTGTGACTTAATATATTTTACAGGCCATTCCCTGCGGACGTACCCAAATCATGCACTTTTGCAGTGCATTTTTTGTATTAAATCAATAATTCCTTTTCACCTCAAAGGCCCAATCTAACATCAAATTCCATCTTAGATACCATTCAAACCTGTTAGTACGCACTATAAGGATTAATTTAATGCCTCATTTACATTTCCACTGTCGATTTTAGACCAATAATCAATGCCACCTAGCGTCAATTAGTGTAGTGCAACCTTCTACCACAATAGCCCTACCACAACGCCAGCATTGCTACTCAGCTAAAAATCAGATTTTCATCTAAAGAAAATGAGATTACGTGTGAGACAAAAGGAAATAATATCAGGGGGAAAATAAGAATGTCTCAAGTCGAGGATTTATCTTATTTTAACATACAGAAGAGAATTAATTGTTAGAAAAGAAACTTATCTTTGTATGTTTATCTGGTCGTTGTGGACCACCCCTTTATCGTTATCATTTCCCAGGAAGCCCCTCCCAACGTTTACACTTTCAGAGCAGCAGATCTGCCTATCTCATAGTGACTAATTCAGTAACGACTCTGTGATCTTTATCTTATCTTGAAGGATGTCATTGCAGAGAAAATGCAGAAGACTTCATAATCTGGTATTTGTGGTGTGTTATATGTTAAACACCACATTGCAGTGAATATTTCCACCATTGTATCAACTAATTACCATGTCAGATTCTACCTCAAGGTTGAGAATGATACACCATACAAAGTGTTTAGTGCATCACGTGTCATTAAATAAGATTCCAAGCATCTAAAACGGTGCAGTTAACCTACCAGATGTACCAAAGTTTAGTTAAGTTTAACTAAAGAAGATGTACCAAAGTTTGATTCATGCTGATACTTGGTAGAACTGTATGAATCGGGTAGTTTGGGGGTCCAGTTGGAACGTGGAACAATTAGCTTAGTCGTGTGAATGTGTCCCACTCATTACTCTACAACTGCGTCCTCGTGGGACTAAATCCTACGGCAGGCGGGATGCTTTTTCCGGAACCGGATACAAATAAAATTTAGAAAACGGGTCCCTGACATGCGTCCACGTGCTGGTGATGGGTTAGAAGCACGTATTATAGGAGGTAGGGGGTGGGGCGGGGGGTACTCACGGTGGTACGGTTGGATTAGGAAAGAGACAACATTGTGGTCATGGTACCATTGCATCAGTTAAATCATTTCATTTCTAATTCAGGATGATTTTACCTGTTACATTAAATCGGCAGAGACATCATATCATGCACAGTGGACGATATACTCCTAGAAATTGGCATAATACGCCCATATCGACAGAGCTGTGATATCCTTTACAAAAAGCGAAATGAAGCATGCATGTCGATAATAGGAACGGTGGTATCGTGACACTGTCAGATTGCGATATATTGTGAGATGCCTGTGTTATTTTCTAATTTGTAATTTGATAGTGACGTCTGCACGCATGGTCTCGTGATTTATACGGCTTAAGCTGGTTTGGTCCACTGCCACTGGGTGGGAAGGGGGTGCAGCGGGTCCTTTCCTGACTCTGATGATGTTATACAGAGTTGTTAGTCTGTGAAATCCAGCCTGCCACCAATATGTTGACATGTCATCTGCCCATGTACAATTACCCGCTCAGTGGTGACGCGCGGCCGGAGAGAGGGGGAGGGGAAGGAGAGAGGCGGAGTTGGGGGTATGGATTGATGAAGGAAAGAAGTCTAGAGAAGCTGAAGGAATCAATATGAACGGCATGTCAATGAGAGCCTAGGATATAATATAATATATAATAGGGAATGGTGGACAGAAGTTGGAAAGGCGAGGCTGAAACAAAGTGGAGGACAGAAAGAATCCACCTGAAATATGGTAGGAAATGATTAAGGAGGAAATAGACACATTTAAACTGGAGGACATGGGAATATAAGATTAGACAGAAGTGGGGAACTTGAGGTAGACACACATGGAGGACAGATAAAACAGGCGAGGAGTAGCAGGAAATGAGGGGTGGGCATGGAGCAGACGCAAACTGGAGGACAGACGGAATGAAGGGTGGTTGAAAACGATGAGGTATACTCTAAACAGGAGGACAACAGCAAAGATGCCAAAGGGCAGGTAAACGTGGTAGAAACCCAGGGGTAGAAATCAGGTAGGCACAGAATTGAGGACAGGAGGAAATGAATGGTGATAAGAAGTGGGGGAAGTGATATACATGAAAATTCGAGGATAAGGAAATGATGTGTAGTCAAAAACTGGAAACAGGTAGACGCAAAACGGAGGACAAGGACAGAAAGAATGACTGATTGCCAGAAGTGTATACGTGGCCATTAGGTGGCAACCAATTGAATGAAGAGCAAGGTTATGAGCAGTGGACAAAGCCATGATGGTGATTAGAGGAGAGGGGCGACATTAAAGGAAATGGAGGACAAGGAAGTCAGGAACAAGGGGTAGACACAAAAGGGAGCACAGAGGAATGAATGCTCGTGGGGACATGGGGCAGATACAAAATGAAGGACAGAATAAGTGGTATATAAGCAAATGTCAACGAGCATGGAATATTTTTGTATCGTTTACCCAGAGGTATTATAGGCTGAGTTGAATGCAGGCAGAAGCACCTCTGGGAATAGGATGCAAAAATATTCCATGTGATTTGTCATTTGCATTTATGCCATGGCCCTATATGGGATGAAATGGCTTTTAAATAAAGAAACACAATGATATTTACGGTTTGTTTTGATCCGACATTTTGGCTTGCTCAGCCTTGTCAGGAGCTAGCTTCAAGGGTCAAGCCCTTAGTTTCGTATTAAGTGTTATGCACGGGAATTTTTCTTTTTTAAACATGGCATTTCTCTTCTATTCACATCAACAATTCAAAACATGATATTATTTAACTATTTAATCAGTGGCGGATTTAGAGGGGGCGCAGGGGCGTGCCCCCCTCCCTTTTTCCCTGTACTTAAGAGTTTACCTAACTTTTTTTACCCTAAAATTTAGCCAAAATTAGGGGCTAAATGAGGGGCGTGCCCCCCCCCCTTTTCAAAATCCTGGATCCGACCCTGACTAATTTAATCATTCTTTTATCGTAAGATATCGAATAACCATACCTAAATTGGAAACTAACTAGCTCTGTATAAATTTCAAAATGGCGGCATTCAATATGCAAGGATTGTTTTCTATCCCCCCATTGAATACGGCGTGAGTATGAAGTCAGAGGTTTAGGATATGAGTTGGACACATGCAGTTAAAATTGAGGACAGAGGGAATGAATAGCAGTCAGAAGTGTGGGACAAGGTATGTGTTTCAATGATAATAACAAAAGTAGATGAAGAGGAGTAGAGGTGTTGGTTGATGCACTGATCAGACTTGTGGGGTTGGGGAGGGGTTATGTATGAAAATATTAGATAGGCAGCCTTGTGAGTAGGGAAGGATAGAAATAAATCATGTGCAAATCAGCCCCAACTATAGGAGACGCGGACTAAAAGAAAAGCATAACAGGTCGCAAATCACGCAGGACCAACAATATGGGCATAAAACGACAGGAGAGAAGCAGGCAGTACGAATAGCAGGCATATGGACAAGTCTAAGATCAATATACAGGCAGGGAGCAGGCCTAATTGGATTAAGACGTGGGTAAGATGAATGTGCTGGGTGTGCCTGGCCCCCTGTTCAGGCGGCCTTCTCCCCCTCCTCTGCCGCCTCCCGATAATTCCGGTTTATCTTAGCGCCGACAGCACATGATGTATACCTGCGTGACCTCGTCTCGCGAGATTCGAGTGCGCCCGAGCGGTAATCTCAGCCCTTGTTGTTCCCATGTCTCTATCTGCAGCTAAAAGGCGTTATTGTATTTACAGTATTGCACTTCCAGGATTCAGTCATAACGCTTCTACATGAACCCTAGAGAAGTGGAGGTGGAGTAAGAACAGTTTAGGGCGACATGATAGATTTATGTACTTATGCCATTTAGATGCATGATAATTTGCAAGACGCATGTAGCCCTAGTGAGTAACTTCAGAGCTGCTTTTATTTGCTAATACAGTGGCTCGCAATACCCTCGAAGGCTCCACAGGATGTTCTGGTGTATCATGATAACCACTGGGGATGATAAACCATTAAGATGTCACTCTACCCTTAAATGGTTAAATACTATCCTCTCCCTCACTCAAACGCTACCGATATTGGCATTCTCTGGGAGTAATGTGCAATTATCGCTGCATGTATAATACATATTTTGGGACACCCCATTTTCTAATCAGAACACGAGGTGCTAGTGGCACGTGTGATTGATGACTGCAGATAGGGATATAATCACCCCCTGATTATACTGCAATAAAGAAGAGAAATAGGATACAGCTGCCCCAAGGCTGTTCTATCCATGCTGAACGAGCCACAGAATGAGATTGCCAACAATCTATGTTATGAACATATTAGGATCTCCGGCATGATCTTACTTTAGGTCGCTGATACTATAGCGACCAGTTTTAGCGACCAGAATTGTGGCTTATTCCATATCAGAAAATCGCGACCACTTTCTAGCAACCATTATTTTCTGTGTTTAGCGACCTAAACGGAGATATGGCCGGATCTCTGTCTAGAATTACCTTAATGTAGATGGCAATTCTTAGCAAGTTTACCATAATCATAATGGGTATTCGGTTACTGATACAAATTTGGTTTAAGGGAGCATTCAACAATTATGTCACTGGTATTTAGGCATTTTTCAGGACCCACCCACCCCCTTGTCACTGTTTTTGCATGGAACATTTAGAGGAATCCAAAGACCCCACCCCCACCCCCTAAGCAGTGACGTAATGATTAAACGCTCCCTAACACGATCAGAATAGGGCTTTTGAGTGGATAAATAAGTTGTAAATCCCCTTGTGAATGAAAGGGATCTGGAAGGAAGACAATACGTCTACATAGCATTGTTGATATACATAAATTATGACCTGATGGATGGTAGCAGAAGTCCAGGGGCTGACAAAGGCTAAAGGGCAAACAAAGGTCTAGTGGGGTCTACTCATCACACGACAGTAAAAGTCACAGTTCCTTACATCACTTGGCCAACCTTCCAATAGCTCAATAACCTACAGACCCTGCGGCATCCAGCCTTATATCCATCATCACTAACCTTTCCTCCCTTCCACATACCCTTTTCGGTGGAGGATAGACAGCTGTAGAGACAGGGAAAGCAAGATGGGAAAAAAACAAGATAGAGAAAGCAGAGAGCGGAGAAAAAGATTACGGTGTGTTGGTTATGTTGAGTGGGGAGCCAGTTGCCCTTGTTAGATCATGTTGAAAGATGCAGTGTACGTGCTGGGGCCAGTGTAGAGGGTGGTCATGTGGCCTGGAGGGTGTCGCTCCTATAGTAAAAGGAAGAGCTGGCTAAAAATGCCCTCGTTTCCAGTTCTTTCTTTTCACGTACCTATAACTTGTCCCTTTTGTTGCTCACAAGTGGTCATATTCAAGTAGGGTGCTAAAAAGGGGGATTTGAGTAGGTACTTAGTTGGGAGAAGTCAGTCAGTATAATATACTATAGAGTGTGTAAGTAGGTACCTGATAGTGCAGCTCTCTCTCTGTTTTAGACAAGGCAGGTGACTTTTCAGACTAATGTGGTGAGTGCAAGTTGAATGGTGAAGCAGAGCGTGACTTCTTTTGAAAAGAGGGTACCTACTGACAGCTCTTTTTACCATAGGAGCAACACGCCCCAGTACTACTGGTGATGGATGTCTGTGATGGTCAGGGACTAACGCCCAGTCTCAGGAATCCAGCCCAAGGTGATGGATCATGGGATTATCGAAATCCCCCCCAACACGTGGATCCATCGCAATGCCATGCCTTAGTTCACACCTATACAACTTGCTGACATGAATTGCATAACATTCATATAAAGCCATGCAGAACAATACGACTCGATAATACAGTATTACTTAACAAGAGCATTATGGTCACATAGATGAGATGATATTCAGTGGTGTTTATTCCTTTCCAAAGATGTGGACCTCTACATGCCTTACAGTATATCCATCGTTTAGTGTAGATCATCCTGTTTTTCCTGCTTTTCCTTAGGCTTTTTCTATATTCTAACTTTGTACGTTGTTACTAAAATGGATGTGTCTGTGCGATAGACCGGGCCAAACTGCGAGGTGTAAGATGAAGTGCCTTCATGCCTGTATGATCCACTTGCTAGACTAATTGAACTATTGTTTACACCGATAAATCTTTTAAACACCACAGAATAACATTGAAACTAACAAACATTTAAATAAATCTGTGATTAAATTCAGAATGTTTAACATCTAATATCCTTGATTAAATTCTTGAGCAGGTACGTTTCATATCAAATGGTTTGTGAAACAATAATATGCATTTCTGCCTTTATACTTCAGTAGTCATAATCAGGACTATGAAACCATGAAACGGCAACCTTTCAGATGGCACTAATATTTAAGCATTTTTTTTTATTAACATCATAAATGGCAAGGCCTGTTTTCATCCCCATCCTTACTTATAGTTGGTGAATAGAACAAAGCTATCCTGTATGAGAGAAAATAAGACTAGTATTGATTTATTGGACAGGGCTCTCAAACTTCAATTTGCAAGCTCCTTTCCGTCATCAGTAATCCTTTTGTGACCTCAGACCATTTAGAATCAATTTTAAATTTTCCGACTTAACTTATCATCTGCAGACCACCCCACATCTCCCCTTACCGCATCTCTCCTACCGATCTGAGAAAGTATTTCCTATCTTGCTACACAAAAATGTATTCCTTTGGGACTGAAGAGTTCCCTCAAGTACCTTTGATCTGCCCCTCCCCCTCGGCCACTTCCAAGCAGGGCAGTGGCCATAGATATAATTTCTTTTCAACAATTGTTCATCCATCTCAGTGGCAGCTGTACATCTCCCTCTGGCAATAAAGGATGTGATAGATTTATATCCACGGTTTCACCAAGGATTGAAGAGTGTGAGAGACTGTCGCCAAGCAGAGGCAATCCTAGGCATAGTAGTAGTAAGAGGGAGAGAAGGCTCTAGTCCCAACTATCCTTTGCCACCCGTGAAGGGCCTAGGATCAAAGAGGGGTACCTCAGTAACCAGCTCTTGTCCCAAGTCTCCTTTGTCCACCTGGGGTGCCAATGCACAAGCAGAAAATTGAGGGAACCAGCAAACGCAGTTTCACCCTCTGACCTTACATATAGAAGTAAACAGGAAGCCTCATCGGAAGCGGCGCTGACCTCGTGTTTATCTCAAATGAAGGAAGTAGAAATCCATCTGTGATCGGTGAAGAAGGAATTGAACTCAGACTAGACTGTGGATCTGTAGCGACAATTGTCAGAACAGTTGACGTTCCATACCATTATCACTCGATTCACTGTCACCTCTTCGATGTCCCTTCAAGGTTCGTGAGTTGCAGAATTGAGGAAGTAGTAATGCCATCAAGATTGCAACCGTATAACAGCAAGAGGACTTCAGTGGACTTCCAGAAGGTAGCTGTCATAGATCCTCTCCGTGGCATCTGATTCATGGTTTTCTTCAAATATCCCTAATATCTAATGAGTCAATGTATCATCTTGAATTCTATAATCTAGAAAGTAAAATATTTATTACAATTTACCATACCTGACTCTCTCTTTCCACGTTGGCTGCATACTTACAGATATATAATAGACCTATACGAGCATTCAAAGCTTCCTATATCTGTACAGAGACCCATGGTCATGTGTATGGACCCACCCTCCCTTACCCCGCCAGCCAAATCGATCGTTGGTAGTTAAGAATAGCATGCGTCACGTACATGGCTGTAGTGAGAGAAAAAAAGGGGGGGGGGTAGAGGAATCATCATGACATCAGTTCCTCATGTGGGGATAGCTGTTGTCAGGGACCACCAGACAATAGAATAGTAACACGTGATGGGAGTAAAGAGGGGGTTTGTTGTCCACAGCCTATACCTTGACCGATGTGTAGTACAAACTCATTGTGCCTGTACTGGTACATGGATCCTCTGGCAAAAGACATCAGGGATTTCAATTCTGCTTTTTCATTATTCTAAATTTCCATTCAATTTCAGTGAGCATGAAATCACATATATCACAAGTAATATTGTGGATTACATTTATACAAGTATAGATAAATCCCACACACCTTGAGATTTCAAAACGGTCTAAGACCCATTGTCCACCACCCAATTTGGTCGCTCAATTGGTCGATGGACCTGCAGACCAGTACCTTTGGCTTCTTTAGCTTTACCATAGTGTTAAAATTGTGGGGCATGGCCCGCAGTTGGCTGACGGTGGCACCTATCGGCTGATAGCACCAACTAATCGAGTGGTGGAAAATGGCCCTAATAGCACATAATCACTACAATTAGAAACCTGTCAAATCATAGCAGATGATCGTAGGTAACCTAAGACTGTTCTATACGACTGGCCTTTATTACCTCATTTGTATACCAAGTAAAGAATTCGCAGGACGCCATTAGCAGTCCAAGCAAAATTAATAGTGACCCCTTTTAATAAGTTGGTATGGGCTTCATAAGAATGACACACTTTGGGGTTTGCAATACTAGACACTGTTATGAAATTTTGATGATCAATTCTTTTTTTGTCTTGGACTTTTTGAGGATTTTGCTGTTATATGAAAAACCATTCTTCGGTGAAGTTATTCATAATAAGTAGGGTAAGAAGATGACAATGCAGTTGGTATATCCTAAGGGCTGGTCTTGGAATAGTCTAGTAATGACAGAAGCAAAATGCACATGTATGGACTTCTTACAATATAGTTAATCTAACTGCACTTCAACAGAACACCTTCATTGCAAAACTTAAGAATGGGGCAGCTAAATGCAACTTCTATCTCTGTCGTAGTGCATTAAATCATTTCTATTTATCTGATAATGTACTATATACTTAAACAATGATGAGAGTAGCTCTTATCTCTATTTGAAATAATATCTTAAATGTTCAACCGTTTGTAGTGCTAAAATCCAGATAAGAATATCAAAGGTAAAACCTGCAGGCAGAGTGAGCATTGGGTGAAACAAATAACATTTCCCGTTAGCTCATTATTCCGTTTGACAGAGCATGTGTGTATCCATATCCTGTTAGAACACCCAGAAGGCAGTTAGCATCTGAGAGTAAGAGAGTGATGGAGAGTGTTAAATGGAAAGTAAAACTATCAGATGTTCTACTTGACTGAGTCAACTCGTCTCTTGTACCCACTTCAGACGAGCTTACTTCTCTCCTGTGAATGTATTACAGATTCAGCAGTGACATCCATTGCACTTTGGTAGGTAAGAGGGAAGGGTCTCAGAAGGAGCTTGTGGCGAATTCTTGCTGGGCGGGGTCATAATATTGATTGGGAGGACAGAGAGAGGTGGTGGGCACCATCTGTAGGGTATGGATTATCTTGGGTTGAGGGTGTGAAAGGCCCTTATCAGGAACACTGACACTACCCCCTTCTCAATGCATATTTGCCATAGAGGACTCGGGGACAAATGGCAGTCTCAATACATCTGGTAATTTTAGATGGAGTGATAGCAGAAGTGTACAGATGGAAAAGGGGGCTCACAGAGAGGATTGAAAACAGAGAATAAGAGAGAGGGAGAGAGAGGGGGGGCAGAGAGGGGGGACAGAGAGAGAGAGAGAGAGAGAGAGAGAGAGAGAGAGAGAGAGAGAGAGAGAGACTGGCTTCCTACGGCAAATATTAGCGAACATTGCTGTGTAATTGAGGCTGAAAACTCATCACCGACTAGACAATAATTACCACGAAACATTTTCTTCATGATTACACCCTGAATTCTTATGGCCGATGGTGCAATGGGCTACCGATTTTGTTTAACACCCCATCATTTTTTACCCGTTTTAAGGTATATCAAAGCTGTTATTTTAAGCAGAAATATATGAACCCGATTCTGGTCTTATATCAAACAGATTTGTTGGCTCTAATAAACAGCATGAATTGGCAGCTGATTAGTATAATTTGGCTCACAAATAACAATACAATTGCAGCATTGTTCCCTTCTTTAACCCATACTTCAATGGCCGATTATACAACCGATTTTAGCATAAACCCTCACCGACCTCTCTGATCTTCATTTCTGCAAAATGCCCTCCTCTGTGCCTCATCAAATCAAGGCTTATAAATACAACTTGATGACTGCGGATCTGTCATTGAAACACTTGTATGGGGATGGAGATATGACTTTTATTGTGCCCTATGGCTAATTGCAATTTCCTGATTAGCAATTATGAATGTTAATGGTGTAAGTTGCCTACTTTGGCATATCATCCGGGTAGTAGCATTGGACATGGGCTCATTGACATGTACCCAGTCACGTTTATCCTGTATACTGCCATAAAGGGGGGTATTAGAGGCTGCTGTATGAAAGTACATATAACATTCCTCTTGGCCATTGTCAGGATGCAATAATAGTAAAACAAATTCAATCTTTTCCTTTTAACTAAGGGAACTAGAATAAAATGCCGGTCCTTTCACACTTACACAACCCTATGAACACCATCAGTTGCACAAATACAACGAACTCAGCTGAGCCAAACCACCTATTCCATGCACTACTCACACTGCTACTTTGTAGTACAGGCATAATAATTATAATAATAATAATAATAATAATAATAATAATAATAATAATAATAATAATAATAATAATAATAATAATAATACGAGTTGTGGTACAGTGTTTACCAAGTACTTGAGGATTCATTACTAAAATTGAAGACTCCCGCCATTTTGCCTCATACACGAAAAGACATTGGGTTCACGTTAACTATTCAACAATTGGGGGAGGAAAATGGGCGAAGGTCCGGCATGGGCACTTGTATTTTGGGGCAATCTTACTGTTGGTTAAACATACTGATACCAGGCACAATTAAAGAATCCTTTGCCATAACAAGAGACAAAAAATGAAATAATCTCAATCCACTTACGTGCATTGCCATCCTTTAATGTGTAGCTCTACACTGCCCATTTATAACTAGATACGGGACACATTAGAGCACAAATATTCTTGAATCATCCATTCTGCATTTTGCCTTTGATGCCCCCGACCATTACCTTTTCCAATGAGTCACCGACATCCACCCACATTGATTTACACATAAACTCTGAAACATTGGTTGCACAATATTGTGTTGTCTATCATTGAATCAAGATTAAATTTCAACTGACTAATGATTAATTAAAATCCCATAACCTCTGACAGCGTACCTACGGGTGTTATCTGGCTATTCATACAACCGATTTTGTATTGACCTGCATACATGCATGTATTGGTTATAACATATAGTATGTAAAAACCTAGAGGGGCGCAGAGAATATCAGGATCTGCTTAGTTACAGGCAGTCTGCTACTTGACACTCCTCTTACTCCTTACACATATCTAAGGAATAGATATTTCTTAATGGTTATCATGGGAACCGTATTATTATTGATCACCTAGCCTTTCAATCAGATGTGATATGTCTAGTTCATTAACCCACTTCTCCAGTGATAGTAATATTAGAGTAGAACTACACAGTGTGTAAACATGGGCATGAAATATAATGCTTGAATTTATATCTTGAAATCTAATATACATGCATACATAATATACGTCGTAGGGTATGGGCATGAACAACTGATTTAGTTTCCAATCCCAAATTGAATTACAAGAGAGTAGGGAAACTGTGGGTTTTCAACAGTCAGGAGTAGAGTTTACCTAGCTGTGAATGTAACATACAAACTCGGAATGCCTCGCTGGTTCAACAATCAGATGGTATGAGCTTAATGTCTTAAGCTAATTAACTATTCCCCGGAATCATACACCCGCCTTCATACGGCCCCTGGTCCTGATTTATAAGTTTGTATCCTTTAAGAACTCTTACTACATTCCGACCTAGAGGATGTATAGGGCGGATTTGTGTAATTGTACTCTACATGACCCGTGAAGGAAGAAACAAAATTCCATTCACTAATGCAAGGCACTCTGACAACTTAAAGGTTAAAGGTAATAGAAGTGCATCAAAACAGTTGCTATTCTGTTTAACCCAGATATGCCTACCGTGGTGATGGCTTACCCATCGTGCAAGTCATTGCTTCATAATTCCTTTGACACATATCATGCTTGTCTTTTTAAAAGAAACTTTAAAGGGGGTGACAGCACATTGTGGGATGATTAATGGGACAGTTATTTTTCAGAGCTACTTCGCCAGGATATGGTTTTTCACAGGACCCTGGGCGAGATCTAGACTGTGCAGGGCCTCTTAAGCTCCAAACCGAACATTCTAGACAGCAAGATAAATTATTGTTTAAAATCTACAAGGATAATTCTGGTGAAGGAGACACGTATATGAATTAAAGAATTGTTACTACGCTCACCCTGTGCTATTACATAGGAGCCAGCGTATTCCTGCGAGAGCTCAAAGCATTTCCAACTGATTTAATTCATACAATTAGTGACTTACAACATACGCAAGTACAAACGTTCATTACTGTAAAATGACAATTGGAAAATACCCTTCTGGTCACTCTACTTGGATAACTAACACACCCGAGCAAGGAGTTTTAAAATGACACACCATTTGTCTAGTTCATCTTAATGAAGTTAAAGCTGCTACAAGATGTGAAATATAAATAATTTCTGTTTTGGGTATAGCTACAGTCAACCCACTTGCTTGAGTGTACTGTTCACATCTCAACTGATTCTGAGACTTTAAACCTTTTGGTGCCCAGAATTATTTGACAATTTTCTATTTATTTCATAGGTATATTACTGTTGTTACGTACCATATACTATTCCTATCTTCTTTCTTGATATTGGCCTCTTATGACATTCCTGAATTAATTTAGACTTCCAGTTCAGATATGAGGTATCAGGTTTGGCCTTAGGTCTAGCTTGGTTGCCATAGCAACTAAACATTCTATTTTGTTATAATTTGGCAGTATTTGGGTCTATCTGCTCAATATCTTCCTATATTATGGGTAAAACTAAACTAAGCAAAGATTGTTCCTACTTGGAAATGGATTGTTTTGGTAGAGAACCATGCCAATAGAATATTATTGATAGGAAAGATTTCTATCAATGAATACCATAGAACAAAGGATAGCTTCTACTTCTTATGTGACCATTGTTGAAATCTAACCAAGAAATAGTAGTTTGGTACCATGTCAGGCCCTTGCTCTATGGAAGGCTGACACTCTAATGGGCCACATATCTAACAAACAAATGTTATACTTTGACTCACTGTTCTTAGAATAATAGAGATAGAGCAATATGGATAGTGTCATTGGAATTGTGAGGTCATGGCCGTTCTATAGTATAACTTTGCAGATTAGACCAGTAGAAATATGTAAATGATGTTTATGCTCCTATGTATATGTGTTTAAGCCCAAAACCGCGCTGTAAAGTGCGCTTGGGCAACTAGGGGTTAACTGAGCTAATTTCAAAGAAATAGATGTCTAGAAATGCTTCCAGCATTTTATTACTATTGACAAGCACATAATTGCATCAGTTCAGTTTGCCTTCCCTAGCCCACTTGAAAATGTCTCTCTCCTCTTTACTATCCCCTTGGATTTGTGTGGTGCACCTATGTGCCGGCACAGACACATTCCTCTGTGAAATTATAAAATCTATTTCTCGCCATAGTAGTATATAGGTGCAAACTCAGCACATAAAAAACAGCTACTGAAATCTGTTTGACCCACTTACAAACCAAAAGTGAACTTTTGATCTTGACCTCTTGACCAATCAGATGCCAGCATTTGACCCGAAGTGAGGTCATGACCTAGTTTCTCAAGCTCTGATTGGCTGAGAGGTGGTTGCCATAGCAACAGCAAAAAAAAATGTGTTGTTGTCATGGCAATGTTACGTGGAACGTAGCAAAGAAATAAACAAATGCCATGACCTAATCACCTGACACCTAGTGGATATCATTGGAACTTCTTATAGCTGGGACACCTAGTGGATATTATTGGAACTGCTCATAGATTGGTTTAGTTGTTTTAAGCCTATTATCGCTCATGGGCCACAAACATCAATGAAAATAAATAATTTTTTGAAAACATAAAAAGCATGATAACATCCCTCTCTTCTAATAGAACTTGAAAGGACAACAACCCTAATGATACTGTTCCTACGCCGTAGAATTATGAAATGGTTAAAGTTCATATTTATTATTTGAAAATTCCATCCAACTTCTGGGATGGTCCGACTTTCGGGATACTACAACGGCTTTACGCCTGACACCTAGTATATATTATTGGAACTACTTATAGCTGGGTTTAGTGGAGACCCCTTGTGGTTAGGAAGTGACATGTGATATCAATGTAACTTTTAGGTGTAGGGGAAAGTATAACCTAGTTTTTTTAGCGCTGATTGCTTGTTAGATACTTTATACATGATCTAATTATTTAAGCTTTGAGTGGTTGTTGAAATTTGTGTAATACTCATGGAATTTTAGGGGAGACATGATTTACTATCTGTGATATAACCTTAATTTTTTCCCAATATTGATGTTCATTGCATGATTTCAATGCTTTCGTTCGATGCAATTTAACCGTTATGACAAGAAATGAATTGTGTATTTAACGCAACACAGCGCAGGTTTTTTTTCACTTGTATTTCTTTTTTTTTTTTATTTCACAGACAACCTCGACATACGAATGTGCTTTTACCATTAGAAGGATTTGTACATATATGCGACAGAAAGAGGTGTTTGAGGTCAGTGATTTAGCTTTTGTCCAATGCATTGACTTTAAGCTTTCATTCCAGGTATTAAATAACATGTGCCACCAATTCTAGCTATGTTGCAATAGCAGGTTCAAACAATGCCTGAGAGTTGTTTTTCACTGAAGCTAAATGCCCTGAAAGATAGCCTTTATTGAAATTTAGCTCAAATGAAAAATGACTTTTTCCCCCAACCAAGTTTAAAGCTGAAAGTTCCAAGGTGCATTGTAGACAGGTGAAACATATGGTTTCACACATTTTGACGTTTAGATTACTTTTACAATGGCATTATACACCCACTTTGTGGTAAATTTTTAGTTCCTGAGGGTATGCTACAAATCTTTGCTCGCTGCCTAGTGTGTACCTGGTATAATATCATGGACATTACTCTTTAGTGTGTAATTGGTATACTCCAATACACCAATCCTTTGTCTGTAATGTAACGTTGTTATGTTTACAGTAGTCAATGCAAATGTCAAAAGCATCCCAACAAGCAACATTAAAGAACTTGTACATATTAACGCTATTTAAATAGTGGTCAACAGTGTCTGGTTTAGCTCCTCTAAAAAATTGAATGTTGTCTACAGGAATTGCTTCCCAGAAAAAGTAAATGAGGCCGCATATACATTTCAAAAGGAGTGTTAGACATCATGGTGCCTGCTTAGCTAAAACACTACCAAAGACCAGATAAGGGAAAAGAAACCTCTTGTCTGGTGAAGGTGACGCAAAGGAAAAAAACCTGAACTGTTTTTCACAATCACTTTTCTTTTTGGTTTCTCACGCCTATTTTTTTTTGAGGATTGTTTATCCCCTTATTTTTCACACACAGTATGTATACACATGACAGAATTTCACACAGGATACGTGATACATACAACCTTAACATCATCTTTTAGTAAAATTTTACTGTTTTACACAATTACTTTTCCTCTTTTGGATACTTTTTTTTAAAAAAAATTTACACACTTGAGGCATAACAGTATGAGGGGCAGGTGGGAAGGCGCATGGCAGAAGAGACAGAAAGGTTCATTTCATTTATGTAGGACTGCTGCTGCTGCTGCTGCTTTAGAGGTTCTCTGCCTTTTCTTTTTTTCCACCGGTTCAAAAACGGTCCCTGGCCCTGTTCCTGACCCTGTCCCTTTCTTCTTTCTTGAGTTGGTGGAAGAAGTTTTTTCATCAGTCAATAGCGGGGGTGAAGCATTAAAAGGGTGGTTAACACCTGCCACCACCACCACTGCCTTCTTTTCACCCTCCTCCTTCTCCTCCTCCTCCTCTTTGGTCGAGTCAGTGACCTCAGGTTGAGCCATGACAGGGTATGTGTGCGAGTTGCCAATGATGTCTCCAGGTGATAATGGTGGTGGTGGTGGTGATGGTGCCCGCTGTGGGGCTGTTGCCGTAACTCCAGTTTGGTTGATGACGTCTGTCGGGGCTTCAAGGTTCTTGTAGTAGTCTGCAGGCCTTGCGGTATTAAGAAACTCGCATATGTCAAAATCAGACTTGCCATTTTCCCCACTGTCCCATTCAATGTTGCAAGTTGTGCATTAAGCTTTCCACCTCTGGAGTTTTATCCAGGGAGAGTGGTGAGTAAGATCATGGTGTTACTCCCTCGGTGTGGCAATTGTCCACTGTTATATTATAACAAGGTGCGGAGAGAAAGCCCTCTGTACAATAGAGGTGTAGTTTAATGGATGGTACCCTTTTACCCTTCAGTTTGCTCAACATAACTGTGGAGATGCTGGTGGTGATGTAGTGAAGCTGTGGTAGGTGTGGTAAAAGCACTTGTGTGATGGTGAGTGAGCCGCCCACCACTCCTTATAAACCCTATTTTTCCCCTCCCTCCTGCAGCAGCCTAATGAGCCTGTATATGCAACCCTGTTTTGTTTATGTTAGACTGCCCACCAAGTTGCCACCGTGTGCAGTGCGTTGAGCAGCTTTTTTTTCTCCCACCCCTTTTCTCCAGTATACATAACCCCCACCCCCTGCCAAACTGACCACCGAGTTGCCGCTGTGACCATTGATGGTGCAAGGTTCACTCACATTAGACAAGAGCTGCTCAGCTGATCATGACTCATGCTTTATTACCTCTGAGCTTATCCACTTCTCACAAAAGAGAAACGGAGGTTTTTATTTCAGATATAAGGGGTGGTGTAGAACAAGGTAAGCTGTTTCAACTGTGACGGTATTGTCCTGAACATTATCCTTTATACGCGTTTATTCCTCCCAATTTGAATTTTAGAGAGCGTTTCCTTCAAAACAACACTGCACCTTTGATAAAGAATGGCAAACACTCCTTTTGTCCATCCATAAAAAAATTGATCGCAAAAAGTAAAAATTGGCAGGTAGCAGGGATTGAGCTTACTCATAATGCTGTAATGCACATTATGAGACATCACGCCATACCCTGGGCGTCCTCAATCTCTTTCATGCGCGAAAGGCAGAAAACTTTGTTTCTAAAAAAAACTAACTTGGCTTGGCTTCAAACCCATTACTCCCCAGTGAAGGCGACACTAGTTTTTTTTAACCACAAGGGGGCTCCACTAAACACAACTATAAGCAGTTCCAATAATATCCACTAGGTGTCAGGCGTGAGGGTGCCACTAGTTTTTTTTAACCACAAGGGGGCTCCATTAAACCCAGCTATAAGCAGTTCCAATAATATCCACTAGGTGTCAAGTGATTACGTCATGGCATTTGTTTATTTCTTTGCTACAGTCCATGTGACGTTGCCATGAAAACACATTTTGTTTTTTTTGCTGTTGCCATGGCAACCACCTCTCAGCCAATCAGAGCTTGAGAAACTAGGTCATGACCTCACTTCCAGTCAAATGCTGGCTTCTGATTGGTTGAGAGGTTGAGGTCAAAAGGTCACTTCCGGTTCGTAAGTAGGTCAAACGGATTTCAGCATCTGTTCCTATGCACTGAGTTTGCACCTATATACTACTCACCATGAATATGACCTTAGCTGTCGAAATGGCATTAAACATCTATTACTCACTTACTCATCAGCTCAGTAGTTCCACCTGTAGTTGGGAAATCAGACTGTTGTGTTCTATTGCAATGACTCCTTCCCATGGAAGCCTGCAGGATTGCAGACTGCCTAGTGCTGCCACATGGGGACTTTGGTTTGAACTAATCAACCAATGCAGTTTACCTTCCCACCAATGCAGTGAGCACAGTTGAACATTGTGTTTCTCACTGTATGTATTAAAACCCACTCCTTGATACATTAAATACCATGAAATTAATTAAAAAGAAATGTGCAATGGCATCCAACAGATTTTGATATGAAAGACATCCCTTCTCATCAGGCTTCCTTTCCCAATCAGTACCACCTCAACCCCCAACCCCAACCCTCTTGGTGAAGCTAATACCTATTGTAATGTTTCCATTGAGAGGATGCGCCTAATCTCTCTCTGGGGCTCATTATTCTTGCTTGAGTATGTAAGGGTGGCTATTCTCTCTCTTTCATCCACATTGTCATGATCTGCCTACTATACACATACCACTTATAAAAAAGATAAGTTCCATGGTCAGAACTTGAGGGAAGGGAGGGGGTACTATCGTTGAAGGAAAGGCAAAGAGAAGAGAGGGGTCAGCAGAACATTTCGCTCCATCTTAGACCATGTTGATGAATTCATGTAATAGTATGCTGGAACCAGCATATGATATGTGCTGATATGTTCACTAGGACAATCGATGATGCATTTCTGTAATGGTCAGGGGTCAATGTCCAATCCATGGAATGGAATGATGGATCTTTGGTATTCTGTAGAAGTACCCACCAGTCTATGTGCACATCGCCTTATCTATATCTCCATCAGTGCCCTGTCTATTCTCTCTCAATGTCACTTGTCTCACGCACATGATTGTATACACTCATGTCTGGGTTGCTGTACGCGGGAAATACATGAGAAATTATGCACTGCATCCTTTAGTGAGGACATATATAAAGCAAATAGATGATTTGGTCCTTTTTACCTTTCACATGCTATATGGCAACTATATTCGAGTAGCGATGTCATATAAGAACTGAATCAAAGGTGATCAGGAAAAAGGAGTAAACAAGTGAAGTACCCTTTTTAGGCATGTTTTCAACTATTAGCCACTCTGCATCTGCCAACTTTTCCTTTGTTTATTGATCACTAGTTGAAGTGGCTCGTGAATTACTGGTGGTATGGCTTAATGACATATTTTGAGAAACGCGCTAGGTATCATTTTAGAAAAATGATAATAGATAAATAAAGTAGATAATAAAAAGGAGTTTCAGCAATTCCCACTGGAAGAAAGAGCATAATGTCAGTAATAAAAATGGGACACTCACATCAGAATGAAACCAAAAGAAGATCACATAGATCACATTGACAGAGTACTAAAATGCTCTTTTTTATCACCGAAACGATATTAACCTGATTGCAAATGAAGATTAAGACTATAGTAACCCAATTTATTGAATAGCATTTTCAGAAATTCTATTTCTCGAGCCGATCTACTTTTGCCTGACCTACAATGATGCAAAATAACGTTAAAGGAACACCTCCCTTTCCTCCATTAGCAATTACTTCCATCCGGTTCTAATGTTTGTAGCTCAAGGACCTGCTTGAGAATATCAAAGGTAAACCCCGCAGGCAAGAGAAGCACTGGGCGAAACAGATTTAATTCTCAATCTACTCCTCATTCCTTTTGGCAGAGCAGGACTGTGTAACCATATCTTGTTAGAACCCCCACCAGGCAGTTAGCATCTTAGGGTAGGAAAGGGACAAAGTTTTACGTGGGAAGCAGAAACATCAGATCTTCTACTTGACTGAGTCTCCTCATCTTTTCTCACCAACATCAGAAAAGCTTACTTCTCTCGCAAATGCATTCATGGATTAGGCAAGGACATCTCTTGCATGATGGTGGAGGAGAGGGAATGGGCTTGGGGGTAATCTTATCTGGGTGGGCTGATAAAATCGATTGGGAGGACAGAAAGATCTGGTTGGCACCATCTGCAGGGAATGGATTATCCAGGCATGAGGGTGTGAAATGCCCCTTATCGAGGACACTGACTTCACATTCCTCTATGGTTGCCATTGGAAACTCAAGATCCAGTTTTGCTGAGATCATAGTGAAACTAATAATTTCAGATGGAATGATAGCATAAGATATATAGTGAGACCTATCTAAACATAAGAAAAAAAGATGGAAAGAGGCCGAGTGGGAGGGACCCAGAAAGCAAGAGATAGAGAAAGATAGACAATATTCGTATAGAGGTTGATCTGTTCAAACAATGGGTTTATAAAAATAGACTTACAGTGAACACTAAAAAAACAGAATATATGTGGTTTGCAAGTGGCCATATAATTAGGCGTTGTGACATTGAAAAGGTACAGAGGAGATTTGATATTTTACTGTTAAGTGTAATGCACAAAAGGTCAAAAGAAATTGTGGAGGAGGAGCAAAATTATGAAACCAGATCAAGTTCTAAAATGAAGTTTCCATTGTGTAGGAAGATTACAAGAACTTATAAAAGGTCTCCACATTACAGAGGGTTTGTACTGTGGGATCTGCTGCCAGTAGGAGTGCACAGAGCCACAACCAAGTTGAAATTCAAGCAAGATCTTGCAAAAATTGTTGATCTAAGAGCAAATATGCAAAAGGTCTATAATTAATGTAAGTATGGGTTTGGGTGTCTGAGCCGTACTAGTATGAAAGGGTGAATAAGTGGATATTATGTATGAAAAATGAAAAACTACTCTGATATATATTAATCTCATTACATGTTGGGTGTTATCTGCCTGTACGGGTATGTATTATCCTTTATTATTATTATTTGTGACATGTACTGGGAATAAGGATCTTATAGCACCCTGTGCTAAGGGCCCTTTTTGCAGATCCTGTCACAAATTTTATTGTGTACAACTCAATACAACACAATACAATTGTATCGATATTTAATCACAGGTTTGGGTAACTGAGCCATCGCTTATAGCTGGATGTTTTTCTTTCACAGATTTGGGTAACTGAGCCGTTAACATCATCATTATTATGACTATCATCATCATTGGTAGTTACTATCGCATTTCATGGAAGAGAATTTCTAATCTCAGGGAGATATAATGTATTTAAGTATAGTATCTGTATATTGATATGTGATGCTCATAAACTGCTCAAATGCTCTTAATTGTCGAAGCTTCTACCAAGAAGCTTCAATAGACTATTCTTGCTTCTACTGCCTGAATACTGACATTGTGACACCACTACCATTATATAAACCCAAGTGTTATAACGACCGACACTGGTTGTAAATTAGGAATCACTGTATACTAAGCATTGTTTCAATTATTACATAATGAAAAAGGTACGTTTCTGACAGCATCTAAATGATGCGTCTTACCATGCATTGCTGTATTAAACACGTCCGAAATAAAACCGAACTTTTAATCTAATTCATAACTACGAATGGTTGGTTGGAATAGAAATATTATGATAATATGATTATGATGATACACTTCTGATAGAAATCTCAAACAAGCCATTACAAACATTGTGTAAAAGTATAATTTAATGAATTATTGATAAATGGTTATTCGTTGTCGCAAATACTTTGTTGTAATAGTGAATTGTCAGCCAAAATGAGCTATCCTACCTCAATGCCTTCCGCCGATATCATTTTCCCTAGCGTTAACTAGTCGGAGGTATCAAGTAGACTGATGGAGCTAGTTTCTTTGGCAGGACCGTTTATCGTGGTGACAAGCTGTTACAGAGCTTGCAGTCACAGTTAGGGCACGATCCAGGATAGGATAACAATTCCCATATGGCAGGCAATTGTTCCTCTAACCACCTGTCTGTATCATCCAAGTCCTTATCATCTCACTGCTACATTGCTTTACAGTGTCGTTATATCGAGTAGTCTAGAAAGCATATAAATCCTGTTTTATTCCGCCATTTATTATTGAATAGTAGATTGGTACCTAACTGGTCGAAGATCTATAACCTTTCCTCAACTCAGGATGCGCTTTATTTGGTAGTATGTATTTCGGTATGAATCATTAGCTCTTGACTGGGATTTGTCCAGTGATACAAAGTGACGTCGCTACACTTACAGCTGCATACCATGAGGTATTTTGCTGCACCGCTTCATCTCCCACATTGCAATTTCACTTATTACCATATGTAAGTATGGTAATATAACAAAGTTGCTTCCTTTGCCATATCGTCCATTAGGCCTGGTAATCACATTGGGTCTGGGCCAGATGACTGGTACGCAGGCACGTGTAATCTATATGTGTGCTGGCATATAAAGTGAATTATCATACTCTGTGGGGTACTTAAACCTCTCCTTTGTGACGTCATGGGGAATATAGCATCCACAATGAAATCATTCCAGCTTCAAATTGAATATAATATGCTAAGTGACAAAGTAGTTTGAATTGGATTCCGTGTGTGATACGGTTTGCTTGGCTGCGGCAATCTATGGGGGATATGTAGTAGAGGGGTTACAGCCTTAGAAAAAATAACCGAATGCAGCTATTTACAAGATTAATGATAGAGAGTAACACCTATTACCTTAAACACTCCTGAGAATGTATGGTTGTAACAATGACGGCCCTGGGTTATACAATGGTGTGGCCATTTTGGTATGACTGCTATTCTGTTGCACTTGTATCCAGGTAGTAGCAATAATTCATTCATTTTTTGCCACAAACTACTGAAATAAGCTTTGGGAAGCACCATTTTGAGATCTATACATACATTTTGAGATCTATACATCCATTTTGCAGGCAAATCTCAACAATTGCGTCAGAGGAAACATGGACGAGAAAATTATGGAAGCCGTGGAGGGCCGCACCTTGAAAAAAATCAACTTGAATTTTTTTATCCCCAATAAGGAAACAACATAAAATGGAGCATAAGAAACCTAGTGTCAAACCTGAAATTTCAACCTGTCAACTGTCAAAGTAGAAAGAAAGCTGCTGTCAATATAATATTTCCCCTGTCAACTGTTAAGTTAGAACACAAGGCCTGCTGCCAACATGGTTTTTCATCTGTCAATTTGACAGTTGGCGGCAGAGATTTTTCTCTAACTTGACAGTTGACAGAGGAAAATTCATGTTTTCCTATCTGCTGTCAACATAATTTTTGTCCGCTGTCAACTGTCAAATAGAATGAGGTACAGTGTTTGAACATAACTATGTGCAATACCAAGATTCTCACATCTCTTTAGGTATCTAGCTGATAATGTGCTATACATGACATTCTTCCCAGTCTCCAAAGAGGGCAATCTGCTATCGTTTCCTGTTAATGTCATCCCCATGTGAATTCATGAATACACCCTTCTAGTGGTCTGTCACAAGATAAGGCGTTATCTGCTGAACAAGCTTATCTTATCAGCCTGGCATATGAGGAAAGATCTTATTGCCTCCCGTTCTCCAATGTTAGCTAATTTATCAATCCTTTCACTGTACTTCCTTAGTTGATGAAATAGTTTCCCTCAAAAGAGGGATTCATCTGGAACAGCCAGAACAGTGTCCTCATGGATCATGGTAGGAAGACGCTGTTTCAATCAGAGATATATATACTATTATATGCAACGCCATTTTAACAATGCAAGGAAAGGCACAGCCCTCTAACACTTATTCAAAATTTGGGAGTTACAGCCTCTTCTTTGGGAATAAGAAGGATTTCAACTTTCAATTGTTTGTGATAGTAAGTACTGCCTGACTCCTAAGATTTAGCATATAAGGAAATACAACATAACAAAATGCCTAGGTGAATGTTTCTTTTTTTACTTTAATCTATATAAGTCTGCCCTTATCCTAAGGACTGTGATGCTGTTACAGAAAACCCTGCTTTGGGCAAAGGAATCAAGGGGCTCTAACACTAATAGGGAGCTTCATATGAGACCCTGGCCCGGGGCTACTATACTACTCAAGCTAAAAGGATATCCCTATTATGTGAACAAAATGAATACAGGAAGAGTTGGACTGAGTAGATGGCATTGTGTGTAGCCTAATCCCTGTTTGGTTATGCTTTACTAACAGTAAGATGAGGGTGGTAGGGTGGTGATTTCATTGACTGCCAAAGGCTCCGATCACTTAATGTGTTCTAATATTTCAGACCTGTCTTTGTAAGACAAATATATCCATTATTGGCTTCATGCACTCCCCTTCAAGGACATTCAAATCCGATGTAAGTACTGTTAAGTCTTCGAATTGATAAGTCTCACTAAGACCATACTTATTTCACAGAATTCATTTCTTACGTTACTTACCACTGCTCATAAACCACCTTCGCACATCAATCACTGCTAAAACAAACGCAAAGGTTTATGAGTAACACAGTTTAATCCGAGCATGGTCCCATGGAACTCAAACATCAGAGACAGAGAACGACAGACAGACAGAGAAAGAGACAGAGAGAGACAGAGTGAGACAAAGACAGTGATACAGAGACAGACCATTATTAGTATTATTAGAAACGCAACAAAATCCTGCGTTACTTAAAATGTTCTACTCTCAATGTCCTTGGAACCTGCCTCCTTATTCCAGCCTCACACCCAGATCCAGTTTCTTCAAGTTCAACAATACAGGCAGACAACCTTCGCCCACTCATTCTGAGGCATATCAGGAAGAGGCTTCTTAGCTGAATGTTCCACTCCTAATTAAACAGAGCCAAGTAGGTTTTGTGACGATATAATGATTTGTGGAGCAATTAGAGAGTTTAGTGTGTGTGATCAGAATGACAGTGGTCTGCATAATGAATGAACCTCCTCTCAGACCTGTAAGTGTTCTGTAAATCTTCAGGACACCCACCCAGATGTTAGTTCTATTTGATGTAAATGTATAGGAGGCTACCCATAATGACCAACTTCGCATTTTTTTTTTATGTTTTCAGGAATTGAAGAGGGACGTGAAGGTGAGGTATTCTATTTCCAGAACACAATTTACACTTTTGATAGATAAGAATTGATTTATTGGACAAACTCCCAACTCTGGGTCAGTACCCATCCATCACTGACAAATCTTTCACGACCTTAGACTTGTGAGAACCTTTTTAGTCATTGTTTATCACTTCCTTTCAACCCCACATTCAACCCACCTCCTCCCTTGTCCCCTTCTCCAGATTTTTCAATGAATTCAGTCACATCCCATTGAATGCTTGCAGTGATGAGAAATTTTCATATGCACCTTTGAACCACATCCGATCACTTACAAAGTATAGGAGCGGTCATTCACTCACAAATGTAATTTCCTTTCAACAAAGTGGCCATGGATCACAGTGACAGTCGAACGACCTCTCTCTACCATGATGAGGGCGAGACAGACTAAGCAGCTATCTATGCTGTCTGTTTGTCTGAGTTGTATGTGGTGGCTACACCAATTCTATTAGAATCAGGACATTTCTCATCATCATGTAGCATTTGGCATATATTAATGTAGTGTCAGTATTGGATAAATGGTGAAAAATAGTTCCACCCTTCAGGTCTTAGTCAGGGCCCATAGTAAAGTATTAGTAAGCTTTTGAAACTTTATGGAAAAAGTGATTCAAAGGAGAACCTATTACCGTGAAGCAGATTACCATCAATGTGGATGATCAGTAAATCCATGCATCTCTCTGATTTTAGTCAGGTTTTATCTGTCCCCTCGGCATCTTGCCAGATACTCCATTACCTATTGATTGTTAAATACCCCCTCAAATGCTTGGTATCATGCAGGATGAACATGTCTTTATGTAATATTGGGAAATTGAGTTCTTGGCCCTTTCAGAAAAAGGGAATCTGCAGTTTTCCCTCTTTGGAAAAAGGTAAGGGGAATAATGACCAATCAATCCTCAGAGGACAAGGGAAAGCACGATCATGTTCAGGTGACTGCATGCAAAAGAGAATGGGAATTGGGAAAACATAACTTAAGTATTTATCCATACTTTTGTTTTACCCCCTACCAATCGCTAAATTCGCTTAATTTTAAAAGGTGCATTCCTTTAGAAACGATGTGGAAACCATCAAAAACGTAATTGAAAGATTGTGTCTCTCCTTTAGAAAGGCTTACATATCAAAAGTTCTCCTGGATTTAGTCTCATCTTTTTGCACCAACATTAGGAGCGCTATTCATAAAAAAAACTGACAACGTTTCTGCAGTTAATAATGAATGCACTTTGATATGAGCATTTTTGAAGGTAAGAAAATTGGCAGTTATATTATATTTGCGTTACATGTGCCTAATTCCATTTGAATCATCTAGATATGTATATCATCAACAACTGGGTTTCAACTTTAGTTAACCTTTGGGTTCTGATGAAGATTTAAATTCTTCATCGTCAATCCTTATCAATCACCCTCCACAGCTAATTTCTCTCTAGCGGATTCACTATCTGATTCAATAAGGACATCCATTGCGTATCACGAGAGGACAGGGAGAGCTTTTCAGGGTTAGCTTTCTCGGCCGCTTTCTCTATCCAGCCCCCTTTGAGAGTGTAAGGGGTTGTGGCCTTACGGACCTGGGGGTTCGGGTCTTACGATTCGGAAAGAAAGAGTAAGACAGTGTTTCAAGTGTATGCCAACAGTTAGATTTATTACTTAATGTACACTCACGGCTGCCGGATAGTATAGAAGGGGCAGCTAATAATGATTAATGGTGATCTACATTCTGTGGAGGCCAGAAGGGCCTCTGACGTAGCGGCTGAGCCCTGGGCTTTATATAAGGACCCAGGTGTTCGTCGTCAGATGTCCCCACAGACCCGGATCGGTGCTGCCACCTATCCGGAACCTGAGGAACGTCCGACGACTCGACTCACCCGCCACGCCAGATGGTACCCAACTCTATGGTTAAACAATACGTACCTCTACACCACTCCCCCAGACATTTAGGAGGGTCTTATAGTTATAGTAATATTACTAGGATAACATTTCTATATGTCTAAACCATTAGTAATAGAGGTACAACCATAGATATAACATTAACACCAAGTTAAATATGATTAGAATGTCATATACATATTCTGATAGTGTATATAGTTACATAATAATAAATTGGATGTTGTAATATGATACGAATTACTTGAATGAATAACAGTTGTATGTATCGAAACTGTTAATTAGCTTATTATACCTTTAGGATAACATATCATGTTTACGGTATAAGAAATAGGACAAGTATCATCATTCGTATACATGTGATAGTAACAGTTATGTGTAACGGAACTGTTAATATTAAATAAATCACATAATAACATCCGTATGTGTTTGTAGTTATTAATAACACATTTGATTATATAGTCTTAAAAAAGACTTTAAAAGTAACTACACTATCTAATGACATATAATCATATGAATCTGTTAAGGATTCCGTGAGTAGTACGAGTAGAACCATTTGTATTATACACTTGAAAAGAAAAAAATCACGGTGTAGTAATGAATATAATAATATATATGATATCACCGTGTACCAAATAACCTCTATCACACCAGATTAATATATTTATGATTTTGCGCGGAGTTTCGAATCCTTGGTCTTCGGAACCTCGCAGAGGACTTGGTCCCCTGGTCGGATCTTAGACCAAGCATCCTCGCTCAGACTGTCGAACTCCTTCATGAGTTCCTGATGAAGCTCCATGATACGCTTTCGGGCCCCATCCAAACCTTCTGCGTGGCATTTCTTCTGGTGCCTCGCCAGATCGCTACGTCGGCTATATTGAACCTTCGTAGTGCACTTCTTGCCCTTCTTACCATAACTCGGATCACAAATGTAAACCGGGTGATGGTGGAAGTGGGCCTCTACCAGATGCCTTTGGAACCGGGCTGGAGTACTCCAGGTCCGGACCGAGACATCACTCGCATCCTGGCAGATAGAGAAGGGACAGGACTTCTGGTCGTCACCGTACCACTTCTCAAGAGCCCAACGCAGCTTTCTCCTCTGGGTATAAGTGTAATACCCTTCGGTGTGGTTTAGCATAAGCCACATCTTTCGATAGGCTTTGCTCGGATTGGGGTCCTCGTCCGAAAGACGCATCCAATGTTCATCATCTGACTCATTATTTTTATTAACTGAGTCCGGGCAGGCATATAGGGTAGAGCCGTCCTTTTTTACTCCGTAGGCACAGTCGGAGAAACACGTCGGAATCCGGGTTTTGAATCCGGATTTGGCGTTAGCCCATCGCTCAGCCTCGGTTTGAGTTGATGGAGTGGCCTTCTCATCATACTCAACCGAGGATTCGTGCACCGACTCCTCGTCTGACGACTCAACCTCCATGGCAGTACTACCAGTGGCTGAGGTGCTGGCTTTCGGCTCGGCTCTAGCAGAATCCGGTAGATTCTTGAGCTTCCGAGCAGTGGACCTCCTGTTCTTACTGACCTTCCAGTCTTCCTCCGGTTCCTGGGTTCCGGATGCGCTGGAGGTCGAGGCTTCTACCGGGGTGGTAGTACTGCCGGTGGCTGATGCAGAACCGGCTGTGCTTCGGGTGGCAAGCTTCAGGTCGGGGATAGGAGGTGCGGGTACTTCCGCTGCCCTCTTAGCCTCTTCCCGGGCCTCCTGTTCTGCAGTCATTCGGCGGATGAGAACCGTCCGAAGGGCTGCACTTCGGTTCATACCTGTTAGTGAATTGTTTTGGACATCCACCTGCTCGGTTATGTAATAACCGTCGTCCCACTGTTCAAAGTTGGCAGCGGCTTCCCGAAACTCCTTCGTGGTCCGGTACTGGGGCCGGGTGGCACAAGGACGTGGGTAAGTCTGCCCCCCGAGATGCAGCCTACCCAATCAATGTTCGTCGCCTTGACGTTCCACAGAGTCTTATCCGGCTTCGGATATCCTCCGAGCAGGAAAGCTCTGTTGGCTTCGTACACTACTTCGCGGAAAGCAGCGTCCACCATGAGTCCCCGTTGGAACCACGGCCAGTCTCGGAGCCATTCGGGAGGCGTCCTATCCAGCTGTTCGGGGACCATGACGCCCTCGATAGCTATCCTCACCTTCAGGTCCAACCTAACTGGTGTACCGTCAGCATAGGTCACTTGTGCCTGTAGTTCCGGGTGGACGTACAGGTAGCGACCATCATACTCTGCAGGGAACGGGTCAGCCACTGCTGGCTTCCACTGGTCCTTCGGTCCATCGACCTGTGCGGTTTCGGACCTAGTTGCTGCGGGTTCAACACTCGTAGCCCCTCCCGATCCCTCGGGTGGGAGTGGAGACAACAGTTTCTCTGGCTCATTCAGGGAGAGTGAGGCCAGCTTCTCCTCGAACGAGCGATCCGTGGGTTCTGCCACGTCCATCATCTCGCTCTCTTCCTGTGTAACAGGTGACAAAGCTTCCAGAAAAGCTTCTGCTTATCCGGGTCACCGGATAGCTTGGCTGCAGCTACGGATTCCTCAGCCATGACTGGGGAATCACTCACGGGAGTAAACTACTCCTTTTTCCCGCTTTTACGGCGCCGGGGCCGACACAGACGGAGTCTGCCTACCAGGAGACAGACTCTGGAGGAGCAGCGAGGAGTTTGCTAGCCGGTAAAATCCAAGAAGGGAGCGAGCTCGACCTCTTGGACGTTACCGAAAAACAATATGGCGACAGGCCAGCTTTCGTGACGTCATTTCCCCGCGGCTCGCGAGGTCACGAGAGGTCAGTCGAGACTGGACACGGTGACGTCATGCGGAAACGCACGTGCTACAAGCAGAACATCAACAAACTGATTGTTTTTAGGTAATTATCGCTCACGCCGATGACTCGTCTGGGGATTTAAGTGGAGATTATGGAAAGCTTAAGCAAATCCACCGGATTATCCGTCCACTACCCATTGGTACATCATGCGGCGGCGACAAATAAGCCATTCGGGTCAGTTGTCATCCGTTCCTCTAAATGTAAACAATTATTTATCAAGGAGACAGCAATGTGCTATAGCCAACCATATACGTTCAGATAAAGCAAGTCTAACTTGTGGCGTACCACAGGGCTCAATATTGGGTCCTTTGTTCTTTTTATTGTATATTAATGATTGCATTTCTGACAATGATGTACATAAAACCTTGCTATACGCAGACGACTCTGTACTGTATGTATCCGGAAAAAACTTAGACGCCTTAACAAATCAGCTGACCACTGCACTTAATTCCTTCTCTCTCTGGTCTTCAGCCAACAAACTTACAATGAATGAAACCAAGACCAAAATAATGACCTTTGCCTCAGCAATCAAATTGAAGAAAATACAAAAACCTAAGATTGTCCTTAATGGTAAAACTTTAATGAATGTTCAATCATACAAATACTTAGGGGTTACCCTTGACCAAGAAATGAATTTTAATATGTATATGAGAAATGTCATCAAGAGTGTTCGGTTCAAATCATTAATTTTGTATAAAACAAGAAAATATTTATCAACTGCAGCAAGAATAAGAATGTACAAAATGCATATAATACCAATTATTGACTACTGTGATATTTTATACAATGGAGCTAACGCTGATTTGTTACAAGTATTGCAAAGATTGCAAAATAAATGTTTAAAAACCTGTCTAGATGTACATGCACTAACCCCAACAGATCTTGTACATAGGGACACAAGGAGCCCGAAACTTGAAGCCAGAAGACTACATCATATAAAAATGTTAGCTTATAAGAGATCCACAAAGGAAGAGTATATTAAACCTACTGTTAGAACGACAAGATTTTCAAGTGCTCCGGTATTAAATTATATGAAAATTAATTGTACAGCTTACACAAAATCTCCTGAATGTCTATGTGCCCAAACGTGGAATAATCTAGAGACTGATATCAGAAATATTAGGGACAAAGATAAATTTAAAGCTTTATCAAAGAAATGTATGATAGAATCTATCAATATATAAAATATATTGTAAAATAATTATACATACTGTACCTAGAAATGTCTGAGTTAAACCTAATCCTTAAAGTGCAATAGCAACGGTCTATTTTAGACTACTTATGATGGTCTACGTCGACTTTGTCAAAGCCTGCATAACGTTATCCATTATTGGACTGAATATGTGCATGCTGGAAAAAATCATTTATGAGACTAGGGAGGGGTAATTATTATTATTCTATATTTAAAGTAGACTAAAAGTGCCCCAAATTGTTCAAAATTATTGTTATTATATCTTATAATTGTATGAATACCGGTAATGATTTATATGGTCAGATCATAACAACATTTCTGAAATGACGATCTGGTCATTAACTGTTTGGTCGTGTTATTATTAAAATGAATTACCTTATAAAATGGGTAATCAATTATTTTATCAACGTATGTACTTAGGCAAATATATATAGACGTTATAATTCTAATACATACCAACAAATACACAGCATGCCTATGTTTACATGATGAATGTACTACTAGACCAAATAAAGTTTAAATTTGTTCAAAAAAAAAAAAAAAAAAAAAACCCGTTGTGTATACAGGTTAGGTCACTGCAGTCCTCTGGGCAATTCGAGGGCTGCGACGAACGTATCTCCCCTTCTCAGATAGTTCTTTATCGGACCTGACAGTCTGAAGAGCCTTTTCTAGGTGTTTCTTAGCCTTCGATACACCTTTCCTCTTCTTTTTGTCTTCACCTGCCGAGACTTTTTTAACTCCCCCACGCTTAATCGGTGTTGGCGTGGGTGCCACTGATTCGGAACACTTCTTAGGCCTACCACGGCCTCGCTTCACTGTAGTGTTCTTTACCTGGTCTATTATACGATTCTGGTTCAGGATCTTTCCGGAACCTTCACCATACATTTCTGTGGAGGTCTCCCTCCCAGACCATTTCCTTAATCTAGCCACATTTGACTTATAAAGTCGACCAAGGTCAGATTTAATAATTACGGTACAATCACTGATAACTTGTGTTACCGTGAAGGGACCATCCCAATTAGATGCTAATTTATGTGTCTAAGTGGTTCATGTAATCTGAGAACTCTGTCTCCGGATTGGAATTTACGATGCTTTAGATCGGTATCATATCCAGCTTTCTGCCATTTGGCACTTTTCTCCAAATCAATTCGGACAGACTCATATGCTTTTTTAAATCTGTCTCTTAAACATTCCACAAAAACTACATGGCAAGGTAGTTCCGGGTCCATCCCTACGACTCCAAATACTAAGTCGGCAGGCATTATCAGATCCTCTCCGAATACTAAAAGGTTCGGAGTACAATTTGTACTTGAATGTACCATACTGTTATAAGCATGTGTCACAAAATGACATTGCTCATCCCAGTCGTCCATATGTTCATTGACGAGTGACTTTAGAACTTGGATAAGGGTTTTCTTGAACCTTTCTACCAATCCGTCGCTTTGTGGCCTATACGGGTTGGTTCTAGTCTTACAAATAGCTAAGTATTCGCACATACCCTGCCAGAGATTTGATTCGAATTCTCTGCCTTGGTCACTGTGTAGCATTAATGGTACACCGAAACTTAGTACCCAACCTTTTACAAAGGCTTCGGCACAAGTAACTGCTTTGTGGTCCGGTAGTGGAAATACTTTAGTGTATTTTGTGTAATAATCACACACTACCATCATACAGGTATTATCATTAGCGGTTGTATTCAATCCACTAATGATATCTACCCCGATTCTTGCGAATCTAACTCCGAAAAGTTCTTGGGATAGGGGAAGTTTGCCCATCCCGGGTCCGGCTTTGTTTTTACAACAATCCGGACAGGTGATTACCCATCTTTGCAAGTCTCTTGTCATGCCAGGCCAG
This sequence comes from Acholoe squamosa, assembly GCA_949317995.1. Taxonomy (NCBI): domain Eukaryota; kingdom Metazoa; phylum Annelida; class Polychaeta; order Phyllodocida; family Polynoidae; genus Acholoe; species Acholoe squamosa. Next base: position 43,413,781 of record OX439038.1, read on the forward strand.
TAGTATTTTTTGGAAAGTCGTGCCAACGAGCGTTTCCTTCCGAAATGACCACTGGTCCGATGTCCATGACAGAAGTACATAATGTCATGTCTCATGGCATGTGGTATCACCACTTGCATGATTTTCTCACCATTATTACATGGCTTCCAACGGTATAACACGCCTTTCCGGACTTCAAGCTCGGTCCATTGAGCAAGAAACCTTCTCATTTCTCGATTTTCCAGAGAGACCTCAGGTCTAACTGGACGTATACCCTTTGGTACTAATTGCAGTAGCTGCGCAGTTATCGAGTCAGCTTCCTGGAAAGTCATATGTGATCCATAGACCAATCCAGTATACTGGCAACTAGGGGTTCGAATGGTCTTCGAATCCCTGCTAACACTGCCCTATGAGCTCCACAATCAGTACAATCCGGATTATCACATTTCCGGATTGGTATTCGAGACAAAGCATCAGTATTTAAATGCTTCACTCCAGGTCTATGCTGAATCTGGTGATGTTCAAGCCCATATTCTGATAGATGGGCTAACCATCGGCCTAACATTCCTTCAGCATCTCGGAAGTTCAGTAGCCATCTTAAAGAGGAGTGATCCGTACGTAATGTAAAGTTCGTTCCCCATAGAAAATGTTTGAACTTCTTGGTATATACGACTACTGCTAACAACTCTCTTTTGGTTGTGCAGTAATTGCGCTGAGTTTTGCTCAGTGTATTGCTGGCAAAGGCAATAGGTACCTCTCTCCCATTTTGGACTTGCGAGAGAGCTGCACCAATGCTATCATTACTAGCATCAGTATCCAGTATGAAATGATCCGTTTCATTCGGATATTGTAATACCGGAGTACTCGTGAACAGGTCTTTTAGCTTTTGAAAAGCAGATTCCTGTTCATGCGTCCAAGGAAATTTTTCCTTGGTACTTCCTGGAGTCCAGTTAGCTATTGCTTGTAATGGATAACTGACTCTAGAATAATTCGGAATAAATTCCCTATAATAGGAACAGAATCCTAAAAACGACCTCACTTCTTTGGGTGTTTTAGGTCTATTCCAATTCGTAACTGATTCGATTTTCTCCGGATCCGCTTTTATTCCTTCATCACTAATGATGCGGCCCAAATAATTTATGGACTTTCTAAACATGTGGCATTTCTTAGGTTTCAATTTGAGACCATTAGAGATAATATGTTCTAGTACCATTTTTAGGTTATTAGAACACTCTTCGAATGTTTTTCCGAAGACTATGACATCGTCAAGGTATACAAGACATCTTTTCCACAATAAATCACTTAGGATTGTTTCCATCATTGCTTCAAATGTTGCTGGTGCATTGCAAAAACCAAACGGCATTACGTTATATTGGAATAGCCCAATATGACTCGAAAATGCAGTTTTCTCCATATCTGAAGGATTCATCCCCACTTGCCAGTAACCTGATTGCAAGTCTAGGGTACAAAACCAACTGTTTCCTCCTAAGGAGTCAATGGTTTCGTCTATTCTCGGTAATGGATACGAATTCTTTTTCATTACTCCATTCAACTTCCTGTAGTCTATGCAAAAGCGGATAGTACCGTCTTTCTTTGTTACCATACACACAGGACTACTCCATGGACTATTGGAAGGGACTATTACATCCTGTTCCAACATCTTGTTTGTTTCCTCTTCAGCTACTCTCTTTTTCGCTAAAGGTAACCGTCTATACGGTATTTTAAAGGGTTCCGCATCTCCAGTATCTATTTTATGTACTACCTTATTTGTCGTACCTAGTTTCTCACCAGGTTTGGCAAAGGCAGTCCTATACTGACAGAGCAAATCATAGAACTCTTTCCGGTGTTCCGGATCTTCTAATGAAGTTTCTTCATACAACTTGAGTAAGTCTTCCGAAATTTCATCATTTCCTGTTACCTTTTGTAAGTTTAACTTACTATCCGTTACAGTTTCCGAAAGGGTCACGTTTCCAAAAACTTGTCCCTTTTTCAAGTAGATAGTACTGTTTCCAGTATTGGAGACAGGTATTACCGACCAGGACGCATTTGCTACAATAGTGTCTGCAGATATTAATCCGATACTTGACAGAGTAGCTACATCCGGTTCTATCACTGCAGGCTTATTGCGCATTGCAGGATCACTTCTTACTAGCACATCACAGGCTACTCCCGGAGGGATTCGCACAGTGTGTGCCACACTAGCCATACTGCTCACTTGTCTCAGTACACATCTAACCTTTACAGGATACGGGTATTTCACACTCAACACTCCTGATTGGGGTTCCAACACAACTCCATACAGGGATGCGAAATCCAACCCGAGTATCCCCTCATCTGCTATATCCGCAACGGTGGCGCTCATGACATAGTCATGTACTCCATCCAATTGTAGCTTCACACAAGTTCTACCATACGTCTGCAAGGTACTGCCATCGGCCGTCTGAGCACTTCCTCCCGATTTGAGAGTATCATGTTCATCCGGTATAAGATCATAGAACCTCTTGGAGATGCAGGAGTGGCTAGCTCCCGTATCCATGAGAAATTCGGCAGATCTTCCGTTAACAGTAAGGCAAACATACCACCGCCTTCCGTTTAAAACAGAGGGCATATCCATGATGATCGGAACGTCATTGTTCACACCAGGAGTCGATCCACATCCTTTCAGGTATTCCAGACAAGGATAACCCGGGGGCAGGTGGGCACTACCAACCCTGGCTGGCTCATAGCCGCCTGCCTCGTTACTGATATTGGGTTTCCCCTGTGCTCCCGTGGCACCTGTTATATCAGCTTCCCTAACCTTCCGGGTGTCTACAACCACCTCGGTGCTAGGCGAGTTTGCTACTACATGCGAACTATCATCACGGATGGTGATATCATGGCAAGATTTGTCACTGGGATCCCCTTCTTTGCCCGTCGGGAGACCCCTTCTTAGTTTTCCTCTGTACTTATTCCAGAGACTACGAGGGACAGGTTTCTCAGCCATACATTCGGGAGCGTAGTGCCCCAGTTTCTGGCATCTGAAACATCTCCTTTGAGATTTATCAACTCTCGGTCTCTTTAGAGCTTCTGTTAATCCGGCTATTAATGTTTCCATCATATTAGTAGGAGCAGTGGCTGCCACAGTTGGCTTCGCTGTAGAGGTTACATTGCCAGATTGAGTCGGTCCGGAAGCTGTTTTACCAGCAACGGATCCTCCCCTCCCTCTCGAATGTACCTTTCTATACCGCTTCTGTCGGTAATACTTTCCAGCTACCTGGACTGATCCAATATATTCTCCGTTTTCATCAGAGACATATTCATCCTCCTCATCAGCCTCATGCGAAACGCCCGGGGCTAACTGGGAAGTTTCATATATCGGAGCAGGTGTACCTCCGTATTGAAACGGAGCTGCTCTTACCGGGTTAGGTCCTAGACCTACCAATTGTTTCTTCATGTCATGTCCATCAATTGATATGAACAGGTCACTGAAGGAAGTGTCATCCTTCCAAGAATCCCAAACTACTTGTTTGTGATCTGGATCCCGCAATCCATTGTAGAATTGTATAAACAACTCCTGTAGATAGCAGTCATCGTCATGAGCCCAATTCGGACGCGCTTTTGATAGCAAGTCCTGTAGCTCCAAACCAAAGACCTTGTGAGATTCTTTAGGTTTCTGTGTCCTTTTCTTGAAGCTTACCCATGGATCTTCTCTAACGATTGATCCGAATAGGTATGCGGCACATTCGACCAATTGATCATAGGTGCCGTATATTCCGTATGCTGCTCTCCATTGGTTGAGGGCTACTTTTCCACCTTTATTCAACCAACAGATCAAATACGGCAGAGCTTCTTCTTTTGTCCAGCCACTACAATTGACTTCGTCGACAAAAGCTTGATACCTATCCTTCCATGGATCATTGGAATCATATGGAGGGGGTATCCGTGCCTGTCTACGTGCGGGGTTATTACATCCGCGTAGTCTATCTGCTTCTCGCATGCTCCAGTTCATGACTTCCATGCCATCTGCTCCCTTTCGGTAGCAGTCAATGCCAAGGTTTTGAATACATTGGCTTCTATCAAAGATGGTTTGCATCCCTGCAGGCATGGAAGTTCTTCTGTTTGGCTTCCTGCCATCTCCTCCCGATCCTGATCCTCCGGATCCGGATCCTCCTGGGCCGCCTGGAGGGTTTCCTCCTGGTGGACCGTTATTAGGATAGTGTCCGGATGAACCGCTAGGGTATCCACTACTGTAACCGGCATTTCCAGCTGTTCCGGAAGATGCATACCTAGGGTAAGAATTATTTTGATTCCATCCCTGATTATAGTTATTACCATTTTGGTAATTACTACTTCCTGACGGATTATAATTATATCTATATCCATAGGAAGTTGTTCTTGGTTGGTACGTACCGCCGTTAACATTGTTTTGTGGCGGGTTTGGTCTTGGAAAACGTCCATCATTAGGACCATTACCTTGACCTGAAGGTGGGTTCGGTAATCTTGGACCTGCTGGTGTACTGTGGCCGGGTTGGGAGAAATATGAAGGTGGTGTTAACATATGTCTCGGTGGTCCCGGTACTCTCGCTTGTGCTACGGGTGTATTATTGTTAGCTCCAGTAGCACTATCGTGAGTCGCTTTAATTTTATGACTCAAATCTGGTATTGGTGGTGCTGGACCTATTGTATCCAGCACAGGAGTTGCTGGTGTAGGTGCGTTTCCATTACCTGCGGTATTATCCGGTTTCTTATAGATTCCGGATACTACATTCTTATCAGCCCCGTCATCAACGAATGGGTTGTATCTAATTGGAGTTGCATCCTTGGATGTTTTTCCCAACATTGTAGACACCACAGCTGGATCTATAGTACCTATAGTCAGCTGGGCGGCTTCTACATATTTGTCTAAGGTTATTGCAGTAGTCTGCAATTCCTGAAGCTCGTTCGTGAGTTTCTGTCTATCTTCCTCCAGTTGTTTATTGTAAGCTATAATGCCTACCCGGATGGTTTCATTGTCTTCAGCTTGTTTACTACACTGAATTTTCAATTTCTCTAACTCGCTCTGATAATGGCATATTTCGGATTCGAATTTTGCCTTATCAAGACTTAGTTGATCGTTCGTATCTATGTATGTTTGGATACGAATGTGTCTATTGTCATATTCTTTATTGAATGACTTTCTCATTTCCTGAAGTTTTAGTTCTTCATTTTCGAGTTCCTTCATGTACTCACTCCTTCTGGCTTCGAATTCACTTCGCATGCCAGTCAGGTCCTCTTCCAGCTGAAGTTTTTCATGGAATACTTCATCTTTAGCTTTGACCAAGGTATTTAGGTTCTCGTTCAAAGTTACATAAGTTTCATTTAACAAAAGGACATCCGGTCGTTTAAATTCCTCCCCTTCCGGTACCGCATAGGTTAAGTCGCCATCTATAGCGCTGTAATCTAATATTGGTAGTCCAGGTCTGGGTAATCTATAAGGTAGTTCTCCGAATGTTACCCTTTTTGGCATCGGTGCCGGATGTTCTGGATTAGTACTACCACCAACTTCGAACATCGAATTAGTTAACTCGTCAACAAGTGATTGTTGGCCTATTAAGTTACCCTGTCTCTGTATGGACTGTTCACGTCGTACAGAGTCTGGTAGATTTTCCTCACTATCATTATAGTGGGGTTCAGGATCTCTCCAAGATGAAGATTCCGCATCTTGGGAGTTCAAATGGGTTTGGAGCACTAATGATCCATTGCCATTCTCCTGGGCAACTAATTGCCCTGCTGGGTTAGCTTCCGCGAGGCTATCTAACCCATGTACTAGCCGTTCGGACGTTATAACGTCCGGGCTATACACCAGAATTAACTGGTCACGGCACCAGTGTAAGGGGTTGTGGCCTTACGGACCTGGGGGTTCGGGTCTTACGATTCGGAAAGAAAGAGTAAGACAGTGTTTCAAGTGTATGCCAACGGTTAGATTTATTACTTAATGCACACTCACGGCTGCCGGATAGTATAGAAGGGGCAGCTAATAATGATTAATGGTGATCTACATTCTGCGGAGGCCAGAAGGGCCTCTGACGTAGCGGCTGAGCCCTGGGCTTTATATAAGGACCCAGGTGTTTGTCGTCAGATGTCCCCACAGACCCGGATCGGTGCTGCCACCTATCCAGAACCTGAGGAACGTCCGACGACTCGACTCACCCGCCACGCCAGACGGTACCCAACTCTATGGTTAAACAATACGTACCTCTACAAGAGCATACAGAACAATATCATGCAAAATATTGTCACCGAGGTGATGTTAAGATAATTATGACTGATGAATTAGCAATTCAGTGAAATGAGGAAAGGATAATAACCTATCAACTGTTACTTAGTCAGACTCACCAGAGCTGCATTTAAAAAAAAACAGGAACTTATAAATTTGAATATTGTTTTCAGTACTTAAGATTGTTTTCAGCATTCCTGTACCTTAGGCACTTTTTCGAGACTGGCGCTTATAAATGTCAGACGCTGGCATTTCAACAGGCCACTACGGTAGTCCTGTTCGGATGTTATGACACATTCTAAAGATACTCTTGTCATGTAGCCGTTCACCAACCCTACCATACGCATTCCTTCAAACATTTTTATTTGGCCAACCTAAGTAATAGAAGAGGATTTGAGGGAAACTTGTTGTTGCGATGCTGTTAGGTATACAGAGTTTATGACACAATAAAATACTAAAATTGTTGGCACAAATGGCCAATATAAAACTTCTTATTCTTCCCAAACCAAGACGCACTCCAAATTGTACTTCAAGTTTTACTATGCAGCATTAATCTACTAGTGTGAAGAGTCTGTGCAAAATAGGTATTCACTGTCCAAAAAATCTTTCAGATTGCACGCCATCCCCAATCCCAAGGGACGACCACCCACCACCTTTCTTTATGGGTGGCGTCCCTGCGGGAGCAAAAGGAGGCCCCCTACTCTTGGTCTGTCAGTAGATAAGGTGAGCACATATTTGATAAGCGTGTCTAATTGTCTTATATTGAAACTCTCTACATAGAGGAGAAAACACTCGTCACGGTTAGCATGATGTTATTATGAAAAAAAGGAGAGTTGCATGACATATTGCTAGATAAACAAAATCATAATCGCCCTCCTTATTTCTCATTAAGTTAACTGTGGTCTACCCGAGGCAGGCCACCTGTTCAATACTACTTTCATTGTCTCGATCTAGACCGAGTAGTATGGAAATTACAATTAGGGGAAGTCATATCAGTAACTGTATGAGACGCAAGAGGGCAAGTAGAAAGGATCATCCGTATACAAACACGCGGATATCCATTTCTGCTGCCAACGCATCATACTGTTGAGATCTTAATTAGATGTTATATCAGTTGCCTTGGCCGCTGGAAATCTCATAGTGTGGGATCTCAGTCCTTCCACACACCTCTACCCAACCATGAAAATTAGAATAACGTCAGGAGGGTGTTGCTCCTATTGTGAAAAGAGCTGTGAGTATGTGCCCTCTTTTCTAAACAAGCCATGCACTGCTTTACCATTAAACTTGCACTCCCAACATTAGTCTGAAAAGTCAGCTGCCTTGTTTAAAATAGAGAGAGCTGCACTACCAGGTACCTACTCATGTCACACGCTCTATAGTTTATTATACTGACTGACTTCTCCCAACTAGGTACCTACTCAAATCCCCCTTTTTTAGCACCATACTTGAATGACCACTTGTGAGCAACAAAAGGGACAAGTTATAGCGACATGAAAAGAAAGGACTGGAAATGAGGGCATTTTTAGGCAGCTCTTCCTTTTACTATAGGAGCAACACCCTCCAGGTTGGATTTGAGTGAACTAGTATGAGTCGGTGTTGTTTGTACTCGGACGTACATTGTGAGTTTTCATAAGCTGCAAGAGGACTGCAACAGTTCTCACACAAATCCCACTCAATGCAACCATGTACTAAATGTAGATATGAGTAACCAACTGTGTTTGTAGCGTTTCTACTGACATTGACTCCTCATGTGCATCTTATCAGGTCTCTTTCTATATAGTTTGTGATCGGCTCAATACTGAAATGTTCCATAATCACAGAAATTATACACATTGGTAATTTGGATATTGAATATATAAAGAGACTCGTAAAAGTAAGGAATCAACCAGCGTGATACAAAGTGAATGATATTTGCCACGGCACTATTTAAACAAAAAATGTATCTTATCATCCTATTGTGAATTATTAGTATGTTTCGTATACAATCCCTGAATGAAACCTGAGAGGTTCATTACTGATCAAACTATTGACACTCCAAGAGTAATTTCTCATTCCTCATCTTAAACTACATTAGGGATTTTGTGTATTATACAGTGGATAGGAACATGTCTTCCCGTCAAGTAATAAGAGTAAACAAATTTTGAGATATGAGAGGCTCTTCTTGATAACATTCTTATATTTGTTGTTACCTATTACCCCTTCATAAGGCATAGATTCAGAAGAATGCGATAGATTACTTCCCAGCAAGTTGTCATTGGGTGGAGATAAGCAGTGATAAAAGGATCAGAGATCTTTGAATAATACTGTACTTCATTAAATTAGTTGTTTATCAAGTCTAGACATTATTTTTATTTCAGAAAGCTGCATTCTCTTAAACTAAGATGAGAGTAAGACATAATAATGACTGTAATATTATTATGTAGTCCAAATTCATACCTTCCCTAATGAAACACTTTTCTCTATTGATTCACTGATGTGTAAGAATATGCTATGGTAAAGCAGACGCATACATCAACACATAAAACTATAGGACTGAATTTTCCTAGCATATAATAAAGCTGATTTATTGTGTAAGTTAAAGAGTTCAGCAACAAAACACAAGGGAGCCGATATAAGTAAGATGGAGGACCAATGCACTACATCAAAATAGTTTTCTTCTGCTAATTAGATCATTCTTTATAGACATCTATCTTACCTACCCCCTACTACCTAATACCACCACCGCCACCACAGCTGCCTCAGTTTCCCCTTGGACGAATATATGCCTGGATAGAATAGTTGGAGAGAGGACGTATGGGACCTTCAACCTGTCCACCCCTTCTCTCACCCAACCTTCCTCCAGGTCCTAGTCGATAACTGATCTCCCTGGAGCATTGCCTCAGGGCTCTAAATTGCCAAGTCTTGTTGGGTCTTGTGGACTGAAGCCGGGAGGAGACCACATGTGGATTGTTAGTCTGTGGAGGAATGCTAAGAGGTATGGCCCCATAGAAAAACTTTATGATATTGGGGAAGGTTCATTAAACTGTGACATCCCCATCCATTCAACCATAATTATTGTCTCCTCCCATCGAGATGTATTTTGGCGAAATCCTTTTGGAGGTCTCAACTTTAATTGCTTATGTCACACTGGGCTTGAATATGGAGATTAAGCTTAGTCAATTGGAAGTGACTACCAGACACAGTCAGATCTAAATGTGCTCTTTTTTTATAAACAAATTTAACCGGTTTTGAGTCGTTTACCCCAAGAAACCTGCGAGAATTCAAGTTTCATCAATTTCACAAGCCTCTTTTCATGTAAAGCTTGCCTCCTGTCCACCTTCAGAGGCTAAAATTTACTTTAAAATGTCCACGTTAGGCTGAAAAATAATCCACAAAATGTGTGTGCATTTGATAAAGGTGAATGCACTAACTTTGCTTCTTAAGATCGACTTTCCAAATAAATTACTAGCAATGGTGCAATTTGGAGATTAGATATTTATTACACATAATCTTGAAGTCATAAACTGCAGGGGCGTAGGAAAAGGGGGGGGCCAGGGGGGCCTGCCCCCCCAATAATGAGAAGGTTCCCTATATAAGCCTACACTGCAAAAATGGTGTTTAGATCCTAAACACAATTCTAAACATATTCTTGCAACGTTTTTGTAATCACATTAATTTCCCACACATGTTTAGCCAAAAAATGTGCTTAGCTCAAGTGTTTATAAATCTAGGTGTTTAGGTTTAAACTTTGTGTTTAGATATCTTTGAATTTTTGTGTTTAGATGTTTATGAATTTTTGTGTTTAGATGTCTAAATGCTTTGACGGAGAGTTGGGGTGTGCAGACATGTATATATTAAAAAAAAGATATATTTTGTTTGTCTCTCATTTACTGGGGGGGGGGGGTATTTACATGCCAAAGTCTCCAAAGATGTCAGCCACACCTATTTACGTGTACATGTATGTACACACTGCATCAGAATGAGAGACTTGAGAAAGTACACCAGCTTGGCAGGAAGGAAATTGCTTTGTCTATTCCAGAATAACATGAAATAGGTGTCAGTCATTGAGCTTATTGATTATTTCATGCTAATGATGGTGCTGTAAGGTGAATCTAGTCAACTTTCTATTGCCCTTTCTATTCTCATGACATTCAATGAATAGAAACTATAATAAACATGGGGTTTGGGTACATTTGTCACAAAAATTGATTATAATTGTGTAAGGATAGTCCATTCAAAGGTTGTGCTGCTACCTGGTGTGGATTCAACTTCCAAGTATCTAAACATAATGATGTTTAAATCTAAACACCTATTATTCAACTGTTTAAACTCTAAACATCTAAACATGTTTAGCAAAAATGTTTATGTAGTTAGAATAAAAGTGTTCATTTCCTAAATGTGTAGTCAATGAGACACCTAACTGACCTATATGTTGAGGTTTTAAACGTGTTTAGACCTAAACATGTTTATATAAAAAATGTTTATATAAACATGTCTATATATAAAAATAGAGCAGGCTCCCCCAACCGAGACCCCTGGGCCCCCCAATAATGAGGAGGTTCCCTATGTAAGCCTAAATATAAAAATATAGCAGGCCCCCCAACCGAGACCCCTGCCCCCCCCCAATAAAAATTTGCTTCCTACACCCCTGAACTGTCATTATGGATAATATTAAAGATCTATGTATTATCCATTTGCCTAGAAGTATGTGTATATACCTCAGATTGAATTAAAGTTGAGACCTCTAAAATAGCAAGCATTTTGGAGACTTATTACCTTTAGCTCATGAAGTTGGATGGAGGGGGGTACTTACTTTGGTGTCTTTTCTTCTGAAGTACTCTTATCGGAAACTAGGCAGGCTATGGAAATGTTCTTGATGTTCAAATCTCCACTGCTAAAATGACCTCTTTGGTGACACGTTACTTATATAATGTACATTTTTCAAACCTTTGTCATATTGATGTGGACATAAGTATATTATTGTAACACTGGCTCATTCAATTACCTCTGTTTCAGGTAGAAATAGAAGATGAAATTCGTCTATAATCCTCTGACACTGCCTGGGAGTATGTATGCCTAGATTATTCTAACGTATCCAACTTTGGCTGTTAGGTAAAGATCATGTTTTCTTCTCACCATGTAGAACTACATTACCTTTGTATTCTATTCTACATAGAAACGTTCTTTTGCATGCATGCACTATATTTCTCCTTTCATTGTACACATATTTTATCAGTTCTATATTTTTTTTTCAACTCGGTACTTCAATCTGCATTTTTGTCTCATTCCATTGCAGAACTACCCTCTGCTTTTCTAATACGATCGCTCTTTGTCCCCACTCGCATGCAGGCCCTCCAGGCCTCAGCTCTACCCATTGTCTTTGTTTTCACGTGCGGATACTCACTATATATCTAGTTAACATACATCCCCATGCATCAAAGCCTGCCTCGTCTGCGCACAGCAAGTGTGTCTTTTTATGTCTCATTGTCATGAATGGGGTGTCCCTTTTTCTTTCTTCACATACCCACGGCTAGTTGGAACGTACGAAGTTTTACTATGTAGTTGACATGCCTTTATAACAGAGAACAATCGCCTCAGTCTTCGTGTATGAGGAATACTTCCCCATCAGCATTATCCAAATGCAGTGCATCTAAACCCTATGTTCAGCACAGCTTTCTAAATGTTCTCATCATTTATTTTATTTTGTCTGTCCTACAATAAATCTTCTGACCATGGAATATAAAGTTGAGAGTTTAGAGCATGGGTACCATGCAAAATATTGAAATGTTTTTCAGTATTTTTTTCTCATCTAAAATCTCCTTATTCAGTAATGAAAAGGGAAAAATAAATGAAGCGGAAGACGATATGCAATGTATGTATGATGATGGATTCAAAGAGAATTGCAACAAAAAATTTTCTTTTGTAAGATGTGTTCCACCTCAGGCAATATGCATATGATTAATAAGGACGACAATTATAACATTAATTACGAAGTCTTTATACCTCCTTGCTGTTAGCTACCGTCATCAATTCCGTATTGCTTCCAGGATGACGCATCCCCCGTGCTCTCATTTGTCTGAGACATACTCCATAGGTCTGCACTCCCCATTCCATATTCAGTGCTTCCCGATTGTCTGTTTCGCAGCTGGCTCACATAATGTAACACATAGACGATTAAGGATGACCGACACGTTATGGTTGGTTCAGAGTCTAATGCTATCTAACTAGTCATTTTAAGTTATTTCATTCCTTGTTCTCTTCTCCCTTTGTCCTTCAAGCCATCCCTTCCCCGTACCTCTGTTTAATGAAATGGCAACAAGATTTTCACGTGATAATCTTTTTTCTTCGTAATGATACAATATTCTAGCTAGCAGAAAATCTTTTTTCTTCGTAATGATACAATATTCTAGCTAGCAGAAAATAATAATTGTGCAGGTAATACCAATGCTGCAATTTGTAATTAGATTAAAGAAGTCTTAACTAATTTCATTTCCTCTGTCTCTCTGCCTGCAACATCTATAGATCTACCACATCTATCAACCTTTACATGGTTCATCTGTCACATGATTATAACTAGAGGAAATATGTTTAATCTACCTCCTTAACTCGTGGTATAACAATAGGTTCGAAAGATGTAACTGTAAGATATCTACCACAGTGTACGTATACTATGTAGTTGTATAAAAGGTTGGTGGTTAGGGTGTTGCCATGATGGTTGCCGGGAACCAGAGAAGAGAAATGGCTGGTCAGAGGCTATCATGATGGTAAAGGGATGAGGAACCGTGAAGAGGAATTTCCCGGTATAGTAGCATATGGAGGGGATGTGCTGAGGGAATTCAAAAAGGGAATAGACGGTTAGGATATGAGGCAGAGGCAGGGTGTGTGGATCTCCGCATGGATACATCCGTGTCCCTTTATATGGATTCCTGGCACGATGTGGTGGTGCTGTCCCACATAAGGTCGGCTAAGGAGATAACAGCGATAAATCTGCTGCTGGCCGAGCGTCGGCCGTTTGATAAGGCCATTTAGCCTGTCCGGGAGCCCGACCATGCGTGGCCACACCACCATTGTCCCCAACGGGTCGCCGCACCCAGGGCGCGCCTGCACGGACGGTGGAGGCTGTGGACTTCCGCTAGGAGGGTGAATGGTGATGCCGCCATGCGACAGATAAAAGAAGGTGTGTAGTATATGGGTATGGTTGTGACAAGGACGGACAACCAGAAGGCAGTATATACTTCCAAATTCAGTAGATACTGAGAATATACTGATCAACCACTGCATATTGCAGTAGCCACTGATAGAATGCTGCCAAAACAACTGACTTTACACTGTCTTTTGCCTTTTCAGTACATATTCAGTAGTCTACTGACTCTTAACTGAATTTGCAGTGTGAATACAGTTGCCTACTGATCCCCTACTGCTATCACTCTGTCCATTCATGGGTTAGTGCTGGTCAGCTAGACTCTGTAATATATTTGGGGTTGTGTGAGAAAAAGAAGCTTCTTCACAAAATGTTATGTAATACAAATTTGGCCACATTTTGACCCCCTACCCCCTTGTAACACCTTTTTAACATAATCAGTGATAATGACCACCTCTACTCCCCAATTACATAACACTGGTCAGATCCCCCACCCACACACACATCAATATCTCTTTGCATTCTAATCGCCAACATGCAGGCTTTATTGATACATAGACCTTCTTGTAAATTCATAAGACCCCCTCCCCTTCTCAATTTGACAGGGAACGCATGAAGATGCTTAAATGCTTAGAAATAGTCCATATTTGGCATGTGATGCATTTACCATTTTTGTTATGTAACACTTGGGCAGTTCCCCCCCTCCTTTTGTCATAAAGTGTAACAAACTTCATTGACCCCCCCCTCCCCCTATGGTGTTGCATAATATTTGAACAGCCCCTTATGGTAGTTATTACAGAAAAGCACAAATAGACTAAAGGAGTACGTATGAAGGTGGGATTTTTCTCAATGCCAATGAGTAGGGCCTAATGTAATGAAATGTCTAGCAATTCTTTCTTTGTCACTATCATGACAATTTTCAAATATAATTTATAATCACTGATTCACTATTTTCCCACCTCAACATCAATGCTGCTGTCATACTACTATAGCAAAGCTTTATCAGTATTGGCTTATGTTCTACTATGGAAGTGGTTACTCTGTACTACTGATTTGATACTGCTCTAGTCCCCTCCCATATAGGTCACACACACCCTCCTATGTAGGTCACACATAGTACTATGAAGTACATGCAGCCACAAGTAGTTGATGGGGATGTAGCTCAGGAGGCTAATACACCGGAGAGCAATGAGAAGGACCCAAGTTCAAGACTCCACAGGAACAGAAAAACTAGTAAGAGCAAGGAAGACAGTAGTGATACAGTGGACACTCTTTTAGTACTGCTTTCTGTCTCCAGCAGTGGCTATGCAGTGGTCTACTGCACTGCATAGGGGGATGTGGCAGTATTAAATCAGTAGACCACTGATCAACTACTGCATCTCATTTGCATATTTCAGACATACTGATCTGCCACTGCTTTAATACTGATATCACACTGCTCTACTACTGGACCACTACTGCTTTAATCTGTGGTGTCTGGCAGAGGAATAGCAGTGGATACTGAAACACCACTGTTACCCAAACTGATTTGGTACTGAAACACTACTGTTGGGCTCCACTGTTCATGTACTGCTTCTGTACTGTTTTGCCACTGCATTCTGGCCTGGGTTATGCGCATAGAGATGATGTATGCTTGCCTGCAAACATGGCTAACCAACAGAGCCAGCCGGGAATCTATCCATCTTATACTGACGGTGCTAGTTTTTGGGGCGTATTTCAAAGATTAGTGGGTTGTAAAACCTGGTATGCAGACACCATGTTCATACTAGGTGTAGCATGTGCATTATCTGGCTGTGTTACCAGGAGGCCAGCCCATTCATTCACATACTACGACCCTACCGAAATTCCAATAGAAATATTGTAGTTTTGATTCTCTTTTATTGTCTCAAAGCCCTTACTGTTTTCGTTGATGTACAGCACAATATATACACAATATAACCTGTACTAAGGCCAACAAAAAAAAGAAGTTGTGTTTCTAGTTACATGTCTCAAATATCTAGGGTCGGTAGATCTGATTTTCTTCTTTTTTTTAATTTTTTCTTTTTTTTTGATTTTGTATAAAAATGTTTGGGCAGACATGTTGGATTCTATGATTTTACAGTAGAATTATGAAAAATACAAGAAATGTGAAGCACAATGTGGATCAACACAGTAAAAGGTATGCCGCACACCCCCTCGCGGGTGCACCTTTTTCTTTGTTGATCCACACATGTTTTGCTAGGGTCGGTCGGGTAACTGGAAACAAACCTTTTTTTAGGCCTAAGCATATAGTTCACAAAAATAAATCACAGGTGTTGACTGAATAAAGCATTGATATTTGGTCTTATACCACTATTCTGGCACTTCCGGTGGGTTTATATGCAGTTTAGCCGTGCATTATTCTGCATATACCACACATGTGCATTTTTAGAATTTTTGGTATATACTTTTTCGGGGTCAAGTTGGACTTAGAATATTTTGGGAGACGCTGGCGGACATAGAAATTTAGTCTCGCCATTGTTTCAATGTGAAAAACCGTCCCAACTCGTATGAGGATTGAACCCCGGCCGCAGTGGTGGTAGGCGAAGGCCTTAGCCATAGTGCCACACTGAACGGTGATGAAATCCAATGCGAAAGTAAATAAGTTCTAACCTGCTATGTTTCCAGTCAGTTTTCATCTTGATTCTAACCTTGACATGTTATAATATCGAAATCCCAAGAAGTTTTCGATCCATAGACGAGGAATGCGTGCTAATTTTCTCCATTTTCTTCGATATAAATAAGAATCCATTGATTTTGCCATCGTACGCGAGTCGCGGCCCGGTTCGCTCTGTGCGAAGCCATTGTTTTTGTTCCTTGCCGGGAGAGGTACCGCTGTGTATACAGTCACTTTTCGTATGGAATCCAACCATGACAAGTCTTCAAAATAAAACATACATATCCTTAGATAGTCTAGATGATCCCTCCATACGTATTATGTCCAATATATTCAAAATAAAGGAGAATCCATTGATTTTTCCATCGTAAGCGAGTCGCAGTCCGGCCATTCCCACCCGCCTCCTTGTCCGATGAAAGTGTGTCAGTGGCCCGGATGTAGATATAGGTCAACTACTCGCCGTACAAGAAAGACGCCAAAAATTTCGGACCCTTTTGAAAAATAAATGGATTCTCCTTTATTTTGAATATATTGGACATAATACGTATGGAGGGATCATCTAGACTATCTAAGGATATGTATGTTTTATTTTGAAGAATTGTCATGGTTGGATTCCATACGAAAAGTGAGTGTGAACACAGCGGTTCATCTCTCGGCAAGGAACAAAAACAATGGCTTCGCGCAGAGCGGACACGGGCTGTATCGCTTGCACTTACAAAATGTCTTCTCGTGGCTATAATCTTTGGATATCAGGTAAGAAATTGATACAAAATGGAGGAATTCATGGTATAAACCTATTAGGTCATGGATATTGTAGCCCACGGGGAGAATATGCTGGATATACTCCCCTAGGGCTCCAATATCCATGATCTATTAGCTTAATATGCATGTTTCAATACACACCACACTACATCATTGAGTTTTCAAGTCGTAGGGCTGTGTGCGACCATATCGCTATAAGAAATGACTTTCCCAGCCACATGAGTAGTGTCAGATGGAGGAAAACCTGACTCTGTCAAAGAGACTCCTTAACCTTTCGCTCTGAAATTAAAAACCCCTAATGATGTTCATTGCTGTACATATAAAACCATGTGAGTGCAGAAACATCATCTACAATCCTACTTTGCCAAGAACCTCGGCCATCAGGTATGGTAAGTTGAAGCTGTTGTCTTTGCAATTAGACAAGGTTCTATTTCAGTCAGGCTTTCTTTACGTCAGAGCATGTTTAAAACATGAGACTCCTGCCAGGCAGAGGAGTTAACAAATAGGACTTGGCAAGGTACCTTGATGTCTGCAAACTTTAAGGTGTGCATTTGTAATTCTAATTCAACGACCCCAACGTCAGGCAAGGCCAAGGTGGATTTAAAGGGTCTTACCAACTAGACAGCTAGCCTTAAATGACTTTGCAGGCACGTCGATTGCCACGTAGAGCTCTTCTTTACCCAGATAGCCCTAAAGTAGCAATTTTTGTCATAGTGTGCTGAAAATTGATAAGTAGACTAATATTTGACCACATATGCCCAGTACAGAATTCTGGACCTCTACCTGTACTGTGTCCAGAAATATGAGGGTTTGCTTACCGTCCTACATGTAGGACCACAATGAAACCACAATTCCTGCAACAGAGTGTCAGAAACTTACAAATAGGCTTATATATGGCCATTTATGCCATACAAGAAATTTTAAAGTTTTACCTATAGTGGATCCAGAGATATGCGCCGTCCTACATATAGGACAGTAGAACTTTGGGCGTCTGCCCCCTCTGTGAAGGTCAAAATCTATAGCAAAAGGTAATTTCCTAAGTAGTAGGTGTTTTGGGACATGTGTGTAATGCCATAAAAGTACCTAAGAATCCTGTATGGAGCATGTTTGGAAGCCTTGGGCCTTGAACTATAGGATGCAACATTTTACTTCCTTATCTGTGATTTTATGTGTGGATATAGATCTCATCTCATGATGTCACTTAGGCGTCTAACATGTAGGACAGTAGGGCTATCTGGGTTAAATAAATCCCTTTCCTAGCTTGTTTTCTCACTCCCTGGCTTTAGTATTGGAGCTGCTCCCCGCACATGAACTGCTCATTGAGCTGCTGAATGTGAATCATTGATGCACTGACACGCACCAGTCCGATCTAAATTCATTGCCTCTCTGTAAAGTAAATTTCAGTATCCCGTGTTGGCATATATAACCCCCCCCCCCTACAGTCTTATCTAATAGTAATGGTCAATATAGGAGTAAGAGCTCATGAGCATGAAAAGATCTTTCTCTGCTTGATATGGATGGCTATAGAGGAAAATTGAAGTCAGGCACAAAAAAAAAAGACTGACGATATCTTATACAATGAAGCTGAGATATGAGCATGCAAATCTATATGACGCAGGTACTAGATGGAGGGAAAAGGTGCACTACTGCAATTTACAGCCAATATGTTACAGCATTCTATCAGAATCAGAAAAAGGGAAATCTCTAATAGAGTCGCACAACGCAGCACAAGAAATATCCAGTTCCCGACCAACTCACAGAAACCCAGGTAGCAAAAATGGTGTGGCCCGAGTCTGGGCCAGAGCGGGCTCCTGATGTGGGCCACACTGGGTTAACACAGTGGGCGCCCGATGGGTTTTGTCCTCAGCAAAGGGTCTGGGCCACACTGGGCTAACCAATTCGGGCACAGATCTGTTTGAAATTGGGCTCACCGATTTTGGGCTCAAAGTGAGTTTAACATGGGTTTTTGGTGTGGCCTAAAGTGGGCTGCCCGATTTGATGAAAAATTAGTGGTGACATGTTAAAAATTCTTTTTGAGAAATTTATCCAAAATCTTTTCTTTTTTTTTAAAAGTCAATAAGCAACAAATCCTTGAGCTAATCTACCCCCCCCCCATCACCAAAGCAGTAAATGCAATATCTACCCAAGTGGAAAGGCAGAGCAGTACCATTCATTTGAATCAAACTCATTCAGCCAACACAAGGCACTTTGATTCATTAAAGTGACATTCTGGCCTCAATCTTCCCCCACTATTTCCCATGTAGGAGTAGAGAAGAGAGCCTTCAAGTTCATTATGACTGTACCTCTGCATATCTGCTCTTGTTCCAAGTTCAGTGCAATAGAAATGGTGTTGCTATTCCACTACTACTCAGATGACCTTGATATGCACTTTTGACTAGAAACATCTAAGTATTTCCAGGCTATGAGAAAGTCTGCACATTATTACTTCATATCTGATTTAGTAGTCTATTCCAGTTGTCCTATGTCTAAAAGAAATAAGTTTGGTATGGGTAGTAGAATTCTGCCTGGAGTGCTGTGAAACCACTTTGTAGTGAGTCTGCCATGGACTGGCCTACAGGGGCAGGGGATATTTTTGGTTTCTCAATTGCCTCTATATTTAGTCCTCTTATACCTGGCCAAGTGTGGGACCTGTTTGCCCCCACACCACAAATACACCTTGCAAGCCTACTAGTACAAAGAAAGACATGAAGCTGTTCTTTCCAGGACTAGTCAGTGTTGCCTTTTACATTAAATATCTGGATCCCTACTATGAACCTACCTGTGTATTAATGGTATAGGGAAAGTGTCCTACAGCAGTGGTGGAGGGAAAGGAGGGGGGAGGGCAGGGCAGGGTGAGAGGAGGGCAGGGTGAGAAGAGGGCAAGGCAGGGTGAGATGAAGGCAGGGCAGGGCAGGCTGAGAGCAGGGCAGGGCATGTGAGCAAAGGAGATGCCAGGGCAGTGCAGGGTGAGAGTTAGACAGGGCAGGGTGAGAGGGCAGGGCAGGGTGAGAGCAGGGCAGGGCAGGGTGAGAGCAGGGCAGGGCAGGGCATGTGAGCAAAGGAGATGCCAGGGCAGTGCAGGGTGAGAGTAAGACAGGGCAGGGTGAGAGGGCAGGGCAGGGTGAGAGCAGGGCAGGGCAGGGTGAGAGCAGGGCAGGGCAGGGCATGTGGGCGAAGGAGATGCCAGGGCAGTGCAGGGTGAGAGTAGGGCATGGCAAGGTGAGAGCTGGGCATGGCAGGGCGAGAGCAGGTCAGGGCAGGGTGAGAGCAGGGCAGGGCAAGGGTGAGAGCAGGGCAGGGCAGGGTGAGAGGAGGGCAGGGCAGGATGAGAGTAGGGCAGGGCAGGGCAAGAGCAGGGCAGGGTGAGAGCAGGGCAGGGCAGGGTGAGAGCAGGGCAGGGCAAGGCAGGGTGAGGGCTGGGAGTGAGAGTGAGTGAGTAATAGATGTTTAACGCCATTTCGACAGCTAAGGTCATATTCATGGCGAGATCCTCATTACACAAATTCACAGAGGAATGTGTCAGTGCCTGCGCATATGTGCACCACACACATCCTGAGGGGAGGATAGGAAAGAGGAGAAATAGACCCTTTTAAGTGGGCTAGGGAGGCCCAGGGAGGGCAGGGTGACAGAAGGGCAGGGCAGAGCAGGGTAAGAGGGGGAAAGGGCAGGGTAGGTTGATTGGAATGAGGAGGAGATGGAAGGGGTAGGGAATGGATAGGGGAGGGACAAACAAAAAAGCGAGAGGGAGGGGGAACACTCATCACAGAGTTTAGAACAGTTCAGAAGATGAGGCTGCCCTGTCCAAACCCACTCTCACCCCAGACTGGGAAGACTTTATGCAGCTAAGTACCCATCTTGGGATGCCCATTTTGAAACCATCCTGGGCCCAATGTGGTTGCCCATTTTAAAGCTGACCAGTGCCCAAATCGGGCAGCCCAATGTGGCCCAGACCGTATGCTGAGGACAAAGCCCGTTGGGAGCCCAACAGGCTCAAGTGGGTTTGCCCGATTTGGGCTGCCCTGTGTGGCCCTGACTGGAAACCCAGCATCTGCCGAACCTAAAACCCATGTACTGAATACTGCCCGCTTTGAACCACCTTATCCCGGGTAAAACCAATTTGGCCCCGAGTGGGCTTGCTACATGGGAATAGAAAAGCGTCCAGATAATCTGAGCGCCATCTTGCTGGTAACTAGTTTACAGTGAAATAATCGAATGATGTTTTGTCCATTTGGAATGCTCTGTGTGGTTAAGACTTAGTTATAACAGTACAATATAAAACTACGTATACCTAAAATGTTTTACTCCCAATTGATGAAGGCTATAGGTTGCAATGACCGAGAAAATAAGGCCTGAATTTCCGAGTGCCTGTCTTATTATGATGTTCAAAGTCCAAAGAATAAAGATACTTCACATTAAAGGATGTAGACGTCTGCATGTGATTATGCATATATATATATATATATATATATATATATATATATATATATATATATATATATAGTAACTAAAAAGGGTATACCTGGACCCAATACAGATTAGTTCACAAGTTGAGCAGCTCACTCCTTATAAGTGATGTTTAGCCCTAAACCTGATCCTCTTGCAGGGTCAGTTTGCCTGCTGGCCCTGGAGGTCAGGACACTGGAGGAGGTAAGGGGGTAGAGGGACATGGGACATTGCATGCACACTGACGTTTACAAAAGATTCTGTACAGGATAAGGAGGCGTGCTGGGAGATATCATCTGATGCTCAACTCTGGGATTGGATTCCTGCTGCGGACAAACACAAGTGACTTAATTAGCAAACAGTAACTGTCAGTAACAAGGAGCGTCCCTGTCTACCTTAAGTTAGCACCCAGGTCTCTTCTAGAAGTGCCTACTTTCATTTTCTCCACATGGGTAAGGAGTTACTCATAAGTATTTCCATATGCTTTCTGAATGAAAATGCTATAGAGGGGAGGGTGTGTTTACATTAGTATCTATTATTGGGGGTGGGCGTGTACAGTGTTTCCGAGGAGGAATGCATATGATATAGTTCAGGTTTTGAGAAGTCATAGTCCCAGGGCCCGTCTTAATGTCTTTTGAAATAACCTGCCTTGTGGAAGATGGCCAAATCGTAACATCCTCCAGTCTGATAAACATGGTTCAAACATCATTGTCATCGGGACACCACTAGGGACAACAGTATTTTCAACAGGGCTATCAATTCATGAAGCATATCAAGTTCCTCTCCTTTAATAACATTACCACATCCGCGGATCTGTATAGGGCATGGTCACACTTGGCTTTCAGCAAATTCAGCTGCTTTCAGCAAATTCAGCTGCGAAAATAAAAGATGGAAACAATGATTGCATTCGGGCTATACAACAGGCCTTTGGCTGAAATAAGAATACCCGCAATATTGCAGAAGAAAAAGAGAGGAGTGGGATGTATACTGGGAATATGACGATAGTATTGATAATGAAAAAGGCATAGAAGGGAAAATACAGACAAGCTGTTGTTGGAAGGTTGATCTCCAGACAATAAACGTCATCAGGATCTGGCATGTATTTAGCCCAAATCGGAAGTACATCAAATGGCGGCACTTCCGCTTCCGGCAGAGACTGTATAGTGCTGACACTTTGGTTGTAACGAAGCCAACTAGTCCATGCCTGGTCCCACTGACTTCCGGTGACGTGACAGGACCTTTAGCCTTGGTCAGAATTGTATGAGATATGCCTATTGGGAAGATATAGAGGATGACAGAACTCTGGGCTGGGTGCGCATATATACATGATTTACCATCATTGAAATAGATAACCTTCGATTCCTCGTACATCTGCTAAGATCTCCCCAAAGTTTGCAATTTTTGCTGGACTCCACAATCTATGCAAGATAATAGCACAGGTGAAGCATGCATGGATTTGACATGCATTCATGCAAAAGGAGTGGTTAAGACTTCTTGGACAAGAAGAAATGACAGTCCAAAGCAGTTAAGCTTGGACGCCGCCATGTTCAGTCCTCCAAGGTAAGTCATTCCAACCAATCTAAAATATAAATATCTGACCTGTCATAGACATCGGGGGATATAGACACAATCCCGAACTAACATCTTCCTCGCTTGCAGTCGACAGCTGGTCGAGGAAGCTAGGAGAGGCTGAGTTTATCTAGGAACATACACTAAACCAATATCATCAACAGAGCTGTCAGTATGAACCCTGTAGACCTTCCGCCCTACCAATTTAATTCTGCCTGAAACTAAGTTCAAGCCGTGCCTCCTTGGGCTTATTTCAATATCTGAAGACAGCATTGTTGTCAAGTCATCAAGAAACCCCCTATGTTCTGTTCATAGTATTCTATATATTTGATGGCCAATTTTCACGGGGGCTTATTTTCATCAAAGCTGAAGATCTGAAAATTCACTGACGATCTGGGCCTCTTACTGGAGAGGCAGGCTGACATCAGCGATTCCATCCTATAGTAATGTACATTATTATGAGGCGGTCATAGCTGTCGAAGCGCTAACTGTAGTTCTGTATTATCATGGCACATAGTAGATTTCTGGACAATCTGTGGGTTATTTTGTCACTAGCGATATTATCATTAAAATTAGCCATTGTGAATGAGCTCTGGTTTTATGTTCTTTTGCTTTTATTCATAGCTAGAGTTTTGACCCCCACACATAATTTTTATATGAGTAAATTTTTCTAGGTGCTTCTCGTTCCTATTCCCTCGATCCTTTTGCCTTCAGCTAGTTGATTCAGCAGAATCCAATGTTCATATCCTTCTCCTAGTTCTCCCAGCCTTTCCTCATCTATCTTATGTTGTGTCATCCCTTACCCTCAAGCCCCAGAACGTGTGCATGTAATATGCCACGATCTGATGGTGAACGTGACTGGTATGCCAGGATCATTGTCATTATACCCTACACCACCAGGAACATAAATTCAGAAAATACCAGTATAGGCCAGTAGCTAATGTGATTCACTGCATCGGCATGGCAACGGAAACTGAACACAAGCAATTGGAAATTCATTTTGCAACTTGAGAGCAATGAATTCATTACTGTTGAGATAATGGACATGCTATATTATAATATGTTATAATCATATGGGTAGCATATCAGATTTATACTTTATTAAAGCCTGGCCAGCTTTTCCCGTCCATAAAAAGGATTGCGTAATTTTGATGTATTATCATATACGGCCATGCAGTCGTCTTAATAAGTATATATATGCGTTGGCACCGCCACATGCCTACAAAATGGTATACCTACACAGACATAATCATGTAGACCAAGGGGTAATAAAAACATTCTTATAATTCACATAGTTATTATAAGTGGAACACAGCTATTGACTAAGGTTTGTTGAAAAAGAAAAAATCTATATTATGTTAGCATATGCTTCTGTTTCAAATCAACGAGAGAGAAACGAAGTGAGAACCCCTTCTGGCTCTATAGCCTCAGAGGTGCAATTCCCCAGAAATTGCCAGGCATACTTTATTGCCACGAGAGGAAGGAAGTGGGAGCAAATTCAACGTAATTTGTGGAACAAAACATCCTGATTCCATTTCCATCCGTGTGCTTTGGAGTCAAGACGCAGTAATGAATTGACTGATATAATTAGACTGCTGCCACCAAGCCCGCAGCAGCAAGCCCCTTTTCACGTCGGCATTTTGAGCATGCGCAAGATCTAGAACATTTGAATTATGCTTAAACCTTGTTTATCCAGTGTGCCACAAATCATAACTAGAAAGGCCTTAAAATGTAAAAACTGGGCAACGTCATGAGGTTTGACAGGTGTAAAAACAGTGCCACCTCTTTAGAATGAGAAAGTTGGGGTGATGTGAAATTAAAGGGCATGGTATCCCTATGAGAATTACACCAAACCACATTATATTACAAAAATGAAATAATAAAGAATGTGATTATAAACATCAACCTATAAGTTTATCCTGGACATCTGTCGGCACTGTAAAGCCACTATAGCAACTGCATTTCAAATGATGATGACGACTCTGCTTCGTGTGTGGATGAGTGCCGCACTCCCTGGCTGCAATTTCTAGTGAAATGAAGTTTGTACCAACTAGGAAACTGTACAGGAAGTTGACAAGGGATGTTGCCTATGATGTGGAGTTCTGGCATTATTTTAACCATTTCTTTTTGTATATTGGTGAAGGCGCTGAACTTTTCAATACTCCTTTTGTCTCTGGACAGCCCACACTGTAAAAATAAATGTCGTCAAATAACGACAGAACCCTCGTCCCAAAGTTGCCAGAGATCAGTCATTATTTTCACAGAGATGTGGTTATTTTCAGATATTTCTTGTACCACTGTACTCCCACCTGCAGCCTCTTGTAAATACGACACTGGCTTCCTGCTATATATAATTGCAGTGGATCACTCTTGAGTTTTGCAAGGATCCCTGGTAGATTCAACGCTCTTTTTTTTAACTGCATTCTAGTATGATGACCCTCTGTAAGAGAATGTTTTCTGCATACATAAAGTTGGGTACCTTACCCTTGGGCCTCTCTTTGGAAGCTGGTGCATATAGTACATTACCATATTCCATAGCTGAGAAAACTTTGGTCTTTTAGATCTGGATGTAAATTTCAGGATCTATATTCTCAAGTGAGAAGATTTTTTTCTCAGTGTATGTGACTCATAACTCGAAGTCAAGCCCTGCTATTGAAGTCAGCACTACAATAAGACCATTCCATGGTAGCATGCCAGCAGCAATGCGTTTTTCTCCACAGTCTGCGATAACTGATCGATATAGAGTGTTATGTATTAGCACCGTCTGGCAGCAGGTTGGTGAATGGCAAAAGAAATAGATGACATACATATATACTATCAGATACCATGTTTCACTATAGTTAACTGTATATATATATATATATATATATATATATATATATATATATATATATATATATATATATATATATATATTATGTGACATGTACTGGGAATAGGGACCTTAATACACCCTGCACTAAGGGCCTTTTCCGCAGATCCTGTCACATATTTTGTTGATCCCTATAACTTGGAAGCCACTTTGAATAGCCAGCAAAATCTAATGTTCTTCCTATTATAATTACTCCAATACTTGTGGACCTTTTAACATTAACATAATTGAAAAATCTCTTCCACTTAGCCAATCAGCTACTGAGCAGCATTACGTACGTACCTTGCTACTTCTTCCAGCCCCTCTCATTGTAGATGACATTTTACGTCATAATCTTATTTTACAACTAAAATCGGTAAAACATTGAGGCTGCTTTTTTAATATGCTCCCAGTGGGCACAGAACGTCAACGTTGGAATATGGTTGAGTAACCCTGATAAATTATTATTTCAACGTTGATTCAACGTTCTGTGCCCTCTGTGCTATATATCTACCAGGTATTTATCAGGGTCAGAGGCTGTGCGCTAAACAATGAGCCACAGAATACTGATGTTGGCCAAAACTCTAAGCCATTTTTCTAGCTGCCTTACAAGCTGTTTATGGCATTCTTTCTTTATGTCTGGCTTCCGACTATTTGTATGCGCTTCTTATGCCCATTCCCCATACATCAGCATATACCAATCTTTCTCTCTCACCTTATTTTTAGCGGGGACAGTGTTTCAGCATCTGTCACTGTCACTTTCAGCAATCCCAGCAACAGATCTTCATCTAGCAGTTTGTCCTTCGGTAGCGTACTCCTGTTGAATGTTACAAGCTATAACCATCCAAGTAATATTGTATAATTATGACAATTTAGATTTGACCGTATAATCTATTTCATTTTGAAAAGAAGATGAGCTACAAATAATTCTGAAAATATAAAATACTGAATACATCAGCTGCAATTTTCATTTTGGTCCTCTCATCCTTCTTTATCCATATATACTCTACCATTAGTGACATCAATATTAGGCCGGGGGCTGATAGGGCCACTATATGGCTCACCTGTTTGAACACTTATAAGCTTATTGCTCATTAACTTCTTTTATCTCATTTCTTATTTCGCAAACCTATTAGAAATTGAACGATAAGGTAATGTTAACTATTGGTGGATCAACTTTGATTAACCAGCAATCAACATTGACCCAAGGTTCTGTGCCCACTGGGAGGGTAAAATAGTCCTACGTTTATAAATGTCTATACTACTTTTTCTCCCAAAAGGATAAAGGCTGCCTACACCGTCCCTATCACCACTTGATTACTAGTATTATTTTGGCAGGAAGGATACGTTCGATTGCTAGCATGAAGGATGTCATGGAGTGTGACCTTCGTTATTTTGATCAGTTCACCTGTAACCATTACTTCCTCAATTTATTATCTTACCTACTTTATTTTCTCCTAACTAACTTCTCCTTGTGTTCTTTTCATTCTATTTTTTTTTCTTAATATGCTTACTCATTCTTTCTGCCTTCATATCAAAACCGTGCTTTCCTATTTAAATCGATCATGCCTTTCATGAGTCACATGCATCTCTCACAAAGTTACGCTGTATGCCTTCCCTTTCTCTCTAAACCCATATCTAATTTTACTCTTAGTATTCGCCTGCGTCTCAATCATGGTCTGCAGTGCGATAACAGTCATATAATAGTACCAGACAAGCAAAGTCTATAAACGTGGTGCGATTATGATATACCATTTTATTATTCCATAAATTCTAACATATTTTGTATTAATCAAAGAATATCTATGAAATTAATACATAGGTTGGTTTCTAAGAGCTATAAGAGCGCTCAAACTTTGTATAAGAGCGTTCATGCCCCACTGCACACCAGCCAGAGTCAGTTAGACAGAGTTTCTGACATCAAAGGCTCCCACCTAATGGTTCACTGCACAATATAATAAAAATGAGGGTCTCAGTGTGCGACCTCACCCAGTGGGCACACCTCCACTTACTAAACAGTTAGTAGTCACTGCTCTGCACTGGCTGCACTAACTACTAGCCGGCTAATTTCATGCTAAATGTTAGACTAGGCAGTGCTTACTCGCTGGTGGTATTGTTTATTAGCTACTTTTGCTTCATTGCAAAATAAGCCCTTACTAGTAGTTTATATGCACCACTTAATAGGCAGTGCAGGAAATCTACTAGTAAGGGGTGAAAATGCAGCTCCTAGTAGCTGGCTAATCATCTGCTAAATGTTATGCTAGGCAGCCCTGCAAAATAAACCCTTATTAGTAGTTTATAATGTAATGCTTACTAACCAGTGCAGAATAGCTACCAGTAAGAGGTGCAAACACAGCTCCTAATAGCTGGCTAATTATCTGCTAAATGTTATACTAGGCAGTCCTGCAAAATAAGCCCTTACTAGTAGTTTATTTTGCAATACTTATTTATCAGTGCAGAATACCTCCTAGTAAGTGGTGTAATTACAGCTCCTAATAGCTGAACAATTATTTGCTAAATGTTATACTAGGCAGCCCTGCAAAGTAACCCCTTCCTAGCAGATAGCTTATAATGCAGTGCTTAGTAGCCACTGCAGAAAAGGCCACTAATAAGAGCTTTGCAATCATCACTTTGACATCTGCTTCTTGGCAGTCAATGCAACACTGTTGGTCTGAATATGAAGTAATCTTCAGTAGAACAAAGAAATGGTGTCTATATATAAATTGACTTTAAATCTATCTTGTTACATAGTCTATCCGGTAATCTAATTTGTAGCAATCAATTTGTGTGCTAGCTTATGCCATTTTATGATTTAGAATAAATCTCAATGATATTTTAATTATCAGAAATATGATTTAGATTACCCTTAAGGTTATAAAGCTGAGAGAATGTATACTACTGCCACCTAGTGACACTTAATATTTGATGCCAAGAAACAGCTAGTAAGCCTTTAGTATACACCAGCTAGTAAGCAATGCATAAACTGCCCTTAATAACCAGTGATTCTGCAGCCCCTACAGTTGCAGCTGCTAGTAAACGCTGCTCTGTACCTTTTACTAGTCAATGCCAATACAGTCCTACTTAAATCATGTGAAGCAACAGCTAGTAAGCCTTTACTATGCACCTGCTACTAAGCTACTCTTAGTAGCCAGTGCTAAGTGCTGTTGCTGCATTACAAACTGAATCAGTGCCATTGTCATTCCTATGCAGGAGCTTATATTAGCATACAATTTAACCTGTTTTAGGACAAACCTACTTAGGCATAGCATAATATGCTAGCATTACTGAAGAATGATCTCAACAATGTCAGAAGATGACAAATCAAGTGGTGTACACCAGTCCTGAATATCACTTTTTCACCATATGCAAGTTCCCATTATTCAATAAGTAAATCCAAGGTATTTTGGGATTGTATATTCAAAATATTAAAAAATCTTGACAAATATTAGTAAACCCTTGAAAAGGTTTATCTAGTAGCACAAATCTATTTATAACAAGAATGCATAATATTTCAAGGGAGTATCAGTGCATTGAGGCATCTTTGGTATAATATCCTATACCCACCTATATTGTTTAATCTAACTTAGGCTTGCCACAGTTGACTGTCAGATGTGTCCAGTGTGTTATGTACATGTATGTAGGTCAACCACTGACCTCCATAGCTAAAGTATCTTTCACAATGCTATGTGTCGGTGCAGCAGGGTGTGACCAGGAGGTGTGAACTACAAGGTGTGAGCAGTGTGTAATAGTAAAGCAGGTGTTACTCCACTTCATTTGTCATTTTGTGAAACTATTCGAAATTGAAGTTTTGTTATCATCTTGTGCTATACCTACGTAGGATCACAGGGATATTTTTCTTTTTGTTTTAGGACAATTTGGAGTAAATTTCAATACATGATTATTACCTTGTATAGACAGTTCAAATTGAACCAACTAGTAATCACTGCTATGTTACACTTAATAAACACTGCAAATTAAACACTTGAGAAACATCTCATAAACTGCTAAGATACAGCCTTTAATAAGTGATTGGTTAGCAATGCTTTCTAAGTGGTGCATCTGTAGCCCTGCGCATGCAGTGGCTAGTAACCGCTGCCATGATCCAGCTGGTAAACACTGCAAGTTAAGCCATTATTAACTGATGCTGGACAACAGCTAGTAAACTACTGATATGCAACTTTTAATAAGTGATGGGTTAGCAGTGCTTTCTAAGTGGTGTATCTGCAGCCCTGCACTTGCAACGGCTAATAATCACTGCTATATTCCAGTTAGTAAACACTGCAAATTAAGCCTTTACTAAGTGATGCTAAACAACAGCCAGTAAACTACTAATATGCAGTGCTTAGTAAGTGACACATTTGCAGTGCTTGGTAAATGATTCAGCTGCAGCCCTGCACTTGCAACAACTAGTACCCACTGCTATGTTCCATTTAGTCAACACTGCAAGTTAAGCCCTTATTAAGCAATGCTGAACAGTAGCTAATAAACTACTAATATGCAGCCCTTGATAAGAGATGCTAAATCAACACTTACTAAGCAGTGCTACTGCAGTGCTGTAATTGCATCTACTAATAAACGTCGCTAAGCTACACTTAATAATAGTTGATGTTGCAGCACTGTACATGCAACACTTACTGATAACTTAATAAGTACTACTGTGAAATTTGGCAAAATGTTGATCCT
This sequence comes from Acholoe squamosa, assembly GCA_949317995.1. Taxonomy (NCBI): domain Eukaryota; kingdom Metazoa; phylum Annelida; class Polychaeta; order Phyllodocida; family Polynoidae; genus Acholoe; species Acholoe squamosa. The sequence goes on from OX439038.1 coordinate 43,444,058, forward strand.
AACCAGGAAGTTGCATGAGTGACTATTAAACATTGCAGTGAAACTAGTCACTCATGCAACGTTTATTAGCTAGTGCAGACTTGTACTGTGCCCACTGGGCATGGTTCAGTGCACAAACTAATAAGTTGTAAGTGAATGCAACCGGCCGTCACGGGTGCCTGAGCAACGCTGACGCCGTCATGAGTGTCTGAGCACTCTAATAACTGAACAATGGGTTACATAAGCACGATGCCATAACCGTCCGGTCGCTCTAGCGTCGCTCCTGAGCAAGCTAGGTCAAATATCAAAGCATTTATGGAAAGCCCATAATTAGACGGTCAAAATGAGCCCAAGATCAAGGCGGAACTCCCATTATTAAGGAAGTTACGCCATGGAGACCGAATGGAGCTCCGAGTGCACTACAGACAAACCGGCGGGAGTTACGCGCCTATCCAGCGGGCAGTTTAAACTTGGCATATTCAACTCCGTGCATGCGCAAAATGGCGGTTGTAGCTGCATAAACGACTGAGTTATGAGGGTTTGAAGTTACAGAACCGACCAAGACAATGGGGGACACAGCGGCGCCCATGGGGGTCCTTTGTGCACCCAGTGACACATGAAAGGCTCCTGTCATACTAGTGGTTGGCATGATCAAGTTGTCATATGAGAAATATCATAAGACTAGTGGTATATAGTGTAATTATCTCAAGGCTCTTATAAATAGTGTTATTTCCAGTTGTCACTGGTTTATTCAGCTTTAGGCAACATGTAAGAAATATCAATCATACAGTAGTTAGTATGTAGGTAATTTGTACATACAGTAAACATACAGTAATTTATAAAGTACAATGTTCAGTTCCACTCCACCTGTGAGGTATTAATAATACAGTGTCCAGCATAGTTCTAGGTGGGTTCCCACACCTAGCTCCTGACCTGCTGCTTAGAGGAATAATGTAATAATGGATAACTTTACCCTCTGGTGGAAGTCTTGAAGAAGATAGCCTCTGGCCACTAATGGTAGGAAACCAATGCCTGTCTAGCATAGTTTCACCATAGTGCAGTGGTATAGCAGGTAGCAGGAGATGACTAGAGATGTTACCTCTAGAGCGGTTCTTGGTGATGTGTCCTCCTGGAGGTGCAGACAGGCTATTTGTAGCAAATCTTGGAAAAGCACCTCCAGACTGACTGGAGCCAGCAGCATCTGCCTAACTCTACAATTGTTTGAGGGGACTCTTTCAAGTGTCACAGGGGGACAAAGGACCCCCATGGACGCCGCTATGCCCCCCATTGTCTTGGTCGGTTCTGCATCTTCAGACCCTCATATCTCGGTCGTTTATGCGTTTATAACCGCCATTTTGGGCATGCGCGGAGTTGAATATGCCAAGTTTATAATGCCCGCTGGATAGGCGCGTAATTCGCGCCGGTTTGTCTGTAGTGCACTCGGAGCTCCTTTCAGTCTCCATGGCATAACTTCCTTAATAATGGGAGTTCCGCCTTGATCTTGGGCTCATTTTGACCGTCTAATTATGGGCTTTCCATAAATGCTTTGATATTTGACCTAGCTTGCTCAGGAGCGACGCTAGAGCGACTGGAAGGTTATGGCGTCGTGCTTATGTAACCCATTGTTCAGTCCTTAGAGTGCTCAGACACTCATGACGGCGTCAGCGGTGCTCAGGCACCCGTGACGGCCGGTTGCATTCACTTACAAGTTATTAGTTTGTGCACTGAACCATGAGGTTGCACACTGAGACCCTTATTCTTATTATATTGTGCAGTGAACCATTAGGTCGGACCCTTTGATGTCATAAACTCTGTCTAACTGACTTGGTTTGGTGTGCAGTGGGGCATGAACGCTCTTATACAAAGTTTGAGCGCTCTTATAGCTCTTAGAACCAACCTATGTATTAATTTCATAGATATTCTTTGATTAATACAATAATATGTTAGAATTTATGGAATAATAAAATGGTATATCACTCCCCTCTAACAATTGCAGAGTTAGGCAGATGCTACTGGCCCCAGTCAGTCTGGAGGTGCTTTTCCAAGATTTGCTACAAATAGCCTGTCTGCACCTCCAAGAAGACAGAACACCAAGAACCGCTCTGGAGGTAACATCTCCAGTCATCTCCTGCTACCTGCTATACCACTGCACTATGGTGAAACTATGCTAGACAGGCATTGGTTTCTATCATTAGTGGCCAGGGGGTATCTTCCTCAAGACTTCCACCAGAGGGTAAAGTTATTCATTATTACATTATTCCTCTAAGCAGCAGGTCAGCAGCTAGGTGTGGGAACCCACCTAGAACTATGCTGGACATTGTATTATTATTACCTCACAGGTGGAGTGGAACAGAACATTATACTTTATAAATTACTGTATATTTACTGTATGTACAAATTACCTACATACTAACTACTGTATGATTGATATTTCTTACATGTTGCCTAAAGCTGAATAAACCAGTGACAACTGGAAATAACACTATTTATAAGAGCCTTGAGGTAATTACACTATATACCACTAGTCTTATGATATTTCTCATATGACAACTTGATCATGCACAATTACTAGTATGACAAAGTGGTGGAGAACATCCTACTAAGATCCCAAATTACCCAAATGCTCTCTAAAACTTAAGCTGGCAACATTACTGAAAACAATCATACACACAGTAAACCCCACTCCACCCACCCAGTGACCTTGACACCATGCCCACCAAGGTCACCAGTGAGATCTCCCACATACCAGTGAGATCTCCCACACATCATTGAGATCTCCCACGCATCAATGAGATCTCCCACACATCATTGAGATCTCCCACACATCAGTGAGATCTCCCACACATCAATGAGATCTCCCACACATCAATGAGATCTCTCACACAACAGTAAGATCTCCCACACATCAATGAAATCTCCCACACGATCAGCGAGATCCCCCACATACCAGTGAGATCTCCCACATACCAGTGAGATCTCCCACGCATCAATGAGATCTCCCACACATCAGTGAGATCTCCCACACACCAATGAGATCTCCCACACGATCAGTGAGATCTCCCACATATCAGTGAGGTCTCCCACACGTCAGTGAGGTCTCCCACACGTCAGTGAGGTCTCCCACACGTCAGTGAGGTCTCCCACACGTCAGTGAGGTCTCCCAAAACGTCAGTGAGGTCTCCCACACGTCAGTGAGGTCTCCCACACGTCAGTGAGGTCTCCCACACGTCAGAGAGGTCTCCCACACGTCAGAGAGGTCTCCCACACATCAGTGAGGTCTCCCACACGTCAGTGAGGTCTCCCACACGTCAGTGAGGTTCACCCTACACATCAAGGTCTTATCAGTCAAGCTGGCAGAACAACACACTAAGACCTTACGTAGTCAGGGGCCTGTTGAAGAGGTCTCCCTCCCACCTAGATCTAGGAGGCCCACGGGAGGCAAACCAGCCTCCAATACAACAGACCCACACTCAGTAGACCCCACACCACCCACCCTGTCTACTCAGGGAACAACCAGTTCTCAGGGATCCAACATTTCCCAGGGATCTCTACAGAACGCTCAGCTCACGCTATCTACCTCAGGGGAAGAAGGATCTGCCTCAGGGGGTGGATCCACACCCTCATCTAGATCCTCCACCCCAGCTCCGGCCTTTGACAGTCACTCCTCCAGAGACACTTCCCCGACACCCTCCATCATGGACACCGATGAAGGCCCCCAACCTAATCAGACAGCTGAGAAGATAAGGGCCTATGAGAAGGCCATCCAAGATGCAGTTACTGCCCTAGAGACCAACAAGTCCCAGCAGGAGGAAAGGGAGAGGATCCTCAACCAACAACTGGCAGAGAGGAATGCAGCAATAGATGCTCAACAAAAGGCCATGGAAGATCAGCGGCAGTCCCTAGAGAGACAACAACAACAGATAGCAGATCTCATGAAGATGGTATCATCCCAGACCCCACAGCCTCCCACACCTGCCATCACACCTGTTGTCACACCATCTGCCTCTGGATCCAAGGATGACATCATAATCTCCATGGTGTCCAACATGACCAAACTCATAGACAGAAAACAACAGGACGACAGAAAGATCAGGCTACATGAGGTAACAAAACCCAAAACTTTTTCACACCCATCACCACTCATGTCAACAGCATTATTTATTGATCACAAATTCCCAGAATATCTGAAGGATAAGTACAAAGTAACAGACAGTGACACCATGGTGACATATTTACCCAAATACCTTGAAGGACAAGCACTAGCTTGGTTTGAATCCTTCAGGGAAAGTGCCACACCTGATATGTTGACATGGACCAATGTAGTGAATAAATTAAGAGTATTTTGCTACTCGAGACAATATCATCTCAAGGACAGCACTCCGTGCACAAAAGGTAGATGAACCTGTCCTAGACTATGCATGCCATTTAAGGAAAGTGTGTAATGCCCAACGCCAAAGCGATGAAATCTTGAGCAAGGCATTTACCCAAGGCATGAGGCCCTGGATCTCTGTAGCTCTTGAGAACAAGAAAATAGACTCTTTTGACCAAGCCCTAGACCTAGCCCTAGAGGTTGAGACCCAAGAAAGATCTAGGAAGGTAAGGGAGGCAGAGTCTAACCCACAGCCTACTAAGAAAAAGGTCCAGGAAATCAACACTAGTGCAGATGAAGATGTTAACCTAATGTCTATGCCCATGTAAGGCAACAGGAGGCTAAGGTTACATCAAAAGACCCTACCGGTAGATATAGAGGAAATAACTATGACCCCAACTACCAATCCAATAGAGGTAGAGGTAGGGGGGGCAACAACAACAACCGGGGGGGTCACAACAGCAGGAAAGACAACAGCTCTTCCAACTCCAACAATGGTAACTCTTCATACAGTGATAGGAGAGACAGAACCCTAAGTAATGGCAGATCCTATAATAATCAAGGATCCAACAGTAGGAGCCATATTCCACATAGGAACTACAACTCTGGATCCTACAACAACTCTGGATCCTACAACAACAGCCAGGGTTCAAACAACTCTGGATCCTACAACAACAGCCAGGGTTCAAACAACTCTGGATCCTATAATCAAGGATCCAACAGTAGAAGCCATAGTCCACACAGGAACTACAACAGTGGATCCTACAACAACAATGGCGCCTACAACAACCAGAGATCCAACAACTCCGGTCAATACAGCAACTCTGGTCAATATAACCAGGGTTCCAACCCACGCCAGGAGGATTACAAACCTGACACAAGAGGTTACCAGGGGAACCAACACAGTAACCCCCAAATACCACCTCATGTAATGGACCAAATCTCCAAGCTCCTGGTGGCAAGCGTCTCAACCACCCCACAGAACCAGGAAAACTAGGATGTCACAGTGCCGATGGGCCAGTGTGCTGTGACACCCCAAATACAAACAATCAATCAGGATTAACAAAGATCCAACCAGAGACAATTGCTAGTGCCAATCTACCATCTAACAGACAGAGACGTCCATCAGTGATACACATCACCCCACCAGATTCATCATCAAAGGATACAGGTAAGAGTACCAAGCTTTCTATTGTACTTCTTCAAAATGGCTGTATCAATGCAAATCTATATGATGTTTCAGATGTGCAATGTTTGGTTGATACAGGTGCTACTATCACCTGTGTCAGACAATCATTCCTCATGGATCTCCAAAGAAGATTCCATATCCAACTGAGGAAATCTAAAATCAACATCCACTTGGCAGATGGATCGGTGTGTCATGTTAGACATTCAGCTATGCTGAACTTTAGAATCCAAGGTGTCAGATTCCAATACCAATTTGCTGTAATACCCAACCTCACACAGCCCGTTGTTCTCGGCACAGATTTCTTAAGCACTACAAAATCTCAAATTGAATTTAATGTTGATCCTGAACAAATTCTCAAACCCATTAGGGCAGTGAGGGATTTTACCATCCCTCCATTCTCTGAACTTGCAGTATTGGGTAAAATCACTTCTACTCAATCACTGCAAGGGAAAACTGGAGTAGTAGATAACCTCCAAAAAAATAACAATGCCCCATATCTAGTTCAAAGGGCAGCAGTAACCCCCAGGGAAAATAAAAAACATCCCCTAGTGTTACTCAACACCAGCAGGCGCCCACATAAAATCAAAAAGGGTGCCATCATAGCTCTATTTCAGGAAGTCAAGGAATCTGATTTAGAAAAACCTCAACAGGTGTCAGACACTACCCCACACACTGATCAATCCATCTCAGCCATACGGCCTGAGGATGTAACTCAATTCAGTGACACAGACTCAGACTGTGAGTCCACATATGCTGACCCTGAACCCAACTCAATCAGACTCTCTGAAATAGCTGCTATACATAGTGAGGCACATGACCTCGAGCCAGAATTGGAAGAGAATGTTCCACCAAAATCTGTGCTCACATCCAAAGATCAGCATGATAGATTAGAATCACTGCTGACCAAGTATGATGATATATTTGTAGGAAAAGATGGAGACATTGGTGCTACACACCTGTATACCCACTCAATACATGTAAAACCTGAGGCAGTGCCATGTCATTTCCTACCATATAGACAAACACCAGAAAAACAGGCTGCAATAGGGGAAGAGTGTGAAAGGCTAGTACAACAGGGCATTCTGAGAGAATGTGCTGAGGGCCCCTGGGCTTCCAGATCCTTTTTAGTACAAAAATCATCGGGAGGCCATAGGCTCGTCTCAGATTTTCGTTATTTGAACCAGAACACGATAAATCAAGCCTTATCTACACCCCGGGCCGATGACACTCTAGACATGATAGGGTCACTCAGACCAAGAGTATTCAGTAAGCTAGATGCCCAACAGGGATTTTTTCAAATTCCTATAAGACAGGAGGACCAGCATAAAACCGCATTCATAGCAAATGACAAAAAATATGTCTACGAAAGGATGCCGATGGGTTTAGCGACCGCACCTGCGGGATTCTGCCATCTTGTCACATTAATTCTGAACAAACTCAAATACAAATGTGCCCTACCATACCTAGATGACATATTTGTATTATCACCATCAATCGAACAACACTTCCATGACCTGGAAGATGTGTTCAACAGCTTAAGAGTTGGTAAACTCAAACTGAAGAAATCAAAATGTGAATACTTCATAGACAGAATAGACTTCTTCGGAATGAGAGTCACACCCATGGGACTGCAACCATCTCCCACAAAGGTGGAATCAATCAAAACCTTCCCAACACCAAAATCAGTCAAAAATGTCAGATCCTTCACAGGCCTATGCCAATACTTCAAAAAGTTTATCAAAGGTTATGCCCAAATTGCTAGACCATTGTATGATCTACAGACACATCTCAAAGTATTTGTCTGGACAGAAGAGGCAGATAATGCTTTCAAAACATTAAAGCATGCCCTCTGTACCAATGCTCTTCTCAGATATCCAAACTATGAGAAAGAGTTCAGTTTGGCAACTGATGCTTCCAATGTAAGTTTAGGAGCTGTACTCTCACAGAGAGATAATGAAGGAGTGCTCAGACCAGTAGCCTTTGCAGGTAGAACCCTCTCCAAACATGAGAGAAATTACAATACCACAGAGAGAGAACTACTGGGAGTAGTGTATGGAGTATTACACTTCAGACACTATCTAGAGACTAGACACTTCCAATTATACACAGACCATGCAGCCCTAATCCCACTATTAACCAATACAGGACTCACACATAGATTGGCCAGATGGGCTCTAGACATACAGCAATTTTCATTCACCATCCAACATGTGAAAGGTGATGATAACATACCTCCAGATGCTATGTCTAGAAGAGAATACCCAGACTCTGGACCCATGACTAACCCTCCACCCCCACCAAGGAGAGTTAGAGCAGCCAGTAGAACCAAGTTTGCAAAAGTAACAAAGAAAGTACCATTCAAAAGGGATGATCCACCCAACACCATTGAAAGGCCAGAGACACCCATTAGGGGTATCTTAAAGCAATCTACACATTATGTGTTTTGCCACTGTGAGAGAGAATACTCACAACTCTTTCCAGATAATGACTTCGAGCCTATTGAATTCTCATCACTCAATCAGATGCTGAAGGCAACTCCTAAGGAGCCACCCTTCACCCCACCTGACTCAGATGATGAAGATTCAGAAGACACAATATATGCTATCACTCAAGCAACTTCTAAATCAGTCAGATTCTTTGAACCAATGCAGGGAGAGGTAACATCAAACCATTTGTGTCCTATGACCACACGCTCAAAGACTAGAGAAATGATTCAGGAGGACACACCAAAACCCCCCACACAATCACAAACTATTCTAAATGAGATAAAGGTCACAGGAAACAAACCTACCAAAACCCCACCTGCCAGGAAAAATGTCACAAAAGACACTGCATCTACTAAGTCAAAGAACTCTGAGACAAAGAAGATTGACAAAAAGCAAATTGTGCCTTTAAAGAAAAAGGTTGCCACTCCCACCAAGGCGAGAATAGGCCCTCCAAAGGAGCCTACACACCAAAACAAGAGTGACACACCCCAACAAAAGGCACAAGATTCGATGAAAAAGAAAAAGAAAGAGACAGAATAAAACAACATGTGCTAGATATAAATCAATTACTGGATCAGATTCCCGACACATCCATCTCAGGTACAAACCTTGGCTTGGAACAAAGGAAGGACAAGGAACTATTGCCCCTCATACAATATCTTGAGGATGGGACCTTGCCTGCACCAAAAGCACAAGGAAATAGAATCATCAACCAAGGCCAGACATACACCTTGGTAAATGGTACATTAGTCCATATATGCCCCATAAATTGGAGAAAAACCAATACTGTACCACTTCAAATTGTTATACCACAGCAATGGGTAACAAGTACACTGCAGTATTTCCATGACTCACCTACCGGCGGCCATCTTGGTTCAAGTAGGATGCTGTCAGCACTCCGACCTAGGGTATATTGGAAGTCTATGCTAGCAGACACAACAAAATATGTTTCCACCTGCCACACATGCCTCACAGCAAAAAGGCAAGTACACTCACACAAAACACCAATGACAGTGAGAGAGTACATGGCTTCACCAATGAAGTTCCTAAACCTCGACGCGGTGGGACCACTTCCCACAACTGCCAGGGGAAACAAACATATACAAGTCTGCATAGATTATGCTACCAGATATGCAACAGCTTGGGCTACTACTGACTTAAAAGCTGAAACAACAGCAGCAGAGTTCTACAAGAATATAATTTGTCATCATGGAACACCAGCCACTCTTCAAACAGACAATGGAACATGTTATACAGGTGCAAAGTTCACAAAGTTGACCAAACACCTCAAGATCAAACATAAATTCTCCTCACCATACAGGCCACAATCGAATGGGCTTGTAGAGAGATTCAATGCTAGCATCGGCACAGCGCTCAGAGCATTCTGCTCAAAGCACCAAAACAATTGGGATTCATTTATTGAACCCATAACCTTTGCATTAAATAACACAGAATCCCAAACCACAGGATTCACCCCTTTCTTCCTACTTCATGGAAGAAACCCAGCCACTCCAATGGACTTAGGGCTGGGAATACAGGAAGACATATCCACCGTAGCAGACCATGTAGCTAACATGATAATATATCAAGATACCTCTAGGAGGAAAGCTATAGAAAGGGTCGCCAAGCTACAAAAGGAAAGAAAGGATAGATATGATAAGAAACTTACACCACAGGAAATCAAGGTCACCGACATGGTGTACCTAAACATACCAAGAATCCTGACCAACACAGAGTGTAAGAAACTTCAACCCCTTTTTATGGGACCATATGTTGTAGTAGATAGACCTAGTTTGACAAGTGCCAAACTCAAAAACTTGGACACCAATCTATTGGTGGCCAGACCAGTGCACATAGACAGACTGAAAAAGGTTGTGGCTGTCAGAAACAATGAATTTGCACACAGGCTTATTCCACATGAGGCCAAATACTACAACAAAATTGTAAGGAACAAAAATGATATCACCCTTACAAGAGAAACCACAGGCATAGGCCCTATCAAGCCTAGGCCTGCACACCACATACTAAGAAAAACATCTAGATGTGGTGCAGTTTCAAGGAATTAGAAACAAATTGAGATACCAAAAGAACATAAGATTTTCAAAATGTATTACAAATTCTCTTCATCCACACATAAGACATGTGTGACTGATAATGAATTACTTATATGTATATAAAGCCAATCAAATTTGTAAATATATCAGTAGGTTATTGCCTCTGAAATGGTCAAAGACTGGGACCCTCCAAGTAAAGCAGACATGAGGTCTAAGAAGAGTAAGGGTAACACAATGAAGTGTCTAAAGCCTAATCCCCACATGAAAGAGCGCGCTATGCCAACACAGCAGTCTATAGAGATCAATTGGCCTTATAAGCTACACTCAGACAACTGTCTAGACGGTCATGAATGGCTGTCCTGGATGACAGGAGGAGCTAATTACCAGTACACAGATTACACAATAGAACCCCACAGGTGCAGACACTGGAGATCAAGGCCTTGACTCCAGAGACACAATACCAGGCCCACAATGGATGTGGGTAGGGTAGGCTACATAAGAAGCACTGTGGACCATAGCCCACCATCAGTCTTCATCCAGCTGCAGTCTGGAATACAAGTCTACAGGACCCCACTTGGGAATTAGCCAGCCCACTTCTCCATTAGGAGAGACTGCACTAGGATAAAGAACACACCTACTTCACCTTCAACCTGACCTTACCATTTACTAGTCAAATCTCTATAGACTCACCGGACATATTGCCAAGACAGCTCAATCTTGCAAAGGTACAGTTTGATCCACTTCATTTAAAGTGTTGCACCATACACTTAGACTTTACCAGCACCAAATCACTACAAATTTGACAAGACTTTAAACAGCAAACTTGCTTTACACAAGCACCATGGGGAGACTGAGAGTTGCACCCATACTGCTAACTATGCTGTTATTATACATTATAGAACCACTTACTGCAGGTTATACACCTGTGGTGAGACAAAACATAGGAGTAGTATTCAAACCTAGCCCTCAACCATTGGTCAATGGACACACAACCACAACACTGTTGTTAGCTATCCCCTACAAGATACCTCGGGCACCCGTTACCCAAGGATCCATAAGCGATAGAATACTCCATTTGACCACTCCTACTCTACAAGATCATACCTCTGGTCAAATTATCCAACAAGCCAAAGAGCTTGACACCTTGCTGGAAATTGCAGACAAGGAGATAAATGAAACATTAGCCTCCATCAAATTGTTCCTATCCAACCCCATAAACACATTGGACAAGGCCAAAAGAGAGGCCATACTGGGTTTTCTAGCACCCCTGTTTCGCGGTGTGCTAGGTCTAGCCACAGTAGAAGATGTAAACCAAGTAATGGGACAGCTCAAGAACATAGATGAAATACTAAGAAAATTTGCTAAACAAGATCAGGAAGCAGCTAGTCTCATTGAAAAGATCACAGACAGACAAGATAAGTTTGTTAAAGCATACATCCAAGATAAGAAGGTACTGGACAGCACAATCAACACCATAGGTGACACCGTCAACCTGTGGGCCTCTAACATGTCCAGGTCACTTGACTCATATTCAAGGCACGAGAAAACTCAAAGGGAAAAGATGCAAGTATTAAACGATGCATTAACTATCATAGCAGCAAGAATGAATACAGTTCAATCACTGCAAAGGACAAATGCAGCCCTGAGGATGCTATCATCAGGAATCCTAACCCCTGATATAGTACCACCCTCAGACCTTGCTAGATACTTAATTGACATTAATAACAAACTTAGGATTACACACCCTGGAGCACAAGTCGCAATTAATGACTTAGATTTCTATTATTCACAGAAGCTGACCTCATACACTTACTCAGCTCACCATATATATATTCATCTGGACATTATAATTCAATCTACCACCTCTACCTTCAAACTGTACCAAATGAATACATCACCCATGCCTATAGACACACAGGAGACCCCCACCAGAGGAGTCACCAAATTGCAAACCACAACTGAGTTTCTAGCAGTATCTTACGACGAATCATTATTCATCGAATTGGACTCAGCAGATATGCAGGCATGCGAAGGTACTACAGTAAAGGTATGCAGAGATGTAAATGGTAGAATTTATAAACACAGGCCTACATGCCCTGTAGCCATTTTTACTAACCAGGCTCAACAGATTAAGGAACATTGCAAGTTTACAGTTTCACCACTGCAAACACCTACCACCCATGCTATTTCCATTTCTGAAGATGAGTATCTGGTCACTACTAATGAACCCCATTACTTTATCAACTGCCATGGTAAGACGTCCGAAACTCGAAAAGCACAGTCCTACTCAATCATAGGTGTACCCTGTGGGTGCACAATCAGTGTAGGAGAATTTTCTCTTCCAAACACAAGGTTGCCCTGTAACTCAACCTTATCATTTCACTGCATTCTCAAGACAATTAATTTACCATTCATGGCAGCACTTAACCAATTTACTGAAACCAAACCAGATGAAAGAGAGAATCTTCCAAATTTCCCAGTAGTAAACCTTTCTAGAACCTTAGAAAAACTACAGGAAAATCCAATCATGGATGATATTACCCAACTAAATTTAGAGCCCTTTGCCAAAACATTATTAAAAGATGCCTCCAACCTTGATAAGGAAATGGAAACGCGCTACGAGGAATCATACCTACGTCGAGTTACAGAGCATCCAATCTTCCAAAGCTTAGGACTCATCCTAGGGATATCAGCTCACATTTTTATAGTATACATACTACTCAAACTGTACAGACTAGGAGGGACTGTAGCCTACCTGCCTACAGCCAAAGCCTTCAGACTAGTCACCGAGCTGCCCCTACACAAATTGCTCCCAGATAAGAATCCTACCAGATTAACCCCTACAGAGGAAACCCACACCCCATTCCTCACAATTCAGGAAACTCACACCCTGATAATTGCTATATTATTCACCCTGACCATCTACTCAGCCTACAGAATAATGAAGTACCTTAAGAAATTTGCACAGACACACTGTGGCAAGAAAAATGTGGCCAAGCGCACAAATCCCACAATATATTTTAAAATATATTGTGGAGACTCAAACTTCGCGCTACCCCTGAGGCCAATACCACATGAATTTGATGAGATTAAATCAGCAGTTGCCCCGACCTATAAGGATATAGTGGTTAAAACCTTCCAACTACCTAAGGCTATATTTACCTGGAATGGACCAGCAGTTATAACAACACAGAGAGGAGAATTTGCTTATCACCTCCCTCAGGTGATACACCTACCTTGGCGCACTAGGTTCAGTACCATACCAGCCCTTAAAAACAAAGGACTATACTACTCCATGCTTCTCCAGAATGATTGTGGCACCAGCCCGGTGACCATGACAGCACTGGAAAATACAACAGATATAATTATTGACGAACAACAGGAGGAGACCGCAAGGTCAAACATGCAGACTATTGCTAATTTTCTAAACCACCAGCCCTCCCCGGTGACTGTGGAAACAGCCTAGACTGCCCACAGCCTAGACTGCCCCCAGTCCACCACCAGGAGACAACATATCAGAGACAGTATCCAGAACTTTTCGGACAATTTGCCGGCCCTGAAAAGGGCCTTTGGGATGGCGGGTTTTAACACCCTAGGTTTCAGTCAGTCGGGATCCTACCACAGATCCTCGGGTTCAACATCGATGGGAGAGTCCAAGTCCGAGTCCGATCCATACATATGGCCATGTTCCTGTTCCCACTCAACGAGCCGGGCCTCCATCATCCCCAGTCCATACTCGGCGGCCATGAAGGGGTCCCCGGATGCCGCGAGATCGATGAAGGACACTGCCAACAAATAATCCCACAAGACTCGCTCCCGCGGTCCGAAGTTCGAGTCCATGGGCCAGAACCCTAGATTACTCAAGGCCCTAGCCAAAAGGGCCACAGTGGCCCCCCGACGCAAGGCTGAGCCCAAGAAATATTGGCAGGAATACATGTCCACCAACACATCTCCATGCTCACTGATCTCTCTGAAATTCCTCACTATGTAACCATAGTGTATGGTCTGGTTGGCCTCCACCAGGGCCCTAGCCGGACTCCCCACCACCATCACCTGGGAGACAGGCAAAGCAAAGATAGTTTGAAGGTGGGCCATGGTGTTACAGCAGAGGTTTCCAGAGAGGAAATGATACTCCAATACCAGCCACCCACTCCTTAAATGGACACACACACACCCCCCCCCACCCTGAACTGTCCACTGACACCAAGCTAGGCACTGCCACAGACACATGCCAGGATCTGGCACCTAACACCTCAAGTGCCACCACTGCATGAGCACATCAGGGAGGAGACTCACATCTCACTCCTGACACACCTCCACTGTCAATGAAATTATCAAAGTATTAGAAAATTTTAGAAAAAAAAATACACAGCCACTTGTTGATGTATAATATGAAAATCTATTGTATTCTCACAAAATCGATGATTAATGCGCGCATATACGCGCAAAATTGCGAAATTGCAATTTAAAAATTGTAAATTGTACAAATCCAACACAAAATATACATGAATGCAGGTAGATAACTAAGACAGTTTTTGTACCCACTAGCACTTGTATACTATGCCAAGATTTACTTAAAGTAACACACTTTAGGTATCCAAGAAAATTGTTGAAAAAAATTGAATGAAAAAAAAAAAAAAAATATTGAGAAAATTGTTGACATGAAAAATGTTTACTCACCAAGATACTCAAGATACCAAGATACTCACCAAATAATCTCTTTCAGGGACACATACTCAAGAAGGCTAGGGAAAAGTCAATTAAGCAGCGGCCCACTGCCAAAATTGCCAATTAATACACCCATATAGCAAAATCAAAGAGTAACTCAGAGACAAACAAGCCTATTGTACATGAAGTACTTTGTTTTTCCGGTCCTCGGAAAAATTTGTCTCAAATCCCAAAAATTGTATAGTGTAAACTAGATTGTACGCTTGTACCCAATTTGCACACTAAAATTGTATGTTTGTAAACTAGATTATACGCTTGTACCCAATTTGCACACTAAAATTGTATGTTTGCACACTAGATCGTAAGTTTGTACCCAATTTACACACTTGAATTGTATGTTGCACATAATACTGCATATCTGTACCCAATTCATACACTGAAATAAGATTTTCTTTTGGAAATCAACATTTTTATGTGTATCCAAGCTGTACGCAAAATTATATATGTACATGCAGAAACTATCAATTGAACGCAAAATTATATATTGGCATACTAAAAATTGCCAAATGCACGCGAAATTATATATTTGCATACCAAAATTGCCAAATACACGCGAAATTATATATTTGCATACTAAAATTGCCAAATGTACGCGAAATTATATATTTGCATACTGAAATTGCCAAATGTACGCGAAAATTATATATTTGCATACTAAAATTGTCATTTATGTTCAATTTGCACGCTAAATTGAACATTGAATGCCAAAATTGCACACTATTTGCCAAATTGTATGCTGTACATAAAAATGGAAAATTGTACCCAAAATTGATGTTACATAAGCAAATAAGCTCAGGTATGGTAAGATATAGAAACTCGGAAATGTACTTATACCCAGGAGAAAAATTGTTTATACTGACAAAGCTCTACCACAAAAATTGCATTTGAAGCACTCCCCACTACTTCAAATCCTCTTACAAACAGTATACAACTCCAAAATAAGGTAAAAATTGTATAAATTGTACATTCCCTCAGCGAAATGACGGAGTTTCGCATTCTCTCGGGGGAGAGGGAGTATTCTATGATATACTATTTTATTATTCCATAAATTCTAACATATTTTGTATTAATCAAAGAATATCTATGAAATTAATACATAGGTTGGTTTCTAAGAGCTATAAGAGCGCTCAAACTTTGTATAAGAGCGTTCATGCCCCACTGCACACCAGCCAGAGTCAGTTAGACAGAGTTTCTGACATCAAAGGCTCCCACCTAATGGTTCACTGCACAATATAATAAAAATGAGGGTCTCAGTGTGCGACCTCATGGTTCAGTGCACAAACTAATAAGTTGTAAGTGAATGCAACCGGCCGTCACGGGTGCCTGAGCACCGCTGACGCCGTCATGAGTGTCTGAGCACTCTAATAACTGAACAATGGGTTACATAAGCACGACGCCATAACCGTCCGGTCGCTCTAGCGTCGCTCCTGAGCAAGCTAGGTCAAATATCAAAGCATTTATGGAAAGCCCATAATTAGACGGTCAAAATGAGCCCAAGATCAAGGCGGAACTCCCATTATTAAGGAAGTTACGCCATGGAGACCGAATGGAGCTCCGAGTGCACTACAGACAAACCGGCGGGAGTTACGCGCCTATCCAGCAGGCAGTTTAAACTAGGCATATTCAACTCCGCGCATGCGCAAAATGGCGGTTGTAGCTGCATAAACGACCGAGTTATGAGGGTTTGAAGTTACAGAACCGACCAAGACAATGGGGGACACAGCGGCGCCCATGGGGGTCCTTTGTGCACCCAGTGACACATGAAAGGCTCCCCTCTAACAATTGCAGAGTTAGGCAGATGCTACTGGCCCCAGTCAGTCTGGAGGTGCTTTTCCAAGATTTGCTACAAATAGCCTGTCTGCACCTACAAGAAGACAGAACACCAAGAACCGCTCTGGAGGTAACATCTCCAGTCATCTCCTGCTACCTGCTATACCACTGCACTATGGTGAAACTATGCTAGACAGGCATTGGTTTCTATCATTAGTGGCCAGGGGGTATCTTCCTCAAGACTTCCACCAGAGGGTAAAGTTATTCATTATTACATTATTCCTCTAAGCAGCAGGTCAGGAGCTAGGTGTGGGAACCCACCTAGAACTATGCTGGACATTGTATTATTATTACCTCACAGGTGGAGTGGAACAGAACATTATACTTTATAAATTACTGTATATTTACTGTATGTACAAATTACCTACATACTAACTACTGTATGATTGATATTTCTTACATGTTGCCTAAAGCTGAATAAACCAGTGACAACTGGAAATAACACTATTTATAAGAGCCTTGAGGTAATTACACTATATACCACTAGTCTTATGATATTTCTCATATGACAACTTGATCATGCACAATTACTAGTATGACACGATCATATGCTAGATCTCCAGTCCGCCACCCCCCCTTTTGACCAGGTGTTTATTTCCTACCAATAACCTGGATACATGTCATAATATGCTATGAATTTGCAGTGAATGTAAAAGTAGTTAAGCTATAAGGGCACAGCTAGGGTAGAGGCACCCATTTCGGACGCTCCTGACCAGACAGAAGGTGGCAATATTTGGTGCTCAAATCTTGTACCTTAAAAGTGTTGAATTCTACTTTCCATTTCACTAGTTGATACATGATACTTTGCCCTTAAAATCCCTGATGAAGTTTTGATAAAACTCTACAATACATATGAATAAATGAGCTGTAGATATTTAGTCTTCAAAACATCCAATTGCACCTCAAGTCAGACAGCTCATGCCAGAGGTGACCCTAGAGTCAGACACTATGTTATCTAATTGATACAGATAAAATGGGTCACTGTATCTGAAATATTTTATAAAGGCACATAGCATATGACACTAAGAAATTCAAGCTAATACAATACTCCTCTCCAGGATACTCTTAGATGTTTCATTTTGCATACTTATAACAGGTCAGTCTACAGGCCAAGATGAGCATGGCTTCTATTAGCAGACTGAGTGATGATTAGGTTTAGGTGTTAGATAGTAGGTAAACCAAACACAGATTAATTATTCAGATCTGGGAGTACAGGTATTCTATGAAGGATTCTGTTTGTAATGAAATGTCCATTATATAAGTATTGAAATCATGATATAATTGTGTCCCAGGTGGGGTGTTATTGGTGTCCAACTGTAGGTATAGTCTGTAGGTCATAGAAGAACAACTCCCATACTCTAACATGAGGGATGTATTCAGGTTTGTCAAGTCTAATTATTCACAAAAATGTGTATATTGCCATTGACATGTATAGGAATCCTATATGCATGGAGGTTAAGACGTGACAAATTGACAAAGCAAACCAGGATTTCCATTCACTCACCATTCTTGATCCTCAGAATATAACAAAAACACCCTTGGTTTGTGCAGTTGTAAAACCATGTATGACAGGCATTTACAGGTTATTCCTCATTTGTTAGAGAGTATGATACCTGAGTTTTCATGTCTTATTCAAATGATAGCTGAGTTTTTCATATTTATTATGTAATTCAATCCAAAAGGTGTCCGACTTTAGGTGTCTGTCCGACTCAGGGTGCCTCTACCCTACATGCAGCTGACAGCAGCGAGCCTCGTTTTCAGGTCCAATTAGGTCATGAGATCATGACTTCACACGCAGCAATGGTGGCCGCCTGTCAGCCGCCTGTGAGCAGTGATAGTAAAATTAAAAATATAAGGGTTTTATATTGAACCAAATAATTATACTCCAAGCTCTAATAGAACTAGAAAGCCGGGGAGGGCTAAGGATACTGTCCATGTGCCATCCATCATTGATTGATGGCTGTCGGTCAGCCGTGAATCACCAGTTTTCCCAGCAAATTGTTGTTATTTGTCGCCATGATTAGTCATCAATGGTGACTCCCTTTTGAGTGATAACTCACTGCGTCATCTTTCACCACTGTGTGTTAGTCTCACATGGCATGGCGATGTATCACAACAGTCGCCAACATGATCTCACTCACTGCGTGAGTATGTGCCACCCGTTGACATCCCTCACAAAGCATGGTGACTTTTCACCACCATCGCCAACATGGATCTAACTCACTGCGTGAGTATGTGCCACTGCCTGTCAACTCTCACTCAGAATGGCGGCTTATCACAACCATCGCCAACATGGATCTGACTCACTGTGTGATAATGTGCCACTCCAAGTCAGTTCTCACTCAGAATGGTGACTTATCACCAACATCGCTAATATGGATCTCACTCCCTGCATGAGTATGTGCCACTCCTAGACAACTCTCACTCAGAATGGCAGCTTATCACCACTATCGCCAACATGGATCTCACTCACTCAGTCAGTATGTGCCACTGTCTGTCAACTCTCACTCGGAATGGCGACTTTTCACCTGCATTGCCACATGGCTCTCACTCACTGCGTGAGTTTGTGTCACTCCTAGTTAATCTTCACTCAAAATGGTGTCTTATCACCACCATCGCTGAAATGGATGTCACTCGCTGTGTGAGTGTGTGCCACTGTCATCAACTCTTACACAATATGGCGACTTATCACCACCATTGCCAACATTGGTCTCACTCAATGTGTGAATTTGTGTCACTCCAAGTCAATGATCTCTGAGGATTGCATCATCTGTCACTCACTCTCACTCAGAATGGCAACTTATCACCACCATTGCCAAAGTTGTTAAGACAGCACCACTGTTTAACATGTCGCCTATCTAGGAAGTGTGGGCATGAAGTATAAGTCCCATACGTATCAAATGTGCTTTTTTCACACTGATTTTCATGTAATGCTTCAGAGTTGAATCAAAAAAGATTATATCGAGAAAATATCAATTGAATTTAGATAGAGGTATCTCTAAAATGAAAGCAACTTTCCATACATACCTTTTCTCTTGTCACAGGAAAAATACATAGGGAAATATCTACGTGAACACCTTGTCTGTGGGTAGAGGGAAGATACATATGGCAATACCTTCTCTGACAAAACATACTTTGATCTGGCAGATGTGAGGCTGCATGATTACCAATGTCGATGATCATGAGCTTTTCATCTAACAAGGTGAGTGATCACCAGTGTCGCCATCACTGGTGAGTCTGAGTGATCACCACTCTCGCCATCCATGGTGAACCTGCGCTATGACGTGGTGTGCATTTCATCTAGCGAGGTGGGTGATCAACCGCCTTGCCATCCCTGGTGAGTGTGAGTCATCACGATCCTCGCCAACCATGGTGAACGTGCGCTATGGCATGGTGTGCATTTCATCTAGTGAGGTGAGTGACCACCCGAGTGACCATCCCCCGTGAGTGTGAGTGATCACGATCCTTGCCATCCATGGTGAACATGCGTTATGACATGGTGTGCGTCTCATCTAGCGAAGTGAGTGATCACTCATGTCCCCATCCCTGGTGAGGATGAGTGATCACTCATGTCCCCATCCCTGGTGAGGATGAGTGATCACGATCCTCGTCATCCCTGGTGCACATGCGCTATGACGAGGTGCGTGTTTCATCTAGCGAGGTGAGTGATCACCCGCGTCGCCATCCCTGGTGAGTCTGAGTGATCACCATCCTCACCATCTGAGGTGAGGCCATGTGATCACCACCATTGCTATTCCTGATGATCTTGTGCTATAGCGACGTCGTGTTCCATCTAGCAACGTGTGTGAGCCACTTCACACAGGTTGACAGGCTAAAACAGTGATGAGATTTTCCATAGTGTTATGGTCGAAATTTCGTCACAGATGGCATGCTAGAGGCGTGTAACAAAGAGTTCAGAGAGGACATTAATGGTATAATGACACGAATTTAGGCCATAAACCTATCATACAGGTTTTGGGTAGTTGTATAATACGAAATGTTCTCTGGGCGTCAAAATGATAATGATCTTCCCAAATTATGATACACGAGGCTTTCATATTTGAATCTAGCATCACATTTAACCATGCTTTGCACAACAACATCTGCAGGCAGTTAACTTGCAGTCAATGCAAAAGCTGATTGCAGCACAACAAGAGCTGCTATTATCAATGCAGCAGCAACTGCAAATGCTGCAGCTTGGTCCATCCCCCAATCCACCTTGGGGGGGCACACCACAACCACCCCCACCACAGCCAAGGACACCACAGCTGTACTTCCAGGATTGCACTCCGTATACACCCCCCGTGATGACCCAACACATATCTAGTACCATTTGCTGAAGAATATGTTAGTTTCATGGATCTTTTCATCAATTTTGGGTAAAAAAATGGCCTATTTAATGGCCATGGAATCCAAAATATCAATATTTCACCAGTAAAACACATATGTAACACTAAGTTCTCATGGAGCCTGACAATGTGGGGGGAAAATTAAAGGCTAGGGGCCGGAATACCTCCAAAATTCCTAAAAGTCCACTTTCTGTGATTTATGACCACTATGTTATGTGGACCTGAAGAAAGTGTTCAACTCTGTTAACCATTTATACCTACTAAATAAACTGAAAAAGCTGAGATTGGAGAAGAGTAGCTATGATTGGGTAGCTAGCTATCTGAACAACGGCTCACAGAAGATTCGCATAGGAATCCAGTCTGGCCCCGTGGGATTTGGTGTCCCACAGAGATCCGTGCTGGGTCCACTTCTTTTCATCTTCTATATAGACAGCATTGCTGACAATCTTGTACACAGCCAGAGCATCCTCTATGCTGATGACCTGGTTTTCTTTGCTAGCGACAAGGACCCACAAATAGCGGTCACGTTGCTACAACAGGATCTTGACTTAGTTGTACAGGAATGCCTGAGTCTACGTCTCACCATAAATACCAAGAAAACTAAGTTCATGCTTAGCAGACGCAAAGAAAAAATGGTAATAGGATACTTCCAAATATCAAGGGCATCCCCTTGGAGCGAGTCCCTCACTATCCCTATCATGGAATCAAATTGGATGAGAGCATGAGCCTAGAATCAGCTATGAATGACCTTATTCGTAAGGTCAATCATAAGCTATTCAAATTGTCCTTGTCTATAAAAGCATGATTCTGAGTCAATTTGACTATGGGTGCTTCCTACACTCAAAAGCCAATTTTTTCAGTGACTGCGAAATTGCAGCGTCTGCAAAACAGAGGTCTTCGTATTTGTCTGCGTACAAATGTAAGAGGCCAATCAGTGGATGACCTCCATACTACCGGTAATGTTAAAAAGCTAGAATATAGTATATATGTATAAATATGCCAGGACTGGTGACTATGTGAAAGATACCACTAGTGATCGTAACACCAGAACATGTGGTAAAACAAAATTTGATGTTAAGAGACAAAAACAGGACTTTTTAAAGTGCTCTCCCCTATACAGAGGTTCTATCGTTCATCCCGGAAGACTCTGAAGGTGGCGATGAAGATGCTGGACCTCAATGATGTTTACTACTCTCAACCCCAATTGTATATATCCTGTGAGTTTGACTCCTGTAGGGAGATCCCAAATGGGGAACTTCCTGGGACAGGCTTCACAGTTTCTAAAACCCTGTATTTGATATGTTGCTTCTATATTTGTATTGTACTATATATCCCAAACATAATGGCTTGCCATATAACCTACTGATTTATACTTTTGAGTATTGTTTTTTTAGCCCCTTTTTCCTTTAATTTTTTATGAATGGTGGTCTTTTGTAATATCATAATCAGTCAAATATATACTTCTATGCTTGAATTGTGCAGTGCCATCTACCAGCACCTTCTGTTAGGCCCAAAACCCATTGCCCGATTTTACACTAATCGGTAATACTATTGGCTGAATATTGCACAAAGCACATAGGTATTGCACAGTTTAAGCTGGTAGGGTGTTGAATTCTAGGTATAATCCCGCGATTCTGTGACCGATTATGCAAAACACTGCTACTTCTACTGGATATTTCATCTTTATACCCGATTTTGAGATGTCAAACATGTTAGAGATTTCTAATAGAAAATGTACTGGATTGTACTATTAGCCTTCAGGGTCTTTAAAGAAACATTAAGTAGTAGCTTGGATTCCCACCCGATGTATATCATCTGGCACATTTGCCTGTATGATTTCAATGCAAGATACTTTATATTGTCCCAAAAAAAGTGCTACAATGACCTATTCTGTGACCGATTTTGATGTGTACGTGCACTAGATTAGTACAATTGGCCAGTTTTACAATGTGTAATTGCGCTATAAGACTTTGGGTTACCTTATCTGCTCCATTATGATGTACAATCATTATCACCCCCTTATAGAGAGAGTAGCTCTGGTAGAATACTAATGCACCTAATCAATAATCATAAGTCTGGATTACAGGTTACCTTTTATTGAACATTCATTTCCAGGTGAAGATACAATCCTTAGTCACATTCACTCTTGTTGTGTTCTATTAGAGTTCATCCAAACCCTTAACATGTATATATATTTCAATCGCATGCCGACTTCATGTCTATGTGTGTGTGTATGAGACCTCTGCCAGTAATCACTGAGGTTTAAGTTACAGCTTTTATCTAACACTTGTAATCCTACATAGTGCTACCGATGATACAGCTGGTGCACTCTCCTATTGGATTAACTCCGCGAGTATATCGCCCAGTTGCCGACCCTCTAGCTTCGTGTGTTATCTTACTCCAATAATAATATATCTCTTCCTTTATCCTCCTTTATGTGTATTCCTCTGTCCCTTTACTAGTTCATTATTCTCCAGGTAGGGACCCCTTATGCCCCTGATAGCTTATAATCATACTTTGGCCCAGTTTACTACCTTGGGCTGTTTATGCTGGTAGTTTCATGTATGTTATTATTATCTTATTATTATGTTAATTGTAAGGGGCCTTCTTATTCTCTGATTGTACTACCTTTTGGACAAGCTCCCTGGCTGGTCGGTGTAGGTGGGAGGGTGTATGGTATATCCTGTTTACATGATTCTTCTAACCTTTACCCATCTCTTTTTATCTTGCAGGTGTGGTTCTCCCCAGTCGTCTTCCACTTCTATGTTAACCCATTATGGACCATGTTAACTCTTTATGGATTGCAGTCTATATCTATACATGTACATTATTACATTTGACACTCGTTATTTACAATAAACGTTTCTAACTACTCTCCTCTTATACTCCCTTGCACAGTGCAGGGGGGTCCATTAAAACAACTTGTTGTTTTATATTTATATGACTATATATATATTTATACACACGCACACACATGTACTTATACCTTGCTTTTAAGCTTTACTGGTAACCTTTGCTTTTGGCTGTTTTATATATATGTATTTTTTATTTATGTATTTACATGACCTAGATTTATTTTACTAGGTCTTTTCTTTCTATTTTCTTGTTTCTATGGGCTATTAACCTTTTTATTTTTAGATACCCGGGTTCTCCACCATCTGCGCTATAAGACTTTGGGTTACCGTATCTGCTCCATTATGATGTACAATCATTATCAGCCCCTTATAGAGGGAGTAGCTCTGGTAGAATACTAATGCACCTAATCAATAATCATAAGTCTGGATTACAGGTTACCTTTTATTGAACATTCGTTTCCAGGTGAAGATACAATCCTTAGTCACATTAACTCCTGTTGTGTTCTATTAGAGTTCATCCAAAACCTTAACATGTATATATATTTCAATCGCATGCCGACTTCATGTCTATGTGTGTGTGTGTGTGTGAGACCTCTGCTAGTAATCACTGAGGTTTAAGTTACAGCTTTTATCTAACACTCGTAATCCTACATAGTGCTACCGATGATACAGCTGGTGCACTCTCCTATTGGATTAACTCCGCGAGTATATCGCCCAGTTGCCGACCCTCTAGCTTCGTGTGTTATCTTACTCCAATAATAATATATCTCTTCCTTTATCATCCTTTATGTGTATTCCTCTGTCCCTTTACTAGTTCATTATTCTCCAGGTAGGGACCCCTTATGCCCCTGATAGCTTATAATCATACTTTGGCCCAGTTTACTACCTTGGGCTGTTTATGCTGGTAGTTTCATGTATGTTAATATTATCTTATTATTATGTTAATTGTAAGGGGCCTTCTTATTCTCTGATTGTACTACCTTTTGGACAAGCCCCCTGGCTGGTCGGTGTAGGTGGGAGGGTGTATGGTTTATCCTGTTTACATGATTCTTCTAACCTTTACCCATCTCTTTTTATCTTGCAGGTGTGGTTCTCCCCAGTCGTCTTCCACCTCTATGTTAACCCTTTATGGACCATGTTAACTCTTTATGGATTGCAGTCTATATCTATGTACATTATTACATTTGACACTCGTTATTTACAATAAACGTTTCTAACTACTCTCCTCTTATACTCCCTTGCACATAATGGGTTTAGGCCCTTAGTGTGTTCGGTATCAGGTCTGTCCCATGTAACTATTATTCTTATTGTTTATTGTGTAAATTAACTTGTTTGTGTATTTGCTTGTGTAATTAATTGTTTGTTGTCTAGCACGACCCAAATGGGCGAGACTTCACTCCTCGTCCCATGCTCATGTTATATAGAATATCACTGCAACTAGCAGGATATTGCAGTAACCCTAATTATCTCCATCTTCATCCTGTATATATACTCATTTTTATACCATCAATGTGATTTCACTTTCATATTATAATGTCAATATAACCAACGAAATCTGACCCAAAGATAATTGACTACAATATTATCACCTCTTCGCATAGTGGAGTAGTTAATAAACACTTCTGTAAAGTAAACTAGTGCCTTCGGCACTAGAAGTGGGAGTAGCAGCTATGACCCATGATTATTAAGGTACATTCTTTCAAGTAGAATGCATGATCACATAAATCTTATAGCAACTTAGTTCAGCCCCCTCAAATCAGAAATGCATAGCTTAGCGCCCTGTAACCTAGCGATTGAACAGCAAACAATTTTACACTCTCCCAGCAGATTCTCTCGGAGGTTAGTTTGTCAGTTATTCCTCTGTAACTAATCGTCCGATTTCAATGTATGAGCTATCAAATTGAGGCTCTTTGTATTGGTAATCTAGATCTTTAATCAATCCAAAGTTAAATCCATTAGTTACATCAGGGTGGGTCCCAATTTCCTTGAATCGAGATCCAAGATGGTGGACACTGAAGAAAAATATAGCCATGACGATTTTGAGTCATGGTGTAAATGCTATTTGCTTTTATTTGCATTTGAATGCTATGGTATGGTCGATAAGGAGAAGTTTTATTAAATAGGGATACCTCAAAATATTAAAATTCTTGAAATTTTAGAGAAAAATCAAGTTAACTTTGAAAAAGGTACATACCTTTATGTAGCCTTTTTTGTGCGAGAAAAACCTGCAATCGATCAGTGGTGGTTAGGCCTATTCCAGCTGGAGTCCTAAGGCAAGATGCCAAGCAGTCTAGACTCGTAATTATTGAGGGAGAGGTGTCTAGATGTGGTTCCCTGGTTTATGGCCCTTAAGACAAACAGCCCCCAGATGTTTAGCCCCACATCACATAGCCAAAAAAGAAAATAGCCGAAAGGACATATGGCAGAAACGAGATATGGCCGAAAAGACACATGGCCGAAAAGACACATGGCCGAAATAGTGTTGTACCCTCCATACGACACCATACCACACTCATACCACACCATACCACACAATACCACACCATTCCACACCATACCACACCATACCACACAATACCACACCATACCACACCATACCACACAATACCACACCATACCACATCATACCACACAATACCACACCATACCACACCATACCACACAATACCACACAATACCACAACATACCACACAATACCACACAATACCACACCATACCACACCATACCAGACAATACCACACCATACCACACCATACCACACTCATACCACACTCATACCACACAATACCACAGAATACCACACCATACCACACCATACCACACAATACCCTACCATACCACACCATACCACACAATACCACACCATACCACAACATACCACACAATACCACACAATACCACACCATACCACACCATACCAGACAATACCACACCATACCACACCATACCACACTCATACCACACTCATACCACACAATACCACACAATACCACACCATACCACACAAAACCCTACCATACCACACCATAACACACAATACCACACCATACCACACCATACCACACTCATACCACACTCATACCACACCATACCACACAATACCACACCATACCACACAATACCACACAATACCACACCATACCACACAATACCACACCATACCACACCATACCACACAATACCACACCATACCACACAATACCACACAATACCACACCATACCACACAATACCACACTCATACCACACCATACCACACAATACCACACCATACCACACAATACCACACAATACCACACCATACCACACAATACCACACCATACCACACAATACCACACCATACCACACCATACCACACAATACCACACTCATACCGCACCATACCACACAATACCACACCATACCACACAATACCACACCATACCACACCATACCACACAATACCACACAATACCACACAATACCACACCATACCACACAATACCACACCATGCCACACCATACCACACAATACCACACCATACCACACAATACCACAGAATACCACACCATACCACACAATACCACACCATACCACACAATTCCACACCATAAGACAAACAGCCCCCAGACGTTTAGCCCCACATCACATAGCCAAAAAAGAAAATAGCCGAAAGGACACATGGCTGAAACGAGATATGGCCGAAAAGACACATGGCCGAAAAGACACATGGCCGAAATAGTGTTGTACCCTCCATACGACACCATACCACACTCATACCACACCATACCACACAATACCACACCATTCCACACCATACCACACCATACCACACAATACCACACCATACCACACAATACCACACCATACCACACCATACCACACAATACCACACAATACCACACCATACCACACCATACCACACCATACCACACAATACCACACCATACCACACCATACCACACTCATACCACACTCATACCACACAATACCACACAATACCACACCATACCACACCATACCACACCATACCACACAATACCCTACCATACCACACCATACCACACAATACCACACCATACCACACCCTACCACACTCATACCACACTCATACCACACCATACCACACAATACCACACTCATACCACACCATACCACACAATACCACACCATACCACACAATACCACACCATACCACACCATACCACACAATACCACACCATACCACACAATACCACACCATACCACACCATACCACACTCATACCACACTCATACCACACCATACCACACAATACCACACCATACCACACAATACCACACCACACAATACCACACCATACCACACCTCAGCTGAACTGCGGTGTGGTATGGGGTCGTATGGTGTGGTATGGGGGTCGTATGGTGTGGTATGGGGGTCGTATGGTGTGGTATGGGGGTCGTATGGTGTGGTATGGGGGTTGTATGGTGTTTTATGGGGGTTGTATGGTGTGGTATGGTGTGGTATGGGGGTCTTATGGTACAGATACAAGAGAAAAAAAAATTCGGCCATCTGTCTTTTCGGCCATCTGTCTTTTCGGCCATCTGTCTTTTCGGCCATCTGTCTTTTCGGCCATCTGTCTTTTCGGCCACTTTTTTTTCGGCCATATAACGTGGGGCCATTTGTCTCATAGGCCATGTGCCTGGAAGTCGTCTAGATGTACCGACCACCTGTGACCTTAATCACATGAGGCGTATCCTAATACGACCCTGACCGAATCCAAAGTATTCATCAAAGGCAGGATCCACGTAATCGGTGGTAATGCCACTAGCCCAGAAGGAGGGTTGAGAATAATTGGGATTATATGGTTAATTAGAATACTTAAATTCCTAAATGAATACGGTGACCCCTTTTTTTGCACAAAACCCCATGGCAACAATAGAAAACATGCCCCTCTCTTGTTTCTGGCCAGGGTCTTACATTACAGACATAGGTCAGAGTCCCAAAGAAAGAAACAAAAAGACTGAGCAGAGCTGGTTTTTTGAGAGCTTGTCCGTGAGGGGCTGCATCACCTCCGGGAGGGCATTTCTCAATAATGTTAATTAGCATCAGTAAGAAATGGCCTCGAGGTACATGTGTAAAGCCAAGTGTAAGGGGCCCCCCAGGGAAAAAGTCCATTTTTAAATTCAGGCCATGAACTTTCCATTGATGTATTACATGAGAAAATATCTCTGCTAGATTTAGAGTTACGGCTCTATGAACTTAGATAGTTGCTGATCTATCCAAATCCCAAATAAGGTCTAAATTGTATATCTCAGATGATATGTATGATTAAGCATAATTATGCAAATTAGGAAAATTGTCATATTCTTCACATTCTTTTTCTCATAGAAATTGATCTGATAATCGGATTTTTACTATTTTTTCAATCCTTGTGGGTGTAGCTACAAATAGGCTTTTTGATTCCTCAATTTTTAAAGAAAATGATGTTTCCATGGCAACAAATGCACTGATTTTTGCCCCCAAATGCTCAAAATCATTCTATTTACATTCCAAATTTGGAAGGTTTTCCACAAAAATGGGAATTTCCCTTTAGAACAATTGTAATCTACACAAAAAGTATATAACAATTTTTGGTATATTTTCCCCTTTTAAGGCCATAGTGGTATCCCCTTGGTGGCTAGAATTGGTACTAATCCCCCTAAACGGTCCTCTTAACTTGCCTCCTCACACATATCACCCACATCAATCTAATGTAAAATGTAAATATGAATGAATTGGAGAGTCGTCTTCCTCATCTTTTCTTCTATTGTATTCAATTCTATTGTAAATTTATACTCTCACATTTATTTAAAAGAGCAGTGATTCCATATAGGATTTGCAAATCAACCATGACAACAACAGTTCTTATGGAGTATGTAGGGGAAGGTTGCCTAATTTGGACCGGCTCCTAAATTGGACCACCCTTATTTCCCCTCCTGTCACTAATAAGAATAGCTTCCAATGCTGCCATTTTTTAGTCAGTGTCACTAAAGTTCCTAATAACTTCCAAAAATGTAATTTTTCTGTAATTCTATGCACATTTTTCGTGAAAAATGGTTTTTGGACCTCTTGATCTTATTTACATCATAACTAGTTGCTAGGCAACATTTGTTTGTTCAAAATCCTTTCATATTTTTTGATGTCATATTATACTTTTAGACTAAAATGAAGTTTGATAAAAAACATTGTCATGTTTTAGAAAACAAACTATCAATGAGAAAGGTGAAAAGTTGCCTAAATTGGACCAGCTTGAGTTGCCTAAATTGGACCATAGTTGTAATATTGGATCCAATTTAGTTGCCTAAATTGGACCACCTGGTGGGGCCTAAGCCTAGTTTTCTAGATTGGATCAATGTGTAACCTTTTCTTACTCCAGTACGGAACAAATTCACATGATATTGATGGAAATACTAAGAGGACATCTGATATCATATGTGACCAGGCAAGCAAAAACACCCCTCTGCAGGTAAATTCATTATCAAAGTTGATCTCTAGATCTTTAAAATGAGACATCATTGGTTCAGATATTCCAAGTAGTTATGTCAGAACCCCTCTTTGAACATCGATCGTTATTTATATCTGAAATCAATGATTAAGCTTTAAATACATTACAAACAATAATAATGTCTAAAAATATAATAAATCAGCCTTTTTCCTAATAAAATACATATATATGACCGCTATACTTAACTAAGGATATATAACCAAACAGTAATTAAGTTGTCACAATTGGCGCTCTTAACGCCCTTAATTTATTAAGAAATCACAAAGAAAAAAAATTGGGGTCCAACCAAAACAATATGGTGGCCTCCTTGTGTGTGTGGTGGCTACCTGGGAGGGGGTCAGGTGACTTAGATGAGACTATGCAGGCCTGCCCCCTATGTGAGTCCCAGTGTAGCAGACACCTGAGTAGCAGAACCGCTACAATATATACCATTATAATGACTAGTAGCTAGATAATTATAACACCCATATATGACCGCTATACTTAACTAAGGATATATAACCAAACAGTAATTAAGTTGTCACAATTGGCGCTCTTAACGCCCAAGACCTCCAAGACAATTGTCCTAGTGTAAGGAAAAATAACTAAACACAAACACGAAGAAAGGAGGCTGCAACCTTGTCCTTTGACACCTTTTGAGTCAGGCTATCAACAAGATATAACAATACCGCGAGACTTTGCCAATCGCCTCTGGATTTTATGTCGATAAGATTCCAACCAATCGAGGACAGGTAAGATGCTCCGCCTCTGCGGAGGGAATGGGTGGATACTTTGCCCACAATGCCACACAATTCTGACAGGCGATGGAGTTCAGTGGCAAAAGCTGAATAAGTCATTGGCCGTAAGCGTCCTCGCTCCCAGTACTGAAACACTTCCTGACCTGCCCCCAACCCAGTGTGGTCGATGAGCCGGCGAACATAGGAGGTGACGCATAAAGGTGATCCTGGTATGCTACTGAACGGGATTTCAAGCACCCGCTCACCATATTGAATCGTCTTTGTACGAGGCAAGGTCAGGAGTAGCCCCCAGTCATGGAAGGATAAATCCTGGAGACATATAGCTTGGGAAGAACTTGTTACGTGTGCTTTGCGTAGAAGGCCGCGGAAGGCAGTAATGGCTGCCATCCACCAACACAAATGAAACGACACTGACATGTCCAGATGCTTGTAGAATTGGAGGAGATGTGTAGGCTCCAAAGGCATAGCTTGCACTGGCGAATAACCTAGCTTACGCTTGGCTCCTAACATTGTCCGTTTGACCATGAAATTGGTAGCATTGACTGGAGTATAACCGTGCAGGTGCTGGAGATAAGACAGGGCACTTACATACTGTTCAATGCTTGAGTACTTAAGCCTCCGGGCAAGGTACGCCACATATAAACAAACACTCTCCTGCGTACATGGAAGTGGCTGAACGTCAAATAAGGCACAAAATTCATGATAGTCTTTCCACCTGGGCCTGTACGATCTGTACGAGCTCTCAGCCAGGGCTTGGTCTTGTAGACTCCGGGCCTCCTGAGGTAACAGGGACAGACCTACAACACATGGGAAAGGGAGGTGAGACTGCTGCAACTTGGGGGTATGCTAAGCGAGAAATGTAATCAGCCTCAATATTATCGCCAGACCTGATGTAGGAACATTTGATATTGACATTGTATGTGAAGGCGAGCCAAAACAATTCTCGCAGGAGGTCCATGCTGACGTTATTACGGCTCCTACCAGAGCTCAACATACTGCAAACCTGGGTATTATCACTCAAGATGAGGATGGTAGTGTCCCTATACACTGGACCCCACCTGACCAAGGCCATCAGTACAGGCCAAAGTTCTTGGATGTTGATGTCATGAGACAAATCATCAAAAGTAGGGACCGGGAAGAAATGGTCAGCATAGTAGGGGAGTGCTGGTATGTACTTGTAGAACCAGACACCATAGAGCCAATCTCCCATGTGGTAGGCCCCAAATCCACGGGACGATGAGTCACACGAAATAACAGCAGAAGGAGTCTTGGGGCACAAAATTCTGGCCTTGCCGTTGAAGACCCCCGCAAAGGCTATCCACCACCTTAAGTCTGCTCGGAACTGATCATTTAGTCTCACTCTATGGTGTGCTTCCTTGACGCTATTGGTCAAGTTGATCACTCTGCGACTGAAGGTACGGCCACCCCGAACCACAGTGGAACAATGGCCGAGGATGCCCGCCAGCTGCTGGAGTTCGCGCTTAGTGGCAGTCTTCTTTGAAGCAAAATCGTACAAGGTCTGATAAAGCATAAGCAATTTTTCACTTGGGAGGCTAATTTCCATCGCCTTGCTGTCGACCATTATACCGAGGCAGACTGCACGCTGAGAAGGGCACGTGACTTTGGGCCACTTTACATGGAAGCCCATACTTCTCACCACTGAAATGAGGACACTTTGAGCATAGGCACATTGATCATAAGTGGGTCCCATAACTGTCAGGTCATCGATATAGTTAGAAACCTGGTAGAATCCTCGGCGATGCATACACCTGACAATCCAATCTCCCAACTGTGTGAACAGATATGGGGCACACCTGAGACCGAAGGAAAGGACTCTGTCTTCAAATACTTGCTCTCCCTCTCCTAAATCCCATCTAAAGCATTGGTAAGAAGCATTGTCTTTGTCAATGTTCACGCTCCTATAGGCTTGAGATAAGTCAATAGAACAAATATAGTCATAGGGATTAAGGATCTCCGTGAGGTAATCTACCCCTTTGTATGTGAAAGTATCACAGGTGTGGTCCATGTAGTTGTTTATGGATCTGTTTAAAGGCCTTTTACAGTCAGTGATTGGTCTGAGGGTGCCATCCTTTTTCCTGATTGCACCCAGACTATGAATGCACCTAGGTGAGTCAATAGCTAAGGTGACCTTGCCTTCCTGCAATTCTCTGAGAATTGTGTCATTCATTTCTACATTGAATTCATCATCCAGAATACTGGAGTAGTTGCTACAATCATAGGGGTCTATGTATGTATTGTCCACTATATTGAAACCACTGTAAACACCAGCTAATACAAAATCATCATGAGCACACATATGACCCTTGTATCTGTAGAATTCTGCAGCTAACCTACAAGGGCTAAGCTGAGATCGAACAGGTCCAATCTTGTGCTCGCATGCACAAATACTGAGGACACAGTCTCTGTAAACTACAATTGGTTCATGGACATTAGGTATGTATACAAGGCATACGGGTGTGTTACTACACACTGGAACAGTATCTGCTACATCAATGACAACAACATTGCTAACACAAGTATCAGGATCACATACACTGCTAGTAGGGTAGCCATCACCGGCGGGTGACGCACCGTCACCCACGGGTGACAGACCAACATTGATATCATCACTACATACAGGGTCAGAGAAGACATTTTGTGCAACAACACATTCATGACTGTCACCCGCCAGGAACAGTCCCGTATCCGTAACACTGCCATCACATATAGAACCTCTGGCACAGACAGTAGGGGTACCTACATCAACATTGTATACAAAATTGTCACAACTATCAACACCAGCACTGGGTTTAAATAGGGCACATTCTTGAACATTAGGTACAGCTGGGTCATAATCCACAACATCGGGTACATTGACACTGGGGACACTTCCAATGACACTGGGGACCCCCACATTGACACCAGGGACACATTCATTGACACCGGGAACATATTCAATGACACCGGGAGCACGAAAGGTGGGTGGTGGAGGGTTAATAATGTCAACAGTAACCAAGTTGAGGTGTGGATTTTGGTATTCTGGGTCGATTTGAACTTTGATAGTATCCTTCCCCCCCAAATTAGGCCTGATTTGATCGATTCTGGGGTCGGCAGACACTGAAACCACTCCATTCACCCACAAATCAGAGATATCATGATTTACCTTAGCGTCTTCGTGCGTTTCTCCGTCCGGCCGTCGCCATCTTGGATTTGAACAAGACGACAGCGGACCGATGGGAAAGCCACCAAAGTTTTCAAAAACTGAAGAATTAACAAGATTGTTCGATTCAAATGCACTTAATCTTAAACAAGAAGAAGGAATACGACTCGTATTTGCAATAATATCATGAACACGATCGACATTGTCGACTGCTACATCCGGGCACCGTTCTTGTTCGTGTATGCAAATGAGGTGAGAGGCGCCTATGGGGGCGCTCGGATTAATTGCGCCCGGTAACTCACCGGCCGCGTCCGACCGAGGGGCGCTGATGGGAGTTTCCAGTCACGCGGAGGATTTTGCCGCCGCAGCTCTTTTGACGTTGGTGCAGGCTCTCATCTTGTGGGATGCATCCCAGCAGTGGTAACAGACATGCTGCTGCTGACAGTCATCACCTGACCTGCATTTGAAATTGTTGTACCTCCAACAGGGCATAGAGGGGTCAGGTTCAAATTTGGACTTGTTCCTTTTCTTCTTGGAACCCCCACCTTGGGCCCCTCCCTGGGTGGAGGAGGGGGTAGTAGTAGGCTTGTGTACCAGGTGTAAATTGATCATCTCCTCATCCCCATATACAAAGGCCTGGGCATCATAGTGGTTGGCCCTTTCTCTGACTCCATAATCATAACACCAGAGCTGATCTAATGTGTACAGACCCATGGCCTCCCTGTCACACAAAAACTGAATGTGGTATTGTATGTTACCACAATAAGGAGTCCAAGGGTCCTTCATCAGGTGAATGGAGTGTAGTCTAGAGAGGGCACCTACCAGCTGTGCAAATGAAGTGGCCTTTTTAACACCTTTAGGGAGGTGTCTAGAGAGATCAAATGGCTTCTTCTTCTTTTTCTTCTTTTTGCGTTTGGCCTCCTCCTCGCTGTCAGAGCTATCCTCACCCTCCTCCTCATCTTCAGAGTAGGGGAGAGGCCCTGAGGGGGGCCTAGTACCCCCAAACAGAGGTGGTAGCACAGGTGTACCTCCAGGTAGACCACTAGGCCTAGGTGTACTAGTAGTAGGTGGGTCTGTGCTGACTATGGCTAGTATCTTGGAGACTCCTCCTTGCAGGTCAGTTACAGTGTCCTTTATGACTGAGAATTCATTGGCCAGGCCTGTAAGCTGTTGCTGTTGAGATTCCAGGCAGCCCTGGAGGGCCTGGAAATCAGAATCCTCCTCCAGGTCTGAGCCAGAGTCAGTGTCACCCTGACCAGGTGGGTTGGTCACCTTTTGTAAGCCTGCCTGTTGGCTCATAGATAAATTGGCTGGATTGAAAACACACTTCTTGCCTGTAGGAGGCACATGTTTGTAACCACATGTCCTGCAATTCCTTGGGGAACCCTTTGGTGGCATGGTAATCCAATTCCAACTCCAAAAAAATTGGGGTCCAACCAAAACAATATGGTGGCCTCCTTGTGTGTGTGGTGGCTACCTGGGAGGGGGTCAGGTGACTTAGATGAGACTATGCAGGCCTGCCCCCTATGTGAGTCCCAGTGTAGCAGACACCTGAGTAGCAGAACCGCTACAATATATACCATTATAATGACTAGTAGCTAGATAATTATAACACCCAAAAATATGGTGATTTTATCACAGATTTTGATCTAGTAGGAATTTTCCATTTCTGTTTTTAGTGTTGGGTTTTTGGTGAGTACCCCAAAAATTGACATAAAAATCTGTAAGTTTTAATTATTGGAATGGTTGCCATGGCAACCAAAAAGAGGCATATAGGTCTATTTCTCATGAAAAATGTTCATTTTACCATCCAAATATGGGCCAATTCTAAAGAAAACGGAGCGTTTTAAATGAGACCATTGAATTCTGCATCAAAAATTAGCTTAATGTATTTTTATAAGTTATTTTGCCCCTCCAATGCCCCCTGGTGGCCAAATGGGGAATTAAAAATCCCCCGCAGAGGGGTGTTCTCCCTTGATGGGTCACATATATCAAAAGTTCCCTAGTTTTATAAATTTCTCAATATAGTGAGAGTATAAGGAAATTCAAAACAATAGTGCATATTGGTCCAAATTAAGATACCAACTGGTCCAATTTAGTCAATCAGGTGCCTAAATTAGACCATTAGGCTTTAATTTGTAATTGCACACCCCAACTAGAGAAATTCAAATGCCTAGATTTTTATGCTCACACCATAAAGCTATAAGGTACCATCACAAAGTGTATAAATGTTACATTCAAATTCATAGAAATAATCAGTGGACAGGAAAAAGTTCTTAGGGGGTCCAAATTAGGCAACTTTCCCCTACCTGATCGTAAACACCCCCAATATCAACCTTAATTGTAGATTCTAAAAAAAAGTGGGCGATAAGATAAAGCAGAAAGGCAGGGGAGGGAGCCTATCCCTTGAAACTGCAAAACACTCATTACAATGAATAGGGGGCACCTAGGCCGTGCCCTACCCATCCTATAGCAGTAACTAGGTCCAATCAAGGCACCCTTGAAAGCTGGGCCAGGCATTTTTCCTCTCAGTGGTGATCCATAAATATTAGCACAATTAGGGACTGGTGTCAGGTAGGTGGGTATCATCCCTTCCCCCAGCAGCAGCATCAAAGGAGATCAAAAGAGACCACCGACAGCCGTAGGGAAATTGAACAGCCTATCTCATTTCCTGAAGGACTCTTGGACGTGATTGGAAGCGGAGTGGATATAATGACAGAGGGAGAGGTATGGGTGACAGCACCTTCTCCCGTGTGGAGTCCTCCTGAGCCTTCCGACAAGTTGATGACCTGGGCTAGCTTACTGGAGGAGGTTGTAGGAGTCTACACATTCACCTGGAAGCAATTTGGAGCCGAGGGGAGCAAGAGCTATCTACCAAACCTTCCAGATACCCACACACTTAGAGGCATGTATAAGAGATTCCAACTAACAAAAGACTAACTTGCAGCTTCGGGTACTTGAATAAGTACCGGTATTGCGCCAGGGTACAGTTGTGATGAAATGTGAAAATTCACTATATTTTAAGCCTTGATTAAGCACCGGTCTTGAATAAACACCAGTCTTGAATAAAGGCCGGGGTTGAATTAAATGAGTGACCTAGCACGCATACAGGCCAATACAACGCTCTATGTAAAGTCTATTGCTTCATCAAGCCATATCTAATAGAAGGAGGCTTGTATTTTATAGCCTAGTCTAACCATTACCCATCACACTCTGCCATCAATTGGCATTTCCCTAGAATAATATAATAACACTTTTTCCCACACAAGGTTTATTGCTGCAATAACCACTGTGCCTACTGTTAAAACTATCTTTATTCTACTATCATCAACCTCATCGTACCAACCTATCATCTCAAACCAGCTGGTGGTAGTAAACTTGTTTTGACCACCCATGTCGTTCTTCCTTTATTGAGTAAAAAAAAAACTGATAAAAAGAAACATGCAGCTGGCCGATGATACTCTCACAAGGATATCGTGCGAATAAGGATCTTATTTGCACGAGATTTTTTAGTATACAGGACTTCTCAGAAACGGGACTACACAAGGAAATTTGGGAACACACAAGGAAATTTGGGAAACAGGACATTTGATAAATGGGAAACCAAGCAATTTGGGAAAAAGGACATTTGAAAAACTGGACAAAAGCAAGAAATTTGGGAAACGGGACCAGTATGTCTAGGAAATGGGATACATGTAATTTGTCCCCTTTTCTTTTGCAGTCCCGTTTCCCAGAATTTCCTGATAGATCACAGAGTCCCGTATAGTAAATAATTATCCTGTGTGCTGAAGATGTCCCGTTTCCCAAATGACTAGTTATGTTGTCCTGTTTCTAAAATACTTGCCCTGTTTCTCAAATAACTAGTCTTGTTTCCCATGTTATTCTCACGGGATACCCGTGCGAATATCGCTTCCCCACGCAGCTCTAGTGAAGCTTTCCTGTGCCTTTTTGCCTACCATAAGAATCATACTCCAAAGCCAGAGGCGATTGCCAAAATAAAAGGGCTCATGGACTATCAGCTCGAATCTGATCTTTTATCTTGATTCATGGCAGTTTGCAAGACGTAAATACTGATCAAATTTCCCCCGCACCATTACATGGGTAATTTAGTTTGGGTTTTGTTACAAAGGCAATCTTCAAACAGCAAAAGTAGGTCATTTGAGAGGGCCTCCTCGATTAAAATTATCATCAGACCGCTTGTACAATTAAAGCAATTTAGGTTCCCCTTTCAAAGAAACACAGACTCCTTTCTGTTTGTGTTTGTGTGGAATATCATAGGGTTTCCAATCATCTTAGGATCAGATGATAGATCCAAGGGTTTAAGGCTGGAGGTGATCAATTGCTTGCCCAGCTTTTTGCCCGGGGCCCTGATTAAGGGTAACCCCTACAGAGGCCTAAAGGTGCACCTTGGGAACATGTCCGTAGGCATTATGTCTTCTACTTCATGCACGCCTGCCCCTGGCCCCATCCCACGACCTCAGTGACCCTCATTCCTATCCCTGAGGAGATGAGGAGCAGCTCACAGGACATGGGAGCAGCTCAGGTCTTCCTTGACCGTAAGCTGCTCTACTTGGCATTGGAATGTCATTTCTCTGTTATAATGTGTGCACGACAGAGCCACTTCTTAAAAAGACTTTCCTGCAGAAAAGGAAAATGAGTGTGTAGTGTGTAGTGGAGCTGGTTGTGGTTAGGCTGAGTAGTTACAAAAAACCTACAATTAATTTCATAATTATGTACTATGTGCCCGCTTGAGACATATAACCTTTTTGCCATGATTTCCTTTTGAGGGAAATGAGATTCTGTACCTTTGTCTCACTTTTTACTCTCTCTCTCTCTCTCTCTCTCTCTCTCTCTCTCTCTCTCTCTCTCTCTCTCTTAGAACGCCTACTTTGCTCATGATCATCGTCATGTGTCTGTATGTGAATACATTGGCTTATCACAGTTTTCCGATTTAACGATTTGCCATGTATAATTGCATCGTTTCGCCACACATAATTGCATCGATAATGTCAATCATATCCAGTTGTACAAAATCTATGTGGAATGTCTCTTAAAAATAAAATACACCAGGAACATGTTTGCATTTGAAGCCCGAAGCTTTACTGCAATATACTGCGTACACTTCAGGATTAGCTAGAGTTAGTCAAATCCATGAAGATAATACAGCTATAGAACGTTACCAAGTTCGCCAAAATCGCACTTCTATACACCTTGCACAGTACTATCTACTCGAGATGGACAATATTTCAAGCTTGCATGCATGCCCAGACTGTACCATATACAGTCTAGGGTATTCATTATGAATCCAACGATGTTGCAACAGTGTGCTTTAACAGGTGTTTTGTTATGCCTTTTCCTCACAAGGTGTAATGGGTGTAATAATGTTGATAACAAAAGTACCAAGGGGAAGCCTTGAAAAAATGGACCTTCCGCATGTCATGCCAACTTGCTGCCACTGTGCTACTGATTGTGATGAAGATTGGTCTGTTAAAGGTCCATCATCCCAATTTTATTAGGGTAGATGAACCTAAAGACGTCCACATATATACCTTGAGTCGCCCACCTGTCACCTTGTTTTTCCAACATTGGTGTACTAAGATATATTAAGTAATTGTCATTGTATATAATGATGTACTAAAGTACCCATGTTTGCCTTGTTTTTATTATAACACTGGCCATTTCATCAAAAGATTCCAACTTTAGTTTCATTATGTTGATCATAAAGATGTATAACACGCACCTTATATTGACTGCAAACATATATAAATTACATTACTAGATGATAGCATAATAAATAGTACAGAAATTTTAGATAGTTTTAGTGTAGGACCTACTTTCTAGAACATACTGAATTCACCATGAGACAACCACCATTTCACCTTGAGCCAGCCCCCCCCTTACAGAGTTATTTATGCATTTAATTTACAAGAAGACATTCATTATGCAGGAAGTCATCACAAGATTCATGGCCAGAATATTTTGGGATCCGAAATTTGACCAGGCAATGCTCTGATGGATATATATATATATATATATATATATATATATATATATATATATATATATATATATATATGCAACCTTTACTGGATTCCTTCTATTATCAGTATATGGAGGAAGTAGGTGATACTCAGAGCATGGACATGAAGTCTGAGGTATGGACATTATAGTGCACATTGAGGATTTATTAAGGTACCTCTATAACAAGGCCTTTATAATACAGGATTGGATATGACTCTTCTATTTGACTGAGATTTGCATATCTATGGGCATAACATCACCTAGAATATTCATTCTAATCTGGACACTATAAAACATGTGTCACTAGCTTTAACAATGCCATTTTATTGCATAGTTATGTGAGCCATTTATTCTATTTTTTTAGATGGACAGTTTAACCATAAGGGCTTTAAAGGGTGGGTTTTAAGTAGACGGCTCAAGGTGCAAAGTGAATGTCTCAAGGTGAAAATTGACTAAATGGAATGTTGTTAGAAAGGGTGAAAAACTAGAAATGAAATGTAAACAAGGATTTCCAAAATGTAAGGGGTATGAGAGCCCGAACAATTATCTTTCATTTGGTACCTTAGGGAACCCCCAGGGCTTTTATGTCTCAGAGATATCAGCAACCACAAATCCCTCATTGATAACCTGCAAAGGAATGGCCATCTTTAGGTTAATCTACCCTACTTTATGCCCATAGGAATATGTCATTCCCTTGGCTGTAGGTGAATCAATAGCCTGGTTACCTAAATGCAGGAGATTATGTTCAATCCCAGCCTAAACTCCACAACCGAGGGAAATGTACCAATCAGTGAGGCCACTACCTTATGGAAAGATGATCCAGGATCCAGGATCCTGGATCATTTTTAAGAAGGTATTGCAGTTATTTGATGAGGATTGGTCCAGGCTGGCATTATACTTGCAGAGTATACCTGTGCATGTATAACCTGTTATAATCATGGTTATCGACATTCTGCACTGATTTGCATTCATGGTTGTAGCTAAAGGGAGTGCATTTAACCACGGCAAGAAAGAACGATGTTGACACTGGAATGAACCGTACAATGACAGCGCATTGACACCATGATATAATGCAGTTCCATGAGGTGTAAGAGCCTTAGGACGTTAAACAAATCAATCAATCAATCACCATGATATAAAGGCAATATGTGACACTTATTACTTCAAATGTGTCTATAGTTATTCTAGTTTCCTGCATTCCTAGCCTTTTTCACGCTTTAGAAAAGCTTAGTTCAATTGTGAAAGCAAATTATATTTATCTATGTACGACTCAAGCATCCTATGATATGTCAGATCGTCAGAAAGTGTAAGATTTTGCCCTTGAAGGCCCTTAAAAATTAGTCTTCTAATCACTTTACATAACCTTAACAAATTTGTGAAGGGACATCCCCTCACCTCAGAAAACCAATAAATACCGACTTAGGACATCCTGTTCCATTTTTATTGCTTGTTTTGTGTCATGTAACGTCCGGTACCAAAATGATGAAATATGGAGGTGGTTAAAGTTGCTGTCAGTAATATAGTATGCCCCATTATGCATAGCAAATACATGCAATAGCAAGGCCAATATGTCTATTATTGACTTCAATTACAAAATGGAACAAAATTTTAGTTATGCATGCACAGTAGACTGCCTCTTACATGATGATAAAAGTGCAGAATGTTACATAACGCCCGGTACTTTTATCAGAATTATTTCACATAAGCTGCTCTCACATCTCAAATGCTGATAGACACACAATTTTTTTCACCAAAGTAGGGGATAATAGGTCCCTTTATATTGGAAATAACAAAAATGTTGAAGCTTTATTTTTCCATGTCATACAACTGATTTTGATTTAGGTACTGGATGTTACAAATTACAGATTTCCATTTTCAAAGACACATGATGAAAAATTCTCATTCAGTAACATGTCCAAACCTCATGGAAATGATACCTATGATCATATACAATATGAGAAATAACTTTGCTATACTCCAGATGTTCTTTATTCAATACAGGACACTTGTAAAAAATACAAAAAGTCAAAAAAGAACAAATTTGGTCATTTTCTTCACTTTGGCAGGCTACAAGTCTAAGGGTTTTTGATGCATGACCACAAATTAATATTCTTCTGATAGCCCTAGAGTGTCCTCTATCAAATGAGGCTATGTAAGACAAGATTGGTTCACAACTTCTTTCTCCAGAGCCATAAGAGTCCAAAATGACCCCAAAAACACAAAATCTACTGCTTTCTGGCGACCTGATAATCATATACATCAATGCTAATGAACCTTTATTGCATTGAATCAGATGTCAAGATTCTTTAGTTGGGGATACATACAGTATGCTTGTTGTGATGCAACTCTGTCTGGTCCTTTAAGGCATGTACAATGACTTTAGGTTCATGCATACCTTTTGTAGCCTTAATGTACGAATGTTGTATTAGCAAGTCCACTCACCAGCACTGTAATGGAGCATCATGTCAACCCATCAGGATTGCATCAGCCCTATTAGGTTGGAATGGTGCATTTATGCATCATAACGATCAATGAGCATGAAGCATCACCAAATGACCCTAAAATGGTAGGTAGCAGCAGCAGTGCTGGTGGTTTAGGATGACTTGTGTGCAACTCCCTCCCTGTACAGTGGTATGTATTATGCAGTGAGAGGTGTGAATCAGGACAAAGGCCACTCCAGGGTCAAAGGCACCCATGGGGCACCTCCAGTTGCTGAGGGGTGTCCCTAAGATTTGCTAGCTATTCATATTTCAGCAACACTCCTTTAGTGGCAGGGTTTACATGAGCCCACACA
Source organism: Acholoe squamosa (assembly GCA_949317995.1). Taxonomy (NCBI): domain Eukaryota; kingdom Metazoa; phylum Annelida; class Polychaeta; order Phyllodocida; family Polynoidae; genus Acholoe; species Acholoe squamosa. The sequence goes on from OX439038.1 coordinate 43,487,117, forward strand.
CTGGTGATGTAAACGTAATGATTTGGCTAATTTGATTTATAGATGGAATATAAACTGACGACTGGTGTACTTACAGTGATGCTACTATAATGGGATTTATTTTGTGACTGCAGTCTACTAGTATATAAATTTATATCACCTTTCCAATATTCGTGTACATGTTCTGGGATTCATTGCTTACGTAGTGTTCTATGACTTGAGATAATTACTCACATCCGTAGAACTTAGTTAACCGGTACTTCTTTAAACCCATGTAAAGACCGCATGGCACCACTGCTCAGCACGACTGGAGGCCCTCAGAGTTGGAGGTTACTTGTAGCCTGGACTACCCCTAGTCGTAACAGGTAATAGTAGAACTCCCCTGTCTACCACTGCCCTTCATGCAATAATATGATTGGGTAGAGCAGTCATAGTAATGTAGGCACTGATATAACCTAGTAGCCTGTATAAGCACCCAGGCGCTCATTGATTTTGATTCCACTGTACCCCCGGCGCTTATACAAGACAGGTGCTTATTTGAATACTATATTTAGTGCTTAAGATTAATCTTAATACCCCCATACCCCCCACGCTTACAAATATGAGACCGGTGCTCATTTGAGACCCCGTGCTTAAACGGGCCATTACGGTAAGTTCATATGGACAGCTTCCATGATTTGAGGTGGTCCGGTTATGGCATCTTGTGTAATGTCCTCCTGGACATCTGCAGTTATATACTGCATGTTAAAACATAAATTCACGCAATACCTTCCTATATAGGGCCTGTCGGTCTCATGCCGGCTTCAAAAGTTCATCATCATCATCATCATCATCATCATCACCTTCCCATAGACGTGTCTAGGTATAGTTCTATTCAAATGCTCACGGTATTGTGGTAGGAAGATAGAGAGGCATATGCAGCCTCATCACAAAAAGCACTGTCAATCCTCTCAGATATCATTCTCCATCAACATCCTGACAATTTGTAAACAAGAGGTAGAACCCTTAATATTCGCCCCTAGTGACTGGCTGTCTGGGAGCGGTATGGATAATGAGATGCTATAGAGCCATAAACTTATTTGTTCTTGCAGCTGAGCCGGTTGGTGTAGCTACATATCAGTTTTGTCTAGTGATTAGTACAGGGCTGTGTTCCATCTTCTATCATTAGAACTAACAGATAGCAACATGTGGGTAGCTTTGGTTCTGTCCTCTATAGTAAGAGTATTTATAACTACATGGGAGGTTAAGGAAAGATGGCTCAAAATGTATGGCAGGTGGTGTTTGTTTCAGGCTCATGGATAAAGGGGCTAGATCAAAATTATGTTAATTTTACCACTATTTTGAAATACCCTGCATTTCACTTTGTGTGAATGGAGGGAGACATGGGGTAAAAAGAAATAGAGAGAACAATGTTTCACATTGATGTGTGGATACAATATATATTCCCAGAGGGTGATTCATGAAGCCTGACGACATAGAATTGTAATTTTTGTCAGGATCTATGAGGCATACAAGGAGTCCTAGTTAAGGTGATGACAGATGTTAGTACATCATTTCTAGTGTCAATACTATAATCAGGAAATTTGTCACATTTGCAAACTACGCTTCAAATAGAAGTACATGTCTGGATTAAGAGAAGATTGACAATGTATCATTAGTCTTGCTACATCACCTCTGTCTTACATTTCTGCACTGTGAGTAATATTCTGGTTTCGATTGCATTAATAATAATTATTTAACACAGGGTAAATACTCAGCATTTCATCAAATACGTATGAGCCAAAATAATCACATATTACCTTGGCCTTGGTCGAGGTCCGGTTGAACATGATGAATTCCAGTCAATCATCCAAGCTTTTGTTAAAACCATTCAAGTTTATTTTGAGTCCCTAGAACGAGTCTGGAGGGCTGTGCCAATTACCAAAGACAAGCTGATAATCATGTGTGCTTCTCATTATCTTTTCGCTGCTCTTTTTCTCCTCATCTTCTGAGTTTTATTTCCATTGGTGGCAAGCGTGGGGAACCATTGGGCAACCATTGGATTGAAGCAAAGATTGTTTGCTTGTACATACCAGCGTCATTGACAGATACTTTTCATAGAGCATTACAAAAGTGGTCCTAATAACACAGGCTGGTTATCTGATGAGAAAATAATTACTTTGCATCTCCTTCTCTGAAAACTGCTTAGATCCCACAAAAACCAGAAGTTAAGTCAATTTAAATACATGTGATATTTAGATGAGTGGTGCATAGCCTTGCAGGATAAAGTAGGAAAATTATGGAGTTTTTGAAACAAGGGATATTTCAGTAACACAGGGGTAGATGTTTTTTCCTCGGCATGATTTTCTGTATAAATTCAATCTACCAAAGTGCCTCATGCATAAGGTGACCCAACAATATGTGGCTGCCTTCTACGTCCCAAGGGGTTCATAAAAGACCTATAACAGTGTATAAGGCGCACTTGCGGCCAGTTTTGACCGGTTTAGGTCAAATGTAATCTATCTTTACCTTCTCTATAATGGCGCACCAAGATGTTGGGAGGGTCTTGTGAGGTACAAACATGATTAAGTTCTATATATAGTTCTATTCAAATGTTCACGGTATTGTGACAGGAAGATGCAGCCTCAGCACAAAAACCACTGTCATTCCTCCAAGATATCATTCTCCATCAACATCCTGAGAATTTGCAAACTAGAAGTAGAACCCTTAATACTCGCCCTTAGTGCTTGGCTGCCTGGGAGCGGTATGGAAAATGAGATGCTATAGAGCCATAAACTTATTTTTGTTCTTGCAGCTGAGTCAGTTGGTATAGCTATATATCAGTTTTGTCTAGTGATTAGTGCAGGGCTGTGCTCCATCTTGTATCATTAGAACTAACGGATAGCAAAATGTGGTCGAAAATCATAGAAGGTTTGCATATGGCGAATTTGGAGGTATTCCAGCCTCTACTCTTTGAATTTTAGTGTCCCCCTCTATTTCTTTGGCTCAAAGTGTCAGGCTGGATGAGATCTTCATGTTACATATGGGATTTGATGGTCCCATATGCATATTTTGGGCTCCAGGGAGGTAAAATGTGCCCAAAATGACCAAAATTGTCTGGGCGAAATTGTATCTGGGAGAATGACATTTGAGTTACAAGCCATGTTGAGGGCTTAATTTCCTACAGAAACAATCTTCATACCTCCATGAAAATCTCAGGTCCAGACTATTTTGACCTGTAGATTACAAAAATCACATTATCATTTATGTCAGATGTGTCCTTGCTTTTGTAAAAGAATTCTTTTTCTGGGCACATGTCTGGGCTAATGACATGTAAGGCCCCATATGCACACTTTCTATGATTTGTGACCATGTGGGTAGCTTTGGTTCTGTCCTCTATAGTAAGAGTATTTATAACTACATGGGAGGTTAAGGAAAGATGGCTCGGAGTGTATGGGGTGGTGTTTGTTTCAGGCTCATGGATAAAGGGGCTAGTTCAAAATAATGTTAATTTTACCTCTATTCTTTTTAACTACCCTGCAGTTCACTTTGTGTGAACGGAGGGAGACATGGGGTAAATAGAAATAGAGAAAACAATGTTTCATATTGATGTGTGGATATGATATCAATTCCCAGAGGTCGATTCATGGAGCCTGATGATATAGAATTGTTTTTTTTTCATCTATAAGGCATACAATGAGTCCTAGTTAAGTCGATGACTGATATTTGGTTATCATATCTAGTGTCAATGAGGCATAAATGTATCCTCGATGTTGCATAACATCTCAATCTATAATAACGTCCTTTCAAAAATGCTTGTGTCCAAAAGGTATAGTCTACCTGCAGGAGCATCGTCGGTTTTTTTTAATCACCCTACTGGACAACCATATTCCTACACTTCTATCGTTATACAGCGTCAACACCAACAAAAAAAATGAAGCAATATTTAATAAAGACCAGTATATAGGCGCATTACCTTTCAATCGTGGTATTCATCTCATATCATCCCTAGCAACTGGTAGTCCTCTAGTCTCACTACCATTCCAATTTATGACAGCCTAAATTCCATGTGACTGTGATGTAAATATTGCTGTTGCTAAATTTGTTAAATGTGTGTTTCTGTTTAACAAGGTAACATCTACCTATAGTTGCACAGACATTAAGATATGTAGGCACCAGGGTTTTTTTTTCAATAAAGCTGATGAGGACATGATAACCAAAAACCCCACTCTGTGACATTACATATATACCTTCATAATGGCCTAAATTACTACGACAGGTCTAAAGAATTAATGTGCATGATTACATAGGGATCAATCATAGGATAGAATCTCTGTCGACAGCAAGTAAAATTGCTAAGTCGTCAGCGAATTTTCAGATTAGCACTTCTATTGAAATAAAGCCCCGGAATGGCCAGTCAGGATGACAACTAGAGAAAAATCAAGGAAAAAAAGTTATCACGACTGAATCGATTTATCACCCAATAGCCGGGAGCTTGTTCTAATATCGCTGATGACGAGAGTGTGACTGTATATTATCAGGCCTGAAATTGAAATAAGTCCCTGGGGTTTATTTCAATACATCCTGCTATCACCACATAGCTCTACGCGCACCCAAACAACACTACGATCTGTCTCCATCAATATAGGATTTACATAATATCATATAAGGTATTATTTCAAGCTCTAGCTATTACAAATGTTTACAACAGCAGTATTTCTATAACTGCTCTGAATAGTCCAAACTCACATATCTAAATAGCAAGCTCTATTACAAATGTGTACAACTGCACTATTTTTATTATTTCTCTGAATGATCAAATTTCACACATTTCAATGAGTCAGTATTGTACAAAAGGCAGCATGACGTCCATTGACCAATTGTACTACTCGTTGACTGCTGTGCGATAGACCCCTGGACACTCAGCCATTATTACCTAGAGGCCCTTGCCAAAACGGAAACCAGAACCAAAAAGAAATGAAACTTGCACGTTTTTGTATTGCTAAATATTTTTCTCAAACTCGTTTAGGTGACCTTTTTACTATACTCAAAAGTGTTTTCCATATATTCTACACTGCTGTTAGTACAAATCTAATGAACATACAGTAGCTTGCCCCATACCCAGGCAGGCTACTGCCCATTTACAATCGGGGCTGAGAGTGTAGTGTAAACCTATTTGCAATACTATGAGAACGAGTTAAAAGTTATGCACGTTTTCTGCAGTAACTCTTCGAAAATATTCAAGAGGTACTTCCTCGTTATCTTTTGGCAAGACCCTTCAGGACCCATTGACCTTTACCATGAGCTGCCTTGAAAGAAAATGTAGATTTTAGAATAGTCTTTCTCAACAGGGATATAAAATCATGTCTGCCTACACTAAGTGTTTATATGGGCGATGCTATTCTGAAAACTATGCAAGAGGATTGAAGATGTATGAAAAGACGTTGGTTTGAAACAATTAAAGCACATCAACGTCGTTATGAAATTTCATATCAATGCAAAACCTGCATTTCGCCTCCCGGTGAAAACAAAGAAAAAAAAAACACTCATTTCGCTTTTGGAGGAAATTGGAGATTTCTGCACAGTTTGCCTTTACCGGAGCAAAAGAAATAACATTCAAAATGCTCGGAGGCAGAAATCATACCCATTCAGGCAAATGTCGTGAGCCATCAATCAAGTTCACTTCCATTATATGCTGACAATAAAATCGTTCTTTGAGGCAGGGCCATTTGTTATCAAGAAATGATTAATACCCCTTGGTGGGTGCATTTTGTCTTGGGAGGATCTATGCCTAATGGACCTTAAGACATGACGTTGACGGAGATGACGTTGGGGGCCTCGTGACGTCGTTGGTACGTCATGGCCACTATGCCCTGGGCACTTTCCATCACTCTCCCGCCATTTCCATATCACATCTTATGCGTTGGAGCATATCCTACAGCAGCTTAAGACGGCTTGGAGATCTGCCCTTTATGAGTTGAAATTTGGAGTTGGGACTTGGAGCTGCTCTCTGCTTCAGTGAGCCGCTCAGCAAGTGTGGCAACAGTATTATACGTCGTATTAGAATATCCCACCCTTAGGGGTGGGCTGGACTTTGTATTAAAACGTCTACTCACATTCTTCCAAATGTGGGTCATTCCATCTTAAATAGACAGATTTCTAGAATTTTCCCGCATGGCCTACTCAGATTTGGATAACTTTCTCTCTATATTATTATAATATTTATAATTATAACTTAAAACCACATGCAAAATTGTAGTTTCCAACTCCCATTGGTTGCTGGGGTTTTGACCCCCTCTTATGTATATATGAGAAGGGTTGACCATTGGTTTCCAATCCAAAGCAATCTCAGTTCTCAAGATGTTTTGAATGCTGTGATCTCTGCGAATATAGGCGGATATGGAGCATACTAAGCATTTCCCCATTGGATATGTTGAATGATAATCTGCTTTTCTAAAACCTGCGAAAGGGTGGTATTGGATACCCTATTTTCCACAATCCCACATATATATTTATAACAAACACAAAATGACCAGGCAGGCAAAAACACCCCTCTGCAGGGAAATTCCTTATCAAAGTATATGTCAAGATCTTTAAAATGAGGCATCATTGGGTTACATATTCCTAGTAGTTATGTCAGAACCCCTAATTGAACTTAGGTCATTAATAATATCTGAAATCGATGATTAAGCTCTAAATACATTACAAGCCATAATAATGTCTAAAAACATAGTAAATCAGCCTTCTTCATAAAATAAAATACATTATGATATGGTGATTTTTATCATAGATTTTGATCTAGAAGTAATTTTTCATTTATGTTTTCAGTTTTGGGTTTTTGGTGAGTATCCCCAAAAATTGGAATAAAAATCTGCAAATTTTGATTATTGGGACGGTTGCCATGGCAACCAGGAACAGGCATATAGGTTGATTTCTCATGAAAAATGTACATTTTACCATCCAAATATGGGCCATTTCTACCGAAAATGGTGCATTTCAAATGAGACCATTGAATTCTGCATAAAACATTAGCTTAACTTATGTTTATGATGATTTTAGAGTAATTTTGCCCTCCAATACCCCCTGGTGGCTAAATGGGGAATTAAAAATCCTCCCGGAGGGGTGTTCTCCCTTGATGGGTCACATTAATTATAAGCAGCAATAGAAGAATAAAAAAAATTAACTTCGTCAAACAATCAATTTTTTTATTTTCATCCTACTGCTAAAATCAGGAAAATATCATATTTGCAATTTACGCTTTAAATATGACATGTATTATATATCAAATAGTCTTGTTACATCACCTCTGTCTTACATTTCTGCACTGTGAGTAATATTCTTGTTTCGATTGCATTAATAAGAATTATTTAACACAGGGTAAATACTCATCATATCATCAAATATGTATGAGCCAAAATAATTACCTATTACCTTGGCCTTGGTTGAGGTCCGGTCGGGCATGATGAATTCAACAGTCAATCATCCAAGCTTTTGTTCAAATCATTCAAGTTTATTTTGAGTCCCTATAGAAAGAGTTTGGAGGGATGTGTCAATTAGCAAAGACAAGATGATAATCATGCTTGCTTCTCATTATCTTTTCCCTGCTCATTTTCTCCTCATCCCTCTGAGTTTTATTCCATTGGTGGCAAGCCTTGGGAACCATTAGATTGGAGCAAAGGATGTTTGCTTGTACACATCGGTGTCATTGACAGATGAATTTCAGAGAACGTTACAAAAGTAGTCCTGATAATACATGCCGGTTGTTTTTTGAGAAAACATTTTATATTCATCCCTCTGAAAAATGCTTAGATCCTACAAATACCAGAGGTTAAGTTATTCTTAATTTTATATGAGTGATATTTAGATGGGTGGTGCATAGCATTGCAGGCTAAAGGAGGAAAATCGTGGATATTCTTTTGTTGAAACAAAGGATATTTCAGTTAGCACGGGGGTAAATGTCTTTTCCTGGATATGATTTTCTATCTAAATTCAATCTTCACGCATCAGGCAACCCCTAAATATGGGATTGCCCTATACATCTTATATGTCATAATATTATAAGCTGCCGATCCACTATGCAACATAGGGTGCGATTTTGAGCTAGTTGCCTAGAGATAGATACACATGGAGTCAGTTGCAAGGTCAAAAGGTCAAAAACTCTCAGTAGATTTACCTCTTTTCAGCGCCTATCTACTAGTTTGTGTTTAGCCTACTGGGCGTGCAGGGCTTTATTTTCAGTCCGTACGTACTCTGGAGTACACTAAAAGAGAACCAAGAAAATGCTTGACCTTTGATACTTCGCAGGTAGTAGTAATACTCAGGTGGCGTAGGCGTGCTGTGGTGATTGGATTGGGCTCTGGTTAATCACAGGACGTCGTTCCCTTGGTAATAACCCAGCCTCTAGCGTACCCCTCCACCCTTTTAACCACCCATAGGATATAAAAGGGGATCTGGTAGTAATTACCAGAAAAGGTCCATTTTTATAGGGGTTAGGGTAAGGTCCTGTGTGCACAGAGAGAGTTGATGAGTACATGAGCTACGCAGAGCAGCTCATGTATAAGAGAGTGGCTGTTTGTGACTCTATAAGGAAGACACTTAGAAGGCTGAGGGTGCCATCTAGATGTGAGGACTTTAACCTCTATCCGGCTTATGTCTGCTTCTTAAGCTCTTCGCCTCTGCACTCAGGCTTTCAAGCCACCAGCATCAGGAGCAAAGTATTTAGGAAGCAGTGCCTATCAAACGAGACGGGTGTGTGAAGCTGAGGCCAGAGCTGAGAGCCGATCCTGTTTATTGAAATCCTGACAGGAATCCCAGTAGAAATCCATATAAAGAGCAGGTTTTAAGTTGTGAACAGTTCTGGTTATAACAGCAATCACATCGTGTAAAGCAAATAGCTACGAGCATCAGATGGAATTCAGCACGGACAATAGTCTCACAAATGCTCTATGATAAAAATGTTGAAACTTGGAATGCCATTTGCAACTTTCAGACAGCGTAAAAGGACTATTAACTATTCCCTTGCCATTGCCGTTGAAATTGTTTGAATAGACAATATGTAGATTATTGTTATCAACTGGTGATTCACATCATTATCATATAGAACAGACGTAGTAGCAGAATATGTGAGCCCAAGTCGTTTTCTTTTCTGAATATTGATGAGTAGGAAGTGTAAATATGAAAAAGAAATTTCATCAGAAATATTTCCTAACTTCGAACCCAAGGGAAAGCATTTGCAGGGTCAAGAAATTCTATATTTTAAATTATGTAGAAACCATACTACTTAAAAGCTTATGTTTAAATGGGTCAAAATTACTTAAGTGTGATGATTATGTAATGACAATAATTATAATACTTTACGGCATAATTTTTCCATTAGGAAAGTTGAAACTGGTTGACTCTATACAACAATCATATTATGAAACCTGAAAATTCCAGACATGGCAGTCTTTGATATTATCTGAGGAAAGTGTCCAGCCATCACAAGGGTGTGCCATTATGGGTGTGGTCCAAGGATAAGGAGACAGGTCTAGATCATCCTTCAGCTCTCTACCAGCAATGACCTACCATAAAAAACGTACCACCACACCAGTCGATAGTATCAGTAAGAGAATGATAGCTCAATAGTGGCCCCAAAGCTCTAGCTGAAAGAAAATCACTAGTCCAAGTTGGTATTATCTGAAGTACAAAATCATAGCAAAGGAAATACTTATTGTGATCTTTTACATCTTACAATGTTCTCCTGCCTCAGTTCTGTTTCTGTTTCCTGTAGCACGTTCTCTATAACTCACAAAAACAGTTATTTAGTAACACTTAATACAACCATGCATTGTAATATCACACTGTAAAAAAATAATTTTCAAATTTCAAAGTAAATTTCCATGCTTTTTATGCCACAAACATTTCTTATGATCAACAAACTTACGCCGCCACCAAATGTCACAATACGGTGTAGATTTGAACACGCCCCCTCCACACTACTATGAGCACGCCATTCACGAACCCTCGCTCGAGTCAACAAAACCTGGCTGCCACATCAAAACATTATCACAAAACTTTTGAATTGTCTACCTTTCCACTTGTTGCAGGCAAGAGTCCCTCGACCATCGCCGACAATGAGAAGACAAACTCAGACAACAACGAAAATGAAAATAATAGCTAAATTAAACCCAAAAAACAGAGCCAACAAAAACAGAAGAGATCGGAGACGAAATCCTGGACATTGATGCCAGCCACATAACCCCACCAGTCAGCACCAACCCAAGCAGTTCAAGCCTTATCAAATAAGACAGAGGAGAACCAGCTCCCAAGAAAAGAAAAACTGACGTCATCCATGATAATGAATATATTCCTCAAACAAAGGTTAAATCTGAAATTGCCATACCACCATATGTACAGGTCTACACGTATTACAAACACATGTAACTCATTCACTCAAACTGACCGTGATCCCAGATTTTATCAAAGAGTCGTGCTGGCTCGCGATGTATTAAAGGATTTGTATTATTCTATCATTGATATTGACCAAGACATTGGAACCTTTCTGCACCGTTGCATGCAACATGTAGAAATCCTGCACCCAAAGAAAAAGTAAAATCAGCTCATAAAAACAGCAATCATTCTAGCATCATACTTTTATAACGATTCTTATATACCTGTTTATAGGATACCAGCATTTAATAATATTGAATATTGTGTACATATATAAGCAAATCATTGAAATTTTATACCTAATTTATTGAACTCTGTGATTGTTGTTGCTATAGTGATAGGAACTAGGTCAGGGAGCAACATATAAAGTTAGTGCAGAGTGCTACAGGGGAATACGGAGTGACACTACATCTTAGTTGGAGAACAGGATGATCAATAACCTTAGAGGTGTTAAACAAGGGAGGGTGACCAGTCTATGACCTTGAAGACTATGAGGCAGTTACCAGTAGGTATGGATGCCTGATCATATCTGCCCATCAGTCTAAAAGAGTAGTAAATGCTCCCCTTGTGAGCTTCTCAGGAGTGGCTCAGCAGCGGACGAGCAGGCTCAGTTGACCTCTGGGCTGACCTCTAAAGAGGGTATACTTGGAGCTGTTCCCCCAATATCGCCCACCCCAGCATTCTGTTTCAATCCCATCATGGAGCAGTCAAGAGATTCGTGGCCATTTGAGTGTTACTCAGAAAGAAATGAAGGGGTTGGAGACAGTGTAGTCACCTTAACCAAGCAAGGATAGAGGGGGTATATTACTGAGACTTGCAGTTCGGATAGATATTAAATTATTTATAAATGAGGAGGGACCAAGGGAGAAAGGCATATGGGTAGCCACCTGATTAAGTACTGAAGTAGGTAGCCAAGCCACTTAGGTATATTTTCTATCAGATCCATACAGATTATGGATTTTCTTTCTAATAAACTGTGGTTATATTTCAAGGATAGCAGGAACTGTCAGGCTGCCAAGCTACATCATTTCTTTGTAGATAGGAACTTCTTTGCCAAATGTGGTAGGTCATAGGCATTTTCTACTTTTGTAAGCTTTTACTATTCTATTTCCATGATGGTTATGCCATAAAGGTGGTTATTATACGGGGAGAAAATCACACTGTTCACAAGGACGCTTAATTAAATGATTTCGGCATTTGTTCTTTCTGCCATTTCTTTGTTCAGCCTTTTGGATAAAAACAATATTGATTTCCCCTTGAGGTCTTGTATGTGATGCACGTTTGGGAGTTTGACCAGAGATGAATGCCGATATGAGATGTCTGGTTTCATGTCTGTCTCTGCTGTATATGCTCAAAAAGATCCTCAAAATCCCAAAATCGTGCATACATCCTCTGCTAAAGCATGATGGATAATCTTAAAAAAGGCATTCAAAAGGCCCAAAATTCAGTTGTAGGGGTTTGTTCCCTCCTCGGGTGTATCGACCTGGTGGTCACTCCCCCTATGTATACCATACATGGTCCAGTAGGTGAGTGTAGCGTAGATATGTCAGGCCCAGGGTTCGATTCCGTAAAACTCCAATTGACATTTTTATGCGTGAACTTTATGCGTGAACATTAGTGGAGTTTAGAACTGGCGTTGCTACGTTTGAGGGTCAGGTGGATTCTGGAACCCTGGACCGGTATGGTATAGACAAGCGCTTTAGCCTGCTAGTACTGGGGAGCTTTGGAAACAGGGGACGCCCTCAGGTGGTCCTGGGAGCAGGATCTTTAAATGGCCTGGAGGGTATCTCAAAAAGATTGGGAAACCAGTTCTCACCGTACCTATTTGATCCTGCAGTTCTCCTACATTTCTCACCCTAAGAACAGACTTCCTTGCTTGACCTCTGCTACAAGTGAACTGCACTTTTTGAGATACCCTCCTCAGTGTCACTCAGTACTGGTACCATTTAGACTTGAACTGGAGGATCAGATCTGGCTAGATACAGTTGAAGCTGGTTGGGAGGAGTGTAGGGGTTTGGTCCCTCCTCGGGTGTATCGACCCTCAGGGGGCCAGTCCACCTGGTGGTCACTCCCCCTCTGTGGTATACCATACATTGTCCAGTAGGTGAGTGTAGCATAGATATGTCAGGTAAGGATTGTGGTCTAGTGGTATGACGCCCGTCTGCATGTGGAGACCGGTTTTCGATTCCCCAAAAATCCAAGTGACATTTTCTACATGACCTTACACTGGTATAATCTCCTGTACGCTAGCGCTGTTGACCTGCGTAGAAGGAGAGGGAACAATACCTAATTCTTCTTAATATGTTGCCAATCAGAGGTGGTCATCTGGTATTCTTCAGCAGATTATTATGGTTTAATTACATGTGGAAACCCCTCCAAGTAACATATAGATACTATTTTATGCTCAGTCACATGACCTATGCAGATAATTCAAACATTTACTGTGGATATTGTATATACATGGATAATTGACTTTCCGGCTCTAGTCTATGCCTTTTCTGTTAATACCGAATCTGAGATGATAATTACATGTGTTGAGAGGTGCAATGATGAGGTGAATCAAACAATGGAGAATGGTATCAACATGCACCTGGAGGTTAATTCAAAACATCCTGGGATCGCAACCTCAGCGATCTTAGGAATTATTCTACCTTATTCTATTAAGCGATCTTAAGATAAGACTACGTTCACATTTCCTAGCCAGCACTAGGATCGCATCGATCTTAGCCTCAGCCCTCCTACTCTATTCCAAGAAGTACTGACTGGGCACAGGGGTAAGAGTCCCAAAATAAAGAAATAGCTGTGGAGCCACTCTTCTTCACAAAAGTGTTTATACCATTGTTCCCCATCCCCATATGGGCTAACAAAAGAGCACAGGGTGCAGTTGACCCCCGTACAGTATTCAAGAGTTGTTCCCATGAATCGATGATTTATACTTGCCTATTAGAAGCATTGTGCCCTCCCCCAGGACAAAGAGAGAGAAGGGAAGAATTACCTTACAGTGCACTTAATGCATGAGTAGCCCTACACTGCAAAAAAGGTGTGTGTTTATATATACCACACTATCTACATGGTGTGTGATTCCAACACATCTATGATATTCAAACACGTACAGCTAAACACCATCAGATTCTAAACACTTATCCTGAAAACTACACACCTACTTCTCACACACCTAAACACTTACACACCATGGTGTTTAGGTGTTTGAGTTTAAACACATTCAGTCTCTATGTGTTTAGTCTTAAACATGTATTTGAAAGATAAACATCAGGTGTTTAGCCATCTAATAAGAATCATAAGCAGATAAGATAAGTATAATATGTATGAAATGAGTAAAAGGAAAGTATCCTCGTTTTTATAGTTGTATATCACCCAGTTTCCCGACTACTCAGTAGGTTTTGTGTTTTTTTTCCTGTTTGTTGTCTTTTTACCTAAGGGGCATGATGCATGGGAGAAGGGGGTATAGGGAGGTATGGGTGGCCTACCCCTCCTCCCGTGTCCAAGCCTCCAGGGACCCTCCCTACCTCCCTACCCACTCCTCCTACCTCTCCTCATGTGTACAAGCCTCCGGGGACCACCCCTACCTTACTACCAACTCCTCCTGCCTCTTTTACACGTTTACTCCTATCTGTATTGTGTGTATCATTTCTATCTTGCAGTTTTACCATGGAAAATAAATATGGCGGTATCCAGCTACAGTAATAAAGATTAAAATGATGAAAAGATGATGAAACATTAATGATGGAAATAATAGAAATGAAATGATTCAGCCATAGCCCCCCTCCCACCCTGGTAAACAACCCTATGGCCCAAAGCTAGTGCCTCCCTAAGCTAAACATGATGTATCTAAATGCCTCCCAGAGCTAAACACCATGTATCTAAACGCCTCCTGAAGCTAAACACTATGTATCTAAACACCTCCTAAAGCTAAACACTACCAATCTAAACATTTACTCATGCTGCACATCTTAAAGCTAAACACCTATCAAAACTAAACACTTGTTAAATCAAACACCTGATAGCTAAACATGTTTAAAGTTAAACACGTTTAACCAAAAAATGTGTTTAGAAAAGTGGGACAAGAATGTGTTTAGCTAAGTGTTTAGATCCTAAACACTGGTTTTTGGTTGCTCAACACCAAATTAACAGTGTAAGACCCCTCAAGGACACTCAGCAAACATCCTCCCTCCCCTCTATATGTATGCAGCAGGCTATTCACTCTTTCGATCAGGAGTGTTCCCTGTAAGTGCTCTTGTACTCAAGTGAAACCACTATGCAAGATCGCAGTGATCTTAGTGCTGGAAAAGGAATAGTGAAGTGATCCCAGGACTTGCTATTCCAAAGAGGCCTGCAACCACTGCATTAGATAGGGTAGACCGGCCAGGTCTTATGATATGTGCCTACACTAAGATCGCTGGGGTTGCGATCCCAGGATGTTTTGAATTAAGCTCCAGACCTGCCAGACTGTGTGTGCTGATATGAGAACAGTATGTACCCGTGCTAATCTCAGTGTGTGCGATCTGCTCTATCTCACCCACCTCATTACCATAACAGGAATCAGTACTATGGTGACCATGTGTGGTTGGGGGAAATCTGTCCAACTATCTAGCAGAAGCTGTGGTATAGGCCTAGATTGGGTATGATGGCCCTTAATGATTGGAATTCCACTTTCCTTAAGATAATACAATATCATCCAGACAGCTGATAATCTCAACCATCTGAAAGCCACAGTTATTAAGCCAAAGATAGGCCAGGTATATAAATTGGTGACATATATCTGCTTATAAATCTTTCGGTGTGACCATACAAATTCAATGCCCTATTTCTACCTGTCGTTACAAATGTAAAATCTGTAAAATGAAGGGACGATTCCTGATGGCTTAATGCTATTAGGTATACTATCAGATAGGTTTTGAAGAATTGTATATTACTAATTGTAATGGGGAAGCTAGTTTGTGTCTGTCCCATGAAACGATCGGATCGATAAAACAAGTATTGAACAGAGGTTCGTCTATATTGCATGCAGTTACATGACATAGATCTCTATAAATCCCTCAACTTGACTTGACTACCTGACTTTCCTTTTATGATCAATCTCTGTTACAAGATAAAACAAACCTTCGATAAATATGGGTAGTCTAGAATCATGATTACCAGTCAAAATCTGCAGTGATCTTTTAGCAAAAGGATGCATGCTTGCAGAATCGACCTGGCTGTCCGCGGAGACAAATGTTGACCCCTTCGGGGTTCCCGGGGTACTATCCTTAGACCTTTAATTGTTTCTAGTTCTATAAAAGCTTGCAGTATGATTATTTGGTTCACGGTTAATCCCAAATCTTATTAATTCCACTGTTATTGCTGATGGGTGCCCAACAGCATTAGATTCAGATGAGATCTCGTGAGAAACCCTAAGATTCAGATGAGATCTCATCTGAAACCATGTCCCGACACTGCCCTGAGGAACTGCGGTAACACTAACTTCCAGCCAGGTCAAATCCCAAGCATACCCCCAGATGCCTACTTTTACTACCAGTAAGACATACCCACCCCTCATCCTTGACCCTGCAGCAGTGGCGGATTTAGAGGGGGGGGGCGCCTACCACCTCCACTTCAAGAATATACGATACCTACAGTGTATCCTGTGCCCACAGTGCCCCTATTCTTTTAGCACCACCTGGTATTCCCCTGACACCACCTTTGCCACATTCCCCTCCATCCCGTTTCAGCCTGCCACACCTCCCACAGACAGTCCCCTATATCATTCACTAGCCTTACACCGGCACCAAATCCTACCTTGGTGTAACTGTATAGAGTCTTCATAGAGACATCTGCCTGATATTTCACACACTGCGTAGAAAAGCAAATATCATGTTTCTGTTATGCTACAACTTTCTCAAATAAAAATGCTGCCATACATACAGAGCAGCAGTAATTCAATGGTGAATTAGCACAATGACCTCCTGATCTCTGCCCGCTATTATAGTGTAAATCTATAGTGTTAACTCTCCGTTTTGTAGTTCTATTGAACATGTAACTTAAAAAGCGATTTTGATTTGTTTTTTATTTCCAAGCTCATTCACATGACCCTTGTTGATAAGTAATAAGGTAATTTACGCGGCAAGATAAT
Source organism: Acholoe squamosa (assembly GCA_949317995.1). Lineage (NCBI taxonomy): Eukaryota > Metazoa > Annelida > Polychaeta > Phyllodocida > Polynoidae > Acholoe > Acholoe squamosa. Next base: position 43,503,633 of record OX439038.1, read on the forward strand.
TTGCGCGGCACCTTGGGAATTGACATTTCAGTTCTGATAGTGAATCTCATTGAGAACCAGGGGCTTGAATACAATGGAATTGTACATGGTGGAGAATGCATGAGGTATTTTACCGATAGGACAGCTGTGAGGAGGTGATGCTCTGACTGAGAGGCAATCTCAATAAATGTAACCCATTCATGAAGACTGGGGAAGACCATGTAATGATTGGAATTTAGGTTATTAACAGTTGTGACTAAAATACGATTAAATATTATTGTTGTGGAAAAATGACATTCAGCATTAGTCGTATAGGGACTCGTCCATAAATGTACACGTACAAAATATGATTAGATAGAGATATATTTTAGATCTATACTTGTAACATGTAGATAGACAAACCATTTGAACGCCCACATACCAAGCAGAACTATATAGTTGTTATGTAAATTCTCCGGATAGCTACACCTCTGTGCAATGTTTATCTATGAAGTTCTGTTTGCCGGGTCACGGTGTTGGGAAAACTATGTCGGTGACATTGACAATGACCTCAGGTTTCCTCTACACTCCTACATAGAACCTGGATGTTTGCTGTACATGGTCTGATAAATGGAATATCATTGCCATACATTTCAATCCACTCGACATCGAATGATTGGACAAAAGGACCATAGTCAAATACATGTACAAGAGTGCCCATCTTGGTTGCATATAATTATATTCATGCTTCCTCGTTCTTGGATACTTGGTTGAACAAGTACCAAACTTTCCTGCGATGGGCAATATTCCCCTCTCCCTGTTACAGGGCAAGTAGTAATTGGGAAACAGAACCTGGAGGGGGCGTGAGGGGCAGTGAGGAGATGTTGGAGGGTTACAGAGTTAAGGCGATGGCACGTGTCAATGGGAAAGGAGGTGGTCAATACCCTCGTAGAAACTAAACAAGTTCACGTCAGGCTGTGACCCTGAAGACTATTGGGCTGTTACCAGGAGGTATGGAAGCCTGATCATATCAGTCTGTCAGTCTAACAGGGCAATAAATGAGTCTCTGGTGAGCCTCTCAGAGGCCACTCACCTGACCTTTCAGCTGACCACTTGAGAGAGGGGCTCCAATATGGGCATGTTCCCACAATATCGCCCACTTCAAGATTCTGCTTCAACCTTGACTCAATCAATATACAGCCTGGCTGGCCAATGCCTTTCTACTGAGAAAGAAATTGAGTTGGAGATTAGGGTCAGCTGTATTATCTCGGCAGAAAGGGTTTAAAGTGAGGAATAGGATTGAGATTTGGGATGGGTGAAAGAGATCGCACACGGAACCTAACTATCCTTGGAAACAAAGGTTGCAACAAAAGCTCTTATCGCAATGATGTTATTAACGGGTTGCCTTTTTGTGCTTGAGGTTCTGTGGTCGTTGATTTTTTTATTGTTTTAGTGTGTGTTTTTTTCTTTTTGGCGGGGGTTGGGGTTGGGGTTCTGTTTGGGAAGCTATTATTCTAAATTTGTTTAAATCCAGATTTAATTACTTGTACGATATCAATTGATAGTGTCAGTGATTACATTCACAATAATTGAGGGCTATGGTAAGGTCAGGAGCTGTGTGTGTGTGTGTGTGTGTGTGGGTGTGGGTGTGTGTGTGTGTGTAAGTGTGTGTGTGTGTGTAAAGGCTCTGTGCTAAAAAAGCAATCCATTGTAGGGGATGCCATACTTGGGTGTACCTTATCCACATGGTACTATAGTAACGGGGGGTTAATTCATAACTTTGAAAGAATACTCTTACATTGTAATGATCAGATTGACATGGTTATTTCATGCTGAAAATAATACTTTCATTGAAATGAAAATCTTTCATGAAAATCGTTTACAATTTTCATGGTATAAATCAATACGGCATTTTGCGAATTGCATCAAAACAATTAGGAGTTGTTGTGTTGTTGTTTTTTCAAACAAAATCTATGTCTTATAATTCTTTAACTTATGAATCGTCATTCAAGTATTCTATATCATGAGACATCAATTCAAAAATACTCACTGTGATTAAATGACTAAAGCCGAAGCTCCAGTAGGCTGCATGGGGCGGCAGCGTCACATGCAGCACAGCTTTTCTTTTGTTCTTTTTAGTTTTTGTTTACATTATGCATCGCGTGAATGTCGCAGCAATTTCAAGTCAATATTGCCCCAGTAATGCACCTGTGTTGCCTAGAACAATGGATTTTGGTGTGTTGCCTTTGACGCCTATGCTGGTGTTTCGCAAGTGGAGCCCTGGCATAACATAGATGTATACAGGTGAGCAGGCATCCTGTACATAAACTCAGTGTTCACTCAGTGCTCAATGTTGGTAATTGGTTGATCAAGTACATTTGTCGACAATGATTTGATATTCTGCATCCATTAGGATTTTGAAAAGGTCATGCCACTAAAAACCAATTGGAAGCTAAGAGTAAATGCTCTCAATCTCAATCATGCACAAGGGCAAAACGCGACAACAGTCACTTGGGTGAATAATATTGTGTTTTGGGACAACACGCAGAAATGACACAGGAGGACCTAAAAGAAGTTCTATTGATTATTAAGCTAATAGATGATGCATATCGGGGCCCTAGGGCTGTATATGCTGTATATACCTGAGCCGCGGAGCGGCGAGGGTATATACAGCATATACAGCCCGTGGGGCCCCGATATGCATCACCTAATAGGTTTATACCACCATTTCCTCCATTTTGTATCAATTTCTTACCCGAAATCCAAAGAATATAGCCAGGCGAAGACATTTTGTAAAAGCAAGCGATACGGCCCGGGTCAGCGCTCTGCGCGAAGCCATTGTTTTTGTTCCTTGCGGGACAGGTACCGCTGTGTATACAGTCACTTTTCGTATGGAATCCAACCATGACAAGTCTTCAAATTAATAGATACATATCCTTAGATAGTGTAGATGATCCCTCCATACGTATTATGTCCAATATATTCAAAATAAAGGAGAATCCATTGATTTTCCCAACGTACGTGAGTCGCGGTCCAGCCATTCCCACCCGCCTCCTTATCCGGCGAAAGTGTGTCAGTGCCAGTGGCCCGGATGTAGATATAGGTCAAGGAAGAAAAACAATGGCTTCGCACAGAGCGAACCGGGCCGCGACTCGCGTACGATCGAAAAAGCAATGGATTCTTATTTATATCGAAGAAAATGGAGAAAATTACCACGCATTCCTCTTCTATGGATCGAAAACTTCTTGGGATTTTAATATTATAACATGTTATGGTTGGATTCCATACGAAAACTGACTGGAAACATAGCAGGTTAGAACTTATTTATTTTCGCATTGAGCTTCATCACCGTTCAGTGTGGCGCTATGGCTAAGGCCTTCGCCTACCACCACTGCGGCCGGGGTTCGATCCTCATACGAGTTGGGACGATTTTTCACATTGAAACAATGGCGAGACCAAATTTCTATGTCCGCCAGCGTCTCCAAAAATATTCTAAGTCCAACTTGACACCAAAAAAGTATATACCAAAAATTTCAAAAATGCACAAGGGTGGTATATGCAAAATAATGCACGGCTAAACTGCATATAAACCCACCGGAAGTGCCGAAATCGTGGTATAATCTGTGAAACATTCCAGTCATATAGTTGATATATTTGTGGCTATCATCTCTTTATGCCACGTGCTATGATTTTCCTCTCATGCTAAACATGATCTTATCAAAATGCATCAAGGAAACCCAATTTAATGTCTAACACCCATAGTCCACTTGGCCTCTGTGGCATGATCGAGCCATACATTTCCTATATAAACTTCTGAGACAGATATAGACAGAGTTCAACGATGATTTTGTCATTTCAGGTTGTTTCTTCGCGGGGTCATAGTTTTACTCTGGCAATAACATAAAAAGGTTAACTAGTCTATTTAGGGACTATTATTTCAAGGGCCTGGAGAATGGGCACAGTGGAGAATGGGAAGGTGCTTCTCTACGCCCACATCGGGAATGGGATCCCTGTACTAATCTATAGTAGACCCGTTCCTACCATGCAATAAATAGATTGAGGGGTACTTAACTTTAATTTAATATGCAATCTTTCCCTGTCAATGTGATGAGGGCTACTGCTGATTGCAAAACAGCACATAAATGGTGAGTGGCAGCATAGGGATAATGGAGTGTGCAGAGTTGAGGGGATGGAATTTGGAAATGAAGTAAGACGGCATATTTCGAGTCACAAAACTAAGGAGGGTGACAATAAAACTATGTAAGAGTCACCAGCAGGTACATGAAGGCCGTGTCAGTCTAGCTGAGTACCAGAATGACTCCAGGGCGACCTTAATTGTCAGGATAAGCTCACCAGCTGAGGAGCAGCTCCGCTGACCTGTCAGGTAGATGTCCAATAGATGACTGTCCCAGCAATGTCACCAACTTTACGATTCTGAAGCTGAACCTCCTGACTAAGATCTTGCATGCGGCAAATGTTTGAGATCTTGACCATAGTAAAGTACCAAAAGAGATGTCTGGTCGGGGTGCTGTTATGAATTTGTGTCAGTGGTCATTGCTTTTGCTTTCCCTCAACTCTTCTTCTACCAAATTGTTTTGGCTCAAAATCGGCCTCTAGGGGAAGTCATTGTCTTTCAAATACTGTTTGAATTATATTGATATTTCTAGGGGGAATCATTTTCTGTCAGATACTGTTTGAATTGTATTGATATTCCTACTAGAAGCTAAGTAATAAAGGTAAGCATATGGGCAAAAATGGATGGAATCCCGATGTCTGTATCTTCTTTGATAAGGGAGATCTATAGGATGGGGATAACATAGCATACATCTCCTGGAAAATGATTATTTCACAAAACTTCAAATGATGATATCTTAGGACTCCCTCTATCAATTGACATGAAATAAAAAAGGCACATGGTAGATATTGTTGGATATTTTTAGAATTTTTGAAATACGTGATCACATGGTACCTGTTCCATTTGGTTACCATGGCAATGGAATCTATGTAAAATTGTTATTCTATGTATGTGTGTTGCCATGGTAACCAATAACTTGGTCAGAAATCTACCAAAATGCACTAGAATCATTGGTATCATCTTTGTCTTCACGAAAAACTGCTTAAAGTAGGTTTTTATTGAAAAAATGAAATTATTTTTCATGATTCTTTGCCATAAATTTATACTCATTAAAATCAGCTCAAACTTTCCTTAATTCTCAACCATGTTTAGAGGCTCACCATATCTCACCAAAAGGGAATAGAGACTAATGGTTTGAAGATCGGAAAATTGGAAGATTCCAGTCATTTTGAGGGAGAGAAAAGGTACCAAAAAACGGCCAAAAGTCGGCGTTTTACTCGCAGAAATGCACGTCCGGTAGAAGAAGAGTCAACGGTCATATGGTTGTATAATTTATGGAGTCAAATTAAACAGCTGTTTTGGCTCTCTCCTGAAATAGATAGGCAAGATCAGATAGCTAGGAGAACAACCCTTGCAATAACTTGCATGATAGCACCCGGCATCTATAGCATTTGAGAAAGCACCCCCCTAAAATCTTCTAAAACACGATTACCATGAGTTGCCAAGTAGAGGTTATCAAGGTCTAATGTTAGGTTTTCTCGTGGCCTAGGTCCTATTGGCGTCAGATCGCACTCTCAGAACGCAGGCATTGACCAAATGAAATTAGCTAGGTACAAGATATGGTAGATATCGGCAGGTCTGCTGGTGATTATTACTCAGGGTTTAGGGTAGTGCGTGCTTGGGATGAAAATGAAATGCTTTCTGATATTTTTTCGTGATCTTTACTTAAGATTGGAAACTCATTGTGCTTAAATATTTTATGGTATCTATGATAATATAATGACGTTAGTATTACTATCGGGTACCATGAGATAACAATGTCATGTTATAGCTAAGATAATTATGCCGAACCAACTTTACAGTGAAATAGCATAGTGCTGCAGGTTAATTGGGAGTATGTCACAAGGTTTTTGGTTATGTATGATTACACTGATCTCTGTCATGAGACGACAAGGTGTCAAGGGAACAGATATGACATTGTGCCACAAGTCCTGATAGCCGTGCTGTATCTGATCATAGTTTATGTAGCTACAATGTCTGACAGCTAACCTCATAGATGGAGGGGACGTGTTTAAATTTGCAATCTCGACTTTTTCTGCGTAATGATGAGCTATCTAATATATATTCTTGCTCTTATCGGTCTCTATATATCTCATCCAGTCTTAGATGCATTGTTGCAGACACTTGAAACGATAATCTTTATAAATTCATTGTGATTTTTTTCTTGGAAGCCCTTTGTGTTTGTTGATCTCTGCAGACCTTCAAGGCTAGTACTAACCTTGTGGCATGATGTCATAATTCAGATCACCTCCCTATGGAAATCTATTGCAGTCTGCCCCCACATCATAACTATGTTGCGTTTTTAAATGTTTTAATCCCCCCCTAAACATAAGCTTACATATCATATATTTTCACGAAGCTCCTTTGGTATTATCCAGGCTAGTGATTTATATTTTCATCCTCTACATACACTGAGGAATATACCTGATAGTAAGCTTACTATTATTCAAGATTTTTTAACATACTCATCCCCATCTGCAGTAAAGGGATATAAATACAACCTGGAGGTGCTAACATTAGGACCGATAACGCATCCTCTATCAACACTGCCACTATTTCCTCCAGCACCGCCTTGGTATTCCCCTGCTGCTACACTTCCTTCCTCCATCCTGCAACAAGCTGCCACACCTCCTGCAGACATCTTCCTGCCACACACTGGCCCTACTCTAGTGCTAAAACCATTCAAGAACAAATTGCAAGGATTCCCTTGGTTACACGAGTTTTGTCTAAGCGCTCACTGTGGATCAGATATACAGCATTTTTTTTGTATTCATTTTAATCTGAAATAGCCGGGTGTACCTGATGTGACTAGATCCGTTGAAACAGTTGGCGAATTGGCTGTTGAATGTGAATGCAGTAGCATTTCATAAACAAACCTTAACGGACACAGAGCCTTGAATCAATTTTAAAAACTGGTCGATCAACCCCGAAAGGTCCCCTATACAGGGGGTCCAACTGTGAGACAATTGTACTCCAGACCAGCAACTTAAGAACCAGGAAAGGTTCATTAGCAGCCTAACAAATGCAATATTATACAATAATTGCCAGTAGCACTCACGCCTAAAAGTCCAACTTGATACATACATATTGTCGTCTATAAATGTCTGTGTCAGTTTATGTTCTGTGATTTGATAATCTGAATGGCATTTCTCCCGTCTAGGCTTTTTTGTGTGTATCTTGGCTTTTATTGGAGAAGATCCAATGTAGATATTACAAACCAATAAAAACTATTCAACAACAGCAACTTATCAATGTTGATTGCAATATTGAAATACGAACTGGGAAGACTCACATAATTATATGCAGAAACCCATATATTATTGATTTGATCAACTGCTTTAGTGCCATCTTGATAGCATCTCTGTGTAATAGTCAGTTACAACCTAACGTCTGAATAAAATATGGTCCTGCCAGTTCACCCCACCCCATACACTCCAATATACTCACAGTGAGCCAACTCAAGTCTGTCAGAGAACTTCCACCTTGGCTAGAATGAATGAGGAGGATCAGATGTGTGTCTGCTTCCGAGCTCAGACTCGGATCCTTGTCCTATCCATAAGTAAAAGGTTTCGTTTGTAGCTATAGTCTTTTCCTGTGTGAACAGCTCGAAGAGGCAGGGAACAACTCGTTCTCTAATCTACTCATCATCTAAAGCTTACTACCATTGCCAGATAGGCCAGTCATATACTCTAGAAGATTAGCTATAGAAGAATTAAATGTGAACATAGTTTCTATCATTATTTACCGGATATATATTCACCCTTTAAGGGACGAGTCATTTATTGCTAGGTGGGGGGGGGGGCTAGATGGATTTTGTAATGAAAATGATCCCCCCCCCCACTAAGAGCTGTTTTTTGCAAAATGCCCCCCCCCCAAAAAAAAAAAAAAAAAAAGGAAATCAGATTCACACTTGGAATGATGCGTCGAAATGGGTATTTGAATTGCCCATATTTAGTTTTGACCCCCCCCCCCCGATCCCATGTGAAAGTTGATTGGGTTTTGGCCCCCCACCAAGGGGCTCTTTTTCAAAATGACCCCCCCCCCTATATATAACAACCCCCCCCCCACCTAGCAATAGATGACTTGTCCCTAACATGATTAACCTATGAATCATCTCTTGTTAATTTAAACATGTCCCTAGCAGAGTCACTGCACTACAAACTCGTCAATAAAGAAAGGGATAGATATTTTAACAAGTAGTTTATGAATAGATTATGTAATAATTGCCATTTTCCGCACATAATCTTATTACGACCTCCACTCAATGTAATAATTTCGAGACACACGGCTACTGAGAGATGTCATCCATTACCATAACGAAACATACAACGATATGGAACTTCTTGGTTGAATTTTACTTTGAGATAATCAAAACATATTATATCAAGAGTTCTGCATAAATTAGTCGTGTGAGATATTACAGTCATTAATCTGTGTCGGTGTGTCTAAACACCTGCCTCATGGACGACAACTGCTGCCTCAATTGTTTCTAAAAATCTCACTAATTAATCACACCCAGAAATAGGAATCTAGAATACTCGACTGATCTTGGACTGAAGAGAATATTACAATCTAGGATGGATAGTTTAAATGTCATTCAGTGTTTGTTGCTTCTGTCTCTGACAATTTAAGGAGACACTTCGAGATAAAGAACCTATTGATGTTGTTTTTTTGGGTTTTTTTTGTCGTTTTTTCTTCTTCTTTTTTTTCACATGTCACACAGCATGCCTCTCTTGTCCATTGCTATGCCATTTAGGTATAAACTAACAAGGACAGACCATAATCAAGAGGTGTCTTGACGGCTTAAAGGCAGCATTTGCTAGCGGGCTATATCTGTAGTCTGTTCTGGCGGCCATCATGGATTGTGCCAATGTGGGTGCGATTTCTTTCTGCCTCTCTGGATTCTGCATCACAGCCATGTCTTCAGACCCCACTCTGCAATTCAAAGAACCTAGAGGGCCTCTATGCCCCAAACTGATCTTGGTGGAGCCTTCCTTTATCTGGATGTATCAATCGTTGTATTACACTTCTTTTATTTAATGCGGAAGGCGATTCACAAAAGGAAATGACAACTTTTCTGTGACCATTTAAATTTTGATGCATTGAGCAGCAAACATTTAGATCAAAAGGGGGGAGCTCTACTCTACTATATTCTTGAAAGCACATAATTATTTCGTTTTTCACGTTCAGTCTTTATTATATTTTCTTAATGATCTATTTTCTTAATGATCTTGTTGTGTTCTTTTTTTCTTTGTTCTTTTTGTACACGTAAAAGAGTAGTTCTTTGGCCCGAAAAGCTGAAAGACAATAATAAATTCCTGGATGTCAATGACTAATGTACAAGAAACTTTATGTATATCAAAGGAATATTCATGACATACAGGTGGGTTGAATACAACAGTATCTTTCTCAGCTTTTTGCTGAGAGGAGATTCAGGATCGTCCATTCACGTCCAGAAGGTATCGTTCACCGGCCCCCTGTGGCCATTGGTAGAGCGCCATACATAGCAGAGTAGGACCGTGTGAAGGAGGGCTGCTATGTCACTTACCCAGGACTGTCACTTACCTCAGAATAGCAATCACCCCTGGGTGAGCTGCTCCTGTCTACCGCAGGATACACCGAGTGAGCAGCTCAGGAGCTGGGCAATAAGAAGGAAAGGGACCTCTCTGTCACCAGCTATGACATTTCCTTTATCGATACATCGATTCGGTTGTCTATTAGGGTAATCCCCCCCACAAAGGTATTGGGTTTATCGATAGGGTGATATAAAGAATGGAGAGGCGCTTTCATGGTTATAAGATGGTAGAAAACGTCTGCAATAATGTTATGTATGCGAGTGCCGCGAGTAAAACTGGACCGACCCTAGCAGTTCTTTTTTTTTTATTTGGGGATGCTGCTTTAGTTCCTGTGCCTTTCTTCAGGCCTGAATACAAAGATACAATTTCATAAATCGACTTCCAAATCCTTCATATATACGACTTAAAACACACCTTCTTGGTCTTACTTTCAAGAATAGATTAGGTAATGCTATGGTTTCACGAGCAATGGGGAAGTTTGTGACAGAATAGAACATTGTGAGAACATAAGAAGGCCATTAAGTTGAACAGAGGAGAACCATTCCGGTCAAAACGTCGTGATTTCTACCTTGCAATACTCTCAACAATGTCGATCGAAATGAAACATGTTCCTGTTGTTGTAGTCGTGGTTACATCATTTATATATAACCGCCGTCGTTGGTAACGGGTGAAGCATTAAGATGGATAGGACACTATGGATTTGAGAATACCCTCCTCTATCTCAGGCTTTGTGCAAAAAGAGTGCTATATTTACAAGGAGACAGATCGTTATCCTTTTCCACAGTAATATTTGCTCTCGCTGTTATTGCATAGAGACGTCGATAAATTATGTCTAAACATAGCGCGCCAGCTGTCCAGTTTGACGAGCTATGCCTAGAGCAGCTCTGGAGGCCATTATTTTCTTAACACACTATGACTGCTGTCCTTTAAATTGTAGTGAGAACCTAATGATTTGACCATAACAGTACCATGCACTAGTAGTCCCTAATGTCTGCACCAGTACAACTTCCCTAATAAACCTTATTTGATTACTGCATACCTGCTAATCGTAGTGAGCAGCCTGGCTTATCCTTGGCATTTTTAAATCATAGTGGCTGTGTGTAGTCGTAGTACATTGAGAAATGGCCTCCAGAGATCAGACTGCAGGCTCAGCCCGCCCACAGAGCAGCTTACCATTCCCTGCACCAGACCCGAGTTGCTCCGTTCACTGTTTACAGTGGGTGTTTGGTGTAACCCAAATAGATTCCTGACCATGGTCGCAGGAAAATCTCCCCCGAGGGATAACATCAAATTCTGCATCGGTCCTTCCATGTGAAATAGTGCGTGTGGGATAGTGAGAGTCGGTGTGGTTGTGAGGTGCACTGGAGTAGAAGGGAGGGGAGTGGGTGACATGAATGGCCTATCGACACACAACTCGTTCTTCAATGGGCCTAAGGGCATTGGTTTACAGAGCAACAACACCTAGATCAGGGCTACACCAGAAGCACCCCTCACCCTGGAGGTACGTAGTCTGTTCCACTAGGTCTGCCATCTATTATCTAGGTCAGCATAACTGACCAATGCTGACCACTGGGCAGCTTTGGAGCCCAGAGTAAACCTTCAGGTCCTTTATATGTATCAACTCCAATTTAAACAATCATGTATGTGTGTGAAATACATGTAGTCTATATTTCAGAAGTTAGTGTTATTTACAAAGGTAGCATACACTGTATTTCTCACATTATACGACTCAAACCTATTCCACCTCCCATGAAGGAAAATCCATCTGCTACCCGAACTGTCTCTGACCTTTCATCCATAGGGAAGCCAGTCATTATACCGATTTCCTTTAAGAAATCCAAGACGGGTTACATTGGTGTCATGGTTTCATACATATGCAGTATATAGTGGGTATTTTTATCTACCGAGCTGACGCCATGCAAGGATGCAAGATGGGATTCCCAATATCAACCCCGCCTCACTTGTGTGGACGGTGGCTATGCACCTGGTACCAAGAAATGACTCTTGTTTCACCTTTTTTCTGTCTACCTTTCTAAGTTAACTAAAACAGATCACTGCACGCCCTCGTACACTGCTAAAAGCCACTGAGCACGAATTCCATTTTAACGGAGCCTAGAGCGAGCGTTGCCAATAATTTATGTAAAAGGATGGGGCGTTATTCACCCGGTTGTAGTTTCACCCTAAAAGCCATAATACTACCAATAGACGGGTTTGAAGGTCTTTGATATTAGAATAAGTATATTAAGTATATTTGTGTCACGATTATCAGTTTATTCAATTTCAGCCCTCGGTGAATAATACATGGATGGAATAGGGCAGTATAGTCTTCCTGCTACCACATTACACGGCAGATCCGGAGTATACAGGCATATGGAAGTGTGTGTAAATACCAAGAACATCTATTAATGTTTACTGAGAAGCCGGCATTGCTTTGAGATGTTGGAAATCCACAGCAACCAGACTAGAGCACGATGCCCCTATGCCTTCTATTCTGTATCTAATATATGGTCACAAAGGCATGCTGGAATTGGGACAGACAGTGATGGTAGAGCTTCATAAGTGATGTTTTCTATATTTCTATATCTATCATACGGAAATTTCCACAGGTGGACAAACTTCACAGTTGTCGGCTATATTGTACCAAAGATACAACAAACTAAACTTCGGAATTGATGCATAATTGAGCCAGCTTTGTTTTCTTTTGAATGTTGGTAGACTCTGAAGAACAGTCTGTTCTGGAGGTTTTCACTGAAAGTTGGATACAAATTCTGCGTGACCGACTATTCATAGTTGCCTTATGATGATTGAGCAGCATGAGATATTAATCATTTACTACCGAGTGCACATCTCTTTTTTCATTGATATTATGATCTAATCTTGTAATTGAGGAAACGTCCCCTGCCCCTAGATATCCATGTAGCGTCGGTTCCACTGGGTTACATTCAAGCATTCAATTTTTAGCCCCTAAGCAGATCCAGTATGTTACAGCAAACATTAATCTGTAACGTGTGCTAAATAATGAGACTCCATTTCATGTAATTGAAACACTAAGCCGCTGATGCTGCTCTTCCTTCCTGTAAATGATGCGCTGTATTAGGTTCAAACAGAATTGAATTCAATCAGGCTAATAGTGGCGCAGGCACAGCTGAAACACTATCTTGGAACCTAAGAAGGATATTTTCTTTTTGTTCATGGTGAGTTTGGAGCCATCAGGGGTTAACAGCTTGTTCTGAAATAATTGTTTTCGACTGAATGTTATTGCCCATCTGTATCCCGTGTATGGATAGAGGTATAAGAGCAGTACAATTCATAGCTGAACATGATATTGTGAACAGTAGTATGAACCACCTTTCTAGTTCTTTCCCTGCTACACCTCGCAGTTTGTACTGTAAGCAAACGTTAATTTATATTCAGTGTGGCAAAATACAATGAGACTGTAGCTATTCAGAGGCAAGTTTGCAATCATGTTTGACAGAGACAAACGTAGATTTAATCGCAGCTGTATTTGGATTTAGAAAGGGACCGTTTTTGTATATTGATTGACCATTATCATTGACGGAGTAGCAGTAGGCTACATGACATAATATGTTTTATAAGGGGAGGAATTATGGTATTCCTGTGAACAAGCCATTGGCTTGCATTATCATTGAGCTGTATGATACACATATATGTCTCATGAAGCCCAGTCCAGTCGAACAGTTCTCGAATCTGATTTACGTTACCATAGGAAATGAGATAACCGTACTCAAAATCTGTAGGAAATACAAAATATTATCATCAACGCAGACATACATCCACGTTCTGACTCTATGATGCCAACAGGGCCCTGTAATTTACCATCCATCCTATCCCTAGCCGAATTAGCTACTCCTGATGCCCCTTATCCACAACGCTTTGCCACAAAATATCTGTATGGAGCCCAGCATCCGTTCTCGCTTCTCGGGCGTGGACAAACGAGACTCTCGTTCACGTGACCTGGCGAGACCTCCCCCAAGGCACCCACATGTGGCTGAAGGCGGTACTAAGCTGCCGAGGGCTGCTGAAAAGGGCAGGCCCATATCAATCATCGTGCTTTCTTGTGTCAACGCGACGCCCTGCAGTCCTGTGGTCGCCACGTCGCCTTTCTAACTGCCGCTTGCGACACATGTGCAGAGTCGCTCTTGTTGTTCAATATAAGAGGCAGCAGGCATGTGTGCAATACGCTGGTACAGGTTGCAGCTATTACTTAAAATTATTTGAATCAAAAAAAATATTTTCGACAAAAAAAAGTTCCTCTGTTGATATAACAAAAACATTCATTGGTAGACTAGTATTGTTATCTAAAAGCCAGTAGCCACACCCCTCTCTGCAGCCAAATGCCTTTATCGGCTGATTAAAGCTAAGTGGAATGTGAACCTCAATACAGCTGATAGAAACAAAAGGTTCTGTGTAAATAAAATTAATCCTGAGGATGTTAGCCTTTAGATTATTAGCTTCGTTGGAATCGACATTAAACTTCATGTTGACATTATTCCTGTTTGAAAAGACTGTGATGTATCACAGCAACCGAATAAATCAGGGAGAGACATGCCGAGAAAAATAGCTTTAGTATTTTATAAGTGAAGGGAACTCCCATTGTGGAAGTGGAGGTGAAAAAGTAGTCCCCGACGTCAGCTATTGTTGGTATCACGTAGAGGCGTGGTCAATGTAAAAAGCGGCCTGGCAGTGGAGCTGAGTAGGCCCCGTTTCGCTGGTGACATATCAAACATTGCCTCAGTTTGTCGCATGCAGTATTGGCCCTTGACAAACTGCCATCTCTGAAACCCTATACTCAGGCTCTCAACTCGCCACGTGTTCCCTCCTCAATAGTCAATTGTGAATAAACAAGACCAACACTGTCACACTCTCCCCGCGGCTCAAAGTAACCCCTCCCTGTACTGCACTTCTCTTTATCCCATACAGCCCATGTCAGTTTTAGTTTACACACTGTCTTTCTCTGCCTGGTCCCCTGGGGCCCGGTTTGTTGGCTCGACTTCATCAATGAACTCCGTTCAATATTTCTAAAAGACATTTTCAAAAACGCTGTTAAACTTTGTGTCTCAAGTTTTATTAACCTTCACTTACCTGTTCTAATATATGACGTCATTTCTTTTTGGGTTAGTTCATTTGGATATTATTCCGAAACATTTATCTGAACAGAAACACAATTAATTCATAACATCACTTTTTGCATTATAATCCATATTAAAATCCTATGTATATTATTTTTGGCACATTGGCATGCGAAAGACTATGGTAGTATTTTGCATTACGCACAGTAGTTTTCAAGCTCTGTCCCTTATTCGTTACCTTGCAGAGGGCCTGACTGGAGGTCTCTGTACTGTTCGCAGGAATTCTTGGACATTAACATGTCGCTCTCGCACATGCGAGACTATAGCGTCATAATAGGCATGCATACTTCGGTCCAACACACTATTCTCTTCCTGGACTTTATTCCAGGACCTATAATGGTGGAGAAGGCCAATATCAGCGGGTACATCCAGTTCTGTAAAACTCTCATTGACAAACCTCCAGATATTGTGCACTCCCACCATCTCAACTTTCAGCGGATCACAGATATACTTCGAGCGCATCCCCCAGGGGTAGAGATACCGCTCACGCTTGGTCTTGGTAAGGCTCATTATTCTGAGGGCATTGGATGACCCTGAACCTAACCGATTGTCATCTGGCCATTCAGTCCTGAAGAAAGAGTTCTGAAAGATGAAGGTGCCAGCACTGCCCTGCCCCTTATGGTGCAGGAATGCCACCATGTCCCTCCACTTCCTCTGCTTTTTGGGGACTATCAGTTCATCCATGTCTGTGAACACGACCATCTTGGCGTCAAACATAGCCCTATAGAGGCAGTCATTGAGTGCTGCCAGCTGGCCGAAGTAGTGGACATCCACTTCGGCAGCTGCTATTGATGGCCAGTTATCTACACGAACAGGGAGCTTCCATTGTATGACCTCTGCTATGCCCTCTGCTATATAAGCCTGTAGGTATGGGGCAACATCAGCCCCGCTGGAATAGTTATAGAATATGAATTTATTGGCACCCATAATCCTGTCAACCTCAACTTTCTCCACTAGCTGATCCACATTGTTGTAGTTGAAGTTAAATGGAGTCACACAGACAGTGTAGTTATGGGGTTGATGATGGTAGTGGTGCTGTTCATGACTTGGAGGGTTTGGCAGATGGGCAGGCTTGATCCTCAGGTAATTCAAAGGTGTGTCACATCTAGAGTGCGTCATCGACACTCCAACAGGTAATTCCCCTGATCCCAGCTTGCATGTATAGATGAAGGGAGCAAACCTGTGGAAGAACAAAAAAATAAATAAAGTTAGTCAAGAAGGTCATGTTGCCAAGTGGCAGTTGACATTGTTTTACCTATGATTTATGTTTTCATGATAATTGTCTCACTGTAGATATGAACTAGGAGTGTTTGATTATTATTGACACTTTTTCTGTCAGACTTGAGAGCAACTGGGTAGGTGAGTTTCATGACTACCGATTCCTGCTTTCCGATGTCGATACATAATGATTTACGCTAATGATCAGTGATGTTTTTTGAATATCAAGTTGGGTGCACATGGGAAAGGGATCATTATCATTTGGCGTTTAATGTGTCCCTTATCATCAGAATAATAGTGACAGGATCTGCGAAATGGGCCCTTAGTGCAGGATGCATTAAGGTCTCTGTTCCCAGTACATTTTATACAATACATTTTCAAAGTATAATTAACAGCAGCTAAAATATATATATGGCATTACATACAAGTGCTCATGATGAGAAACATTTCAACTTATTTATTCTAGACTAATAGTATCATGTCTACAACATCTAAACACACACACAATTGCAGAGTTATTCACAGTACCGATATTCCCCCACAGCCACTCACAGTTGTTTTCATAGGGGGGACAACGCCATATATGGGTTGTCAAACACGCAAATGATAACGTGAGAATGGCGCAGCTTCGAGCAATTTGTCCAACTGGCACGCATTGTGTGCTGGAGATGAAAGAAAAGTGGAATCATTCCACAAAACCCTCACGGATAAAGGGTGTATTCATGCTTTTGACTGTAGGTAACCTAGTGATTATCGACAACCAAAGTATTACTTGATCTAACACACTGGCGTTTATTCTTTGAGGTAACATAGCCGTGTAATTGGGTGTTATTTGACATGTGCGCCTTCACAGTATCTTTATGCACCCATAAGAATAGTCTTCTCAGATCTGTATAATACGCAACACACAATTTACTGGGTTCATTACTACCATTTTAGTCCTTATCAACTTCCCAATACAGACCCATAGCATAAGAGCATATCACCATTACATATAATGCAAGGACTTATCATTACCCACTGATTATATAACAAATCCCTATTTGATAGTCCCCCGGCCTAAGGGCCCAGTAATGACATTAACGTGATCGAATGGGCCGTGATAGATTGATCACGGCATCCCCATTAATCACACTTTGTTCTAGATAATCACTAATCAAGTGATGGTAACAGCACCTCAAAGAAAACACATCAGCCAACTTGTACTCATTGAATGTGGCACAGTTTATTCTGTTGCTAAAGTATTTATGTATGTTAATAGCTATGGAGGACACCAGGTCCCGTGGTGATGGTAATTGTTGTCTGTATCTTGATCGAACAGTGTGGGGACTACTATCCATCAATTTGTGTCATCATTTATGTGATGTTCTACATAAAACCCTATCTCATGTTTTAGAGATACCAGTGTTGGTGCACTGCGCTCGTGTTAAATAAGACAAGAAGGGTACAGTGAGGGATTGCCTCGTGTTTACATCGCATGAAGATGCATTGATAGGGAATTTTTTCCAGTCCTCGTCCCCCATCCCATTGAAGTCTCAGGTTAAGTGTGGTGCATAAGCACTGGTGAAAGAATGGCGGCCAGCAGTATGATGACCAGGAACAGGAAAAAAAGAGCATTATGAATATAAGGAACAGAATTTGCTTATTTAGGGGAAGGAATTTATGTGGTTACAGTAGAACTTTTCCACAAAAGAGGAAGATACAGTATAGGTTCAAGGGACGAGTGGCAAATCTCTATACCAGGAAGGGGGTTTTGAGGGTCTGGGATGATGGTCAAATACATAGAGGACTGGAGGGTAGCCTATTGGTTCTAATGATAAATTACAAAGGGTAGGAATGTAGGCGTAAGGTTCCAAGGAGAAAGAAGAAAAGCCATAGAGAGGAAGAAGGTGGTGCAGAGGAGAGACAAATCTACACGGGACATACAGGTAGTGGATCTAAGAATCAGTGAGTAGGAAGCTTGGAAGGTAGTGTCTAGGCTATAGTAGGGAAGGTCAACTAGAAACGATGATTATGAGGGACAGGATGATAGGAGATATAAAGGTAGCTTAGAGGCTGTGCACGATGGTAGGGCCTAAAAATGCCGTTGTGTTTCCAATATCCCCACCGACCCTAGCAAAACAGGACCAAAAACCCTTTTGGGGGGATTTTGAAGAATTCTGTCATAATTTTTAGACAAATTTCATATTCTTCCCCTCTTTCACAGTTGTCAACTTTTCCATCATTGTTTTGCAAGGAAATCAAAGAATTCGATACATACATTGATATGTACCTTAACATTTCCTCTGGATATGTAAAAAAAATCAAAAAAAAATCCGACCTACCGACCCTACCTTTTCAAGTCATGTTACTGGAAACAAACAATTTATTTTGTTTGGCCTAGGCATGGTAACATGAGGGCGACACCTGGAGTGGGTCTTCATATGGCCGTGCGTCGTTGCAGAGTCCATCCATACCTGTTACCACCTGTCGCCTCCAATCACCACCAGGGGACGCATGGGAGACCAATGGTTTGCTCACTAATACCCAAAACAGGACTTACAACTAGACCCTCACTTGCAACACTAATGAAATCTTCCTGCCATCTGCCCCTGAGCTATGGCACCAAATTGCAAGGTGTCCCCATTGCCTAGTGGCAGAGACAGAGAGGTGAGGGGGGACTCATGATGGCTGGTTGATTGTCAGAGCTACTGCTGAGATGGGCCAGACTCGGATTTCCCTGAGTTAGATTGGATTTAGAGCAATCAGAGAGCTGCTCCTCGGAGGGGAAAAACGGCTTCTGAGCAGGTCCTAGCTGCTCGGCTTGTGGAGTTGAATTGCACATCTGGCTCCCTTTGAAGTTCAGGTCTGGAGACTGCTGAGCAATTTCATCGGGGGGCCCTCTCCTGAAGGCGCTGTGTCTGTAGTGAGCTCTTCAGTGTGTGGTTTATTGTCGATTTGTTGCCTGGTACACAGGTGGGAAGTGGGTGCTTAAAGGCACCTTGGTCGTTTATAAAGAGCATGGTTTTTTTATACATGCTGGACTCTATGACTAATGAATAGCTCTAAAAGGTTTTATCTAGAGGATCAAGTATTCATTATGTTTAGTTCCATCATGGTGACAGATTGGACCTCTGCTTGTGCACTGGGAATAATCTTCTACAGAAACCAACATTGGTGACCATGTAGAATATAGGTCTTAATCAATTGACTCAATGAGATGGGCCTTCACAATATTAACAAAGTGAACAAGAGCTCTCCCTGGACGCTATTCACTACACTTATTTAACAGCAGAGGTAGAGGTCCACTTTTTTTGTGTGCTCTTCTTTTATCACAGAATTTCCTCTATCATAGGATCCACCTTACTTACAAATCAGGTCTGACATCGAAGTCAATTCATCACCTAGTATCTGGAAAACAGACTCTGTGCGCCCTGTAGTGCTGGTACCTCCTTGACGAGCTATATGGACTAACTATGTCACCCCTCTGTAGATCCCCAACCAGATCTCACAGTATGTATGTGGATCCACCCCAAGCCTTTATCCCCCTTCACCTCCCTTCTATATACAACCCCCGGTGGTCTCGTTAGCTTGTGTAGCCAGTAACGACTGTCAAATCGGATATCTGCAGAAAAGCATCATGAACATCTCCCCCCGCCCATGTCATCCGATTCAGGCCTGCCTCTAGTGGGGGACTTATTGGGCCGCCTGAGCCCACACAGACCAGGTTTCCCCATTGACGACCAGATCGGATTTACCAACACAGCCTAATATGCATACATCCAGGGTGCGGCGGCTCATACCTACCTCCACCATCATCCCAGAGCCTTCCTGCGCCAATCCCCTATGCCTGGAATCTATGGTGCGCCGGTGGGCCAATTAACATGCAAAAGGGTGGGGGCATACTGGGCCGGCTGCTGAGAGGGATAAGTTTAATCAGGTTAATAACCCAGCGGCATGCCATACATGGGGTGCCAGCCAGGGAAGTAGTGATTCCCTGCTCGTGCCGCAGCTGCTTGCAGCCTTTTGCTTCTGGCAGCACAAAAACCCATTGTGCTTTGAGTCTTTGGCTGACCTTGCGGTTCTCAGCCTTTTTTCTGCCACCTCTGTCCATCAGCCAAGTAAAGCCCTTGTGGCTGGGGAGGTGGGGAACGGGGATTGGGGAGAGAGAGGGCTGTTGGGTTAGAGCTGCATGGTAATATTTGTCTGTGGGCTGCAGTCATTGTCCTTTGCTACCATGGGTCAACACTTTGAATAAGGGAAATCCGCTGTCATGGTCCTGCATTCCTAGGCACAACAGGATTGGTCGTTCCAAGGGGTAAGTGTAAGGGTAGCCTGAGGGGAGATGGAGACCGGCAGGCGAGTGGTGTTTACCCAGGAGCTGTGGCAGCAAACTCCGCTGGGAGGGCCTTCTGTTTAACCGGCTAATGACCCCCCTCCTCGCCTCTTCTCCTCTCTCAAGGGTAGAATACTAGTGGTATTCCTATTCCTGCACATGACAGCTGCTTCTGCTTCTTTCACACACAAAAAAGAAGATATCTCTAACAACAAAACCCCATTGCTATACAGTCGTAGCTACTCTTTTTTCTATCATTATTTGTTACTAAGCTCTGTGATTCTCTATTTGTCGACCCCCTCTTTCCACGTCCAGCTGATGAAGAATATACCGTTTGTAAAAACTGCAAGTGTTCTTCCCAAGGAGGTTGATCCTTTCTCAGGCCTCGGTTTCCTTTCTACTACATAACAGAACGACACCATCTATTGTTGGCATACATGATTGCATCCTCCACGCACGTTTAACATGTTTGACGGTTGTATAAAAGGGTACATGGTACTCTTGTGGGACCTACCCCCTTTGTTACATGGACCGACATGCTTCACATTCTTCCTCCAATCTTATGTAGATCTCTTTGATGAAGGTCTGTTGTATGAGCTTGTTTTAAACCTCGTAAAACGGTTATTATCAAAGAAGTTGGACCTTGCCTCCTTCCTACCAGAACCATAACAACCTCTTGGTAACAGATTCAACCATATATGAGATAGCTTCACATTTGTTGTAATCGACCCTAATGCGCCATTCAGCTCTTATCAGTAAATACTGGATTTGATTCTCAGTATTCTGACCTGAATTATATTTATGATGTAGCTCATTCTCACGTTCTTCGTCACATGGTGTACCCCATGTATTTCGTCAAAGGATGTACAATCTGCCTTCTGAATATGTAAGTGAGAAGGTAGATTTACCTCCTAATGTACAATGTCATGGTGCAAAAGCAGGTTGGGTTATAAATCTCTTTTCACTTTGTTTCTCCTTTCTCTCTCTTTACTCTGTCTCTGCCTGTCTGTCTCTGCCCATATCTGTCTGTCCGTTTGTCTGTCTGCCTGTCTGTCTGTTTGTCTCTTTCTCTCTCACTCTCTCTCTCTCTCTCTCTCTCTCTCTCTCTCTCTCTCTCTCTCTCTCTCTCCCCGCATCCTTCTCCTCCCTCTATGTAGTGCAGCACTACACACACTACAGGGGTGTGTAGCCCAGCTGGCACTTGTCACACACAACCCTGACCCCCTTCAGACATATGAATCTGTAACGAGCATTGTGACGGGCCATCCATCATAGGACGTCATTCTTATCAGATAACGATAAGGGCGAGGTCGTGGAGAAGAAGGAGGGGTTGGATACTTTACGGAAGCACGAACCTTGACAGCATTCCTTGTAGAAATATGACGTTAATGTTAAAGAATATACATGATTGAACGAACAACCAGTGCATGTAGCTCTTCATATTCACTCTGTCTAAATAATGTCTGACTCTAAGAAGGATAAGGCAATGATACAGCATTAAGAACTGAGCAATACTGACCATGGCATTGTGCAGAAACTATCAATATTTATTATTAGGTATTCAGTTTGTCTCAGGCAATTATGCCATTGTCGTGATAAACAACACATCGTGTGGTCAGCCTCCCCTGGCTGTCCAAGTATTAGTCACTGGTAGTGTTGATTGCCATGGAGTACTGACCTTTACGTGTGTTGACCTTCAGTCTTGTGATTATTTAATTGAAGGTGAGCCAATCTGATGGACAATGGCCGGAGGCGTCCTCCCTAGCTACTGTAAGCTGCTTACTGAACTGCGCTCCACAGCTGCTCTTAGCTGCTCTCTAGATCTCTGACATTGGGGGCTTAGGGAAAGTGGGCTCCTGTAACCTTCCCCCTATTTCCACCTATCCTCCTCCTCCTTCAAGCACTCAGTCATCCAACCACG
The DNA here is from genome assembly GCA_949317995.1 of Acholoe squamosa. Lineage (NCBI taxonomy): Eukaryota > Metazoa > Annelida > Polychaeta > Phyllodocida > Polynoidae > Acholoe > Acholoe squamosa. The sequence goes on from OX439038.1 coordinate 43,525,906, forward strand.
CCCCTCTCCAGGCACCAACACCATTATCTATATATCCTCACAAACACCCATGTAAGCTCCTCTGTGTACACAGTGGTTAGATAGAAAGGACTAGAGCCTCTGGAATAGGATTAAGGTCTACTGTGTAGAATCATCGTAAACTCGTACGTTTATTCGTTCTACTATACAGCCACATTTGCTTAGCAGAAGTATGTGTAACAGATTGTTTTATTTGTATTGTACTGTTCTACTTAATCAAATTTCTACATGAGCACATAAATTATATATTACCCAATTGGGATGAGCCTTGTGAAACTACCAAACGAGAGAAGTTTTTGATTATTAATAATAAAAGGAAATAACAGTGTAGGTGGTGATAAACGGGGGAAGGGTTTGGATTATAAACCAAAAAAGGGAGTATCTTAGCCTGATAAACCCCTAATCCACCAGTAGCAACCACGTGCCTCAGACAAGGTGACCTCACTCCCAACCGCGTCCCCAGCCGATGTAAGGCTAGGTCTCATCGATCGTGTTCATTTCTGGTGGGTACTGGACTTCCGGTGATACTTCCTGTGCCTGGTTTGACATAGAGGAAGCTGGTGTCTCATAGGGCCGTTATCTGGGGTCTACCAGAGACCAAGCACCCTTACCCCTTCCCCGGTACCTTGCTAGCCTTGCTAGGGTTAGTTAGCCTTTTAGCAGTACACCAGTTTATGTTAAACCCTTTGAGAGCTGCATACTGCTTTGATGGAGTAGTTTTTTTGTCGTCATCACCCATAAATGCAGCAGATTGAATAATAGCTGCAGCCGTTTGACAATAAGATAGGTCCTACACCCCCACAGTTGATGGGCTTGAAATCTTTCAAGATTTTACTGATTATGGTTCCCCACCTAGAATATCCTAACACATGTAGCTTGGAGAGTGGATTATTCTGTGTCCTTAGGATGTTCAATTCCCTTCTATCAGCTATTTCTGCATATAATTTAGCTATGCATCTTTTTTTTGTGTGTTTATTCAGACCTACCTTGTAAGATTCTTTAGAAAAATCAAAGTTTATACAGACTCTAGAATTTGGACATAATTCAATGAGATTGATGCATTTGTTGAAGGCTCAAGATTTGCAAAAAGCTTTCCCTGATGCAGCGATTGACAGTGTCCGAATACACTAGTTCTCCTCCTGTGTCTCCTCTGCAATACTAATCAGCCAACGCTTATAGGCCGCCCAGGAGGCCGGGTATGATATGCATTACCAATATGGCAAGCAGATCAACCACCCCTTATGGCCGACCCAGTCCGAATAGCCCTCTAATTGGCTCCCCTGGCCTATTCCCAATATCGCTTTAGAACCCACTGACTCCCCACGGAATGTGTGGTGGGATGAGGTATCAAAGTGTGCATCAGGCACACACAGGGAGGTAAATTTATAATATAATAAACAGCCGACCTCTGGACGTGCTCAGTGAAGCCAATCATTCACTATTTAGAGCTGCTCGGTAGGAGGCCTGCGTCCAAGTGGAGCAACTCGCTCACCTCGGCCTCCACAACCTTGCCTGGGCAGAGACTACATTTGCCTATACTACTACGTGTACCTGGCGGCGGGTAGAGTGAGTAGTATAGGGAAAGAAGGGCTGTGGTCGGGCACAAATGGTAACTGCACTCTTCAACCTCTCCTTTGGTGCTCGTTCTCAGCTGAGTGCTATTAGCCAGACCATTTGAATAATAAAAAAGAAGGACATAAACAGGGTAAAGGGAGAGGGGAAATGTGGTTGACATGCTCTCAGTGGTGGGTAACAATCAGTACAAAGTGGGCCATACACGGCCTCAATGGGCACTGCTCCAGTACACTTTGGGTGCATGTGTGTAGCACTGAAATGACGCAGTGTCACTGAGAGTATGTTGAGGTGTCCAATGATGTAATGAGTCATACCTGGGTGCAACACTACATTGCTACTCAGGGTGTTATCTATCAATGGACTCAGCACAAATGACAACAGTGCTCACGATAACCCGACTTTTATATCCCTGTATTCAAAGTTCCAATGTAGCATCTGTACTTCTATACTGTACGCAAATGCTATGTACTTATAAAGACGCCCAGAACGTTTATGGATTCCTAGGTTTTGGATTTCCATGTTTGAGATCAACACCCTATGTCATTTCCTTTTGAAGAAGATAAAGAAGGTATTCAAGCATTCCACTTGTGACACCTACTACAACTATATAGCGGGGAAATGGCCAGTCCATAGCTACGTGTTGTGAGCAGCTCCTTTCAACAGCAGCTCTGGGTGAGTGAGTGACTCACTGACGGCAGGTGACCTTAATGGGGCCGTTGTGAGGAGGGCCGCGGCAAGCCAGTCATGACGAGAGGATTTTTTATTCATTACCGTACGTCCGCACTCCCCCTGTCTACCCCTTAAGGCAGACAAATATGAGCCAGGTCAACATCGATTTATTACCCAGAATTCGTAAACACAACCACTTGCAGCCTCAATCGATGTACAATGTGCCCATACGTCTAAAACTACATTGCATCTACACGAGGAGGAAGGTGGTTATAATATACTTTGGTTTCTTTCTTGGAGTAGGTTAAATGCTATGAGTTGATTGTTGCATCCTATATTTGTATTATGATTATGAGAGGGAAATTATAAGGACCCATTGTGTGGTGCCGTATACTGTACACATAGCACAAGCTATTCCTTAACTTTAAAGTCCCCCTTGGCCATGACTTTGTGACTTGATGGCTTTGAATGCCCAGTGTGAATAGGTAAGATAAACTGGGGACAGAGGCCAGTGTCTTGTTAAGTCTAATACAGCTTTATACCTTCTGGAGGCCCTAGACTATATAACATCCCTTCTCCCCCAGCCGCGACCGGAGATGTAATGTGTCAGCGGAAGGAGTAAGGCTGTGATATCAGGAAATTCAATTCCCAAGGGATCCGTTAGCATTAACCCTTACTCCCCCAGACCTATCTTCTCCCTCCTTCACTGTGCATTAACCCCTTGCTTACCTGAGCCCATGTGTCTCTGGGACGATATCGGAGATGGCTGGTACGACGACGAGACGTGGCCGAAGGGTGTTGGTCCCATTAGGCAGCCTCCGGGCATGGTCCTCCTCCAGGGTGGTGGATTGTTGTTGATGAGGTGTGGAGCGTCGGTCGTATTGACCCCTCCTCCTCCTGCCTCTCCTGGGTCCGTCGGGGATGGTGCTTCCGCCGGGGGCATACCATAGCTGGCAGAACTGGGGCGCGCCATCGACGTGAGTGTCCGTCAATCCTATGACGCGCACCGCTCCGTCCCGCGCCTTCCCACCCAGGATGAGTGGGCGGGGGTCATGGTAGGCGGAGAAGACATAGCTCTGACCTAACCGAACTGTCTGCCACCCTCTCCCCTCCTCCTGTTCCTCCTCCAGGGGGTCTCCAGCAGCCCACCCTGGAGCAGCCACCGACGGGCAGGCAATCCAACCATCAGGCCGACTACTACTGGAGAACAACTGTGCATCGCCATTTCCGGTACCGTTCTCAACTTTTACTCTATGCCTAGCCGGAAGCGGAAGTTTCTGAAGGTTTTGTCCCTCCTTCTGTATGCTATACTTCCTGTGTCCTGGAGCTTCTATATCAGTCTCAGTTGCTGCGGGTTGTTCTGAGTCTCTAAAGCTACCGGTCCCTTTGGTGGGTGATTTGTCATAGGACTTGCTGTCAGCGGTCCTCCTGGAGACCAAGCTACCTATATCCGCTAGGTGGCGTAGCTGCTGTCCCTCCAGGTGGGGTTGTAGGAGGGCTGCTTCCTCCCGATCCTCTTCCTGCTCGTTTATTAAGTCCTCCAGGCGCCCTGGCCGCCCTGCCCTTCCACCAGCCTCCCAAGGCTTTAACCTTCCCTTAAGATGTAGCTCCTTAGTTTGTAATACGAGAGGTCCACTGGAGGAGGGGGAGCCTGCTACCCCACTCGGTTGATCCTCCTGGGTGGATGTCTGGGCACTGTAGGAGGCGAACAGGTAGAGGAGATGCAGGCCACACACCATCCAGAGCAGGAGAAGCCAGAGCACGTGGCGGACGCGCACCGACCATACGCCGATCATGCCTGGCCGCCACCACCAGCTCGTCTGAGCCGCTCCGCCGACGCCGCGCCGAGTCATAGCCAGTAGGGGGTGGTGCTGTGGGCAGTGGTAGCGGTGGGGCCGGGGGAGTGGTGCTGCGGGCGTCTGCTCTGAACCACCCAGACCTGCTAGTAGATGGTGTAGATGCCCCCCACCGTCGTCGACGCCGCACAGGCCGTGTCCCGACCATTATGAGGGGTGCAGCACATGGCAGGCTTTTAGAAAGTTCACACGAACAGCTGCGGCGACGGTATAGAGATGGCTATGTCCCGTGTGGGTGTATGTGTGGTGGGGGAGGCTGTTTTACAGACCCCTCTTACAGTATGAACAAGACCAAGAACATCAAGAGCTGTAGTTAATCACTGGCAGGCCCCACTAAGTACTACCAAGGGAGTGATATCCTCTATTCTGACGTTGTCAATAATAGAGCAGTTACCTGGTATGTAGTACGTATTGACAAGAATGTTCCACGTCTTGTCTAGAGGTATCTCCCCTGTCCTCCTTAAGTCTCCTGAATAAAGACCTGTATTTTTGTTGATGTCCTATTCAAAGAATTGATCAACGATGATTAACAATCTAATATATACCTCTATGTTTGACAGATCTAACATCATGACTGTGATCCAGATGAGTTTTAAGATAATTTAAAGAATAGCCCATTCCCCTTGGGAGCAAGAAGAAATCGCGTTCAACAGCTCCCTAGACTTGTCTATTCGGGTGGATAATGGCCTGGTCGATCGGGGCAACGCTATTCTAGGCCGATGTTTCTATTTTGAGCACCAAGGAGTAATTCACTAATCAAACTCCTAGTCACTGAAGGTATTGTTCCCTTGCACCTCATCAGAATGCCAAAACGAGCTGCTCAAATTGAAAAACATCCTGATTGAGTTACTCGGAGCGCGCCACAAATGGAACCTTAATGTGTTCTAGTGACTCGTTGACCTATAAAGGATTCAACAGATAATGAGCATGTCACTGGGCCCTAGATTGCCCAAGTCTTTGTGAACTGCTCAGATCTGCTCGGAGCATTTCTAAATCATTATGAGCTACTCTCACTGATAGATTTACCTTACGGCAGGCCTCCTAATCCTGTCCCGGGAAGATGATTCACTGTGGTTTGTGTTGTAATCATTTCCCAGGAGAACCCAACGCTCATCATGCACCACTCACCAGTAGTGGGTGGATGAAGGGCTGGACGTTCTGGTGAGCTGCTCAATATCACAGGAACTGCTCACGTCTAGTTAGGGTCATGGGGAGCCTCCAGATGGATGTGAAGCGGGACGTGTGTAGTAGCTCAGTGTTCCATGTCTAGTGAATGAGTAGATTATACTAACGTTGCATGGCCGCACAGTCTCTATGTAAAACTGTACGTGATAAAACTGATGGTGGTAGAGGATCTCTAGGAGAATACCATCAGTGAGGGCTCTGAAGTGAAGGCCACAACCCGCACGTTGTATACGTAGAATGGTCAGTTTATGACCTGGCAGCTTAAACCAGCCGCCAGCTGCGCCCCTTTTACTGGTGCTGTCAGTGGGCGGTGAGTGTCTGTGGACTGGGCTGGGGTAGGTAGATGTTATGCCATAGGTGGGCTGCAGTCTAAGGGGAATAGAGTCTAGAGTGGTGTGAGGGTAGAAGACGTTGGTAGGTGAGCAGTGGGGAGCATGGGTGTAACAGACACACAGTGTAATAGCAACTACCAAGGAAGGCAGTCGATGGCTGAAACATCAGCGTCTATGGACCAACACCACCTCACTGCTCACTGCCAAAGAAACTGCTGTCTCAGAGCCCCTCCTTCAGCATGCCTCCAGCCGCCCTGCTTCTTCTTCTCCTACGCCTCCTCCTCCAGTTTTTTTCCCCAAGAAGCCCACCCGCCCATCCATAACTAGGACGCACCCCCTTGTGGGTACACCTATCAGGTTGGTGGATTGGCGTTGACTGCTAATACCGTTCCTTCTCCTGCACCTCCCCTGTACTCCTAGTGTTACCCCTGCCTCTGCCTCCTGCTCCCTTTCCTCCTTGGCCAGGAGTGACACACGGCCTGGGCGAGTGTCAATAAGCCGGACAATCCCGGGCCTCAGCTGGCCCAACGTCGGCTAATGCTTCTCCAAGGTGAGTACGAAGCCCAAAGCCTATAACGGACACCCCGAGTCCGTATAGATGGATACTGTGGTTGTGGTGGTGTCTACCCACCCACCACCTACTAGCAGCAGCACCACCACAAATACCACCACTACTGCCCCGAGAAATGGTGGTGGGATGGGAGAGTGGGGGTGTAACTCTTGGTGAGTATGTTCAGCGGGCCGATTTCTGCAGGGCAGACCGTGGTGCCATGAGTGGTTGACGGTGTCAGGACAAGCAGGTCCGGTGTAGAAACCCACGTGTGGACCACAAGAGAGATTTGATCAGTGATTTGGGCAACACCAATATTGAGATTCCAGTGATTATTCCCTCCTATCTACAACGATCTGTCACTCTCTCTTCCTCTCCTTTCCCCCAACACGTATGTGGTATTATTGATTGAGGAGGTGATTGTATCGTTGCCAGGTCGGCACCCTGGAGGCAATCAGTGGGATCATGTGAAGACTCCCCTCCTGGCTGGGTTGTGGCCTGATTAAACAAGACCCGACGTGACGACGAGCAGCTATTGACCTGCTCAGAGCTGCTCACATGTCCAGCTGAGCTAAAGGAGAAAGAATGGCAGAGGAAGTGGCCAATAGGCTACATCCAGCATTGGCAATGCCCAAGCCTAGAGTAAAGATGAGAGAGTAGAAGGCCAATGAATAGTGCCATATATGCTATAGCATTGCCCAAGCTAGAGCTGTCTGTGGACGCATATCAGGCCAATAGACGACAAATTGGCATTGACAGTGTCCTGGTGTGGGCCAAAGCTCCGGTGAATTACTTAGATTGGGGGCTCCTTATGCTGTTGGTGCAACGCCATCCATGTGATGTAGGAGATTTATAGGCGTCCCTGTTCCCCAATGTTAGAGGGAAGAGTCCTATGGGTCGACTCACACATGCGGCCTTCTACACGTGCATTTATAGGCCCTGATGGCGCACGCAGACCACGCCCCTGACCACGCCCATACCGTACCACGTGGCGGTTAACGTGGGAGATTGTACTTCCGGCGCTGGATATGCACTGGGCCCCGGGGCTTCACTCAGGAAAGTTGGCGCTATACCTGTTGGCAACTGCATATATACCAGGGATGGACAAGGGCCTAATGATGTGGTTATAATTACTGCAATTGGTTGACAATTAGTGGGATATCGAATCAAATAATACTTGTCAATGAGACTAGTGGGAATCTCCAGGGTTGGATTGAGCAGTAGGACATGCATTCACTAGAAGACCATGCAAGGCCTCCGGGTGTAAGCAGACACAACGAGCCGCAGATGAGTCACAATAGAGAACCCTTTGAGGCTCATCGAGTAGTATAGGAAAATGGCAACTTTGACCAGGCCCATAAAACTGCAACATGTATAAAAATTTTGACCCGCTCTGCGAAAAGGGGTCTTAATGCAGGTTGCCATAAGTCCCCCTTTCTCAGTATATTACATGTATTATGTCAAATATATCAACCTCTTTATCCCAGCTTTATTTCAACACCACCCCATTCCTCGATATTTACCTTGCAGCGAATGGCAGACATGTTGTATGAGCCATGTGATATGATACATGTCAGTCCATACACTAATATCACCCAGTCTCTTTTCACCATATCAATGACGTACAGGCAGCATTGTGTGTCTGTTTTATACCCTACCCATAGCATCCCCCAGCCTGTACATGGGGCGGACACCCTCCCGACCTCCCCAAACACCCCCTACCACCACCCCTCCACTCCCTCACCTACAGCAATGCCCACCCACCCACTGTGTTCCGCCTGGGGCCTGCCAACTAAGCCAAATTTGGCGACTAAAATCAATAGGGGTGGGTTATGGGGCGACGGCCGGTCGGTCTGCTTGGTGGCCGGGCTAGAGGTGGAGGATACTGGAGGGGAGATCCCTGTGGTGTCGGCGTGTATGCTATCCACACCACCCACCAGCACATCACCCCTACTCCCTACAGCACCACACCACCCATTTAACACCATCATACCCTGCCCACCTAGCATTTTAACCATTTAAGGACGGCGTGATGGCTTAATGGTTTCTCTTCGTGTTGCACTGGTCTATGTATTGTCAGTGAGGATGTTGGTGAGTAACTCGCCAGCATGGTCAAGAGCTAGCCGTTCAGGAGTGTATCACCCCCTCATGGCTAAAGCCTAGTTCACCAGTTCAGTAAGGACCTCATGAGGTTAGGGTATCTACTCCAACCTTCACTGATAGATATACCTTTCTCATTAGGTCCATATGCTTATACGCTGAGTCGTATGCTTTTTACAGGGGACGGGGGCTTTAGGCATTGACACTTGGGAAACCTCATCAGTAGGCTACTGTGTACACTACCTCACATTGTCCCACTCAAAGTACCAGCCCATCACACCACCATCCCCTCTCCTTGTCTTTGCCTCCCCGTTAATGCTCCAGGACAGGGGCCAGAGCGTTGCCTTGTGATAAGGTTGACATAGGGCGTGGTTTCTCCGAGGTGGGGCTAACACTGTTACAGGTACCAGTGACATTTAGCCATGGCCACCACCTCTCACTCCCCAGGTTACAGGCCAGTGGGGGTAGGTGCAGCTGGGTAGCTGTACTGTAGAGCTCCTAGGGTTAAATAGCCAGCGCTGCCATGGGTATTGACGCATAGAAAACATATATCAGGGTGGTTGGAGATATTGTGTGGTTCCAAGCAGCACCTCGTTTATCCTATGCTCAGCATTGGTATTGGCTGTTCCAGCCTACAATTAACACATGTGCTGGATTATCATGTACATGTATTATTATGGGATTAAAAGAAAGCAGAGACTTACCACAACATTACTCTAACCCTATGAATTTTCTTTGTCACATTACACAAACAGGAGCCCAGCATTAAAACCCAGTTGTTGTTATGGACGTAATTGTCAGCCTCGTGGATAATTATTCAAGGTTTTGCACACAATTAGAATTGTGCCATTTAGTCGTTAAAGTTTTGTTGCTTTTGAAGGGCCATTAACGGAATTAAAATTGCAAATTCATTTCCTTTGTTTGCCTTTAAAGACCTATATGCTGTCCCAACAATTTTTAAAACGTGGTCTTACTTGGCATGTCAATTTTTTTTTCAATCCTTATCAAGAATGCCTCAACTCCTCAATGTTCCACCGTTTATTTATTTTTTCTGGACATTTCCCTTCAGAACTTCAACGAGCCGTTTTCCCGAACACAGGCATTTCAATAATTATCAAAAAGCCTACACCTCCCCATGGGAAGGCTTCAGCAGACAGCTCTTCTAGGGGGGTTGCACATTCGGGCTAATTACTTGCAAAATCACCCGAGGGGACAAGGATGAGCTTGTTTTGGAGCATCCAATCCCACTTTAAAAGACAAAATGTAAAATATAAAACTCTCAGGTGGTGGCTGTGTCCCCGACAGGCCTGGAGCTTAATTCAAAAGGCTTTGCCATCGCTACATATGAGATGTTAGTGATTTCCCTCCCATATTCTATACTGCTATGGTAAGGAAGGCCTGCCTTCCTTTCTGATAGCCAGCTACTTTTTAGTGAGCTATGTTAACCTCAGCCCTCCTTTCACTATTCCAAGCAGCTAACAACTGTGTAGAGTGTTAACAGGTCCACAGATAAAAAATAGCAGTGGAAGGTAAAAAATAGCAGAGGAAAAACTCTCAAGAGTGGCTACACTGGGGTTCTGCTAATTATATATACCCTGTCAGGTGCACTTGACCCTGAAATGCCCTTAATGCATGAGTAGACTCAAGAGCCCTCGAGCAGTCTGAGAAAATGCATTCAAGTGCCCTTAACTCATGAGCAGCCTCAAGAGCCCCCAAGGACTATCTGCAGGTGCATTCACTTTTGTGATGAGGAATATCCCCCTACCCAGGTACACTTGCACTCAGGGAAACCACTATCATTTATCAGTATAAAATAAGGGGTGGTGTTAGTACTGAAGTGGAATGGTGAAGGACTGCATAGTACTTCCTATTAGTTACTGGCGTAACACCACCAGCTATTTTATTGTAGTAACACTAGGTCTTATGAGATGGTAACAGACATGCCTACGTTAATATCTCATAGGTAGCAATGGCAGAGCCTTTTAAATTAACCTCCTGGAATATCACCATTACATAGTGGTGGCTGCATATGACAAGAACCATTCGTCATCCTTGTTGTCAGAATGTGTGACACCTGACACTAATCAATCTGTCACAGGTAGACAGCAAATAGGTAGTTCACTGTAGGAGTGCTGGTGGGTTGGCTTAGGTCTAGGTTTAGCATGAATAGTGATCCAGGACTGAATGTATGCACACAAGCATGGGCTTGAATCACATTTCCTCCTTGCTTTCTGATTATACGCAGTCTTTATGGTCAACATTACTTAGCCCTCCCAGATTATTCCAGAGATGATAGCTATCATATCTCAGCCCGGCTACAGATGAGGTACGCTTCAGTGCTATCTCTTTACAAGTAGCTGCATATTGCATGCAGGTAGGCTTAGTGCGAGGTGTGTCTGGTATTAATGGCCATGTCTGGGACCCAACACATAATTTATGTGGCTAATGGCCTGGTTACAAGAGGAGCCTGACTTGCTGATGGATCCATCAATGTGTACATTGGTACCTTTGATGTGCTATCCACTCCCTCATCAGCAACCATGCGCAATATGGTATGTGGAAGTTTCATAATATCGTTTCTTCCCGTATAATATTACTGATGAGTTCAAGCATTTCTTTTTTTATCCCACGAGACTAATGTTTAGCTAACCATATGAAGTTTATAATGAAGGAGATGCTATGGAGGCTTGTTTTATATGTCTTTGTTTTTTTCTTTGCCTTCTTTGCGTTGTTTCCTTTGTTGTGTTAAATATGGTAAATATGCATGGGAGTATACTTACATGCTAATTACGTTAACATTATTGAGAGATCTCCATCTGATTATGTATGATAACAAGGAACCTGTGAAAGAGAGGGGGAAGTATAAAGAACATAGTAAATAAAAGAGGCAGAATTAATCACATTGTGTCCTTTTGATAGGGTCAGATGCCATCATAAAAACACACCTACAAGAATTCATGTGTGATAAGAAGAATAAATGTGATAAATAGAAGAGAATAGTGAGCGATATAGAAACAGAGGAGTGAATGCAAGAGATTGAGGGAACTAGGAGAGATCTAGATCCAACAAAATCAGGAGATGCCTACTCTGGAGATTTTATCTGTGAATAGCCTCAAGGCCCAACCTCCAACAAGTCTAGACTAGATGATTTCCTGAGATGAGATGCCTGAGGCCTATCATGGGGGAGGGAAATAGGTTTGGGGGGGGGGGTCCTAATGGCGCTTGCTGTGTTATCATTAGATGCGGAAATCAGTTGAAGTAGCCAAGAATATGAGACAACAACTCACCATAAACCAGTTGATATTGAACTGCAGAGACTAGTCTTGTCAGTATGAAAGTCTGCAATATTTACTTTTCAGAAACTAGATTTAGTAAACAAAAACATGTTTTGACAACAAGAACACGCCTGAGATTGTACACAAAGCCTTCCCCACATAAACCAAAAGCTCACTTAACCTTTTATTTCCACCTTGAAATAATAACAAATGCCACCTTATAATCTGCGTTTGTCACTGTTTTTGTGAGAATAGCTCCGATTCTCGGTAAAAATCGCGTAGTGGAGCTTCACCTAGCCATGAGCATAGTGAAGAAACTATCAATTTGGACAGATTATCGTGGACCTCTGTCTATAATATATCATAAGCGATCATAGCTCACCCAACTGCTCGGAATGTCTGAAGTGTAGAATCATTCTACTAAAGGGCATTCTTTAGAAAAAGCCTTTGTTGTCATCAGGTAATTATTATAGCATCTGCATAGGGTGTCATTTCTACCACCACCTGTTACTATCTAGATCAGATTCTGTTCCTACATTGCTTTGACATACCTTTTCTATGAATATCATCCCTGATATGATACTGTACTGTAATAATGATTTAGACTGACTTAATAAATGTTCAATGTGGTATTCTATTGTAACCACAGGATGTTCAAAATGATCACGTCGGAGGTTTTAAGAAAAGGGTCCAATGTTCCAATGTACTAGACTAAGGTTCACATCTCAATTAAATGGTGGTAATGGTTAAAGTAAGGCGTTACTTAAATAAGAATTGGCATGCTATAGAAAAAATGTGAGTGTGTTAAGCCATTGGTAAAAAAGAACAGGAGTATCGTAGGACTTTAGGATGTCATGATATCTCCATCATGTGTATGACTCCGAATCAATAAATGGAGGCTTCATCAACGTACACCTGCCTTCTAACACTAGTATAACTCTTGTTTTACGATGCTAGGTAACTGATACTAGCTTTACGCCCATTAGAACGTCTTGAACACTAACGGCGAGCGATACCAAAGATAGCTCCTCTTAGACTAGATACCTTTACTTATTACCTCGGGAGGGGGGGGGGGGTCAGAGAAAATGATGCTCTGTACCTTATATCATAAAGAGGATAAAACGCACAGCTTCCGCCCTCATGTTACTCTTGTCTGCGTCTTTAGGATCATGTTGTATAAAAGATACAGACAGCCTCCACAGTGCCACCTGATCTCCACCATTCATCATCCCACTTGTCAGAATACGATACACTTGTCACAGCTTGACAACCCATAGGTTAGCCCATGCAGAGGTTGAGTCTCAAATAGATAAAAATGTACATAGCTGCATATAAATGTTTTCTCCAAGGGTAAATGCTGATCTCATGTCCTGATATCAAGTTTGAATATATATACACAGTTGCCATCTTACATCAGCCATTATATACTTCTAATTCTCAATGAATGAAAGATAAGAGAACGTTATTGGGGGAAGATTATGTACAATTCTAACCCAAAGGTTGTATGTTGGTTTCAAACTGGCCATGTAATAACGTAAAACCAAATCAATGTGTTATTGATGCATTCTTACGCCCTATGAAGTAGAAATGCATCTTATATTGTATGTGAGATAGCAGTATTGGACATTTTGAAGGAAACCATGGCACACTTCGGGTTGTAACAAATGTGCATGTTTTATGCATGTGTTTTGATGAAAATGCTTTTGGCAAGCAGTAACATGCATGCTTTATTTTTTGCTTCTCGTTTTGCTTTCGACAAGACCCTCCAGGCAATGTCCCATTCGCATAGCTATCAATTAAGGCTCTCTGCTATAGCGGCTGAGGATAAAATCCATTAGCTAGAAGACATTTTAATCTGATGGGACGGATTGGAAGGAGTCGGGCAAGCCTATGAACAGAGAAGCCACATTCCTGATTGTCGATGGCTATGTGGTCAGGTTATGGGTGCCTTAAATAGCTGTTTGATATCATTAGCACTTTGGATGATTAAAAGTGGTACAGTGAAGACATGGTTATATACCTTAGATCATTACTTATAGGGAGAGGCCATAAGAATACAAATATGCAATTATTAAAGACAAGGACAGAGTGTTTATAGAATGACACCTATACTGCTAGTCCGGTGAAAACTGGTTGCTAATATGAATTATACCATGGTTATCAAGTTTAGGCACTGATTTGCGGTGCCAAACCCGGATAAAGTGATGTATTTAGCATGCACTAAAGGCATCATGTGTGACACAAATTGTGTTGGCCAGAATAGTCCTAGGTTCAGTCTGCCCACCATGTACACCCCTTACAGCTCTATGGCGATGCCTGCACGACAGAGGTCAACGTAACATTTTTCGTCCGCACTGTCTGGTCCACTCGCTAAGGAAGACGCTCTATTTTGATTCACATCAGAGCTCTGTCATCGACGGAAAATGTCTAAATTAAGGAGAATAACATATGCTATCATAGATTTCAGCCCAGAGCGACTTATATATGTGTGTTTACGTTCACCTCTCTTGTCAAAGGCTCCACCTTTGCTGTATTTACAGTGTAAATGCGCATTCCGATGACTCAACAAGAAACCAATATGGTTGAGGACCAGCCTCTTCATGTCAACTCGCAACAAATAACATTGATTTTCATGGCTTTATAAGGTAAAAATAATTTAATTTAATGGTGGAAACCTTGGTATAAACGTCATAGTGCATGGCTAGGCTTCCACTCAGTCCTTTTATCCCTTAGATCAAGGACCGAGTCCTACAGGCTCAGTCCTTTATCTTGGATAAAAGGAGTGGAAGCCCAGCCATACATTATGCCCTTACTATCATGTCCTATTCACCCTATAGATTGGATCGTTGTCAAGATCAATCCCATATCGTTTTTATCGAATATCTTAGTATGTGTTCTCAAGAAGGAAGAATAAGTTCCATATTATGATGCATAGTCCAAATGTATTGACCCATGAAAGATCTCCCGAGTCGCTAGGTATGTTATACCATTTGTAAAATGATATCAAAGACAAATATATGGCAAAAATGAACCTCCTGGTGGAGAACCTTAATCTATTTAAGCAATTATACATCTTTCATGTGGCATATTAACTTGTTGTTCTCAGTGAGGCCCGTGGATGCTCCATTGATGGATCCGGTCATTCAGTCTACCTCTTATCTTCAGATGTATAAGAAAAGCAGACCAGCAGTTACGGTACTACCATTAGACCATCCCCTTTCTACTTTAAAAACTTTGCATAGCATGGAAAGGAGAAACACCGCTACACTGAAAACCTATGACTGCAGAAACTAATCAGTAGTGATCACTTTAGGGTGCTCAATTTGATGCAGACCAGGGAGAGTACCCCTTTCATCATATGTGATTAGTTCAGGTCATCAATACGATTACTTCAGGTCATCAATACTGATTAGTTTTTCACATGCTGAGATAATAATGACCTGGATAAGCAGTTTGATTGAAGTACAATGTTGCTCAAAATAAGAAATAAAAGAATAGTTTTGGAATTCCCCCGACCCCACCGTATCAACCTAACCCTCATTCATTTATTAGACTAGGTCTTCTCCTTGAAGATATGGGATTCATAGTTATATAAGTTGGAGCAGTTGATGCCTATCTTCATACTTCTTGATAGGACCATTGACAAAGAATAGGTGTTTATGCTCTGAATATGCCTATTTTACTTTCATTCTCATTTTACAACATGTCCCCTTTTCAACACAATTTTACATAACTTCCCCACTTAAAACTTGCATGTTGATACATTTATGGCAATTATTTATATCAATTTTACCACAACAATGATCTGAATTGTATGAGACATGTCACATCATCATAAAGTAGGGCCCCCTGGTGGGAGAAATGGTATGATCAAAATGATTACTTTCTTTCATCAATGAGGAATGATGACCTAAAGTCATCTGCATTGATTACTTTTCAACAAGCCTAGGTTTTCTGTGTATGGTCAGGTGGAGGTTGTACATAGGTATGAAGATGGGTCATCTGTAGGTAAACACCTCCGTATGAATAAAAACAAAAACAATGTTGAACCCCAGTTATTCCGGGAATTGATGAGAGGTGGAGTCAGTCAGGATTCCCGCGTGATACACTTCGGTCAGTCTCAAAGGAGTCAGAACAATTTCGCCTGGTAAATACAGTTTTCCTGCTTTATTTAAGTCCCCCTTTCAAGGGGACATTTATAAATGACGTCTGCACCATTGTTTCCCCCCGGAAACACTTGTGTTAAGCAGAACTGTAGTTATTTGGGAGCTTTTAGGCCTAACCCCTTATCCTAGATCAACGCCAGGAACTAGGTCACAGTGGCGTCCTTCTCCTGGGGCTCCCTAGGTCTGGACTCATCTGCACCCCCTGGTGCTAAAATGTTCAGTTTTCGGGGGTTTTAGAACCCCTCTGGTCGATCTGTTGCCCCCTGGCACCTAACAGACCAGTGTAGAAGGAGAATTTCCCTCTGAAACGGGCAGATTTCTATTGGATACTCCTCGGTACCAAATCGTTTGAAAAAGTTAAACATGTCCGTCTTTCAAGCTGAATATCGTGACAGATTCACACATCGGTCACGATAGACGTGTAGTGGAGATATGCCCTAACACTTATCTCACCTGCAGGGCATTTCAAAACGATATCTATAGCTATGGTTTTGAAATGCCCTCCAGAACAGCTCCATGCACTAATCAATTTCATATAAAAATTGTTAAAGGATAGTGCCCTAATATTTAGTCGTATGGATAATTTCCCATTGTCATTATTACGAGAAGGTCTCTGCTGAGTGGCAGGTCACCGTGAGGCACACCCGTATTTCACCTCTATTATTGGCCAGGCAGATAATAGGACGTCTGCTAATTGGACTTCATCTTTTCCCAGACATCTCCAGGGTGTTGATCAGATATAGACGGGCTATAGACCCGGTTATCAAAATGGTTTCAGCAATAGGCTTTACCCACGTGGTCATACCTACATAGTTCTACATCACGCCCATGCCTACATTGTCTCTTTTTCCATCTCCCCTTATTGATATAAGTCTTGGGTAAGGGACAAAAGGGAATAATCAGGCAGCTTATAACAACCATTGTTTTTCTTCTTTCCGTATAGCAGTATCCAGGTCATCTCCTTTCACTGATAAATCTTTTGTTTGGTGCACTTTGTGACTGATCGAATTGGCTGTCAACAAAAGGATAATGAGTCACATATATTGGAAACTATGCATGTTATAAAAACTTAAGCCAAATTGTATCTGGAATGCGTTTGTTCTTCAAAGCCAGCCATTAACAAAAGGTCATCTAATTGGTTTCCAATGTTTGCATTTTAAAGTCCCGGTTTTACGATCCGCTGACAGTTCTAAATACAAAACTGTACTTCAGGTACTTTGTGTTGCCTTTTTTTTTTACTTTGGATTGGCGTCCACCCCTCCCCACACACACACAAACTATTCGTGATACATTGTTAAATATTCCAGTTGTTTCAGCTCTTCAATGTATCGCCCCACACAGCTCCATTATTACCATAAAACCCGCATACTGTATTGGTAAGTTTACAGCTAGACTGCATCACACAGTTTGCACACTTAGTTGTATGATAAGCTGAATGTACATGAATAACTCCGAAAGAGCCTAAGAAAATGGCAGTGCCTCTTTGCCCTAGAAGGAATTGAATATTAGATCTACTGGAGCTAGTAGTGATGTCACCTTCCAACGACCCTCCATCATCCATGTTTTAAAATGTGTGGCACCTCATACTGATCAATCTGTAACAGTTAGACGGCAAAAGGGTCGGAGTGGGAGTGGATTATTGAAGTCTACATTTAAGAGCAGTGCTGGCTAAATGCAGGCAGTTGACATGCTGGCAATTTGGAATATTAGGTGGTACTATGCCAGTCAAAATACGAAGTGCCAATGAGGTCAATTAGATTATAAGGGTTTTAGCACATGTTCTACTTGGCTATACTTCTCTTTATGTGACGTCTTATTTATCTCTGTTTGCTATAAGAATGTAGCATTTTTCCCCAGACATCAACAGATGAAACATGACTCACCATCCTTTAGTAGTGGCTGCAAGCTGCATCAGGTGGGAGGAGAATGAGGTTTTTGTGTTATTAATGGCTCTGTCTAGTGGCCATCACATAATTCATGTGGCTAATGGCATGGCTACAAAGGGAGCCTTTTTGCTTGATGGATTCATCCATATGTACATTGGTACCTTTGATGTGCTGCCTACTCATTTATCAGCAGGGTTGTGGGATATAGAATGTGGGGCAACCATAAGCATCTATTATTTGTTGACCTCTTTGTTGCTGTTTGTGCTCTGCTGTGTTGCCTTTATGTCCTGGACCTAGGATTTGCCTTGTTATGAATTGTAGAATTAGAGGCCTGCCAGGGTCAGGGAAATAAGATTATCACAGGGGACAGGTTATTTAGTATGTTGTGAAATGAATAGAATTAGAGACATGGTGGAGACGAGGAATATGATTGTAGAATGAAGGTGAAGAAGAAATATGGTTACTGATGTCAGTGCCATGGGTGGGAAAGATAGCGCAGCCCAGCAATTCCTGCATATATGATAAGTATTAATATTTGTGATTGTACATGGTTGCAAATAGTATAATGCATATGCAATATTCTAAGGGAGGGAATATTAGACAAAGAGGAAAGAAAAGCAGAAGCCGTGTACAGATAATACACACCCCAAATCCTAACCACATCAAATATACAATAGATGATTTGTCTCAGGCCTATATCCTGTCAAATAAGTTTGGGACTTGTAGCACTGGCTATTATGATTATCGGCCATGCCACTAGTGGAGCTCAGACATTTGGCATCATTTTTGCCCAAGCTCCACTAGCGAAACACGGGCGCACGCCTCACAGGGAAAACTCCAAATAATTTGTTCTATTTGTTTTTGTTTACACACCATTTTTTTGTGAATTTTGCAGAAATGTCACGTCAATATTGCAATATCAATGCACCTGTGTCACCTAGAACAATGGATTTTGGCGTGTCGCCTGTGGCGCATCTGCATGTGTTTCGTGGAGCCCTGGCTTATACTTCTCAGGCAAGGTATCTCAGGGGTTAGAAAAAAGGCTCGATAAATTGCAGAGAGATATCCCCACTACTTTAATCTTTCATTGTTCATTGGGGCAATAAACCTACAAAGGAAATGACGACAGCTGCAATTACCCGCCTACCAAGAGTGTCAAAATAGCAATGCTGATGATACAAATGCGAAATGTTCATTCAATGCTCATAGGATGGTCTTTCCAGTGTATTACACGTAGATTCCGATCCTAGCTGGCCCTAGTTCTGCTGTAGCTTGATGATGATTCAAAATTGGGTCAAATTTTGCTGCCATTGCAGGGTCCCAAACGGAGGGTCAATGCAGAGCACGACGCCTGTGGGGCTTCCAGAACCCGGGCGATTAGTGTAACAATCATATCTCACCCCGTATCTCACCCCCGGGATCTCACCCCTCCCCCGCGACGGTAAAAGCCCCCCAAATGATCTTAAATTATGTAAATAATCACGATATATCTTTATAAATGAGTTTTGATCATTTCTGACTCAGGTAACATGAAATAAATACAAAGATTCACTCACAGTGGATCACATCTAGCATCCTAGTAATACTTTTAGTTGCTTAATGTCCAAAGTAAGTTTCATCAATCCTTTCATAAGTACTATCTGAGTACTGTAAACGTTGATTTGCATTCCATTTGACTTAAAATCTATTACTTGCTTTACTGGAATTGATATTGCTGCAGACAAACGCCAAGGCAATTAAGGTTCCTAGGTGTAAGATAGTCGATATCCCGAACACTTACAGTAATTGGCAAGGGCCTACTGAATTAGACTGAAATTACCTTTGTGAGAAGAATCACTTGGTCAAGCTGTAGAGCTACATTAAATATGCAGACAGGATGAGACTATGAGGAAATCTGAAAGCCTGAGAGGATTTCCGTTAAGCCAAAAACAGCTAGAATGGACTATCAGAAGGAGTCTCTATATACCATGCTGATGTTCACCAGAGTTCTGCTTTGCCTTCTGTGGGTATCATTTAAATATTTTAATATACTGGTTTCATAGAACTCATACATTGGGTCAGGGTGGCTCCAGCCAGGCTGACTCATTCCCATTAGCATATCAGCAACACACAGACCCCCCCCCATGTGAACGTCAAAACAGATAGAATCCCTTGTAGCCTCTTGACATTCCCATACTAAATTGTTGTATAAATCAGCTCCTAGAGCTCATATCTCAAATACTGCGGCATACAATATGTTGGCCAAACAGAGAAAAAAAAACTACTAGAACGCTACAAAGGCCATAATATGTTCGACATTAAAAACACAGGCCAGGGTAGCACAGTAGCAAGACACTTCAGTTCCTGCCCTAACACCACCAGGACCCCTGAAGAATGTTGGGATGATGTACCCATTATCTCTATTTTAAGTTTCATCAAAAGCCCTTCCACTTCCATGGAGGGCCAGTTGGAAAGAAACCAAGAGGAGAGCAGATGCATGCACTGTTTGTGCACCATCACCCCTCATGGGCTGAATCTACTTGACTAAAAGACAGAAGGCCAGTCTGACTACAAAAAAAAACGCTCAAAAATGTAAGACCCTCTAATCAGACCCACCATCTGATTGTGCAAGAATTAAATGACACTATTGCCATTCGGACATTGTCCTACCACACTAAGACTACTGCTGCTAAAGTGCAGTGTTCCACCACTACGTGGAACACATCGCCCCGTGAACAATAGCCCCAGGTTGCACCCCCAACCCCCAGTCATTGAGATACCTGTTTTTTTACCCTATTATTTATGATAAAAGGGTGGCACTTTCCCACAAATCCCTAATATCAATGCAGCTGTAGCATGACATTATTCAACCTATAAACACAGATACCATGCATTTTTGCCAGTGATCACTCTTATTTATTTTTTATTTTTATACTGATCATTCAAAAAATTCTACTTCAGACTCTATGCCCTTCAATATTGTAAATTCATGGCCATTAGAGTTTAACCAATCACGCCTGATGAGACACTTAGCTTGAAACCACATAACAAACACCCCTCTAATGGGCCCACATATCTGTGTTATCCACTTACAAAATCCCACCTGTCACTAAACATATGTTTAAAAACTGACATCATTGAGAACACTCACCAAGTACATATCTGCTGACTGAGCCTCTCTTTGGGATCTTGTAAGGGTCACATGAACAATGCATTGACCCCTCATTGGCTAATGCATTGGTTGCCATGGTACACACAGTGAATGCTCACAAGTCAAATCTGACACATTGTGGTAGCATTACCCAGAGTGTAGACCAACCGCTCTCTCCCTGCTAGAGCTCATATCTCTATACTCTGACAAAAGCCCGTCAGGCTTAGGGCAGTGTGCAGTCGTTCATACTTGGGAAATACCAGAGACACAGATAAAGATCCTTTGCAGTAGAGCAGATTGGAGGAAGAGATCATACAAAGATATGAAGTCCACCCTCATGTCAGAGCAGGAGGTTAATTCAAAAAGGGCCTGGGATCGCTACCTCAGCAATCATAGGTATTATTCTGCCTTATCCAATTAAGCGATCTTAAGATTAGACTGTCTTGCCTTTTCATAGCCAGCACTAAGATCGCAGTGCTCTTAGCCTCAGCCCTCCTACACCATTCCAAGTAGAACACACTGTGCACAGGGGGTAGAGGCCCATAGTGAAAGAATACCAGTGGAAACACTCCTTCTCACAAGAGTGATTACACTTGTAAGCATTCCCCTTCCCTATATGAGCTACTTATAGAGTATAGGGTGCAGTTGACCTCGTGGAGTATTCAAGTGCACTTCATGCCTGAGTAGCCTGAAGAGCCTCAAGGACTCTTAGCAAACGTCCTCCCTCCCCTCTATATGTATACAGTAGGGACATTCACTGTTGGGAGGAGCAGGAGTGTTCCCTATGAGTGCTCTTTTACTCAGGTGAAACCACTTTACAATTATTTCACTAAGATTGCAGTGATCTTACCGCTGGAAAAAGAATAGTGAAGGGATCTCAACACTTGCTGTGCCTGACTTGCCTGCAACCACTGCATTAGAATAGGTAGACTGGCTAGGTCTCATGATATGTGTGCATGCTAAGATCGCAAGGGGTAGAAATCCGAGGACCTTTTGAATTAACCTCCTGTGTCCTGAAGGGCCTTTGACATTAGATCCAAGCTGTCCAAGCCGTAGCACCTAGTGGGGACTATGTATCAATCCAGTTATCAGGATGTAAGATACCTGTCACAGGTACAGGCTCCCTAACACACAAGTTAGATGGCAGAAA
Source organism: Acholoe squamosa (assembly GCA_949317995.1). NCBI lineage: Eukaryota > Metazoa > Annelida > Polychaeta > Phyllodocida > Polynoidae > Acholoe > Acholoe squamosa. The sequence continues at coordinate 43,547,798 of OX439038.1, forward strand.
AAGGGAAAATGCACAGAAGGTGCAGCAGAAAAGGCAATGGCCATCACCATTCCATTTCCCTTTTCAAACTCTATGTAAAGCAGCCTAGAACAATGCACGGGGCTCGAGTATTGTATGTTCATTCCAGGATATTTTAATGAACATGCTGCCGAAAGGCATTAGGACACAAGGTATAGATCACAATTATTAGGTAAGACATTGACAGCAATGGTCATGTAACAGTTACATCTTTGTACCTTGCATTCTATGGGACCTTAATTGATATAATGAAGCTAAGCAAAGCTGTTATTAAGCCAACTGGCAAATGCAGTATATAAATTAAAGGGGCGTAGATCATGATTAGCTTTAATTAATTGAATCGTGATGAAGCCTGTGGGTAACAGGACTGCAAGCTTTCACACTGATGACAGTGTGGTCTAGGTTCACATAACTTACGGTTTGTGCCGCTCTATGATTTATCAAGCACTTACTATAATGAACAATTACATAAAGATGGAGTTTATTGTCTCTATCATAAACCATTTCATGCAAGGAGAAGCGAGGTGCACTGACCAGAAGGTGTGGAGTGACTGAAGATCCCTATAAGACCCCATTTAGTAGAAATGAGACTAATCTCATAAACTTACAAACTACAGTGGGCTAGATTTTCTGGGCACGTACAATTGGCATTTTTCACACTTTTGCATGCTTATGCACCTACAGAATAAAATATCATGGGTCAATCTATCTCTTGTTTCTTAGTCTTAGTGGAAAGAGAACACCCTTAGCGTTCAAATGCATGTTTTTTTCTGCACATCCGACCAATATATTTGGATTTGTGGGCCTCCAAAGTTGAAAAAAGGTAAAAAAAACAAACATATTTTACCAAAAGTCCAACTCTTTACAGCCACACAATATATCCCACAGGGGTTTTAGAACCTCCAATATACCTTTATTCATTAATATATTAAATTTGAGTTGATGTTTCAGGAGGTTTTGGAGTGTTATAAGGATATCTTTTTGTTAATGCAATATTCAGTGAAAAATGACACTCAAATGTCCATCTGACAGTTAAAACAAAACCCGTCCATAATGATAAACTAAGACATTCAATACATTATCCTTATACTACTTGCAATTGAGGGGCACTAGGGTGGTTAAGGTGGTGCAAAAATTATTTTGCTGCAGCCAGAAGTTTTCCCTCTACCCAAGAGTGTATTCGTATACATGTTTTACTGTCGTAATGTCCATCCAACAGTAAAAATACAGTTTTTCAAAATCTCAAAGTTTTGCATCTAATTACATCTATCGTGTTTCTTAAATAGCATTTGTACCAGTATTCCCCCTATAAAGGTGGTGTAGACCCTCCAATGATCTAAAAAGTGTCCATCAGACAGTTTTAATCTGGATTTTAGGGTCTATTTAATCCAATGTTGTGCCAGGTTGCTGGTTGATGGGACTAGAATGATTAATTGTTCCTAGAGTAGGCATGCTGAAATTAATGTAGATTGATTTTAATGAGTATTTGAGCATTTTACAGAGAACTAGAGAGAAAATATTGTATGTGACTAAAAATTTCCTTTTTTCACAAAGTGGCTAAGGTTTATCAGCCTATATCTCAAAAAATAAGTTGATGTTGATGTTTATTTTTTTATAATATCAAACCTGCATACTGTATCAGCTATGAAACCAAATTAGGAGTTTCTGTGATGTACATTCGGGTATTAAACCTATATCACTGATTAAAACTGTTGGATGAACAAAAAAATGACAAATCATAGTCACACAGCTATAAAGATGGATACAATAGAGATTAGTGTGTATAAATGGTGGTTCCATGGAGCCAAGATGTTGCTCTTTCAATGTAATAAGCTCATTAAATGTTATTCTGAGTTTCATTTTTGAAGCCTCCTCAGGGAGATTTGTACATGCCCAGAAAATCTGGCCTAACTTGTATACAAAAGGCGTGGAATGACTGATGGTCCCTAAAAGACACCATTCTGGAGAAATAAGACTTGTCTCATAAGTATACACTACTTGGTATTGGGTAACCTATCATACATTTATGAAATAAGCAAGTTATCACATATCGGCTTCAGACAGTACTCTCACCTTGGTGGGATTTTTACTGCAAGAATGTGGATTTACACAAAAGACAAGCAGCTATGCAATGCGCATAATGACGACATGATTACCCCTCCCCATCTTCATATTCATAAGTAATGATACATGTAAACTTCCCAAGTACTTACCTCCAAGGCATTAGAGGCACCGTTAATCATTGACATGTCCATTCAGTCTCGTCCATGCTATAGTGACTTCCCATTTGCAGTTGTAAAACAGCAGCATTGTAGAAAAAGAAAGCCTTCTATTATATGGATGTGATACTAAGGTCAGGGCATGGGTGCTCTCAAGGGCATAGATATAGACCTCTAAAGGTCTCGTCACCAATACAGCCTGCACCTTAAGGAGAGCCAAACACCCTATTCCATTTCCACAGCCTTCTCAGACGAACTGTCTCCACCCCGGATACACTGGGACTATTCCTTAGCACTAAACGTGGTGATTTATAGACTACTTTTGATTATCTTTTTGTATGGCATGATAGTGTGGAAATGCCCCATCAAATGTTACTAGCAACTAAACACCGCCAGGTGAGAGTTTACTTATGGACTAACTGGCTCAAACCTTTAGGATTCCAGCACATTCCTACATTTCAATGCCTCATCCATCATCTTTATCATTTGTCTTCAGAATCATCCTGCTTCTCTCTGGAGAAAATAGGAAAAGTGGAATTTCAACCGGGAATTTCAATGCATCGACTGATATACAGGAAAATGTTATGAATATCACAAAGTGATTTTCATAATAATCATAGCTCATAAAACTCTGTACCGCTCGTCTATGCCTAACCTGTTTTCAGGAGGCCATTTCTCAATATACTACGACTGCACACAGCCACTACGATTAAAAAATGCCAAGAATGAGCCAGGCTATCGTAGGAACCGCCCTATGACTGCTGATTACGATTAGCAGCTATGCAGTAATTACATAAGGTTTAGTAGGGCAGTTGTACTGGTGCAGACATTAGGGACTACTAGTTCATGGTGCTGTTAAGGCCAAATTATTAGGTTCTCACTACGATTTTAAGGACAGCAGTCGTAGTGTGTTAAGAAATGGCCTCCTGGTCTAATCCGCGCGGATGATCTTGGGGTAAGGAGCATGGTATATCAGTCAAATTGAAGTTTAGAGCCTGCGTCATTCCAAAGTATCTATCACTCTCAATGGTCATTATCACGAGGTGCTCTCTCCCAATTATAATTCCAGTACTTCGCCAAATAGAGGGGGGGGGGCTTTCAATATACAATATAATCTGTATGCCACCACAAAGCCACACGATGTCAGTGTTAACATCCATGAGCGATTCATTTTAAAACAAGGGGTGGGGTGGAGCGGCTCAGACTCGATAATGAGATCCCTGCTGAGCGGCTTAAAGGATAATGAGGCATAACAGTATTACAACCAACCTTTTTAGCATTGGCCAGGGATGAGGGAAGCCTATCCCCTACCTGTCATAACACACGTCGGCCCCTAATTGGATGCCTCCTAATTGGAACACAGTTGTCTCATGGCCACCGTGTGGCCACCGGTCACCGGCCAACCCTGTACATGAATGTCACAATAATACCTGCCCATGGAGCTATATCCCTTAGTTTCCTTCCTCCCCATCTTTTTCTCAGTTATGTTTGAATATCATAACTATCTCAGGTAGAGTATGCTTTCGCTGGAAGGTCTGATTAGCATTTCATAAAAGAAACATAAATTTATTGTGAGGTTCGGAGGTTCGGGACAACCTATCCATTTCCCAAGGTTTTACCCATATGGATACGAGTTACCATCTCAGTGGGGTGTTTCAGAAGCAGGTAATGTTTACAACCGGTCATAAGGAGATATGATAGCACTTTTAATAGTGATTGTAGGCTTATAACTGCATGTGTTTCTAAAGCATTACCATTATCTTACTGTGTCTATAACTATATGACTGGCGAGAGATGATAATGGTTGCAGTTGTAAGTTTAGAATCTAACAGTTTTAGAAACAGATATTTAATGTTCATTATCATGTCCGGCTTCTGAAACACCCCACTGAACTAACTGTTGTATGAAATATATGTAATGCCAATGCCACGGACTTTTAAAGCATTATGGAACCATAAGAATCATTAATGTATTATTTTATTATTATCCCAAGCATACTGATGCAACCCCTACACGTCAAATGTTTCAAGTAAACACATGTATAATGGAGTCCAAATGTAATTTGGAGGCCCTCATACATCTCATTGTACTGGGTCCCTGATTGACATTGTCATGAGTTCCGCCTATCAGTGTATACATCCTACCTCCAGGGAGTTTTCTGACTGATTAATCTGGGCCACAAGACACTGGAGGGACCTGGCCTGGGGCAGGGGTGAGGTGGGAGGCGGCTGATTGCTATTGTTAGTCAGAAAGATTGACGGGGCATAGCGCCTTCATTATGTGGAGTAGGACGTGTAGTGGCATGGTAAAAGGGGTGCGGAGGCTGAAGTTATCGCAAAAACAAAGATTGTGTGGACATGATCTTTAACCTTGGGACAATCTGTGCTTGTCTTCAAGTCCAACTTGAAACCACATGGAAAATAATAACACGTGAACATGGTTATAAATTGGGAGCTCTGCCTGGGCAGTGCAAATGTGTCACCTGAACTAGAAATGATGAACCTCGTTCATTTCATTCTTTCCATGACCTTTCAGATTTTCGCCAATATGATGGTAGGAATAACCCATAGAGCAAGTAAATCACCCCCCCTTCCGGTCCGATACATGACGACATGCACGCTCGGGGGGGGGGGGGGGGGTCAGGGGAATCACTCACTAAATGTTACTGACAGGGGTGTGCAGCTGGCAAGGCCACTTTTTGGCCAAAATCCCTCTCAGCAAGGGTCAAGTTTAAGTCAAAATCTCTCTCAGCAAGGGTTACTTTTAGCCAAAATCCCTCTCAGCAAGGGCCACTTTTCCCAAATTTCAATAGTGCATGTCAAAATAAACAGCAGTTTTCGGAATTTTCACCAAAGCTTTTTGCAAAATATAGTCACTTTTGACAATATTTCCTTACTTAAGGGTAGATTTAAAGAAAATGAATCTAAACGAGCATATTCTTAACCCTTTGGTGCCCAGAATTATTTGAAGATTTTACATTATTTCACAATTGTACTACTTAGTTTATAAGGCCATGTGTTATTTTGATCTTCTTTTGAATTGGGCTCTGTATTACATTTTCTGAACACTCATAACTCAGTAGAGACTTTCAGTTAAGGACATGGAATTTATTGGTCAGGTCTGGTAACCATAGTTACCAACACATTTCATTTGTTGTTATTTGGTAGTATGTGGTCTCTATTGTGTTATATAACCCCCCCCCCCCATCCTTCCCATAGTCCCTGCAATTCTGAGACCTGAGAGCATGTTCAAATCTGATTCTGCCTTTATGTGTACTGCCACTCAGGAACCATAATGTGCTAGTAACAATGCATGCATTCTCTATGGATATGAACAGGAGGCTGTTGCGAAAAGATTTAGAATTCAATTCTCACTGTAACTAATGCATCTTCCAGTTCCTTCCGATTCTCCACCCAGGGAGACCAATTCCCACCTTATACTGTAATGGAATTTACTTACTCTGAATTAGACTGCATTGCAAAAAGTTGAGGAACTGGTTCCATGATTAATTCCACCTGAATGCTTCCCATAGTCGAAAGGCCAGGGAATTGGAGAAAGGAACTGTCTGGGAATTGGTTCTTGATTAGGAAGCATTCACCAGTTCCTGACCACTCCTAAACTACTTCTATGACCAATTATCTTTTGGCAACCCAACAGGCAATTGATTCCCTGATGTCAGTCAGTTCCATTTTGGGAATACCACCTCCGACAAAATCGTTTCCAAATGTTTTTGCAATAGCCTGCAGTTCTTTTAGAATCTAATGGGAGTATGGGACATTGGATATATATGACCCAGCATAATATGCTGTCATGTCAGGTCTTAGCCCCCTGGAGGGTTGTCCTCTAATGAATCACATAATTTGACAGCTTACTTTCAAGTTTTGACTCCCTGTGTTTGGTATAGTGAAGATCAAGCAAAATGGATGGTTGTATTGCAATTGGGAGGTCATGGCCGTTCTATAGAGGGTCTAACCTTGCAGATTGGACTAGTAGAATTATCTGGATGATTATGTTTTTCAATATACATGCATTTAAGCCCAAAACCGCGCATTTAAGCGTGCTTGGGCACCTAAGGGTTAACCAAAATCCCTCTCACCAAGGGTTAACTTTTTCCTGAAATCCCTCTCACCAAGGGTAAGGGGTGTCGGAGGCGAAGCTGCACACCCCCGTCAGAAAAAAATTAAGTGCCCCCCCGGGCATGCATGGGTCTAATTCCCTCTGATAATATCCTGATGTGTGCACCTGCAGGCTTTGTGTCTATCATCTGCCCTCCGGTCCTTTCTATATGTGCTTACCAAAATAGAATAAACCAGGAAAATGGGCCATAAACTATGACAGAAGGCATTTTTTCTATCGGTTTACAGCTTCCAACCAAAAGTAAACAAAAACCATTGCAGGCCCTCTGGTCAAACAAACCACCCCTTCCTACCATATAAGCAACCATCCACACTGCCAAAGTAATAAAAGATCCCCTTCTCCTCACAGCCAACAAAGATATGGAAGTATGGAGAGTGTTCTCCCGGTGCTTATTGATTGTCATAACAGAGGGGGTCAGAGCTGGTTTTCTATACCAACAAGCTGCACTGTTGCATTTTGTAAATGAGGTCGAAAGGGGGGGAGGAAGTGGATGGTGGTGGCGCCTAAAAGTCAGATCTCTATGGAGTTTGACAGTCATGGTGGATTATTTAGGAAACTGGCCATGGTGGTTTAGCAAAAGGCGTGACCAGACTCTGGAAGCTGTCAGTATGAACAGGGTGCTATTCTAACAGTAAAGTTGGCTTTGATGCGTTTTGCATTGTCAGAGAGAATGGGTAAACTCCAGCGTATTAAATAGAGTCGACAAAGGCTGCTTGGTATATAGTAGTCTGGCATTCTGCCTTCGGACCTTTGTTCTAAATCCTTTGTGTCTAACCCCTGCTTGAGTATCGGAGGCCTTGTTGGTTGTACGAGCTAGACTTTCTGAACCATACTAAAGGCAGTGTTATGTGACATTTGTTTTCAGTACTGAAAACGTTTATTCTGTATCAATGACCGATAACCTTTTGTATTTCAGCGCACAGAAACATCGGTAGTAGCTAGTGATTACAATGCCAGGTTATGGATATGAGAAGTATCCGTAACATTCATGAGATGAGATGTGATTTAAAGGAAGATGTTGCATGAAGAATTCAATACACAGGGGCAATGTGTCCAGATGCGGCATTGAGTGGTATCGTAAGATTAGATGGATGTAAGTAGTATAGTAAGATGTAGCACGGATGGTTGTAAGAAATATAGTGAAATGCGGCAAGGAAGGATGTAAGAAGTAGTGAAGTGGGGCAAGGGTCATTGTAAGAAGTATAGTGAAATGTGGCAAGGATGGTTGTAAGAAGTGTAGTGAAATGTGGCAAGGATGGTTGTAAAAAGTATAGTGAAATGTGACAAGGATGTACTGTAAGAAGTATAGTGAAACGTGGCAAGGATGGTTGTAAGAAGTATAGTGAAATGTGGCAAGGATGGACTGTAAGAATTATAGTGAAATGTGGCAAGGATGGTTGTAAGAAGTATAGTGAAATGTGGCAAGGATGGACTGTAAGAAGTATAGTGAAATGTGGCAAGGATGGTTGTAAGAAGTATAGTGAGATATAGCAAGGATGATTGTAAGAAGTATAGTGAAATGTGGCAAGGATGGTTGTAAGAAGTATAGTGAAATGTGGCAAGGATGGACTGTAAGAAGTATAGTGAAATGTGGCAAGGATGGTTGTAAGAAGTATAGTGAGATATAGCAAGGATGATTGTAAGAAGTATAGTGAAATGTGGCAAGGATGGTTGTAAGAAGTATAGTGAAATGTGGCAAGGATGGACTGTAAGAAGTATAGTGAAATGTGGCAAGGATGGTTGTAAGAAGTATAGTGAAATGTGGCAAGGATGGTTGTATAAGTATAGTGAAATGAAGCAAGGATGATTGTAAGAATTATAGTGAAATGTGGCAAGGATTGTTGTATGAAGTATAGTGAAATGTGGCAAGGATGGTTGTAAGCAGTATAAGGTCGAATCCCACGTGGCGATTTAGGGCTCCAATATGTCTTCGATTTTGCCTTTTGCATTCTAGGGGCATTCCTGAGCCCCTAGATCGCAAGGATAGGTGCCTAATGGGTCTTAACTCACTGTCAGATTCAATATAAGTTGAGCAATCCTTGCGGTTTAGGGGCTCATGAATGCCCCTGGAACGCAATGGACAAAATCGCAGAGATATTTGAGCCCTAAATCGCCATGTGGGATTCGACCTAAAGTGAGATATGGCAAAGATGGATGTAAGATGTATAGTGAAATGTGGTAACGATGGATGTAAGAAGAATAGTGAAACGTGGGAAGGAGGATTGTAAGAAGTATAGTGAAACTTGGGAAGAAAGGATGTTTATAAGAAGTATATTGAGATGTGGCAAGGATGGATATAGGTTAGTAAAATGTGGCATTAATGGATATATGAGAAGTATAATGAGGTGGACGATTGAGATGCGATATGGATGGATATTTATAAGTAGTAGTGATATGATTATGAAGTCTAGTAAAAGGTACAGTGAAATGTGGTAAGGATGGATTTAATCACTTAAAACCCTCCGGATCATTAACCCATTAAGGCCTGATGTTGAGAATACTCAACATCCATGTAGGGGCGGATGTTGAGTATTTTCAACACCATGTAGGGCCTGATGTTGAGTATAATCAACATAGATATATAATGTGGTAGCCATGTTTGGAAATTTAAGATAGGCTTAAGTGGATTGCTATATTTGGTATGATGATGTTAATTACCTATTTTGGGGCCGAGGAATTCAAATATGAGAAGTTAACAGTGATAAAGACATTGTAAAATTGTTGAAAATGATATCAAAGTCATTGAAAGTGTAATATACCTTGAACCCTCCCGCCCCCTGGTAAATGTACTGATCAAAATTCAGTCCCCTAGTCTTTCAAAGTACTCTCATAGCCAGCCCTTAATGGGTTAAAATCGTCAGGTTGAGGACCTAAGGTCCTCAGGCATTGTCAGAATGGTACAGACAGGGGGCAGACCCGGGGGCAGCACTTTGAATGGACTAAAATCACTCAGTCTACCTCTCATTAGTATGAAATTATGTTAATAATAATATTATGTATCTATCTCACAAGGTGGCAGCTATGTGCCATTATACCATGGTTATCACGTTCTTGATTTGACAGTGCCGGGAGCAGATAATGACGTTCGAATAGTATGCGCTAATTGAACACATGTTGACACTTGAGACGAGAAGACGTGACAGCAAGTTGACAGTGAACAATTTAATTTGATATAAAAAAAACTATAGCAGTAGGAGCTTAATGCGCATATATGCTCAATCTACACATTATATTCTATCACCTACCTTTAATTCACCATGATTTGACCTGTATATTTAGAAGGATTGAAGATATGAAAATCGAATCGAGCGAAATTTCTTCGTCATGTTGACTGCGTAGCGCACAGATTATTTACCTCGGCGAGACACAAGTTGTCCCGTTCGCATATGCTCTAAGGGTATTCTGGCTGTCGTGCGCAGTCCTTACCAGCGGTTCTACTATGAAAATGCCTGTAGGACACACGCTGAGGTAACACTTGGCGTCCAAGCAGCCTTGTCATCTCACCGAGAAACCAATATGGCGGAGGACGGATTAGGTCCACTCGCAAGAAATAACATTGATTTTCATGGCTTTATAAGGTAAAATAATTAATTTAATGGTGGAAACTATGGTATAAACGTCATATATAACAAATAGAGATGCACACAGTGATTCTATGGGCACTCGGCCTACGGCCTCATGCTTCTTATCTGCCCATAGAATCACCTAGCGCAACTCTATCTGTTATATATGCCTTTACTAATGTTTGATGATTCAGAGTTATGACGAGGACTGAAGTAAGTGATGTGAGTCGTACAACGAGATGTGGGATGGAAGTTAAATGGATGTGAGTAGTATATGCAAGCATTAGAATGATGTCTCCGTATAAGGAGCATCCTCAATTCTGAATGATTTACAGGCTGCCCTCTGAGTCTAAAAGGGTTGCGGTTCTTGACTGATTTCCTGAGACCCTATGGAGCTGCTGTAAACGTCTAAAATGGTATGAAATTTATCCACGGCACTTTATGGTAAGTGACATGAGTGTTATGATAAGATGTGGGGGAGAATGGTATAATATCAAGTAGTAGTCTAGTGAGATGAAATTAGTGTATAAAGATGTGGCATTAGACTTCATTTGGAGTAGTATTGTGAAATGTGCGATAAGGTGATACAGGTAGTAAAGTAAGGTGTGTGGCCTTGACGGGTGTGAATGTAACATAGTGGGATACAGAGAGGGGCACACATGCAGTGAGATGTAGTATAGCCTATTATAATTGGTTTGGCCCCTACAAATAATTATAATAGCTTCCATCCACAGCCAGCCACTACCCTTGAGCCTACTCCATCCATGCACTTACACACTCACATGATATACACAAACACCCTCCCCTATCCACACAACCTATACCGGGTGTGAGGGATTAGCAGTGAGGTCATCCAGGCCTCGGTTTCTAATGTCTATTTTCCACCACTTGATATGGTAGTCATATAGGCCAATTGCAATAAGCACCTCTGTCAGCCGACATACAGTCACACCCTTGCAATAAATGCTATGGCAATTGCAGCGGCCGACAGCGTTAGTTTGTCTGGTCGGTCGGCGAAAGACTGCACATATCAGCCTCAGGTGATGGAAAACGGCCCTTCCTGGCCGTATTTATAGCTGGGCATAAAAAGCACTTTATAGCCACTGACTCAGGTGTGAACCCTAGCCACCAGTAAACTCTCACCTCCCGTGGAAGTACAGCCATCTGCCACCCTGGAGGTGGCCAAGATCTGCCTTACTACTGCTGTGTACTACTATGTGGGAAGGCTAACTGCACAATATTGTCAGTAATTCTCATTGCCCTTCCATGGCGTATAAGTGTGTCTATTAGCCTTCTGTTATCGCACGAAATATTCTCTTTATTGAGCTCTCAACATATCTTCTACAAATATATTATGCCGAATGCAATGGTTTACATTTGGAAAGAATTCACTTTTAAATGGCCTGACGTAAATCCTTCAGCATGCTCAGATGTACAAGTTTGTTATTTTTCTTTGCATTTGTGGGATTATTCCTTATAGGTGCGGTAGTAGACACCTGTGCCCATTCGTCATCTCCAAATGTCACGTGCACTGGGAGTAGGAACAATAGTGCCCCCTGGAATAAGGTGCCTTTTAGCAGAACACAAAAGGGGGCCTTTTAAAAATTATTTGATGATAGATAGGCTGTCAATGCAAGGAACAGTAACTATTTTCACAACAGGATGGTTTTGTTTGAAAAGAAAGGAAACGGAAGTTTCATATAACAGCTATGTCTGAATGACACTTTCCAAACCTTAGCCTTGAATCAGCTATAGCCACCTGTTTTATACCCCACTCTACTATACTGTATCTATATCAACCTGGCGAGGCTGACAAAGGCCCTGTCTAATGAGTTCACCCTGAGCGGGTCCTAGGCTTAAATCAATAGTGGTTGTTGGTTTATTAGGGAACAATTGATACGTACCTGTAGGAAGAAGTGTAATCCTGGAGGCTGTTGCTCCTATAGTAAAAGGAAGAGCTGGCTAAAAATGCCCTCATTTCCAGTCCTTTCTTTTCATGTAGCTATAACTTGTCCCTTTTGTTGCTCACAAGTGGTCATTCAAGTATGGTGCTCAAAAAGGGGGATTTGAGTAGGTACCTAGGTGGGAGAAGTCAGTCAGTACTATAAACTATAAATAAACTATAGAGTGTGTGACATGAGTAGGTACCTGGTAGTGCAGCTCTATCTATTTTAAACAAGGCAGTTGACTTTTCAGACTAATGTGGTGAGTGCAAGTACTTAGGTGAAGCAGTGCACGACTTGTTTAGACAAGAGGGCACATACTCACAGCTCTTTTTACAATAGGAGCAACAGCCTACTGATTATACATACCCAAATCACATATAAGGTATTGGGTGAGCTACTCTAATGATGGTTGTAAAACCACATCTAAGATAGAGGAAAGGAGGCATGGGGTGTCAAGAATAATTTAATTGAAAGTTTAATGTGTGGCACTAATGTTGGGCATTATACCGCACAGTCAGGGGCCTTGCCAGGTTGTGATAGATTCAGTATACCCCCTACCTTGTCCCTAATGGCCAGTTTACAAGATGGAAACGGATCGTAAGACTGGAGACCCCAGGCCCTAGAGGTGGTGTATGGGAGCGAAGGATACCTAGCCCTGGGTGAGAGGTCAGCCTCTGGAGGTGTGCCCTACCATGAGCTGCTCACCAGTAATCTACCCAGTGATCCGTGGGGGGTCGGTGAGCTAATGGCCCGATCATTTACTGTTCCTGCCTAAGTTTACAGCCCACTAACTACCCTACCCACCAGCCAGAGCATCGCTAAAAACAGTAGTTCTCACCTCGGCCACGAGATGGCAGGATAGAAAAGGATAGGATCTGACATTGACCCAAAGGTTTAATATGACCTTGACCCTGTTTCTGACCCGGGTGCCTGCAGTTCATGTCATCTAGGAACACTTTGACTATAACTCAATCTCCAATGCTTCTCCCACAGGTCTGAGCCCCGCACCCCAAAACCCAGGGTCTGCATCACAATCTACCCACTCTGTCATCCATCCCAGTTGCCCCTACCTCACCCCAGAGTCACCATTTCCCCAGACCTGAACGCCCATACCCATTTAATTGATAGCTTCGGGGCCTATGCTTGACAGGCCTTGTCTTATTTGATTGGCCTTCTGGGGAATGCAGAAGGCTTTCTTCCCTTCTAGGGTATTAGGTTCGTTTGCACTCAATCAATTCGATTTGGAAGTGGAGAAGGGATGATGCTTATTCAGCCAACGTATGGAAACTAAAAGAATGCTGCAGTTTTGTACGAATTAATCGATTCCATTGAGTTTTCCATCGTTGGATAAAGTCACTAGAGACACTCCAGGAGGGGGCTTAATGGAGGTGTTGTAGGCAATCATTAGATTTAGCGGCAGTTGTGAATTAATAGGTTAAACTTGCTTACCCCATAAGCAGATTGTGTGCTCCATCCATCTGCTTCAAGTCTATGTTAAGCACAAGAAGTACACCTATCCAAGCCTATCTCAGATAAAGAAATAAGAAATGAAGTCCTCCAGCTCTGAGGAAAGTTTCTTTTATAATGCTTTATAGACTGTTATGGTCCCAACAGTGATTAGATAGAACAGTTATGATGATGGAATGCCATGATCAAAAGACCGGTAGCGGAGTGGGATTGAACAAAAAAGCATCTCTATTGCCATGAAGGCTATGCGTTTTAATTGGATGTCTTTAGATGAAGTATGTCTCCTGGGATCCTTAGGTCTGTGCCTCTTTCCATGTGTTTTTACTGTGTCGTTCTCTCATCAAATTGGTTATGCATGGTTTCTGGCTCAAGGAAAAAGATGCAAAACTAGGCCTACATCCCGGGCCTACATCTGAAGTAGTTTAATGGCACTTAGCCGTCTTGTTCATCAGTGGGTCTAATTTCCGAGCAACTAGCTTTGTAATTAATGAGTAGCTAGAAAACGACAGAATAAGTCTTGCAGAAAAAGCCAATAGGCTATCCCTTACCATTTCTGTCGTAGTGAATCTTTGTACATCCACCTTGAAACGAATTACCGTAATACCCTGTGTATAAGGCACACTTTGCAGTCTAATTGCAAAGAAGATGCACCCCAGCTAAGACAAATCCCATCAGATGCATCTGCTGGCAAATTTTGATGAATTTATATTGGTTCGAAATCTTCATATATTATAGGCCTAAGGCACAACTTTGGAGAATCTATAAGGCGCACTAGGACGTAGTGTCTTTGTCAATTCAAAGGAATTTTATGTTAGTAGGCAGGCATAATGTATTACCATCTTTGAAGGGGGCTGTCAGTCTGGTTGGTTATTCTCCTACCACTGACATCATTAAACAACATTAACATTTCAAACAGGTTGCATTATATCGCTGTGAGTGGGAATGTGTTGTGCTTCACTTCAGCCACGGGACAAATTACAAATTGTCCACAATCTATCAACCCAAATTGTCCACAAAACACATTTTGATCACAAGTTTTTTTTTATTACAAAGTATCCACAAAACACCTTTTGTCCACAGTGCATGGTAACAAAGTATCCACAAAATACATTTTGTCTACCCGATATATTAACAAAGTGTCCACAATTTACATTTTGTTCACAAGGTACAATTTATCTATGGACACATTGTGATAGTTTGTGTGGAGAATATGTGCTCTGTGGATATCTAGTAACACATTCTGTGGACATATTATGATAGAAAACCTCAATATGATTTCAACACTTTGTAGGGCTAGACAGAAAGTTGTTTGTATGGTTTTGTGTGGCAAAGGGGGTATTTTTAACATTACACTCTAGATCCCAATCCGGTGTGGAGACAACCTGGCCTTGCCATGAAGGAAACACTGTCTGTTAACTGAAGAATTTGATAAAAAAAAAATCCCAATAACAAAATTAATGCAAATGATGCAGGCATCTATGGGCAAATGATGGATCTGAATGGCTGAAGCTCTAGGCAAGGTCAAAATAAACTAGTCAAATGTCTTGAACAAAAAGATCAGATGTATTAAGGTTACAACTGAGTTAGAGAAGCCGTGGGTATTACTGGCATGGAGGGTATTACTGGCACCCTAGCATTGTGCAACTGATTTAGCAATATGCAAATGATTTTTAGATACTTTTTCACTTCGAGCCAATTCTTTAGACTTTTCTCTCCCAGCCTATGTGCAGAAAAGTCAGGTTTGTAGGTCATGATATGTCCCATTGATTTTGTAGTTACTGATTCACCAACCAGCAGAAATGAGGTTTTATGGCTTTTGCTAAGTTTGTGCTGAACTTGATGCCAATGTTTACTCCATTCAAATTAAATCTCAGAACAACTTTGGGGATATTTCCCATACCTAAGAATGCCATTTGCCTCCCAATACAGTCAATTTGAAATTGATGTCAATAATGATGGATTTGACAGGGGGTGCCAGTAATAACAACAGATCTGCTCAGTCATTGGTATTAATGGCACCCTATTCAGGGTACGGACTGCATGTTTTCTCTCCATTTGTCACTGGACTGTACATGTTTCATAGATTACTATTCTTGTTTTGTTCTGGAGATATAAGGTACTTAAGGAATAAGGCACGCAGAAGAGTTTGGGTTTGAAAATAGTTATTAGTCACTCAATCATAATCACATACATTGTTCATGATGGACAAAGGTGAATACAACATTAGCAGAAGTAGTGTGCAGAAGGGCAGTGGCTGTGTATCTATTACCAAATAAAGACTGGGGGTTACCACGAGGTCTTTATTTGGGAATAGATTCACATTCCCTCCCCTTCAAAGTGGCCTTATTCCTGTTATAACAAGGTGTCAAAAGATACCACTGCCCTGCATTATTAAATCATATATTCATGGCTACCAAAATAATTGCACAGCAGACCTATTAGAGGAGCTGTGCATCCATGGAACTGCAATGCCTATATAACCCAATATATGCTCAGCAAGGAAACATCCCTGTCACTATAATTGGGTTTTAAAAAGTGCAAGTTTTATATTATATGAATGTGATTTCATTATACAACAGCACTTTCCTGAACCCTAAGATTATGTATAAACATGGAAAAGCAAGTTGTAGCCATTAGTAATGACCCTGCATTAAATCACTTCTGAGGCAGCTTCTGCTGCCCTCCTACTACTCCCACAAACTCAAGTCTGGGAAATTCATTTCTGTTATTAACCTCATGCTATAGTCATTATTTGCTTAGCAGCAGGCATTCTTTTAATTTATCTGCCTGGCATGGCTAAATCCATGGGCTTAAGTCTTATATCAACTAATTGCAGCAGGGCTAAAGGTGAAACCATCTAATTGTGAAGAGTGATGTTCCTTGGGCACACAGTTAGAGAGGGGGGTGAGGTCACTTATCCATCCAAGGTGGAGGCAGGGAGAGAGTGGCCAGCAATGAAGAGCATGTCTGAGGTCTGCAGTTTCTTGTCTCTAGCCGTTGTGTGATGGTCAACCCTAGGTTGGCAATAATTTGATTACTTTAAGTAATACTTGACTATTCTATACATCTATGTTTACATATAACTAGAGAGAGAGAAAGTGAAACAGAATACAGTGTATAATTAGGATGTCCAAAAATAAGTGGACAAGTGGTGTGTTGTGTCTTATATCGAGGTGAAAGAAAGTACTTACATTACCTCTTATCTTCATGTTTATACATCGTGTTTACATAAACCTAGAGAGAGAGAGAAAGTGAAAGAGCATATGGTGTATAAGCAAAGAGTTTGGGTCATGGTCTAGAAACACCCCCCTAACATCCAGATGTAATGATGGAAATAACCATTCAAGACCCTCATTATTTCCAGGATTTTATTTTCTATCATAGATATAGATAGACATTGTAGCTAGCTGATCTGTTATTAGGTAGGCCTAGAATTATCTACCACTACACCTTTGGGTGGGTAGAAGGCTTACCTTTCTTTATTGCCAGGGGAGAGACTATTCATGACACATATACTAAAGGAGCGATGGAGAAAGATAGTGTATACCATAAATATGAAAGTGAATTCGCCTTTTCACGATGAAATAAAAAGTAAAATTTAGCTCCTATTCTATATGGGTGCACAATAACCCAGGAATCCATTTTTACCACTTATGACTGGTTAGGTGAAAACACATAACATATTGTAATATGTATCAAGTTATGAAGCGTTCCCGCATCTTCAACTTAAGTTTTCAATAGATCTTTCTTCAACATTTCAGACATTCAACAATTGTTCAACAGAGACTTCTGACATAAAGTTTAGTATAGATATTTTAAGATTGGTCCATCAATTTTTTTGAAAATCTTGGTATATTGGATAATTCTGGCATGAGAGTTTCTTCTCTCAGCTAACAAAAGTAACATGATGTATAGAATCTGTTGAAGTTAATGCAGTTGTTTCAGGTAAAGGTAAAACTGTCAAGTTTTATGAACTCTAAATAAAATATCATTCAGTACATAGAATTTTTTTTCAATAATTGCTTTTCAGTGTTATCACAACTTTTCCAAGACTAATTACCCAGAATGCTAAGTAATTTTATCCTGATCATCTACTACATATATGCAAACCCTTGCCTCTCTAGTAATTCTCAGAGACTGAGAAATTAAATGTGGATGTTGGTCATTTTGGGATCATAATATATAGTGTGGGTGCTTCCTGAAAGTATTATTTTTTCAGGGTCCTGAAGAACTAGTTCCACTAATGCTGGTTGGGCAATTCTTTGCTAATTCAACAATTTTTATACAGCAAATATATAGAAAAGTATTCATTTATTCATTCATTACACACTTATTTTTCATGAAAAATTGATTTTGTGGAATCTCCCCCTTGCAACCCCTTAAAGGAAATCATGCCGTATGAAATTAGCCCAGCAATGCCAGCTTGGCAACATTTAGATACATAATTAGGGTGGTCTTACTGTTAAGAATCACCAAGTAGCCACTGTGTGTCCTTGCTGTATCTAATATCTGTAATACACTCCTTGTCAACAGCAAACTATTACAAATTGTTCACATTCTTGCCAGGCACACAACGTGCTACAAAATGTCCACAGAGCACACATTTTCCACACAAACCATCACAGTCATGTGGACACATTTTAGCCTGTGGACCTAAATGTTATTTGTGGACACTTTGTGTATATATATCCTGTGGATAAGTTGAATTTTGTGGACACTTTATGACCATACACTGTGGGGAGAATGTGTTGTGTGGATACTTTGTGATCAAAACTTGTGGTCAAAATGCATTTTGTGGACAGTTTAGGATGTTAGATTGTGGACAATTTGTAATTTGTGGACAATTTGTTCAAGTTGAATGTGGACAGTGTGGTTTTCGTGGATACTCTGTGGTAAAATCTTGTGGACTAAAAGTGTTTTTGGACATTTGTGATGAAAGTATGTGGACAAAATGTGTTTTGTGAACACATTGTGATGATAGGCTGAGGACAGAGTAATTTGTGGATACATTGTTATAGTTGGGATTGGACAAATTGTATCTTATGGACACTCTGCAAAAATAGTCTGTGGACAGTACATTTTTTTGGACACCTTGCACTGAGCCGTTGCAGACATATTGTGAAAAAATGTGATGTGGACAATATGTGTCACGTGGCTAAAGTAAAGCATAACATGGTGTATAGACGAGCCAGATTCCCAGGCATGGTTACATATATGATTTTTCACAGCCATGTAGATCGAATGCGGCACATGATGGGCGCATAGATCCCATTTGGCTGGAAATATAGAGAGAGCCTTGTCACTGTATTGGACTAGGACAAGCAGAATGGATGCCCAACACACCCCAATATGGATGCTATAATGTTTTTATTTCAACAGTCTGTAATATGTCGCATACCCTCTATGTATAGATTGAGAACTTGCAACATAATAAATTCCAATGACTTGTGAAGACGATGCATTCATAATATCTACACTGTACATACACATCCAGCTACGGTAATGAGGATCTGCTTTATAGCGGATTGAAAATCCCCGTCGATAATAAAGAATGTTATGAGCTTGAGATAGGCAGTATGGAGACACGTCCTTTCACTTTTTCTTATCTAATTACACAAGCAGTATCCTATATCAGGCCCAACAATCGATAAGGCAGAGCCATCCATAGACATCCCGCCCTATTCATTTCCCCAATGTCGAGTACTTATCATTATGAGACTATTCCCTCCCCAAGGCCATTTTTCATCGGATTATGTAAACTAAGTATATGTCAGCCATTGTTTATCTCACGCCTTCCCACCATATCTGGACTTTTTCCTAACCCAGACACTATACGATACATAATCATTGCCGCCAACCCTCTCCAAATCCAATACTCCCTCATGCTGTCATGGAATCAATTTTCATCAAGGATAATTAATTGCTGTTTCACTCTTAATTCCTTTCTCTTATCGTATAGGTGAGAGTACAGGCATTACTGGGGGAGGTAGTCTTATCGTCATGGCAATGGGTGTAGATATAAGCAACAGTGATGTACAGGATTGGCAATAAGTGCCTGTTATCTCGCCGTAAACACTATCACATGGCATGCTGTGAATGCGGCCTTACCAGAGACTGATATGCCAGGAATGGTGAGTGTAGTACCTGAATTCTCCACTAGATGTCAGTGCTGTGCTGTAGTGCTGAGCCTTCGGTGGTAGCAATATAGGAGTTACCGGTGATGTTATCCTAACTTCTCAGCTGGGATTCAACTTAAATGATACAGAATTTATTAAAGGTTCTTTATCTTTTGTTATCATGCATTTGAGTGCTGCAGGCTCTATGGTTAAGGACTGTACACTGAAGGTCATAACCCAGTATGTGAAACAGATTGTCTACATTGAAGTTCTAAAATATAGACTGGGCTTAGCAGGCCTCCAAAGATTCTTAGGCCAATATGAAATAAAATTAGGGTCTAAGTCACATATCACAAACAAGTCACTATCGACTTACTTTTCTCTCGGTCTCACCTGGTCAAACCAGCCAACCTGACCAACTCATAAACAAGACAAGTCATAAGGTCGAATCCCACATGGCGAAAAATGGCGAAAATATCTCTGTGATTTTGAATCTCTTGCGATTTTGGAACCTACCTCAAATTTACAAGAATATAACCACAGAAGGGTGTATAGAACACAAGGACATAAGGCCGAATCCCACTACGTGGAAAATGGGTCTAAAACGGCTGTGATTCTGGCTATCGGCAGCTTTAGAGTCTTGTCAAAAACAAAATTCACAAGGGTTCCCTTGCCACCCCTACCTTTATCAAACCCCACTACTAGCCAATATTGGAAGGGAAATGTCTGTGAAATTCATCACTGTACTGAATAGTTGTTACTTTTAGTCACAAGTACAACATTCTTATGACTATAGTGTGTGGAACTTGGGTCCTGATTTATGAAAAGATAACACACCTCTTGTGATTTACTAGAGATTTTTGGTTTCCTCTAAATCACAGGGAATTTCTGTATATTACAGAGATTTATGGCCTCTTGTGAGGAAAATATCAAAAGCTCTTGATGTATTCCACTCCTGAAATAACAACACTTTGGCAAGGATTCTTAGCCATTATAGGACTTCCTTAGATGATATTACCACCCCAATATCGGCTAAGTAACCACATCTATCCTATATCACAAGGATTTTCTGGCTATTTTCGCGTTGTGGGATTTGGCCTATAGTTGCGTTTATTCATGTACTCCTTGGAGTATTTTGCCTTTGTTGATGTTTATATCTCTGTGCATTATTTATTCCCTGACCTAAAATCGCAAAAAAGTCCTTGTGTTATATACACCCTGCTGTAGTTATATCTTTGGGGGATTTGGGGTAGGTCCGAAAATTGCAAGAGATTCAAAACCGCAGAGATATTTCAGCCATTTTTCGCCATGTGGAATTTGACCCATATCGAATACATTTTGATGAAACCTTAGAAGCCAAGCAGTCACTATGAACTCACCGCTCCTCATTTTGATACATATTGGTGCCGATGTCATGAGCCTGCTGGTTAAATACCGCCGTGTTCTTTGGTTTCAAGGTCGAATCCCACATGGTGAAATATGCCTCAAATATCTCTGCGATTTTGAGTCTCTTGCGTTTATAGGATCTACCCCAAATTCACAAGGGTTATAAATACAGCAGAGACCATAGAACACAAGGATTCTGTTGGGCTTTCTCATGTAGTCTTTGGGATAGTTTCTCTTTGTTGATGTTTATATGTCTGTGGATCGTAAATTATCTGGCCTAAAATTACAAAAAGTGCTTGTGTTCTATGTACCCTTGTGTACTTATAACCCTTGCGAATTTAGGGTAGGTACAATAGACACAACAGGTTCAAAATCGCAGAGATGTTTCAGGCATTTTTCGCCATGTGGGATTCGACCTATAGTGGCCACGTTCTCTGTTATAGTGTTAGTGATAATTGATACTTGAACTGTATTATTATGTAAATGAAGTACCCTGGCCACTGGATTTTTACAGCTATCGCCAGTATTTTTGAGCACACGGATGAGGACTTCTATGCTACCTTCTGGCAATAATAATACTATTAACAACCTTGAATAATTCAATTTTCACAAGACAGAAGTAATTTGGAACAAGGATGCACGCATGTTCTGTCCTCTTGAGACTCATTCAAAAAGTTTCATTTCCATTACCAATTATCCGATTCCAACGGGAAAAGAGGCACGTGGCCAATATAGATCTTCTCATCCAATGTGGGGTCCTGGACAAGAGTTCATTGGTTCTCTGTTCTCCTTCACGATGATGGCAGAAAGCCTCTGAATTGAGGAAACTGGGGTTTTCTCACGCCCTCCACCTTCATAATCTACACATAGTAAGGACAATTCCATCCATTATGACAAATGACAATTTATCACTCCTTTTTTCTCCTGTCCCCCGGTTTCCTCCAATGCCTCACCCCCATTTTACTACTTTAGTATTCAGCATAGGCTCAGGGGACGTGCCTAAAATGAATAGCAGCTTCTTATACATAATCCCCTCCTGCCTGGAATAATCTGAAAACTCAGCAGGCGAATGCTGCAATTATCCTCCTTTTTACTCAACAGCAATATGCAGGGTGAAATAGAAAACAACGATCATTGATCACGTTGCTGAGGCAACTCTTCTTCTTCTCCCCACTGCCTGTGCTGATCATGTATTTTTCATGAGGCCCTATTACAAGGATCCATGCAGTATCGGAAAGCGCCAAGGCCAAATAGTTACAAAACACTCCTCTATCTATGGCCTTCCTATATTAGCCGTCCACAGTAATTTGTTGTAACAAGTGTTTTCCACTTTCTCTGCATATTATCTTTACGATTTGCCACGAAGTAATGTACTACAACAGCTCTGTATGGTCAGCACCCATTGAGTGATTACATAGGGTTTGTTGGGACAGTCGTACCAGTGCAATCATTGGTGACACTGTGATGGCATTAGAGTTAGGTATCCCACTAAGATTTGAAGGGATCTAGTCATACCATCTTGAGAAACGCCTTCCTGATCGTTCTCTTCTATGTGCTTGAGCAGTAGAGAAATAAGATGATGTTGCTTAGATTGCCGAACAGGTTTTGCGCACTAATTTCACATTTGATTGCCAATTTATAGGGAAACCAAATCGATAACCATAAAATTATACCTCATTGAATCAGATTCTATTCTGGTTATCAAGATATAACTTGTGATAGTCCAAATTTGAATGCACACAATAGTGTTGTTTTCTGAATGAAAAGTACTTTATTCAGGACAGAAGGACAAGGTCATAATGAAACTTTTAAAACGAAACTCTACGCATTGTTTTCAAACAAGGAAGACAGTAGCATCCCCACTCCCTTGGCCTTTTAGCTCACATTTCTGTATTGCATATGTTTCTGTTCGAGTTGTTCAATCATTTGGTTGGTTAATCTTTTAACCCTTTTCATTTACATATATCCGTAACTACATAATGATAATGGACTAACTTCTCATACCAGAATATTAATATCTAGTATATGTTTTCCAGCTTGAGTTGGGATCTAAAGCAAAACGAAACCTCACTTTGAGGCACTGCTAATTAGTAATTATCCTGTAACATCAACCTGAGATTATGATGAATACCATAATACACAGGACCGTTTTCCTCTTTTAAGAATGACCTGTTGATTTAAAATACGATTCTACGTAAGCATCGTCGAATTTCACATGATGGATGATAATAGGATATTGATTATTTTTCCTTCACAAGGTCTCCGAGGATTATTTACATGTTACATATATCACAGACGGAAAACACCGATACCTTGTTTGGTGCTTTCTGAAATAAAGCGGCGGTGATCCAAAATAACCAAAGGAAAGATACAGGAAAACTTATATAAAATAATATAAAAGCAAAATGAACACAGGTATCGCAGAGGGTCTTTGTGGGTCCAAAGTCCTCAGAAAAGCACTACACAATAATAAGATATATTGATATCATAAGTACGATCCATCAAGGATGATGTGTATAGGGAACCGATCAACATGGAATCATTGTGGTAAGATATATGGCTTCATATTTCATCTGTAGATGAGAAACGTATGCCACTTCAAACATAATGAGAAGTTGGTGTTAATCCACCTAGTACACAGTTAGGTTAACCCTGGCAGGGCAACGCCCTGGCGTCTGTTATTATACCCATTAGGAACAGATACCTCCGACCTCCCATCACTGTCACCTCTCTGTGAAAAGTCAGGTATGATATGAATATCCCCGTCCATCTCCTCCTTGGCAGTTAGTCCATTAGGTGTTCTGGCATGAGTAGTGTACTCATCCACAGGCTGACTGTCATAAGGCTGATAGTTCACATTGTTATAACCGTTCTGGGACTCCACCTCCTTGTTCCTATTGCTGTATTGTACTACTATGGCTTGTACATCTTCAGGTTTCTGCCTCCTGTGCCTAGGACGGTCTGAGGTGGACTCCTGACAACAGCAGATGCCTCTGACATAGCAGCAGATAACCCATACAGAGGTAACCACCAGGAGGAGACCACCCAGGGCTGCCAGACCTCCAATCATAGCAGGGGAACTCAGGATGTCAATGGCCTTTTTATCACCTTCCAAATCAGATGTACCTAAATACAAATACAATTCATTAGAAAAGAAAAGAAACACATTTTAATCAGGGTAACGGAAGGGCATTTCAGAATGATAATAACCGTTATTGTTTGGAAATAAGTATAATTATTTCTCCAAGTGTCAGATCAGTTACATCCAGGAATTATATTGGATTGTCGTCAATAAAGTCGTAGAAACAAACAGAGATCTTAAACTCATTAGAAAAGAAGCAACTCTTCATACATACTAACATAGTATGGTTGACATATTCAGTACTCTTAGTCATTACCCCCACCCCCACTTTCCTATGTATGTATGGAAGATGATAATTACTGAGTGATGTATTAATGCTTCATACCTTGTGGGTTCCTTCCTGTTAATAGAAGATAAGGAGCATATTACTTATCGTCTTGTAAACATGTGGCTAGATATACCAAGTTTTCACGGAATCCCCAGAATATTAAGGGATATTTCATCTTTCCTAAATTCTGTGGTTTGATGAACTAGAAATGTCAGAGAAAGGATCGGTTTCCTCAGGAGACTCGATGAAACTAAAATTATCTAAATCAATGACGGACATTGTCTTACACGAGAAAACTGTCAAAAAGGAATTTGGGATTGGTTGTATCAAACCTACCTAGAGAAATGCATGTCCTGTTGTCTAGTTTCAACACCTTGTCCTTAGGACATGTACACCTGTAGCTTCCCGGCAGGTTCTCACACTTGTGGCTGCACAGGTTGGGCGACTCTTTGCACTCATCCCTATCTGTATTACAAAAAGGACACAGGTTCATGAACAATGAGAAATTTGGTGTTTCATGTTCCTACACTAAATAACTGTTGAATCTACCAGGGATCCTTGTAAAACTGAACAGCGAACCGCCATAATCGTATTGTAGTGGATCAGTGTAGTTTCTACAATGAAGCCCCAGATTGCAGTATGGTGGTACAAGGAACCTCTGTAAAAATAACGACGGACCTCTGGCAACTTTGGGACAAGTATTTTGCCGTTATTTTAATGACACTTTTTACAGTGTGAGTGCATCAGTTTATTCAGCTCACTTGCTGGAATACCTGATAGGTGCATGTAGTTAGGGCCATTTTCCATCACCCGATATGGTCCCTCTATCGGTCGACAGCTTCATTAAAGTGCTACCTCGGCCGACGGGGCTGCCATAGGGTTCAATGGTGGGGGATGGCCTCTGTCGGCCAACGATAGCATTTACTCTGGGTCTATCGGCCGATAGAGGGGCCATATCGTTTGGTGGAAAATGGGCCTAAGTGGAAGACTAAACCTCTTATTTTAACATCATATTCTAAAACCAATGACTAATGCACCCAGCAAGGAAATAGTAAGATTGGTTGCATTCTGTAGGGCCTCGATTTCTGCATGAATCAAAATTGATTAGAATTACGGTATTATATATCGTCATTATTTTACGATTGAAATTATAAGGAGGTATAGGGGCATGATGTCAAGCATAATAATAATTGAATGTTTTGTTATAATCATTAGGCTTGCACACCTACCTTCACACGTGTGACCCAGCTTTAAGTCATATCCTGGTCTACACTCACAGTAGTACCTGCCCTGCGCTGCCTTCACACAGAAATGGTCACACCCATTGCTCTGCTGACTAAGGCACGGGTTATGCTCTGAAACATTGTAACACGTTAGTATCTATAGCATTTTCTTTAAATTTCCATATGTAAGCAGAGGTTTCGACTTTAGAGATAACGGTACACCATACGCACATCTAAGGGAATAAGTTGAAATTGATTAAAGCTAGGTTCACGTCAGGAGTCTGTCATAAATTCTAGGAATATTTATCATTCAAATATGTGTGTATAAAATGCATAGATCTGTATCATAAGGTCGAATCCCACATGGCAAAAAATGGCTAAAATATCTCTGCAGTTTTGTCCCTTGCGCTGTATGGCCCTTGTGGGGGCCATAAAACGTAAGGATTGATCAACCAACTCCGAATCCCACAGTGGTTTAGGGTCAAGTTTGCAGTAGTCCTTGCATTTTATGGCCGCAACAAGGGCCATACAACGCAAGGGACAAAATCGCAGAGATATTTCAGCCATTTTTCGCCATGTGGGATTCGACCTCAATATGGTAGAACTAAAGTTAGTTCTCAAGATGGATCTCATCGCTCCCAATCTATAACGGTACTTTGTAATTACATCAGAGTAAAATATATCTACCTTCACATCTGAATGGTGAAGCTAACTGTCGCCCTGGATGACATTTACAATAGAAACTTCCCACGGTGTTGATGCATTCATCACTACAGGCTCCGTTCTGTAACGTGCACTCATTAAAATCTGAATGGAAAAATAGAAAGAAATAAGTTAAATTAGAGTTTACAATTCAGGAAGACATTGTTCCTTATAAGAGAAATGATTTTTCTGACGGTCGTTTGCCTATAATCTAAACAATCCTGATGGTAAAATAAATATATCCAAACTCAGGAAAACCTAGAGGGTGACTCTGTATATATTATACAGTGAGGTTGTCATTATAAGAATGCACAAAGGGTGTTTCTAATAACTTCTTCGTTGTTGTTTTTTCGTGGGTTTATTTTTACTTCGCACATGATTCTAAGGGAACGGGTAGTAGATTAGGCCCTGTCTATGGACCCTCAGTACCTACACAAATAATAGTGGAGGCGCCACTACGCGATTTTTGCAGGGAATCGCAGCTATTCTCATGAAAGTAGACACAAACACAGCTTATACGGTGATATTTGTTATTCTTTCAATGTAGAAATTGAGTGTTGACAGAGCCATTTGTTTATGTGGGGAAGGGTTTGTGGGTGATCTTGGGCACGTTTTTTGTTGACAAAAGATGTTTAAATTGTTTACTAAATCCACTTGGTCTGATGTAAACATTGCAGACTTTCACACTGCTGAGTCTCTGAAACTCACTATCAAACAGATTTGATTTTTACAGTACAAGACCCTGCCATCTATGAGACTGCTGTGTTGATATTTATATCTTGCTGTGTTGATGTTTATATACTGACCCCCACCCAATCACAGAGTCTATGCAGGTGCAGGTTAATCTGTAAAAATGGCACACAAGGAGAGAGATCACCCATGTTTTGATTCCTGAAATCTCATCTGTACATTTTTGAATCTCATATTTACAGTATAGGAATGTGAACACCCTATACCTTAGGCACTATAGGGATAAGATTTCATGAGAATGTAGCAAAAATCGTGTAGTGGAGCCTCCACTAATGGGTGATAAAAATCGTAATTACAAAGTGACTAATGATAATGATGAAAAGGGTCTCCCGCCACCATGCTTCAGGGTTTTCTAATAAGATTTTTTTTTCTCTTTGAGTGGCCTTACCTTCACATCTCGATCCATTGAGATGGTATCCTGCAAAACACTCACAGTGGAATCCTGCTGCCTTGTTAGATCTACAGATGTGCTGGCATCCTCCATTGTTGTCCTTGCATTCTACAGACTCTGATGGTAAACATTGTCAATTAGAGAAATCTAAACCGTCCTGTACCCAGTAACATGAGATCTACAAAATCATCCACCCCCATTATAAGTGGCGTAAACCCCTTCCTTCCTTATCATGACGTATTCCATTCCCAATCTTGAGGTACAATGAAAGGAGTTGGTAACATGCTGATACAAATTAGGTAGGCTAGGTCAGACTTTCTTTTGTTATTTTGTAAAGGGTTTTCTTCAAAATGTCTAGGGGCTGGCACTGTTTTGCTGGGTAGGGTCGGATGACCTGAAACAGACAATATTTCCCTTGGCACCAGCACGTCTTTGATGTATGCCCTTCATAGTCCCCTTTGGGACCGTCACTGCTGTAACCTCTAAGATTTACAGGTAATTTCAAGAGGATGCCTTTTTAAACTGTTTTCGAATACCTCCAAGTGCTACTGATGGACAAATGTCTATAATATTATGTATAAACTTTCATCACTGATTTGAGCTTGGTCTGAAACAATATCCAACAATAGATTATTTAGGAAATGAAATAACCCAGCGCCATGCAATCTCACCAACACACACGTTGCCCTCCTGTTGATAACCATCACAGCATACCGTGACGAATATGGTGACAGGTTCATATTGGTATACGTCAGCTGTACACTGCCCCTGTCTGAAAATATAGAGAATAACACAATATTATATATAAGAAGCCTGTGTTTCTTTCCTTCACGCTATTTGTGTTGTGTTCTCATCATGTGCACAGTAGTGATTACAAACATGTCGCGATGGTCATGGAGAAAATATGAGTAAACATCTCGAGCTATGCTCGAGAAGTGAACAAGTGCATTCTTATGTGGATCACAAGTCATAACACAAGTTTGTATCTTGAGTTATTCTCAGGAATTGAACATTCCTATTCATGAGTGTATTCTTGTGAGAATCACAAGTCAGAACATGTGTCCGTATCTTGTGTTATTCCCCAAAAAAGAACATGTTTAACTTGGGAAAATCTGGGTTATGTGCCATCACACAAGAAAGACGCAAGATATTCTTGAGAATTATAAACATTCTCTCTTCCCATGGAAATGAGGAGTCAAAATCTCATGAAGTGGACGTGTACAATTCTCAGAAGTACCACAAGTCATGACACAAGAATGTCTCAAGTATGTCTCAAGATTGTGTTTGCGGGGAGTGATGCTACTAAGCCCAGAATAACTATATGATCTGTATTATTTATACAAAATGATTTAAGTGGCAAGATTCTGAGCGGTGGCACCTGCACTTTTAGATGAACTCAGTGCAATCTATAAAAATAAATGTGTACCAAAACATATGGCAAGATTGCAGCCCTTCCAATGGTACCAGTCATATATTCCAGAATACGTTATTGAAATAACCATGTGATTTATGGTTGATGGATCAGGATCGTGTTTCAATAGTTTCCACGACAGGTTCAGCCAGCTACGACTGGAGATGGGTCAAATCTTAGCAGGTGATCTTAGGATTTTGGCCTTGGTGACTAAATAGCTGGCTACATTACTGGGTGATCGTACTGCCTGCTGGCTAAATAGCCACCACAGCAGTGCTTCAATGAGGGACCCTGGTATGACAACCCTCTGTGTGAATAACTAGTGGGTGGCCTTAGCTGCTGCCCTCTGCACTCCTTTGCTCAAATGTATCCAATCTGGGTTCTTCACACTACTACCTATAACCCTGTGGCCAGCGCCTTTGACTCTGGGATGGCAGTTTTTTTTCTAAAGAATAAAATATCATTTGGAAAAGTGTGGTGTTTCACCTAAGAATTGAGCATTACTTCCACACATAGGCCAACTATGTAGTTACTAGTATGCAGTGGTGTAGATAGAGCACTAGGCCTTACAAAGCTGTCATGCCTGTCATACCTAACCCTCACCCACCATGGCTTTCTAATAAAATTACAAAGGATTTCACACCTAGCTGACACCTCAGCCCTACTCTCAAGAAAGAATAACAGCATACATTGTTTTAGATACAATTAGGTCATTAGATATAGATCTATCAGATGTATTTTGAAAGGGAATTACATAGAACAATTATACATCATCATGTCTTCCTAAAACCACCTAAAACTGGCCCCAACAGGCCCCTATTCAAGGCCCGGCTCCTATATGAGACATTATGGTAGTTACTGCAGGTCTATGCTATTTTGAACACAGGAGTGCATACTAGACCATGAAGGAGGTATGACTGCTCACTATGTGGCCAATAGTGGCCCCTACGACTGGGTGCTATGACTTCATAGTGGTGTGTATTGAGCCAGTAGTTGAATAAATAGCATCTGCTATTTTGAGGCCTCTACTGGAGCTCACTATGTAGTCAATGGTATGGAGTCATTTCTTACATCTGCCACTACAATTTGAGAGTGTCCAGTCGTGAAAACTATTGAAACACGATCCTGACTCACTACATGCCAACTTTTGCCATATTCAATATCGATGGATTTACAACATCTGCGGGGAAGGGGGCTACCGCTGACAAGTGTTCAAGTATATATGTGCTCTGGTGATACACCATGTTGGTTTCTTGCTCAATTTTTCTATAAGGCAGTCTAATTTAATCTTAGCACGCAATACCTTGGCATAACTCAACACCTAACCCATATAGCCATCTACCCGTACATGAAGCTGAAAGATAAAGCCCCACAGCTTCCAATGCACCTGGCTATTTCTGTACATAGCTATGTTACATGCCTCTCACTATGTATTACCATAGGCATGTTACACCCTTGATGTGGTAGCCGTACAAAGGATCACATCACTAGGATACCAAGGACGACAGGTGCAACCCTCTGCCAACACATTCCTCCCAGGCACCCCATCCTCTAATTATAGTAATAACCTAGGATTAACATTCCTACTATTCTAACCCCAAAAACGTCTACTTGTAACAGATGATTCACTGGCTATATTTGTCAAAACAAAAACACACACACACACATATATATATATATATATATATATATATATATATATATATATATATATATATATATATATATATATATATATATATATATATATGGCAATGATCAGTAATGATCTATGAGCAGCAATTAAAGTGGGATCGGACAATCACTCTCGTAAACATGTCATTCATCTAATCATAAAATTGATATGTATACTAATGCATAAGAAACCATAGAGTGAGCTAAATGCCTGAGGTTGAATGTGTTTCCAAACTAAACATCAATTTACTAGGTGTTAAAAACCTAAATGTTTAAACGGGTTTAGCTGAACCATTTAGGTGATTACGTATAAAGTGCTTTATTTCTAGGCACATGTTTTTGATTACACTAACACAGTCGAAATGTTTAGATATAAAACATGTTTAGACCTAAGTAGCTCAGTCCATCCGACCTTATTTGGCACTATTATATGTGCCATAATACCCTATGAATGGGCAGGCAATTTGGGCAGAACCAGATATATATATATATATATATATATATATATATATATATATATATATATATATATATAGGGGTGTAGTTCCATCCCAGAGACACTTTCAGATACATACACCCATCTCAAGCAGATTGTTCTAAGCTATGGACATGCTTTCGTTCTAGCACTATGCATACTGGCATCTAGTACAGGTACGTTTCATCACCTTATCTTGATTGTTCTGTAAGCAGTAACTGATTTTTCTCATATTACAGGGTCTGCTTATCAAACCTCATCATCAAATTAACTTTCTATATGTATCTTTAGCATTGTTGTGAGACACTTCAAGATGTTTTTCATGATAACATCTCCTATTATAGATGCTACAACAACCAAGGATTGCCTCTTACTTCAAGAGGCGATAGGGAACTACATAGATGGTACAATATCATATGGGAATGCTTTGTACCTAGAGATGGGCGCAGAGGGGTTGTCTACTTCCAGTAGATCACTTGACTATCTGAATGGGACGTCTGGATATGATCTAAGGGTACCAAGTCAACTTCAGGAGTTTGCATGTAAACTTGCAGGTGAGGTATCATCAATACATGGGGCAATTCTACTTATTAAGAATGATTACTGATTTATGAGTGATTTTATACCACACACCCACATGTTCCTATGGCATAAGCTCGTTATATACACGGACTGAATGGGGTGTACACACCCTTTATACCGCACCTGGGTGGAAGGTCAACGGGGAAGCATGGAAACAACTGTAAGTCGATGTGGTCCAGCATGTCCACTGGGTGTCAAGTATGACATAAGTAAGATAAACAGCTCGTTTGGTCATTGTAGTCAGTATAACCACCACAGGCTGTCACACATTGAATACGGTGACCAGCTTGGTGTATATCTACAATCTATCGGATATACACAGCCTTATAGGTCGAATCCCACATGGCGAAAAATGGCTGAAATATCTCTGCGATTTTGTCCCTTGCGCTTTATGGCCCCCACAAGGGCCATAAAACGCAAGGATTGACCATCTCATTCTGAATCCCACAGTGGTTTAGGGACAAGTTTGCAGTAGTCCTTGCGTTTTATGGCCTCAACAAGGGCCATACAACGCAAGGGACAAAATCGCAGAGATATTTCAGCCATTTTTCGCCATGTGGGATTCGACCTAATAGGTTGCCTGTGTTATATATCGCCTACAGCCCAGTCCTTGTACTTTAACGCATACATAGCGACGGATTGTATTGATATAATGTTGCCTAGATTCTTGATAGCGCCCCATACCACAAGACATATTCCCACATCATGAATATGCTATCAAGACTTAGCCTTCCCAAAAATATTGAATTAGCTATCTTTCACTAGTGTGTAAACATAATGTTTTCCAACATTATGCTCACATAAATATAAAATGTCCACTTTCTAAATGACAATGCAGAAACCAATGACCGAGATGATGTTGCTCGGGTGGTTGGGGTATCGAGGGACGACATAGATCAGCTATATACCACACTGTTGGAGCCTATTGATGGACCTGGCAAATGGGGACTTTATGGTGTGATGCAAGTTGGACAAACCATGTTAGATCTCCTAAACTGGGCAAACAGGACAGGATACCCAGTTTTACCCTTCAAGTAAGTGTTCAACAGATGTCACCTTATGTGTTTATATTTCCTTAATGCTTATTGCAACATGCTATCATTTTTAGACATATATATGCCAAGACCTGAAAGGAGGGTCTCACTTTTATAGAGAAATTCTCCTATGTCCAGATTCTGCCCCATTGATCGGCAAAAAAGAAACGGACAAATTAGCAAGTAACAATGGCTTTGGGTAGCCAAAGCAGTCTGCTTTCCAAATAGCCCAGACTCCCAGTGTCTATGGGGTATTGTCTGGCTTCAATATGATGCTTCGAAGGCGTCAAAATGTTACAGAAACTGACCATGTCAAAGTAGATCTATTTCTCAGCAGTCTCCACCACCTTCTAACACAGAATTCTGTTCTCATTTGGCATTGTATCTCTTTAGAGGGCGTGCATAATTGCCAATGCGCTGATAATTCAATTGATGATCATTCGCGTTTTCAGTATCGACAAGTCTGACACATTGAACACATACAAGAAGGTTCAGTTTGGTTTGAAGTATTCTCCTGCAGCAAGGGAAACATTGGACAGCTCAATACCATTCCCTTTGGCTCTCAGTCCAGAGCAAGCTGTTAAAGTCCTCTCAGGTATTCCACATTTCTAACAGTAATATGTTCATAAAAGAAACGTATGAATAAGATGACTAATACATACGTATCAATTTGTAAGACGACTTATGCATGTGCTCATAATGGTTAAAAAAACATTCTTTTATCAGGGCGATGGCACTTCAAGTGAGAAAACCTAGGAATGAAATGAAGAGAAAAGTATTTAAAAGTTATGCTACCCAGAGAGTTTCAATGTCAAAGGAATAGAAAACTTTGATATCCTGATGATAGAAGGTTTCACCAAAAACAAAAATGTCGAATACTTTCTATTTCAAAATTTCAGAGGGTGACTCATATGATCAACTTGAGAAGGACATGAAGATAAACATTGGAGCACTGAAAGGTTATGCTAACTGGAGGAAAGGAAATCCAAGGGCAGTCATTGATGCAATTATCGATATAGAGGCTAGCATGAGTTTCCTCATGGCTCTTGATGAAACTCGTATATTGTACTTTTAATTGTCTCTTTTTCTTTTACACTTGAATTGGTGTGAATCGGATTCCTACTCTATTAAAACGTAATAAAACCTGCAGGAACCTGCTGCATGTGAAATTGAAAGAAAATATCTTGTCATGACAAACATTGATATCGATACCATCCATTAAAATATGTTCCATAAGGGTATCTGTGTTATTATATATTGTTTACATACCTGTCCTCCTACTATAACCCCTACCTAAAGGTATCTGGTTGTGTCATTTCTATGACTTCCTTTCCAGGAATTAGATGCTGCAGAAATATAAATTGCATTGTTATTCACCAAGAGTGAATAAAACTGCTGATGTCTATTCTGATAAGGCAATGACCAAAAAGAGGGTACATGCTATCATACGCATAATGATGACTACAAACTATGACTTCCATGTGTACCAGTGTTACTATATTCCTATGGGTGTGTTTATTCATAGCTTACTATCATATAATTATTTAATTAGCAGTTGCTAAAAAACTAGTATTTGCGTACAATAGGTCATACCCATAGACCTCTACATTATCGTCCCCAGGATGAGTGTGCCCCTATAACTATTTAGGTGTCATTGATATTATGTCACCCTTTGTATACAGCTATTATGCAGTTGTCTGTGTCCCTTTTCAATGGCCATGAGAAATTATGTTATTTATCTACAATGATTCATGCACATCTTATTGATAGAATATAACAGTCCTGTATTCCCGTTAGAAAAGAAATATGTTTTTCTCAAAATGTAGGATGTTGTTAGGATAAGAACAGGACTACTTGTCTGCAACATTGGTTAATATCGTCATGCTTTTTGCCATACCTTCATCATTATGTGTCACACTTTGACCAACACCCCACCCCCTCCGGCGTGACGTTGTTTATGGATCGGCCCCTATGCTATATCTGATATTATGCTAAATTGGTCTCGTGAACGTGAGTAGCTCATTCCAGCTGCCCTATATCTACCATTCCAACATGTCTGGCGTGGTCTCTAAATATGCCAGCTATTTTTTTTTTTACAGAGATGACTATAGTGATAACCTTTTTGAAGAAGAATGATCACTAGTACCACAGGGTATGGGGGTGATTCATAATGCGTTCCCATTGCCCCGGGTGGCCCTTAAGTGTTCATTAAAAAATGAATAAAAAATAAAACATCGACATGCCTTTATCATAGTTATGAAAATTAATATGATAGAGGAGATGGTACAGTCTGCCAAAATAGTTCCAGCTTGAAACTGACAATATGACTGTGCTACATTCATGTGAGACAGTCGATTTGCCCCTCACGAGAAAAAAAAAATTAAAATGGTAGAGGAGATGGTACAGTCTGCCAAAATAGTTCCATCTTGAAACTGCCAATATGACTGTGCTACATTCATGTGAGACAGTCGATTTGCCCCTCACGAGAAAGAAAAATCTTTTTCAAACCTTAATCCAATGGAACATAACTTCTCAAAGTTGTACTAACAATGAAATATACCTGGAGGGTGTTGCTCCTATAGTAAAAGAAAGAGCTGGATAAAAATGCCCTTGTTTCCAGTCCTTTCTTTTCATGTAGCTATAACTTGTCCCTTTTGTTGTTCACAAGTGGTCATTCAAGTATGGTGCTAAAAAAGGGATTTGAGTAGGTACCTAGTTGGGAGAAGTCAGTCAGTATAATATACTATAGAGTGTGTGACATGAGTAGGTACCTGATAGTGCAGCTCTCTCTGTTTTAAACAAGGCAGGTGACTTTTCACACTGACGTGGTGAGTGCAAGTACTTTGGTGAAGCAGTGCACGACTTGTTTAGAAAAGAGGGCACATCCTCACAGCTCTTTTTACAATAGGAGCAACACCCTCCAGTGCTCTGTTTTATAGATAAGGAAATCACATCCAGGGCTTCACATTAATTCGTATGTGGAGTTTATGTTCAATGAATCCTTTAGTGGATGAACTTATTTGGTCATGTATTGTAAACTTCTGCACGACATTTCAAAATGATATTTATGGCTATCATTTTGAAGTGCCCTCCGGTACATGAACAATAATATTGTTCAATATTGTCTAATTATTTCATTGACTGATAAAAATATAGTCAATGCCACGGGATACCTACTGAATCAGGCGATTGTAATCATGGTCCATTTTGAATAGTCTATTATGGGGTAACCTATAAACCCTCTAATACAGTGAATTTGTGAGAGGAGAAAATACAGTATGTTTGAGTGAAGGAAGTGTTCGTGTGTATATTTTTTTCTTTCCTCTTT
Organism: Acholoe squamosa; assembly: GCA_949317995.1. Taxonomy (NCBI): domain Eukaryota; kingdom Metazoa; phylum Annelida; class Polychaeta; order Phyllodocida; family Polynoidae; genus Acholoe; species Acholoe squamosa. Next base: position 43,583,630 of record OX439038.1, read on the forward strand.
CTTTCTTTCTACCACCATGTTCAAAACAGGTTTAGTGGTCACTGGACAATGTTTTAGAATATTAAAGTCTTTAGGATCGTCCCTTAAGCCATATGTAAATAATAATCTATAGACGCCTATAAAGCACACAGTTCACCTGCACCAGAGAAAGAACAAAGAAATACGCACTTACTCCTGCATAAAAATGGGGTCAGATGACATCATTGGCATAACTGTATATTAGAAGCCTGGGGGTTATCTGTTGTTCAGCTTTTCACTGTAAAGTGATAATTATACAGTCTATTCCTCATAATAGATATGGCTATGGGAGAACTGGCATGTCAGGACGTCCCTGCTAGATCTTGTGGCCCCCAGTAACGGAGAAAGGACCATACATAATAATGTAACACCACGCCCAGTGATCAGCCACGTGCTTTATGGGTCATAGAAGTTCAGGTTATTCAAGTACAAATGACGTCATGCAGGAGGGGGAGGGAGGGTTAGGCCCAGCATGACAAGATGAATTTTCTGTATAACTTCAGCAAAATTGGCAAAAAAAAACATGACAAGGGGGGAGGGGGGTCACAAATGGTTAAAGAAAACATGACGTCATTTGTACACAGCCCCATAGGCACTATAGTCTTAAGATCTATTAGTGCCCCGGCCGCCTATTAGGGCACTTAAATCAAACACTCACGGCAGAATGTGTAATGTGTGGCAGGTATTCAAGAGGAAAGTCCATGGAAGGTGAACTTTTTAAAACAGTATTTTCAATGCTGAAGTTTGAGTAGTAAAATACCAGGTACTTACAGTGTCTTTATACAGTGTGTTCCATTAACCCTTCCAGTACATTCTGTACCCCTACAGGTCCAACATTGTACATGTTCCTTCCTGTCACAAGCAAACGTTATGTGTTTCCAGTTGTAACGGTGTTCCACCTTGGCTCGAGGGCAGATATGTTCCCTGTAAGATAATTCACAAATACAGTGAAAATGTAGTAGGTCAAATGATAACCATTGGACCATTGGACACTGATACAATTGAATAGATGATATAAGTGCAAAAGATATGATCAATGTTTATAACAGAAAACCCTTACTAGGACGTTGTGGGAGAAGCTAATAATTATTGCAGGTCTTATTTTAAACCTGGGATCACCTCTGCAGGGTCTGTGAAGTTTTTTCACGGGGAGCTGTGTAAACTATGGACACCGTGAAGGGTCACACCATCAAAAGCATGCGCATCAAAATCAACATAATTTTCTTACTTCTCCCCAAGATGAAATTTAAAAAAAAAAATATTGCTGTCATACATGATGATTTCAGGTCAGCTGTCAACTTGAAAAAGAAAAGAAGAAACTTCGGTTGATAAGAAAATATATCACTTTTCCCTGTCAACTGTAAATATTTAGAGAGAAAAAAATCTTAACGTCAACTGTCATAATGACAGCTAACACAGGCACATGTTGACAGCAGTCATGTTTTGTAACGCTAGTTTTTTTTTATATGTTCCATTGTATGTTGCTTCCATATTGGGCATAAAAACATTTTCAAGTTTGATTCTTTTCAAGGTGTGGCCCTCCATGTTTCCCGTAGCATACTGCATACAAAATGGAATGATCTATAATCCCAATGATTTTACAGAGGAATAAGCTATTCGAAAAATGCAAAAGATACTGATGATTAGAGAGTCTGGAATTAAAAAAGGTTTTAATGCTGTTGGAATTAAGACTTGCCTAAACTAAGGGATTGCAACCAACTGTGTATTTTGCGATTAACGAAAAAGAGCAATATCATTTATTGACTTTCCCCTTCTCCTGACATTAAAGTGCTATATTTTTTTCGTTTAAAAGGTCAACTTTAAAGAGAGAGATAATGAGACGAGAGGTAAAATGGCATCTTTTTTTAATAACTCCTCCCAACAAACTAGGTCTTTTTGTCGTAAGAGGTGTGTAAAAAACGTATTTATTTGGCATGGAAAAGGGGCTGGATGAATACCGTAAAGAGAAGCTAAGTGAATTGAAGTTAACGATATCAATAAGGCTTATTTAAAAGGGGCATTATTTTGTTTACCACTCTTGTTGCATTTTAGTTTGTGTTCACAAAATGGTAATTAACGTGATAATTTGGAACAATTACTTTTGCCAGTCACATGGTTAGAAGGGACCCTAGCTATGTTTTACATGTATATAACTTTCACATTTAAGGTACTGTTTAGATTTGGCCCTCTAAATATGATTGATGTCTACCTACTTGGCCAATAAAAGAAACCATAGAATCTTGGGAAAACGACTATATATGGAACAGTACCTATCCTAAAGCATTAAGGAGGATATTCAGGACTTTTTTTGTCTTGGTTGTGAAAGATGGGGTAGGTGCGAGTATCTGTACATGGTGTATACTAGACTATTGTTATATCATTGTGGAGGTCAGGATAAAGAATGACATAGAAATATAGTGGTTGGTGCACTATCATATATGTGTACCATTGTATGATTACGACTGTCTAGCGTTTGGGTACACCATCTAGTACCCTGTTAACTAGACCCTGTGTACCTCCTTGCGTATCTATTCATTTGTAATTATTCTATTTACTTATCAATTTATATATTTATCCATCTATTTCTCATTTCTATCAAGCTCAATCGTTGGGTCGTTGGGGAAAGCTGTATGTTGCTAGAACTGGAACTGATTTATAGCTTGGATTTGTTATCTAGGAATTCAAGTAATGAAAGTTGGGTATTTTGGATGATGTGTTGACGCCCTGATGTGCCCTAGTAAGTATTGAGGACAGTTCATAAAAGTTCATAGCTCCACATAACTTTACTATACACATTTGTTGCATAGAGACGACAAACGTTTTGCAAAGCTGAAATCACAGATCAGCATGTGAATCCACTGGGCAACCTAATCACGCATCACAAGAAGGGAAAATCAGCTGACGGTGTGTGATTTGACATAGTATTCATGATCGTTGTAGGTACATACAAGTCGGTACTCTTGTTACAGGTATTCAGAAATAATGTGCAGATGATATGCATAATATAAATTCGTTACAGTAGTTGGAGACACTGCGCATCAACTTATACTTAAATATATTTAGAGTTCAGGCATAATTCCTATACCTTAACTTTAAGCGGTTAAGACATATCATCAATACCGCTACCTTGAACACTATTTGGTCTATACTTATAGATGGGCTCGTTACATGTCAATTGAGAAGTGATACATTATGTCAAGGAAGAAAGTAACAGGAATGGGTTATGGATGCCTTTGACCTCCGCAGACGTTCCCCACATTCATATGGCAGGCTCTTTCTGTTGGGAAGAAGAAATCATGCAGCAGATTTGTTAAATGTAACCAAGGATGAAGTAGTTTAGAGATGAAACAAATAAAGATGAAAGTAGGAAAGTGCACAATCTAGTTTCATTTGATATGTTAATAAACTATTTTATAGGCGTATACTAGACTAACAAGATTCTCTATGCTAGATTAATATTGCCATAGGAAACTAAGTCATGATACACCAGTTATCACAAAGCAATTCATATATGATCACAGTTATAATGTTTGGGAAGCTAGATAATTTCCCAGTTGTACATTCATATACTAGAAGCAAACAGTGGAAAAGCACAACACTCCAAACAGGTAGTAGACAATCAAATACCGACATGGCAGTCCCAGTAAATGAGGAAACCAAGTCGCAATCCAGAGGTGACACTGATTGGGCTTTACTAGGTAAAGATGGGTATTTAAGAAAGGAGGGGGGGGGGGTGACTTTAGTTAGGTAAAAAGGTGTCTACATAGCAGATGATTCTTTTTAATTATTAAAGGGGGTTGTGTGATTTGGTATGTTTTTAACATAGTATTGGGGACAGTTCTTGCTAATTCTGCATCAACAAAATAACCTAATACGTGTGATGTGTATGGACAACAGATATTTTGCAAAGCTGGAATCACAGATAAGCATGTGAATCTATCACACATCCTAATCACGTAACAGTAAGGGGGAATCAGCTGACGGTGTGTGATTTGACATCACTCGAAAGAACGATACATGTGTTGACGCCCTGATGTGCCCTACTAAGTATTGGGGACAGTTCATGATAACTCTGCATCAACAAAATAACTTTACTATACACGTTTGTTGGTTTGCTGTATATGTAAAAACAAACATTTTGCAAAGCTGAAATCACAGATAAGCATGTGAATCCATCACGCAATCTATTCACGTAACTATAAGAGGGCATCAGCTGACGGTGTGTGGTTTGACATCTTTAATAAAAAGATAACTGTTTTAAAGAGGATTTTGATCTATCTAGCTAATCTTTTAATGGGCCAAATTATGCTAATGTGTGAAGCCAGCAATCATTATTATTTGTCCTTCTTCAGGTTTTATCTTAGGAATTACTGCGTAGTGATATGGATGAAAAAGGCTAATCCCATCCTTATATGGTGACCTGAACATCATCACTAACCCTCTTACACTAGCTAATCTATCACGATTATGAAAATAATACATTCTAAGGAGGGTACCCTCAGAGCATCATGATCCTTTGTGTCATTGCACTACCTTCAACAAGAAATATGTGGCAAGGACCACAGATAGGAGTTGCGCTCATAGATCATGGCAACATCACTAGCCACTGCGGGTGACATCACTGAGGCAGCATGACGTCACCAATGACGTCATAGGTGACAGGGAGAAAACCGAAAACATTATGGAGTTGGTATGGTCGCTACACTCCCGGGCGCTGACGCGGCTTACAACTCCAAAAAATCAGTGTACATTCACAATAAGTTACTGGTGGCTGAATTCACACATAATGGGTGATGTGTTGTCTGAGAATTGATCCAGACCTGCTAGTTGTGTATCTAAAGTAGAATGAAACCAATAAGAAAATTATAGGGACATGTTTTATGCACCTTTTATCATAAAAATGGTATAATTTATGTTAACTTATGCAATTTTATCCAAACCTTCATAACCAATCGTAAAGAAAACCAAAGCATAGTAAACACAGATTGGATAGATAACTCTGGATAAGTATTATATTTTCTTTTGTATGGCAGGTGTAGGGTCACCAAAGCGTGTATAATGACCCACTAGCGGATGTAAGTTCTTTTGTCCATGTCTCCAACCCACCTCTACATATATGAGTCACACCCTACCATTGGCAGCCGGATTGACTTGCCCTCAATAATAGATACAGCACCCTCTGGATATTTCACCATTGCCCCAATGTAGTGCTGCACAGAAATTGATAATAATCATGAAAGGAGGGTGTAATCGGCATTTCTTATCAATGTGAAGCTGATCGCTAGTAGACCAAAGGCTTGTAGCAGGCTTTACATGTAAACCCTATTTGGATACTTAGGGAGTTCCATTTATCACCAGAAGCGAAGAGGAGGTCATTTCCAAAGGCAATGCGATCACACAAAGACCTACGTGTACAAAATGACACTATCTCTGTGGGAATTTTGAAGGGTGCAGTCAGTCGTAGTTTTTTTGGAGTTGCTTGCCGTGTAGCGGCCAGGAGCGCAGCAACCATAGCAACTTCATTATGTTTTCGGTTTGTCAGTGACGTCACGGTCACCTTGTGACGCAATTTGTGACGTCATACGTCAGCCGTGATGTCACATGTCAGCCGCAGAGTGGCAACTCCTAGCCGTGGTCCTTGCAACATTTTTCTTGTTTAAGAGATGCCCTATATTGACTGCCCAGTACTGTCCATGCTACTCATACATGTCTTTTTACACTATTACATATTCACTATGATAAATAGCCTTATATAACCCATCTGATTGATATCATATGGTATCATGATTATCAACACTTTAGTATTGCAATTATTATTAAGGATATGTTTGCAACAGCTTCCCAGCTTAAACAATACACCAATTGGTGCATTTGGACCAATTGTGACGTCATACCATGCATCAGATAGGCCTGCTTCCTGCCCTTATCATAGCAGATGGGACTCTGAGTATGGCACAGTGGTTTTATCCAATATAAGACCTACAAAATGAAATATCCATGAAAATAGGGTGGTCTTTTCTTTTAAGTATTTCATGCTGCAAACAACGGTCCCTGTTCAAGTAGCACACAATCATACACACAATTATCATCTCCACTTCCCCCGAAAACACCGTTGTAGTTTTTATATGATATAGACGAAATAAGGTTGTCCAATACCTTAGGCCTTTGTTCATAAATTGGCAGTTCAAGCCAGATCCATAGTCAAACTTGAAGTCGTCGCCTAGTTCTTTTGTGAATATAATAAAGCCATTTCCTACGGTATACATATTCTATTAGAAAGGTCATGTGCCTTTTGCCTCGGGGGACAAAGTAGTAGGTACCATAGAAATACCTTGAGGTATTTCCTACTAAGCTACTCATTTACTACTGTTCAGATACGTCCCTGGTGGTGTTAACACATTATGTATGCATGTATGTTTTCACGGAATTCGTTCAACTGGTAACACTGAAGGAAAGATCTAATTCCAATGCTTAATTCGGATAGGGGGTGTTTCTTGTTCTTTAATTGGATACCATTTATTAAAAAGTTATTAGTCCAGAATGGGGGTAAAGTTCCATAAGGACATGAATTTGATATAGGTGTATCAACTGGGGAGACAACTGGGTAAATATATTTCTTATTGGATAGCTGTAAAATAGACAAAAATATGTATTTTATTAACTTGAGTTCTACAAAGGCCAGTGGCAGACAATGATTCTGATTGTGTCAGTCCATTCAGCCATACTGGACATCCCATGTGGGTGAGGTCCCTGCATTTGACAGATCTGCTTAAATCTTTAATATCCCATTAGTTGAAGCTGTCAGTGACATGGAAAACATTCCCTCACTAAACCTTAAGCTGTCAAAGGTTTAACTGTTTGAAGTTGCCCACTTACTATATATATCTTAAAAATGATTCTGATCGGACTGCCAAAACGTAAAAGAATTCTTACTACGTGAAATAAATAGGCGTGGTTACTTGGAAAAGCTACATCGGGGTCTAAGGCCCATTTTCCACCACCCGATATGGCCCTTCTGTTGGCTGCTAGACCCATAGTTTTACCACCGTCGGCTGACAGGAGCCATACCCCACCATTGAACCCTATGGCAGCCCTGTCAGCTGAGGTGGTCATGTGCAACAGCTGTCGGCCGATAGAAGGACCATATTGGGTGGTGGAAAACGGCCCTTAGTCAAGCGATTTACATACCAGTAAAGGTCAAGGGAATGGTGAACACGCATAGCTATCATGTTATTAGGTATATTTATTAAGCACAGAACGTATTATCTGCCCCGTATTTTTGGAAATAACCAAGGCTAAAGCCAAATGCGTGTCAGCTTAGAACATGACAAAACAACGCCCAGAATTTAAATCAACTCAGCTCTTATTAGCCCATCAATAACTCGATCAATTCACATGTTTCCTATTAATTTTTGGCTTTTGAATATGTCCTATATCAAGATGACACCATTTCAATAGACTAATTCTTAATAGGTGATAGCCAAAGGTGAGATGTGCATTACTCTGGCTGTTGTAGTGTATAGATGAGATACAGGTGGTGAGATCTAACATTGACAGGTGGAGTAGATGTACCTAGATGGGGTGAGATCACCTGTGACACCGTGTACCTTACTTGTAACTGTCCTCAGCTGGCATACCCTGAGGTCAGCCGCCATGCTTCACTGGTTAACACACTAGCCCAAATGCTACTGGGTTGAAGTCCTGGAGGTTTTGATGAAATACTAATTTTTTTCTGGAGTACAGTTTCATGTCTTATCATTGACATTTTGACATATTAGTTACTTTGAATCCGAATCATTCGGACTCTTCCTCAAAGGAATTTTCACAATCTGTTGATTCTTATGGGGCACTTTGCTCCTCGTAGACAAAGAGGGTAAATGATAAGACCTGAAACTTCACTTGACTTCGCTGTTGTATAAATCATAAAATCATAAAGACTAGTATTGATATGCTCATCATGAACATGAAAAACACTCCACGGACAAAAATCATTAACAAAAACAAAATTGGAGAAACATTTGAGTGTGACCTTACCCTGTCAGATTGCCAACCACCTGTCCAGGAGGGATGGTTGTGGTTGTGGTTAAAGGAGTGGCTGGAGTGGCAGGCCCAGTGTGTGGTAGGACAGGGGTGGTCTGTCCTGTGGGTAAAGGGTTAGTTACCCTAGGCGTGGTGTCCATCCTTGTGGTAACTCTGTATGTAGTTGGCCTCCTTGTTGTCTGTATGAAGGTATGAGTGACTCTTTGTGTTTGCTGTGCATTGACCAATGGTGCCATGCTGACCAGCAGCAGTGGTAAAACCAACATGGTCATTATTTGGGGACCCTGGAGGCCTCCCAGGTTAAGGCACCCCTTTTGTCCAGCAGGGGGAACCATCATGACAGCCAGGAACACACTTGTGTAGGCACACAATCACACAGGAGGAGTTATCCAGGAATTACTCCTGCAATCTCCTGTATTCCCTTCCAGTGTCCATTTATATACAGAAGGCGATGATCAACCAGCAGGGGTGATCTTATAAACACCTTTTAATTAATGTGTGTTCCTCGCTGTAGGGGTTAAATCCATCGAATGTCTATGCTTCCTAATCGTAATATACCCCCTGTCTAAGTCCTTGCACACATTTGAGACAACCAAAGCTTCCCAAACCACAAGGAGCCGCCCTACAAACCTAGCAGAAGGTGGGGCACTAAAGTGGCAAAGGTCTCTTCATCAGCAAAATGTAAAATTGCTTTCTCATACTACATATATTGCCTATACAGTCAAATTTGCAATAATTTCCAATTACCCTGGAAGAGTATCACATTTGTGTTTGTAATTAATAAGATAAATCAAACAAATCTTCTTGTAACACTTATTTCTTGTTTCCATGGAAAACCTATAGGCTTAACTTAGTTTGGAAACAATGCTGATACGTCATTGCTTTAAAAACCAAAATATCTGCCTGGTGTACCTCTTCATACAACGCTAAGCTTTTATCTCATAAACACTACATTAAATAAAAAGGGAAAATATAGGAAGGATTCATTTATATCTTGGGATTGCATGCAAGTCTACTAAACGTTGGGTCGTCCACGCATGACTGTCCTGTGCAGCGACCTATGGCCACGCCAGTCACGTCTCCTCCAGCCGTCCTGAATGCCTTCTAGGGTGAATATACACACACCATTTTAAGTCTACACACAGAAAATACATAATATTGCAATATCAACTGGTTTGTGGTATAAGTTAGACGCTCAATATACAGTTTGTAGCAGACATCTATCAATAGTATGGGTCGGAGATTTCTTGGTAACCCAATCACATGTTCATTGTGAACGACTGTCATTCCAGTTTCACCAGATTCATTGTTTATGTCTATAGTCATGATAGGTGGTATTGATAAAATTCAATGCAAGCCCCCATTGGCGGCGTGGCAACATGTTACATCTATGTATAAATGTAGGCTAAGTGTAGAATGGTAGAATGGAGGCCCTCGATAAATTATTTCGTGGTTCAATACTTCATGTTGTTGAAGTAATGTAAACGTCCCATAATCTGATAATAAGCATGAAATGGCTATTACACCTAGGTGTACTAGGATATTGGGGACCACAGAATTGTGCTTCAGAACAATGACATGACTGTCTGCACCAATGCCTGGGATATAGTCTCTTTCAAACTAGTTACTGATGTGTTGCAACAATTGACAATAATTATGGTGTTCTATTCAGATGAACAATATTTGAGTATAACCCGCTTTGGAAAATTATATTTGGGGACATTTTCCTAGGAAGTAAGTGTCCCATTGCTGTATTTTGAAATCTTCCTAATGCTGAGCTTGGTGAAAATTGCCATATAGTAAGGCGTGTATCAAAGAAAAGAGTCCTGTCTAGGATCTCCGCCAAATAGCTTGAAAGATGAAAATAAATATGCGAACACGTTTTAAAGGCTCCATGCAGAACGGCAAGGTGCGATATCACGGAGTCCATGTTCCGACTTGCAAAATGGGAAGTCAAGATTCAAAACGCGCGTGTGGGTGTATACCTAGCATACTACACCATAAGCTTCGGAGCTAGTGTTTATAAAAGATCTATAAAAAAGGGGGGAACCAGTAATTAAGTAACAAGGTTAAGTAGTGAAGCGATTGCTTCAGATAAACATCATTATGGGGCATCAAGGGATCTTAAATAAATTATCCTGACCAATGTACAGAAGGTTATTCCGCCGATTAGAATCCCATCATCTCATACCATATTCATATAAACAGGTCGACATGTATTGTTGTGCATTGCCAACATAAATGGGTCCTTTCCCATGTATCTATATATAAGCCCGGCAAACAATATGTCTTTGTCGTCTCTGGCCTTACCAGTTGGTGCACATCAAGTCACCCCTGACTGATTGGATCAGTTGCTTGTGAGTCACAATATTATGAGAGGCATCCCAGGGGTATGGTGTAAAATAATGGCATTTAGTGTTGTTCTAGGTTGAATCCCACATGGCGAAAAATGCCCCAAATATCTCTGCGATTTTGAATCTGTTATGTTTGTTGGACCTTCCCCAAATTCGCAAGGCTTAGGAGTACAACAGGGTGTATAAGGTCGAATCCCACATGGCGATTTAAGGCTCAAATATCTCTGCGATTTTGTTCCTTGTATTCCTGGGCTCCTAAATCACAACAATTGTTCAACTTATATCGAATCCAACAGTGAATTGAGACCAACTAAGCAGTTATCCTTGCGATATAGGGGCTCAATAAGTCCCCAAGAGTGCAAGGGATTAAATCGCAGAGATATTTGAGCCATAAATCGCCATGTGGGATTCGACCTTATAGAACACAACCATTCTTTTGCGATTTTAGGCCAGAAAATATGTAAACCTGAGATATAAACATCAACAAAGGCAAATTATCATAAACAATACATGAATAAATGCAACAGTGTCCTTGTGTTCTGTACACTCTGTCATAGTTATAACCCTTGCGAATTTGGGGTAAGTCACACTAATGCAACATAATCAAAATCGCAAGCAATTTTCGCCATGTGGGATTCGACCTTGTGGAACAGACCCCACAAGAGTATTTCAAGATAGTGTTATTTATCACTATTTTGAAAATCCCTCTAGGTGTCGGATTGTCATGTGAGTGTAAAAGGTCAGGTAGGGGGAATGTGTAGGATGAAGTGGGTGTGGGGTTTGAGGGAGTGCCGAGTTTGGGTTCGACTCGTGACTCTATACATGTACTGTCACCCAGATGCCAGCCAAACCTTTTTCTTTTGTTTAACGTCATCACCTTGCAAGGGAAACCCTTCTCACCTGCCTCACCCCCTCTCCTCCAGTGCTTGAAAAGGTGTAATGTAGTGTATATAGTTATAAAATTAAGACTTCATTTTTAGGTTGGTCTTTGTGGGCACTTCTGGGGGCGGGTAAGGGATAGGAGAGCTGCCTCTGATTTGCAGCAGGAATAATGAAGGGGACAGGGTAAGAAATTTCTGGATCAAGGTTAGGATGCATCCACCTTGACAACACTATGGTAGTGGGAACATATTTAGTATGAGGACTCATTAAAGTATGGTTTGCAACCTAAGGAAGAATATACGTTTTGTAACGTTTTCTAGTATTGACACAAAGTAGTATGTGGTAGAGTGCAACCCAAGCAGTGCATATTGGGTAGTAATTTGTGTTGTCTTATTATGGCTGAATCAGGGTATAGTCCAGTACCCGAGAATAAAAAAAAAAGGCCTTAGGTTCAACAAAATTGTAACAAAAGGTTTCTCAATGGTTTTCAACTCTTTGATACCTGTTCTTTTCAGGGAAAAAAATTTACCAAAATCAACCTTGGGCAAGTGCCTCAAATCCAACATGGCTGCTTTCAGACTAAGTTTCAGTATCAAATTGCATTAACTTTGGATCTAATCTAGATTGCTATTGTAATACATCAATTAACATCAGCATGAAAAGTTACACTCATTTCTTCCATGTCCAAAGGTCAAGGTCATCTGGATATGGAAATACTTGCCATAATCAGTGAAAAAAACACAATTTCTACAGAATTGGATGAATCTATGCAGGGTCAGAGATACCAAGATGCCCCAAGGCAGTTTCTAGCTGGTAGATTATATCATTTCTTAAAAGAAATTTTACTAAAATCAACCTAGAAGAAGTGTCTCAAATCCAACATGGCCACTTTCAGAAGAGGTCTCGGTATAGAATTGTGTTAACTTTGGATCTAATCAAGATAATCACTTTTGTGATACATCGATTAACATCAGCATGAAAAATTACATGCATTTCCACCATGTCTTGAGGTCAAGGTCATCTTGATATGGTAATTTGTGTCACAATCAATAAAAAAAAACACAATTTCTACAGAAGTGTATGAATAATCTATGCAGAACCAGAAACCTCATTGAAGATGCCCAAAGGCAGTTTTCAGCTTTTTACTATGTCCCACCATGTCTTACACTAAGCCCACACCCAAACCCAAAGGGTTCTTGCAATTCAAGATGGCTGCAGTTATTGTGAAACATGGTTTATGCATATTACATCTACATATATATGATGAAATAATTTGCTACAAAATAGAAACTGACTAATTGGTACCTGGAACACAACAGGTGGTACCTGTACTTATTATTGAGCAAACTGAATTATACAAGTAAATTGCTGAAAGATGGCAGTGATGTATCAAGGGGGATGAACAATGTGAGTTCTGTTAGATTTAGAATAATCTGTACTTACAAACTCTAAAAGTGTATGGATGCATCTCCTACTTTTTTTCACAATAAAAGAAAATTCACCAAACTTTCCTACTTGATATTGTATTGGCACTTATATGTTAAAGCCTTGTAATCATGAGCTTTGGAACTATTTGACAAAAGTTTAAAGTCAGGAGAAGGGGGTGGAAAAGGGCTTTTTTTTGCCAAAATCGATGACATCCCAAAGATATAAAGCACTGCATTATGCAATCATTTATGATAAGATAGTGAGATATCTAGGCTGCAGGTTGTTCATCATCTCTATTCAACACTTTTTACAAGTTACACATCATCTATAGACCCTACCATGCTAATCATGCTATGATAAAAGATTATTTCAATTTGTGAAGCAAATTAATGAAGCAAGTGTTTAAGTCTATACTTACTCTGCATTATGGTTCATTCTGATACATAAATCATTTCTTTTTTCTATAGATACAACCCAGCAAATTGTCGTGACTCCTCTTCAGCCTGTGTGAAGTGGCTCACACATGTCGCTAGATGGAACACGACGTCGCTTTAGCACTAGATCACCAGGAATAGCAATGGTGGTGATCACATGGCCTCACCTCAGATGGCGAGGATGGTGATCACTCATCCTAACCAGGGATGGTGACATGAGTGATCACTCATCCTCACCAGGGTTGGCGACATGAGTGATCACTCACTTCGCTAGATGAGACGCACGTCATAACGCACATTCACCATGGATGGCAAGGATCGTGATCACTCACAGTCAGGGGGGATGGTCACTCGGGTGATCACTAACCTCGCTAGATGAAACGTGTACCTCTTAATAGCACAGGTTCACCACAGATGGTGAGGATCTTGATCGCCCACACTCACCAGGGATGGCGACATGAGTGATCACTGATCCTCACCAGGGTTGGCGACATGAGTGATCACTTACTTCGCTAGATGAGACGCACGTCATAATGCACATTCAAAACGGATGGCAAGGATCATGATCACTCGCACTCACAGGGGATGGTCATTCGGGTGATCACTCACCTCGCTAGATGAAACGTGTACCTTTTAATAGCACAGGTTCACCACAGATGGTGAGGATCTTGTTCGCCCACACTCACCAGGGATGGCGACACGAGTGATCACCCACCTCGCTAGATGAAATGCACACCATGCCATAGCGCATGTTCACCATGGTTGGCGAGGATAGTAATGACTCACACTCACCAGGGAAGGCAAGGCGGTTCATCACTCACCTTGCTAGATGAAACGGGCACCAAGTCATAGCGCAGGTTCACCAGTGATGGCGACGCTGGTGATAACTCACCTTGTTAGATGAAAAGCTCATGATCATCGACATTGGTAATCATGCAGCCTCACATCTGCCAGATCAAAGTATGTTTTGCCAGAGTAGGTATTGCCATATGTATCTTCCCTCTAACCACAGACAAGGTGTTCATGTAGATATTTCCCTATGTGTTTTTCCTGTAACCAGAGAAAAGGTTTTTAAGGATAGTTGCTTTCATTTAGAGATACCTCTATCTAAATTCAATTGATATTTTCTCTATATAATCTTGTTTGATTCAACTCTGAAGTATTACATGGAAATCAGTATGAAACAAAGCACATTTGATACATTTGGGACTTATCCTTCATGCCCACACTACCTAGATAGGCTACATGTTGAACAGTGGTGCTATCTCAACAACTTTGGCAAGGGTGGTGATAAGTTGCCATTCTGAGTGAGAGTGAGTGACAGATGATGCAATCCTCAGAGAGCATTGACTTGGAGTGACACAAATTCACGCATTGAGTGAGACCAATGTTGGCGATGGTTGTGATAAGTCGCCATTTTGTGTGAGAGTTGGTGACAGTGGTACACACTCACATAGCGAGTGACATCCATGTCAGCGATGGTGGTAATAAGTCGCCATTTTGAGAGAAGATTTACTAGGAGTGACACAAACTCACAAAGTGAGTGAGAGCCATGTGGCAATGCAGATGAAAAGTCGCCATTCTGAGTGAGAGTTGACAGACAGTGGCACATATTGACGGAGTGAGTGAGATCCATGTTGGTGATGGTAGTGATAAGCTGCCATTCTGAGTGAGAGTTGACTGGGAGTGGCACATACTCACGCAGGGAGTGAGATCCATGTTGGCGATGGTGGTGATAAGTCACCATGCTTTGTGAGGGATGACAAGGGGTGGCACATACTCACGCAGTGAGTGAGATCATGTTGGCGACTGTTGTGAGAAATCGCCATGCCATGTGAGACTGACACACAGTGGCAAAAGATGACGCAGTGAGTTATCACTCAAAAATGAGTCACCATTGATGACCAATCATGGCAACAGATAACGACAATTTGCTGGGAATTGTCTGAATCAAAACTCAATACAGTAAAATTCCTTCATAACAAATCCTCTTATATCAAACAAGTTCATTGAAACCAATTCAATTCCATATATTCCTATTGTAGAAAAATCCCATTAGGACGAATTCTATATGGAATTAATATACTGTATTTCCCCAAGTAGAAGCCAGGCCATGTACTGGCCTGTCCCATGTTTAAGCCTTAGGGAACAGTCACTTAGTGTAATAGAGATTGGCTAGAATTCAGGCCATAGCTAAACTTCTAGGGAGAGTACATGGATTTGCATATTTCCTTCACCTGTTTAACCCCTCTTCAACCCCCCCCCCTGTGTAAAATCAAAGTAAATAACCAAGCATTAACAAAAGAGTATTTTATTGAAAATATTCAAGTAAATGCATAAAGATAAGGAAGAATTAGAGCTTGTGCAAAACTGTTTCTTCCTGCATAGAAGCCTGCCCCATGTATTAGCCTGCCCTGTGAACAGGCCTGGTCAATTTTCCACTTAGTGTCAATATAAGCCTTGGACTATACACAGGGATATATGGTAGTTAATTCATGGGTTAATGCACAGGTATCTTCTACAAGGAAGCTGTTGTAGTGGCTAGTCTAGGGAATCGTGTTTGTAGTGTACCGAGGCTGGGGTGTATTCGAGACTATGTCCATGTACTGTATTGGAGTAGGATAGGCACTCTTCAAGCACGTTTCCTATGTCTCTCATGAGAGGCGTAGCCTTGAACCCATGACATAGGGAATGGCCCACAGGGCGCTCAGTAGGAAACCTAGTCAACCATGATGAGAGGTATATATTCTGCCGTTCTCCTAAGATTGGGGGACTCACAGCCCTACCATGTGGATAGTTGCTTGGGATCTAAAAATTATCTAAACAAGAGCATTACCACCTATCAGGGTATTGACTAGAGGCATATGAAAGGCTGAATTGTCTGCAAGATCCCTTGTAAATAAAACCTTAATAAAAGTGATGTGAAACCTACTCAAACCTGATATTTATTGCTTTGATAGAGTATCTGTCTCCATATCATATCTTGAATCAGCAATACCTACACTTGTAGGTTCCTCCAAGAACGCAATGTCACTCTTTAAAGGTCTTCAAATGAGTAGAGTTTCTAATTTAGCAACAGTACGAATGAGATATTTGAAATTTATAAGCAGACCTAGGTGCAAAGAAGTGATTGCTGTATCAAGATACCTTGAGCTTTGACAATCAACTAAGCATGTTTTATTACATGCATGAACCACATTTTATCACTTATAATGAGATGGTATGTAATTACATGGTATATATAAACCATGCTTCACTCCAAAAGCAGTCATCTTGTATTGCAGGAATCCTTCTGGTGCAGGTGGGGGCTTAGCTTAAGACATGGTAGGACCTATTAAAAAGCTGGAAACTGCCTTGAGACATCTTCAATGAGATCTCTGGTTATGCATAAATTATTCATGCACTTCTGTAGAAATTGTGTGTTTTTCACTGACAGTGGCACATATTTCCCTATCCAGATGACCCTGACCTTAAGACATGGTAGAAATGAATGTAACTTTTCATGCTGCTGTTAATTGATGTATCACAATAGTTATCTTGATAAGTTCCAAAATTAATGCAATTCGACACCGAGACCTCATCTGAAGGCGGCCATGTTGGATTTAAGGCACTTCTCCAAGGTTGATTCTACTAAAATTTCTTTTAAGAAATGTAAACTGCCTTTGGCCATCTTTAATGAGATCTTTGGCTCTGCATAGATTATTCCTCTACTTCTGTAGAAAACCGTTTTTTTTCTACTGATTATTGTGCCTATTCCCATATCCAGATGACCTTGACCTTGGGACATGGTAGAAATGAGTGTAAATTTTCATGCTGATGTTTATTGATGTATTACAATAGTAAGTATCTCGATTAGATCCAAATTTAATGCAATTTGACACTGAAACTTAGTCTGAAGGCGGCCATGTTGGATTTGAGGCACTTGCCCAAGGTTGATTTTGGTAAACTTTTTTTCCCTGAAATAAGCAGGCATCAAGAGGGCAAAGGACAAAATCGCAGAGATATTTCAGCCCTAAATCGCCATGTGGGATTCGAACTTTTGGGTACTGGACTAGTATGCCTAACTTTGTTCTTGAGCAAAGGGAAGCATAAACAATGACACCTACTATATGCTACAACAGGACAGCTTGTAGATATAATCAGTGTCTGGCTTTAAATTTTGCCCAAGATAGGGAGTAAACGAGGGGCGCGCCCCCTCCTTTTTAAATTCCTGGATCCGCCACTGTATAATGGTAATGTTCCTGGCTAGGTTGTTTTGCAGCAAACTGACATGGATGTTCAGGTATCGTGATCAATGAAATCGTGACTCACGTCTCACCTGCTGCACATGGCTGGTCAGGGGAGGGGGATTCTTAGGGCAGTGAACATTTTACCATTCCTGAACCAGATAATCATCAATGCATTAAGCTGTATACAAAACTGGTGCTTATATGGGCTACCTATAAATATACCAGACAAACTATAAAACGCTCTATTCACCCAGAATGTGATCCTGACTTATAAATAAGCAGGTTAATCTGTCTACCAATGATTCCTGAGGTGACACATCTTTCCTGGCACAAAGGCAATGTAAACATGTATTTTGAAATTCATAGCATACATCAGACACTTTAGCTGTAGTACCCGTAGGTCTATGGTTTGGTAACCAACTTTTATTTTCAAGGAAATGCATAGAACCTGTTTTCTGGGCCTGGTTTTCTAACAACCTTGAAAATCCAATTTAATTGTTAATTGGGTAGAAATGGGAATGAGGTTATTATCATAACCTTGCACAGCACATTATCTCTGTTATACAGGGCCACATCAAATCGAAACCAAACATACCAGCGGTTTGGCTTATGGTCTTATTAAAAGGTTTAAGTCGTATAATATTAGGGTATAGGTCGAATCCAACATGGCGATTTTGGGCTCAAACATCTCTGCACATACATAGCCTCCAGCCTTTCTTTACGTTTCAAACCCAGCACAAAATACCTGATTGAAAGTGATGTATTGCCCGTTTGATTAAGACAGTAGCTTTGCCCTCTGTAGGAGTAAGTATCATAGGGTATTGGAAACTGAGCTTGATTATACCCTGCTTGTATAACTTTCTTGACGCTTTGATTCCTCAGACCCCTCATTACCTCAGACAGAAAATCTGGAACTACCTCTTCGTTTTCTATTACATTTGGACTTAACTCCTCAGATAATCTGCTTCCTCGGACATTTTTTACTTGCATTTTCCATATCTGAGAAAGCAAGGGCTGACTGTACACAGAAGGACTGCCTTATTCATGAAAAGGTCGAATCCCACATGGCGATTTAGGGCTCAAATTCTCTGCGATTTTGTCCCTTGCAATCTTGGGGCTTTCCTGAGCCCCTATATCGCAAGGGTAACTGCTTAATTGGTCTTGATTCACTGTTGGATTCGGTATAAGTTGAACAATCCCTGCGATCTAGGAGCCCAGGAAGACCCCAAAATCGCAATGGACAAGATCGCAGATATTTTTGAGCCCTAAATCGCCAGGTTGGATTCGACCTGTACCTGTACTTACACTCAATTACACATTATAAGCTAGCGATGTTACCAAGTGTGTGATATGATGTAACTGGGAGGAAAGGTCTGCACTGGAGCAGAAAATACCACACCCAGCTAAATGATAAGATCTGGTATTACCAAAGTTTGTTGCATGGGATTAGGAAAAAGATATGTCCCAAGTCGATTTGTAGTCATGCAAAATGACAAACACAAAGGTCCGGCTGGATGTGGAGTAAAAGACCCAATTTCCGGACAGTTAGTGGTTGTCTGTTGATTTCTGCCAGACCTAATGACTGGAGGCCATTTCACCGCGTTTAATACACTAAACATGGAGGTCCGTGTTTTAAACATAGAGGTCCGTGTTTGACATTTATGTCCATAATTAGCCATTATTCTAATGTTTTTTATAGATGCATTCATACTGAGACTTTAAATTTCAATAACATTTTAGACACTGTATTATTCAATAAAAACAAAGACTCCAGGCGTAGCTATGTGGTAAGTGGCCACCACTTTATCCATTCATCTGACCCTCAGCACAGGGCAATCGCATGTTTTCCTGAGGAAAGCCTATTATTTCTGAAGTTCCTAGTTGAGGACAGTTGTACAAGTATTCTATAGATCAAATCCCACTTGGCGAAATATGCCCCAAATATCTCTGCGATTTTGAATCTGTTCTGATTATGGGGTCTACCACACTGAGAACCCTGCAGATCTTTAAACTCATCAGATTGAGGACCTATAGTCATCAGAAGAGGTACAGACAGGTGGCAGCACCTTACAGGGAGTGTAATCCCTCACTCTACATCTCCCCAGTATTAGTCTATGGCATTTTCTTGACAATATGTAACAAACACACAAGGTGGCAGTTATGTGCCGCTCTTGTTTGATGATCAGGCATTCAGTTTTCAGCTGAAGGTCTTCACCGCTGAGGACTTTAGGTGCTCAAGTTGACGATACCCAAATCTACAGCTTTGGGTAGTCAGATTGAGGACCCAAGGTAGTCAGCACTAGGGTTGTCACTCTAACAACATTATGTAATCAGTGTGACTACCTTGGGTGAGTGTGTTGACCTAAACCCATCAGGTTGACTATACTGGGTGCTCAATCTGATGACCTAAGGTTGTAGTTTTGGGTATCGTCAGTCTGACGACCTTGGGGCTTTCAGTGCACACATTTGCAATGTGTTTAAATAAATAAGGGTTTACAGAACACAAGGACAATGTTAAATTTTGAGATATGTTCCCTTTGTTGATGTTCATAGCTCCGCATATTACACATTCTAAGGTCTAAAATCACAAAGGACTGCTTGTGTTTTATGCAAACTTCTGTATTTTATAACCCTTGCGTCCCATAAACGCAACAGATTCAAAATCGCAGAGATCTTTGAGCCATTTTTCGCCACTTGGGATTCGACCTTATAGAACTATTTGATTTGTAATCAATCAGGTATTTATTACTCTAGTCACTGATCTAGCCAGGGTGTCCGGAATTTGGGTATGTCCGGAATTAGGGCCCAGTACCCTACATCTATGGAAATTGGTACCGTTTGTATGTTCATTGCCCGGGATTAAATCCCCTGGACCCAACTATTACCCTTTAAAACTAGTCAATATACAATTACAAGATATAGGCCTACAGGGTATTTCTCAATACGTTAATTGGCATTGTTGAGGAATGCCCTCCTGATATCAATCTGTGCCTCTTGTACGTTTCTCATTTTGATATTTCGTGTTGTTTGGAGAGGGCATGGGTCGATATATAGGCCTAGGCCTAGAGAGAGGCAGCATGGCATGCTGGTACCGGAAATATCTTTTCAAAATATGATGTTGATTTAATTGAAACATAATAGCGCTCTCATTACCCAAACTGATGCTCCAAATAAAGACTAACGTACATAGGGCTTATACTTATAGATGTTTTTGATATCTTAACCCCCCCCCCTCCCCCCATCGATTCCTCAATAACTCGTAATCTCCATAAAAAGATAAAGACCCATCCGGATCCATCCCCACATAAATCAGCTGCCCTCATAAAGGATAGCACATTGCACGTGATTTCCCCGGATGTACGTTCTCTATAATTTGCCTTCCTCCAATGTCTCAGGGAACATCCGCTTTCCGTCGCCGCTGGAATCTACTTCCGGTACGTGTTAGGGCATGCGCCCACTGCCATAAAGGGGTCTGCATGTCGGGCTGCTTTTACGACATTGGACGGCCAGCAGCGGTCATTTCACGGTCACCAGTAGGCCTGTAAATGGGGCAGAGAAACGTGCTTGGCATGGTGACATTCTTATCACAAGCTGCTTGGTGTTATCATTGGATATAACTGAAGTGGTGCCAAGAGTGACTTGGATGGGATATGGGGAGTGATACTGTGGTTAGTCAACCATCAGCATTGATCAGGCATGATAGACATCCTGCTGATGGGATACATATAATTATAGCCATAGTTTTTGTCATGGTCTAAGGGAGTGATTATTTTTTAACAACAGGAGGGGGGGTGGTGGGTTTCAGGGGGTCAGAATGTTTTCAACCCCTTGACCAAGGGGGTTCGGAATTGACCTCTGATGGGGGGGTCAAAATAATTTCACCTGTTTTCAGTGGAAAACCCAGCGCATTAGTATAGGCTAAAAGGAGACATTCACGTGAAATTTTTGTCCCTTTTTGGGGTGGGGGTCGAAAAAAGTCACGCGCAATCCCACCAGCCCCCCCCCCTCCCCGTTGTTAAAAAATGATCACTCCCTAACTGGCCATGGATCACCACAACTGAATCATTATATGTGACCCATCAAGGGAAAACACCCCTCCGCGGGGGATTTTTAATTCCCCATTTGGCCACTAAAAATACATTAAGCTAATTTTGGATGCAGAATTCAATGGTTTCATTTAAAATGCACCATTTTCAGTAGAAATGGCCCACATTTTTCATGAGAAATTGGCCTATATTCCCATTTCTGGTTGCCATAGCAACCATTCCAATGATCATAATTTGCAGATTTTTATGCAAATTTTAGGGGATACTCACCAAAATCCCAAAACTGAAAACAGAAATGCAAAATTCCTTCTAGATCAAAATTTATGATAAAAATTACCATATTATTATTCACTTTTGGTGAAAAAGGCTGATTTATTGTGTTTTTAAACATTATAACGACATATGTTCAAGGAGGGGTTCTGACATAGCTACTAGGAATATTTGAGCCAATGATGTGTCATTTTAAAGATCTTGAAATGAACTTTCATAATGAATTTCCCTGAAGAGCGGTGTTTTTGATTGCCTGGTCACATATATAGATAAAGAGGATTTAATGCCGAACCATGCAAAATGTGTCCAGATCAGGCTACATGTAAGTATCTAACGGTCACTTAGCTAACCGTTGCCCATTTGATAAAGGTTATTGCATTAATTGGCCTGATTTGTGACCAATTGGGGCTAACCTGATGAATTCCTTCATATGTCGACTAATGTGTTAGATCAGTTAGATCCTAAACTATTCTTAACTTATTTCATTACCAAATCCGCCATTGGGGCCCTAGATGTCTTGAGCCTTGCTGGAGCCTTGTCGTAGGCATACAAATGTATTTAGAGGTCCATTTCCTTTCAACTGACACAATTTCTCCAAGGGGTGTAGGCCCTATAATCTGATGTCCTTATCTAATATGTCGATCTTAGATGGGGCAATGTGAAAAAGTCACGTGTTGAAGTTCAGAAAAGCCCATGTCATCCTGTCTACATCCATACATTTTTAGAATGCCTAATTGTTCACCACCAGGCCCTGACAGAAAGAATATTCCAAGTTAGTAAATCCAATTTGTCTTAGGCAAAACACACAATTAGAATAAACACCTAACGTATGATTAATGTAACTAGCATGCTGGTGATATTAACTAACCTAAACATGTTAGCTGACATTATTAGAAAAAAAACAACTTATTCAGAAACACCCCTTTTGCATTATTCCAGGGACATGCAAGCATGCTTAAAAATTTCGTGGTTTGGGAAATGCGTGTGTGTGTATTACATGTGCCATAATATGTCATTGTCCTTGATCTTGGGATCCCCGACATGTGCCCCTTACACTCCTGCCAACAGACAAAGGCCTCATCTGCTTACAGATAAATAGATAGAACTAAACGACCGTGATGTACGAGGTGGCCGATCCACCAAGAGGGGCGTTAGCCCGAGGGGGAGACCCCCCCCGAGGGGTGGATCGGCCACCGAGGACACCAGGGGAGTTTAGTTCTATATTTATTTTATGTTTTTAGAGGGTTTAAATAAGGAACAAATATCAAAATCCGGTACCGTAGTTCCTCGTACGAGCGCCGGTCCACCATTTTGAATGTTTACATGCACCCAGAATGAGGCTGCAGTGGTGGATCGGCTGCTGTGGTGGATCGGCACACGTTACGCCACTGGGGGTGTGCGGATCGGCCCTGCAATGCTATCTCTATGGGAAGAAGTTATTCACATAAAATAAAGCCATAATCAGTTGACAGCCCAGGGGTCTATTACTCAGAAGTACCCTCAATATTTAGGCACCTGACCCACCTGCTCTGTGCTCACTCATGTGAGTAGAGGCAAGTGTCTGTGATGAGACGAGCACTAAGCAAACTCCATTGCTATCCCATCAGATTCTTGATACCAACTGTGATCCTAATTTGCTATCTTATTTTATAGTAATCAATACAACGTATGGGGAGGAATTCTGATCTGATAAATTTAATGACTTTTATGTGATCTCAGAAGACTGATGAGAGAAGGACTAAGCCATTCATGCTTCCATCAAATTATTGATCTTATGTGCAACCCTATCTTGTTTTGTATGCAGAACCTAGGATCACACTATACCTTGGAGCACTGTATAATTCCTACCCTGAAAGGCACAGGGCTCCTGTATTCATTTGTGTGCATAATGAGGGTTTACGAAACATTACCCCAGCTGCCGCAGGCAGGGGAATAGACATGGACAGAGATAGAAGATGATAACTGATCTGCCTGAGACATAGATGAGACAGGCAAGCTGTCACACAGACATGTGACAACCAAACTGTCAAGGACCGAGGGTGATATATAGCTGAACTGTCAGAGATAGAGGTGATAGAACACAGCTGTCATGCATTGGGTGCTAGAAAAAAAAGAGCTGCTAAGGACAGAGAAAAGACAGGCCAGCTACCGGTATCAAAAGCAATGGGAGATGGACTTTCTTCCGAGCTGCCGAAGACCTAGATAAGGGGCAATTAAGCAGTTGCCACCTGTTGGATCTGATGGGTGATTTATCAGAGGAACAGAAAATAGGTTTAGGTGGTGGGATTTTGAAAGGGATAAGGTTGTCTCTGTGATTTTGTAAGAATACGTTATGATCATAACCAGATGATTCGAAATCCTTTGCCATCTACATAGGGTGAAGAGGTGATAAATATCAAATTATCCTGTGCGAAAATTGAATACCAACCACTGATTATGGGAACGCTAAGTATGTTACGTGAAAAAAAATAGAATATGAAGATTCCGCCTACTAGAGGGTCCAACAAGTGGTTTAAAGTTAGCTGATGAATACATGCTGACTTTAATCATTGATCACATCTGATGAATCATTACTCAAATGATCATACTGTAAGTTGTGGTGTCGTCCAGAAAACATCCAGACCTAATGTCAACAGGTCGTTACATGTCATGAAGTGAGGTAACAGGAGTCCAGACAATTCAGTTGATGATCCAGCTTTATTGTAAGATTGGCACGAGAGTAATCGGTATACAGTATGGTACTCGCCAGTCTGACCAAGCCATATCCTGGGGCCAAGGAACCTGAGTGTTGTAGTAGTCCGTATTAGGGCATGTCCAGTGACTCAGTCTGGGGGTGAGTAGCTCGGCCCCAGTCCGGTTAGATCCAGTCTGATCCAGATTTGGGGGGGTGAGCTGCTCTTCAAGGTGAGTCACTTGGACAGGTGGGCCTGGAGGTAGTGTATGAGTCATGCATTCCAGTGGGGGTTCACAGGTGGAGCCTGGGGGTTCCCACTGGGAGAGGGAGGGGGTGAGTGAGTCACTCTGGAGTGAGTGAGTCACTCAGCCCGGTAGGCTAAAAAATAGGTAACCTTGGGTTCTACAGGGGAAAGCTTGGTCAGCTTGGTTAGAGTATGGCGTTAATAATTATAATACATAGAATAGTCCCTTGACACTAATTATATCACCATGCCAATAAATACCTGAGTACTCCAATCTCCATTAAAGGTGGCAAAAAGGCATTGGATACCTAGAGACCCGAAGCATGTGGGGGCACAACTTCCATGCAGTCGACCTCAGACTAATTCTATACCTCCTGGTGAACTGGGTCCTTCATCAAAAACCTAATATTGATATCGTTAAACCCGACAGCATTTACATGTTGAGTGCCCATAAAAGGGCAATCAAATATGATAGATGCATCTCCACTATCGTTGGAGACCAGTAATTTAACGCCCATAGCTCTAACCAGTGTCATTGCTTTCACCCCCTAACGCACCCCGGTCCCTGTGGCTCCCTAGATTGGGTTTATCTCAAGTTTCATCGATTATTTCGGTATCCATCCACGTCCAGTCGTCGCTATTTCCGACGGAAGTGGGTGACAGCGCATGCGCAGGCAACCGGAAGTGACTGCTCATGAGCGGCTAGGAGCAGCTCGCCATTTAACCTAAAGTCACGCATGCGTGAGTAGCTCAGACTTCAGGAGTGTCGGGATTTGTTTGAACATGGTTGGGTAGGTATGTTTGACTATGTATGTTGTGTCTGTGAATAATCAAAATCTTCGATCGACCTCAAAGTTTCTTTATTATTTATACATCACGAAAAGTGTTTGAGATCAATACGATATGATGAATTTGACATGTTACAACTGGCTGTATTCAACAGTAGGGCAGTTCTGTATATAGCTCTGTCAAAAATGATTACTATAATATTACTGTATAAAAGAACTCTTGGAATAAAGACGTTATTTCCCATAAACAAGAAGTAGCCGCTAACTTAACTGAAATGAAAATAACACACTTCGAACATCAGTTTGCTACAGGTTTAGATGGTTTTAAACCTAAGAATTAATTGTGTGTATGAGAAACAGAGGGCAATGGTTTGGTTTTGGTAGGAGGGGGATGTGGAGAGTGGGCAGTAGCTGGTGGTGGGCATGTGACTGCCCCTGGGCACTGGGCCATCTAGACAACCCTCCCTAGTGGTCACCAACATCAAAATAGGTCTCAGGGTGGAGCAGCTCGCGCATCGACGTCAATATTCTCACTTTATCGCTCACTCACAGTGTTGCAAGATGGGGGAGCAAATAGGCCTCAGTAGGGCTTAGCACAACCCATCCTGAGTCCCTGGTAGATTTATAGAGGTCGTATATTATAAGCCCACATGAGCAGATTTGAGCGTGACGCATGAAATACTAATTATCACTGAGTATTTTGGGCTGCCCCCCCCCCTGTACCACCTCTTTTAAATATTCACAATTGAAGGCGGTCCCCCTAAACTGCGATTGCAGTATTAATGATGTGTATGTGTTACTCTAAGGGCCTTTCTCCACTAGGCGATATTTAGCCAGAAAGACCATGCTTACCGATCAGAATGGTGATGTGGGTGTCTGTGATTGTGTGAGTGGGGGTGGGGTACCTCCCTTGTACAGCTGTCGGTACCTAGATCGGTACCAAATCGTTTGAAAAAAAATCAAACATGTCAGTCTCTCAGGTTGATTATCGTGACAGATATACACATATGTCACGATAGTCGTGTAGTGGAGATAGGCCCTAATCGAGAAAAAAAGGAAAGATGTAAAATTGATTACCATCTATAGGTGAATTCATATCGCTGAAAGGTCATCCCATTTCATTCCTCTCAATACCAGGTGAGCTGCTGGCCTGGAAGCCACCAGCACCAACCACAACACACAAAAAAATTAAAGAACTTTTAAATTGATTGGTGG
Organism: Acholoe squamosa; assembly: GCA_949317995.1. Lineage (NCBI taxonomy): Eukaryota > Metazoa > Annelida > Polychaeta > Phyllodocida > Polynoidae > Acholoe > Acholoe squamosa. The sequence continues at coordinate 43,610,252 of OX439038.1, forward strand.
AGAAAAGGTATAAACCCATGCAGTTTTACATGAGAAAAGCCCGTTAAATAAAATGGGAGCCAAATTGAATCTGATTTTATTGAACTTGATCATGTCCTGAACGAGATGGAAAAATGAATTAATCCTGCCCGAAATCCTGCCTGCCGAGGCTCATCTCGTTACAAGTTTCACTTCCCAGTCTTTACAGACTTCCAAGTTATCCATTTTTGCGTAGATTTTTAAACAGACATAATTATCAGCTTGAATTTTCTTCATGACCCTCACCTTTTTACACCATCCAGTCTGAAAAATATCCATTTCTTTGCCAATTGAATCCCTTAAAAGTACCTTCTGTGTTAAATGATATAATCTGTACATTATCAGATGTTTAAAAATTTCCTTTAAGTTGGGAAATTGTGCAGGATATAAATCAGTAGGACAATTCCCGCTGATCACTGCCGACCTCTTACGATAAGACCGGTTACCATAGTACCAGTTGTTATCAATGCTTATCTCTCTAGTACACCAATAAGCAATGCTGGTTTACACTAGGAGATTATGTAAACGGACAATCCGATCAGTAGAAACTAGTGGATTTCGACTATCTTGTTCTCAGATGCATTTCATTATTATAAAGAAATCCTTAACAACACAAAAGAAGACATATGGAAATAGAGCTCATTCATCACACAACCCTTAAGAAGTTATCTTTCTCTCGGTATCACAAAGTGAGGCATATCTGACAATCATAATTACCTTTGTATTACGATGGTATCTTGTCTCTTTATCTTTTAGCCTCTCCATGGGTCGAGATTACGGGCAACAAGTATTGCCACATTGATGCATGTTTTCTTTCTGTTGTCTGAGGATCTTGGAAAGCATCGACCGGGGGCTATGTTCAGATAAATCTAATAGTAAGACCACATAAGTAGAACTTACGTTCTTTGTAATGGCAAAGGTGGGTAATGAAAATATTGAATAGACAACGATCAATCTCGTTTTTAAACAACTACACTTGTACATATACTTTACGAGCTAAATTGGCCCTCTATACATGGTTAAGACCAGGCACCTATTTCCAAATCATGTGCCTTATTTACAATAGTGTAAGCTTTAACAGCAGCAGGACTCTATTATATAGAAATACTACTGCATGACGTCACCTGCCCACCGATCACCCTAGAGTTCTGCTTCTTCTAGGTTCAATCCTAACTGCAGGTTCCTCTCCAGGAGGGTGTTGCTCCAATTGTAAAAAGAGCTGTGAGTATGTGCCCTCTTTTCTAAACAAGTTGTGCACTGCTTCATCTAAGTACTTGCACTCACCACATCAGTCTGAAAAGTCATCTGCCTTGTTGAATATAGAGAGAGCTGCACTACCAGGTACCTACTCATGTCACACGCTCTATAGTTTATTATACTGACTGACTTCTCCCAACTAGGTACCTACTCAAATCCCCCTTTTTTAGCACCGTACTTGAATGACCACTTGTGAGCAACAAAAGGGACAAGTTATAGCTACATAAAAAGAAAGGACTGGAAATGAGGGCATTTTTAGCCAGCTCTTCCTTTACTATAGGAGCAACACCCTCCTGACCAACTAGTCAGTATTGGGGGAACTACGGTAATGATGAAGTGTGGTATATTAAAGTGTGGTATATTAACGTTTACACTGGAGGCTGTTTCCGAAAGGGTCGGAAGTGCATTCTCATGGTAGGTACCTCACTTCTCACTTCCATGCTCTAATAAACCCTTCAGGAGGGTGTTGCTCCTATTGTAAAAAGAGCGGTGAGTATGTGCCCTCTTTTCTAAACAAGTCGTGCACAGCTTCACCAAAGTACTTGCACTCACCACATCAGTCTGAAAAGTCACCTGCCTTGTTTAAAACAGAGAGAGCTGCACTATCAGGTACCTACTCATGTCACACAATCTATAGTATATTATACTGACTGACTTCTCCCAACTAGGTACCTACTCAAATCCCCCTTTTTTAGCACCATACTTGAATGACCACTTGTGAGCAACAAAAGGGACAAGTTATAGCTACATGAAAAGAAAGGACTGGAAACCAGGGCATTTTTAGCCAGCTCTTCCTTTTACTATAGGAGCAACACCCTCCTAAAAGCACTCCCCCACCGTATGTTGAAAAGATAGTCACTTGCCTATGAATCAGACTGTCTTGCAAAAAGTGGCCGTAGCCTTTGCTTGCATGGTCACACCTGAGTGCCTTTCCACAGGAGGTGCTTCTGCTAGGGAGTGGTTATTCTCTGTTCCCTTCCTGATACATACAGGTACCTACTAAGACCTGGAGGTTAATTCAAAATAGTGCTACTTAGCCATTGTTTTGAATTAACCTCCAGAGTGGTGAAGGAAGTGACTTTCTAGGATATGGGCTGTTACTTGGAAAGCCTTGATACATTATTACACACTGTTTTTCTCTGCTTTGTTTTTCATTTATTTGTGGATTGTATAGGGTTATCTTGGCGTCTGTATTACATGGTGACCTTACATCTATTTTGAACTTTTGAATTTGTGTATGATAGTGAAATAAAAGGATATTTCAAATTAAAAAGAAAAATAAAAATCTGGGGAGATCTTCACTCTCGTAAAACCCTGAATTTAATAGTCGCGGCTTAAAGACCATTTCAGACCCCTGGTGGGGCTCAGAGGATGTTCCTGAAGTCAGGGTGTGGTTTATATGCGGGGTTTTGATAATGGTAAGGGATGGCAACGTTTTCAGCCCTCAGGTGCAGCGTATAGCATTTCCCTAAAGTCAGGGGGCAGTTTAATTGCGAGTGTGAATTATACGCTGGGTTTTATGGTCTTAAGAATTATGAAGCCCAACCCCACACTATGATTACTGTATTGACATGCATAATGACCGGGGCCCTAATAAATCTCAAGCAGTCTATACCCAAGCCCTTATTCAAGACCAGCACTTATTTAGGGCTAAGATTATACTGTATTTCAAAATTTCAATACCCTTGTATCCCTCGGCGCCTATTCAAGGCTGGCGTTCATTCAAGCACTTCCACAGTGCCAGCTGGCTCTTGAATAAAGAGCTGAATCCTTTCCACTGTCCCGTGTAATCAAATGTTGTTTATGGAGGAATAAGAAGGTATAGATCTGGTAATTAAAATAATTTTAAGCATCTTTTTACAAAAGGTCATAGTAAAAAGGTAAAATTGATGTACAGTATTGTGTAAGTTTTTTGGTCCAGCCAGAATGTTATCTTTGTATGGGAGGATTATGTCTTTATCATAAACATTTTGCAGGTCTTCACCAGGCTATCCCCCTAAGACTGCGTACAACTGATATCCCCCCAGTCCTTTCTATGAGACAGAACCCGGAGTCAATATTGCCTCCATATGCTAATATGATTTCCCAGTCCTCCAAATCTACTGAGCCTTCCCCAAAAGAAAATGCAGCCACATCCATAAAAAGGGGATGTAGAGAGGCTCACCAGGAGGTACACAGTCCCTGCCATCTCCTATAGGAGGGGCTTGCAAAAGAATATGGTCCTAAAGAAAATGGCAATAAGGTGGGGCACCTGGGAAAGTCTGCCAGAGGCCCTGGAGTTATTTCATTTCCTGTCCCTGCCTGTTACCTGAAGAGAAGTGATTGGTACTGACAGCAAGTCTCCATAATGCCATAACCAATAACCACCAGGTGGAGTTATGCAGAGATTTCTGCTTGTTGGAGGGCTGTGTTGTGACTATTCAACCTGTTCATGATTCATTTCGCATGCTAATAAAATCTGGTTAACTGTAACAATGTCATATACATAATCAATCATGAACTGAAAACTAGGAAAAAATGTACTGGCTGCTGATTGCAAGTGCAATACATATTGCTAGAATTATGGGAAAGAAACCACAGGTGTTTCCAAATAGTTCATAAAATTGGAATAGAAGGTGTATTTTTGTGTTATGTCTGGATTTTGGGATTTCATGAGGCATGCAAAAGTGTGACACAACGTGGGAAAACGTAACATTGTGGAGATTTAGTGGTATTCATGGCCACAATGTGGCACCACCAGTGCTGAATGATCATGGTTTACTCTCATACATTGTCGGCTGACTTATTCCCACTTCCACTTATCAGATTTTAATGATTAATATACCAGGAGTTTCTTGCCAAAAGATTACGAGGATGGACCTCTGTAAATAATTTCAGAGAGTGCTGAGGAAAACGTGTATGGACTAATTCATTTTCATGATATTGACAAATAAGTTAGAGCAAAATATATGAAAACTCGTTTTGAGAAGTAGAAAAACTTACTTCTTGAAAACCACTAGATAGTGGGCTTTTAAGCTCAAGGTCCTGTAAGGCGGGTTATTGAAGAAGAGGTTTCACATGATGAAAATCATGCTCCAGTTTCTATGGTGAGATCCTACACTGAACAGCTTCGTTACAGTGGGACTGTATTCTGGATCCATCAAATCGTTGATGATGATCAGTCCTTGTTTTTGAACATTTCGAGCTTCTTCAAAAAGCAAATGTCTGACAGGAGTCCTTTTTTAAAACTTGACCATCTCGTCAAAACCAGGTTGCCATTGATTGAAACAGTAGTGAACATTGTGTCCTTCGGGAGTCACTAAATGTTTGAAATTCCTCAAAGTTACTTTTTCCACAGGAGGTGGGACCAAATCTTTTTGGGTTAAATATGTACCGCCTAGGAGTTACCGGTACTGTTAGAATACAGACTTATTGATATTGTCACAAGTTCTATTATATCACCTTCTTTGATATTTAAAAAGTTACATGTTATTATTGACTATTTATAATGTTACCATTATACAATCTCTCATTTTACACCACTATTGGAAGACCGAAACCCACCCAATGAGCCATCAAACTGGGCCTACATATTCACAATTCTCTACAAAAAGCCCACTCCAGAGATGACCTAATTCCTACATACCTTGACCCAGATCACCAAGGTTACGACCCACTTCACTACAAGATTGACCTACTTATTGCTCAAAAAATCACACTTAAGCAGCATCATTTATGTATTTATTCGCATTCTAGCCTGATGAAAGATAATTAATCTATCCGAAACATTGCTCAAATACCAATGCCCCCTATCTCGGTGTAAAAAAATCCCAAAATAAAAACTACACCTATGCTGAACTTTATTCCACCTGTCTGGTTTTGTGTGTATTTGCTCAATATTTCACACTTTACCTCACCTCCACATTAGTATCCTACCTGGGATCACCTACAGGCGGAAGCAGCCACCATACACAGTTGTGATTGACCTACCATACCCACAGTCAGCGCGACATAATACATCATTAGTATCCTACCTTGGGATCCTGTGTTACCAGATATATAAATATATCCACCTGCTGCACCCCTACAAATCAACAAGATGGATCCACTTATGTATGAAGTTGACGAGATAGACGGAGACACCACTAATATTGAACAAAGCGACACTGAAACACTCAGAATACCTGCCAATGTGCAACCTTGTTACAAAATCCTACACAAAGTGGCTGTCAGCCTAACAAAAACTACTCAACATGAGAAATTTCTCAACGAATGCATTATCAAAAATATTGTTCCAAAAGGACTACAACAGAACATCACAGCTCAAATCCCCACTTTGGACCTACATTTCCAACTCAAATGGCAAGAAACCCAACTAGAATGCTCAAAAAAACTACGTGATCAACTAAAACTATACTACACCAACCGCAAAGAAACCCTCACTAAACAATATAGTGACCTACAAACTGACATTTCCACAAAATGTACCGTCCAAATCCAACAACTAATAGACACCCTGATCAACAACCTGAAAACAGAAATCACAACAAAGAAAAAGGACAAAGGAAAAAGAAAAATCGGCGCCACAAAAAATACAAGGGAGAACCAGCCGACCATGAATCTCTCAACCAAGCACCTCAACCAAGACCACATAAATTTGTTATCTAAAGGCCTGTCTTTTGCACCAACTCCAAGAAGTGCCCAACATATCCAAACAATTAAAGATACTTCACCCGTCTCATCCACTTAAATTACCACTATAAAGACTCTACCAACAACCAAAACTGGGGCACCACCCCTTTTCCTAAAGAAAAATCAGGCTGGACACCAACAACACCACTACATGAAGACCTCGCGGCTTTCAACTCTTTAATACTACACAAAATGCTCAAACCTGAGCATAAAAACAACTCTTCAAACCTCACAGATGGAGAACTTCTAGCCCTTGAAGACTTGAAAAATGATGATTCCATCATCATTAAAAAAGCTGACAAAGGGGGAGCCATAGTAATCATGAATACTACTGACTATATAAAAGATGGAGAAAGACAACTCCAAGACACCACCTACTACAGACAAAATACCTACGACAGAACACCAGTTATTACTCTGAGACTAACCAAAGAACTGAAGAAACTAGAAGACCAAGGACATCTACCAAAATGGTCAAGCAGAAATATGATGCCATACAACACCAGAACAGCCCTGTTCTATATGCTACCAAAGATCCATAAGACTAATAATCCTGGCAGACCAATCGCTTCAGGGATAAACTGCCCCACTGATAAAATCTCAGCAACTCTAGACAACATCCTCAAACCAAAATTAAAAGAACTACCATACCTACTAAAAGACACCAAGTCTTTCCTGAATCTAATTGAAGAAGTAGATAAAATCACTGCTGAACACCTCCTAGTCACCATTGACGTCAGTTCACTGTACACCTCCATACCACACAGGGACGGCATAGATGCAGTACACACACTGCTCACTCAGTTCCCAAGTCCTCATATGGAAGCAAATATCACAGTCAGTCTACTCAAAATGGTCTTACAAAACAACGTGTTCACCTTCAACAATAAATACTACCACCAGATTCAAGGAACAGCCATGGGAACAAAAGTTGCCCCGACCTACGCCAACATTTTTATGCACTATCTAGAAACAGAGATCCTAGCTACCTTAAACAATAAGCCACTAGTCTGGAAACGATACATAGATGACATTTTTGCCATCTACAAATGCACACCAGAAGAACTACAGTTGGAAATGGCCAGAATCAATACCATACACCCAACGATAAAATTCACCTATGAATTCAGTAAAGAGAAAATAAATTTTCTAGACACAACAGTCTACACTGTCAACAACAAACTCAACACAAAAGTGTACCGAAAACCTACAGATGCAGGCCTTTACCTCAACTATGACTCCTACCACCTATCTACACAGAAAAATGCAATTGCATACAGCCAGGCCCTAATATACCGTATGATCTGTTCAGAAGACATAGAATTTGAAGCAGCTTGTAAATATCTACAAAAGAAACTCACCCTCCGCGGTCACCCACACTCCAAAGTCAAAGCAGCCATCCACGAAGCATCACGAGTTCCAAGGAAAGACCTCCTACAAATAAAGAAAAAACAAACACAAGCAGTCATTCCATACATTCTACAACATGCCCCCAACAACCTACGGGCCAGTCTATATTTGAAACAGGCAAAGGCCCTCATAGGCCCCTCGCCACAACTACAGTCTATAAAAAATCACAAACTGACCATTGCCTTCAAACGTCCACCAAATCTACGTGATCTACTCACACAGTCGGCATTTCCCCCTTCACCCACTGTCAATCAAAGCAGACCTTGCATGATTCTCAGTTGCAACCAATGTGAAAACATAAACAAAACAAGCTACTTAAAATCAAAAACTACCGGTAAAGATCGAATCCCACATGGCGATTAAGGGCTCAAATATCTCTGCGATTTTGTCTCTTGCGATTTTTGGGTCTTCCTGGGCTCCTAGATCGCAAGGATTGTTCAACTTATACCGAATCCAACACTGAATCAGGACCAATTAAGCAGCTATCATTGCGATATAGGGGCTCAGGAAAGCCCCAAGAGTGCAAGGGACAAAATCGCAGAGTTATTTGAGCCCTAAATCGCCATGTGGGATTCGACCTTGTACGCGTACCGGTAAAAGGAAACATTACCTGCCGGACTAGAAATGTAATATATTGCATCACTTGCCTAGTATGTGGTAAACAATACATAGGAGAGACTGGACATTGTGCAGCAAAAAGAATTTATGAACACAAATACGACATTGACAAGCGTCACAATACACCTGTGGCCCTTCACATGCAAGACCATGATGTAAACAGCAGCGAAATCATCGTAACCCTCCGCGGTCACCCACACTCCAAAGTCAAAGCAGCCATCCACGAAGCGTGTTCTACGGACACTAAGTCCAGAAGCAATCAACAGAAAACTCTGAAGTACTAAATTCTGAACAACATTTCACTCGCTACCCGGAAGGAAGACTCGCTACCCAGTCATGTGCACTTGCGCACCAAAACGTTGCCTAGCTATGGCAGCCCATATGACGTCACTCTAAACGTTGTTTTCAAAAACCAAAACATCGCCAAAACACACGACCGTTCTCTACAGGTTTATTACCAACAAAACCCAACCAAAAGAAGGATGAGTGACGATTCAACTGACGGCCTCCTACCATGGAAAAAAGTACAGTGTACTCTCTGTCCAAAAGTAATGATAAACAAGAAAAATGTGGTTAATGAACATCTCAGACGCCAACATGCAGGCAAAAAACACCCCCGCACTGGAGAGGTCATCAAACCTAAGGGTAGGTACCCATGCCCTTTTGATAACTGCAAAAATTCCTATACACAAATCAATAACCTACAGCGCCACCAACGTAATGCTCACTGGACAACAAACTACCGCATCCCAAAAGTGGCATACATAAAAAGACACTACAAAACGCCAACAAAAAAGACCCCATGGCGAGATCCAAATTTTGATTGTAAAAATGTGAGATTTAGGATAGTCTACAAAGGTCTTCCGTTTGTTTCAGGTAAAAAAGGTACCGCAAACAAGACACCCTTGTTATCCGACGACAGCTGGATCTCGTCAGACCTAACATCCACTGGCAGTGACGACAGTGAATATGTCAAAACTACAATTGCCCCCCAACCAGCCCAACAAAATTCCAACTCGCCAAAGGAACAACAGACTATTGATAAGTTCAAGGCCAAAACTCAAGCCATCAAAGAGAGCACCAAAACTATCAAACTGATAGCCCCTGCACCCAATGACCCTACATGCCGCAAACCAACCAAACCGGCACTCACTGCTGCAAAGAAGAAAATCCACAATGCCATACAGCGCCCCCTGAGCCCATCTCAGGAAGAAAAGGACAAAGCCAGACCCATTCTAGACATCACCAACACGGCCCCCCTAAAGGTCAAACTAAACCTCCTACCAAAAAAGAAAAATCCTACACCAACCTCTACTGTTTCAAAACCACCACTGAAAGAAGTCTACCTAAATGGCCAAGATAAGGAAAATAAAAAACAACAACAGAAGAAATTGATATGCCCACAGTCAATGATCTACTGAAGCAAGACCTACAGACCTCGAGTTCAGAAGACTCAGCTGAGTCCTCTGACGACGAGAACCATATCGACACAAACAGTAACAGCTCTAACAGTACCAACGAGCCATGCATCACACAAGCTACCAAACGTAAAAACACCAAAGCCTTGAGCCCTACACCAAGCCGTAGCCCTACACCAGTGTCACCCCGCAAGAAATCAAAATCCTCCCAGAGAACCAAGACGCTGGAAAAACAGAGAACAAAGACTCCCAAGAAGAGCACTACACAGAAAAAACTACACTCATCTCGTCGCCAAAACTACCACTCAAGCCCTGATAACAGACATCCACTGCCCCGCCAGGACTTACCACGACAGCATTCCAATGACCTGGATCGCCATTAGCACCGCGGTCAAAATCAAAATTACCAATACCGCCATGCAGGCCACCATACCTACGGCCGGAGTTTAGATGAAAGCACCATCTACCGCAGAGAAGCCCTGTATCACAACTTCAAAATGACTGAGAAACTCGACACACGCATTGCCAAAGACCTATTCTACTCTCTACAAAAGCACAACTACATCCACTAATCACCATATTTATATGCTTGCATACCAAAAATTTTTTTGGGGTTAAATATGTACCGCCTAGGAGTTACCGGTACTGTTAGAATACAGACTTATTGATATTGTCACAAGTTCTATTATATCACCTTCATTGATATTTAAAAAGTTACATGTTATTATTGACTATTTATAATGTTACCATTATACAATCTCTCATTTTACACCACTATTGGAAGACCGAAACCCACCCAATGAGCCATCAAACTGGGCCTACATATTCACAATTCTCTACAAAAAGCCCACTCCAGAGATGACCTAATTCCTACATACCTTGACCCAGATCACCAAGGTTACGACCCACTTCACTACAAGATTGATCTACTTATTGCTCAAAAAATCACACTTAAGCAGCATCATTTATGTATTTATTCGCATTCTAGCCTGATGAAGGATAATTAATCTATCCGAAACGTTGCTCAAATACCAATGCCCCCTATCTCGGTGTAAAAAAATCCCAAAATAAAAACTACACCTATGCTGAACTTTATTCCACCTGTCTGGTTTTGTGTGTATTTGCTCAATATTTCACACTTTATTATCATGGTGAAAGGTCCTTGAAGTTGAGGGTCAAAATCGACCGTTTCCACTGCTTTCTGTGGGTTCTCAATTCCCGTCGAAGGTTGAAAACAAAGTGTCTATGAGGGTAAACTTTCTTCTTTCTTTATAGTTAAAAGAAAAAGGTGCCAAAAAAGGTAGATTCTACTAAATAGGGATATGGGTGTCCCGTCCCATGGGCTTGCTAGGTCTGGTTCATACTGGAATGAACTGGTCCATGGGCCTCGCTATGGGATCCCCCTGTGGTTATCCTGTGTGATGGGTGTCCTGCCTAATGGTTGTCCCTTGTATGTTCTTTATACATTCTGGACTATTAGTGATATGGTTTACATGTAATTGTTTTAGTTGGGACCAATGGTACAGAAAGGTGAAATACGGGTGGTTAATAGGTAGAGGTGATAATTGTATAAGAATTACTATAGGGTGAGATTTATAATGAATTTAATGTATGTATTATGCTGACACAAGGAGTGATTCAAAAACAAAACGAATTAACAGCTGAAGACTACAAAAAGGTATTGCAAACCAAAAAAAGCGCTATGCTGACCAACAAAGTTATTAGTATATCAAAAGACGCGTGTGTCAAGACGGTGTGAGCACTTTGCCCTTGGACATTTGAAAATCTCTCTCTTTTCTGTTGCACACAGCAAAATAATGTGTTTAAAAGTAACACTTTTTTGTGAAATTTCAATACCATTGTGGTAAGTATGTAAAATTTTACGAAAATTTTGTAACATTTCTGTAAAAAGGTGCATTTCTTTCATTTTGTGAAAGAAATAGGTTAAAAATGTCATACTACAGATTGTGCATGATCAAGTTGTCATATGAGAATATCATATGACTATTGGTTATAGAGAGTAAGATTATCAAGTTCTTATTAGTGTTACTCCAGTTATCACTGGTTTATTCAGCTTAGGCAGAACATGTTATGTATCAGTAATACAAATGTTAATATACAGGTAATTTCTACACACCTGGCCTGCTGCTTAGAGGGAAAATATAAATGTGTAACTTTACCCTCGGGTGGATGGATGGTAGAAGATGGCCACAAGTAGGGTGTAAGCCTATGCCTGCCTGGCATAGTCTAACCCGACAGATTGCAGAGGCATAGCAGGCTTCCAGGAGAGCTGGCCTGGAGATGTTACTGCTGAGGTGGTTCTCTGGATTCTGATTTCTGGAGGTCCCTACCAGGGTATAAGTAGCCAACCCCTGGCTTGCCCTTCCAGACTGACTGGAGCCAGTGGCATCTGCCACTGTCTCTGTCTGTTAGTGTAGAGTCTATCATGTCCATGGGGGTGCATAGGACGCCCCCATGAGCCTCCCAGCGCCCCAATTGTCCCGCTCGGTACCGCATCTTCAGACTCCAGTAACTCAGTCGTTTATATGTCTAGAGCTTTCAAATTGCTCATGTGCAAAAGTAAACATGACAGCTTTTTATGCCTTGCTGCTTAGGCGCGTAACTTGCGCTCGTTCATCTGTGGCACACTCAAAGCTCAAAACAGTCTTGGTTACATAACTTCTTTAATAATGGGAGTGAAGCGCCCAGATTAAGCTCATTCTGTCTGTCTTGGATTTGCAATTACATAACTGCTTTCATATTTGAGCTGGGTGGCTGTGGGGCAGCTCTAAAGCTACCAGAAGTTCACAACGCCATCACCTTTGTAACCTATTGTTCAGTCTTTGGTGCTCAGGTACCCGTGACAGCAGTTTGCAGTGCTCAGCAGCCTGTGACGGTTGTTTGCAGTGACTCTAAACATTTATATACATCATTGTTTATGGTCAGTGGACCATGGGACCGTCTGCTTTGACCATCAGATAATTATATATACTAGTCTTCATGGTCAGTTGACCATAAGACCATTTGTTTTGGCTTTATAACTTATGTATATTTGACATTGCTGGTGTTCAGTGGACTGTGGACGTTCATGTGGACATACAATGTATTAATGCCTCATATTTTCATGCATTAATACAATCATATGTTAAGATTTATGGCATAATAAAATAGTACACGATAAAACCATGTTTCAAGGTGAAATCTTGTGTGTAAAAAGTGGAATTTAGGTAAATTTGAAAAAAATTTGTATTCAGTGTGTCTCATATTGTGTTTAAATGTGTTAACACAGTCAGAAACAGTTTTGTAAGTGATTCCACACACAGTCAATAGATGGCTCTTCTGTGCCATGGTAGTTACCCCACCCCCTGTCCTGCCTCCAAACCTCATAAGGGCATCCCAGGCAATAATAGGCAAACACACATCAGGTTGTCTATTGATAACCTCCTGTACTAGGTAACCCTGACATGTAGACTAAGGGCTACTGACTTACCATACTAACATGCCCCACTTATTAGAGATTCTTGACATACACTTTTTGTAAGACAACTCTATATTAGGAAGTCCCATATCTAAGTTACTGTGGTATGGATTTTGCCTGGTTTACATACCATCATTAGTCAATCTACAACAATGTAATACATTTCCCTATCCTAACAGCAAGCTTTTTGTTAATTGCAATGCAAAATATGATAAATATGGAATGCAGTAGTTGCAGTATACTTGTGGTCCTTGTATTATTTATTCCAACTATTTACATCAACCTTAGAGTATTTATTCAGCACAAAGACCACCTGTATGAGATGCCGTACCTTGATAGGACCTCACAAGGATGACCTAAATATAATTGTGTGTCTAACATGGATAGGACCTCATAAGAATGACCTGCATAGCTATGTGTGTCTGACATTGATATTACTACATGTGTTTCTTATGAGGTCCTATCAATGTCAGACACAGAGTGCTACAGGTATTCCTTACGAGCTCCTATCCAGACATGCCTAGTCCAAGAGGTGTTCCTTATGAGATCCAATCCATGTCAGACACACACAGTAAAAGGGATATTACCCATGAGGTCCTATCCATGTCAGACACATATGTGGGCAGATGAGGGGAAAGGGCCCTCCCTGCGGGATTTCTAGTACTGCTTTTAGCCACTAGGGGAGGTACAAAGGTTAAAAATTTGGGAAAATAGGTCAAAAGTTGTTATTTTGTACTTTTTTACACAGAAAAAGATGGTTTTCTCAAAAACATTCTTTTTGAATCCAGAACAAGGCCTGAATGAAGGTTCTCATAGAAGATATGTTGCCATGGCAACCAATATTATATTCCAAATTGAAGAAAATTAATGTCAACCGATAGAATGATTGATGAGGATTTATATGTCGAAAAAAGCATAGAGACCCTTTCTAGATTTAATTCTATGGCCAAAAGTATGAAAAGGATCAGTCATTTTTTGATTGATTATCTCAATGCTGATGCTCTATCATTCATTGTTCTGATTTAATCAGAACAATGAATGATAGAGCTTACTAGCTGTATTGATACAGTTACGTCATCCCATATTCAAAAAGCAATATCTCTGAGACTAGAAGGACTACCTGCAAGTTTTATACCTCATTTTAAAGCAGACGACTTCAATTTTAAATGTCATATTCTACTTTAGAGGGCCCTTTCCCCTCATCTGTCTACATACAGTTATGCAGGTCATCCTTATGAGGTCCTATCCATGTCAGATTTAATTTAAACAATAAATGATAGAGCTTATTGGCTGTAATGATACAGTCATGTCATTACATTTTTGTGAAGCAATATCTCCAAGACTAGAAGGGCTGTGTACAAGTGTAATACCTCATTTTAAAGCTGATAACATCAATTTTAAATTTCATATTTAACCTCGGAGGACCCTTTCCCCTCATCTGTCCACATATAGTAGATGATAAAATTACTTAGCATTCTGGGTTATTAGTCTTGGAAAAAGTGTGTTTTCATTGAAAAGCAATTATTGAAAAAGAATTCTATGTACCGAATGATATTTTACTTAGAATTTATAAAATTTGACAGTTTCACCTTTACCTGAAACACCTGCATTAACTTCTACAGAGTATATACATCATGTTACTTTTGTTAGCTGAGAGAAGACACTATCATGCCAGAATTATCCAAAATACCAAGATTTTCAACAAGATTTGATGGACCAATTTTAGAATATCTATACTGAAATTTATGTCAGAAGTCTCTGTTGAACAATTGTGGAAAGTCTGAAATGTTGAGGAAAGATCTATTGAAAACTTAAGGTAAAGATGAGGGAAAGCTTCATAACTCGATATATATAAGAATATATGCTTTATAGCCAGTTTTATTATGAAGCTGAAGTAGCCGTGGCCCCTTGAGAGCATTTTAATCCCAGGTGGCTTTACAATGAATATTTTTTTCATATTTCTTTTTACATTTTGACAAAGGAAGGTCTTTTGCACATTACCCATGGGGTAAAAGAGAAAGTTGACAAATATATCTAATTGGTTGATCATTACTGGTATAGATAAATGTATTACTGGCACCCCTAACCTTAGCCATTCTAATGCCATTTTATGAGGCACCTTTGTCATAAGTACCATAAAGAGGATCTGCCAATCTATTTTTATATCTAGCTTCAGATAAAGGTAGTCCAAATAGGGTATAAGTAGTTGTTGAATATCCTTCCCAGGTAACAAGAAATTTTGAGTGAACGTTGATTAACATACACTGATGGTTAGTTGGACTAGCATTTGTAGAAAAAACATTGTTTTAATATTGATTTTTGGTTTTTTAGAAAACGTTTTTTCACAGATGTTGGTTTATCGTTTAAACAATGTGCAGCAGATAACATTTATCCAGATAACCTTTGATAAATGTTGATCAACGTTCAGAATGTGGACTCAAAACAATGTTGATTCAACTGGTTTAAAAAAACATTGATCCAGCATTATTCTATGACTCCAAAATGACTCACTAGATGGCAGGAAATGTTTGGATAGGACTGGGCTGGATGCTGTATAATGGTAGCTGTCAAATCTTTATCATAATGATGGTAATGTAATAATTATAACAACCTTATCATCAAGATCCCATGTTTAAATATATCTAGGTGAAAAAATACCTATAGATGAATGAAAATATTCCCTGCATTATGGTCCATGGTGTGGTAGACACCCTTATTGAAACATTTGGAATTTGTATAACCCATTCCTGCCCTGTTATCCCTTATTGAATCATTAGACTGCTCCTCTTACATATGAAGTATATGATCCCTTTATAAAAGGGGACTTATGTACCACTGGAGCATGAGGGGGAAAAGGATGAAGGGGAAATGAATCAAATACATCAGAAACATAGAAAATAAAGAAAATATCCTATTGCAACATACTAGCAAAGTAGGGAGTAAGATAAGGTTGATTCAACGTTGATTTGACATCATTTTAATGCATATTTTCATGGTATTTCTTGTGTTAAATCAATGTTTATTTAATATTTATTCCATGTTGGTTTGAGTCCATGAAATGGAGTTAAACTGAACCCTCTTTGAATGTTGTTTCAACTAGGAAATGACGTTAATTATATGTTGAAATAACCTCAATTTGTTACCTGGGTTGGAACTGCCAAGATCAAAATTCATCTTCTTTCAACTGATTTCATGAGACCAATGCAAGATACAATGAGGACAATGATCAATTATAGTTGAGAGGGCAGCTTTTGAGTTAAATTAATCAGCCTGCATATATATAATGCTTATAATCTCAATCATGAGAGGGGCCTAGGTTCTAATACATAAACCATTGCACACTAATCTGCTCATAGCTGTGTTTATAACACATGTAATTATATAACATCTGGATTTTAGGGGGGTGTTTCCAGACAGTGACCCAAACTCTTTGCTTATACACTGTATGCCCTTTCTCTTTCTCTTTCTCTCTAGTTTTATGTGAACACGATGTATGAACATGAAGATAACAGGTAATGCAAATACTTTCTTTCACCTCAATATGAGACATGACACACCATTTGTCCATTTATTTTTGGACAGCTTAATTATACACTGTATTCTGTTTGACTTTCCCTCTCTCTAGTTATATGTAAACATGATGTATAGAATAGTCAAGTATTATTTAAAGTAATCAAATTATTGCCAACCTAGGGTTGACCATTACACAACTGCTAGGCACAAGAAACTGCAGACCTCAGACATGCTCTTTGTTGCTGGCCACTCTCTCCCTGCCTCCACCTTGGATGGATAAGTGACCTGACCCCCCTCTTTAACTGTGTGCCCAAGGAACATCACTCTTCACAATTAGATGGTTTTACCTTTAGCCCTGCTGCAATTAGTTGATATAGGACCTAAGCCCATGGATATAGCCATGCCAGGCAGATAAATTAAAAGAATGTCTGTTGCTAAGCAAATAATGACCATAGTGTGAGGGTAATAACAGAAATGAATTTCCCAGACTTGAGTTTGTGGGAGTAGTAGGAGGGCAGCAGAAGCTGCCTCAGAAGTGATTTAATACAGGGTCATTACTGATGGCTACAACTTGCTTTTCCATGTTTATACATATCTTAGGGTTCAGGAAACTGCTGTTGTACTAATGAAATCATATCCATATAATATGAAACTTGCACTTTTTGAAACCCAATTATAGTGATGAGAGATGTGGTTGGACAGGGATGTTTCCTTGCTGTGCATATATTGGGTTATATAGGCATGTCAGTCCAATGGATGCACAGCTCCTCTAACAGGTCTGCCGTGCAATTATTTTGGTAGCCATGAAAATATGATTTATCAATGTTCTTACAATAATAAGGCCACTTTGAAGGGGAGGTAGTGTGAAGACCTTGGGGTAACCCCCAGTCTTTAGTGGGTAATAGATGCACACCCGCTCCCCTTCTGCATACTACTTCTGCTAAAGTTGTATTCACCTTTGGCCATCATGAACAATTATGGTGATTATGATTGATTGACCAATACTTATTTTTAAACTCAAAACTCTTCTTCCAAAAGCAAAACAAGAATGTATTAAAGGAACCTTAGTAATCTATGAAAAATGTACAGTCCAGTGACAAATGGAGATGAAACATGCAGTACATACCTTGAAACAATGTCAAGTACACAGCAAAATAATAGGGTGCCAGTAATACCAATGGCTAAGCTGATCTGTTGTTATTACTTGCACTCCCTATCAATCCACCATTTTTTACATTAATTTCAAATTGACTGTTTTGGCAGGCAAATGACATTCTTAGGTATGGGAAATGTCCCTAAAGATGTTCTGAGATTCAATTTGAAGGGAGTAAATGTTGGCATCAATTTGAGCACAAACAGCAATAGAATGTCATTTCTGCTGCTTGGTGAATCAGTAACTGCAAAATCAATGGGAAATATCATGACCTACAAACCTGATTTTCTCACATTTCTGCACATAGGCTGGGGAAGAGAGGTCTAAAGAATGGGCTTAAAGTGAAAAAATATCTAAAAACTCATTTGCATATTGCTAAATCAGCTGCACAATGCTAGGGTGCCAGTAATACCCCCCATGAACACCAATGGCTGCTTTAACCAAGTTATAACCTTAACCCTTAGGTGCCCAAGGGCGCTTAAATGCGCGGTTTTGGGATTAAATACATGCACATTGAAGCAAATTTTCATCCAGGAACATCTACTGGTCCAGTCTGCAAAGTTATACCCTCATTAGAATGGCCATGACCCCCTTATTCCAATGATCCATCTGACTGTATCACCATTACCTCAGACACAGTGAGTCAAAACCTGAAAATTAGTTGTCATACATGTGACTGTTTGAAAGGGAATCGGCCAAGGAGATAGGATCTAGCATGATAGCAAGGTGATGCTGGAACATTTGTCCCCTATTGCCACATCTTTGATAGACTTGCCAACCTTACAACTAATCTATTCATAGGAATTGTTCATATCCATGTAAATGATGTCATGACCTGTGACCAAGACATTTTGCACCCTGGTAGTACACACAGGCAGAACCAGTTGGGTATAGTTATGCAAATAGCAGACACTATATGAGATTAGAGCAGGACAGCACTAAAGAGGCTGTATACTAGTGAATAACAACAAAAGGAACATTTTGGTTGCTATGGTAACCACACTCAGTCAGAAATTTCTCTCTTAACTAAAGGTTTAAGTAAAAAAAGAACCAGGTGCATAATGTGAATTCCATATCAAATACCTGTTCAGAATTATATATACATGGTCTTTATCACTGGGGTGATGTACATGTGAAATAAATGGAAAATCATCAAAATTATTCTGGGCACGTAAAGGTTAATACTCCTGGTCTCTTTGTTTAAGACATTTGACTAGTTCATTATGACCTTACCTAGAGCTCCACCCATTCAGATCCATCATTTGCTTTTTCTTGTAGCCATTTTCAAAAATCACATTTACATAAAATCTCCATAGATGCCGGTATCATTTGCATTTGTTATTAGGATTTTTTTTATCAGATTCTTCAGTTAACACACAGTGTTTCTTTCATGGCAAGGCCAGGTTGTCTGCATACCGGATTGGGATCTAGAGTGTAATGTTAAAAATACCCCCTTTGCCACACCAAACCATACAAACAACTTTCTGTCTAGCCCTACAGAGTGTTGAAATCACATTGAGGTTTTCTGTCACAACATGTCCACAGAATGTGTTACCAGATATCCACAGAGCACATATTCTCCACACAAACTATCACAATGTGTCCATATAGATAAATTTTACCTTGTGAACAAAACATAAGTGTAGAGGCAAGGAGAAAGGGTGCTCCATGCTAGAAGTCAACTTTAAAATTCAGATCACTAGCTTTACAGTGATATATTGCATGAGAAGATACTCCTGTTAGTTTTGGAGGAATGGCTTGCTAAATATGGGTAGGTATGACCATTTCGTGAATGTCAATAAGCCATAAGTCCCATTGGTCATGAGATACATCTGTAATTAGCATAATTTATGCTAATTAGCTAAATTAGCATAAATTCTCACTCTTTTGCACATAACTTTTGATGTATAAATGGTATTATCATTCTGTTTTTACTATAGTGGACCTTGTGAAATGGTCCTTCAAATGGGATCATCGATTTTCTTATCTAGAATGAAAATCATGTTTCCATGGCAACAGAAATCAACGAAAATGCCTATTTTGGCCCAAAAACATTCTTTTTAATGCCAAATATGGACCCTTTCCCCAAAAAATATCATTGGATTGTCTATAAAAAAGCAGCCTATAGCAGTTTTAGGCATATTTTTCCTATTCTAGCCCATAGTAGTGCCCCCTGGTGGCTAAAACAGGTACTAAATACCGCAGGAACCCCCATTTCTGCTTACTGGCTCACATAATTTGTGGACACTTTGTTAATATATCTGGTGGACAAAATGTATTTTGTTGACACTTTGTTACCATGCACTGTGGACAAAATGTGTTTTGTGGATACTTTGTGATCAAAATTTGTGGTCAAAATGTATTTTTTTGGGCAATTTGGGTAGATAAATTGTTTAGCAATCAATAAAAGAAATTTGCATAATGTGAACCCTGTTTTTTGTCTATATGGTGTTTTATTAGAAAAGGTTCAAGTCTTTAACTACCTAGGTTTATCACTAGATTCTATATTAAATTTTGTCAAACATCATGCAAAGGTAGTGAAACAATTAAGGCATAAAAACGTACAATTAGCAAAAGTCAGAAGTTATGTCAATAATGAAGCGGCAGTCACAATATATAAAAGTATGGTTCTCCCCTCATTTGATTATGTTGATTACATATGAGTAGACTCATATGAGACAGACTTGTAAAGGGGGAGAATGACCAGCTACAGTTACTACAAAATAAAGCCCTATGTATTGTCTACAAGGTTAGGGTTGAGAGGAACCCCAAAAATACAACAAATGAACTCCATATGATGAGTAATTGTTTTAAATTATGTGATAGAAAATGCATAGGGATCTGTTCAAAGCCAAAGAAAGCCAAAGACGAATGTTTTTGTTTCATTCTGGCTGTGTAACCATGGAAATACCTCAATGCAGGAAAAAAGTTTAAAACTATTTTAGTCAGTCATAATAGTGTTTGATATGCATGGGTATGAAACATTTCTTCTAAAACATTAAGGCTAAAGTGTTCTGCTCCAACCACCCTATTGTGCCCCCTTAAATTATGGAAATAGGCTGGTGCAGCATAAAAAATACATTGATCAGAGAGACATACCCACTACAGCTCATGTTGGTATAAGATTAAAGGTTGCTGTCTTTATCAAAACAATTCTGGTCAAAAGTGTGCTATGTAGGGTAGAGGAGCTTTGGAATAAGCTAAAAGTTGAATACACTATTATAGATAAATTGTCAGAAGATATTGTGTCAATGGACCATTCTGGGTATTATTCATTATTTTACACATTTATTAAATACTTCGTTACACATTTATCAAATACTTCGCCACACACGCTCAGGACCTGCTCACAAGCTCACAACTCACCCCCCCCCCCAGTGTGTACAGTGAGCTGCTCTTGCATCATCCATACCAGGATGTTGTGAGAGACGGACCCATTCTATTTCTGGGCACTGAACCACTGGGAGTATCACAACACACAGACATTCCTGTAGACGCATTTCTAGGATGCAGGGAAATTCCATGATCTCCCTTCACCCTGATTGGTTCCCATATAAATAGAATTATTACCAGGTATGGCGATGCGTCGGATCTGACCAGACCCAACCAGATCTGACCAGTTCTGACCTGCTCCTACCGGTACATTTCATCACCCTGTGAGCTGCTCACCTAGGTATATAAGACCGGTGAGCAGCCCCCAGTCCTAATCTATTCTAAGC
Source organism: Acholoe squamosa (assembly GCA_949317995.1). Lineage (NCBI taxonomy): Eukaryota > Metazoa > Annelida > Polychaeta > Phyllodocida > Polynoidae > Acholoe > Acholoe squamosa. The sequence continues at coordinate 43,631,507 of OX439038.1, forward strand.
TCATCTTATCTATTTACATTATCCCACATACAACCTCCCTAGTATCTAGGACCTACGACAGGTTGACCTAGGAGCTTAGGGGCAGAGCCTGCACGCTGGCAAGTGTATCATTGTTACCATCTATATGTACACTCTGTCATCATGCAATAAACAAGGATCAAAGAACTTCTCTGGATTCAGTGTTCATTACAACATCGACTTGTAACGGTTCGTTGACAATTGTATGACATTTTTCAATAATTTATGGTACACTAACTACACACTTAACTGTATACTGCATACGCTTGAAATTTTGCATTATTGCCTCTTGAGGGGGCCTAGCACTCCTAGTAAAATTAGACTTTCTGAAGTTTTGTGAATGTATAATACAGGACCCCAGGCTACTATAGGCTACTAGGTCATCCTAGTCTGAGTGAGATATTTATGTACATAGTGAGTGGCCACACACACTAAATGCAGAATGATTAACATGCTGAGGCTTTTCATAGAAGGGTTATGACTGTTTAGGTGCTGCACCTGTGCCCTAGCGAAGAACATACTATCATTTCAGAGTTGTCTATTCAAGACTGTAATATAGGGTGACTTTTTCAACTGGAGAACCCTGTGGGGTACACATAGCTAGATAGCAGCCAATATTAGTGGTCACTTTTTACTTTTTACATATGTGACTTGTACTGGGGGAAACCCCCTGCACTAAGCCCCCTTTTCGCAGATTGTGTCACATATTAGGGGCTGATTACACTGACCAGTAAAAGGTCGCTCCTGACGATTATCCTAGTCATAGGGGTCATGAGCTACAGTAGAATGTTGTGCAGAGCCCCCCACGATGTTAGCCTTATGAGGTACACACAGTTACACAGTGTGTCCTTATGAGGTACACACACAGTTACATTGTGTCTCTATGAGGTACACACACCCACACACACAATTACCCAGTGTGTCCTTATGAGGTACTCTGATCTTAGCCTTGTGAGGTACACACAGGTACACTGTTTCTCCCTATGAGTTACACACACAGTTATACACAGAGTCCTTATGAGGTACACACACACAGATTCACAGTGTGTCCTTACGAGGTACTCTGAAAGGCCAACCTCATAAGGTGCTTCTCTCTCCGTAATTGGAGGTACCTCATAAGGGTACCTCACAAGGAATTTACCTCACACGACCAATTGTGGGGATGTGTGTGTTTGTGTGTGTGTGTGTAGTGTAAATAAAAGTGAAAAATTACAAAAAACAACCAACGTCGTGACATTGATGGTATTATGTTAGCAACGTAGTAGAAACATAGGTGCAAGCAGGTCCCTTTGATTATCTATTTTTTAGCTGTAGCAGACATCCATGATGACTATAAAAATAAATGAGGGTTCTAAGTGTTGCACACCGACCACGTGGTTGGTTTGTTGTGATCATGTGACCATCATGTGATGATGTCATAGCTCTCAGCCAATCAGAGCTCGAGAAAGTAGGTCACATGCCCATATATGGTCAATTCCGGTCTCAAAACTAGGTCACTTCCGGTTCGTAAGTAGGTCAAATCGATTTCAGTAGGTGTTCCTATGTGCTCAGTTTGCCCCTATATACTACTCATGGGAATGTATACAACATCATGGACTGGTCAAGATCACTTGCCCCTCCACTATACCATAGTCAACACCTGTCACACAGAGCTGCTGCATTGAAGAAAAACCATAGACCATAGACCTTTTATAATATGTAGTATGTAGGTCTATGGTAGGTCAGATTTTTTGTTGTATGCCTTCTTCAGATATACATCCGTAGTGACTTGATGATATTAATTGGTTTCCACTGGTTTCAATGGTAAGGGAAATGTACTTTGGAGACATCATTAACAAATGGGGAAGTGTGGGGAAATCTTACCAATTATTTGACTAATTCATAATGCTTAAAAGTAAGAAAAGATATTGAGACACATGAAAGAAATTTCGAAAGTTATGAATAAATTCAATAAATCTGAGGTCGACTCTCTTTTGCTGAGGTAATTAAGGTGACTGGAAACCAAACGTTTCTTAGCCTTAGCATACTGAGACATTTGTAATGTGTACTGATTTATGCCAGACTCCGTGGCCTTAGAAGGAGCAGGCTGCACTAATTGGTGCTGCTGATTACCCTGGGTGATCCATTCCCAATGGTTCCTGTACTAATTAGGTCAGTTCCTGCAGTCAGCCATAGAAATGATTACAATAGGAAGCTTTTTAGGCAACTCACAATGATCCTACTCTATATTATGTGGGGGAGTTCAATGGGGGAAAGGGGAGAGCTAAGCAATACTAAACATAGCACAACCCTCTATAACCTTTTAAGTCTGTACCATGTGAAACTGATTTCAATCCTATAAATCTGTACCAGGTGAAACTGATGTCAATGTTTTAAATCCGTACCAGGTGAAACTGTTTTTGAATTCATTATTCCTACTCTCTGTATTTTTAACATTTCTTTCTGAGGAGCTTTTGTGATTAGGTCATCAAGTCAGAGTACTTGCATTTCTAAATAACTTCCTAAACAACGGTATTAAATACACATTTGCACATCTTGGCAAAATAAGAAATATGACCATCGTGAAGATGATGGTGCCAACCTATCCATTTGTGTGTAATATCCTATGTTTGAATCAATTGAAATACATCGATCCTGTTTCTATTGTGGGTTTTGGATTTGTTGGACTTGCTAAGCCAAGTTGGGAGTTTGCATGTCACCAAACCACCAAAGTTTTCTTGGGAGTTTATGTCTAACCCTTAGGAAAAATGCCTGACTTGCCTGATTTCCCCTAACTTGCCTTAGACTTTTTCACTAACTGCATACAATTTTTCACTACCCATGATATACAGATTTTTGATGAGCATATAGCAATTCTTTTTCATTTTAATTGAAATGGTTAGTGTAAACTCCACATAGATTAAGACACTCAGAACAGAGCCTCTTCACTTGAGAAGCATGTTCAATGCCTCATTTTCATTTACAACCCTCAGCTTAGTTGCTCTGGGTTTATCACATTTTTTTACAAGGTTCATCACAATGTCACAGATGTTGATATATGAGTATATTGAATAGCCACAGAAAAGGTGTTTCCATTCTTCTTCCTTACTCCTTCAATAACATATAAACTTATTCCGTGTGTTATGTTACATCCGATGCCAGGTTGAATTGTAAAGGGTCTATGTCATGTCAATAGTCATTGAAAGCACCATCATTTTCACATTCATAGGCTTTTCCATGATATACCCTTACCAGAAAAGTCTTTATGCAAACCACACTGCCACCTGGTGTGAAGAAATCTACTACCCCTTACACAAAACTGCTACCCCTCAGACAAAATGACTGATTTTGTCTGTTGGGTAAGTCAAGTCAGGTTGCCTGAATAGGTTAGTGAATACTACTAAAACGTTAGTAACATTTCACTAACATATTAGGTGTTTTGCCTAAGTTAGATTAGAATTACTAACTTTGATTTTTTTTCTGTGGAGGTTGTTTCACCTTCCTTGGCTAATCAATGGTGGTGTTCAAATACGGACCTAAATTGAAATATGGACCAACGTATTTGCAAACAGGGACGTCTGTATGACTTTATTAGGCCATCTGAGGAATACTTTGGAAATGGTATCTCATAGATAGTCAATCCCTATTCATGAGAATTTGCAAACTGATCTATATAGTCTTACAAATATCCTGCCCGTGCTTTCTGTAGGACCAAAACAGAAATCGATATTACCTCCATATGCTATATAATGTGATTTCCCAGCTGTCCAAATTCACTCTGGCCATCCAAAAAGAAAACCATGAAGAGGGGAATATACTTATATTGGGATTCTATATCTAGAAGCACCCCCTGCCGGGCATCCCGACAGGAAGGGTTGGCAATGAATGAAGCCCTATTGCATACGGCCATATGGGAGTAGGATGTATGGATGTCTGTAGGGGTCTACACCTGTACACGAGGCCCTGGAGTTATTCCATTACCTGTCCCTGCCTGCTACCTGAAAGGACTTGATTATAACTGACAACCAGCCTCAATTTTGTCATCACCAATAACCACCGGGTAGAGTTATGCAGACATGTCTGCTAGTTGGAGAGCCTATGTATGTATGGACACAGAGAATCAGGCAATTTTCATATTCATGAGTCAGTATATCCCGTCAGTACATAGACGAAATTAGTGAGTCACAACGTTAAAGTGATGTGAGTGATAGTGAATGGGTCTAAACCTGCTTGGGAATTAACAGATAGGTTTGAAGTTCTTTTAAATTGGGCTATCCTTGCCCATTATTATTTTATTGTTAGTTGTTAGAGACTGTAAGTTACACCGAAACGTTCTGAACAGCCATGTATAGAGCATTGAACTGTGAGTGGGTTGGGTGAGGACTCCACTACACAAGTGTCACAGCGCATCCCAGATTTCCGTACAAATAATGATGATATAAACACCAATTAAACTAAATTGCAAATTAAAAAAATATTGCCTGAAGTAGTTTATCTAATACAAACGAAACGTTGCATCAAATGACCAAATCCCCCCAAATCCCGATGTCAAATCCCGATTCCCAAATAAGTAAGAAAAACTGAATTTGAACTTGTCTGGTTTTGTGTGGATATTTATTCTTTTTTAAACTAGATTATTTCAGTCCTATTTGGTATAAACAGAATATATCAATCTGACATCCAAAGGTATTAACAAATAACATAAAATTTAAATCGCCTGATCATTTTAAATTGTGCATGTAAATTGAAAGGTGAATCGTTTCTGACCTGGAAATGAAACATGCTAGATATTTTGAAGGATAATCCTTGAAGGGTTGTTGACAATAAACAAAGGTTTTTTTTTCTTCTGCGACCTTTCGACTCTACAATCTAAGAATGTAACAACCTATACCTTTGTGAAAATTTCCTAAAGAATCGCGTTGTGCAGCCACACCTATAGCTTTCCAAGTATGATGACTGAAACATATCAATAACAAATTAACGTACAATAGTACGTTAGTACTATACTATACTATGCATGCTTGGTTGTCTTTACAATAGTAAAGGAAACCAAGCATGCTAATTAGTCAAAAGCATTCCCCTCACATGTTGATGGCGTTACTGAAATATTGTCATAAATAGATAGATATAAAAAGCCAACAGGGCAACCACTCGTTAATGTAAAGACAGTAGCTTGCAATGATTTGTATCAAACACCTTGACTTCATGCTGAGCTGGCATTATTATAATACTAATTGGTGCTGTTGATTAGCCCAGGCACTCTGTTCTCGATGGATCCTGTACTAATTAGGCCGCTTCAAGCACCCATCCATATGGATGATAACAAAAAGGAGATCTCCTCCATCTCTGCAGGCCACTTCCAGTGACTGTCCTTTACAGATTCAGTCATCGATGTCAGAATCTTAGTAATTGAGGAGCTCCCTGGAATGAGTTCACATAGTAAGTTTACGCTACTCTAGCTCCTATTACACACTATACTGCAGAGGAGAGGTCTAATTTTTGTACCAGGTCATCATTCAACCAAAGGTGACAGACGAAAATCACTAGTGGATTTAGATTTCTAGTAAATATATGTATACCATTTAAAAAAATAACCACAGGTGTGATACAGTGCAATAACAGTGCAAGTTGTAAAACAAACGGGGAAAAAACGACATGAAGCTGTCAATTTCCATGGGCTACGTGAAAAAGCTGACTTTGGCCTGGTGGAGGGAAGGAATGGTTTTACTAATTTTCAGCGATAAAGTCTGCACAATATACTATAGGCTAAAACAATGTCAGAAATATGTCAACCCCCAACCCCCCTTTTGCTTAACAAGTTGATCACTCTCATAAAGGGACACCTTGTCATTGAACACCATTAAAGGTAAGCTATAGGGAAAGAAGTCAGAAGCACCTTAATATTTCTTTTTCCACAATGTGTCTGCCCCCCCCCCACTCATGTCTGACTTAATTAATTAGAAGCAATAGTTAAAAAGCATGATCACTCCTCTCTTTAGTATGTTTTATTTTTAGGATGCGACCTGTCGGATCGGGATGTCTAAAAGTGGCATTGATTAATCACTAGTCCAAATCCATAATTCCATGATTTAGCTTGAGCTGCCTCAGCCCCCTGGGTAAAAACTAACATTGTCAGGGCCATTACCAAGAGAAGAACTCTGATTAGAAATTACTTATTCATTTATTTTTGCTGACACCTTTTTTATTCCCTCTCTCCATCCTTTAAGTCAGGAGATTAGATTCGGTGTTTTAACTACTTTCTTTATTATTAGGACATGTTTTTGTGATTGTGAAATACAGGGATATCAAAGAAAATGGCCGATGGGCAGTGTAATACAAGAAATTGGTACCATTGTTTTGTTTTGACACGTCATAGTTTCTGCAAGGAACTATATATCTGGTACAGTTTGAACCTATACCTAATGGCTTAGTGTCATTGGCTATTTGAAGTATGATAATCTTGGTTAGCATGGTACAGTAAATTTGTTATATGGCCTACTCTGGAGCATGTTGCTCCTATGGTAAAAAGAGCTGTCAGTAGATACCCTCTTTTCAAAAGAAGTCACGTTCTGCTTCAACATTCAACTTGCACTCACATTAGTCTGAAAAGTCGCCTGCCTTGTTTAAAACAGAGAGGGATGCACTATCAGGTACCTACTCATGTCACACACTCTACAGTATATTATACTGACTGACTTCTCCCAACTAGGTACCTACTCAAATCCCCCTTTTTTAGCACCATACTTGAAGGACCACTTGTGAGCAACAAAAGGGACACGTTAAAGCTACATGAAAAGAAAGGACTGGAAAAGAGGAGCAACACCCTCCTGATGGTATTGTGTGATCTACCACAGTGATTAGTACCCAGGAAATTCAGCTCGACATCTTTCAGTGAGATGGAGTTGATTCTGATGCAACATCCCCTCAGAGGCCGTTGTCCTTACTTGATGCAGTATCTTGATTCAGAGGACCAATGTACAAGTCTTAAATTGAGTCAAAGTAGGATTCATTGACTTGTCCCCGGCAGAGCAGGGGTAGCTATTGACTAGGGGCAGGAGATCCAGGCAAGGGCTGAATGCCTAAGGCCGTTCATTGACCCTGGAGGACGGCTGGCGTTATAAGGTAACACTGATTAATTAAGGTTGTAGAGTTGGGGTAGTGTGACCAGCATTAAGAAGTGTCAAGAAAATCAACAGAGTAGCATCCAATGTATCCTGGTGTGACTGCAGCTGCATCAAGTCTTATAAGGGGAGCTACCAATTTCCATTGTGTAAGGCTAATGTATATGTTTACAGATGAGTCACACAAGGAAAACGGAATGAGTTTCAGGGACTCCACTCAAATAGCCTGACTCATTTGTGACTCTTCATAATTATCTCAGAGCACTTTCCAATTCCACTCTTAAGTTGTGGACTATAGGGGGAAACAATCAACCATGAATGATGAATGATGAGTGTCAGCTTAATGATGGGTATAAAAGGAGGTAACCCGGATGGAGATGATCATGTGATGGTGTGATGAAAGGCAAGGGTGGGTGTAGAAGGAGTTGACCTGGTGATGGATGTGAAAAAAAAGCCAATGATGGACCTGTGTATATGAGGTAACCCAGTAATTGGTGTTAGGGAAGGCAACGATAGGTGTAGAAGGTAGCCCGGTGATGGGTGTGAGGGTGAGGAATGACAGGTGCAGGAGATAACGGGTGCAAGGGAAGGTAATGACAAATGCAGAAGGAGATTACCTAATAATGAGTGTGAGGGGAAATGACAGGTGTAGAAGGAGGTAACCGAGTGATGGGTGTAAGGGTATAGGGAATGACAGGTGTAGAAGGATGGTAACCCGGTGATGGGTGTAAGGGTAGGGAATGACAGGTGTAGAAGGATGGAAACCCGGTGATGGGTGTCAGGAAAGGGAATGACAGGTGTATAAGGATGGTAACCCAGTGATGGGTGTAAGGGTAGGGAATGATAGGTGTAGAAGGATGGTATCCCGGTAATGGGTGTCTGGGTAGGGAATGACAGGTGTAGAAGGATGGTAACCCAGTGATAGGTGTCAGGGAAGGGAATGGCAGGTGTAGAAGGATGGTAACCCGGTGATGGGTGTAAGGGTAGGGAATGACAGGTGTAGAAGGATGGTATCCCGGTAATGGGTGTAAGGGTAGGGAATGACAGGTGTAGAAGGATGGTAACCCAGTGATAGGTGTCAGGGAAGGGAATGACAGGTGTAGAAGGATGGAAACCCGGTGATGGGTGTCAGGAAAGGGAATGACAGGTGTAGAAGGATGGTAACCCGGTGATGGGTGTAAGGGTAGGGAATGATAGGTGTAGAAGGATGGTATCCCAGTAATGGGTGTCTGGGTAGGGAATGACAGGTTTAGAAGGATGGTAACCCAGTGATAGGTGTCAGGGAAGGGAATGGCAGGTGTAGAAGGATGGTAACCCGGTGATGGGTGTAAGGGTAGGGAATGACAGGTGTAGAAGGATGGTAACCCAGTGATAGGTGTCAGGGAAGGGAATGACAGGTGTAGAAGGATGGTAACCCGGTGATGGGTGTAAGGGTAGGGAATGACAGGTGTAGAAGGATGGTAACCCGGTGATGGGTGTAAGGGTAGGGAATGACAGGTGTAGAAGGATGGTACCCTAGTGATAGGTGTAAGGGAAGGGAATGGCAGGTGTAGAAGGATGGTAACCCGGTAATGGGTGTAAGGGAAGGGAATGACAGGTGTAGAAGGATGGTAACCCGGTGATGGGTGTAAGGGTAGGGAATGACAGGTGTAGAAGGATGGTAACCCGGTGATAGGTGTCAGGGAAGGGAATGGCAGGTGTTGAACGAGCTGAGGAGGTAACCTGGTGATGGGTGCCAGAGAATAGGGAATGATGAGTGTAGAAGGAGATGACCCAGGGATGTGAAATACTAGACCCCATTTATAGAAAGGAGTGATGTATTTGAGGGTGAAGGCGCAAGTGTTGGCTGGTGAATTATAGGTGTGTACAGAGGCAATGATGGGTGTGAGTGAGGTGAAAAGATAATGCCCGGCCTCCTACAGTGGCGTGGCTCGATCCCAGGAGTATCCATGCATGCCCATATATATATAACGTGATGTCGAGTTACACAGGCAATTCTGAAACTGCAAGGTCTACATTAAAGCTTTTTTTACTATTCATTTTTATGAATATGAACCATGTCACTGAGTGTATCAGTATGTAATCCGTTGTTTATCACAGCGATTTGATCAATAATCTCAGTCAACAATATACCATTAGGTTACAATCATTTTAAGTCTTCTTGTGCTTTATAAGATGAGATGAGACGACAAATGCGAAATTTGCCATTGATTAATGTTCGACTTAATTGTATGTTCACTTGGATGGTCTATCCAATAGTGACCTTACCGAATAATGTATTCAATGCAAAACAACTCAAAGAGAAGTTAATTCTATTTATAAAAAGATACGAGCAAGTCTAAAAGCATGGAAAACCTGGCATTCGGGTGGGTACTTCATCTACTAGCCTATATTAAAGGGACTTCTCTTCATTAGCAACTTATAATTGGAAAGACATTGGTTTGTATCAAGAACAGCGCCAATTGAAAATTAAACTTTGCAAGTAATCCCCAATGCCTTAATTTGCATAAGTTACAATTCTTTACCTTTACATGTAATCCCGCTTCTTTAGGTAATCCGAGAACGTGGTTTTTGCCATATTTTATATATTAGATACAGTAGTTGTCATGTGTGCAGGATATTTCATTTAGGGGTATAAAGTAAATTACACTGGGACGTGTATAACCCTGAATTCGTAGGTGTGTGATTTAATATTTCCCGTTGCACCTTTAAAGGCTAAAAATGACTTTTCCTTTCATTCTGTATGTGAGTGATACCATAAAGCATGTTAGCACAACACCCTCTGTCATATGATCTGCATAGTAACTATATTTATGAATAACAGTAAACCATTTCGGCTACTCTGGACAATACGGTACCATCGCCAAATAGGACTGGTTGCCGTTTGAGCACGGTCTGGGCAGCGTAACACTGACTCTACCTGATGAGTGATAATATAAGGACAACAGGGTCGGGACAACAGCATCACTGGCGACGCCATCTAGTGTCTTGATCTAGAAGTTACCTACTCTGTGAGACCTCCAAATGAAGGAGAGGATTCATGGATGAAAGTTGTCAATCTAAAGAAAATAAAACTCGTAATATGGACTTCCAGGGAGACGTTAAATTCTGGAAGTCTCCAAGAGAAGCAAGAACAAATGAAGGTGGAAGACAGATGTGTAATATTTCATCCCTGAGAATGATCATCTGCTTCTTTGGCAGAGGCATATCAACCCATTCTTTCCTATTGAATACTGCCAGAATACTGTGTTTTAGGTTGTATATTATGTGTTAATCTTTGACCTGTGAGCTATTCCATTCAATATCACATGTTATGATACAGAATGATCCTATTTCATGTTGCAAACCATGGGACTATACTGCCATTGCAGGACTAAATACCTGCAAATTATGTATCACAGCTTTAGATGTCTTGATTGGGAACAATAAAGGGATGTGGGGAAATCGCTCCTACATATTACAACATTGCACCAACAATAAAAGCTAAACTTGATCATGAGTCACAAACTTTTACAAAAAAAACACCGTCAGGATATATAGGTTAGGTACTGCCTGCACCATTGCATATACCCTTGGTACAAACAATAGGCCCCAAGGACCAAGTTGTAATAGTAATGCCCTCCTCAGTTTCAAGGGGATTCACTTAACAATTTGGCAAGACATTGTTAAATCATTATTTTTCTTTTTGACTTTAGGCTCCTCTCTAAGTTGAGGGACTCATTTCCCGTCAAAAGACCCGAGCTATCCGAGGCTGAAGTATTTGAAGACCTGAAATGTAACAGGGCAAAATGTTGCTTATGTGTAAAATCAATAAATCACATGAATTTATATCATAAGTTAATCTGATATTTTAAGGCATATGATAATATTATTGTCAATGCGATACTTAATGCGATTTTTAAGAGCGATATTACGTGATACATGATATATGGTTTTATATCAGAAGTGCGTCATCATTAATTGTTCCATCTTTTAAATTCCATCACAGTCCACCAATGAATTAACTTTCTATTGTATCAGAACATGAGCCCTGAAGCACTAAGGTCTTAGTTAATCACGATCCTTCCAAAATGTACCTTAATCTCTTTGTCCTCTGCCCCTGACAACAGCAGGTCACCATGGAGAATAATGCTGTTCACTCCGTTCTCATGTCGGGTCAGACTCTGTATTGGCAAGTTGTTCTCAAGGTTCCAGATCTGATGAGTAACAATATTAGATATTCAGATATTTGTGACACAACACAGGAAAAGGTAACATTATGGGGATTTTGTGCTATTTGCAGAATCAAGGAGGCAAAACCAAGTGAAATATGTTTGCATGTTTCATGTTATTACTCAGAAACTTTGAGCAGGTCTTTGGGACATATCTTAGCAACAAAAGACCCAAAATGATTGGCATAGGCCCTTTTACAACTTAAACACATCATCACTGTTAGTCCTGACAGTACCTTTGTAGGTCAATTGACAGGAAAAGTGACCTTTGCTTATTTAGGCATATCTAACTGACCCAAGCAAGCAGTTGTTCAAGATGATATGGTTGGACCCATTAAACCATAACCATTTGAATTGGAATGAGAAGGTCTTGGGGATCATTTTGATATGCTGCTTATCAAAATCGGAAATGGGAAATGGACTAACATCCCCCGTCAATATATGAGGATGCAGTATGTTTTGCACTTATTTGCCACCTAGTGGCCAAAACTGACACCAATCCCCGTAATGTTACGTTTTCCCAAGTTGTGTCACATTTACCATGCTTTCTTTTCTTAAAGAAAAACAACAATAAAAACAAACAAACATTATTCCCATCCCACTTGTTGAAGAAAGAGGAGCCACTCCCTACAGATGTTGTAGACGATTATGCCAAGTCCCTGCGAAAACCATCAGGACAGAGATATGAAGATACTGGAACTATGAAGAAAGGGTCCGATAAAGAAGCATGGTAATTATGGAAGAAACAAGTGATGTTTACAAAGAGATTTGTGTTACTTACCATAATGGTATTATCACTAGAACTGGAGAAAAGGAAGTGACCTGAGGGTGACACCTGAAGGCATGTGACAGTACCAAGATGTCCTGACAGGGAGTACAGGTGTTGTTGTGACGTCACGTCAAACACCTGGATGTTCTGGTTGTAAGTACCTTGAAAATAAAAATCAAGTGATACTACCTTATTTGTCTATTTGTATGGGGCTATATTAGAGGCTGTATTATAAACCATAGCTAAGCTTAGTGTCTGTGAAGATAAAAGATAAGGAAGTACAGTATCAATAAATATATGAATAAGGGGGGATAGAGGAAAAACAAATATACTGTCTGACCTTGTCTCCAAGCCCGTCTTAGGGCATTTAACAGATTTATCACATTAACTAAGTTCTTGCCTAAACTTAACTACCTATGTGACAGCTCTCAAAGATTTATATGAAAGCTGATTGCAGGACTTCTATGATCCTGTGTTACCGCCTACATTTATTTGTTTGAACCTAACCCGGGGAGTATAGATGCATTTCCTGAATAATACCGGAACAGTAAATCTCCATAAACTTAGCATTACTGGATGGGTCTGATGTTTGATGCCTGGTCGTCTGTAGGCAATGGCCATAATATTCAACTAGATAGGAAATGATTATTCTCATATAGATCTTAACAATTACCTTCAGGTAATAGGTGTAAACCTTAAGGTATAAAGTAATTTTACAATTCTAGTAGAGAGGTCTGTCAATTTACAGCTTACAAATGTTTCGCTTAGCAACACAATTATAAAAAAAAAGGAAATTGAAGAAATGGTTATTACCTGCCTTCTTCTCTGATAACTCAGCTCCTATTGTGGCAAAGTATGTATTGATATAGTCTGGATGTGTTGCTCAGTGAGATCCTTTCAAATCTTATGATTAATAATGTAAGTAATTTAATTGATTTGAGTCAATTTACCAGTTATGACCAGTACATACTCAGACAATAGAAGGCAACCAAAAGCAGCAAATTACGTAGTATCCTTTAATCATGGAAATACCTTCATATTAAGTTGATGTAATGAGTAAACATACAATCTCACCTGCAATAATATGCTGGCTGGTGATGGTCATGGAGTGAATTGAACCAAACTTGTGATTGATTTTCCCTTTAAGTGTGAACTTTCCAAGGGCATCCCACACCTCAATGGTATTGTGGGACCCACTGTACAATTTATCCTATGGTACATGAATGAAAGACAAACGTTACCACAAATCTATTGTGATTGTGCAAATGATAAGAGTGGGGACTTTCTTATATCATTTTGCTACTCTAATCATTTCAGTATCAACTTCAGTATTATACAATGATTGAATATCTTTATAGCATCATTCATTTATAATGAGTTTCATCCGTTGTTGCTCTATTTCGACGATAAGAACCAGTAGGCATATGATGAACTGACAAGTAAAAGTGACATTTTCTTTTCACTTACTCCACCATAGTTGAGTGCCAGTGCTCGCACCCAGTGGTGGAGACCGGTGATGGAACCCTTCTTTTCCAATGAAACTGCATCCCAAACCTGAAAACCAAAATGTTCAAATAACAATAAATATCCGACTTATCGTAATGGGGGCCCCTGGGGGCATAATGGGAATAATTAGTGCCTGCCATACTACTTCTTCATTTTTTACGAAGACTGGGAGCGGACATGCACAAAATATAAATGTCCTTGCATCCGCAAAAACCATTTTTGCACATGCAAGAATGACATTTCCAATTTCAAAATGGCATGACTTTTGTTCTAACCATGCAATGGATTTTCAAAATTAAAAAAAAAGTATCGGTTCCTACAGCCTCCCTCTTTCATACAGACATTCTTGCGGCCGCAAAACACGTTCCCATGGCCGCAAGAACATTTTTACAACAATGAGAGTAGTTCATTCTTGTGGCCACGGAAAAAACACATTCTTGTGGCTGCACAAAGCTTCCTAAGATAACAGCTTGTAGGGTGAGGCTATAGAAACCTATGTTGTTGTTTTTTTTTTGTTTTTTTTTTAATTTGAGAATCCATTGATTAGAACAAAAGATATTCCATTTTAAAATATCATAAGAAAAAATATTCTTGTGGGTGCAAAAATGTTTTTGTGGGTGCAAGAACATTCTTGTGGGTGCAAAAACAAAATATTTTGTGCATGTCAATCCAGAGCTCCGTAGTTTTTATTACCCCCTTCCTATGTATACAAATTGATAACTGATTTAATGACTAAAGTGACATCTTACATAGATTGTGGAGAAAGATGAGGTGAAGACAAAGTCATCCGTGCAGACCATGGCCACAACGTCGTCGTCGTGTACATTCTGATCGTTTAGACAGTTATAAATACAATTAAAGACTATGAGAAGATTGAGACCAAATCAAAAGTTCAACAATTATCAATGATTGAGCAGATAATTTTAAGGGTAGCATTAGTAAAATATTTAGTGGACAGATGAGGGGAAAGGGTCCTCCGAGGTTAAATATGAAATTTGGAATTGATGCCATCAGCTTTAAAATGAGGTATAACACTTATAGATAGCCTTTCTAGTCCCGGAGATATTGCTTCATGAAAATGGAATGACATGACTATCTCAATACAGCCTATGAGCTCTATCATTCATTGTTTTAATAAAATCAGGCATCTAACTAGCATAATGATTTAAATAATCAATTAAAAAATGGCCATCCCTTTCCATACATTCGGGCATAGCTTTGGACCTAGAAATGGTATCTTTATGCTTTTTTCAGCGTATGAATCTCCATGAATCCTTCTATCAGTTGACATTTTTTTCCTATTTGGAATAGGATTTTGGTTGCCATGGCAACACATTTGTCTGAAAAACCCTTATTTAGGCCTGGTTTTGGATTCAAAACGTTCCATTTGCATTCCAAATGTACAGGAATGCCAGGAAATAGAACGTTTTTGAGAAAACCACCTTTTTCTGGGTGAAAAATTACATAAAACCTATTTTTGGTCTATTTTTCACATTTCTAGCCTTTGTACCTCCCCTAGTGGCCAAATCCAGTACTAGAAATCCCGCAGGGAGGGCCATTCCCCCTCATCTGCCCACAGTTCTTTAAAACTGATCACATTTGTTCGATGGAATACAATACAATACATGGTAGGATAGTATCGAAAGAAGAAGGTGTTGAATATGAAATCTTACAATTACAAGTTGTGGTAGTGGATGAAGAGACTACATTGTAATCTTTACCTCTGTGAGCCTGTCTTGTTCTCCTGTGTCCAAGCTCCAGGCCCGTATAGATTTATCCATACCAGTACTATAGAGATACACGTCATTGACAGCTAACTTGAGTATCTGTAAAGGTGATAGTCACACTATCCATGAAGAGGTTTCTCAACACCATTAAACCTACTCTATTTTAAGCATTCTCTTTCACTTGGGGCTTGATGTATATAGGCCCGCTGAAAAGGCCCCTATATGCCTGCTATTTGTTGTAGGGCTACCACAAATTTACAAATTCATGTTTTTGTGATGACAAACGATCATTAAGATTTTTATCCATAGTTCGATATCAGATAGATAAGCCCACAGTCTACCTACACATCCTGTATGGCCCTTGAGTGTCCCCCTGTGTCCTTTGGCCAAGCTATCCATATTCCAAACCTTAATGACGTTATCAGCTCCAGCACTGAATACCTGAACACCACGGGTAATTAGACTATATACGGCGCCCTTGTGAGCCCTGGGGGAGAAAATGATCAACGATAATAGTAGTATCACTCTTATATATTATCTGATGCAAAAAAAAAAAGCAGCAAGGGCGAAAATATAAAGTACAAATACTAGAAAGAAAAGGGTTATAATTCTTGATTGAAGTGGAGTATCACTGTATTCACGCAGGTATTAGGAACTCATGATTTTGCACACCAAATACTTTATTGCCCTAATGCCCCCATATCATGAGGGTGTTCTTGGTTTGAGGACATCATGGTAAAGCATTGATTGATTTCACTTACAATAGGCTACGCGGCTCTCGCGGAGAAGTTTAATCATGTTAGTATAATGAATACATTGAAACAAAAAGTCTATATACAACAGATACGTGGAAATCGGGTTTTTATCTGTGATAAGGTATTGTATCATTACCTAAGGGTCCCTATACATTTGAACTGGAAGGGCATGGTCCAGGACTCCACCCTTTTGACCACTGTACTGGATATGGAACTTGTAGATGGAGTCCTTACAATAGTGGTAGTCCCAGGTAAACCAGCTGGGTGGGACGACCCAGAGCTACTCGACGAACTCCTTGTGGAGCTTGAGCGACTCAATTTTAGCAGCTTGTCCAATTTAGTGTGGATATCTGTGTACTTGCTCTCCATAGACTTTATAGTACTGTACATGGAAAAAAATCATTAAATGAAAGAGAGATATCAATATCATTAATACACTGTTTGTTCTTTACAATAATGTTACTATGTACACTGTGTATGACCGTGGAAATAGAGATGGACATTATATCTTAAAAGTATCATTCCTTTACATGGTCGGAAGTGATGATTATTCAGAAGCGTCCCTACTTATTTTGAGACAGCTGTGCCCAGCGAAATTGCTACCAGGTGAAAGAATTGCAACTATAGGGTATTGTAGCAAAGAAAAGGATTCAGTGAATAGAGATAACAAAGACCTCTAATGATTAAATATCTTACTCCAGTGCCTCATTGAGTTGGTCGGTGGACGACCCATACTTCTGTTCTAGGTCTGCCACCCTCTGTGTTAATGTGGACACAGTCTTCTGTAATTCACTATTACTCCGCCGTAATTCCTCCACCTTATGTAAAGAATGGTAGAAAAGTAGATAAAGTACTAAATACCGCTACATACGAGATGGTTCACTCTACTTTAAATCTAGTAGTATCAGTCAATGGATGTGTAAGTTCATCTCTGTCAGGCAATTCACAGGGGCTGCATTTATGTCGACCCAGGCGGGTTGCAGTCTCTGCAGGGATTGGCATGATGCAACAATGTACCGTAATCTCCCGCGTAGAAGACACGTTGCGCGTATAGGATGCACCCCAAACTCAGCAGGAGCATTTTCGCGTATAAGATGCACATTTTAATGCTGATATTTGTAAATTCAATACATTTCTATAGTAAAATTACCCCTCGTATAAGACGCACCCCCAATTTCAGTACATCCTATAAGACGCACAAGGCATTTGTTTGGCGTAGAGGACGCGTCTTATACGCAGGAGTTTACGGTAGTTGTGGTGATTTACTCGCCTGAGATTTATTGTTTCATTATATGATGATAAAATTACAGAAGAAAGTGAGGTTTCATCTAAATCCTTATCATAATCAGTGTACCAATAAAGTGCATAAATGCATCATGATAACAGATAGACCTCAATATATACACAGGATTGGCGGCAATGATATACAATACAGGTAACATTCCTCGAGACTATTCTAGGCCCATAATCATCAAAGCCATTATATGGCTGAGATGATTGTGGGCCAGGAATAGTAGAGAGGAATGTTACCTGTATTGTAACAATTGCTGCCAATCCAGTACTTATTATTATATGCTAACTTCTAAGGCTAGACATTGTGTCTGGGTAGCTAGACATGGTGTCTGGTAGATAGATTGGATGTTGTCTGCTCTTGGTTGGGTGCTCAACACTATTATTGGTAATATGTAGATTTTACTTTGTTATGAAAGAAAGTACTCTGCCCTGATTGGTGCAGAGGACAATGCTTTTATTGATGAGCCCAGCAATATGGGCTCAGATATTGGTGGGCAGAACAATATTATCATCTGCCTTTGTTGTTATGTAATTCTTAGGGTTTCACATATCACTGTCATAGCATATAATAATAAATCATGTGATCGGGCTATCCTTAATGGGTTAAATCCAGCTGTGACATTGATATACCATTACGATTGACCAGGATGAGGGAATCTCTCTACTGTGTATGCCTTACCTCAATGGGCGAGACTTTAGCTCCGGGTCGGTAACCACAACGTTCAATGTGCCAGTTTATTTCATCCTGCCGTCCTCTGAACTCACAACCTGCAAGGGCACAAGCATTAGCATCCTATTGAACTTTTACCATGTATCATATGACATTGTATACTCGGTGCCTCCTTGAATCAGATTTCCACAATGCAGAGCAGAATCAATAAAGGCAGAGACAGAGATGAACATGGGCGTAATGCATGCAGGGATCAATGTGTTTGATTGTTAAACGTATGTATGTTGTATTTGAAGAGTTTGGTTCCAAATCCATTCCAGATTTCCAGCATATAACCATGTTTGTAGTGCTCCCTTGGAGTGACTTTTAAAGGTATCATAATGAACGAGCATGATCACACTGGCTGGGTAACGAGTTGAGAGCCAAATTGGGTTGAGACGTGATTCTGCTTGTGCTAACTCTACCTGGTAGTCATGTTAACAAACTCCCATCCAGCACATTATGTTAAACATTGTTAGAGAATACAATAGTAAATTTATATCATAAATACACAGATCTTACCTTGGGGCTTGTATCTGCAGATAACATGAACACATATCTTGAGATGTTGGTCTAGGTCCTGCTGTCTAAATCTACCACACTGCTCCTCATTGTTAGGACATGGGGTCATGTTGTAAGGACAGCCTCTCTCATGTTCCTCCCGACCACCTTTCAGTATTATTATAATTGACAACAAAGTATCACTTGATGGTTCATATAATATATAAGTTAAACAAGACTTACCTTGGTAAAAGCTGAAGTTTGACTTAAAATGTATAAGGGTTGCTAGACTGCCGACAAAGATAACAACGGAGAAGGAGTCACTTGATACCATCCCATAATGCATCAGTATTTAAATCTAGCTGGGTAACAAGGTAAATGGGTCTTCTGGTAAACCAGAGGTCCACCCAGGGAACAGCAGGGTGGGTGAAAACTTGATCAAATTGGGTGGGACCATTGTTCTCTTTGTCGGCAGTCTGGCAACCCTTACAAACTTTAAGTCATACTTCACCTTTTACCAAGGTAAGTCTTGTTTAACTTATAAAGTTTATGTCTGGTTGCTATGCGACGAAGTCCTCACAACAGAGATTTGAAAGCTGCCTTGTTACCCAGCTGGTAATGACAACATAGGGATGTGTATTTACCTTATTGTGTGTTGGAGGCCATGGAGAACACTGTAGACTGGTATGTGCTGCCATGGTGCTTGTTGATGGACCTTTTGTAGAACTTAGCAAAAGTCAATGCATTGGTTCATCTGCCCTGTTTCAGGATGTAATCCTGTAGTTTGCTGTAATCCGCCTTAGATACCGAGACTCCTCTGGTGGAGTGTGCCTTTGAAGTATTTGGGGACACCTGCTTCCTAATGGCATCTTTTATCCATCTGGATACAGAACTACAGTCAACCTGCTTTTAGTGGAACATAGTGACAACCAAAGTTGGTCTTTGCCACCTTCCCTGAAGGGTTCTGTCATTTTAAGATATCTCCTTAAAGTACTGTAGGGGCATAGTGCCCTGTTTTCAAACTTGTAGACATGAAACCTGTCTAAAGGCTTTCCTTCCTTGGTGTGTTTCAATTGTTTGTCTACCACTAGTATTACCTCATTGTCAGTAAATACTATTGAGCTGGTTTTAAAGGCATGTAATGTTTGTGCCCTTTGAGCTGTTGCTAGTGCCAGCAGTAACACGGTTTTGTATGCTAACTGTTTATAACTTAAGCTGTTCAGTGGATGCAAAGACTCAAACACAGTCAGTACTATGTCTACATCCCAAGCGTGAGTATATCTAGCCTTGGGAGGTCTAACTACTGAAACTCCTCTGAGTTGTCTACATACGTCTCGATATGAACCTAGGGTTCTACCATACTGATCTAACTCTACATACGCTGATAGTGCAGATCTAGCTGTGTTTATAGTGGTGTATGCTAAACCTTCATCGTAAAGGCTAGAGAAGAAGTCCATGGCTTCTATGTGTGTGGGTTTTATTGGGTGTACCCTATCTTCCACACAATACTTTGTCCACTTTTCCAAATACACATTGTATTGAGTTTTGGTGCCTTTGGTCCATGACTCCATGTATAGCCAGATGGTAGTGGGCGTGGCACCCTGAGCCTGTAGTGCTCACTCTAGATCCTCCATGCAACAAGGTCTAGGTGCAACAGATCCCCAGTGACTGGGTTCCTCAGTGATGTCTTGGGGAGTCTGATCACCGACTTCGTTGTCCTGTTCAGGAGGCCGTACCAAGGATGTGTCGCCCAGTTTGGCATTACAATTGTTCCCTCCACGCCCTATGGTAGGGCCTACTGTACGACTCTCAGATTCAGGCTGAAAGGAGGGAAAGCATAATAGTCCTTAGGCCAAGGCAAAGACAGTGCATCTGTATCAGCTGCCCCTGGGTCAGGTAGCCAGCTGTAATAGTTTTCTAGTTTGAATGCTAGTCTTGAGGCAAATAGGTCAATACTGTGATGTCCCCATTTCATTTGAATCTGTTCAAAGGTTGAGTCAGGTATTTCCCACTCAGTGTGTCCTGCAGTTCTAGACTCCCTGTCTGCGTCCTCATTCTCTTTCCCTGGAATGTGGGCTGCCTTTACCCATAGGTCTCTGCCTTCACAGAATTCCCATATGGTTTTTGCTATGTCATCACAGGGTTGGTTTTTAGATCCTCCTTTGTGAGTTACATAAGCTACTGCTGTAGTGTTGTCAGATAAACACTCTTTGGCATATATCTGTAGGCCAAGCAGTACTGCCATTATTCTCTTTAATGTTAGTGTGATTTTCCCTCTCTTTGAGTGACCATAAGCCTCTTGTCCTATCTTCCCCACACACCGCTCCCCATCCATTGTCTGAGGAGTCAGTTATGATTGTGGTCACAGGTTTTTGTAGTCTGATTTTTCTACACCCTGGGTCTTCTTGCCCCTCATGGGAGATTTCAATCTTTGCCTCAAAGTTATCTCTTTTTCTGGCTAGAGCTCTAGTCTTGTCTGACTCAAGACGTCTGTAATGGGTTTCCCCATAATCTAGGCTACCTCTCTGATTACAACCTTCCTTTCATTCAAGATTTGTTGTGCTAGGTCTTGACCTTTTCTTCAGTAGGTTTAACCATCATAGTGGTGGTGTTAATGACATACCCAAGGAAAGTGAGCTTTTTGGTTGGTGTGACTACACTCTTGTTTGGGTGAATTTTGAACCCCAGGCTTAGCAACAAAGACTGTAGTTTAGCTATGGTGTCAGCACATTGTTGTGCTGTTCCCCCCATAATGAATGTATCCGGTACAAATGTACCAAACCCTTATTTTTCATTTGCTGCTGGTACAGGAGCAATTGGCACCTTGGGGGTATTTTTCTTTATGCAAAGCATTATTAACACTAACCTGGTTTACTTGTTGACATTTTTGTCTTCTTTTTCAAGTTTATCCATGGCTGATATGATATCATTACCACCCAACCACTGAGGTGTTGGTGGATTTTCATCAGTGAGCAGGTTGCCTACCTTTTATGACAGTCCTAACTTTAGGACGTTATCTCAGGTTTGTCATGTCTGACTTGGTCCTGGTCATGACAATGTTAGCATCACAGGCATTGATGATTAACTTGGTGAACTTGTCAGTCTTGTCATGTACAGCAGGGTCAGTGTTCTGCTTAGCCCATATTTTAAACTCCTCCATGGCGGCAGCTTGCCTAGCCATGGCTGTCATAGTGGCAGACATGTTGGTCGGAAGTTCAGCCAAGCGTTTGTCCAGCGCGCGTGCATTTGCTGAAGCAGCGCACTTTAGAGAGTGGTTCAGCTGGGGCACTCTTAACTCTGGCGCGTTTGCCGGTCTGTGGAATCATCCCTCTTTTCTTTAATGATACTGAGATCAAAACGGGACCTACAAGCCTTTTTGGAGATGCTTACGAATCTCTCCAGAAGATCTTCGCTTGTAGGATCCCCTGCTTCTAGCTGAGCCTCAATACTCTTGTAGTAAGCATCCAGGTCATCCCTGGAATCTGGGTCACCACCATCTTGGCCAGTGTTGTGGTCAGCGCCTTGACCATCGCCATCTTGGTCATCTTCATTACTTCTGACGTCTTTTTTGCACTTCCCAACCACATCTTCAACCCCGGTTTTGACCGTTGAATGAATAGTTCCCTTCAACATAGTTATCATCTGAGCCATTTGCTCAGTAGACAGTGACACTGCCTGTGTGGTAGTGGTGGTAGTGGTGGTAGTGGTGGTAGTGGTGGTAGTGGCAGTAGAGATTTCCCCCTGGTCAGTGCCTTGGTCAGTGGTGCCGCCATTGTTGGTCGTTGTTGACGTGTTGACGTGTTGACCTACTGATCATGGCGACTGACTCGGACCAGCCCAAGAACACTCGTGGTTTTGGTCTTAACAAGCAGCTTAGCAAAGTCTGTTTATGCCAAAAGGAAGCCAACAGTAACTGGACTGTTGGGACCTAACCAACAGTCATTGAAAGTTTTATAGATATTGTAGATTTCTGGAAGAAATTGATGCAAATAATCCTACTCTGGGATGTGTGTGTAGCTGCTGCGTCCTAACTTTAGGACGTTATCTCAGGTTTGTCATGTCTGACTTGGTCCTGGTCATGACAATGTTAGCATCACAGGCATTGATGATTAACTTGGTGAACTTGTCAGTCTTGTCATGTACAGCAGGGTCAGTGTTCTGCTTAGCCCATATTTTAAACTCCTCCATGGCGGCAGCTTGCCTAGCCATGGCTGTCATAGTGGCAGACATGTTGGTCGGAAGTTCAGCCAAGCGTTTGTCCAGCGCGCGTGCATTTGCTGAAGCAGCGCACTTTAGAGAGTGGTTCAGCTGGGGCACTCTTAACTCTGGCGCGTTTGCCGGTCTGTGGAATCATCCCTCTTTTCTTTAATGATACTGAGATCAAAACGGGACCTACAAGCCTTTTTGGAGATGCTTACGAATCTCTCCAGAAGATCTTCGCTTGTAGGATCCCCTGCTTCTAGCTGAGCCTCAATACTCTTGTAGTAAGCATCCAGGTCATCCCTGGAATCTGGGTCACCACCATCTTGGCCAGTGTTGTGGTCAGCGCCTTGACCATCGCCATCTTGGTCATCTTCATTACTTCTGACGTCTTTTTTGCACTTCCCAACCACATCTTCAACCCCGGTTTTGACCGTTGAATGAATAGTTCCCTTCAACATAGTTATCATCTGAGCCATTTGCTCAGTAGACAGTGACACTGCCTGTGTGGTAGTGGTGGTAGTGGTGGTAGTGGTGGTAGTGGTGGTAGTGGTGGTAGTGGTGGTAGTGGCAGTAGAGATTTCCCCCTGGTCAGTGCCTTGGTCAGTGGTGCCGCCATTGTTGGTCGTTGTTGACGTGTTGACGTGTTGACCTACTGATCATGGCGACTGACTCGGACCAGCCCAAGAACACTCGTGGTTTTGGTCTTAACAAGCAGCTTAGCAAAGTCTGTTTATGCCAAAAGGAAGCCAACAGTAACTGGACTGTTGGGACCTAACCAACAGTCATTGAAAGTTTTATAGATATTGTAGATTTCTGGAAGAAATTGATGCAAATAATCCTACTCTGGGATGTGTGTGTAGCTGCTGCGTCCTAACTTTAGGACGTTATCTCAGGTTTGTCATGTCTGACTTGGTCCTGGTCATGACAATGTTAGCATCACAGGCATTGATGATTAACTTGGTGAACTTGTCAGTCTTGTCATGTACAGCAGGGTCAGTGTTCTGCTTAGCCCATATTTTAAACTCCTCCATGGCGGCAGCTTGCCTAGCCATGGCTGTCATAGTGGCAGACATGTTGGTCGGAAGTTCAGCCAAGCGTTTGTCCAGCGCGCGTGCATTTGCTGAAGCAGCGCACTTTAGAGAGTGGTTCAGCTGGGGCACTCTTAACTCTGGCGCGTTTGCCGGTCTGTGGAATCATCCCTCTTTTCTTTAATGATACTGAGATCAAAACGGGACCTACAAGCCTTTTTGGAGATGCTTACGAATCTCTCCAGAAGATCTTCGCTTGTAGGATCCCCTGCTTCTAGCTGAGCCTCAATACTCTTGTAGGAAGCATCCAGGTCATCCCTGGAATCTGGGTCACCACCATCTTGGCCAGTGTTGTGGTCAGCGCCTTGACCATCGCCATCTTGGTCATCTTCATTACTTCTGACGTCTTTTTTGCACTTCCCAACCACATCTTCAACCCCGGTTTTGACCGTTGAATGAATAGTTCCCTTCAACATAGTTATCATCTGAGCCATTTGCTCAGTAGACAGTGACACTGCCTGTGTGGTAGTGGTGGTAGTGGTGGTAGTGGTGGTAGTGGCAGTAGAGATTTCCCCCTGGTCAGTGCCTTGGTCAGTGGTGCCGCCATTGTTGGTCGTTGTTGACGTGTTGACGTGTTGACCTACTGATCATGGCGACTGACTCGGACCAGCCCAAGAACACTCGTGGTTTTGGTCTTAACAAGCAGCTTAGCAAAGTCTGTTTATGCCAAAAGGAAGCCAACAGTAACTGGACTGTTGGGACCTAACCAACAGTCATTGAAAGTTTTATAGATATTGTAGATTTCTGGAAGAAATTGATGCAAATAATCCTACTCTGGGATGTGTGTGTAGCTGCTGCGGGATCGCACACTGAACTGATGCATTATGGGACGGTATCATGTGACTCCTCCTCCCTTGTGAGAACTTTGTTGGCATAGCAACCAGACATAAACTTGTACATTGAATATCAAGAAATATCTTTTAGGGAAAATAGATTTATTCTTTCAGCATGATTTGTGTTTGAGACAGAACCATAAGCATGCATGTGTCATTCAAATGCCGACATCAATCCATCAAATACATCTGAATAAGGCACAATCAGTAGTATAAACAGGTATCCATTGTCTATAACGATGGCATCTGACTTGAATCGCTCACCTAATTTGATCAATTCCTTGCATCCAGTTGGATCTATGTCAAACCCCTGTTTTTCCTCCGACCACACCAGTCCATTTTTGCAGTAGATTTCCAGGTCATCTAGTTGGCCCTGTAGTGCTCTGAAACATAATTGTTAGGACTGTCGAGTCATAGATCCATGTATAAAGCACCCACTACATACATCTAATGCTAGTAATGGTCTTTATGTTGGAATGTGCTATGGTGTACGGGGAAGAGAGAAGGAGAGGGACAGACAAAGGGTGAGATTGGATGGAAAATGGAAGAGAGGGAGAGAGAGCACGGGCACAGGGGAGAGAGAGGGGGGGGGAACGAGAGAGAGAGAGAGAGAGAGAGAGAGAGAGAGAGAGAGAGAGAAGCAGCACAGTCAACAACAAAAAGTTATTCAACGTCAAAAACCGTTTTAAAACGTTTTGCCATGATAAGGAGCCATAGGGAAACGTTCTGAAACGTATTGCAACGTTTTTTGTTGACTGGGTCTAGAGATGCATGGTTTATAAAGCAGGTGAACATGGTATAAATGTGACTATAATGTTACTGGTAGGTTGCCATTGTGGATATTCACAACAAAACAATCACATGGCCTGTTTATCATCGAATATACTATTTACATTACGTAATATGGACTAATATGACGTCGCTGGCGCTGATCAAGGTATGTGTACATTGTTTCCGAGTGTTATATCTTACACACGTATGATTCTACTTGTAGACATTAAATCTTATGTCCATGATAATCTAGTTGAGTCCTACAGAAATGTATAAGCTCAACGTATATATGCCTAGTATTAAAACAGTAGTAGGGGTACGTGTGACGTACGTATAGGCTACAATCCTGTGTTGGTATCAGAAACATCGGTTGAACATCATTGCCTTGTGACTTGTCAAGCCTACTTAATTCTCCTTCATTCCTATAACACAACATATGTGTGTGTGTGTATTATACGATACACTACCAGTGCATTAGAAAACTAAGTGTACCAACTTGTATCAGATAATATAGCTATATAGGCTAGGTTACCTGTTGGTTACGATAGCCTCAGGTTTGCAGCCTACAGCATCCACAGGGCAGGTGACAGCTCCTCCAGGGCCTGCAATACACAGCCGGCAGTAGGTGTGGCCGCATGTTGTACTGATAACAGGGTCTGAGAACACTCTCCCACAGATACCACACACCAGGTGGGAGATAGGAGGCTTGACAAACCTCACGGGAGCTGCATTACCCTCCTCCATGGTGTACTATTAGTCTCTATCACCTGGAGAACTAGGAAGTATGGCTGGGGCATCCCCCTAGTTTGGACTGTGGAGAAACCCACTGGGGATGGTAGGAATGACGTCACCCATGCTATTTTTGGAAGGTAAGGGGATTCCATAGAACCAGTGGTAGTGCCTATACAGTGCCTACACACTGGTGGTGTGGATTATGGACAGCCTGAGTATACTCATGTATAGCAGCTGTGATAGTATAGGGCCATTGGGTGTGGTGTTTAGACAGAAAATAAACAGGACATTTGATGTTTATAATGATTTACTGTTTAAGAGCAACTCCCGCAACTCCCAGTGCAATTAATACAAAATTGCAAGGTTACACGTTTTCTCTAAGCCACACCCACACACAAAAAAAAATTCTGAATATCTTAGGCCTTTTGGCTAACATTTGTTGGATTTGCTTTTGTTGGGAGTTTGCACGTACCCAAACCACGCCTAACCCTTAGGAAAAGCTTGCCTAATTTCTCCTACCTTGCCTTAAACCTTTTCACTAACTATATAGCCTTTTTCATTACACATATATATATAGTTTACAGATTTTATTTCAATTAAAATGATTAGTGTAAACACAACACAGGTTAAAGGACACCCAGAACCGAGCATCTCCATTAGAGAAGCAAGTTCAATGCCTCACATTATTTTCATTTGCAACCCTTGAACTGAGTATCTCTGGGTTTATCATGAGATTACAGATGTGGATATATGACTAAATTGAATTTCCACAGAAAAGGTGTTTTCAATTTTCTTCCTTCAATACAATATACACATATTAGGTGTGATCTGTTAATTCCTATGCCAGGTTGAATTGTTTAGGCTTTATCATGTCAAAAGTCATTGAAAGCACCATTATTTTCATATTAGTAGGCTTGTCCATGATATACACTTTCCAGAAAAGTCCTCAAGCAAAACCACACTGCCACCTGGTGTGAAGAAATCTACTAACCCTTAGAAAAAAGTACTAACCCTTAGAAAAAAGTACTAACCCTAGGACAAAGTGACCAACATTCTCTATTGGCTATCGTAGTGACCCGTTTAAGCGCCGGGGTTTCAAATAAGCGCTGGTGTCGAATAAGCATGGGGGTACAGGGCTATTAAAATCTCCTTTAAGCACTGAAAATAGTATTCAAATAAGCGCCTGTCTCAAATAAGGGCTGGGGGTACAGAGGTATTGAAATTAATGAGCACCCGGGCGCTTAAATGGGGCACTACGGAAAATCAAGACTGAGCTAACATGTTAGTGTTGGGTATATTGCCTAATGAGTGCTTTTGTCTAAGTTAAATTAGTATTTACTAACTTGGATTATTTTTTTCTGTGCACTGTATGAAAAAAAGGTAGTTCATTGGCAAAAGTGGATTCCAAACTTTCCCCGTTAGTTCTACTATCACCATTTCTTAGCAATCACCTTAATTTTCTACGGAGTTTCACAGTCACCTAGATCCATGAATAATTCATCATATTGGTTTCATGAAAACAACCACAATGTCATACTTTTGTATTGATATCCAACCCCGGGTATCCAAACTTATGACCATTACAATAATGTGCAATCATCTGGCAAAAGCATGACTAATGCCCTATGACAAGGGCATTTCTATTATTAAACACTTTTTTCAGCGCACGACCGATATCCATTTCATACTACATATTTACCTAGGTATCACTAATAGACGGAACACGACGTCACTATAGCACAAGATCACCAAAAATAGCCATGGAGGTGATCACATGGCCTCACTGCAGATGACAATGTTGGTGATCACTCAGACTCACCAGGGATGGCGAAACGGGTGATCAATCAGATTCACCAGGGATGGCGAAACGGGTGATCAATCAGATTCACCAGGGATGGCAACGCTGGTGATCACTCACCTCGCTAGATTAAATGCACACCTTGCCAAAGCACAGGTTCATCACGGATGGTGACACGGGTGATCACTCAGATTCATATTATCACAAACATATCCTTGAGGATTGCGCGCTTGAGGAAAATAATCAACAATAATCATGATAAGTAACTCCCCCAAACAGTTAGCTCACGTAAATCATTACAAATCACAGAAATAGTGGGAATTGGAATATGCAAAAGTCTAGCAGAAAACTTTATGATTTAGCAACACACACACTGTGCCATTGTCACATGTACATGAAACAACTTTAAGACCCACACTCAGTGCTGTCTGCATCCCGCATACCGGGTGGCAACCGCCGCTCTGCAGACGCCCATCTGCCACTAAGCAGCCTAACAATAGTGTCTCTAATGCCAGTCTGTACTGGAGATGTGGGATGGCTGTATAAGGCACTAGACCACAATAGGGGAAGACACACACAGACAGTGATACCAGCCAATTACTTTCACAGTTCAAAGGATGCATCCCTTAACAATCATGTCTCCACTACAATAGAGTTACATGATTGTTAAGGGATGCAATAATGAGATTGCATTCTTTATCTATCCTAAGGTGATATATAACAGGGGCTGTAGAAATGGGTAAGATTTCGTGCCTCTTGGTCCCATACCTGGTTGTCTTCTTCCTTGTGTGTGCGGAGAGCAAGGTGCTTTCCCCTGGCATCATTACTATGAACCAAGGCCCACGGCATCCTATTTTACCAGATGCTGGGGATTTCATCAACTGTGGTCAGTTTTTATCTTTTCTTTTCGTTTTGATCTGTGACTTTGATATTGGTGGTAATTTTCTAGAGTCAATACCTCCAAAAGTTATGCTATCATAATTCCATACATCTCCTGCATCGACTTCCATGCATTGTATGTTTACTACGTGTATTTATATTATGTCTCAGGGGAAAGGATGGCCCTAGACCCCTAAAATCGACATGGTGACATGGCCATTTCTTAAAATCGACATGGTGACATGGCCATTTCTTAAAATCGACATGGGACATGGCTATGCTAGTGACAAGTGACAGGGCCATTCCTTAAAATCGACATGTGACATGAGACCAAGTGACATGAAAAATATGGTCTGGAAAGGATCTCTTAATTCTACCCTCAGAAAGCTACAGAATGCACCCTTTGGTCTTGCATTATTCAAAATTTTCTTGAGGACCTTATCAGACCCATGACACAGCTTCTACTAAAGCCCTGAACTCAGGGTGTGGCTTATACATGGGGTTTACTCTATTTGGATCACCGTATAAGACATGGCTTAAACACTAAAATTACATCATCTGTATCCTATAGGATTCACCCCAACTCAGGGTGCATCTTATAGGTGAGGATTTCACACTGTAGAACAGTACTAAAATGAACAAAACTTAACCCTAGGTGTGTCCTATAGATTTTAGCCTAAGGGCGTGGTCATTATGTACAAACAGGGGTGGTAGTGGGTTTTCATGCAGCTATAGGAAAATCTTTTATTTTGTGCTCCCCTGCACCAGAGGCGCGAAGACTTTTCACACCCCTCTTTGATCTATGGTAGCACGAGGGTGTTTCTGCTTAAAAGAGAGTAAATTTTTTACTCCCCCCCCTTAACCAATTGAGGGCTGATGTTGAAAATACTCAACATCCATGCAGGGGTGGATGTTGAGTATTCTCAACATCATGCAGGGCCTGATGTTGAGTATAATTGACATGACTATATTGATATGCCAACCATGCTTAGAATTGTGGGATAGATTTAATTGACCTGCTATAATTGGTCTGATGATGGTTTAGGCCTTTTTTAGTGATGGGAAATTCTAATTTGAGGGTTTCAGAGTGATAGAGACAATGGAATAATGTCAAAAATTAGATCAATGTCATGGATTCTGTTTTGCAAGGTCTAGCCCCCTGGTAAATATTCTGCTAGAAATCCAGGCCTCTAGCCTACCATAATGCCCTTTTAGCTTGCCCTTAATTGGTTAAGAAGGGGTCAAAACTTTTTACGCCCCCCCCCCTCAGGACGGGATATGAAATTTGTATGGCCCCCTCCTTCAAACCAACCCCCTTTGGTAAATAAAGACAACTCCCTTAATCTGGATGCATCCTATACGCGAGGTGTGTCCTATACACAAAGATTTACAGTAGCTACACTATCGACACTAGTGACATGGGTTTTTGCTTAGTGACATGGGACATGGGCAATTATTAAAATCGACATGTGACATTGGGGGCTCCCAATCAAGGGCCCCGAAAGGGGTTGTTATCTTCATTATTGTGTATTCTAGCTATCAACTTGAATCTGTATAAGAGTATGAAGTAATCTTCTTGCTAATAATTGTAGCTGTATAATGTCATACTTTGTTAAGCAAATATGTTTTGCATTTCTGTAGGGAATAAATCAACCGAGGCTATTATGACATTCCGTCCAAGGCACTTTTCATTTGGAGATACCATCGATATCAAGTGCCACATTGTCCCACGTAAGTCAGATATTCTATTAACTCTATTAACTTTAAATACCTTCATGAATGATCATGATGATAAAGGTACAGATATATGCAAATCTGCATGATCTGAGTATAAATCATAACCTAAACCTCTGGTAGAAAGTGGCAAATCCTATAGCAGGTTCAAGTAGGCTTTGTTAATGTTTCATGCAACAAAATCCAAATAGCACAGGGGTAATATCTAGTAGATTTATCTTCCAAACATTTAGGTATAAATTTAGTACAATCAGGATTACATTTCCCAGTGTGTAGGCCTAGTATGTACGATATGTACCAACTTCTCCATCTGTCCTGAAACTGTACTGATTGTTCTTGTTGTGTAAATGCTCCTCTTTCCTCCTGTGTAACAGCTGTGGATGTGGATAGGGGCACACTGGACCTGTCTGTGTATGTGCCGGGGGTACCAGACCCAGTGTACCACAAAGAAGACATTGAATTCTCCTGTGAACACATCCATGTGTATTTCCCCTTCATGTGTCCCTTCAGAAAGGGAGGTAGGTTTTCACTTCAACTGGTTTCATTGGCATACGAAATCAGACGTTACATTGTTTTAAGTAACAATGAGAGCATTTGTCAAAAACAATATGACAAAAGTGGAGTAATGAATATGCTGTTCTTTGTGTTTTTGAACATTTTCCAAACGTTGTTGGCAAATTTGCACGACGTATTTGAATAAAATCCTATTCGAGCTCTATGACATGGTACAATGGGAAACCATTTTAAAGTACCTATTTCACAGGTAAGATCTGAGTGAAAAAAGCCTTACATCGATAGTCCACCAGGCCTCTGTCGCAGATTTTTAGATATAGGAAAATAGTGTATGGCCCAATTGCGCGACAGAGGCCAAGTGAACTATGGGTTTTACAATAAATTAACCTTTTTTTCCTGCCATGTACCAGTTTTCTCCGAAACCAAGTATAAATATTTGTATGTATTCAATTTCAAGAAAATAATTTTCAAATGCAACAACTAAATGCACTGGCCAGCACTAAATATATATGCATCTCATAACAGAAAAAAATGTATCTTCCCACATGTGCAGTACCAATCAATGCCCATAAGAAGTTCTACCTGGCCCCGGAAGTCCCTTTACCAGCGGTAAGATGCTTCTTAAATCATGAAACCAATTATGGTTTAACCATTTGAGATATTTTGATAATCATTGATATCACTGAAAACCTGGAGGGTCCATAACTCGTCAGTGGTGACGACTTTAGGTCCTCAGGTTGACAATACCTAAAATTACAACTTTAGATCGTCATCCTGACGACCTAACTCGTCAATATGACAATACTGACAATACAGAATCGTCATCCTGACGACTTAGGTCGTCATCCTGACAACCTAAAGTTGTTATTTTGACCATCTAAAGTTGTAGTTTGAGGTATTGTCAACCTGAGGACCTTAAGTCGTCAGCACTAACGAGTTTCGGACCTTCCAGCTTTAGTGTACTGTAATGGAGTCGGCTTCGGTGGAATACACGGGGAGGAGACGGGCGAGTCCGGCGGAGGGGCCAGACGTTAATTGGAGCGGCCGACGCCGGGTGGCGCCGCGGTTGGCGGGCTATGCCCGTATTTGGTAGTGTGACGTCACCGGGACATCAGGGGGGTATATAAGGGGGAGCTCGGGAGGAGTCGGGGTGGGACTGACTAGTGGTGGAGCCGCCAAGACGCACGGTGAGGCAGCAGGGGCCAGTAGTAGCAGAGACGCCGGGATCCGACTGGGAGTGGGTTCGCCGCCGGAAACGCTAGAGAGAGCTAGCTGCCGCCGCACGAGTCGAAGCGATAAGTGGTCGGTGTACCTAAGCCCACAGGGCGGGCCCGGATGTGGCCCATGAATAAAAGTACTTAAGTCGTTAACTCAGAATCCGGTGTTCATCCTTATTTATTACATTGGTGACAGCGGTGTCGCGTATTCGGCGGTTGCTGGTTCGAACCCTGGGGCTGCGCGCTATATTTAAAGATGGCATCGAAACGGACACCGGGGTCGGCGGGGACCCGGTTGGAGGAGTACTTGGGGGCAGGTAAACGGGGTAGCCTCCTCGATATGTCCGAGGAAGGGATGGTGATACGCCGCCCGGGGCTGGGCGATAATAAGGGAAGTTCGACCGGAAGTGAGGAGCCGGGGCCACCGCTGGAAAGGCGGGAGGGGAGTAGGAGTCGGTTTAAGGAGGTCTATGAGGCGTGGAAGAGGGGGCCCACCGATAGCCCAGCTAGACGGACCTGGCGCTCCGGGGAGACGGTCGACAAGGGGGATGGGGCCCCCGCCGACAGTGAAGGACCCTGGAAGAAGCGGGGGGAGCGGCCAGAGGCTGGTCGGGTTTTGTCAGGGGCGAGTCTGTCACAGAGTGCAGGACAGGGGGGACAGCTGCTGGCAGCCGTCCCACAGGGGCCGGCAGGGAGCCTGGGGGAGGGGTTTGTGCCCAGGCGGGTGGAGAAACCGGCGGTTATGCCGGGGAAATTCGATGGGACTACTAACCTGGATGAATTTCTGGCGCACTTTGATTTGTGCGTGCGTGCCAACAAGTGGACGGACGAGGAGGCGGGGGTGTTTTTGGGCATTAGCCTCTCCGGGGTAGCCCGTCGCTTGTTGTCATCAGTGAACCCCTCGGAGGATGGGGGTTACACTCGGTTACGGGCCGCCCTGGTTAACAGATTTCAGCCTCCCAACCAGGTGGAGAGCTATAAGGCTCTCTGGAGGACACGCTACAGACAGAAGGGCGAGACACTGCATAATCTGGCTGATGACGTGGCACGCCTGACCAGGCTGGCCTATCCGGCAGCCGATGCGGCGACCCAGGATACGATGGCGAAGGATCGGTTCCTGGAGAGCCTTAGGGATCCCCAGTTAAAAGCGTGGATTTTCCAGACTAGACCGCGGAAGCTGTCGGAGGCACTGGAGACGGCGGTGGAGGGCCAGGCCTTTCTCGACGACAATCAGACATCGGGTAGTCGGGTCCGGTCGGTGGAGGATCCTCCGGGGGGGCCTACGGGCGGCCCGGGTCCGGCTATGGAGGAGTGGTTGAGAACCAACCTGGATGGCTTCATGTCATCTCTGGAGGCTCGGTTCCAGGAAAACACCACCCGGCCCCGACCCCCACCACGGCAGAGGGGATGCTTTGAGTGCGGGGACGAGGGACATTTCAAGCGCAATTGCCCCCAGTTCAGGGCGAGGATAGCTAAGGAGAGGGCGGCGGCCGGGGACAGGTCCGCAGAGGTGAATCAGGTGTCGGGAAACTGGGGAGGGTCTCTTCTGGTGGCCGAGAAGAGGCCTCTGTAGAAAGGCCAAAGGAATGGATCGGGCGCCGGGAGCGCACGGGGAATAGCTTGGAGCTGACAGGCGGGTTGTGGGGTAAGGGTATGACCAATAGTCACGGATCATCGTCAAATGGCTGGTCAGAGGGGTCCAAAAAACATTTTGCAGTATGGTAAAATCCTTTTGTGTACATAATGTATATATGTTGGGCTACAATGCCCATATATGAGGGAAGGTTAAATATATTTCATAGGATGCCCACAGTACAATGCCTTATTACATGGTCGTAGATGTGTCCATGCACTATATATTCAATGCCATAGCTCGGAGTTGCAATCAGGCAGAATATCCTCACTAACATGCAAAGTTCCTCTCATATCAAGGAACAACTAACATATAATGGTTTTACTTAAATACAAAATCAGCTTGCTGTATGACTACATGTATGGTTGTAGACGTGTCCCTGGTCGTAGACGTGTCCTTGTTTTTGTATTCAGTGTCATAGCTCAGAGTTGCTTTAAGACAGAATAATCTCATTAACACTCAATGTTGCTTTCATATCAAGGTATAATTCACACATAACAAGGACAGTCAAGTATCAAGCATCTTGCAATATAACTGTAGACATGTCCATGGTCGTAGACGTGTCCTGGGTCGTAGACATGTCCTCGTCAGTACTTTTGTTATGATATCTCTGGTTCTATGTGGAATCTATTAACCAAACTTACAGGGCTTTTTGCTGTCATATAAAGGTATAAGGCCCACATAATAAGGATAGTTAAATATAAGATACTTAGCTGCTATGAGTACATGTATGGTCGTAGACGTGTCCTTGTGTAATCTACCCCAAAATCATATCATAGCCTCTGGGACATACAATTTAACAGGCAGGTTCAATTTTTTTTGTGGGCTACTTAGGTACATGTAATGTCTCTACCTGGTAAATTTTATTAGTCCATCCACAGTATCTTTCATGGTGCATGACAACCCTAAAAAGGTTGTAGACGTGTCCTCACGACGATTACACCAAAGGATTTATGCACCCAGTGATCACAAAAGATAATGCCTGGACCCACAACTGTTACAAAAAGATTCTCTACCCTAGGGGGGATATCCCAAATGAAATAAATAAGGTTTTGGCCCATTATTTTCTTTTTGGTAGCAAGGGGAAAAAATTAATTCCTCAATTTTACCCAAAAAATGACCCTTTTTGGCCCTTTGCACCCCTGTAGCTCACTTATTATGCATAGGAGGTAGGCAAAACCATGGTTCCCCTTCAAGCTCTGAGCATTAAGAACCAGAATTCATAAATAACACAACTATATCTCTTATTTTGAACAATTCATTGAGTGGGAGGCAAAGACAACCCATTTGACGATGATCTGTGACTATCAGTCGTATACAGCTCCTGGTGGACACCGGGGCTACGGTGAATTTGCTGTCGGCCAAGTGGTGGCACGGTGCA
Source organism: Acholoe squamosa (assembly GCA_949317995.1). Taxonomy (NCBI): domain Eukaryota; kingdom Metazoa; phylum Annelida; class Polychaeta; order Phyllodocida; family Polynoidae; genus Acholoe; species Acholoe squamosa. The sequence continues at coordinate 43,666,878 of OX439038.1, forward strand.
GGATCGCCGGGGGCGCTGCAGCCGCATAATGGTAGATTGACGACGGCGGACGGGACTCCTATTGAGGTGGAGGGTAAAGTGACGACGTTGCTGGAGGGGGGAGGAGCAGAGCGGCCCGTCAGTTTCCTGGTGGCGGATATAGGGGCGGAGGGTATCCTAGGGGCTGAGTTCGTCCGACAGGAGAAAGCGGTCGTGGATCTGGCCGGCGAAAGACTGCTGTGGGCGGACTTTGGCGACACCAGGTGTCGGGTCGTTAGTAGCGGTAGTGCCGGGCCGGCGGGAGGTCATAGTGGAGGGAAGGGTCGAAGGACAGTGGTCCCCTGGTAGGACAGGCCTGGTGGAGGGGCTGGACGGGGTGGAAATGAATCGAGGATTCCGGGTGGGGCGCACCCTGGTGAGCCCCGATGAATCTACGGTGCCTATACTGATCTTCAACCCCGGACAGGAGCCGGTGACCCTTTACGAGGGGATGGGGTTAGCCACGCTCGATGGGGTGGAGATGCCGTCGGCGGTAGACCGCGGGGAGGCGGTGAGGATGATCGCCACGGAGGGGGGACCCCCGGAGGACGGAGACGCCTGGTGCGCGGAGTTGCTGGCTGGCTCTCCAATAGAGGAGAAGGAACCATGGGTGGCCATGCTGCATCGCCGCCGGGCTTCCTTCCAATTGTCTGCCGGCGAGTTGGGGCACACCACCCTGGTCTCCCACCGGATCGACACCGGGGGGGCGGCGCCGGTCAGGTTGCCGCCACGGAGGTTGGCACCTCACCGCCGGGAGATAGTGGACGCCGAGGTGGATGCCATGTTAGCCCAGGGGGTGATAGAAAGGAGCCATGGGCCATGGGCCTCCCCCGTCGTGCTGGTACGCAAAAAGGATGGGCGGATGCGGTTCTGTGTAGATTACCGTAGAGTCAATGACTTGACCAGGAAGGACGCATACCCGTTGCCGAGGATCGATGATTCCCTGGATTCCATGGCGGGGGCCAAATGGTTCTCTACTTTGGATCTGGCATCGGGATACTGGCAGGTGGAAATGGATCCCCGGGATAAGGAGAAGACAGCCTTTTCCACACACAGAGGTCTCTATCAGTTTCGGGTGATGCCATTCGGGCTCTGCAATGCGCCAAGCACATTTGAGCGCCTCATGGAGGTGGTCATGGAGGGGATGCAGTGGTCGGCATGTTTAGTATATCTGGACGACATCATCGTGTTCTCCCCTGACCTCCCCACTCATCTCCGGCGGTTAGAGGCCGTGTTGGAATGCCTGGAAAGCGCCGGCCTGAAGATCAAACCCTCCAAGTGTCAGCTGGTCCGTCCCAGCGTATCGTTTTTGGGACACATAGTGGATGAGCGGGGCGTGAGCACCGACCCGGAGAAAGTGGCGGTGGTCGCCGAGTGGCCGGTTCCCACCTCTATTTCGGAAGTCAGGAGTTTCCTGGGGCTTTGCGGGTATTACCGGGGTTTCGTGGCCGACTTTGCGTCGGTGGCCAAGCCGCTGTCCCTCCTCACCGAAAAGAACAAAACTTTCCGGTGGGATCGTAGTTGCGCGGAGGCTTTCTACGCCCTGAAGGCCAGGCTGGTGGCGGCGCCGGTGCTGGCGTACCCGTCCGGCGAGGGGCACCTGGCACTGGACACCGACGCCAGTGATCTAGGTCTAGGAGCGGTGATATCCCAGGAGCAAGGGGGGGTGGAGAGGGTACTGGCCTACGCCAGCCGTACCCTGACTAGGCCGGAGAAGAATTATTGTGTCACTAGGCGGGAGATGCTGGCCGTGGTGTTCGGGCTTAAGAAGTTTCGGCACTATCTGGTGGGGAGGCACATAAAGATTCGGACCGACCATGCGGCGCTCCGCTGGTTGTTGGGCTTCAAGGAGCCGGAGGGGCAGGTGGCCCGTTGGCTCCAGCTGATAGGAACCTACGACTACCACATAGAACACCGGCCGGGACGGCTACACGGCAACGCCGATGGGCTGTCTAGGCGCCCTTGCCGCCAGTGTGGGTGGGGTAGGTCGGAGGAGGCCCGAGGGGAATGTTGTCGAGTAGTAACGAGAGCCCAGGGACCGGTGGAGGATGATGCAGAAGGGGGCAGCAGCAGAAGGATCCTTTCCTCTTGCGGGTGAGTGCCTGGTTGAGGGGGGAGGAGGTCCCCGGAGCGAACGACTTAGCGAAGGAGGCATACGAGGTGAGGGCCTTGGTGGCCAGCCTCTAGGAGGGAGGAGGTGATGCGGGAGTCCCATGGCTCACCTTTGTCCTGCCATTTCAGGCGAGATAAGTCCATCCGGCGCCTCCAGCAGTCGTACTACTGGCCGGACTACCGCCGGGACATGACGATATGGTGTGCCACCTGCCCTGACTGCCTCCGCCGGAAGAAGTCCACCCACCCCTCAAAAGCCATGATGAGACACCAACCCGTGGGAGGTACATTGGAGAGGGTGGCTATGGACCTGCTGGGCCCCCTCCCGAAAACCCCGAGAGATAACAGGCACATTCTGGTGATAATGGACTATTTTACCCAATGGGCGGAGGCAGTGGCTTTGCCGGACCAGGAGGCAGCTACGGTGGCCAGGGGCTTCGTCACCGAATTCGTGTGCCGCCTAGGCCCCCCGGCGGTCATCCACACCGACCAGGGCAGGAATTTTCAATCCGCCCTGTTTCGGGAGGTACAGGTCCTGCTGGGGTCGTCCCAGACTAGAACATGCCCATACAACCCCAAGTCAGACGGCTTGGTGGAGAGGTTCAACAGGACCTTGGAGGCCATGTTGGCGATGACGGTGGACAGTAACTATAAGGATTGGGACCTGCAGCTCCCCTTTGTGATGGCAGCCTACCGGTCCTCGGTGCAGGCCTCTACCAACCAGACACCTAATTGTCTGATGTTGGGGAGGGAGACTCAGGCGCCCTTAGCCTTATTGTACCCGGACCGCGCCCCGGGCCGGCCGGTGGATCCGCAGGATTTCGTGGCGGAGTTGCAGTTCAGGATGGCTCAGGCCCATCAGTATGCACGGGAACAGGCCGGGGCGAGCGTACGGCCCAGGAGCGCTCATACTCCGGCCGGGTTAGGGGGGAGACCTTGGAGGTAGGCGATCAGGTCTATTATTTGGTACCTAGGAGGGAGATAGGGAAATCGTCTAAGCTCCTGCTCCCATACACCGGACCATGGACAGTGAGTAGGGCGTTGGGGGGGCCAGTATTCGAGATCCAAGATGGCCGGGTAAAGAAAGTGGTACATAGGGACCTGCTGAAGAAGGTTCCGCGCCGGGAACCTGCGCTGGAAGTCGTTCGGGTGCTGCGTTCCTACTCAGACCCACCGGGGACAAGCGGAGATCCGGGTACTTACCGTTTTCCCGCCCTGCGAGGGGTGACGTCACAGGCGGCCGAAGCAGACGGGGTACGAGCAGGTCGAGGACGGCGGCTGTGGCCCTCCTACATTCCCTGGGTCCTGGAAAGAGAAAAAGGAGAGTTAGTAAGGGTACCAGAAGTCAGCAACGGAGGGGCGGGAGTGAAGCCCGGAGGGGAGAAAGGCATACCTACCGTGGTGCCCGGTGGGGGAAGAGGGCAGAGCAGTAGAGGGCAGAGTAGGGCGCGAGAGGTCGGAAAAGGGCACGGGGCCCCCGGAGGCGGCCGAGAGGATTTGTACCAAGTTGGAAAAGGGCACGGGGCCCCCAGAGGCGGCCGAGGGGATTTTTACCAGGTTGAGGGCCGGTACGCTAGGACCCCTGCTCCCGTCCCGGTGAGATTGGCAGATCCAAGGTTAGAGGAAATCTTGTACACCGGGGAGGGTGACGAGGAGTGGATTCGTTTCAGGCCGAGGCGTCGGGGGGTGGAGGTGGTACGGTGGATTCCGGTGGAACGACCGCCGCCTTTGCGGGGAGATTGGTATAAGAGAAAGGAGGGAGACAGCCTCCATGCGATGTCTATGAGGGTGAGAGACATAGTGTTAGAAAAGAAGCGGCGCCATGAGGAGGAGGACCGCCGTAGGCACGTCTGGGACCGCCGAGAGCCCTACCGGGAGGACGTCTGGCGCCGTGACCTATTTCCGCGGGTGGATGTAGGTCACCGCCCAGAACAAGGCTCGCGTCCATTTTCATTTTTCGGCGGAGTGAAGGGAAAACGGACATTACAGCAGAAATGGGGCCTAAGAAGGACGAGAGAGGAAGGAGCGGGGTGGCGAGGACCCCCAAGAAAAAGTCGCCCGCTAAGAAGCGGCATACGTGCCCGGAACCGGGGTGCATGGTAACGACGGGGCGGCTGGACACTCTAAAGAGGCATCTGAGCCTGCACACCGGGGCAGGACCAGGATGGGACTGCCCGGCGGAGGGCTGCGAGTTGCAGGTGAGAGGGAAGCGACACAAGGAGCTATGGAAACATATGTGCTCCAAGCACCCGACACACCCGTGGAGCATCTACGAGAAGATCCCGGACCCGACAGAGATTCAGTACCGTCGGAAGCTGCCGGAGGCCACCCAGTCCGAGGGGGAAGAAGAGGACGAAGACGATGGCTCCATGTCCCCCCGCCCGGCGGTAGCGAGTAGGGTGGTAGTGCCGGCCCCCGAGAAGTCGGTGGAGGCGGGCCAGCGTAGCAGGGGAGAAAAGAGGGGCCCGTCCACATCGCGGGAAAGCAGCTGGGAGAAGGACTCGGTCTGCGCCATTGGGGAGGGCAGCGACACCGACGACCTCCCCCTGACGGCGAGAGTCGCCGCATCCCCGAAGGGATCGGGCTCTGGCGGGTCCACGGCCACAGCGCCAAAGAGGCCTAAGATGGATGACGCCGCGGGGGTTCCAGCCTCGTCGGCGGGGGGAGGAGGACCGATAGACAAGGCGGTCCTGAGCGAGATGTTTGGAGGCGGGGTGACGGACGTGCTGGAGGTGCCAGCCGAGGGCACAAGTGGGGGGACGACGGTGGCTGTGTCTGGGGGCGCCACGGAACAGCAGCACCGGGAGTGGTTGGCGGCCATGTACAACCTGCCGGTGGACCACCCGATCCTGGCCATGGTCTCACCTCCCTCCCCGGCGGTGGCTCCGGGCGCGCGGCCTCCCCAGGAAATGACTCCGCCAGGGGCCCGGCCACGGCCGCAGGGGCGGTTTACCTCACCGGTACACCGGTCTGACTCCCAGCAGGTCACCCCGCAGCTGGAGACCAGTCCGGTCGGCCCAGCAGGCGAGCCTGACGCGAACCTCGTCAGCGGGGAGGACCGCCGGAGGGTGGTCACCGCAGAAGCCCCGGTGCTCCCGACGCCGGAGGAAACGACACCGGTGGAGCCCGCGCGCCCTAGGACCCCCCAGAGCGAGAGGTGACCTCGCTAAGGAAGTCCAGGCCAAGCGAGAGAGCTACCAGCGAAGGATGGCCGGTGGGGGCGACGACGGGGTGGCGGCGTCAGCCGTAGAGAGAGGGAAAGCCCGGCCCCTGGTGGCCCTAGAACAGTCCCTCAGGGAGGAGGAAGAGGGGCAGACGTCCGCCGGGACAGGGGGCAACTGGTCGGCGGAGCAGCAATCGGCGGGAGAGAAGGCGGAGACCGAAGCGTCACGGAAGGAGCAAGAGAGAAAGAAAGAGGAAGAGAAGCGGGTAGCGGAAGCCGGGAAGAAAAAGAGGGAGGAGGAGAGGAAGGCGGCTGAAGCCGACAGAAAGAGGAAGGAACAGAAGAAGGCGGAAGAGGAGAAGCGGGCGGCCGAAGCTGATAAGAAAAGGAAGGAGGAGGAGAGGAAGGCGACGGAAACCGAGAAGACAAAGAAGGAACAGAGGAAGGCAGAGGAGGAAATGCGGGCGGCTGAGGCCAGTAGGAGAAGGAAGGAGGAGGAGAAGAAGAGAGCGGGGGAGGAAGAGAAGAGAAAGAGGGAAGCAGAGGAAAGCAAAAAGAGGCAGGAGCAGGAGAGCAGGAGGGCAGCGGAGGAGAAGGAGGAGAAAAGGAAGAGGGAGGAGCAGAAGCTGGCAGAGGAAAGAGCGAGTAAGAAGAGGAAAGAGGAGAAAAGATTAGCAGAGGAGAGAGAGGAGAAGAAACGACGAGAGGAAAGAGAGGAGAAAAAACGCCGAGAAGAGAAGAGTGTGGAAAGAGAGAAGGAGGAGAGGAGGCGCCGGGAGAAAGACCAGGAGAAAAGGCGGAAGGAGGAGGACAAAGACAGGCGTTGGGCGGAGAGGGAGAGACAGAGGGAACGAGAGGGGAGAGAATACTGGCCCTCCAGTAGTGACGAGTCCCAGCTCGACGCCGGGTCGCGCCACGCCGGAGGCAGGGGGCCAGCGCCGAGACCGCCGGGAGGGCTGGCTGAAGCGGCGGGGGTCCTACCAATGGGCCCGGACATAGGAGGACAGCTCCCCAGGCCATTCCCGGGGTGGGGAGATGGGTTCCCCATGGGCCCGGTGACCATTCCGTGGATAGAGGAGGGAGGAACGGCGGCCAAGAGGTGGAGGACAGGCAATCGTCCCAACGAGGAGTGGGGACCCACGGTGCCAGTTTCAGGGCGCCACCACCGGTGGGAGGATGTGCTCGGCGGAGATTTGGTTCAGGTGAACCAACTGTATCAGACTGTCTACCGCCGGAGGGTGAGTACCACAAATAATACGCTTGTGATAAACCAAGAGCGGGTAGAGAGGGATAGTGGCCAACAAAAGCAGCAGCTATCAGTAGATGAACGGATCAAATGTATGTTGGCGGAGTAGAGCAGGTGGCAGCATCCGAGTAGCAGGGAACGTTGGAGAAATTAGGGTAGCAGGCTGGAGGAGGTGGTAGCAGTCAAAGAGCGGGGAACGTCGGGAAGGCCTCAGGAAGCGGGAGAGGAGGGGAGACAGGGAGGATGGTCTAGGGTCCTAGTCTGACGGCGTATCTTGTGTTGCAGGAGAGCCGGAGCCGGGCCGGCCCGCCGGAAGGGACGGCTGGAGGAGAGACGGCCGCCGACGGGCAGACCATCAGGGGACCCCCAGGGCTGGAGGCGAGCCAGGACGGTCGGCATTAGGCAACCCTGCTAGCGAGGACACGGCTACATCCGTCCGCTGCCTACAGATGCCTACAGTAATCCTGCTCCGGGGTGGCACCCAGAGTGGCCAGAGGACTGGGTGGTATATATGTTGATAATATCCAAATGTTAATTGTTGTTGAGACATACATGTTCGTGTGATCCGAAGGACTGAGATGGTATATATGTTGATAATATCAAGATGTTAAGTGCTATGACAACATACCTGTTCGTGTAATCCGATGAGAGCGATGTTGTGGAAACGCCGTCGTAAGAGGAATGTCCAGACGCCGGGCGAGACGGCTTAGATGTTAAGTGTTATGACAACATACCTGTCGTTGTTAACTGATGGGGTGGAGGAGTATGTGGAGGTTGTTAAATGCCGTCATAAGAGGAGTGTCCAAACGCCGGGCGGGACGGCTTAGAAGTTAAGCGTTATGGAGTATATCTGATGTTAATAGAAGTTACGATGCTGATACAGACCTAACGGATCAGGGGAATATTATCCGGTATCATATAATGTTGCTGTTATGAAGTTTACTGTAAGAGGATTATCAAGATCGGCACCCGGGGATACACCCATTCCGCATTGACCTACCGGTAGTTGTGATTAAGGTGGGAGGAGTGTAATGGAGTCGGCTTCGGTGGAATACATGGGGAGGAGACGGGCGAGTCCGGCGGAGGGGCCAGACGTTAATTGGAGCGGCCGACGCCGGGTGGCGCCGCGGTCGGCGGGCTATGCCCGTATTTGGTAGTGTGACATCACCGGGACATCAGGGGGGTATATAAGGGGGAGCTCGGGAGGAGTCGGGGGTGGGACTGACTAGTGGTGGAGCCGCCAAGACGCACGGTGAGGCAGCAGGGGCCAGTAGTAGCAGAGACGCCGGGATCCGACTGGGAGTGGGTTCGCCGCCGGAAACGCTAGAGAGAGCTAGCTGCCGCCGCACGAGTCAAAGCGATAAGTGGTCGGTGTACCTAAGCCCACAGGGCGGGCCCGGGATGTGGCCCATGAATAAAAGTACTTAAGTCGTTAACTCAGAATACGGTGTTCATCCTTATTTATTACAGTACATATCTATTCAGCGACATGACCAAAAAAAAAGACCTTTTCCATTTTCAGTAAATGCATTGATCTAAAAGATTCACCCACAGGTTGCTGCACTATATCCCCATTGCGTTTCAGGGTGACCTATACCTCAAATTGAAGCTTTACCAAACACCCAAGCCTGCCACAGACTTTTTATGTCTATTTGGACATGTCTCTGTCTTAGATGGATAAGCGTTGGAGCACACAGCAAATCCTTGATGTCCAGGAAAAGGCAGCTGCCTGTCGTTTACAATAATTTTGGGTAATGATCAGGAAATAGATATAATAATGATGATGCGTGTGCTGTTATATAATATCTACGTGTTGTATTTCCATTCCTCCTCTGTATGTTCTATTGTTTAGATCGCTCTCTTTATTAAAATTCACAGGGCAATAAAGCAATGCAATGACATTTATAATGCCCAAACCGTTCTTTGTACACTGTGTTTGCTTCCCTCTGTTAATTAAAACCCAATTAGTACCGGTATTTAGGCTAGTGGGCTTTATTAGAGGGACATAATTTATGCGATTTAAAACTATAATGTTACCAGATGATATTTTGTAGTAACTTAGCCTTAATCAGACCAAACATGATACCAAAACTGACATCAAAATACATCTTATATTAGATTGAGTGATAAGTATGATATGTAAAAGGAATATGAATGCACCTGGAATCAAAATGAATTCTAGGCTATACCCTACTATAATAAATCTGGCATATTAGTGACCTACATTGAGGCAATTTAGGGCTAGGTCTAAAAGCATTTGGTATAGCATTGTAGTGCTCATCGATTTCAATAGCGCTGTGCCTCTTCCAGCTGTCCAAGACTTGTAGTTACAGCCAAGTATTTAGTACCTCGATTAATTAATGATGATGTCTACATGCATAATTATGGGAATCAGCGTATACAGAGCTGTTGGAATCTATGTCATTATTACATATCAAGTACAATGTCTATATTAGATCACATACTCCTTTTCTTCACACTTCACACAATCTTCATGTTCTTGAAAGAGGCTCACCAAATCAGCTGATTGCAATTTGCGATAAGGAGAATGAATTGACATAATGATATCAACCATCCGAAACAAACAATCAATATTGAAAAGACAATAACATGATTCAACATGCACTATTCCCCTATATTAGAAGGGGCAATCCCCAGATTGCATGTTAAAGGTAATCAACCTGTAGGGACTTATATAAATCATATTAAGGGGTGCCCAAAGTCATAAATGCTTATTTTTTAAGTGGATATTGGTAATGTACAATATCCACTCAACAGTTTCCCTACAACTGGCCAGTGTGATCAAATGATAAAGGATATTAACTTATTGAACACTGGTTTCTATAGTAGTTGGTTCGATCAGCATTCATCATAGATCTGTGGGTTTGAGCATCAGCCACTCACATGAATGTAAAACGATGAGGATATAGTAGTTTCTAAAACTTGTATAGTAGTGATGTTCTATTATCTATTCATCCTAAGGTAATACATAGAAATACAGGTCCAGTTGAAATGGGTGGGCTCTCGCCGCTCCTGGAACCTTGACTGCTAATATTCTTCCTTGTGTGTGGGAAGGGTAAGACGCTCTCTCCTGGCATTGTAACTATGAACCAAAACCTAGGGCATCTTAACCGTCCTGATATAAATGGTAACCTCCTTAAATCACTGCCTTCAAATCTTGTGTCATCAAGATGCTGTTCTTTTTATTGAGGCTATCCAAGCATTATGCTATATCACTATTCATAGGCCAGTGGGTATATTGAATTGCATCAAGAGGGAATCTCACCGTAGGGCTGTTTATCATGACAAAAAGAAAATCTGCTTTCTAATAGTCATCGTCACTGTGGATGATTAAGAGTTGCATTTTTATAATGCTTTAACAGGAAATAAATCAACAGAAGCATTAATGACATTCCGCCCACGACACTTTTCCTTTGCAGAGACAATTGATATTAAGTGTCACATTATCCCACGTAAGTCACACATCCTCTTGTCTTACAACACATGAAGGATCATGATAGTAAAAGACTTAGTTTATAAATGCATGAACCTGTAATGCAGTGTTAAAATGTGTTAATGCATCGTGTTGTCAAATGAGTAAATTGTGCTAAAGTATGAAGATGTCCCGTCCTTGCAACCTTGAGGAAGCCAAGTCAAACCATCAATTGGGCATAACTAGTATAAGCTACATTCAAAATGGTTCACAGCGTTGTGCAGTGAGTTTTTAAAACACTGCTCTATAACAACTGTGATGACATTAATGATTATGCAAGTATTTGTTTGGACCATTTGATAAATTGTTATCATAAAATATATCTTCAGCTGTGAATGTGGACAGTGGTACACTGGAGCTTTTTGTCTATGTACCAGGGGCACCAGACCCAGTGTACCACAGAGATGGAATTAACTTTAACTGTGAAGGGATACACGTGTACTTCCCCTTCATGTGTCCCTTCAAAAAGGTGATGGGATTTTATTTCCATTATTCTCATTCAGCATAATAATTTCATGGTGAGTGGCATCGGGTAGTGCGGAAAGACACGTACGTGGTTGCTGTCTCTTTAGGGTGTCAAACACAATCCATTCAGCTGAACCAGCTAGGCTTACTGATACGAATAATAATATTGTGTTTCTCAGTCACTTTTCTTCAATTATAAAAAGCTCAATGCAGCAAGTTGTGAACCTAAAACTTAGTTTTTCCTGAATTTTTCCTAAGAAATGCTGTACTTTAGCCAAAATTTATCTGATTTACACAATAATTATTTGCAGTAAATGAAAGATGAAACTCATTGCTTTCAGGCCAGGGTAGATGGTATTACATTAATATAGTGCACAGTTTAACACTGAAGTACAAATGATAAATTTAAAATCATTAGTTTAAAAGGATTGCTGTTTTTCAAAGTTTGGCCCTATATATTTTGTGAAAAAAATATTCTAACCATCAGTTTTTCATAGATAGTGCATAATACAGACCCATCAAGTTTATGAAATAATGAGTATGTTTTTCCCTACCTCTATGGTGGCTCATTGCACTATGGGAGACATGTGATTTTTGTTAGTTTGCAAAAACTGTGATTTTCAGCAAAATTTCTGCTTGGTTTTTTATGTGGTACCACATAGATCACCATATATGGATGTATTATCACCCACTGATACCAGAATTGTCCATTTTTATGTTCTACTTGATCATCTTTAAAGGCATGTGAAATATCTAAGTGATGCAATAAGTGTGAGAAGAATTAGGCACATCTTATGATCAATTCTAGTCTTTGGTACCGACAATGGTTTTGTCGCTATTTACAGCTAAATAGCTCAATGGTGCATCATAATAGGCTTCACATGCCTAATATGGGGTTCTTATAGCATTCCAATATGGTTTTCAATGAATCATCAGGTCCAAACAACAATTAATGATGGAATTTAATAAATCAAAAGGGTTTTGCACCATGGACTTGTTCACATTGTTCAGGTCTTCAGATATTCTTATCTTGAAAATGATGAAGACATTTACGAGCATGGTGCTTTTCCAGCCCATATGGGACCTACAGAGGGCATTTTGTCTTATCTGACATGTATTATGAGGGAATAATGCATAGCAAATGATTCTATTTTCATATTTTGTTATGATTTTTGAGATAGAATCATTCACAAGACTTGTCTTCTGCAGCATAATGCAAAAATGTCCCTTGAATGAAGGCTGCATCGAGCTAAGGTATCCTAGATCTAGCAGTAATGGATGTGCTAAATGCATTTGCAGCATTTGGTTATTTTCTGTAGCTAGTTATGATAATGTTGGCCCTAAAATTATTAGAGTCCCTTTCCTACACGGTGCCCCTGGCCAGTCATAGCTGATCAGTTCCTTTTGTATCTATTTCAATTCAAGTAAAAATACATGTTTCTCCCTACAGTACCAATTAATGCTGAAATGAAATTGTACCTGTCTCCAGATCTACCTCTACCAGCGGTAAGATAAATAATTTTCACATTTCGATCGTAATAGATCTAGCCAATAGAAATATGTTTCTCGATAATTGTTATCAAAAAGGTAAAAAAAGCATCTTAAGACATAAGGAAATACACCATAAAGCATCTTAAGACATAAGGAAATGCAGCATTTCATGTTCTACAGGTTCTCGTTAGTTAGAAATGACCGAGATATCGTACTAACTTTATTGGTTTCTAGGGTGAAGTGTACCTCAAAGTTAAGTTGTTTGAAAAGCCAAAGCCAGACAAAGAGTTTCTGTGTTTGTTTGGACGCTTCTCAGTGTTAGACGGATAGAATTTGGAACAAGAACAGAATGTGCTATAAATCCATCCATCAAAGACAAAGCAGCAAGAAAACTCATTACTGCTAATAGTGTATTTTCCACAGAACATAACACTTTCCTGTACGACGATTGGATAGGCACATGCAATTGGGAAGACATAATATTATCTACAAGAAATACAAGAAATGAATAGGCTTGTGTAACTAGACATTGCTGCCTTTGATATGTAATAAAGTGTTACCAATAATATTATCAGTGTGCAATCTGTAACAAGTATCTCTCACATTAGAGTTACGAAAGAAAAAGATGTTTAACACAGAAGGGCTTCTAGCCTCTGCTCTCTCTCCAGTCTCGGACGAGCCCAGACTGTACTATATACAGTCTGGGAGATTCATTATAGATCCATTGACGTTGCAACAGGTTGAAGCAGGTGTCAAAAACTTACCTATGTTGTATCCTGACCCTTACCCTGCAACCAAGAGAATATGCTGTTCCCTTGGCTGCTGGTAAATCGATTGCCTGGCTAGCTCAGCTGGGAGAGCAGAGGTTTCCAAATCCAAGGGCCATAAGTTCAATCCCAGCCTAAGTCCAGTTTTTGTAGTTGCATTGAGCCTGCTGGTTCTAGTAATGAAGTTGCAACAGCTATGGTCACAGGGGAACAAGCTTCATTCATAAATATTCATTAGCACATAGAGGAATGCACCAATCAGTGAGACCACTACCTTATGAGGAAATGATCCAGGATCCTGGATCATTTTAGAGGAGGCATTGCAGTGATTTGATAAGAAATCTTCCAGGCCCACTATAGGGCCTGGAAGATCGAGGCTGCTCTCTCTCTAGAGTGGGCCTATGGGCCGACTGATTGTATAGGTTGCAAAACATCCCTCCCCCGGATTCTTATACCCACCATTTCCTTTGGTTAGGACGACCCCTTTCAAAGTATTGTGTCATTGCATTTTGTGTGAATAAGTACACATGATGATCTCAGGATATAGTCGCCGATCCACATTAATCCCCTTGTTGTACTTTGTATTGTGGGTATCGTGAGCAAAATTAGCATACATGTATATACATATTACACAAATATAGTTGAAGTCCATGCTTAGTGGGTGCAGAATACTGGATCAATGTGGACAACTGCTTGATTAAAACCCATCATCTCATACTGTTCACGAACTGTCTATATTCAATATCGTGATTTGTGAACTTTTTAATTTTTGTACTCATCCTTCCTGATTGGTATATTCAGCTCAGTTGGCAATAATGAAAAGCATACTTTTACGAATGTTATAAGCCATGCAGTAAAATTATTTCAACAACAACAAGGTGAACATGCTCAACATTATGTGATATTAAGACAGATTATATCAAAATATCAGCCAAATAAGAAAAGCTCAAAGTGGTTTCACAAAAGGAAATGTGTATCTGGCTACTGGTTATCAAACAAACAACCAAACATTATGTGATGCAAGTAAAAGTACAATGGCCCAGTATTTCTTTTAAATCTCTTTATTTGATTCATACAGCACCACTCTAAATCTATAACAGTTGGGATTAATATCCATTACATTAAGCTTAGTCAACCCCTATTTTCCATTTTAGTTTTTGCATAGGTCAGTCATGCATCCTCATCGAGTGTATTCATGCTCAACCATTTATCACAAAAACTGCATCTACATCATTCTTACAGAAATTTACACTCTTCTTCAGTTTGAATAATCTGGTTAGATCTTTGGGGTATTATTGAGACTAAAAATCTAGAGGGGAGACATGTTTCACTTTCCACAAATTTAATTACAAGGGCCTCCATATTATAGAATACGTTCTGCACATAAAATCTATTATGATATTACTGATTTATCCCAAATTATTTCCCTATCCCAAATGATATATAAGATAAACCCATGAGTAAGATATACTTGCAGTGTAAGTCATGTATATTACCATACTTGCAAAGTTCTATGAGTCTGGTGCTAAGTAGCATGTATCCTACAGTCATTAATTACAAAGTCTATAACTTAGGCTACATAGGGTACCTCAGAATGATCTCAATTGATTATCCATTTGATATGGTAAATCAGTTCCAAACTCTCTCACATTCACAGAGCATCACTAAGTGTGAGAAATCCCCTGATTATGTCTGTTGATGCTTGTAACAAATGACCCCTTCCACTTCCATCAACCATACCCCGCTTTCAAACAATTAGTTCATTTATACATCTCAAACTTTGAAATGCCCACTAAATGTAATTCTTGAATTTGTTCAAAGAGGTAGGTTGTCTTTTTCATTCACCAAGAGCTCATACACCATCACATCATCAAGTGATTACAGAATGTTGCATTGTAAATATTCATGGGAAGACTCTGTCTGATTATCTTTGGGGCGTGATAAGGTTACATTGAAGTAAACTGGTAAACTCCCATTTTTTTTCATAGTGTGAGGCCATTGTTATGTGCAACTACTCGACCCTAACCTCAATCCCACTGGTACATAGAAGGATTCTGGAAGTCTATCAGTAACATTGTGCATTAATGGGCCATAGGTCCAATATTAGAACACTGATCCTATGTACAACATGTCCTTTGCACATATTCCAATAGATACACCAATGAGTATTTGCCAGTTGTATCTCAAAAGATCCAGGGGATATATCTTTATTGAAACATCACCTACAATACATGTGAAATATATCCAGTTTGTGCCAGTCATTTTGTCTCTGTGCTATAGGATAACCAGCATATAACCATACTTTGGTAAAAATCCGGCATGGAATCATATTAAAACTTTTATCTGGTACAATCCCAAGCTGTGCTTGTTTCATGATAAATGCATCTATATTTCTGTACTGTCAAATACATTATCAGAATAGGTGGCACTGTTTTGTTCCCAGGCCATGTCAGCAATGGGAGGTGGTGGGGGGAACTCCAGATTAGCGTTGTTATCTGGTGGTGGAGGGGGAGGCAATCTGTGAGTTAGGGCCTGGTAGGTAGGGTTGTGTTGTGTATGGCTGCGTCCAACACTGCCTTGAACGGGAGCTGTATTATCTGCATAGGCAATAGTATGTTGCATCTTTCTAGCAACTTTGTAACTGCTGGTGCTTTCCTGGTAGTTTTGTCCTTGTTGTGTATTTCTATGGCCGCTGCTGCCTTTGAAGCTGCTTGTGTTGTCCTGGTAGCTATTTCTTTCTGTATTCTTTTGGGTTTGATTACTTTTGAAACTGTTGATGTCTTGGTAGTTGTGCCTCTGCTGTTCGTTCCTATGCCCTAGACTGCCGTTGCCAGTACTAGGGCTGTCTTGATAGTTGGCACTTTGCTGAACATTTCTGTGCCCTACACTGCCTTTTCCACTGCTAGGATTGTCTTGATAGTTGCCACTTGACTGCACATTCCTGTGCCCTAGACTACTTTTTCCAGTGCTTGGACTGTCTTGATAGTTAGCATTCTGTAACACATTCCTATGGCCTAGACTGCCTTTGCCAGTGACAGGACTGTCCTGGTAGTTCCCCTGCTGCATATTCCTATGCACACGCCCAATGCTGCCTTTAAAACTACTTGTATTGTCTTGGTAGTTTGGAGTATGCTCCAAATTTCTAAGAGCAGTCCTATTCTGGTAATGACTAGTGTCAGTGTTGTTATTCTGCTGCACATTCCTCCGACCCATACTACTCGACCTTGGGCTAACACTTGGTGGAATGTCCAACTGAACATGGTTATTCTGCCGACTATTCCTATGACTCAAACTGCCCTTGTTGCTCCCAGCCAAACTACTGTTCCTCTCTGCAGTCCCCTTTGCCTCAGCAATGCCTGCGATCTTCGTCCCACACGCCCGAAGAGTTGCACAGGCGTGCACAGTCCGATCAGCCAGGAGACTGGTCCTATTGGCCACGGGCCTGGCCCACTCATTGAACACTTCCCTCCTGGTGAACTCATCCTTCATATACCCCTTAAAGACCACCTGGGGCTCCTTCTTTATCATGAGGTTAGCGACATCCTCAAAGGTGGCATCTTTATAGGGTGAATCTAGTATAGCCAGCACAAATACAGACACAAGATGGCGCCCAGCACGGTAGAGGGTCTCTGCAGGTGGGTATTCAGCAATGTGGAGAGTAGCAGCAAAGATGCGGACCAGGATGTCGTACACAGCTCCAGTAAACACCTTGGACAGCTCATGGGATTCAGCAGTTGACTGGGAGATTCGGAGGTCCTCGTCAGCATTGCGCAGACCATAGTACCTACATGGGGTGGAAAGGTATAATGTAAATCACTGCTCAATATTCATAATTCAGGCCTTAAGGAGACAAAAACACTACACTTTTCAGACAATATACCCCAAGCTCTAGATACAAGGCAAAGGAAATTGTTTAATTATCCCATCTGCTCAATACAGCAGCAGCTTGTTTAAACAATTTACAATACAGCTCTAAATACGGAGTGGTATAAATGAAAGTATACACCAGCTGGTTTTCTCATGAATGTACTCCTTGCCTAGTAATACGTTGAATAGTTCATACTAAAGCTGTTCGTTGATGTAATGACCAATGTTACTGAACAGACAACCTTACCTTCCGATTCCCCTACCAAACTCCTCCCCCAGAGCAGCCAAAAAGTGATGTCTGTTGGCCAGCTCGCCCTTTGTATGAGCCACTACCAGCTCACACATGTCCAACTGATCCAGTACAGAGAAGATGGAAGTGATATCTGCAAAGGCCTCATGGAGTGCTCCAGTGTGGGGATGGGTGCTGGAGATCCACCCAGGCTGCAGGGCATCTAACACAGCATGCCCTGCCTCATGGGCCACTATGTCCCATGACCTACAGGAGTAAATAATCTTAATTCCATCTGAGAAGTAGAAGAATTTGAGGGCTTTCTCCCCCCTGCTGTAGTAGGCATTGCTGTCCTTACCTGCATGGGGGAATACATGAATGGGGCGGTTCCCCCAAAGCCAATTGAGGGATTTTTGCCTGGCAAGACTCAGTACCCTCCTGTACATCCAGATAACATGCTGAACAATGGCAAGAGTATTAACAGCATCAAAACCATCAGGGTCCACCCTGGGGTCGTATAGGAAGTTGCCCTGGTTGTCAGTCTCCCTGTAGGACTTAACCATGCCCATGATCAGAACATCATCAGTCAGTGGCCCTGTACGTATGTCAAATGGCAGCCATGCTATTCGATGGCCGATAACCAGAGGGTCTTGTTTGTAGACATAAACCTTACTGCCGATAATGTTACCTCCAGGCTGAGTTGTAGATGGGTATGATCCCCGGCCTCCTCCAGGTGGCCGCCTGGGAGGGCCTTTCTCCGGCCTGTGGTCATCGTCATCTCCAAATGTCGAATTGCAGTCACCCATAGTTAGCTTCTATAATTGTTTATCCTGGGGTACACTTTTCACTGCTCAGAACTGCTTTTAGTTCTCATAGTTCTGAATTGTACAGATTGTGCTAGCAAATACACTGAACACTGTGTCTTTTCTTTTGATACGTAGTTGTATCCATTTGAAAAGTCTAATTTATCCTTGGGATATCACCCTACCTCTGGCATATATACAAGCCATTAATTGAAAATGTTGGGGTGTGTAATACTTTATGTAGACATGACCAGGATATACAAGTACTATCGACTACAAGTCCTATGAACCTACTACGCTGTCTTGATCCTTTAGAATAACCCCAGTTTGCCCTTGCCAGGTAACCAATTAACGCTCATTCACAAAGTTCATTTAGTTCACATGTAGTCAGGATGACATAGTTACAAAGTGTTACCTGTAACAGTTCCTTGCAATTATCAAGGAGGATCCAAACTAAAGCTTGTTTACAGAATCAGTATAAATCCATTGTAGAAATGTTGTTTACCTGGTATTAAGGTGTGTCACCACACGTAAAGGTGAATATACAGGTTTGGATCCTGATAAGGGAGAGGGGTATATCCTTCACCTGTTATACACATAGCTTTCTCAGTTAAATCCATACAGGTGTGTGTGTGACTGTAGCCATGTATGATCTAATTTGCCATGCCTATATAGGTTACACCCCCACGTGTAACGGCTTCTCCAGCACTCCAATCACCTCCAGCCCAGGTGACTTGTCTTAGGAGAAATAGACCGTGCACATCGCCCCTAGGCCTATCCCTGTGGATCCCCTTTGCCAAGATCCTGGACGCGCAAACTATCATTATCTACCATGGGTTCTCATATGACCCCTTGTGGTAATTTAATGATATTATATTGGCTATATTTCGACTCCTGTGTCCTTGCTTATATTGGTAGGTATATGACCATGGTGTTTGCGCTGGACCCTGGTTATTGTATTGATCCAGTGACTAACACTAGTCACTGGTTAGGGTGCTTCTGTCTATAGACTTTTAACCACTCCACCTTATGTTTAATGTGTATTGGCGAAAGGAATTCTGGTTGGAGTAATGAAAGTTTCTGTGTTCTCCTCAGCTAGCTCCTTGGCCTTATTCACAACACTTCCTTCTTCCTCAAAATTTATAGAACTTTCCTTTTCTCTTCTCAAAACCATCCACTAACGGAAAGTATAATAATCAAAACATCAACGTCTCAACATTCTAGCGTAAGAACATACAACAACGTAGTCCCAACTGGACTATTTTTAACCCAATGTGTATAAAACCCAAATCCACTACAGGTGCCTTTCCGTCATCCGGCAAATCCATCGTATTCCAGAACAAATATATTAGAATGTCTATATGCATTCACACTCCTTGTATATTATAGCAGCATCAACACTAGTAGTGTTTGACTATAGAGGTGGATCTAAAAGCCTTCCTGTGCTAATGATGGCAAATGATTATACACCTGTAGTTTCTGATTTATTCTTAGATAGATTCTAGCTATGAAAATTAGGGGCATAGCGACTCATAAACCATGCCTAAATATATAGCTATAGCCAACATGACAAAAAAACCCTGTTATAAGTATCTGTATATAATCATATATGTATGTATTTTGGGTCTTTTT
The DNA here is from genome assembly GCA_949317995.1 of Acholoe squamosa. Classification (NCBI taxonomy): domain Eukaryota; kingdom Metazoa; phylum Annelida; class Polychaeta; order Phyllodocida; family Polynoidae; genus Acholoe; species Acholoe squamosa. Next base: position 43,686,164 of record OX439038.1, read on the forward strand.
TCATTCCTTTATGGTTGATGAATAGAGGCGCGGCGGCTTAAGGTGTCCATTGACCGTGACCGCAGGTAAGGTATATTTATCAGGAGGTTGAAATGTATGTGCTTAAGATGTACTTCTGCCTATTCAGAAGTAGTTCACCAATGTTATGTTCCTATGTGTAATGTACAGTCATGCATTGTTACATTGTTTATTATTACCCTGTACATCCATTAAAATGCAGGTAGACACGTGTTTTTATATGCGCACAGCTGCCAGTTCTATGTGTAATTCATCATCTTTTCGATTTGAGTGAAGGTTAATCATTTCTTCCTCGAAAGGGGTAAGCAGCTATCACCACAGTAATTCAATTACCGATACAATATTTTCTTTTAGACTTAAACCCCTTATTCAATAGTGGCTTGGTCACCGCTGCAGTAGGATTTTCTCCATGTATGAGGTATGTAGAAGGCCTCAAGGTTTACATGGTATTCACATCTGTAACTGTAATACCCCTATACCGTAATCCACATCCATTACGTTCCTCAACTGTAATCGTATATCCACGTGCATCTTGGCCACATACAAGAAGCGTGCAGGTGGACGAGTCCATCCCCTCATAGGGCGGGGAAGGAAGGCATGTAACGTACTCCACCAAGTGAGCTGTGTGAAAAGAATTAGGACACGTCATGAAAAAGGAGGTCGATGCATAAATAGGAACACCCAACTGTTTGTATTCAACTGTGTAGTTACGATATTCATACGTTGACTCTTGCATTGATATTCATAGGCCTAGGAGATTGGCCTGAAGGTGTACATAATTCAATTTTGTCTCGGTGATGTTTATAAAACAGGTGCACAAGTAATAGTTTATGCCATAGCCGTGTAGCTATTATAAGTATTCAATATGAGCAAAGTTATAACTTATTCATTTTGCATGCAATCACGATCATGGTTAATGTACGGTGAATGTAACAGGATAATACATACCTGCTCCTATGAATAATATGTCCAGGTATACTCTATTCCAAACCAAACATGGGGCACTTGAATAAGATCGACTTCATGTATTTTTGTTGGTGCATACAAAGACAAGGCGTCTCTTCCACCCAAACATATGTACAAGCAGGAGAGTAACTCAGGTTCTGGGTGGAGGGGGTCTAACTGAGCACTATCACGCACCTGGGTTCAGAAGCTGCTCCCCTAACCTCCTCAGACTCCAGCCTATCTTAACCTGCTCCTCCACGGCGGGAAGGAGCTGCTCCTCTGTGGAGAGCAGCTGCTGGAAGGGCAGTGAGCAGCTCACTTGTGCTTGCAGACTCCCACCTCATTACCTGAGGTTATACATAGGAACACAGGGGTTCCTCTGGGAGAGAGGGGTGCAGTTAGTCCAGACCACATTCCCTGCCCAGCAGGTTCCTAGGCGGACCTCTGGCCCTACCCCTGCTATTACTAAGTGATCTGGGTAATTCCTACCTGTGTGCCAACAAAATGCCCCTTTTTAAATCATTTTCTGTTGTATGCTATCAGCTTTTGGAAGTGGCAGAGCTGTCTGAGGTATGGGTGGTACATGATTGGTTTTAGATTAGGGATACATGTTTGTGTATTGGTGTTATGCACACCTAGGTAACCTAATCTTGGGGTTGTATATTATCATTACTTCTGGCCTTTACCAGGAACTGCTGAATCAATAATTATAAGACATGCATTCACCGATCATAGGCCCTATACACTTTCTCGTATCGCTTTTAGTCTCCTATTGCGCTCCTATGTTTGGCTAAACCCTATGCATTTTATTGCATCTTGTTGTTGATGCTGATGCTGCTGTTATTGTTGTTTGTTTGTTTTTTGTTCTTCTTCTTCGTCTCTTTCTTTTCCTGTTTTGCCTGTTTATTATCATTAACACTTGTCGAGAAAAGCTTACCTGCATATCTGTATCCCCCACACCCTCGAGTACAGAGAATTAAGATACATATGTTTCCACACCTGATATTAGTGGGAGTTAGTCTAGTGCTATAGCCTTCCCTCAGGTAGGGGTCTGACCCACATGTCATGGGTAGATCTATGTGTGCTGATATTCTACACGTGTGAGCTGTCGTCAGTCATTTGTCAGGGCTGAATATGAGAGTTATCTCCATCTGTAATCCATGCTTGTCTGGATGTAGGGGCAAGATGAGAAGGATATCAAGAAAAAAAATGAAGAGAAAGTAAAAAAATAAAACAGACGTGTTTCGCGTATCCGTTATCTAGAACGTAAAACACAGAGAGTATACAACTACGAGACCTAGTCAGTTCCCCCAGAGAAGATAGCTTGGTAGAAAATGTCGAAGGCATTTACTTCACCTACGACAGATTTTGTATACAGTTTATTTCCACTGGCTACAAAATAACCACAAAGGTTTGTAAGTAAACTATGCTTTACAGACATTTTATATCACATTTAAGGATCATTTTAGTATTTCAAAATGACTATTGTGAAATGCGAGAGCTCTGGAGGGTGTTGCTCCTATGGATAAAGGTAGGTTTGCCTAAGAAGTTCCTCACCTGCAGCTGTTTCTTTCTTCGTAGTCCTTAATTTTTTTTTGTTGCACACAAGTGGTCAACACAAGAGCAGTTAAAGAGTGTATGACAAAAGTAGGTATCTCATAATGCAGCGCACACTAATTCTAAGCAAGGCAGGTGCCTTTACTTATATGGTGAGTGGAAGTTGAATAGTGAAGCAGGGCATAATTTCTTTGAAAAAGAGGGCACCTACTCTCATCTCTATTTAGCATACGACCAACACCCTCCACATTCCCTAGAGTAATGTTACCTCCCCCCTCGCTTCCCTGCCACTGAAAAAGCGGCCATATCGCAGAGAGTCAAGTGCTATGGGTCTCAAGACCATAATTTTATTTTAGGATCATGAGAACAGGGAAGGGGCGGGGGACTAGAGACGCTAATGGTGGTGGTCCTTTGGAAAGCATTGGTTTTCAATAATGTAAACAAGAGGCAACTGACATATATTGACTTCGTGTTCGGTATACCCTCTTTTTTCAGCATACCTGACACATGTATTTCCTCCGCAGATGAAATGAGGTCAGCTAGGTTAGAACTATATGTGTATTACCTTCAGGAAAGACATACACAAACTCTTCCTTATCCTGAATACTGATAAAAACTGATAAACTTGTCCAAACAATGCTGTAGAGGAGGATGACACCTGGGTGATGTATGTGTCCTACGTGATAACAAGGCCAACCCAGAGTATATATTTACACAGCGTGTGAAAACAAACAGAATATCTTTATATCTCAAATATAGTAAAACTGTGTTGCAAGACCACTTCTTATACCCCGTGGGAAAACATAATATACTATGTTTATTTCCATATCATGATATGAAACTTGAATAAAGCCTGAAAGCCCCGGGGGGGGGGCACTCTCTATGTAATGTATACACATATGTGCGGCTGGCAAGGGTACTTTTTCAAGGAAAAGTCCCTAGCAAGCCTCCTGTTTCAGCCACAAATGTCCCTAGCAAGGGTCTACTTTTGAGCAAAATGTCCCTAGCAAGGGTCAACTTTCGGTGAAATACCCCGATTCACACGGAAAATTTAGAAATTTTCATGAATATTTTCCAAGTTTTCATGAAAATAGCATGAACAAAATACAATTTTCTCCCAAACAAGGTCATTTTAAGATATTTTGGGCAAAATCTAAGACTATTATGTAAAAAGTTCCCTAGCAAGGGTAGGGTTTGGAAGAAAAACCCCGCGAACAAGTGCCCTAGCAAGGGTAAGGGTAGTCTGGGGTTCAGCCACACACCCGTATAAAAAAAAATTGAAGTGCCCCCCCCGGGCCGAAAGCGCTATGAGCTGCGTCAAAACGTAGACGTATATCCTTCCCGGTCAAAACAAGTTGTAGGTCATGTTACCTGTGTTATACTATAACTTATAGGAGTGATCATAGGAGGGGGCTGGTGGGTTTAATGGGGGGGGGGGTGTCAGAATTTACTATAGGTTAAAAGGGCAAGTTGGCGTGTGATTTTCGTCTCTTACGGGGCTCAAACAATCTTTTTTTTCGCACATCCGCCCATAATTGAACCCAAATTGTGGATATTTGGTTGCCATGGAAACCATAATTTCGGAAAGAGACACATTATATGATATTTAATGAAAGAGACACATTATATGATATTTAACAATCCGTAAGGTTTCAAAGCTGAAAACAGACCTAGCATTATCACTCTAGATCCAAAATTGTATTGATCCCCCTTCTGTTCCTTTATCACTTCATTCCCCAGTGTTCCCATCTGCTTTGATTTCCATCTGATATGGCTCCATTGCAACCAATACCTCGTTGCCAACGTTACCAGGTCGATGGCAGTGGCGCCAAATGCTGTCACCAAGCACTCAGCATCCCTTAGCATCAGAACGAGGCGACCCACTAGCTGTCCCATGACGTCATTCCGAAATGAGGACGGAAAATGCCTTCCGGTTACTCCCAACCCCACTGGAGATGACAACCATCACAAACAGGAGGAGATGTCAGTAGAAACCAACCTTGTTTTATCATCCTCTCCAGGGCCATAAATCCCCATAGCTCGTCTAATATGTCTATTATGTTCCTAGAGGAGGAAGCCAAGTATTAGTAAAACTGCAAGCTGGAGGAATTCAGTGGAAAGGAGATTTACACCGGCTCAATGAGTGATGCTGATATACACATTCCATAGAGCTGATGCAGAGGCTGCTGCTGCTATTGCATTGTACTATATACTGTCTATTGGTATACACTGGGGGTATACAGAAGTACAGAAATGGCAAGGAAAGCAACAAAGATATGTGCAGTGGACTTATTGGTAGCAGTATCCTAGATGGTAACCAATTAGCTATAGATGGCATGTTTGCCTTCACTAGTAGCCGAGTAGCCTCCCCGCAGTGCCTAATTGAGTTTAGCGGCTGGAGGTATTAATGCATGCGACCTTTGGAGATCAATAGTGTTTACTCTGGTGGGCTATACTCTTCATCCTGTCGTCCAATATGGGTCTAGTTGTTACATGTAATAGGTCTACTACTGAGATGGACTCAGGAAACATGGACCATTGCTGGATTTATTACAGGACATAGTGCCCTATATTTATATGTAATATGACATGTCATGTTGTTTTTTTTCGTGGTGCTCTATGGGTCCGGAGTCTCATAACAATGCATATCAACACTGCTCCATAATCTGGTAGAATAGGTACCCTTGCAACTATATAAAATATATGTATATCGTCCTGCCATCAAAACTAAATACTACATAGAATAGGCTATATCAGGTAATGTTCAACATGGGCTAAGTCTAAGAAGAAAAACACAGCACTACAGCTCCTATTCAAATCCCTATAAACTACTACCTGACTTTGAAGACATAATACCACAATGTTAGCTCTACCTAGTATACCCACTGCCCAGACTAGCTTGGTGCCCATGGTGCTTTATGTTCTCCTGCTGCACCACTCCTGTGGGTTCTCCGCCAGCTACGCCTACACCCAGTGTGCCTCCAGTGAGCAGCTCATGAAGCTAACTACAGGCAAACCCTGGTCCACCATGGGCAACTGGACTGTGTGGGGAGAATGTAACCTCCCCAATCCACGGAGGGACTGGGCCGAGTGTGGCAGACCTGGCCCTGCCTGGCTCTGTGACCCTGATGGGCTTCTCACCAAAGAGGAAGGTATGTGAAAAGTCCTTTCAGTGATGCTACAGAAGGATTATAGTTATATTTGAATATGATATACATCTATATAAACAACATTGGATTATTGTCACTATTCAGTATACATATAGGCTTTTATACCACAGTTGGCACGGAGAACAATGGATTTCACACCTCTTATATATTGCATACAGCCTCTGGTATAAGCTGGTTATTATACTTGCATACAGCCAAGGCCCCCGATGTTACATATCGCTTACAACTCTGTCCTCATACAATAACCCCTACATAATTATATATTGATATAAACTACCTAGTTATACAATGTCATATTGCTATAATATATGTTACTCTCATACAACTTCTATGATATGTATTCACCTAGTAGGTGGGTTACAAATGAGCACTTTCTATAAGTGCAAAGGTGTGACCCCATGACACTTCAGAGAATCCCTCGAAATAGCCTGAAATATGCATGTCTCCCTTATGCATGGGATAAAGGCCTCTGGCAATGGCCATGGCTAGAACGTCTAGATCCCTTAGATTTCTCCCACGCCCTACCAATCAATCCCTCTCATTGACCCACTCCCCTTTTACCTCCACCTCTCCCTTCCTACTCCCACTCCACTCCTCCCTTCCCACAACGCCATTCACTCTCGCTACCCCTCTCCCAATTCCTCCTACCTACCCTATATCTTTCTTCTCTCTCCCTCATCTCTACATAACTATTGGGGTTGGCATGATATCTATATTGAGGTGGATACCTTAAAGATAAGCTGATGGCAGGTGATGCAGTAGTTCTTCGGTTTAAAGGCTGCCCAACCCTCTAATAACGTCACTGCTGAACCATTTTGTTCAAATTCTTCCATATATGAGAACTAATAGGAAGGATGTAAGTCCTCGGGTTTTATCAGGATTTCCTGTTTTCTGCAACTTTTGAATGACATGCACTTTCTTTATAAGAATGGAAAGGAGGGCTGTTTGGAAGGATGATCCATGCATTTACATTTCAAGCAAATGTATGGTCAATAGTGGTGTCCTAATAGTATTGTGTATCAAAAACATCTCCTTTTAGTTTTATGTTTCAATCAATGACATATGACTTCTTGATTTTTTCCCCATCTCCGACTTTCATCCCTGAAGACTAAGGACATATATGTGTTTCATGTTAGATGTGCAGCCATTTAGTTTGCCAATCATGCTTGCAGACTCTGACATTTGCTGTGATGTTAAAAGCTTCACTGGTTTTACTGGTTTCCCGACCGTGTTAGGTTTGGATTAGACCATAACAATTGTAAAATGCACGAAATGTGAATAGGTATGGTATGTATGGATGTTCCGTTCGAAGGATAGGTATTATGTATGTACTTGAACTTGGGCCCTCCATCCTATTACCACAGTACCTATATTGAACCTGATGCATATAATGTGAAGATGAGTCTATATCCATGTCAAAATAAACCTGTTTACTCTCAGTCCATTCAGTCTCATCAAAGAAACTGATTCGATCACCCCCCCCCCCCTGAATTCTGAATTTTAAGGGCGGTTTAGATAAGTCTTTATTTCTGATAGTATGTTAGGTTGTGGGAATTACACATAATGAGGTCAATATAGATCTATTACTATGGGTCATTGGGGCTCATGCAGTTATTGTAATGATTGTACTGTTCTGTATACCAAAGAACTGTACAACAGCAAATTGTATGTCAGATATTGTTACCTCTAGTCAGTACAATTGATATGAGCCTCAGCCCACGGCCTTGGCCGGTGCCAATGGCTTTCCTTTCAACTCGCTGACGTACATATGCAGGCTGTTTCCAAAAGGTTAGGAAGTAGATTCTCATGGTAGGTACCTTACTTCCTACTTCCATGTTCTACTGCACCCTTCGGAAGGCACTGTCCACCTTATAATGAAAATGTTACTTCCCTCTGAATCAGAATATGTTGCAAAAAGTGGGCGAAGCACTTTCTTGCTTGGTCACACTTGAGTACCTTCCCAGAGGAGGTGCTTTACATGGAAGTGGGCTTTCTCTGTCCCTTTTCATAATCCTAATAAACCTGGGTACCACCTTAGAACATAGTTGTGATGGACTACTGGATCAGCTTTTGGAAACACAAAAGAAAAATGACCTACCAAGGGTGAGTGACTTTCATTTTTGGAAGTGTACCTCTGACAGAAGTGACTTCCAATGTTTTGGAAACATCATCCTGGTACTTAACAAAGTATATAGGGTACCACTGTAGTAGTCCCGTTAGATAGCAGAAATTAGTCCTCACCTAAGATTCCCCAATTCTAGATGCATGCCGAGGTAGAATGCATTCTGAGAAGATACAAATGATTCAGGGGTAGACGCTATATGTATATCAGTCGGTAGATCAGTCATAGTGGTTTTCAATGGAGGCCTCTGTGTAAAGAGCCTTAGTAGCTTTGCCGGCGATTTGAAAGCTATATGTTGTTTTCAGAGATGTTGGAACTAACCGCCGAAGACCTGCCTGATACATACCTGAATTCTATTCATGTACTTTTACTAGAGTGACACTTTGAAACATCTGTTAAAATATAAACTTCAACAACGTATGAAAACTAAAGTGTGCATAATAATGTAGAAGCTAGAAGACAATCCAACGGCAGTACAGCTATAGTGCAATCCTTTCTGTTGTGCATGTATACTCAGGTTTGGGCTTTCCTTCTTGGCCTTTTCACTTCCCCTTGCACTCGATATGTCATCATTGGCTTCGGAAAGGTCAGGACTAATGGAAAAGCTAATCAGTCAATCCACTTGTCATGTAACATTGTTTTAGTCGCCCATCGTATACATATGACAGACCCCTTCCCCACCAGTTGTTACTGTTCTCTGGTAGTAGACTTTGCACATGGTTTCTATACAGAAAATTGTAGGTCTTTAGTCTTGTCAGCTAATGTATACCCTCCCAGCTGGAGCTTCTAAAATGTATACACTAAGGCTTTCACCATGTCCCCTTCGCACACTGATAGAGGAAAAGGGGGGATTTGCAGATCTGGAGTAAATAAGTTTGTTCTTTGATATTCGAGATAATTCAACTTGTCTGTGGTCCCCTACATGCTATTCCAAAAGACCCGGTCTCTAAATCTGGTCTAAATCTGACAGAATTGATCCGCTTTATGTATTAACATGCTATGCAGTTTAGAATTATACATTGTGGTATGGACATTGGCCTAGAGCTTTACCTGAGGATAATATACTGATCAGGTTTGTCCATATAAAACAATCATGTATGAGAGTTCTAGGGTGGTTAATCCTTATTGTATTATTTTTATTTCAGCTGATGAGTTGGATCAGCAATTAAATAAGACAGCCATGACTTCTGTATGTCGGTGTGAGGACCAATGCATAGGGGGAGGTCCTCGGCATGTGACCGTCGTCGTAATTGTCAACTGGGTGCGTGTACCCAACCTGGCCTCAGGAAGAAGGTGAGAGACCTAAAGAGATCTATATATATAGTGCCATAAATGTAGTACTTCGTAAAGCTTCATAGAGAATTCAAAATCCAATACTGGTTAATATCACTACAATTGAGATGGGGTTTCTAATGGTATATTATGAATTATTTCTTACAAAAGCACAGATAAAATCACATTATTACATCGAACACAAGTGATTATTGAGATGAGAAATTTCTGTTAATTTGTGTAGGAGGTGCTATACTCTGTCACCCAGGTGAGGCATTAGACTATTTTTTTTTTCTCTCTTTATTTTTGAGAAAATGGCTTAATTAAATAGGAGTATTGGGATTCCCTGGCTTCAGAAGGAATCATAACCAGGCATATGCTTTTCATCTGATTTTGTTATGTTGTACATGATCTACAATAGGTCCCTGGATGGAATCAATATTGTCAATCTTTGTACACCTTTTAACGATGATCATAATTATAATTGTGTTATCTATTGGTAAACTGATTCCTATTCTGAACTGCTTGCCTTGTTAGTTTACAACACTAGCTTTCTTAAAACCTCCCCTTTAGGATGTAAATCTCTCATTATATTTTCTTATTTTGCAATAACTTATATATTGCTATTTCTTCTGCAAGCAGGCTTTTGTAAAGTTTCTCTGCACTATATACATGACATTTATGTGAGTAATGTGAAGAATTGTAAATTGACCAACAATAATTATACTGTCTGACTGCCTACTTATGTTACAGTATTATATTTTTCCAAACAACTGTTAAGTCCTATTTTTTTTTACCAGGCACTACAAATTCATTACCAATTTTTGGAGCAAGAAATCTTTTCTTTTTTTTTAAATCTACAAAAGGTCTCCTGAAGCTGCCAGTTTGTATCACTGATATGTAATGGTGATATGCCTTTTCAATCCATTTAGTATAGTATAAAAGTCAAGAGCTACGGTGCCTCATTATCCACCAATTGGTGAGTGTTGAGAGCCATGCAGAGTTACACCTCCCTGGTGTTGTGCTATCTGGTCTGAGAGCAGACGCTAATGGCATTTAGAGCTGCTCTCATTACACATTCACTGTGCATTGAAAGATCCACAGGCAATGGGGTACGGAAGTACATCAACAGTACATCCATATAGGCACCTTGTCTCCCTAGGGGCATGGATGAAAGGAATATGCTATTAACAGTGATTAATGCCATTATGGGTCTAAGCCAGGTACAGGCAATACCAGATGAATTGAGACCTTTATGACTCATGGCATAGGTCAGACAAGTGCTGTCGTACACAGAATTCCATACATTTGTCCATTTCTATTATGCCGACACCCATATGATAATCGATACATGGTTTAGCTGCCATAAGGCCATGTTATTCTAATAACTCGGATTACAGGATATTTGACTCAACATATGGTTGGACAGAGGTAAAGAGTCATGAAAAGGTTAAAATGTTAGCAGGGGTTAAAAGGTTACCACTTAAAACGTTTATTATAATAGTATCTGATCTGCAGGTACTTTATCTGGATTCTAAGTGTCTTTGGTTTCTACTCTGTTAAAGAATACATTGAGAAACTGAGGAAAAGATGTAATGATGACTTTCTGTTTTATGTATACCAACGTATTGAACATTAATGATACCAGATGGTAAAACTAGATCGATCCAATGGCAGCTATCACCTAAAATCTTACGTTCGCTTATCTATTATATTTCTTATCCAAAATGAAATTGAGGGAATATATGAGGCAAACCTTATCTGTTGTCTGCTTATAGTTGTGAGTATGGATGTGCAAGTCAGGTGTTTCCCCAGCTTCGGCCAGGTTCACGACCCCCACTCCATACTGAGTTGGACATGATGATGGACCGTATAACTGACCATATGTTGCTCACCTGGGGTCTTGACCGCTGTGATGACCATGTCGTCATTTTCTACACCAAGCGCTACAATAGGGTAAGATTTTTGGCAGGGGAATTGCTTCATTGTTAGACCTATACTTTTACCTTTTAATTCCAATTAGCTCTTGCTTAGACAAATGGAATAATTCTCCAATGTATACATACATGTACAATAGCTTCTTAGATGGAATAGCTCTAGGAAGACTACTGTAGCTATTCATTATATTCGAATTTATTAAATGCAGCCTTATTGTATTGTTTCAGCAATCATTCAAGGCCCAATTGAACCATATTGCATTACATGTACTAGGTCATGTATCTTCTATATTTTCAAGTAAAGGCATTACAGAGAATAACATACTATTATACTTCAGTTATGAACAAAATTAAAACATTCATGTTTATACTTCCACAGATACATGTCAAAGCAGGGTCAATCGCAACTGCCCGTCTGCGAACCTCCATCCATAAGGCGCTAGATGCAGCAACGCCCTTCTTTGCCAGGAATGACATCAAAGGGGCTCTTAGCACTATTTTAGACCTTTACTACCAATCTCTTGGCACCAAGAATACCACCTCCACGCTGGTGGGCATTGTCATCAGCATTTTTGTTGGTGCCATCATCATCTTTGGTATTGTGATTACCATAGTTTACTGCAAAATGGAACTTTCGCAGGGAAAGACCTGCAGGCAGGTATGTGCCGGTACCATGGGTGGCCATTGGGCAGTTGTGCTTGGAGGAGGAAAACCTAGGAGGAAGGAAGAAGAGGTTGCTGCCACAGTAGCTGAACTCAGGAATCTCGAAAGCTAGACATGGATATTAGCATCATTTATGGATGGCATGAGTCGGAACTCATAATCTCATAATGATAAATCAGTGTTTTTGTTAACTGAGAATCCAAATGGACAGTGACCCCATTGGGAAATCAGGGAAGATACCTGTTAGTATCTACTCTAAATCTTGTTGGGACTTAATAACCACGTAGGAGTGAGAGTGAAAAGAACTAAGTATTTTGTTCCTTATGCGAGCAGAATATTTCATTACAGATACAATGAGGGTAATGCATATGAAAAACTGATATCTTTGGGTTTCATGTGGCAGCACAAGAATATAGCATCTTAGCTATAATAGAGTGTCATTTGTGTAGGCATTCTCCATTATATTACTTATTCAATTACCTAAATCCACACTGTGGATGTTTCTATGTAAAGATTATGAAACCACTAGCACACTGTGATGTTATGCAACTATTAACTGGCCATTTCAAAGTGCACTCAATTTTTAATGCTTCCCTAGCTTTGATAAAATCGTGACTAAATATTCCTGCTTTTAACATCGCCACTAGTGTAGATAATTCAATGGAGTATGTCACAAACTAGTGGTATCTGATCATTATGAAAATATGCTTTTGTATTCTTGATTCCGCCATTATCAATTCTTCCAGGATCTGTATGTGGTTGCATAATGTATTGATTCGCGAAGTGCCGATTTTATTCTATGTATATTTGCTCCTATCCTGTAAAACTAGTCCCAATCCTTGTACAAACCCATACATACAACTTCAGGGAGTGGCAATTCACTATCAACAGGGGATGGGTTGGGGATTTATTTTGAAAGCTCCTGACTGGGGAGGGGGGGGGGGTATTTGAACCTTCTTGAAGGGGGTATAAAACATTTTAGCTGAAAGACAGATAACAAAAAACCTGTTCGTTACACTAGTTCAAAGAGGGGGTATCAAAATCTTCCACACCTCTGGCGTGTAGAGGGACACAATTGTCATAACTCTCAAGGGGGATGTATAAATTCTCTCCTTGTCCACGCAGTCTTACCGCCCCTTGTCCATTCTCCCAGTGACAAATGACTAAGACTTCAAGTAAAATGTACACTCTTTCCAATAATGGCCTATATCTAAGAAAGTTGGATATTGTTACCTCAAGTGGTGTTTTTACTTTGCAGTATGACCACCTAACCATTTGTCTCTTATAGTAGGTTGATTAAAGATAAACAGTAATACATTTATGTTACTTTTAATGTACAGGAACGGAATTAAAAGATGTTTATAACGCTAGGAAGCAAAGTCCTCGTGTGAAGTCTCTAGTCAATACCACTCCAACCTTCATGTAGCCATCATAGACCTTGCTCTATGATTTGATATCTGGAAGCAAGTTCTAAGCCCCTTTACAAAATACATTGTGAATATTTAAGTCACAATTACAATTGCTCTTGTAGAAGATTGCATGATCAAACCCCATTTTTTGGTATACAGTGATATAGTCATCTATTGATAGCTGTAATCCCTAGACTCATTAGGTATTGTACCAGGTTTTAGATGAACAAGCATGAAACGGTGCTGCAAGTCTATGGTAATCAAGAGGTGCGAGCTTGACTGAGGTTTCCTATGTACTAGTAATGGTGGGAACCCAGAGATGTATATGCTATTATTGATAATAGCAGTTGTAGACATCAGAGATCATGATGTGAAATTATGTTGGTCTACAAGACTATGGTATAGATCTTGAGGTGTAGGATGCTCTATTTATCAATACAACATCTATTTTCAGTTATTCAATAAGGTAGCCTATATATAGATGAATTATATTTGATTATTGAATGAATACTCCTCACACCCATATTTTTTTTTGTGATACAACAATTCAACTTAACCTTTTTAATATATATTTTTACACATGGTCACTGACATGATGTCCATATGCAGCTAAGTTATGTTGATGTATGAATATATATATATATATATATATATATATATATATATATATATATATATATATATATATATATATATATATATATAAAAAACCTTTATTGTTGGGACAAAACGTATGATGTAGGCATGTAATATAATAGAAACTTGTACACACGTTACCCTTTCTTCCAGTTTGAAGAAACATTGATTTTATTTGAAATGGTTTGTCTCAAGGTACTTAAGTACAACCTGTACATAGATATTACCAATCTGTTTATACACGGTATATGGAATTCTAACAAGCACTTACACAGCATCTAGAGTTGATTTTCATGACAACTTTTTAACAAAATGATAGATGCACATTTGAATCACTAAATGTATGTATACACGAACTGTCTGGTCTACAATATAAAACGATTAAGAGTTTTGAAATTTCTACAATCATCAGCATACATATATGTGTAAACTCTGCTATATTTTGAGTGTGTAAAACCTTTTCAATCTGAATGATGATGTATTAATACAAAGACTTCAATTTGGATGTACTGGGTAAGTTTGCGATGAATGTTCATATAAGATCCTTAGTAAGTGGATGCTCTGTTATCCTTATATCCGATCAATTGACGCTCGTCAATCCCCCCCCCCTTACATTTAGTATCGTAATCGTTGGATGAGCGCCAGTTGGTCAATTCTCTCATATAAGCCATGGCTTATACTAGAACCAAAGACAAGGTGTGACTTACAGAATGTGCCCGAGTCAGGGTGCGTATTATATGAGAGTATTTGACACTATACAATAGTACCTAACTGCAAATTGTCAAGCTTCAGATACGGCTAATAGCTCATTCCAAAGTGAGGTGTACGGCTTATACAAGAGATTTTACGGGGTAAAAAGAGAACCACTTTAATCAAGAATGTCAGTTTTGAGTGATCAAATAAGGTGCAAGAGTTTGATATTGATATTTATGTGGTATGTGGTATGTGTTCAGATGTGTGTGTGTGTGTGTGTACTGTGTGAAGTCTTTATGCAAATGCTGAGTTTATGTGTTTTGTATAAAGGAAATCTTTGTCTTTGCTATCACATTTCGCCAGTCACTCATTACAAGACACCAAATATCTTAATTTGATTATGTTGTATTATACATTTTACATTATGTTCATGTTATAACTTTTTATGTTCAAGTCTTTATACAAACTTGGATATCAAAAGGTCGAAGGAGATGGCTCAAGTAATCTAAACTGAGTTAGTGCTCTGGTTTTTGTTATTTATTTCATTTTAATGCATCTGTATTTTTCATGTTGTCGATACCTTTAATTGCAGATGCGTTTGATGCCTCATAGTTCTCTATCTAATAAGCCCATGATCTCAGTGTAAATAATTTGCTGATAAATATCATATATATATATATATGAATTATTTCTATTACAATAAATCTCCAGCCCAAAGTCCCCTAGAATTCTGTGAATTCAATATCAAATGATAAGATAAGATCCAGAGGTTTATGATAAAATATGCTTTTATACTTAATTGAGCTCACTAATTATTTCATTGGTGCTGTGATCTTTTTCAGTGTTTACTAGCTGAGTGTATGTTACTTGATTCACGATTTGAATAAACTCTTGTTTCTGTTTGTCAAGCAGTCGATTTATTAAAATGATTCATCAAAAGGTTTTTAGATACGATGTTTTTTGAGAACCTTGGGAACTTATCAAGGTATAGAGTAGTTTGCCATAATTGAAAAGAATTGTAGGGTGTGTCTCATGAAATCCGTGCGATGTCAGCATTCTTATCAGCACTTTAAAAAAATAATAACACATCAGTCTTCTTCTCCAGGTCCTTAGATGTCATGTTCTCTATTTCTTTTTTTCTTAAATATGTACTTTTCCCTGTTTTCTAGTCCATTTTGTAGAGCTCCCCCTCTCTCTTCTCTTTCTTATTGGTCCTCACCTTCAGGGGCAATAAAATCTTAAGAATTAATGTTTATCTTTATTTTTTCGTGTTAATCACAAAGGCAAACATATTTCCTTTACTCTGATGTAAGCCTTTTCTCTTATCTTTCCCTCTTGTCTCTCGAGACATACAAAAGATGTTCACTTTTTCCCTCCTCTTTTCATTATGCTTTATTAAAGTTCCCCTTTCTCTCTTCTTTTTCATATTTAACTTCTCTTTCTCACAATTTAATGTAGATAAATTCCTCCCCTCCATCCTCAGCCCTTTGTTCATTCAAGTTCTTTTCTCTTTTCTCCTTTTTATTTCAGTTTTCTTAGATGCTATACCAGCCGATAAGAATTGTGACATTGAATTAATGTTTATCATTGTTTTTCTTTTATATTTCAATGATCAGAAATATGGACATGAAGTGTCCCCTCTGGCCTCTCTGTCTGTCTTAATCTTTTATCTTATCTCCTCAGTACTCTTAAATCCTCTGTAATACATACTGATAAGAAAGGTGGCATGCCGATAAGAAAGGTGACATGCCGAAAAGAAAGGTGACATTGAATCAATCTTTATCATTGTTTTTTTTTTTATATTTCCATGATCAGAATTGTTTATGAAAGGTGACATACCGATAAGAAAGGTGACATTGTGACATAGAATCAATCTTTTTCATTGTTTTTCTTTTATATTTTGATGATCAAAAATAAGTACACAAAGTGACCCTTCTTGCCTTTCTGTCTGTCTTAATTTTTTTTTTCTTATCTCCTTCTCAAAGTCTATTTCTTATAGGAGCCGAAAAGAAACAGATAAGAAACGATATGAAACTAAAAGTTTGTTATCAGCAGGGTGTTTCTTTACTCTATTGTAGGGAAAAGAAGGATAACAACAAGAAAATACATAGGGACGGGGGAGTGCCTATGGGGTCACTTAAAGGAAAAAGTTAAACACAAGAGGGAGTTGGAATATATGAACTTTTATTAAATAGCCGATAAGAAACCAGACACACCCTGTAGGGACGATGTTTCCAAGCCCATGCTGAGTTCAAAGCTGCGAAACGTAAAACAAACACATTGAACCCATCCAATATTCAAACCATGATATAAGATGTTTGCACGCTTTTCTTATTGATTTGATTGATACTCCCCATGTATATTCTAAATATAGACTGATGAACTGTGTTCATTAAACGCGGCGATCGGAGAACACCTGCAGTAAGGGAGTGGTCATTTTTTAACAACAGTGGGGGTGGGTTGGTGGGTTGGGGGGACAAAATATTTTCAGACCCCTCTTACAGGGGTGTGAAATCCTGAAACTGATTTCCCCTGAAGCGTATTATACCATCTCCACAGGAACTTTAGTCTGTACTTTTACATTATAGGAAATTGATTGAAATACTTCATGCCTCCTTATATTCATAAAGGGAACAACGATTTGGGTGCTTTAAAATCACCTATTAGGCTGACTTTAGATCCAACATTGGGCAAAATTCAAAGACCCCCCCCCCTCATAAATGCTAATTCATTTTCTCAGCAAATTTGCATAGATCTCATGAATGGTCCTGGAAAGCATCAAAACCAAGAATAAAAGGGGGGATGAAAAAATTTCCAGTACTCATTTGATAATCATGATTTGCCAGACAGATGGGCTTGTGCTTGTATAACGCCTTTACCAAAAGCCGGAGACTCAAAAAATGTTTCAAATCTCAGGCCTATTAGTATACTTCCTATAATTGGTAAAATGCAAGAGATTTTAGCTCACAACTATTTAGAAGAATATCTTGAAAATAAAAAAATATTACATCCAAGTCAATATGGATATAGAAAAAATTGCAGTACAGGAGAAGCAGTTTTTAACTTTGCAAATTATTTATTTAGAGCAAGAGATTTTGGTCATTACACTGCTTCCACATTTGTTGATATGAGAAAAGCATTTGATTCCATTCATCATGGTATATTACTACAGAAATTATCAAAAATTGGTCTAAATTATAACTTTTTAAAATGGGTCAAGTCATATTTATCGAATAGAAAACGGTCAACAAAGGTAATCTCTCACGTATAAGGCCCACCTCACGTATAAGGCCCACCTAGAGTTGAAGAATATTGTCAAAAAAATCAAAAAAGGATTCTACTGAATGGATTTTCAAAATTCAAAAAAAATATGTGTAGCTAGGGCCCCCCACACCCCCTTGAATCCCCCTATGTTATTTTTTGAGTTAGGGGGAGTGTAACATATCAAAATAAAGCTCTTGGTGTCTCCCTTGTGGTTCCAGGAAGAACTAAAACCCCTCGTATAAGACGCGCCTTATACGCGGGAGATTACAGTAGATGGGATTAAATCTAAGGAAATATCTATATGCTTTGGTGTTCCTCAAGGCTCTGTTTTAGGGCCTCTGCTGTTTATATCTTTTTATAAATGACTTAATTCTTTGATGATCAATACTAAAGTTCTACTTTATGCTGATGATATAGTTCTGTACGCTATTATTGCCAATGCCAGACTGGCTGAGAGGTCTGTACAAATGGACTTGAACGTTCTAAGGGTCACTCTCACCAGATTGGAGCAGGTCTGATCTGAGATAGTGAAAAATGATATTTAGGAGTTCAGTGTAACCCTTTGGCACATAGAAAATATATGTATAGATGGATCTTGTTACACATTTCTTTTTTCTTAAATATATAATGAAATATTATTAACAAGGGAGTCTTTTTGCCATGTGTGGTTTATAGGTGGCTCTTTGGCCACCTAGGAGGCCTACTGATTATATTTTTTTTTGCCAATTTTCCTTCAACAGAGGGTTTACACCATAGAAAAGGCTATGGTAAGTTCTATAATATAATTTTAAAAAATTGTATTTTATTGACTTATAAAAAATTGATGGGTCTCCTAATTATTTTTTCTAGGACTTTGCCTTTTATAAACTTTGCAGTTTTTGTGTGTGTACCTGGGGTCACTTATGTGGTTTAAGCATTTTTCACATTTTGCTTAAAGCCTATTGTTTGCAAAAATGTACAATACCCTGGGTAAATTTTCAAATATTTTTATAGTTATATTGGTTTACATTCATGCCACAGGTGGTGGTCAAAGAGCCGCCCAAGTGGTCAAAGAGCCACACAAGTGGTCAAAGAACCACCTCTTCTTTGAACCTTGCTGATTTCCTTAATATTTCTCAGCTTTTTATGATTAAACAACAGACGTTATCATAATGAACATAAAGGTTATAGTTAAATACCAAGTGCATTAGAAATATATAGCAAACTGTCCAAGTGGTCAAAGAGCCACCCATCTAAATGAAGAAGGTAAAACTAGACGTTAGAAGGCAATGAAAAAGATATATCACCTCCAACACTAAACTAAAAGATGAACTTAACTTGCTAAGTGTCCCCTTTCTTTGGGAAAAATATGGGATAATATGAGAAGATTCAAAATCAAGATATTAAAAACGTGAAAAGAAATCAAACAGAGTAAGTGGTCAAAGAGCCACCCGGGGGCGGCTCTTTGACCATTTGCTATTTGTAGCAAGAAATCAAAAAAGGGAAGACTTAAAAGGTGACATAAATGTTCAGGGGGTGGGGAAGAGAGGTATCTGTGCACATGTACACATTATAAATACATGATATTACAATAAAAAAATAATATTGTGAGATTTCAGTGTCTTGGAGAAGGCTTATCGTGAAAAAATGCCATTTTAGGCCTTTCTGACCTTAGGTAACAAAAACAATATGGCCTGTTTTACAATGAAATTATTTTTGCCATGTAGGTGTAAGCCTATCTGACATGGGAAAAATAACAGATGTACAGTAGTGATGCTAACTCAGCAAGTACAAAATTTGGAAATCACTAGGATTGATAAAAAGAAAAATGAGGAACACGATCAGAGGATGAAAGATTTATTGGATAAGGAAAAGAAAGTAAATAAGAATAATGATTATTGGAAGTTGGAGATAGCAAAGAAACAGATGCTTTAAGTATGCGCTTCTTTGATGCATTCGGGAAGCCTATGTCTGGATGGGATGGGACCTGCAGACATGTTAAGTATTTGTTGGACAAGCAGATTGTGGAATACGGTTTGGAACCCGAAAAGAAGTACTCTGATGTTAAGACAATGTATACTGGTTAAGTGAAATTCTGAATGTATGGAATAAGTAAAATAAGTACCTACCTGACAAGCTGAGATGTGTTTCTAAGTCATGCTGATTCTACAAGACGCTAACCCAGGGAAGTGTTGTTCCTGACTATTAGTCTTCTTCTGGATATGATATGACAGGATATGAGTGCTATACCATAAACTCCCGCGTATAAGACGCGTCCTCTATGCCAAACAAAATGCTGGGGAGTCTTATAGCTTTCACTCAAGTTGAGGATGCGTCTTATACGAGGGGTAATTTTTTTATAGAAATGTACTAATCTTACAAATATCAGCATTAAAATATGTCTTATACGCGAAAATGCATGTGCTAACTTTGGGGTGCGTCTTATATGCGGGAGATTATGGTACTTCTTTTTATGATGACTTTGGAATCGGTATCAGCATCCAGGACATTGATTATTACAGAACAGCACAGGATACGAGTGCTGGATCACGCGTTCTACTTATTTACAAACTGACTACTATGTATACGACTACTAGCAGGTCGAAGCGCTTGCTGATATTATTTCTGAACTCGTACATTTATATGGACACTACAGTATCAGTTCCTGATGACAGACTATTGGTGGATTATACGAGTTTGCAGCTACACATCTACCATAACCAGAAGGATGAGGATTAGGATATGAGTCGGATCAACATATAAAGAGACTTTGTGAACAACTATTTCAGTTATTGTCTTTTCTTACATTCACATATTAAGAATAATTACTCTGGTTATGTTTGTAAGGTATTCTGCTATCCTGGTAGATTACCGGGTAAAGATATATTTGGCAATTGTTAAGACCAGATTAAGGTTGTCATACATTGAACATGTGTTCATGAGTTGGTTTTTCCAGTACATTGAGTAATAATTAGACCCTAGGGGAGTTCATGTAAATAATGTAAAGTATTTAAAGTACTCTAGTCTGTACAGTAAATTATTTTGTTATAAAAAAAACCAAAAAAAACAAGAAGGGGTCTCGAGAGAATATAGTTATCAGGTTCTTTATTCATAACCATTCCGAGTACTTAGTAACCTTTCATGATTGTCAACACATTTGAAATCAGGGTACATATAAATCTTTGAGAATGTTGTACGGAATATCCGGGTATTGTTATGCTTACTATACAATATTAAGTATATTAATGTGTTATATGACATCACTTTATGTTGACTACATATGTATCTTTATACCTGGACGGGTGAGACACTCGTGATATAGTTATACGGTATCTAGTTGTGTATTACCTATACGGTTTAACCAGGTTATGAGCCAGGCAACTCGTACGCTAGTCATATGCCCTAAATTGTACTTTATGTATTAATACTATAACTTAGTTACTACCCTATTGTGTAGCACCTTGTCATAGTCTTGGTGGGGGTAGTGTAGGGGCACGGTTTTGTGATAGCGTTAGATAAGTACGAGTTGGTCAGTTCCCGATTTGGGCAGACACTTGGATCTGGGTCGGGTGAGCTGGACAAGCGATGGCAGCACTGCTCTCCGGGCTTCCCGGCCTAGACTCAAGGGGTCGCCACCCAACCCCTGTGGTTATATAAAGCTGACAGAATCCTTAGGGGCTCTGTACGAATAGGAGTTTTTTCTCTCCGAGAACTTATATGGGTAGCTAACACAATGGTACGATTAGGTCGGAACTTGGAAACCTTTAGTTGGTCTGTAATTAGGAATCCTGAACAAAACCTTGTTGCCTCTTATGTAACCAAAGACTGTCGTTTGGTAGTTCTTTCCGCATATGTCTCACAGGCTAACATGATTACAAGAAGCTCACATAAATTCGTTTTTCCTGTTAGAAATCCAAGACTGGCTTTTATATTAAATCCCCTTTCTATAGAGGAGTGCAAGTATGGGATGTTCTAGATGTTGAAATGCAGTTTGCAGTGTCCAAATCAAGTTTTAAAAGAAAAGTTAAGATTAAATTTGGCACACTTATGAGTGGTAAAAAATTACGCTATTTAAATAGCCCTGAATATATCAACAGACAGAGAAGACTCAGAGCTAGATATGATGTTATAGTAAATGCCTAATAAAGAAATGTAATTAATCTATGGAGTCTTATTTTCACATTTTTAGTGACGATCATATAAGGATATATTGAAGAATGTCACAGCACGGATAGTATATAAATCATTACTTTATTTCCATGCAACATTTGTAAACTCACAAGTTATTACTATTAAGATTTCTTATTCCAGCTACTCAGTTTGTAATGTGTTTGTCTGGATCTTCAAATTGTTACTATGATATACTTACCTATGGAATTGTTGTCATGAAAATCATAAATGATATTGGCAATAAAGCAATTAAAAAAAAAGAATCCTCCAAGGGAGGGACTGAGAAATTTCAGAACCCTCCGAGGGGGAGGGTGAAAAATTTTCGCCGCACGCATGAAGAATTTCACCATCCCCCTGTTATTAAAAAATGACCACTCTCTAAGCTGTGATTGGACATCTTAAACTCCCATCTAGTGGAGTTCAAGTGAACCACCCCAAGACCTGGGGAAAGTATCTTTAGACATGACCTGCGGTGATATGCCCTAAATAGCTGCAGGGGGCCAGTGTGTGTTCACCAAAGGTTATAAAATATAAAAGGGACCATAATTAAATATTCATATTTTATTGAACGTTCTCCCTGGTTATATACAAACCCTCTTTCAATACGGCCTACCATCCAATATGTATCATCTCATTAACAATATATATTAATGTCATATTAGACTATGTCTTAACAGAGAGAATGACTCGTTTCTTGGCCTTCCTCTTCTTCTGTTTGAATTTGTCTGTGGCATCCATGAAGAATGTCACTTCTTCTTTCTCCTCTATTTGCTGTTTCAAAAACCTCAATCCGGCTAAATTGAATCCTACTGTATCCTGAAAGAAGACAGGGAAAACTGATAACACAAACGTACCAATATTTGATAACATAAAATGAGGTAATCTTTGAAACAGGCTGTTAACTACAAATGCATAGTTAAAGCAAAAGGAAACCTTCATACAGTATAGATTTAGTTTGGCTTACCCGTATTTGGCTGACCGCTCTGTCAAGATGACCTCGTAGTCGCTCGACCGTACCAAGGAGGGCCTGGTTAGACGTGATCTGTCCCTGGTGGATCCTACAAATGGCAAACCAGATTTACAAAATACTGTTTAAGGGTATCATTAATAGCCAATTTATCTTGCTTTATTTCTACATTCAGACTTTAAACTAGACTAATGTACTGTGTACACCATTATTACCCGCTCCCATTCTATGGTGCTGAACAATGTATCACCCTGAAAAATTTAGGGTGAGCACCTGAAATTAATCTAACTGATATTAATTAGGGTTAAAACACCCTACATACCTGAGTAGAAATAGGAGACATCTGGTACACAGCTCCACCTCCCAGTGGTTGTGGATGAAGGTGTCCAGCAGGCCGAGCAGCTCAGTGACACACGAGAAGGGCATCACCAGCAGGGCCTCTTCTAACTCACTGGTACAAACAATAGTAACATGTATGAGCTAAATAGAAATCTCACACCTCTCTTTATAATACTTTGTGAGTTTGCAGATGATACCTATAAACAATACTGTATCAGGTCAGTATATCTGCCTGGCCCTGTTGTATTCATTTTAATCACTACCACACTACCGGCAGATTATTCGTTGCCATATTTCCAGAAATATTATCGCTAAAGCAGAAAAAATGTTTTTGGTTGTTTTAAGTACACAAGCTGTGAGCTCAACTGTGAGCCCCTATTGTTTTTTCCCTCTTTTTACTGTGATTGACCTGGGACATAAGAATCAAGGGAATCTTCCAAATCTGAATACATGTACATGCTAGGATGAAAGTCTTCAGGGGTTTCCCTATTTTCAGCGATTTTCAAGTTCCCAAGTTCTATACATTACTATATAAAACTTATATTTCAGGGGCTCTAGAGTATTTCAGGGATTTTGGTACTCTGTGACTTTCATCCCTGACATGTATTGACACCGGTAGATACAGCCGAGTAATGATATCTTACCTAGACTTGATCTTCTTGAGTATCTCCAGGACGTATCTGGTGGGTGTGGGTGCCTTGAAGGCTTGTAGCATGGGGTGGAGCGGTGGCTGGGGAAGCTATAGAGATACACATTTAATACTGGTTTAATTAGTCGATATTACCGTTATGTTAACCTACACGTCAGTCAGGTATTTTCCATGATACTCGAGGAACAAGAGCCACTTTTAAAGGGCCAGATTTACTTTGGACATACCTAATAAAAAGGCATTGTCGGCATATTCATTTCAGAAAGGGAGCAAGCTAGTGGTACCGGTATCATATTATATTTTTTTGAAGGTGTTAAGCTCCTACCTGTTTGCCCTTAAACTTGGCCTCGAAGCTAACAGCGTCCAGCTTGGCCTGTTCCTCCTTGTAGAGCTCTAAGGCTTCCATCAGTCGCTCGGCCTGAAATGGGGGTTATGTAATGTTCAGATATCAGCATCGTCATAATCAATTCACACTTCCAGACTGAGTCTAGATGATAGCCTGACCAGCGGCCAGGGGAACTTTTGGCAATAGTGTTGAGGGACAAAGCCGTACACGTGTAGCTGCAAGCATCAAATCTGGTTAACCTTATTTTTAACTACTTGGTACAGTGGGATGTCGCTCGTCCATCACAGAGATGCCACAGAATGGTAGATACTAATTGTACTTTTATCACACATATTATGACAAATTTGATAACTGCCACTGGCCATGAAATACTGAAAGGTGCAATAGGTGGAGGCGTGAGATCGACCTCTTTGATTCGAATTGAAACCAATATTACGGAATATAAGCTCTACTTACTGCTTTCACTGTTTCGATGGTTTTCTTCCCAGCTATACCTGCCTCTTCATTGGTTTCTCCTGCAATCTGCATCGAAACATGTTTGATTAAGTGTCAGGGAAAGTATCTATGACTAATGATATCTATCAACGCTATAACAAATAGGACTACAGATTAATTTACTCTAGTAGGAACCTGGAAATGTCTTATTTGGTATGTGTCATTATGTTGCACACTACCGGTACTTGTCCTCTGGAGGATGTTTAAGGCATGAATATCCTCCCTCCTTAAGTTAATAGAAAGTATTATTAGTAGAATTTTGGATATCATATCCTACCAAGTTCTTGGGCTCTCAAAACTGGCCCTCCAGGGGTCTTGAGACTGGGGACCCGGGGGATTCTATCTTGTTAAGGAACCCTAAAAAAATATTAAACATGGCTTACCACAGGTTGGTCTCCGTGAGCTATAGACTCCTCGTATTCCTTCTCCCGCTCCTACAACACAAGTTAATATAAGTCATTATACTGGTAATAATCAGAAGACCCGTTGGCAGGTTTTAACGGAAGAGGGCACTCCTTTCCTTCTAATCATTTTACTATAATTTCATGGACCAATTTTGCCTATATTCTGGGTTATCCTTTACATATTCATAATTTATAATACTGATTACAGCTATAACTATTGTTTTAGTTGGTGTTTATGGTAGTAATTTAACTAGTTACCATCTCTTTCTCTTCCTGCAGAACCAGAGGTTCTTGTGTCTTCTCCCACAGACGAAGAGATTTGTCGTGGGAGGCGGTGACGACAAATGTACCGGTTGGGCTGACTGCCAGGCTCCATACTTCTGCATGGTGACCCTGTGGTAGAAATAAATTAGCAGAGATGTAAGTCAGGTACTGGGAAAATCCCTGAAAAGCTGTTATCGTGACACTGGGAGAGTTTGCAGCCCCCCCCCCCCCCGGTATTATGAGCAGATTGTTCAGGGCAGACTGACCAGCACAACATCATGGCACCCCCTGGTGTTAAACAATTGTACTATGTTGCTGCCTGATGATTTTAGACCAATCAGAGAGCAGCATTTCCTTCATTTCTCCCTAGGAGGGTCTGCACCTGAGATTCCCTGCCTAGAGTCTCCCCTGGACCAGTGAGTCCCTCTGCTTACACCAGGGGGGCTTAGTGGAGTCCCTAGTTGAATTAGACAACTGAGGACTGGGTCTATGTGAAGAAAATGACTAGGGAAAGAAGGCTGTGAATAAATTCTGTCCCTTAAGACCCTGGATATACCTATTCAGACTACATTTTAACATTTTTGAATTCCCTATTTTCAGGGAAATCCCTGACAACTTACATCTCTGAATTAGGATTAGTAACCCAATGTCATCATTTATATAATTTTCAAAGTACTTTTCATTTCAGACATGCCTTGACTATTGAACATTCCGGGGCATTCTGTACTTCCATTGCTGGTAGCAACTGATACAACCAACAATGTGATTGTTTTAATCCAATATTACATGTTTTCTTTCTGCCAACTGTACAACCAATTGTGAATGGACACGTAAGTTAACTCATATAAGCATCAACATTATAGTTACCTCTAGAGTCTGAATGTGGTCGAAGCTGTCCGCGTCCCACTCCTTCAGTTTGTGGTCCTTACCGCCTGTGAAGAATGTGTGTGTCTTAGACACAAACTGGACACACATGATGCTGGGGGAGGGGAACAAAGCATCAATAAGACAACACCGATTACATTTTGGAGATATTGGATAAGCCATTTCTACTAAGTTGTTACATGAAAAGGAAGAAGTCTCCTCAAATGGAAATACTAAAATCTCAAATGCTTTGAGGCTATGAAAAAATGGTAATCCTGTATAAATACCTGTCGTCATGAGCAAATATTGATTTGTGGCAGTCTCCAAAGTCGAGGCCCCATATCTTGACGTTCCTGTCAGCGGAACCGGTGACCAGGAGAGACGAGTCAGCAGATATATCCATACACAACACGGGCAGCTTGTGTCCATACAGCGACAGGAAGAACTAGAAACAGCCAAGAAAGGGTTTTTGCAAAGCAATCACTTTGAAATGATTTAAACTTAGCACCCGCCCCCTTGTGACACCTAGATGTCTTTTATTCTAACGAATAAAAAAGGGAGCAAACCCCACACCACAGGCACAGCACACTATTTAATTTCTATATGTATCATACCTATCGGGTATTAGCTGTAATTTTATAAAGAATTCTTTCTGAGCTGACAACTGAGATTAAACTGTATAGTCTTGTACTCTTAAAAAAAGAGAATAGTTCTATTTGATGGCATACAAGCCTTGCAGTTTTAACATCAGTTGAATTGTTTCAGAAGGCACTTCAATTCTACTGGTACGGACCTTGAGAGTGTCGGTGAAGAAAACCTTGACAGTGTTATCTAACAGTGAGACTGCTAACAGACGCTGATCTGGGCTGTAAAGGGACAGCATAAAACAATTCTTACAATTAGTCCACAAAGATAATTTTACTAACTGTTGTCGCCGCTCACTCCAGCGTATAACCATAATGGCTTATGGTTACCAGTGATTCAGTGGTGGCATCTACCAGGTGGTAGATCTCTCTTTTTTGTAAAAGAGTATTAGAGCATAAAAAATTGGATTGCATGGTTAGAAGTTCAGGTGGGTTTCGTTTTATAAGCTATGTGACTCAATGCTAATTCACAACTCAGGAAAGAAATGTATAATACATGTTCACAGAACAAATAGACTTGTTCGTCAAATGTCCTGGAGTTATGAGTAAATATCGGCAGTCCTGACAAAATACCGGCAGATTCTTACCTATATTTTACGCAGAGGACGTCTTCGGCCATCTTAAGCGTCCTTGTGTGAACCAATGTCAAGCGTTTACTGTAAGGGAAAATACAAACAGATGAAGAGTGTCTTCTAAATACTCCTCGGGATGTCCTCAGCACTACAGGTATATATATATATATATAGCCGATGAGATGTGTCAACAGCCTGCCCCTGCCCCCCCCCCCCACCACACACCCCATCCCTCAACTGCTTAAAGTTGACCATTACTCCTAGAGGACTTGCTTCCTGGTCATTTCTTATAAGCCAAGGTTTATAGCCCATTTCGGCGGCCTACTGCGGCATAGTCTTCCTGGCTTATACACAGGCTTTACTTTCATATATACCGTAATCTCCTGTGTAGAAGACGCATTGCGCGTATAAGACGCACCCTAAACTCAGCACATGCATTTTCGCGTATAAGACGCACATTTTAATGCTGATATTTGTAAGATTAGTACTGTTCTATAGTAAAATTACCCCTCGTATAAGACGCACCCTGAACTTCAGAAAATCCTATAAGACTCCCCAGCATTTTGTTTGGCGTAGAGGACGCGTCTATTACGCGGGAGTTTACGGTATTAACAATACTTAGGAATGGCAACCTCTTCAAGTCCAAACTGCAGCTTATAGCAAAGCCAGCAACGCATGGTGGGTTGGTTTATAATTGGGGTTTTACGGTAATACGCCTAGGTTACCTGGTGGATGAGTGATCTTCATCTGTTATAAGGTCAAAGTCCCAGAACTTCACCTCATGATCAGCGCTTCCAGATACCAAACCACGCTGCAAACAACATAACAAAAACCAATGTAACATCAGTTTTCAGTTGAATAAGGTATCTATTTACTTCTGGCAGTATGCATTACTTCATCCCCGAACCCGACCCTACACGACCCATTCCAGAAATGTATGTATGCATATCAGTAGTTTATACCATTATCTTGTCATAGTGATTGAACAGAGCCTAAAGAATATAAGGCAACCTATTATTTAAGATGTGGAAGAAAGATATAAGGCACTCCAGGGGCATGGTTTTGCCCAATTGGTGTAATCAAACCGTATCTATAAGGCGGGCTATGAATTAACGGATATTCTATAATGTGCACTTGGGGATGAATGAACCCGTACAACCCGACTTTACACACCCGTTACTGTCTATAGTAATACACATACTACCCCCGATATGTTGATACAATTAGATAGATATACCCTATGTTTGTGTAACGAGAACTTTGTTTTGAGCCCACTAGTACCCTCTCCTAAAACGGGACCTGCACTAGATAGTTGACAACCTAGAACTAGTCACAATGGTAGGCAGCTTGAATCACTGTGCACAAGAAATACTGCTAAATTTGAGTACATTTTTAGCGTGAACATGAGTAAGTTTTACTTACCTTATCGGGTGCCAAACTGATTGACCACACGGCCCCTGTATGGGCATCGACTGTCTCCAGCAGGGCTCCTGATGCAATGTCAAACACTTGTAGCTTGCCAGACTGACAGAAAAAGAAAGATATTAGATGCAGGATATTGTAGTGTCACATACTGCCATCGGAAGAGTGTAAGTATTACATTAAAATTGTACATCAAAACTGTGTGTGCTTCCTAAAGAACAAGGACTGCATGTTTGCAATGAATCTGAATCTACCGTAATCTCTCGCATATAAGGCGCAACTCACGTATAAGACGCACCCTTAACTCAGCAATGATTGGTTCGTGTACAAGGCGCACCCACATCCTCTGAATGAATATTTGTATTAACCCACATATAAGGCGCATCCCCAACGTCAGGGGTGTGGTCCGCACAAAAGGTGCACCTTAATTATGAAAAATGCCTAGGATTTTCTTTGGTCATATCGTTGCTTTAACCACAGAAAAGGTATAGTTGATACCATGGCGCTATGTTACCATGATTAAATCACTGAATGAAACATACTATTCTGCTGACCATACAAGTGTTGGGAAATATAGGTACAGCCCACGTTCTGACAGCCTTATTAATTATATTAATGATCTTTTTAATAAAGAGAATCACAAGCAGTATTAATAACAATACAAGGTACTTCTGCCACAGAAGTGCTGCCACCTGGTGTTATGTAATTGGCCTTAAATGATTCCTAGAAGCTACTCTAGGTTGCAGGCAGTCTCAGACCCGTCTCTATCAAATAGTAGAGTCTGAGCAGAAGTCTATTTGTGGCTTGTGACAACCCCTGCTGCCCCCTAGTGGTAGTTCCTGATAGTTCCTGTGACAGATAATGGTCACGTGGAACTAAATCCATTTCCTCTATGTTTCTATATAGTGAAACACACAAAAACAGCTGCCTAAAATGTTCGTTGGTAAAAGTTTCAACCAAGTTTCTTTGTGGGCCTAACTGAAGGAGCTATCCTCATGTATAATCTGCATCTTATGCATGAGTTTTTACAGTAGTAGGTCTACTATTCTACACAAAAATACCTTGTCTATAAGGTGTATCTGAGTTGAGACCAATCCTATCACCTATCCCATGGAGTCTATTAACCTATTAAGGGCAGAAGGCACATGAGCTATCTGGCCATGGGGACAGCCTTTAAATATCCTAGGAGTAAGGGAATAGTCATTATTTATCAACAGCAGGCCGGTGGTGGGTTTTTATGTCCCCCCCCTCGATGACAGTGAAAATGTTTTGCGCCTCCACAAACAGGAGGCGTGGAGAATTTTCGCACCCCTCTTTGAGCTATAGTAGCGCGGGGGCATTTTTGCTCAAAAGAGGGTAAATTTTTTTAGCCCCCCCTCAAGAGGGATCTGAAATTTTTACGCCCCCCCACAAACCCACCATCCCCCCTGTTGATAAGTAATGACCACTCCCTAAGGGCCTACCTTCTATTAAATGCACCTGCACTAATAAGCGCACCCCTCGCCTTTTGGGCTGTAAGCACACACCTCTTGTGTCAAATCATGCTAATGTAAAAGTAAAGTTTTTTTTAGAGCAAATGGTCCCTTGG
Organism: Acholoe squamosa; assembly: GCA_949317995.1. NCBI lineage: Eukaryota > Metazoa > Annelida > Polychaeta > Phyllodocida > Polynoidae > Acholoe > Acholoe squamosa. The sequence continues at coordinate 43,716,553 of OX439038.1, forward strand.
AATTTGTATCACACGGCCATAATTTTTTCTTGAATTTTTAGGTTGGGAAAGGGGTACATTTTTCAGCAAAAAATCAAAATATAGTCGGAAAAGGGGTATACTTCATGCAACTATTCCGTTCAAGGGGTGCCCAAATTCAGAGTTTGTCTTCTGTCATCCTGACAGCAGGAAAAGGGGTGGATTTCCAAGCTAATTCCCGTCAAAAGGGGTACATATTAGTCAAATTTCCACCCGCATAAAGGGGTACCAAGTCAAGGGTCATGAACGCACATGGTTACTATAGGACAAATAGGGAGTGGCCCCCCCGGAATGTGGACGTGGTATGCCTCAGTGTAGAAGCAGAGCATCAGTACCACAGAGACGCGTATGGAGGCACAGAGGGCCAGTGTGTTTGCACCAGGATCCTGGGATATTGGTTCATCCACTAGACTACAGGGGGAGCCAAAAGTAACCGTCCACAAATAGACTCTTGTCCAGGCCCACATGTTCACATAGTGGGGCTGGGCTCGAGGCTGGGTTGCAGGATGCACAAATAGAGAGAAAAAAGTGATGATACATTGTTGCAGATAAGATCTACTTCTTTTCACACCTCATTTGTGGCACTCTAAAAATTATATGATCAGCATCACACCCAACTAGAAGTTGAGCCGGGAGGCGTTGCGTAGCCGGTAGCGCGTCCGCTCAGGGGCCGTAAGGTCATGAGTTCGGTTCCCGGCCCAAAGTCTCTCGGCGGTCATGGCAGACAAATGACTTAAAACAGGCCTGTCCATCTGTCACTATGCCTATGTAGTGACGAATTTTAAAGAACCATTGCCTTGGTTAATGTGTAGGGGCATGCTTTCTACCTTCCCATAGATTCGGTCACCATCACCCCCCCTCCCCATTAGACTAGGGTCCGGGCACAACGCCACAAGGGTTATCTCACTTCAGTGTGGATACAACCCGCGGGACCTCTCACCCTTGAGTGTCGTCCTTAGGGAGTGGTCATTATTTATCAACAGGGGGGGGTGGTGGGTTTTCGCGCAGACGTGCGAAAATTTTTTACGCCCCCCCCCTCGACGGCAGTCAAAATTTTTTGCGCCCCCCCCGCGCCGGAGGCGCGGAGAGTTTTCGCGCCCCTCTTTGATCTATAGTAGCGCGCGGGCTTTTTTTGCTAAAAAGAGGGTGAATTTTTTTAGCCCCCCCCTCAAGAGGGGTCAAAATTTTTTTAGCCCCCCCCTCGGGAGGGGTCTGAAAATTTTACGCCCCCCCCTCAAACCCACCCTCCCCCCCTGTTGATAAATAATGACCACTCCCTTAAGGAAGGCACGAGGTGAGATAAAATTTGACTAACTGGAAGTTGAAGATACGCCGCGCATGAGACGCACTCCCAACTCAAGATATTCCTATAGGGTGCACCCCCTATTTGATTGGCGTATAAGACGCGCCTTGTACGCGGGAGATTACGGTATCTCTTAATAGTGGAAGCTGTTTTGGACTTTACAGAGCATGACGATTTATCAATTGATTACAAACATGAAACTACTAACCTTAGTCCCAATAATGATGTGTCGGTCTCCAGGAGCAAAGAGAGAACACAGCGCATAGTCACAGGACACGGTGCGGATACATTGGAGGGTGGCCCTGCCAACGAGAAATAGGTTTATATTAGTTGTAATAAGAATTATAGATTCAAAGACAACTCAGAGCATGTTTATTTTTGTACTCATAGTTCTGGTACTTTGAGGGGAGAGAAAGGAAAGCCCTCACACTGATAACTGTTCTTATTGTATTAAAAAAAACACTTCTGGTGCCTAAACTTAACTACCGGTATTAAAGGAGACAAAAAGACCTACCGGCAGGTCCATTACATTAGAAAATTCCTTGTTAAAGCTATACGACTTATTGCATCTATTTTCTTTTCCTAGAGAAACTCTGTTAGGCCAGAAGATTAATAAAAGCTTGAACTCATTACCTATTCCAAATTTTAAGTGTTTCCCCACTGGCAGATAAGAGAGCTGTACTATCAGAACTGAAGGACACGGTGCGTACGTCTGACCGGTGTCCAGGTTTATCCACCTTGAGGGCGTTCTCGGCAGCCGCCTTTTTGACACTCAAATCCACTTCACACGTCTCTAGGGTGTTGTTATTAAGCAGCGTCAGCATCTAGTAATTATGGAGATATGAACGTTGAAGTCAACTAAACATAAACCATAATGTGATCCCAGAACCGTCACTCTTATTCAATGAAAATGACTGGTATATATACATGTATTTTAGTTCTCAGAACAAAATATGACGAGAATAGGTCTTTTGTATTAATAATACCAGCGTGAGCAGGGGTATTAGGACTGAACCAATATGGGGGCATGCCGAGCACATGATAAATTATCAAAATTATTCTAGTAGACAGAATAAAGAGCATCAAGCAAAACATACCTTGTAAGTTTCACCTTGTTCATGGAAGCAGTCGAATGAACGCACTTTGCCCGAGAACCTGACGGCAGTGGTTTTGATGATTTCGTCAGTGATTGCCATGGTAACAGTCTCTCCACTATCCTGGCCTTCACTTTGCGCACCATCCTTCTTGGCCTTCTTCCGTGCCTTCTTCTGTTTCTTCGCTAACCGGGTGGCGACTTCATCTGTAGTTAGCACCTTGAACAACTCTACCTGGTTGTCGTGACCCTGTGGTAAACAAGTAAGCAAAGCTGTACAACTAATTGGCAAATGGAGAGTCTTAATGACAAACAACGAGGAGGGGCTCCCTAAGGACAGGGGCAGGGATATGTACATTAGGTCAGCATATAACATAGCTCTAGAACCCCAAATTTCACATTTGACATTTGCTTAAAATTGATATGGGGACTCAACAGGTGGGCATGAAATTTTCTTAAAAGTTGACATAGGGACATTAGCATTGATTCAACATGGGACATGGAGGGATAACCCCCCCCCCCTCCATCAAGGGCCTCTATAACCCATGTAAACCCATCTGCATTGTACCTCAAATATATACAAAACACAACATAGGGCAGGGCCATGTATACTGTGTACCCTAATTGCTTGTTTAAGCGCACCTGCACTCATAAATTTCAGCTCTCTGTTACCCCCTGCGGTAATACAGGACCTGCGCTCATTTGAGGTCCATTTAAAGAAGGATTTTAGATTTCAGAGGGGGTCCTACCCCTGCGCTCATATAGGACCTGCGCTCATTTGAGAGCCCTGCACTTAAACAAGCAATTACGATACCCTTAGACTGAACCTTGAAAAAAAAACAGACTGCATTCACATTAAACTGTACCAAATGACTGGTACACATACAACCCCACAAGTGATGATAGCTGGATATGACCCCAGTGTGGTCTTGAATGTGACCCCAGTGTAACCTATACATTTAACCTGTTTACAGGAAGCCTGCTACCCAAGCACAAGTCTGTTCAAAATAGTCACTTTCTGACACTGGAAATAATCCCTCAGTTTGACATCTATTTGCAGTGTCATCATGAAATACACAGTATTATTAGGCACATGTACATGAGCCAAAATCTACTGTCTACATGATGGTGATTTTCTCAAAATAAAACTCTGTCTGAATGCATGTAAATTGAGCCAGAAAAAGTTCTTCATTGTTTCTGAGGTCTGCCCATAACCACAGAAAAACGAAAAATTGAAATATTGGAATAAATCTGGCACAAATAACTATCTTCAAACAATAACACACAGTTATTCATCTTTGGGTACAAAATGCACTGGTCTTGAGTATTTTTCATAATCTGAACTCTTAACCCTTAGAATCATCATTTATTGAAACTGAGACCTGGCTATAAAACTTGGAGTGGCTGATTTAAGCTTGGTAGCAATGAAAGCTTTGGACTTTTGCCTATCATCCCCCTTCCTCGTAATAAAAAAAAACATTATTGATATATCATCATTTTGTCTTAGACGTATTTTGACAAAGCTTACAGAATTCCTTGGATGCAGATGGCACCGTAGGAAAAAAAGGAAATTTTACCACTTTTGTCCAGCATTTGTAGATTACCATAACATGCAGAAAGTCAAGCAAAAAGCTGGACAATAGCCGATGTCTGGCAACCACTATTTCTTCTCTACACAGTATGGGAGTACTAAAGAAGGACTACATTGTACCGAAAGGTACCCGGTAGTTACCCAATAAAACAAGCCACATCAGATATGCTTCTTGGTTCTGCAGCTGTGATTTCCTTATCAACTCTTATAAATTTAATTCAGAACTTACGTGGCAACCCATGACTCTACCCCCTGGGTCTGTCGTCATGGAAACAACACGCTCCCGACCGCTTCTTAACAGAGATCCTAGCTTGGTACAAGTCAGTATGTGCTGCAAGTTGGATGAAACAAACATAAAATCTATAGGGTTGTTTTGGGGAAGAACCTCTAAGCCATTATAAAGGAAATATGATTATACAACTCTTGTTTCAGTGTATTACAAAATGTTTGACAAGTACTTGTTAACTATACAATGATGTGCTGCTCTAATCGGACACTAATTACATCCTGTACATTAATTTGGTCCTATAATCAAACTTGATTTTTTATCAATCATTACTTACCAGGTCGTCAGTCTCTTCATCATCGTCATCGTCATCATCCAATACAGACTCATGCTCCATGCGGGCACGTTTGGATGCCGGGCCCTCGTCTCCCTGCAAGGGGAGTGGGCAATTTATCATTTCTATTTGAATTTCAGCTTAAGAAAAAACATTTTTAAAGTGCCCAAAGCTGCCTTAGTTGATGTAAGGGACAGACATAAGCATTCTGTTCGTATTGGATATTAGAGAGGTTAAGATTCAGGCACGTCTACCTGTACGGGTACGGCAAGGTCTACAAGTACAGGTTCCAGTACAGGTACAGGTAGATTGATTAAGATAAATAGTCCTCTATGACCCTATCAACACATGAGGTGGCTGGTCTCACCTCAGCAAGCTGTAGAGTATAAAAAACAGGTAATTACACACAAATATAATTGACCCATGTGCAATCCATGTTTGTAGTAGTTAGTTAGATACCTTGTTACCAATTGGCCATGCCTGTTATGATTCTTTCATTCTTTATTTACTTTATATTTCTATTCCCCCTACATATACGTGTAGAGCACCCTCTACAAGCCCAAAACTCCTAGCCTACAAGTTACATACTGCAGGCTTGGGAATCCCCCCACGTGACCTATGACGTTGCCCGTACACGTTGTCGTTCATATCTTAACCTCACTATTATGCAAAGTTATAAGATCAGCTTTTAAATCCCAATACAACATCAGAGATTTGACATGTAGAAAAATAAGGACAATTCACTTCCTTCAATGGTGTAGCACTTACCGTCACTGCGTAGTTAATGGACCACACTCGCAGTTCACTGTCACTCGATCCTGTAATGAGCTTGGTTTCTCCTTGTACTACAACAAAGTCCCACACCTAGAAACCATAATAAAGGTAAAGGTGTGACGATAACAACAGAAGATACATAAATTTGGAGAACCTTTAGATCAATATTCCATGCTGCACTTAGATTTTTAGTACTCGTAAACAAGGATTTTACATTCGTCCAGACAGCCGGTGCTATCAACTGAAATATCAGTCATAGATAAAATCATAAAATCTACTTGAAATCCTGTGTACACGTATACCTGTGAAACAGGCTGTGAACCTACCTCTGTTCTGTGTCCGACTACCGTCTTGAAGCAGTGCTGTGTATCCAGGTCCCAGAACTTCACAAACATGTCTTTGGAACTATGGAATAAAGGGGAAAAATTATTCAACTGAAAACAATGCAGTTTAAACTTTGAGATAACTCCCTCCATTCACTGCAGCATTTTATATTAAATTATGTAACACCTGGTACCCACCATGCGGGCTGTTGTCAGTGCTTATCTCACCAGGTCCAAGATAAAGCAATGGCAGACCCACTGGACCTCATTACTAAGCCATATATGGTTGTAATAAGGATCATAATGGCTAAAAAATATTCTGATCTGATATCTGCTGACCTTTACCATGCAGTACAGAAACATATCTATCCAAGCGACTGCCCCCAAAAGAGTTTGAGATTAAGTAATTCATTTGTGTTTTTCCACATACCTTGTGATGAGGACATTTCTGGTCGACAGAAACCGCGTCTGTGTGATGGCCCCTTTGTGTCCCTTCAACCGGAACAAACCCGACTCATTTATGATGTCCCACACGATCACATCTGTGTCCTATTCGAAGTAACGCCAAAAGTTCATGGTAATCAATCATATGCCAAGACCCAAATCACCTCGTACGCTTTTGCGTGGATATCCACAAAAAAATATTTTTTTCAGTGCATTGTATAAGAATATATTATTTCTTCCTCATTTTACTGGTGCTCAAGCAACAAGATATTTTTCTAATACATTTAATAATGTAGCCTTACCTTAGCACCAGAGACAAGCCTTACTCCCTCGTGGTCATAGTTGAGTGCAGTAACTGCAGACTTGTGGCCGCTAAACGATACGACCAGGTCACCGGTACTTAGATCAAAGATCCGCACAGTGCCATCGGCGTACCCCACCCCTATCTGGTGTTGGGTGGGACTACGAGCTAAAGCTGTCACCTCGTGCTTCTCTCCGTAGAGTGTCATGTGCTGTTGATGGGGGAGGGGGATTGAAGAAATTTTTTACTAGCACTTTTGATAATCTTGTGATGAAGGAATTGAATAAAGTTGTGTTTAGGTCGTAACCTAATATAAATCTGTTGACGTAAATTATTTTCAATCAAAAGACTCTTTGATCACACATGTACTGAAAGACAGCACGTTTTATGCCCCTGGGGCCTGGTTTGGCCTTACAGTTGTATGTTTAAAAAGTGATTGCCATCTATACTAATGTTAGTTATCTTTACTTCAACTTTTCCTGTATCTTTACTTCAACTTTTCTTGTATCTTATAAAGATGTCATATTACCTTCTCTCCCTTGCGGAGGTCCCAGATGATGACATGTTCACAGGCAGCTACAGCGCAAAGCTTCCCTCTGTTACCATCTATATCCAGGTAAACAGTGTTTGCTCGGGTACTACCCACGACTCCAAATGTACCGGCCGGGGCATATCGTAAATACTGCTTGGTGAGACCCATTGTGTTCTAAATCTGTGAAATATATAGAGATACCGGGGTATTCTTGGGAGCAGAAGTCTGTTTGCTAAAAAAGGTAAAATTACATAGTGTTAAGCACCGGTAGTGTATAAGAAAACGTCACCTTTTTACTGGGTTCTTTTCTAGTATTCGGATAAGAATATAATGCATCACATTAAAGGGGGCCTAGCACAGACTTTTAACAACATGGGTACTTGACAAAAGATCATGCACAAATCCGCGGGACCCAGCGGAAATTTTGCAACGATCTGATTAGTCAATGGGTGATCACGTGACCTTTTAATGCGGGCGTGCATTCGCTGTGCTAGCCAGGCTCGCCCCCTCCAGCCCGACAGAGTACGGGCTGGCTTCAGACCTTCATCTGACTAGATCATTGCCCAAGTGGTGAAGCTCACTCCCCAAGCAGATGTTTCACTTGTGCAGTAACCTAATCTCAGCTTGAAGAGTGAATACACATCCCAGGTCAATCAGATTCTTATCTTCATCAAAGGGGGCAATAAAACAATAAAATGAAATACACATCCATTTGAATATAGAGATGCTCCCAGCCGACCCAGGCTATTAAACTGAGTATTAATAGCCGCTGGCTGAGGCTGTGTGCTAGCCACCCTTTAAGGTGGGTCGCTACCATTGAAATTGAGCCTACTGCACAGGTTCCTGCGCATATAGGTTATTCTCATCAGAATGAAATCATTTTTGGTCAGCAAATACCTATATACGCCCTAAATGTCTACATAAAATTTCAGGGGATTCTGATCAAAATAGTCCATTTTATGACAATTTTAAATTTTGGCATATTTACATCTGAATTATTTTCTTCATTCTCTTTTGGACATTACAATTATACCCCTCATATTACCTAGACAATTTCAAATGATTTAAACGTGATATGCTGCTCACAATGATTTTGTGCCCCCCCCCCATGCTGGAGGCGTTGATAATTTTCACGCCCCTCTATTAGTTTTTGATCCACAGTAGTCACTGTAGTGTGTGGGCTTTTTGGCTTAAAAGAGCCTTTTGTTTTTGCCCACCCCCCTCCAGCCTCCAGGGGGTCAAAAGTTTTTTACGCCCCCCCCCCCCCCCCCAAGGCCAAGCCTCAGGCTCAGGAGGGGTAAAAACACCACCCTGTTGATAAATAACGACCACTCCCTTGTCTGAGCTAGTAAATAAGCCTAATACTTGAAGGCCTACTGGTAGTCAGCCTCGGCCAGCAGCTATTGATTATTAGCACTAAAATGCATCCTATAAAATTTAGCTTGAGTCTGGGTGCATCCTATATGCGAGGTGTGACCTATACATGAGGAGTTATGGTAGCTATGTCAGTGACACTAGTGACATGGGTTTTTGCTTAATGACATGGGACATGAGTTATTCTTAAAATCGAAATGTGACATTGGGGGCCCCCCATCAAGGGCCCCACTGTCACTGAGTCTAATGTGTAGATGACAGTGTCAGTGACGATTGAATTGACAGGGAGTGGTTATTTTCTTACACTGTCACTGGGTCTAGATGTGTAGATGCCAACGTCAGTGATGACTGAATTAACAGGGAGTGGTTAATTTATAACACTGTCACTGACTCTAATGTGTACAGTGTAAGTGACTATTGAATTGACAGGTAGTTGTTATTTTCTAAGGGAGTGATTATTTTTTAACAACAGGAGGGGTGGTGGGTTTGTGCACGGGCACGCAAAAAAAAATTGACCCCCCTTTTTGAGAGGCAAAACAAAAATTTGACTCTCAAAAGGGGGGTCGAAAATTGTGGGTGAATGTGCTGCACAGGCTTTTTTACTGGAAACAGGTGAAACAATTCTGACCACCCTCTAACCCACTGGTCCCCCGTTGTTAAAAAATGATCACCCGACCTAGCACTGTCACTGAGTCTAATGTGTAAATGACAGTGGCAGTGTCCATTGAATTGATAGTTGGGGAGTGCACAGTCATTTTTTTATCAACAGGAGGGGGTGGTGGGGGGGGGGGGGCGTTAAAAATTACCTCTTCTTAGCAAAAAAAAAAACCAGTGTGCTACAATTGATGCAGGTGTAGGCATCACGCATAGGGTGTAGGAGTGAGACGCAGGGTGGGCGGAGGGTGTAAGAGTGAGACGCAGGGTGGGCGGAGGGTGTAGGAGTGAGACACAGGGTGGGCAGAGGGTGTAGGAGTGAGACGCAGGGTGGGCGGAGGGTGTAGGAGTGAGACACAGGGTGGGCGGAGGGTGTAGGAGCGAGACACAGGGTGGGCAGAGGATGTAGGAGCGAGACACAGGGTGGGCGTAGGGCGTAGGAGTGAGACTCACAGTAGGCGGAGGGAGTAGGAGTGAGACACAGGGTGGGTGGAGGGCGTAGGAGTGAGACACAGGGTGGGTGGATGGTGTAGGAGTGAGATGCAGGGTATGCAGAGCATGAGGTTATGCCCCCCTCAAACCCACCACCCCAGGTCCCCACCCCTGTTGATGACCACTTCCTTCATTACCGTACTAGGGGCCTACTATGCATCCATAATCCCAGCGCTGAAGGCGCTGGTACCAGTTCAAAGAGCGGCAACGTCCGTCGGGATTCAGGGAATTCCCTCTCTCGTGTTTGGGGATTGTGGATCCCCATAATCTGGGGAATATTACTACGCACTGAACCTGCCTACATTTAATCACTACAGCAACCAGTGCCCAGAACAACTTTCACCCAGAAACGCTAGTCGCCAGAGACGACTCACACTAGTGGTTGAGCTGGGGCCAGATTGAGCTAGTCACAGATGAGACCCTAATGACACTACAAGTATGTGAGTTGGGCGCCGATCCAACTAGATTGAGCCTGACCGGTAGCATAGACTGGTAGTGGTACTAGTACTATAGTCCGTTCCTCTATATTGGGGACTGGTGCATTTGCAGCATGAGGGCCTTTTTTTTTCTAATTAATGATAAAATATCCTAGTTTTTTCACAACCCTAGTCTTGTATAGGGTGTTTTGAATATCTATACTGAAAATTATTGGAAATTGGAAGATATTTGATAATTTTTTCAGCTGCCATATTATTACAACAGGGCAAATACTGCCCAATTGCTGCCCATTTGGGGTAAATAGCTGCATTAATAGCAGGTGGTTGGGTGCAAATTATGGATTTCTCTCTTAATAAAACAACAAAATCTTGATTTAATGGACCAGGGACATCAAATCCAAGTCAGAGATATCATTGACACTTTTCAGAAGTATATAAATCATATTAGTTACCATATATCTTACATTTGTATAAGTAGGTCACTGTCTGACCTTGAATCACAGTTATTGGGGTCAAGGTTGAATTAGGTCACCATGAAGTACCGCAATGGATAATCCCAACAAATGCATGAATATCTAAGCTATCCAGTATATTGAAAGAACTCATAAATGTGATACAAAATCCATGTTTTTTCTTTTTCTTGCTCCATTTTTTCTCATATATAGGGATCATGTTAAATGCTATAGGGAAAAATTGTATCAAAGGACGGGTCAAAATGGCGATTTTAGTTAGTTTTAAAAAAAATACATATCTTTTGGTAGAATTTGAACTATTAGAGGCATATAAAATGTAAAAACATATTTAAAAAGCTTGTTTCTCACTCTAAAAGATGAATTAATGAAAATAGGGGGTCATCACTCACTTTTTCATAGTAATTTTAGCCTAAAGATGGAGAAGTAGGTGTTTTTTCATGGTTTTCGCTTCTGAAACTCACACTTTGATACAAGATAAAATATTTTTAATTTTCACCAAAAACTTAATGAGGTATCTAGAAATAATGCCCTAATTGTGTACTTTTACATGGTGAAAGAATTGTGTAGATCGGCCAACTATGAGAGACACAGCACCATTTTGAAGGTGCAAAAATAGGAAAAACTAAGTTTTTGGTCCCCAATATACGGCAATGAGCTTTACTAGTAAGTAGTGGTAGTTGCAGTCAATAGAATGGACACTTTCGCACATTATCGCCCATGCGAAAACGTCAGCATTTTTTTGATCTGAATCATATTGTCAAAACCTCGTTCAACAATATCCTTAGTACATCAATGTCTGCATCGCTTAGTCTACTAGCGGTGTAAATTCAAGCACCATACACTGTTGAACATTCAAGAAAACCTACCTTTTACGCTTGTATCAACAACAACAAGAACCCACGTGTGTTGTTGCTGCCATTTTAGTTCTGAACCTTCACACAAGATAACGCTGTCTAATCAACAGTTGCATGTTCAAACACCAGACGGCGGCACTTTCAAAATCGCGTTCCCGTCTTTCTTGGACGTGCACCACGCTCTGTCTTCCCGCCCTTTCTCACCCCTCGCGGCCGGATAACACAGACACAGTTTGGCCTCAGCCAGGGGAATATGGTGGGCCTCCGGTAGAGGACGTGGGAAGGGCAACTTTTACGTTATGAACGTACATATACACCCCGGGGGAGGGGCACTCCCTATTTATTTTATGTCAATAACTTCTTCCCATAGGTTTAAAGGGGCCCTGGCATGGTAATGCATGCCCGCATTAAAAAGTCACGTGATCACCCACTGACCAATCAGGGCGTCGTGATTTTCCCGCTGGTTCCCGCGATTTTATGATCACTGTTTGAATCGGTACCCATGTTGTTAATTTTCCATGCCAGCCCCCCTTTAACGTTGAAACGCCGATCGCCACACCCCCAGTGGCGTAACGTGTGCCGATCCACCACAGCGGCCAATCCGGTACCGTAGCCTCGTTCCGGGCGCATGCAAACATTCAAAATAACGGACCACCGCTCGTATGGGGAACTACGGTAACGGATTTTGATAATTTTTCCTTATTTAAACCCTCTAAAAACATAAAATAAATATAGAACTAAACTCCCCTGGTGTCCTTGGTGGCCGATCCACCCCTTGGGGGGGGTCCTCCCCCCTCGTGGTGGATCGGCCACCTCGTCCACCACGGTCGTTTAGTTCTATTTATTATACCCACCATACGATACTGTATAGCAAATGTATGGGATCAACGTATGCCAACCATGGGGGCATATGGTCCAAATATGCAGAACAGGGGGCATACGGCTAGAGGAGGGGGCATATGACATAGGCCATGGGGCATACGGAAAAGTAGTGCCAAAGCACTGCCCTACTTTGGGATAAACTATCGCAGCGAAAAATAGTTCCACTACCCTACTACATTCCAATAAATCTTATTTATCAGCGCAAAATTCCCCTGTTGTAAAAAAATTGGACAGTTTTTATAGCTGTAAGGGGCCCCCAGTCAGCAAAGTTCGTAGACTGGGTAGAAAGGTAGCGGGTCCCCTTTGGTCCTGTCAGGGCACTGACGCAATCTACCCGGTCTACGAACAACAAGCTCACAATGCATCTTTAGATATCCAGCTGCTTATGACATTAAAAATAATAAAATAAATTCAAAATAACTGTATTTAACATTTATGGCCAGTGTAGTTCTATGACGTAGGGACAGTATCATTAGGTTTGTTTTTTTCAAATTCTATTAGATCTTGAAGGATTTTATCATGGTTTTAACCCCATCTCTAGATTTCTATTTTTATAGCTGTAAGGGGCCCCCAGTCGGCAAAGTTCGTAGACCGGGTAGAAATGTAGTGGGTCCCTAGTACCCCAACAATTCAAAAGTTGTGTTTGGGCTTCATTATACCCCCCTCCCACTAAGAATTTAATGTTTTGGTTTCTACCATGATAATCTTCATGCTTTTATTAAATCCATCTGCCAATAAAAAGGCCGCGTAGGAATGAGTCCAAGACAAGTGTACCTACAAAGGCTATCTTACAAAAGAATTCGCCATCGTTATACTCGTGACAGATGGACCCGCTACATTTCTCTCGGACTCGTTCCTACGCGGCCTTTGTATTGGCAGATGGATTTAATAAAAGCATGAACATTATCACGGTAGAAACCAAAACATTAAATTCTTAGTGGGAAGGGGGGGGGGGTATAATAAAGCCCAAACACAACTTTTGAATTGTCTGGGGCGGCATAGGAACTCGTCCTTCGGACTCGTTCCTACGCCGCCTCCGACGCATATGCTCATGAAACATACTGGTACCCCGACTCTTCAAACGTTGTGTTTGGGTTTAATGTTCTATAGTAACCATGTGCGTACCCGGTACAAGGCCCTTGACTATTATAAGTTATAACCCTCCTCGTCCTGTGTGCCCTCAATGTGTTTTCTGAAAAATCGGAACTCCCATCCTTTTCATAAGTTAACCTATTATATATTGAGAATGCAAATTTGTATTGGAAGTCCAACTGGTGAGGGGAAAAGAGCGGCTTTGGGTGACATTTAATATATGTGATAACTTGTATGGAAAGGCAGTGACTTAAATATTCCATGTAAACACTCCAATGCTGTGGTAGTCCTGAATGTTATTACCAAAGAGCCTTAATTTACATGGAGTGAGTGAGTAATAGATGTTTAACGCCATTTGACAGCTAAGGTCATATTCATGGCGAGAACGACATTACACAATTTCACAGAGGAATGTGGCGGTGCCCGCGCATATGTGCACCACACACATCCAAGGGGATAGGAAAGAGGAGATATAGACCCTTTTTAAGTGGGCTAGGGAAGCCCGTAATTTACATGGAAGAGGTTCCGAACCTGGGGGGGGGGGGCTGTTATAAGACTTCATAAAAAAAAAGAAAAAAAGAGGGGGAACTGTTAAATTGCCAAAAAAAAAAAAGAAAAAAAAAAGTGGAGGGAGCTGTGGTTTCGCAGACGTTACCACCTATCAAAGATTCAGTGCCCCCCCCCCCGAGCCGAAAACTCCACCATCCAGGAGAATACCACGGGATTAGCCTGTTAGCATTCCTCCTTGTATTCCGTGGTTGGTGCTGAAGGAGACTAGGTTAAAAACATAGAGTTTTGTTTGAGTGGGACATTCCTCATCCTTGTACCTCCCATGCACACCATTATACAGTTTTGTACCGTGATGATATAGAATATAATCTAAGATTGTAACCTTTCCATGGAGAATAGGACTAGGTCTATACAGTACATCGACCTGACGACACTGGAAGAGGGAGGAGGGCGCTAACTCGAATACTAACTCACAAATTGCCATCTATCCTATAGGGGAAAGTTGCCTTATTAGGACCCCCTAAGACTTTATTCCTGTCCAGTGATTGTTTCTATGAATTTGACTGTTAGATTTATACACTTTGTGAGGGTACCTCATAGATTTCTTGTGATAACATAAAAATCTAGGAATTTGAATTTTTCTAGTCAGGGTGTGCAATTAAAAATTAACACCTAATGGTCCAATCTAGGCACCTGGTTGCCTAAATTGGACCGGTTGGAATCCTAAATTGGACCAATGTGCATTATTGATCTCTATTTCCTTATACTTTCATTATATTGATAAATATATAAAACTAGGGAACTTTTAATATTATGATAAAACATGTCCTCTTGTTATCTCTATCAATATCATGTGAATTTGCCCTGCACTGGAGTACGAAAAAGGTTTCACTTTGATTCAATTTAGAAAACTAGGCCTACGCCTCACTGAGTGGTTCAATTTAGACCACTAAATTGGACCCAATATGAAAACTATGGTCCGATTTAGGCAACTCAAGCTGGTCTAATTTAGGCAACTTTTCATCTTTCTCATTGATAGTTTGTTTTCTAAACCCTGACAATGGTTTCTATCAAATTTCATTTTAGTCTAAAAGAATAATATGACATCTAAAAATCTGAAAGGATTTTGAACAAAAAATGTTGCCTAGCACTGCAGGAGGGCTTAACTAAGCAGTGACACAAATAAGATCAAGAGGTCCAAAAACCTTGTTTGTATTCTGCAAAAAAAAAAAAAAAAAAAAAAGAAGAAAGAAATACAAAAACTTTTGGTATAGACTGTATCCAAGAGGCCCATTAACAACATAAATAGGGGATGGATTTGGATGGGGAAAGAAGATTATTTACACTTTTACAGGTAGGGGTGGAAAGTGGGCGTTTGCGTCAGCTCGGCACCCACTACTATAATACCCCTCATATCCGTCGCGGCTTATGCCGGCTTATATACGAGGGTGGACATCTACAGCCTTACAGGCGAGGTGATTACACCATTGGTAACGTTCAACAATTACGTCACTGCTTAGGGGGTGGCGGGGGGGGGGGGTCTTTGGGTTCCTCTATATGTTCCATACAAAAACAGTAACAAGGGGGTTGGTGGGTCCTGAAAAATGTCTAAATAACAGTGACACAATTGTTGAACGTCCCCATACACGTAGAACAGAACTAAACTGCTAAAATATCAAGTCTTAACTGCACCCCATAGCTTTCCCTTATACTCAGGGTGCGTCTTATACGTGGGGTACCATGGTACATTTGTCAGCGTGAAAGTCAATATGCAATACAAAGTGCAAGTACAGTCGGCCCTGTCTACTAAATTTGGCTAAATTGTGATCGATCTCTGAGGCCTATCTCATGCTAAAAATTATATGTCTTATCAGTGGGCATTACCTCAACCAGCGAAATTCAAAATGGTGGACACACAGGACGTCCATACTAAGCCCTATAAATAGTTGTGCACTCAGTAGTCCATGTTTATCCAATGATATTTTTTACGCCCATAGTTCCCACTACGTCCGTTAGGTGGTGTATATTGACATCATCCCATGCATATCCTTTAGGAATGTAATCGGTTGACTGTAGCCCCCATGGTATAATTGTGCAGCAATCATATAACCAAAAGAGACTTAATAATAAGGGACTAAAAGGGGTTTGCTACAATACGGAGGACACTGGTGTTGTATAGTAGTTGCAATTGATAATTCAACGTAAATGATCCCACCCCCTCCCATTTCCAGTTGAACCTATATTGCACTTCATTTTCTATTGCCTGTAGCCTGTGATCGTGTTTATCTCTTTACAATGCCAGTTACTATTATGGATGAGAAGTCAAACAGGATTTCCACTATAATAAACCTTCTCTCGTGATTAAGCCAGACAAGTTAGGCAGAACAGACGCGGCTGGGGTGGGGGTGGGGGGGTCAAGATGGCAGCCCACATGGGATGAATCGTGAGAGTGGTATTGGAAGGGCAGGATGCAGTTGTGTCTGTGGTCGGTGGTAGTTGGTGTGAAGGGGATCCACCTCCAGTATAGGCCCACCCTGACACAGTAACAGACTGAGGTGTGCCAGTCACAGTCACACTCTCCCTCACACAGGACATACCACTACACTTTACAGCACCAGGCTACCACCAACTTTTCCCACTCCAGGCCCTTCCAGCCTTATATATGGATCTATCATGGCAAGATTAGATAAGGTGAGTCTTCTTATGGACTCACAATTTGCTCATCATGATAGGGGGTGTGGATGGGGGGTCCCCCATGTCACATGTCGATTTTAAGAAATTGTTATGTCACATGTCACTTGAATCCCTGTGTCCCATGTCACCTCTAAGAACCTCTCATGTCCCATGTCGATTTTAAGAAAGCACCTATGTCATGTCACTAATTTTTTGGCTCATGTCACTAAGGCCCATGTCACATGTCGATTTTAAGAAATGGCCATGTCACCATGTCGAATTTAGTGGTCCACACCCATATGATAAGTGTGAGTTATAATGCAGGGGTGTAATGCCAAAGGTGTTTATATACATGAATGTATGGACCCTTGAACTCTCTAAATATTCTGGCCATGAACCCTAGAGGTATCTATTCCTTTATCAGATTGTCAAAAGCCGTGTTTTCAAATTAAATGACATTGTTAGCTCAATCAACGACACTTAGAGCTTGATAATCAAATGTGATACCAATAAATATCGTTAGGCATAAGGGGTTATTTCAGAAAGAAATACAGCATTTTTAACACGAATTCGCCTAGCTACAGCGACAGGTTTGAGCAGTGACTGTCGCGGTGAAACTGGCTTGATGCCAAATTTATGCTGTATCTCTGTGTATTCATCTCTGACCTTCTTATATTTGTGGAAAGATATGTAAAGGCTAGATGATGATAAACATGCATATATTATATTGTATCATCATCTTATTACATGGGTAACTGTATTAAGACTTTATCCTAATTGGCCCAAATACTACTATGATGACTTTCACTTTTGAATTTGGACCGGTTTTCACAATGCACTCTAGGTATTTCGTTATCACATCCACGTTTATAGAAGCTAGCTGTCAGGGTAGCCACCATTCAACAGTTGTCTAGGTATAGTGTGTTGTATGGGAACGTTGCCCTTTTTGGGATGCTGTGTCACAGTTAGATCTACCTGCCCATCCCACCACGTGGTGGTAGAACCCACCTGGTCCACAAACCCACCAAGATCAGTGTACTACCACTAGTGCTGCCAACATGTAAAAATCACTGGCGATTGTAATCAAAAGATAATCTGAATCTAATAACTTCTCCTCGTCCTTTTACATGTACATGCATAGGCATCGGTTATAAGGATGCAGAAAGACAGTTTTGCCACAGACCAGAGCTGCAAAGGAAATTTATTTCTGCCACTGTTACCACACAGCTGGCATGATTCTCATGTGCCACTTCTAAAGAGATAGCAATTTCTCCTTTTTCAAACAAAGAAGAACATCCTTGTTCATATTCTGTATAAGGATAGAGCAGAGGTTATACCCTTGTTTACAAATTTTTTCACAACTTATCTCTTCCCTGTATGAACTTCCAATTAATACTCATGCAGATTTAATAGACTCTTGATGAAAACGTGAAATTATATGAAATTCCTGTAAGCTTTTAGTCCATCAAAAATAACATCACATACATTAAAATGACCCTTTCGTCACACCTTTTTTTGGCCATTTTCAACACCCCCCAAACCCCCTGTCACACTTTGTCACACTCAGCCAACATTCCCCTCAAGATAAGGGGTCCTTTACAAACATAGGGTTCCTCTTGTTGATGCCATGGTCTAGACACAGTGTTGAGTAATTAGCTGAATCTACGCCTTAGACATTAGGCATGACCCCACCCGGGCCTGTTTGATCCCCAATCATTGCCCAATTACCCATGAATAGAACTACCCAGAACCCCTATTATGTTCATCTGTCACAGGTACATGGTAGCTACATGGACTGCCTCACCTCTGCCATTACAGTGATAGCCTTCTGTAGTTCCCTTCTAGTTAAAATATTTAGTTTGTTTCATGTGATGTTTTTAGTATGAGCCTTAAAATTAATTTTTGAAATGTGACGTCACACTATGATTGACATCCCCCTGTCACACTTTGTGGATGCATGTGTGTCGCTGCAAATGATATCAAAAACGGATTGTTATCATTGGCACTCACTTTAAACCAATTTACTAGTGTAATAAGCGTGTACACTTAGAACATACTGGTGGTTGTGTACAGGGGTGGAACTAAATAGACTGGGCCACTTGCCAACACTGGGGGGATTTAACCATTTATGTAGAATTTCTGTCAAGGAACTTGGGGAACGGAGACAGAAAAAAGTATGAGACTGGAAAAGCAGAGTATTCAGATAGCAGCGGAAACAGATAGATTGATATGGTAAAGACATATGAGAGATGTGGGGTAGGGTGGAGGAGGCAGATAAGGAGTAGAAACAGACTGAATTATGAGATACAGTGAGCGATATGGCGCTGAGATGAGTGTGATTTGAATATTGTCCCAAGTATAGGTGGCAATAGGTGGCCAACCGGTGGCCTTTTATACCAGTGGGTGGGGAATTACAGATGAGAAGTGAAAGTGATTACAGTAAGAAAAGTCCCAGGTAAAAGAATGATATCATGCATCTGTGTCTGATCCTCTACTGCCCAGGTGTGTAACTTCATTAATGAGTTTCCAGGTGAGTCTGCATATCCCCTCTATGGTGTATTCAGGTGTGAATCAGCAGGTGTGGCTGTGGTATCAAGCTAGGTTACCTAGTACAGGTGCTTACTAATGTAACACCAGGAAGAGATAGGGTAACAGATTCACCTCCTGAGTCACTGGTATCTAACACATACTACTCACTGAGGTTCACTTTCTTCAGTAGATGCAGACCTAGAGTGTGTTGTTGGCAAGAAACCCATGGTCATCCTACATGACAATAGTAGGATGACCCTGGGTCATCCTACCATTGAGAACCATAGCCAAGCAATACAGAGTCATAAACATGCTACTCACAATTTATGGGAACCCAGTGGGCGCAGAACATTGAATCTACGTTTATAACTGATTGGGTAACGATGATCAGTCGACTGTCAATATTGATTTAAGGTTCTGTGTTCACCTTTCATAATAAGCTCTCATAGTTGCATGACAATACTGTCAATGGATAGAGCTTTGTGCGATGGAGTGAATTGTAGATTAGGCCTACATGATAGCGGACACTTTGCTGGCATACAGACGGCAATAATCCATGATGACATTGTGTGGCTAGTTCATTGCTTCCCTCTCTCATCGGAAGCTATAAATATATTCTGGCTGAATTATGCCACTTTAAACACTGCCCAATCTCACAGACCCGCATGTGATCCCTGTACCTCAAGCAGACAGGTGAAAATCTGCGTGTATATACATGACGCATAACCTCGGAAATTGTTTAAATTGAATTTTTTTATAGATACTGCTGATACAAGATAAATATCAGGTCAACTGAATTATTGTTGCACACCTGGTGACTTACGAATTTAGAAGAAAGCCCATGGATTAATAACATTAATTTTATACCAATTAAAAGTATAATTATAATTATAAAATTATGGTTCAGGAGCCGTGCCAAGAAATAGACGTACATGCACTTCTTCCTCTCTGTTTTCAACCCATATCCATATAAGGACTGTTAGTACACATTCCACACCTTCTATAGTTTAGTGGTTAACCTCCATCCCACCTTTGATGTATTTCCTCATACTTATAATAGGTGGGTGGAGGGGGAGATGCTACATTTTGTACTTTAAGTGCATATCCTTATACACAAGTGTTAATCCCATCTACCTTTCCACTTATATTCTTATCAATGAAATGCTGATAACCATGTGTGCTATGCTCAATTCCCAGTAGGTGTTGAGTGGGGTGCGTGGGGACGTCTGGGGAGTTATCTGGGAGGAATTTCAAGTAGTTGATGGTGCTTCCTGTGGTTATGATGGCCATGATATGAGTGTCAATACAGTGAAGTGAAGAATGTGTGTGTGTACATACAGGGTGGTATTGTTGACGTACAGAGACGCTTATAGGTCACATATTTGTGGTGACAGTGGTCGTCATGGTCTACCGGATCTTTCCTTTTATACACTGGAGGAGTTCTCCAGAAAATTGCTGAGGATAAGATAAATGTGTTATTATTAGGTCACCAATTTGTGTGCATATCTGTACATTAGTGCGGACGGTAACTACGGAACATAGCAAGTTCCCAAGGTAACCTATCACGTGCAAGTGGCCAGCGCCATTTTCCCCGGGGGACACTTTTCCCACCCTCCAGCACTATGCCCAATAACGAACATCTAAATCCTCCAAAAATAGAAAGTCTATGGCTAAGCTATCCCGACAGTATAATTTAATGACAGAGAAGATGAAACTGTGTGAAAGAATAATAGATTATAAGGCAGTATTATGGCAGTTCTAGTCATTTCAAATATGTGTAGAGGCCCAGTGTAGAGTTTTTATTATGGTACGTGATGGGGAGCAAAGAATGCAGAGCACCAATTTGTCCCCGGCATCCGGTGTCCCGACGTCGGCACGTTACCAAGGTTACCAGACTTTTCGTCTCGACGAATGGGAAGGTCCTCTCTTCATTAAGCTAACATAGTGGCTAACATAGTTAGCTTAATGAAGGGCCTCTCTTCATTAAGCTAACATAGACATTTCTCATAGTTCTTTTTACCCTATATATAAAGAGGCATTAGTTAGTCGCCGGTCTCCAACCCATTAAGTTAAGCTTGGCTGCTAGCCAGGAACAGATAAACCA
The DNA here is from genome assembly GCA_949317995.1 of Acholoe squamosa. Lineage (NCBI taxonomy): Eukaryota > Metazoa > Annelida > Polychaeta > Phyllodocida > Polynoidae > Acholoe > Acholoe squamosa. The sequence continues at coordinate 43,737,566 of OX439038.1, forward strand.
AAAGAGGCTAGATAAAAGTAGGGTAGGAGGGGGTAAGAGGCCCTTTAGGGTAAAAGGCCCTTTAGCCCTCATAACCAAGGTACTAGTTGTATGCAGCCATTTAGCACTTGGAAGTAAGGATAACTTCAAGGAGATCTCTTTTGTAGGTTTTCATTATGATTGGATGAGAAAAAGTTAACTTATCAGACATCTAAAATTTTATAGCTGTTAAGATCATCATGCTCAATTTGAGATAATTAGAAATAAAAGGATCCTGAAATTTGCATGGATTTTTGGGTAGCAAGTTAAATGGGTTAAAAGTATTAAGTGAGGTTTTATTAGATAAAGGGTTGTAGGGTAGGTCATAAAGATATATTTTTTTTACCTTACACTTTGTTCCAATACCTACATGGGCTTTTGAGATGAACCTTATCTTATCATCAGATCCATGGGCCTTTTGCCCCATCGTTTTGGGCCTTTTACCCCAGCCTTTCAACCTACGGGGCAAAATGCCCCACTTTTTGTCAAGCATTCTACTGTAATCTCCAGCGTATAAGGCACGTCTTATACGGGGACTTTTAGTTCTCAAGGGATCCACAAGGAGGACACCAAGACCTTTCTCTTGATATCTTACATGCCCCCTTGGTCAAAATAGGACATAAGGGGTGGCCCAAGCTACACATAGGTTTTTGAATTTTGAAAATTCATTCAGTAAAACCAAAGTTATGAATTTTTCTTTTTTTTTTGAGAATTTTCCAAAACTCTAGGTGCGCCTTATACGCGGGCTGTGCCTTATATGCGGGAATACCAGTATTCCATAAGGCTAGGCTGACAACCTATTTCACAAGTATGATACATTGTTCCATCTCTTGATTGGTATGAAAAATATGCATTAATTAGAGATTATTCTCTTAGAACCTGTTCAGTTACATGCTATTAGGGTATTTTAGCTTATCCTACCCTATCACCCCTTGGACTTCGATATGAATTATCGAAAATGCTACTTTAGGTGATTTAGAATGTCCAAATCTCAGCAGTAGTTCATGAATATTAACTTTAGCTTTTTTTTAATGAAAAGAATCTAAATGGAGCTTTTATTCCAATTATGATCCTCTTTATTGTGCATGTGGGCCTTTTATCCCAAAGGTTGTGGGCCTTTTACCCCAGCATCCACTTTTTTCATACATGATTTTGTAACAATCTATGGGGCAGAGCTGACAAGCTTTTGCGAATGAAGAAAATATCATTCCATCCTTTGATTAATGAAAAAAGTATTCTGGAGGCAGCCATGAATTTCTTATGAATGACACATTTGTAAATTAAGGGCGTCTTACCCCACCCTACCCTAGGCTAGATCTAAGTAATTTTTTTCAAAGTTTAATAACTCGATTTCCCCCCAAGTTTTTTAGCGCCTCCCACGCCGCGTAGCGGCGGTACCGCGAAGCGGTACGGGAGCGCGCTATGATGATTTCATTTGCCCCATGTGATGAGGTCTCACAATACAAAATAACAGTGGGAGGCGTTTTTTTACGCGGTCACAACGGCATTTCTTGTTAAGGACTTTAATATTTTGAGGTACCCCTATATTTCAATATTTCTCGTGACCAAACAAATCCTATCATGATTCAAATGCAATTAAAAGCAAAATAGCATTTTGTACAATAATTTCTAGTCTCATTGCATGACAACGAGGTGTAGGCCATTTTTTAGCGCCTCCCCATGCCACATAGCGGCGGTCCCGCAAAGCGGGACGGGAGTCGCTATGATGATTGCATTTCCACCATGTGATGAGGTGTCACAATACAGAATCCCCAAACTAAATTCCCTCGTATGCAAGAAATAAAAAAACCGCATTTCTTGTTAAAAAGCCATTTTGAACTCATTTAATGTGCAATTAAAATAAGTAAAATCAAACTAGATCATGCATAAAAACTATGTCATATTTATGCTATACATCCATGCCATCAGCTCTAGAAATAAAATGTTCAAAAGACGTAAAAGTACCGAGATACTTGACCCTAAAGTTCTGAATTGAGGTCTTCTGAGAGAATCTGCTTGGAGAGTAGTGTTGTCAGCAAGATTTATGACGCAACATCACATCACTTAGCAACGTCATGTTACATGGCAACGTCACGGTAGTCTCTTATTATAGGCCTATTAGAAGCTATTGCAGCACTCTCTAGTGCCGAAGGCACTAGTAATCAGACTAATAGACCCTTTATCCATCAAAGGGCTATGGACTAAAGCTTCGCTGGTGTTAACAATTGTCACATATACAGAATCTTTCTATCAAGTAGATTACCAATGTAAGTATCATTGCATTCTCAGGCTCCATCACTTGAAAATAATATTTTTTTGATTCTAGCGGCCATCATCATGCTAATTTAAACTTTGAGATACTGCACTTCAAAGATTAGGTTCGATGTTAATAATTCATCTTCCCGGGGTTCAAAATACTACAATGATCTCACACAGGGTGCTACAATAATGATACACCTCCATTTAGAACTAGAGCTCCTGTGGATGTGTACAAACTAGAATGTCCTATAAGGTATATGTGTGACTAGGTTAGTATAGGGTGCTCAGAGTCAGCAGGGCATGAACACCCTGAGCAACCACTAATAATGTAATGGTATGCAGCACTTGATCAAAGTAATCCGTCTTAAACTCTCTGGTGGCTGTCTACAGGTCTAAAGGGATCAGGAAGTAATTATCAGAATTAGCATCTCTTACATTTAATGCATGACCAATGTTGATCGTAATAATGAGTTAATTCATTTTGATGCAGGGTTCACCGTTTTGGTAATGGGTAGGCTAAATCGATTGTACAGATCTATCATCATTGGGTTAAAGGACTGGTAAACTTGGCCTTGTCATGTCGATCAGCTGCCTACTGAGTCTGTATCCACTTAAAAGCTTCGCATACCCACCGCAAAATCTTATCTGGCAACAAAACCAAATGATTAATAAGATATACAAAGGAGAAGAAATGCGTACACAATGTTGTGTGTAGGTGAGTAAATGAGTAAACGTTGCCACCCTTCCTGTGGGTGGGGGGGGGGGGCACAGTGAGACGTGACTAAACGATAGTAGGTCTTTACGAGAGTAGGAAGCCACCTCATCAGGGTGAACTTCGGCAGGGACCTTCAAAAGTAGTGATCAAAGAGCATAGAAATCAACTATTAAATGGTTACCTGAGGCACCATGAATTTAAGTGAATAAATCTCTACTTTCTTAAGGAGAGAAGGCAGAGGACTTGAGAAGATTTCTTTTACAATTTATAAGCAGCTTTACATGTGATGGTAATCTAGGATCTTTTAGTAGCCCAAACTTTGTACTTGAAGCAGAATGCATGGGCCCTTAGACCTCAGGCATTTTCACACATTTTTCAGAATGATGTATATTCAGACATTCTCCACATAAGAACGTCATTTCTAGGCCTACTTTTCCCAATGTGGCTACATGAAGAGTAGAGCCCTATGCATATCATACAATACCTGGAGAGTGCTGTTGGGGTTATGGTCTGGATCCTGGAGTTAACATGGGGGTTAAGGATCATACTCAGTGCCTCCTGATCCTAAAATGGTAACAAGACGCGGGGGTGGAAGCATGTAAACACGACGTCCACATGAACAATGTGTCAGTTCTGAGAAGTCTGTGAGGGGACAGTGGTGGGTTGCAGTGGTGGTGTAGGAGCTATATTATAGCGACATGTATGTGTATGTGTACAGTAGTAGACACCCACAGGAGGAGATAGCTCCCTGTCATGGTAATAGGCACAGGAGGAGGATGAGGAGCAGGAGGGACCACTGGGATTCTAAGGCACATTGTTCCTATGAGGTTGGTTCGGTTGGTTAAAATTATTCAGTTATCAAATTTTCTTTTTATAACATGCTGTTGGGGCGGCATTACTTATACTGGTTGACCATTCATCAGTATAATATGGTTTCAAGACACCCTAACTCTGTGAGAAAAATAGCTATCGCGTTTTACTTGTATATATGATAGGGATATGATGATACGATCTATGCACACATCTATATATGACAGGATCTGCGAGAAGGGTCCTTAGTGCAGGGTGCAAGGTCCCTATTCCCAGTATATGCCACATATACAAAGTCTCTCAGGCCTGTAGGAAACCAGAGGGAGAAATAGGCAATCCAGAAGATGGTTTTATTGAGTTTGGACCAGTCCTTATGTGCCAGAAGTCGAAAGGGAGGAGGGCTAGGGGGATCTGTGTCATTGTTCGTGAGGTCTTGGATCTCACAGGATTAGCTTTCAATAAGGACACCACATGGGTTGGATGCTAAAAATAGACAACTCACGATAGGACAAGGAACCTGTTAAAAAGCCATATGTATATATATATATATATATATATATATATATATATATATATATATATATATATATATATATATATATGTTCAGGGCCAGAACAGGGGCTGTTGTGGCACATGTCACCAAAGTGCAATAGTTCTTCATATTCATAATACCTTAAACACCAGCACTGAAAACGCCAATGACGTTATCAAGCAATATAAACTTAATACCATGGCGTCAGCAGTGTGAGCGTTTAAAGATGATTTTTGTATGACATTATGCTTATACTGTACAATAAAATGTCTTTATGTCACCACTGCACCAGGCCTGCGATGGTATCTTCAAAATTTATAAATCCCCAATACAATGTCCTCCAAGTGCCTACGACATTTAACTCCATGGATGACCTTACTTTGACCGGTCGTGTATGTGTGTGTGCACAAACCTTTCATGGATTTCCATATAATGTATACACGTATTTAATAGGACCTCTGGAGTAGCCTTACTATTGCCCTTACATTGGCTCAGAGCAAGCGTTTGCTCAGAGCAAACGTTTGTATAGAACTTCCACTTTGTGGAAGACACCCGGCGTCCTGGAAGGAGACCCGGATACCTAAAGGTTATCCTCCATAATTGACGTATTACATAGCTAATGGCAGATATAATACCCATTGCAACCAAAGAGTGTGGGTAAATTTCATTACATCACCCCTATATCGTTACGACCTACGTTGAAGTGTGGTTGAAGGAGAATTTAAATAATGCCTGTGACATAGTTTGGACAGGTTTACATAGGGCTTGAATAGGACATATATGATGCATATTTATTATATATGATATAATCATTATGCAGTCACCATTTCACTTATCATGTGAGATGTGACATAGGCATACATCACCATCCAGGGGTATAAATCCTATTTGGGCTGACTGATACTGTACACAGATCTGTATATTTAACTCTATAGTGTTTACGTGGACAGCAATGGGAAAATCAACTTTGAACATGAAGTCATAAGTTTTCCAATGATGTATCACATTAGTTGATACCTTGAAAGTTTTTTTTGAGAAATGGCGTTATAGACATTGTGCCCATCATACTGTTTTGATTTAAAAATAGGGTGAATGGCTGTTTACCCTTGAATGCCATTCCACAAAATATTTAAAAGATCCTCACACACACAACAAAAGATTAGTCAAAGTAAAAATTAAAATTTATCTGTTCATTTTCTAACCACCAACTCCTCCTTTCCTTGCACAGGTGCTCACATGTCGTGTAATTACATCTGGCTTCTTTGTAACGATATCGTATATATATATACACATGGAAGGAGTAGAAGAACTGTTTCATATGATCATTAATTTAATATATATATATATATATATATATATATATATATATATATATATATATATATATATATATATGTATACCAGAATATTGTGTGGTTGGAAGTTGACATTTCCAGTAAAACTGAGTAATCATCTTTGGTTTAAAATCGGCCCCCTCCTCGCACCAGCTATGGTCCGTAGGCCTACTATGATAAGAGGCATCGACAGTGCAAGAATATCAGCTCTTACTAACATCATGCCAGTACCGTTTTGAGCTTTTCATTTTGACAATAATTGTTGTGTTTTTATCTAACGGTCCCAATGGCAGCAACATGCTGTAGGATAAGATTTCTGGCTGTACAGCCCCATGTTTGTTTTCCCTTGGATTGACTGTTAAACTTAAAGGACCTTTGTCTCTTCCTGTCCACATAGGTAACCCGAAATACGACAATGATACTAGGTCCTGTTGTTAATTATACCCAAGCTGCACATGTCCAATATTCAAAAATTATATATTTAATTTTCAGCAAACTCCATCCAAGATGGCTGGGCATCAGAACAGTGGCAGCACCTATCAACCTCCCAATCATCCACAGCCACAGCAGCATCATCACAGTGCTGCCACCTATACACATCCTGCTGCACCAGCCGCTGCTGCTGCTACTACACCACCTACTGCCCAAGAGGGGAATCACGCCCGTGTAAGGAGCTATGACTCTTTCAAGAGGATCATAGAGGGACCAACTTATCACCCCTGTCACAGCAGGGAAAGTAGTCAGGCCTCCACAGGCAGTGGTGATAATAGATCACCCAGGAAATCGGGACATTCTCACACAGGGTCAAGAGATTCTGCTAATAGTTTAACACCAGGGAAAACACCTCCTCAGTACTATAGCCCTGGGAAGGCATCAAATGCCGCTCATGGTGAGACATTTATAAATGGAGGCAATGGTAATCCAGGCTATGTAGAATATGGACAACCTGGAAATAGTAGACAGGAACAGAATAGTTATACACAGATCCCTAGGTACCAGGGCAGTGGATACCCTCGAACTGAAACAGTTCCACCCAAACCTGTCAACCTCCAAGTAAATAGAGATACCTATTCGAATTACCACCAACCCAAAGCTGGTCCTAGAGTCTTCAATGAAAATGATCTCAGTAACAAATTTGAAGGTGATTTGCCCAGTGTTCACCAGACAAGGAGGGATGGAAGTGGAGACATATCCTACCCTTACCCACCACCACCAGCCATACCAGAGAGACAGGGTTACCGTCATCCACCCAGCTACCATAGTCATCTTCGTACCCATCCTAGGCCTGAGCCAGATGGAGAAGACTCTAACTCAGCTCCTCACCCCACCCATGACCCACCACCCTACCACTCAAACCACCATCGCCAACACCACCATACAAGAATCTCAGATCGACCTAGAGAAACATCTCCTTCTAGAACCTCCAGACCTAGGCTACAGAGACAACATGGGGTACATGTCACAGAGGAGGTACCTGTAGCTTATAAACCTAGGCCAAAAACTGAGTATTTAGATAGGACAGGGGTTTATGAGGAGCCCCCTGTACTGATGAGAGACAGAACTGGTAGAGATGTGATAGGGTATGTGAATAGTGCCTTTATTGAGGAGATTTCACCTGATTTAGGTTTATCACATGGGGGAAATGGCCGCAGTAGCAGCCCAAAGGATGTTACCCCAGAACAAAGACACCATCACCATCAAGAGCAAAGTGAGAATTCTATTAGTAATGCTCATAATTATACCAGACCCTCATCCAACATGCCTATGGGAAGTGAAAGTCAAGGCTATGAACCATCATCTCATACTGTTAGGGTACAAGTTGAGGGCCCCTTTCAGAGAGATCCTATGAAGAAAACAGTAGGTGAGGCTAGGCAGGAAAAGGAGGAACAAGTCCAAATGAGGCGCCATTATGTGCAACATAAACACAGATCTGATGCCAATAGACAGCATTCTGAGAATACAAACCGGTTTAGGTTTTCGCATCTAGGCCTAGAATCTAATTCCCATAGCAGACCCTATGTAAGGGTCTCAAGCCCAGTCCAATTACAAAACTCTGATATTAAGTCCACCAATGCTGCCAAACCAATGTCTTCTTCAGTCGCCAAAAGGTCTAGTCAACCACCACTTAGGCCCCTTTCAGTATCTCCAGACAGGAAACGACAAAGACGCTTCAATCAGAGTGAAATCCAACATAGTGGAGTACAACCTGAAGTTGGATTACAAAGCTTTGTGCAGAGAGACGCTGACAGTAAGTCTTCAGAAGCAGCCATCATGGTGCACATGGTGCCCCCTAGTGAGAGGGAGCGGAAAACCTCAGGTACAACGTCACCAGTTATTATCAATGTTGGTGAAATGACGTGGGAACGTCTTAAACGTCAGGTTAGCAAGAAGAATGTGTACGTTGTCCAGCAAAAGGAGGAGGTGAAGGTGACAACAGAATCGAGCTCACGGTCACACAGTAAACCCCGGACACATTTCACACTTTCACTATTCACCATGTGCTTTTGTCTTTCACCACTAGGGTTCATCGCCATGATCTTTGCTGGTAAGTGGGAATTTCACCATATAATTATGCATGATGTTGGAAATAAAGGGTAAATATTAAAAAAAAAGGTAGAAACAAAAGTATGGGTAAAATACTTTCAAAAAGTATCTTGATAAATTCAATACGGATTTCTGAATTTGTACATTTGTAACAATAACAACTGTGTCACCCCTCTTTATGAAGTAATTCTAGCTTTCTGGAGGCTGTTTCCAAAATGTTGAAGTCACTTCTGTCGGAGGTGCACTTCCAAAAATGGAAGTCACTCACCTTTGGTAGGTCACTTCTCTCTCGTGTTCCCAAAATTGCTTCCCAAGGAACTTGGTCTAGAAGTTGTCCAGGAGAGAAAAAAACCTCCATGTAGAGGGACCTCCTCTAGGAAGGCACTCAGGTGTGACCAAGCAAGAAATCACTTGGATGGCTTTTGCAACACAGTCTGATTCAAAGGGAAGTGACTATATATTCAGCGTAGGGTCGGTAGTGCCTTCTGAAGGGTGCGATAGAGCATGGAACTGTGAAGAAAAGTACCATGAGAGTATACTTCATAACCTTTTGAATCCAGCCTCCTGTACACCATATAGAATCTACTAGCAACACTGGGCGAAAGATGCCAAGTTTACTGGGCCTAAGGACAGTGTGGCCTATGAAAATACCATCTTAAACATTATTGACTTCTCTAATGATTCTGATGTTTATTTTCAGTGTGTTCGGCCTCTGCATACAAGGATAAACAGCCTGACTCGGGTCGATGTCTCAGTAAAGTAGCTCTGGTTCTCAGTATCATCGGAATCATTGGGTCTCTAGCAACTGCTGCCATCTTGATCTGGACAAACACTCTCCCCATGATAGGGCGCTACAGTGAACCGGAGGGAAACTGATTCCATTCAAATATTCTGAGGTTTCGGAAGTTCAATTTCTTGGTTTTGGGCTACAGCATCCTTTATAAAATGTGATTTCCTATACCCAAGTTTCATATACAGGTAATACATTTTGATGGTATTTTCAGCCATTTGGTTACTGCCTTAGAAAGCCATTACCACAGGATTTATTTCTTTTTACCTATTTCTATTCTTTTACGAAATGCACGAAAGGCAGCACTGTCTCCCGTAATTCCATATGAGGAATTGGTGCTATTGAGAAATGTACACAAATGGAACATCGGTACAGATTTGATCAGAGAAGAAATTGAGAGGTTGCAGAATTTGAACCGCCTGAGAGAAAGAAAGAGACTGTAATTCACATATTTAATTCACAGATTTGAAGACTATAGTCAAAAGGATTCGCTAAAGTTGATTAATTGTCCAATGTACCCTGCCCAGACTGGATGGAAGTTAATAATGTCAGATCTTCAATCTTTTCAATGAGTTTTATTTTTGTGTGTGTGAAAAATATAAATTTTCGCTTTGGCAAAGAATAGGTTCGATACATGGGTCAGAAAGTAACATTATATTTGAGATTAAGTAGGCTTATCTTGATCATCACACAATAGTCAATGACTTGATTCACCTCGATGATTGCTCTCAGAAAGCTAATTATAACCAAAACGCTAAATCGCTATTGTGATAACCAATATCATGGTCTCAAGAACGTGATACCCATAGGACTGCCCCTCGTTAATGTTAAATGTTCTCACTTGTAAAGTGGATGAACAGCTTAACTGTATGCAATTATGATATAAATTCCAAGTATATCCCAGTACTGAATATTATGAAATTTATTTATATCGACCTGTCATTTATTTATATCGACCACCAAAGGTGTCATTCTGCTTACTGTGATCATCAACGTAATAAACCTGTTATACAAAATAAACACTTATTGAATTTTGGGTTTTTTGTACTTAAACTCTTTATGCTGGAATTATATTTGTAATTTGGAACATCCATATACACGTTAATGCAGATAGCATTGCTTACTCATGAATATTTTCCTGGGTATCATCCACACATTCCAATGTTGATCATTAATTTTCTCCAGGCCCTCCATCAGTGGCATCAGGCATTCTCGCCACTTTGACATAGGCCTACAAATTTTTTGATGGGAATATGAACAGGCATAAATCATTTTATGAGAGATTGTTGTTGAATAGAGACTGGTGACACCGATGGTACGGATTGTGTCAAACGCAACACACATTTAAGGTTCATCAAAACATTTATTCGATCAGTCTATTGGTCTACACTTATTGTGATACGACAGTAATAAATACACTCTAAAGTAGGTCAGTGATAATGGAACAGCCATTGAACAAAATTAAGTACATGTATGGCCAACATTCAATTGATGTCAATTAGATGAAACGTAGAATGTTCCTATGTCTATTCCTCACTAGGGTCCTGACTAGATGCATTAACATACTCACACATTGGTGAAAACGTCCAACATATGATATAAGAAGGATACCTATTCCTAGCACTTTGAACCTAAATAGAATAACAGCAAAATCAACAGTTTCCTTGCTTCTCCAATAATATTCGATCGACAGGATATTCAACTGAATGAGGAAGGGGTAATACAATTAGCAATATCGAATCATACAAAAAAAAAAATAATAATCTGTGCTATGCTTTCAACCTCTTCCAGTCTCAACACCCGTGTCTTGCAAAAAAAAAAAAAAAAAAAAAAAAAAAAAGGAGAGAAGAAGAGGAAGAAAAAGGAAGAAAGAGGTGGTAAAGTTGATTAATGGATTGATCTTTGTACCCCTCCTCCATTTAATATATGACATATGAAGCTCTGTGCAGACGACTAGAAAATGTTTTGGTTGATCTAATAAGTTTACAAAAGTAAATTAGTTCCGCAATATATCTATACTCAGCTGCTTCTTCATTTTCTTTTTGCAATATATGGCGTGAAATATTGTCTAAACACAAGCTAACTACCCTTTCAAAATCAGCTATACATAATTACACTCTCTCACATACTTCAAACCTGACTCTATATATACATTTAACACTTGAGACACATCACGCATACACACATGTGATCGGAATCATCGATAATATACACTTACAATTGAAAATTATTACAGACCAAACAGATAACCATCTTCAAACATATTCGTTGGCTCTGAAGATTTTGTATAAATTCACATTATCTACTTAAATTATTATTTACATCAACCTGTGTGATTGTATCCTTGTAAAATTGCATATCCCGATGAATGTCATCTTTTCATGGACAATGGATGTAGTGCTTGGTCGGAGACTATTTCTCATCTTTGCAATTGAGAAGGTTTTTATCTGGACTTACACCACTAGCTCTGTATGAAATATGAACGATGTCCTTTGTTCTCTGTGTCCGCTGTGGTATAAATAGTGGATAATTATAGTCACTTTAAAACCCATTTAAAGGTTTGGGGTGCATTAATCGCAGCTACCTCTTAGAATGACAGACGGTCTGAATCATGTCTTTGGTCTGTATTCAACTGTTATGCAACTTCTTGCGATATGCATAACCCTTATCAGTGCCGGAACTGTAAACCCATTCACCTTCTTATTGCCTATATAACATAAATTTAGGATAGGCTGGACCAGAAGCTCAACCAATGAGTATATTATTCTATTCATTGCACATTTCTACCCTTCACGTCTGCATCCCGTTACATGCAAACTTGATACTACTCGTCATCCGCCTCACATCTGCCTTAACAAGGCATATTTCCCTCCTTATATGCAATGCTTGTATTACGTGGCTTACCATGCCTAATAAAGAAGATCATTATTGTGGTCAACCAGAAATAGACAGTGTGTTAAGAGAGCAGGTCTCTTAAGGCAAAGGCATCCTATAGCCCATCTTATCTATCTAAACAAACGGTCTCTCTCAGAAACCTCATTTCCCCTTGTAGGTTCGCATGTACTGAGAGGTCTGTCTGAGGAGGGTCCATAAATCCGGAGCACTAAGGCCTCCAGTAGGAATGAAGAAATATCAGTGATTGTCTGGGGAGTGGTCTCTGGAATGCTGGTGCAGCAGGGCTGTGCTGCTGTGTACTGGAGTGTCCTCCAGGTGTTCTGCTGTACCCCCGGAGGAGGAGGAAGTAGAGTTAGTGTTAACTCCAGCATCCTCAGGTAGGCACCCAGCCTGAAGCACAGACTGGACCTCTAAACAGATCTCCTCCCTATTATCGCCCGCTATCAGAGGCTGATCTGCACCACAGCCACTAGGGGGCGCGCGGTTGTGTCGGACAATGGCGCCACCTTTATGTGATGCAGGCAAAGTAAGGTCTGACTTTTCCTGAGGTGCTGCACTAATGGAGGGGGTACTGGTGCCACCACAGTGCTTTTGTTGAAGTAAATGTTCTTCCTCTCTGCACTGTTGTGAATGTGAGGGAGTTGGTGTGGCTGATGAGGATGAAGGTAATGCCTGTTTTTCCTGATCTGGTACCTCCTGATAGGCCACTCTCCCTTGTCTGTCTGTTCTTATCTCTATAACAAATGGATTATCCTGCCCTGGACCTGCCTTATCACCACACATTTTCCCCCGGAAGCGCCGGTCGCGGCGGAAGTGGCGACAACAGAGAAGGACAAGAAGGATTGTAAACAGGCCCAGAAGGATGGAGCCCACAGTAAGGACAAGTGTACGGCGTGAGATGTGATTGGAAGGGTGGACAGTCACAACACCGACACCTGGAAATATAAGCAAACAAACACATATACAAAGTGATAGGGCCACTGTGTTTCCAGTAACATGATCCAAATGTTCAGGGTCGGTAGGTCGGATTTCTTTTTGATTTTTCTTTTTTTACATTTATATAGGAAATGTTAGGGCACATATCAATGGATGTATCAAATTCTTTGCTCTCATTATAAATTAATGATGGGAAGATGACAACTGTGAGAGAGGGGAAGAACACAAAAGGGATAAATCCTCAAAATCCTCAAAAAGTAATGAAAAATTTCTTTAATATATGAAAATATGAGACAAAATTCTTCAAAACCAAAAAAATAAATTGTTTTGCCCCTGTTTTGCTAGGGTCGGTTGGGTTACTGGAAACAAACCTTTTTTAATTTGGCCTAGTCAAATAGTGGTCCATAAAGACAAAAGAAAAAATGGTAGTAAGGGCAGTGATCTTCCCTGAAAGTTTGCATAAGAGCTGTAAGTTCATAATCTTAAATTCTTGGCATAAATTTACTTATTCATGGGGTAACATCCAAATTCGAATTTAAGAGAAATATAACAGCTCAGTGTTAAAACATCTGATCGATACAGTTTACTTACTCACATATTAGGCACTTACATTGTGAGATATTGAAGGCCCCGGGCTGGGAGTAGGTGCCAGCGGGGCACTGTTTACAGGATTCTTGGCCCTCTAAGTCCTGGTAGCCGCCTGCTGGACAGTCCACACAATAGGTGCTGTCCTTAGAGTGGAAGGTACCCACCGGACACAGTACTGAAATATCAAATAAAGAATAAGTTAGGAACTTATTTTAAGTTGCCGCACCAGTGACAGTTAAGTCCTATAGCTTCTTGGGATATCACCCCAGGCGAGTTAACTTAAAGCTGGTATATTTTTTTTTCCACATTTGTTAAAGATCGTATCCCAGCTAAAATTTTATCATTTTTCAGTCATACCTTATTCATAAGGGATATCACTGCCTAAAACCATTCCCCAACTTTTAGAACAATTTTCAGTGTTTCTCAGCTTGAAATATGCATAATTAGACTCAGAAGTTTTACTGTAGGTCGACACTAAAACCAACGGATAACATAGAACAGAGTCAGTGTTTTGATTGGTCTGTAGTATAAGTTCCTTCATGGCCCATTAGTGGCACCTTGTGACAAAACAATGTACTGTTTTCAATGCCTTGAATTGGGCTATCAGGGTAGAGGGTAAGCTGGTGGAGCCCCCTTATGTTATACTATATCAGTACACGCAATATGGCCTTGTATTTCCCACCCTAGAGAAGAGATACCCTATATCCAAGAGTCCTCTATTTAGACATAAAGGGTGCTTTCACATCATGGCATGTGATAAGGAAATAGGTTTCTTTAGCCAAGGTGCCATTAATTATTCATTTTCCAGCTGGACGGTTTAGCTGAAATTGCATCTTTAACAAAGACAAGCAGAGCACATGTTGATCAATATTCGATGCAGCTTCCAGACAATGCTACTAGGAAGAAAGGATATATCTACAGAGGATTACTTAGTTTAGTTTATTCTGGTCCGAAACCTACAGGACAAGGGATTTGTAGAAACAATGTACATACAGCACATATTGGAGGTGTTGAACGATCCTGTTCCACATTCCAACACCAATGGTGCCACAACTGCCTTGTCCTCTATACTCCTGTAGGTTGCACCACGGGCGGTAAAGGTCACACCAAGGTCAAAGCGAGCCTGGAGACGTGACACGCGACTTGTGACCTTCTCCTCTGCCTGGGTCACATTAGAGTCGGAACTGCACAGGTGGAATGGAATAAAATAAATATAATGAGTATTTGTTCTGCACGTAGTGGTCCTTGGATCAGATAAAAGAACAGTACAGCACGCGATTTGTGTTTTAGTACATTGTGCAAGGGTCCTGTCTCTAACTGTTTATACTACCTCTTTGTGACCGACCACTAATCTGCTCTAGGGCAATAACATAACCCCTACGTGCCTCTACTACTTGTCAGTGGCCACGTCCCATCCTCTCTGACCATTATGTAATTCCCAATTACCTTTTTTTAACCATTCTACTTCTATGTGGCCACCTTTATTATCCCCCAATTCCCTATGGTCAATCCTACTCCTTTTTTCACCATTGTAGAACCCCCAACTGCCTATACTACTTCTCTGTGACTTTTTCTACTTCCTATAATTCTCTCATCACTCTTCTCTGACCACCTATATGTAACCATCGTGTAATCCCCAATTGCCTATACTACTTCGGCTTACTACCTCTATGTGACAATTCACACATCCTTGTAAGCATCATATGAACCCAGACTTCCTATACTACTGCCCACCTAAATTGTATATATACTTCTTATCCATGACCATTTCTAATTCTCCATGACAATCATATAAAACCCAATTGCACAAACTACTCCCCACCTGCCTGTACTAAACGTGCATATATGTGGCCATTACATAATCCCCAACTGCCTATACTACTTTCCTGTGACCAATACTCCTTCCTTTTGACCGTCACATTAACCCCAACTGTCTATACTACTTGCACTATCTCCCTGTGACAATTATGATATGATGGTAATCCAGATAAGTACTACAGGCAAATTATATTTGTACCATTACCTTCAACTGCATAGACCCCTTCTGTGACAATTTCTACATCTCTGTGTAATTCGCAACTGCCTATACTACTTATTCGTGACAATTCTCAATTTTTTGCGACCATCATGCAATTTCCAAATTGTCTGACGTTAGTCATACAATTATTACCTCTGGCCATTTCTTATTTCCTGTGACATCAAATATAATCAAACTGTATACACTACTTCGCAACAGCCTGTAATGTTTCTCCGTTACCATTGCTATTTCTCTTCCACCATCATTTGCTACTGACTATGACACAACATTATTCCCATGCCACCATGCACCTCAATATTGGTGCAAGCTTATGGTTCTTATAATGAATACAGTGAATTCTCACATTAAATCTGAATCCGAAAGGGAATTTCGTATAACCGTCACTACGAATGTTAAGCAGTGTTCCTGACAAACCTGGCAGTCTCCATAACGGTCCACATGATGAGAACATCTCCTATTTCATCATCCCCCTCAAGATCATCTTTGTCTTTTCCCCTATTATCGCGCAGCTCATCTTGGCTCTGTCGTTTCTTGCGTCCACTCCGACTACACCTCACTTCTATCTCCTCGTCACGACACGTGTTCAGGACACCACTGCCAGTCCCATATGTCCACGAACACAACCCGTCTGCCTCCAACAGTCGTAAGATGGCACCTCGGATATCTGCCCTCAGTTCCGGGCCACTGGCAGGGTCACATGGCCCGTAGAGCCAGAAGTGTAGCTTTCGGAGTACAAGACGCATTGCCGTCTTTCCTGAGTTGGATGAAAGTTAAGGTAAAGGGTAAGGATATTTTTTAAGAATTTTTATTGTGAACAATGATAAGCATAATCAATTGATGGATTTCTATTTGGACACATTTCCTCCAAAACCTTTTGTCGTAAGAATAGTTTATATGACCACTCATCACAAGATATCCGATTTTCATAGTAAAGTCACCATTTTACCATCGTAAAACTTTGTTTATAAATGACTTTCCGTAGCTAAATTTCTAGCCTGTTTCCATGACTCACTAAGACAGCCTTTGGTAAAGTAGTCAGTAGGGAAGGCGTTCAGCCAGTGCCCCTCAGGGTGACAGTGGAGTACGTGGTAGGCAGGGTCAGGGTTAAGGTCATAGTTGATAGGGTCACAGAAGGTGACACAATGGTAGCTTCCATCCTCCCCAGGGCCACATTGAAGTCCACCATGTAGCGGCTGTAGCAGCTGAGGGATGCTGGGGCAGGCCAGCTCTGAAATTGGCAAAAAGTATCATTATCATGATGAAAATATCATTGTTTCAGAATCATGTTGAATCGTGTTGTGCATCCTCTGAATATCAGATTGAGAAAGGGAGGGGGTGGGTTCAGACAGAGCTACTTTATAGACCACCAATGGATATGAAAGAGCTCGGGGGCAGATCATGAACACGTTTCTCAGATAGCTTCAAATAAATGACTAAATCAGATGTGGGCTAGATTTTCTGGCCCTGAGGAGTCAAAAATAATGAAACTCATATGTGTTACTTCCTTCTCTGATACTACACATGTGATGTCCTGTTGAGGGATTTTATATTCATATTGAAGAGTGGAGAAGGGCCCCCTTACCTATTTGTTGCACCGTGATGGTAAAGTTACACCACGCGATATTCCCCTGACCGTCCTTGGCTCTGTAAGACACGAGGTGTTCACCAACCTCAAACAGGCCACCACTACGACGAGCTGGTCTCAGTAACTCAGTCACACCCACATTATCCCCTCCTACTGGCTCCTCCCAGAACACCCGCTGGTACTCAGAGCCTGTATGCACCTATCAATTTGCAAATTAAAAAGAAGTAAGTATTGTTCATCGCATGTAAAAGTGCTCATTCTTATACATTAATACCTCTGTTTGCAAATTTCCTTTTTCCTGAAGCCGCATATCTAACTTGATGTGGAACGCTATGCTACTGAAATACTGAAATTGATAATTAGAGCCATTCAGTCCAACAATGTTCAAGTTGGAACTAGGGCAAATGAGGGTAGGTTTCACAAGTCGGGACTTCAGAAATTCCAGAGACCTTCTCGAGATCTTGTTTGGTGAGAAGCCCCCTGTGTAGAACAAAACAATTTCAGATCTAAAAATGTCATGCTTTTACATAATTTATTACAGATCTGCTGATACATTGCATAATGCCTTCAGTACCCAAATTCATTTCAACATATACACACCTGTACGTCACTAGGACACCCAACAAAGTGTGGCAGCTGCATATCCAAAACCTCAACAGTGAAATTACAGGTAGCTCGTTGACCCCATGGATCTGTGGCCACATAATGGACCACCTGGTGAGCAGCAGCTCCGGTTCCTGTCCATCTAAAGGTGAGGCCTGGAGGTAGACGGTGAGAACCAGAAACAGTGACCTCACGACCCCTCCAGGACCGTGCTGTGATGGGGACGTTAAGGGTGACCTCACTGGAGTTATCCTGAAGGATGAACTGTAGAAGTTCCCCCTGTGGACAGCCATGAAAGGTCGGTGGGGACACACCTAGTGGAACAGATATACAGAGGATTGAATAAGATAAGTTTAAGAATTATGAACATATTGTTTTTAATAATTTATCGCTGATGTATGTATCTAGATAATGAGCAAGAGAGCTGTAGGGCCTACTCATACCATTACTTTTATCTAGCAAATGACATTAGCGTCGGCACCTCACAGTATGGAGCATACTATTCAAAGCTCAGGTACACGGTATCCACTTTTATACAGAGCAGGCTCTTTTGGGGATTTAGGAAGAGCAATTCCTATTTGGGATTGTAAAGTCTGAGCCCTCTGGAGGCCATAAAAAGCTAAACTGTATTAACTTTGCAAATCGTCAGTTACCGAAAGCGTCGTATTGATAGAGGTCAGGAGATATGTATTCTATTCTTCTTAGAACAGATCGGAGTACTCACCATAGCCAGGAATACTGTTTTCAGATGTTCCATTCTCTGTTGAAAAGAGGAATGAACACATTTTAGATCTATCTAATATTAGGCATGAGAAATAGGCAAATTATCCATCTGAAATGTCTGTACTAAAAAGTATGCAAGAGCTGTGAAAACAAGGTGTTATTTAACAGGTTTGAAAGCGTTTAACAGTATGAAAAAAGGAGGGGGGGGGGCTTTAAGTCTCACCTATAATGTGTAGAGTACAAATGCCGTGTCTGAAGTCATAGTCTGGATCATCACATGTACACGTTACACTGCCTGTCCATTCTATAGTACCTGCACTAACAGGACAGGGGACACATGTCCCATTACCTAAAGACTCCTTGTATGTGTCTATCGGGCAAGCTGTAAAAAGGACAAAATAGATATAAATATTAGAACATCAAGATAAAAGTTGACATAATATTGAAGACTAAAGTTGGATTTATAAACTACATGACATAGTATTAGCTAGGATTTAATCAAAGGGCCAGACAAAATAAATGGAACTTTAGTAAGGGGTCAATCTATATCTGTCCTACATTATGAGTATTCCAACAGTCCTGAGATGATATCCATAACGCTTACAAGTGCTCAGATATAGTTTAGATTCAATTCCTCCAAAGCAGATGCCTATTGTGACAAATTCTTAAATTCCATTGAAAAGGATGCTGCCTTACCTTCACATTCACTGACACCGTCACCATGGAAACCCTCCCTACAGACACAGCGGAAGATGGATGTGGACAGAAGACGTGCGCAGTGTGCATTAGAGTGGCACTCCTCACTGCACCGGAACCAGTCTGTGGCAGACCAGGTTGTTGCTAGAATAGAGTCATATATAGGTTTCGTAGTAAAGTTCTTTTGGAGCAATATTGGTATGGCATTAAATACCTTTCGAGCAAACTGCATAACTGCGAGCACTTGCCAATGGCTTTCAATTCCATTCTGACCCATTATAAAACATTTTATCTGCCTTATTCTGGGATTATATTCTCCCAGCCTCCTACCTTCCTGCAGACATACGGAAACAGAGATGCCTCATCGTGTAGGGGTGTGGATGGGGGGTCCCCCATGTCACATGTCAATTTTAAGAAATGGTTATGTCACATGTCACTTAAATCCTCATGTCCCATGTCACCTCTAAGAACCTCTCATGTCACATGTCGATTTTAAGAAATGGTTATGTCACATGTCACTTAAATCCCCATGTCCCATGTCACCTCTAAGAACCTCTCATGTCACATGTCGATTTTAAGAAATTGCCATGTCACCATGTCAAATTTAGTGGTCAACACCCATTCGTGTGGTGTCAAATGCCACTAGATCATTGCATGCAGACCTACTTGAAGTCCTTAGTTATGGCTTTTTACTGAATAGACGATATGAAAGACTTACCATCAATGCATGTCTTCTTGTCCTTCCCCAGCTTTTTGCCTAGTGGACAGGCACAGTGGTATCCATTTGGCACGGGTACACAGATTTGCTGACAGTCGTGGTGTCCTGGATTACACACACTGTACCCTGTGGCAAAACAGTATAGTTTTTTTACTGCCGTCCAAAGATCTCGTCTCACATATATACGTTGGAAGTACAATTCTGCATAAATTAATCGAATAGCTGACTGCAGGATTTTCATTGTTCTGAATTTGAGACAGTATTTGATTGATTACTTTAGCCATTATGTTGGTGAGTGGATGAAGTGAACAAATGTTTAAATTGTATGAAATAGTAAATGATAGCATCATAGAAATGAAGAAATGAAAAGGGGTTTATATCATTGGGGTCTCACCCGTGGTATGGTGGCGTTCTGTGCCGAGATGTAGTACCAATGCCCCTGGACGGTACAGGTTTGATGCCAGAGTTGTAGTCACTCCGGTGGTAATATCAACAACAGCTGTTTGGTTGGTCATCCAGTCTGTGTAGTACATGGAAGATCCATCCACCAACATACCAAAGATGTGGTCTATGTTAGTTGACATGAGGATGAGCTCATGACGATTAGAACCTGCAACAGGATGATTGGAGTTCAATTTAAGTCGAACCTTTCATAGGGCTTTCTGTATACATAGGACTGTGACAATTTCCTTCTGGGCCAAATCGATAGTCTACATGTTATATGCCCATGCAAGACTAATAAGAAAGAAATCCATGAAGGACTCACACTTTGATATCCGGTGTTGATTGATAAGAAGATTTCATTATCATCTAATGTTGATTGTTTAACCTTTTTTTAATCAAACCTACCATCAAGGTCAAATACATCAATACGTCGATGTGATCCATCAGCCAGGTACAGTTTATTCCCCGAGATGGTGAGTGCATTTGGCCACGTTAGTCTGGTATCAGCAATGGTCTCATTATGTGTACCATCCAGGTATGCACGGGCTACCCGCGGCCGTCCTGCCTGTCTACCATACTCCGTCCAGTACATGTACCTATATGGGAGAGGATTTAACATCAAATATACTTCGTCTCTAGGTACAATGTCCATGCTTTATCATATATGGACGGTCAGACGGATGATGGGCTACACTTAACATTTTCTTGAAAGGGTTAAAATCAGGTTAAAATCCTAGTCAAAAATTTAGTTGGGGGGACAGAAGATGGCAAACATCAAAATAGTATCAACTGACAGTACCTGTGGTTAAGGTCCAGTACAAGGGCACGTGGTTGGTCAAGACCAGTGAGAAGCTCAGTATATATACTACCTCCTGGTGCAGTCCCGGCCATAGCAATCACACCACTGTAGTCATTGTAACCTGTCCAGTAAAGATGGCCACCATCCACATCCAGGGCCATGCCATCCACCGCATGCTCCCCTGTATGGAACACTTCCACAGGACTTCCTCTCATGTCACCCACCAGTATCTGTTTCCTGTTAAGTAGGGACAAAGATTTTCAGCTCGTAGTTTGAAGGATAACTGTATAGTGACTCGAATTTTAATATGGAACAATAACATGAAGTCCTCAGCTTGCATTGATTTCTGACAAAGCTTGCATCTATATATAATAACCTGCACTGAGATCGTCTGCCAGATAGATTATTTCTGACAAAATGACAAAAGTGACAAAATAATGGTACCAGCCACGTCTAACAATAACCGCACCTACTAAATACAAACACGCTAATGCCTATTGATTTGTAGAAAATAGAATTGTTAAGAAAGAACAGTCATGCTGAAATTTAAAAGTCATAAAAAACCTACCGATACAAATCACTCCAGTATATCCTTTCTGTGTTTTTGTCATATGCCAGTGCTATATAGTTTGCACTGTAGTATCCATAGTACAGGGTGTAGGTGTGGGGATCTGTCTGCTCATCGCCCAAAGACAGAGACTTCATCTTTATAGTGTTCAGGTCAGTGAATAGAAGAAAACTGTGTGGCTCTGTAAAAGAAGTAGGCAACAGTGAAGACATCAGTAGTTTCACTTCAGTTTCTTTTAGAAATGAAGAAATAATGGCATGCTGCGGCTTCAGCCGTTATCTAGCACTGACCTGGAGTTATAAGCCATATCTTTATACAGACTGTCAAATCACAGTATGGGAAAAGAAAAATTAGGAAAAAGGTTTATTTTTCACCATTCTCTAAATGAAGCCTTGAAATCTATGTCAAGAATGGTTACTAACTTAGGGTACATCTCGCCAAGACACTATGCTCAGTACCGTAGTCTTGGACATGTTTAGAAAGATATTTTCACCCCTCTCCTTTTTGTTAGCACTAACCCTACAACTAAAACCGAATGGATTTTTATGTAAAACGAAGTACGGTGAAAGGCTCCTTTGGGAATCAATTGGAAATCACTATTGGGAACTTCTCACCGGGTGGCAGGGTAATTAAAGTAGGCTCTGAAATTGTAGACTACCAATTCCAAGTAAGATAAAAGTTAGATGGTATGTTAAACTCACTGTGACAGTCCTTTTCCCCATGTAGTGTAGTACCTGTGCCCTCAGCACACAGACAGGTAGAGGAGTCTGCTTCACCTTGCCGTACACAGATGTCACCACAGCTTCCAGCTCCACACCTACTGTCTTCTAGTAGAGGGAAAACTGTCAAGAATTAGTCCATGGGCCAAGCGAGTGAGTGAGTGAGTAATAGTTGTTCAACGCCATTTCGACAGCTAAGGTCATATCCACGGCGAGAATCACATTACACAATTTCACAGAGTAATGTGTCGGTGCCTGCACATATATGTGCACCACACACATCCAAGGGGATAGAAAAGAGGAGATATAGACCCCTTTAAGTGGGCTAGGGAAGCCCGGGGCCAAGAAGTGAGAGTGATAGGTGTTTAACGCCATTTCAGAGAGGAATGTGTTGGTGCCCGGGCATATGTGTACCACACATATCCGAGGAATAGGAAAGGAGATATAGACCCTTTAAGTGGGCTAGGGAAGCCCGATCATGGGCCAAGGACATACAAATCATGGAAAATGGGGCAATGAACCAAAAACAATTGTTTTGAAGTTGTTTATTTTCTTCGTTATTACATAGGCAAGGGAACCTGGTGTAGATGATCACTTTATTAAACCTTCGTTCAGAGTAGCTATAATTCACTTTCTCATGATTGTCCCCTCAACGATTGTGCCTGATACATAGGCAATAATGTATGGCTTATGTATTTGACATTAGAATGTTTTTCTATGGAAATAAGACCTGTTTTATAGTAGCACGAGGGCCTTTGTTGCCCTAAAGTAAATTGTACCTAAAATCAAACAAAGTTACTTGCAGATACTTAGAGCAAACAAACTACTCTACTGGTTACTCCCATATACATGCATATGATCACCTACCAACAAGCCCTTGTCTGGTTCTGGAGTAGTACAATCCTGTTGGGTTACTCATCTTATTTGCTAACTCAGTTGTCATGTGGGTTGTGACGTCATAAACAAAGATGGTACCAGTGGTCGATTCAGTAGACACCCAATCAGTGTAGAATACCTGGTTCTGCCGAGCAGCAACACCGAATGGGATCAGCACCTAGATGGAAGAAAGATGTTAAAAATAATGAATACCAAGGAATCTAAGGAGCAGGTTTGAAATAAAAAGCAATTCTTTACGTAAGATGTATAAAATTTGCTTTCAGTTTACATTATAATTTACACCGGTGAAAAGCTCACCTGTTGACTGCCTAGGTTAGTCCAGCTCTCTGTTACTGTGTCATAAGCAGCTAGGTAGGGTGCCCCCACCCTGCTGTTGTAGTTACTGTCCACCAGGTAGAGCCACCGTCCATGTAGGGCCAGGCCATTGGGGTTACTGACAGAACCAGGGTTACGGATCTCTGCAAGAGGAAACAGAAATGTTGTTTTAAATGTGACTAGGATAACATCTAGAGGGTCACTGAAAAGATAATACATTCCGAAGAGGAGGATAAAATCATGGATCCTACGTATAAGGAAGCCATGTTCATGTTAGCAGCTGTCCATCCTAATAATAGTGCAATTAGTCAGCCTACTATCTCTATAATGTATAGTTTAATGTATATTTCTACAACCCTTAACCCTTTTCTCATGAAATAAACCCCAAATTAACAAATTTCTGTCCTTAATAGAACCTAACTAGCTAGGCCGAATGCTTGGAAAGAAGGAACAGCCCCGATATTGCTGCAGTTCTACCACAGATACATACTTTAAATATTAGCGATTATAGGACATACCTTTCGGGTCGGAACCATCTAGTTTTGTACGCACAACTCGTGGTCTGTCACCCCAGTCTGTGTAGTAGAGGAGGCTGTAAGGGAAAAGGCAGTGTACTTTGAAATGGATGTATCAATTTTACATAAGTATCGTCATACTATATTATTCTCTAGTGGCACAGATCCCAATGCTACTTATAGACCACCCAATATCTCCTTGCTTTATACAATGAGAAGGTCCTATGAGTAGCTGTAAGGCATAGGTTTGCATACAATCTTGGCACACATAGTTATTAATATAATCAGCTGTTAATTACAACAAGGAACAAATGGGTAATTATGAAATACCTTACTCTATTCAAATCTGAATCACAAATATAAAACCAAGAGGACCACTACAAGAGACTACTTTACAAAGCACACTAGGAGATTAACTGCCATAGCTTGAATGTGCTGCTCCAAGCCCCAGAATATATGGTAACGAACATTAAAGAGATCATCATTTCAGATTAGCTACATCCAGGGAGAAACGCCCACACCTTACGACCAATTCAGAAGTACCAGGCCATGGGAAGTGACAATGTTTTAGATTAAGCACAGTGAAAACAATGAAACTCTTAGAAATATCACTATATACGGGGTTCTACGGCTAGTTTATAGCATATATGCCGTTCGAGAGAGGCCCATGGCAATTAAACCAATTACTAGGTTCTAGGGGTTGTAAAAATGATTTAACACTTAAGGGTAATTTCTTGTATAAAACTCTTGGGAGAGGAAGAGGTTAAATACAAACTGCAGATTATAGCCATTATAACACCCACATTGGGATCAATTTAGTCGTGCTCTGGTCCAAATTCGTCATCCCCGACCAATGTAAGAGTATTTATGAAAACACTTTCACTTCTAAGTAAATGGCAGTGGGCTTTGGTTAGAAACGTGATTGCTCAGCATTCAAAATTTAGTTGTGGACACGCAATACAATTTGGCACTACCATAGACCAAAATCGCAATTGCATAGCAATCCTTGGCATGTCAAGCTTTTTGATGGCTGGTCACTACAAAAGACTGGAAATGGAGAAAATGTGTGTTATACCTTCAACGTGTTATGCAGTGCTTTGCTCATTTCAAGACCTTAAACACTTTGATTCCAATTCCGACCATAGAAAATTAAAGTGGGTTCAGTGAAAGAATGGGATTATGTTTGTAGGATCGACCTGACATTGGTACATAATATGTTAACTATCGTGGTTATGGTTATATTATGACCACAGGACCTAGACCAGTCTATCCTACTCTACCAACACCCATCACCAAAAGTCCTAAGCTGCAATAACTCATAAAGCCTTGTGTTTCATGGCTGTCCTGCTTATCAGGCCTCTGCACACCAAGTGATGCTATCATGCTAATCTAATGCACTCGCTGCTGGTAAAGAAGTAAAGCTGTACAAAGCTGCAGTGGTACAGATGTGCTATCATCGATACGTGCTGGGCATTGCTGCCGATAGCATGGCTGTTAGCTCGAACTGCGTCCCTCAAACTGAGAATCTTTGACGCATTTACTAGCCGGAGGTCCTCATAATACATTGATATAACTTAATGCCCCTAGGACTTGAGAACCTTAGGATCACAAGGTCGAATCCCACGTGGCGATTTTGGCCTCCAATATCTCTGCGATTTTGTCTGTTTTGTTTTATGACCATTACCGAGGCCATAAAATGCAAGGATTGATCAACTTATACTGAATCCAACAGTAGGTTAAGCACTAATTTGCTGTAACCCTTGTGTTTTATGGCCTCAGCATGGGCCATATAACACAACAGACAAAATCGATAGAGGCCTAAATCGCCATGTGGGATTCGACCTACAGCAGATGATCAAATGTATCTGCAACTGCTTACTAAGATTGGGACTTACAATTATCATCATCGCATCTGGTGTTGTAGGTTAGTCTTGACACTACAAAGTCTAGGTCTCCTTTTCGGCAGTATATGCATCCACAACAATTTGAGAAAAAGTGTGTTGTGCAGTAACCGTAATCATCTTAATCCCCTTAATTACGATGGGGCACTCACTGTGCAGTTTGTTATGTTATGTCCGAAGTCATGTTTTATCCACTCAAGTCGTATCATATCTGATCAATGCAAAAAAAACCAACAGTACAAGGCTTTGAATTGAACACCTCCTACATCTCCGTTCCGAATAGTAGAAACCTGAATTCGAATCTTGTCACGTCAATAATAATATATTATATCAGAAGGCTGCATATTGTCATAGAAAAGAAAATGTAGGTTAGCATGCCAAAAAAAAACAACTACCGAGCTCTCATTACAGCGGGGGAACCCTGATGAATTTAATAAAGGTGACCATCACTTTTAATATCGTAATTCGAGCACAATTAAAGTAGGTTGGACAAAGATTTAGATCCAGGTGTTGCATAATATTTGTTGTATACTATTTTCAGATTTCAACAGCTATTCTGATAGTGTGGTAGCTTGATAGGTGCATGGAATATAATTGTGTTTTGATGCATAGCAGCGGAGATGGGCGTGTGGAATAAGAATAATAACCAGAAAATTTGATTAGGTCAGGTTATACTCCAATCAATTCATATATAGGTGTCAGTTTGTACGGATTATACTGTCATCACCGAATTGGTCTTTTGGTATTTGTGTCAAAAGGTTACTACTGGGACCTTAGAGGAAATGGGAAAATGACATGACTATGCATTTAACCTGATCACCGAATTCACCACTGGGATCTTAGTAATGGCCGCAAAAAGATCTTTTAGTGAGAACAAGGACAGCTGAACAAAACTCCTGAACATTGCAAGGCACGCCCGGCATATGGAAATTCCAAGCAGACATGGAGGACTTTCCTCATCTAAATTGATCAACATTATTATAAAATGGCCTGCTGGTTCATAGTTGTTACCACAATCTGATTGAGGCTACAATGCTATGACAGATTTTGACCGAAAAGGTGGGGGCGCCCCCTTCCTTTCTGTGAAATTTCCTGAAATTTATCATCCTACTAGCTTTGGGTTCAACATACATCATTCCTTAGTAGTATTAATGGGGGGTTAGGGGCCTCAACAAAACTCTTTGAGATGTGGTGACTAGCATATGGTTGTCCAAGCAATATCTGTGCTTATATGAACTAATCCACGGTTTTATTGATATAAAATTGAATTTATATGATAGACAGACATATAATAACAAACATATGAGCAGGATAGCAAAATCAAGTCTGTATTCCGGAATTAGGTGCTCCTTAGTGGTAGGGTGGTCCTATTGTTAAGTCATTCATAAAATATAATAGAATTGATATAAATGTCAAAAGTTCTCTAAGATTACTCAATTTCTGGTTTATATGGATGCATTGATACTGAGAGTTCTAGACACCATCTTATTCAATATAACAGAGTCTAGGCTTAGCTTGGTGGTTAGTGAGCATCAGTTTATCCACTCACCTGAACCTCAGACCTTTTCAATCTCACTTTTACCCATGATTTGTGAGAAAGGTCTATCATTTCTGAAGTTGTTAGTTGAGGACACATGTACATATGTTGCATAGCAGTATTTGAAATCAATCAGTTATTAATTACCCTAATCACCATTCTAGCCAGGGTGTCCGGAATTTAGGCCTGTCCGGAATTAGGGCCCAGTACTACAGATAGACCTGCAACTAGGATAATCCAAACGGCTACCTACATGATACTGTAAGCTAAGGGCATTGCGAAAACAAGGTGAACAGTGACCAAAATATTTTGATATTGTACTGAGTTCTGTCATTTTCTGGCTCGCCCCCTCCACAGTACATGTACTGTCTTTTCCCCCACCTTTCCTGTCCCTTCTATACATTGGCAACAGAGGCCAGATCAGGTATAATCAAACTTACCCTTTCTCTGTGTCCACAGTTATGGCCCGCGGCTTTCCTACATCGGTGATCACAACTCGTCTCTTGCTTTTATCAAGGGTAATGAACTCAATCCTGTGCCATGTGAAGACGGCTCCATCAGATTTAGGAGAGGAGTTCCCCATGTTGCAGAAGTACAAACGTCTGCTCCTCCAATCCACGTGCAGCCCTGTAGGTGGGATGAGAAAAGAAAAGTGATGAGGAGTGTAGCCTCACAGTGGTTCATTTTAATACAGCATCATAGGCATTATATCTACCCTAACTTCATCCATTTACTAATCTCTCTCAACACCATAGCTTGATTTTGACCGTTGTAGGAGAAAGAGTGGAGGTTTCTGTTGAAGAATTCATAATCTAGTTACAGTAAAATGCCTTCCCTTTATTGTAATTAGCATTTCCGCCTCTCTCCCTCTCTCATGTATACATAATGTTGCTGACCACGGTGATATATCTTGGAATTGCAGGTATAATTCTGGATAACGCTATGGGATAGAAAGGTGACAGTATGAGGGGCGAAACTGGCAATTTGTGAATTTGAAATCTGTGCATGCAAGTCTGGGAGAATGGAGGAGGATATCATAGAGATGAATCAGCGTAATAAAGGCAACCTCTACACAACATGGGTATAAACAGTTGGTACCCTGGTGCCGGTCCTGGTGTACCGTATCTAGTGCCCTGTTTTAGGCCCATTTTCCACCAACCGTTATGGCCCCTGTATCGGCCGACAGACCCACATTAGATGCCACCGTCGGCCGATAGGGGCCATGCCTCTCCATTGAAACCTATGGCAGCCCAGTCAGCCGAGGTGGTACTTTGGTGCAGCTGTCGGCCAATAGAGGGACCATATCGGATGGTGGAAAACGGCCCTTAGCGCCGGGTCTTTGCATGAGCCCCGGGGCACGATGGTTTTAACATCAAAATTTACATTAAAACTACATCTTATATAAGATCTTGTATAAGCGCTAGGGATAGAGTACAATCGACATCTATAAGCGCAAGGGCACTCAAATAGGGCAGAACGGTATGCCAAACAAGGAAATGGATTTGGGTGTTAGGGCAATTGGGCGTCCAGGGTGATCTCTTAAAGCACACAAAATAACTATATACAATACAACTCTGTCCTAATTGAGAAATCTCCTGTCGTTAGGAGTGGGAAAGGGATAGACCCAGGACGAATGCTGTAATAGCTCGAAATATGCAGATGTTCGATTCAGGAAGCAGCACAGAAAGGACTTGCCCATTTTCATATAAACAACTAGTGGCTTCGCCACTAGATAGTGGGGGCATATATTATATTATATTAGACAAATTCTGCCTCATTGTCACGGCAGATTCTGCCTCATTATCGCGGAAAATTCTGCCTCATTATCAAGGCAAATTCTGTCTCATTGTCACAGAAAATTGTCATGGCTTTTTCTGCCTCATGGCCTCATTGTCACAGCCCTTTACACACAGCAAGCTGTGCAGTTTTGTTGTGGTGCCATCGGTGCTAAGTGACGCTCCCTAGTGACGTAACATTGCCTAGTAAGATAAGGTTGCTTAGTAATGTGACGTTGCTGCCACAACAGGAACATCACAGCACTTTTTCTCGGAGGTTTGAGTTTTTGAGAATATCTCTGGGGCTATACATCAGATCTTTATGTATGACCCCTCGAACTAAGGCTATTGATTCCTACGATACAGATCAACACAGATTGAGGATGCTCCTCTATCATTGATGCTGCAAAGAGGGTCGTTCTCTTTAGATCGGGATCCAATATGGCCAAACTTGAAGCTTGTCTTATGATTTTGAGGTTATAAAATGTTTTACCAATGTATATATGACAAAAGAAAAAAATTAGGATGAATTATTGGAATCAGTTAAGTAGGAAAAATTCTTCAGAATAACGAAAATATTTTTTTTTCAAATGTATGTACATCAGAATGAGTTAGCTGGCACTTTCCTAACTGCTTCACAGCCTAAAAATTTTGCTTCATCTGGTACCTCACGAATACCCTAAGTAGTTGTTAATTTTGCAAAAGTAACCAGCGATCTATTTTTATATATAGGGTAAATAGGGTGGGGCAGAGATATATATGATACCAGAACAAGGAAGACGGGGATTTCTGGAAGTAAGGAAGGTGTGCGGTATGTCAGCCAGATGGGATGACCTAGGACATAAAAGAAGTATTAAGGGTCGAGTGTCACAAAAAAAAAAGATGTAGAGCCGTAAAATAATGCATGGATTGTAGATGGCAGGAATGCAATTACAGCAGAGGGAAGACGAAGACAATGATAACCATGCATGAGGAATCCTAGAAGACTACAGGGGACTCTTTGGTTTATGAATTATGATGATTTATTGCTTAAGTATGGCATTTAACGAAGTAAAGGTATGCAGTTTTTCATAAACCTCATTGGTAAAGTCATTACCAAGATGGATTTGTGGCAAAATATATATCACTCTGCGCATCGTTTATGTCAATTTGAGATTATAGTACATAATGCATAGCTTTTGGAAATATTGTGTGAAGTCAATTATTTGCGGATGGCTATTATAATATGATGTATGTGAATGTCACTTACCATCAACTGTTCCTATACCGTCAGTCTCACTGAGAAAAATCTCCTTCTCTAAGTCACTCAGCCTCAGTCTGTAGATGACGCGCTCCTTGACGTCACTCCAATACACCACGTGATCCACAGGGTCAAAGGTTACTGCCACAGGCATGACGCTGGTAGCCAGGACGTAGAGGTCACTAACCTTCTCTGTAGTACCAATGCTGCCACCCAGTGGCAGGATCCCCACCTGGCCCTTGTCCTTATCGGCGTACAGGAGCATCTCCTCTGGTTCTATAAGGATGGGCAGGAAAGTTGGATCAACCCATGATATGACAATTCATTAAATTAAATTTCAATAATATCTCCTCTAATCTGCTCATGTTCAGAATCAAATATGCCATCTCCTAAATCCAATTCATAGTGGTGTGTGTGTGTGTGTGTGTGTGTGCGTGAGAGAGAGAGAGAGAGAGAGAGAGAGAGAGAGAGAGAGAGAGAGAGAGAGAGAGAGAGAGAGATATGGGGGAGGGGTAAGACAGAGGGTCATTCACAAGACTGCATAGTAATAAATTCTGTGCAGACTACCCCAATGTCAGAGAACAGAATTCAATAGTTTCAATTCTCCCTGAATGGATGGTCACACCCACCATGTGACCCCGCAGTGCGCTGGTACCTTCCCTACACTCACCTACACATGTCCTACCATCATCACCCAGCACCAGCGATCCGTACGTCGGGCATGCGCAGTGGTAGTTGGAACCGGAAGTCATGAGACAGATGTGTGAGCAGCCTCCCCGTCCCTGCTGCCCACAGGGGCTGGAACCTGCAATGAAATATGTGTGCTGTAATTCAAACGTCACGCGGGGATATCTATAGAGGCCCGTCAGGCAAACAGAACTTGAGTCTGCAGTTCCATTATCAAAAATTAAAACAATGTCATTTCTTTAAGTAATCCCCAAGGCGATTAATTCATAGAACAATTTTTTTTCTGAAAGGTCATTTGTAAAATTGCCTCAATTGTCGAAGGCTTTGTACCGATTGTATTACCTTAATCTTGCAGGAAAGCTATTTTTTTCTTTTCACCATTTTAATGATGGGCAGTATTAAGTTTAGAATGAGAAGCAAAAGTCGAACATTTTACTGAAATCCAGAGATTTTGAACCAAAGTAGTTGGTAGCTAATGCGTTGTAAGACGGTCAAGGGAGAAATTCTTTCGTTATTCGAACATGATGTTTTAGCTCAGTCAGAAGTAATCCAGGCAAACCATTTAAAGTTTTATGTCACAACAAATCATCTTTTGCATTTCCTTCTCATTAAGCAGGAGATTAATCAACCGGCAGTCGCGACCGTTGACCCCCTGAAAACTTATTTTTATGCAGTAAATCCCCCTTTTCGCTGGTCATGATAATCTTTCATGTTCTTAAATGGTTATCTTCTGGACTTAATAAGGAGACATGATACGGTTCTTTTTGACGTGATCAGATTTATGGTAATTTAAGGCATTTCGATCTGTTTTAATGTTGTTAAACATCTGGAAATATTTCTTTGGAAGATTTTGAAAATGATAACTCCAAATGTTTTAGTGCCAGTTGATGAAGGCCATAAAATTACTTGGGTTTTATCAATCAAACATTACACATCCGTCCTTCCATCGCCAGAATTATGTTTATTCTTTTCCTGTCTCGTATTGCAAACCTTATCTGACTTGTATCGTGTATAATTATGGTCTTAACGGTAAAATATTAGTACATACCAAATTAAATACGTGTAAAGTCTGGTGGTGTATATCTGTCATTAGCTACTGCCAATTAAATTAACCAATACTTAGCCTGCTTCATGCACACATTCTAAAACACAATGTCTCTTGTTGTAAACACAATTCTCTGGCACCATACATCCGGAGGAAAAAGTGCTATTTTATGTTACATGTTACGTTTCCGTTTCCTATTCTTATCATTTAAACCAAAATACTTCTTCATTGTGGCACGATAGAAGAGCAATCAACGTGATACCTATTTTATAAGGCTCATAGTGGGCATTCTGTCTATAAAAAGAATGTTCTATTGTGCAATGGACAGGTACAAGGGGCTTTCATAAATTAGACCTAGGGGCCTATTTGTTTCCTTGGCATTAGTTTAACAGTTCAACACTGATATCCAGGCCTCCGTGGTATTTTTTTAAAGTAGAATGCATTTCCTTACAATCCTGACCGTGAGGAAAGAAAGAATAATGCCAACTGGAATATGTTCTCTTACTTTTTTAACTTTAAACAGCTCTCAACCATTCCCTATTGAAGATAAAATCATTCTGATTTTTACATTGCATTGATACAATGTCCTTTCTGCCAGATTCACTATTTGCATAACATGTGAGATGATCGATTACTTTTTCAATGTAACACCCTACTATAAGGCAGTTCTAATATCCCCATTGAAATTTGCTTATACGATTCTCATGATTTTCCCAGGATGCACCTTCTTACGCCGTGATGTACAGTAAAATAAAGATCAACCATCGAATCTTTGATTTTAGTTGATCTATGGCGATTGCGTAAAAGCACATGATAAATGTGCACATAGACAAACCAAGCTTACCCTCAGGCTGCGCTGCCCTGTCGCTCACGGCAACACTAAACATCTCTCTTTGTGTGAGCCTCTCCACTTCAGGTTGGAGCCGATCATGAGCATCAGGATGTCCCAAACTGACAGAATACACAGCCCCATCATACCATGTGGAGATGTAAGCAGTCTCATTGACCACAGCCAAACCAAAGATGGGTGCAGAGTAGGGAGACTCCAGCAGGTCGTGCTCCTTACGGCGTCCATCTCCGAGCAGCTCACACGACTCTATGGTCTTATTGTATGCGTCCACCCAGTACAAGCGGCTATAGGACAGAAGTGGTGTGGTGTGATAAGTTAGTTATTTCTCAAAAAAACTTGTATAGAATATAGGAAGTGTGTTGAAGTGTCTACAGAGACATATATTTAAGTAAGTTTTTATCACCCGATGAATCCTGGTTAGGAGGCTAAACGTTGTGATCTTTTGGTTATAAATTATAAAACTGTCATCAATGATACTCCAATTCTGTTGTTTTAGTCGTGTGTCATCTTAAAATATAGGTAAATATTTGTAGGTTTTTTTTGTTTAATAGGGCTTAAGTATATCATACCGTGTGGTGTAACTAATGGCGAGCTGGTTTGGCCAGATGAGTCCTGTCGATACGAGCACCTCTCGGTGTGATCCATCCAGACGGGCACGTTCAATCTGCTGTGTGCCCTGGTCACCCCAATACATCAATCTGGAATGATATGACATAAAACATTTTGTTAAACTGATTGCAATCGGTACTTTATGTACAGTGGACGCACATTTTCAACAACATCAATTTAAAGCAAAAGTCATTTCCAGCTGATGCCCGGTTGTCTCATGGGAGCGGCCATTGCTGGAGCTTGTTACCAGTGAGCTCGACTGATAAGACCTACCAGATGGGTACCAGTTGGTCCCCGAGAGGGCCGCAGTGAATGGTTGGGACTATCTCATTGGCTAATAATTAATCCTGCTAAGTCTGTATATGGACTTAGCAGGATCATTTATTAGCCAATGAGATGATCCCAACGAATCACTGCGGTCCTCTCGGGGGCTGACTAGTACCCATCTGATAAGTCTTATCAGTAGAACTCGCTGGTAACAAGCTGCAGTCATGGCAGCGCCCATGGGGCGACCTGCTAACTCGGAATAGGGGTGGGTCTGCCATGAGTAGGGTGTTAGATTGAAAATTGACCAATAGTCTCACATAATCTACAAATAGTGGATCTGATAGAAAAGACATACATGTACTAATGCAATGTAAAAAGAAAACATGGTGTGTGGCACCTGTCTGGGTGCAGAGTGGGCCTAGTAGACCATGCAGCACAGGGTGATCACAATACCTGTAGCCACAGGGAAAGCTAAAAGAAGCCCCTTCATGTAGAGCTTGTAGGAATTATTGAATGTCAGAAAAGTGTTTGTGTAAATACTATGATATATAGTACTTCTGTTAGTATCATTTGCCTTATATTTCTGCTAATTTATATTTGTTTATTAATACTGGTGTATAGACGAAAGGCTATTATAGGCCTATTTCTGTCTCCAGTATGCAAGAGTTGGGCAGAGCTAAATTGATGGGTATAGGTGCATTCTTCTACAAATTATGTGTAGTTCAAGGGAACAAGTGAACACTTTCTGAATTATTATTTTTTGTCTTTTTAATGATTTTTGACCTACAAAATGACACAGAATTGTACGGAGCCCCTAATAGGACATACCAAAAATACTTTTATCCCAAGAAAAAATATGTTTGTGAATACTGAACAATTCTTGCGGATACTGAACCATTCCTGTGGTTACTGAACAATTCCTCTGGGTACTGAGCAATTCCTGTGGATGCTGAACAATTCCTGCAGGTACTGAACAATTCCTGTGGGTACTAAACAATTCCTGTGGATACTGAACAATTCTTGAGGATACTGAATAATTCCCGAAAGATTTAGGGAGAGGACTGATTGGCCACAGGATGAGAGAGACCAGGGCTACCATGTATTGCTTGGATGATGTAATGTGTGGATTACTACATTATACTTGTAACAAGAGAGAAAAGAATCAGAGCTATACTACACAGAGGAAAGAACACTGATCGCTTTGACACATACTGCACAGGTCACAATTTGTCTCCCAGATGACATGTATGAAGGCATGTCAAATGAGGTTGACCCTCTCATATTTGGTTTGTCAACTCCATTTGACATGCGTAATAAAGACACGTCACATATTTCTGATCCATTCACCTGAGTGCTAGGTAATACTGTGAGACAATTATGTAAGGGTCAAGAGCAGTCAATAACTATGTACCAATGGTTCAATCAAGGGAGGCCTATAATAGAAGGCAGGGGATATCATAGTCCCACAGGCCTGCAACACTAAGGCACTTTTTCCTATCTACAGAACTCCTACTTGACTGAGGACCTCTATGCAGTCCATAAGACAAGGGCATGGAGGTGCATGGCAATGCCATATGTCTCCCTGTACTGTAGATACTGAGATTATAGATTGTGGGTTAGAATACAGTCCTTTGGTATTTTCACTGACCCACACATAAGGTGTCTAACCACTCCAGTTGGAGTATTCAGGATGGTGGGTGTCTATTTTGATATTCAATAACAAATGCAGATTTAACAACGAAATAGAATTCACTACCATTTATTGATAGTATTTACAGACCTTAGGTATCTATTCTTCATGAAAACAAAATGACACAGATACATCAAATGTCTCAAGTGTTGGTAGTACTTCTTGGTAGTGATTAGTCCTGGTACCAAAATGGTTGTTTGCTCCATCTAGTGGAATATCCTAGAACAATTATGTATGTCAAACCATCACATGTCAAGTGCCTTCGACATGGCCGTGACCCTGGTCAACTCACAGATGACATGGCATTTTAAGGCATGTCAAATCATATGAGGATTACTGTGTGCTACAGTTGTCATGGTGACATATGTGCACATGTCCCAATGACCTGTGCTCTCTGTGTCAAATCAAGTTGACATGGGTATACATGTCACTTTGTCAGGAAGAATTTTCTCAGTGTACACTTGGTCTTGGGGTCATCTCTTCTTGGTTTACAGTGTGGCCGCAATGATGCTGGAATAGAATTCTAATGGCACAGACCAGAACAACTTGCCATGATCTCAGCTTCCCAATGGTGAAAGAATTTTCCAAATCGGCCAATTAGAAGCAAAGATAGGGCCACATTTGTAAATGTTCCTGTAAATCCAGGAATCCGCCAGTATCCGCAGGAATGTTCTAGTATCCACAGGAATCTTCCAGTATCTGCAGGAATCTTCCAATATCTGCAGGAATCTTCCAGTACCTGCTGGAATCTTCCAGCATCTGCAGGAATCTTCCAGTACCCACAGGAATCTTCCAGTACCCGCAGGAATATTTTTTGCATCGAAAAAATCTTTTTGGTATGTCCTATTAGGGGCTCCGTAGTATGGTGACTATTGGTCATAGAAAAAGTGTTCAACTAAGGCAAGATGCACAAGACTGTGTAGAATAACCCTGCATCACTTATTTCACTTTGTTTCCAATAGCTTCCCCCATACAAGGCATTGTTTGAGGACATGTATTTTCCCCTACTGCAAATGTAGGTGCCATATGCTACCTACTCACACTATGCCAAAAGTGACAGTTCCCTCTGCATTTCCACAGTCATAAGACCCAGAAAAAAAATTGAAGAAATGATGAGCTCATCACACGTGCATGATCAATAGCTTCAAATCCATACCTTTGTCATTACTGAGGTATGTATAGTAAACATTTTGAGGAGCAAATGATTAAGACTATGTGAGGAATCTAAGCAGAACTGCCCTGTAGACATGGATTCACGCAGCCAGTGTAGTAACACCCTACCATGAGGCGGCCACATGCCCCTGGAGGGTATCTCAAAAAGATTGGGAAACCAGTTCTCACCATAACTATTTGATCCTGCAGTTCTCCTACATTTCCCACCCTAAGAACAGCCTTCCCTGCTTGACCTCTGCTACAAGTGAACTGCACGGAAATAGGTCGAGTTGCAAAATAAGAGACTGGACCCCTCCTATACCACTCCTATAACTGACTCCCTCTTTACAATACAAGAGGGAATCCACTCCAGAAGGTCAGTGAGTTAAATTTTGGAATTATCACCTCCGACAGGATCAATTCCAAATCTTTTTGAGATACCCTCCTGGTCGGTCCCCCCGACCAATCAAATAACCGCGAAAATCATTTTCGTAATAGATGGAAACCTATTTCTGATTGATCAGTATTAACTTCATTCCATAAATTGGCAATGTTGGTTTAGCATGGAACTGGTTTAAATGGTGACTGGGTGGGTTAGCCCACAGGAATATGTGGCTGCCTCAGGGTGAACCTACACTGTAAGAACAAATAACATGAACCACAGCATTATATAATTTGATAATTAGCTGATAACAAATATAAATTTGTATCTGAGGTTAATAATTTCCGATTGCATTGTTCTAGTATGGAAGTCTGACTATCTCTTCAGGTTGAAGATTTTCTGCTTCTTCTAACCAGTGGATTATTTTCTGTCAAAACGTTGGAGTTAGTGAGTGATCTTTCACGTAGCTATTTATTCTGTTATGTATGATCCATTATGTCATTTTAGGTGTTATATGATCAATTAATTAGAAAGGGACTGGGGCAGATTCGTCTTTTCAATATCCATAGTTACCTTTAGGGTTATCGTTAGCCACTGGTACTAATTACATGAAAATAGAGTGTTGCCTTTACTAGAGGCTTGAGTCTAGATGAGATAATCACTTAGTACACCTGTCTCTACATCAGGCTTAAACCCACGATACTGCTGTGTACTACTGCCATGACCAAGGACAAGTCTATTTTCTTCATGGAAATCGCAGCCCTATTCACGATCAGGTAAGCACACAAAGCCTTGGTTGGGTCATTGCATTGACTCGCTTATAAGCCTCGGTCTCGAATAACGGCATGTCTCAGCAGGGGGATGGTCAAATCAGGCTTAAGCATCAAAGTATAACCCCCCCCCCCCCCATAAGCACTGGTCTCATGTAAAGGCTATTGTGGTATCTGCTAGTTCTAGCGGAGAATATGTCTAAGGGTAAGATAACATGGGTGTAGGGAACTTAAAGTTTAACAGCACAGCAAGTCATCAATCTTCACAACAACTGCTGCTAACCAGCGGCTGTATCCTCTTACACTGAACACCTGGAGTAAGGCTGGTGACTTATGGGGCCTAGAGGAACTACTCTTGTAACTTGTCCCAACCCTTTAGTCTATTGTGATCACACAACATAAAATTTGCCACCACCAGCTTCACAAAAGGATGTACATTTGACGCTCTGCCAATTATGAGCATTACCCACTGTCTGAAATTGCCTTTCCTGCACTATCATTCTCATACCCTCTTTCACTGTGATATAGACCCATATCGTCACTTTTGAAATACTCTCTCTCTCTGTCTTTGTCTCTGTCTGTCTGTCTGTCTCGCTCCCTCCATCATGCATTAGATTCAGAGGATGGATCATTTGATTCTAAACACTAGCAGACACAATTAATCTTTCTCATGTGTAAGACGATAGGACCATCACTACCATAGCCCACCAGTCCTGCAGTAATTGGCATAGAGGCAAGTTAATAGATACAAAGAAAAGCTAGATCATAGCTGCTTTGTAGTGTCATCCAGTAACCAATGTTAGGGTCATAGACATCTGTGAGTTACCGTTAGCTTCTCCTTTGATGATAATACATTGACGCAGGACGGCAAAGGGGTGGAGGCCTAGACGAGTAAATCTGTCTAAGGTGGTCCTGCCCAAGGCGCAGCCAAATCCACCCCTGCATACATGGCATACCAAGGCTGTCTTTTTTTGCTTAGTTGCCCTGGGTGGTGGCTTCAAGATAAATGCCCCTTGGGGATGTGGCAACGCCCA
Source organism: Acholoe squamosa (assembly GCA_949317995.1). Lineage (NCBI taxonomy): Eukaryota > Metazoa > Annelida > Polychaeta > Phyllodocida > Polynoidae > Acholoe > Acholoe squamosa. The sequence goes on from OX439038.1 coordinate 43,776,547, forward strand.
GATCTGTGGTAGTTCAAGAAAAACCCAGAAGGAGCACTGCAGTAGGCGGGCAGAGATGACATGAGAAGTCACCAGCCGGGTCACGAGTCACCCCTCTTGGTCCTAAAGATTGATGACATTGGTCCTGATGGTAGCTAAGCGCCTGGAAGTGCCACTTTCCCGATTGGTTCGGAATGTGAAAGCTAAGCTGAAAGTCATCCTCAGATTAAATAGGCTTAAGATAAATGGTTCACACAATCGACATAACTATACCTATGTAGCAGTCGATGTGTATTGGTGTTTCCCCGTTCTTGGCCTCCATTCATCTATGGCTAAATCATGCAGCGTGGAAGATGGTCTCTATCCTAAAGTCTATCAGACCAGAACCAGCACGACTACTGTTACTGATCGACTTATCAAATCTGTCAATCTGAAATGCACGAGATCAAATCTTTTCAAACCAAAATAGGTTTTAAGAAATGAAAAGTAGTTAAAGCATTATGATTTATGTTTTCTAATTTTTCAGATGGAGAATCTACAGGTGGAATTGTCTTCGGTGTGCAAGTCCGTGATACTTATAACATGAAAATATGTTTTGACTATATGGCCCAGGTCACCTTCGAAATGGCCACAGTATACCATAGGCGTTCCTCTAACAGTACAATCGCAGCTGGCGTTTGACAAACCCGACCCGCCGACCTGCCCTTTTCTCCCTTCACCCTCTTCACTAATGAGCCTTAATGGTCCCACCCAGCAGCTGGTCTCCTCACCGACAAAACACGGGCAAAAATACTAGAGATTCTCAAAACTAACGGCCAAGAACGTAAGTGAAAATGTCAAAACAATAAGTCATGTTAAGAGTGTTGAAATGATGAGTTGGTGTGTGGTGATGGCGTTCTTTGTAGGCTATGTATATACATGCAGGCTATGACTGTTTTCACAGGCAGAAGAAGAGGGCACACGTATATGTAGGGAATATCTCTGTTTCAAGGTTGCCTTGTTCGAACCCAGATCACATCTATATGATGTATCGATGATCAAACCTACCTCGCCTTTGCATTGAGGACATATTGTTCACCTTACCTCGTGGCCAATGTCTCAATTTCAAATTTAAATTCCATCCCATACTATTCCAACACTGAAGCTGAAATCATTAATGAACATCTTCATCATTGAAACTAGTTCTTTTTCACAAAGGTAAAGACATTTTGTTTTTTTTTCACAATGGACCTTTTTTCCTTTTTTGTGAATAGGTCTATTTATCAAGAGTGCATCCTATAAGCATTTATCTGTATAAAATGCTGTCTTCAATGAATGCTATCTTTTTCACTAGAGTTAAGTTAATGAATCTTCGCACTTTAATTCAAGAAAGCATGAAGGCTCTGAATAGAAACACATTGTGTCTGGGGCGGACAATATGAATATCCCATTGAAATTGCTTTATGTTGTGTTTTTAATTCACACCAACCAAGGTACTGTGTTAGGAAATTGGTATTAAAACAATAACTTTGAATTATATACCTGTGAAAATATAATATTATATGGAGCCAGACCTTCTCTAATCTTGATGATACCTATGAACCGAAATTAGGTATTGTATAGTACTTTATTATTAGATTCACTATAGACCCTATACTAAAGCTGGATGATTAAGACCCATGAGTACCATCCCCGTGGTGCAATCTCTTATATGAGGTACAATATCTAATGACCGATTAACCCAATTAATCTAAGGCATACATCTCTAATTGCATTCTCATATATCTTAATTAAAGACGGCTCCTGGTGGGTAGTCCAATTACAGAGAGCTAATGAGTTTTATTCCTAAGAGTGCTGGTCTGTTCGCTCTGTTTTACAGTTACCAGCATAAAGAGCCCTGACTTGAGTATACTACAATACCAACTTGATTATCATTTCCATGGCAGGCCTTTGCCATACGGGCTGCTGACCGGTAGTAAACTTTTAGATCTCTACCTCTCCAAGGAGACTTGCCCTACACTCACTGGCCACTGACAATGGATACATTTTGCAACTTTTAGAGCTTCTTCTATCAGAACATTGTTTCATTTTCTACTATAATTAATTCCAATATCATGTTGCTGCATATAATCATTTTCTTGTGGAGACAAATTTACCTCATCAGTAAGAAGACATCAAAGACAGCCAGAAATGCAAAATTGTCATTATCTCAGAGATCTCAGAGGAGGTTAGGTTACAAAGGTTTTTGCACTATTCCCATTTGTCATGTGCAGCAACTGCCTCTCATAGTTGATTTCAGTGACATTTCATGATTAAGTGTTCCATTTTCTATTTTGTGCTAGACTAATATATAACCAGAGTGGAGTGAAAGCATGGCATAGTTATATAGTTAGCCTGAATCTAGCAGCGCACCTTGGTGATTTGAGCCATGACAGTTAACGACTGCTCTCAGGCATGTAGATGATAAATCAAGTGCCCTACCTATTAACTTCATCACTATGGTGATACAAAGTGAATGCAAAATTAACTCGCCAGTATAAAATGAATAGGAGAGAAATCTTTACAAGTGAGTTTTAAGATCTTTATAAGTGAGTTTAAGATAATTTGTCCATGCTACCAGGTGCACGTGCCTTCTTATGGTTAAATCCGCACTGAGTAGTATAATGAAAAGGGGTTTCTGGGCAGGCAACAGGGGGCATTACGTGAGAGTGTGATATGTACCAAAACCCGGATGAACACATGCAAAGCAGCAAAAGTGCAGGGTTCAGGATAGGGATGTAATTATTGGTAGTTTATCATGTGCTAGATCCATCCTTCAAACCAAAGTGGGCTAATCAAAGTTTAGCTGCATGGCTGCATTGCATGGCATAATTTGGACGTTCCTCTCCATATGAGTCAATCAAATTCTTTTCCATGGTAACATGTCTGATTCCTGAAAATATACTCTATAATTATGGAAATATTGGTTGTCCCCTATATTCTCTATAAATTGGGATGTGATAGATACATGCTTATCGATCAATGCACCACTGAACCTGTTAGCAGTATGTTAATGGAGTTCCTTTAGTTTTTATAGATACCATCAGCGTTAAATATGATAAGTACTTAATGATGAATGTGTTGATTGCTACTACTGAACCAGTAGCATTAAAATTCTACTGCATTTAGAATATCCATTGAGTGGGATCATCCCGGGTTGCATGTAATCTTTCGTTCACAAAGTTGAAGTTGGCCCTGTTTTACAGAAAAAGGTCAGGTTACATGGGACATTCCATCTTTTTTGACGTATTCAACTCACCATAGGATATCGAATGAAACAAAAGTTTGAGTCCTTTTTTAGTTTTTGAAAGCAAATACTAATGGCCAAGACAGTACACCTTTGCGTCAGAAAGCTTGTGTAGATACAATAATTATGATGAAGACTAGGAAAGAGGTAGAAAAGAAATGCAAGTAAAATGAGGCTCAGAGGACCTTTCCACTTGTCCAGCCATGACCCAAGGGCAGAGAAACCGTATATCAATGTCTCTCACAACACTGTCAGTGTAACAGAGTATGGGCAGGCAGGTCTCAGAGACCTGTTTCACAAGGACCATGTATTAGTAAGATTGGTGTACGAGCAAGATCACTCCTATGGTCATCCTAAGATTGATCTTAGGCTTCTTAGGGTTAGGGGAAGTGTTTCAAAAGTAAATGGGGAGTGAAACTGACTAGTAAAGGGTCAATGTTAGAGTGACTTACAACCAACATAAAGTAGCTGATTTATGGGGAAGGTTGAGGGTACACATAAATGTCAACAAGTGGAATCCCACAACATTTTCTAATGCATGAAGTCAGGCATATATCAAATGGAAATTCCCCCTTTTAATACCATTTTCTATCATGGAATTATGAAGTAAAGCCATATTCTGCACCTAGGTGATCGATCTTACTAGCTGGATAGTTGGCCTATGAGTGACCTTTACAACTGATCTTAATTACTGCCCCTATGTCTTATTGACAGCTGTTTCTAAAGGACCAGTCTTAAGTTCCAATATGAGTAACAGCTTGTTCTGAAACAATAGTAGTCATTCCCAAATGACTGATCTTAAGTGATGAGATGGGTTACTGGCATTTGATGAGATGAAATAATTATGATTTGCATTTGTCAGACCGACAAGGAAACATTTCAGCGTCGTTCAGGTAATTTTTATTACATGTCACTAGGAGGTTTATTCAAAAGATCCTGGGATCGCAACCTCAGCGATCTTAGGAATTATTCTGCCTTATACTATTAAGCGATCTTAAGATGAGACTGTGTTCACTTTTCCTAGCCAGCACTAAGATCGCATCAATCTTAGCCTCAGCCCTCCTACACTATTCCAAGAAGTACTGACTGGGCACAGGGGTAAGAGTCCCAAAATAAAGGAATAGCTGTGGAGTCACTCTTCTTCACAACAGTGTTTATACCATCATTCCCTGTCCCCATATGGGTTAACAAAAGAGCACAGGGTGCAGTTTACCCCGTACAGTATTCAAGAGTTGTTCCCATGAATGTATGATTTATGCTTGCCTATTAGAAGCTTTGTGCCCCCAGGACAAGGAGAGAGAAGGGAGGAATTACCTTACAGTGCACTAAATGCATGAGTAGCCCTAAGAGCCCTCAAGGACACTCAGCAAACGTCCTCCCTCCCCTCTATATGTATGCAGCAGGCTATTCACTCTTTCGATCAGGAGTTTTCCCTGTAAGTGCTCTTGTACTCAGGTTAAACCACTATGCAATTCTTTCACTAAGATCACTGTGATCACTGCTGGAAAAGGAATTGTGAAGTGATCTCAGGACTTGCTATTCCTGACAGGCCTGCAACCACTGCATTAGATAGGGTAGACTGGCCAGGTCTTATGATATGTGCCTACACTAAGATCGCAGGGGTAGAAATCCGAGGATCTTTTGAATTAACCTCCAGATTATTGATGGAAATGGTATTCCCCAAGCTCCTCGTCATTACCCGAGGAAAAATGTCATTTAATTGTTCTCGTAGTTTTTTTCTTGTTCAAACAATGTGTGGTCTTGTACTTAGATTCAACAAGGTTCTGAGGGCATATGGACCTGGACAAGAGGCCCCCCTTTGGCTATCTCTTGCTTTAACCCCCTGCTTTCGCCAAAACCAGATACAACGGCCCTTTTTAACGTGTTTTACCCATAAACTAAGAAAAAGTGGAATGTAAAAGAAGTAAACGGAATTCAAAACATTATTGTGTAGGTTTCATGTACTCTCTTTAATATATTAAGTGGCTCCCTGTTGTGTATTTCTTTATAACTAGATTATAGGTAAAGATATAGATATAGGTGATATTGTAATGTGATCACACTTTAATTTCTTTTGCATTTTAAATATAATATCACCTATATGACTTAGGGTTATTCAGTGAAGTCTCCAGAAAAGGGAATAGCCCCCTAGGGGGCTAAACTCGTAGTATATATAGTGTCCAACACCTCCAATACCACCCCATATAACTATAGAATATTAAAACATCCAAGGGAAGCAGGGTCCCGGGAAAAGGGCCTCTTTTGGGGAGAGAGAAGAGAAAAAGGGGCTTGGAGTCTTTTTGGGGTAATACATATTTTATTTCACTTTACCTTTGATTCTAAGGTGCGGCATAGGCACCTGGGGAATAGCCCCCTAGGGGGCTAAACTCGTAGTATATGTAGACACAGCACCTTAAATGCCACCCTATATATCCATAGAATATTAAATCATCCAAGGGAAGCAGGGTCCCAGGAAAAGGGCCTCTTTTGGGGAGAGAGGAGAGAAAAAGGGGCTTGGAGTCTTTTTGGGGTGATACATACTTATTTCAAAATATACAGGCTCTGATTTTAAGTTGGCACCACAGGTGCCTTTGGGTTTAACCCCCTACCTCCCCAGAAAGGTAAAATATGTGTCCTTTCAAGGCAAGGGAGAGGGGGCATGATAATCCTAAATGTGGCAGCACTATATCAACGTGGCTCCATGCTGGGATCAAGGTGAGAGTTGAAAAAATATCTCAGAGTTAAATTTGGTTTTTACTGCACAGCACACTAATGGCAGAGGGCTAATCTCTTAGTATAATTGGGATACAAAGAGGCTGGCTTAACTCATGGTATATACAGTGCACAGCCACTGAATGTACCCTAAATCCAGGTAGACACTTAAAACCACATGAAAGCATGTTTACATGGTGCTGCCACCTTTTAGATTGTCATGCCTCCACCCATTTGCCTTGAAAGGACACATATTTTACATTTCTGTGGGAGGTAGGGGGTTAATCCCAAAGGCACCAAAACATCCAAGGGAAGCAGGGTCCCGGGAAAAGGGCCTCTTTTGGGGAGAGAGGAGAGAAAAAGGGGCTTGGAGTCTCTTTGGGGTAATACATATTTTATTTCACTTTAATTTACCTTTGATTCTAAGGTGGGCCAGAGGCGCCTGGGGAATAGCCCCCTAGGGGGCTAAACTCATAGTATATATAGACACAGCACCTCAAATGTCACCCTATATATCCATAGAATATCAAAACATCCAAGGGAAGCAGGGTCCCAGAAAAAGGGCCTCTTTTGGGGAGAGAGAAGAGGAAAAGGGGCTTGGAGTCTTTTTGGGGTGATACATATTTGTTTTCACTTCAATTTGATATTATGGATATATAGGGTAGCATTTGAGGTGCTGTGTCTATATATACTACGAGTTTAGCCCCCTAGGAAGCTAATCCCCTGGCACTATTGTGCACCCTTAAAATCAGATGTAAATTGTAGTGAAAACCTCTCTCTAGGGGGCTATTTCCCAGGCGCCTGCGGCACGCCTTAATATGAGGGGTAAATTGAAGTGAACACACATTTGTATTACCCAAAAAAAACTCCAAGCCCCTTTTTCTCTCCTCTCTCACCAAAAGAGGCCCTTTTCCCAGGACCCTGCTTCCCTTGAATGTTTTAATTTTCTATGGATATATAGGGTGGCATTTGAGGTGCTGTGTCTATATATACTACGAGTTTAGCCCCCTAGGGGGCTATTCCCCAGGCGCCTCTGGCACACCTTAAAATCAGAGGTAAATTGAAGTGAAATAAAATATGTATTACCCCAAAAAGACTCCAAGCCCCTTTTTCTCTCCTCTCTCCCCAAAAGAGGCCCTTTTCCTGGGACCCTGCTTCCCTTGGATGTTTTAATTTTCTATGGATATATAGGGTGGCATTTGAGGTGTTGTGTCTATATATACTACGAGTTTAGCCCCCTAGGGGGCTATTCCCCAGGTGCCTCTGGCGCACCTTAAAATCAGAGGTAAATTGAAGTGAAATAAAATATGTATTACCCCAAAAAGACTCCAAGCCCCTTTTTCTCTCCTCTCTCCCCAAAAGAGGCCCTTTTCCTGGGACCCTGCTTCCCTTGGATGTTTTAATATTCTATGGATACTACGAGTTTAGCCCCCTAGGGGGCTAATCCCCTGGCACTATTGTGCACCCTTAAAATCAGATGTAAATTGAAGTGAAAAGCAATTTGTATTACCCCAAAAAGACTCCAAGCCCCTTTTTCTCTCCTCTCTCCCCAAAAGAGGGCCTTTTCCCGGGACCCTGCTTCCCTTGGATGTTTTAATTTTCTATGGATATATAGGGTGGCATTTGAGGTGCTGTGTCTATATATACTACGAGTTTAGCCCCCTAGGGGGCTACCCCAGGCGCTTCTGGCGCACCTTAAAATCAGAGGTATATTTAAGTGAAATAAAATATGTATTACCCCAAAAACACTCCAAGCCCCTTTTTCTCTCCTCTCTCCCCAAAAGAGGCCCTTTTCCCGGGACCCTGCTTCCCTTGGATGTTTTAATATTCTATGGATATATAGGGTGACATTTGAGGTGCTGTGTCTATATATATACTATGAGTTTAGCCCCCTAGGGGGCTAATCCCTTTTCTCAAGCCTTCACTGAATAACCCTGAGTCATGTATAGTTGATATTATATTTAAAGTGCAAAAGAAACTAAAGTGTGAGCCTATTACATGGTTATTCTGTTTGCTCTCTTCAGAATCCGTATTTTAAGAGGGGGCTAAAGCAATACATAGCCCTGCCTTTCTTCAAATTGCTATACTCTATCTATCTGGCACTGTATATGTATTGTAAATAGATACATCAGTCTGCTTTAAAATACCAGTGGGAGATAAGTGGTATGTCCCGGGTTGAAAACCACATCTCCTCACACAAAGCTAAACATGCCAGACACTGATATACTTGCTGACTTGGATTTACACCAACACACTGTCTGGGACATGTATAGGTTTGGGCTAAGGAAATAAAGTACCTTGCACATCGGGTTTCCTTGGTTCAATTTGTGCAGCCTGATCTAGTCTGTGCTAGCTCAGTGCTATTTTATTTTCAATCAATAGTATCATGGCATTATGACGGCGTTTTACAATGGGTTATATCTCCCTCTGTAGTGGCAAGTCTAATACTTCCAAGACTCATCTCTCATCATTCCTCGATTAAATATGTAAAACGAGGACAGTGCATGTGCATTGAGCAAGACGTAGGCCTAAGGCCTATCACTAAATAGATAGAACTAAACGACCGTGGTGTACGAGGTGGTCGATCCACCACGAGGGAATTGTCTCCCGAGGGGTGGATCATCCACCGAGGACACCAGGGGAGGTTAGTTCTATATTTATTTTATGTTTTTAGAGGGTTTAAATAAGGAAAAATTATCAAAATCCGGTACTGTAGTTCCCCGTACGAGCACCGGTCCGCCATTTTGAATGTTTACATGCGCCCAGATCGAGGCTGCAGTACTGGATCGGCGGCTGTGGTGGATCGAGACACGTTACGCCACTGGGGGTGTGGCGATTGGCCCTGCAATGCTATCTCTATGGGAAGAAGTTATTCACATAAAATAATACGTCTTCTTTTCCTTTGTTGAGTGTAACCACTGATCAAGTAACATACCCCGAGTCTCACTAAGTGTTCCCGCAGGGGTATCATATTTCACAATTTTCATTATTATATCTTCCCATCGTCCAACAGGCCCCATCTTTCTTTCTCAGCTTGTGTGCCGTGGGTGATACATATACCTACATTAATATCATCATTTTCTTGTCAGATCCACTTTACACATCCCACTTATCAACAGTCTAAAGGATTGTCCATTATAGATTGCTGTTGCTTAAGGTTTAGACTGCGCTGTTGGCAGAAATATCGCGGCACGTTCGGAATAGGGTAGATTAACCTTGAGACAACCACATACCTTAAGTCGTCTAAATAAGCCTAAATCCTTTCAAAATCTAAGATTGAGGTCTTATAGTACCACATGAAATGATAGGTGTGGATATATTAAGTGGCTGACATTGCATAAAATCATACTGAAATACCCATGTCTGACTTCTTCAGATCGTGGTCTACTATGCATTTCTATAGAAATTCGTATCTTTGATGAAAGATTCTGAACATCAGAATTGCTCACAAAATAAGATATATCAATTCTAGTCGTAGGTATATATTATTGCTAAATGATCGTATGAAGAAAGCACAGGAATGTTAAATCTTTTCAATTTAAGACTTATTTCTTAGAACATGAGGCGACCACCATTTCACCATGAGCCGTCCACTATTTACAGAGTGATTTATGCATCTAATTAAGGAGAAACCATTGATTACATAGTGTTACATCACGAGATCAATGAGCAGGGTGGTTTGGGATGCTGCATAGTATGGATGATACTTTGATGCAAGCATTATAACCTTTACTGTTTACATAGTATTAGTAGTCTGTGTAAGAAGTCTATAATTATGATGTCTGGCAAAAATATTATTGTAGTGTACCTTGAAAGGGAATTTTAGTGAGGCTAAAACAGAGCTGCGTTAATGCATGGTTATGATTAACACCACTAATGTGATGATAATCATAGCTACCGTAGTGGCCCGTATAAGTGCCTGGTCGCTCATTAATTTCAAATCCATTGTACCCCCAGCGCTTATACGAGACAGGCACTTATTTGAATACTTATTCTAGTGCTTAAGATTAATTTCAATACCCCTACACCCCGGCAATTATTTGAGACCGGTGCTTATTTGAGACCCCGGCACTTAAATGGGCCATTACGGTAACAGTGGGATAATATGTCCTGGTATTGTCCTTCCAATCTCAGCACTATAATAAAACTATAGTCTTGTAGATTTTAATACAATAGTAGAGAATAGTCCTGGCGCGCCAACTTGTAATCTTGTGTCTAGTTTCAGTTGGTGAGACTGATAGATAGGGCATACTATAATATGGATTTTGGTAGTATATGATTTTTGTAGTATATAGCACAAATTCAACCCGAACTACAAAGTCCAGCTAAGTACTAATAGCCTGTAGACTGTCCATTCTGCATGCACCTCACTCAGCTGTCACAGGGACCTGTCTTATTCAATGTTGAATGCCATAGTCAACAGGTGTGTTATTATGAGTGTACTCTGTCTCAGATTGCCAGGAGCCTGTTCTGACTTACCCCCCCCCCCCCCACACACACACAACTGCCAATCACCTCTAATAGTCTATACCTTGTCACGGGCCAGTGGTCAGCAAACCGGCCAGATCATCCCATTTCTCTGTAGAGGAGGAGCACAGTGTAAGGACATCTGCATACATACATGTTTCAAGGTGTTCTACAAAATCATTTAGAAAATGAAATATAATGAAATGAGCAATCAAAGTAATGTTTCATCATCAATAGGAAATACATTTTCTGAGAAAGCATTATTTCAATGTAGACTACAAAAGTTAACACAGAAAAGAATGTAGCAGTTCCACAAGGTGTCCTTACACGTTGACCTCCTCTGATGTCCAAAAACACAGATATGGTGACACACACTTTAGCACTGATTTCTCCATAGAGATTTTTAACAGTGAATACCTTGTTCAAATACAGAAAAAAATATCCAATTGTTCTATAACCCACCGAGATGAAACGTTTATTACATATATTTATACCATGGTTATGGCTGATTTGCATGTTTTTGTGTTCAAGTTTAATGATAAAAGACGTGCATGTAACACTAAACCAAAAATACCATGACAGCGAGTTGACTCGTATCCTGTACCATAGTGGACAGCGAGCTGCGCGTCTTCGCCTTAGTGTCAACCTGCTCTGTCGTGCTGCAGTCCTGCCGTCTGGTGTGTACTGATAGAACTATTCTTCTTCTCAGAAAACGAATGTGTAGCGATAGGATTATGGCCATTTTGAGGATTTTAAAGGTAAATAGTTAATATAGAGGTATATGGGGGGTACCATGGTATAAAGGCCATATGTAAGCTTTATTAATCCACTCATGGATTTTATTCACTTGATACAATCCACTCGGCGAAATCAGTGGATAAATCCACTTGTGGATAAATAAAATAGTAGTTTCAGAACAAGCAATTCTAAAACAAATGCTACAGAGAGGTGTTTTTGAATCTTAAAAGCTATAATGCTAATCTACCATAGGGCTCCAAATGAAGTAATGTATAATCTGGGAATAAAATCAAAAGTATGATATATATTCTGAAAATTCCTTCAGTTATTTTAAAGTACACACAGTTGTTATTATATTTGAATATTGTGTAGGGATAGTCCATAGCAGAGGAGCCACAAACAAAATTAGATTGTGGGGGTTCCCTATACTTTACACTGTGGCGACTATGAACCATACACTAGTCAACTAGTCTCATGAGTAGTACTCACTAGTCGCCACACTAATAATGTACATTTTCATGGCCATAATATTGTATATCCATTTAAGACAATTATTCATTTTAGGCATGAGTGTTAAGTCCATAATATACTTTATATAATTATGGACTGATCATCAAGTGGACGTCTCAAGGTGCAAAGTGGCCGTCTCAAGGTTAAACTGGCCTTAGTTAAATCTTGAAATAAATGATGAATTACTAATGTAAAGGGAACCATCTATATTCTTTATGCAGTGTGTTGTTGAAATAATTGATTTTAGCATTGATCTGGTATATTATGCAGTCAATGTGCCTAATTGTAGAATAGCAAAGCATAACGCCAAGACCAAGTGTAGTATAGCTCTGATTTATTTCTCTCTTGTCATAAGCATATATATCAGTACATCAGTCTATTAGCCAATAAGGGGTCAGCATGTACCCACATGTAACCCCAAGCCATGTCTATATATGGGCATGTCCACTAGACGCCCATCATGCCCAATCCTCCCATCTACCTCCCCAGTACTTCCCCTCCACATACTCCACTCTCTACCAGCATGCATCTTCCCCCCTCCCTCCAGACTTTAGCATGTAATCCACACACACACCCTGATCCCCATGGTAACCTCTACTGACCACTACTACCCCACATATCTAACACTCCTGTTTCCCACCCCTCAAATAAGACCTCCGTTACATAATGGTTATAAAGTATTAGGTGTCAAACAAGAGTCATGTAGAATGTGTACAGGAACGGTCGTCTTTAGGTTAATCTACCCTAGGGCTATTTCTATGCTAAAAAGTGGGTATCATCTGACTGATGGAACAGTTGTACACTCAGGAAACTTCCCTGGCCTAGCACAATCAATAGTTCCTATATTCATTAAAGTGTAGGCAACAGTATACATGTCTGTTGGCCTGTTCGTCTTGTGGACGGACTTATCAAAGGGGATAGTGGAAATTGGTATAGCAGGCTGAGCACTCTATCTCTGTATTCTCCATAAATTAAGAATCAGAAGCTAGAAATCATCTGATGTTGGCTATGTCTCAGGGCTGATGACAGAGCCAAATGAGATGGGACGTGTGGACGGGTGAATAATGATAAACCATGTTGAGGTCATCTATAAGATGTCGACATACATAGGGAAGTGATATCATTTGCAACTACACACAATGTCCTGACAAATCTGCCAAAAAAATGTGCATGATTGGTGCTACACAGTCATTATAAATACGCTACATAATGACACATCTGCTATCCAAACTAGGACAACAGGACAAGGATCCGTGCATATTTATTTGGACGGGACTGGGCAGGACCTATCAAGGGCTGTAGTAGACGAGATTAACCACCTGGGCCATCCATCTTCACATTCTGAATAATAAATAAATATTCATCTTCAGGGGGCTCGCTTAAGCCTGGGGATAAAATTAAATGAGATCGAGAGGGTGGGGTAGGGGGAAGTGATGATATATGCTTTGATAAAGCTGTGTAGGTAATGCCTCCATACATGCATGTAATATTAATGCAGAGAGGAGCAAGACCGAATTGCGCCACCATGTATATTATTATGTGTTATACCACTATTCTGCCACCTGCCTTACTGTTATGCTCTCTCCTACCAGTGCATTATGAGAGCATATACGCACATGGCCATTTTTGGGATTTTTGGATATACTTTTTCGAGGTCAAGTTGGACTTAGAATATTTTGGGAGACGCTGGCGGACATAGAAATTTAGTCTCGCCATTGTTTCAATGTGAAAAATCTTGCCAACTCGTATGAGGATTGAACCCCGGCCGCAGTGGTGGTAGGCGAAGGCATTAGCCATAGCGCCACACTGAACGGTGATGAAATCCAATGCGAAAGTAAATAAGTTCTAACCTGAGGTCCTAGTCCTATGTTTGCACTCAGTTTTCGTCTTGATTCCAACCTTGACATGTTATAATATCGAAATCCCAAGAAGTTTTTGATCCATAGAAGAGGAATGCATGCTAATTTTCTCCATTTTCTTCGATATAAATAAGAATCCATTGATTTTCCCAACGTACGCGAGTCGCGGTCCGGCCATTCCCACCCGCCTTCTTGTCCGACGAAAGTGTGTCAGTGGCCCGGATGTAGATATAGGTCAACCGCTCGCTGTACAATAAAGACGCCGAAAATTTCGGACCCTTTTGGAAAATCAATGGATTCTCCTTTATTTTGAATATATTGGACATAATTCGTATGGAGGGATCATCTAGACTATCTAAGGATGTGTATGTTTTAATTTGAAGACTTGTCATGGTTGGATTCCATACGAAAAGTGAGTGTGAACACGGCGGTACCTCTCCCGGCAAGGAACAAAAACAATGGCTTCGCGCAGAGCGCTGACCCAGGCCGTATTGCTTGCTTTTACAAAATGCCTTCTCGTGGCTATATTCTGTGGATATCAGGTAAGAAATTAATACAAAATGGAGGAAAAGATGGTATAAATGCAATATGGCATAAATATGCCAGCACACGGGTGGTATATTGACGATATTGCACTCGGCCTAACGGCCTCGTGCAATATTCGTCAATATACCACCCTTGTGCTGCCATATTTATGCTATATTCCATTATTATCCTCATCAGTCCAAATACATGAGATCGGTGCCTTGCGGCCTGCTTCAGAAGAAAGGTTTCGTTTCAAGATTGTACATGGTCAACAAGCCAAGGCCGACAACGGTCATTCATATATGGAGCACTTGTAAAAAGGTTGAAATTGTAGTAGCTCAACTTTCGGAAGAAGGCTTCAAATGTCATCTACATCCCCCCTTTCGTATTGCAGAAGGGGCTAGGCTAATTTAATTGGAGACAGAAGTGAGAAAGGAGACTATATGATTAGGCAGTCTAGGAAATGCATAATATATACATAAATTGGAACTGGAGTGGTTTGTAATTGCAGGTGTTCTTTCAAAACTCCCATTAGTCCATTAGGTATTTGCATCCGGCAGACCACCTAATGTGCATGAATCCATTAAAGAAGATCTGCATCGGCTACTCGAGCTAAGTGATGGAATACCTATATTCTAAAATTATTTGAATTATCATTATTCATGGCTCGTTCCGTAAAATGAATGATATCCACCAACGTCAAACACTAGCCATGTTAAAAAAAGGTGAATCCTAATCATGGGACGTAAAAACAAGGGATACATACCTGTAATATCATTTGTTTACTTTCTTTTTAATTGTTGGATCTGCACCTGCTGCTCTCCCGAGTACCACATGTATGCATTAAGCAGCTGATGGTCTGTGCATATATAGAGAGCATCCTGGACATGGTATCTGCTCCACCACAGCACCCCTTTTATACACAGTTCACTGCTCCACCACAGTACCCCTTTTATACACAGTTCACTGCTCCACCACAGTACCCCCTTTATACACAGTTTACTGCTCCACCACAGCACCCCTTTTATACACAGTTTACTGCTCCACCACAGTACCCCTTCTATACACAGTTTACTGCTCTACCACAGTACCCCTTTTATACACAGTTCACTGCTCCATCACAGTACCCCTTTTATACACAGTTTACTGCTCCACCACAGTACCCCTTTTATACACAGTTTACTGCTCCACCACAGTACCCCTTTTATACACAGTTTACTGCTCCACCAAAGTACCCCTTCTATACACAGTTCACTGCTCCACCACAGTACCCCTTTTATACACAGTTAACTGCTCCACCACAGTACCCCCTTTATACACAGGTTACTGCTCCACCACAATACCCCTTTTATACACAGTTTACTGCTCCACCACTGTACCCCTTTTATACACAGTCTACTGCCTACCTCACTTTATTCCTGACCAGAGCCCATTTAGAACGAGGTCCTGTTCCCCTGTCAAGTGACACAAGTTTGGATCTCCCCCTGAATCTGAATTCATCCGGCCAACTTGATATCTTAACTTAAGATACAAGACACACTAAGTGTCTGTCCTCCTTTACTAATCTGGGCTACCTGGGTTTCTCTTTGCTTTACAACTAACAGTGTATAACCCCTTAGAAACTGTTCCCATTCGTCAAAGGCATTCCATACATACATCTGCCAATATCAATGCTAAACGCGTTGATATATATATATATATATATAAGTTATCTCGCTACCAGGGAATAATTATACCGGTAATACATGGATAGGATAATAATAGATACCCGGGTAACCGGTAATAAAATGTATTAATAAATATATAACATATAATAAATGACCTATGACAGAACACATGAGTTTGGTGGGTTACTGACCTTGGGGCTATCAGCACCATACATGCCTTTATTAAAACAACTATAAAATCAGTTGACAATAAGCATAGTCAGTAAAATTGTAATATAATAACAATAGTATAGAATAACAATGGTAATAACAATAGTAACAACAATAGTAAAAATTTAAAATTCCAGGGAACACCCAGCGTGGTGTTACCTGTACAGGTGAATATGAGCCAATTGACGGTTAGCTTGAACCCGCCCCCTTTTATACCAGTGGAGTTGTTGACCATGACGTCACACTATGACATCATTGGTATCCTTACGAGCTGCAAGTAGTCCCTAACCGTCCGCGGCTAATTATATAAATATACACGAGTGTATATAGTTCCATAAGTTATCTCGCTACCAGGGAATAATTATACCGGTAATACATGGATAGGATAATAATAGATACCAGGGTAACCGGTAATAAAATGTATTAATAAATATATAACATGTAATAAATGACCTATGACAGAACACATGAGTTTGGTGGGTTACTGACCTTGGGGCTATCAGCACCATACATGCCAAAAACACACAAAAACACGGCAAACACATGTGAAAACACATATCAATCAGCATTGCAAATGAGATTGACACACCCTATCCAACTCCAATAGTTCATCCTTGTAATTATGTAGGTAATTAAATACTGAGTTGGATTTCCAGTTAACTCTCTTTTTAATAGACTCTATACTTAGACCCGAGTCCTTTAACAACATAACACCACCGTGCCTTAAAGAATGGGTAGATACGCAGCCTTCGATACCAGCTTGAAAGGATAAAGATTTTAACCTGGAGTTGACATACTGGTACTGAAGGGCAATACCACTGGATACAAACAGATACTCCCTATTACCCCTACCCAAGCACAACTTTTTCAAGCCTAGATAAGGACATAGTGGGGAATTAACATTTTTTGACAAATAGATATTAAAGGAGTCTTTACCAAGCTGATCAGTTTTAGACATCCTGATACACATAGACAAATAACTACGATGAAATTTAATATCACCAACCTTTAAGGAGTGTGGAGACTCAACCACATGCCCCACACGTAACACACCCCTGTAGCATGTTAAAATTGCCATCCAAAATTTAAAGTCTGCCATGTTGGTTAGATCCAAGAATGACCTTAACCTCAACATGTCTTTAGGGGTATAATAATGAATAACTTTGGTTGAACAGGTAGAGAGCCTGTCAATGCCATCAAGGGTCTTTTTTAACATGAAGTTACTACTATAATCAGAATAGCCCTTAAGTTTTTGAAAATACCAAACCGCAGACAAATAATTTTTTACAGATGATGGCTTCATAAAATCAGATAAGTAAACTGCATATATGGAACCTTGAGAGGGAGAACAAGGAAAAGTTTGTAAACAAAATTTTTTACAAAATTTTTTATACCTTCTAAGTTGTTGGTTCCTTGCCCTCCTCATATTTTCTGACACACCCTGGGCTAAAAGTAACCTTTTTCTGTTTAGTAATCTCTCCCATTCTGGAATTAAAGCAACACATATTATTATCATGGAGAGAAGCTATACATTTGCTTGGAATACCCTTATAAGCCAGTCTAGATAGTTGGTCGGCCAGGACATTGTCCTCTGACTTAATATAAGTTGCATATACCTCCACATTGTTAATGAAGCAAAGCCAGAAGATCTCTCTTAACCATTCCATACATAACTTATTCCTGGACCTACCAGTATTTATCATAGCTAGAACTTGCATATTATCAGTAATACAGTGTATTCTTCTATTTTTACAACTTGAAATCCAACGTTTCAAGCCAACCATGACCGGGTATAACTCATATACATTTATATTTCTATGATGGTCTTTAAACCTATCCAAAATTGGAGGGGAAACAAAATGGCCTGTACCTAGGTTAAACATATCATATGAGGTCCAGTCACCATATAAATAGTCCTTCCCCATCCATGCTCCAAAGCCTTTGATAGATGAATCGGAGTACATAGGAGTATTAACCAGATCGTTCAGAATCAATTTTTTACAATTGAAAACTTTACAAAAATCAAGCCACCACTGCATATCCTGGCGAGTACAGGCCGAAACCCTAATATAACCTCCTGGTCTAGCTCGCGCGCAGAGATAAAAAATTCTTCTGCTAAAGGTTCTACCACCCTTAACCACCTGCGAGCAGAAAGGCATCAGGCCACCTATCCTTTCAAGATTCTTTTTGGAAATAAATTTCTTACTAACATTTTCCATCAAAATATCTTTCATTTTGGTCAATTTATCTTCTGGCAAGGATAATTCCAGATTAACAGAGTCTATATTAATACCAAGGAATTTACAGGTTTGTGAGGGATCCGTTACTTTTTCTCTCGATACCACAAACCCCATATGCTGCATGCACTCTATGAGGATATTCCTTTGACGTAAACATTCACCATAAGTTTCTGCAATTATGATAAAGTCATCCAGATAATTGACCAATCTTTTTACACCATAGCTCCTGGCCACCTCCACAATAAAATCAGATATTCTATTGAATATATAAGGGGCACATTTAAGTCCAAAAGTCAACCTGTTGCTTACATAGAAACCTTCACCTTGACCAAAATCCCATCTAAACCCTTGCATATCAGTGTGGGGACCATAAACATTAATGGTTCTATAGGCAGATTTTAAATCTACTACGCTCATAAAATCATTTTTATCTAACTGAGCTGTGACCGTACCAATATTATTGTAAGAGAAGGTAGAACTAGTCTTGTCCATATAGTTATTAATGGAAACTTTCTCCGGCATACTGCAATCAGTTATAGGCCTTAGCTTGCCATTTGACTTCTCCACACCGCCCAGGGAGTGGATGCACTTAGGTTTGTTTTCAACTTTGGACACTAAACCCGCCTCTAACTCCTCTCGCAATATGGTACAAAATTGATTATAGAAGTTTCCTTCAAGAATTGACTTATAATTTCTGCAATCATAAGAAGTATTGCAGTCAGGGTCAACTATCCTGAACCCCTCAACAAAACCTTGCCATAAGAATAGTGCATCTTTATCATTTATATTAATAACTCCTTTCTGGGTTAAGAATGGGCCTACTCTGCAAGGTAAAATTTGGGACTTTTTCCCATTGACATAATGAACACAATTGCACACACCATTTATACAGCTATCATACACTTCAATGGTAGGTAAATTATTAATAGCAACCGTAAACAGTGGTTTAACCTTGCCCTGTACTGGGCCACTATATGGTACATCCAGACCGACGGAGTCAGCCTTAATATTAATATCATTTTCACATTCCATTTGTAAATTTGCCACACCGATATCACTAGAGGGGACAAATTCTACCACTCCAGCATTATCTAAACCAACACCCTGAGCTGGAGCAACGGGTGGAGGCGGACCAGGATCTACCAAACCTACTATACACGATTTTGGCATCGACACACTATCACATATAGGAACCTGGCCACCTGTACAATCCTAGTCAGATTTGTTTACTTGACAGTCCACTCTACTGTGGCCTGATTTGGTACATGAGCTACATACATGTCTATATTTGCAGGGATCCCTAGTGCATCCCTCAGCCCTGTTAAAGGCATAACATGAATTTGTAGATACTTTAAATTTCCCAGAATTTTTCGACTTAGTGGAATAAGCCTTCTAAGCCTGTACTGTTCCGTCATAGGACAAATGACGGAGAATATCCCAATTTTTTCAATCATAGCAAAAGCATCTAAACCATCAGTATTGGCTCTGTCCCTAACGGACTTGTCATATGCTACTAAGGCTTTTACAGTGAAAATTTTCGTGTCTGATTTTTCAACCAACATCTGGAGGTGCCTGAGCATGCCCTCCACATCGTCCCCATCCTTGTAATAATCTAAAATGAATTTGATATTGACCAATACAAGTTTCTCAATGCTGTCGACCTTATCACGTTTTTTAATGAATTGTTCGTGGTCAAACTCACCAATTTTTTGCTTGGCGTGATGGCGATGGATAGACGAGTCCATTGACGACCCTCTTGACGAGCTGGGACTCCTGTGACGAGTGGTGTACGATGATTTCGATCTCGTTTGACGACCTCTACGTCCTGCTCTGGTCCACTCGCCGCCATCTTGGTTGCTATGGACGCTGTCGTTGTCAACGTCTCGCTGTAGACCACGCCCCCGTCGCCTTGGTTTCGCGTCTCTCGAATCTTGTTTGTTTACAGATGCACCTGCTCTCGCCGCCCCGCTGTCCGGTCCGCTCAACGGATTCATCTCGTCCTTATGGGCCCCTTGGCTAGCAATAACGTCCCGCAGCATTTTCTTTATATCCAAAAGGTCTTCCTCCATCAAGTCCAGCCTCGTCTGGTCAGCAGTCTCACTCTCTCTAGCCTGTGGCGTGTTAGGCTGCAAGGGCTCCAGACCCCCAGATAGAGGTCCGTTTTAACCGATTTAGCCGATTTTTTTGCCGAACCCTTCTTCTTTGCACCTGTAGTAGTTCTTTTCCCCATGCTTGAGCCGATATCCAAGCAATAATCCGGAAAAAACTGCTTTAAAATTTAAAATTCCAGGGAACACCCACCATGGTGTTACCTGTACAGGTGAATACGAGCCAATTGACGGTTAGCTTGAACCCGCCCCCTTTTATACCAGTGGAGTTGTTGACCATGACGTCACACTATGACATCATTGGTATCCTTACGAGCTGCAAGTAGTCCCTAACCGTCCGCGGCTAATTATATAAATATACACGAGTGTATATAGTTCCATATATATATATATATATATATATATATATATATATATATGGGTAAAATCTTTTTTAGGGGTCTCAACTTTCGGCACTTATGTCACACTGCTGTAGAAAATTCTTAATGTCATATTGGCCGTATTTGCCATTACCAACATATAGCAGACACTAAGATCTAAAAGTGCTTTTTTTGATTAGTCGATTTGGAAGATTTTTAGTGGGATTAAGCCCTAAATGCCTTGAAAATCTGAGCTTTTTCAAATGTCACAAACAGCTTTTCCATATATTCCAAACTATAATTTGATGCAGACTCCATTTAAGAGGTCAATGTCCATTTCAATCATTCACATTAGGCTGAAAAATTAGATATATAAAATATTTTTGATATACCTGAAGGAATTATCCTCATATTTTCAGCCTGGTTTTGCATATAGGTGAATTTATGGCAATGTAAGATCCAGCAACTTGGTCATAATTTCTTTAATTTTGTAGTAAAATGCTTGTAAAATCACAAGTAGTTCATCCCCTATGAGTATCTTGGCCATATAAAAAATCAATAAGCTATCTCAAATACTTTGCTCTCTGTAGTACATTATATGGCTCAAAATATGGTGTGGACAGTGCACTTGCTGGATCTTACACCTAAAAGGCCTTCAGTAAATGCTACAGAGGAAAATAGTGGTGTAACTGAGTTATTAAATTGTGAAGTAAATATTATAGTAAGGTCATGATATGTCATTATGTAAAAAGACGTCTAATGTAGCTAAGATACTTTCGACAGGGGGTGAGCCTGAAAAGTAGTTGTTTTAGCACTTTTTTATGTTGCAACTTGGCTCGAAAGTAGAGACCCCTGAAAAAGAAATTGCCCATATATATATATAACCAGTTTCAGCCATAGCACATGCACAAAAACAAAAGTCATGTTGTTATTTTCCAGGGAAATTTCTAACAAAGTAGTTGTGGTCTCTGTGAATCCCTAACATAAGACATGACCATCAGCATCAACAAAAGGCTTGAAGACACTTCTCTCTAGTCTAATCTCACTTGGCCCCTCACCATCCACTTTACCACTTTGTACATAAACATGGATGGATGGCCTGCTAAATAACAAGCTTCTGTTTGGGGTAAATGTGACTTAGGGAGCTGTGATGTGACATGAGAACACTAATGTTGTTGTCAAAGTAGCAGCAAGGAAGTCAAGTGGCTCCATGTATTGGCGGACAAGTAGTGTCTGGCTTCTAAAACTGGGCCGAGGACAGGAGGGATGTTGCGGGTATTATGGGCAATATCCAACCAACTGCAGGTGCTGAAAATTGTTCGTTAAGTATAACTGGCAACCAAATCATTGTGCTGATTGACGAATGTCATCAGACAATGGTGTATGCCCACATTTGCATGTGCACAGCTTCTTCAGCCTCGGTCATTTTGAGATCCATAATTACAGGACTTGTAATAACTTTGCATACTGCAGACACCAAACAGTATCCGAATGAAGAGTTTGGTTCCAAAATTCAACAAACGCCATTCCTGAACAAATGAAAAGAGACGTTTAAAGGATATAGGTTCGGGATGAGTCTATACAGTAAAGAATTTAGGAAGGATGCTTTACAATTAGCATCAGGAGAGCACTACACATATGGTAGTATGCTGAAATGGATTTATTGAGAATTGGAACTGAATTCTTCAAATAAAGCTCTGTTGCTGGTCTCTCTACGCATACAATACTCTCCTATCAGAAGTCATATTTGCTACAATGTTTTGGTTGTGGAAAAGTAGAACATGGACGGGGCTGTGTCCATGTCAGACATAGAACGGGAATAAATGCTACTGGATACCATGCTAAAGATATCATGTTTCTACTTGCCTATGATATGAATGCCACCATAATTCTCAATTAATATGGGCTACATATTTCAGTGCCATTTCTTATGTTGGGTTTTAGACAGAGTGATTCCATCGGGATGTTCCATCAGCAGATAATTGCTAGTCCCCGAATTCATCATTTATAGCAGTCAAACCATGGGACACAAAACTTGATATTATGCTTTTATCTAAAGATAGGGACAACTCAACATGACATCAAACGAACAGATCACTTCTCAGATAACTCCCTCTACCTCTTG
This sequence comes from Acholoe squamosa, assembly GCA_949317995.1. NCBI lineage: Eukaryota > Metazoa > Annelida > Polychaeta > Phyllodocida > Polynoidae > Acholoe > Acholoe squamosa. Next base: position 43,799,311 of record OX439038.1, read on the forward strand.
TTCAGATTTAGCACCGATAGGGTTGGCAGCTGCCACCAGGCTTTACAACTATGCTTGGTGGGAAACCCCATTGCTCGGGGAAAATTCTACCTATTCACAATGGCTGCATGAACATGCAAAAGTGTCAAAAATGCCAACTGTATACGTCTCGGGCACACATTCAATCACTGTATCCTGGAACAACACTATAGTGACCTTCATCTCTCCTCCCTCCGTACGTACTCATTGATGGTATACATCTTACAGCACTTGGCTTATATCATAGTTCAAAAACAGTGCAATGCAGAAAGCAATTACGTCTGATACATTAAGGTTATGGTGACACTGTGTTTATGTAGTGGTACTAGTTCAAGTACAAGCTTTTGAAATACTTTGGATTTTGATATGGTATTATTTACCTTCATAAATATTTGTTGTTTCATCCATTGAACTATACTGTAACAGTTGAATGCTCCACTACCCGGCAAACACTATTCTAGGGACTTTTTACTTATAGCACAGTACGATTGTGTAAAAGAACAGAACAGCTTATCACAAATGCAGTTCCCTGGGAGCTTTGCTCTTTTAGACCATGTCATTAACACATTAGAGTGTAAAGGTCGAATCCCACATGGCGAAAAATGCCTCAAATATCTCTGCGATTTTGTCAGCTGGGGTTTTTGGCCTACCCTGTGTCCTAAATCCCACTGCAGACTGTGCTAAGGTTTTATATCCTTGCGATTTTAGGATAGGAAACATCTCAGACACAGATATACCCATCAACCTGGGCAATGTATCTCAAATGCTGTACAATAAAGCACAACAGTATCCTTGTGTTCTATGTACCCTATTGCAGTGATATCCCTTGCAAATTTTGGGTAGACCCCAAAATCACAACATATTCAAAATCGCAGAGATATTTTAGGCATTTTTCGCCATGTGGGATTCGACCTTCTGACTATGAAATGGCAGGAGACTAGAGCCAACATGGCCGTGTGAGCCAATTCCCCCTTTTCATCTCATAGGCTTTCCATGTTCTCAAATATTCTTTAGGCAGCTTCCCCATTTATAAGCACCAGATGTATAGCAGCAAATGTCATCATTTGGTGGTACTGTGAGCCCTAGCCTGCTGTGAATAGCCACAATCACGGTGACTTCTATCAATTATTCATATCAATATCTCTCCAGCCACCATGTTCTGTTAGGAGGTTATGTTTGAAGAATGTGATAAGTGCAAGCACGGATGTATTATCTTTATGAAATTTCAAGGCACTTGGACAGTGAATAAGTGTTGAAAATAATAGTTCATATCAAGGAGAGGGCTTGATTTGCATAGCAATCACTAGCAGTGAAACCTGACTGTGCTATGTTGTTCCACCCATGGATGTATCCGGAAAAGGGTTACAGACCAAGAAGTATCTATGGTAGGCAAACCTAGTCGGCATGGGGGCAGCAGTAAATTCGGCAACATATAACAATATAAATCAGTTGATTACTAGCCGAAATGTAGAAATGCTCTTTTCAAGCTCAAATCATCAATATCACACGATGGCATTGATTAATATAATCTCATAGGAGGCCCATGAAACAATCTTCCCAATATGACGTTGATGATCTGATATCAGAAGACATCAGAGCCTCCGACAGATGCCATGCACTAATCTGAGAACATCTTCAGGCATAAGTAAGATGGCTTCGATTCTAGTGGCTTTCAAATTATCTCCCCTTCCAACTTTACTACCATCCCCTATCAATCATGTAAGTCATGCTTGAAAAAGAAGAGAGACAAATCAAAAGAAATAGGGGCCAATAAGCAGCTCCCTTTTTATTTTTAGCAATGAGGCATGTTTGTGTCCCCCGCTCATACCAACAAATTGGCTAAAGCCTTTCAACCAATAACGAGTTTTGCGTGCTTCCACTCATTTCTGTACCTTCAAATGGCCTCAGTAACTGCTGAATAGTTTACAATTCCCCCTATAGGGGGCAGCAAGGATCAGGTGCCACACGGGCTTAGTGTATAATCTTAACATTTGTCTGCCTAAGGTGAACCCTGTTGAATACATTCTGTAAGTGGTATATACACCAGAGCCTACCGATGTAGCCAGTTTAACACTAGGGCAAACACCATTAGACTCATTAAAACAGCCTTTCCTTCATCATTAATGCAGTACTGCCGTACTTCTTTCTGATTACCTTTTAAAGAAAACAGTGAGTGAGCAATAACCGCTAAGGTCATATCTATGGGAAGATAACTACATCATTTACTGGATGGATATGTTTCCCCAAACGTGTATAATTATGTACGGGTTCATCTATGTGTTTATAACATGGTTATCGAGTTTATGCACTGATTTGAGTGCTGAAAGTAGATAAAATGAGTTCTCGTATATCGGGATACAAGAATCCAAAATGACAGCGGACCGGATATACCTTGACAACTCCCAGCAAATTGTCGTTATCTGTCGCCATGATTGGTCATCAATGGTGACTCTTTTTTGAGTGATAACTCACTGCGTCATCTTTTGCCACTGTGTGTCAGTCTCACATGGCATGGCGATTTATCACAACAGTTGCCAACATGATCTCACTCACTGCGTGAGTATGTGCCACCCCTTGTCATCCCTCACAAAGCATGGTGACTTATCACCATCGCCAATATGGATCTAACTCACCGCGTGAGTATGTGCCACTGCCTGTCAACTCTCACTTAGAGTGGTGGCTTATCACAACCATCGCCAACATGGATCTGACTCACTGTGTGATTATGTGCCACTCCCAGTCAGTTCTCACTCAGAATGGTGACTTATCACCAACATCGCTAATATGGATGTCACTCCCTGCGTGAGTATGCGCCACTCCCAGTCAACTCTCACTCAGAATGGCAGCTTATCACCACCATCGCCAAAATAGATCTCACTCACTCCGTCAATATGTGCCACTGTCTGTCAACTCTCACTCAGAAAGCCGACTTTTCACATGCATTGCCACATGGCTCTCACTCACTGCGTGAGTTTGTGTCACTCCTAGTTAATCTTCTCTCAAAATGGTGACTTATCACCACCATCGTTGACATGGATGTCACTGGCTGTGTGAGTGTGTGCCACTGTCAACAACTCTCACACAAAATGGCGACTTATCACCACCATTGCCAACATTGGTCTCACTCAATGCATGATTTTGTGTCACTCCAAGTCAATGCTTTCTGATGATTGCATCATCTGTCACTAACTCTCACTCAGAATGGCAACTTATCACCACCATTGCCAAAGTTGTTGAGACAGCACCACTGTTCAACATGTAGCCTATCTAGGAAGTGTGGGCAAGAAGTATAAGTCCCATACGTATCAAATGTGCTTTGTTTCACACTGATTTCCATATAATACTTCAGAGTTGAATCAAACAAGATTATATAGAGAAAATATTGATTGAATTTAGATAGAGGTATCACTAAACTGAAAGCTACTATGCATAAACACCCTTTCCCTGGTTACAGGAAAAATACATAGGGAAATATCTACATGAACAGCTTGTCTGTGGTTAGAGGGAAGATACATATGGCAATACCTTCTCTGGCAAAACATACTTTGATCTGGCAGATGTGAGGCTGCATGATTACCAATGTCAATGATCATGAGCTTTTCATCTTACAAGGTGAGTGATCACCAGCGTCGCCATCACTGGTGAGTCTGAGTGATCACCACTCTCGCCATCCATGGTGAACCTGAGCTATGACATGGTGCGCGTTTCATCTAGCGAGGTGAGTGATCACTCGTGTCGCCATCCCTGGTGAGTGTGGGTGATCAAGATCCTCACCATCTGTGGTGAACCTGTGCTATCACGAGGTATGCGTTTAATCTAGCGAGGTGAGTGATCACCAGAGTGACCACCCCCTGTGAGTGTGAGGGATCATGACCCTTGCCATCCGTGGTGAACGTGCGTTATGACATGGTGTGCGTCTAATCTAGCGAAGTGAGTGATCACTCATGTCGCCATCCCTGGTGAGGATGAGTGATCACTCATGTAGCCATCCCTGGTGAGGATGAGTGATCACTCATGTTGCCATCTCTGGTGAGGATGAGTGATCACCATCCTCACCATCTGAGGTGAGGCCATTGTGATCACCACCATTGCTATTCCTGGTGATCCTGTGCTATAGCGACGTCGTGTTCCATCTAGCGACACTTCACACAGCCACTTCACACAGGTTGACGAGGAGTCACGACAATTTGCTGGGCTACTTGACACTAATGTAAATCCTCCATTTTTGAAGCTTATGTACCAAATCTGACGACATGCTTTGGACATAACATCCTTGAAGCCTTATTCCACCTCCCTGTCGACTAGATTCCTTGATATTATGGCTGTATTTAATATAAAAAAATAGTAAACTTTCGATGCGAGCAACTGGCCGTGCGTCTTCGCCATTCTGTTAATACTACAGGTGCCTCCATCTGACATATAAAGAATGGATAAGGCTATAGACTGGCACAGCTCTGTCTCAACGTATTCGCGGTAGTAGGCCTACGAGAATGTGAGTTGCACCAGGTCGCCAGCTTAACCATACGTCAACATGAAACCAAGATGGCGGAGGGCCATCTCGTCGACTCGCAACAGAAAACAATGGATTCTATCAATTTTAAAGGAAAATACTTAGAATTAATAGTGGAAACCATGTTATAAATGCAATGTGTAATGATTAGACATGAACTCGTTGGCTTCAGGGGTTTGATAAAAGGATTTGCCTCCGGCTCATGCTTTTATCACCCCCTGAAGCCAACAAGTTCAAGTCTAATCATTATATATTACATTCATAAGCCTTTTTCAAATCCGGTGTCAGAAAAAGGGCCATGCACAATATAGCTATTCTAAGCTATTGGTATGTTTTTGTTGTATGATTATCGTACATCATCTCACAGTGCCACTTTGTGATAGCAGACAGGAATATTGTCCTCAGTCCCTTAAGGTTAAATGATCTCAGAGCCACCATAGTTTGGGCGAATGAGGTAATGAAAATGGTATTGTATCATTAGGGCATGGAAAATAGAAAACGCATGTGTATATAGATCTAGTAAAGGTTAGGAAGTGCAACACTGATAAATATACACAAGCACATTTCCAGATTTCATCTATTCAGCAGTTCTCAGCTTCTGTACATTCTGTTGCTAAGAGAAATAGTTCCACCTAGGCATGCAAAGCCAACTTCTCCCAACTATTATAAAAAAGTGCATACTCTTTCTTGCAGCATATATATGCCAGTATGGGCAGTGCAGTGATGAGTACTGCCCATATGGTGAGGTGTTAACTATTCACACCCAGGTCAGGTTTATGATATGGCAAGCTGACAGCAAGGTGTGCAGCAGGGAATGACCAGCCTGGGTCTAGCATACACATAAATCATCAAGCCATCACCTTTACAGCACTCTACCTGGTCAGCCAATGCAGACCACCATCGTATACAAGGGGGACTAGAGACTAGAGCGACCTTTATTTTTGTCTTGCCTTTCCTGTCTTTGGTCAGGCGGAGTAACTTTACTGTACCTTGCGTGATTATTTGAACACGTTTTAAACTCACCACCACCACCAACAACTACAAAGAGAAAAAAACTAAGTAAACAACAACAACAACAACAACAACAAAGCAACAACAGGGGTTCTACTGTCTGGAACAATGGTGCACGTATGTTGTACAGCGTTCACTTGTACAATGCCACGTTACCCTCCTCTCTAGAGATAATGTTATATGTAATCTGGCTTTATGATTTCTGACACAACGACACCATTGAAAGTAACGTGTCTATCAGGAAGATGCGTGCTAGCTACGGCCATATTTTATTTTTTTTCATTTAACCACTGCTCCTGCTGCCACACCCTATACACCATATACACCCCTATACACCAACCATCGACCAGGGTCAGTATTGGCCCTATAAATAAAGCCCTGCATATTTTGGAGATGAAAGTTTTATTTGGGGCTCTTATTGACATGGTTGTGGAGATTTACGACCGGTTGCCCCGCAAGGACTGCTCTGTTGGGTTATCACCTTTTTCTCCTTTCCCCTATTTTTTTTTTAAGTTATGATTTTTTCCTAGGGTAGGCAATAGCCATCACAGGGAATGTGAAGGACTGATTTATCAGCATTTTAAATCCCTGCAACGGCTGCCAATAAACAATGTCAATGCAAATAGCCGACATAGAACAGTTCCTCTCTTTCGTATGTCAAATGTGCGACCCCATTGCTTGGTCTTGTACTGGGAAGGTATAAGCACTGATAACAGCTGTCATGATGGCAGTCTAAAAGGTAGAGGGAATTACGCCCAAGGTCCCATAGGAGACTCATGTTTACCATCATGGCTGGAAATGCTAGCACCGCCTGTGGATGAATTAAGAAGGGCTAGATTATGTGGGTATCACCCCGGTGAGGAGGGCTTTGAAGGAAGGTCACAGGTGAGGCGTTATGGATGGGGCATGGTGCCATAGTTATGGGGAGGATGGTGATTGAATGGTGAAGATGGTACTAAAGAGGCCAATCCTTCACAAGCTGGGTGATGGAAGTAGCCATACACAGCCACAACCAAGCCCATTCAGGACTCTCCAAGCTCCCTGACACACCTCTGCCACCCTCCTCCTCCCCTTCTCCATCTCCCCCATCTACCTCACACTCCTCCCATACCCGACCACTCTCTCCCACCCTCGACCTACAACCTGCTCTCCTTATTCTGTCCCCACTCCTCTATAACGATATTCCCAAATAAGCATCTCCTGGAGGGGGGGGGCACTGACTCTTTGTGGGTCACCCTCAACTGCTGCCCTACCGCCCTATTTCTCAGTAATCTTGAAATCAAATCTGACTGCCCAACTTGAGTGGAAAAGAAATCCCCCCCCTCTTCAACAATCCTTAATAGTGCCTGGACCGCCTGCCCATCCTTAACCAAGGTATTGTCTTCATGTATTTGTATTAATCATAATTTTTGACCAGCAATGTGTTTTTGATGGCATTTTATGCCCTTATATGTATGATGTATAAACAATACACTCTGATGGAAATTCACCACCCTGCTATTAGGGACTTCATGGGAACCCACCGCCCTACCTTTTGCGGATCTCCCGGATATCCACCGCCACCGCTCCCGAGAGTCGGGCTGCAGTCGGTATCCAACTCATGAGCAAGTGCCCCCCCGGGAGCATCTCCTATTATTCCTAGACTGCATTGCCTTTTTCCCTATGTATTTAGGACCTTATCATGATGAGAAGATCTACCTCACAGGGATCCTTCTGTTACTAAGAATGGGCTTGCCAGATTAGAGGAGACAATACCATTCTGGAGGTGATGACGGGTTCCTGCATTCTGATCCTGAGACTGAAGCATCAAAGGCTGTGGTATATCTAGCTCTATAATCCACTGAAAGTGGGCACTTGTGCCCTATATCTTGGCTCTTTGGAAAGGTTCATTCAAGTCACTAACTCCCAAGCGGTCAGTTTTTATTGCAAATATTCAAAATTATGAAAATGTAATGGGCATGAGCAAAATCAATTCTTCTCTAAATCACAGAAATATTTGTCAGAACTACATTATTTTCAGTTAGCATATTTGAAAAAAGGTCCCAAAGAAGCACTATGAAGAAAAAAAAATCTATATTGACAATACATAAGGAAATGATATGAATGTAATGGGCATAAGCGTAATGGGCGTGAGTGAAACAACTTTTCCAGGCTTCAGACAGCCACTCAGTAATATAACCTCAACCAGCATTGATCTAGGTAATAGAAATAATCTAAGAATACATATAGGATGCATTTGGAATGCATTCAGCCTGCTAACATTCTTGCACTGCATTTTACTCATGCCCATTATGCTTAGGCCCATTACACTCAGGCCCATTACACTCATGCCCATTATATATACATCTGTCAGCTGACCCCTCTGTTTGGCATAACCAAGGAATAACATTAACAATAGATCTTCCTGTTATGCTGGTTGAAAGAAAGAAAACTTTGATAGTATTTGTCCTGGATGGAGAAATATGAATGTAATGGGCGTGAGCAAAATAGACTTGAAAATACTTGAATATGTATTGCTTAGTCATGCCTGCAAGTAGACCCTGAGCTTCTGTACCAGAAAAAACCCATATGAGGACCCTAATCTTGGTAGGAAATAAAAAAAATTGAGGATAGTGTTTTCGTAGGCATACCAGTGTACTTTTATTTTGATCATGCCCATTACATCAACTTTATTTGGTTACAAAAATGAACAGGGGAAAATGAATGCCAACTAGAGCACCTCCAAACCAAATGAAAATGTTAGATAGGACCCCCCCACTAAGGAAGAGATAAAATTATATCAGTCTCTTGCTGCTTGGCTTGATGGTATAGAGCCTGGAGTGAGGTGGAAATTGAAAAAAGGCAATATTGGGCAATTTTTCAATTTTGGGCCACTATATCTGGAAAAATTAGCAGACCAACATACATAAATTTGCCCCTCTTTTGAAGCCCAAGGTGTTTTCTTTCAAATGAAACAAGAAATAAGAAGAATGGTTAAATACTTCTTATTCTATAACCCCCTTTATCCAAAAAAGACCAAAAAAAGACCCAAGTGCCCACTTTCGGTGGACTGACCCATCCTTACATGAGGCTACTTATACTACCTCCAGACTGAGTAAGGTGTTGCCTCTTAGTAAGATTCCTTAATCAGTAAATCGGTGTTCTATCTCAATCATTAAATTTTGAGCAAAAAATAGCTCAGATGTAAAACAGAATACACAGTACAAATGTTCTAAAAAGGGGAGACAAAATTCACATTTTAAGCACTGTAAATACTGCATCATACTAAGGACATCCATGAACAGACCATTGGCAGTCTGGCAAGTGATGAAGATTTGCCCGATTCATTATCAAACCACTTGCTGTTCTGATATCTGAGTTAGATATCTGAATACATCTAAAGGCCAAATGCCACAAAGTGAAAATGGGCAGAAAATCATTCTGATATAGGATATGTGGTTGCTTAGCTGATATTGGGGTGGTAATATTGTCTAAGGAAGGCCAATAACGGCTATAACCCTTGCCAAAGTGCTGGTATTTGGGGAGTAAAATACATCAAAAGTTTTTGATATTTTCCTCACAAGAGGCCAGAAATCTCTGTAATACATGGAAATTCCCTGTGATTTAGAGAAAAACAAGAATCTCTAGTAAATCACAAGAGGTGTGTACTTTTTTACATAAATCAGGACCCAAGTTGCACACACTATAGTCATAAGAATGTTGTACTTGTGAATCAAAATTGCAACTTGTCAGTACAGTGATGAATTTCACAAACATTTCTCTTCCAACATTGGCTAGTAGTGGGGTTTGGTAAAGGTAGGGGTGGTATGGGAACCCTTGTGAAGTTTGTTATTGACAAGACTCCAAGGCTGCCGATATCCAGAATCAAAGGCGATTTAGACCCATTTTACGCGTAGAGGAATTTGGCCTTAATGCACGATGTAGACTACCTTTTTCATTTACATTTTCCCACTTGCAAGTGGCTTCTGGGTCTAGTTCTACTAATAAACGAGAGAGTCTTACATGAGTGTGTTACAGAGCCTTCGTAAAAGTAAAGATTGTTTCTTCTCAACCTGAGTAAGGTCAGTACGAGAATTACCCAAATCACTAAAAAGGAGCACTTGGTAACAGACCATTAACGCATAACCATAGCAGCCTTTTACGAGAGGACTACTAAAGTTGGTCTTGGGTGGCTCCGCCAAGTAGCTCTCGTGGGTATCATTTATCCTGCATCTCATGGTCAACGTCCTCCACACTATTTGTGGAAGAACATGTGATGAAATGTCCCCCGAAGATTACGTATGTCGATCTCCAGACACTGTCCTGCTGCTCTTGCCCCCTCAGAATGGTGTTGTATGGGGATGTGGTCTTTTGGCTGCTATATTTAGTCAACCAGGGTCAACAATTGCTAATCAATAAGAACAGTGCCCCTTTTACTAGGATATTGTTTGAGCACGGGGCTGTTTGGTTGGAGATAGTTTGACCAATCAAACAGAAAACCAATCCCGACCTGCATCATTTTCATGAGGCAAGAGGGACCTGAGTCGGGGTAGAATACCAAGTTGAGTCCTAAGAAGGAGGAGGGCTTTTTAAGTTTGAAACTGAATTAGATGAAACAGAAACAGATTAGGCATTCTGTTGTTATAGATACACCATTCATCCTTATATGGAGAGGCGTGATACTACAATGTATGATGCTACATTGTCAATGTGGGAAAAAGACCTCTCTGTGGAGAGGACACTAATTGATTTTCAGCCCTAATCTTATATATGGATGCTTGGAGCACAAAACATAATGGTGTGTGGCATGGCAAACAGGCTTAGAATATTCCCTTGGCAGGGGAGATTAGATTTCCTGGTATCGGTGATAGGCCCTTGGTGTGGGTATTGGAAAAGAAAAGCATAGACAACCATTAGGATTTATCCATTAATGCATTAGCGGGACCCTACAATATCACTACTGCCTCGGGACTCAGATTGGTTTTACTTTCCTGCTGCCTTTTTGTCGACAGATATGTTTGAGTAGAGATGATTCATTCTAGGCTAGCTTCTCTCCATAAAGTAGGTATGCAACTATTTTTCCCAATAGCTACCTCAGTATCTTTCACCATAACTTTACCCTCAACTGCAAGGCCTATTTTAGAAACACTTTATGAATATGTAACTTTAACTCAAATTATACAATGATGCCTCGAGGCTTAATGCTAATTTACGATGATGGATTGCAACTTTGATGTCATTGGGCAGTGTATCATTTCTTATCTCACGATTTTGGCTTGGACAGTGCTCTTTTGGATATAACCCCAGTGCATTATCAGGCCATAACCATACTCTAACACCTTTTGGACATCTTCAAGAAGCTTAGTCTAGAGTCTGGACATGTTAATAAATTGGAGAAGTATACAAAGTCAACCTCGCCATATATTTCCAGTTAAAACCGTTCAGGGTTCAACGTGGAATCGATCCCCGGCCGCTGTGGCAGGAGACAAGCTCGCTGTCCACTATACCAAGCCGACCGGTGCTAGAAACCCATGTACATGAAGGATTTGAAAAAGTTTTCCAACATACCTGAAGTTTACACACCTCGTTAGCATAGAATGCAATGGAGCCAGGTGGAGTTATTAACAAAGAACCATCCTTAGATATCCTAGATGAACATGCCATGCCTAATTTCTCCATTTTGTTCGAAATAAATAAGAATCCATTTATTTTCCATAGCAATATGTGTCGGCACCCCCCCTGTAAGGCCATTCCTTGTTCGATGCATATTTGACCTAGTTCTTACATCCGGGCACCTACCCGCTTCGCTGAGCAAGACGGAATGGCCGTGTGTGTTGGATCGCTATGTAAAATCATTGGATTCTCATTTATTTATAAGAAAATGGAGACAAAATGTAGGCGAACAGCAAGAAGGGATCGTATATTTGTTGGTGTTAGAAGTACAGGACTTGACATCATTGGATTCTACCCGAAAAATGTCGGGCAGAGTGACAACAAGGCCACGACGGCTTGGCAATGCAAGCGGATCGCATTCACTTTCAAAATGTCTTCTCCTGGATTTATTCTGAGGTTATAAGGTAAGAAATCAATACAAAATGGAGGAATCTGTTAGATAAATGCCTTAATCAATGTTATGAGACAGCACTCGTGGGTTTATGTTTCAATATTCTACAACCCACAAAGCGGGGAGTGGAATATTGAACCATAAACCCACGAGTGCTGTCTCATAACATTGATTATACGCTACATATTGGATTAAATACATTCGTTATTAATTGGGATTAATTACTCACTGCTGCTGCATTCATGCATTATGCCAACATATAATATTATGTCTCTTTGGGGTGCTGGCCGGGGGAGGGGGGAATGTACTCATTCCTCGTCTGATAATATTCCTTCTGTAATAAATAATGAATTTCCATAGTAGCAGCCGTAAGCATCCTCTTTAAACACTTGTGAAATTATAATGATTTACTACTCATGTAGAAGGATTCATTTAAAATCCTGCACATAAATGTTCACCTGAGACTCAGCTCATTCTGTGACGGTGTTTCTCGTCTTAACCAAACTAGTTTTGGGCTGCATAGCTCTTTGGGGTGGGGATAAAATATACAATACTTTGGCAATTGTAAAACCTGCTTCTAGCAATTAAAACTTGAATAGTCTTTTTCTAGACAGCTCTAAATGAAGTACATTCTACACGTCCTCATGTATGGACTGTTGGTAACAGAATATCTACGTAGAAAATCTAACGGGGTATTTACTGTGGCTTAGCAGTGTTAGTGCAGTCTGTAGTGATTAGATACCCTTCCCTCTGTTCCCTAATTACAATGGCTTCAGTTGGGAGCCTCTTTAGAAATCTCTCCATCAACTCTGTCTCAGCATAGCGCTGGCACAGGGTGTGTGGTAGTGGTGATATCGGATATTTCATGATACTATAAATATTGACCTCTTTTTTTATAATCACAATTTGTTTTCAGCACTCAATCTACATTTTCATGACATTACATAATCTACTCTTGCCTGCCTACTGATTCCAATGGACTCATTTGATTGAAGTTATAGTCTACATTCCAGAATCTGCTTCATTTGGGGCTATTGCTGGTACCTAATTTCGTAGGCTGACGTCTGGAAGCCCCTCCAAAAACCACTCCATCACCGCAACAATAAACTTAAATAGCTTTATACCACTATTGTGCCACCTTCCTTACTGTTATGCTGTCCTCTACCAGAGCATATGTGGATCAACACTGTAAAAGGTATGCCCACGTACCCCTCGGGGGCGTACCTTTTACCGTGTTGATCCACATATATGCACATGTTCATTTTTTTGATTTTTGGATATACTTTTTGAGGTCAAGTTGGAGTTAGAACATTTTGGGAAAGTGGTGAGACATACAAAGTCAATGTGAAAAATCATCTCAACTCGTAGTCCTGAGTATTGAACCCCGGCTGCAGTGGAGGTAGGCGAGGGGCTTAGCCATTACGCCACACTGAACGGTGAAGAAATCCAATGTAAATGCTGTACTCTACTAACCTGATAGCCATACGCCGTCTGTGCACCCAGTTTTTGTATTGAATCCAGGCTTGTCATGTCGAGTTATTAAAATTTATACATCCTTAGACATTCTACATGATCCGTGCTTGATATGTCCAATATATTCAAAATAAAAAAGAAACCAATGATTTTTAAGAGTAAGCGAGTCGCAGTGGGGCCATTCCTACCCATCTCCTTGCTCGACGAAATTGTGTCAGTGGCCCGGATGTGGATGTAGGTCAACCTGTCATCATACAAGGAAGATGCTTAAAATGTGGGACTGCGACTCACTTACGATGGAAAAATCATTGGATTCTTCTTTATTGTTAATATTATGGACACATTTGCCATGGAGGGATCATCTAGAATATCTAAGGATGCATACATTTTAATATCTCGACATGTCATGGTTGGATTCAATATGAAAAATGGGTGTAAATTTGAGCACCCGCTGAGAATAACAATGGCTTCATGCAGAGCACCACGGGGAGGATGGCATGCACTTACAAAATGTCTTCTCCTGCATTTATTCTGGGGATATCAGGTAAGAAATTAATACAAAATGGATGAAAAGGTGGTATAACCCTAATATGACATAAATATGAGAGCCCAAGGTTTGGAAATTGAGGAATATTTCACGAACCAAAGGTTATATTGGATTAATATGCTGCAAAGGTTATAAGTATAGCCCTGCACTTTATATCTGCCTTTACACAATTCAGTAGACTATGCATGGTAGGGTGTTTATGCTATGTTTAAAAACGCAGAAAACCTTTATTTTTTGGGTGGAATGGATAAAGGGGAACAAGAGTAATGCCATGCTGAAAGAATTGTGGTTTTACTGCCATTGGTTCTTTTTTATTGAACATTCTTTGCAAAAATGTTTTGAGGGGACAAATAGAGGCCCTTTGAGCTATATTAAGTGATCCCTGCTTCCTGTCAAGATCTAGGCCTATGTGAATGTAGGGTGAGTGATTTGAATCTAAGCATGGTATACATGCATAAAACTGCTTGCATGTGCATATTTTCTGAAGGCTTAGGTACTTTTCTAATCAATTGTGATAAATTTGATAACAAGATAGCTGAAAATCCAAGATGACAGACATATGTATTGTATTTCCCTTAGTCAAAAACACTGTATGGGGAGACATTACATAATAATATAATATAACATGGTTTAGAAATAGTAGACAATGTGCCCAGATACTGAAGAATGGATGGAACACCCTGGAGGAGGGCTTTGGACACCCTGGAGGAGGAATGGGGAAGAGGGATGTTAGACTACAGAAAATGGCTGCAAACCATTGGGGAAGGATTGTAAACGCTAACCTATAGTGGAAATTCCCAAAGGGAACAGAATAGAGACCTTGGAGCAGGAGTGTATGTCAACCTTTCAGATTTTTTTTTTGATCATTGGATTAACGATGTCTCTAAACAGCCAACTTGTTCTTTCCAGACCATTTCCATTTTACCCCAGTAGATAAGAGAGATATGGGGAATTGTATTGTACTGTCCCACATACCCTATTCCCTCCCCCTTGAAGGTGATCAAACGTTTTTTTTGTTGCTATCACTCTGGTTATAGATGTCCAATCAGAACGTGGGATATCTCTAAATGTAGCTCTATATCATAGGAATCAAAGCAATCAACTCCAAACCAATGGCCCTGATGAGCTGGCCTGTTTTATATATTTGTACAGAGAAGTTATTGGGGCACTTCATAGATTGAGTACCATAATTGGGTGCCTCCAGAGGCAGCACCTTTTACCCACTTCCCTTTACTCCTTCATGGAAAAGTACCACTTATAGCTCACAAATTACAGCAAACAATTCATATGTGTAGAAATGAAATATAGCTTCACATTGGTGTGCATATAGTATACCTTTATTATGGCTAAGTGATAGTAAATCAGGGTTTAGATTAGGAAGGGGGAAATAGTCGAATGTCACTGCACTGAGTGACTGGTGTGAACGGCCTACACAGAATGTGTGAAATTGCATCCAATCATGGACTGAGAGAAAATAAAATACATATTCAAACAATTAAGAAGGCGTAGCATAGAATCCATGCTGTGCTATTTACACTTTGAGCAAACACGAACGGTTTGATCTCATGTTTTATACCCTTGCCACTAGTTCACAAGGATCAGCCGGACCACAGTAGGTGCAAATGTCTTATTGCAGTTCCCATGTTACTGTGTCTAGCTATGATTGTGCAACCAACATAACTCACATTATATAAACAATGGTAATTGGCCATAATATTGAATAGCTCAAGGAAGTAGGTCATGTGCAGCTTTTTTATATCAAGCAATGACATTTAGTAAGATCTGCATTGATGGGGACGTGTGCTTTTCAGGAAGCTATTTCCCAAGGCAAATATGTTGCGTCAAATGCTCTCGTAACTCAAATCGCTATTAGCAGCTGCACCCGCCTGTGTTCTCTGTTTACCCAATAAAGAACATACTCAGTTGGCACTTTAAGCCCAGAGGTTTCATCCTCAAAATTTAAAGTGTCCTTTGCAA
This sequence comes from Acholoe squamosa, assembly GCA_949317995.1. Taxonomy (NCBI): domain Eukaryota; kingdom Metazoa; phylum Annelida; class Polychaeta; order Phyllodocida; family Polynoidae; genus Acholoe; species Acholoe squamosa. Next base: position 43,814,890 of record OX439038.1, read on the forward strand.
TATCATGGTCCCTGTACCTAGCTTAGGGTGGGTTATCACTTTAATGTCGGTAACATAGCGAGGCAGAAGCTCTGGAAAGCTGAAATGCTCTAGTGTTTAGCACTGAATGCACTCACAAACTCCCCTGCAACCACCAGCCCCCATCGCCCCCATCGCCCCTTTCAGCAGGCAGATGGGAATGGGTGAGAGGGCAGAGTGGATTGGGTGAGAAGGGTTTTGGCATGAGATCTAATATCCGGTCTGGACTTGGCAATGACATTTACTGCAGATAGTTTAAATCCCTAGGATCATAGGGCATGCTATAAGGTTGTCAGTTCGGGCAGCATAACTGCACAAATTTCAGCCTTTGACGTTATGCTGCACTCTACTGCCATACTCAAAGCATTGGTGACCCTACAGATGTAATTATTACCTTTGGGTTGCCTACTTGCATTCCAAGATGCACTTCACCATCAAATTTGTGCACATGGATGTACTATCAATACAGTAAACATGCTCCTGTATGAATGATTTGCCATCGCAGCTGCACAGATAATCTAATTATCATAGAATCACTTTATTTTATTGTAGAGCAGAAATAAAGTGTATATTACATAATCAGGACAGTTTTACACAGTTGTATTACCATAGAAGAGGAGTGGTTGGAAGATGGGGAATGGCAGGCTGATATGGCATGAAGGTGTCATAGGGAGTTAGTCATTCAGATATTATATGGTAATAATGCTATGAAGGTGTGCTTCAGGTCTAAAATCTAGGATAGGTAGATCTGAGCTCAAAATCCGCCCATGTTACTCACCATAAAGAACGCAAAATTAGCTTTGAACTGTTCTGGATGACTCGTGTCTTATTGCGGTGACTCACGGACAAAAACAGTTTGCAATCTCTCAGCTTTTGTAAGACAGTCCTTTAGATTCTGACCTATGTTGAATAGTTCAAGTCCAAATCAAATGACTGCTCTGACCATGATAGACTGGATTTATACATTCACTCAACAGACTTTTCTTGGCAACGAACATTCAAAGTTCACCTATGATACGCCAGTTTACTTATACACTAAACCACACATCTCTTGCTCTTCTAACTGCAGTATTAGTAATTAAACACAATCTTACTTGCCAAATAACTCGATCATATCACTGGGCGCGTTTCAAGACACAACACATCATAACTGTGCATCCTTTCGGACATGGCTCATCTCCTCAGGTCATTTCTGCCGTTTATAGCGTACTTTAATCAGATTTTCTATATTGGAAGAGGAGTACCCACGGTAATTGGAAAGCTATCACTTTAAGGACCACAAAGGAATCTACTGTCAATGGACCATTCTGGGTATTATTATTGTTTTTCATATCTACTAATTTCTTCGCCATATAAAACCTAAGCTCTGCTCACGATCCATACTCAACAATCTCCTGTATTCCCCTACAGGAACCAGGATCCATAAGTTATCACGAACTCACTTCCTCCATGAGACTCTGTGACATAATGTAGACGGATGTAATAACATTCCAATCATATCTACACCCACACAGCCCCGCTGGAGGATGTGGGATCCACCTGTGGTGCCATATTTGGAATGAGAGGATATTTCACAATCTCCTCTCAATCCTCATCAACATGATTAACCCACAGGTGGCAATCTCTCCCTATGACACGTATCTCTATTTCATTGAGCCATGTGTATAGAATATTTCACAATACTGTGAGCTGCTCAAGCCCTTCATATAAAAGGCAGCTTGAGCAGCTCCCAATCATCTCTCCCAATTTACACCTTACACCTATACCTAGAACCTATGACAGGTTGAGCTATAGGATCGGAGGCAGAGCTTAGATCTTGGCGAGTGTTATCATTGTTACCACCTTTATGAAACACTCATGTCAGCTATGCAATAAAAGGATCAAATAAACTTCCCTGGATTCCATGTACATTCACTTCACCACATGTAACCGTCCGTTGACACTACCCTCGTCTGGAATGCAATGTACCTGTCCCAAACAGCTAAAGGAATTCTCAGGGAATTTCAAATGTGTAGCTTCTTTTTAATTTCACAACACTAATCGCACTTATAGTATGTGAGAGGTATGTGCCGTTCACTCTTCAACCCGGAGCAATGAGGGGTGGATTTGAATCATCGTTAATATTTCATTAGCAACATTCCCTATAATAGCATGCCTAAACAGATTGCCTAGGTCCGTTTATACATATATGTATTCAGTTTTGTGCGTTCAATTCCAAGTACTCTATAACCATGGCCATTTATGAGCTGACTATATCCACTGAGTGCACTGACACTTCTCGATAGCAAATTTAAGGCTGTCGACAACTTGATGGAGAGACGTACGCGCCTTTCAGGAAACCATTACCAAGGGTAAATATGCCAAGTCTCATAACTCAAATTATCATTAGCAGCAGTCCCTCGCCCCGGTTTTGCATCCCTGATATGATTGATTGAAATAATTGTTATTGATTTAACATTCGTACATTTATTTAGAATTCACATCCCGAATTCGAGATTCAAGCTACTTCTGGTGTTACAGCATATCTGGAGGGTATTTCATAATTTCTTTTCTAAATCCAAGGCTGTCTTCACATTCATTTACTATCTGTACAACACTTACTTTGGCAAGAATCATAGACACCACAGGCTCAGGATACACCACTACCTACTCAAATACTGACTATATAATTATGTAACAACAATGAAACCTGGGTCCAAATGAGGTGTGTGCATTGTTAGAAAAGAGCTGTGGGGGGATATTTGATATCCACTGAGTACAAGGGAATGGCATGTATTGCTGACTGTTTCATAGGGCACGCTGCAAGGCAGAAATGGGGATGGCGAAGTGGAAATGTAACTGTCTAAAACCAGCTCACACAAAAATTAGGCAGCATTGTCATAGGGGTCTTCAAACTCCAGGGGCTGTGACTGAAGGGTTGTCAGTTCGAATACCAACCAGTTACACAACTGATCTAGGCCTTTTGCCTGTAGATGGCCGCGTTGCATGGGTTACTGTAGCATGAAATATATTAATGTACTCTGGAGAATGAATTGATAATTAAGTCCAAAAGCCACCCATTACATTTACATGGATGTACACAACGAGATTAATCAAATTTCTGAATGGGATTGCAGCGCCCTGATGCACGTCCTTGAGGTAATCAATAATGATAAAGATAGATACACTTAATTACAGTAACCCTGAATGACAGGGCCCAACTCTTTATCATGTGGTATGAAAAGGAGTATGATTAAATTCCCCATGTTGAACAAGGAGGAGATCAGGTCGTTGAAAGACCATTACTCTTGATTATTACACAACTTCTGTGATTTTGGGTGCTTTTTCCGGATATTCCCATGCACATACCTGTCGATATTGCACACCATGATACATGCATCATGACTTTTGTAAGGAGGCATGTTATCCATGTAAGGAGGCATGTTATCCATGTAAGGAGGCATGTTATCCATGGATAACATGCCTCCTTACATGTCCTTACATGTCATATGTTACATGTTAAAACCTATGAAATCTTTCATTGCCAGGGTAGGGGTCGAACCTGCAGTTTCAGATCCCAAATCCAACTCCCTATGCATTGCACTACAGGGACTGACGAGAAGTGGTTGGGTAGAACCAGGTCTTGATATGATACAAAGCCCGGGGAGGGTACTCACATATAACTATTATACATTCAAAGTGTGAAAATGTACCCCCCCAGCTTTGTCGCTGCTGCTGCCATAACCGCGAGGACTGCAGGACGCGTTCAAACCAAAGCCAAGCCGGGCGCCGAGGTGTGAGACCTGGTGGTCTAGTGGTTAGCGCATTGCACTCAGCTTGTAGAGGTAGGCGGGAAGAGTCCCAGTCCGGGCGTACATTTTTTTTCGCTGTAGCTGTCCCCAATGACTGCGGGACAGGTTCAGAACAAGCCAACGGCTGCCGGGCGCCGAGGTGTGTGTACCGATCGTGATTTTTGTTTTCAAATTATATTTTATTGATTTTCTATTGATTATCTATTGATTATCGTGTAATAAAATATTCGCCCCCCCTCGTCGCTTGTTATTGTTGGATATCAGTCACACGTCATGACATATCCATTAATTACTTGTTCAATATTGCAAGAGCCTGTCAATGTGTCTCAACTCCTATTTCACTGTGCTAATGAGATTTGCATGGTACATCTCACAGCCCTGTGAATAGAAATCATGTGCCTCTAGCTAGCGCCATTAATGGCCGTAACGCTATGGGGAATAAGATCACTGGTAGTGCTATAGGCAGGTGATCTGAATCAGCCTGCTGCTAGAGGCACATGATCTCAGCGAGCCTCGTTTTCAGATCCAATTAGGTCATGAGGTCATGACGTGACATGCAGTAATGGCGGCTGGAGTAATTTATTGCATCAGATCCTGTATTTTGTTAAGGTATTTGCACATCAAGACACACAAAAAAAAAACCATGGTCTGTGTGTCTAGACCTTTGATAACTGTCTCTTAGAACATTGTCAACATAATTGAAGACAGGCTGACAGATAGGAATGGAGTGTGGTGATAACTATTTTGTAATAACTTTAAGAATATTTCTATATGTTGCAAATGCCGTCGGCAAATGTAATGGCCACATACTGCAAGGATTAACTCAGCTGATAATTGAATTGTTCAATACATTGTCACTACAACTCTTACAGTACTTAATAATTATCAATAATGGTCAATTGTCTAATTCAATGGTAGATTAATTTATAGAGATGTGTGATAGACATTTTGTTATTAAACTGCAAGCCAGGTTTATCTGAAACTGTTGCTGTATACCTAGAGGTCGTTAAGGAAGACGAAGGTCACCTGAGGAAACATATTGGTCATTAAACAGAAATAAAGGACCCAGGTCTGCCCGTCCAATTCACAAGTGCACTTGCAAGAGTGGTCATTGTGGATGCTTGGTCAATTGATCTACGTTCATTAAGGGACTTATGCACAAGATTTTGCCATCATTGTATGCACAAGAGCTATTGTCAAATGTATCGACAAAGCTGCCTTCATAGTCCGGTTGCATATCCCTTTGGTAGCTTGCAAAAATGAAAATACCATAGAACTCTACCATCTCCATCTAGATGATCTTAGGATTGATATGAGAAATTATTCTGAAGATAGTTGAGCAGGCTCAGTAAAATGAATCATGTCACCTTGAGGCAGAATATCAAGGGAGGTACTGCATGTATACGTAGATATTTTTGCGCAGCTAAATGTTCGCGCACCTAGCATAGAGATACCTTTTGATGCAATCATATTTTTGCACATCCAAAGGCTGAGTATATAAATAGATAACAGGTGGGAACTTTCGCACACATCATATTTTCGCGCACCTATGTACAACACAAAAAAATGCTGGCTTGGGACAGAAGCTTCACTGGGGGATAACATGCATCCGGAGGGGAATGATGGTTGTAACGAGAAGCAATCATTGACAGAGGGAACTGTCATGTTTGCTGTGTTAGAATGGGTGCTGGGCCATAATTTGGTCTTATTGGTACTCAATCAGGTATGACTGTACATTTATGGCCATTACCTTCTACCACGCTTGCCTCTAGAGAGGCTGCGCTATCCATAATAACAGAAAAGGGTGACAAGCGGAAAATGTTATTCGTTATACTGAATTGTATATGGGGTATGCTTTGCCATTGTGCTTTTTCTGATATGATTTTCTTTAGGACATTACCGATGTAGTAGTGAATAGATGAACAAGCTCCAGTAATGGTGATTAAAGTTCAACCAGGCATTCACTTGCAAAATTAATATCAAAATGTTATCTCAGGTTCTAAACATGATGAAAGAAAAGGGTGAAAAGGGCTTACAACATGTGCAGTATCTATCTGTAATACACATCTGAACACCCTCCTTTTTACCACCACATCACACTACATTATTGTGGATATAATGACTTGAGCACTGTTTTCATTCTTGCCACTGTGAAAGTATTGGACCCCTTGACCTCTATTGACTTAGAGGAGGGGGAACACTCCTTCAGCGGAGTTTTTCCTACCTCTTTTCCCCTTAAGATGATGGGGAAGTTTACACTTCAGGCATCCGCATTTAGTGATGGATGGGGCAGGATGCTGGGAGGTAAAGTTAAGTCCGTGAGTAATGTAAATAATCTCCAGGAGATGCCACAGTTGGTTAACACCTAACTGCATGACAGCAATTCTTATGAACCTGGTATTTCTTCTTGTCTCCTTCTCCTGGTGTCTTAGTTGACAAGTGGAAAGCCTTCACTTGTCATCTGGTGGACAGATGACTCGAGGTCTACATTTGAATACTAGCAAAACTCATAATCTAGGAATCAAAGATCTATTCCATTTCACTCTGATTACAGGAAACTGCCAAAAACACACAAAAAACAACAACATACAAGATTACAAGACATAATACACAACACTGCTGCTATCTTGATGTGCAGGACTCAGCTATGGTCTAGGTGTAAGCCAATACTGCCAATGTCATCTATCACCCTGCACTCCTCACACACTGCTAATTGTTTACATAGGGCTGCTCATCACTACAGTCTGACTGTACTAGTCCTGCCCACAGACAGAATGAGGGTTGGGACATGAGGTTACCCCGGTCTGTCAGTGAATAGATATTACTGGATCAACGTGGTAAAAGGTACGTCCGCGAGGGGGTGCACAGGCGTACCTTTTACCATGTTGCACTGTATGTGATTTACTGAGGTCGGTTATGTTTAAATATCTGAGATACTAGAAGGTATTTGAACTCATCTTAGCGAAGTGCAGGGTTTTAAAATGAAGGTGACTGGGCCAGGGTTTAACTAAGTAGCCTGTAACCAAGATATCGCTGATCCTGACCAGACTTACATAAGAATGTTCACCGCCTGGCATATGAATGGGGGAATTCTAAGAAACCAGACAACTACTAAAGTAAATCTTTTAATCTTTAGCGAATTGTATGGGAGATACCTGTAGTTACCTATAACCTCTCTTAGCTAAAAAGCTACAAGCACATATCCCTTCATTTCTTAGGAATGACCGACCCTATTGTGCATTGCACCTACCGGTTATGTCCAAGTCATGACCATTATATCATGAGAGAACAACGGTAGCAAACATCTCCCTTTATTACTAAGGGCCATTTTCCACCACCCGATATGGGCCCTCTATCAGCCGCTAGACACATAGTAGATGCTTTTTTCGGCTGACAGAGACCATGCCCCACCACTGAACCCTATGGCAGCCCCATCGGCCGAGGTGGTTGTGTGGGGCAGCTATCGGCCGATAGAGCACTCATATCGGGTGGTGGAAAATGGCCCTAAGGTTACTTCAATATGGTATATAGTGTAATGTGTATATTTAATATTTATTATTTATTGATAGTATGCACTCATCTTTCATTCTAATTTGGTTTATCATCACACATATTATCTGTGCAAACAAATTTGTTGTAACAAAAGATCGAGGAATTCATCTTATTGTCATGCTACCACTTTTGTATGATCGTGATTTGACAATAAACACTTTCAAACCTAAAAAAATCTATCTTCATATCTGATAAAGGGGAGCAACAGTAAAATTTCCTCTTTTCAAAAGTTTCCCTTTAGTGTTTGTCAAGGCTAGTGTTACCCCCCCCCCCGCAGTCGCAAATCGAAGGGAGATACAGTATATCTCCCCTATCCACCTACTGTCTGGGTGTCCATCACCTCTCTCATGCTAGAGGAGTTGTAGGCAGGGAGCAGAGAGAAGTGCTGTAAGAAAGGTAAGGGTGACCAGATGTTGGCAATGTGCGAACATTAGCCTTTGACATCTAACGTGCCATTGATGGGTGCTTAGTGGGAGGTATTGTACAGAACAGTTTATGCACTGTACCACAGGTGGGGGCCTAGCTTCTAGGCTTGGAGGGAAAATTGTCTTCTGTGCTAGAAATATTTGCCTGAATGTAGAAAGTTATACATGGAAACCCCAATGCAAAGTTCTTTAGTAGCATATTTGTAATCCCAACCGAACAGAAGTATTTGCTGCACTATCTACACAAAGTTTAGCAGTTGAAATGATTTTGATGAGCCAGACCACTCTAAATTAAATGAATAGTTCCTTGGTATTTTCTAGTGAGACTATCGGATGACTTCGAGCATCCTCTTGTCCCAATTCGTGAAAATATAAAACAACTTTTGAAATGCTGAAACAAAACTTGAATTCATGAGATTCCTTCTCTCCTACCCTCCATTATTAGTAGGACAGATGAAATATGTGTCACACATGCTTGATCTCCCATTGCAATTAAAGATCTATAACAACATGAAGAAAGCAAAGATTTATATTCTGGAATGTTAAACAAATTAAATTTTACTCACCCATCTATAGGGTCGAGTACAATGCCCCTTGGCCACTTCATATCCTTAGCTAGTAGTATCTTTCTCTTGTTTCCACTGTAGTCAGACATCTCTATGGTTTGCCTCTCCTCGTCCGTCCAGTATACATGTCCTGACACCCAGTCTATGGCCAGTCCGTTCACACGACCCACATCTGGAGGAGAACACATGAAAGGTTTGGTTAATAAGCAGCTTTAAAAAGTCACCCACTGGATAAACTGCAACAGCTGTACTAACAACTAATGATGAAACGTTTTTTTTGGGGCTCAGTTAGCATGGTTCGGCTAGGAGTATGCCCACATGGTGTCGTATAGTCTACGACCACAATATTATTTGAACTCTCCATGATACCTTAATTGATCATAAACGGGGCAATATAGAAAACAGCAAATCTGCTACTTCTGCAACCCAAATTGACCTGGAAATCAAGTTGATAAGGTAATGTCATTAGGAATATCCGAAAGTATGCCATGCAAATGCCAAATCATAAGAGTGATAATGGTGGTGCCAATAGGCCTACATCACATATTGTATGAGAGAAATATAAGATGATTATTTCACATGCATAAATTAGCAAAGGTTCATGAGTGGGGTTTCTTTGGCAAGTTTATTGCACGCGCAGTCTTGGTGCTGGGCGTCATATGGTGCGGCACCCAGACTGCAAGTGCAATAAACTTGTTTGGACCAAAGAACCCCACGAGTGTTCCTTTGCATTTATCTCATGGTGAAAGCGGCTCACAATGTCTACTTACAACATCTATGCACGATTACAACATCTAACACATTCCGCACACCTTGTTTACATCGCCATTTTGAACCTTGATGTCAGTCTCGCCCGGTCGGGATTCTAGGGAATACCTCTCTCGTGTATGGGATGATGGTCCCCATTTTCTGGGGAAAATTACTACGCGAGGTACCTGCCTACAAATAAGCACTACAACAACCAGCGGAAAAAAACTTCTTTTACCCACAAACGCTAGGTGCCAGAGACGACTCACACAAATGGTCGAGCTGGGGCCAGATTGTCTTGATGTCATCAAAAGGTCATGTGACCAGGCTGTGTAATACACACCCTATGTATTACACAGTTACTGTGTAATACGGCGCTGTAATGGAAAGGCTATGGAACCCCTGTATTCTAACGTATTTACCATGAGATAAAGTAAGTGATCCCTTTGGTGATTCATGGGAAGAAGGTATCAATTCTCGTATTTCACTATGGAATGCAACTATACCTCAAATTGCCATATTCTTCGGTCCCCTTGTTCTTCGTGGGGCGACATTCACGCAGAGACAGCCGACTCCATGACAGTTACAGAAGAAGAAAGACTAGGCCCCTATAACTTTTGCGATAAGAAGCCTTGGCTTATAATGATTTCAAGTGGCAAATTGACCAGGCTTATATTTGGGGCAGGCTTATATTTGAGGCAGGCTTATATTCATTTCACTAGAAGTTTTACTCTACTTGACATGCGTAATGAAGACACGTCACATATTTCTGATCCATGCACCTGAGCACTAGGTAATACTAAGTGACAATTATGTAATGGTCAAGAGCAGTCAATAGCTATGTTCCAATGGGTCAATCAAGGCAGGTCTATAATAGAAGGCAGGGGATATCATAGTCCCACAGGCCTGCAACAACAAGGCACTTTTTCCTATCTACAGAACTTGTACCTGACTGAGGACCTCTATGCAGTCCCTAAGACAAGGGCATGGAGGTGCATGGCAATGCCATATGGCTCCATGTACTGTAGATACTGAGATTATAGATTGTGGGTTAGCATACAATCTTTTGGTATTTTCACCGACCCACACATATAAGGTGTCTAGCCTCTCCTGTTAAAGAATTCAGGATTGTGGGTGTCTATTTTGATATTCAATAACAAATGCAAATTCAACAATGAAATAGAATTCACTACCATTCATTGATAGTATTTACAAACTTAAGTGATCTATTCTTCATGAAAACAAAATGACACAAATACATCAAAAGTGTTGGTAGTACCTCTTGGTAGTGATTAATCCTGGTACCAAAGTTGTTGTTTGCCCCATCAAGTGGGATATCCTAGAACAATTATGTATGTCAAACCATCACATGTCAAGTGCCTTCAACATTGCCGTGACCCTAGTCAACTCACAGATGACAAGGCATGCCAAATCATATGAGGATTACTGTGTGCTACAGTTGTCATGGTGACATATGTGCATATGTCCCAATGACGTGTGCTCTCTGTGTCAATTCAAGTTGACATGGGTATACATGTCACTTTGTCAGGAACACTTTTTTCAGTGTATATCCAGGCTTATATTCGGGGTCCGGCTTTTATTACCGCCATAGCCCTATTTGACCAGGCTTATAAACGGGGCAGGCTTATATTTGAGGCCAGGCTTGTATTTGAGGAAATACGGTAATCCATCTCTCCCTCAAAAGTGTTTGACCTTGGACTATGTTTCTACTGGCACGCATGGTTAATCTCTAGTAGAATAGAAACAGTATAAGGGATTGATATATTTTGGAGGAGGGGACTAGGAATTCGTAAATAGGTTTTTACAAGGAACCCTCTCATAACTGCTGAAACGGGATGTGAACAATTGGTACAACTATTGTTGAGATTCTATTATAGATACGCTGAAATTCGATCACCCAGAAAATCGCCCTACAATGGACTGCAATCACACAGAAATGTTAGTATTTTTGTTAATACACATGCCATCTGACAGAAAGTCAGTGTCGAACCCATTTGGCAGCCATCGCGGGTAATTACTCTCCAGAAAAAAGCAACAACACACAAAAATCCGCATCCATCAGCTGAAAAAAGTATCATTTTGCAATGGGAGCCTAACCCTCCTTCACTTTCTTCTAGTCTGCTTGGAGAGTGGTCATCCTCACGGTGACCGGAGGTGCTGCCATTTTCTCCCTTTAAGTGTGTGGATCAGTCGCACGGGGGCATCCCAAAGCTTTCCACACGAAAGATAACAAGACTGGGTCAGGGCGATAATCTGGGAGGAGAATGGGGCAGGCAGGGGTTGCCTCTCCTGGATTATTGTGCTTTGTGGAGGGGATGGACCAGGGAGGTGGTAAACATATGGCCATAGGATGAGGGGACATGGCGCTTTTATATATGATGGAGAAAAAGGGATGTGGGGTCCCTTCATCTTGACCACTGCCGAGGAAGGGCTAAAATGTCCATCGGGGTGGAGATGATGAGGGTGGTTCTGAGAGAGGCCCTTGGGTTTAACATCAAATCTGGGAGGCCTTTTCAGCCAATTTTATCCCCAAAAGGAGCCAATATAGCCATGTACGACCTATGCATGGCAGTGTAAGCCCTCCAGCCACCAGCAGGGCAGGACCCTTTTAAGGTGCTCCTAAGAGCTCGGAGGATGGTGATGTGGTGGGGGGACGTTTCTGAAGAATATGCATATTGGGTGAAGGATGGGAGGCAGTTATGCGGGGGATAATTATTACATCGCAGGTGGACAAAGGGTGGTGGGGAGGAAAGGAGGGAAGGTGAGGGAGGATAAGGCTAAAAAGGGGAGCATTTAATAGAAGGGAGGTGCAAAAGGGACAGCCAGGATGCAGATAGAATCGAGAAAAGATGGTGGGGAGGAGAGATGACATGATTATGGAGGGAAAGGAAGGAGGGAAGAGGACAGGTAAAGTAGGACAGGAAATGGTACGTTTTGGTTATAGCTGGTGAATCCCCCTGGTGAGGGAAGAGCACGATATTTACAGCAAGATGTTAAAATAAGTGAGACTGGTGCAAGGTTCTGCAAGAATAAGGAAGGAAGGAACGGCTTATATATTAGGTGGTGAGAGCAGGATGCTGTTATAAGTAGGAGGAGGACGTAAATGGAAAGTGGGTGTATGCGGGGGATGGGGGCAGTAGCGATCGAGCAGGGTGGTCAGGTCAGAGCTGGCAGTGTTAAGAGCAGGGGTTGGGGGGTGGGGGACTCTGGAGGCTAAAGACCCCTGAAGGTGGAGTCAATCACAGGCAGGTCTCCCGGCAGCAAGCCAACTAATCACACATGCCATATTTACCGCCAGTACACGGGGGACAGCATTCTCCAAGCACAGGTTCTAATTCTAATCGATATCTGCTCAAAGCGCAGCCACTCTGTGAGCTCCATCCTCAGAAATGCACTTTTCTCATTGAGCGAACATGGCAATTTCTCAACCATATTTCATTTACGGCCTCTGGCCCAATCCTTTGATACTTACTTTATAAGCTCCTCCCATTCCATCTCAAGAACCATCAGTTAGTTATTACATGATCTGCTTGGAGAGTGCCTTGGAGCGACCCCTATTGAGAGCGTCCAGGCCTAGCCCTAGCTGCCATGTTGGCCTTAGGGCAGGTTTTAAGTCAAAGGGAAAAAGGATGTATACAGCGCCACCCTCAAAACAGCCTGAAGAGGCCGCCTTTCTGTGCGGAAATTGGGCTCTCATAGGATGTTTGGCGACCGAAGGAACCATATGGGGAACTAAAGATGTGGATACACAAGAGATGGGGTTTCATCTAGATGGAAACACCAAGTCTTTGTTGGATCAATACAATAAGGCCATGTCCAATGCTTGTCTCATGCATAATGGCTTCACAGTGCTTTTGGATCAGTCATGAGGCACCATTCGTCGACGGGGTCAAATTCAGAGAAAGTGCACAAAACAGGGGGGAACGGTGGTTTCTCACCGTCATATAGCTATAGAATGTTATATAGCTAACCTTTTCTTGTCTTTCCTGGTCTCATTTAGGAGATAACACTCTAAGCTTTCAGAAAATTATTAGTTTAGGTCTGTCGGGCAAATATTTTTCAAGTAAGCATGTCACAAAGTTCAAAATTTACTCAGTGAGGCGTCCGAGACAATAACTAAAAAGTCCCAATAAATGCAAAAATGATATCTATACAATATCTTTAATACTGTATAACAGGGTGACAATATTGAGGTGTCCGAGACATTAACTCATTTTTTAAATATTTTACTATTGTGAGCCCCAAAACAACAGGATTGTTTTAATTATTGTTTATCCAGATGGGACACATATATTGGCCTGATGGAGAAAAGATGTGGAAGTGATATTAAGACATGTTTTCATGATCAAAAACTGGTGTAGACTCACGAAAGTGTAAAGAAAAATATGATATTAAACTGTTATTTTCGAAGACACCATTCATAGTCAAAATGCTTGAAAGATGATGGTCTATTGCTATGTAAATATGGTACCATGCACACTTAAACCATGATGTTTTCTACATAGCAGATATACTGAAGATATACTCCAGTAATTTTAGTGACAATTAGAGTAGTTTTGATCAAGCAAAGAATTTGAGATTTTTCAACATTTCTGACTTTTCCTCAGCTTGTAAAACCGAAAATTGAATATGTACTTGCAGATAGAATTAGGAGGTGCTGGGATGCATTAAAACATATATTAATCAATTTCTAGAGTTATTGTCTCTGACGCCTCAAGAAAATAGCTCACCTTCAATCGACCATGAATAAAAACTACAGCTTTTTTGAGAAAGCCAGTCATTAAAAGGGTTTTTCATAGAGCTAAGATGTTACATTATCAATAGGACTAGGTGTTATCTTGTTATTTTGACTTTTGTTATTCTGTACTGTGTGCCCCTCATTTGTGCACTTTCTCTGCATTTGACCCCTCAGTTGATTGGAAGTCTACAAGAAAGAAGCACGAGCACTCCACATTTGGGTTTATTACCAACACGCCTAGATACAAGTACATCGGTTGTTTCCATTTTAACATTATTATCTATGGAGGGTCCCCTGGAGAAAGGTAAAGAAAGGAAAAGAAATCTGCTTTGGTCCCTTACTTTTATAAGAAGGACCCACAGAGAGCTGATATTATGTGTAACTCCCATTGTCAGACCTTACCAACCTTGATTGGACTTGAGACCCTGTTCTTACCTTGATCTGTGGACAAAGTAGACACAGTTGTCATCACCATCCCTAGGGCAGGTCCTGAGGGATGCACAACTGATGAAGGGAAATTGGATTGGACATTCAGTCTGTCTAAAGGGGAACAAGATTAGCTCCAGATTGAATGACATTACCTCTAGAAGGCAAGGCTGTGTGAGGTCTACTGAATTCCACTGGAAGTTCCTTTTGATAAATTGAAGTTTATTGTCCAGCCTGATTAAGTCCACAGTGAGAGAGATTCACTTTGGCAGTCTTAACTTGCAATAAAACGTTTTCAGCACATTGGAATCGGCCTCAATACTGGTGGTGGCCAGATTTATCCGCTTGGATACCTAGATGTTTTGGATATTCTGTGTTCTACTTCCATTTGTGTATTCCAAGGGCTAGATTGGTAAAGTAGAATGTTCTAAAAGCTTGCCAATTTTGAGATCAGAGTTTATAAAAAATTGTGTGATATTGATCGCATCTGTCATTGCCTAAAGGTTATAGATCTGTACTGCCAAAACTGGTCAGGAGCAGCCATCCATTAAATGCTCATCTCATGTTGGAGGCTGTCGAGACCCATCTAAAGTCACCTACTCGACAACCCAGGGTCATATAGAGATCTCGGACAGCCATAGAGGTCCGCAGTGACGACGATCATACAGTAAATGTAGGCAGTTAAGAGATGGTGGCCTCTGATTGGTCTATATTAGTGTGTTGAAATCATTGCCAGCTTTGCTATAACAAGGCATCAAATAAATCACTAAACTGTACTGATTCATAGAATATAAATTGTGACACACTGGCCCTTTGGTTAGGCACTGGTGGGTGGCATTAAAAAATTAGTGAGCATTGTTGAATTATTAGGTGCAGAATAGGTTAAAATGTAGGTAGGTACGCATGCAGGCCAACAGAAAAAAACTGGATTGGTCAAACCTATATTTTTTTTTTCATCTCAGATTCAGGATAAAAGTTGTATCTAAAGATTTGTGGGCGATTTGAAGGTGGGTTTTATCAGTGGTTGAGCTATAGTAGATCTATCTATTATAGTGAGAAATGTTTTGGTGGTCCAAGACCTAGAGACGATCTAGGGGTGAGAGATTCATTGACCAGGGTAGACAGGCTCCAATGCATTTACAGCATATACCTCTGAAAGCTATACCCCACCCATGCCATTGCATAAAGCTCATACCAATGTAACTGCTGCGTCAGCAAGATTTGTCAACCTATCACCAATAAAGGTGTAATATGAGCTTTAACACTGCAGAGTAAGTATGGAAATTACAACAATTCAGAAAATTTACAATATATAGCATGGAATTCAATATAACGTGTCAGTACATCATCCCGTCAACCATCAAATATATTGAATGCGCATATGACTGGCTTCGGACATGCTTTATCTACATGTTTAAAGCCTTTCGTGTTTGTATAGGGGGCCTATGTGATCACCTCTTCCAGAGTTCTGAATTGCAAGCGGACCATTTAAAGAACAGCGGCTCTCAGTTTCCCCCCAAAGTATGGCCATATCAAGGTCACTGACATAAATCTATATGGAGGGCCTCATGTATATCAAAATTGAGAAATGGCAAAGAAATACCTTCCTAAAATCTCTGAGGCAGATGCCGACCAACCAGAGCGATCAAAGTAAGCCCTGCCTAGGAAAAATCTTAATGTTTAAACCATCAGCGCACCCTTTGGCAATCTGAAAGGGCTTATTCTAGGATGAGGTCCGGGTGGACAAGGTAATGGCCTCTGACCAGTCCACCTTATCAGCCTTTGCCACAAGAACTCGACATAAGCCATCGATTGGTGCGGGTGTGTCACTTGCCAACAAGGGTGGAAAGGGGGGGGGGGGCAATGACACTGCCCCAAGTAGTTGCCTGCCAATCCTAACACCTCTTATAAATTGCCTAACCATCCCAACTCTTTGTCTTTTTCGAGGAGTGTGTATTCAAATGCACCTCATGAAAATGTTGATATGTTCCCATCATCTTGGGTCTCGGGGTTGGTAAATATTATGGTATTTCAGCTATCTTGGTCTCAAGAATCCATCATGATATGGGAAGTAGACACTGTCATCATTCCTCAGATGAGCTTTAGAAAAGCAGGTGCACCGGCCCCAAAACAAAGCATAGTCAACCAGGCTCTGTAGATAATTATTATACAACTCATTTACGATTACTCTTGACCCTTTGACATCATAACAACAGAGTCGTATTTGATAGACAGAACCTGCTGAAAGCAGCACGCATTAAGGGGTGTACACTGAACCTGCTGTTTGCCAAGCGGACGATGGTGTGGCCTACTGCACCACTGACAAACATTGGAGGATGTGTCTCAGAGACCATTCTCCTGTAGTATAATCTAGGTACCACAGCAAGTACCCTTATTAAAAACCACTTATAAAAGTAGGGCTAGAAAACATTTTAAAGCATTTTGTCAATTTAGAATTTCAATTATATGCCTCAAATAGAAGTGCTGCACAAGTGTATATACATGGTAATGTAGGTCAGGTCAGCGTCCACGCTAGCCTCACGCTTGTCCCAGGCCAATCCCCCACCCCTGCCCATCATGAGTGCTTACTTCCAGGTCCGCGCTGCCCCATCACCGATGACTGACTGACTGCAGTGTGTGTTCACGTTTCAAGCCACGGACATAGGTAGAAGTGCGGGTAGAAGTGTCATTGATAAAGATATTCTGAATATATCGCCATTTAGAAAAGACGTAGGGTGGCAGTGCAGTGTCCCAGCACCGAAGGCGCTGGTGACAACCAACATCAGGACCCTTCCCTTTTTGTAGAGGTTGGATGGGTAGTATATTCAGATTGTGGCGTTTGTGGGCTCCTGATAGTGGGGTTGTGGACACTATCTACCCGTCCACGAAAGGTGCCTCAGCATCCCACCTATCGACTGTCAACGATAAGCTGAATGTTGATATCTACAGGCATCTCTGAGCTAGATTGTTTAAGTCAATGTCACCAGGAAGACGGGGGATTGTCGTCTCCTGTCATGTTGTTTTATTCAGTTACTTTAAGGAAATATCTAAATTCTCAAATGGTAAAACATTTATTGCAGATAACATGTTCAATAGTGCCAATATTAATCAATCTGCAGGGCTTGATCGTCTTCTCAACATCATAATTCCCCCAATCAGATAGATTCATAGGAAATACTGCAATGGTTATGGGTCCGCAGATATGTCATGATGCCAGCAGGGTTTCATCCCTAAGCATACAATATTACATGTCCTTGTCTCTAATACTTTTTGTGGCACTTTTCCCATATCCAGATATCAGACACAGAGGCAGTACTTCCCACAACGACATTGGAAAATACTGTAAGCACCACCTAATACGGGGCACACAAATAAGACGGTGTAAATCTACAAAAGGCATCTCTATGTACCACATGATACCTATTGCATGTGCCATCCCATATCAAAGCTTTTTTTGAGGCGAAGGGGAACTATCCCCCTGAGGCCAATGCCATGTATGGAATGGGATAATTGTAAATGATTCCTGAGTCTAAAAAATCAAACTTTCATGCAGGCCGATGTGGCAGTGCATGTTAGGATTTCTTGAAGGGATTCGTCTCATATTACCAATGGCTTTACATCATTATTTTTCGCGGGCAGAATCGTCCTGAATTCCCACTGACTTAAGCGTATTCACATAAACACAATTATGTCTACTGTTATGTCAGCTAGTCGCCTAAAACGATTCCTCTACTAGGGATAATCTCTGAGTGATTTCTTTTTTTATGGAAACAGGTCTGTTTATCTACAAATGTTATTATCTGATTAAGTGGAATGGATATGGCCTATGATAGAGGCCGGTGTAGAAGGAGTGTGACATTTCCTCATCCCTTAGAAGGGGGGGTTATAGATACTCTTTTTTTTTGTCTACTTTCAAATCAGAAGTAAGCACCATCCATTTTGAAATCATGATAATATTCATACACTTTCTAGTAATAGTTTGACATTTCACTGTACGCAGTTCCCATAAGTTTTAGACAGTTGTTGGAGCAGTCGGCCGTTAAATGCACATTACGTGTTGATGCTACCCGATAGCACTAGCCTCCTCCAGCGTCTCCTCCAGGACAATGCTAAGGTGATGTCAAGGCGCCCGGGGGTACTGCTTATTTCAATAGGGTGGATAGGGTCCAAGACGCTTACAGTACCTCCCTTTGAATAGGCAGTTCCATAGAACTCATGAAGACCTTTTTCCTATCTGGGCTGCTCATGTCTGCGATAAGCCTTCCAAACACCAGTGGGTATTGTAAACAATTGATACCTCGAGCTTGTCCTTTGCACAGTGTGGGATTTTGACGTGTGCTGGCCCTGTGAATTTCAATTTGGTCATATTTGAAAACACATTAGTGAGATGATGTCCCTATACCCTTCATTCAATATCTTATCAAAAGTCACATAATTATCACATACCATAATGTGACAAAAGAGAATGATCTAGATCACATTTTATGCATTGTGAGTGCATAAAATATGATTGCACTACTTATCTAAAACGGCTACACCAGAAGTCGTCGGCTTTGACCTTGGATGTTCCCGTAGTTGGCAACTCACACTCTATCTGTAGTGCAACCAGCGAAAGTGACCCAGTGAATTAGAAAACAGTAGAAGTTGTGTGACAAGCATAGGGTTACAACAGTAGGAGTTGCAATGCTTTTGGCGCGTGGTGGCGCCACTACTTTTCGTGCGAGCAGCGCCGCAGGCGCTGGTTTCTAATATAAATCTCACCTCAGATAATGATGGACAAACTCTATCAGACCAATGCGGACACTGTGAAATCCTGTAACCTTTGGGACATAGCAAATTGAAGTTGTGTTTTATAACGTGAAACTTATTTTCTTGTAAGTGGAATAAGGATTGTACAAATACGACCATGTGAGTACATGCTTAAGCTTTGAATAAAATTGATATCGAAATGGACTTTTCACTGAATCATAATAATATTACCAATAAATAGTTCAATTATGATAAAAGGCCAAGTAATAGATTATGGCCCAGCCAGCTTATCTTCACCTGTTTATCTAAGCCTACGCAAATCGGACTGCACGACGTCCTGCATCACAAGCGAGACACTTTACAGCCGAGTCAAGGACTTCAGAATCGGCTTTAAGGAAGAAGTGTCTAAGGGATAGAATTGATATGAAACAAAGAGAAAAGTGCCTTACTGCCACCCCAGCACATGCCGCCTGGCTAAGGTGATAAATGTAGTCATGCCCATGGGGCCTGTGCACTAGGTGAGCCTCGGAGAGGCAAAAAGCCCCCCTTAATGTTTAAACCATCAGTGACCTTTGGCGATGGTGTGGGGGCTTATTCTGGGTAGACATGGTAATGGGCTCTCACCAGCCACCCTTATCTGTCCCTGCCCAAAGAACCTGCCATAAGCCATGGCTTAGTGAGGCTATACTGCTCGTGAATGGAGCAATACCATGAGAGCACCCTAGTCAACCATTTTGAAGTCCTTATCTGGCGATTATCATTTCTGGATTTGCTTCACTAGTTCTTTTAAGCAGTAGTATGCCCGGGAGTATGTCCCTGTCCTAGCCTGACCTGAAATGGAAGAAGACCCAATAACTTTTATTTTGCAGTTGTATCGTAAATAGGTTGGGAAGGACACATGATGCATGCCAAGTCATGACCAGAGGATACCACGGGCATCTGGGATTTTCATATCAGGAAACTCTCCGGGGAATACATTATTTCTGAAACCTTATCTGATAAGAGGGTATCTGTCATTTGAAGGGTGTGGATGAGGAGAGGCTTTTGATAGAAGCCAATTATTATCTTACCAACAGAAATTAAGATACAGAGTTGTATTGTTGTCACTATTAGGAGTTGTATCCTCATTTTTGAGTACAAAAAGAAGCATTGTCCTCCAACTTAATGCATCAAGCAGGAATTTCCTTACCGCAGACATGACGTCAATTGTACCTATAACTGCTACACAATCATACACGCAACCTCAGAGATCAAAAACATGGATGTGTCAATCTACAAAAGCCATTTTTTAATATCCATGTCATATGAGTCGGCGAGCCTCATCGCTTGTCTCTTTCCATATGAGAGTTTGCTTTTATAGTATTGTTGTTGAATAAAACCTTTGCTTTTATGTCTGAAATTTGATAACTGATGATTTCCTGTGTTTACCAAGTGGACTGGAGGGTGTTGCTCCTATTGTAAAAAGAGCTGTGAGTATGTGCCCTCTTTTCTAAACAAGTCATGCACTACTTCACCTAAGTACTTGCACTCACCACATTAGTCTGAAAAGTCACCTACCTTGGTTAAAATAGGGAGAGCTGCACTACCAGGTACCTACTCATGTCACATGCTCCATAGTTTATTATACTGACTGACTTCTCCCAACTAGGTACATACTCAAATCCCCCTTTTTCAGCACCGTACTTGAATGACCACTTGTGAGCAACAAAAGGGACTAGTTATAGCTACATGAAAAGAAAGGACTGGAAATGAGGGCATTTTTAGCCAGCTCTTCCTTTTACTATAGGAGCAACACCCTCCTGGACTGGTTGACTACTGGTAGATTGATGTGACAGTGAGACAGGCATGTAGGGGATAATCAAAGCGGTGGATTCACCAACCATTATGGGCTGCATGCCTAATACACAGTGGGGACACCTATCTGAATTGCTATACTAAGGGAAGGGGTCTGAGTTTACATACTTAAAAGGCATTATAGCAGTTACCATTGCATCCACATATACATAAAGGTTAGACCTATCAATGGGTTCATCATTTAAGGTGCCAAATGCTAAGGATTTTATCTGAGAAGGCGGAGAAGTTTCTGAAGTATGAGTGTAATTCAGTTTGCACTCAAGTCATGGTATGTGCATAACTCATGAGAGGTATGTGCGTAATTCTGGACAATCATATCTGTTCAAATCCAATGTTTTAGCTTTAAAATGGCATATTCCTCTTTCAAAGGTGTGAGAATAAGTAAGTATTCCTTTATATATACTGGATAATTTGCAAAGGCCGCGGGCCCGCTTTGATTAATTCAAGTGGTGCGTCGTAGGTGGAATAGGATGACTTTTCTGTAAGAATTGACAATTTCAAGACTAATTTGTTCATTTTATGTACAAATTCTTTCCCTAATTGATACAGTTCATCCTTCTCTTTGCCCATTACTTAAGAGCTTTGGCTTTGTGATATTAGCCTTGTAACTGGTCTACTGGTTCCCGCCGCCATCTTGAATTCTTCTTCCTCCTCCTCTCCCCATTCCTCCCGTCATTTGACCTCACTTACATCATCCAAGCTTGTTAAAACATTGGGTGGGGATAATGCCATTGGTTTGTACTTGCTGGATAGACTTAGAATGGATGTACCTACTGTAACCAATGTTGTAGCATTGGCAGTGGTGGCGGGTGCCGGTGTGAGTTGTCCCTCCATTGTAATGTAGGGGCTTAGTGGGAAATTTTGATTTTATCACTGACAGTGGCTAGGTATGTCCGTGAGAATATACTCCACTAATGCCTGGTAGACTTATGAATCAGTATGACACTTTGTAGCACTGTGTGGTGGGATTATACTCTGAAAAACCATGTTATAATGCGGAGCTCTTGGTTATGCACGTCTGTCTCACCTGGCGGACATACTCAACAGAATGGTGCCTACTATTCATAGTAAATCCCCTGAGACTATAAATCCAGGCCATCCATCCTCAGGGAAGGAAAACAGACACATGTGATCATGTACATGTGTAATTCTCACTTACAGATAGAGTATGAGCGTAATTCCCACACAGTCAGGAATTTTGATTTCATTGATTAAAGTCATTCATTACAATTCAATCAAGATAGGTATGGACACAACCCCCCTAGCCATTACTTATTTGCATGTACCCCTTCCTGCTGAACCATTGAGTTGTCCTTCACCCTATAATACCCTAAAGTTCCTAATCTGTTCACAATCATTGCTGGAGTTGAAACTGTTAGCCATATGACCTTGGGAGAAGTGGGTGGCTTTACCCCTGAATAGCTTGGTGGTGTTGTTGTAACAGACATTATTGGTGGTCTGAGGAGAAAAAGAGTTCCCTAATAATGTCCAACAGCAGATGAATTGAGGCAATATGCTTTTGGGGTCCTTTCTACTCCTGTGAGAATAGAAATAGAAAGGAAGTCTTCTTGTTGACCCATATCCTTCATCACACTTAAAATCCTGTGAAAGATTTCAATTATATGTCCTGTGAGAGTAGAAAGGAAGTTTTCTTGTTGACCAATATCCCTTATCACACTTAAAAACCCTGTGAAAGATTTCAATCATTTCATCATTTGTAGACCATTCAGTGATGGTGTTGGTGTCATCTTTCTCCATTTCATCATGCGACCATTTCATCTCTTTATTTGCACAGCTCTCTATCAACCATTTCAGCTCCTTTGTTGTCAAGTCAACTTGATAGCTAAAACCATCCTGGACTTTTCTGCTCGTCTGTGAGAGTTTTCTACAGGGAAATGTACTGCTTGATAAAACATTTTTCCTGTGAATTCATATACAGGAATCATTCTAATGAACATACATGTGCTAAAAATTAATATTTAGATGCTAAAAACCCAAATAAAATATTAATTATAATAAGTGCACCCCCTCCACCTTAAAAATAGCTTTTCTCATCCTAAAAATCTTAATTTTGGCACTTGATCTGCATGACATTTTGCACCAGGGGTGTGTGCTTAAGGCCCAAAAGGGGGGTGTGTGTGCTTATCAGAGCAGGTGCGCTTATTAGAATCAATATGGTGATAGAAGGTTTTTTGAATTTGAAGGTGTGTTGATTATGACTTGTAATACTGTGATCTATAATTTCCTTGAGTTGGTTACTGCCAGTATCACAGAAGTAACACACAAAAATGACAGGTTTCTTTGTGTGAGATTTTACTGAGTTACGCTCATACATTTTCAGAGAATTCTGCACATAGTTGACAATTTCAATAACAGAATTACGCTCATACCATCAACTGAATTACGCCTATATTCCCCATTTTAACAAAGCTGATGCCAGCATTAACTATTGTATGTAAGACAAATATTAAGCGTTTAATCAATCTCACAGATTCCTCCATTTTGTATTAATGTCTTACCTTATAACCCCATAAAAATCCTGGAGAAGACATTTTGTAAGTACATGCGATCCGCACGCTTTGCCAATCCGCCATAGCCATTGTTGTTACTCCACCCGTCATACACTCGTCTTTACAAACACTTTTCGGGTAGAATCCAAGAAGTCAAGTCCTGTTCTTCTAGCACCAACAAATATATGATCTCCAGTTGGTGTTCGCCTACATTTTGTCTCCATTTTCTTCTAAATAAATAATAATCCAATGAATTTACATAGCGATCCATCGCCACTTGGCCATTCCTTCTTGTTGACAATGCGGGGAGGTGCCTGGATGTAACCTGACATACTTTCGGCTGAAGAACTGGGTCAAATACGCATTGTGCAAGGAATGGCCAAGCGCGACTAAGGATGTCTACCTGTTAATAACTCGACTAACCGCCATTGGATTCTATGTTAAATATGGGTGCATCCACAGGCTGGTAAGTGAGATCTTCTCAAATATGCCGTCTGCATTGGTTTTAGTACCGTTCTGTGTGGTGTAATGGATAGCGAGTCTGTCTATTGCCACAGCGGCCGGGGAATGATTCCCAATAGAACCCTGAACGGTTTTAACTTGAAATGTATGGAGAGGTTGACTTTGTATACTTCTCTCATTTATTAACATATCCAGCTTCTAATCAGCAGCTTCTTGAAGAAGAACAAAAGGTCCCAGAATACGGTTATGGCTTGATAACAAACCATGAGTTTTAAGAAAAAAACACTGTCCAATCCAAAATCGTGAGATAAAGGTAGATCCATATCTTCACTGATATCAATCTTGTAGCCTGGCCAAGTTACAGGCATTTACTCCCTACGGTTCTCACGCAATTCAATGAAGCAAATATGCACCAATTTTACCTGTTGACAGGATCTACATACGTAATTCAAATTACGCTCATAGGTGCCCCCACTGTGTAATAGCTAGACCTGACTATTAATGCTGTACTAAAATTAATACCTTCCAAAGAAGGTGTGCCATAATATGTATGCATATGAGAGCCTCTCCGCGCCATCATACCATATCATATTTTACAGTCAACTACTTAAATATTTAACCAGAGGAAAGGGAAAGTCAGTGGCAAAATGGCTTAATTAGATTCTCATCATCATTTCCATTGGCTAAACTGTGGAGAACATGATTACATCAAACAGGCATTGTCTACGCTATGCTATGAAATAACATGGAGGGGATTCACCATCAATAATTGATTTGATTCACTTCTTCCATAATGATTTGGAATCTGAAATGGATCCTTGTGAGTCAAATGTGTGGAATTGGCACTGGAGGCCAAACAGTCATTCCAACACCAGGGCCTATACCTCTTTGCACAAGGTGTTCATGTAGAATATCAGAAACCTGGCGCATGCTCAAAGTAGTAGTGCCTACTAGGGGGCGTCCTTATCTCACAGAACAAGTCACGTGACTGGGTCTTTACACTAGTCCTTGCCCAGTCTAACAGGATATAGTCTGTGTGAAGGTTTCCTCTAGGTACCAGAGGGGACTGTTCACGATTCCTTACATGTTTCTTAAAGGGTCAGCAATATCCCCTAGGGTAAAGGAAGACAATCGTTCCTGGAGGCTCCCCGATTCACTTCATGCTTAGCCCAGATTTAGAAAATAAGTCTAATATCTGCACCATGAATGGATACATGATTTATGATATAGTCATACACATAGTATTGGTTGTTTCAACGGCCTTTATGTGTCCTTACCTGGGGTGTTTATTAATATAATATAATGATGATGCACAAGTTGACTTTAGGGCCAGATAAAAGCTCGGGGTGAAACCGAGTGTTTTTATCTGGCCCTAAAGTCAAAGAGTGCATCCATAATCATCACACATTGGCTTTATACCATGGTTTGCATCTTTAGGATGCATTAAAATGCATCAGAATGCATTCTGCATTCACTGACATACAAACATATATGGTATCCACAGGGCCCCAGACATAAGACTCATCTAACCCAACACCATTGTCCAGTCCCATGTCCTAATGGATAGCATGAATCACTTTGGATGAGAAGATCCCTGGTTCTAGTCCCATTCATTCTGAGCTTTGCTGGTATGAACCACTGTCAAAGTGAAGCCTATGCTGCTTCACATATATAAGAATAGTATAGAAAAGGAACACTGTCAATATTCAAGTTTCAACTATCAGTGACTCTATCCTGTGATAAAAACATTCAGATTATCCAGTTTAGGCAAAATTGTTCTGAAATGCGAAAACCGTGGTATGGGACTATAAAAAATATACTCCCAGGTATATATATATATATATATATATATATATATATATATATATATATATATATATATATAATTAATGAGTGATACAGTGGTACTACTTTTCACCAGGGCGCCATGATTTTCTATGACGTCACACATAACATTTCCTCCAGTATATAAGCTCCAGCAGTTGAACTAACGGTCAATTAGCTTCATATGCTCGGACAGCACACACCACGCTGGGTGGTGCTGGAAATTTTAAACTTTAATTATTATTGTATTGTATTGTGATTATATGTATTTATATTGTTATTATATTGTATTGTGAATTTATTGTCTTATTTAATAAAGGCATGTATAGGATTGATATTGATAAAGTAAATTCTCACCAAACCCAATGTCTTTGTATTATTCCAAATATTGTTATGTTATTATTAATGTCTCGTTATTAATTATTATATATGTATATATATATATATATATATATATATATATATATATATATATATATATATATAAACGGCGGATGATCTTATTTCTGGAGTTACCCAGACCCAGCATTGTTCAGAGACAATCATAGTTCTCAGTAGGTTGAAAAAACCTGTACTCCATGGGACTCCATGGGCTAAAGCCCAAATTTCCTCAATGAAATGGAAACAAACTCCAGCCGATGGCCATTAGGCATGTCAACATTCCCTGTAGTTACCACCTTAGACCAAGAGACTGTTTTCAGTCAAAGATGACCTTAAAAGTTAACATTGGTCGACTTTTCCATTGGCTGACAGGTAATGGAAGCAGATTTACTTACCTTTCCTATCTCCAACTGAATTTTTCAGTTTGAGAACTGACGAAAAGGTCTGAAAAACTGATTTAACAATGGAACAAGTAACACTTATTCAGTCAGACTTTTTCCATTGACTGATCTGGTCACTTTTATTCTCTGCATTGGAAGCAGCCCTTTAATAATAGCCACACCAAGTCAGCAGTTCTGAACAAAGTGACACAATTTGGCTCCAGTGAACATCATTACTGCTTAATAGGAGTTGAATGCAGCTGGCTCCAATGGTCAGCGTTTTTATTGTAATGAGAGCAATCAGGACCAGAACGAGGCCACTTTAGGATAAAAACGGCAACACTGAGAACCGAAACATGTGTTCTGAGGAGAATTGAATAATCGGTTATCTTTGTTCCCACTGGTTTTACCACTCGTGAATTCTGCAACTCTGACATATGGGGTCAGCATCAGTAATGTTCTCTAAGAGTAAAAAACGTGTTGATTTCTCTCTTCTCCGATCGATGTTTGATAGTTATTGTATTGCCATTGGAACAGTCTATAAAACTTAGTGTAATTCTGGTGGCAGACCTGATCATGATGGAGGATATTAGTTCCATACAGTTTAGGTGCATGATCTGTGTGATACTGAGTGAGCTGAAGTGCAAGTCCAATGCCAGTCCACACATGTATGATGTAGCTCTTTGTGTGATACTTTAATCACAGTGGACATATAAAACAAAGGATTTCGCATCCCTTATATATACACTGAAAAAAGTCTTCCTGACAGAATGACATGTATATCCATGTCAACTTGATTTGACACATAGAGCACATGTCATTGGGACATGGCACATATGTCATCATGACAACTGTCTTCATTACACATGTCAAGTGGAGATGACGAACCAAATGTGAGGGTGTCAACCTCATTCAACATGCCTTTCACGCATGTCATGTGGGAGACAATCTTGACCTGTGCAGTATGTGTCAAAGCGATCAGTCTTCTTTTCTCTGTGTAATTATACTGCGTACAAATCACTATAGTGGCATAAGACCTTATGGCTGCATGTATGTAGTATACTAGTAGTAACAATAGGTGCTGTAAGAGAGCCCCTATCATTATGTTAATATACTGCATACAGACAAACACTCGGTCTTTTTTCCTGTACATGGAACAAGCCTCATGTGCTAAAAGCATTTTCACCACACTGCTCCTTACTACACTACTCCAACAGTCTGACTTTGATTTACAGCGATCGGAATTCTCGGACAGTGGTAGATAAGACACTAGGAAAGAACACTAAAGAATAGAATTCAGAAGTATGAATTAAGACAAGAAACTAGGGTCCATGTACTAGGAATTGAAAAAAATAAGTTCATTACCTCCAGACAAATTCAGACAAAATGTATCCCCCTCCATGCCATCCCCCGTTCCTCCTACACCCCGTCCAGCTTTCTCTCTAGGGACGTGCCTAGAATTACCCAATCTGCTGCTATCTGCTCCAAATTCCATAACTCACGTGACCCGTTGTACTGAGGACGGGCTGCCACCTGGTGTCTGTCGGAAGTACTTCATGTGAGGTCAGTGTCTAACGTGTAACGGATGGGTGATATTGGGAGTAGTACGTGGTAGAGGGTTGAAAGTCGTGGGTACGGAGGGTTGTCTTTCAATGCAGGAGCACGTCTGCTTGTCAATGATAAGGACTGTAAAGCCAACAATGGGAATTGATTGTGTACTAGGACACGAACACAAGAAAACCTTGTACCTCTCTCCAGTCCCAGGGACATACATCACGTACCTGAGGCCGTGATCATCATCAGGGTACTTGTATATAAGCAGTTGAAGATGGCTAGCTTCGTTTTGAGTCCAAATAGGTCACGAGGGTTCATGATTAGGGCTGAATTAGGAACAAGATTACAAACTTCAAGATCAAATAGAACTAGAAAGCCAGGGAACTGTCTCTACACCATCCATCAGTGACTGACGGCCATCATTTATTTTATTTATTTTGTCAGTTTTGTCAGTGGACGATCACGGCATTCAAGCTCAAACAGTGACGAAAATCCCCATAGCATTAAGGCAAGAATCCGTCAGTTATGCATGCTTCGGGCACTTTACAATGTGTCCATAGGGGACCTCTCTCACGTCCTGCCCTTAAAATTAAAAAATTAAATTCGTGCAAATCCCAGTAACCAGCTATTGCTGGTGGATCTGTTCTTGGAATGTCTTGCACATCACCTGTGCTGGTTTATGTCCAGGTGTATTTAGCATGGAGCTGGACATTTAGAGAAACAATCAAATTCACAGCAGACCGTGTGGCATTCCATAATCAGCAAATGTAAGCGTTTGTACCAGTAGCATGACTATGACTACTCTGCTGCCCCTAGGTATAAACCCTCAGGGTACCGCCACACAGGAAGCAGCAAAGCATAGTGGGAGTATACTATGTCT
Organism: Acholoe squamosa; assembly: GCA_949317995.1. Classification (NCBI taxonomy): domain Eukaryota; kingdom Metazoa; phylum Annelida; class Polychaeta; order Phyllodocida; family Polynoidae; genus Acholoe; species Acholoe squamosa. Next base: position 43,843,768 of record OX439038.1, read on the forward strand.
AACCCCACTATGTCTCACTTTAAGTAGACAGGAACAGGAATTACTCACTCTTCAAGCATACAATGCATTTTTTTTCTCGTCCAAAATATATGTTTGAAGAGTGACAAGTTCAGGGTCATTCTAGTGGTTACTAGTGCCATAGTATTGTGTAAGGTATGACCATAGACTACGGCCAGCACAGATTGAGGCCCCTATCCGATTTGAGGAAGTTGAGCAGTAGGCAATGAAATGGTGGGAGGTTGTATCCTAACTACATGCACAGAAAAACCTAGTATGCACAAACCAGGACCCAACGGTAACAATCACCACAGCTTAGCTTTCTGACACAGGTATTGCATAATCAATGTGAAGTACATGAAACAGGACGGATGTATTTGCATCATTATACATTCAATATATATTTGTCACACATGAAAGCAGGTTTTATTCAAGGACCGAAGCTGAAAATTTGAAGTCAATGTGAAAACCCTTACAGATGTGCTACAGTATGGAAGATCATCTTCTATGCATCTTATCAAATTGCAACAGAAATGTATGGAGCCCTCTTCTCAATTGCAGCTACCTTTTCTTGGATATATCACAACTTTCTTATACCGTTGCTAATACAAACGACACCGTAGATGTGTCCTTATACAGCACCTTCAAAGATGCACCTTTGACCCAATAGTAGCACAGAGGGTTTCTAAGGTCTCTGTACCCGCTAGGGCCCTGATTGGATCACTCAGTACTGATGGCCAGGGTAGACTTTGATCATTGTCTTTGATCAGTGGAAGTAGGTACCCATAGTCTAGAGGTTGGTGGACGAATGTGGTACTGTCTTCTATCTGAACCTGGCACTTTTCTATGGTTGTAGAGTGACTGAAACTCACAGCCATCTAAGATTAGGATGCTAAGCAATCATTGTTCTCTTTTAGACTGTTCGTTTTTCAGCCACTCATGGAATTTATCATTACCTATCCACCAATTGAATCCTGGAGTCAAAAATCAATCCTGCTCATCATAAATAGTTGTTTGCCTGATGCCCAAGCAAAAGTACAGATAAGGTCTAACATTATGATCTCGTTACAGCTGTAACAGATTGACCTGTCACACAGTCTGACACTTTGCATTTGCGCTCTCAGTTGGGTCCTGCAGAGATAACACCACAGCCGTCCCATGTCAATTCCCATGGCACTCTCAAAAGACCCTGGCAGGCCGACAGTGCTCAACAACAAACCTATTCAAAGACCCATTTGAAGATCGGGGATTATATTTGCTTTAAACAAAACAGGAAATGCAATAGACCTAGCACATAGAAACCTAATCCATTTGGGATAAATGGCCATGTTTCATCTCAAAAAGGCAATGATAACGCTGGTGACCCTCCCCCCCCCCTCCACCATCGAGGCATTCTGTCCCTCGACAATAGTTATATTTACGTTCCCCAGCGATTCCACTCTCAGGCCAGGGGATATGGCATATATATTCCAAACGTGTAAGCGTATGGGACCGTACTTAAGTATGATGTATTGATAACAAAGGTGTACACACTTCATTCTGAAATAAAGAAAGAGAAAATTAATGTTGATTTGGCTTGAGTGGTGTTGATTTCCATATTTTGAAAAAGGAAAAAAGGAAAATAAGTTTTGTATCTCAACTTCCTCCTGATCTGAACACGAAACATCCCCAGCCTCATTGGGAGTCAGAGTACACTATTCTTCCTGTAAGTGGTATGCAAAGCTACGTCAACCATGAGCTGTCCCTACGGTATGAGGGGGTGGAGAGCAGCTCATGGTGAGGAGCTTACCCCAATAGTCCCCCACTCAATTACATGGACACAACTTAACCCTAGTGTCCATTATGGGCAGCCAAGGAGTCCCAGAAGATAACCATGGTCACATTATGCCTTTGGGCAAGAACCTTGCTGTTGCAGCTTGTAGGACAGTTATCATGAGCCTTAAGAAGGGCAGTGATGGCGTCGTCAGGTACTTCGAGGCATGTGACGGTACACTGACGGTATGTGTTAGGGCAGTGACAGCGGCTAGCCTCGTTTTGCAACTAGGTCATGGGGTCATGACGTTACATGCAGTGATGGCGGGCGGCCAGTGGCCACCAGTCGGCCACTGGTGTCCATTGATAATGGAATATAAAAGATTTGGACTGAATAACAAACTCCAAGCTCGATAATAGAACTAGAAAGCTGGGGAACCTAAGGATACTGTCCGTACACCGTTCATCAGTGACTGACAGAGTGTCAGTCTGCAGTTTATTTTGATTTTGGTGTGGGTGATCACATGACGACTTTTTGGCCATCACTGGCCTGAGGCATGCTGTCAGCTGTGCCATCAATTGCCTTGAAGCACCTGACACCTCCTTCACTGCCCTGTTTCAGGCATGTTACAAACAACCATTGGGGACGCTGCTGGCTCAGCTGGCTATTTCATAAGGTGCTATGACTGATTTGACTCCCTCAAATCATATTGATAAAAAGTCATTGATCATAGTTATTGATCAGTCGGAGAAATAGTAATCAAGTAGGATTACGTAGGACTTGGTTGATTTGTCATACTAGTAAAAGTACAGTAAACAGTATAGCGCAAAAACTCACCACCTGTTTTAGATTCCGATCTAAAAAGACATAAATCCTAGAGAAGCCTACCAGCTACCAACTTACCCACAAGGTCACAGTTCCTCATCGTGAGGTCACAAATCATATAAAGTGTGCATATGGGGCCTTACATGTTATCCGCCCAGACATGTGCCCAGAAAAAGAATTCTTTTAAGTATGCTTCTTTTATAATAGCAAGGACACATCTGCCATAAATGATAATGTGATTTTCTTAGTCTAAAGGTCAAAATAGTCTAGACCTGAGATTTTCATAGAGGTATGAAGATTGTTTCTGTAGGAAATTAAGCCCTCAACATGGCTTGTAACTCAAATGTCATTCTCACAGACATGATTTCGCCCAGACAATTTTGGTCATTTTGGGCACATTTTACCCCCCTGGAGCCCAAAATATGCATATGGGACCATCAGAACCCATATGTAACATGAAGATCTCATCCAGCCTGACACTTTGAGCCAAAGAAATAGAGGGGGAAGAGTAGGGACTGGAATACCTCCAAATTCGTCATATGCAAACCTTCTATGATTTTCGACTGTGAGCAGGTTTTGATAGTTTGACACTCTGACTTAATCAGGGTATCAACCACGATTTCAGGCGTAGCATCGCTATACTGATTATATAAGGTTAAGGAGTTACACTATTAGACTATTTGATATGTGCTGAAACAGGTGATGGAATCACCAATATCCAAAATGCTGACGCTTATGCAGGATTCTTGTTAATGCATGAAACACCTGAAATTGAGAAGTAGGTTCGAGGGACTGACACCCTGATAATCCTGTTCTGTGCAGTGGTTATTATACGCTGGTTTCATTCTAAACTCTAGAAAAAGAAGAGAACCTTCTTTGAACCCGAGAAGATAGTTGACCAATATGTTATACAATCGTTTTATCAGTTTGATACACTAGATGGCGTCCTAGTTGACCCCTAGGCTACAGGGGCTGCTCACCACCCAGCCCCATAGGCCCCATAGGCCTATTGAGGGGGCAGAAACACCTCTCACAATTATAATGTTTTGAACTTGAAAAATGGTTCCAAGAGCTTAGAAATCAGAGATATCCAAAGAGAAATAGTGTATCTAGATATCCCATAAATATTGTATTGGAAAATTGAACCAAACACCTTCTATAGCATTTCAAATCTTGAGGTACATTCTGCAGTGAGTAAGAGAGGAACTCACCATGCCCCTGTAGCAGGAGCAATTTGGCTTGGTTGACACTAACGCCATCGGCTGTATATCCTTGATAGAACTTTTGTATAGGAATCTAAACTTGGCACTGGGGAGCAGTGGCATTATTCAAAGAACCATGAGTAGCTCATCTGTATGACCTCAATCTCAATTACACGGCCACTATGGTACACTCAGATACTAAGCAATGAGGGGATACTGGAGGAAAAGGGACCCCTGGGTGTGATTCCCTAAAATCAGGATACGCTGGGAAAGGACTCCTCCTGAAAAATAATACAAAAACAAACTTCCCCTAGGTTTACATAAAGCCATACGGTCATGATCTACCTTGGATAGCAGAAATGGCAGCTTTATAGCCGTAACAGGAGTTCATCTTATACAGCATAAAATGAATTGCCTGATCTAGTAGAGGTTACACTTCGAGGGTTCATTCACTTGCTTGATATCAGTGCTCCTTTGGAAATAGATGGAATTTTTATCTAGTGGTCTGTTTGGTGGATTCAATTCAGCAAGGAAATTTAGATTTAGCAGGTTTTGAAAGAAAAGTCTGGGAATTTTAATACAAAATAGGTGTAGATAGAAAAGAAAGCTACCGGCCTCATGGAGAATAGAAAAGCTTTGGACTGGGCAGTAAGAGAACCTTTGGTATGCATGTATGGAAATCCACTCCCCCACCCCTCAATTATTAAGAAATAACAACTTAATTTCATCTTGTTCTTGCATTGCTGGTGAGGGATACTATATAACTATCAGGTTCCTAAATCTGATACTCATTGTTTGGATAGGGGAGTATGTATTGTTTGCCTATTCAAGTAACTGCACCTGATGAGCAGCATCCATGGAGAAAGTCGTGAGCTCATTAGGGGATTGTCCATCACATAGAATGTGGAAATTGAAATCCTATCTGCCTACTGCTACAATCCATCTCCGTTCTGAGTCCCCACATTCCCTTTGCACCTGGGAAATGAGACAGACATTTGATAGGGCGGAGATACATGTAGTATGCATACAATTCACAGTCAGCCAGAGTCAGGTAGATTTGGCAATGATATGGAGAAATGATAGAGGGTGGGGGTAGGTGACAGTCACTGACAGTATAGAGAATTGGGATTGCCATGCCCCTCTCCTCCAGAGACCTAGGGATGGGTTGAGGGGGAGCACAATTGAAATCTTTGGAATAGATAGGGCTGGAGGGCATGGGCGGGATTGGATTACAGAGCATGGCATGGTGAAGCTATGTGTGAGATGTGGTGGGAGATGGAGGTGATGACTGTGTATTTAGAGAGGGGTATGGCAAGTACCCTTCTATGGGCTTGAACTGGGTAATGTAAGTGTATGCAGAACAGCAGAATTAGGGTTAGGTCGAGGGCAGGTGAAGAAGTGGGTGATTAGGTGATAGTGAAATAAAGATGTGGACAGGAGGCAGGGACAGCACTATATGGACATTAGTGAGGATGGGAATTGGTAATCTCAATAGCTCAGGGCCTTATGGTTATTGAGTAGTAGTAAGGTGAGACGTGTGGGGCATGACACTCATAGACATGAGGATTATTGAGGTGTCACGTCCTAGAATTTACGTCTATGGCTGTGGGTAGAGGGTACCGTAGTGGCTTGTTTAATCGTGACTCAGCTTATGGAATCCAACATTGATCATTGATACAAGACAGAGTCTATTGATGGCATGGTTTCAGCCTATTTATTTCAATACCCCAGTCTCCCTGACATAACTATATCCGATAATGACACGTTTTTGAGACCCTGCCAAATTGTATGTATCAATAGGGTAGTCTTATGGTGGACTGGGATCAGGGTTAATGGAAGAGGAGAGTCCGATGAATATCAGGCTGATTGTTGTAAGAATTCCACACTCCTGAGAGACACTGCTCGGGCTAACTTGTGTCCTTTACAATGTGACCAGGAGAAGATATTTTCCACAGTGGATATTCATGGCATTGTCTCTCTGCGACTGATTCATCTGATAAGGATTTTTTATTAGGGCGGATTATTAGGTAATGACTCAGTGAGAATTGAGTTTGAGATGACAGGATACATGTACATGGAAATATTAAAATGCACGAGGTATTCTACAGATCAGAAACACAACAGCCTACTAATATTTATTGGACATAGATGTTTGAAAAGATGTAGCAGGTCCCATGTGACCCCCCTCCCAAAAAAAGAGAAATATAAAAAACAACAACAACAACACGAATCTAACAAAAGAACACGATTGTATATTTATGTTTGTTTGTTGTGAAAAGCAGTGTTCAACTACGTTTATACACAGTCTGTATCGTATATATGCCTTAATTCTTGTTAGTCATAGTCAGTGCTGTTTACCACAATAAAGCCTTAACAGCACGCTTTTGCAACATCCTCTCTCAACATTGAATAGATCTGTGCAGGTAGCATAAGCAGTTGGTCAAACATCTCATGTCCTAATACCATTTTCCATGGAATATGGATCTACTTATCCTTAGTAAAACACTCTGTTACCTTGACAACAGCTGCTCCCACCATGGTGTGACCAACATGAATAATCTCTATGAAGACAATCTGTTGGAGGCACCACTGGCTACTATTGTAGTCATATACTCTGTATCATTCTGAAAGTCGTATCTACATGTGCCTATAGAGCCATAGCCCCTTAATCTCTGTGGGAATCAGAAGTAACCAATGTTATAATTGTTGGAGCCAAATATCTTGGTTATGCCGTTGCAGCTATCTCTTCTGAACAAAATGTTGTCTGGGAAGTATACGTTCATGTTGCCATAATAGTGCTCTGGCATTGTCTATATCATACCCAGCTAGCACTACTCGTGCAATTTACATCATTTTTACGTGAAAACCCATCTTATCTACGTAAAAAAGACATCATTTGGATGAGTGATGCTAGCAGGGTAGGTATTTGGAAGATTGCATTGAGAGATACCTATATTTGCATGTCATTTTGGTTTAAAGCCTACATAGTATTTTGCTCAGTTAGCTATAAGAGACTATCTTGTTTTTACATATCCCTATATATGTAAAGTAAACATCTCTGTTTAAGGCTAATGGCATGGAACAATGAGAACTACTGCCCTGGTGCTGCTACATGACGCCAGGTGGCATGTTGTCCATGTTGGCCTCTCAGGGAGTAGCTCAGAATGCCCAGCTCCCTGATGTATAGGCCAAAGGTCAGAAGGTCATGACCTTACAGCAGGCTGACCACCTTCTCCTTTTGACTCATGCCCTTTACTTCCGGTCCCCAGCCGCTAGTCATCTTACTAGCCATATTGACGCCGAGGCTGTGGCTGAGGCTGACTTTACACTTCCTGTCTATCATTTCAGGTAATATCGCTACCACGACTTTATTCTCTGCGATACCAACAGAGTAGTAAAAAGATATGAACATCAAATGCCTGGTGCCTCAGATCAGCAACGTATTTTAGCTACATGTACTTTTCAATGAGTTACAGGATTCGCCTATTATATAGATCCTCTGTGATACCATGCTACACTCCTAATTTGTACCATTCGAGTCTATGTTTCTGTTTAGAGGTTCTTCATTCATTTAGCTGAGACTTACATTTATAGGCATTGGGGTTTGACCTTTAAAATCCTTTCAGGTTTTCCTTATCAACGATCGCAGGCAGGGGCTTCAATAACCTGAGGGAAATGTTATCAGTATAACACCGACAGACTCGGATGGGCACTGATGAAAGGCTACCCATCGATCCCAATTATTATAACAAACTTAAGAGAATGAAATAAAATTGAGATTGAGAAGATGTTCTCCAAAATGTCGGTGATTATGGAGAACTTTGCGCTTTTGACCTTTCCAAGGTATAATGTGTCCGGATGCGAAGGAGTATTAGCTGCGCCTCAGGGAGAGCAGTATTTTCTGCATTCCTAACGGCCTTCACTATAGTGGTGTATTTTAGACCAGATTAAGTTTGGAAGTAGAACCCCCGTCCGCTAATCCTAGCTCCTTCCTCACTGCATTACGTAGCCTACCCATACCTCTTCATCAGTGAGACCCCGAGGGCTACCTTCTATTTAAACCAGATGTCATTAGACACCCAACCAGAGCACTGGAACTGTCTTTCTGCAGACCGGATGAGATTAATCAGCCAATCAGAGCGGAGAACATCTGTCACTGCAAACAAGCCTGGATAACCTTGATAAAGATTTCAAAGTCAGATTGATTAGTCTGAATTAGATCCCATTGATGACAGAAGCCTTGATATCCAGGTGGGATTCAATGCCCAGGCCTCTGAATAGAGCTCGAACACAATCCCTGAACAAGGGAATTGAATTCGACAATACCGATGCCAATTTTCCCTCTCACACACCATCTACTTTAGATTTCGCTCTGCGCCTGTCTCCACTTTCACCCTCTATTGGGTAAAATCAGCCAGAACCATATCAGCGTGCCTGCAAATTGGAGCTCTACCCAAATTGGAGAAGTTTCAGGGACTGCTGCAGGAGGATTTAGCTGTTCGTTTTCATGGTAAGCACGACTCAATTCTCCAATTTTGTAAAATGCAGGGCCCTGCCTGATGAGCGCCTCAGAACAGATACTCACTCCCCTCAAGCCACCTTCACTTGCTGCAGCAGACTCACTAGTTCTGCTTTCCAACCAGGATCCAATATCCTGTTTATTGGGTCTGGTCTATGTGACATGGAAACCGAAATCATCATGGAAGAGGGATACTGAGATTCGTTTAATTGATAATGAAATATTTGTATACATTAGAGGATCAATGACTCCATGGCTTGACACATACCATGACTTTTAGTCAAACCTTTAAAATGGCATTTGACAGCCTGTTGAAGACCCTGGTACCGTTGGCATGTAACAGGACTACTGAGCTGCTCATCATTGTGTTGAGTTTGCTCCCACTGGCTCTAGGTGTAAATCCGACTCAATTACATGGGGCTGCTGATGGTACATCTGTGTATTTGTGAGAGCAAGCAAGAAATGTGCTAGAAATACAACCCTCAGAGGATTACCAGGAACAGGAGAGCATTGATAGAAATGGCGAGAGGGAGAGGGAGAAAGGCCAGGTAGGAGGGGACTAGAGAGCAGGAAGTTAGTGTGACAATTAAGGGTGATTGTATGTGGGTACAATGTGAGGAAAAGAGGTGATCATCGTCTGAATGTGTTGTTTGATGGTAGCAGGGGGACTGTCACAAGCTGCGTAGGTGTGATGCAGGCGGTCAGAGAGGGTGAAGCTGGGTGTTGGAGGCAGTGTATGCAGTCAACGAAGATGGATGAGGCCTTAATGCTCAGCAATTGGGTCTATTACTGGTGAGGCAAAAATAGTAAAGGGACTACCTGTTTGGAATAAAAGACATGAAATTTCTAGGCTCACTTTTCACCAGTCTTCCTTTCCTCTGCAATGCTTTGCGCCCTACCTTCCAATACTCACGCATTTTGCAGCAGGTGCATATAATTATATGGGATACCAGGAGTTACTTTTGAGACGGTTATTTACTGGAAGTAATAAAAGGTCATGGCTGCAATAAGGCTGTTTCTAATATGTGCTCCTTTTACCACTATAGCATTAACATAGCCTACAAAAAAGGAAGTGCATAATGGACGGCACACAAAGTTATCATGCATGGTGAAAGTCGTTTTCGACATCATGGCTAGGCCTACGCATATTATTGCCTTTACTGCCACGTGCGAGAAAAAATAGAATATTTCATGAAATACGTGGATTTAATCTAACTAGGATTTGAGGTGTGTTTGAGGTGTGGTGTTACTGTTTTTGTTAATGCTGAACACTCCTTCTTAACTGCATGGTAAACTATTCTAGTCTCCACACAAAGGCTATTAAGATATTCAGTATACAATAGAGAATGCCTACACAGTCATAACAAGTTTCATTCTGCTATACTATAGTTGGTTCCTAAAAGCCAAATTCATACCAGATCTAGCATTTTGCCACTTAGAATTAAAGGAAAGAAAAGACAATGGCTTAATATCAATAACTGAATCTAATTCCAAGACACCACTGAAGTCTCCAGACCATACAGTTTATAGGCTGCAAATTTGTCTCCCTGGTGGCTATGTGGGGAACTGCTAGAAAAAGGGCAGTCAGAGCCACAGTCTGGAAAGACGGCACTCTAGTCTTAGGGGGGAGCTTAGACCAAAATATTTTTGAGTACACCTCCAAAAGATGCTACTCATCATGAGAAACAAGAATCTGGGGTTTGTTTTTGATTTTTGGCATTTTTATTGCTATATAGTCCATCTCAGGCCTCCCACCACTCTGGAGCACCCAAAAATGCACATCATTTCAACAATATATAAAAAGAAGTCAAAATAATATTATTTTGAATTTTTCGAAAAAATCCAAAATGGCCACCAGGAGCCTAAAACTGGTATTTTAAGCACACATGCACCCCCAAATCAACAGACAACACTTGCAATATCTCATTATGAGTAAGGTAAGGTCTAGGATCATGTGGAAAGCATGCTGAATCAGTTGAAACTGATTCAGCACCCCTATTTGGGTCACCATATTACATAAACAGGTTTGTAAAATAGCGATAAATACAGTTATGCCTACCTATTCTAAGTACATTCGTGTTACTTATTTGTTGAATAGCAGTTACCAAAACACCCATTTACTATGACTTTAAAAACAGTTGTTATACTTCATGCAATTGGTACATCATGATGCCAATATACAGGTATGACATGTTTGACAGATCCAATATGGCGGCTAAGACATTGTTCAATAAGAATCAAAGAAAAATGCTCAAATCTAGGCACTGTGAACTATGCCTATTTTCACAGGGTAAAGTTTGGGGACTTCATGGGAAATGGAAACTAGCAATGTGAAAGAACAGCCTCAAACAAAATTGGGTGTTGCAAGTAATAGCATATGACATTGTGTCTTTAGTCCATTTAAGTACTTCACATGAGTGCCAGAGTAGCAGATCTAGCTGAGCTCAAAGACATATTTCTTCCATCAAAACACTCAGAATCCAATCAACTGTTGATATTTCAAAATGTATGTTTCATTGACAGAAACTACTGCAAAACCCAAAGTAGAAGCCTCACCCACATAGAAGCTGCCCACCGACTTTTGAAGAACGCCATGATCTGCAGCGTGGGCCTTAAATTGTTCCTAGTATAGTCTCTATATACAAAACTCCTTGTATAAGCTGCACTCAGAGCTCAGAATAATCCCAAAAGCTGCACCAATGGTCTGAAATGGTTTATAAAGCCATGTCTTGTATGCAGGGCCTATGGTGTGCCTTCTATTCTTTATATGGTGATCTTTAGAGCTGCCCAACCCATTAATGATGCCTCTCAGTCCAAGTTCAGCTAAGGCCCCCCTGCTGATGCCCTATTAAATTGTTGTAAAAAGCTATGAACATACAACAACATAATAAACCTTGTTTACTTGTAATATGGAGATATTATTAGGACTTGTGTTATGTGAAGACCACTGATTTAACACCCATGCAAAATTTACCATTATGACCAAAACGTTAAGACTTTGACCATGGCTTCCGGCAGAGACATAACCCTCCTGGCAATTATCAAACACCACCTCTTGATGTAGACCACCCTGCCTTTTTTTTTACATGCAGTGCGGTTATTTAGCAAGAGATATCTATCTAGCAATAACTTATATCTTTATATAACTACCCGACACTATTATTACATACATGATTGCTCAGGTATACTATACTATCTTGACTTTTCATTTCTCCACTACCTGTAAACTCAATTAGGTGCAATTAGGTCAATTAGGTGCAATTAGGTCTTATTTAGACCTTGAAGGGTTTATGCCATGTAACATTAGTTCTTGAGACATCTTACAAAGTAGGAATGGAATAAGAAGAATTCGAAGCTTGATATAGGCCATAGAGCAACAGTGAGGAATGAATTTAATATTTATCTTGGTGCCGCCATTTTGAATCCTTTAAGAATAAGTACCTATTCACTTTAGTATTTACTCATTACTAATTTGATGTGTAGCAGTTACCAAAACACCCATTTACTATGACTTTAGAAACAGTTGTTATAGGCAATTGCAATAGGCTTATTTCTATTTGCCTCTATTTTACTAGCCTATAGTACATGTAATACAGTGACCCAAATAAGACTTAATACTGTTTAATCTGATTCAGCATGCTTTCCTTATGATCCTAGACCTTATCTTACTCATAATTACATATTGCAAGTGTTGCCTGTTGACTTTTTAATTTTGGAGGAGGTGGTCCGGGGGCTAGAGTGCCCAAAATCAAAAATGAACCTCAGATTCTTGTTTCTTATGATGAGTAGCATCTTTTGGAGGTGTACTCGCATTCCTATCATCAATTTGACTGAATAAGCTTCCCCCCACAGCGCGAATGTAGAGATTTAAGCACATTTACAATTGCTTAAAGTGACAATTTAAGCAACCTTAAGCTACCCAAAAGTTACCAAAAGCTGCTTAAATGTCATAATGACATTTAATCAAATTTAGGTGACATTTACAGAACTTAAACCTGCTGAAATAGTCGATTTAAGCAATCGGCATTGTGCCTAAATCCCTAAGTTCATGCAGTGTCGCCCCCAATACTTTAGTGGTAGGGGTCAGACCTATTATTGTCCATAAAGTGCCATAGTGACAATGGAAATGGCAATCGGTGGTGGGATAATGGTAGAGCCGCCATTTTGGCCTTTCCGGGCTCAGCCTACATTGGATGTAAGAGGTGAATTAGGGATAATTATTTACCCTGGTGAAACGTGCATTTAGGTGCTTGAAAGGGGGGAGGGGCAAACCAAATATTCTGTCAAAAGCCAGAGAGCATGAGCCTGAATATTATCCTCTCTCAGACGTATGCAGCTATTTTGAGTAGAATATTAGAACATAATCATTTTGTTCATAAAGCATTTCGTTCATACATAAAGCAGAGAAACCCATACATTGACTTGTTTGGGTTCTGTGAAGGAGAGAATTTCACAAGTCAGAGTCAGCATATATCTTGATATTCTGCTCATGAATAATTATTGGTGATATTGGTTTATACCGGAATGCTAGCTAGGTGAGATAGTACTGGACATCTTTCTGCTATTGCACAGGTAGGCCCTAAGCCCCGTTGCCTCTTAGATTTTCAATGTCATATATAACTCAAAATTGTGGTAGGCTTCTTCAACCAGGAGTGTGATCATAATTGTTCTCACCTGTGCTCAGTGTTGCAAATCATAACCCGATTATTAGAATAGTGCAGTTAGTGAGAAATCCGTTAAGAAATATTTCAGGTACAATTTGTGATGATAGATTTCAATAAAGGCAAATGTGTTGCCTTAAGACTTAGGATGAACCCAAACGGTAGAGACTTCCTGCTTAAGGTGTCTTAGTGCAGGGATATCCGCCTATAGAATGATCATACCCATGCAGTGCCTAACAAGATTAACAGACTAACTTCGTCCGGGCGACTAAAGGGATAATTTTACAGGACGTTCTAATGAGCACTTAATGGAGAGTTCCACTGGGTTGTCACATCATGTCCTAAGCTTTACCTCAGGATAGTAATGGGTTTAAGGTGGGAGAGGGGGAGGCGGGCTAATGGACCTATGGGCACTGGGGATCCTCGCCTCCAGATGGGACCAAAATAAGCACCTGAAAACAACCCAGGAAGGAGGAAGGCTGAGTCTTTGACTAATGATAATAGACATAACAAACAAATCCTGTTATTTTGTAGTGGGCTCGTCCTGAGTTGTTTGATTGTTGAGAAAAGTTTACTTTCGGTATTTTTCTTGTGGCACAAAGCTTCCTCACAATTAATTTGTTTTAATGTGCAAACTTTTAGGATGTCACCATCTTTTTGATCATTGCATAACGTATGAAATACTGGGTATTCTTAACCATTCCTATCCTTTGTGAATAACCTTCTATTATTCCCCCATGAGCTAAGCGTTAGTGGAGACTTTGTAATTATTATTATGCACAGTCATGTCACATAGAGGGAAATATTTTATCGGATTGTTCTGTATACCCCTTGGAAGTAACGCATTATAAATTCCTGTATTCAATGAAAGGTGCTGCAATGAAGAAAGGAACTGTATTTCCAACATGTTTACAAGTCAATACTTTGACAACTGTGATTTGACTGGTCACCATTTCATATTATGTTCATGTAAAACATGAGATCTGAGTTACTCCAGCAGGCTCCTAAAGCCGGGGATATGTCCGCTAGGGGGTGGTGTACGCGAAGCCATGGTGGGTGCCTTTCATACCACGGCTGGCAGACTCCTTGACCACCCGGAAGGCTATGTGGGTCAGTGTGTGTATCATACACAGACCAATATCTCCTATTTCTATAAATCATAATGAGTTTATTTTTCACACCAGCCAACAAGATGTTCATACCCACACTATCATAATTTTTCAAGGCAACATTCCTAAAATTACCCATCAAAAGTCTCATTCCTAAAATTACCCATCAAAAGTCACATTGACTCCGCATTGTGGCCTAGTTAGGGAGACCAACCCTGCTCCTGCTGCCCGACTGGCAACCAGCTCACAACTGGGTGCGAGGGGTAACTCGGACCTCATGTATTGTTACCTAGCTTTATACACAACATGTTTATCACATACCCGTGAATGAGACAACCTGGCCCAAAAGGTCCAATTCTGCTTAGCATCTACCTTAAGGCAAAGACCGATCCCATAAAAGTCTATTAATTAAGGCCAACGTTGCCCTTTGGAGAAAGGTTCAGTTGGGGGTAGCAAAGGACGATCACATAGAGGCTAACAGGAAGTGATGTGTCAAATGTCATTGATGCAGAAGACTAGCAAACAGAATGCCAGCGGAGTTGTTTTAACGTTAGGGTAGTTCCATTGAAGATGAATCTAAAAAGATGCAAATGGGTCTTTGAAGTCTTGTGCTCAGGGTCAAGTTAGGGCCACCTCTTGAAGCGGGGATAAGGAATTCGGAAACTTCCGCATACTTTTTTAAATATATTTTTCTTCAGGTTATCAAAGAATATGACTTGACAAAGGCTTGAGAATTTGAAAAGAAAATAGAAAGAGAAATGGTTTTGAAAACGATTTTTTAAAAGATTAGACTTAGTATATTCCTTTTAAAAAGAGAAAAAACCACCCTGGCAAAACAAAAATTGCATAGCCAAGCAAAAAGGGTCCCCCAGGGGTGGTGTTAATTTAAATTCAGGCTCTGAGAGTTACGGCTCTATTAACTTAGATGGATACTGACCTATTTAAATCCCAAATAAGGTCTACCTTGTATATTTCATGAGATATATCAGATGATACGTATAATTAGGCATAATTCTGCAAATTAGGGAAATTGTCATATTCTTCACATTCTTTTTCTCATAAAATTTGATCTGATTATCAGATTTTTACCATCTTTTCAACACACCGATCCTGGTGGGTGTGGCTACAAATAGGCTTTTTTGATTCCTCGATTTTGAGTGAAAGTAATGTTTCCATGGCAACTAATATCAACAAAAGCACTGATTTCTGCCCCCAAATGCCCAAAAAACGTTCTATTTACATTCCAAATTTGGAAGGTTTTCCTTAAAAATGGGAATTTTCTTTTAGGACGATTGTAATCTACATAAAAATGTAGTATATAACTATTTTTGGTACATTTTCCCCCTTTTAGGAAATAGTGGTGTCCCCCTGGTGGCCAGAATTGGCACTAATTCCCCTCGGACGGTCCTTTTAACTTGCCTCCTCACAAATGTGCCCGATAAGTAGCAACAGTCATTTTAAGAGGAATAAGATTGTGATGTAACCTATAGTATCAGTGTCTATCCAAGCATTGACATACCCCTGACAGGTGTTTTTTTTTATCGTTATTCATCAAGTTGTTATTCCTAAATCCCTACCTCAACAACCTTTTAGGAGTTGCCAGGCCGCGTAGTGGCCAGCGATGTTGCGTTAGCAAGCTACTGAAATATTGCCTTTTAAAGAAACTTTCTATGCTTAGAACTTTGAACGCCCAAACACAAAGCAGTTGCACATTGATATTCAATAGGCAGATGTCTATGGCTACTTTACACTTCATTGTAAAGTTTGTCGCATACATCTTTACAACAATAGACGAGAAACTGTGATAAAATGTATAATTATGCATCAGGCAGGTGGTGATTGGTATTCAACGAGCACAACTACAGCTCATCAAGCCGGGTGTTAGGCCTTGATGAGTGGCACTGGACTAATGTGAGCTGCTCGAGGCAGAGCAGCAGATCTAAATAAATGATTGCAAACAACAGCTATTGATGATGTATGAGTAATCAGCAGTATGATCAGCAAGTTCTACTATGGGAGGTGTTTCAAAAGATGTGCTCTTATTGGAAGATGAAATACTGGTTTCTATTCCACAATTTATTATCAGAAATTGGCCTTTTGGCTGGCTCAACAACAGATAATTTCTAAGAAGGGCCAGGGAAAGTGACTTAGGTGAGCTGAGCAAGATCAACATCTAGTGAAAAAAAGATCGAATTCCAACATAAGCATGGATGTATTACAGCATCATGTGGTGGACACAATCATATGACACTCCTGAAAATCAATGTCCACAAGAACACCTCTCACCCATAGTGAAGCAGAGCTGAGCATCCCCTAAGCGAATCAGGGAAGGAATCTGCTCTCAGGGGTACATCAAGGCGGCTCTACGTTTTACTAAATTAGAAAGTAGGGAATTGGGCCGTGCTTGCCATTACAAGTAACAGCTAAGTCTTACTGCTGTAATCCCTGAAACTTCTCCAATTTGGACAAGGCTCCGTTATGGAGGCAGGCCAAGATGGGTGGAGCCTGATTCTGCCCAAAAGAGGCTCCAAGTGGAGATGATGAGTAAGGTAGAATGTGTGAGAGTAAAATCGAAATGGGCATTGTTAGATTCAGCACATCTGTTAGTATAGATTATTGGATCCTGCCTGGTCATTAGTCCAATTCTGGGCAATAAGACATGATAAAGGCTCATCATTTTGACTTTGAAATCTTTGATTAGGGTACCATAGTGGCTCATTCAAGCACCTGGGCGCTTATCAATTTCAATACCCCTGTACCCCCGGCCCTTATTTGAGACAGGCACTTATTTGACTGCCTGGTGTCTCTCAGTTCAGTGTATCCAACAGCCCCTGAGGTCTCACTGATGAAGAGGTATTGGTTGGGTAAATGTAGTGAAGAAGGAGGAGCTACTTTGAACAGGTCTATGGTCGAAGTTCACTTGACTTAAAATGGCACCAGCAGTCAAGAGTGTTATGAATACGGAAATACCTAACTCCGTGGTAAGCGTTTAAACATCAAAAATAGATTCCATGTATAAAACTTTACGCTTGAAATGAAGAGGGAAAAATCATGTTATATTACATGTCCATTCCATGAAACCGTCCAATGGAAATGATGCATTATTGCAATAGCAGCATTTAAGGGGTGAATACCTTAACGACCCTCTCCTGAAGAGAATGTCCACTCTATATAGTCCCTGGGAATGTATTGGAGATGACATTATCATGAAGCCTTCCAAAAACCAGCCCAGGATGGGGTAATTGATAGGGGCTATGTCGTCTGAAAAGACAGCAAGGCAATGCAAACGTTGATATGGTCATGCAGGAAGGTGGTGCAGGGCCAGAAGGAAAGGGCAAAGGTCAAAAGGCGACAGTGGTGATCCTTTTGACTTTTGGCCTATAAACATAGAGCTGCTGCCCTTTGAGTTGCTCCCTAAACGTCCTCTGCTGTCATGAGGGCAGCTCAAACCCATTGTTCCATCACATAAGAATCATTAACCCCCATCGCATAGGCCTATCCTGTAGTTCCACCAAGCTGATATGCAATGAAAATATGTTTATAATTATCATGCTTCCTCACTATTGCCAGCAATCAGCATCAGTTTATAGATTAATCACTGAGTTGCAGTTTCTTTCTTATTCCTTAGAGGAAACATGAAGGGTTATCAAACTTTGAAACATGTTTTCTGATGCCATGCTATGAATGTAAAGGACAAAAATTAGTCTGGAGGTGTCTATACCTCTGTCTGACAGGAGATGCCTCAGTAGAGGCATTGTGTGGCAATCATATCGCTATTCATCGGCCCTGGCTGAGCACGCACCATGTCAGACTACCTCCTGTAGACCCCCACCTTAGCCAGTGACACCTCAATAAGCCTCATGTCTATAGGAGCCATGCTCCAAACGTCCCACCTTACTACATGTACTAGTACTCCTTATTACAAGCCCCATTGATGTTTCCTCTTCCTCGTGCCTCTGTTATTGAAACAGTTCCAACCTGTCTCGATCAGAGAGAATTGTTTCTTTGTAGCCTTTATATTGTACTTAGCTCATTTCCCACACAATGCCCATCAATTTCCCCATCAGCTCCCATTGACCGTTATTTTTATCATACCACCCAGTCCCTGATGTTCCACCCTTGTTCCTGAGATCAGGGTGTCAACATCAGACATAATATCCATCAGGTTCGTTGACAGCTAAGGAACTTCCACTCCACCGTCTGGCAATCTCCCTGTAGTTCACCCCATTGTTTCACCATATCCCTGCCAGTTCCATCTGATTCTGGCTGGTATTGTATACACAATGCAATCCCAAAATATCCCATTACCCAGGTGAGTTGGTTTTGAGGATATAATCATACAAAAAGTAACCAATTAGGAAACTACCAATAGATAAATATGAAACATTTCAATAAGAAGATGATGATGATGAGCTCGATTGCTCTGCATTGCTTTTTGGGATATATCTCTGACCGATGAGATGTCAGAGAAAGTCCTACCGTGCACCCATGCATGGACGTCCCGTAGTCCACTCACCTGCAGGCAGAAGAAGAAAATGGAATTAAAGATGAATACAATGTATTTGTTGCGTGTGACATATAACATTAAACAACGCCTGTTACACCCCCCCCAATGTAAAAATTATATCTAGCGATATTTCAATGTGTATCTAGTTTATCGATATAACAGAATCATGAACTATGTGTACCAATAAATATGAATTACGTGTACCAATGAATATCTCTGAGACAATAACAAAGGTCATGAGTTGAAAAGTATTAGCCCGTGACATTATAAAAGTGCAAAGGTGAGAGACGTCTATATCGCATTTGAATTCTACATTTTCTATCTATTTGAAAGAGACCTCTTTATGAGATTGTCTAGACATCCTAACCAATATAGTATGAGGCAGCATAACCGTGATATTTATAGCTTATAAACCATTTGAATTAGATATGACCATTGACCTTTGGACGCCAATAACATACAGTCGAATATATAACCTGACGGAAAATATATTCACTTGTTGTTTGTGTCTCCCTACTTCATAGGTGGCATCCCTATTCATGGCATTTATGTAGAATTCCTAGACCTAATAAGCTGTCTTATACAATAGACAGTGAAGTGCAGACCTATCTACAAATAGATATTGGTCCTGACAGAGCATTGATGCATGTACATGGATGATGGTTGGCTCTAGATGTTTATACTCCACCTGGCTCTGTACCCCATTGTTCTTACTGTAGGTTTATTTCCACATTCTACAGTTGGAAGGGAAAGGAGGAGATTTTATGAATTAGGTCAGTTCTGGCAGGAGGTTTTGTGAATTGGGTCAGGTCTGGCAGGAGGTTTTGTGAAACAGGTCAAATGTAGCAGGAGGTTTTATGAATCAGAAGATCTTTTAAGAGCAGATGAAATTCTTGAGAAAATGCTGTCCCATATGGGATTCGTACCCATGCACCAGACAGTGCTGGGATCCTGAGTCTTGTGTGCTAACCATTACACCATGAGTCCTAAGCTGATACTGTGGGTGTTAGAACATCTACTGAATGGTGGTATGCTACTACTATGACTCTAGACCACTCAGGTTCAAACCCCTGGTGTGATTTTATATTTATTCTCAGTTGGCCATGGTCACTTTTTGAAACAAAGTCTAAATGTAATGTATTATAATGAATACCCGCAGAAGGCCAACAAGATAAAAGGGGCTTCAGGGAGGCCCTTTACAGAGACCCCTTTTACATTATACGTGTATGCTAAAAATGTTTCCCAATGCAGTCTTGAACCCACATTCTGATATTCACATTCAAACATGCTAGCCATTATACTATTGAGTCTGCTGGTGGTTGTAGCATGGAACACCATATATTTATCCTAGCTTTGTATCACAGCCAGTGTACTAGATTCAAATCCTTTTCTAGGCCTCTATTGTTTATGTCAAAATATGATTATATTCTTGGTTTTACTGTTATATAAACTTCTGTGGATGGAGTATAAGTCAGAAAACCTCCTTGGACCTGGAGGATTTGCCACAAAAGATTTGTGGCAAATCCTCCAGGTCCGCGGGGTTTTCCATTACATAATCCAGGTGGATTCCTGTGGAACGTAAACGCGAAGTCCTGCAAAGCTAACCTACTAAAGAATTACTTTCTTAGCCACCTGCCCTGGCACAGCCAAACAGAGGAATGGAATAATGCTGAAATCGTAGGCCAGTCCGATAAATGTAAAAAATATTGCAGACTACATTTTCGTTTTAATACAAAATAAACGAACAAGATGGAGACATTCGGCAAATTATAGAACATTTCCCTGAATCTGAAGATATTGGTGTATTGTACCACACCACCTGGTCAGCAACAGTTCCTTTTGAACCTCTTTAGTAGGGCAAGTATAAGAATGATGTAAATATCATTGTATATTGGGACTCAGAAACGTGCATATACGCCTTTCATTGAAAAAATAATGTAAAAATCTTATTCTGTATGGGTTAATTTCTATCTGAATTTATTTTTCGATTCTGTTTTCAATTTTGTCAATCCCTTGAAGTTAAAAGAATTAATTTTTCTAATGTCTATCTCTGGCCCTAATAACATGACATGTAGGCAGAGGCTTCCTTTGCTTGCTATCAGTTCTCTGCAACTAGATCAAAGCAAATGGCCCCACCAATATAGGCCCAACTCCAACATTAGCCGCACATATTCCTGGTTTGTTCAGATCCACATATCAGCAGCTTTAGATAGTGATAAATTCCCTCCTGCTTTAGCAGGTGGTTTTATCAATTTTACATCTATCCCCATCATCCACATAGCTGGATAAAAAAACAACCAACTAAAATGCCAAAAAGCATGGTGATTCTCTGGTTGGTGAGATCTAGACTGCGAAAGGTTACAGTGTGAGTGATGGCTACATTACTGTTCATCCTATAGTGAGCTGCTCTCGTCAGGTACTCAGCCAAATACAGTGCACCAATGATAAGAACACTGTAGCTCACTTAAATAGGACAACATCCACAGTACAGTTCCTACCATGTGGGGTACTTATCCCACAAATAGTATTCATCTACCACAAGTTGCTATACATATGAGCCTAAAACTGCCCAGAATGATAACGCTGTCATCAATATTGGTTTTATTGCAGTCGCTCATAAACATCCATCTTTAATTTTTCCTGGGAAAAAAAGTTTCGCTTAACCTCACACCTCGATTGAAGCCTGAGTAGAACACGCCGTACGTTCAGTGCAGTCTATTTTCGTGAGGAATCCTTTGATTCTATGGCAGGGGACAGTTACAAAGTAGACCGCATATGGAAGTTATGTAAAGACCGGCCTGACATTATCACCACTACGATCAAACATGTAACATATGAATATATTCAATTGAAGCGAAGTATCTATCCAAGAATCACCCAAGCCATATGCCAGGGTGACAGAGAGATGGAAGGTATGACACGACTGGGACCTGCAGTCAAGATCAAGCATACAAGTCCACAGTCAAACAGCCTGAAGGCGTGTGAGGGGATGGAATTTTATAACAGGAGAGGGGTGTCAGATAGGATGGTGCAATTGGTACTGTGTTGTCGATATTTCATCGTTGATATTCCATACAGTATACCATCGCTGATAAGCTCAGTAAAGGGAGTATGGGTCTATCCCCTGAGCTATTGATAGCTGACGCAAAGTCAGTGAGAAATGATGGCAAGATTATGCACTGAACACCTATACATGGTCATGATAGACGAATTTCCAAGTTCTAGCTATAGGTTCTTAGGTTGGAGACAACACTTATAGATCATGCGTGAATGACACTCACCAGATCACAGGGGATCACTTATGAATTGAAAGTAGGATCAATATGGACACCAGGGACAGACTATTGCTTTGTCCATTCACTAGATTCATGGGCAAATACATATATATTCTTGGCCTTTAGTATGAGTCATTGTTAGCATGTAGGGATATGTTGGGAAGGTATCAATATGAGGAGATTTAGAGAAATAGGTTTAGAGAATAGGTAAAATAGCGAAACAAAAGAGAGACTTATCTGCTTATGGTTGCAAGGACAGAAGGAGTTCAATGACAGTTATCACTTTGAGCTGATATTTAAGCAGAGGGTCCCCGCGAAGGCAATTCTCGGAGATCAAAGCTATTGGTGTTGTAGCTAAGTAGGTCCTCCCAAGTAGAAGAGTGCCTGATAAGCTTACAGAGCCTTACCCTTGGGGTCTGCCAATCAGCATCCCTACCTCACCCCTGGTCCCAGGGTCAATCAGTGATAGTCAGAGGGGGCGCTCAAGCACTGGCCTCAACCTCTCCCAATGGTCAGATGCCTGTGCTCATTGCCTTTGTTCTGTCCCTTGGATCTCTCCCCAAGACTGCCTGTTCAGAAATTGACAATTTCCTGCAACGTCATGCATGGACACAGTCAATAATCTTACTTTCATAATTATTTTCTTTTGAGATTGAACTTTTGGAAACTAGCATTAACTGTTGTTGGTGTACTGTTCATCGAGTCCAAATATTCAATATTATTTTGACTTAGGAATTCAAGATGGGCTATGGGACTACACACTGAGCATGAAAGTATACATTACATATAGCAAAGTATTTGTATCTGGGACAAAGACATAGAAAAGGCAGGTAGGAAGACTGCATCTTATCCAAATGAGCAGGCCTCAGTTGGTCTCCTGAGGTGCAGAAAGATTTAAGAGCCTTTGACTTAATTTCACTTTGGTTGGGACTGTTTGGGGGATGGTGTGCCTGTGAAGGGGATGTCTGGAGGGCCTGCAGGTCAGAGAACAGCTGGAAGTTGATAATTCTATTACATGAGGTCTGTATGCTCACAGATGGGTTGACTGTCGTATTTGGATTTACTATTTCTAAATCACTTATTATGTGTCGATAGAGACTGGATGGTCACTGCTTAGGGGTCACAGGCACTGGCTTAAAATCCCCCCTCTTCATATCGATCATTTGTTCGTGCACTCCCTGCAACTAATACAGCAATATAATAGTTCTTGCTTCTTCTGTTCAGCAAAGGAAAATATAAACAAGCAAAAGCAAAATTTAGCTAGCAATATTTACTGCATGTACCCAATCTATAATCTATATTTTAAAAAAATAACGAAACAACTAAAGCCTCTTGAAACCATACAACCCCAGCCCAATAAGTAATATTCAGCAGATTCCATAAGGTACTGACTATACCTGTTCAATATCCACTAACTGGGGACATTACTCTTCTGGTTTAAAGATAAGAGTGGCCAACACCCCAACCAAGGTAACTGAAGCAGTACGCTGTCAGTCATTTTACTGGAAGGAGTCAAAAGCTACCTAGTATAGGGTAAGAGAGGGCATCTATATTCGTATCCAAATCAGATCTTGAGATTCTTGTTGGGAGGCATACTTATGAAGTTCCACTTAAAGGGAGAAATACATTCTGAGAACGAGAAAATTAGTTTTGGCTCTACAGAGAGCACTAAGCCTTGGTAATGCTGGCTGACGTGGCAAGGGCAAGGTTCTACATCAGTCAGCAGGGTTCTTATCTCAGTAGGGCTAGGGCCTTATCAGCACAGGCCATGGTGTCCTCCATGTCGGCGTGTTCCTCTCCCACCGTCCGTCACCCTGCTATAGTCCTGGTGTAACAGGCCAGGGACTGGCGCACAACTTTGAAAGAGTCAGCAAACTTACTACGAAAGTGTTCTTTTAAATTTGCAATTCTGATTACTTCTGTGATGATCCAGTGGGTTTAGGTGGCCCAAGGCGTTAGTAAAAGCATAAAAAAGAAGTGTTAATGCCAGATGTACTGATTGTTGCTTAATTTGTATCAGGTTAAGGAAGGGAGACTGGTGGTTGGTGAGGAAAGAAAAAAAAATCTGTAGTTAAAATCAGGACGAAGAGGAGAGGTAAGCAAATGGAATAAAGTAAGGTAGCGTCAAAGAAGGAATGGAATGAGCATGAGAGAGAGAGAGAGAGAGAGAGAGAGAGAGAGAGAGAGAGAGAGAGAGAGAGAGAGAGTGGGTGCTGAGATGGAGAGTAAGTATCCATGAGTTTATAAAGCAAGACAAAAACTGGTCGGAACGAGTGCTTATAAAGGGACAGAAACTAATACATAATACCTATGGTGGCAAATACTTCCAATACTGTCCAGAGGGTGGCTGCAGACACCAAAGTTGTTGATCCACGGGAGCCACCCTACTGTGAAGGCAAGTCAGGTTGCTTCCAAGTTATTCCCCTTTTCCCAGTCTTACATCTGGTATGTTTCTTCCTGTATGGTTTTATGTGAGCAGCTCCTTCCTAGTCCTGAGCAGCTCTTGCCCAACTGAATCATTTCACCTAAGGGCAATATAAGTCACAACGACTCTTTCTACTTATAACTATAAATCACCCTTCTTCTGCCTTCTTAAGGTCTTACATTTCAAATTTCAACTTTAGTAATGAACGTTCATATATGATGGAGATGTCGTTATTAAATTGTGTCACCTCTATAGGAATACCTTTCTTCAGCAATGGTAAATTAATGTTCGAAATAATCCTAGAGACCCGTCACGACTGCCTTTTTCATTAAAATCAACTATTACCTCCTACGTTGAATGTTATTTTTAGTATAGCAACCGCATGCTCATCATATCAGTTTTAATCTGCAATTTAAGAGACAAATTCTCAGAATTATAACGTCCTCCTCTTGTTACAAATACAATGGAATTGTAAGATAAGAAGATATTCCCTTAAATACAGTTGGGCGTCGGCCTTCCATTATCAAGTTTATTAGACCGTCCCCTAGATAATAAGTATGACGTATACATGATACAAAGACCGGACAAGATATACTTAGATTTGGCCAATAATGTTTTAGCGCCCTTTATTAATAAACACTAAACATAAAAAAATAACACACCAAATACACCAGTGCATGCTGTGTGGGGGTGAGGTGGAGGGAGTGCGGTTACCAACTACACAGTAACCAGGAGGAAGTAGAGGTAGTGATACATTAGACATACAGGGGGCAGCACTCACCAGAGGCGGGAGGAGAGAACATATAATACCGGTACCTCACTAATACTTATATAATACATTATATATCACATTAGACCGTCCCCTAGATAATAAGTATGATGTATATCGGACAAGATATACTTAGATTTGGCCAATAATGTTTAGTGGCTGGCTAAGCGCCAAAACCCCCAAACATGCCAGTCACCTAGGTGGAACAGGGTTCAGAAGCACCGAGTGCAATTCCTGAGCAACCCTAAGGTTGAAGGCTATTCTAGCCTCAATTGGTTGCTGTATGTAGATCATTACTATGTCTGACTTCCAATCTCCTAGTGTTCTAAGTTCCTCTATTGAAGCCCCAACCGATCGGAGGTAGGAAGTTCCCCCCGACAGAGGCTGTGTGAAGAATAATCATCTGGGTTCAAACCTTCTAGAGACATCACATATTTGAGAATATCCAAATATATTTACCTCATATGTCAGAGGTTTACCGGGATTTAACATGCAAGCCGGTGAATCTTCCTCCCAGGGGACATCCTCGAAGTGTCTCTTGGTCCAGTAGACCGCACATTATTGTGGGTCCTGTAACTTGGCTATGGGTATTCATAGCAGTCTGTCGCCAAACTGTATTGTTTTGGAGCCCCGTATGGTCACCATCATACCCTATGTCGTCATATGAATGTCCCTCCTGCAGAGCATTACCTCTGAATCCGTCACATTCTATTTCCTCAGGAGGCCTCGGAAGGATGTCAGCATAGCTGCCCTGAATGCAACGTGAACTTTGTTCACTGTCAAGTGGGTGAACATCCTCACCATATGCTGGGGTAGAATTTTTATGGCCATAGTAGTCCCGGATCGAGGAAACCTTCATGGACCTCGCCATGTAGGCAATGTACAGCACCACTCTCTTGCTGTTGCATGGGAATGGGTCTAGCTCGAATTCCACACAAAACTCCAGGTATTCCTCCAGTTGTGTTGATCTGGTTTTATGCTGGCTTGGGCGTAGTGCATTCACATTATCACTTATTTCCTTTCTAATGTCACCATTTTTGCAGAATAAATCATAGCAGCACAAAGAAGAACAGGACATTTCATGTATCAAGATTTGATAGCCTCCGGCTCATTTAGCCTACTTAGGCTGTCACTTGGTATTGATATAAACCACTTCCATATAAAAGTTGTGGTCTGCTGATAACCAGCCCTGCTAGCACAACTCATCCAAATGATGTCTTTTTTACGTAAAAACGATCAGTTTTCACGTAAGAATGACATAAATTACACGAGTAGTGCTAGCTGGGAGAAGACTCCCGGAGTATAGCCATTGTGTGCTTGTTTTTGCTTCTGCCGGTCCGAACAGCATAAAGCACCTGTGTGTTGTCAGTAACAAGGCAAATACGATGGTTAGTCCAGCCAGACCCCCATCTTTTTAGTCCATCGACCACTGGTATCATCTCTAACATGTTAATGTTATCCACAACGTGCTGTGATGGGGCTTCCACTTTGTGGTCACTGGCTGCATCTAAGATGAGTGACTTGTCCTTTCCTTGATAAATGGCCGCCAGCATGATAAGCCGCATACCCATTACCACTAGCATCCATGTACATGCTTATCATTGAGTCAGTGCGGTATAACACCTTGGCTTTACTATTGAATCTCGGGAGGAAATCCCGCCACCACCTGATGTCCTCTCTGAAGTCATCAGTCAATTTCAGTCTAGCATAACGCGACTTAATTGAGGCTGATAAGTCATAAATCCTGCGACAAAATGTCCTGGCCCCCGCACCACTTTGCTGCAATGAGCAAGGAGGCCAGCCAATTCATCAATGTCATTTTTTGTCGATACTTTGAGGTCAGAGAATTTATGTACTAGTTTCTGAACTCTTGACAATTTGTCAACAGGGAGTCTAAGCTCCGTGCATGTCTATTGAGTCAATATCTATGCCTAAGAATCTGGTGCGCTGAGATGCCAGACTACACTTTTTGAAACTTACACAGAAATCTAGGTGTCTCAGAATTCTCATAAGGCCTCTCTGGGCCTCCTCTCATAAAATTGATGTTATGAGCTTTAAAATGAGGTATAACACTTGTATATAGCCCTTTGAGTCTTGGAGATATTGCTTCACAAAAATGGAATGACATGACTGTATCAAAACAGCCAAAAAGCTCTATCATTCATTGTTTTAATTAAATCAGGCATCTAATTAGCATAATGATTTAAATACTCAATGAAAAAATGACAATCCCTTTCCAATCATTTGGGCATAGCTTTGGATCTAGAAATGGTATCTTTATGCTTTTTTTAGCGTATGAATCTCCATGATTTATGCTATCATTCTACCATGGCAACACATTTCTCTGAAAACCATTATTTAGGTCTTGTTTTGGATTTAAAACGTTCCGTTTACATTCCAAATACGCAGGAAGTTCCAGGAAATCTTTTTCTGTTTAAAAAAGTTCATAAAAGCTATTTTTGATCTATCTTTCATATTTAGGGAGTGGTCATTATTTATCAACAGGGGGGAGGGTGGGTTTGAGGGGGGGGGTGTAAAATTTTCAGACCCCTCCTGAGTGGGGGGGCTAAAAAAATTTTGACCCCTCTTGAGGGGGGGCTAAAAAAATTCACCCTCTTTTTAGCAAAAAAGCCCGAGCGCTACTTTAGATCAAAGAGGGGCGCGAAAACTCTGGCGCGGGGGGGGGGCTAAAAATTTTGACTGCCGTCGAGGGGGGGGCATAAAGAATTTCCGCGCGTCCGCGCGAAAACCCACCACCCCCCCTGTTGATAAATAATGACCACTCCCTTATAGCCTTTGTAGCCCCCCTAGTAGCCAAATCCAGTACTAAAAAATCCCGCAGGGAGGGTCCTTTCCCCTCATCTGCCCACCGATTCTTTGATGTCTATGGTACATAACCAGTCCTGGGGGCTCAGATTATCAGCTACATCGTCCACCATTTTATAAGAGAATTTCTAGCATGTACTTTGAACCTAATCATTGACACTGCCACTTTTTGGCGAGGAACAGTCTACAATCACTGTGAGGGAACCAACCTCTTTTGGAACCCCCTAATAGGGTGTATGCAGTACATTGGGTAAGGTACTCTAGAGATAAAACCTTGATCGATCTCCGATAACAATTTTTTTGTTACAGTGGTATTGCCATTAACAGACATGACATAATTAGCACTCTTATATCGTAGGTCACAACTTTGATCGATGACTCTAGCACCAAAACAACTGGGCGCAGCCATTTTGAGACTCAGCTCTGACCCTAGCTATAACAGGCTCACTGATTGGAGGAGAGGAAGGGGGTGTGGCCAATTTGAACCAATCAGAGTGTGGTACACTGTACCCTGTAGAGATGACCTGTGGGGAGCATAGATTATCAACAACTGGCGGATCTAGTCACTGTTTCTCTTAATCAGTAGCCGTTTCCCCCAATACAAGAACCCTACACGCATCCATAATAGGATCCTCATCCCATAGGAACATAAATGTTCTCAACCAGTATGCAACAACAAACAACAACAACAGTTTATGAAAACACCAATTATGATGAAATTGATGGGCCCAACAATGTTGACCAACAATTGGACTCTACAAAAATCCCAGCTGATGCCCAACCCCGGTTTCAAATATTTCGAATAAATCACCATAATTTCAAAACACAGGCGGAATTCCTAAATGATTGCATCATCAAAAACATCATTCCAAAAGGACTCATGATCAGGATTCTACTGACAAATCAGACATTTTTCATAATTGTTGACATCATTACATAGCAACTCGGTCACTATGGTTACCAGTGAAAAATTCGATCATTTTTATTACCTCAGGTAGCACTTTTGTAACAATTGGCATCTTGCCTGATGAAGAGTCATAAATGACTCGAAACATCACACCATAAGATCAGCAACAACATAACACCAAAATGTAACATCAATTATCATACTCATCAAATGTCTAAGAAATAAACTGTTATTAATATGAAACTGACTGTGTTTGGTTTTGTGTGATATTCTTATCTCTACATTTATCAACCTACCCACACTAGCATCCTACCTTGGGATCACCAACACAAGTCAAGCATCAAGGAAAGAGTTGTAGGAATAATTAGTAGCCGTTTCCCCAAAAACAAGAACCCTACAAGCATCCATAATAGGATCCTCATCCAGAGGAACATAAATCCATACTTTGACATGGAAACCTCCGTATCACCTCTGGCGAAAGCATGCCAACCCTTAATGAAGCACTCTTTTGTACACCTGTATCATGATAGTATAATAATAAACCAGGTAGCTGAGATATCCCCACAGTTCCCCTGCAGACGCTTCCTCGGCATCCGCTCCCGAGGACAAGGCCGCTAAGCTGGAGGAGAGAACATAATACCGGTACCTCACTAATACTGATATAAAACATTATATCACCTTTTCTTTTTTATTGTAGTATCAATGCATAAAAGGTGATTACTCTGAAAATATGGATTCAAATTGATGAAGTGAAATTTATAAGATCCACACTTCACGAATCATTTGAAGAACTATACAGGGAATGGATATATAGCGGGGTATAAGATATTCCAAGTGGCCTACAATCAGAGCAAACCTCAGGATAAATCAAGACTTATCTAATTGATCATAAGCATCATAATATACACTGTTCCATTAGACCCTACCCTAAGTTCCATTAGACCCTACCCTAAGTCCCTCTTAAGCCTTAAAACTAATAAATATCATGCAGTGATACATGTGACATGGTGTGACAACTCAGTGCAATCCTCTGTTAGGCCGCTAACTAAATTGGAAAATCATCCCTCTCTCGTCCAGATTCGGTAACATGATCAGTCTACCTTAATATACATAGACCTACCTATTTTGATTAGAGCGCCTACATATTAAGGGTATAAATCCCCCTCGCCATCCTTCCTGATATTCAACATGCCTGCTTTAATTAATTAGATGTAAATGGACAATGGAAATTGTTATGGTCATGAAATAGAATCTGATTCTCTTTAAGGACCGTTTCCACACAAAGGGGGGGGGGGGGTTTCAGTGGAAAATCCACTCTAGAAGTATCCAACCCCATTTGGTACTTTTTGTTGCACATGAAGCGAACTAAGGATGCTCCCTTTGTGGCCTTGTGGAAGGGTGTGTTTATGTTCAATTCCTAACCCACCATTGGGAGGGAAATAGGTCTGCTATAGCTCTGATGCAAAGCCATAGAGGAGCGAAGAAGGCAGGTAGGTAGACAGGAACAGATGGGAAAAGGAGAATTTGGATCTGAGGTGAATACTTATGTGGGCAGGGATTGGCTAATAATCAGGAAGTATGACCTTTTTAGATGTTGTAATGTCATGCTTTGGGTCAGCTTTAGGACATTGCATTGCTTACTTTTGGTTGTGGGAAAAGAGCTAATCTTACCTACTAAATAGATGTCGTCTACACAGAATTCACCTAAATAGTCCAGTAAAATTAGGCAAAATAAGGTCTGAATGTTGAATAAATTCAAAGAAAGCTGGTTTTCACAGGAATGATCTTGGCTCTAACCTGTAAAAAGTCCTGGTATCTCCCAGGCTTTGAATTTTTTTACACACAGTTCAGTATCATCGGTTAGAATACAAACCGACTACTAGATTTCTGCTAAATTTATCATTTGTACACCAAAGCAATGAGTCAAGGGACTCAATATGCATTGATTCCATGAAAATAAGTGTTTATTGATACTAGCTCAACATATTATATATGCTGAAGGTGATTGTAATATACTGAAATCCTTATCTGTTACTATTAAGAACATCAACGTTTATTATCAATATACCTTTTATGTACTATAACTACATACTGGACATATCACTATGGATCCTTTACCATTGTTCATTTGTCACTACTAGGGGACACATAAGTTGTCTACATGTATTTTCTATACATACTGAGCCTCATTTGCAGCAGGATCCCAGCACAATTAATTCCACCCCTACATCTCTGTATAATGTGCTGGAATAAATCATCTTTACTGCCATCCAATCATGTATATATTCTCCTAATGAAGAATATGACAATAACAATGTTGTACTAAAAATAGCATTATGTGACATTTGTTCTTTCTTTCAACAGAAAATCAAAAGATACCAAAATTGATCAGTACTAACATATTTCTAAAGTGTTTAATATAAAGATGTTCTTGCAAGAATACTGCTCATTCTAAAATTGAAGGTTCTGTGCATGTTTGGTTCTTCATAATACTGGTTGAAATTTAGGGAGTCAGGTCATCATACTGGAAAAGGTTCTTACATGTACACACTTCTCTGTAGAATTCATTGCTCTGTTTCCTATAACATAAGCCATGAATCCAGGTGTAATCATGAGCTATCCAACCAGGTATATATCTGGAGTGGGATATGTTCAGACATGATAATCCTAGTGAGGTCACAGAAAACCTTAGGGGGCCACAAATGTTGTGGTTTTGCTTGACAAGATGGTGTTTGGCAGTGGCACTTTGTATACATCTCAATAATGTGAAGTCTTCTATAATTATCCATCCACTTAGTAGAGCAACATATGGAAATGATTCATAACAAGCAAGTGATTAGTAAAATCTGCAACCCTTCATATAATTGTTTTGAACAGCGCACTCCTACTTTTTAGAGAGAACTAATGACCACCTAATTACTCTGGGTTCAGGACTGTGAACACAGTTTATGTTCTGTATATTTGCATGGTAAAAATGTCTGGGATTAATTTTGCTGGGGCAAGGCTTGTTTCAACTGCAAATAAAAGTAAAACCCTTTGGTACTTATGTAAAACCCAATTAGGATTCAGAAAAAAAGGATATCATGGCAAATTCTAGACAATGTTCTAATTGACTTGTTCAATTCTAGTCCATCTATATCTGCAGTTTGAGCCTGCTAAAAAGCCTCCATCTTTTAGGGGATGAACAGACAAGTGACAGTCTTTCACATTGCACCTTTCTGAAAGGGAATGGAAATTTCTGTCTTCAAAATTATAACCTTCTTGGTTGTCAATGATATTTGAAGCATGGAATTCAACATCAATTATCGATCTTGAACTGTTAGAACTGATACGATGTTAATTCAATGTATTCCAAAGAATCATTGGAAATATTTCTGTAGTTCAAGATCATAGGACTAATCACAGTCTCCCAAATCCAGTGTTTAGGTTTGGACTGATGGGATGGGATGGATGATGCTATAGCAGTGGGGAACATACCAGAAGAACTTGGGGTGCAACTCTGAAATTGCATCCAGTGCCTACAGGTAATATCAGTGCTTAGGTACTTTATTCATTTGCCAACCTTTCCCTGACCCTCCAGATTAATTAACATCATTATTTGTGGGATTACGTAGTAATTGAGGAATTTGGTTCCAAAATGCAACAAATGCCATTTTCAGAAATGAAGCCAAAAAATTTAAGAGACTATATATGAAAGCTGGTTGAATTTAACTCTTCTATGAGTTTCATTGAAAACTATGCTTTTCATCTTTCTAGTATAGCTAGATATGTTGGTAACTCTAGAAGTAGTGCTCATCAGAATACTGCTAAAAAGGTGGGTACATGCTCACAATCTCGAATGAATTTATTGCATTTCACCAACCTCTTTAATTCTGAAAATTACCATTACCAATAAATAAGAATCATGAATAACTAGTTATAGGAATATGGTCTAGCCCATTGGACAGCATCAAACGGGTTATATCCTACAGGTCATCGCTATTAAAGATGCAATTTCAACTAAAACAAACTTCTCGAAAGTGATTAATGATTCAGTCTGTGGTCAATATTACCTGTTCCCCTATTGAATAGCACATACCATTTTGATATGAGTGTCCCCTGTGTCTGTAGGGAGAAGACACTTAGGGGCAGAATACCTCTTTCCTATGGCGGAAAATGTGAGTCAAGTTCCTGACCAGTCAAAGGCTACAACATAAGGGGATCCACCAGCTTGTCCTCTATCCTATTAGCTATGTGTAGATCCACAACCCAAAGGGGAACTCTATGAGGGCTATCACAGAAGTTCCATTCACCTTGTTGATCCAAGGGCAAGCAGTGAAATACAGTGAAATATGCTGAAATACATAACACATTATTTCAAAACTTAGGGAGGGTTTTAGAAAAACACAACACATACAAATATGGGATAAATGAAAAATGACAGACTTTTAGATGGGATACGATCTTTAACGCTTTAGACCTCAAAATGGCCAAAAATGACCATGTGTACTTTCCTCAAAACAGCCGTTGTTTTTCTGTTCTTTTTTGATAGGCTCAGCCAAACTTAAAAGTTTAAATCTTGTCATAATCTGAGCAATAGAAACTATTTGACAAAGGTTTAAAGATTTTTGGCCAATATCGGTCAAATCCTGGGGAAATATAGCACTTTTTTCTGCAATTGTCTAAGGTCTAAAGGGTTTAGGATAATTCCTAAGGACTGGACTCAGCCTTTTTACAAACAGTGACTGGCATAGCCCCTAGTGCCCTTATGTGGAACTATGGCACTATACAGGAAGTGGCATAGCTATACGGTATATAGATGATACGGTATGGTGAAGGTTACAGTGGTCATTGATGAATAAAGTAATTGATAAATGTGGATAAGGATTTCAGTATATAACACTGTCACTAGCAGTAGGGATTTCCAGACCTACACATTGTAGTATATCTAATTTCTTGTTGTTTGAGACATTATTATTGAAATTGAATTGAAATTGAAAATTTATTGCATGGAATCGTCCCGTGGGGGCGCTTTTCTGCGCACACATTTGGTACAGTACTGTTGATCAGGGATGTGGCAGGTCCTTGGTAGCACGATAGATTCCGACAATAGCTAAATATATATTTTATAGCAGACACACACAGTTAATATCAATAAACCACACAAGAAAACATAAATTTTAGAAGGGAAGACTGCTGTCCACAGCAAAGTCAGGTGGGAGGTAGATTAACGATGTTGCAGAAACTTTTCTATCGCAGTTTTGAAGCGACGCCTGGTTGGGAGGTGTTGGGTTCTGTGATCTAGCTTATCCAATAGAGTGACTCCCCTATAATAAGGGGATTTTTGATAAAGACTTGTTTTTGCTCCTCGCTTGGCAAATCTGATTTTTCTGTCCCCCCTTGTCCTGACCTCACACTGGGCAACAGCTTCTCCATTTTTCAGATTTCTTCCATATTATTATTAACAATTGTATATTCCTTCTATATTCTAGAGTACTTATCTGACATTGAGTATGGAGCTCGAATACATTGATATGTCGGATACCAACTCCTAGGCAGATACGAAGTGCATGATTTTGCATGCGCTGCAGTTTTATTAGGTCATATTAATGTGCACTCCCAGTGTAAAAGGAGCAATACTCAGTACTAGGCAGTATCATAACCTTGTATATTCTTAAGCTTGTGTCCTTTGACATGCATTTACTTAACTTATATACTTTATTTCCCATTGGCTTTTTGACCTTTGCCATGTGTAGATTTAGACTTAGATGACTGTCTAACTCCACACCTAGATAAGTGTAACTCTGGCAGCTAGGAAGCCTGGCCCCATGTAATATAATGTTAGGGTCCCCAATATTTGACAGCTTAGTCTTACTACCAAAAAACATAGTCATACTTTTGTCCGTGTTGATGGTCATGCAGTTTTGATTGCACCATACACCGACTCTAAGCATATCTTCCTGGAGCAGACGCGCAGCTTCACAGGGGTTAGCATGAGATGCGTATATCACAACATTGTCTGCATACACAGTAAAGTGACAGTTTTTAATACATTCAGATAGGTCGTTTATAAACTGGATAAACAGTAGGGGACCAATTACTGATCCCTGGGGTACACCAAAGGCAACTGGTGACTGGGCAGAAAGAGTATTATTTGCCATAGTTCCATGTGATCTATGTGCTAAGTACTCCATGAGCCATTCTTTTAGTTTCCTGTGGATATTTAGCTGGCAGATTTTGTACACTGGAGTGGGGTGATGGACAGAATCAAAAGCTTTACAATAGTCCAGATAACACGCAGCTGTAGTCAGGCCATCATCTCTGGCATAATAAAGGTCTTTGACAACATTAAAGACCACATCACAGGTTCCCTTTCCATGGCAGAAGCCAAATTGAGTATTACACAATAGAGAGTTTTCCTCTAGATGATCTGATAACACTTTATGGATTAATTTTTCTAGCAGCTTCCCTGGTAAGGGCAGCAGGGTTATTGGTCGCCAGTTTTTTACATTTTGAAGACTTGATGATGTAAACACAGGGGAGACCGGGGACTTTGCTGACTGTCACACCCTGTCTATACTACTAGAGGGGACTACAATGAGAATGTGGTGGGGACTAGTTTTCCGCCAATGATGTTTAATGATTTAGTAGATGTTTAACGCCATTTCGACAACTAAGGGCATATATGTGCACCACACACATCCAAGGGGATAGGAAAGAGGAAAAATAGACCCTTTTAATTGGTCTATAGAAGCCTGGTTCACTTGGAAATACACAGGTGCACTGTTGCATTCTATGTGTAATAGAGGTCAATGGCAATCTATGCAAACACAAGTAGTTCTAGACAAAACAATTTCATTACATTGTATATGTATATCCATCACAAATAGATGATGCTCCTGGGCTCATTATAATCACGAATATCCAAGGTAATACATAAAATTAATCATAAAACTATGAGATATGCTCTGAAATACCAACATAGGCCTAATTGTAAAAGCAGCAACAGCAAAATAAAAGAGAGTTTGAATTGTAGGAATGGATATGATGCAACATTGAGCTGATTCTGCGCCTTCCTTCCCTAACCTTTTTTGTGCATGGACACATTTCCGAAACCTATTCAGGCAGGTGACTGCAAGGTAAATGTCCCTAATTCACCCTTTCACCCGATTCAGGCCGAGTCAGAAAGCGCCAAATGTTGGCCATACCATTTACCCACCACCGGTCACCATTACTATTGTAGACTGGGCACTTTATGGATGATAATAGGTCTGACTTTTACCACTGAACCAGCTCAGCGCCGACTGTGGATCTGAATGGCCCAATAATCTAGAAGTGTTCATGCAGACTGTTTCTGCCAATGTTAAATAGAAGGTCAATAAGGTCCAGGGGACATCTTGAATTCTATACCAATCACATTATTCTTGGAAGCAGACAGGAGCAGACTTGAAGAACCTCCCCCGCCCCCCAAACACACACACATATTGACCAATCCCCTCCCCCCAAAACAAAATAGGTAAAAGATAAAAGTAATCGTTGAACCACTGTCAAAAATCGAGTCATAGAAGTAGTTTCCATGCCCCTACTTACTAACTGTAATCTAGTTGACATTCTGCACAGTTTTACCTCCGATACCCTTAGGGAGGAGCGTTCATTATTTATGGTCGGGGGAATGGGATTTTCGAGGGGGGGATTCATTTTTGGGGTATTTATGACGGGAGGCGCCTCTTTTTGGATCATTCATGTAGGGGGGGCAATTCATTTTGGGGGTTTTCCGTAGGGGGGGCTCTTCATTTTCAGGTATTCCCATAGGGGAGGGGCACTTCACTTTTGGGTATTCGTTTAGGCCTATGAGCAAGGTGACGTTACACTGGTAACATGCTCCAGGGCAGTGACGACAGTGGGACAGTCACCTGACCACTCCTCTCTCCATAAAGGCGAGTAACGGTGGTTGCCCGTTTGCCACCGGTATGCAGTGGTAATGGAACTTATTAGCTTTGGGTTGAAGTAGGAACCAAGATAATAAACTCAAACTCCAATAGAACTAGAGAAAACAACAACCCTAGTGATGCTGTTCCTATGCCATCCATCAGTGACTTACAGCCATCAGTTTTACTTTTTTTATATACAAACAGGAGGAATGGTCATTTGACCTCCCACCCTTGTCACTGGCATATTGCTACCATAAATTCTCTCATATAAGCAGTGGCTTATACAGAACCCAAATGGAAGTTAGGCTTATAGGATCAGTCAAAGGAAGGGGTCCAGCTAAAAGTAGGGGTTTATACACCATAGAACAGTACTAAAATGCCATATTGCTCATAGGCTGTTGTCAGGCCTGGCAATGCAGCCAGTAAAGGAGTGATGACCTGTTCATATGGGTCTTGATTTATACCGGGTAAACATTTATACCCAGTACCTGATGTTAAGGATGGAGCAAGGTGTGTGCTTCAAGAATTGTACCAGTGACAGCAAAAACACTGTAGGCCCTTCATCCATGTCAAGGTAGTGTGGCAAGAGGAACAAGTATGTGTCAAGGGGAGTCCAAGGTCCTGTATGGTTTTGTATGGACTCATCAGGCTGAATTTTTTGGGTTTTTTTTTTATTTTGCAAGCTCCACTGGTCCCATGCAAACTGTTTGTGTGGGGGGAGGGGGATGCTTTGCACAGTTTCCCAGCTGTGCTGGGAGGGCCCTATGTGTACACGGCACTTGCTGAACCACAATGTTCAGGCCTAATATGACACAAAAAGATTGTACTTGATGTTTGACAGCTGTATCTCAGTATGGCAGTATAATTTAGTGCACAATTTAGACAGAGAAATGTCTATCATAATAAATTGTTGAATGGGACATTCCCTAGTAAGGTATTCTCAAACGAGGGGGGCACTTCATTATAGGTTATTCCTGAGGGGGAGGCGCTTTATTTTATGACATTCACATGGGGGGGCACTCCATTTTCAGGTATTCGCCAAACGAAAATACCTCCCCCCCCGGCCATAAATAATGAATGCTCCCTTAGGAGCTTGCTTGTATCAGTGTGGACAGAACATGTATACATGATGGAGTAGTTCTATTCCACCTCCCCCTCAGCAGGTGGCAGCATTGCGCAGTGTGCTGCTGTCAGCCATGGTTAGTGCAGTGGTGTTGTTGGTACTAGAATTACTGTCTATATGTTAATCTATTGAACAAATCAGTTGATGAATTTTCATAACTTAAACCTTTAGAGAATAGTTATATAGATAGGGACCATCAGAATTTGTAGTTCTGTATAGAACTAAAAATGGGAATTACGATTTGATAGCAAAATTAGAAAAAGAAAGGACAAAAATAAATTACTAAATTCTAGTAATCTATTCTGGTCTATCCACGTCATAGATACTCTGCTGATGGTGTTACTAAACACTGGCCTAGCTTCAATAGGTGACTGAACAGACTGCCTTTAACACCTACTTATCTTTTTTGACTACCGTCTCTCTCACACCTCCTATCCTCCCCTATCCACCCTGCAGTCCCAGTAGTACCATCAAATGACACCTTTAGCCAATAAGCGTGACCTCCTCCCAGCCCACAGCCTTCTACCATGCCCCTCTACTTCCTACCACCCCCTCCCCCTGTCACCCACCCCCTCATCATTCACCTTATCCTTCCTAGCCCCCCTACTAACTTGATCTTTTCGTTCTCATCCCCTAACCTCATCTAACAGTAGTCCCCCCCTGGCCTCAGCAAATGACACTTTTAGATACATGCAATAACTATTCCACCCTCCACAGACAGATCGTACACCCAGTCACATATATAGCTGTGGGTCCACTTTGCAACATAGGGTGTTATTCTGAGCTAGTTGAAAAGCAAAATCTGACACGATCTGCAAAATGGGGTCTTAGTGTTGGGTATTATAAAGCCCCCTTTTCCCCATACATATCACATGATCATAATAATTATGTGAGTTAGTCTGATGCAACTACACACCCAGTGCATTTACTAGTTTCAACCACGTTTAGTCTCACAGTGGACTCACGCCTTATCGTTCATCCAGTCAGATACTACTAGCGCCACTATAGTATAAAGCACGAGCTGCATGAGTAAGGAAATTGTCACTCTGCAAGCATTATGTTTCTGACCACAAACTAGAAACTCTGCTTATTAATTTAAAGGTGGAACAAGACGTGATTTATGTTATTCTGATTTCTATCTTGGAGGATTATACATTAATTTCCAATTAATTTCATGGTATTTAATCTAGTAAGGAGTGGGTGTTAATACATACAGTTGGAAACTCATTGTTCAACTCGGCTTGCTGCATTGGTGGGATGGTAAACTGCTTTGGTTAATTAGTTCTCATCAAAGTCCCAACATGGCAGCACTGAGCAGTCTGCAACCCTGCAGGCTTTCTTTGGGAAGGTATCATTGCCATAGAACACCACAGTCTGATTTCCTAACTGCAGGTGGCACCACTGAGCTGATGTAATTAATTGCTTGTCAACAGATATAAAATGCTGGAAGCATTTTATTTCTAGACATCTATTTCTTTGAGATTAGCATAGTTAAGACTCTCAGAATTGGTTGAGCTGTCAACAGTGCATACAGGCAGGTGCCCAAAACAAAACAAAACTCTTTCTATTTCATGTCTTGTGCCAGCTTTGATTAAGCATTTTTCCTGTTCCTGCTGATTAGAAGCACTATACACCTGGATTTAATAAGCATGCCCTGGGTTTCCAGCAGCCATCGGTACAGGATAAAATACCGAAAGAGATTCCCAAAGCAGGTCCAAGGCAAAAATAGAAGACCTTCATGTCTCAGGCAGCCAATATTGAGTTTAATATTCAGTTAGTTTAAGATCAGAATAATCCATATAATCTATAAAGGACTGCAAGTATTTTACATAGAAATTTTGAGTTTCCATATCATAAATGAAAGAAACTAACAGGTATCTATTCCTATCTTAGAAACACAAAGCCCTCTTTGTTCCTTGTTTTTGAAATACAGTGAGCTATTTTACAAAATTAATATTATTCATAACAGGATACATATTTCTAGCCTTCAGAATGATAAAACATCCTACAGCTACAGGTGGCCATCTACACAATGTATATTCATTTTTTACCCACGCACTGAAAATATTTGCTTTTGAAAGGTCGTCATATTTGACGACTTAAAGGTCATCACCCCTCTGTGTCGAGTTAAAGTCCTTATTTTGAGCACCTTGAACATGCCATTAGAGTCATCCTTTACCACTATGCTATTCCTATACATTATATATACCCATTAGAGGGTTATCTCATATCACCATTTGCCTTGTTGCATGTTATAGCTCTGTTTGATGTAGAATTAGATCTATCTTGGTGGAATACGACTATATAGGCTCAAATTTAGTGATGGGTGGGAAAGGGCTATTTAAAAAGTCGATTTCAATGATATCGCGGGAATGAGAAGGATAAAAGTGTTATCTGCACTACCTGGGGGCTTTTTCTGTTTTAGGAACAATTATTTTTCACGAAGTCGTATAGGAAAAGTGTTTCTATATTGAAAATCGTG
Organism: Acholoe squamosa; assembly: GCA_949317995.1. Lineage (NCBI taxonomy): Eukaryota > Metazoa > Annelida > Polychaeta > Phyllodocida > Polynoidae > Acholoe > Acholoe squamosa. The sequence goes on from OX439038.1 coordinate 43,884,058, forward strand.
ACAGTTTGGGGAGTATATATAATCTCAAAAACGATTTTAAAGAGATTAAAAACAATATTAAGGAGAGTCTCCAAAGTAAACGACTTTTGTATTTCTGAAAGGATTTTCACAATAATTCTGAGCATTCCAGATAATCTTTGATAACTACTTTATGACTTTAAAGTCTTTCTGTACAGTGCTAAAGGAGGGGGCTTACTTTTTCTTCTGACCTAAAAGTAAGAGACTCATTTTTTTAACTATTCGGTTTATATTTAAAAAAAAGTTGCTACGTGTTTCAAGACAGATATTTATAGCCCAATATGAATTTAATTTGAATTTTATTCATTCTATCCATGTTGTTTTAAAACGGGACTATTCTATGATCGTGACAAAAACAATCAATAATCGTGAAATAATTGACTCAATAGTAAAACATGTCTAGGAAATGTCTTCGGATTGACTGAGATTATTTATAGATTATCTGATGATTATCTCCAAACCTCCACAACTAGCCATTTCTAAAAGGAAAATCGTGAGATTGTGTTTCAAGCTACCTCTCAGAAATTCTCATGATTTTGCTTTTAGAAATGGCTTCTAAAAGAAAAATCGTGAGATTTCAAAATAATCGTCAGATGATCGTCAAATAATCCCAATTAATCTGAATAATCGTTGCAAAAACAGAAAAAGGTCCCTGGTCATCTATAGTGGCCGAGGTTATAACCTTATTTGTCAGTGAAGTCCCAAAGTCATCATATAGGACAATCCAGTGACGCATACCTAAGTTGTAGCTTCTAGTATGGCCAACCTAGCGACCAGCCAACCACTGAAAGTCTTCTCTAATCACGAGTTTTTGGTCCCCGTAAGTTCTCAGTGCGTATTTTCTATTTCGGTGCTTATCTGTTTGCAGACAAAATGTTCCTAGATGTGTGTTTTATATTGTGACTTTCCCTTTTGCTATTGTGAGAGTGGCTTATTGTATGCCTATTAGAAATAAAATCTTTACACATATGACACATTCAAAGGCAAAAAGACTAGGAGTAAAAGGAGCAAAATCTACATTCCATCTCTTAACAAAGTTAGGCGCGTCCTATCATGAATGACCGACATGGATGTTATTTCTCTGAGTGTTCGTGCATCAGAGAATCGGGTATACTCTCGGACTCTTTCCTAGAAGTATGTAAATGCTATAGAAAAAACAAGATCCTAATGCGGAATACATCCTAAATATTTCTTTTATTTCTTTTGATAAGACACTATGGCAAAGTAGGATTATACCATGTTTGAGGTCAATTATACAGGGCTGTTGAAAATACAATCTCTACTCACTCAAATGAAATCAAAAGGTTTCTGTCTGCTTTTAGATAATTCATGTTTTCTCTGCCCTTTGCCTATACATCGCTATATTTTCACCTGCTGACACTGATAGAGACTTCTGAGTGTACCTCAATGAGCTAGATTGTACAGAAGATGGGGATGGAGCTAATGTCACTGATTAAGTGGTCAGGCCTTGCAAGAAGTAAGGCTAGCTGATGTGAAGAGAGGCTCTTGAAGAAGGCACGATAAGCTTCTAATGATGTCAATCAGAGGTCAGCTTCATGTTCATACCTGAGGACAAAGTAGTGAAGGTAGTAACGCGACCACTCACACCATGTGCACACAGCCTTTAACAAGACAGTGTGCAGACTGTGCCAGTCATCTCTGCCCATTTAGATGGTTCTACCAATCATGTGCAGTGGTTCCCAGCAGGTATTGAGGGAACATACCTGCAGGCCGTGCCAATATCTTTCCCCCAGTATTCTGGGGAGTAGTTTACGTACACTCCACTAGATGGGAGATTTAGATCTCCAATCACAGTCGATATTCCAGACATTTGTATTTGAGATATATGTGGACCTTTGTGGTGCAGGGGTGATCCCTTGTGACTAAAGGTGAAAAGGGGTTGCTTGGCTGGTAACCTCTTAGGCATGGCCTGTCTATGACGTGTATATGTCCCCAAAATTATAGTGCATTTGCTTGCTGGAGTCGAATATATAATTTGTATGTTTACTAAAGGCAATACAAAATATCATTAGATAATCAAAACGTTCCTGCTAGTCAAACCTTATCAAATCTTAAATATGGGCCCTGCTATGACAGGCCATTTAAGGAGTCAGGTATAGGCTACGGGAGCTACCTAGAAGGATAAGGACAAGCTGGGAAGTGGGGGAGAGGGTCCAATAAGAAACACGGATTCCAGGGGTAGGAAGGTGTATCAACAAATGGCTGACAGCAATGTGAAGTATCAGGATTGAGTAGGTGCCATCCTAGACTTGTTAAAAAGAATCTAGTCTAGTTACTATGCACATATTGATGTGCTGGTAGAACTAGAACTACCGCGAGAACTAGCACAGCAACTAGAGTTCCTGGTTGAAGGTACATATCATGGGGCATGCGAACAATATGTGTATAGGGCCTAGAAAGACTACAGTTAATTCTACACTCCAATTTTTCCTTCATACATCAAGAGACAAGACATACATTTAGAGGGCAGTTGGGTTCTGCGAGTGGACCTATGGAAGCACTTAAATTTCTTTCAATGGGGAGAAAACATTTTGCCAATGTATATAAGAGAGCACAGACTTCATAACACGCTCAGCGTTGCCCCCCCCCCCTTTGCTGGAAGCCGTATCTCATTGATGCCTTTGGTTCTCAGTCCCTATTTCTGATAATCTATTTACAACACCTTATACCATGCATGGGCAATGGAAACAATTAACCAGAGGAGACGCGGAACCTGACAAAACCCCACAGACATCAATACCTTATCCAGAATACTTCAGATAATTTCCTGAGAACTAACAGAAAGAAGTGACAGTCAGTAAGTGAAGCAGGAAACTGGATTATTCTAGCACCCTAATGAGATAATGTGATTGGAGCTTGCTAATGGAGAGAAGTTTTACTTTGATTCCAGCAGCCCTAGTTCATTGACAGCTAGACTTCTGGTGATGTATGAAATCTCCAGACAGCAATGCTGATTGTAAACAGACAGCTATACAGCAGTTTGATGCTATACTATTCAGTGTTTAATAGTTCTATTTGCATACACTTAAGAAAGTCTCGGATTTCCGCAGTAGATATTGGAACTATTAGGAATGAGATAGCTGCCATCAGCTGGTCTCTGTCAAATTTGGATTCCTGCTTTAATATGGGGTAAGTAGCTTCATCAGTCATATTAGCTATAGCATATTGAAACATGTAATTCAACGTCGTCGAAATAATAAAGGATTCCTCAGTTGCCAGAGATCCATCATTATTTTCACAGAGATGTCGTTATATTTGTGGAGATCCCTTGTACCACTGCACTGCCACCTGGAGTTTCTTGTAAAAACTACACTGGCCCCCTGTTGTCCAATTACGGTGGTTCACTGTTCCTTTTTACAAGGATTCCCTATAGATTCAACAGTTAAGCAAACAATTGAGACTAGCCTTATTTCGGGTATAGAAATTCCAAGAGGATAGATCAGTCAGGATGCCTTTTTCGCTGAACTATGCCAACCGAAACACGAGGTGACGATGTAGTCTACACTCATTGATACCCTTTGTTGTTAATGATAACATGCACTGACATTACACCAGCACAGATTGAATTAAAGGCTCTTGCACTCTTTCTTGGGGACTGTTTTTTGAGTATCGAAACACATCAGGGCCGTTATTTCTACAGGTTGGCAGAAACGAACACTTCTGTGTGAGCCATGTTAGGACGTAATTATATTGTGAGAAATGAGTATTCTCCAGATGTCGGAAATAGTCAACTGAATTACTGGAGAAGGATTAAGTAAAATAATACTCAATATGAGATTTTCTCAACAAGCTCTGTATTTGGTTAGCTTATAAGGTTCAGCAACCGGGCCTCATCCTGATCCTCCTTAACAAAGCCTATCTTTGGTCGTCTTATCAAACTTGTCTTCAGGCATTCCAGGGGTGGAGCTGACATTAGGGGGAGGGGGTGGGGTCCACCAGGGACTTTCTGATCAGGTAACAAGCCAGACCTTGGAGACCAGGCCCCTTCCAAGAACCATCAAAGATAACAGGCCCGGGATAACAGGTATCTCCAATATTACCCAAGATAAGAAGCAGATGAGCGCCTCCAGTAATCCAATCACCCTACTGATAACATTTTACACTGATTAGCATGTTCTAGGCAACTCACTCGTGATTTACACTTTTCACTGGGATGAAACTTCTTTTGGGTTGTCGTCAATCAGCCCCATTATAACCTTTCAAGCATACATGTCTAGCTTGTTCTATTGAATAACAGTTCTCTGCCTACATGGGCTGTCTAAGGATATTCATGCACAGTTCCTCCCCCCCCCCCCTCCAAGGAAGCAAAGGGATTTTGACCTTCGAGAGGGGATGGCATTTTTCTTTTACGCATGTCCACGCTAACCCCTTCCAAACCCCAAAGTGATGGTAAAGAATATAAAGAAAACTAAAAAGAAAAAAACAACAACAAACATTTCTTCGGGTTTCAGAAGGCAAAATGGTGTGCCAGCAGTGGGGGCGGAGCAGCCAAAAATGTGTGGGAGGTGGGGGTGTAAATGTTGATTATTTTTTTTGTATAATTCATAGGGCCGTCCTGAAAAAGGTGTTGGGGATATCATCCCGCCCCTGCCGCCTGGACTATATAAACCCCTATCACCATCATTAGTTTAATAGGTCAGATAATCTAAGTTAGACTCTTGAATAGCCTGCTGCTATGCTTCTGTCAACACTCTTTAATTTCAATCAGTCTCTCACCCCTTTTCCTCCTGTCAAATAATTTTACACACTACAGATCTAGACAAGGCGAGCAGTTAGTACGTAAGTAAGATGCTATCTTGAATTTATATATTTCACAAACTAACGAATGCATAAAAAGGTATATCAGCTTCATTCAAATTAATTATAGAGAATTACTAGATGAAGTGATAATATATACTCAGTCTGTCTGATGCGAGGACTACAATACATATGTAACTACTCTCTCGTGTTTAACTTTTTGATTCCTTCCATGTTTCTGCCCCGACAGCCTGTGCCCCACCTGCCCCTAGGTGTCTTACATCAAAGTGTGGAGCACCTGGCCGAAGACCGTTTGTCATACAGAAGTCATCAGAGAGAAGACAGCTGGGTGCTGTCCTGTCGACACATCCAGGGTGTCTCCTGCCCCCTCATTTCCCTCTTGTTGCAATGACCAAACCTCTGGTCTCCACTAAAGAAGTCTCTATATCTATACCTACAAAGAACTCGGAAATTTAATTTCAGAATAGTATTATAGACCTGTCAGGCCATATGCAGCTACGCAGATTTAATTCCTTCCCTGTCTAGAATGAATTTCTGATCAGATCAGAGACCTAGAGGGTGGTTCAGAAAAAAAGAAAAAAAAAACTTGTGATACAGAATACGAATCCTTGTCTGGACCAAAGGGTTATAATTGGTGCAAACTTGGTTAGTACTGGTTATTTCTTTCTCGTTTCAAATGTCAGCTCATATTAATCAACACTCTGCAGTGAAACATCCTCTTTATGAAGAACAACCTTATTGATGATGTTACGGATAGCCTCTTGAAAACCTGCTATATTGGTTGAGGTCAGAAAGACATGCTCGACTTTACTTCTTGAGTGAGACCCTACTGGAGACCGGTTAACATTCCCAACCTATGCCACCCACCTGGCCACCAAGCATGCCTATTGAAAACTAAACCATTTAACCTGTGATTTATAGGTAACGAGTCGTGTTCTCTCCACCCCAGGCCCAGGATCCACCCCTACACCCCATCCACACCTCTCTTCCAACAAGTATGCCGTTCCTCTACCCTATTCTACATTATGTGCCTCGCCCAGCATACCAGCCTTCTATTCTACAGCTTTCTTACCATACAATCCTCTACCCTATACACACCCTATTCAGCACACCATCCCTCTGTCCTATGAACCTCGCCTTGCTTTGCCAACATAATCTACAAATATAAAGAGTGAATATGAATACAACGCCATACCATAACAGTTTTGGATGAGGTTTATTTCGGTTATATCTCTTTAAATGGTAGCACATGCGACAAGGGTAGGATATGCTGAATACCCCTCGCCCCGAACTTCACAAATACACTTACTTCACTGAAGTCCTCTTTAATTCCACCTCCATACTGACAATAATGGAGGACTAGTTTCTAAATAAAGGTATTTATAAGTGAAGTCAATCGGAAGTTAGTATTCAGTAGTGACAAACAATCAAGAACGACCACCTCTTCACAAAGTAAAGTATGTTTGGAACAAAGAGGGAAAGAATTTCAAGAGGTGCATCACTCAAAACAGAATGTCATCCCTCTCGACGCTAAAGGAGGCACTGTTCACATACAATAACACCTTTCACATTGAAAATAAGTAAAGCTACCTTATTTTAATATATTAGACCCGATCAGCAGTTTGGAATTACCTGCTACTCATATGAACACGTTCTCTTAGATTAAGGGCAAACAATCCCTCATCTCCCATATCTCCATGCTTCCTTTAGAGCCTGAAGCTATCAGTCTTAACACAAAGACAGCTCTGACTGCCTACCAGTAAACAGACATTCTCTATGCATGTCAATGTATTGTTTTATGCTTAGTTGGACACATTTTGTGTCTCTCACATGAACGAGCTGCTCGGTGATTACTTGGCACCAGCTGGTTCCTGGCGAGCAATACGATTAACTCATTGTGCTGGTACCAGTCAGATGCCACCATGGGAACACCTCAGCCTCGCAGCACATCTCTGCTTGTCTTTCACTCATTCCAGCTTGTGTTACAATGAAGGCATGTCTATCAAAGTGGCAAGATGATGCCAATAGCTGCAAATGATGTGGGAACTTGGTGCTACAATGGCTATCAATTTCAATACCTTTTTTTTGGTTCCCTTGGTTCCCATTTATAATTCCTATGGCTATAATGAGTCTACGACATGGGTTCGCATGGAACCACACTCAGACATAAATTCATACAGATATTATATATGAAGAAATATCAAGGAAGACTGTTCTAAGATTTACGAGAACGTGCTGAGAGTAAGGCAGCAAACGCCCTATTTTGTGACATGGCTTTTTGAAATGATAAAGATGATAGCCCAATGGTATATGTATCTGCATTCTGTCTAAAAGTGAATCACGTGATGCTCTTGGATGTTCCTTTTCAAACCGTATCTCACTATATGTGGATCAACATGGCAAAAGCTACACCCACACACCCCCTCGCAGGCGTACCTTTTACCGTGTTGATCCACATATCCGGCAAAGCTGTTATGGTTCAACAGAGTAACTTTCTTTAAAGCTGAATCCACTTTATAACCTCTAGCAGCAAATTGGTTTGTGTTTATACATTTTGTATATTGAAGAAGATGCAAATGTCTACTCACAAGTGGACAGCAGCGATATCCTAGCATAAAAACAGTCCATGTATACACTATTTTAGCGAAATATGAAGATGTCATGGGGTGACGGGAAATTTCGATCCTGTTTAATTAACCATACTGCTCTTTTATAATATCGATGATAATTTTCTCCCTAAACCCAGCAGAAAGCCCTAAAAATGTTAACCACACACACTGTAAAAAGACTGTCATCAAAAGTACGACGAAATACTTGTCCCAAAGTTGCACAGGGGGGATTTTTAGTACTGGGTTTGGTCACAACCCAGCAAATTGTCGTTATCTGTCGCCATGATTGGTCATCAATGGTGACTCCCTTTTGAGTGATAACTCACTGCGTCATTTTTGGCCACTGTGGGTTAGTCTCACATGGCATGGTGATGTATCACAACAGTCGCCAACATGATCTCACTCACTGTGTGAGTATGTGCCACCCCTTGACATCCCTCACAAAGCATGGTGACTTATCACCACCATCGCCAACATGGATCTAACTCACTGCGTGAGTATGTGCCACTGCCTGTCAACTCTCACTCAGAATGGCGGCTTATCACAACCATTGCCAACATGGATCTGACTCACTGTGTAATAATGTGCCACTCCAAGTCAGTTCTCACTCAGAATGGCGACTTATCACCAACATCGAAAATATGGATCTCACTCCCTGCGTGAGTATGTGCCACTCCTAGTCAACTCTCACTCAGAATGGCAGCTTATCACCACCCTCACCAACATGGATCTCACTCACTCCGTCAATATGTGCCACTGTCTGTCAACTCTCACTTGGAATGGCGACATTTCACCTGCATTGCCACATGGCTCTCACTCACTGCGTGAGTTTGTGTCACTCCTATTTAATCTTCTCTCAAAATGGCGACTTATCACCACCATCGCTGACATGGATGTCACTCCCTGTGTGAGTGTGTGCCACTGTCATCAACTCTTACACAAAATGGCGACTTATCACCACCATTGCCAACATTGGTCTCACTCAATGCGTGAATTTGTGTCACTCCAAGTCAATGCTGTCTGAGTATTGCATCATCTGTCACTCACTCTCACTCAGAATGGCAACTTATCACCACCATTGCCAAAGTTGTTGAGACAGCACCACTGTTCAACATGTAGCCTATCTAGGAAGTGTGGGCATGAAGTATAAGTCCTATACGTATCAAATGTGCTTTTTTTCACACTAATTTTCATGTGATACTTCAGAGTTGAATCAAACAAGATTATATAGAGAAAATATCAATTGAATTTAAATAGAGGTAACTCTAAAATGAAAGCAGCTTTCCATAAACACCTTTTCTCTGGTTACAGGAAAAATACATAGGGAAATATCTATGTGAACACCTTGTCTGTGGTTAGAGGGAAGATACATATGGCAATACCTTCTCTGGCAAAACATACTTTGATCTGGCAGATGTGAGGCTGCATGATTACCAATGTCGATGATCATGAGCTTTTCATCTAACAAGGTGAGTGATCACCAGCGTCGCCATCACTGGTGAGTCTGAGTGATCACCACTCTCACCATCCATGGTGAACCTGCGCTATGACTTGGTGCGCATTTCATCTAGCGAGGTGAGTGACCAACCGCCTTGCCATCCCTGGTGAGTGTGAGTCATCACGATGCTCGCCAACCATGGTGAACATGCGCTATGGCATGGTGTGCATTTCATCGATCGAGGTGAGTGACCACCCGAGTGACCATCCCCCATGAGTGTGAGTGATCACGATCCTTGCCACCCATGGTGAACATGCATTATGACATGGTGTGCGTCTCATCTAGCGAAGTGAGTGATCACTCATGTCGCCATCCCTGGTGAGGATGAGTGATCACTCATGTCGCCATCCCTGGTGAGGATGAGTGATCACGATCCTCATCATCCCTGGTGAACATGCGCTATGACGAGGTGCGTGTTTCATCTAGCGAGGTGAGTGATCACCCGTGTCGCATTCCCTGGTGAGTCTGAGTGATCACCATCCTCGCCATCTGAGGTGAGGCCATGTGATCACCACCATTGCTATTCCTGGTGATCTTGTGCTATAGCGACGTTGTGTTCCATCTAGCGACATGTGTGAGCCACTTCACACAGGTTGACGAGGAGTCATGACAATTTGCTGCACTGAAAACCTGGTAGATCCGAAACTAGTCAGCGGTGACGACTTTAGGTCCTCCAGTTGACAATACCTAAAACTACAGCTTTAGGTAGTCAAAATGATGACTTCAGGTCGTCATCCTGACGACCTGAGTCGTCAGTATGACAATACTGACAGTACAGAGTTGTCACACTGATGACTTAGGTCGTCAGGATGATGACCTAAAGTCATCATTTTGACTACCTAAAGTTGTAGTTTTAGGTATCATCAACTTGAGGACCTAAAGTGGTCACCGCTGACTAGTTACGGATCTTCCAGGTTTTCAGTGTGGGAAGGGGGCAGTTTATGGACAAAACACTGATAAAATGCTAAAAAATGCTTTAAATAGCCCAATTTTTTATGAGAAATCCAGTGGTATGCTAAAACTTATTCCATCTCCATTTTTGGAGCATTGGTCACCATGGAAACATAGAAAATTGGTATATAAGGCAATTTCTGGTTGCCATGCAAATCACTCCACTATTCCAATTGTGAATCTCTATCAAAACGTTTCTTGAAATTCCTTCAGGTACACAGAACCTATAACAGAGCTTAAAAATTCCCTCTAGAACCAATTTCATGATAAAAACATCCCATTTCTTTGGCTATTTTTCCACAAAACTTTTTTTGCATCATTTGTATCTATGATAGTGTAGTGGTTCGTCATTTTAGTTAGATGTCAAATCATAACGAAAAGAGAAGAAGTTTTCGGGTAGGCAACCAAGCTTTTATTTCAATCTTAGTTACATATGATCACAGCCTATAGAGACTACATGCAGGATGGCATTCAGTTACCCATAGGTAACAGGAGAAGTGTGCTAAGCAGTGGTAGGACCGCTACTGGCGAACTACCGTGGGAACTGCCCTTATATAGGGGAAAAGCCTGCGAAACTCTTACCCATCACATGACGTGTGACGGACGAGTGGAAGGCCCCCTAGTGTAATAGATACAAACCCAAAGGCAGGTGCTGCCATCTGCCATCTGGACTCCCACATCACACCCGGAGAACTGGGTCTGAGTCCCACAGGTACATGAATGTTACTAGTGTAATGTTGTAATATGAATACCATACCCCTACACTAGGATATAATGCATTTAGAGCATTTCACATTTTCAATTGTACACACCAATCTAGGTTTGACAAGCAATTATAGCAAAACAACTGGGGATATTTTTTAGCTCAAAATATCTCATTTTAAAGCCCATGACTTACACCTTAAAAGGCCATTTTCCCCCAGGAGGCATGTTTTCCCTCACCTGGTCACAGTTATGTAATTTTAGAGCGCACTTTATATGGCCTGATGCAAGGAAGTGAGGCCACTTTATTTTATTGCAGCAGAAGAAGTCCGGATAAAATCACAGTGAGCTGTAAGAGTATCTGAACAGATGATCCAATGTCAAAATGATGATGAAACTTTATTCCCAGCAATTTGAAATTAAAACATCAAAATTGCAAGATGAAGCCTATCATTTAATCCAAAAATAACTTCAGAGGTGATGGAAGATCCAATCCTGGGATTGGGTGACGGAGAGAAGTTAATAAAAAGAGGTAAAAAGAGGGGAACATAACACTAGGTTTAAAGATATAGAATTGGAGAGAGAGATCTGGAGACTGATAATCATCTGACGTCAGGGATGCGGTTTTCAGTTTGATCCTGCGGTATGCTGTAGGTAGTATTTTGTTCTAGATCCAAACCTTTGCTTCCTGGCTGTGGTTACACAATTGTTTATTAATGGGCAGATCGGAGGAGCCTTAACCCTATCTCATCATTCACTGCATAATTTACTCCGCAACTGACTAAATGCTATGTTCCCAACAAAAGCCTATGACAATGGAGGTATTTCTGGAGGCGCATTTCTGGAAAGACAGAGGCACCTTATGAATGGGAGAATGAGCACCAGCATCAGATTGTGCCAACAGGGTCCTCCAGCACGCCCTCTTCTTACACGGATGACAACCTGACTGTACACACACTCATGCATACTAACAACCTTTTTACAATTCAATACAAGGAGGGCTCTAAGCGCCCTGCAAACCCCTATAAGATAAATGGCCTGTGTTGCCAAATGTGGATCCTCTTTCACAACCCAATAGTGCCGGTACAGAAAAAAACTGATTTATTGTTGTTTTTTTTTCAGAAAGTATTTTTTACTTAATTCAAAAACTAACTCTACAGATATTTGTATGCCAGGTAACACTTTTTTTTAAATCTCGGTAGGTTCAACTGACTTGATATACATTACGAAATGCAATCGATCATGGGATTCCAAATTCACCTTCGAGATTTGTTGGGTTCCCAACCCATCTATGCTTAGGATGATAGTGAGTGCCACATTCAAAATGATATTTCGAGGAATCTATAACTCTCTAATAGGACAAATCTTAGGGCATTTTAACAGTAAAGATTACTATAAGGTTCTATGACTGGTGCAGTCAGAAACCTTCTTGTCGAAGTCTCGAATGAAAAACAATATGAACTCTGAAATATATAATTTTCACAGACTGTTTTAATTGCTCGGTGTAACATTAAATATTTCTTCAGTTGGCACCATTTAATCAGATGCCAGCAGCCATCAATGAAGGGGTCTGGAGGTTTGAAACAAAGTCAGAACGTCTAAAAATCATATAAAGCCGGATGTGTACAATTTCTGCTTGGGCTGGGTAGTTTTGTGTGACTGATGCTGCTGCCCGGGGTTTCGGCCAGATTGCCTCTCATGTATGCATCACTATCAGCCTCTAGCAGTCTTTACCAATGCCTCCACATCACAATAAAGATAAAACGTAACAGAGGCAATAAAGACCATTCTTTACTCGATGTTATGTCACGATCTGTCCAATTCCAATGTGCCCAGTTACTTACATTCCCACAGTCCAGCAACTTTCTGTTCCCATAGGCCCAGAAGTACCATTTTATTCGGTAACCTTTGTTCCCATACAGCATTTCCAACAACAATTCGATGGCAACCAACTTTTGGAACGAATCGTTATATATGCATAATGGTACAGAGGCATTTAAGCCTCCGTAACCGATTGGGCACATGGAATTTTGCCACTATGGCCACAGATTGGCAAAGGAGATTTTTTATAATGTGTCAGGTGACCCCTCAAATTGCGTGGATGAAATAATTGACCCAAGTGGTTATGTTACAAACCTCCACCCTCATCATCTTGGAGTTTCACTAAAATCAGGAAATGGCACCTGCAATTTTTCCTCGCAATAAAGCAAAAGCGGATGGATTTCAGGGCAAAAATGGACATAGAGTGGCTGCCTCATGTGAATGGAACTATTCAATTAGTTGCTGCCCTGAAATTGGAATCGATGGCTTTGAACCCGAGTTGGATAAAGATTACTACCCTTTTGATAAGGTGTCAGACATTTTTTTGACCCCTTGACCAAGGGGTCTGTATTTTTCGCCTCCTTGATCAAGGGGGTCAAAATTGTTTCACCTGTTTTCAGCAAAAAAGCCTGTGCGTAACTAAAGGTTAATAGGGAGCATTCGCATGCAATTTTCGGCCTCCCGGGGGTAAAAAGCCTCTGTAACTGATTGGGTACATGGACGTGCCATTATGGCCACAGATTGGCAAAGAAGATCTTTTTAATGTGTCAGGTGACCCCTCAAATTGCGTGGATGAAATAATTGACCTAAGTGGTTGTGTCACAAAACTCCACTCTCAACATCTTCGAGTTTCACTAAAATCAGGAAATGGCACTTGCACTTATTCCTCACAATAAAGGAAAAGCGGATGGATTTCAGGGCAAAAATGAACATAGAGTGGCTGCTCATGTGAATGGAACTATTCAATTAGTTGCTGCCCTGAAATTGGAATCGATGGCTTTGAACCCGAGTTGGATAAAGATTACTACCCTTTTGATAAGGCGTCTTTTACTTGAGTATTATACTAGGATTATGCTTTCATCAGTATTACTATGTAGAACTTGGTGGTTCTGCACATCACAAGAAGACCTATGTGCTCGAGTTTGAGTTATCAAATGAGACTACACTTAGCTTTATCTAATGCATTATCTAATCCACAAACCCTTTATACTTGACATGAAAGTTATGGCCGTGTATTAAGTAAGAGCCCTTTCCTTTATTTTATAGTGAAACAATGTACCTTTATATACTCGGTAAGTAAGACTGATAGATATAAACTTTTGTTAAAAAAATTATCTGGCAAAATAGCTTGGCAACGGCGAGGTAAACCGAGGTAAAAAGAGTTCAGAGCGAATTGATGTAGAGCATACATGCTGCAGCATTTAAGAAAAGTATATTTCCAGATCGATACTTGTGGAGATTTTGGTCACAATGGAAGCAATAATGTGTTTTCGTAATGATATCTTAGGCTTAGACCAATAAAAATGGTAACTAGTCTCAAAAGGGAAAGTGAATACATGCAGAAAATATATGAGGCAATGGGTCTTGCATACAGGGCCACATTATGATTGGCTCTACTGATATAATGAACTACACACTTTAGCCTAGAAACAGACTTTGGCAACAAGTCAAATCCATCAGCAGTTAAGTGCAATACTATGTGAGAGTGCTGGGCTGTATCAAGCAAAGGGGCTCTGGGGGGCATTTCAAAACCATAGCTATAGATATCATTTTGAAATGCCCTGCTGCACTGGCACTAATAATTTTCGCTTCTCATAGATAGATATGTAAGAGTTCAGGCGGCAAATTGGGAGGTTCTATGCCCTTAAAATCACAGTGCATAGGGTAGCTGGCAGCTACCCCAATCCAACATAGCGGATCTTGTATGTAGCATAGACAACTAAAAGGGGCATTTCACAGTATCTGTACGAATTTGGGTAATACTAAGGCCAACAAAAAAAAAGTTGTGGTGTAGGTAAAGTGGAACTGTACGTGCCACACATTTCAGTGCATTATAAGAGATGTAGAATACCATATAAATTAGATAAATGAGGGTAAATGGAATCTCTCATGTGCCCATTTCAAGATGGGAAATAAGATAAATCTGGTCACCAAACATGTAACCTGCTATTCAGAGAGGTGTAAAACAAAGTAAGACTGGGGTAGTTTTAGAGGAACCATACATGCCACATATTCCACATCCTCATAGATTTAATACTGTATAGTATCAACCCATATTGTTCTCGAATTATTCTACTCATATAAGGTATTGATAACATATAAGGTATTGATAAATAAGGAGAGAATTTTACCAGCCAACCTTTCTAGAAAACACTTACATGTGACATAGAACCGTATATGCTACATGGAACCATACAAGCCACACCATGCATTATGCCTTAGATATCCTGAATAAAGAAGGTATGTGACTATGACATAAAACTAGTATAAAGGGACAATGCCCAGCATCATAGACAAGAGATATCATATGAATCTGGCCACTAGAAGGTGGAAAAATTATACTACTAAAAGTGAGCCTATTTGGATCAAAATCCCATAGGAACTAATGCTATATAACTGAATTGAGGCTAAAATTGACAATTATTCATATGTATTAATGTTCCCAATTTTTAGTATAGGTCCTTCAGGTCATTAGTTTTTTGGACAAAAAATTCAAAACAATCCAAGCAATTTTTACCCCTTAATGGACCCTGTGTGACCCCATTTCGCTGTAATTGACTGTATGTAATTGTGCGTGCTTCAGACCAGCTAGGGCTAGTGTGCTGCAGAATGGAATTATACAGAGAAGTATCCAGGAGAGCCATCCCAGCAAATTGTCGTCATCTGTCGCCATGATTGGTCATCATTGGTGACTCCTTTTTGAGTGATAACTCATTCCGTCATCTTTCGCCACTGTGTGTTAGACTCATGTGGCATAGCAATTGCTATTCCTGGTGATCTTGCGCTATAACGGCGTCGTGTTCCATCTAGCGACATGTGTGAGCCACTTCACACAGGTTGACGAGGACTCACGACAATTTGCTGGGATACATACCTTCTTATTTAGATTTATAAGATTATGTTATAAGCTCCCTGCTCATATCCTCAGGCTGTACTACACCCTATTTATGAACCAAACACCTCGCCTGAGCACATATCTCCCATCCCAGTGAGGACTAACATGGTAGCCATTAATCCAATTTACAGAGAAAATTCAATTTAGGAAGATTCCCCATAATTGTATGGCCCATGGGTGGACATGGGAAGTGGGTGTCGGAGGAAGTGGGTATGGGGTGGTGTGTAA